>OY998177.1:184299662-189099662 GCA_963921935.1 Galeruca laticollis
TTTATCGTTCATAAATTTATTGGTAGAATGCGTTCTAGGATGAAATTGGTACCCTACTCGAAGAGTAGATCGAAATTCGCCCCCCACTGGGATGCGCGCCAAAATAAAAGCTTTTTGAGGTTAAAAGTTGTTGTATGAATAAAAGTAATTAATTATTGCGTAATTGCATTAAATAAATTTTAAAATATGAATGATACGAATATAACTGAAATAAATTATATTCTCGTTACGGACGAAGATGAAGAATTAATAATAAATAACAACAAAGTTTTAATCCAAAAAATTAGTGGTCAGTTTATTAAATTTAAATTATTAAACAACTTATAGATAATTTTAATTACCACCCATTTTTGATTGCAGATGAAAGTTTATTAGAAGTTGATGTAAGTTTGGTAGAAAAAAATTTTAGTGTTAGACTTCAAAATACAGAAGGCAATGTTCAAAACCAAAAAACAACTTGGAGCCGAGAACAAATTCTAACTTTAATAGATCTGTATAAACATTATGTAGCAGAATTTGAATCCACAACAAATAAAAATGATGCTGTTTGGAAGAAAATGAGTACTGATATGAAAACCCTATCCTGGGAGCAGTGTAAAAACAAATTTAATATCTAAAAACTAAATACATGGAGAAAAAAGACAATATGAGCGATAGGGCAACTGGCACGAAACCAGTAAATTTTAATTATTTCAAAGAATTTGATGAAATATTTAAAAGCCAACCAAATATTACACCCGTTTCTGTGGCATTGTCCTTAAGGGGCATAAAAATACGTCATTTGATTACACTAATCAAAATATCGACGGAACACTTGATGAAGGTTCAGAAGGAAAAAATAGCAAGAAAAGGAAATTATGTGGAAGTGTATATAAAGAGGTACAAGAAATGAAAGAAGGACGTAACATTCGCCACAAAGAAAAAATGGAACAACAAAAAGAACTGATTAATGTTTTTGAAAATTTGATTGAAGTGCTTAGACCAAGATAGATTTATTGTTTGTATAATTGAAATAATCATTTGTTAATTTCAAAATAATAATTTGTTTACAGCTACGTGGACCAAAAGTTTAAAGTACGTTTCATTTATTTAAACTTTTTCGAGTAATTAGGAAAATCTTAATTTTTCTACTTCAGAATATGTAATATTTATTTTTATTATGTACATTGTTTATTAAAAATGTTTTATAGTGAAATTTTTATTACCAAATAAGATAAAAGTACAGTGTTTATTTAAAAATAATAAAAACATGTATTTTTTCAAGGCAGATCATTTCTTCTAATTTGTCCTTTAGCTACATCATTTCTTCTTAAATTAGTATCAACAAAATCTTCTTCTTCATCATTAACTTGTAGTAATTCTCCCACATTTAAATAAAAATCTAAATCTTCATCGTCTTCTAGCAGACACGAATTGTGCGATGTGCATGCTGCTATTATAGTACTTGCAATTAGATCTATTCTATTCACATTCAAATATCTTAAACGCCGAAATCTTCCAAAAAGTAGAGCAAAAGCCCTTTCGACAACTTGTCTTGTTTTCGCATGAACTGTGTTAAAATTTCTTTGTCGTTCTGTAAGATGACCTCTATTAATAAATGGTGGTACACACCAATTCATAACTAGATAAGCTTTATCACCAATAATATGCTCATCTGCTTGAATATAATTTTGTGTGTTGAGCAGAATATCATTCTAAATATCCGAATTTCTAAAAATCCTTGTCTGAAACAGAACTTGGATATCCCGTAAAGCAATCTATAAATTTCAAATCCGGTGTAGCGATGGCCTGCAAAGTGACTGCATTGAAACACTTCCTATTGATGTAAACTTCCGGATTCTTATGAGGTGCTTTCATAGCAACATATATACCATCTATGGTACCTATTACACCTGATAAACCAGCAATCCTTTGGAATTTTTCTTTTATATTTTGTCGTTCTGCATAATCTGGCCATCTGATAACTTCAGGTGCTAGTTCATTTAAAGCTCGTATTATTCGTTGAAAACAAATAAACAATGATGATTTTCCCATATCAAAACGGCAGCCAACAGACCTAAAATAAATTAAGAATTAGATTTTAACAAAAAATTACTTCAAAAATAAATGCTTACCGATAACTGTCTGGTGTAGCTATTGGCCACAGTATCACTAATAATTGTTTTTCAACAGGTACTCTGAGCCTTCCGACGGATCCTTCCAGGCGTTTTAATGAAGGCACAAGTCATTCTAATATACTTTGAAAATGCATTCTATTGATGCGAAAATGTTGTTGAAATTCTTTGTTGGTGCAATTATTTACTTATATGTCAGTCATATTAAACGGAAACGTCAAAAGGTATAATAATTGTGGAATTAAAAAAATAATTTACTAGAGATTTATATCAATATCAGTGTTTTTTTAATGTACGTGAGAGAGAAATATCGTAAAAGGCAACTATAGTGTATCACTAACATTGTGGAGCAGTTATTACGGATCATTATAAAGCAGTTATAATGTGACAATAAATCCAGTGCAGAACTCATCTGAACACATCTTCAAAAATTCATAACTCGATTTTGGTGAGAGAGCCCCATTTGCAGAAAAAAAATTTTCATCAAAATCCGCGTTGTACCACTAAAGTAGTTTTTTTCCACAGTTTCTATAAAATTGTTCACCCTAGACATTTTTCTTCGTCTAATTTCCAAGTTTTCTAATACAAATTCCTCTTGGTCACTATTCACTATCAGATTCGCTCTCACTACTATTTAAGAAAATTAAGTCCGCAACTTCCATTTTACACTTGTAATGTTGTATATGGATCGTTATCACACAAACAATATATTCTGATCTGTGCTGTCAGTCCTGTCATGTGGTTCTGTATTCTGTACCGGTCACATTCACAGGTCACAATTGCAAGGTAAAAAGCGAACGTTCCACTAGAACGCGTCCGATGATGTCACACCCCAACGTCAAACAAATCTGAACGCACCCCAGACCTCCAAAGTAAGGTGCGCATTCATAGGTTCGTGTAATTTTGAAATGAAAATGTCAACGCCTGTTTACTTAAATTTGAAATTTACAAAATCAGCAAGAACTCCTGCAACCCACTTTACAGTTCATTACAGCCGTACATACTCTTCTTCTTTCATGTACTTCTTTTCCTACAAAGTAAGAGTAACAATTATATTAGTGTTTTTAAATGAAACTCTCTAGTTAATTCCACAATATAATACAAGTTATTGAAAATTCTAAAAAATTGACAATTGTTTCGATAAATCAATATCATCGTCAGAATGACAGAAGTTACATTTCATTTTATGCCTACCTGATGTTTAGTAGTTATATTTGGCTAGACCAAGAAGTAACCTAACTTGTGATTGGCTTAATATATGTTCATAGAAAAAAGAAGAAGATGTGATATTACAAATATTGAAGCTTAGATATTATTAGCCCTATGGTGATATCCTGGATATCATTTTTCCAATTAAGATCAGTATAACTGTGCAATGATATTGGAAACCAGGAAAACTATATCTGCTGATCTTTACAATTATCACTTAAGAAGACAGTTTATTAGTGGAGAATTCCCTAGATTTAACTGTTCATTGACAACTTCATATTGTGGGTTTCTTAAATGTCTTCTAATTTCCAGTTCTTCAAGGAAATCCAGTTCTTGTTTCTTTTCACAAATATGCAGTACTTCTAGTTTTGTGTTAGGTGTCAATGAATGATTGGTGTCAAGTAGATGTTTTGCGTAGTGGGATTTATCTGGTTGTTTTAATCTGTATGCTCGTAAGTGCTCACTGTATCGTATTTCAAAATTCCTAAGGGTCTGACCCAAATAGACAGCATTACATTCTGGACATTTGAGTTTATATATACCTGATTTCTTTAATAGTGGTATTTTTGTTTTTACATTTAACAATTTTGTACTAATGTTACTTTCTGTTTTAAAAGAAATTGTTGTATTCGTTGCTGAAGATATTATCTTTGAAATATTATTAGAAATATTTCCTGCATATGTGATGGTTTTATAAGTTTTAATTTCATCAGCTTGTTTAGGATATATTAGTTGTAATGCCACTTTTTCCTCTTTTTTACTAATTAGCTTATTTATCATATCCAATGGATAACCGTTAGATGTTGCTATTTGTCTAATTGTATTAATCTCTCTATCAAAATTACATTTGTTCATAGGAACTGAAAAAGCTCTATGTATCATTGAATTATATGCTGCTAGTCTGTGTGACACAGGGTGGTTAGAATTGAATGGAATTGTTACATCAGTTTGTGTTGGTTTTCGGTAAATTGAATAATCAAGTACATTATTAACTCTCTGAATTTTTAAATCAAGAAAATTGATTGAGCTATTTTCTTCAATTTCTAATGTAAATTTAATTTTCGGGTGTAAATTATTGATGTGGTTGAAAAATACATCTAATTTTCGTTCACTACCCATAAAACAAGCTAATATGTCATCTACATATCTATACCAAAATAAAATATTTTTCGAAATATTACTTTCAAAGATCTTTATTTCTAAATTATCCATAAAAATGTTTGCTAAAATAGGTGATATAGGGCTTCCCATTGGTAAACCTTCATTTTGAATATATATCTTATTGTCAAAAGTGAAATAATTATGATTAATGCATACATCGAATAAATTAAGTATATCTGATATTACTCCTGGATTAATATTTTCATCTTCTAGTAATTTTCTTACAAGTATTAGACATTCTTTAGGAGGAATTTTAGTAAACATGTTAGTTACATCGAACGATATGAGTTTATAGTTATCTTGTAAGTGGATTGCTTTCAACTTTTTGATTAGTTCTATTGAATTTCTAATTGAGTACTGAGATTCATATCCGTAAGTATTGAGTATATTGTTGAGCTTCTTTGCCAATATATTATTAGGAGCATTAACATAAGAGACTACAGGTCTAATTGGTTTCGTTATTTTATGTAATTTAACTGTTCCATATAATTGTGGACAATGAGGATTCTTATGTATGATAGACCTCTTTTCGTAATCATTTAAAAGATAATTTGAATTATTAACAATATCCCTTACATTATTAGAAAACTTCTTTGTTGGGTCTGCTTTAAGAACTTTTACATCGCTGGATTCTATAAAGTTATATACTTTGGAATTGTAATTTTCAGTCGTCAAAATGACAGTAGCGTTCCCCTTATCAGATATTGTAACTGTTAGGTTATTATTCTCAATCTTCTTGTTTATTGCGTTTAAAACTGAAATGTCATTTTTTTGTTTGACGTTTAACTTTTGAAGGTTCAATATTTTTGATTAAATTGGCAATTTTTAATTTCTCATAAAGAAAATTATTTGAATTAGATTTTAAAGCTATTTCTGACTCTGTAGCTATAATTTGTTTAATATTATTCGTAAATTTAGGTGGTATGCTGTACTTTAAACCTTTATTTAAAAATTCTATTTCACTATTTGTAAAATTAGTGTCTGAAAGGTTTTCAAATCGTGGTGCAAAGTGTGTTGGTATGTAGGTACTTACAGTTTCATGATGTTTTGAGTATTGAATTTTATGTTGTGTGTGTTCAAGATTCTGTAGCTTCTTTTCTTGTTTCTTAAATTTCATATGCTTCATCGTGCTGACATTTTCTCTAATTTTGTCATCCAAACAGTCAAATTCTACTGGATGTAATTGGAATGTGAGTTCTGAATGTACAACTTTTATGTAGTTGTCTAAGGAGTCTCTAACTTTGAACCATTTCTTACATTCTGATTTTATCCAAACTCGTTGAGCACATTTTATAGCTTTTTGTGCTTGTGGTGTTTTAGTGTGACATTTTATATTCACATAATTTGGTATTACCTTTTTTTCTAAGGCATTCTTGGTATAACCAAATGTTTTGTGATGCTTTGTAACGTTTTTGTAGTAACTTCTGGTACAGTCGGGTCAAATCTTCTCTCGAAGATTTTTTAATGAAATTGACTGTCTCGACCCTTACTTCGTGGAATATGCTCATATTAGTGTTTTTAAATGAAACTCAAGGTCTCTAGTTAATTCCACAATATAATACAAGTTATTGAAAATTCTAAAAAATTGACAATTGTTTCGATAAATCAATATCATCGTCAGAATGACAGAAGTTACATTTCATTTTATGCCTACCTGATGTTTAGTAGACCCAACAAAGAAGTTTTCTAATAATGTTAGGGATATTGTTAATAATTCAAATTATCTTTTAAATGATTACGAAAAGAGGTCTATCATACATAAGAATCCTCATTGTCCACAATTATATGGAACAGTTAAATTACATAAAATAACGAAACCAATTAGACCTGTAGTCTCTTATGTTAATGCTCCTAATAATATATTGGCAAAGAAGCTCAACAATATACTCAATACTTACGGATATGAATCTCAGTACTCAATTAGAAATTCAATAGAACTAATCAAAAAGTTGAAAGCAATCCACTTACAAGATAACTATAAACTCATATCGTTCGATGTAACTAACATGTTTACTGAAATTCCTCCTAAAGAATGTCTAATACTTGTAAGAAAATTACTAGAAGATAAAAATATTAATCCAGGAATAATATCAGATATACTTAGTTTATTCGATGTATGCATTAATCAGAATTATTTCACTTTTGACAATAAGATATATATTCAAAATGAAGGTTTACCAATGGGAAGCCCTATATCACCTATTTTAGCAAACATTTTCATGGACAATTTAGAAAGAAAGATCTTTGAAAGTAATATTTTGAAAAATATTTTATTTTGGTATAGATATGTAGATGACATATTAGCTTGTTTTATGGGTAGTGAACGACAATTAGATGTATTTTTCAACCACATCAATAATTTACACCCGAAAATTAAATTTACATTAGAAATTGAAGAAAATAGCTCAATCAATTTTCTTGATTTAAAAATTCAAAGAGTTAATAATGTACTTGATTATTCAATTTACCGAAAACCAACACAAACTGATGTAACAATTCCATTCAATTCTAACCACCCTGTGTCACACAGACTAGCAGCATATGATTCAATGATACATAGAGCTTTTTCAGTTCCTATGAACAAATGTAATTTTGATAGAGAGATTAATACAATTAGACAAATAGCAACATCTAACGGTTATCCATTGGATATGATAAATAAGCTAATTAGTAAAAAAGTGGCATTACAACTAATATATCCTAAACAAGCTGATGAAATTAAAACTTATAAAACCATCACATATGCAGGAAATATTTCTAATAATATTTCAAAGATAATATCTTCAGCAACGAATACAACAATTTCTTTTAAAACAGAAAATAACATTAGTATAAAATTGTTAAATGTAAAAACAAAAATACCACTATTAAAGAAGTCAGGTATATATAAACTCAAATGTCCAGAATGTAATGCTGTCTATTTGGGTCAGACCCTTAGGAATTTTGAAATACGATACAGTGAGCACTTACGAGCATACAGATTAATACAACCAGATAAATCCCACTACGCAAAACATCTACTTGACACCAATCATTCATTGACACCTAACACAAAACTAGAAGTACTGCATATTTGTGAAAAGAAACAAGAATTGGATTTCCTTGAAGAACTGGAAATTAGAAGACATTTAAGAAACCCACAGTATGAAGTTGTCAATGAACAGTTAAATCTAGGGAATTCTCCACTAATAAACTGTCTTCTTAAGTGATAATTGTAAAGATCAGCAGATATAGTTTTCCTGGTTTCCTATATCATTGCACAGTTATACTGATCTTAATTGGAAAAATGATATCCAGGATATCACCATAGGGCTAATAATATCTAAGCTTCAATATTTGTAATATCAGATCTTCTTCTTTTTTCTATAAACATATATTAAGCCAATCACAAGTTAGGTTACTTCTTGGTCTAGCCAAATATAACTACTAAACATCAGGTAGGCATAAAATGAAATGTAACTTCTGTCATTCTGACGATGATATTGATTTATCGAAACAATTGTCAATTTTTTAGAATTTTCAATAACTTGTATTATATTGTGGAATTAACTAGAGACCTTGAGTTTCATTTAAAAACACTAATATGAGCATATTCCACGATGTAAGGGTCGAGACAGTCAATTTCATTAATATTTTTATGATATACCTGCCAAATTATAACATTTTCCCCTTATGTCCACCTGAAGTGAAACGTTAGTAGTTTTGAAATAAGTAATGTTTAATTATTTATAATTAATAACCCAAAAAATAAATATCGGGTAGCAGATGACGTCTATACTACCGAAACAATTGTTAATATTTAATTGAATTGTACTAACAATGTTCTAATATATTTAAAATTAATTTTTCAGTTTCGCAATTCAGTGATTGTGGACAGGCTCTCGACAATTTACGTCCACGTCGGTGGTTATTACACAGCCACAGTTCGTTATAATGTTGCAATCATTTGAAATTGCACCAAACATGTACATTTCTATATTACGGTCATTTTAAATCAGACCACGTACTGTTCTCAATGTTCCATTTTCAACTCTATCGATTATTCATTATTTCAATCCTGTTTATTCCCTTCTTTTTAATTACATGAACAAATAGCTAAACGACAATAACGAAATACAAAATTTCATTTCACTGTTAAATTGGATGTAGACAACTGCTATTTTATTTTTGTGGAGCAATGAAAACTCCAATAAGTTCCTCTTTTGTCCCATTTCTTTTGTTGTTTATCTTTTCATTGCTGCGAAAGTACTGGTTTTGTTTCCAAATTAACAATTTCAGTATTTGTCATTGTGGTTTTGAGAAACGCTAATATACCACCAATTTGGTTAATGTTTGTCATAGACACGTTAGTGTAACTTACGAGTAGAACTTTTCAGTGGTACATTATACAGGGTGTACTAGACCAATAGTTGATGATTGAGAAATAGTCGTCTTCTTCTTAGCTTATCCTTATGCTTTTCCAGGCGTCGGATCGGCACTTTTCCACCCATTTTTTTGATGCCTTTCTGTCCCTGGTAAATATTTTCATATTCTCCAGATTTTTCTATTAATGTCGTCCTACTTCCTCTATCTGGTAAATACATTGTATATTTGGTCTTTCTCTTAGGTTTTTCCTTGCTTTATCATCAATTGCATTATTTTCTTTTGCATTCTTTGTTGGCTCATTCTGATTAGATTATGCCCATGACAAGTGAACTGTTACTTTTAGGCTTATTTCAGAATGAAATAGCGCTATTGTAGAGAGTAGCATGACGCGACTTCGGAAAAATTTCAATGCAGTTTTTCGTTTTGGTGTTCCTAGATGCCAAAATCACCCTCTGTTCCAAAGGTTATATATATATATATATATATATATATATATATATATATATATATATATATATATATATATATATATATATATATATACATACATACATATTATATATATATATACAGGGTTGGGATAAAGTATGGAACCAAGTAAATGTCTTTTAAACGAAATGAACGATATTTATGAAAATTTGCAGGTAAGTGCAATGGAACAAAATGCATCTGATGTACATTTTTTTGTTATTAATATACTTTCGGTTTAACCGGAAATACCATCAACTTCTTTAATTTAAATGGGACACCCTATATATTTTTACAGATTTTGAAAGAGCTTGTTATTTTGAATTCATAAATACCGAGTTTAGTGTAAAATAATTTGTAAAAACGAGGAATAGCTCACTGTTAGTTGAACAATAGGTGTACATTTCATGATTTTAGAATAATGAGAAACAAAATTACTTCAAATGTTCAAAATGCTCGCCGTTCACTTGCTGACAATATGCCATCCTATTAACAAATTCTTGAGTCACTCTTTCCAAGACTTCTCCACATTCATCAATAATTCTTTGTCTCAATTCCTGAAAGTTTGTTGATCGTCTAACGTAAACACGTGATTTTAGATAACCACAAAGAAAAAAATCTAACGGGCTAATATCCGGAGAACGAGCAGGCCACTCTATGAATCCTCTACGTCCAATCCATCGATTTGGAAAATTCGCATCCAGAAAATCCCTAACCCATTTATCATAGTGGGGAGTTGCTCCATCTTGTTGAAACCAAACATTTTGTGGTAATTGCCCATTCTGTTGAAGTGCAGGAATAATTTCGTTATTTAGTAGATCCAAATACTTGTCACCATTCAAGTTTCCGTCGATAAAAAATGGGCGTATAACCCTTTTTTCGACAATTCCCATCCAAACATTTAACTTCTGTGGATACTGGGTATGTGCTTCATGAATCCAATGAGGATTCTCATTTGACCAATACCTTGAGTTATGGCGATTAACTGTTCCATTTAAATAAAAAGTTGCCTCATCGGAAAAAACTATGTTAGAAGCAAAATTTTCGTCGACATTACAGATGTCCATTAGCCGTTCGCTAAATTCCAACCGTCGGTCAAAATCATCGTCTGACAATTCCTGAACCAACTTTACCTTATACGGATGATATTTTTCACTTTTTAATATCTTTCCTACAGAACGTCGACTGATACCATGGTTTAGTGCCAAATTTGTGGTGGAAGTTTGAGGTGATTCTGGTGACTCAAAGGAGGTTGATTAAAGTGCTATATTCCTCGTTTTTACAAATTTTTTTACACTAAACTCAGTATGTATGAATTCAAAATAACAAGCTCTTTCAAAATCTGTAAAAATATATAGGGTGTGCCTTTTAAATTAAATAAGTTGATGGCATTTCCGGTTAAACCGGAAGTATATTATTAACAAAAAAATGTACATCAGATGCATTTTGTTCCATTGCACTTACCTGCAAATTTTCATAAATATCGTTCTCATCGTTTAAAAGATATTTACTTGGTTCCATACTTTATCCCAACCCCGTATATATATATATATATATATATATATGTATATATATATATTACCATAGAGTAAAACAACACCCTGTATACCGAACATAAAATAAAAAAACTACTTATTTCAAGAAATAAAAATTTTTGAAATTTCATTTTTTTTAAAAAAAGATTATCTAAAAAAAGGAGACAATCTGTACCATGTACTATTCAATAGAGAAAGCATCTAACTGTATAATTTAAAATAAGATTTGAAAAAACATTTGTGAAATGAATTAACAAAATCTCTATAAACCTACAAGACGGAATATTAGAACGTTGTTACATATACAAATGGAAATGATAATCCTTTATTTTTATTGTCAAGGTAAATAAATAGTGAGATTCTTTTTAAAATGAATATTAGGGTTTGAAGGACATGTAAATAAGATTTTATAAATATTTAAAAACATAACGATATAAGAAGTAAACTGAAAAACATTAATTCTATGGAATGTGACATTTATTGAACGGTTTGACGTTATGAACACATATTTTGTAAATTTGAAAATGTCATTTTGTAAACTAAATGAAATATAATTTAAGAGACACAATATGAGTTAAAATCATTAAAGAACCTTAAAACAAAGCGTTTTCAAATGATAGATGGACAATTCACTATTTAAAATGAAATCTATAAAGAAAAGTTTTGATAACCAAATCTGATTGGTGGAATGTATTCAACAAACTTTTAATCTGCGACAAGTAGTTGTTAATAATAAAAAAATTGAAGGAGAAAAGTTTGTTGATTATACAGACTATTGACTAGGTAAAATTCTTTTTGGGTGGTAGAAAATTTGAGAAGCAGCAAAATTTTGGGAATTAAGAAAACTTTTCGAAAAATAAGATATTTGGCATCAAAATTCAGAAAAGAGAGATACATTGTACTTATGATATGGTAGATTATATATTTAAACAAGCAGATGTAGAAACTAAGAAACAATTTGGTAATTATGTTTGAATACTAACCGTATAATTGATGTATAATACTTGATTAATATTTGTATGGTGGAATGGATATATCCACCATACCTTTTAGAAAGCTTTTGATTATGTAATTGGACTGAAATGTATTGATGTAGACGGGACATAGCATTGATTCCTGATTTTGTGTAAGCTGGACCAGTGATGTGACAATTTCCAGAAGGTAACCTAAAATAAAGTAAAGGATAATTGAAGTGAATTACTATACAGGAATAAGGTATTTAGACTATTTTCATTAAACATAAAAAAGTTTGAATAAAACTTACCAATTTAGTAAAAAAGAATTGAACTTTGGTGTTAAACAAACATTTACAACCGTTGTGTTTCGCCATTCTGATATAATAATCGTTTATATAGAAGTTTCAGTATTATAAGATTTGTATTAAATGTTGCCTATTTTAGATTTGTATATAGAGATAATTTTTTCATGTGAGAACGTGATTTTGTTTGAATGAGTGGTCATAATAGATAGTAGGTTTTTTATTAATTTGTGTCTTGTAAAAGAACAATGTATTTGTCTATTTAAAATATTAAATAACGTTCTTTCTAGTTTGAAGAACATTGTAAAATTGTTTTTGATACATTTTATTTCTTTGTGGTGATGGCTCCATCTAGTTTGAACCGTTGGTAGTTTAAACTGACATCTGTGAATAGTAAAAAGGTTCAACTTGAAACACAGGACCGTCTTAAGAATTTATTACGTATTATTAAACAAGCAAGTACATTTTTATTAACAAAATTTTTATGAAGACAGAGATATTTAATCAAATTTAGGCGCTCACACTATAAATTGAATTTTTGTTTCTCTATACCTGAACCCTACTCTGAGGTTAGAGAGTTTCTCATGTTTTAAAATATAACCATTTTAGTAATAAAATTTTAAATTTTTACAATATACCGGGCAAATCAAAACTAAATATAAACTAAACTAATAATAACTATAAATCATTATTTCTCTCCCCGTTCTATCCAGTTTAACATGTCACCGCAACGTGGGGCTATTATAGAAATTTTGTAAGTAGTAATAAAAAGCATTAAAATAATTTTTTTGACTTTATTAAAAGAATTTAAATACATAAAATGGAACGGAAAATGACATTAAGAGACGGAAAGCAGGTAGGAGTTGAAAGTAGGCCTGATGAAGAAACAGAAGAAAGAAGCAATGGTAGAGGAGATTTTCAGGTACAATACTTGGAACAGGGCAGAGAAAATTTGGAAGAAGACATTGCAGAACAGGGACAAGAAGAAGAAGATTTACCATTGTCAGAAGAAACAGAACAAGAGGTCAAACAAAAATCAAAAGAGAAAGAGGAAATGGACGTAATGAGTATGTTTCAAATGATGATAAAAAAAATGGATCAAAATAGGGAAGAAATGAAACAGGATTTGAATACAAAATTGGATCAAAATAAAGAAGATATGAGGAGAGATATGCGTGGAGATATGAATAGTATGAAGGATGATATTAGGGAAGATATGAATAAAAATAAGGAAGAATTAAAACAAGAAATGAATATAAAGATGGACCAGAATAAGGAAGAAATAAAACAAACTAAGGATCTAATAATAAAATTGATGGAAGAAAAATTGGGACATGTTGAGAAGATATTGGAAAAATCAAACACATACATGGAACATAAAATAGAATGCACTAAACAAGAAATAAGAGGAAAGGGGATTAAAGAAATAACGGAAATAGACAATTCACAGATCAACAGAATTAACAAAATGGAGGAGAAAGAAAAGGATTTCAAAGAAGAGATTCAAATGGATGTAAAGATACAAAATGAAAATATAAATGATGATACTATAGAACAGAAATTAAGTAATAAAATGGAAATTGATGAAGTAAAAATACAAAGACAAATAAATGAGGAAATGATAGATAGCAATTTGCAGAATCTAGGAAGTGCGGAAGTCATGAAAATTTATGAAAAAGAGATTTATTGGAAAATAACAGACCCAGATGTTAATATATTGAAACGAATAGTGACATATGGTAAAAGAAATAATAATAATAATAATAAGGGGATACGACTTAATTGGAAGTTGGAGGAAATGAATAAGATATTACAAGAGACCAAGGAAGAAATAGAAGAAACCATAAGACAGAATATAGAAACAATAATTTATGCAGAAAATTTCGAAATGAGATTAAAACTTGGCAGAAAAATAAAGATAATTGATCCAAGAAATTTTAATAGGATAATTAAAAATGAAATGATAGGAAATGAGAGTATTATGGGAAATGGAATAATAAAAAGAAGAAACAATAGTATGAAGAAATTGGAAACGCAAATTTTGATGAATTTATTGGTAAAAATTGATGAGATAGGGGATAACAAAATAAAAAAGAACACAGTGGAAAATTTAAAGAAACTTAGGAAGCAGATACAAGAGAATCAAACAATAAGAGAAGAGGACAAGACGAAATTTAGGAAAAGAAAATAAAATTGAATAATAAGGCTGTATTATAGGACTGGAATCTAGAAGACGAATAAGGAATTGTAAAAGGTCAAGAAGGAATATAAAAACCACATGTAAATAAAAAGTTTATAATTAACAAATAATAATTAAAAAAAAAACATATGTAAATATAATTTTGTATATAGATAACAATTACGATATGTAAAAATATAATGATGAAATACAGAAATAATTACATTAACAGATATAATACCAATGGATATTATAACAAAAACAACAATTATAATAACAATTCAGGAAATAACAATAACTATAGTAAGAACGATAGCAACCAAAACAACTGTAACAGAAACTTTAAATATAATAAAAAAAAAAAAATAACAATTACAGAGAACAGTATTCAAAGGAGAGAAGATAGAGGGATGACATATGAACATCCAAGGGAATACATTAAATTTGGGGAAGATTTGGAATTAAAAGAAATAATGGGATTAATAAAAATTAAAGGAAAATTAAATGGGAAACAAGTTAAAATATTAATAGATACAGGTTCGGAAGCGTCCATAATAAAAACAAAATTGATAGAAGAAAATATTAAAAATTATGAAAACAAGCTAGTCAAGATACCGAAAACTACATTAATAGGAGCAAATGGAAAGAAATTGTGTGAAGTTAGCAGATCTATAATACAAAGCATTGAATTAAAGGATGGGAAAGAAGTTGAGATGCAATTATTGCTAGTGGATAATTTAGAAACAGACATAGTTATAGGAATAGATGAATTAACGAAATATAAAGCAAGAATTGATTTTGAAAAGATGGAGATAGAATTAAATGGTAATAAGATTGAATTTGAAAAAGAAAATATGGAAGAATTAGAAATTGAAGAGGATAATAGGCAGTTATGGAATATAGAAAAGAATGGAAATATGGAATTATTGGCAATTGAAGAGGATAATAGGAAGTTATGGAATATAAAAAGGAGTGGAAATATGGACGAATTGGAAATTGGAGAGGATAATAGGCAGTTATGGAATATAGAAAGGAATATAATTATGGAGGAATTGGTATTAGTGTGTGGAAATAAAGAATATGAAGAGAAAGTGAAGAATTTGATTATGAAGTATGAAGGATTGATTAAAAAGGAGATGAGAATGGCAAATAATTATGTACATAAGATAGAAGTTAGAGGAATAGAAAATTTCAGAATAAGAACATATCCCATACCTTATAAATATAGAAAAGAAGTTGATTCAGAGATACAAAATATGTTAAAAGACGGTATTATAGAGAGATGTAACACAAGATATGTAAACCCTATTGTGGTCGTAAAGAAGGCAAATGGTGAATTAAGATTATGCCTAGATGCAAGAAATATTAATCAATACACTGTACCACAATACGAGGCTCCGATGAATGTGGAAGCAATTTTTGGGCGCATTACGAATACTAAAATATTTTCTAAAATTGATTTAAAACACAGTTTTTGGCTGATTCCTTTGGATGAAGATAGTAGAGATTACACAGGCTTCTCTATTGATGGTGTGTTGTACAGATTTTGTGTAGCTCCATATGGTATACAAAGTGCTTGTTCGGCCTTGGTTAGAGCATTACACCAAATACTAAATAAATTTGAAGACTTTGCACTTCATTATATCGATGATATATTAATCTTCTCTAATGAGGAAGAAGAACACCTAAAACACATTGAAATTATTTTAAAAGAATTAGATAGAGCAGGTTTAAAAATAAATCAAAATAAATGTAAATTTTATCAGGAAGAGATATGTTTCCTAGGTTATAGAACAGACCAAAATGGAATGTCTATGGATGAAGAGAGGATACAAGCAATAGTAGAATATAAGAGACCATCAAACCTAAAATCTCTTAGAGGATTTCTAGGGATGATGAACTATTTTAAACGTTTGATACCTGATTTGAGCATGAAACAAATACCTTTAATTAAGCTTTTAAAGAAGGAGAATAAATGGAAGTGGACTGAGGAAACTGAAAAAGCTTTTAATGATTTGAAGGAAGCATTTACTCAACAATTGAAGGTTTATCATCCAAATTATGATTTACCATTTATATTAAGAACAGACGCATCCAAAGAAAGGTTTGCAGGAGTGCTATTACAGATGCAAAATGGCATGGAAGTACCCATATGTTTCGTATCAAGGGTGACGAAAAATTATGAGAGAAATTATGGGGTATCAGAATTAGAATTGGCAAGCATAATTTTCTGTGTGACTAAATTTAGATTTTATTTATTAGGAGCAAAATTTACGATAGAAACCGATCATTCCTCACTCACAACTATTTTGAAAAACAGATTTGGCAACAGTAGAATTCATAGATGGGGTTTAATATTACAGGAATATGACTTTGAAATTAAATTTATTCCAGGAAAGACAAATGTAGTGGCAGATGCATTAAGCAGAGAAAGTAAGGGGGATAATAATAAGGATAAAAGAATTGTAAAAATTGGGGTAAATATCATGAAAGATTTAGATGGGATATTTTCTTTAAATAGCATCATAGAAGACCAAATGGAATTAACTGAAAAACAGAAAAGGAGAGGACAGTTGAAAGAAGATATATGGATAAAGAAAAATGGGGAAACAGATTTATTTATAATAACAGAGAATTTAGCTAAGAAAATTTTGGGAAATTTACACAGAAGAAATGGACATATAGGAGCTAGGAAATTATGGCTACTATTCAGAGAAAATTATATTAGTAAAGGGGACCAAAGTATAGCAAAATTGATCACCAGTACATGCCATATTTGTCAATTAGGGAAAAGCAAACATAGAAGAAACGAGAACATAGCAAAATCTATATTAACAACAAGATGTGGGGAAATAATTGCAATAGATTTCCTAAGTAATTTGATACCCAGTCAACAAGGAAATTGCCATATTTTGATAGTGGTTGATTTATTTTCAAAATTTATAAAATTATACCCTACAAAAACAACAAAAAGCAAAGTCATAATGGAGAAACTATCAGAATACATAAAAGAAGTTATAAAACCTGAAAATTGTATAATAGATAATGCTACCTACTTTACAAATGAAAGGTTTAAAAAATTTTGTAGTAAAAATCAAATAAATTTAAGAACGATTAGTATTCGACATCCATCTTCAAATCCATCTGAAAGATACATAAGAGAAGTGATAAAGTTTTTGAGAATAACTTTGTGGAATCAAAACCATAATAATTGGGAAAATCACATAGAGGAAATTCAAAATTATTTAAACAATTTACCGAACACAGTAACAATGGAAAGTCCAATTTATTTAATGAAACAATTGAAACCTCAAAGGAAATGGGAAATAAATTCTACAGAAGAATTTGAAAAGGTATTGGAAAGAGTAAATAAAAATCTGCAAAACAATGCAAACAAATATCTAAGAAGAATGGAAAAGAAGGGAAAAGCTAAAACTACATTTAATAAAGGAGACTTAGTAATCGTCCGTGCTTTAAGGGTATCAGATAGAAGTAAGAATGTATGTGCAAAATTGAAACCACCTTTCGAGGGACCATATGTTGTAGAGAATGAGAATGGAATAAATAGTTACGTTTTAAGATATATAGAAAGTGATGAAATAAGAGGTATTTTCAATATAAAAGATTTATACAAATATAACAAATAATGGAGAAGTTTAAAAAGAAACGAATTTTATAAATATTTGATGTAAAATTTGCATTCATAAAATTTTTACTTACATAAAAATTTGATAAACGCAAAATTTAGGGGATGTTAACATAGAGTAAAACAACACCCTGTATACCGAACATAAAATAAAAAAACTACTTATTTCAAGAAATAAAAATTTTTGAAATTTCATTTTTTTTAAAAAAAGATTATCTAAAAAAAGGAGACAATCTGTACCATGTACTATTCAATAGAGAAAGCATCTAACTGTATAATTTAAAATAAGATTTGAAAAAACATTTGTGAAATGAATTAACAAAATCTCTATAAACCTACAAGACGGAATATTAGAACGTTGTTACATATACAAATGGAAATTATAATCCTTTATTTTTATTGTCAAGGTAAATAAATAGTGAGATTCTTTTTAAAATGAATATTAGGGTTTGAAGGACATGTAAATAAGATTATATAAATATTTAAAAACATAACGATATAAGAAGTAAACTGAAAAACATTAATTCTATGGAATGTGACATTTATTGAACGGTTTGACGTTATGAACACATATTTTGTAAATTTGAAAATGTCATTTTGTAAACTAAATGAAATATAATTTAAGAGACACAATATGAGTTAAAATCATTAAAGAACCTTAAAACAAAGCGTTTTCAAATGATAGATGGACAATTCACTATTTAAAATGAAATCTATAAAGAAAAGTTTTGATAACCAAATCTGATTGGTGGAATGTATTCAACAAACTTTTAATCTGCGACAAGTAGTTGTTAATAATAAAAAAATTGAAGGAGAAAAGTTTGTTGATTATACAGACTATTGACTAGGTAAAATTCTTTTTGGGTGGTAGAAAATTTGAGAAGCAGCAAAATTTTGGGAATTAAGAAAACTTTTCGAAAAATAAGATATTTGGCATCAAAATTCAGAAAAGAGAGATACATTGTACTTATGATATGGTAGATTATATATTTAAACAAGCAGATGTAGAAACTAAGAAACAATTTGGTAATTATGTTTGAATACTAACCGTATAATTGATGTATAATACTTGATTAATATTTGTATGGTGGAATGGATATATCCACCATACCTTTTAGAAAGCTTTTGATTATGTAATTGGACTGAAATGTATTGATGTAGACGGGACATAGCATTGATTCCTGATTTTGTGTAAGCTGGACCAGTGATGTGACAATTTCCAGAAGGTAACCTAAAATAAAGTAAAGGATAATTGAAGTGAATTACTATACAGGAATAAGGTATTTAGACTATTTTCATTAAACATAAAAAAGTTTGAATAAAACTTACCAATTTAGTAAAAAAGAATTGAACTTTGGTGTTAAACAAACATTTACAACCGTTGTGTTTCGCCATTTTGATATAATAATCGTTTATATAGAAGTTTCAGTATTATAAGATTTGTATTAAATGTTGCCTATTTTAGATTTGTATATAGAGATAATTTTTTCATGTGAGAACGTGATTTTGTTTGAATGAGTGGTCATAATAGATAGTAGGTTTTTTATTAATTTGTGTCTTGTAAAAGAACAATGTATTTGTCTATTTAAAATATTAAATAACGTTCTTTCTAGTTTGAAGAACATTGTAAAATTGTTTTTGATACATTTTATTTCTTTGTGGTGATGGCTCCATCTAGTTTGAACCGTTGGTAGTTTAAACTGACATCTGTGAATAGTAAAAAGGTTCAACTTGAAACACAGGACCGTCTTAAGAATTTATTACGTATTATTAAACAAGCAAGTACATTTTTATTAACAAAATTTTTATGAAGACAGAGATATTTAATCAAATTTAGGCGCTCACACTATAAATTGAATTTTTGTTTCTCTATACCTGAACCCTACTCTGAGGTTAAAGAGTTTCTCATGTTTTAAAATATAACCATTTTAGTAATAAAATTTTAAATTTTTACAATATACCGGGCAAATCAAAACTAAATATAAACTAAACTAATAATAACTATAAATCATTATTTCTCTCCCCGTTCTATCCAGTTTAATATATATATATATATATATATATATATATATATATATATATATATATATATATATATATATATATATATATATATATATATATGTGTATGTATGTATGTGTTACAACGGAATTTGTAAGCACGATAGAGGGCGTATTTTTTGACGGATCGAAACCAAACTCGCTACAAAAATCTTTTACGCCAAAATCTTGGACGAGTTCGTTAATGAGCCAAATCGGCCCAGTAAAAACAAAGTCAAAGTTGAAAATAGATGGTATTTCCTTTGTTTTTCATTTGACTCAAAAAAGTTACTGACCTTTTTTATAGATCTTAACCAGTTCTACAACTTTTGTATTTAACATTTCTCTCTAAATCGTACATTAAAATATTTATTTAAGAAAATTCACAAATTAACCAGAAATTTTTTTTATTTTTTTGTTTTTGATTTGATGCCAGAATGTTACTTTGGTTTTTTGTACTTCTCAAAACATTCTATTACTTTGGTATCTAATTTTTTATTTTGGGTTTTATGCAAACATGTTACTGAAATAAGCCTGTCCAATTGGTCCTGTGCCATTGGGATTTTTTTTATTGTATTTGTTGACGTTTTATATGGGATGAATAGTTTTAATTGAAATTCTTCGTATATTCGGTATCAATTTCGAAACAGAAAGTGCAGATTTGTGCATCGTGGTTTTCTGCACAGAGTGACATAATGCCCGAAAATGAAGCCGCCGTATAATGATATCATTACTCTTCCATGGAAAAACTCCTTAAGTCAATGAATGCACTTCTAACTCTGTGGACAAATGTGATTACTGACTCTAAGAGTGTATTGAAATATCCAATAACACCAGAAAATCCCTGCTCCTCTATTATCAGGAGATACTTTATATTATATATTGAATGTTACTGAAAAGAACCCTTATACTAATGTAATGTTTTTCTTACTATTTTCATTAGTGTAATATGATTTCTGATCATATGTTTTCTTTGTTTCAGTATGTGGAGATATACACGGTCAATTTTATGACCTTATGAAATTATTTGAAGTGGGAGGACCACCCGCTAGTACAAAATACCTTTTTCTTGGTGATTATGTTGATAGGGGATATTTTAGTATAGAGGTAAGTTGGAATTTTGTTATCATTCAATCATATTTCTGCAAATTCAAATATATTATGTAAAGAAAATAATATACTAATACTGGCTAACTATGTCATAAAATATACAGAGAGACTGTAATAGTCTAAGATACGTGTATAGGTCGACCTTCACCCATCGGACAACCACATGAGTATGCTGTTATATCAATTATTATTTGTATTAAAAGGTATTGCAAGTAGGTAGCCTAAAAAAATTCGGTCAAGGATATTTTGAATTAAAAATTTAGTTATTACCTATTTTTTATAATTTACACTTACTTGTTAACTCATAAAATACGATGGCAATGGAAAGTACTCAGATTGAAGAACATGCAAACGTAGGGTTGCTTATCATTATATGATCAGAAATGTTAGGTTGCCAGATATGAGCAGTTAACTCAACTTAGTAGTTTACAACCATCTGACAACCAATAAAGATATACATAATAATAAAGATAATTTTATTGTGAACACAATGGTATTAGGTTGCCTACACAAAACCAGTCACAAAACACGGTTGCCGGGCTTTGAAGTTGCGTAAAATCGTAAATACCGAGGCGTCCGACAAAGACGTTAAGTGTGTACTGTTCTGTATGGTAGAGTGAAACAGAACTATACGAGCTACACGTGCGTCGCATCAGAGAGCATATGCTGTTGGTCTGTGCGATAGATATGGATTATGGGGAGCCATCTTGGAAACACGCATAAGTATAATATTCATTCTCAAGTAGACAAACGTGCTTTGTTATTTTGTGGTATATTTGTTGAATGAAAATTAGTAACAATGGAGAAGAAATGTTTTCTATGTTCTTAAAGTGATTCGAAAAATGAAAAACTTTAAGTACAATCATTAAACTTACAGATGCGTCTGTTAATGTGTTTGGATATCATTCACAGTGTTATAAAAAAGTAACAGTTTTGAAAAACATTTATAATGAAGAATTCCACAATTTTGTTACACAGAGTGTAATAAAATTTTAAATTTTAGCTCTCAGTGTGTATCAAAATCAATCATGAGTAAAGACAAATGCAAAAAAGTTTTATTAAAAATGGAACGTGACATTTTCGGACGACCTCTTGCTGTTAGTATAAATAAAAAAATTAAAATAGACTATTGTCTGACCTTTCCTCTTGCAGCAATGCCACCTGCTTTATTTTCAACTTCTGGTGAAATGTTTAAAACTCCAAAAGCAAATTTAGCACAAACTTTAAATTCGCAAACTGAAATGGTAGGGCCAATTAACATCGACATAGAGATAATAGATGGTTCTTATTTTTTACACCAAATAGGATCATCCATTCCACAGACTTTTGAAAAAATTGCCGAATCTATTATCATAAAATTGTGCTCCACGAATGCAAAAGAATTACATCTCATATTTGATTGTTATTTTTCACCATCAATAAAAGATGCTGAACGTAAAGGTCGACAAGAATTCGACATACCTTATAATATTTCAGGACCGCAACAAAAAAGATTTTTGCAAAGTCTAAAAAATTACAGATTTAAGGACGCTTTGGTACAATTTTTGGCAAATTATTTGGAAAACAATCACTTAGTGGGAATAATCAAGAATAAAAAAATATTCATTACCGTACAAGATCTGTGCTATTCTTACAAAGTACACCAGGATAAAAGTGTTAAAACGGTAGAAATTTATTATCAATGTTATCATGAGGAGGCTGACACAAGAATAATTTTTCACGCCCACAAAATAGCATCAGGATCCAGAACCTTAATAAAAGCCTCTGATACAGACGTTTTAATTATTCTAATAGTTAATATACACAAAATTTTACATTCAGTAATTTTTCTAGAAAAGTCAGCAACAAAAAAAACAAAAGATAAGCACCAGGACTGTATAAACTGCACTGATTTGGCATTGAAGCTGGGTCCCAAATTGTGCCAAAATCTACCAACTTTTCATGCATATACTGGGTGTTATTACACATCAGCTTTTTATAATGAAGGAAAGATAAAGCCATTTAAATTATTTTCGCAAAATGAAAGCTACCAAAGCACTTTTATGTCCTTAAAAGATGAAGCCGACATTTTTATAAATGAAAAAATGGACATAGTACAAGAGTTTACTTCTGCTATGTATGGAATTAAACACTGCACTAGTGTTAATGAAGCCACGTATCATAATTTTATGAAAACATTTATGCAGCAAATGCAACAGAATCTAATTGCATAAAACTTAGTCCTGAAAATTGTAGTTGGATTCTCGAGGATTACTTACAGCCTGTTGGATTTATTGGAGATCAAACACCATTAAGTGTAGAAGGTATAGTACAAATGAATTATGAAGAAGAAAATGAAACAGAAAATTGAGAAGAATTATCAGAATCAGAAAATTCTTTACATGAATCTGGAATCTGATGTAGAATATTATTGTTTTATATAAATATACTTCTAACTGTTTATTTTTTTATTGTATTTTTTTTGTAATAAAATTCTTATTTAAAAATTATGACATTTTTGTTTACTGTCCATGTTAATGAACGGATGATCAATAAACACGATTTTCTTATTTTTAAAATGAATTAAAAGAATGCTGAAATTATTTTAATATAATGCATTAACATTAATTATTGAAATATAATTGTTTCAATATAATAAAAAGATATTATTTTAAAATAATTAAAAGTGATCAAAATATAAAAACGAATGCGCACAACGCGTGCTTTTACTACTATGCAGCTCGTATAGTTCTGTTTCACTCTACCACGCAGAACAGTACACACTTAACGTCTTTGTCGGACGCCTCGGTATTTACGATTTTACGCAACTTCAAAGCCCGGCAACCGTGTTTTGTGACTGGTTTTGTGTAGGCAACCTTATACCATTGTGTTCACAATAAAATTATCTTTATTATTATGTATATATTTATTGGTTGTCAGATGGTTGTAAACTACTAAGTTGAGTTACCTGTTCATACCTGGCAACCTAACATTTCTGACCATATAATAGTAAGCAACCCTACGTTTGCATGTTCTTCAATCTGTGTACTTTCCATTGCCATCGTATTTTATGAGTGACCAAGTAAGTGTAAATTATAAAAAATAGGTAATAACTAAATTTTTAATTTAAAATATCCTTGACCGAATTCTTTTAGGCAACCTACTTGCAATACCTTTTAATACAAATAATAATTGATATAAAAGCATACTCATGTGGTTGTCCGATGGGTGAAGGTCGACCTATATACGTATCTCCTACTATAAAGGTGGGACACATTTGTTAAAAGCTGGATTTGGATTTGGCCATTGCCACGTCGTTTTGATTTTTCAGTTACACATGTTTTGGAGTACTCATATTTTTGATGACGTCATCACTGTTCGATTTATCACGTCATTATATAGTTTTTAATGGGAATACCCTATTTTGATAGTACTATAAAAAAAACGCACTTTTCTGTGTACCTACGGATGTTATATATTTTTTGTTACATTCCTATATGTTAGAGAAATGAAAGGAATTTCATTTATAATAATGTGATTTATAAAAATGTTGACAAGATCAAATAAACCTATAAAGTATTAAATTAAATGCTCAAATTGCAAATTATTTGCCTAATGATGAAACAAAACAATTTATATTCTTTAAAACTAATATTCAATTTCAACTAGTGACGCGGCTCGCTAACACAGTAGCTTTCTCAAACGAATGAAGGTATAATGAAAAATGTTTTAATATATACAGTGCATAAATACGGAATTCTACAAATATTAACAAAGGAATTGAAAAAGTTTACCTGGAAATTCATTCACTACACCCATTCCTAAACTATCTTCTAGGTAAAAAGGTTTAATAAAGGAGAGTGACTGATATCTATTTTGTCATTAAGAAGGTTGCCTGAATATTTGTTTTTATTAATCTCAAGAGCTTTTAAAAGAGTTAATCTAAATGATTTAGGTCCTACATGTATAATTTCAAAATTTGGATCGAAAGTATGTTGGTTTTCTAATAAATGATTTGAATAGTCAAAATCGAATTATTTGTTGTCATAGCTACGTTTGTGTACCGAAATACTAGTTTTAAAATTAGTAAAAGTTCTACCGATATAAATTTTATCACAGTTGTCATTACCACATTTCAATTTATGAACTCCTGATTTGTTTAATTTTGAAGATTTAGATTTGTTATTTTTAATGAGTTTGGATAAATTGTAATCAGTTTTAAAGTAAATATTAATCTCTTAAGTTTCTAAAAATGATTGAATTATTAAGGATGCAGTTCCAAAGTATGTTAAGCTTTTAAATTTTTTATTTTTATCAGAAGGATATATTGGTTCTAAAGTCTGTTTTTTTCATCGTTCCGTATGGATCTTCATCAAGTAAAAGCGTCATCTATCCATTTAATTTCAGTCCAATTTTCTCTATTGGTTCATCAACATTATTAGGACAGTAAAGGAGCAAAGCCGCTTCTAGAACTTTTGTAAAATAACATGGGAAATCTCCAAGGTCCATCGTGGTTATTTTTGGCTCAAGTCGATCTGCGCATACGTCATTCATGAGGTGGCCGTCTTGTGCGCATCCATCTTGTGCCATGCTGATGACGTCACCCCTGCTTAGTGGTCAGTTGATTTGGAAGGTTACAATCTGGTTACAGATATTGGAAATATTAAATACACGGAAGGTGAACATCCGTTGGAAGATGGACTTATACCAATTAAAGAACCATTTTGAGACAACATAATGCTTATAAAGGTATGCGGTTTAGAGGACTACGATGGAAACTCTAAACTTGTTAAAAAATATATTTGTGGTTCTTTTAAAAGTTATATACGTGGAAAGCTTGGCGAATTGGTTTCTGCAAAACATGGTGTTAAAGCTAAGCTGCCTTTCCTCTTATTAACAACTCGCTTGCCATTAGAACAAGAGAAGTAGTCGGAGAAGATTTGGAAATTATTAAGAGGAAACATAAAGAACCTGTGCGTATTCTATACAAAGTAGAGTTGGCGGACGTTAAACTCTACAGGCTACTAGAAGAAACACCGGCTTATTGGGGCAACTCAGGAAGGAAGATTACTATCTAATGGACTTTGACATAACGCAGGATTTTGCAGGAGTCTTCAACAAAGAGGAAATGATCATTTATTTAACCAGCAACTTAAACTTTTGTATCCAAGGAGAGTACGAGAAAATGTGCAACGTTATTGTAAAGAACGATAAAACAGTTGGCACAGATTGCCTTACGTGGCTTACATCTAACGCAAGGGTTAAAATATACAACGAATTTATTTGTCAAATAACCAGTCTTGGAGTTAATAAGAGCATTGAAACCCATATTATAGATTTCGTCAACTGCCCATATGCAAGATTAAAAGGAACTTTGTCTTTTGCATTTGCCAAGAAGAATGGTATTATCACATTGGAAGCTACGATATATAACTACTATATTGAAAATTGCCATGGAGAAGGCTACAGTCCTCTAGAAGATTGCATAACACTGCTAGAAGATAGTAAGTTCTACTTCCAAAATGCTCCGATTGGATTACAAAAATGTGGACAACGTTGACCGATAGTCTACAGAACAGTTGTTTCTCTTGTGTTTAACAATATACTGCAATATGTTTAGTATTGGGGTAACAGCAATACAAGAAAATTGACGGGATTACAAATAAATTTACCAAAAGAATCCGACGCAAAGAAGAAGGTTATAAATTACATTCTCTCTGCATGCAGCTTTAATTGCCTCCCTGTTAACCATATAGAAGTTGTAGAAGAAAAGAAAAACTACTGTACCGGAGGATACTGACATTGTACGTGTTTGAAGGAAGAGAACTAATAAAAGAAACAAACTTTCTCCTTATAAGTTTAATGAAATCGACCCTCTGCCGCAAGCTTACATTACATCGACAAGGAAATGAAAACAGGAAATGGATGAGCTAGATACCAAGAGGCGAAAGCTGGATTTTCTTGAAAATACTGCAATAAAGGAAGAATGTAGAAGTCTACTGGAGAAAGAAGAGAAGATAACAAAATTGAGGGAGGGATTGTAAAACTATTTTTATAACCATTGGGCAAACCTAGACCCAGCAGGTGTGTATAAGGTGTCAGCGTTTACCATAGACAATAAAAACAAATATACTAATGTTGGTGTGTTAACGGAAAAGGATGGCATAAAAATATCTACTTCTTAAAGGGTTACTATAAAAATATATTCCTAAGTGTTTACAATAATAGAGAAGCTCTTAATTCAGATGGTTATATCACAATACTTTATAATAATGGTATGGAGATAATATATTTGCCTACAGAAGAAACTCTCGTAACATTTACTACAAATGTTATTACGTCTTACCAAGGCAAGACATGCGCCAAGATAGAAAATTTGAATTTTTCTACTGAGGTATGGAAGAATATTCCTTTCACCCAATAAAGGAAGAATGTAGAAGTCTACTGGAGAAAGAAGAGGAGATAACACAATTGTGATGTTCATCCGCTTAGATCCAACATGTTTCTTCAAATCATCTGCCCATCTCATTTGTGATCTTTCTCTTGCACAACCTCACAGTCTCCAGGGAATTGACTGATTGTACCGCTTTTTGTCTGATGTTATCTCCTGCAAAGTTCCACTTTTGCCGTGCTGCCTGTTCCCGGACGTATGTTACCGTGGTTATGTTTCTAATCCACTCGTTCCTTTTTTGTGTTATATGCAGCATTTGTCTCTCCATTGATCTGTGCACTTTGGCAATTTTATCCATATTTGCTTTTATGAATGTCCGTGTTTGGAACTGTAGGTGAAGACCTGAAGATTATAATTCAAAAATATATAACTTTATAGAATCTAGCGACCCATCAAAAAAGTTTTCTAATATTGTGAGAGATATTGTTAATAATTCAAATTATCTTTTAAGTGATTATGAAAAGAAGTCCACCGTAAATAAAAATCCTCATTATCCACAATTATATAGAACCGTTAAATTACATAAAATAACGAAACTAATTAGACCTGTAGTTTCTTATGTTAATACTCCTAATAATATATTAGCGATATATGTGTAAATACTCAATTAAAAATTCAATGAAACTAATCAAAAAATTATAAGCATTCAACTTGCAAGATAACTCTAAACACATTTTATCTGATGTTACCAATATGTTCACTTAAATTCCTCCTAAAGAATGTCTAACACTTGTAAGAAAATTATAAGAAGATGGAAATATTAATCTAGGAATAATATCAGATATACCTAATTTATTTGATTTATGTATTAATCAGAATTATTTCACTTTTGAGAATAAGATATATAGTTTTATAGGTAGCAAAAGACAATTAGATGTACTTTTCAACCATATTAATAATTCACAAACAAAAATTAAATTTACAATAGAAGTTGAAGAAAATAACTCAATCAATTTTATTGATTCAAAAATTGAAACCAACACACACTGATTTAACTATTCCATATTATTCCAATCATCCTATGTCACATAAATTAGCAGCATATAATTCAATTATACATAGAGTTTTGCAGTTCCTATGAACAAATGTAATTTTAATAGAGAAATTAATACAATTAAACAAATAGCAAAATCCAACGGTTATCCATTACATATGATAAATAAAGTAATTAATAAAAAAGAGGCATTACAACTAATAATTCCTAAACAAACTAAAGAAATAAAAAATTATAGAACCATCACACATGCAGGTAATATTTCAATGATAATATCTTTAGCAACAAATACAACAATTTCTTTTAAAACAGAAAGTAATGCGAGTACAAAGTTGTTTAATGTAAAAACACACATATCCCCAATAAAGAAGTTTGGTTATATAAACTTAAATGTCCAGAATGTAATGCTGTCTATTTGGGTCAATCCCTCAGAAATTTTGAAATCAGATACAGTGAACACTTACGGGTATATAGATTAAAACAACCAGGTATATCCCGTTACCCAAAACATCTTCTTGATACCAAATATTCATTGACACCTAACACAGAACTAGAAGTACCTACTACATATTAGTGATAAGAAACAAGAACTGAATTTCCTTGAAGAATTGCAAATTAGAACACACTTAAGAAACCGACAATATCAAGTCGTCAATGAACATATAAATCTATTGTGTTCTCCATTTTTCTTCTTACGTGATAATTGTAAACATCAGCAGATATAGTTTTGCACAGTTATACTGATCTTAATTGGGAAAAATATATTCAGGATATCCCCATAGCGCTAATAATATCTACGTTTAAATATTTGTAATATCATATCTTCTTCTTTTTACGATTGATATATATTATGTCAATGACAATTGTCAATTTCTTAGAATTATTAACACATTTTTCAATATATTGTGGAATAATCTCGAAACAGATAGCTTCATTTATAACAGTAAAATTAAATTAATTGAATTAATGCTGATACCCTTAATAATGTTTTGCAAGAGTTCCAACATTGCCTTGTATATTGTAAAGAAACAAATGGTTCACCATTTGAGCATTTAATTCAATACTTACGTAGGTTTATTTAGTCCTGTTCACATTTATATGAATAACATTATTATGAATTAAATATTTTTTATTCCTCTAATATTATAGTTACGTAATATGAAAAAATATGCCACCCGTATACAAAAAATGCGTTCTTTTTGATGGTACTATCAAAACAGAGTACTCCCATTTCACAAATATTTATGACGTCATAACGCGTATAGTGATGACGTCATCAAAAATATGAGACCCCATAAAATGCGCATTTGTAAAATAATATCGACGTGTCTGAGCTTTTCATCTCAAATGGCCAAATTAAACTTTAAACTAATATATTCCAGCCTTTACGTGTTCACTGTATATAAAAATGATAATGTTGATATTCATTCAGTATCTGTTTGACAAAATATTATCCTTCTTCCTCTATACATAGAGATTTGGATTGAGTGAAGACGCAAACCCGATGTATACTTTGAGAATCTTGGGGACCTTTGCAGGGGTTGGGTTAACTAAAATGTTTTGGAGTTCGTCAGTCGAAATGCAGGTGTTGACTTTGTGCGAGGACTGTGAAATAAGGTGGTGAATGTTGAGTTCATTCTGAAAGAATGAAATTTGAAAGATAATGGCAATGGATCACAGCATCACTACACAAATCCGTCTTAAATAACGCAGTACAGCAGCGTGAAATTCAACGCATTCTAAATAATCCAATTGGTGATTATTTCAATGTAGTAACCACAGGAAAACAGATTATTTACTTTGGAAACCTACCAGATGACTGAGAAGACATACTTTGCAACATCAAAATTGAGTGTATGGGCTCGATATAACATCCGGAAGGAAACATCTACAAGCGTCCTCACAACCAATGATTCTGAACAAACCATAACAAATAATCCTCGCTATGATTTGATAGATAGTGAAATTTTGATCCCAAAAGACATAGCGATACTTTCCAATTGAATCAACGCATAATTGAGATGGGAATATGTTCCTATGATTTGGAAGGTAGTAGATCATCATGATCCCTAAATCAGATTTTATCCTAAATACCAATTTTGCTGCTTCCTGTCATTTCGAAGCCACACAACAAAACTATTTCTCAAGAGGCTAGAGCCAATGATGGGAGAAACTAATTTGATTCGGACCAATTAGCTTGATTTTTGGAAAATCCTTTCGACAATACATTAAGTTCATCGGATTACGAACATGATTGAGAAATCCCTAGAAGGTGAGAAATGTGTTACACTCACTTTTTGGGTGTGGACTATTCGTCAAAATAGACGTTTTCTTTCACGACAATATTTTCAAATTGTGAGATTTTATTTGTCAGGCAGACGTTTTAGACTAGAGCAAGACAAATCATACTACGATTCAAAATAAATCAAGATAGCACACTTGGTACAGTGATCTATCAATGTAATATACATTACTCATATACCTCACTCATATGATAGTTACCTATCTCTGCTGATGAGATGTGACATGACATAGATCATACCGCCGGAGATAACCATGAAGCTGCTGGATAGTTACAAATATCCATTGATCAAATTAGCACCTGGACCTGGACAAGTTGAATGAAATAAATAAAATTGGTTTTTATCAACTTTAGAAATGGGAAAGGTAAATATTTTCTGTCAGAATTAATAATACTCGAATTTCTTATGCTAATTCAGTAAAATATTTGGGAATTAAGCTCGAGGCGAAAATCCGCTGGCAAAACATCATGAAAAGAAAATGATGACAGATTGCTATTGAATATAATAATATGTATGGGCTGCTAGGACGGAGGACCTTCAACAAATTGCTTTTTAATAAGAATATATTGTAGAGTTTTTGTAGTTGAGGCTTATAACTTTGGGGACAGCAGGAGCAGTAATCAAGTGATACAGCGATTCCAAAATAATAGGCTGAAACTCAGCGACCGGCAGATTTCAGTGTGGTGGTCAGATGGTTTGTACCTACGTAGTGTGAGGGCAATTTCCTTTCTCTCTTTTGTGTTGCTAATTCGCCTTCCATCGGGTATTCTATGTTGATAGATGATTTTTCCAATGACAGATGTTGACTTCTGGGTAAGATATCGATCACCATGTTTAAGTAATTCATTTGGGATGTCATCCTGCCTAAGGCTCTTTCTGGTTTTCAACTTTCGAAAAATTATATTTATATCATTAACCTTGGATGATAATATTGCAAACCAAAAGGCAAATTCGTCGGTATACTGAGCATTGTAAGTCTGTATCGAATTTCATCCAAAAAAAGCATTTCCAACTGAACTTGTTATGCTATGGCTGTGTCTAGGGCTAGTAACCTTAACCGTCGATCCTCGTTCTCTGTTGTTCTTCCAGGTCCCCTCCTTTGGTCCACCACGCTAATCTCACCAACAACAAGCAACGGTAGCGATGTTCCTGTTCAAGCATCGAGCGATTTCCCTTAATGAAAAACCTACCGCATGTTCGAGCTTTCTCGGAATATCGACAAAAATCGGCATATGTCGTTCCTGGTTTTACGTCAAAATGTAATCGTTGATATGTATGGCCCAAAAAAGTAAATTATGATTAGAACAATTCGAAGGATTTTATAAATATAGGTTTATTTTAGTCATTCAGTATAGTATAATAATTTCCATGTTTCGTGCGTTACCGTGTCTGGAATAAACTGCTATACCTACTCTAACTAATTTAATAATCACAGGCGACATATTACTCGTTTTGTAGTTCACTCTCATCCTAAAAACTAATTTTGTCTCTTAATTTAATCAACTTAGTATTTAACATAACAGGCGAATCTTTCCTAATGAATATTTCTGCATGAAGTTATTTAAAAAAGAGCGTTTCATATAATTAATTAAAAACAATGCCACTGTACAGTTATATTTGATTAACATACTAATTTAATTAACTTCATCCATTCCAGTCTTTCCAGCTTTTTCAAGTATGCGGTAAACATAGCGCCTATTAAAATTTGAAATTAAATTCCCCGCAGCACCAAGTTAATTCAAAATAGAACTACAAAGAAAATATCTGTATTATAAATTTCTCATTTCTATATAACCAGCTTCGTTTACTGTTGCTACTCATGTGTAATCTACCATCTTTTCTTCTATACAGTTCAGGTTGCTACTGGTCCTGCTTTTATAAAGAAAATCATAAAACCCAAAATTGAGCTGAACCTTTCTATAAAAAGAAACATTCATTGGAGTATACCAAAAATCAAGAGATTTCTAAGTATTATATTTTTGATAATGAAGAATTTTTGTATTTTTATAATTTAATGTGTGTTTTTTAATGCTGTATTTTTCTATCGCATTGATGATTTTTCAACCTGTTTTCTTAATTTTGAGATTTTTGTCCAGCGTACACAGCATCACAATTACAACAAGGGACTTCATATATAATGTAATGTTTTTCTTATTTATTTAAAAGTTTTTAATACGACTGTGGGATAAATTTATACACACGGTATGTCTACTAACTTAATTTATTTATTCACTAAACTATTCACTAATTTATACTAGATACCCAGTATATTCACTTACACTAATTTATATACTTCTCTACTGTTTATTTACGTAGACTATTTATTTGTTCACTGTTTATCTCACGAGATCAAATTAAAAACTAACTCCGTTGGTAGCTAGCCTCTTTTATATATCAAGTGCATTTTTTCTGGATCCTTCTAGATTGCGGTTCACAACAACAATGGACCTTACTGGAAATGTCTAGATATGACTAGTCACAGAAAATAATGGTAAACAGTTCGTAGAAATCCCTGCGCGTTCGACGAAATTTTAACTTTCATACGTAGATTAGACCGAGTCGGATTCAGGGACTACGCCATTATGCGAGTTCGTAACATTACCCTCCTTAAAAAAAAGTTTCTCCTGGAGCTTCTATGTAGGCGGAACTGGATGCTTAAATCGGCAACTGGACGTATATCTGCACTTTTCTGTCGTATCGAAATAACAGGGCACCGTCTTCATCGGGTACCGATAACGAGAGGTATAGCCGGAAATTAATATGTGGACACCGGTATCTTGGAAGATCATATTCCTGATGACTCGCCAATCCAACTGGTTGCTTTCTATCTTGGGCATTTCTAGTTTCTCCCGGTAGGTGGATCGATCTGGAAATTCGTTTCTAGTTACCAGGTAGAAGACGTACCGCGAATTGTGTTTGAGTCTCAGTGTCTTGCCAGAGGCTGGCATCTGTTCTTCAAGTTTATCTAATTGTCCAAACTTTTTTCGAAACACGGTTGCCAACCCTCGTGCGTGTTTGTTACTGGCGGAGGTGTTATGTGCCTGTGGGTACTGTAATAATCACAAAATATGGCAAGGAAATTTGGAGACACCCTATATAGATATAATTTTCTTGAAATCAAATATAAGCTGAATTCAATTATTATAAAATAAAACGACCTAGATCTAGAAAAGTTAAACAAACAAACCACAAGGTCGACGAAAACAATTTTATTCAAAAACACACCGATGTTTGGATTATAAAAAAATACAGACAAATTTTGGAACTTAGCATAGAGAAATTTATTAAAACTAACCTTCAATCGTGAAAACAAAAAATGAAAATGACAAGGGCAAAATGAATTGGATGTTTTTAATAACAAACCTCGTCCCAAATCATTAGAAATAAATAGAAGAAAATTTGGACGAGAGGCAGAGAAAATCGGAGAGTTGACAGGCACCGTGTGGCCTGGGACTGCCCGTTTTCAACGGCCCGAGTGTGTACAGTGATTTATTTTTTTGTGATTTGTGATATTTCAAAACGTAAGTTTTTGAAACTGACATTTTTTTCTTTTAAACTAAAAGCACATTGACATTGATTTATATTTTTGGTGTCCGACGATCAATCCTGGTCATATACGTGCACTACTGAGACTTGAGCCCCATACTACCATAACTTGTGAAGAGTACGATTTGTAAATTATTTATTTTTCTTGTGAACATAGGATTTTATTCAAGGGAGTGTTTTTTCTGGTTCTCTAAGGTATTATACGGAAATATTTATTCACGATAACCGTCTATTTAGGTCATAATCAGGGGAAGATATTTTAAGGCCATGAAATATGGTTCATTCTAAACTTCTTGTTTCTTTAATGTATTAATTAATCTAATTGAACTTAATTGTCTACTTCTTTATTGGCTCTTCCGGTAGCGTGAACAAATCTTGTCTTTGTTCTGTAGTGACTCCCGGTACCTATCATTCTTCTCAACATTTAAAATTCCTTTACATCAACAAAATTCCATTCAACGTCTCTCACATAAGAAATACAGGTAAATATTGTCTTATGAATTTCCACTCAATATTTCAAAAACCCGACACCTTATCGCTTCATAAAAAGTATCTCCCAAACTTCGTTATCGGTAACAACCAACCTTTTTCATGCCACAAAAAATCACCCAAAATGTGTACTCTCCACTCGCTGTATCTGACCGTTATATTTCAAAATATCTTATCCCATTGGTCAAATCCTAAGATGATTCTCCTTCCTCGCACCCACTTTAACCGAACTATAAATATGTCCAACAACCTAAATTCAACCACTTTCCAGCCACTCTTCATCAGTCATACGTCGTATACAATGGTACTAATTTTATAAGAAAACATCGGCATGAGATCGGTAAATCATTTTTACAATTAATTCATTCATTAACTCCATCATATAATGTGATAAGTAATTAAAAGTGCAAAACACGTGTACTTCAGTGAAATTCTTACTTGTTCAAGCAAAAAGAACAATTTATATCTTCGAGCGATATATTTAAATGAAAGTGAAGTAATTGTTTAATTAATAAAACCGACATAATCCTACGAATACTACAGTGAACAACATATAAGGTCCTTCGAGCTAAGTATAAACTACAACCCCCCGTTCCATTTATTATCTCTACATGAAAAAGGGATAATAAAACAACAATAATTGTATATTTTTTTTATTCTTAATTCGTTATTCTGCATTAGTTATTATAGATTGAAGTGTCTATGGCTGTGTATCCTCTCACTACCAGAACTAGCTTCATATTGTAATGTTATTCTAATTTATTTAAACAATAAACGGGTGGGATAAATTTTAAACACACGGTATGGCTACTTACTAATTTATTTAAACACTAACTCACTAACACCTAATTTATATATACTTAACTAATCACTTACATTCAATTTATATGCACATAAACTTGATTATTAATTTATATTAGCACTTTAATGTTCGGTGTATTTTTTGTGTATTTCTCGAGATCACTTTATCAACTAACTCCTCCGCTGATCGGTCCTTATTTATATTAATGCCTTTCTTACTAGAAAGTTCCGGGCTGCGGCTTACACAGACACAAATAATTTTTCTGGCCTTTTCTAGATAAGTCTGGTCACAAAAACAATGTTTAGATAAGATAGTCCCAAACAGTTATAAAAACACTGCGTATCCGCCATAATTCTAATTTTCATACCTGGCTTAGACAGAGTCGGATTTAGGGTCTATACCAGTGTGCTGTTTCGTAACATTACCCCCTCCTTAAATGGAAGTTCCTCCTGGAACTTTTGTGTAGCCGAGACTGGATGTTTGAATCGGTAACTGGCCCCATTTCAACACTTTCCGATCTTATGAAAATAGTAGGGCACCGTCTTCATCGGATACTGATAACGGGGGTTGTAGCTGCAAATTAATATCTGGACACCGGTATCTTGAAAGATAATCTCTACCATGTTCCTAATAACTCGCCAATCCAACTGGTTACTCGCTATCTTAAGCATAGCCAGTTTCTTCACGCTGGATTGTAACACATGGTCTCGGAGGTTACGAAGTGCTTCCCACACATCGCGGTGGGTACATCGATCTTTAAATTCATCTTTAGTTACCACGTAGAAGACGTACCGCGAATTATGTTTCAGTGTCTTGCCAGAGGCTGGAATCTGGTCTTCAAGTTTTTCTAATTGCCCGAACTTCTTTCGAAAGACGGTTGCCAACCCTCGTGCGTTCTTGATACGGGCGGGGATGTTGTATGCCAGTGAATAATCTTCCGGGAGAGTGAACAAATCTTATTGTTGTTCCGAAGTGACTCCATATCTAGCTTTCCCGGTACCTCCATACGCGCCCATAAATTCATCGAAGGTAGGGTCAGACACATATTGAATAAGGTTTACTCCTTCCTCTAGGTCATGGTCTCCTTCGAATGGGGATAGTCGGTTTTGGTGAACTACTTTTGGTTTTCCGTTGGGGATCTTGCTTATGCGATATATAACATCATTGATCCTTTTCTTGATTAAGTATGGACCTTCCCAGGATTTTTGTAATTTTGGAGAAAATCCTTTTCTCCTCGTCGGGTTGTATAGCCATACTTTGTCCCCTTCTTTAAAACCGCTTTCTGTGGCCTGCGTGTCGTACCGACTTTTCATTCTGTCGCTGGCAACTTGAAGATTGGTTCGAACTAATTCATGAATATCGTCCAGCCTTCTTCTCAATTGGATCACGTAGTCTTCGCCTGCTAGATCTTCTCCAGGCCTACAGCCAAATTCCAGGTCACAAGGAAGCCTCATTTCACGTCCAAATAAGATTTTCGCCGGTGTTTCACCCGTGAACTCATTGGCGGCAGATCGATAAGCCAATGCGAATAGGGAAAGATACTGGTCCCAATCTCTCTGATGGCTGGATACTACTTTGGACAGGTATTTTCCAATAGTCCTGTTCATTATCGCGACAATTCCATCTGACTGTGGATGTAATGCTGTTGTACTGGTCTTCTTCATTCCCAGCTTGTCTCAAATCTCCTGGAATAGATGGCTTTCAAAATTTCTTCCCTGATCACTGTGGACTTCCAAGGGCACTCCATATCGGCTGATGAATTCTTTCACCAATACATCCGCGACAGTTGTGGCCTCTTGGTTCGGGATAGCGTAAATTTCCACCCACTTTGTGAAATAATTCATTACAACCAGTATGTATTTGCTACTATTTTCTGTCGTCGGAAATGGTCCAGCGATATCTAAAGCAATCCTTTCGAAGGGGCTTCCAACATTGTACTGTTTCACATAATTGGTCCACGACATTTTTCCATCGACCGTTGGGGCCTTGACTTGGGTAAAACTGCCAATGTCTTCAAACTTAGGTAGTGTTCCTGGCTAGCAAAGTTTCGTTTGCTCGGTCTTCTTTTCTTCCTCTGGCGTGCCTCGCGTTCTTGAATCGGCAATCTTTTCCTCTAACTCCTTGATTTTCTCGTCTATCGTTGTAATCCTATTCTCGATTTTCTCGTCCATCGTTGACATCTTATCCTCGATTTCAGATTTTAGTGACGAAATTTCATTTTCAATGTCAGCGGCAATGTCGTTTTTCATTAATAAGATATCGGCAGATATATCGTTGTTAAAGTAGAAATTTTCTCGTCCATGTTCTCAGAAATATTAGCAGAAATGTCGTTCTCCATAGCAGAAATCTTTTCGTCCATGTACTCTTCCATGGCAGAAATCTTCTCGTCCATGTTCTCTTCCATGGCGGAAATCTTCTCGTCCATGTTAGCAGAAATATTAGCAGAAATAGACGAGATTAAGGTGGAAGCCTCGTCAGTAAATAAAACGGTTTCTGGATCAAAGCCGTCTTTTACCAGTGCTACTTTAAGTCTTTCTACTAATTCACTTTTCTTACTGGACGTTTCCAACTCACGATCTTCCAATCCTGCTCTTAGTTCCGCCACATTGAGGTCACATAGTCTCTTGGCCATTTCTACGTAGCAATTTATTTATATTATTCCACTTCTGACATCAATGTAATGTTATTCTAATTTATTTAAACAATAAACGGGTGGGATAAATTTTAAACACACGGTATGGCTACTTACTAATTTATTTAAACACTAACTCACTAACACTCAATTTATATATACTTAAATAATCACTTAAATTTAATTTATATGCACACAAACTTGATTATTAATTTATATTAGCACTTTAATGTTCGGTATATTTTTTGTTCATTTCTCGAGATCACTTTATCAACTAACTCCTCCGCTGATCGATCCATATTTATATTAATGCCTTTCTTACTAGAAAATTCCGGGCTGCGGCTTACACAGGCACAAATAATTTTTCTGGCCTTTTCTAGATAAATCAGGTCACCAAAACAATGTTTAGATAAGATAGTCTCAAACAGTTATAAAAACACTGCGTATCCGCCATAATTTTAATTTTCATACCTGGCTTAGACAGATTCGGATTTAGGGTCTATACCAGTGTGCTGTTTCGTAACAATATATAATTCGTTTATATACGCAATTAAACGTTATTTATATTATAACTGAATGCATGTCAAAGTCAACAGAAAATGATGATAATAGAATGTTATATTCAATAATTACCCATTTTGTTGCCGTTTAAAACAAACTATAATGTTTGTTGACGTTGAGCTGTCCAAATAGGGGTTAATTAATGAAATTCTCAATAAAACCGGTGGAAATTTAATGTTTATCGTGATCGAACTTTTTATTTGATAAAAAAATATCGTGTTTTCGTTAATATCGTCTATATTTAAGAGTCTAGTTCAGAAATATAATTAATTTACTCCTGAATACCTAATAAAGTTATCCAAGTTAACTTCAAAAGCTTTTTCTGTTTGTTCACTTCTCCACAACTTACTTTGATCTATTTTTTTAGAGTCTGCTTTGAATGAGATAATTCAATATTGAATCTTGATATTCCAATTTTTCAATATTCTGAAGATTCATTAAATTTTATATTATCCGTATAATCTTTTTCTTTTGTTTGCAGTGTGTGTTGTACCTGTGGGCATTGAAGCTGTGTTACCCTACTACCCTTTTTCTACTTCGTGGTAACCACGAGTGTCGACATCTAACGGAATATTTCACATTTAAACAAGAATGTAAGTATGCTTTTTATCGCAAAATTGTAATAATCGTGTGTGTAAATTACAAACATATCGTCAATACCGCATAGTTTCATCATAAAAAACAAACTATTATCTATATTTTCCATCAAAATTGTATATTGTTTAAGAAGAAGAAATTAATTTATTGAAGGGTTCAAACATATCGTCACCTACTTTTTATCATTGAATCACGAACCTTCTGTAGCATATTATCGTATATAAATGTCACAGCAGCTCGAATACGAACTTCTACGACTTCTCAACATGTTTCAAGTGAACCTTTTCTTTCAAGAATACCCAGAACAAAAAATCTGAAGGATTCCGATTTTATATAAAACAGTCGAAGAATTTTTAATTTATTGAAGTATTCACTTGTCTACCATAATGTTCAGGAGTACCATCATACTGAAACAAACAAATCCAGCCCATTCAAAAAAATATACTTGATAATAATAATAATACTGAAGGAGAAAATATAATCCCTCGGGAATATAACCAAACGAAATGTAATTCTTTCACAGCTGAGCATTCTTAAAACGCTGCATAATTGGAAAGCCCCAGGCCCTGATGGAATACATATTTCTGGATAAGGAAACGCTGGGCCACACACAAAAATTTAGCCTTATGTCTTAACAATCTAATACAGTATCCCCAAAGTATGCCTTCTTTCTGTACCCAAAAATGTACTTACCGTCTTCCAAAAGACAGTAGTAGCATGCTCGACCCTTTTAAATTTCGCCCAATCACTTGCATTAAGCTTATAACAGCATATATAACTCTAAGCAGCAAAAGGGTTGTGCAAAAGACTCTATGGGTTGTAAAGAGCAGCTCATAATTGACTCGGTTATTTGTAATTCAGCTTACTCTAAGCAGAAAAACCTGTTTATAGCGCATATGGATTATAACGACTCCTTGCCGCTTGACTGGCTCATTAGAATACTAAATATATACAACATCGATCCCAGTATAGCACATTTCCTGGAACATGCGATGTCAACCTCGCACACTATCATTTATCTGAATGATTCCAATGCCCATTAAAACTAATCCACTACCTATAAAGAGAGGTATTTTTCAAGGAGATTCTCTGAGCCCGCTATGGTTTTGTATTGCAATGAACCCTCTATCTCACGTTTTACATTCTACTGCATACGAATATAGTATCGAAAAGAATAAACGGTTTTGAAGATTGAAACTAACTTGTCCACAACTCTGAGACGTCCCGAACAATATCCTATCATAAAATCGTCACTTGTATACACTCTGGAGTCTGTATCGTGCTAACGAAGCGAAATTTCTCCAAAAATGGCGTACTTCAAGTCCCATAGCACCCGTTGTACTGGCTCTGGTGAGCTGAAAATCAATAGGGTTCATCTATGAAATGTCTTGAACAATATTCAATCATAAAATTGGCGACTTGTTGCACTCCGGTGACTGTATGGTGTTAGTAAGACCATGTTACGAAAAGTGGCCAACGACGACGACAAACCCACAGGGTTTTTTCTAAAAACTGTTTTTTCGTGTTGTTCTTGGTGAAAAACGTAAAAATAACTCAAAAAATCCAAATTTCAACTTTTTTTGTGGTAAACCAATACTCCAGAGGCTGTAACGTGCTAACAAACTGAAATTTCTCTAAAAATGACAAAAATGTCGCACTTCAAGTCCCATAGCATCCGTGATACGGGTTCTGGTGACCTGAAAATCAATAGGATTCATCTGTGAAGAATCCTGAACAATATCTAATCATAAAATTGGTCACATATACACTCCAAAGGCTGCATCGTGCTAACAAACTAAAATTTCTCCAAAAATGTCGCACTTCAAGTACCACAGCACCCGTTGTACTGGCTCTGGTGAGCTGAAAATCAATAGGGATCATCTATGAGATATCCTGAGAAATATTTAATCATAAAATTAGAGACTTGTTGCACTCCGGAGGTTGCATCGTGCTAACAAGACATGTTACGAAAAGTGGCCGACGACAACGGCGACGACATACACACAAGATTTTTTCTAATAACCTTTTTTTCGTGTTGTTCTTGCTGAAAAACGAAAAAATAACTTTAAAAAATCCAAACTTTTTTGAGGGAAAAACCAATACTTTTCTCGCATATTAGATAGGGTTGGCTGGAAAAGTAATGACAGAGAAAATTGGAAGCTAAACCAAGTGTTATATATGGGCTGTTCAGAATTCATGAGAATTCTTCGCAGTTAGTTATTGTAATTCAAATAATTATTTTCCATATTCTATCTGAAAACTCTAAATAATATCTCAAAAACATCAATACCCCTTTAACTTCAATTTCTAGTCAGCAACCGCTCTGTAATTCCTTATTTATTAGTGCCAACAACATATAAAAAAAATTCTTATCTATCGCCATAACAATTTTGCTGTAGTAGCAGTTCCCCTTTTTTCAACCGGCATTTTATATTCCTTGAATGTAATAGTTATAAGTCATCATGACGCATGAAATTGTAAAAAAAATATTCTATTGAGAACTGTCATCAAGAATAAATAAGAAAGTTTATGTCATTGTATTAATGTAGAAATAATTATATATTTATCCTTCGAGAAGAATTTCCAGTCCAGAATTAATAAATAATATACAAGAAACCAATAAATTAAGTGCCGATCATAAATAAAGTGTTTGAGTGCCAATAGAAGATATGTCTTCAACTTCCTGATCAAGAAATCGGAGATCTTCAGCGAGGTACCTGAGATTGAAGGAGGGAAATAAAAAATTCTACAGTCCACTCCAAATAAAATCCTTCCCAAATCCTCGAATCCTTGCCCACGGGCGATTTCAAACTAATGACGGCTACCAAGAACGAGCTGGACCAGATGCTGAACATCTTCGAAAATTTCTCCACAGATCTTGTAATGCAGTTTGAACTAGGTAAGTGCAGAACCATAAGTATAAGAAAGGGAAGGATCCAAGAAGATGGATTTGAGATGCACAACGGAGAGTGTATAGTAGCAATACGACTCGGAGAAAATTTTACTAAAACAACATTTAAAAAGAAATACTGTTCATAGGAAAAGTTCAAGTATTTAAATGACCTACTTTCCAGTTACGACTTATTTTCGCGATCGCTTATTAACTGTATTTTGAATAGGTGAAATACAGAAATCGACAACGGAACCCCCGAACTTTAAAATTACGTTTTATTTTATCTTCTCTTTGATAAATCAAAGCAGTTTTAGTTTGAAAATGATAGTATACGATTTAAGTTTTCGCTTTCTTCGAGGTTATTAATATTAATTTTGAACCATTTTTTCAAAGAAAAATGACTGAGGGTAGCGGTAAGTAGAGTGCTTCAGAATGGACTGAGGTTTTAGAATCCAGTAATAAAAGTAGAGTCGTTTGCAAATAGTGTCAACAAGAAATTAGCAAAAAAGTTGAGAGAGTAAAAACGCATTTGAACAAATGTAAAAACAGAGTTGCGAGTACAGAGCATGCAAAAAAAGTACACAAGAAAGAAGAGAGTCGGTCCCGTTAGTGAAGAATAAGAATTTAGATGAGTTTATGATAAAAACCACTGTTTAATAAAAAGAAAAACTAGACAAAAAGGTAGCCAAATTTTTCTTTAGCTGCAACATTGCGTTTAATGTTGCAGAACAAACAGAAATAATATCCGCATTTCGTCCAAGATATATTGCTCCAAATAAGAAGCAGCTGGGTGGTCAAACACATCCAATGATGCGATTATCGCGAGTTCCATACAAACAGGCTATGATGTATTTTTAATAGAGGCTGAGGATGCTGGAACTGAAAAGAAAACGTCTGAGTATTGTATTGAACTTGCTATTCGAGCTGTAAACCGTATAAAAGACTTGTACGGAAAGACTGTATTTGCGTGTTGTACAGATAATGAAAATAAAATGAGAGAATGAGGTAACTTTTGAGTGAAACAAAAGGAATTGTAACTTATGGCTACATGAACCTGTTGTACAAGGATGTAATCCCTACAAACGTGACAAAAGATATCGTCGAACTACAAAAGTTTTTTAGAAACCATCACAAACCACATGGCTAAAAGAGAAAGGGGGAGTCATGCCACAAATTCCAAACGAAACGCGTTGGAATTCCTATGAATTCAATATTTTCGGTAGAGTAACTAATCGTAGCGACGGTATATCTCTACTTGAATGCCGACTAAGAATCGGTATGTTTGACTTAGTAACTTGACTTTACGGAGAAACGATGAATTTCGACTTTGATTACACGCACTACCCCTGAAAACAGTAGAGAAGTGAATACTTGCTTCTTACATTCGTAGCTGTCCTTTAAATAAAAAAAAATTAGTGGGAATGGTTTCATGAATATCGGTAGGGCTTAGAGAAAGTACCCATCACCGATTAGTGGTTTGAAATGAAGCTGCATAAACATTAGCAAATCGTTACGTACCATTGTCATTCTGAAAGCTGACTATAATTGAAATGTGCATCAATATACAAATAAAGAACGCAATAAAACTATTTGACGACATTATTTCGGTAAATTCAATCGCCATTGAAAATATTTCGAAGACATAAAATTGCTATTGAAGGTATTTCAAAGGTACCGTGTTTCTCAATACAGTGGAAGTTCACAATATTGTAAAACATGTACAATGAAGGGTGCAATAAATATAAAAATAAACATAAATGGTACGCGTATATTTCAAGTTTGTCTAAAACTCTTTATCAAATGCAACAATAAACTTGACATTCTTAACACATTTTGGTCAACACCTTTAGCAACAACAAAAATAGGTACTATAAAGACGTGATAGTCTCAAAGGACCTTGTCAATAGAGTTAGATCAGAAAATATTAAAAGTATTACTTTTCCACACAACCTATCTAATATGCGAAAAAAGTATTGGTTTACCACAAAAAAAGTTGAAATTTTGTATTTTTTTGAGTTATTTTTACGTTTTTCACCAAGAACAACAGGAAAAAACAGTTTTTAGAGAAAAAATCGTGTGTGTGTGTCGTCGTCGTCGTCGGCCATTTTTCGTAACATGGTCTTTTTAGCATGATATACCTTCCGGAGTGTAACAAGATATCAATTTTATGATTGAATATTGTTCAGCATATTTCACAGATTAACCCTATTGACTTTCAGTTCTCCAGAGCCAGTACAACGGGTGCTATGGTACTTGCAGTACAACATTTTTGTAATTTTTGGAGAAATGTAAGTTTGTTAGCACGATACAGCCACTGGAGTTCAACCAGTCACCAATTTTATGATTGAGTATTGTTCAGTATATTTCACAGATGAACCCTATCGATTTTCAGCTCATCAGAACCCGTACAACGGGTGCTATGGTACGTGAAGTACCCAAGTTGTGTCATTTTTGGATAATTTTCAATTTGTTAACACGATACAGCTTCCGAACTGTCTACAAGTGACCAATTTTATAATACTGTTCATGGCGTCTCAAAGATGAACTCAATTGAATTTCAGCTCCCTAGGGCCAGTAAAACGGGTGCTATGGAACTTGAAGTACCCAATTTTTGTCATTTTTGGATAATTTCCATGAAATTAACTGCCTCGTCTCTTACTTTGTGCAATCTACTCATATTAGTGTTTTAAGTAAGTTTCATTTAAAACACTAATAGGTTAGTTGTTAAGTGTCTACAAGTGACCAATTTTATAATTGGATATTGTTCAGGGCTTCTTATAGATGAATCTTATTGATTTTCAGTACACTGGAGCCAGTACAAAGGGTGCTATGGTACTGGAAGTGCCATATTTTTGGTTATTTTTGGAGACACTTTGGTTTGCTACCAGCCTACCAGTTACAGCCCCCTTGTTCAAAGTGTCCCATAGATGCGAAAAGTTAGTTTTGATCATTGAAACCGTTTATTTTTCTTTAATAACACAATGTTAACCAACATGAAAAGAAATTATACTCTTAAATAGATAGCAGTGCCGACAGCAAAATCATTTACATTCTAAACATATAGCAGTGCCAACAAATAAATAAAACGGAGTTACATTCTTTAAACTGACTTATGAACTTAAGTGATGAAATTCAATTACCATTCGATTCTCAATAATCTAGCTGTTACATAGCTCGAAAGTAATTATAATTTTTGGTAATAGACGTTAAGATAACTTGTAGGCAATTGACTTGACAGTTTTGAGGTTCAACTCAAAAGTACCATTGAATAATGTAAATCTTTAAACAGCGATAGTTTCTTTAATTTCTAACTGATATAGACAAGACTTCACAGGATTGGTATGAATTATTCCAAAACAAATGATAAAGTCACCATGAAAAGGCTAAAAATATGCTATACTTTGTACAGACAACATGCACAAACAAACAAAATGCATTTGGTATGTAATCTAATCACACAACCAGAAATTATTGTAAACTATTCAGTTATTCAAGTGGTATCCAATTCCTAATTACAATGTTAATCAGTTGAACCCATAACGTGTTGATGATCTGTATATTATCTTATAGTCGCTAATAATGTCAACATGATCAATCATATTGTTTTTGAGCGTGTTTTTGGCAGTTCTAAAGGCTAGACGTATTTTTGGGTGCTTTTTATATGTTTTAAGCATAAAACATGTGGCATCTGATTTTTGATCAGTCGCATAAGCGTCATTCAGAAGCTGACACTGTCTAAATGTGCTCAAAAGGATAAATAAACATGAGTATAAGATCATGACGTCGAACCCAAAGCCCAATAATCATCATCGAAGTACCAAGATTGTTTTTATTTTCTTCCACTCCATCATTTTTTGAACACATATTAATTGTGTCAAAAAATCTGGTTAAAGATTGAACACCTTCTCATCCCCGAAAAACTTATTGATTTGTTTGAACAGACTCCAAAATAGCGTAGTTGAGAGTAGTTAGCAGTTAAGTCTAGTCAATTAAAATGTTCGAAGCCACAGATATGGACTATTGAGACGTGCGGCGAGAGTCTCAAGATATAAAAGAGTTAAAAATCTGCTCATAAGGTTGCAGAAGACAATCAGCTAAATTTGTATACCAGATCTTTCACACAAATAAATTTTGAATTGGAAATCACAAGGACGGGAAAAAAAAGAAGGAGGAATTCAAATATTAATTTTCAAGACCAACAGTCATATATGTCACGGTATATTGGAAGAATCAGTAATTGTATAATTTTTTTACCTAGAATGCAGTTCAATTTATAACGTAAATAAATTTGTACCTTGCATATTCCGTAAATATTTGCATTGGTTACTTTTAGCACACGACTGATACGCAGAATGCATAAGTTTATGATCCAATTTTGGTTTGTTTATATTTTGAAGTTTTTTCCAGTGTAGTTTAGACACGAAAGAAAAGTTTCATTCTAACATACTTTCCGGTAGAATGAAATTGCTATAAATTTTTTATGAGCTCCTTAAATCCTCTATCCGAGCTCACCTACATAGAAAATCCATAAACTTCTCAGGATAAATTATCATTTTGCATTGTTACATTTCCTATATTTTCCGTACCTTTCCGGTGGCATTCATTTTTCACCGACGTTTTTCACATTTTCCGATCAAAGCCAAACCCAGATTGCGTTATAACGAGTACTTATAATAGGGATGCGGAAAAACGGAGGAACTTGTCGATAGAAGAGAGGTTTTAATCTGTATTTCTAAGGGGAATTTTTATTTTTGTGTAAATTCGCTACGCTTTGTTGACCTTGTCGGTTTTTCTATTGGGTATTTTAGATGAAATGTCAATTGTATTACAAGTCTATCTTAGTAATTTAGAAAATTAAATAAAGTAGATTGCGAAAATTATAGAAAAAAATCCTTACTTTTAGATGTGTGTATGCGGTACTGGCAGGAATTATGCGAAAGACTAAGCAAGTTTTTTATCACTTCCTTATAGGATAATGTCAGTCGACCAAATATTTTACTTGAAAACTATACTACTGCGATTGTTTATAGATTAACTTTAGCAGGCATAAATATGAGAAAATTTGAAATTAAACACTGATGAAGTTATAAATTAAATTAACTGTCTCAACCCTTACTTCGTGGAATCTTCTCATAATAGTGTTTTAAATGAAACTCAACGTTTTTAGCTTATTCCACAATATAATGAAAAATGTTGAAAATTCTAAAAAATTGACAATTGTTTCGATAACTGAGTATATCATCGTTAGAATGACAGAAGTTACATTTTATTTGATGCCTACCTGATGATTAGTAGTTATTTTTGGCTAGACCAAGAAGTGACCTACCTTGTGATTGACTTAATATATGTTAATAGAAAAAAGAAGAAGATGTGATATTACAAATATTGAAGATTAGATATTATTAGCCCTATGGTGATATCCTGGAAATCATTTTTCAATTAAGATCAGTATAACTGTGCAATGATATTCCACTTTTGACAATAACAAATATATTCAAAATGAAGGTTTACCAATGGGAAGCCCTATATCACCTATTTTGGCAAACATTTTTATGGACAGTTTAGAAAGAAAAATCTTTGAAAGTAATATTTCAAAAAACGTTTTATTTTGGTATAAATATGTAGATGACATATTAGCTTGTTTTATAGGTAGTGAACGACAATTAGATATATTTTTCAACCACATTAATAATTTACACCCAAAAATTAAATTTAAATCAGAAGTTAAAGAGAATAACTTAATCAATTTTCTTGATTTCAAAATTCAAAAAGTTAATAATGTACTTGATTATGCAATTTACCGAAAACCAACACACACTGATGTGACAATTCCATATAATTCCAATCACTCAATGTCGAATAAGCTAGCGGCATACAATTCAATGATACATAGAGCATTTTCAGTTTCTATGAACAAATGTAATTTTGATAGAGAGATTAATACAATTAGACCAATATCAACATCCAACGGTTATCCATTACATATGATAAATGAGCTAATTAATAAAAAAGAGGAAAAAGTGGCATTACAACTAATATTTCCTAAACAAACTGAAAAAATAAAAACTTATAAAACCATCACATATACAGGAAATATTTCTAATAATATTTCAAAGATAATATCTTTAGCAACGAATACAACAATTTCTTTTGAAACAGAAAGTAACGTTAATGTAATGCTGTCTATTTGGGTCAGACCCTTAGAAATTTTGAAATCCGATACAGTGAACACTTTCGAGCATACAGATTAAAACAACCAAATAAATCCCATTACGCAAAACATCTACTTGACACCAACCATTCATCGACACATAACACAGAACTAGAAGTACTACATATTTGTGATAAGAAACAAGAACTGGATTTCCTTGAAGAGTTGGAAATTAGAAGACACTTAAGAAACCCAGAATACGAAGTCGTCAATGAACAGATAAATCTAGGGAGTTCTCCACTATTAAACTGTCTTCTTAAGTGGTAATTGTAAAGATCAGCAGATATAGTTTTCCTGGTTTTCTATATCATTGCACAGTTATACTGATCTTAATTGGAAAAATGATATCCAGGATATCACCATAGGGCTAATAATATCTAAGCTTCAATATTTGTAATATCACATCTTCTTTTTTCTTTTAACATATATTAAGTCAATCACAAGTTAGGTCACTTCTTGGTCTAGCCAAAAATAACTACTAATCATCAGGTAGGCATCAAATAAAATGTAACTTCTGTCATTCTGACGATGATATTCAGTTATCGAAACAATTGTCAATTTTCTTAGAATTTTCAACATTTTTCATAATATTTTTGAATTAGCTAGAAACGTTTCATTTAGAACACTAAGTTATAAATTGCCAAAACAATAAGAAACTGGTACAGAAAAAACATAATTGAAGGTAAACTCTCGGAAAAATTGTTGGTTACTAATAGTCAAAATAGTGTTTTCTAATTTTCTAGCACAAAGAGTATTACGAGAGCGAGAGAGAGGAATCGACATCAATTCCATCAATCTCGTATATCATTACTGATACCAAGCTATTACCTAGATCAAAAAATGGAATGAAGAAAGTTTTCAATATGCTGGAAGCTGATACTAGAAAGTATGGACTGTGATTGGGTACGGGACAAAGTAACTCAGCTTAAAAAAGGAGGAAGCCAAAACTGGAGAAAAACACAAACACCAAGTCGAGGAGCTTGATTAGTTCGAATACTAGGGCGCAACAAACATCATCACAATAAATGCGAATACAACAAAAGGTTATGAAGCTGCAGACAATCTAAATTATTTGTTAAGATCTAAGCAGATTATAGTGTCTTGTGAGAAGGAAGCTTGCAGGCAAACATACAAAACAAATCATGATCTTAAAAGATGTGGAAAGTGTAGATTTAGATTTAGATTTTAACGGGGTTACAATGCACTGAAACCTAAGGTTTAGTGCGCCCCCTTATCAGAGCTGTTCTCGCTACTACTACAACTCGCCTCCCAGTTTCAGGGATCTGATGAACTCTAGTAATTGGAACGGCTTCAACGAGGTTAGATCCTCACTATTACAAGTTTCTTGTCCGAAACATTTCTTGCGTTGGCTTGCAATGGCGAGGCATTCTAGAACTAGGTGATCCGGAGTTTCATCCTCCTCCCCACAGAATCTACACTCGTCAATTTCTGCTAGACCTATTATCATTAGGTGCTTCCTAAGGCGGCAGTGTCCTGTGAGAAAGCCCGTGAGGAGATATAGCTTATTTTTACTGAGGTCCAAATATTTTTTGGATCTAGTAGTGTCAAAGTTCCGCAGGAACTTTTTGGAATGTTCCAGCCCGGGAAGGCACCGCCAGAGTGCTTCTCTTTCGTTCTCCTCCTTCTTCCGAAACTCTTTCTTATAGGAGAATTTTCCTACACCACAGAGAGGCTCCGGGCCAATAAAAGGCGTTTGTGCTCCTTTCCTCGCAAGTGTATTGGCCTCTTGATTTCCCGTGATTTTCGAGTGGCCAGGAACCCAGAGTAAAGAGACCCTGTTATTCTTGCCTAATTCCCTTTCCCAGTCTCCCCGCATATTTAGCATCGTAGTGAAATTATTTTCGATACTTACTCTCTTGATCATTTTGTCACCGGGAAGATTCGCTGATAAAATGCATTTGGTTAGAGAAGACCAGGCTCCCTGATTTTTAATACTCTCATTGCCTGAACCTTCCTTACATATTCTGAGAATTGCCTCTTGGTCATATCTTTCTATCACCACATGTGTAGGTGTGAGATCTGTAATAATCTCAAGTGCCCTAATTGGACACGTTCTCATAGCTCCAGTGATGCACACACAGGCAAGCCTTTGAACTTTGTCGAGGGACTTCTTCGTGCTGTACTGACTTGCTTTTGTATGCCAAACTATTCCCCATACGTAATTGCTGGTCTCACAATCATGGCGTACATCCATCGCAGTATATTTGCGTTACAGCCCCACCTCATACTAGCTAGATTTCTGCATGCCATCAAAGCAACTGTTGCTTTACTAGCAGTTATTTCAAAATGCTTATTCCACAGAAGCTTACTGTCTAGAGTTATCCCTAGATATTTAACTTCTGATTTCCATTCTATGATTTCCATTCTATGATTTCCCCGTATAAGGATATGGGTTTCATGGCTGGATGTGTTCTTTTCCGGGTAAATGGAATTACTATGGTCTTGTTTGGGTTAATTGTTAGCCCCATTGAGAAGCATCATTGCTCAATGAATCTGGGGCCGTTTTGTAATAAATCACACAAGGTGCTCTCGAACTTGCTTCTGACTATTAGAACTATGTCATCAGCATAGCCCATACATTCGAAGCCAAGCTCCATTAGCCTGTAGAGCAACTCATCTATTACGAGGCTCCCTTGAGTTGTCCCCCGAGTGGCTTTAACAGAGGTGGTTTGATTCCCCACCTTTGTCTCAGCTATCCTCGTCGTCAACAACTCATACATCCATTTTTCAATGGTTTCATTTACTCCTCGCTTTTTTAGTGCTTCTTTGACAGACACATGAGTTGTGTTGTCAAAGGCCCCAGATATATCCAGGAATGCGCACATTGCGATTTATTTGTTGTTCAGAGTTCTCTGAATGACTTCGGTCAGCTGATACAGAGCCGTCTCAGTTGATCGACTCGCTCTGTAGCCATGCTGACAATTATGAAGTGTTATATTCTCCAGGTTCTCTGTTCTTATGTAGTTATCCACTACTTTCTCCATCGTTTTGAGTAGAAACGATATTAAACAGATGGGTCTAAAAGATGGGGGATCAGTCCCATCTTGTTTCCCAATTTTTGGTATGAAGGGTACCCTTGCCGTTCTCCATTTTCTAGGTATTAGACCCACTGCTAGACTGCTTCTTGTAATCTTCAGTAGGTGAGGAAGAATCTCCTCTATCCCTTGCTGCAGGAGTGCTGAAAATGTTCCTTCCCCTCCTGGTGATTCATATGGTTGAAAGGTACTTATTGCCCATTCCAACCGTTATCTGGTAAATATTTTCCTAGCAATGTCCCAATCTTCCTTGCGGGGTTTTTTGGTGTAATTAATTGCTGTTTCAGTGCTTTTTGCTGGTTCAGTACCAGGAAAGTGGGTTCTAAGAAGAAGAATCGATCGTTCCTCTTCACCTTCCGTGTATGATCCGTCTGGCTTTTTCAGCGACATTGTGGGGTTAGTTCCCCCATTTGCCATGACCTTTTGTAGTCTGGCCGCGGCGTGAGTGGAAGTGATCTTTTCGCAAAAGGCTTGAAAATTAAGCCTTTCGGCCTTTCTAATCTCTTCATTGTACTGAGCTAGACAGGTGCTCATTCCAACAAAGAGCATCTTTTTCTGAACAAGCTTTTGACAGAGGGCAACTAACGGGAATGGAACGCTTCCATTATTGTCTCACTGATCTGTTCGACTCTTTGTTCCAGGTCGTAGTGCGGGTGATTTACCCCATTCACTTCGACGTATTCCAAATTGTCCTTCAGATTGGTCTTGTAAAGAGACCAATCAGTATTTCCAGGATTTCGGATTGTAGGAATCGAGGTAGTATCTCCCTTTATCCTAAATTCGATAATCCTATGGTCGGAAAGTGATGGCTCGCTCATCACCCTCCAATCTTTTACATTTTTCCTAACAGTTGTAATAAATGAAGACCTTGTTATTCACTCTTATAGTGACCCTATTTTAATAATTTGGCCCTCAACCGTGATAAATTTGAACCCTTCTATACCGTGTCCGCTGTCACCAGTCTAACAAATACTGTCACCAATTCCTTTTTAATACATGCAGCCGAGCGTGTAAGGCAAATCCAGTACAATTTAGGCTGGGAACGCCTAGACCTAAAACGGTTTGATTTCCTTCGCCAGGACAGGATTGTTCTCTCAGTTCGTCCTCGTATCCACTATGTATACACACTCTGGGGAAAATTTGGGGTAGGATTGTAAATAAAGTATGGGGAAACCACAAAGTTGTATAAAAAATATAATAAAACTTTCTCTGTATAAATATATATATATATATATATATATATATATATATATATATATATATTAACATAGAGTAAAACAACACCCTGTATACCGAACATAAAATAAAAAAACTACTTATTTCAAGAAATAAAAATTTTTGAAATTTCATTTTTTTTTAAAAAGATTATCTAAAAAAGGAGACAATCTGTACCATGTACTATTCAATAGAGAAAGCATCTAACTGTATAATTTAAAATAAGATTTGAAAAAACATTTGTGAAATGAATTAACAAAATCTCTATAAACCTACAAGACGGAATATTAGAACGTTGTTACATATACAAATGGAAATGATAATCCTTTATTTTTATTGTCAAGGTAAATAAATAGTGAGATTCTTTTTAAAATGAATATTAGGGTTTGAAAGACATGTAAATAAGATTTTATAAATATTTAAAAACATAACGATATAAGAAGTAAACTGAAAAGTATTAATTCTATGGAATGTGACATTTATTGAACGGTTTGACGTTATGAACACATATTTTGTAAATTTGAAAATGTCATTTTGTAAACTAAATGAAATATAATTTAAGAGACACAATATGAGTTAAAATCATTAAAGAACCTTAAAACAAAGCGTTTTCAATTGATAGATGGACAATTCACTATTTGAAATGAAATCTATAAAGAAAAGTTTTGATAACCAAATCTGATTGGTGGAATGTATTCAACAAACTTTTAATCTGCGACAAGTAGTTGTTAATAATAAAAAAATTGAAGGAGAAAAGTTTGTTGATTATACAGACTATTGACTAGGTAAACTTCTTTTTGGGTGGTAGAAAATTTGAGAAGCAGCAAAATTTTGGGAATTAAGAAAACTTTTCGAAAAACAAGATATTTGGCATCAAAATTCAGAAAAGAGAGATACATTGTACTTATGATATGGTAGATTATATATTTAAACAAGCAGATGTAGAAACTAAGAAACAATTTGAAAGCTTTTGATTATGTAATTGGACTGAAATGTATTGATGTGGACGGGACATAGCATTGATTCCTGATTTTGTGTAAGCTGGACCAGTGACAATTTCCAGAAGGTAACCTAAAATAAAGTAAAGGATAATTGAAGTGAATTACGATACAGGAATAAGGTATTTAGACTATTTTCATTATACATAAAAAAGGTTGAATAAAACTTACCAATTTAGTGAAAAAAATTGAACTTTGGTATTAAACAAACATTTACAACCATTGTGTTTCGCCATTTTGATATAATAATCGTTTATATAGAAGTTTCAGTATTATAAGATTTGTATTAAATGTTGCCTATTTTAGATTTGTATATAGAGATAATTTTTTCATGTGAGAACGTGATTTTGTTTGAATGAGTGGTCATAATAGATAGTAGGTTTTTTATTAATTTGTGTCTTGTAAAAGAACAATGTATTTGTCTATTCAAAATATTAAATAACGTTCTTTCTAGTTTGAAGAACATTGTAAAATTGTTTTTTGATATATTTTATTTCTTTGTGGTGATGGCTCCATCTAGTTTGAACCGTTGGTAGTTTAAACTGACATCTGTGAATAGTAAAAAGGTTCAACTTGAAACACAGGACCGTCTTAAGAATTTATTACGTATTATTAAACAAGCAAGTACATTTTTATTAACAAAATTTTTAAGAAGACAGAGATATTTAATCAAATCTAGGCGCTTATATTATAAATTGAATTTTTGTTTCTCTATACCTGAACCCTACTCTGAGGTTAAAGAGTTTCTCATGTTTTAAAATATAACCATTTTAGTAATAAAATTTTAAATTTTCACAATATACCGGGCAAATCAAAACTAAATGTAAATTAAAAGAATAATAACTATAAATCATTATTTCTCTCCCCGTTCTATCCAGTTTAATATATATATATATATATATTGAGATGATATGCTCAGTTAGAAAAAAATATAAAGATAAAAATGATAAAAAAAATATATTGCTAGATATCAATAACCTTTAAATAACATATGACTAACAAATAAAGTTTTCTCTAGAACATTCAAGCATAAAATGAACAAGAAATGTTCAGATGGTAGGTCATAGTAGAGTGCAAATTATAATTACAATATTCAATTTGATTAGCACAGACTATCAAAGGTATGAAGTCTTGTAATAAAATTTCTAGGTGCTTCTCCTGATGGTGAATATATTTAACATAACAAATAATTACCATGTGTTATAAATTCTTTTTGCATATTAAATGACATACATTTATTGATAAAATATTTTAGGGCTTGTAGCTGTTTGAAATAAAACGCCTCCACTCTGCATCGAAACTGAATTTACAAACAAATACAATAAGCGAAATAGTTGACCTCATAAAGAACAAAATTTGTCTAGAAAAACACAACAATAAAATTCAACTTAAGCGGAATCACAATTACTATTATCAGGTATAAACATGATATATTTATTCCAAAGAACAAAAACTCAAAATAATTCTCACATAATATATTTAATCACTTTGATGTATTTACCAACAATAAATAAGAATAACATTAAAAAGTAGTTATTCGTGTAATAGGTGCAAAAAGTGCATTTTTGTTGCAAGGAAGCATGAAGCATTAAACACAATCTTGTAGAGTAAATATAAATAGTATTAACGAAGCACAAATTTACTTATTTAGCATGAAAATTACTGAATTATAATCACTTACAAATACAATACACACCAAAGACCACAAACCACAAAGGGTTAGTGGTCTGTGATACACACTAAACTATAAATTTGGGATATTTTTATGAACACAAAACATATGACAACAGCATTTGACCCATACAGAAAGTTATAAAATTATTTGTCTATGAATTGACCGTTGTCTTCTGTCATTGTTATACAGCGCCATGCTTCAAGACGGTGGAGCGGTTGAACTAAAGTAAAAGATGTTCGTTTGCAAAAATTTGTGCACAACAAATCTCAAAAAATACAATGATTTGAGATTTCATATTTTCAGAATCGAATTCTCTGGGCTTCCTTTCGGGGATTAGGTTTTGGTGTCCAGATTGGTGACCACAAATTGTCAAAACTGTCAAAATCACACCATCACTTAATGGCTTATATCTTTTTTATAACAATATAAAACTCAACCAAAATACCTGATCCCCAAGACAAAGGTCCAAGTTATATTGTGTTAAAATTTCAACACTCAATTTCCCTGCGTTCTTTAGATTTGTAGTGTACAAAATGACCTAAATTTTGTTGCAAATCACGGGTGCCAACTGTTTTCAGGTTCCTAAAACGTGAGGCTCCTCTTAATAGAAACAAAGCAATTTTTGGCATTTAAAAAACAGTTGCCACCAATGAAAGACATTTATTTGCTATATTTGTAATTTGCTTTTAAGAATAATTACATTTGAGTTTTCCTGTCAAATAATCGTGTTCTACGTTCATTCATGACCTGACTAGCTTTAGAAAACAACCTTTCACAACAAACTGAAGAAACTATAGCACATAGTTTTTCCTGTGCAACTGCAGATAGATTTGGAAAATGAAATTTATTTTCCTGCCACCACTTTAGAGGATAAGAATTTCGAGGGTGAGGGGCGTGAAAATAGAGTCGAGAACGCTTGGAATAAAATACGTTGCATTTCGCTCTATTTCACTGAACGCGATGGAAAGCGAGTAGCTGTGTTGCATGTTAGTTGACGCGATTTCGCACATTCTTAAAAATCGCTGTTATTTGTGATTTTAGTCAACTGTTGCTATCAGCGATTTTTCAATAACGGCGATTGAATAACCGGTAGCATTATATCGCTTACCACTAAAATAAGTATATACACAAACATAAAACTCCCATCACAAAATTATCGCTGTTGTTCGTGCAACTTGGCAATGATAACTTGTAGCCTTGGAAGCAACGTATGGTATGATATTTACAAAAATAAGGGATTTGAACCATTTTTTTCTGACATTAAAAGACATTTTTCAACAGAAGTAGTTGTTTTTACCTCCAGTTGGTTTCAAAAATACGTATTTTCAAACCAATATTGACTGTTAATAGCAACAATCTATTCAGAAATGTTTCAATAACATGAGCGGGCTTGTGAAGTTCAAGGTTGCGATAATAATAAAATGTTTTACAGTCATTTGAGTAGACCATTAAATGGAATGCAATTATATGAAAATTGAATCAAATGATGTTATAAGCATGTAATAGCTGCAGTTTGTTCTGTATAAGTTTATTTTATCGTACCTATTATTGAACTGGAATGAATGTTAATATCGTTTAACAATGATTAAAAATAATGTATGCACTCGTGATGGAATTATTATTTAAAATTGTAATTGAAGCCACAACAACGTTCTAAAATCACACAAAAGTAAAAGCCGAGGTTGAAAAATTTAGATTAATCGTGGGCATCAATAGGTTTAGATTTAATCAGCAACACCTGAGATGACGAACTGTCTGATGCTTACCGCCAAGCAAATGGAACCCCACAAGGCTCAGTTATCAGCCCTACTTTATTTTTGATTGCCAATAACAACATTCTTAACAATTTAAAAAAACCACTGAAAATAAAAGTTTTTGCAGATGACTTAGTGGTTTACATAAAAAGAAAAAATATAAATACGATATCTCTATTTATGCAACAACTCATCACAAATTTGGAACTATGGTCACGTCAATCCGGCTTCAGGTTTTCTGTTACCAAAACAACAGAAAACGTTCATATGCTACTCCAAAATTGAAGCTTTATAACCTAAATATTAACTTTGAATCATCAGCAAAATTTCTAGGAATGATCTTCGACCATAAGCTTCAGTGTTCGCTGATATATATATCTAGTGATATATACCATGATATATATCACGATATATATCATGATATTTTCACTTCAATAAATATCAAAATTCGTGATATATATCAAAGACGGAAAAATTATTAATTTTTTTGCGATAAATTGGCTACACTGCATCATTAAACGGCAACGACGTTAAATACCGGTTGTGGCCGTCGGGTATTTACATGCTCGATCTCGTGTGATTCCCCTGCAGGCGCTGCTTGCAGTTGAAGTTTCGAGGTCCCCTTATAGAGCATTTGACTTCGGCGATTCATTAAAGCAAGTTAAGCGAAAAAATATAATCTAGTTTATGACATATTGTTTACATAATCAACATGCCTAGAGATAAACATCTCATATGGCAGCATTTTTATTGCCAATCAAAAAAAATATACTGGTAATTGGGCAAAATGCAAAACCTGTGAAGCTGAAATGCAGGGTATACCACAGAGATTAATTAAACATAACATGACATGTAAAAACGACGAATCACAAGAGATAATAGATATCACGCAAAACGATGCTTCTCAAACTTCTTCTCGAGGTACAGAGGGGCCCACAAATTTATTCCGAAAAGAACCAATCCAGAAACAAACAAGAGTCCGTGTGGAAAATCTGCAGATCTCGAATGATAGACAAGGTAGGCATCTTTTTTAGCTCATAACAAACAAAACCTCCGATATTAATTTTTTTTAATTCTTTTCGGGGAAAAACCGTTTTACTTCCACATCACGGAATGATGGGGAAGTATAGTTGGTTCAAGTCTCAATTTTTTTTTGTCAATTAAGTAAGTTTCACTATATACGTGACGCATATGAATTTTTCGACGTTCAAATAGTTATGTGGAAGTATTGATTCAATTTTCAGCGGTTTTTCTTTTTTGGCACTCAAAGTCGTTGGTAATTTTGAGTCTATAATTGTATAGGCTGGCAATGAGGATGCATGTTTAACTTGACCATTTATTTTTGTAGGTACGTCAGCCGATGTCGACTTGCCACTTAATAAAAAATACAAACCATCATCTAGCAAGCTAAATATTATTAAAGACAACTCAGTAATAGCAACATCTCCGCAGTATTTAAAAGAAATTAATTTAGAAATAGCAACATATTTTTACGCCACAAATACCCCTTTTTTCCATGCGGACAGTTCCCATTTCCACAGAATGTGTAATACTCTTAAGACCTGGATGTAAGCCTCCTACAAGTCGAAAAATAGCTGGCGAGTTATTGGATCAAGTACATCAGACCGTTTTGGAGGAAACCAAAGAAATTCTAAAAGGTACGAATTTGTCCTTAGATGGGTGGTCGAATGTTCATAATGAACCAATTATTTGCTGCTCCGTTATGACAGCGTATGGAGATTCTTTTTTAATAAAAACTGTTGACACATCTGGCCACCCACATACTGCTGTCTATTTAAAAGATATAGCAATTGAGACAATAACTGAAACTGAAAAGTTATTTGATGCTAAGGTGACAAGTTTAGTCACTGATAATGCAGCAAATGTATCAAAAATGAGAAGATCGCTAGAGATCGTCCCAGGAATAAGTATTATTCAGTATGGATGTTCGGCTCACATTCTACATTTGCTAGCTTGCGATATACAGATTCCAGGACTAATGGAGCATATAATTAAGGTTATAAAATATTTTAGAAATACACATCTTCCAGCAGCCTGGTATAACGCAGCCAATGGAAAAAGGTTAGTTATTCCACAAGAAGTACGTTGGAACACTACAACTGATGCGATAGAATGCTACCTGGAAAACCGGTGTATATTAGTTCAGGTCTGTCAAGATAACAAAGAATCAGTTGACAAAAATATTAACAGAATTGTCAATGACATAAACATCACAAGCAACGCAAGAGATTTCTTGCTTCGAATGAAACCTATGACAGTTGCGCTGGATAAAATGCAACGAGATTGTTCGACAATAGCAGTGGCAGTTGAAATATGGAGGAAGTTAGGTGGGGATCTTAAGGGGCAGCCTGAAAATGTTTTAAAACAGTTTAAGAAGCGAAAGGAAATGGCTTTAACACCAGCACATTATTTAGCCAATTTATTGGATCACAGATTTCGAGGACATCAATTAAGTAATGCAGAATAGCAATTAGCATTTGAATATTTACAGAACATCAACGACAAGTTTATTCCTATAGTAATGGCTTTAAGTACCGGCTCAAAGCCTTTTCTTTCCTATATGTTTGGAAATAATTTTAAAACGACACCTCCAATGACATGGTGGAAGTCTGTAAGTTTTATTGAGCCAGAAAAGTACTTTGACTGGGCCAAGCTCCAAGAAGGATTTCTGGATATGTGCAGCAAGCATTTGATAGCGGTTTCAGCCTCAGCAGGCCTTGAACGAATTTTTTCGACTTTTGGATTTGTTCATAGCAAACTAAGGAATAAGCTGGGGAATGAAAAAGCTGGCAAACTAACGTTTTTGTTTAGGCACTTTAACCAGAATACTAAAAAAAGCCGTCAATCTGGACTTTGCCTGGGAAACAGAGACAACAAAAGCATCTGGATCTGATGCAACCTTTAGTATTGGATCAGCTGTTAGTGATGTTTCAGATACAGATTCTGAAACAGAAGATAATGTGCCACTGGCGACATTATTACATTAATTAAAGTTCTTGTATTTTTACTTTTCATATCCACACGAATTTAGTGTATTTAGTTTTTTTTAAACGAGGACATTTGCTGATGATTGAGAATTTGTTTTGATGATTTAAGCTTTATTTGTTCAAATAATTCATTAAATAAAAATATAACCTAAGAAAACGTTGTTTTTTTGCTTTATTAAAATGTATTTTGATTTTTGATATTATATTAAACATTTAATTTTAAATCTAAATGTGTTTTATTTATATCCATTTTCTTGATATATATCCGATATATATCCTTAATACCTGATATTTTGATATTTTCAATAAATATCATGATATTTACGAACCATGATAAACTTACCTGGAAAGATCACATAGAGGTTGGCCCAAACATGCATGAAGCAGCTTAATATAATGAAAAGCCTAGGAAATATAAATTGGGGATCAGACCAAGCCACGCTACTGTTTATATTTAAAACGCTCAATAGACTACGACTCCATAGCTTATGCTTCTGCCAGAAAAAATGTACTTCGCAAACTTGATGTTATCCATAACACAGCATTAAGAATAGCTTCAGGTTCGTTTACAACATCTCCTAATACCAGCATCCAAAGTCTTCTTGGTGAACCATCATTAAGCTGCCGACGCTCTATATTGAGTTTGAATTACGCGGCTGCTATATCCACTAATGCTGAAAAACCAGTTTACATTAACACATTCAACAAGAGATATAGAGATCTTTTCAAAAAAACCGCATCTATCTAAGCCGTTTTACGCCAGAGTTAAAGTCAAAAATTTAAGCTCCGTGGACAATTTCTACCCCACGCTGCCGTACTAACCTGACTGGGCTTGATAGGGATACAAATCGCTATGAAATCTTCGCAGAACTCAATAGAACACTGCTTGACTACAATTACTTTAACTTAGTCCACACGGATGGATCGAAATCGCAGACTGGAGTGGGTGCTGCAATAGTGACTGAAACTGAATCTTACAGCATAAATTTCTCCCCTCATACTAGCATATTTACGGCAGAACTCTATGCTATCTTTCATGCCCACAAAGTAATTATTTCCTTTCCAAATCCCAAAAACCTAATTTTAACCGATTCCTTATATCCCAAGCACCCAATATTATAATCAATTAAGTCACAGCTTCATAAAATCCAGAACGACAAAAAATCTGTCGACTTCATGTGAATTCCTGCTCACATTGGCATCAGAGGTAACGAAGAAGCGCACTTATGTGCGCGTAACGCAATTGTAAATGTTAATGCTGAACTCATAACAAAGTGCGTGATGAGTGACTTGAAAACACTTATTCGGGAAAAAGTTCACAACCACTGGCAACAAGACTGGCACCGATCGCAAGACAAACTTCACCAATTTAAGTCAACAGTGACGTTGTGGAAGCATCTAACCACAGCACGCAAATTACAAGTGATTGTTACTAGACTTATAATAGGGCATTGCAAATTAACGCATACTTATCTTTTCAATAAAGACAATGCTCATATATGTGATCTATGTCAAGAACATTTAACAGTGAAACATGTCCTGATTAATTGCACTAAGTTTGACACGAACCGGCTAAAATATGAACTACCTACAGATTTAAATTTACTCTTAGGTGTAAACTGCCCAGTTGAAAAATTGATGGGATTATTAATTAATTTACTTAATTTACTAAACAAAATTTAATATTGTTATACACCGCTAATCACCTTGGGAGGAAGCGGTTTAGTTTGGATAAAGAAAACTCCCTTATCACATCGCTTCTTGCGTTCGTAAGGCCCATTCTTGGCTATTTCACGGATAGTTGACAGCGGAACTTCTGTTAAATCAGATACCGCTTGCATTAATTCTATTTCTTTATCGAAATCAAACTTTTACCGAAGATTCTTATACACGTTGAAACATATCTTTTATGTTTCCTAATTTGAATGACGTCGAATCCTGTTTCCACTTTGATCACAATTATTTAAATTTTCGTTGTTACACACAATATTTTGGACCGAACTCGATATTTCCCAAGGACGCCACATTGTATACATTTAATTTTTAACTGAAAATATAATTGCTATATAATAAACATGTACCTTGCCTAAATTCCTCAGAAAAACACTACATTCTTTCTTGATGTCCGCCTACCAACTAAATAGTGAGTGTGTGTTATCTGTGGTGAACACCTGTTGTGTTCGAAAAAACTGCAATCTCAAAAAATACTTATAGTTCAGTAAAAGATGGGAAATATAATAAGTTATTTGAAATTTATATTCCTAATTCTTCTTAATAAAACGACATATAAGATAGTGTTAATTGTCTGGTGTTATGTTTAAGATGTTTTTAAATATAAATAGGTTAACCCTTTCAGTGGCACATCAGGAAAATTCATCTCGAAAAATATTTAATTGAAAATACGTACGTATTTTGTAACCAAGTTATGGAATTTAGCACAAAAAAAAATATTATCCCAACCCTTTCTTTATTGTGCCAAAAAAAAATATTTATCAGTTAGAAAATATTTTATTGTTTAGAACGTGAAAGTATAGAAATAAAACACATACCTATAAGTATTTAAACACAATGAAATTTCTGGAAACAGTTTCTGCCCTTTAGTAATCACATACGTACTTTGCATTTTGTACAATATATGTGTGTTTTTTCTTTACACCCTTCGAATTTGCACCTTGAATTATTTTTGTTCTCATCGAATTCTGGAAAGCGACCATAACCATCATGCCTGTATTCTGCTATAGGTCTTGATTCCGTTTATTGTCGTTTGGATGGTTCTTCAAGATTATCTTTTGAGGGTCTACCTCTTTTCACAGGTGGGTTGGTACAAATTAAATGCTCAGCTACAGATTATCCAAAAGCCATCAGATCGAGGATCCTCTGTTTTGGAACGCCCAAGTGAACAGCTTGACTTTTATATTCCAACTATGAGTTCACTAATGCAAGGTCTACTGCATGTGTAATTAGCCACACTGTCCATTTCCTAGATCGAATATAAGATCTGTACATACTCAATAGAAAATCTTGCTTGTCTACCTCTCCCATACTTGTATTGTACCTACGTATAACTTCTGGCCTAGATATATTGACATACTCTTTCTTCAGTGTATCCCATCTTTTACATACGTCTTTTCCTCCTATACCGACAAGATTTGACCCCAATACAACCTCCCTATTGTGGAACCATTTCGTAACAACAATGTCATTTCTACTCACGGACTCTACTGAATAACCTCTTCCTTTTTTTCATTTCCTTTTGAGTTGGTAGCTTCAGACCAAAACAACGATTGACTCTAATTGTTTCTGCGGGAAATATAGACTTTGCAGCAAGATACTGCAGTAGATTGTATGAGCTGAAATAATTATCAAACATCAGAATGTGATTTGGTTCAGTAATACGTTCGGAAAGCTGCATAACTGTAGCTGCGGATGCACCAAAGTTCATGTACATTGGATTGATCTCTGTAGTTTTCCCCTGATATATTAAGAAGTCATAAACCATACCACTCTATGCAGCTAGGACGTAAATCTTAATTCCCCACTTTTTGGGCTTATTTTTAAGATATTGCTCCAGATAAATATTTTCGTCGACGCAAATATTCCTCTCCAGTGGAAGTTCTTGGTACGTTTTCCTTAGTGCGACATATATACATCGGACCTTCCATAACCTATCCTTATTGAACTCTTCTCTACTAGTGATATCAACAAGATGCAGAGTGTTCCGCAACTCAAAAAATCGTTTCATGGACATATTATTTTCTATTATTTCAATACCACATGACGAGCTCCAGTAAAATTTGACTCTAGGAAATTTTAAGAATATGAATTCCAATAAATTTTTTTATCTCTACAAGTGTTGTTGGAAGTAAATCTTGGAACATTTTGTTGATTGGCATACAGATTTGTCATCGTCGCCATTTGTTCAAACAAATTGTCTGGTATGTACCGACTGAAAAAGGCTATAGGAGCAGCTAATTCAACGACAGGATCTGCTAATATATTTTTTCCGTGCCATCTGATATCCCTTGTTTGATGTTGTGCATCAAGTATCCAGACAATGTCCTCTTTCATAGTTAGATCATATTCTTTATGAAAATTTTCAAGTTCGTTTTGCTGTTCAAAACTATTTTCGTCAGCATTACTTTCACCGCTATTGGCAATATCCAATTCTCTATTATTTATATCTGGGTCCATAATATTATCTTTAAAATCGCTGTCATTTTCTTGATCACTTTCTACAACTTCCGCATCGCATCCAGCACCATCATCGTCAGAAAGTGCATCGATTTCAGAAATATCGTCATTTTCTAACAACACAAGCAATTCTTTCTCAGTTAGAACATTACTACCTCTATTACGCGACATTTTCTGGAAAAAAATATCTACCAGAAAGACACATCTATGAAAATACTCTGTGTTCGAAATGTTACACTGTACACGTTCATACCTACGTAATTTTTGATACAGTGCATTTGTCATTTGCCAGGGACATCGTTTTATAACGATCCGTTACTGAAAGTGTAACAAATTTCCACTTCTATAGTTCAATTAATAGTCTTTATTGAAATTGACTGTCTCGACCCTTACTTCGTGGAATATGCTCATATTAGTGTTTTAAATGAAACTAGCGGTTTCTAGTTAATTCCACAATATAATAAAAGTTATTGAAAATTCTAAAAAATTGACAATTGTTTCGATAAATCATTATCATCGTCAGAATGACAGAAGTTACATTTCATTTTATGCCTACCTGATGTTTAGTAGTTATTTTTGGCTAGACCAAGAAGTAACCTAATTTGTGATTGGCTCAATACATGTTTATAGAAAAAAGAAGAAGATGTGATATTACAAATATTGAAGCTTAGATATTATTAGCCCTATGGTGATATCCTGGATATCATTTTTCCAATTAAGATCAGTATAACTGTGCAATGATATAGAAAACCAGGCAAACTATATCTGCTGATCTTTACAATTATCACTTAAGAAGACAGTTTATTAGTGGAGAATTCCCTAGATTTAACTGTTCATTGACAACTTCATATTGTGGGTTTCTTAAATGTCTTCTAATTTCCAGTTCTTCAAGGAAATCCAGTTCTTGTTTCTTTTCACAAATATGCAGCACTTCTAGTTCTGTGTTAGGTGTCAATGGATGATTGGTGTCAAGTAGATGTTTTGCATAGTGGGATTTATCTGGTTGTTTTAATCTGTATGCTCATAAGTGCTCACTGTATCGTATTTCAAAATTCCTAAGGGTCTGATCCAAATAGACAGCATTACATTCTGGACATTTGAGTTTATATATAACTGACTTCTTTAATAGTGATATTTTTGTTTTTACATTTAAGAATTTTGTACTAACGTTACTTTCTGTTTTAAAAGAAATTGTTGTATTCGTTGCTGAAGATATTATCTTTGAAATATTATTAGAAATATTTCCTGCATATGTGATGGTTTTATAAGTTTCAATTTCATCAGCTTGTTTAGGATATATTAGTTGTAATGCCACTTTTTCTTCTTTTTTACTAATTAGCTTATTTATCATATCTAATGGATAACCGTTAGATGTTGCTATTTGTCTAATTGTATTAATCTCTCTATCAAAATTACATTTGTTCATAGGAACTGAAAAAGCTCTATGTATCATTGAATTATATGCTGCTAGTCTGTGTGACATAGGGTGGTTAGAATTGAATGGAATTGTCACATCAGCCTGTGTTGGTTTTCGGTAAATTGAATAATCCAGTACATTATTAATTTTTAAATCAAGAAAATTGATTGAGCTATTTTCTTCAATTTCTAATGTAAATTTAATTTCCGGGTGTAAATTATCAAAGTGGTTGAAAAATACATCTAATTGTCGTTCACTACCCATAAAACAAGCTAATATATCATCTACATATCTATACCAAAATAAAACATTTTTCGAAATATTACTTTCAAAGATCTTTCTTTCTAAATTGTCAATAAAAATGTTTGCTAAAATAGGTAATATAGGGCTTCCCATTGGTAAACCTTCATTTTGAATATATATATCTTATTGTCAAAAGTGAAATAATTCTGATTAATGCATACATCAAATAAATTAAGTATATCTGATCTTATTCCTGGATTAATATTTTTATCTTCTAGTAATTTTCTTACAAGTATTAGACATTCTTTAGGAGGAATTTTAGTAAACATATTAGAATGCCTTAGGAAAAAGGTAATACCAAATTATGTGAATATAAAATGTCACACTAAAACACCACAAGCACAAAAAGATATCAAATGTGCTCAACGAGTTTGGATAAAATCAGAATGTGAGAAATGGTTCAAAGTTAGAGACTCCTTAGACAACTACATAAAAGTTGTACATTCAGAACTCACATTCCAATTACATCCAGTAGAATTTGACTATTTGGATGACAAAATTAGAGAAAATGTCAGCACGATGAAGCATATGAAATTTAAGAAACAAGAAAAGAAGCTACAGAATCTTGAACACACACAACATAAAATTCAATACCCAAAACATCATGAAACTGTAAGTACCTACATACCAACACACTTTGCACCACGATTTGAAAACCTTTCAGATACTAATTTTACAGATAGTGAGATAGAATTTTTAAATAAAGGTTTAAAGTACAGCATACCACCTAAATGTACGAATAATATTAAACAAATTATAGCTACAGAGTTAGAAATAGCTTTAAAATCTAATTCAAATAATTATCTTTATGAGAAATTAAAAATTGCCGATTTAATCAAAAATATTGAACCTTCAAAAGTTAAACGTCAAACAAAAAATGACATTACAGTTTTAAATGCAATAAAAAAGAAGATAGAGAATAATAACCTAACAGTTACAAAATCTGATAAGGGGAACGCTACTGTCATTTTGACGACTGAAAATTACAAGTATATAACTTTATAGAATCCAGCGATGTAAAAGTTCTTAAAGCAGACCCAACAAATAAGTTTTCTAATAATGTAAGGGATATTGTTAATAATTCAAATTATCTTTTAGATGGTTACGAAAAGAGGTCTATCATACATAAGAATCCTCATTGTCCACAATTATATGGAACAGTTAAATTACATAAAATAACGAAACCAATTAGACCTGTAGTCTCTTATGTTAATGCTCCTAATAATATATTGGCAAAGAAGCTCAACAATATACTCAATACTTACGGATATGAATCTCAGTACTCAATTAGAAATTCAATAGAACTAATCAAAAAGTTGAAAGCAATCCACTTGCAAGATAACTATAAACTCATTTCGTTCGATGTAACTAATATGTTTACTAAAATTCCTCCTAAAAAATGTCTAATACTTGTAAGAAAATTACTAGAAGATAAAAATATTAATCCAGGAATAATATCAGATATACTTAATTTATTTGATGTATGCATTAATCAGAATTATTTCACTTTTGACAATAAGATATATATTCAAAATGAAGGTTTACCAATGGGAAGCCCTATATCACCTATTTTAGCAAACATTTTTATGGACAATTTAGAAAGAAAGATCTTTGAAAGTAATATTTCGAAAAATGTTTTATTTTGGTATAGAGATATGTAGATGACATATTAGCTTGTTTTATGGGTAGTGAACGACAATTAGATGTATTTTTCAACCACATCAATAATTTACACCCGAAAATTAAATATACATTAGAAATAGAAGAAAATAGCTCAATCAATTTTCTTGATTTAAAAATTCAAAGAGTTAATAATGTACTAGATTATTCAATTTACCGAAAACCAACACAGACTGATGTGACAATTCCATTCAATTCTAACCACCCTATGTCACTCAGACTAGCAGCATATAATTCAATGATACATAGAGCTTTTTCAGTTCCTATGAACAAATGTAATTTGATAGAGAGATTAATATAATTAGACCAATAGCAACATCTAACGGTTATCCATTAGATATGATAAATAAGCTAATTAGTAAAAAAGAAGAAAAAGTGGCATTACAACTAATATATCCTAAACAAGCTGATGAAATTAAAACTTATAAAACCATCACATATGCAGAAAATATTTCTAATAATATTTCAAAGATAATATCTTCAGCAACGAATACAACAATTTCTTTTAAAACAGAAAGTAACGTTAGTACAAAATTGTTAAATCTAAAAACAAAAATACCTCTATTAAAGAAGTCAGGTATATATAAACTCAAATGTCCAGAATGTAATGCTGTCTATTTGGGTCATACCCTTAGGAATTTTGGAAAACGATACAGTGAGCACTTACGAGCACACAGATTAAAACAACCAGATAAATCCCACTACGCAAAACATCTACTTGACACCAATCATTCATTGACACCTAACACATAACTAGAAGTGCTGCATATTTGTGAAGAGAAACAAGAACTGGATTTCCTTGAAGAACTGGAAATTAGAAGACATTTAAGAAACCCACAATATGAAGTTGTCAATGAACAGTTAAATCTAGGGAGTTCTCCACTAATAAACTGTCTTCTTAAGTGATAATTGTAAATATCAGCAGATATAGTTTTCCTGGTTTTCTATATCATTGCACAATTATACTGATCTTAATTGGAAAAATGATATCCAGGATATCACCATAGGGCTAATAATATCTAAGCTTCAATATTTGTAATATCACATCTTCTTATTTTCTCTATAAACATATATTAAGCCAATCACAAGTTAGGTTACTTTTTGGTCTAGCCAAAAATAACTACTAAACATCAGGTAGGCATAAAATGAAATGTTACTTCTGTCATTCTGACGATGATATTGATTCATCGAAACAATTGTCAATTTTTTAGAATTTTCAATAACTTTTATTATATTGTGGAATTAACTAGAGACCGTGAGTTCCATTTAAAAACACTAATAGTCTTTATAATTACCAAAAACAGTAGTAGAGAAGAAATATTTTAACATTTACTACACTCAAACAACTAAAAGTGTCACTTCATATATGTACGTACACCGGCTACCAGCAACGCACTGGTATTTGTTTACATCTAAAATTCGTAACTCGAGCCACACACGGCGCACTTTGCGCCAACGCATTGTTACCGATGTCCCGTGTCAGGTACAAAGCGACTTAAGTTCATAATCCTTTATTTTTCGCCATTGCATGCTATGGAAAACGATGTTCCTTCAGGAGGACAAATCCACTTAAAGGGTTAATATGTTTAAAGGAATGCAATATGTTCTATACGTTAACGCGAAGTATCTTAAAAGGTAAGATGGCGCTTCATTATTGCGGGTTAAAAATAATCGTTAGACGTGTTTAATAATTTTAAATTATTAAATACGTTTTATCGATTATTAGATGTAATTATAATATTAAATGGATATATCGTCAAATAAGCATTTTAAATTATAATATCGACTGGACTATGAGGGTATTGAAGTCAAACGATAAGCCGAAACCTTAAAGTTCGCACTATATCTCTTGCGACGACTATACTTTTTGAGCCGCGTATACAGCAGTATCGCTTCAGTTTAAAACGATTTTCATAATGAAATAGACCGTTCGGGTTCCGTTACTGATAAGATAATAACTTATTTTAGATATTAGTGATGACATAGACTCCCAGATGGGTGGAATGCATTATATATAATGAACTTTTAATATCCGGTGTGTCTATGTCTATGATAGGAATCGATAGAAAGTAATAAAATCAAAAAAAATTAGATATTAGACAGATAAAACTGTTTTTTCATTGTTCATATTAGTGAATAGAACTTACAATCTACTAAATAAAATAATCCAGACAACTTACACAGCTTCCTGAAATATTCCAAAATGTTTGACCTATATCGATGCCAAGCAGAGTTTATTAAAAAATCCTTAAAATCTGAAGGAATTAACTACAAGATTTTCGATGGGTGAAGTCATCTCCATTGAATGGGTTTGTTATTGACACAAGTAGACGGTTCTCCATATCCTACGAGTACACTTATCTGTCTAGACGTCAAGTTTTAGGAGGCAGGGATCATTCATCAGTCACCGGTCTCTTGAACTGGAATCTTCTAGACACCGACAAGCAATAAATCACTTCAGAAGCCGTCCAGTTGAAGAAACTGTTAAAGAAAGTAGTTATATTTTATATTAATTGATTTTCTTTTGAATACATTCAAGCAATACAAATGTGAATAGATCGCTCTTATAGGAAACCTAATTAGCTGCGAATGATTTTGCTGAGTTGACCTATTTATCATTTAGTGCAAAAGCAAAACTGTTTCTCGTATCATATATAGTTCGAAACTTATTTTATGTTTGCAAAGTAGATAAGAGGAGGATGTTTTCGATTCATGATGAAAATAGATACAACTCTGACTGCAAATTTTTAAAAATTCAACTTATATTGTTTAACTTGACATCATAATCATGATAGTTTTTAACTGTTGACAAACTAGGCATGTCTATCTACAGGTAGCAAGAGAAGTACCTATTGTGAAAGTGCTAGCGTTAGTACGTTGAGAGAATGCTGTATAACATAGCTGAATACCATAGTCCCTAAACATACGTATAAGGTATTTTATAATATTTTGCGAGACGTAGAGGACAACTAAAATTCAATGTACCAGCGTAAATTCATTCAGCAATAACACTAACACTGTTGTTCCTAATTTCTTGTTGTGGTTCACAAATTCCGGTCGATATTACTCCTTCTGCTAAAATGTTAATGAACAGTTTTTGTACAGTTTCATCAAGCTAATGCCTCGATGATTTTGTGGATCTGCTTTTTCCCCCTTTTTAGATTGGTATCAAGATGCTTTCTTTCCATTCGGATAGTCTATCGATCTATAGACATTCCAATTAGTCAGTATTATTACGGCAAATATCGTCATTTTATTAATGTGAGTACCTATTTTGTTTTCTGTCAACTGTTACATGTTTGCTTAAAGTTAAATGTACTGTATATCTTTCACTAGATTCAGTTTTGATCTTAATATTAGTTTAACCATTTTTGTATTATTCGCTTGTTTCTAACTAAATTTAGATTGTTTTATTTATTCAAAAATTTTTATAAAATGGATCAGTATATCAGAGAATTTGAAACAGACTTATTCAAGCATATTCTATAAATATCGACATTGAATGCTCTCACATTTTAAATATAAATAAGGAAAATCCTAAATTTCAAATATTGGGGTTAAATATTCGCAGTCTACCTAAAAACCTAGAAGAGTTTAAGATACTCCTACAATGTATGAATTGTGATATGGACTGTATAGTTTTATTTAAGTGAAATTAGGGAAATTCGACATACACGTTTATTTGATATTGAAAATTACAATGTAACATAATCAAAGTAAATTCAATCAGTGAGATGGGGTTATAGTCTACATAAAATCACATTACAACTTTTCACACGATATCGTAGATATGTTTAATAATATAAAGCTATTACAAATAAAAATAAATTTCCAGTCTAATAAAAACATTATCATCATGAGTATGTACGGATCTCCAGCATCTGATGCACGGGACTTTACTGAGCATTTGAAAAATTATTTGACGCAGTTTAGATATAACAGTAACGACATGTACATTTTGATTGGAGACTTGAATATAGATATTTCAAAATCAGATCTACAACAATCCACAACAGCAGAAAAATTAATCAATCTACAATAATTTGAAGTAATCACTACTCCTCATTCTTCTTTGAACATTATAAAAGGAGTCATCACGGCAAAGTTTTAATAAATTGTTCCGACGAAGAAATAATTACCAATCTAAAAGATTAAGGTGTCACTAGCATCTACAGAATTCTCTCCAAAACCGATAAAACTCCCACCGGCACTTTTATCGTATCCTTTAACATACACAATCTTCCCACAAAATTATACGCAGGTTTTCACTCTATCAAAGTACGATAGCACATACCTAAACCTTTAAGATGCTTCTCATGCAATTAATTTGGTCACAGAGCTTCTAAATGTAAAAACAACCCCACTTATCCATCCTGTGGTCATCCCTCACACGACGACCCTCTATGTCCTACTCCAATAAAATGTGTAAATTGCAAAGAAAACCAGTCTCCTCGCTGCAAACGATGCTCAGCCTTTAAACGCTAATTCGAAATTCAAAAAATTAAAGTAAAAGGAAGCATTTCATATTTTGACGCAGAGAAAAAATACATTCCCTCAAACCTACCACACATGTTTAAATATAGTTCAATAGCCTCCGCAATTCCCACCCATTCAACACCCAATGTATCAATATCCATCCAATGCGACCTCTTACAACAAAATCCTTCATCCAATAATAAAACCCCACTCATTGTATCTCCACTATCTCCTACCCCTCCCCGAAATCCACTTCCCCCTCTCCTCTTTTCCTCTACCTATTTCCATTCTCCTCCCAAATAATTTTAACCCCAACATTCCCTCTCCCAAAAAAAATCTAACTTATCAACAGAAAAAACTCCATCGCCTTCCCAATCCATCAATCTCAAATCCAAAACCAACAATTCAAAAAGCACATCCACCAAATCTCATAAACATAGAACTTCCACAAAGAATTTTTAGAATTCCTCACTATCAGACATAGATATGTATCAACACATTGATCAACTTCCTTGAACTTTCAGTCAATATTTACAAACTCATCAATCAAATTATCATATCTTTTTGTACCTCATATCAATAACATTCAACTTCTTCCTCGGAATCCTATAATGGAATATTAATGGTTTTCAACCAAGACAGGACGAGTTAGAAATCCTAATAAAAACATACTCTCCCTCCATTTTATGTCTCCAAGAGACCAATTTTAAAAGAATTCTCAGCAAACATAAAACATTTCAATGTTCATTTCACAAACAGACCCTACACATATCGTGCTGCCGGCAGAGTAGCCATCTAAATACATGAATCTCTAGATTACGATAAAATATATATCGTCTTCAACCTAGAAGCATGTGCCATCAGAACCCATTTACATAGTTCTATTACCATATGTTATAACTATTTCTCCCTTCAGCAAATATCTCCCTTGAAGAACTCACTTCCCTATTATCCCAACTTACCCATCCATTTATACTACTAGGCGATTTCAACTCCCATAACACTACCTGGGGCTCCAAATATACCTCTCATAGAGACCATATCATAGAAAATCCGATAACTCAGTTTCCGCTCACCTTACTAAACGTCAATGTTCCTAACTTCCTGTGTAGTTCAACTGGTTCACTTTCCACCCTTGATCTTTCCTTCTTTTCCCCCTCAATCTTTCCCCATCTTAAATGGGAAATTCTAGATGACACTCATGGAAGCGATAATTTGCCAATATTAATCAGATGTCAACACCCAACCTACACTTCAATAAAAATTCACAACAGATGGAATATCAAAAAAGCAAACTATTTCAAACAATCATCACATCTCCGCCCCTCCCAGATCATACCGATCACGAACATTTTCTTCAAACTCTTTGTTCAAACATTTTACAAGCCACATCTCAATCAGTATCCCAACTCTCTCACCCAGAACACAAAATTCCAGCTCCTTGGTGGAATAAAGATTGCACCACAGCTATCAAGAACAGAAGAAAAGCACTTCAAACATTCAAACACCCCACAGAAAACAATTTCATAATATCCAAAAAACTCAAAGCACTATCCAAAAGAATAATAAAAACTGCAAAAATCGAATCTTAGAACAAATTTACATCGAATTTGAACCACAATACTTCCCCCAAGACTATTTGGGATAGCATCAAAAAAATGAAAAATATCCCTTCCAGACTACCCGGCATTCACTATAATGACGAATGGATAATAAATCCTACTGGAATAAGTAACTTCTTTGCGCAATTCTTTCATTATAAATCCTCTAATCAAATCAAAATTCCTTAGAAAGAAAAAAACAATATCATTTTTACCACATCCTCTGACTCCTACAACTCCCCCTTCTCTTTACAAGAACTCCAACATACCCTTTCCAAATCTAGAAACTCCGCTCCAGGCCCAGATGACATTTTAATACCAATGATCCAAAATCTAACAATTCTCATTAAACAGGAAATCTTAAACTTCAACAATCAGTTATGGACCAATCATATATATTTCCCTCATCCTGGACTCACTCGATTATAATACCTATTCATAAACCTAACAAACCCAAAAATCTCTTAGAAAGTTTCCGCCCAATATCACTCACGAATCATCTATGCAAATTACTAGAAAGAATGGTCAACTTTCGACTATCATGGTTTCTAGAATCCAAGAGTATTCTAAATATTAATCAACTCGGATTCAGACCCAAACGATCCACAATAGATTATCTGTCTAGTCTCGAAATAAGCATACAAACATCTTTTCGCAAACAACATAACCTCATGAAAACTTTTCTCAACCTTTCTAATGCATATGACACCACCTGGAGGTACAATATCAGCTCAAAGACTTCGGACTCAACGGTAACATCCCCATATTTATTACAAACTTCTTAAAACAAAGATCCTTCTCTGTAAGAATCAATAATCATGAATCCATCCTCACCCCATTCGAAAATAGAATCCTCCAAGTTTCTGTCCTAAGCTCCACCCTCTTCATCATATCTGCCAACTCTATATCAAAATACGTCCCCTCTTCCATATTCTACAGAATCTATGCCGATATTCTAATAATTTATCATTCCTCCTTCACTTCCAAAACATCTGAAAGACTAATTCAAATTTGTAACAAAAACCTATAGAAATGGTCCCTAAACACTGGCTATTCCGTCTCCCCTTCAAAACCCTCCATTATTCACTTCTGTAGGAAAAGAAATTGTTCCTAACCCAACACAGTCTCCATCAATAATGATGAAATTCCCATAAAAGATAACATAAAAATATAGGCTTATATTTTGACTCTTATCTAAATTGGAAGTCTCATATCAGTTACCTAAAATTCATAACTCAACGCCATCTTAACATCCTGAAATCCCTATCCCATCACACCTGGGGTCCAGACTACAATACATTAATTAAAATATATCGAACAGTAATTTTAACAAAACTAACTCTTTATCACACAGATGATTTTTATTCTGAGACACAAGTGATGGATCTAAGACAACGTTATTTCTACAATTCGAACATTAGGTATCACAACAACATCTTTTACAATCCCCTTAATGTTAAAGACTCTATCACAACCTATTTTCTTATTTTTAGCACCCAGACTGTATAATAGTCTTCCACAATAGTTAAAAATTATCACCAATCCGAACAAATTAAAATTACTAAAAAACATATATTTAAAATTCATAGGCAAATCGTAATAGATCTGTTCGAAAAATGGAATTTGGAAATAAAATATTTTTATACTGATCCACTCATATTATATGTTTTGTATTCAATATTATTTATTTTATATTACTTTTGGTATGTATATATGTAATGTTTTTTATATTTTTTTTATTTTCGTGTCCCGACACAAATGTGTAAAACACTTATCGGGTACGGTTTTACTTGCTATCTTTTTCAATTAGATAAGTATGTAACACATTTAAGTGTATAAAGCTTATATAGATATATGTTCTTGTATGTAAGTATTTTGTTAAAGAAAATCTGCAATTCAGTTAGTAATGTATCAACTCCATTTTTTATCATTTAGTTCTTTATTCCATCAATACCTGGAGCTTTTCTATTTTTTTAATTGCGCTGCCCGTTTCTGTATTTTCTCCATACGAATGGTCCAAATTTGGGGTTGGCTATGGTTTTCGTCCTCATTATGTATTTGCTGTGTTGAAGAGTTAGTTTCTGATGAGCTATGAAGTTTTTCCAAATATCTTTCCCATTTTTCCGACGTAATTTTTATATTTTGTATAAAATAATAATAATAATAATAATAATAATAATAATAATAAAAATAATAATAATAATAATAATAATAATAAAAATAATAATAATAATAATAATAATAATAATAATAATAATAATAATAATTACGCAGACCTGGCCTTCCAGATTAAACAACAGTGGAAACAAGACAGTGTAATAATCCTTCCATTAATTATCAGTACAACTGGAATAGTACCCAACTCTCTTAAAAATAATTTAACAACCCTCGGTCTGCAATCAGCATCAATTGCTGATATGCAGAAATCTGTGATACTTAACACTTGCCGGATTGTTCGTAAATTTTTAAATGTACAATAGTCAGTACTCATGTTGCAGACCGCCGATGAATACGAAGATACCGCCATAAGCGAGAATACACCACAATAGATAGATAGATAGATGGTTTATTGACCCCATTCACATACATAGTACATTAGAAGTCAGTGAAAGTAGTACATATGAATACATTTTACCAACTAAAAATATTAAAGACTGTATAGTGTTGTATATGACAAATTTAAAATATAATAAAAATAATAGAAAGTAAAAATTTTACATAAATACAGATATACATTTCATAAAGTAAAAATATTGATGAAAATATGACAATTTTAAAATATAAAATAAGTTGAAAAATAATAGAAAGTAAAAATTAAATTAAACAAAACAAACAAACATATAAGCATTAAGCCCAAGTATTCAATTCCTCCAAAAACTCATCAACTGTATAAAAACAATAATTTAAAAGAAAAGACTTAGCAAAATGTTTAAATTGAACTCTCGTCATATCACTTATATTTATATGTTCAAATGAATTGTACAATGTAACATCCAACTTATTGTTTTTTGTTGTTTTCAGTCTAGATTTGAGAATGACAATGTCTTTACTATTTCTAGTATCATAATTATGAACATCTGCATGTTTAGTCAGAACATATCGATTTTTATGTGTTTCAATTAACACTTCGAAAATATACAAGCACGGAAGCGGCAATATATCAAGTTTTTTGAATATTTTTTTACAATTGGTGTTTCTTGGTGCGTTGTAAATTATTTTAACTACAGTTTTCTGTAGCACAAATACTTTGTGCACTGATGTGCTGCTGCCCTATAGCATAATACCATATGTTAAATTGCTATGAAAAAGTGAATAATATACAGACTTTAACAAATGAGTTGGTATACATGATTTTAATTTACGAATTACAAAAACTTGGCTCGCTAATTTTGAACAAAGGTAGTCAACATGAGGTGACCAACTTAAGTTTGTATCCAAATGAATGCCCAGTAATTTAACTGGCTCTGATTTTATAGTTGTAGTATCATCAGCGAATAAAATACAAAAAGTGTCAATAGCCTCTGGTAAATCGTTAACAAATATTATAAAAAGTATTGGACCCAAAATCGAGCCCTGAGGAATGCTGTTGTCTATATTACGTAAATCAGACTGGTTGTTTCCACAAACTACATACTGTTTCCTATTACTTAAATAAGATGTCAGTAATTTGTGTGCATTTCCTCTAATACCATAAAATTCCAGTTTATTTAGGAGTGAATCCGCTGGAACACAATCAAAAGCCTTCGTTAAGTCGCATAACGTGGCAACAGAGTTGACGCCTTCCTCTAGTTTCTGTACAACTTCCTCTAAGAGTCGAAGAAGAGCACGTATGCATGATTTATTCTTGCGATAGCCGAATTGAAATTCCGTTAGAAGTGACTTATCTTCCAAATAATTGATTAATTTTTCTTTGACTATCAATTCAAATATTTTGTTAATCGTCGGTAAAATTGCTATGGGTCTAAAATTTTCTGGAGAATCTATATCACCATTTTTATATAATGGAATAATTTTTGATATTTTAAAGGAGTCAGGCCAAGATTCTTCCTCTAAGCATTTATTAAATAAAATGGTCAGTGGATATGTCAATGAGTGTATACAACGTTTCAATATTTTGCTATTTATATTGTAAAAATCTAAACATGACGAATGACTTAATTTCAATATAGCCTCATGGACATCACTTTCCAAGATTGCACTCATAAAGAATGAAAATGCAGGTTTATTGAGTTTATTTAAAAAGAAACTCGACTCGTATTGAGAATCACCAAGAGATTTTAATACTATTTCCGATACCGATGTAAAAAATTCATTGAATTTTTGTGGTGATATATCGGACTGTTTGGTTTTATTAATTTTAGTTCTTCTTTCCGAATTTACGATTGTCCAACATGTTTTATTTTTATTATTCGAATTTTTTATTATCTCTGAGTAGGCTAACTTCTTTTCAGAGCGAATTGCTTTTTTATATATTTTGTTTAAATTTTTGTAATTCACCCAATCACCTTCCGAATAAGTATTCATAAATTTGTTTTTTGCTGTAATGGCATTTTTTCTCATACTACGCAATGTGTTGTTGAACCATTTGATATTAGATTTATTTGTTTTAACAGTTTTTTCACAAAAACAAGTATCAGAGATATGTTTCAGCGTATTCAATATGTTTTCTGCCAAATTATCTGCACCCATATTATGAACATCCAAATCATTCCAAGAAACTTCAGAAAGTTTATCAGAAAAAGCCGTTATTGTACAACAATAATAATAATAATAATAATAATAATAATAATAATAATAATAATAATAATAATAATAATAAAAATAATAATAAAATTTATTCAGATAAAAGTACACTACAGAAATACAATATAATAACAATTACACACATGCAGTATTAGAAAATTAACTCTGAATATGTTCCCATAAAGGCAAAGCCTGTCCATGGGGTAGTGTATGGTGTATAATAATAATGTTTAATGTTATGTGTAATGTAGTGACAATATATAATGTAATCATTACAGTTTTACAATGGAAAATACAAAAATTAATTTACCTTAAAATACATAAATTCGCGATATCAAATATCGGTTGGGTACAGTCTGGGTCTATATAGAATAATTTTCAAAAAACGCTTCTGTAAATTTTCAAGCTTCCTCAAATAAGTGTTTGTAAGCCTCCCCTTCCAACCTATAATTCCACATGACAGGCGGGATTCCACTAATGCAGAATAAACGATTTTTAATTGGTGGAGGTCTACTATTCTTTGTAAGTATTTAAATCTATTAAGTAAACTCCTTACTGTTGTTGCAACATGGTCGATATATTTATTCCACCTTAGATGCCTATCTATTGTTATTCCCAAATATTTGATAGATTCTTTTGAAAGTATCGTAATCTTTTCCTGATTATTTATTATTTGCAAGCAATCATAGAAAGGAAGAGTATCTGAGTAACAGCTAAAGGTGATAAAATATGTTTTCTTATCATTTATAGTCAAATATCTTTGATTAAAACAGTCTATTATCTCCTTCATGTCTCCTTCTGCATTTTCTTTTAATTCATTCCGATCGCGGCTTGTATACAAGATAATTGTGTCATCTGCAAAACTGCTTTCAATCCTCGCATTTCTACGTTTAAGAAATGCGTTCATGTACATTATAAACAAAATCGGTCCCAGTACTGTTTCTTGAGATTTTCCATATGCAATTTTCTTTTCAGAACTAATAATATCATTTATTGAAAAATACCGTTTCCTATTTTCCAAATAACTGTTCATTAATTTATACGAAGTACCTCTGAAGCCCATGTTCTCCAAGACCCTCATAATCTGTGTGTGATTCACAGTGTCGAAGGCCTTAGCAAGATCGAGAAACACAGACATTGAATGCAATCGCTTATCGAGATTCTGATATAGTCTGGATGTCACAAAGTAAACAGCATCCTGCGTCGATAGTTTCTCCCGAAAACCAAATTGATTATCTGATAAGACACTGTATTTATTCAGGTAACTTAATATTCTTGCTTTTAAGAGTTTTTCAAAAACTTTGGCGAAATTTGTTATTAATGAAATAGACCGATAGTTGGTTATTATTTGTCTATCGCCATTTTTGAACAACGGTTTATTTATACCAACTTTCAGTGCAGAGGGTCACTGTCCCTCTTCAATAATTTTATTGAATAAGAACGCTATCGGCGATGCTATTTCCTCATTGACACTTTTCACCAACTCTGCCCTTATCATATCAAATCCAGGTGATTTGTTTGATTTAAGTGTTTTTATGGTTTCAATAACTTCGATTTTATTTGTGGGTAATAGAAATATGGAGGAGCACAAATGTTGAGAAGGTAAGGGAGGATATTTTGGAACAGTAATTTTCTCGGTCAATTTACTTCCAATTGTTGCGTAATGTTCACTGAAGATTTCTACGATTTCTTCAGTTTCTTTTGTTACTTCCCCATTTACGTTCAAAACTGTATTGATGCAATGATGTTTGTTTTTCTTTAAATATCTCACCAACAGTGTTCCATAAATGTTTAGTATATTTATCTTTGTTTATTTTTTCTTTATAGTATTCGTTTTTTGTAGTTTTTAGTAACTTATAAAGATGATTCCTATAAGTAATAAATTCCTGCTTTAAATTTTCGATTTGTATGTCAGCTCTGTATTTATGATAGAGTTTATCTCTTGTCCCGATAGACTTTATTAGACCTTCTGTAATCCATGGAGTTCGCATTGGTTTTTTATGATTTAATTTGATTGTGAGAATATTTTTATTTACAATTTCATTGAACTTGCTGAGGAAATACTCAAAACATTCACCAGCACTGTTTATGGATTGAAATTCTCACCAATCATATTTTTTTAGTTGGTTTTTTATGTTTGTATAATTATGAACTTTCTTAAGGGTTATTTTATTTGGGGTGTTGGTATTTGTTTTTCCTCTATTTTCACAGCGATAACTGTCATGTAGTGATCTGTGATTCTTGTTTTAATTACGGCTGCAATCGTATCGTTTCTTTCCACTTTTTTCCGAAGCAAAATATGATCCAAACCTGTACCACTGTCAGGTCTTATATCGGTGTTTATATACGAATGAAAACCGTTCTCATACACGTCATTTAAGTAGTCAATTGCATCGTCACTATCTTTCATAATATTAATATTAAAATCACCGTCGAGTATATTAAAATCACAATTTTCAGCGAAAAGTTGTGCCAAATATTGTTTAAAAACTTTTATACATGTTTTGGTTTCGATATCATGCGACCTGTCTATAGCAGAAATAATTATTTTACTGTTTTGGATTGAAACAGATGATTTTAGAACATTACAGAGTCCAACTTTTACTATTTCATGGTTATTAACGTTTCCACTATAATATAATATATCGTAACCTGGACGACTGAAATCACTTATATTTTCAATTTTTCTGACTTCTGTCAGAATAACACAAACTATTTCCCTGTCAAATTCAGACAGATATATTTTCAACTCATCTAGATTTTTCCTAACGCTTCTTATATTCTGTTGTAAAACGGTGAATTTATTATTGTTTATATTTTTGAACATGTTATATTGACTAACATAATCTAATTCTATACTTCTACTCATTTATTCATTCGTTTTTTCCTAAGTCTCAGTAGTTTCCACTTTAATAATTATTATGGTCAAAAAATAGTTACTTTTGTTTTAATGACAAATAAAAGTTCTTGCTAAAGATAATATTGTCAATAAATTCGATTACATAGGAAAAAAAGTTTGAAAACAAGGATCCTACTCTTCCCCAACCTTCATTTAAAAAAATATCGCGAAACTAAATAGATTATAATGATGTATAATATGCTCAAGATTGCGGTATTCATTTTTATAGATAATAAATTTCATTTGCAAATGCCTGGTATTCAATTTCGCTCTTCCAGTTCCGACAAATCTTCAAATAGTTTTCATGAATTTTCTATAATCCCTAATAACTTGAACCGTTCCTCAGACATAATCTTAATTGAATAGTCACCACGGGATCCGTTATTGATTATCGATTAGAATATAATTTATTCGTAATGTGATTATCCTCTTTGAAATACACATTTTTAAGTTTCACAAAACTCATTTCCATAATATCATGTTAGAATTTTTTAGCTTGGAATAATTAGAAAATATTAGAAAACTTTCCAATAACAGCCACTTAAAAGCACAGCTAAAAATAGCCTTAATAAGTTTTATAAACAGCTTTGTTTCCTCAACAGATAATGTCTCCCTTCGAGTGTATGTTAATTAAGTGAATGAAGTGAAACTATGTTTTCAAAATAACTGAATTCCATTAACAGAAAGCTCAGTTGAAGATGAAGTTTAAGTTAATCGTTACTCAAATTACTATGTCAGCGATTACTTTGTCCAAATTTTTCTAGAAAATCTGACGTAATCAATAATCGTCCGTCTAGCTTACAACTCAGCTAATCCTTTTCTCCTTAGTTATTTCCAACATCAAATAACTCAGGGAACCGTTGCCTAACACACATAGAATTAGTGATACTCAATATATAGCTTAGCTAGCGATTATAGGCAATTTATTGTTATATATTTACATTATTGTTGATAGTAATATAGCAGTCAAAAACCAACTAAGGCAAGTGTTGCTATTTTCGTCAGGTTAAAGACATACTATCACTACTTTCAACTTTGGTGAGGTAGCGTTCTACATCCATGAAATATTTTGGGCATTAAAAATGTTTTTTTATATTTTTTACTAATTGTAAATTGAAATAATCGGGAAAAAACTGGTGTTTTTCTGTAATTTTTTCATTAAATAAATAAAAAGCTGATGAAAATACACCTGTTTCTCAGTTCGTCATATTTTGTATGCTATTTTCGTCATAACTTGGGTGCTTTTTTCGTCATACCTTGAAATATTATAAGATTAGAATAATGCCTGTTTGAAATTTGAAAAAATAAATTTAAAAATAAAACAAGATTGAACTTTATCGCATTTAATAAAGAAAATAAGACTATTTGATTTAAAAAAAAAACAAAAATTAGATCAAATATAAAATAAAAAACAATATTCTTGAGTTCTATTCTTTTAATAAAAAATATGTATTTTTACACAATACAAATTTTTATAGGCATATACACTAACTTATTACTATTACAGTCACAGTATGTTTGGCATCGTTAAAATAAAAGGAGACTCTCAGGTAATTCAGCCTGCTCATATTTGAATACTTTGGTGAATTTTTTTGGAAATCTGAAATTTCGTATAGCTCTTTTTCTACATTGGTCACTTTGGGTTTTTTGATGGCACACACTACGTGATTTTCGTGGTCTACTGGATATCAGCTTTTTTTGGCCACTTCCAATAAGAACCATGTTTTTCCATGCATTTAACTCTGAATTGCTTTTTCATTTTATCCACTTCCAAGACTATTCAGGGGTATATTTTATCTTGGTAGTGTACAACTATATAATCTCCAACTTCAGAATTTAAACTATTCTTGGTTCTCTTTATTTTCTTTGGCTTTGCTTCTTTCTCCTTCTGCTTTTCTAATCTCTTCTGTTCTCGCATTTCCTTCTCTCCCAATTCCTTCAACTTTTTGTCTTCCTTTTGCTGGTAGGCCTGCCAATCATCTGACGAAACAACTGCTGGAATTTTTTATATACGTTTTCTTAAAACCTGTTTCTTTTCCATAGCTGGAGGCTCCCAAAATAGATAGTTTTTGAAAGGGGTTGGTACATTTTGAATTTTGGAGTGTTCTGGTTGTTTCGGAGTGGGGGTTTTATGTTTTTCTACTTCACTCGGGGCATTGCGAATATAATTCTCTTGATTTGCTTCCGGGTTCTTATTCTCCTTATCTTCCAAACCAATTTCTTTACTATCTTTGTTTTTTACTTCACTCGCGGCATCATGAATATCGTTCTCTTGCTTTGCTTCTGGGTTCTTTCTTTCCGTATCTTCCTTTTTTTAAATTTTCCTTTCTTTTTCTCCATTTTGTTCGTCACAACTAGTTAATATTTGCGAATTCATTATGACGGACAAATTCATATCATTCTCTGTGATATTCAGATCATCATCAGCGAGATTAAAGTCAGATAATGAACGAAAAGTTTCTGAATGCTCCACTAGGATAACATTATCTATATGATCGTGAGTAGTTTTATGTCTATCAATATTTATTGTTATGACAATAGGCTCATTGACGTGATCTAGTTGTTGCTGGTCTGTGTTTTCTTCTGGAACGCTTTCTCTTCTCCTTTTAATTTCTTCCAGAACAAAAACAGTCCTTTATCAGCCAAATCTCTTAACCATATTGGGCCCGACTTCTTGAAGGCATCTATTTTGATAATATTTTCTTTCTCAAAGTATATCAGAAATTTTCTCCTATCATCTGCTGTAAACAGCAATTCTTTTTCATTAGTTATCGGCTCAGCAGATGTTTGCAAAAAATTATCGTCATGGTTTTTGAAAAAATTCCCATTTAATATTATCGGGATTAAATGGCAGCAAGCCGCAAGTTCGAAAACCATTTTTTATACTTTTGGAAAAGGTATTGTTCTTAGTCAGTGCTTTCTTCAGGATTGGCGCAAAGTTTTCTTTCCCAAATGGTTCATTGATTTGGTTAACTCGCCAGTTTTGGATGAATTTCTTGTAGTCTGACTTGAGAGAATGGAAAATCGCAACATCTAAAGGTTGCAGAATATGCGTAGAATTTGGAAAGAGGCTTATCAAGATGATTCCATTTTCAGAACAGAAACGGCTAAGCTGGAGGTTCAAGTGGGAGGTGTGCCCATCAACAAATAGGATAATCAGCCTTTTGATATTGTTTCTTTCTAGCCACTGATTAAATGGATTAGCGATATACTCAAAAAAACTCTCCTGGATCATCCATCCATTTTCTGATCTGCCAATAGATCAATCTTTAGGAAATTTAGTAGTTATTAATTTTGGGATCCTTTGGAAAGCATAAACCACTAAAGGCGGAGGCAACTGTCCCAAATCATTACACATGATTAAAACTGTTAGGCACTCTTTTTCTCCAGCGGTTATGTGAGATTAGACAGTTTTATCACCCTTTTTGGCAAGAACTTTGTCTCCTTTTGGGGATAAAAAAATGCTATTTCATCGCAGTTGTAAACTCTTTCATGTTCCGATAAAATATCAAGATATCCATTTTTCTCAAGGAATTGCCCAGTCTCTGCAAACCATGCTCTTATTTGTGCTTAGGATACTTTTGACCTCTGCTTGCTGAGATTTTGAGTGGTACGTAGACTTAATTCCGGATGTCGTCTCATTAATCGTTCGTTCCAGTTCCTTCCGGGTTGATTGTTGGTAAATGGGTTGGGCCTTTGTAATTCGGAGAAAATCTGCTGCACACTATCACAAAGTTGATCTTTGGTAATCGGGAATCCCTGAGTTGCCATCTTCAATACCCAGTTCACCAAGATTATCTCCTCTTCGGATGATAGAATGGTGGGTATTCCGATCTTCGAACAGTGTTTTCGATTGTACTTGTCAGATAATGTCATACGGGGTATTTTAAAAGTTTTACTTGCAGCCGAAATGCTCATAGCACTACTAATGACAGCGACAGCGTTATTTATATCTTCTTCTGTGTATGATTTTTTCAAATTCTTAAGTAGATGTCTTTCTATCGAAAATAGAGCCTCTTCCTTTTGAAACAAAATTTGTTCTTAGTTTGGGTTAGGTATCTAAGTTGATAAAATATATCCTTTTCTTCTATATCTACAGGGTAATCCGGATGTAATATTATAACTTTAAGAAAAATTCTCCTGTAAGTCAGTGCCTGAAAAGAGAAATTTTGCACCTGATGATGGTAATTACTTAGTAAATATCTTCGATACCGGTTTAGATAGGAGGATTAAATATTGCACATCTTCAAGTCATTTAGCTTAATTTTTTTCAATTATTAAAGGCAAATGGCCTTATGATTCAAAAACTCGCAAATTTCATGATAGAACATTCATACCGCATATAATTAAACTCTACGGGGCGGAAAGAGTCATGCTGAGTGATTTCCTATTTTCTCCCAACATACCTTACATTTTCCGGTTGTCCCAAATTTTTTCCGCCTCTAATAAATTCTTTCAGCTTGTTCAAAATGCAGTTATAGTATGAAGTAGCCGGTTTTCTGGAATTAATCATATGATGACAAATTCCTTTTGGTTTGCCTAGTAAAATTAGAGAGTTATGTCTACAGCGTTATCAAGTGGGCACCTGTGAAACTGCATAATAGACACTTTTATACGATATCATATATTCTGTTTGAACACCATTTTAATTCATTCTTTGTATAACTCTCAATACAGTCTTTATACATTTTTTGTATTATTTCTGCTCTTCGTTAAAATATATTTTTATATAGTTAATTTTAGGTCTTTTTAAAAAGACATTTTTCATAAAGAAAAACAAAGCTAGAGTATCGTTTTTAGACATTTTAAAAGTAACCGTATGCTAACAATGCCATTACTGTACCGTCTAAATGCATTACTCATCCAGTTTTTTTGTCTCCTGTCATTTGTTAAATGGGTTAGATTATAAGCCACTATTTAATTTTCATCTGGACGAAAAGAACAAAAACGTCAATAATAAACATATTGACTTCGACAATAAATCAACGTTAAAAGGACAATGAGCCAACATTAATCTAAACAAAACGTCATTCGCTAATAAAACGACAGGGCAGATTAAAAAGGAAGGAGACAAAATATTTAGGCCATTAAACAACCCCAATATACTGTAATGTTTTTCTTATTTATTTAATCGTTTTTATACGACGGGTGGGATACATTCATACAAACGGTATGTACTCGCTTAATTTATTTATTCACTAAACTATTCACTAATTTATATTATATACATAGTATATGCACTTAAACTAATTTATATAAACTATTTACTTAGTCACTTGTTTATCTCACGAGATCACTTTATAAACTGACTCTTCCCGCTGGTCATTATTCTTTATATAGGTGCCTTTTTTACTAGGTAATTCCAGATTGCGGCTTACACAAAAACAATTGCTTCCCTGGAAGTTTCTAGATAAGACTGGTCACAAAAACAATGTCTAGATAAGATAGTCACAAAAAATCGTAAACAGTTCTAAGAAACCCCTGCGCATTCGCCAAAATGTTAACTTTCATGCATTGCTTAGAGAGTCGGATTCAGGGACTACACCAGTGTGCTGTTTCGTAACAATACCCCCTCCTTAAAAGGAAGTTCCTCACGGAACTTCTGTGTATCCGGAACGGAAGTTTAAATCGGCAACTGGACCCATGTCTGCATTTTCCGGTCGTATGGAAATAACAGGGCACCGTCTTCAAATGGTACCGATAACGAGGGGAATGACTGCAAATTAATATGTGAACACCGGTATCTTGGAAGATCACCTCTATCATGTTCCTGATGACTCGCCAATCCAACTGGTTGCTCTCTATCCTGGGTATTGCTAGTTTCTCCATGTGGGATTCCAACACATGATCTCGAAGGCTTCGTAGCGCTTCCCACACATCTCGCTAGGTGGATCGATCCGGAAATTCGTTTCTAGTTACCAGGTAGAAGACGTATCGCGAATTGTGTTTGAGTCTCAGTGTCTTGCCAGGGGCTGGCATCTGATCTTCAAGTTTAGCTAATTCTCCAATCTTCTTTCGAAAGACGGTTGCCAATTCTCGTGCGAGTTTGTTACTGGCGGAGATGTTATGTACCAGTGAGTACGCTTCCGTAAGCGTGAACAAATCTTGTTTTTGTTTTGTAGTGACTCCGTTTCCAGCTTTCCCGGTACCTCCGTATGCTTCCATAAATTCTTCGAAGGCTGGGTCAGACTCTTGTTGTAGATGGTTCACCCCTTCCTCTTTGTCATGGTCCCCTTCGAATGGCGCTAGTCGGTTTTGGTGGACTACTCTCGGTTTTCCATTGGGAATCTTGCTTATACTATAGATGATGTCATTGATCCTCTTCTTGATTAAGTATGGACCTTCCCATGATTTCTGTAATTTTGGAGAAAATATTTTCCTCCTTGTCGGGTTGTGTAACCATACTTTGTCCCCTTCTTTGAAACAGACCTCTGTGGCCTGCGTATCATACCGTTTTTTCATTCTGTTACTGGCAACTTGAAGATTCGTTCGAACCAATTCGTGCACATCGTCCATCCTTCTTTGTAATTGGATAACGTAATCTTCTCCTACCAGATATTCGCCAGGCCAACAGCCAAACTCCAGGTCACAAGGAAGCCTCATTTCACGTCCAAATTAAATTTTCGCAGGTGTTTCACCCGTGGACTCATTTATATGGCCGATCGGAAAGCCAACGCGAAAGGGAACGCTACTGGTCCCAATTTCTCTGGATGCAACGCTGTTCTTCTTTCCCAGCTTTTCAGAAATTTCCTGGAATACTTCAATTGCCGAATCTTCTTTAGGTAAGGATCATTCTCCTCATCTTCTCTAATCCTGTTGGGTGACCATTCTTCATTGACTACTGTAAATCTTGAAACTGCAACTTCCTTAGATTTAGACTTGTTGCAGTGAGAATAGTCTACTGGGAATGACCGTCTAGGCAGAGAGTCGGCTTTCAGGTGATTCACATCAACTTGATGTTCACCAGTGTCTGATTTCTCCTGTGACTGGAGTTCTTGGGTTGCAGGAGTCTTGAGACGCTTAGACGGACTGCGTACATTCTCTAGCTCGCCACACTTCCGGTATTTGATTCTCTTCGGCTTCTCGTCTGCCATACCTTTCAACAAGTTGACGATCTAGTCAAGTCTGTCATCGTCATTTTATTCCTGCGGGATCCTACCGTTGTTGTACCGCGAATGCTTCGTGATTGCTTTGCCTTTAAGAGGTTCTTGTTTTCCAGAGTCGTGGGACGCTTACACGAACTGCGTGCATGCTCTAGCTCGCCACAATTACAGCACCTGATCTTCTTCGGCTTCTTGTCTACCATACCTTTCAACAAGTAGACGATCTGGTCAAGTCTGTAATGTTCACCTTCCTCTTGGATGTTTCTAACTTTGTTATATCCCGACGCCTTCGCTTCATATTCAAGCAGCTGTTAATGCGTCGGTTAATGTTTTGGGATGGGCTAAACGAAGCGTCCTCTGCATATCGAGGTCACGTAAGCCATAAATAAAGGCCTGGATGCTCAGACATTCCATCATATTTTCTAGTACTGACAGATAAGCGAATCGAACTAGTCGGGCAATATCCACTTCATACCCTTGAAGGGTTTCGTCACGTTTCTGCCTTCGGTTCTTCAGCTGGGATTGGTACAAGTGCTTTAGGTGTTCGTTACCATATCACATATCGAACCTCTCCTCCAGCGGCTCGAAGTCATCTGTTTCTTCCAGAGGTATCGTCTGGAGTACGTCTAAGGCATCTCCCCTAAGCGCGATAGTTAAGTTCACTGCCTTCTCCCTATCGGACCAATTATTCACTCTAGCAGCTGCTTCAAACTGTTTCACATTATTGGTCCGCGATGTCTTTCCGTCGAACGTTGGAGCCTTGACTCGGTAAAACTGCCAATGTCTTCTAACTTAGGGAGTGTTTCTGGCTTGTAAGGTTTCATTTGTTCGATCTTCATTTCTTCTGCTGGCGTGTCTTGTGTTCTTGAATCTGTCATCTTTCTCTTTAACTCCTCGATTTTCTCGTCCATTGTTGTCATTTTATCCCCAATATCCGATTTTAGGGACGAACTTTTATTTTCAACGTCAGCAGCAATGTCGTTTTTCATTAATAAGATATCGGAAGAAACTTTGTCCATGTTAGCAGAAATATCGTTCTTCATCGTTGAAATCTTCTCGTCCATGTTAGCAAAAATGTCGTTCTTCATAGCAGAAAAATAGTCTTTCATAGTTGAAATATTTTCGTCCAGTTTAGCAGAAATATAATTTTTGATGGTTGACATATTCTCGTCCATATTAGCAGATATATCGTTCTTCATATTAGAAATATCGTTCTTCATATTAGAAATATCGTTCTTCATATCAGAAATTGACGAGATTAAGGTGGAAGCCTCGTCATTAAATAAAAATGTTTCTGGATCCAAGCCTCCACTTTCCAGTGCCACTTTGAGTCTTTCTACTAACTCACTCGTGTTTCCGGATGCTTCCAACTCGCGATTTTCCAATTCCGCCTTTAGTTCCGTCGCTTTCAGGTCATTTAGCCTCTTGGCCATATTTACGTGACTATTTATTTATAATACCCCACACCTGATACCAATGTAATGTTTTTCTTATTTATTTAAATGTTATTATACGATGGGTGGGATAAATTCATACACACGGTATGTCTATTCACTTAATTTATTTAGTCACTAAACTATTCACTAATTCATATTATATACATAGTATATGCACTTAAACTAATTTATATAAACACTTCACTACTGTTTCTGTTCTTAGACTATTTACTTATTCATTTGTTTATCTCTCGAGATCACTTTATAAACTGACTCTTCTCGCTGGTCGTTATTCTTTATATAAGTGCCTTTTTTACTAGATAATTCTAGATTGCGGCTTACACAAAAACAATTGCTTCCCTGGAATTTTCTAGATAAGATTGGTCACAAAAACAATGTCTAGATAAGATAGTCACAAAATAAATGGTTTTAAAAATTAAAACTAACTTTTCCGCATCTGTGGCCCTGAACAATATTCTATCATGAAATTTTTACTTGTATACACTTCGGGGGATGTATCGTGCTAACAAACCGAAATTTCTCTAAAAATAACCAAAAATGTAGTATATCTGGATTTATAGGACCCGCTATACTCGCTCTAGTCAACTGAAAATCAATAGGGTACATCTGTAAGACACCTTGAACAATATTCAATCATAAAATTGATCAATCGTATACTCTCTGGAGGCTGTATCGTGCTAACAGACTGAAAATTCTGCAAAAATGACAAAAATTTGGTACTTCAAGTACCATAGCACCCGTTGTACTGGCTTTAGTGAGCTGAATATCAATAGGATTCATCTTTGAGACGCTCTAAATAATATTCAATTATAAAATTGTTCACTTGTATATATTTCGGAGGCTGTATCGTGCTAATAAACTGATACTTCTCCAAAAATGACAAAAATATCGTACTTAAAGTACTGTAGCACCTGCTGTATTGGCTATGGTGAGCTGAATATCAATACGGTTCATCAGTGAGATGCCCTGAATAATATTCGATCATTAAATTGGTTACCTGTTGAACTCCGGAGGCTGTATCGTGCTAACAAACTGAAATTTCTCAAAAAATGACAAAATGTCGGACTTCAAGTACCATAGCATCCGTTCTACTGGCTCTGGTAAACTGAAAATCAATAGGGATCATCTGTGACATATCCTTAAAAATATTCAATCATAAAATTGCTGATTTATTGCACTCCGGAGGCTGTATCGTGCTAACAAGACATGTAAGGAAAAGTGGCCAACGACAACGACGACGACACACACACAGGAATGTTTTACTAAAAATCGTTTTTTCGTGTTGTTGTTGATGGAAAACGTGAAAATAACTCAAAAAAAAAATCCAAAATTCCAACTTTTTTGGGGGTAAACCAATACTTTTCTCGCATATAGAAAGGTCGGGCGGAAAAGTAAAATACTGTGTGTATGTCGTCGTCGTCGTTGTCGTCGACCACTTTTCCTTACATGTCTTGTTAGCACGATACAGCCTCCGGAGTGCAATAAGTCAGCAATTTTATGATTGAATATTGTTAAAGATGTGTCACAAATTATTCCTATTGATTTTCAGTTCACTAGAGCCAGTATAACGGGTGCTATGGTACTTGAAGTACGATATTTAATCATTTTTTGAGAAATTTCAGTTTGTTAGCACGATACAGCCTCCGGAGTTCAACAACTCACCAATTTTATGATTGAATATTATTCAGAGCATCTCACTGATAAATCCTATTGATTTTCAGCTCACCGGAGCCAATACAACAGGTGCTACAGTACTTTAAATACGATATTTTTGACATTTTTGGAGAAGTTTCAGTTTGTTAGCATGATACAGCCTCTGGAGTATATACAAGTGACCAATTTTATGATTGGATATTATTTAGAGCGTCTCAAAGATGAGCCCTATTGAATTTAGCTCACTAAAGCCAGTACAACGGGTGCTACGGTACTTGAAGTACCAAATTTTTGTCATTTTTGGAGAATTTCCAGTTTGTAGGCACGATACAGCCTCCAAAGATTCTAAGATTGATCAATTTTATGATTAAATATTGTTCAAGGTGTCTCACAGATGTACCCTATTGATTTTCAGTTGACTAGAGCGAGTATAGCGGGTCCTATAAATCCAGATATACTTGGTTTTTTTTGGAGAAATTTTGCTTGGATAGCACGATACATCTCCCGAAGTGTATACAAGTAACAATTTTATGATAGAATATTGTCCAGGGCCACATATGCGGAAAAGTTAGTTTTAATCCTTAAAACCGTTCATTTTTGGGGTAAACCAATACTTTTCTCGCATATAGATAGGTTGGGCGGAAAAGTAATAAATTGTACCTTCATACGTAATTAAATAAATAAATAAAATATGAAAACCAGAGGAGTCCATAATATAAACAGGAAAATAGTGAGTCCACTACTACTATGGGCATTTATTGTCACAGTTCACAAACGACCGACTTGCACTGGCACTCAGATTTACATACTTGACACTGAATCCACTTTTCCATTTTGATTGTGAATAAAGTTCATTGCAATAGAAGCAAGCGAATTTTCGTGTCGCAAATATTTTTTCGGATCCATTTCTTCATCACTGTAGTCACTTGCAAAAATTTTATTATTCACTAAAACTTGTCGTTTCGCTTTTTTGCACTCGTTTTCCGTAGTTCGGTTACCTTTTGAAGACCTATTTCTTTGAGTTCATCAAGTTCTGGTGTAGAATTCAACGTTCATGTTTTTCCACGTTCTCTATCCCTCTATTGCATTGATTGAATATCAGCGTCTGAAAGCGGTGGACAATTATCTTTGACAGATAAATTAATAACGGATGATACATTGAGAACTGGTGATTAAGTGTGTAGTGGAAGGTTCTGGCAAAGTCACAAAACTTTCCAATTGAACGATATTTTCTTTTTGATTACTTTGGGAGGCTTTATCAATGTTACCCTGATTGGAAGGTCACGCATATAATTATTAGCCAGTTAAAGAATTCCTTTAGGTTTAAGGAAATTCTCTTGAGTTATTTGAGGTAGATCGGTTATTAAAGATGGTGAAAACTGCCACTTTTCTAAAACGTGCGGGTTAAACGAATGCTTTTGCTGTTTTCCTAGTTAATAGCATTTGCGGGTATGGTAATTTTTAGATAGGCACGACTAGATAAAGTTGCTATTTGGAACTGGTTTACCATTTTACCAGGATTCTGTCGCAACCAGAGCTGCATTTCTTGTCCGTAATAAGTTTATAAGTGACTGGACATGATGGAAACAGTGAGCAGGAAGGCAAATATTACAATTGCGTTTTATTTTGCAAGGCTTGTGTGGCTATCATGGCCATCTAATAATAACAGAATCATTTCTAGAGACGCTTTCCTGTATCCAATAAGATATTTTCGCCAATTGCAAAAAAGTTCGCTGGTCATCCAGCCTTTCTCATGTACAAACGAAATGCATTCCGGTGGAGCACCATTCATTAGCTCATCTGTCATTATTTGACGGGGAAAAAGTATGACAGGAAATACGTAAAAAGCAATGGAACATACGATACTAATATGCTGACCCCATTCTGCGATGCTGAAAGCTTGTTTGCAATCCTTACTAGCATATATTTTTAGAGACCTCTTCTGAACTTTGTTCAGCAGAAGAAATTTATGTTTTTCCAAAATACATGCTAATGACCTGAAATACGCCCTTGCTAATAAAGTACTTTCGGTATTTCTTAAAGATATGCGGGGACTGTCTCTTAAAAAAACATTGGACCTATTTCCACCCAGCCATTTTGCGTTCCTTGTTAAAATTGTACCTAATTTCGTTTGTTCCTGCTATTTCGTACACCAACTTACAATATTTCTTTTGCAGTATCTTTAGAAAAATGACTAGTTTTCCTCCAAGAGCACATTTATTCGTGGCTAATCTTCTCCTTAACGTGGTTTTGGAGACGCTAGAAGTTTTAGCAACCAGCTTATACCCAAATTTTTTGGCATGTGCATTCTTGATGGTTTGTTCTTTATTGACTTCACATTATTGCTATCTAACTAACTTTTCCGCATCTGTTGCCCTGAATAATATTCTATCACAAAATTGTCACTTGTATACACTTCGGGGGATGTATCGTGCTAACAAACCGAAATTTGTCGAAAAATAACCAAAAATGTAATATATCTGGATTTATAGGACCCGCTGTACTCGCTCTAGTCAGCTGAAAATCAATAGGGTACATCTGTGTGATACCTTGAATAATATTCAATCATAGAATTGGTCACTTGTATACACTCTGGAGGCTGTATCTTGCTAACAAACTGAAAATTCTCCAAAAATTACAAAAATTTGGTACTTCAAGTACCATAGAACCCGGACACTGGCTTTAGTTAGCTGAACATCAATAGGACTCATCATTGAGACGCTCTGAATAATATCTAGTCATAAAATTGGTCACTTGGATATACTCCGGAGGCTGTATTGTACTAACAAACTTAAATGTCTCCAAAAATTACAAAAATATCGTACTTGAAGTACTATAGCACCTGTTGTACTGGCTCTGGTGAGTTGAAAATCAATAGGGTTCATCTGTGTGATGTCCCGAATGATATTCAATCATAATATTGGAGACTTGATAAACTCCGGAGGCTGTATCGTGCTAACAAACTGAAATATCTCAAAAAATGAGTAAAATGTCGTACTTCTAGTACCATAGCATCCGTTGTGCTGTTGAGCTGAAAATCAATAGGGTTCATCTGTAACATGTCCTTAACACTATTCAATCAGAAAATTGGTGCCTTGTTGCACTCCGGAGGCAGTATCGTGCTAACAAGACATGTTACGAAAAGTGGCCGATGACATACACTCAGGATTTTTTTTATAAAAACAAGTTTTCTGTATTGTTCTTACTGAAAAACAGAAAGATAGCTCAAAAAAATCCAAAATTTCAACTTTTTTTGGGGTAAATCAATACTTTTCTCATATATTAGATAGCGTTGGGCGCAAAAGTATAAATATTTATTTATTAAGAGGTGCGTTAAGTGTATTAATTTTACTTATGGGTCTTATAATTAATTTTGTATTTATTTATTTATTAGCAGTTGCGAAAGAATTCGCAGCGTTATATTGATATGAATAATGCACTATTTAAAAATACATTTATGAATGCTAAGAGCGTACTTTCTTCTTTTCAGGTAAAATAAAATATTCAGAACGCGTATATGAAGCGTGTATGGACGCTTTCGACTGCCTGCCGCTAGCGGCGCTCATGAATCAACAGTTTCTCTGCGTACACGGCGGCTTATCACCGGAAATACACAATTTAGAAGATATACGAAGGGTAAGTGTATCTTGCAAAACAGCTTGTCAAATGATTTTTTTTATTTTTAACTAGATATTGCAAATCTACTCACATTGTGCATCTATCACATTTTTTGAACCGGTAGATAGTAAAATATAGACGGAGTCGCAGAGCCCAAAAAAGTCTCTGAATTTATTAAGCCTGGTTTTTTCTCAGGTGATTATAATCATAATATACAACAAAATGCTGCGGTCAGTCAAGCGGATATCAGAACAGGTGCCTCAGGTGCGCGGTCAAACATATCGTGATTACTGACATAATAAAATCAATTTCTTAAGGCTGAAACTCTATGAACTTTTTTTTTGTTTATGTAAATCAAAATTATGATAGTCAGTCAACGTCCTATGGGGACACAGCTGGTCAGTCAGCTGTAATGTACGTAGCGAGGTTTATGAGGGTGAAATTCGTTTATTAAGCGTAAAATTTGTTTTGTAACTACTACTATCTATATTATTAATAAATAAAATGCTCAGTCAACCATTCCGTAGAACAACGCCCGTCAGTCAGTGAATTAAGCCGCGTTTACACCAAATGCTGTCAGCAAATGTTGGCCAGCTTTTGTTGGCAGCATTGCTATCAACAAATGCTGGCAGCAAATGCTGGCAGCAAATGTTGGCGAATTCCCTAGACTGATCAACATGTGTTGACAACATTTTAGCGCTTTGGTGCGTTTAGTTGCATTCGGCATTCCGAGATGTCAACACTCGAGCAACTTGCGGCGGTAGCAGCAGCGTGCGTCATCATAGGTAAAAAGAAAAGACCAAAGAGATATTGGGTAAGGCCTTCCCTTAGGGCCAGATCTGTGTATAGTGGAAGTGACTTACTTCCAGATTTGAATCAGGACGATATTAATCCATTGTCAAGAGAGTTGAGGTGTGACGGCAGCGTTAAAAACTTCTTGAGGATGACAAGTAACGACTTTGAAAACCTTCTCACAGCTATTGGACCTAAAATTGCGAGACAAGACACCAATTACAGGCTAGCAATACCTGCACGAGAAAGACTTGCAGTGACCTTGAGATACTTGGCCAGTGGAGACTCCTACTCTAGTCTCAGTTACCTGTTTAAAGTGTCAAAATCTACAATTTCTGGAATAATACCTGAAGTTTGTGCAGCTTTGATTGATGAGTTGAAGGATAATATAAAGGTAAGTGAATACTTGTATATAACCAAGTGTCCCATGATTGCCTCCCTCCATATCCAAAAATCAAATACATATGTGATTGGTTATATTATGCTGTTAGTAGGCTAATAATAGTTGTTTGGGAAATTGGTTGGTTTAAAGAAACTTAGTGAATATTTCACTCAAAGTTTAATGACATACATAAATAATACATATCAAATCAAAACAGCTTTATTTCCATAGAAATTTAGTTACTATTTGATGATAAACCGATAGATTGAATAATTTTATCACAATAAGCATCATTGTACTCGTCATGTTGAGAAGCCCACTGAGCAGAAATGGGACTTGCAGCGTTGATGGATGAATGGATTTCATTAGATGTTGATGGATCGTATGACTGAATGTAGGAAGATGCACTGGTTGATCTTGATGGCTCTGGACCCATCGGTAACTGATTAAGTTCCATTTCGAACAAAATGGTATTAATCCTGTGTTTTGCAAGTGCTTGGTCCCGAGAGTTTATAATTTTTCGTAATTGACACGCAACGTTTTTTCCAAAGATATCAAACTCGTCTTCAATTCCTGGCTGATTTAACTGGCTAGACACATTTTTCATTACTTGATAAGCTTCATCCACCATTGAAGCTTTCCTCTTCTTCGTCAATTTTCGAGGAGGATCCGTTCCTGTTTTAGGTGTGTTGTCGGCAGTTGTGATTGATGTGTCATTGCCCTCCTCTGCAATGTCCTCCTAAAAATAAAACCACATTACATTACAGTTGACATTACCTTGAGTTGACAGAGTAGGTAAAAATCACTAGTTTTAAATCTTTTGCTGAAATAAACGTTTATTTTTTATAAGATTATGGTATATTGGCACTTATATCTTGACTGTATGGATCACTGACCCCTTTAAAATACATTTCATTTTGCAGTTGCCGAATACTAAAGAAGAATGGCTACATCATGCCAAAGAGTACAACTCGCAATGGAATTTTCCGCATTGCATTGGAAGCATGGATGGGAAACATGTGATGCTACAGGCACCCATCAACACATCAAGTGAATATTTCAATTACAAAGGTTATTTCAGCATTGTCCTCCTGGCTGTTGTTGATGCAAATTATTGCTTTACTTACGTCTCTGTTGGTTGCCAAGGACGGTTATCTGATGGTGGAGTGTTTGACAATAGTACCTTAAAACAACACCTTGAAAATAAGACTTTGAATCTTCCCGACCCAAGTTTCCTTCCAGGAAGGGAGTACTTACCGGTACCCTACTTTTTCCTGGCTGACGATGCCTTTCCTTTAAAAATTAACATCATGAAGGCGTTTCCTGGATTGCATGATAAGGCAAGTGTAAAACGTGTCTTCAACTATCGCCACTGCAGGGGCCGTAGAGTAGTGGAAAATGTATTCGGAATAATGAGTGTGGTTTTCCGTGTGTTGAGGAAACCAATGTTATTGGAACCAGAGCGGGCAGACACAGTTGTTTTAGCCTGCTGTCACCTGCATAACTTTTTGCGAAGAAGTATATCATCAGCTTCAACGTATACACCTCCCGGAGCTTTTGATGTCGAGGACCTAGCTACAGGATCATTAGTGCCAGGACAATGGAGAGTTGATGGAATGCCTAGAGAAACTCTACTTCGTTTAAAGAAGATTCCAAAAAAACGTTCCCAGCTGGCCAAACAAATACGTGATGAAATCAGTGTTTACTTTCAAAGTGAAGAGGGTTCAGTGCCATGGCAAAACAACTACTAGGCCTAAGATACAAATGTACATAAGGACGTTTTCGTACTTCCGGGCCTAAAGTGACAACTTCACTCCCTTGTGACAGGTACTAAAGTGTCACATTTAATCCCTCCGGGATTAAATATTGACGAAACTCCCGGAACGATTAAATCACAAACAAACGAATTTAAGGGATATTTTATTGAAAAATATAATTAATTAGAATGGTAATTAACGTTAATATTCAAATTTACAATGACACTAGTAATGACAATGTTTCTAAATTATAACTGTCACAACGCAATGTTACTATGGTAACTTATTTTAAAGACAGTTTATTAAATGAGTTGAAGAGAGAAAAAACTGATTGAAATTATTGAAATAATTAATAAAATCATACCGGAAGTACGAAAAGTATCGTATATACCTTGCGACTGAAGTACATTTAATCCTTCAGGTAAATTATGGCCCTCCCTGCGGTCGGGCCATAAACTTTACCTTCAGGATTAAATGTACTACTTCAGTCCCGCGGTATATAATATACTATTGCACATATTATAACGTATAGTTGAATTAACAACAATAACAAAGTAACAATTAAAGTAGTGTTAATTACATTATATATTTTGTAACAAATTTTAGACCGTTGTGTTTATGTTTAACTTTTTTAACCTATAAAAGTGACATTAAAATATGTGACAATTTGATAAAATAATCTTAAGTTGTTAACTACTTGCCTGCACTGTTTCATCGGCAGCCTCTTTGTCGTCAGTGGCAATCCCAGCTTCTTTAATCTTCCGTGCAGTAGTTTTATCATTTAAAAACAGCATCGCTCTAAAATAACACCACTTGCTTTTATACTCGTCTGCCCCCGAACCACTCTTCTTCTTCTTAAGTTCTCTTTGAAACTGTGCCAACAATGTTTTCACTTTTGCCTGTACTTCCGAATTACTGGCTTTTATCTCCCGCGAAATGTCATTCCATGCATAGTTCTTTAGGTTTTTATTTTTATAATCAGGGTCCATCGGATTCCAAAGAACTGGTTGCTCTCGATATAGGTCAATCAATTGCATGACTGTTTCACGCGACCAATCAATTTCACTCTCAATGCTGTCGCTGTTCATATTGAGTTGAGAAACACGGACACCAAACAACACAGACGTACTACCATCAACAGTCGCAACTAGAGTACTGACGCTGTCGGAACGACATGGCGGCCAACCACGTGCGCTAAGGTAAATGTTGCCAACATTGTTGACGGTCGCTTTTAGTCCCGTCAACATTGCTGCCAGCATATGTTGGACAACATTCTTTGATCTTTACCGACTACTGGTGGGTGAATGCTGCCAACACTTTTCGGTGCTGACAGCATTGTTGGCAGCAAATGTTGACGGAATTAAAAGTACGATTTTTGTAAATGTTGTCAGCTTTTGCTGGCAGCAATGTTGTCAGCTCCGGTGTAAACGCGGCCTTAGAAATTACATTTTTCCGCTTTCTATAGATATTACATGCGGCAGCTCGTCTTTTATTTATAATCAACTTAAAATAAAATAACACTATCAGAATAATTTAAAGTATGACATTTATTTTAATAAGGCACTTCCGTGTCGCATCTAAAACTCTGAGAAATAAAATTCGTTCGAATACAACAGTGAACTTAATGAACGCAGGTATATACACAGGTAAGAACTCATTGATTTTTAAACATTTTTAACTCATATATTTATTCATTTCATGAAGAATTCAAAATTGTAACAAGCTATAAATTATCATCACATAATTCATCATCTGAATCTTCCATATCATTAATCTCACTATCGTGATCTGAGACGTCAAGCTCAGACTGGTAATATAAAAAATAAATAAAGTATTTAAAAAAATTATTTTTGTGATTGTTTAATTCAGATAAAGATATTTGTATATCTATATTTTCCTGTAAAGGTTGAATAATCCCATCCTGTACAAATTCTGGTAATTGTTCGCCTTTGAACTTATCAAACTCATATTTCTCATCAACTAATTTCCAGCCGTAGTCAGTAGGAGATAACTCCGTTGGAATTTTACGGTGAGCATTACGCCAAATATTGGCAATGAAGCTCGCTGTTAGGAACTGCTGCATCAATTCTGATTGGCATGGTGGCATACTCGAGCCATCTATATTCTTAATTTTAAAAGAATCGTTAGCAGCGCTAGAACATTTATACATCTTTTAAAATAAAACAAATCTTGCATCGTCTATTGATTTTATTTTTTTCAAACCGTATAGATGGCAAACAAATTCTTGAATCTTATTAAACATATCATTCTGGTTGCTTTCATCTGCAAGTCCAAGGTCAGCGAATGTTTTTTGAAAATCTTCGCTTTGCTTCATTAACTGCAGAGGCTTTTTTTACCTTTCTTGTAAAAAGCCGGGTTAAAATCACATCCGGTGAAAGCGTGCGGCCCTGGAAGAGCATTGCAAACAGGATTTCCCAATTTTTGATGCATTCTGCTGACATTGATCATCCTTTGATGATTTCCAGTTCTAACTTCTATCCAAATTGTTTATCAACTTGACAAATTTTCCATGTTTCCTAACATAATAATTAGAATGTCTGTGTCCGAGCACCTAATTAAAATGTTTGAATCTTGCACGATTTTGCAAACCTGGAAAATTATTTTCGTATTAGCCTCTTATTCATGTACTTCGCAGGTTAAATTTTGATTGATATTTTTTTGGATTTTGCCATCTAAAACTGCGTATTCATAGCACTTATCGAAGTAAAATTTTACGGTTTTAAAGCCAAAATATGGCAATAATTCACAAGCTGCCGCGTGTAATATCTATAGAGAGCGAAAAAATGTAATTTCTTATTCACTGACTGTTGTTCTACGGAATGCTTGACTGACCATTTTATTTATTGATAATATAGTCAGTAGTATGTAGTTATAAAAGAAATTTTATGCTTAATAAACGAATTGCACCCTTATAAACCTCGCTACGCACATTACAGCTGACTGACCAGCTGTGTCCCCATAGGACGCTGACTGACTATCATAATTCTGATTTATATAAACAAAAAAAAAGCTCATAGAGTTTCAGCCTCAATAAATTGATTTTATTGTCAGTAATCACGACATGTTTGACCGCGCACCTGAGGCACCTGTTCTAATATCCGCTTGACTGACCGCAGCATTTTGTTGTATATTATGATTATAATCACCTGAGAAAAAACCAGGCTTAATATACTCAGAGACTTTTTTGGGCTCTGCCTCTTGGACTAATATAATGTGATATTCCGGATATTTTTGAAATAATTGAAATATCAGGGTGTCGCCAACATAATACCATATCAAACATTGCGCACCTAAAGCTCAAATAGACAGCAATGATGCTTAGCCCCCTCACATCCAGGTGAACTTTAAAAAGATACTTCCACATAGCAGACAAAACAAAAATTTAAATTAGATAATATATTAACACTAGTTCAAATAACCAATGATGATAATCAAGAATGAAATAGCTTTACTATAATTGCGTAAAATAATGGTATAACAGATCAGTTTATTATTCGGAGTCCTATCAGAGAATGTTCACCTCATCATCCCCGAAAAACATTCCGTCCATAAGTATAAGTATAAAAATGTTTCCACACACTTCAGATAACGAAACCCAAACATTTGGTATGAAACGGTCGTACACGGTGATTACAGTCGGCTAACCTGACGGTCTCTCACGTCTTCATGAACAACGGTTCATTCTGTAACATACAAATTAAAAAAAAACATTATTGTTGATTAGTAATCAACCATTAATCAAATTATTCGCTATCAGAAAGAACTATTCTCATCATCTCATGAAACTCTGGTAACAAATAATTTCATCCGTTCAGAAGGACATATCCCTGTACCTATATGCCTTCCTTGATCTTTTCGATCCTGACAGTTCCTCAACCACGTAAATATGAGATAAAGTTCAAGCACTATTTTACAAAGGCAATCAAAAGTGTAAATTTGGTACAGTTTGCGGTAAAAAGGGCATCTCAAATTATGAAATTCTAGTTGATGGACAAGAAGATTATCAAACATGTAGATCATTCACGATCAACTAATTATTCGGAATCATCATGACCACCAAAAATACGCACTAATGACGTTGGAAATTCAACTCCAGATAATACACATGATAGCACTCAGAGTATAACACATTCGTCAGCAGAGGAAGATGATAATTACTTCCATAGTTTTTAAAATTCTGTTTCCAGTAATCACAGTTTTTATAGAGTTCGTAATAGTCGATCTACAAGTAATTGTAATTCTCCAAATGACGAGGCAGTAGCAGGACATGTCACACCAAGAGATGTCACATCAAGAGATGTTTCTCCCAGACATGTCACATCTGAATGTTCAGACGTGCCAAAAGATTGAGAAGACCAACTCAAAGCTTGAACCTATGAATCATTCGACAAGAGGAAGTGTTATGTATGTTTCGCTCTAGATATTAGTGCCATCCAACACTTCGATCTTGATTCCGATTTTGTTTATAATCGAAATCGAAAACGGATTGATGTTTTACAACAGTTACCTATGTCGTAAGACCAGACCAGAGCGATACTATAACAAGTTTGGACGTCCTACACCGAGATGGCGGTACTTTCGCCATAAAACGATAGAAAGGAATCACGGACATACATTCGAGGGAATTCGAATACCAGAAGCTCGAACCTGACACCAGGACTGATAGGTAGCTTCATATTAAAGGTTAAGCCTTTACGCGTAAAAGCGAAGACGAAACCTGTTACCAGAAACTTGATCCTGGCACCCCCGTTGCAAGGAAGTTTCGAACGCCGTCAGCGTTAACCGTCAAATCTCTGTTGAGTTTGATCCGGAGATAACGGTTAACCCTAGGTACCTGTCCTACCCCTCTGTCGAGTATTGATCGAGAGTGTAGAACACAAACCAACCCTATCCGTCGCTGAACTCCCGGTGAGAATTGATTGTGGGGGGAGGCACCTAGACCTTAGATATTGTAGATAATCCAGAGAAGACGTGGTTAGATCCCAGAAGTCGGAGATATCGGAAGAACGACCCTTATTAAACCCATAATACACCGCAGAGTACTTCAATGGGGAAGTACGTGAGATTTATAGAAGCCGACCACCCAAACCGGCGACCGCCGGCCAAGATTGAAACAGCGTGGACCAGAAGCGAGACGCTATATACATAGTTGTATATAGAATTTTATTGTACATAATTTTATTATTTCTACGAAAGAGTTTGTTTAATTTTATTTCCAACATAACTGTAACGAAATCTGAATAAAAGCAATTCTAATCAAACAGCCCTTTATGTCCTACCCCCTGACTACCCAAGGCAATCACGACCAAAGAAAATTGTCATTTGTCATGTCATTTTACAAATCAAATAAATCAATGGTGACATAACCTCATCATTATTTTAGTTCATTTCACGTGTATTTCAAACTTTTCACAAGTTCATTTAGTTTAATCACGTTTTATTTTATAGAAGCTGTTCTGTTAACTAAAAATGTAATATACAATTGCAAAATATCACTCAAATTACGTAACCCGTAGCCAAACGATAGTTTATTTAAATTTTTCGACCAATCACATGCTTCCGATTTACTATTGTTTTCAATAGCATCATAATTTTAGACCGATTGTAATTAGAGTGATCGATTGACATCGAAAATGTATTGTTGAACATGTTGTTTTTTAAATGACAGGAAATTATTGTAATCGATTGTCACGTTGAATAGCACTATTGTTTCTATTTAATGTCATATTGATAGGTATTTTGTCATTCAATCATCAAATAAACTTCAATTCCGATAACATTTATTCTACACATAACTATTTAAACCATAAGAACACAACACTTAGTGCCTGAAAGGGTATTCAATGTCTAATAGAACATTTTTCGCTTATAAATTAGATATTGAGATGAGGTTTCTCTCATTTTATTTTAAACTCCATCCTCTTTCAAGTAAATGATTAAAAACTATAGCATCGCATTTGAGGATTCCCAAAAAAAGTTGAAAACAAAACAATTGTTCAATCACCGCCACCTAGCGACCGTCAAAACTGCTAGAATGAAACGATGATATAATTTTATTAGGCATTGAATTCCCTTTCTAATGATACCAAGCTTGTCAAAATCCATAAAGCGGAACAAAAGTTATAACAGTTTAATTGAGTCAACTTTCTCACTTATCCCTACCATTTATTTTACAACATAGAGGAAAACGTACTGGGGCAAACTTACGTAAAATGATCTAATGATTACGAATATTTAAATAACGTCGTACGATAACGGTCCATTTATTATAGAAAAATAATGTTTTTGTGTTATTATTGTGAACTATGCCCTCTAGCGGTGGAGTAGAGAATTTGAAAGTAATTTCCAGCAGTTTCTCGTATGCGAGTTTGTAATACAATTCTTTTTCTCTAAGGTGTACGATAAATAGTTTCTGATATACAGCGGATTACCTCTCTTAAACAAACATTCGGTACCTGTACATTGTAAACCACGATCAATGGCAGGAAATAATCGTCTTGATGGTTTATTTCGATTATGATATTCCTCCGCATAATGCTATTGCACTATTCACTAGACTTTCAGCTGTGGTAACCAACATTAAATCCTTATTTGCCATACCTGAAAACGTGTACTCCTTTGTAATGGAGAAATGAATTTTACTAAAGTACACAAAAAATGTAAACTTTAAAACGCATTATTGACATTATTTTTGGGGCTCCGTGGCAACATCAAAAACATTTAACTTCTTTAAACATAAAATTCTCTCATGTTTAACAGAAACAAAGTAATATTCATACGTTTGTTTTAAGCAAGACCCCCTTCCGTGTCAAGTGGTAGTGTTAACCAGTAACCCAACGCAATCCCTAAACAACTACTCTTATCTTTTGACCTCTACCTCAACGAAATCGTGCGACACGAAATTATCCGTGCTAACACGCTGTTGCTGGTGTTTTTGCCCTGTTGAAGGGTCAGAATAGCCCTTTGTATTTATTATTACGTGTAACGATGTTGACAGCCTTTGTGCATGCACAATAATCATTTCTTGCTGCAGTTTCCACTTACCTCTAAGATGTAGAATCGAAGTCATGAATACTTTAGCAAGAAATTGTCGATCATAAAATTGTAATCACATTTGTTAACATTATGGTAATTTATTACGATGTAGGAGAATACTGAAAAAAGGATAAATATTTCGAGTTTACAGTTTAAATGTGTTTTGTATAAAGTCGCGCTGAAAAAAACGAATTTAATTAAGTTTTAATTTCAATTTTACTACTTTTTTGTACAGAACACAGCAGCCAATAAGTAATTTTTATTTTTATATAATGAAAAGAATCAGTTTATTTCCAAAAAATGAATGAGCGTAGTCGTTGTCGTTACACGGTAGAAAAATTGAAATTATTATTTATACCTTGGGCAAATAAAAAAGATGGACCTAGCATTTATGAATATAGTTGAAGTCAACTTACAGTGGCGGCCTCAGGGGGTGGGGGAGCGAACAGGGCAATCGCCCGGGGCCTCGCTCTTGCAAGGGCTTCGCTCAACAACCCAAGCAAATTTTAATCAACAGAAAAAATTGTAACGATATTTTTATTTCAAACTTTCGATTTTGATCCTTAATCACTTATTAATGTTATAATATAATGGTAAATTAAAATAAAGTTTGATAACTAATTCATGCATTCAAAACATAATTGAAATAGTAATTTATGCAACAAGTGTATAAAGTGGCACTTTTTTTCGCGAATGGAAAAAGTTTACCGCACGAGCCATCAGGCGAGTGCGGCAATGCCATGAGTGAAAAAAAGACACTTTATGCACATGTTGCATACATTATTTTTTCTACAGCCCTATATAAAAAAATAAAATGCAAATTGGTTAATTGTTCTAGTATTTAAAATATCGAAAGCATCATTTATTAGCACAATAAATTTGACTGTTGCTTTACAATGTTGAAACTTTTTTAATTTTAAAACATCTGCGCAATAAATTAGTGCATCAGCAACAGATTGACTCAATAATTGAGTCGCCAATTTAACCTCCATTTTTTGTTGGAAAAAATTTATGTGAGCTTTTCTTAATTTATTTCCCAAATGGTGCCATTCACTTTCCTGTAAATCATTCAATTTTATTACATAATTAAAATCTACAATATTACCATCAATATCCATAAATCTTTTCATGTCTCCAAAACAATTTCTTATTAATTTAACCATATGGGAGGGGGCTCCAGAAGTAAAAAATATTTTTTATTATTAAATACAAAATGAGAATTAATATTTAACATATCTAACTTACAACCTAATAATCTGATCATACTTATGTATTACAGCCATCGCATGTAATATTACTTATGATAACTCCAATATTATTTAACAGTGACAAACATTGTTTAAATAATAATTTTTTTTGCTCACTACTAATACTAGATATAAAAAAATATCCTATAGGTAATTTCCAACTTTCATTAATTGAAACCAGTAAAAAAACAAAGCTTGTTTAGGTATTTCGACTCCATCTCCATCTCAATTGTTGCCAACATTAACATATCCATAATATTTTGAACCGTCATATTCTATATGCTGTCGGATGGCCATTTCGTCCATAACTAAACTGCAAATAACAGGTTTAGGCGATTCTTCAATTTTGGCTTTAAGAAAATTTAAAGATTCAATTGTAAATCCGGGAGATGCATTTATCGCGCAATACCACTTAGATAAAGTTTAAGAGTGTGGTAAACAATTTTGGAATGTACTTCTAACGTAATTATAAGCGCGAGGAGAAAAAAAATGCAATGTAATTGCAAAAGATCTTAATTTTGGAGAATATGTCTTGCTCACTGTCTTACCTATAGTTTTTCTAAACAGTCGTTGAATAATTTCTTTGTTATTGCCAAAATTTTCTAAAAGAACATTTTGCTCTTCAAGAATTAAATTTTTTTCTTCAGTTCCAGCATCAATGGTTTCAAGGAATTAATGATTTTTCGTTGTCTCCAAACGGTTTTCTGGTATTTCCGTAATTGGGCACTCTTGATTTTGTTTCGAATGCGACTCTTCAGTTTTATTTTTCGGAGAGAATCTTGAAGTTCTACACTGCGTTTAATAGTTTCTTCACATACAGAAGATCCATGAGGAGTTGAAGCAGTTGCATCACAAACTGTTGTTACCTTATTAATAAAGGGATACTCAGTTTTTACCTTAAAAAAATAAAAATTAAATAGAGTGCGTTGTATTTTAATATTTATTCTGAATTTAACAAAAAAAAAACAGTTTATCGGTATAATATAACTAATAATTACTTACATATTTCATTAATAGTTTAACAATAATTGAAGAAGACCTATCGAATGAGATTTCTGTGAAGTGTTTTGAGCATAAAAAACTGTTTTTCCCAGGACACCAATTATCCATTCTAATATTTTAGATGAAACTACCCCCATTACCCCCCCCCCCCCGACGCGTCGCCCGTGAGAGGCCAAGGATACGATAATGGTGCCAATATGCGTGGTGAAAAAAGTGGTGTCCAAAAAACGTATTCGTGAAATTAATCCAATTGCTAATTTTTTACCTTGTGGGAGTCATAGCTGGAATCTCATCTTAGGAGATGCAGCATCGTCTTGTGTCCTAGTAAAACCTTTTTTTGGTTTGCTACAAAGGTTGTACACTCTGTTTGCCGGCTCAAGTCAGAGGTGGGCTATTTTAAATGCTCATATTAAATCGTTGACGCTAAAACCACTTTCTTAAACTAGATGGGATGCAGGGTAGCATCGGTGAAAGCCGTTAACTACCAACTAAGTGATATATGTGATACTTTAAAGGATTTAGCTGAAAACACAACAGATTGTCAGTTGGTCAGTGAATGCATTCTATAAAAAATGAACTAACTATCCACGAATTTGTAGTTTCACTTGTCATATGGTATGACATTCTTACAAAGATAAATGTTATAAGTAAAAGGTGGCAAAGCGAAAACATGCACTTAGATGTGGCTACACAACATCTAGACGCATTCACAAATTGGCTCATTAATTATCGACGAAATGGTTTTCAGTCATCCTTTGTAACAGCAAGAGAAATAGCCGAGAAAAGTGACATTGACAGGCAGTTCAAAGAAGTCAGAAGACGACGTAAAAAAAGGCATTTTGATTATGAAGGAGAAGATGAAGCTCATGAATTGAAAGCGGAAGAAATTTTCAAAATAAATTATTTTTATGCCATTGTCGACAATGTGCGCGCAAGCTGTCATCCTAGGTTTCAGGCTCTTAAACATCATGAGACCATAGAGGTATTCAAGCGAGACATTGGTAAATACCACGGTCATATCCCTGGTTGTCCTTGGTCATAGCCCTTTGACATATGTTGGTCAATACCATTGGGACGCGCGTGAATGGAATCGGGTATTCTCATAGATAAACCAAACAAATATTACTTTCTCTATGGGCATTCGTTTGTTGTTGATTTCTAATTCCTAAACACTTCCTAACATATAACTTTGTCCTTTCCTGTGTTTCATTACAGTAATTAGATGTTTTTATCTTCCAAGGATGAATCAAAAATGTATTGTATTGACTGAAGTTTTTTTATATTATTTGATGACATATCTTTGATCGTGGACAAAAACGTAGATGAAAACGTTTCGCAAAACATGTAGGAACAATACATTTTTCTTTCTTAAAAATTAGGTATTAAAAAACATATTTGTACCCACCCTTTAATAACAGAGAAGCTGTTTCCATGTCATCGACAATAACTTCTACGTCTCGGCCTTCATAATTTAAAGAAAATTTGAATCCTGTTCGATCCATTGTTGAATGAAGTTACTGATCAACATAACCAAAAACCAAAACAAACAAATGTCACTCAGAAAGTGGGGATTATAAAACAGCTTTCGACCTGTGTAAATACCGAGGTCAATGAAACTTCAAGTGGTGACGTCTAAGGGCTATACTATGACGTCACAACTAGATGACCGACAATAACTGAAGGCGCTTGAACGAGGATGGTATTTACCAACGTCTATTGGTATTTTGCGGTCATTCGCTCTCATATTTGGTTTCCTGTATGATATAGTAAGATTAAAGGAAATTACTGATAGTGAACTTTTAAAGCAATGCAGCGACTTGCAAATATCTATGACTGTAGGAGAATCATGTGATATTGATGGACATGAATTGTACGAATAAATGTTCATCCGTGTGTATGAAGGAAACGATGACATTATCTCGGTGCTAAAATACATAATACAAAAAAAAAATTAACCGAAGTTTACCCCACTATCCAAATAGTCCTGAGAGTTGTTGCTACCACACTTGTTACAGTTGCGTCTGCTGAAAGAAGTTTTTCATTGCTTGAAGTTATTATAACATATTTGAGGAATTCGATGACACAAGATCGGCTTTCAGCCCTTGCTATTCTTTCAATCGAAAATGACGTAGCTCATTCGTTAGATTATTGAGCTTTAATTACAGATTTTAGTCTCAGGAAAAGCCGCAAACATCAATTTTAAAATTTATCATCTCTGTATTTGGTAATTAAACTTGGAATACGTATAATTGTAATTTGAACTGTCTGTGGGTATGGTGTACACACTAGATGTGAATTGAGTGTGTATATGTTTATTAATATGTTTATTAATATGCAGCTAAGCGCTTTCGGCCTTTAGGCCATTATCAAAGCTGTCGTCAAAGAAAAGATCCAAAAACAGGTGTCAAAAAACATCCAGCTGATAAAAACGAAACAATGTATGAAGTTACGTCATTGTTTTACAATTATATCACCAAATAAAACATTAAAATAACCCTTTAAGAGGGTGTACAATTATAATTCACATCATGGAAATTAACATTCAGAAGTATGTAAACTAAATGATATCCGATGACAAGCTTGACGTTAAAAAAAATAAATAAAAAAAATCGTCAAGCTTGTCATCGAATATAATTTAGTTTACACCCTTCTGAATGTTAATTTCCATCGTGTAGATATAATTGTACACCCTCTAAAAGGGTTATTTTAATGTTTTTTTTAATGATATAATTGTAAAAAAATGACGCAACTTCATACATTGTTTCGTTTTTATCAGCTGGATATTTTTTGATACCTGTTTTTGGATCATTTTTATGACGACAGCTTTGATAATGGCCTAAAGACCGAAAGCGCTTAGCTGCATATTAATAAACATATACACGCTGAGTACTTGTCATTTTCATTCACTTAATTGTAATTTACCGAAGGAGCTTAATTAAAATATCCCAAATTTCTATTTGAATATTTTTATAGGGCTGTAGAAAAAGTAATGTAAGCAACATGTGTCCATAAAGTGTCTTTTTTCACTCATGGAATTCTTCCATTAGTGAAAAAAGTGCCACTTGTTGCATGAATTACTATTTTTCTCAAATGTTGTTAAGTATATAATTTTACACATCATCGTTCATATTAACAGCTGAGCTATGATTCCATGATACTTCTACAAGCACTTGATTGGTCACACTTCAAAAGCGATTTCACATTGGTGACATTGTAATCATAATTCGATTCTTGTTTGAACTACCTGTAAAAATATTACAACATACAACCTAACTTACTGGAAGAAAAAATTCAGTCCAATTTCGCTTTTATATGTTGTTTAGCGATCAACAATAATTTTGTGTCTGCTTTTTCTCATAAAAAATAATAACCTCATCAACCGAAATAGACTACATCCCGGATAACCCGCAATAGCTACATTGTTATCCATATAGTGCCCTCTGGCGTTGAATCCATCATAGGGGTTCTTCAGTGGCTTTGAGTAGCAATAAATTATGGTAACATTGTACACATTTTAATGTTACTCGGAGCTCCAGTCAATTATTCGCAATGCTTTTTTGCCAACCAGTGGATTTGAAATATGTGTAATTAAATCCTAATTTGCACAATCATATATACTGCTCAACAAGTGAACAGATGATTGTAGTAGACAATTACTACAAAAATGTTTCTACTACTTTTCATCTATTTTTCTGACTTGTATGAAATGGAATCTCTCGAATCAATTCATTTCCAGAGACTTCAGCAAATTTACAGTAAATTCCAAAATATTATCATTATTTAAAGAAAATATTTGTGAAATGATATGTTCATTAGACGAAACATGTTTTGTTTATACATTTTTTTGGGGAAACTTGATTCTACCATCGAATGATTTTCTGCGTCATGAATAAGATTGTTCAGTATACAAAACAGTAATAACCTAAATTATATTATGTCAAGTTCTATTATTGGTTAATGGCTAATAAACTTGGCGACATTAACTTTAATTTGCACGTGGATACATAAATGTTTGTATTCAAAAACATGTATCCGGATATTTCATAGCCACCTTTCAAAACTAGAGTATTTTGGTAATTTCTGTATGCTATAAATCTCGCAACAAATGACAAAATTCATGTACGTTAGGATGATGAATCAGGAAAAAAGAGTGAAGCTACGGTGTAAAAACTTGCTCGATAAATAAGTGAATTTCTGTAAAACTTGTATATGTTATGGGCCAAGTGATTAATAGGACATTGTAAAAAGTGCCTGCGCAATTTGAAAATTGCCCAATATGAGAGGGCAGAGTGATAAAAATTTTTGAAATAATCAAATAGTCCGGGCATTATGTATAATGTGTGTCACCTATGGGGCAGAGTAATTAAAACGAGGTTTTAATACTGTTATTTTTATTTCAAACAGAATCAGTATTCAAAAACAAATGAAATATTTCCTTTCATAGGAACTCTGCTAACCTATGATAATAAAATTAAAAATCAGACTAATCAGACTTATAATTTATACTTAAAAGATAAATGAAATTAACTGTCTCGACCCTTACTTCGTGGAATCTACTCATATTAGTGTTTTAAATGAAACTCACGGTTTCCAGTTAATACCACAATATAATAAACTTCAAAAACTCCCCAGACTAATCAGACTTATTATATATAGATACCTAGTAGATATGTAGAGGTTGTAAATCTTCTAATTTTTACAAGTCTTAATCATAGTTACTTTTTCTTATTTAAAAGTTGAACTGTTGTTAAAACTGGGTACAAGTTAATAGAATTATAATTTATAAATTCCAGAAATAACAACAACAAAACTACCCATATAATCACAAAAATTATAAAACTTTTTTCGTTTTATAGATGCTATGACTCACACAAGTATTGTATAATCTAACTGAAAAGGAACTGTACCTTAAACAATGTTTATAATCAGGCTTATAATTTCAAGGAAAACTTGAAGAATTGAACATTGAAACAGAATAAATGTCATAATTATTTGTTAGAACAATTGCCGCTTTGAGTCGCAAAGTTTCTTGTGTTTGCGACAGCTGCATTTGTCAGACTTACAGCTACCTTGCCAGCCACATATCGACGACAATATTACACTCTTTCTCAATGCAATCTGTGTCTTCGGAACATCTGCAGACGAAATAAACTTCTCCTTGCACACTGTAAACTAGTTTCTAGAATAAAGTTGATTCAAAACACCATGTTTCGTTCCCAATTTATAAAGGTTGGGGGGTGTTATTTCAATTACAGTAGCAAGTATATTTCTTCCGTCACTACGAGCTCGATCGACATCTGGAACCCGGACCCTCACTATTTCGCCAACATTAGCTACGGGATATTTAGCATTAGATGCATCCAACATTTTTTCGGCTTGTTTCTGCAAATTAATTAAAGCTGATTTTCTAAGAAGCATAACATTTTCTGTCTTGCGCTTCACGTTTTGTTTTAATTAAAGCATTTCGTCTTCAGATATTGAATTTAAATTCAAAGTTTCTTCATCCTGAGCATCGAAACTAATTGGTGATGAATATTAATGTATTGCATTGTCAGTGGATTCCACATATTTTGTTTTGTTAGTCTCTACTTTATCATTTTCAATGGATTCTCTTTGGCCTGTTTCGTTTTCAATGGACTCAATTTGATCATCTTCAGTAATCTCTTCTTGATTATTTTCGTTGGACGCATCCTGCTTATTTTCAATAGCAGTACCCTCGGTGGATAAGATTTTTCTAATTCTTCTTCTGAAATAATATCAACCAAGGTCTCATTTGGTATATAAGAACTTTTAAGTCCTATTTTTAACTTCGTCCCAAAAATGGCTTTATATGGAGTACAGTTAATGCATGTGTGATGCAATCTGTTTTCCATTAATTGAACGAACCTTAATCCTTCGGACCATTTATTGGTGTTGTTATCTTCCAACCACGTACTTAGGATAATATCTATACTTTGGATGGCACTCTCTACTCTTGGCTTTGAGAGTTCCTTGGTTTACCATGTACAATTTTTAATTCGGGCCACATGCTACAAGATTCCTGGACAAATTTATTCGCAAACTCTCTGCCATTATCGCTTTGTAGAATGCTAGGTACACCGAATATTGTAAAAATGTCAAGGAGTACATATGCTACTTATTCAGCCTTTTTGGTCTTAAACTAATTTCGTAAGATGGTCTTGGTATACCAATATAAATTTATATGGACCAAATTCTTTGGTCTGCATGTCAATTAAGTCGACTTGACATCTTGCATTTCTTCGGAACGTTGCGTTTTTTTCACAATTGTCACATAATTTTAAATAAATGACAATAATTTCTCTCGTAATATTTTTATAGCGCATATTCAACTCTTTCTCCATCCGTTTCCTTCCACCATGTCCAATTTTTAGGTGGGTCTCGTGTAGAATCTGAAATATTTCGTTTTCATTCACGTAATACCTGATTATGTTGTCTTCTTTGACCGGGACAATTAATTTTTCCGCCTCTCCAATAGTCATAACATCGAATATCCGCTAACGCTGATAATATTCTGGTTTTTTATTTGACACTTTTGATTTTGAATATTTCACCTGTTTAATCAATTCTGTGTAAGTTTCGTAACTGAAAAATTGAATATTTTTTCCATTGAGTGAAATCAACTCTTTTAATGTCTAGTCAAATCGACGATTCATGTCGACTAATTTCGATTTATCCATTGCAAACTAACAAAATAATTGCGAAGTAACAAGTGCCTTTCACTATAATTCAATACAGAATCACGAAAATATAACCTTCCACGTTTGTCTGTATTCGCTTTGAATGCAAAACTAAACTAAAAACTAAACGGGCTCTGATGGGTCAGCGCGGGCCACGTGTTTGTTCACCCACCCGCACCCCATGCAGTGTCAAGTTAAGTTTTCCACTAAATCTTTCTGTTTGCGAAAAGTGCTTCAGGTGAATAACCAATATTTTCGGAAATTTATGAATTGAGAATGATTTAATGCATCGTCTTTGTTCCTTACATTTCGAACAAGTTAGTTGCTCTTCACCCTCGAGTGTTTCTTCTCTTGTAAACAAATCTAAACATTGTGAAAGTCGTAATTGACCTGTTCTTTGTGGTATAGGAAGGGATAAGTCCCAAAAGAGATCGTAGGTAACTGAACAGTGACCACAGTGTGTGCACTTGATTGTTGATTTTAATTGACCGGCAAAGTTATCCACAATCTTGGAGTTGTCCATTCTCGCATATCTTAACCAAAATTCTTGTGCTTTATCGATATCACTAAATTTGTCATCAATTTCTGTTAATATGGGCTTTGGTTTTTCATATACCTTGTTGACATCTTCGTGAAGTCCTGCTAATAGGTAACGAGGAAACTCCTGTGCATCATGTTGAGTGTATCCCATGAACCTTGAAGTAAATCGCTGAATCTGACTTTTCAATGATACTGTATTAACCACTCTTTCTGAACCGTCTTCAGACCAAAGCTCTTGAATAACTTCAGCAAATGCTTTAATTAGTGTTCCTTTCATGCTAGATATGTTTATGTTAATATCTCGTATGTATGCGTCTTTCTTTAGATATTCTAATAGCCACCTTGTGTTTGATAGGCATTGGATAATACAATTCATGAAACATGTGTTACCAATAATTTCAAGGCCTTTGAGACCCAAAGATTCTTGGGGAATACCCTTTATGAATCTGATTGTGGGAATATTGTTAAAAGCTCTTTCGCAACTACTATCATTGTACGAATAATCTCGGATTCTATAATTGTCTTTCTCACTTGATCGGCGTGATAAGGAATTTGAATTGATGTTGTTTGCTACTGAATTGGATGTAGATATTACGGATTTGAAAAGTTTGGATGATGTTGATAGATCATTGGTCTGGTTCACTTTGTTAATATATTCCTTGTTATCTACATCATTTTTAGACGTGTCCTTTTGTTCTTTTTGAGTATCATTCCCTTTCTGATAATCTTTAATCGAAAATGAAATGTATGAAGAGAAGTTGTTAACACTAGGATTATTTTTAGGAAGGGAATTGATGTTTATTGATTCCTCAGTTACTACGATGACATTTTTTTTGGTCAGCGAAAATGTATTATTCGATTTTTTAACTCTGGTTGATATGGATTTTGTACTTATTGGTTTCACTCTATTGGTCATATCAGATATTTTGGATCTAACCTCAGTGGTCTTATTGGCGAGGTTAGTACCATTTTCTACTGTTCTGGAGAGTACGTCATTAAAATTTTTACTCAAATCGGCTACTGATGTGTGATTTCCGTTATCATCTTCATCATACAAATTGTCTATATTAGTATTGTTAGAGTATGCCACACTGTTAGTATAAATAACTTCCATTTGGTCGTTTACATTTTTATTTGATGTCTTCAACTCTATTTGGGGTAAATCAGTTTTATATCTTGTTTTGGACGAAGATAATTTATTGCGAATCGAAATTGCATCATTTTCTAGCATAGTCATCTTCTTCGGTATTCCTATGAATGGGACATAATCTGGCTGGGGGTTATCTATATTTTTTAGTACTTTGAGGCCCAAAAGCTTGTTGGAGGCATAATTTATGCAATTGTCCACGCATGTATTATCAGAAGTTACACATTCTGAAGAAGAGAATGAAGATGTTAAATAAGATTTCGGAAAAAGGACATGTTTTAGGGTCTGTAATGTGAGAAAGTTTGAAAGTGGTAGAAGAATTAGGTATCTTATGATTAGGTTTCATAAAAAGTTCTTCTAGAGGCTTAGAACGGGGAAACGTACCGAGAAAATATGAATCGTTTCCTCTTTGAATTGCAATACTTATTTGTTGTATAAAGAACAAAGTTGCTCTTGAATCATTGGTTTCTACTGATATTTTTTTACCGATTTCTTTAATGAATTTTAAAGCTTCATGACCGAAAACACCAGAGGTTTCAATTGCTACAGGAATAAAAATGTAAATGTTCTCCACATTTTTGTATTTATTGATTTTAAAAGTTTCGCCTTGTAAAGCTGCAGCGCCTGCGAAAGTAGATGTGGATCGGACATGGGACGGAGCCCAAGTGTCAGTGCAAGGGAAATCCCATATAACTGGTCTGCCGCGTTTCCATGGAATGAAGGTCATACCATCTGGACGTTTACCGTCGTCGCGGCAAGTACCTAACGGTTCCAACGAACAGGGAATCTTTGCAGATGACAGGCCTCGTTTGATTAGGTCATTTACTGCAGAATGACGTGAAAAACGGCCGGCACTTAATTTGCAGCTTAGGCCGTGTCTACCATATTCAGCAAACATCAGCTCCGCAACGACAGCGATGTTTTACACAAATTTGACAACCTAAATGGAGACCAATAGAAATACGGAAACTTTCGTCATCTAAAAGCGTACCTAATGGGGCCGACGGTATAGCGTTCATCCATGCCCCTGATTCCTTTGAAAATGCTGCATTCAAACGAGCCTTGTCTGGTAAATTGATAGCTTCCTGAAGCAGAATTACTTTTCAATGTTCAATGAAGGAATATCCCAGGATTTTTGGAAGGATTTATAATCATCGGGTACAACTTTGTTAGACTTTCATGACCAAATATTTTCTGCCTCCATTAGTAAAGGGTCTTGTGTGTGGAAAAATATAGGCAGAATGTAATTAATGAAATTTTTTGAATTATTTAATGATGACAAAAAAGAAGGAAGAGCTACTGAAACGATTGAGCGAATTCCTAAACCACCATATGAAACAGGTAGTGAAGCTTGTTTCCAAGAAAGGTCCTCTAATTTAAAGTTAATTAATGACTCTAATAAATGTAGAATGGTATTGTCAAAATTGATTAAGATATCATTATGTAACCAGGTCGGACTACATCTTAAGATATATATTAATTTTGGAATTAATAGGAAATTCTTGAGAAGGTAATAAGCAATATGTGTCGGTAACCAGGATTAACGAGATGACCTTTTCTTTGAAAAAGATTAGTTTTTCAATGAAAGCTGATAGAAAGGATTCGTTTAATAAAGGAGCACCTAATAGAAATAAATTTTGTCTGTTGGTAATTGTATGCCTGGTGCTGCAGAATTAAATTTATTATTGGTTAGATTATTTGGTGATTCTAAGAAAAATAACTAGCATTTGCTGAAATTGAGTTCAAGACCATTATCTTTGGAATTGTTTATAATATAGACAAGAGACTTGAACACGGAATTAGTATTACCACCTAAAGAACCATCATCAAGGTACCAAGCATTGAATTCTGTGTCAATGTTGCCAATAAGTTTGTGTATCGATATGCAAAAAAGGAGAGGTGCCAAAGGGTCTCCTTGTTGGACGCCTCTTTCCGAATAAATGATGTTTTCGCCAAATAAAAGATATGAGGGGAATCGATAACATTGATTGATGAAAGGAAAAATTTCAGGTAGAATAACTGCTACAAATTTTAATAAATGATCGCGATGAATTGTATTGAAAGCATTTTTAAAATCAATTTTCAGAAAAACATTATAATTAACGTCTGGATGATTAGAGACGTAATGTCTGCTGCATGGGCAACTGCTTCACAACCACCGTTCGACCCGAAACCAAATTGTAATGGACGAAGTAAATATCCTAATTTGTCTCTGATGTTTGAACAAATTATTTTCGCTACGTAACGACGATAAACTACCAATAGCAATTGGTCTGATACCTCCTGCTTTTTTAGTTAAAGCTAATAATGACGCTCCGAATAAAATAGGACGAATATTGATGTTTACTGTGTCATTTAAAATAAAATTACATTATGTACACAAAGATGATAAGAGATTTTTTCCTGAAGGGCCAGTACTGTAACTTATTAAATCTGTTAAATGTGAAGGTCTTAAAGAGTCTAAACCACCACCAGAAGTTGTTTTAAAAGAGTTTATTGCGCTACTCTCAAATTCTTCTGTTATAAGAAAAATATTGCCTAGCTGTAGTTTTTTCCTTTACTTAACTAAAACTAGAAAAGTTAATCTGATGTTAGATTGACAGTTCTTCTTTTTTATTGTTCCGTGCCTCGTAGGGCGTAAGTCAGAAATATTTATTTAAAAATAAAAGGCTTGTATGATAGGCTTGATTAATTTAATGTAAATATTTCTTCATGAAAAACTATGGATAAGATACAAGAAACAGTAACCAATCATTATATATTCGAATTCACATTTAATTATTTTACATAGAAGAGGGTTACATGACGAACTGCAGGTCCTTATACCTTATTCTATGCTCTATAGAACCATCTTCAAGAGCACTGCAAGAGTTTACGCTAAACGGAATCAATACAAACTGTATTCATCTTCATGCAAATTTAAATTTTGTTTCTTTATACAATATCTATTATATTTATTGAAATAATAATAGAATGGAAAAGAAAAATATAGATACACAAAATAAAATTTTGTTACAAGATATAAAAATAAAAAATCTCCCATTTTATCAGTATTATTTATGTAGAGATACTGTGGTCGTTGTTTTAATTTGTGTATCATAAAATAACTGTACCTAATTAATTTAATAATAGTTATTAGTGATTTTGAAAAGGTGGAAATAAAGCAAATTGGATAAAAATATACAAAAAATAAAACACAGATTTCCACTACTTCACTACAAAATCATCACTATCTTCATCGTCACTGTCATAATTAATAATAAGTGGAGGCACATCCTGTCTATCAAATACTACTCCTCTATCCCACCCATTTTTTCAATGTGCTCTACTGTCTTTGACCAAATATCAGGAGTCACTTTTTCTAAAGACTTTTTACATACACCCATTGCTTGTTCTGTTAAAGAACCATCAGTTCCCATATGATCTCTATAAAAATTTTTAACTATGCCCCAAATACGTTCAATTGGGGTAAGGGGGAAGTCGAAGCACTTTGTGACCATATTTATCAGATAATATGTCAGCTTCATATACTGTTGGTGGTTTATTCCTACAAAAATGCATATATTTAAACAAAATAAGTTATCTAAGTATTACCATAATATATTGAAAAATGTTTATATCAACTATACTATATACCTACAATCAGCAAATAACAAATTACTACTAGGTATCCTAGATAGACTGCATAGCTCAAAACAACTATTAATAATTATATAGATTCAAATAAAATAGTGTGACTAGTAAATATTTGAAAAGGTCTTAAAATGTTAGTAACTCATAAATTAATTGATAAATTTTATTATTCAATTACCTTGGACCACCAATTTTGGTGTTTTCACGCTTCTATGATTATAATCTTGCCAAGAACGTCCAACAGTACCGTTTTTAAATATCCAGGTCTCATTCAAAAACACAAATTGATATATTCATATAGAAAATGTACACGTTTCAATGCAATATGTGGCAATTCCATTAAACCACGACGAGTATCATCTTTTTGGTACTTGAATCCAATATTTTTCACTATCTTCCAGAGTGATGCTAAACAACCATTAAAGAGTTCACGCTCCTGGAGTTTGTCTCTTAAGGTTTTCAAGGTTATGTGTTCCTCTGAGAAAATATTGTGTTAGTTAATTGTGAATAAAATAAAACAGTAAATTCAATATACTCACTGTTTCCATACATTTCGGAAAGCATTTTGATCAAAGTTATCAATTTCAACATTAGGTTTTATGCGTTGTCTCTTTTTAGGTGGGCTTTTAGGCTGTTCACCTCTATTATGATTGGCGGCAATACGGTTAACAGTGGTAACGCTAAGTTGTTAAGCTTCTGCAACTCTCTACAATATAATTACTTTATGAAAGTATAATATTTTATCAAGTTTAATTAACCTAACCAACATTAAAAACATTGATTCATTTCCATTTAAATATGTAACAATAATATTAATAATAATGAATACAAATAGCGAATACTATTACATCTCTTACAGCAGTAAGCGGGAAAAGCGGGGCCCCATTTCGGCATTCTCGTTCAAAATAGCTCAACACAGATGTTACCATCCCTTGACATTTTCTGTTCAGCTGCTTCGGCATTTTATTAACCCCACACTGCAGATTTGCCTAAATAATTGGTTATGAAAAAAAACTGTTTTTTTAATCTTAGAGAAGCAATGAATTTAAAAGCACCAAAAGAACTTGTGAATATTAGACGATGATCGAATATCACTAAACGTCAAAACAAATTGGGGAATTTTACCAGTTGATTTGACAACGTCTTGAAGTTTTGCCATCCCGTCAGCTGTAAATTGCCCTGGCTGTTGAGGATAAATTGTATTGACGGTTGGTAAATTAATATTTATTCTGATAAGCAGGAAAGTAACTAAAAATGACATCATCGTCTTTTATCGTAAATAAACTATAAGTGAGAATCCACGTCTTTGGCCAAACACTTTTTCTTCAATACAGTATCTCATTTCTGATTCATCTATAGCACTCTGTATATGCTTAATCCTTCCCATAATATATTTCATTCACCTGGTGTAGTTCCTTCCATCTTCCATTATTTGTTTTGTCTTCCAAAGTTTCGACTAAATATGCCGGCAGATAAAAAACAGATGTTATGAGTCTTCGGTCTCTATATATTTCGAAGCACTTAAGACTGCAAGCACTTGGGGTCATAATTTACGGAAGCATAGCATAAAGAATACTAAAAGAGGGCCGATAAATATAAAGTACAGCAACGTAGCCAAGAAATCATTACCGTAGAAAACTGTACATTTGTGCAAGTGAGTCCATTACCGGCTTAGTCTATAAAAACATTAGTTCTCGAGACTTGGTTAAATATTTTATAGGCGTTTTGCGGATGGCGCTAGTTAATGGCCATCATAATCCAAGTGAAAACGTTCTAATCCATTTGTAGTAATGCTTTCAGGGTAAATCTCATCTATAAAAACTTGTTATTTTTTTAAGTAACGAATAAGTTTAGTCGCCTAGCCAGATCGATATTGGAATAGGGTAGGTGAAATATGATAGCTCTAATAAGACATAAACATATTTGTATAATAGGTCGATCGTATGCTGTAACCTAAATGAAAATATCTACCACTTTATCGAACATTATTTACTCTCCAGGTGCTTCAGAGTCTCTGATGGTGAACTTTCCGTTTCTTGTCTACAAACTGATGGTGTTCCCTAAGATTCAGTCCCACATTGTTTATACTTTCTATAAAGGACATATGCACTAACTTTCCGGCCCCTGTTCAATACGCATTGTATGCTGACGATTTAATTATTTATTGCCATGGAAAATCCACCTTCACTTCCTGCCAACTCCTACAAAATGCTGAAGATCTACTAAAAAACAAAATGGATTACGTGGGCTTATCCTTATCTCTAAAAAAGTCTAAAATAATTAAATTTAGTAGAAAAACTGCATCTCCTGCTCCACTTATCACTTTAAATAATTCCACCATAGATGTTGTCAATTCCTGCAAAATCCTTGGAATGATTTTTGATTCACGGCTGGAAACTGGAAACAACATATAAACGATATCAAAGGCGTTTGCCTGTAACGCTTAAATATTATCAATACTCCCTCGCACTTCGTCTGGGGCGCTGACGAGAACGTCCTTCTTAGAGTCTATAGAGCACTAATTCATTCCAAAATGGACATTTACATGACAGCGCTCTTCGACTTTGCCTTGGCGCTTTTTGCACCAGCCCTGTAGACAGTCTGTACTGTGAGGCCGATAAACCACCCCTCTTCCTTAGACGACAATCCCTACTCCTATCATACGCCGCTTCAGTATCATGCAACCCTTATAATCCTGGTTTTGAGATATGTCTACCAATGACTCTCCTCGCTCTATAAAATCTTTCCCCGGCCCTATAGCTCCTCTACCAAATGGCATAGCCTTGCGTTCTACTTTACCATTTCCATCCCCACTTAACGCTCCTTGGAACGAGTACCTACCCATATTCAACACCTCTCTCACCATTTATAATAAACACGAATTCCCCCCTGTGCTTATAAATGGAGCATACCTTGAAATTCTACACACAAATGCTTTTGATTTAGTCCTTTACACAGACTCTTCCAAAATCCTCACCGGTGTCTGATGCGCCGTCACTACTACAAACGATATTATAAGTACCACTCGGTTGCCCACTTCATGCAGCATACATACTGGAGAGATGTTTAGTATCCTTCAGGCTTTCAAATATATTCCCTCTTCGTCTAAACATGTCACTATCTGAACTGACTTCCTATCGTCTATAAATTCTTTAAAATCTAAATTCACCGACCATCCACTAGCTCAAAACGTACTTGACTCATACCAATCCCTTCATGCTCGACATTCTTAAATTCAATTTTTGGGTGTAAATTATTAACGTGGTTGAAAAATATATCTAATTGTCGTTCACTACCCATAGAACAAGCTAATATGTCATCTACATATCTATACCAAAATAGAACATTTTTTGAAATATTTCTTTCAATGATTTTTCTTTCTAAAGTGTCCATAAAAATGTTTGCCAAAAATTGGCGATATAGGGCTTCCCATTGGTAAACTTTCATTTTGAATCTATATATTATTGTCAAAAGTGAAATAATTCTGATTAATACATACATAAAATAAATTAAGTATATCTGATATTATTCCTGGATTAATATTTTTATCTTCTAATAACTTTCTTACAAGTATTAGAGATTCTTTAGGAGGAATTTTAGTGAACATATTGGTAACATCGAATGAAATAAGCTTAGAGCTATCTTGCAAGTTGATTGCTTTTAATTTTTTGATCAGTTCTGTTGAATTTCAATTGAATATTTAGAAGTATATCCGTAACAATTAAGTATGTTGTTAAGTTTCTTTGCCAATATATTATTAGGAGTATTAACATAAGAAACTACAGGTCTAATTGGGTTCGTTATTTTATGTAATTTAACGGTTCCATATAATTGTGGAGAATGAGGATTCTTATTTATGATGAACCTCTTTTCGTAATCACTGAACAGATAATTTTAATTATTGGCAATATCACTAACATTATTAGAAAACTTTTTTGTTGGGTCTGCTCCAAGAATTTTTACATCGCTAGATTCTATAAAGTTATATATCTATGAATTATAATCATTAGTTGTCAATAGTTACGGATATACATCTAAATATTCAATTAGAAATTCAATGGAACTGATCAAAAAATTAAAAGCATTCAACTTGCAAGATAGCTCTAAGTTTATTTCATTTGATGTTACCAATATGTTCACTAAAATTCCTCCTAAAGAATGTCTAATACTTGTAAGAAAGTTACTAGACTAAGGAATATCTAATACTTGTAAGAAAGTTACTAGAAGATAAAAATATCAATTCAGGAAAAATATCAGATATACTTAATTTATTTGATGTATTAATCCGAATTATTTCACTTTTGACTATAAGATATATAATCATAATGAAGGTTTACCATTGGGAAGCCATATATCGCTAATTTTGGCAAACATTTTCATGGACAGTTTAGAAAGAAAAATCTTTGAAAGTAATATTTCAAAATATGTTTTATTTTGGTATAGATATGTATATGACATATTAGAATGTTTTATGGGTAGTGAACAAGAATTAGATATATTTTTCAACCACATTAATAATTTAAACCCAAAAATTAAGTTTACATTAGAAGTTGAAGAAAATAGTTCAATCAATTTTCTTGATTTAAAAATTTAAAGAGTTTATAATGTACTTGATTATTCGATTCACCGAAAACCAACCACACCATACAGTTCCAATCATCCCATGTCCCATAAACTAGCGGCATAAGATTCAATGATACATAGAGCATTTTCAGTTCCTATTAACAAATGTAATTTTGATAGAGAGATTAACACAATTAAACAAATAGCAAGATCCAACGGTTTCCCATTACATATGATAAATAAACTAATTAGTAAAAAAGAGGAAAAAGTGGCATTACAACTAATATTTTGCAGAATTGGATTTAAGCTAGATTACCAACCTGATCCATGTATACTATTTAACTCTAAAATTTGTCGTTCTGATTTCTCTTTACACACCCAGATCAAGTCAGTTACCTTCTTCCGTTATTGATCTGTTTATACCCATTTCTGTTTGGATCATTTAGTTTCCAATTATCCAATTTTGATCGCCTGTAGCTTCTTCTGAGGAAGTCCATTTCGGTTGCTGCTAGTTAATCCGTACGTTTCATATCCTTCTTTTAGTTTTTTGGTCATATATGCGAAACCGTCTTAGTCTTCTTCTAAATGTCATCCCGCAGTCTCAGTCCCGTGCTTTTACATTTTCTTGTCGATCCTGCTACGGATCTATTCAAGTACATTTTAAATAGAGTTGGGATAGGCAGCAGAACTGTCTTGTGCACTTGGTGGTTTCGAATGGGAACGTTAGTTTGTTTCCGAGTTTCATTCTGGTGTTGCTTTGTTTATAATAAAATATCTCCAATAATTGTAATAATCTACTGATTGTTCCCCACAATTAAGTGACTGAGAAGCTATCATATGCTTTCTTCAAATCGATGGAAGCTATGTGCGTTTATCTGTTGCTTCATTCCCTCTTTTCAGCAGCGATTTTGATTATAAATAAATTGTAATTTGTTGATCGGCCCGCGTCCCGCTAGTTACAGTTCTCTGACCCACCGTTCATGCGTGGTTTTGAACTTTGAGCTTCCGTTATAATTCACAGACGCTGAGCCATGTTTAACAAATTTGTACAACAACTGATGATTCAGCAGAATTGCATAATTTTAGTCTATAGTTGCATTTATTTTAGTATATACCTTCGATTAATTGAATATAGTGTATTTTGTGATTAAATGGTGTAGTTATTGTCAATAAAGTATCTTTTTAAAAAGTGACTTTTGGGGCAGTAACCCTTAATTGGCGCAGTCATTGGTATAATGGGAGTGCCCTTAGTGATCCTCTTCGTTTTTTAACGTTTATCTATTTCTATAACCTTTGGAAAACGTTGAGGTTCGTCCAAAAGTGTCAGAAGAAAAATAAAAGTGAGTGAAGATTATCCATAATTATTAGAAGAAAGAAAAATAATCGATATAAGTTAAGAAGAAACACCTTGGGAAAACCATGTGAAGTTCATCCATAAGCTTTAGAAGTGAAGAAACAAGAAGAAAACGAAACTAGTAACCGGAATACACCTCAGCATCATCGTTAGCCTGTAAGAAACTATATTTTTTTTAGCTATATATCAGATACACCTCAAGCAAACACTCAATAGTTACTACACCCATCAATCCTACATTTAAACGCACCTAGACTCATAATTAGCCCACCACAAATGAACATAATGTCTGAATTTAACATCCTATCCCCATACGAGGAAATCCTAACGAGCTGTACAACTTCTTTTATACCGCTACTCTACTCTAAGGCCATTTCTGGGACAGTCACAACACCCAAAGTTTTCAAAATCATCTCCTCTTCCAAGGAATCCTAAGTAACAGGAAGAGATAAGGAAGTCATCTCAGTCTACGGATGTACGGAATGTGAACATACCAAAGAAACTTTGATCCAAAACTTCGACGACCAACGCAATGAGACTTTTCTCACAAGAGACTTAGTAAACCTACGCCAAGGACCCAATGAATCCCCACAGCAGTATTACAAGAAAGTAATGGATCTGCTAAATACAATATCTAACTACATACAGCTTCACAACGGCGATATTAACACAAAGGCAAGTAAGAAGAGCTTTTTCCAGAAACAAGCTTTAACAACTTTTTGGGAACCCTTAGGATCCACTATCAGAGCAATGAGACCAAGCAATATATCTACGGCAATGCAGTACATCCAGGAAGAAAACAATATAAGGTAAACCCTCAACCAACAATCATCAGGCATATCAGCGCTAACCATCAACATAAGTCACCAGCTCCTCTTATGTCTTCGCAATGGCAACCATCAACTTCCAGACCACAATGGCAACCACCCCCTCTCCAACCGTGATGGCAGCAACAACTTCAACAGTCTGTATTTAGACCGTCGGCGCAGCCAAATAATTCACTCCACAAGGCCACAAAGTATTAGTAAACCTATCCCAGCCACACAAACCAACTCCAATGAACATTAGCACTAGAGCTACGACTGGGGGTCTCAACAATAGCAAAATCCACCAAGATTCACCTCCGAAGAATTATTTAACATTGAATATGCTAACGAAGCATATGATTATGGTACTAACGGATTTAATGATGAAACAGCTTACGATTATTACCATCAAGAAAATCAGTTTGGCGAGGCAACAGAACCGTATGAAGAAAGTTTTCAAAATGACTACGAAGAACAAACGACACATTTTCGGGAAAATGCCGAAGACAACAACGCGACGTAATAGAGCTAAATTCTTACCAAGATAAAAGGGAACTACCCTATATAACTACTCCAACTCTCCTCTTAAACTATTTATCGACACTGGTGCTACCAAATCTTTCCTCAATCACGACATCGCTTCGGAATATTTCCATGACAATATCAAACATGAACCTTTCATAGTAACCTCCATTTTCAAAAATCATTCTCAAGATTATTGTGCTGACATACCCATATTTTCCGAATTCCAAAAGAACGGAAATTTCCAATTCTACCTCTTCAAATTCCACAAAACCTTTATGGCCTAATAAGGCTTGATAATCTCAAGCTTCTTAAAGCCAAACTCAATTTTCCTGATTTTGAACTTGTCTATTCTACCTATTCAATATTACGAAAGTAACAAAACCCAATTTTACTCCATCCAACTCGAACCACAGACAATCACTCAAGTCCGAGTACCCGTTAAAGAAAACCGAGAAACTATCATACTTTCTAAACGAAAGATACAAGGAGCTTTCCTTAACGAAAATCTAACTACGGCAGTCAATGATCTAGCATGGACAGAACTCATCAATGCCACAGACGAACCAATACAAATAGCACTAACAGATCCAGTTAGAAGTTCGGAGATCCATTTACCCGATTACCATCTTTACACAGCCGGCATTATACCTCAGGAATACCAGAAGACAGATGTCGAACATCTACTTAGAACCGATCATCTCATTCCAGAAGAAGGAGAGCTCATCAAACGACTGTGCAAAAAGCTTTCAGATGTCGTCCATCAACCAGAGTCACCCCTCGCCTTCACCAACCAACTTACAACAAGTCATACCGCTATCCTCACATTCATAAAGAAGAGGTCCGAAAATAAATAGCATACATGTTAGTGTTTTAAATGAAACTCAACGTTTCTAGCTAATTCCACAATATAATGAAAAATGACACGGTCAAAAATCTTTTAATTCATCAATTTCTTTTGTTCAATGACAATGTCAAAATTATTTTATTTCAGTAACACTATCTTACCAAGAAGATAGGAAGCATCTGATAACATGTATGATTCACATTCAGAAATGGTTGCGTCAGTTATTATCCTGAAATAAACATCGGAGTACCACAGTAGTGATAAACTAGAAAATATGATTTAATATTATTTAATAAAATAGTTTTTTGAATAATATGGTCAGTGACCTAATTGGTATTAGTGTTTCAAATGAAACTCAATGTTTCTAGCTAATTCCACAATATAATGTTGAAAATTCTAAAAAATTGACAATTGTTTTGATAACTGAATATCATCGTCAGAATGACAGAAGTTACATTTTATTTGATGCCTATCTGATGATTAGTAGTTATTTTTGGCTAAACCAAGAAGTGACCTACCTTGTGATTGACTTAATATATGTTAATAGAAAAAAGAAGAAGATGTGATATTACAAATTTAGAAGCTTGGATATTATTAGCCCTATGGTGATATCCTGGATATAATTTTTCCAATTAAGATCAGTATAACTGTGCAATGATATAGAAAACCAGGAAAACTGTATCTGCTGATATTTACAATTATCACTTAAGAAGACAGTTTAATAGTCGGGAACTCCCTAGATTTATCTGTTCATTGACGACTTCATATTGTGGGTTTCTTAAGTGTCTTCTAATTTCCAACTCTCCAAGGAAATCCAGTTCTTGCTTCTTATCACAAATATGTAGTGCTTCTAGTTCTGTGTTAGGTGTCAATGAATGGTTGGTGTCAAGTAGATGTTTTGGGTAATGGGATTTATCTGGCATTACATTCTGGACATTTGAGTTTATATAAACCTGATTTCTTTAATGTTGGTATTTTTGTTTTAACATATACCAATTTTGTACTTACGTTACTTTCTGTTTTAAAAGAAATTGTTGTATTCGTTGCTGAAGATATTATCTTCGAAATATTATTAGAAATATTTCCTGTATATGTGATGGTTTTATAAGTTTTTATTTCTTCAGTTTGTTTAGGAAATATTAGTTGTAATGCCACTTTTTCCTCTTTTTTAATAATTAGCTTATTTATCATATGTAATGGATAACCGTGAGACGTTCCTATTTGTCTAATTGTATTAATCTCTCTATCAAAATTACATTTGTTCATATGAACTGAATATGCTCTATGTATAATTGAATTGTATGCCGCTAGCTTATGTGACATTATGTGATTGGAATTATATGGAATTGTCACGTCAGTGTGTGTTGGTTTTCGGTAAATTGCATAATAAAGTACATTATAACCTCTTTGAATTTTCAAATCAAGAAAATTGATTAAGTTATTTTCTTCAACTACTAATGTAAATTTAATTTTTGGGAGTAAATTATTAATGTGGTTGAAAAATATATCTAATTGTCGTTCACTACCTATAAAACAAGCTAATACGTCATCTACATATCTATACCAAAATAAAACGTTTTTTGAAATATTACTTTCAAAGATTTTTCTTTCTAAACTGTCCATAAAAATGTTTGCCAAAATAGGTGATATAGGGTTGAGACAGTTAATTTCATCAATGTTAGACTAAGGAATCATTAGACTAAGCCAATCACCGTAGTCGTAGCCTATATGGATCGTCCCTAAGAAACCCGACGCCTCAGGAAAAATTAAATGGCGAATCGTGGTAGAATACCTAAGTTGACGAGGAGACAATAGATGATAGATATCCAATCCCAAACATCACAGATATCTAAGACAAACTAGGAAGATGTCAGTATGTCTCTACCCTTGACCTAGCTAGTGGATTCCACCAGATTGAAATGGCAGAAGAAGACATCCCTAAAACTGCATTCAACGTCCATAACGGTCACTATGAATACCTCAGAATGCCATTTGGTCTCAAGAACGCTCCATTCTAAAGAGTAATGGCCAATCTTGCGAAAAGCTTCAAAAGACTTATAGAAACCAGATTTAGGATCTAAATAGACAAATTGGAATTTCTGAAAAAAGGAAGTTAACTTCTTAAGTCACATTGTGACTCCAAAAGGAACTAATCCGAATCCAGACAAAATCAAAGCTATTGTCGACTACCCAATTCTGAAAATATCCAAAGAAATTAGAGGATTTCTGGGATTAATGGGCTACTATAGAAAATTCATCAAAGGCTTTGTCCGAATAACGAACTTCATGCTTAAATAAAGATACGGAAATAGAACACACACTGGAATTCCTAGAATGTATCAAGACCTGTAAGAACCTTTTAACCAATGAACCACTGCTTCAATACCCAGACTTTACGAAGCCATTCAAACTCACCACAGATGCCAGCAACTTCGCCATTGGAGCCGTAATTGTTCAAGGTCCCATTGGCAACGATAAGCCAATTGCATATGCGTCCAGAACTCTGAACGAAACAGAAATCAAATACTCAACTATAGAAAAAGAAATGGTAGCAATAATGTGGGCTACTAAATACTTCCGCCCGTATCTTTTTGAAAGGAAATTCAAGATTCTATCGGACCATCAACCTCTCAAATGGTTGTTCTCACTGAAGGACCTAAATTCTAAATTAGTAAGATGGCGACTGAAATTGGAAGAATTCGACTATGAAGTAGCATTTAAAAAGGGCAAATCTAATACTAACGCCGACGCCCTCTCCAGAGTTGAGATCAACGCACATGAATTTGACAAAAACCTCCAAGAAGAAATAGATAAACTAGATAACGAAGACACAGCATAACAGTAGCTGACAGCGATACCTAGTTCAAGAATGGAATTATGCAAGAGTTTGTAGATGGTCAAAAGATTATAATTCACTACACTGCAGATAGCCCACAGTCGAATAGAATAGTTGAACGCTTCCGCTCCACTCGAACTCCAATACTCAAACACCTCAGAATCCTCAGAACAAAGAAGAAAACTTTAGGCATTAAGGAACAAACGCAATATACCATCTTGGGTTACAACACTTCCGTTCACTCTGTAACCAAACAAAAATCAATAGATGTTCTGAATGGTCATTTTAGCGCTCAAGATCCTTTTGACATAGACATGGATAGAGCTTTGCTAAACAACTATACACAAGGCCATAGGAAAAAAACTAAGGAAATATATGAAGAAATCAACAAAATCCAAGGCTGAAGAAAAAACCATAGAGAAAAGGAATGAGAAACGACAAACTTCTATATCCTACAAACCTTCAACCAAAAGTTATACCAAATAGATGATCGAAAGAAATAAATTACTTCCCAGGTTTTCTCCTAAAATAGTTACAAAAGACAACGAAGTCACTGTTGACACTCAAACTACAACTATTCACAAGAAAAATTTCAAACGCCCGCCAAGCAAATCTAATGTAAATCCTATATTACAGATGTACATACATAATAGTTCAAGAAGTCCTGATCCAAGATCTCAACGACAACCCAGGAAGCTGGGCTAGCAAGAATTCGAACTAGTAAACATGACTTTATCCACTATTTCCACCTGAGACCATTAGCTGAAGAAATAAATGCACTTGAAAAACAATATTGAACAGTAACATTAGAAACTCAAAAAGGACTAACGCAACCTTACTTTGATCAGCTTCAAAATTTCGACCAACGTTTGCAATACCTACTAATTGCTGTTAAACAGAAGCTTCACAGCTTCTACCCAGAATATAACCTGAAGAGAGGATTAATTAATGGTTTGGGAAGGATAATCAAAGTAATATCAGGCAATTTGGATCAAGAAGATGCCGAAAGATACGACAAGGCCATCGCATCACTTAAGAAAAATCAAAATAAGATTATATCAGGAATTGACAGGCATACCAGTATAAATAAACTAATCATGGCAAACTATAATACCAGGGTGACACTTAACACACACAACCAAGAAAACATTGCTTTTAAGATAAACAAAATCAGCACATATGAACAAATTTGTATTTGACTTCAATAACTACATTAAAGTACGAAACATTTTAGACCAGCTCAACCTAACTCTTCAGACTATCTTACAGCTTCTCACGGACTTAGAAACGGCCATTACATTTGCATGATTCAATATCATTCATAGCAGCCTAATCAACCTAGAAGAATTGAAATGGGCAGTTGACAAAATGCATGAACAATTACCATACGTTCAAAAAGATTTCAGGAAATACTTCAACATACCAAGAGTTGACTGTTATTAGACCAATCATACATTGGTGTTTGTCATCCACTTTCCAGTCTTCTACCCCGACCCGTTCTCATATTTTCATCTGTTTTCAACCCCCACACATAACCAAACGATAATCATCCCACCAGGTCCTTACCTAGCATATAATGAAAACCTGTACCAATATATGGAAACACCCTGTGAACCAATAGGCGTGGAATACCTATGTGCAGAACAGCTACTTCAAGAAAGCTTTGATTGTGTTAACGAAATCCAGAAGCTCGCCATTGAAGAAGCCCGTTGTGAACATTTACCTATCTCAATTAACTCCACATTCATTCAAGAGATGTCAGAAGCCATATAGCCGTTTTTCCCCATGCTACGAAGGTTTATACACAGTGTTCTACTTCAAACAGTATGGTACTTCAAGGAACATTCCTTATCGAACTTACTCCAGGATGTCGCTTCAGAACAAATACGTAAGCATTTGAAAACACAAAATCGGTAATACGAGAAGAAGCTCTAACCCTGCCAAAAATCAAAACCTCCCCACAGTCTTAGTTAGCCAAGACCAAACCGTCGATGATTATGGAAATCCTGTTAGAACAACTCCACATTCTTACCGGGGAAGAATGACGACTACAATAAATACCTACCAATCAGCAAAAGACAGAACCTAAACACTTCTGGATGACTTCAATCTACATCATCGTAACTATTTGTATAATACTGGTATTGTACAAACTCCGAGGACACCAACACAAAACTCCAGAAGAACCAGAAATTCATCAGGATGTGCCATCATCACCATCAGTTTCGTTCGTCCCTTACAAAACTTCTTCAGGGGATGTAGAAGTTACAGTTCGCTGACCCACCGTTCATGCATGGTATTGAACTTTCAGCTTCCATTATAATTCACAGACGCTGAGCCAACAAATTTGTACAGTAACTGATGATTCAACAGAATATAATAAAATATAAGTTCGATTAATTGAATGTATTGAATATAGTGTATTTTGTGATTATGTAGTGTAGTGTTATTGTCAATAAAGTATCTTTTTAAAAAGTGACTTTTGGGGCACTGACCCTAAATTGGCGCAGTCATTAGTATAGTGGAAGTGCCCTTAGTGATCCTCTTCGTTTTTTAACGTTCATCAATTAAGCAGTAACCCTTAATTCGCTCGAAAACCTCCGGGTTGTTTAGTTTTGATTTTTTCCTCAATAAGATTATTTTTAATTCTGTTGTATATACACATTTGTAGTTTTCATTCAGTTCAAATATTCCAAATGGTTACTGTTGTTACTAAACTAGGCTTCTGTATAGTATGCTTCATAAAATTGGTTACATAAGAGTAAATTCTAATAAGAGCATATTAACGACCCTAAATCTTCTTGTTTTTATGGAGACATACGTGTATAGTTGTATATTTTTAATTATACATAACTAAGTCTCCCACGTTTAATGCTTACTTCGTTATTTATATTCCATCACAAGCTTCTCTTTAAGACCATCTAGTGGCGCAAAAGATGCTCCCTTCAAGTTCAAATCTATTAATATTTAATAGAATTCTCCAAGGGGCGTGTTTGCATGACTAGAGAAGCTCTTTCGACATCCGGGCAGTGCTGAATTATTTATATTGTTCTTGTGTCTCGAACGGAACCATATCGACTTCCTAACATTTAAGAAGTGACAGTATAAACGATATAACAACGCCGGAATTTTGTTAATTTCACATGTTGTGAAATGGATCTACTTATACTCATTTTTCTTATTGCAGCAATTAAAAGTTTATTTTTCACATAATGGTATTAAATTTATTAAGTTATTCATATCTTGTTATATAATAATAATAATTCATTTACGTCCTTTCATGCGTTAGCAAAATTTTTGCTATAAAACCAATAATTTATTGTCAAACAACTCATTTAAACATATCAATGAGTTAGTTTTATACTAAGATAATTAAATATTTCAAAATAAATGTGTTAAGATAGTTAAAAAATATTGAATTGATTCAATTTTAATAGTTTATTTATAATAACTTATTAATAACATGAAGTAATTCTATAATTAAGTGTAGTTTAAGAAAGACTAAAAAAACGCGCTTTGATATCAGATAGAACTAAAAAGTGGAAAACATTTTTTAAGTATGGGAGGCTTTGTGTTACTGCAATATAAAATCCAACAATTTAGAAATGACTAATTTATTTGCAATAATATCAATAGAAAAATTAAAATATTAACAAAAAATACAAATACAGTAAAAAGCGTAAGATTCTTTATATTAAATGCAAGAATCATTTTATTAGTGGCTTTTTATAAAATTAGAGTTATTATGAAAATATAGATTATTGCACCCCATGCTCTTTTACTATATTTTAAGTTTATGTTAATATCTTCATTTTTATATTGATTTGCTATTAAAGCGTTTTTTTAGTTTTTTTAACTATAATTGGTTTTCTGAATTTTTACTCACAAGACTACAAAAATACTTTAAACGAGAGCTTCGTATTTTAATATATTTTGTATTTGATAATAAATCTAACTTTACTTCAATCCTGCTTACGTACAGCTTGGCAAACGAAGGAAGATCGCTGAAATGCGCAGAAGATAAATAGAGAACTAAGCTGTGTAAAGAATAACAATAACTCAATATTTTGGGAAATTACAGTAGGTGAAACAAGTTAGTAAATTACTTAGGTAATCAGGCAGATTTTTCCAGTTTCATTTCCTCTTTTTTTGTACCCATATATCTCGCATTCGGACACTAATTATGGTTCTATAAATCTCAGGATATTTGTTCAGATCCTAACAAATGATTTAGGCTGCTTACAGCTCTACACCCTTCCATTATAGGTCAAGCTACAGAGATTTTTTCATGTCAGAAGAAAACATGCTGCGCCATTGTTTGGAGAATAGTTTCATATGATGTAGGGATATGTTTTTTATTCGACTTTATTATTCTTAACTTTGTTAATAACAATTTTATGCAAAAAATCGCTATTTTTAAGTTTTCTGCTTATAAAATTGAAACTGTTAGGGTAATCGTGATGGTGTCAATAAAGAAATTTTAGATAATAAAAACACGAAGAAAATGACATTACGAACAACTCGATTATTTTACAACAATTCAACGATTAATCAAAATATATATAAAGTAACTCGATTAATCGATGAATTCTTATATTTGTCTATAGTTTATTTACGATAAAAAGACTATGAAGTTGCAAAACAAAATATTGTGATGTTGCCAAGCTGTAGTTTTTTCCTTTACTTAACGAAAACTAGAAAAGTCAATCTGATGTTCGATTGACAGTTCTTCTTTTTCATTGTTCCGTGCCTCGTAGGGCGTAAGTCAAAAATATTTATTTAATAATAAAAGGCTTGTAAGGTTTGATTAATTTAATATAAATATTTATTCATGAAAAACTATGGATAACATACAAGAAACAGTAACCAATCATTCTATATTCGAATTACCATTTAATTATTTTACATAGAAGAGGGTTAAATGACGAACTGAATTTCCTTATACATTATTCTATGCTCTATAGAACCATCTTCAAGAGCACTGCAAGGGTTTACGCTAAAAGGAATCAATACAAGCTGTAATCATCTTCATGCAAATTTAAATATTGTTTCTTTATACAATATCTATTATATTTATTATAATAAAAATAGAATGGAAAAGAAAAATATAGATACACAAAATAAAATTTTGTTGCAAGATATAAAAATAAAGAATCTCCCATTTTATCAGTATTATTTATGTAGAGATACTGTGGTCATTATTTTAATGTGTGTATTACAAAATAGCTGTACCTAATTAATTTAATAATAGTTATTAGTGATTTTGAAAAGGTGAAAATAAAGCAAATTGGATAAAAATATACAAAAAGTAAAACACAGATTTCCACTACTCCACTACAAAATCATCACTATCTTCATCGTCACTGTCATAATTAATAATAAGTGGAGGCACATCCTGTCTATCAAATACTACTTCCCTATCCCACCCATTTTTTCAGTGTGCTCTACTGTCTTTGACCAAATATCAGGAGTCACTTTTTCTAAAGACTTTTTTCATACACCTATTGCTTGTTCTGTTGCAGAACCATCAGTTCCCATATGATCTCTATAAAATTTTTTAACTATGTCCCAAATACGTTCAATTGGGTTGAACATACAGTGGTAAGGGGGAAGTGGAAGCACTTTGTGACCATATTTATCAGATAATATGTCAGCTTCATATACTGTTGGTGGTTTATTCCCACAAAAATGCATATATTTAAAGAAAATAAGTATTACCATAATATATTGAAAAATGTTTATATCAAGTTACCGTTGTACTAAATTCAATAATTGTATTTTGAGGGAAGTATTTTCAAAAGGAATATCATTTTGTATCAACCTGTTCTGTATATCAGCCTTTTGGTAGCTGTTGTTGGTATTTTATTGATCACTGTACTGTGATAACTTGCATTATCCATTACAATTGTGGCAGGTTCTACCAAGTTCACTAAAAGCTGGTATTCAAACCTATGCAAAACATTTTCTCGGTTCATTTCACTGTGGTAATCACCATCTTGTTTTTTGGAAGAAACAACCAGCCCTGCTCCAGGAATAAATCCAGAAGAGGAACCAGCAAATAACAAATTACTACTAGATTTCCTAGATAGACTGCATAGCTCAATACAACCATTAAATTGTATAGATTTTAATAAAATAGTGTGACTAGTAAATATTTGATAAGGTCTTAAAATGGCAGGAATGTTAGTACATCATAAATTAATTGCAAAATTTTATTATTCAATTACCTTGGACCACCAATTTTGGTTTTTTTCACGCTTCTATGATTATAGTATTGCCCAAAACGTCCAACAGTACCGTCTTTAAATATCCAGGTCTTATCCAAAAACACAAATTGATATAAACCTTCCCTTTTTATCTTGACATATCCATGTAGAAAATGTACACGTTTTAATGCAATATGTGGCAACTCCATTAAACCACGACGAGGATCATCTTTTTGGTATTTGAATCCAATATTTTTCACTATCTTCCAGAGTGATCTTAAACAACCATTAAAGAGTTCATGCTCCTGGAGTTTGTCTCTTAAAGATTTCAAGGTTATGTGTTCCTCTGAAAAAATATTGTGTTAGTTAATTGTGAATAAAATAAAACAGTACATTCAATATACTCACTGTTTCCATACATTTCGTATATCACATTTCGGAAAGCATTTTGATCAAAGTTATCAATTTCAACAGTAGGTTTTATACGTTGTCTCTTTTTAGGTGGGCCTTTAGGCTGTTCACCTCTATTATGCTTGGTGGCAATACGGTTAACAGTGGTAACGCTAAGTTGTAGAGCTTCTGCAACTCTCTACAATATAATTACTTCAATTTATGAAAGAATAATATATTATCAAGTTTAATCAACCTAACCTAACATTAGAAACATTCAATCATTTACATTTAAATATGTAACAATAATATTAATAATGATGAATACAAATAGCGAATACTATTACTTACGTCTCTTACAGCAGTAAGCGAGAGAAGCGGGCCCCCATTTCGGCATTTTCGTTCAAAATAGCTCAACAAAGATGTTACCATCTCTTGACTCTTCCAGTTCAGCTGCTTCGGCATTTTATTAACCACACACTGCAGATTTTCCTAAATAATTAGTTATGAAAATAACTGTTTATTTAATCTTAAAGAAGCAATGAATTTAAAAGCACCAAAAAAACTTGTAAATATTAGACGATGATCGAATGTCAATAAACGTCAAAACAAACCAGTTGATTTGACAACGTCTTGAAGTTTTGCTAACCCGTTAGCTGTAAATTGCCCTGGCTGTTGAGGATAAATTGTATTCACGATTGGTAAATTAATATTTATTCTGATAACCAGGAAAGTAACTAAATATGACATCATCGTCTTTTTATCGTAGATAAACTATACTTGGAAATGACATACATAAATATAATTATTATAAATAATCGATTATTCTTCTATTTCAATTAATCGTTGCCATCCCTACAATTATATAGTTATACTGTTGTGCCACGCGTATTTCTTTTTATCCGAATATCTCAGCAACAACTAAGAATATTACAAATCCAAGATGAACGTCGCGAAGTATGAAAATTCTACCTTCCAAATCGTTTTTCAAAATAGAAATACCTTTCATATTCAGGCCTGCTGGAAAATTGCATAGTGAAAAATACAAATGGCCACAGATCGAAAACTATGCATCCGACTTTGCACAATAAAGTTTGTATTCAAAACTAATACTGGCCGGATGATCTACGCTACAGAGTTATGAATGTTTTAAAAACCTGCAGTTTGGCCGATTTCTCCCGATTCTCTCCCAAACTAACGGACCGACCGATATCTCATTTTCTTTTTGGTTTTATTATCTACAATTTCTCTTTTGACTCCATGACGATTACTCTGACAGTTTTAATTTTATAAGTAAAATTGTTGATAACAAAGTTATGACTAATAAAGTCGAGTGAAAAGCATCGCACTATATCATATGAAACTATTCTCCAAACAATGGCACAGCTGGTTTTCTTCTAACACTTTTTACACAAAATGCTCACTCCAAATATCTGTAGCTTGGCCTATTATATGGTAAATGATTTTCAATACACTGTCATTTTGGCATGTTTCGATAGATAATCATGCCAATGTCAACGTTTTTTCCAGGGAGGATACCTAAACCGTCAACTATATGTATGACGTTGAAACCAAAGCCCAATTATTCCAATAGAAGGCGATAATAGCGCAGTTCTAAAAAGCATACCAAGTTCGGTCAAATGTGAAGCTTCTTCTCTTACAATGGTTTAGTGCATCGTTTGTGCGTGTTGAGAGGTTGTATAGTTGATAATACAGTAAACTTTTTCTTCTTATAATTTTATAACTATGTCTTCCGTCTGCCTTTCTAGTTTTGCAAAATGATTGTCCGATTATTTTTGTTTCTATCAAGAACAGCTGGTATATTTCTTATTATTTTCATAATTCACTCTGTATATTTGGATTATTGAATTATTTTGCCGTTCTTACAGTAGACAAGTTTCGGTGTTTGTTTGTTTTCAAGTATTTCAATATTTGTGTTCCGTTACCTTCAGAAAGCTAATTCAACAAAGCTGTTACGCTAATGAAATTTAGTTCCTTTCTAGTTACACTGAAAATTAATGTAAATAAGTAGGAGTAAGCATATGAGAGTATAAATTTACAATGGTAGATAAAACGCAAATTGCCAGGGAACTGAAGTTAACAATTCGCTCATTAAGAATGGAAAACTTATATTTTTCTCTTACATAAAACGCTACGGGGTAAATTTTCATCATTAGCATTAACAGCATATTATTTCCTTTGTGTTCACTGGAAAATAAAGTTCACTGAAAAGAATTTTTAATACTAACTATGTTTGTTTCTGTAAATATTTCCATGTTCATTTTTTACCGTTTTATAAAGTTGGATGTAGCAAAGTTTTTGCTCTGTCATTATTTTCTTAGAATAGAACAGAATCTTATTTTACATTAAAATAGCGAAAACGGATAAAGAGCTGCATATTTCGATTTATTTGTCTAAGGGCACGGCTAAATATTGGAAAGTGGTACACGTTTTTTCTAAACGCCAGGGGCGCGGTTAAACATGAAAATACTTTCACCCATTATTAGTAAAGTAATATCTTCCAGTTTTATGCTATACCAAATATGAAAAAAAATATGTAAAAAAATTATTTTTTTCAAGCCCCTGGGATGGTTGATTTTGGTTATAAATAATTTAAACAAATAGGGTTGATTGACCGTCCACTTCACACCTTTCTTTTATTATGGTACCTAACTGCTATTTTGAAAATATTGTTATTGCGTTTTTGGGCCAGCCCTGGTGTACAGTGTCTACACTTTCTGCCAAATATGAAATGGGTACTTAAAACAGTTTTAAAATACTGAGTATAAATCGTTTTTAAATTTTTAAACAAACAACTCAGTAAACAGCTATATTTTATTTTGATGTTTTGAGTTAAATCTTCATAACTTGAAGTTAGGATTATTCTACTGGTAAATTATTTCCAATTAGTAATGAGTACACCCATATTTAGCCATACATGTAATTGATCGATCTTTCGAACATTACATCACATAAAATTCTTTTTTAATTGGAAATAAATGATTTATTGGATGTTTTTTGTTACAGTTAGACAGATTTAAGGAACCTCCCGCTTTTGGACCCATGTGCGATCTACTATGGTCGGATCCCTTAGAAGATTTCGGAAATGAAAACAATGCCGAACATTTTTCACACAACACAGTGCGTGGCTGCTCATATTTCTACAGGTGAGTAATTTTCGGTAATTATATTTGTATATATATATATATATATATATATATATATATATATATATATATATATATATTATATATATATATATATATATATATATATATATATATTATTATTACAATAGAAATAAGGGCGGAAGAACCTATGAAGCTCATGATATAAAAACATAAATAAGTGCTTAAACGCCTATAAACATAATATAAATGACAAATTAACAATAATTAACAAAATCGTAGTTTTCAACAATAACCTCAACAACTATACAGCGAAAAAGGATATATATATATATAAAACAAATTCAGATAAATAATGAATGCAACAATTCGCACTATTAACTATTAAATAGAAGTCTATCAACTCTGTTCTTAAATGCGGTAACTGATGGTGCGTCAACAACATCATCAGGAAGATTGTTCCAGACATCAAACACTCTGTTTGGTAAAAAGTGATGTCTTACTCAGGATCTAAAGGACTCCTTAAGTTTAAATGGGTGAACTCTCAGTCTAAGATCAGTGTTGAATAGAAACATAGATTGAAGATCACCAAAGTTGTGCTTAATGATTTTATAACATAATATCAAGTCTCCCCGAAGTCGACGGTCTTGAAACGAGATGAGATTCGCCCCAGTCGCACCTCATATGAAGGCCTTACGCGACCGAATGCAAGTCTAGTAGCCCTCCTTTGCACGTTCTCTAATGAAACTTGGTCGCGAATAAGATCAGGATACCACACGGGACCCGCATATTCTAAAATAGGACGCACGTAACATTTGTACAGTTTACAGTAAGTTTCAAGTGACACTCTAGAGAACGATTTTTGTATCAAATAGGGTCTGGATTTCGTGCGGTTGCATACGGACACAACATGTTCATTCTACGATAAATTTGAGTTCACTAAGATGCCTAGGTCATCATGGCTGGTAACCGTATTTAGTATCTGCCCATTTAAGTTATATGATAAATTGGGATTGGTCTTGCCAATGTGGAGTACATTACATTTATTAATGTTCAGGGGAAGCAACCAGTCCAAACACCACCGCTGTATAGTGTGTAGGTCATTTTGGAGGGTGAGATGGTCTCTTGAAGGGTTATCAAATATTTTGGTGTCATCGTCATAAAAAGAAACTGAGTTTGAGACCAATATTTGAAGATCGCTTGCGTAAACAACAAACAGCAATGGGCCAAGGACGGAACTCTGTGGAACACCACTAGAAACTGGCTTGTCATTGGAGAACTCTCGGCCAACTCTGACTTTGAAAATCCTGTCCGATAAAAAATTGGAGATCCATAAATTCAGGCTACCCCGTATGCCAAAGTGATCTAATTTATATAAAAGTCTTATTTTTGAGACTTTGTCGAAGGCCTTGGAGAAGTCAAAATAAATGACGTCAATTGGATCTCTGTTGTCTAAAGCTTTTGTCCGGTCATTAACACAGTGAAGAAAATTGGACATGGTAGAGCGACCTCGAACAAAACCATGTTGGTGAAGAAGTATGACATTTTGTTGAAGAAGGAACTTAGACATGGCCTCACTAATGATAGATTCCATAATTTTACAAACAATAGGTAGCAGATATATATATATATATATATATATATATATATATATAACAACAAAGAGATTCATGGGTAATTCACGCAAAATAAAGGGCTACTGAAATAGAGTGGTAACCGTGGACATGCATGTTTCTGGCTCATTTTGCCTCTTCAGCACGGCATAACCAAATAAGGATGTGAAATTTGGGAGCAAAGATGTTATCGAAACATGGGAAAACACAAAATAACGGATTTCAGCAGGGAAACCAAACGCTCATTTGTGTCTTAAATTAGAAGATCCCGAGTTTTCAGGACATCAACCAACATCGACACGGAGGCGCATATAGCCCCCCCGCCATGAACCTTCCGACCCATAGTAAATAACAACTATTTGCACCGTTCATAGGAAACGAATTCATGTTTATGCACGACAACGCTCGACCACATATTGCGAGGATTGTATCTCAATATTTGGACGAAACAGAAATTCAAAGGATGAACTGGCCATCACGTAGCCCAGACCTCAATCCAATTGAGCACGTCTGGGACATTGATGGACACACGAGTTCGGAACCGAGTTCCTTCTCCAAGTGATTTCAATTTTTTGAGAGATGCTTTGGTCCAAGAATGGGATCAGATTGACCAGATGGAGATTCGACATCTAATAGAAGGTATGCCACGACGCATTGAGGCAGTTATTCGCGCTCGTGAGGGAAATACCCGCTATTAATTTGTAATAATTATTAGTTTATTTGTTGTTTGATTTGTTTATAAAATTATGTATTACTCTGCTAAAACTGAATAAAAAGTTTAAGAATGTTGCATTTTCTTTAAACCGTCACATTTTACAAACAAATTAAGATATCGGGATAAATCAAAAAACGAAATGTTGGAAACAAATCAGTCTTCTTGATACAGTTAATTGTGTGTAGATCTACTAGCAGAATTAACCTACAGGGTGTGTCAAATGTAGAGGAAAAAATTGTTTTCTTTTCCCCCCTGTATATCCAGCGAATAGTGAATTACTTTTTGATTTCCGAATAATAATCTACAGTATTTTATCTAAAAGTTGCTAAAAAGTTCAAATAAATCAGCTTCCGCATTTTTAAATAAATCATTATTTTGAATGGATCGAATTTTAAGTCGGTAAGTTTATTTATATATATATATATATATATATATATATATATATATATATATATATATATTGGCTCAAGATTCCCGTAGGAGTAGCACCGCTTTCACGAGCTTTCTAGATCCTTTTGTAAGGGTGGATCAGACCACATTTTTTTTCATATTTTTTTTCTGCTATTTGTAGCCATTGCTTCCTGTCCTGAGTTTTCTCTTCCCAGTGTCGAATTCCCATCGTCTTGAGATCACCTTCTACCTCCTGCAACCCCTTCTTATCTTACTATAGAGCTTCCACTCTACCATTGAATAAATTATTGCTCACTCACATACTCTTCATACGTGGCCCAACCATTTTAATCTTTGCTCCTTAATTTTTCTTACTCTTGATATAGTTCTATATTTGTTCTTCCTCTATATTCGTTACTTATTTTTTTTTCGTCCCAATATTGTTGTTAGTATTTTTCGTTCCTGTATTCTCATATATTTTTGTTGTTTTTTCCTCTTCGTTTCTCTTAGCGGAGGTTAGCGAAAACATTTGCAAAACTATCTCTGTTTTCAGCTGTTCTTATTAAGGTCGGCAAGTCCATGTTTGTCCATTGCCTAATATTTCGCAGCTAGGAAATTTGTCTTCTACCTGGCCCTCGCCTACCTTCGATCTTCCCCTTAATGATGAGTTGCAGAAGTATGTATTTAGGATTTCGTAAAATGTGTCCTAGGTAAGCGGCTTTGCGTCTTTTAATAGACATTATTAACTCTCGATCTCTCTGCAATCGCCTCAAAACTTTTTCATTGCGGATTCTGTCAGTCCATGGAATTTTCAGCATTCTGCGAAGTACCCACATTTCAAAGGCCTCTAAATGTCTCATAGAGCTAACTTCCAGTGTTCAGGCCTCCATTCCGTAAAGTAAAGTACTGTAGACATAACACTTTGCCATTCAGTACCTCAATTCTAGACTTAAGTCTCGAGATGACAAGAAGGGTCTCAATTTAACAAAAATGGACCTGGCTTGCTCTATTCTTGAGCGTATCTCATTTTCCGAATCCAAGAAATCGTTTACCAGACAGCCCAAATATTTAAATTTTCGATTGTTTCGTTGTATGGAATATTTGGACTTCTTGATATTACCATTGTTTTGGTATTTTTTGTGGTTGTGCGCAGTCCCCACATATCTCCTACTTCGACGAGTTTATTAAGCAATGCTTGCAAACTTTTCTGGCTGTCAGCTATGATCACTGTATCGTCGGCATACCTAATATTGTTTATTACTTTTCCGTTGACTTTAATTCCTTTGGCGGTACATTTAAGTGTGCTATCAAAAATAAAATTTGAGTAAATATTAAATAGCAACGGTGAAAGGACGCAACCCTGCCTAACGCCCTTATCTAGTTTAATAGGATCCATACGTCCCACAGTTGTTCCCATAGTTGCCGTCTGATTGCAGTATAGCTCCCTCAAAATGTTGATTTAATTTTGATCTAGACCCTTCTTACTGAGATATTCAATTAAATACTTATGGTTAATTCGGTCGCAAGCTTTTTCATAATCGATAAAGCACAAAAAGACGTATTTTCGTTAGTCTCTGCATTTTTGCAGCAGATCATTAATGCCAAACAAGGCTTCTCTTGTGCCCATGCCGTATCTAAATCCAAACTGCTCATCTCCTAAATCGATTTCACATTTTTTATAAATACGATTATGAATTATATTAAGAAATTTTCTAACATACTGGATATCAAGCGGATTGACCTATAATCATTGCACCTCTTGGGATTTCTAGTTTTGGGTAAAGGAATAAATATGGAATGCAGCCACTCTTTTAGGAATTTTGCTGTACGATGTATCTCATTGGAAAGTTTTTCTAATAAAATAAGGTTTCCGTAGTCTATGAGCTTTATAAACTCTAATGAATGGGTAATCCCTATCATTATATTCTTATGATGAAGCAGTGATCAACTCAGCCGATGTTGCTGACATCCCACCGCTGTCACCACTGTAATGAAGTGGGTCAAAGAATCCTCTATCACCAGTGTAATAACTAGTGGTCAGTTGGGGTTTACAGCCCTCCGTTACCAGTGTAGGACAACCTTTGAATTCCTATTGCCTTGAATTTTTGCAGCGTGCTGTCACCAGTGCCTTACGTCACAATTTAGAGCCAGGAATCCCCCTGTGGGTAACCTCGGCGGAGGTGGTTTCCAGGCACGAGCGGACAAGGTCTCCGTGGGGCCTCTTGTGCTTATACAATGTGCCAAGCCTGAGTTCTAAGGCAGGTCGCGTCAGCCCGTTCAAACTTGCTGGTCCGAGGGTAGGGGTTGTTGATAAAAGAAACAGACTGTGTGGATAAATATGTACATATATATTACAAACAGTAATTAATTAGATCCAATAATACAGCCTTGGTTTGGACAAAATAAAAGTTACTCGGGGGAGAATTCCCCGGTATGTTACACTAGAAATTTATTTAGGGAAAAACGTCTTTCATAATCTGTAAGTAGTTTCTCGTTATTATGACAATAGTAAAAGATGTCTTGCATATGACTATCCCTGTATATGAAATGAGAAAAACAAAATCAATCTGACTCGGGCAAAACGTCTTCCAAATTTCTGAAAGTGGTCTTTCCTGATTATGACATAAATGAAAGATAAAATACGATATCTCGTACAGTTGAATATCCTGTACAGTATAAGAAAATAATTATCCAAACAAAACTTTCGAAATCTGAAGGAATACTATATCCCGTACAGTTGAATACCGTGTACAATATAAGAAAATAATGATCAAAACACAACTCTCCAATCTGAAGGTATAAATACGATATTTCTTACAGTTGAATATCCTATACAATATGAGAAAATAATTATCAAAACAAAACTTTCGAAATCTGACGGTATAAATGCGATATCTCTTACATATGAATATCCCTATATAATTTAAAATTAGATCGATTTCAAATCGTACTATTTCCTAGATATGTTAGGTGAGGGGCTCAAATGTTAATAGTGCACTTAATATGACCAGAAAATGTACCTTTTTGGACACCCAGTCAAATCAAATAAAATGTCAATACGGTATTTGTTAAAAAAAATAATCATACGACAAAAAAAACGTATGTTTTTGAAACATCACAAGTCACAACTACACAATATTACTGTTGACGTAGGGCCGTCGAAGTGGCAGGCCTTACAGTACCTAGTCACTCGATGAGGGTTACTACCTCACTGCCTCCGTTACCAAATTTCCTGCTATTTATTTTAGAATCTTTTTTATTTTTGCCCTTGTCTCATGTATTTTATTTTCGTAACTGAAGGTTAATTTTCAATTTCTTTATACTAATTTGCAAGGTTTGATTATATTTTTGATAAACAAAACATGGCAAAACACACGATGTATTGTTTATCGACCTTGCCGGTTATGTAAAATTGTTTGTATAAAATTCTTTGCTGGCGTAGGTCAACAATTGTTTTTTTATATTAATTAGATTCGACTTATTTTATTATCAAGAAAACTATATCTATATAGGGTGTCCTAAAATTTTTCTATGTCATATCTCGTGTTTATTACATATTTCATCCGGTCCAGGTACCTTGCCACTCTTGGATATTTTAATAGCATTCATTATCTCGGACTATTGTAACTTCTGTCATTCTGACGATGATATTCAGTTATCGAAACAATTGTGAATTTTTTAGAATTTCCAACATTGTTCATTATTTTGTGGAATTAGCTAGAAACGTTGAGTTTCATTTAGAACACTACCTTTTTTTCTCTTTTTGATTGATATTTACATTTTTTATCGCCTGCTTTATCATTAGTGTTTTCCTTGCCTTTGTCTTGTACCCTTTTTTTCTAACATATAATTACAATTATTGTTATGGATCTTCTCACCTTTTTCATTTGTACTTATATTACCTTATTTTTTGTTATTTCCTTTATCTATCCTAATCCGATTATCTACATTCATCCCTTTACTACAATTTGTTTCCATTGATTTACTATTACTAATCTTAAATTTATTTTTAATTCTAAAACTAATCCTATGTTCCTTCTGTTCTTTATTTTTCTGTTCCTCTTCATTGCATCTTTCATCTCCACATTCCTCTTCCAGTTGTTCCTCTGCTTCTAGTTTTTTTCTTCTCTTCTAAGCATTTTGGTTATTTTCTTCTCGCTTTCTCCTACTTCCGGCGATCTTACGTTTACTTTCCTTTTAGGCTTATTTGTCTCTGCTTTTTCTACCTTTTTCTCGCCTTCCTGAAAACTATACTTGTCATGAACATTTCCATCTATTATCAGTTTATCATATTTAAAGTAAGCTCTACTTCCATTTTCCCTTGCTCTTCTCATAAACTGCATCATATATTTCTGGTCTTCCTGTACTCTTTTTGGCAAATCATCATTTAGCCAAATGTTTGTACCTTTTAGGTTTTTCTTTTTTTTTTAAATTATTTCCTGCTTATTTTCCCATTCGTCTTTCCTCTTCACTATCTTCTATTCCCTGAATAATTATATTGTTCCTTTTTGTCTCTCGTTCCATCATTTCGATTCTTCTTTCTTGTGCTTTTATCATCTATTTCAGCCAATTATTTATTCTCTTCTCTCAGCTCTCTTACTTCTTCCATGTCAGACATTCAAACATTATCTGCACTTAGTAATAATATGATCAAAGAATATCTCATAACACAACCTAATTGGATAAAAATCTTACAAATGTAGACATTCCTGTTGATATTTATAAATTTCTCACTTGGACCAAAATTTTCCATAGAACCTCATTTAGGTTTTGACATTCCAGTAAAATAATTTTTAGCAAATGTTGAAAATACACTGAATACTATTAAAGATACTATCACTCGTTCCATCACTACAGCAAGAATAGCTAATGTTATCACTGATTATGTTCATTCAACATTAGAGAAAACGCAACATCTGTCTTCCGTTACTTATTATTCAATACAAAATTTTTTTTAAAAGAGCATCCCGAAATAGTAGTGACAAGGTCTGATGAAGGTGATACTACTGTAATAATGTTTAAAGAAGAATATACAAGATTAGATTATTAGATTTCATAGAAAATAATAACTCTTAACAAGAATAAATTTTAATCCTACTTTATCATTACAAACATCTTGTAACAAACTTGTTAAGAAGTTATTTGATTCAAATCAGATTGATATAAATACAAAAAAACAATTAACCACATATAATGGCACTACAGCTATTTATTACAGTTTACCAAAAAAACATAAACCTAATTTATCAGTAAGACCGATTGTAGCTTCTATGGGAATTCCAACAGAAGATTTATCATATATAATACGAGAGTGAAAATTTTGTCGGCAAAATTTTTCGATTGTCATGAAAGTTTGTTGCTTGGCAATTTTGCGAATGACATTTTTAACAAAACCACTCGCCTGACGGCTCGTGGTTTTGGATTAATTGTCATGAGCAAAATTACCTAAAGCAACAAACATGAATACGACAAGAGAAAAAATTTACCTTACAAAATTTTTAATTGAGTGGTATTCGACATGACTATTTCACGAGAGAAAAACTAAAAAATCATATGTTTAAACGTTTTATTTATTGCAAACTTCAATTATACAAAGCCAAAAAAATAATAACATTATGAAAAAAAATTACTTATTTATGTAAAAAGTACAATTATTATAATTGTACGTTGTAGCATTATTTTGGGGATTGTTTCGCATCATAACCTGTGATGAATTTAAGTTAGAAACTGAGGATTCCTTTTCTTTATTTTTATTTTCTCGAAGGTTCTCTATAAGGTGGAAATGGTGTTCTTCATTTAATTGTAAATATGGTTCCAAAGAATGGGCAGAAGAATGTCCTGTAAGCTTAATTACTTCTTGTTCACCAACTCCCTCTTTTGCTAATGCAGATATTGCAGAATCTCTATGTGAATGATTGGTTATTTTTATTTTTTTTGTGTCTATACCAATTGATTCTGCCGATATTTTCGTCCACTTTGAAATTGTATTAATTCCCAATGGTGAATTTTTGTACCATATTCCTTTCTCCCAATTTGGATGTACTGTTAAAAATAATCTAGTTGTTGTTAGATAAGGATTGGATTCTCTTTTTTCAATAATTTTTAAAAATAAACGAACGGGATACAAATTGTTGTTAGCACTATTTCTTAACAGCGACTTACTGCCAGATAAAGCTTTTGATCCTCCTTGTGTCATTTTGGAAAAGATTGGATTATATTCTACCCTGCCAGTAAAATTACCTTTATTATCATATTCTTTTTTAAAGTAATTAGTATCACAATTGGCAGCTTCATTTCCACGCCATGCTTATTCGAACGAACATAAATGAAAAAACTTTTTTTGTAACCCATCTGGATTATCTTCAGAATAGCTTTCTACCATTTCCATTAATTCTTCTTTGGTAAACGCGTTAGAACTTCTTTTTCTGGTTTCAGGTTCCTGAATCCTTTGAGCAGTCGTATTCCAAAGTGTTTTCACACTAGCTTCAGTATAATCAGTTCCATCTCTTTTTTTCATGTTAAAACCATAATCTTCAAGAATTTTTGCTCTAACTTTTTCAGATGTATCCTTTTCTAACGTATAATTACGTGCGTCCAGAAACATTCTAAACTGTTCCCAGGCAGACTTTTTTGTCTTCATTGTATTTCGCGGTATACTTTGCTTAATTGTACTCTCTATTTCATTTATTGAATTATTTCCAAATCTTGTATTATTCATGTTAATAATACTTATTTAAATTTTTGAAACAGTTTTAATAATTTTTAGACAGTTAAATAAATAAATAAACAACTTAGTTTCCTTAGAAACCACTAACAAAGATTTTATATTGAATTTTATCACAGAGTGATAGAATTTTATACACATAGATTTGATATATTAAACGTCAAAAAGTTGCCACGGCAAGACAAAAAATTGCCCGTTCAAAACCTTGAAATTTTGTCAGTTATCAATTTACTCTAGTGAAATAGTCAGCATAATAACAAATATACTTATTACTGCAATATATTTTGTGAAAGATTCTTTTCAAATTTCACTTAATAAAATGAAACTTTCATCTAATTATCTTTTGGCAAGTCCAGATGTAATATCTTCATTTAGTAACGTATGCTTAGAAATTAGTCTAAGGTCTATTGAAAAAATTGGGAACGTATTCGTTTACATTGTAACATAAACAAAAATACTTATTTAGAAATTATCACTTATTTGTTCAATAATATTTTTTCCACTTTTGATAATAAATATTATAAACAAACCTTTGGTACCCCCATGGGAGTAAATATATTCCAATTTTAGCTACATATGTTATGCATGAATTGTTAGATAATGTTATTCCTCTACTTTCTTTTCGTCTTTGTTTCATAAAAAAATATTAAGACGATATAATATTAGCACTACCTAATACAGGCATCAATGAGATATTAGAAACATTCAATAGTTATAATCCTTACATCCAGTTCACTATTGAGACAGAAGATACAGAACAATCCGTTCCTTTTCTAGATACCAGACTTATAAGAAGTAATGAGTGGCATCGAAAACATTATAACTTTCTACTATATGTCAAATACAACAGAACTACTAGGAATATTAAGAGAAAAACTATTCATACCAGGTGACCTGTGTTCTATTTTAGGTATATTCTCCGCGAATTCTAGCTGTTGACTATTGTTTTTACAATGATATACCTGAATTCAAAATGTGACTAATCACAAGGTTTCTAAAAATACGCTTCATATACGAAGGCTGTAATAAATTTTAATGAATAACACTGATATATTGAACAGTGCATGACATGAAGAGGCGGTTGAAAATGAATAACATGTCAAATATCGCAATATCTTTTCCAAATTATCTATTAATTAGTAATTATACATTTATACACTGGATATTGCAGCCAATTAGTAGCAACAGCACAAGAAAAAATGTTTGTTTACATGGAAATACCTAACCTTTCATGTCATCAAAATATATCGGTAATTTCAAATCGAACCAAAGCTGTCAATTGTATTTTAAGTTGAATCCTGATAAACTTTCATCCGAATTATTAAATATATTTCTGTACTTGAAAATTCATTCGTACTATAGTCAGTTTTTTAACCAAGAGACATTAAGAAATCTTAATCAAACCACCAGAAATCACTAAATAAGGTACTAGATTGGGAGCGATGACATAAAATGCTAGTCATACCAAATGTATATAGTCTGGAAATTATGAACCACAAACAAAATAATAATTAGGCTAATATACACATAGTAACCGAGCATATGCATACTATATAACATTAAAAAACAATACAATAAATTGTGAAATTCAATCTATAAATAGTTCCAGTTCGGCGACTACTTTTGTAAGAAGGTTAATCAATATAACAGTTATCATGAGATTTACTGTTTCGACCCTTACTCTGCGGAATCTACTTTTTTTAAATGAAACTAACTGTTTCTAGATAATTCCATAATATATTAAAAAAATGTTAAAAATTCTAAGAAAATGACAATTTTTTTCATGTGATACATACTTGATGTTTAACAATTATTATTGGCTAGACCACGAAGTGACATACCTTGTGATCAACTTAATATACAATATGTCCCTCTAAGTTGGAATCATATGGAAAACTTTTTTATTATTAATATTAGGATAAAAAGTTATTCTTCATAAAAAGTACTGCATTATCTAAAACGTAAAATACAGCCATGAAATATCAAACTTTTTAGTCGTATAGGAGAATTGTCAAAAAATATGTGTTTTACTCAGAAGTGTACCTTTAAATTTGATAATATCGAATAATGTTACTAAAAAAGTTGGTCAGAATTAAAAATTACATTAATAAAATTGTTTTTAAAAAAACGTATGTCTACAATGATGCACTGACAAATATAAATAATTTGTTGAAGGAAATGTTAACAGTAAAATTCACATCACGTTAGAATTTATAAGAGACATAAAAATGGTAGCGTTATTAACTGATGAAGAGGAAATAGAAATTGTTTTGATTGTGGGAGATTACTATAAAACGCATAGAGAAGCAGCAAATATTTTCAATAATAGACGTCCTAATTAAAATATAACCCAATCAACTGTAAAGAAAATAGTTAATAAATTTATAAGAACTGGAAGTATCAAAAATACTTTTAATGGAAAACGTCGAAAACTAGTTGCTGATGAGAATACGCAGTTTGATGTAATGCTGTCTGTTGTATCAAATCCAAAATTGTTATTGCCCAAAGGAAAGTCGTTATTACCACAAAATGTAAGTAAAACTACAGTGGCAATCATTTTTGAACTAAATAAATACAAACCATACAAAACAAGAATCGTACACACATTAAAAGGAAGGGTTTATGATAGGCGCTTTGATTTTTGCTCTCATCCAAGGAGAATTAGAGGAGGACCCTTTTTTAATAGGACTTTTTTTTCACAAATCTATGAATGCCGAACGTTATTCATAGTTTTTACAAACTATTATCAATGAATTCATGGACGAACTACCCTTAATAAAACGTCAATGTATTTGGTACCAATATTTTGTGGTTCTATTAAGTGTCTTCTAATTTCTAACTATTCAAGGAAATCCAGTTCTTGTTTCTTATCACAAATATGTAGTACTTCTAATTCTGTTCTGGTGTCAATGGAAATTCGATGTCAAGTAGATGTTTTGCGTAGTGAGATTTCTCTGGTTGCTTTAATCTATATGCTCGTAAGGGTACACTGTATCTGATTTCAAAATTTCTAAGGGTTTGACCCAAATAAACAGCATTACATTCTGGACATTATAGTTCATATACTTATACCAAATTTCTTTAATGGGGATATTTTTTATTCATATTTAACACTTTTGTACTCACATCACTTTTTGTTTTCAAAGAAATTGTCGTATTTGTTGCTGAAGATATTATCTTTGAAATATTATTAGAAAAATTACCTGCATATATGACGGTTTTTTAATTTTTTAGTTTGTTTAGGAAATATTAATTGTATTGCCACGTTTTCCTCTTTTTCATTGAGTGATTTATTTATCATAAGTAATCGATAACTGTTGGATATTGCTATTTGTTTGATTGTATTAATTTCTCTATCAGTTCATAGGATCTGAAAATGATCTAAGTATCATTGAATTACATGATGCTAATTTATGTGACATGATATGATTGGAATTATATGGAATAATTGCATCAGTGTGTGTTGGTATTGTACAAATTGAATAATCAAGTACATTATCAACTCTTTGAACTTTTAAATCAAGAAAATTATTTTTTTAAACTTCTAATGTAAATGTAATTTTTGGGTGTAAATTATTAATATGGTTGAAACATACATTTGATTGTCGTTCACCATCTATAAAACAAGCTAATATGTTATCTACATATCTATAACAAAATAACATATTTTTTGAAATATTACATTCAAAGATTAATACATACATCAAATAAATTAAGTATATCTGATATTATTCCTGGACTTTTTTTTACTTCCAGTAATTTTCTCACAACTGTTAAACATTCTTTTTGACGAATTTTAGTGAACATATTGGTAACATCAAATGAAATGAGTTTAAAGTTATCTTGTAATATGAATGTTTTTAATTTTTTGATCAGTTCTATTGAATTTTTAATTGAGTATTTTGATATATATCGGTAATTATTAAGTATATTGTTAAGTTTTTTGCTAATGTGTTATTAGGAGTATTAACATAAGTTTTTAGTGGCGTTCCCTTTGTCAGATTTTGTAGTTGTTAGGTTATTTTCTACTTTCTTTTTGATGGAATTTAAAACATTTTTATTTGACGTTTAACCTTTGACGGTTCAATATTTTTGATTGAATTGGCAATTGGTAATTTCTCATAAAGAAAATTATTGAATTAGATTTTAAAGCTATTTCTGATTCTGTTTAATATTATTCGTAAACTTGGGTGGTATGTTCAACTTTAAACCTTTATTTAAAAATTGTAAAATTAGTATCTGAAAGGATTTCTAATCGCGGTGCAAAGTGACATTGTATCTAAGTACTTACAGTTTTATAATGTTTAGAGTATTGAATTCTATGTTGTGTTTTTTTTTAGTTTTTGTTTTTATTTCTTAAATTACATGGGAAAAATTATCCAGGTAGGGCTAATAATATTTAAGCTTTAATATTTGTAATATCATACATCTCCTTCTTTTTTTTATTCATATATATTAAGTCAAACACAAGGTAGGTCACTTCTTGGTCTAGCCAAAAATAATCATTAAACATCAAGTAGGCATCACATTAAACGTAATTTATGTCATTCTGACAACGACAGCAATATCGAAATAATTTTCAATTTCTTAGAATTTTTAACATTTTTTCAATATATTGTGGAACTATCTAGAAACAGTTAGTTTCATTTAAAAAAGCAGTTATCAATTTTGCTGGCGCATACATTGAAGTGTTGTATTTAATGAAACATAAGTTTTAAAAAAAATGTAAGTTCTGAGTATTTTCTAATTAAATGTAGATAATTGAGAATTAAGGAACCACAATTGACAAAAATAGAATTATTGAGAAAGCAGAGGATGTATGTTTCTCTAAAATTAAGCTATATGAGAAATTTCGATCAATTGAATTAAATAATTGTTTAAAAGTAACATCTTTAATTGCGAAGTAGGTGTCAGAAGTTATTCCATTGTAAGTACAAGAACTTGTCTGATTTAAAAATATAAATATTTATTTGTTCTTAAAATAAGTGACCAAAAATTTCTGTATGTGATACCAGGATAATGTATTTGTCTTGAAATTTCCAAATGGCCTTATTTTCAGTAGTTTGGAAAGTCAACCGAATATCGTTAATCTTCTCACTGAAAACAGTAATTAGAAATCAGATTTAATGTGAAAATAGTTTAGTCATTGAACTATTTTCATAATTTTCTATTTTTATTAAACATTATTTGTAACAAATAAACATTTTACAATATATTTTAACCATGAATTACATTGTCTATTATTTTTAAACTCAAGGAACACTTAATAAATTTATATGGAATACTTATATAATTATTAGCATCTACCTCACTATCATCACTAAAGAAAGAAATGATTATTGATTCTATAAGATCATCCACAATCCTATCTATCTTGAACATTTTATGTACTTCTTTTATAGCATGTGAAACATAATTTTGTCAGTGAATGTTTGTAACATTCTGCAAGACATGTATTACAAGATCATTTACATCTTTTAGCTTAAAAGTAATATTTTTAGCGGCCACATCATTTTATACTGGAGCCTAAATCAATTCTTTAGGGCTCAATTCACAATGATATGGTGGCAGCCGAAGTACATTTTTATTATTTTGTTGTGCTATTTCATCTGTAACATATGAATTGAACTTATCTTTATGTTGTTTTATATTATAAGTTCAGATCGAAACATACTCATATCAAGTTGTATATTCTTGGATTGTAACCATTTTTGCATATCCTTTTCTAATGAAGATATTGTGGGAACCTTCTCTACCATACGGTTGTGATAAGATGCATATTGTCCATAACAATTACAGCACCATCTGCCAATTTTTTTACCAATCCATTTATATCCCATATTTCTTACCTTCAAATATTAGCAACGCATCTCTAGCAAATCTGTGCTCAGATTCTCCATGGAGGATTATTAAAGGTTTGTTACGGGTTAAAAGGAGTAGCTTACCTTAGCATGATGGGGCATGCAATATATAGTAGAATATTCAAGTGAAACAAATGAATTTATTATAATACTTCTTTCTTACAATTTCATAGAATTTGGTTTATAAACTAACTTTTGTATGCTATCGAATTTAGTCTTCTTTAACTTTACTTTTCATCACTGAATGTAGCTCCTACAAAAGGAAAAATTTTATTAAGAATATTAACTTTCAAAAATTGTAAACAAAACGGTTAATTCATGTAAAAAATCCAAGGTTAGATTTATTCCTCTTTTCTTCTTGATTTTATTGTTAATTTGGCCTCCACCTGCATGAACAAACATTTGTTTAATCTTCCAAGGTTAAAATCGCTAAGTGGATGCCAAAAAAAGGGTAACTTTCTTTGGTTTGGTTTCTTCTAGAATAACGTGGCGATTGCTGAAACATTAATCACATGTTATGGATTTAATTATAAAATTTGAGGGTATTTAAGATTTTTTTATGTACTTATGTACCACTGAATAAGACTTACACATTGGTTAAGCCAAAGCCACTTTAAGGACACATGTCAACTTAGGTAAGTTTAAAAATAAATGATACACCCTTCACTTCATACTTTTCCAACACCGTATGATATACTAAAGTAAATGTTTGTCTTTTAGGCCTTTCCTTTTTCTGATTTTGCTGTTTTTTTATATTTCTGGCTTCACTTTTGTTCCAATTTTATTACGTGGGATATTTCTCGACCATTGGGTCAACATTCTACACATTGGGACGACACCTCTTTCCTGTTCCTCGGTACACCTTCTGGTTACTGACACTGTCTGAGTCAAAGAAGTAAACCTGGATTTCTGACCTGTGACTCGGTTGCTGATAATTTTGATAATAGTATAGAGTACTCCCCTTATAGGATTGCAACAACACATTCCATAAGATAAGTGGTAGATATAGGATCTTCCTTTAACCACTTATTATAATAAAATAATATTTTTTTAACTTCTTTTTATTCAAAATATACGTTCATACTTCATCAAGGTATTATCGAGTAATCTAAAAGAAAATAAGATATAAATAACGAATAATACAGTTCCAAGCTTCATAATAATAAGATTTCTATAGGTAATTCGTACCCAATTAATAAAACTTACTTGTAAGCTGACAGCACAAACTTGTGAACCTTAATCATATATACTCATATATTTTGGAAGGGGCTCTCGCACATTGGTAATCTATTATGATTATTTTTGAAATCATTTAATTGTGTCGTCATCATTTTTTATAGGACATATTGATAAAGAGATATATTTGAGAAAGAACCTGTACTGTTTGCCTTTAGGAAGCACTCCGAACCCACTAGTATATTCCTATTCTAACCTCAGGACCAGGGGTTGAAAGGATATATTATAATAAAAATGTTGTCTCTCGCATATGGTCGTAGATAGGTAATAGGTTTGCCTTTTCCAGATGGCAATCTCTTCATGAAAAGCATCTGTTCTTTCTCGAAGAGATGTATCTACCCATATTTTGGAATTTGTGTGACCTTCATTTAGCTAGTTTTCATCAAGGTGATAAATGTCTAGCCTATACCGTTTGATAGATCCTATATAATTTTTTGTCCATCGTACAATATCTCGTTCTATTAAAATACTCTTTCTATTTTTTTTTCATGTATCCAAAAATTGTTATTTTCTTAGTACACACCATAAAATGATTAGAGGAGCTTTCAATTCATACTAGTATAATTCGATACTTACTTAAAATTTATTTCTTTAATAACTTCATGTAATGATGATCGAGACATGTGTGGTAAATCTGAGCATTTTATTCAGTTCAAATTTCATTCAAAGGTGCGATTTAATTTTCGAAAAAGAAACTGGGAAAAATTATATTTTGGTTGTGTCGTCGAAGGTTTCAACAATTCCTGGAAGAACTCCACGAGGGACAATTGTGCCAGTGTTTCTAAATTCATGGATAGTTCGATACACATTTGATTTAGCAACCCCTATACAGTAAAATTGATACACGTTAATATCGCACAAACTTGCTATTTTCGATAACTTAACTAACGTTTTTACAATTTTAAACTCCGTGGCAGTCACCTTTGTCTCTGGTTCTTCATCTGAGATTTGTTTATACAGATTCACAATGTCTTGCTTCTCTTTAAATGATAAGTGGCCTAAGCCTTCCTTTGTAGGGCGAATGAAGTCTGCTAGTACTTGGAATAGTATCTGAGTCCATTTTCAAATTAATCCTGACTAGACTGCTTTTATATTTTAATAAAACAATAACATGAAACCACGAACGCCAAAAATTACAAAACGGACACTGTTTATTTACAATTTTCAAAATTGTTCATCATAATATATGTCAAAAGTTCTGAGTAAAACCGGATGTGATCTGACCTCTCAGAAATCTACAGAATTGCCAACTAAAATTCAAATGACTCCTCCTAGTTCAAAATTGGGGGATAACCTCTTTAGAATATTCACAATATTGCTCATTCTATACAAATGAACGAATATTACCACTGCTTTTCAAAAACTGACCTAGTCACAGCGCGAAGTTGCCGCATATCTTATAAGAAACTTTGCCGGAAATCAGTTTGTACGTGAATTTCTCACAACTGACTTTTGTAAATTTAACCACGGTCACGAAAGTTTTTTTTTGCATGAATGAAGAGAAAAAGATTAGCTGAAATGCAATCCAGAAGGGCGGTGATTATTTCATCAGGTTTTCTAATAAAATTTGGACAAACTTATTCATGACATAGTAACATGAATAACTTAAACTTTAGTCAACTGAGGTTACACTTAATCAAATTCACATTGAAAACAAAGTTTCACATAATTTACATATTGCCAAAGGGAGACGACGTTATGTGTTGATGGAACCAAACAGTTTATACAAGTTATCAAGGTATTAAGTGGCGGTTATTGAATTGTTAAGAAAGTTTGCTAATATTTTCTATGCGTTTTTTCGGCTTAAACTGATAATAAAAAACCAAAATATAAGGGAAAGGTAGGCTACAGTGAGACGTTTTTTACATAAAGCAGTATGAGAAGGTCATGGATGAATAATAACTGTAAATAAGGATGGCATGTTATAAAGTAATGGATTATCTATCACAAATAACGTAGTTTCTTTATTAAAAAAACACACAAATTAAATTATAAACAAAGAAAAACGACAAAATTGTCTCACTGTGTACCACACAGTCGGGTACAGTGAGACACCGTTAATATAGCAAACAAATGAATTAATATAATGGTAGAAAATAAACAAATTAAGTTATATTGCAAAATTTTAATAATTAACGTATATTAATGTTATCGAAATTAACAGAGAAACAGAGATATCTACTTAATCGTTTAGTCTGCATCCTAATCGGTGCGGGTAATAGCATGATAATGTCAGACAAGTTCACCATCGCAACATCTGGAACATCTGGAAAAGTAAACCCATTTACTTTTTCTCGTTTACGTAGAAAAGAAACTTGATAGTATCCTGCTGTATCTTTATTTGTAAGTATTTGAGCTACATAATGCACTTGATTGGAAAACCGAACCACAACATAATCATTTACAGTGAGTTCTCTGTCTAAATTTTCTTTTTCCGAAAATGATTCCGAGTCATCTGAATCATTTAAAACCACCTTAAAACGAATATGGTAAGACAAAATAGGTATCACAAACTATTAAACAACATTATGTGCCTTACCTCAGAATCTGATTCTCCATTTGACGATTCGGAACTCTCATTAATTTTGGCATTCCTTCTTAGTTGCTTGTTATTCGTTGAAAACAAGTCCTTGGTTATCTTTTGTTTTTTTCGTTCCATTTCCTTTTGTTTTTTTAATTCTCTTTGTAACGCCCATTCAGCAATAAGTGTTTTTTCTGGTGTATCTGTCATAATGGCTCTTCCTCGTTTGCGACCTTTTGCTGTTTGTTTTCTTGGTAAAGCCTTGGGATACCCTTTGAATGCTTTGGGAGAAATGAAAATATTTTCTTTTTGTGGCTTATTTGCAACAGTGTCTTTAGATGTGGTAGGAATGTTAGTGGAAATGGGTTCTCCGGATGTTGAAGCTATTTCTTCAACATTTAAATGTGCAGAAGGACGCAATACATCTGATTGAGGACGATCTGTAACGAAGGAAGTCAAAAAGTCTGATTCTGTAAAAACATCCCTGTCAAGCGGAAAAATTCCCGACTTTTTAAACCCTACAATGATATTGGATGGAGTTACTGCCTTTGATAGCGCTTTACCGAAACATTCAGCCACTTGATAAATGGTTAGCGGAATACCAGGATGGGCAAGGAGCCAGTTGACGACAGCTTCGTTATAATACGCCTTTAGGGGGCCGTAAACAGACACATCCAATGGTTGGCTTTTATGACTAGTGTGGGGAAGTATAGTCAGAATTGTTACTCCATTCTCCTTCGCTATATTTAACGCTATTCTGCTTATGTGCGATTCATGGTTATCACATACGAGTATAAGTAACGTTGGATTTTCTTTGCTGCTGCCGGCATATTTTATAAAGTGGTTTAATACTTCAGGAAACAACTCTGTCACCATCCATCCAGATGGACTAGCAAGTCCAAGTGTTCTTGCTGGAGCTCCTGTAACCATGTGTTGTTTAAAAATTTATCTGGGGAATATGAGCACAGGAGGAATAAACGTACCTATTCGTGAAATAAATACCACAGCAGTTATTAGTTGCCCTCGTTCGGCACTACTACATTTATTCAATTGTTTGACTCCTTTCTTGACGACAACTTTTTTAGGTTTTTGAACAGTTGTCAGTCCCGTTTCGTCAAAATTATATGTACGACAACCATCTGATAGTTGTGGTAGCCTTTCGTAAACTTTGTTCAAATTATCAAAAAGCATGTCAATGTTGTGCTTATTAAATGAAGTTAACCTCGATCGACTGCAAGCTTCAGGTGTTCTAATGCTTAAGTTACCGTTACGATGTAAAAATCCTCTTAACCAGTCCTTGTCTGCACTTTCATACTTTTTCCAAGAATCAGGCATTTTTAAGTTATTTATTAGCGCCATTTCGTACGCTAATTTTCTCACCTCTTTTGTTGACAAACCATAAGCCATTGCACTACATTGCTCTAGATATTCAGCAAGATCTTGTTCTTGTTTTGCAGTAAAAATTTTACGAACGTCATAATGAGGATTCGTTCTTATATTACCCTCTGGATTTAATTTTGCCTTCTTGACGTACCTATGTAGCGTTTGAAACGCAATATTAGTTTCTCTTGCTGCTTCTCGAATGGACATTTTTTCTTCAATAACTAATCTAATAGCTCCAGCCATTTGATCTGCTGATGTTTTGCCAACTTTTCTCTGTGTATCTGTTGGCCTTACCATTTTCAAAGAAAACTGAAACGAAAATTTAATACTTATAATATGTTTTACCAACCTATGGTATACAGTGAGACCTTGTCCCACGGTGTACTACCTTGTAGTGTCTCAGTGTGTACATTTGCCAGTTAAAACCAAAATGGCTGCCAAATATTAAAACATAATAATAACCACCTGTAAACTAGACATACTAATAGTTTAAAACCTGGGCTTGAAATGTACTTACCTAATAAATTTTCCAAAGTATTTTGTCCCACTCCAGGTCTTTAAAATCAACTAGCACGTAACTTTCAGTCTAATAAAACCACGAACCACCTACCTCACGATAAGGTCCTAACATTAACTAACATAAACAAGGTCAAGCGACCGTGTATATAGAAGTAAACTTATGGTGTTGTCAAACTTAAAAAATTTCAAACTGTCTAAGAAAAAATGGCGATGTCTCACTGTGTACGCCGTCTCACTGTAGCCTACCTTCCCCTACAAAAATAAAGTATCTTTCCTCTGATGACATAGTCGGTTTTCTGAATTGATTCATGCCAAAAATTACCCATTCCTCCCATTTGTTTGGCCTAAAACACAATGGAATTAGGTTAGAAGCCTAAAACAAGAAAAAATAAAAATGAATATGCGTCAATCTTTAGTGGTATTTGAATATCATGTGTAAATCTCGAAATAAGTTGAATCGACTTCAATCTCACCTCAAATAATTCTTATAACTATTTCATGGGTCAGAACTTTTCCAATGAACCCCGTAGGGAATTATCATTTATTATCCAACAATGACAAACGACAAAGATCTTAACAGAAATGTCAGGCCTGGTTTGCAAACACAATTAACTCTAAGCTGCTTTAAAACATTTACAATTCAAATCTGTTCATCAATTCGGAGGTGCTATTCTCTCTTGTAAATATCGTTTTGCTGTCAATATATCATTGACCTAATTAACTTGGCAGAGTAGATAATTATCTGAAGTGTAGGGTACACAGCAAATGTCTCAATAGCATTCTTGGCAACGGTTTACAAGGTGAATGATGTTTGTCAAAAGTAATGTGTTTAAATTAGAAAATATGTTATTTACTTTGTGGCGTTTTTTGCTAAAAACTTGATAGTGATGAACTTTTGTTCAACATAGTTATAATAGTTATATACGGTGTGACAATTAGAAAAACTTAGAATTAGGCCAAGCTGCAGAGATTTTTTTCTTGTAAAAAATGTTAGAAGAAAACCAACTGCGCCATTTTGTAGAGAATAGTTTCTTAAGTTGTAGTAAGTTGTTTTTCACTCGACATTATTATTCATATCTTTGTTATTAGTAATTTTATGCAAAAAATCGCATTTTCTTTAGTTTTTTTTGCTTATAAAATTGAAACTCTTAGGGCAAGCAAGCAACAAAACTTCGACATAACCACCTTAAGGGATCAAAAGGGGAGATATAATACTCAGCTGGTGGAAAAGTTTACAAATGAAACAGCACACCCCAACGAAAACATAGATAAAATTAATAAGCGTCTAACAGAAATAATAAAAGACACGGCAGTAAAATGCATGAAACCAAAACAGAAGAAACAAGACAAGCTCTCCCCAAAAACAAAAGAACTCCTAGAAAAAAGAAGAGAACTCATCAGAAAAGGGAAAAGACAAACTGTAGAATACAAGGAGATAAACAAAACTGCCAGAAAATCGGCAAAACAAGACATCAGGGAATACCAAGAGAAACAAATAGAAAATATCATTGAACGGAATAGGGACTGAATATTTTCCATAAAGAAAACAGCTACAAGAAGGAGATCCAAAAGCTATCCGATGAGGAGGGAAATATAGTCGTTCATAGACAAGAAATCATGAGGGTTACCGAGGATTTCTACACAAAACTATACAGCTCACACACGAGACAAAAGGAGGCAGAAAGCGAGGAAAAGAGAAGAATAATGAATGTTGGATCCGAAGACCTTCCAGAAATTGAGATCGAGGAAATCAATAGAGCACTGCGACAAACCAAAAACGGAAAAGCAGCAGGAGATGATGGTATACTGCCAGAGATGCTGGAGGAAGGAGGAACAATTCTAATGGAATAACTAAAATCGCTTTTTAACAAATGCCTGAATGAAGGAACCGTTCCAACAGTCTGGGATACCTCCATAGTTATCCTTATTTATAAAAAGGGAGATCCGGCCAGTCTTGAAAATTACCGACCGATAAGTCTTCTCTCACAGATCTATAAGCTATTCATGAAAATAATTACCAATAGATTAGAAAATAAATTTGAGGCATATTTATCGAAAGAACAGACTGGCTTTAGGAAAAATATGAGTACAATAGAACACATACACACAATCAGAGTATTAATAGAGAAAGCCACGAAGTACAACATCACAACATGGATGGCATTTGTTGACTTTAGGAAGGCCTTCGACACGGTGGAATCCTGGGCGGTAATCCGAGCCATGAGAAAAGCCAGAATCGATCAAAGATACATCGACATCATAAGACACATCTACGTAAACTCTAAAATGAAGATCAGGATGCAAACAGATACAAATGAGATAAAGACTGGAAAAGGAGTGAGACAAGGAGACGTAATATCACCAAAATTATTCACGCTAGTTCTCGAAGATGTATTTCGAAATTAACACTGGGAAGACAGAGGAATAAACATAGCAGGCGAAAAACTGAACAACTTGAAATTTGCAGATGACATCGTCATATTCGCTCAAACCGAGGCAGAACTGATAGGTATGATTCAGGAACTATACCATGAAGCAAACAAGGTTGGACTAGAGATAAACATAAATAAAACCAAATTCATGACAAACGAAGATACAATTACCAATACACTAACCATTGAGGACCAGTTAATCGAAAAAGTAGCGTCGTACATTTATCTAGGCCAAGAAATAACAATTAGTAAGGAATGCCAGAATACAGAGCTCAATAGGAGAATACGGTTAGGATGGGCAGCATATAGCAAACTAAAACAGGTGTTTCAGTCAAATCTACCAATGAAACTAAAAGCAAAAGTATACAATACATGTGTCCTGCCAGTGTCTACATATGCATCGGAAACTTGTGTCTTGACAAAAAAGAACTTGAACAAGCTCAAAACACATCAAAGCGCAATAGAGAGAAAGATAGTTGGAGTAACACTGAAAGACCAAAAAACTAACGAATGGATCAGGAGAACGTCAAAAATCGAAGACATCGAAAGGAGAATAGCCTCACTCAAATGGAACTGGGCAGGGCATATTGCTAGAAACAACAACAACTGGAGCAGCAAAGTGACTAGATGGAGACCTTGGGGCGAGAGGAGAAGCGTTGGCAGACCTCAACAGCGTTGGTACGACGATATAAAACGCACAGCAGGTTTAAATTGGTATCAGGTTGCACAACACAGGGAAACCTGGAGAACATTGAGAGAGGCCTATATCCAACGGATATACAACGGCTAGAAGGAAGGAAGGAAGGAAGGGTAATCGAAGAAAATGAGATATCGAACAACTCGATCGGACCGTTAGTTTAGGAGAAAATCGGGATAAACCGGCTAAAGTGCAGTCTATTTGAAAAATTCATAACTCGGTTATTTTTTGAGTTGTAGCGTATATCCTCCGCCAGTATTAATTTTTAGTATTAACTTTATATGTGCTTAAATCTGTGACTATTTGAATTTTTTACTATGCAATTTTTAGCTGGACTGAAAGCGACAGGTAATTCTATTTACAAAAACGATTTCGCAAGTAGAATTTTCATACTTCATAACGTTCATCTTGGTTTTGCGATATTCTTATTTGTTGCTAAGACATTCAATTGAAAACTTCATGAAATACGCGGCACAACTTAATTACTATATACTGGTAGAGATGGCAACAATTAATTGAAATAGAGGAATAATCGATTATTTTAAAACAATCAAATTTATGTATGTTACTTTTTTTTAATAAAACTCAAAGTCAATATCACAGCATTTTTTAATAATTGTCAAACAGCTACTAGATTCGGCCTCTACATAAGGGCCAATTTTTGATATAAGTAAAAGTCTCCAACATTACCTGATTACAAAGTTTTCAATGGGCAACACACATTAATCCTCAGAAATGTTAAGATAGGAGAAATAGATGTAAGATCGAAACTTTAAATTGAAAAAACCTTTCTCTTATCATATTGAAGTTAAAAATTAAAATTTTAAAAAAATTCAAAATACTGAATATAATGTTACAAACTCATGGGTACAATTATTGCACTAAAATGTAAAATCGTGGGTGTTAACGTTTTTTCCAAACCTGGACATCGTTGAGGACAGCAGTTCTCGCCATCAGATCCATGGTGTGGAAAGAAATATCCTGTCACGGCACACTTCCTACGGCTGATTTATATATTCCTTGCACTCCAATCCAGGAATGTTCAAAAAAACTTGCTCGTTTTAACTAACCTTTTTTCTAAATAATCGGTTTTCCGTTTTATAAAAGGTTAGCAGGTAAATACAGGCAGGCTTCAAATCCGAAAGTTTATCGTTAAATTCTGCGTAAAATTATCTTACCGTGTCTAAGTGAAAGCTTCTTCACATACTCTGGTCAAGCCAAAAGTGAACCTAGCCGGTTTTGATTTTAAAACTGTCGTTTCTAATTATGAACTCTTGTGGGTTTTGTTTAAGTAATTTATATTAAATTCAAATATCTCTCCATGTGTGAATTCTACAGTAAAATATTAACGCTACAATCTCTATATGTATTGTAATGTTTTTGTTATTTATTTAAACAGTTAACGGGTGGGATAAATTTTAAACACACTTACTTAATTTATTTATTCACTAAACTAATCACTAACACTTAATATATATATATATATATATATATATATATATATATATATATATATATATACTCAACTAATTTAAATTAAATTTAATTTATATGCACTCAAACTTAATTATTAATTTATATCAACACTTTTATATTCACTTATTTACTGTTTATTTGTCGAGATCACTTTATCAACTAACTTATCCGCTGATCGGTCCTTTATTTATATTAGTGCCTTTTTCACTAGAAAATTCTAGATTGCGGCTTACACACAAAAACAATTGGCTCTCGCATTTTCTAGATAAGATTGGTCACAAAAACAATGTTTAGATAAGATAATCGTAAACAGTTATAAAAAAACGCTGCGTATCCGCCATAATTTTAACTTTTATACCTGGCTTAGACAGAGTCGGATTTAGGGTCTATACCAGTGTGCTGTTTCGTAACATTACCCCCTCCTTAAATGGAAGTTCCTCCTGGAACTTTTGTGTAGCCGAGACTGGATGTTTGAATCGGCAACTGGCCCCATTTCTACACTTTCCGATCTTATGGAAATAGCAGGGCACCGTCTTCATCGGATACTGATAACGGGGGCTGTGGCTGCAAATTAATATCTGGACACCGGTATCTCGAAAGATAATCTCTACCATGTTTCTGATAACTCGCCAATCCAACTGGTTACTCGCTATCTTAGGCATAGCCAGTTTCTTTACACTGGATTCTAACACATGGTCTCCGAGGTTACGAAGTGCTTCCTACACATCGCGGTAGGTAGATCGATATTTAAATTCATCTTTAGTTACCACGTAGAAGACGTACCGCGAATTATGTTTCAGTTTCAGTGTCTTGCCAGGGGCTGGAATCTGGTCTTCAAGTTTTTCTAATTGCCCGAACTTCTTTCGAAAGACGGTTGCCAACCCTCGTGCGTTCTTGATACGGGCGGGGATGTTGTATGCCAGTGAATAATCTTCCGGGAGAGTGAACAAATCTTGTTGTTGTTCCGAAGTGACTCCATATCTAGCTTTCCCGGTACCTCCATACGCGCCCATAAATTCATCGAATGTAGGGTCAGACACATCTCGAATATGGTTTACTCCTTTCTCTAGGTCATGAACTCCTTCGAATGTCGCTAGTCGGTTTTGGTGAACTACCTTTGGTTTTCCGTTGGGAATCTTGCTTATGCGATATATAACATCATTGATCATTTTCTTGATTAAGTATGGACCTTTCCACGACTTTTGTAATTTTGGTGAAAATCCTTTTCTCCTCGTCGGGTTGTGTAACCATACTTTGTCCCCATCTTTAAAACCGCGTTCTGTGGCCTGCGTGTCGTACAGACTTTTCATTCTGTCGCTGGCAATTTGAAGATTTGTTCGAACTAATTCATGAATATCGTCCAGCCTTCCTCTCAATTGGATCACGTAGACCTGCTAGATCTTCTCCAGGCCGACAGCCAAATTCCAGGTCACAGGGAAGCCTCATTTCACGTCCAGACAGGATTTTCGCCGGTGTGTCACCCGTGGACTCATTGACGGCAGATCGATAAGCCAATGCGAATAGGGAAAGATACTGGTCCCAATCTCTCTGATAGCTGGATATTACTTTGGACAGGTATTTTACAATAGTCCTGTTCATTCCTTCGACCATTCCATTTGACTGTGAATGTAATGCTGTTGTCCTGGTCTTCTTCATTCCCAGCTTCTCGCAAATCTCTGCTCGAAATCATCCGTTTCTTCCAAAGGTATCCTCTGAAGTACATCTAAGGCATATCCCCGAAGCGTGATAGTTAAGTTCACTGCCTTATCTCTATCGGATAAATTATTCACTCTAGCGGCTGCTTCAAATTGTTTCACATGATTGGTCTACGACATTTTTTCATCGAACGTTGGGCCCTTGACTCTGGTAAAACTGCCAATGTCTTCAAACTTAGGTAGTGTTTCTGGCTTGCAAGGTTTCGTTTGCTCGGTCTTCTTTTCTTCCTCTGGAGTGCCTCGCGTTCTTGAATCGACAATCTTTTTCTCTAACTCCTTGATTTTCTCGTCTATCGTTGTAATCTTATTCTCGATTTTCTCGTCCATAGTTGACATTTTATTCTCGATTTTCTTGTCCATCGTTGACATCTTATCCTCGATTTCAGATTTTAAAGACGAAATTTCATTTTCAATGTCAGCGGCAATGTCGTTTTTCATTAATAAGATATCGGCAGATATATCGTTCTTCAAAGTAGAAATCTTCTCGTCCATGGCAGAATTCTTCTCGTCCATGTTAGCAGAATTGTCGTTCTTCATAGCACAAATCATCTCGTCCATGTTAGCAGAAATATTAGCAGAAATGTCGTGCTTCACAGCAGAAACCTTCTCTTCCATGGCAGAAATCTTCTCGTCCATGTTAGCAGAAATTGACGAGATTAAGGTGGAACCCTCGTCATTAAGTAAAACTGTTTATGGATCAAAGCCGTCATTTTCCAGTGCCACTTTAAGTCGTTCTACTAATTCACTTTTCTTACCGGACGTTTCCAACTCACGATCTTCCAATTCTGCTCTTAATTCCGCCACTTGCAGATCCCTTAATCTCTTGGCCATTTTCACGTAGCAATTTATTGATTTTATCCCACTTCTGACACCAATGTAATGTTTTTCTCATTTGTTTAAACAGTAAACGGGTGGGATAAATTTTAAACACACTGTAGGTTCACTTACCTAATTTATTTATTTTTCACTAAACTAATCACTAACACTTAATTTATATATACTCAACTAATCACTTAAATTTAATTTATATGCACACAACTTAATTATTAATTTATATCAACACTTTTATATTCACCTATTTACTGTCGAAATCACTTTATCAACTAACTTATCCGCTGATCGGTCCTTTATTTATATTAGTGCCTTTTTTGTATAGAATTCTAGATTGCTGCTTACGCACACAAAAACAATTGGCTCTTGCATTTTCTAGATAAGACTGGTCACAAAAACAATGTTTAGATAAGATAAACGTAAACAGTTATAAAACAAACGCTGCTTATCCGCCATAATTTCAATTTTCATACCTGCCTTAGACAGAGTCGGATTTAGGGTATACACCAGTGTGCTGTTTCGTAACAGTATCTAGTAATAATGTTGCGCCGCGCGTATTTCATGATCTTTTCATTTGAATATCTCAGCTATAATTAAGAATATCGCAAAACCAAGAAATTTGAAAATTTCACTCTCGAAATAATTTTTGTAAATTGGAATCGGATCATACCTGTGGAATTTAGGACTGGTGGAAAATTACATAGTAAGAAAATTAAATGGCCATAGATCGAAAAATATGCCCGCTTTTTGCCACATATAGAAACTTGGGTCTTGACAAGAAAGAACTTGAACAAGCTCAAAACACATCAAAGAGCAATAGAGAGAAAGATAGTTGGAGTAACACTGAAAGACCGAAAAACTAACGAATGGATCAGGAAAACGTCAAAAATCGAAGACATCGAAAGGAGAATAGCCTCACTCAAATGGAACTGGGCTGGGCATATTGCTAGAAACAACAACTGGAGCAGCAAAGTGACTAGATGGAGACCTTGGGGCAAGAGGAGAAGCGTTGGCAGACCTCAACAGCGTTGGTACGACGATATAAAACGCACAGCAGGTTTAAATTGGTATCAGGTTGCACAACACAAGGAAACCTGGAGAACATTGAGAGAGGCCTATATCCAACGGATAGAAAACGGCTAGAAGGAAGGAAGGAAGAGCTTATATTAAAAACTAATACTGGCCCGAAGATCTACGTTACAACTCAAAAAATAAACGAGTTATGAATTTTTGAAAAAAATGCACTCTGGCCGGTTTTTCTCGATTTTCTCTTAATCTAACGGTCCGATCGAGTCCCTCGATATCAAATTTTCGCCATTACGATTACCCTAACAGTTTTAATTTTATAAGCAAAAAACTGAAGAAGAAGCGATTTTCTGCATAAAATTGTATATAACAAAGTTATGAAAAACATCTCACTACATCATATGAAACTATTTTCCAAACAATGGCGAGGCCGATTTTTTTACATAAAAAATTATCTGTAGCTTGGCCTAACTATAGAACGGAAATGCTCACATTATACTGTTAAAGTTGATTTCGGAAGTATTACATTCACTAATGGTCGTGGAGAATAAAATATTATGCCAAAATTTTTATTAATATACTTCTTCTTTTGTTACAGCTACGCTGCCTGTTGTGATTTCCTACAAAATAATAATCTTTTATCAATAATCAGAGCACACGAAGCACAAGATGCAGGGTGAGTATTATTGCATTTCTCCTAGTATTTGATAAATATGAATAATGAAAAATTATGTCATGTTATGTACCTACACCTTATTATAAATTGTGGGAATAGTACATTATTAAGAAATGTTTAAGATACTCCAATTTTCCCCTAAATTTGTTAGCTTGTGAAGTAAATTCTGATAAAAGAAGAAATACACATTTTATTGCATATCATTTCGAGAGAATGCAAAAAAATTTAATTTTCCATAGATTATATTCTCTTCAAAACACATGAACTGTATTAATTTTGTCAAATTCTGATAAGTCAGTGGTTAGGTTAGGCTACAAGCATATAAGAAAGATGGAAGAGAAAACAAAGTTCGATATGTTTAAAAACGAGGAGATGAGGAAAATGGCAAAGCAATCAATAGTCGAAAATGAGGAAAATAAGGAAGAAACAACTAAATTCGTTTGGGCGTATTATTAGAATGAAGACAGGTAGGATTACAAAAAAATTATGGAAGCTGGTAACTAAATTGAAAAAAGAATAGGGAAACCCAGAGGAAATTGGATAGACCAAATAAAAGGAATATTATTAAAAAGGGGAAATATATTGGAAGAAATGAAAACAGTGGCAAGTAATAGAGTGAAATGGATAAAATCCAATCTGATGTCTAAAAATGCGGAAGGAGATGAGAAGAAGATAAGTTAGATATTGTACCATATTCTTGAAACACTCTCTATTTCAAGGTAATAACTTCATTCCTCATTTTACCCCTAAACTTTCTACATGAAAGATGAAAGGTACTTGTTATTGAACTTTTAATTACGCTCCATTTTCCAAGATTTTTTACTTTGCAGATGTTATCAAAATAATTGCACTGGTGTGAAGATAGGAGCCAATTTTAGATGCAAAAATGTTGAGATCTGCTCAATTTGCGGTTTCAGTGGCGTGCAGAATATACAGAATGTCACTCATAAGAACAGACACAGAGCAAAGGTGTATAGGGGAGCCCAAAATTGGAGGCAATTTACTTCTATAAGAAGTTGTATCCCTGAGGAGTTATAGGGCCTCAAAGTAGGGCCAACAATTTAGAGAAAAATTATTATCTCAGCAACCCTTCAACTTAAAAAAACCAAATTTGTTAAACTGTATGAGAATGTCAAGGGCATTAAGTAATGGTTAGTAGAAGGCGATCGAACCATTCTGGAGGCTAATTAGGGGGACCTAACCTTAAAATTTCATAGAAGTTTTTTATCTGTCAGTTGATTTGAAATATTTTATTTTCATACCATGGTTATTCAATTCTAAAACTATTTTTACTGTTGTAATTGTGCAAAAAACTTGTTCATTTTCAAGAAAAAGTCGAATAACTATTAGACGTAATTTACTCCAACCATATCATGAATTTTATTTCAGATTTAACACATTAATAGATACATTTCAATAAAAACAATTTAATAGAAAAACAAATGAATAATATTATAGAAAGAACATGTACATTTTAATTCAAATAAATTACTGAAAATGATCACCATTTTCGCTTAGACACAAAATTATTCTTCGCCGAAAATGATTCTCGCCACTAGCTGATGATCATTTTTTATTATATTGCATTTGTCTGCAATACGATTCCACAATTGATCTTGAAAATACACTGGAGATGAATAAACGGACTCCTTTAACGTCCCACAAAGTAAGTAATCACATTTATTGAGGTCCGGTAAGCGGGGAGGCTGATCTTGAGAACAATGGTTTCCTCGTCGAACCAACTTATTTGGATATTGGCGGTTGAGAAGGTCTCTTACATTGACACTAAAAAGAGGTGGTGCTCCGTCATGCATAAATCAACGTTCCAATCTCAATCGTACTGGCAAATCGTCAAATATATCCGGAAGAGTATTTTAGAGGAACTCTAAATAAGTTTCGCCTGTTAGCCCGTTAGGTAAAATAACTGGTCCAATCAAATGAAGATCGATAAGGCCGACCCAAACATTGATCTTAAACTCACGTTGGAAATGTGGAGTAGTTCTTACATGAGGGTTTTCATCAGAATACTCATAATAGTTATGCATATTTGTAATACCACTACGAGTAAAGCAAGCCTCATAAGTAAAAAGAATTTTATTTTTATTTTTGAAAGTGAATATCCTGACGTAAAATAAAGCGACCGATATTCACTCGCTAAATTAAGTCTTGAGGTAACAACTCTTGCTAATATTCCGTTGATCGTCAATGGTATCCAAAATAATTTCTTCATTATTTGAACAGTCCGTTCTCGATTAACACTATAAAACTTTCCTGTTTCTCAAGTCCATCTTTCAACATTAGAAAATGTTTTTCTGTGAGGAACAACAGGATTGGGAAACCTCCTCCGATATTCTTCCACGCTTCTTCTACAGTTTCCACCAATAACATATCCACTTGTTCGCTAAATGAGAATTTTCCACTCCTCTAAAACAATTATAAAAATTTACTGCTAACAAACCAAAATTTCTCCAAAAATAACCCAAAATGTAGTAAAGCTGGATTTATAGGACCCGCTGTACTCGCTCTCGTCAGCTGAAAATCAATAGGTTATATCTGTGAGACACCTTGAGCAACATTCAATCATACAATTGATCACTTGTATACATTCTGGAGGCTATATCGTACTAACAAACTGAAAATTCTCCAAAAATTACAAAAATTTGGTACTTCGAGTACCATAACACCCGTTGTACTGGCTTTAGTGAGATGAACATTGATAGGGTTCATCTTTGAGGCGCTCTGAATTATATCCAATTATAAAATTGATCACTTGTATATACTCCAGAGGCTGTATCGTGTTAAACTGAAATTTCTCCAAAAATGACAAAAGTGTCGTACATAAAGTACTATAGCACCTGTAGTACCGGCTGTGGGGAGCTGAAAATCAATAGGGTTCATCTGTGAGATGTTCTGAATAATATTCAATCATAAAATTGGTGACTTGTTGAACTCCGGAGGCTGTATCGTGCTAACAAACTGAAATTTCTCAAAAAATGATAAATATTTCGTACTTCAAGTACCCGTTGTACTGGCTCTGTTGAGCTGAAAATCAATAGGGTTCATCTGTGACATGTCCTTCACAATATTCAATCATAAAATTGGTGACTTGTTGCACTCCGGAGGCTGTATCGTGCTGACAAAACATGTAACAAAAAAGTGGCCAACAACAACGACGATGACATACACACAGAATTTTTTTTCTAAAAACAAATTTTTCGTGTTGTTGTTGATGGAAATCGTAAAAATAACTCAAAAAATGTTTTCAAAATTCCAACTTCTTTTGGGGTAAAACAATACTTTCCTCGCATATAGATAGGTTGGGCGGGAAAGTAAAAAGTTAACTTATCCATGGTATGAAAATAAGAATATTCAAATCAACTGAGAGATGAAAAATTTCTGTGAAATTTTAAGGTTAGATCACCCCTAATTAGCCCCCAGAATGGTTCGATCGCCTTCTACTCACCATTACTTAATGCCCTTAACAGTCTCATACAGTGTACCAAATTTGGTATTTTTAAGTTGAAGGGTTGCAAAGATATTAATTTTTTTCGACATATTTGGCCTTACTTTGAGGACCTATATAACTTCTCAGGGATGCAACTTGTTATAGAGGTAAATTGCCCCCAATGGTCATATTTTGAGCTCCCATATACGCCTCTGCTCTGTGTCGGTTCTTATGCGGGACACCCTATATATTGAATCAAACTCATATTTCGTAGAGCGACCTTTATACTCAAAAGTAGGGGTGTATTGGAGTAGAGGACACACTATTTGGAGGGAATACAAGGGTTGCAACGTCACACCTAAAACTAAAATAAGACACTATTTGGAGACTAGGAGACTAGGAGGATTATAACGTTGAAAAAACAATGTTCAAAGGAAATTAGCTTAACAAGGGTTGAACGTAAATTTGCTATCGATGGGGAACAAGGGTTGAATCGTTACCCCTGAAACTGAAATAAATTGTCACTTCCAAAGGAAACCAGAAGTCAAGTCATTATTTGTAGGGTAGAAGAATTATAATGTTGAAATCACTCTGTTAAAAGGGAATTTGCTTACGATAGGGAACTAAGGTTGAAACGTCGTCCCTAAATCTAAAATAAATTGTTACTTCCAAAGAAAGCGAGAAGCCAAGTTAGTATTTGGAGGGAAGAAGGACTATGATGTAATAAACACACTGTTTAAACAAAAATTTGCTTACGATCGGGAACAAGGGCTGAAACGTCAACCCTAAAACTGAAATTTAATTGTCGCTTCCAAAGGAAACGAGATGCGAAGTCACTATTTGGAGAGTAGAATGATTATAATGTTGAAAACACACTGTTCAAAGGAAATTTGCTTACGATGGAGAACAAGGGTTGAAACGTAAATTTGCTTACGATGGGGAACAAGGGTTGAAACGTCACCCCTAAATGTAAAAAAAATGTAACTTCCAAAGGATATGAGAAGCCAAGTTACAATTTATTTTAGTTTTAGGGGTGACATTGCAACCATTGTTCCCCATCGTAGGCAAATTTCCTTCGAACAGCCTGTTTTCTACATTATAATCCTTCTACCCTCCAAATATTAATTTGGCTTCTAGTTCCCTTTGGAAGTTACAATTTATTTTAATTTCAGGGGTGACGTTGCAACCCTTGTTCCCCATCGTACGCAAATTCCCTCCAGTGTGTCCTCTACACCAACATACCCCTACTCATTGAATATAGATGTGGCTCCCCGATAGAGAGGGAGAGGGGAATTCAGGACGGGAAAACGAAGGCAAAGGATAGGAAGGAGTGGAAGGAAATCACTTCCAAACTATGGGCTGTCGAGGCCTGCGTGTAGCATTTATATATAACTCATTGTTCTGTTATTAAAAAGAGTAATTTTAAAGTTGTATATTTAGTTTCACACGATCAATTAATATTAAATACAAAATATTGTAATAACGTCCTTCATTTTGCTGTTAAACCTTTTCAACAAAAATCTATTGAACAAACAGTTTCTATTCTATCTCTGAGTTCTCCTACTGTATTGACTGATTTTGTATATACTTTTTGATTCAATACACTCCACTCGGTATAATTAACGATTCCAACATCTACTGATAAATTTTAGGAAAGATAAAGTGCTTACAACTACTACCGATTTATTGTTCAGGTTCAAGTTCATTTGGTTACTTAATCAGCTTGTTATCACGATTTTTTTGTTCAGCTTTATCTAAGGTTTCCTTAATTTTTATTTACTAGAATAAAATGATTCAGATGTTCTTTATGTACATTTTGAATTTAAAAACTTCTAAAGCTGTCACCTGGGAGTTAGATTTGATGGAAAATTAAGCTTGCAATTCGGATAATCAATTCTTTAATTTAAAGCTGGGTAAAGATTACGTTTTTGAATTAGGAAATTACAAGGAATCATTGATATATTGATAGATTAATTAGGATGTTTGGAGTCATCACATAATTCCTATTTTTGGGACCAGACATATTCCATCATTGAAAGTGCCGCTATTATTACTGTATTTAGAAAAAATCCACCAATTTATGTTGAGCTTTACGAATTTTCTGTTATTTCTCCAGAACTTTTATAGCTTCGTCTTTTTCTTTCAGATATAGGATGTACAGAAAAAGTCAAACGACCGGCTTCCCTTCATTAATTACGATATTTTCAGCACCAAATTATCTGGACGTCTATAATAATAAGGTAAGTTATTCCAAATACTCCATTCGCAAATTCTTGAGATTGTTGAACATACTATCATTATTTACAATGTTAAATAATAATGTAAATATTCTATCAAATCGACTTGATTTGGCATCGTATTTACATTTAATAAATGACAATTTACCGCTTCTGTTGCGTAATCAAAATCCATTAGCAACTAGACTGAGTTATTAGTTCCAATATGATGCGGCTCCTGCATATTATGGTAGACGGGTGTGAACTTTATTGGATCAAAAATTCCCCGACTGTTAGATTGGAAGAGGCGGACCTATATTATGGGCCTCCTACAGCATCAGATCTAAATCCTTTGAATTCTCAGGTCAGTTAAGTTGCCCTCCCCCCAATAAATGATTTTAACAAAAACATATTTGGTCGTTATTCAGAATAAGAATGAGAATTTGCAAAAAGATATATTGCAGCCGAATCCTCTTCTAATGCACTCATATGCACCACCAACAAAAATAAAATCTACCTAGTTAAATCTCAATATATAAAGTAAAGTTGCCCCCCCACCCAATGATAATTTTCAAAAATAAATAAATGGCATCGGAATCCACTTCAAATGCACCACCAACAAAAACAAAATCCCTTCTCCCCTAAGTAGTTAAACCTAATTATACATAGTAAAATTGCCCCCCGCCCCCCCAACGACAATTTTCGAAAAAAGTATAGGGCAGTGGATTCCACTTTTAATGCACTCATATGCACCACCAACAAAAACAAATTCCTCCCTTTCCATAGTTAATTAAACCTTATTATTTGAAGTAAAGCTAGTCCCCCCAATGACAATTCCCGAATAATATATATGGCAGCGGCATCCACTTCTTTTGCACAATTGTGCACCAGCATCAAAAACAGAATCACCCCTCCACCTAGTTAGTTAAACATATTCTTCTCTTCTTCCTCTTTAGAAGGCGTATCGCCTGTTTAGTTCCGGTTTCCTCCTCGTCTAAGCTACTCTTGCGAGGTTGACTGCCAACTATCTCGCCAGCGTTTAGGTGGACGTCCAGTTGGTCTTCTGCCATGGGGTACATTGTTCCGGATTATTATGGCCATTCTGTCGGGGCCCATTCTATTGACATGCTGGTTCCATTTTCTTCTTCTCTGCTGTATCCATCTGACAACGTCGTTTGTTTGGCACTTTTCTCTTATGTCTACATTTCTCTGTCTGTCCCGCAATGTGTATCCAGTTATCATTCTCAAGGTCTTCATTTCAGTAGTTCGTAGGATTCTCTTTGTTACCGATGTTGCAGCTCTGGTTTCCGCCAATATGTCATCACTGGTCGTATGCAGGTTTTGTATATTCTCGACTTACATTCAATGCTCAAATGTTTGTTTTTCCATAAGGGATATTCAAGGTGTCCTGATATTTGGGCAGCTTTATTGACTTGTTTCCTTACTTCTTCTTCTAGGAATCCTGAGCTTGTAATTTTGCATCCGAGGTATTCGTATGACATTATCTGATCAATAGTTTTGTTCTTTATTACCAATTTGCACCGTAGAGGCTCCGTTGTGATGGTCATGCATTTGGTCTTATTTGTAGAAATTTGCATGTTAAGTTTTTCTGCCTGTCTGTTAAAAGCTTGCAGCATTCTTTGGAGGTCGTCTTCTGACTCTGCAATAAGTACTGCGTCATCGGCATAGCATAGTATGCTTACTTTATGTATTCCCAATCGATATCCTAATCCAGTATTCTTGACGGTTTTTATTATTTGATCCATGATTGTCTTGAATAACAGAGGGCTGAGACTGTCACCTTGGCGAATATCAGTTGTAGTTCGGAGGTGCTGCGTTAAGGTAGAGTTTGTTCTTATTTGGGTTGTTGTGTTTGTGTTTAAGTCCTTGATAAGTTCTGTGAGTTCTTTCGAGACATTACTGCTTTCCAAGATGGTGATGATGTCTTTTAGTTGGACTCTATCAAAGGCCTTTGTTAAATCTATAAAGCATAGATAGGCTGGAGAGTTATATTCTAAAGCTTTTTCAACTAGTTGCCTGAGTATGAATAATGCATCGGTAGTGGAGCGGTTTCTTCGGAATCCTTGCTGTTCCTCGCTTATTGGCACTGTTGAGGAGATTTTGTCCGCAATGATCTTTGTCAGAAGTTTTAGCGAGGTGCTCAGTAGTGTTATTCCTCGATAGTTAGCTGGGTCTGTTTTATGTCCCTTTTTAAAAATGGGTATTGTTATACTTTGTTTCCATTCTTCTGGTATTTTCTTATATTGTAATATAATGTATGCTCCTCTATGATAGTCGTGCCTGCGTTTTTTATTAGCTCGTTTGGTATTTTATCTTGATTGGGAGCTTTTTTGTTTTTAAGTTTCCTTATTGTCTCTTCTACTTGCTCGTAAGTGACTTGTGCGTGATCTTCTATATTATCTATCTGGCCTGTCTCTTGTGCTTCCATTGGTTCAACTGTTTCTGCGTACAAGTCTCTGAAATATTTTGCCCACGTATCTTCTGCAATAGTTCTTAATTGTATTGTTTCATTTGTTTCTCGTTTAAGACCGCTCAACATATTCCAAATACGTTTTTGTGCTCCGTATATATCCGCCTCCATTTCGTTGCTAAATCGCTGCCATTATTCCTCCTTTATTTCTCGTACTCTATTATTAGTCCTGTTCCTTATTTCAGTATAGATGTTTCGGTTCTCCGGTGTTGTCGTTTTCTTGTATTGTAAGTATTTTCCCTTCTTTTGCCTTGTAATGTTCTTGACTTCTAATGTAAACCAAGGTTTAATATTCGGTCTGCTGTTGTGTGACACTGTACGTGTTCCTAGGGCTTCCTTAGCACCTTTGCAGATGTTTTCTTTCAATTTGTTCCAGGCTGTGTTAAACATCATTAATGAAAATTGGCCCCTCCGAAAAAAGTATAGGGAACTAACTAGAGTCCACCCCTAATGCATTCTTATGCACCACCAATAAAAACAAAATATTCCTCTCCTCCAAATATAATCAGTATATTCTTTCTCCTGGGGCAAAAAATTGGAAAATTGCCAAAATCATGGCAAATATTAGTGTAAAAGAGATCGGAAAGTTATCGAAAGGTCAGAAAGTGTCTTTTATCGGTCGTTAAAAAAAATTTCTCCACGACTATATAATAATGCACAAATTATTTTTACATATTCAGCTGAATAATGATATAAATTCTTCACACTAGTGAAGAATGAAAAAGAATTCACTCTCGCTAGCCAATCACATTCTATGATTATCAGAAATCACGCTAAAATGAACAAATCAAATCGCCTCTTTTAAAACGTCAATATCCAACTACGCAATTCGCTTCTGACAGCGCGTCGTTTGACACGTCAAAATAATTATATAATCATAATTTCACGTATATTTATAAATCATAAAATGGACAACAGTAGCGATAGTGAAGACTTAATATGTACGCCTCCCGAAATTAAACAAATTGCTCAATCGTTCACAATGAATTTGCTACCGGAGAGATCAAAGCAAGACTATAATAAGATTTATGAATCATTTAGTGCATGGAGACATTTCAATAAAGTAAGTTCTTTTTCGGAAAACGTTCTCCAAGCATATTTCACAAAACTTTCCGAAAAATATAAATCTTCAACTTTATGGAAAATATACTCTATACTAAGAATTACATTAAAGGTTAATAATGAAATACACATTTAAAATTATTCAAAATTGCGGGCGTTGCTTAAACGAACAGGAGAAGGATTTCAAGCAAAGAAATCGAAAACGTTTACCTCAGAAAATATAAATTTATCACAGAATCTCCATACAATATATTGAGATAATTCATTTATTTATTTATTTATTTATTTATAATTATTTCTATTTAGGTTTATGTTTTTTTATAATTTTAGTTGTTGATCACCAGATGAAATTAGTCTATCAATTTTTGTGTATTATTAATGTGAGCCAGCTATACTCAGTCTATAAGGATGAAACTCTTAACCATAAACAAGGAATTATGGTGGTTGAGGATACGTCTTTTACTTTATAAATTCAAACTCGAGAAATGATTTAAATTGTAATATAATTAGTAAATAAAATTATAAACACTCAGATTATTATGTTCCAATAACTTTACAAACAATTAAATACCTATCTAATGCAACCCTGTATTTTCTGGTTATCTTATAGGAATAGAGAGGGCAACGCTAAATAAATCAACTAATGTCGATAAGAAAGATCTCTTTCTCTATAGTTATTTGGTTTTGTGTCATAAATATCAACCTATTTTCAAATGTATTATTATTTAATTGTAAATAATAATTTCTTAATTGACCAATACAATTATCGTTATGTTTTTTAAACACAATTGACACTATTAAAGAAATTCAAATATTTGACAGGATTATAATGATGGCAAAAATTATAAATCTTCACACATTCGAGAGGTAAAATGTTTGATATTGTGGTAAGTACTGATTGTTCAATATTAATTTGCTAATATGAGAGTTTTTTTTAAATATCCTTTATACTTTTTCCATCAGTGATCAATAAGAAATTATTGTTTTACTTCATTTAATGCAATAGCTCATTTTTTTAGGTTATATTGTTATGTTATATTTGAACAGTTTATAATATAAGAAAAACTTTACCTCACAGTTCGTGGTCACTCTTAAACTCAGTTCTTCAGATGATATTCTTTTCTGCTTCTTTTAATTTTGCATAGGATGGCCAAATAGTTCAAATTTATAACTCTTCCTATGTCACTATCAATCTGTCTTCCTGTATAATAATGTAGGTATTCTCAATTTACAATTCTTTTTATTACAATCTAATTCGTTAATATCTTAACTTTGATTTTGCTATCATTTTCAACCACTATTATACAACGTTCAAGTTTTGTTTCTCCTTATTATAAGTTTCAACAATTTACCTTGTTTAATAATTATAAAGTATTTTTCTCAGCTTCAGCTTTTCTTTCATACAACTTAACTTCTTTTTATTTTCTTTTACTAGATTTCTTTCTTAAGACAATTATTTTTTACATCTCTCCTTCAAAAATTCAATCTGTCATCAATGTATATTTTTCCTAGCAACCATCCATGACTTATTATTCCTACTACATTGATATTTTATTTCATGTAGAGTTTAAGTAAGCACTTCGCGCACTACTCTTGAACATTTTAAAATTTTCTTATCTAATGATTTTTTTTATAAATTAACATTTACACTAATAATTATTGGATTCATAATAATTATATCAGTGAAATTTATATTTTGTCAACCACCTTTATAATTCATTTGAGTAGAGTTTTCATTGAAATTATCCTTTAAAACCTATCAATTCTGATTTTAGTCCAATATATCTCGGAACTAAGGTACAAATTTAATTGTTTCACTTAGATGTAAAATTTTGAAATTAGTATTTTTTTTAGGTTGCATTAATCATGTATTTAATGTATGTATGTATTTAATGAAAATGGAAGACATTCAAGACCTTAATCCAGCTCTTTTAATAACCATACCTAACACTAAAACAAAGATTGTTAGAAAATTTACAGTGACGGCTGTATTTTATGAAATATGCAAAAAGTATATAACACTACGCCCAACTAATGTAACAAATACTTCTTTCTTCTTGAACTACCAACGCGGCAAATGTACTGTTCAGAGAATTGGCATCAACAAATTTGCATCAATGGGCCGACAAATAGCAGCCTCTACTTAAACTTTCCAAATGTAAATCTGTACACCGGACATAGTTTTCGTAGATCTTCTGCCACACTCTTAATTGATGCGAGGGGAGATATTACAGCTCTCAAACGACACGGTGGCTGGAAAAGTACATCGGTAGCTGAGGCCTACCTAGATGACTCAATGACAAATAAAATGAACACTGCGAACAAAATAATGCAGTCGATAAATCAAACCGGAATCACCCAAATACATACAGCACAGACTAGCAGTACTAGCACTACTAGTTTTAATCATAATTCAGTACCAACCTAATCATTAAATATTAGCAATTGTAATAACTTTACCATTAATTTCGCAAAAGAATGAATCTAAATTAAGTACCTATATTTATGTTATCTCTATTATTATTCCTAATAATGTTATAATATCATATGAAAATCTAAAGCTATCCATTAAAAATTTGAGTTACATTATCTATGTTCTTTACATTTTCATAAATAAATGTGGCCGATATCTCAGTGGTCGATAGATACTTGACTCTTACACGCGGGAAATCGAGGTGTGATTCCAAATAGAAGAATTTTTTTATGCATAGTCGTGGAGAAAGTATAGTCTTCCACTTGTGTAGAATGGCTATTATTCACTTGGATGATTCCAAAACTCACTCGCTACCCACGCTCGTTATGGAAACTTCATCCGCGTGAATAATAGCCATCATTCTACACTGGTTGAAGAATATACTATTCTTGTTAAGTGCGTAGTTGTATTCGTATGCTAGCAGGAAAAATGTTCTAAACCTAATATGCGCGTAACGTGGTCTATCGCACTGCTTCGGTGAAATAATATAAAATGTCAGTCAGAATTTCGACTAATAAACACCGTCTCAGTATATCTTGCAAACCATGCTAGTGCTTAGGGGTTTCATCCCTTTGAAGTTATTCAATTAAACCATCTACAAAATATTCAATCCATCGTATGCTGGGGAGGATCTCATATAGTATGTGCTTGTATATGTACATTGTCCTCGTAGTTCTCATATATGAAAGAAATAGTTATACCATTTTTATTGAAATAAAGTCCCCAAAATAAGGTAACAAAAACAAAATCTCCTCCTTCCCTAGTTAGTTAGACCTCATTATTTAGAGAATAAAGTTGCCCCCCCCCCAATGACAATTTAATAAAAAAAATACATGGAACAAAATCAGGTTGAAAATTAGGAAAATATGGCATCCTAGCAGAAAAAATCAGTACCAGAGATTTTATCGACGGACTTTCCCAGCAAAAAAAGCTAGCGAGTTGGATTAGTTCGAAATGGCAACCTAGAAGGCCTCACACCAATAGAGGTTATGTTACACTATCCAACACTTGTAGAATTGTTGTGATAACCATAACATCTACTCTAACGGTCTAGATCTCACATTCTGTTTTCTTCTTTCATAGTGTGTTAAATGAAACTTTCCCATGACTCAAGAGTTATTTTTTCTATCACAGACGTTAGCAGGTTTTTCACTTCTCCATTTTAAAAGTTAAATTTTCTCTTGCCACTGAGTTTTTGATTTGGACCCACATAAGCTCTATAGGCTTGACCTCACAATGATAGGGAGGGAGACGGTGCACTATGTTCCTTTCACGAACCATTTCGTCAACAACATATTTCTTGAATTGGGGTATATGTATTCTCGCGAGATTCTTTCAGATAGCCAGTTAATGATATCGCCTTGTAGCCAAGCGGTTGTTGGTGATGGAACCAATCGTCGACTGTGATAAGATGCATTGTCTATAACGACGACTGAATTTTCTTCTAGGCTCGGTAAAATCTTGGAAAACCAGGAATGCGCACATTGCGATTTCTTTGTTGTTCAGAGTGCTCTGGATGACTTCGGTCAGCTGATACAGAGCTGTCTCAGTTGACTGAACCGCTCTGTAGGTATGCTGACATTTATGAGATGGTCTATTCTCCAGGTTCTCTGTTCTTATGTAGTTATCCACTACTTTCGCCATCGTTTTGAGTAGAAACGATGTTAGACAGATGGGTCTAAAATATCGGGGATCAGTCTTATCTTTCTTCCCTATTTTTGGTATGAAGGTTACCATTGCCCTTATCCATTTTCTAGGTATTAGACCCACTGCTAGACTGCTTCTTGTAATCTTTAGCAGGTGAGAAAGAATCTCCTCTATCCCTTGCTGCAGGAGTGCTGGGAATATTCCATTCACTCCTGGTGATTTATATGGTTCAAAGGTACTTATTGCCCATTCCAACTGGTAAATATTTTCTTAGCAATGCCCCAATCTTCCTTGCGGAATTTTTTGGTGTAATTCATTGCTATTCCAGTGCTTGTTGCTGGTTCACTATCTGCAAAGTGGGTTCTTATAAGAAGAATCGATCGGTCCTATTCACCTTCCGTGTATGATCCGCCTGGCTTTTTCAGCGACATTGTGGGTTTAGTTCTCCCATTTGCCATGACCTTTTGTAGTCTGGCCGCTGTGAAAGTGATCTTTCCGCAAAAGGCTTGAAAATTGAGCCTTTTGGCCTTCCTAATCTCTTTATTGTACTGAGTAAGCTTCTCAGTGCACCCCTGCCAATTACCGTCACGTTTGACTCTATTAAAGAGCCGACGGACCTCTTTTCTGAGGTTTGACAGGTTCTCATTCCACCAAGGAGCATCCTTTTCTGAACTAGCTTTCGACAGTGGGCAACTGGAATGAAAAGCTACCATCATTGGCTCACTGATCTGTTCGACTGTTTGTTCCAGGTGGTGCGGGTGATTTTCCCCTTTCACTTCGACGTGTTCCAAATTGTCCTTCAGATTAGTCTTGTAAAGAGACCAATCAGTATTTCTAGGATTTCGGATTGTAGGAATCGAGGTAGTATCTCCCTCTATCCCAAATTCGATGATCATATGGTCGGAAAGTGATGGCTCGCTCATCACCCTCCAATCTTTTACATTTTTCCTAGCAGCAACATTAACAATTGTTACGTCCAGGACCTCTTCTCTAGCTCTCGTGACAAGAGTGGGGGTTATTTATTCATTTAGTTACTACCAATAGTAACAGCTTATATACATTTCTCAAATGTTTTTCTTTTGCCAGGGAACAGCTCCAGCTTCTAATACAAAATATTTCGTTAAAAGGTTTCTAACATTATTTGATGCTAGTCCTCCTCTTGCTGTGCGCTGCTCTGGCAAATTTTCGAGCCCTGTTATTGTTGTAATGTCTTCAATTTCAAGTCGATCTTCATCTCTTATGAAGTTATGTTTGATATAGACATCCGGAAATAATTGAAGAATTTAGTATAGTCTTCAAACAGGGTATAGAATACACCAACCTCGCACCTCTTTTCATTTATTGGATGAACCCAGTGAAGTTGAGTATGTATACGTGTCTTTCGAAGGCGGTGTAATAGTCACATTGCAATAATTTTGCTTTTGCGATCCATTCAACACAATGTCTACTTCACTCCACGACCATCGAACGCAAACTAACTAGACGCTCGAGAAGAACACGTAACGTGTGCAAGTAAACAAACATGTCACGGACAAAAGTTGTTCGAATAATTTCAGTACGTAAAAATCCGCAGTGTTTGAAACGAGCGTAAACATATTGTTCGTTATTCTATGTGCATTTGGTTGAATATGGGTGATTAAAAAAGATGCTAAAAAATATAACATTTCTATTCATAGTAATACTTCTAGCAATTTTGTTACTCCACTAAAGCAACAACAATCAGTATTTACAGGGATTTTTATTTCAAAGTACCTACACAAACTGAGAAACACTTCATTCTACTCTAACGAATGATTATATCACGGCTAAATTCATGATACATGCGAAATGCAATGAACTTTTGAAAGTAAACAATTAGAAAACCGGTCTGAGTCACATGAATCGAGACAATAACTTTATATAATTAAACGCATGTTTAATTATTCCAATTATATTTGAACAGAGTTAAAATATGCGCTGATTCACTAAAGCAACAAAGTTTATTGTTAAACTAGAATCCAAATTCGTAATCGTTAGTAGTACATTAAACTATTTATTTTCAAGTAGAAACTACTGAAATATAGAACATTATTTTGAAACTCGAAAACTTTATTTGAGAACAGCTTGTTCCACGAAAAGCTGCGTTATTTGAATGATCTATTTATTGGTTAGATAATTAATATGAATTCACTAATAGCATTATCTAGTAAAAACGGATAATCCTCCCAATTCAAAATATTCAATTCACGATGAAACAATAGGAAAACATTGGAAATGGGGATGTAAATACTCAAAAATAATTCAACCAAATCAGTGGAATTTCAATTAATAAACATGCACTCATTGACATAGGATGTAATGAATCGATTTGGTTGACACTTAAAATTAGTTTTACTAATATATTTGATACAATAATCTGAACGATATTATATATTGTTAAAGTATTGAAATTTATATAATTAATACAAGGACAATTTCCATGAGCTAGCCAAAATTTAAAATTAAATAAAATATTGGATATAAATACATAATTTTTTTTAATAATCATATGAATTTCAAGATTTTAACAAAATGGCGCCCAACGTGGGGCGATTTTTCTAAAAAGTGGGGCTCCATAAAAAATCTTTATAAAAAATATTCTGCTCTTCTAATTGAAATGGCTATTTGAACTCAAAATTAGACTATACATTTTTTTGGTTTATTGAATGTTCTGGAGATTTAAGTCAATAATATTTGAATTTTCCTTAAAAATAATCAATATTATAATGATCAATCATAGAGTATAGTATAAAATGGATCAAATGAATCTTAGAGATGGGAAGAGAAGAACAAGAAGAGGGTAAGAAGATAAAGAGATCAAAGAAACTGGACAAGGTGAAGAAGGAAAGAATTACTTAATAAAGATGTTAAAGAATATGGAAGAAAATAGACAGAATGATATGAAGGAAATGGAAGAAAATAAACAGAATGATATGAAGAGAATAGAAGATAACGTGAGAGAAATCATACAGACTGAAATAAAACTACAGGAAAGAAATATGATGGATAAAATAGAAGAAAAGCTGTAAATTGTAAACAAACAAATGAAAGAAGCTAGGATACACAATGAATACCTTTTAAAAGCAATGAAGCAGGAAATAAGAGAGGAAATAATAGCAAGATTGACGGACATGGAGAAATTACAATTTACTGAAATAGGAAAATTGAAAGACAATAAAAATGAGATGAAATATGAAATAAAAGAAAACGCAAGAAGATGGGCAAAGAAATAATCAGAACAAATAAAGATATACAATTGTTGGAAGATAGTTTGAATCAAGAAATTAAAAAAAAATGTTGATCTCTGGAAAGGACGTTAAAGGTTTTGCTCCGCAAATGTATTTAAGATTGCTAAACATTGTAAAATTGAACATTAGGAATGTAAATATTGTATGTTAAGAATTGTTAGTGAGTAAAAGTAATAGACATTGAAATATTAAACAAACTTAAAAGTGAAAATATCCGAGAGAACGAAAATTAAGTAGTGGACATATTTGAAAGGACTGGAGATGTTAAGAGATTATTGAACATTTTGGTACAGTGCGAATAGACTTTTGTAAAACGAGGAATGGACTGTTGGGAAGGATAGTTAAAGTATTTAGTATTAGAAATAGTTATTCATAGTATATAGGCAATTTTAATTTTTAAATATAAACTTAATTTGAACTCAAAATTGAAAAAAAGAGTCAAATTAAATAATATTATTCAATGCTTCACCTAAAAATATAAATATAATTAAAAAAATAACAATTTCCAATATTTTAACAATATACAGGGTGTCACGCATAAGAACCGACACAGAGCAGAGGCGTATAGGGGAGTCCAAAATATGACGATTGGGGGCAATTTACCTCTATACCAAGTTGCATCCCTGAGGAGTTATAGGGCCTCAAAGCGGGACATTTATTTCTTTGCAACCCTTTAACTTAAAAATACCAAATTTGGTACACTGTATTAGACTGTTAGTAGCATTAAGTAATGGTAAGTAGAAGGCGATCGCATCATTCTGGGGAGTTAATTAGGGGTGACCTAACCTTAAAATTTCACAGAATTTTTTTATCTGCTATTCGATTTGAAAATTTCTATTTTCATACCATGGATAACTTAATTCTTAAACTTTTTTTACTCTTGTAATTTTGCACAAAATTTTGTCATTTTCAAGGAAAAATCGAATAACCAAAGACATGTTTTCAACAATGTTATTTAAAAAGTTACAAAAAAGTCAAGAGTGGGCTATGAATTTATACATCAAATTTGACAATTTGGAATTCAGTTCTTGTAGTAAGTAAATTGTTATAATTTTTTTTTAAATGAGTGGAAAATTCTCATTTAGTGAACGTGGATAATCATGAAATGTCACAGAATTTTTTAAAGGAGTCTGTTTGTTCTTCTCCAGTTGATTCCCTAGAAGAATTGTGGAATTGCACTGCAGACAAACGCAATATAATAAAAAATGATCATCAGCTACTGGCCAGAGTCGACTTCAATTTTCGGCGAAGAATAATGTTGTGTCTAAGAGAAAATGGTGATCATTTTCAGCAATTTATTTAAATTAAAATGTTCATGTTCTTTCTACAATATTATTAATTTATTTTCCTTATAAATTGTTCTTATTTAAATGTATTTATTAATTCGTTGAATCTGAAATAAAATTCAGGATATGAATGGAGTAAATTACTTCCAATAGTTATTTGCCTATTCCTTGAAAATGACAAAGTTTTATGCAAAATTACAAGAGTAAAAAAAGTTGAATTAAGTTATCCAGGGTGTGAAAGTAAAACTTTTCAAATCGAATAACAGATAAAAAATTCTGTGAAATTTTAAGGTTGGGTCACCTCTAATTAACTCCCAAAAATGGTTCTATCGCCTTCTACTTACAATTACTTAATGCTCTTAACAGTCTTCTACAGTGTACCAAATTTGGTATTTTTAAGTTAAAGGGTTGCAACGAAATTAATTTTTTTCGTAATTTTGGGCCCCACTTTGAGGCCCTATAACTCCTCAGAGATGCAACTTGGTATAGAGGTAAATTGCCCCCAATCGTCATATTTTGGGCTCCCATATACGCCTCTGCTCTATGTCGGTTCTTATGCGAGACACTCTGTATATAGACAAGCATCCCACAGAACACGCTCGATTCGATCATAGACCACGAGCCACCAATATGAAACCTCCCGTGGGAATTTAGGACTATTTTTTGTTGTTATTACCTACCAAATTAAGAATTAAACTGTGTGATCTTTTTACAATTACAGCATATTCCGAAAACTAACGAAAAATCGAAAAATTCAATTCTATGTTTCGATAATTTTAAACTACTATGGAGTACATTAATTACCATATTTTTTATGAATTTATTCTGTATATGTTCAAGTCCTATAATGAAAATAATTTTTTTTTATAAAAAAACTCAATGAACAGCCTATAATTGTAAAGTATCATTTGTAATAAACTGTCATTTTCTTCATCCTCTTGTATTATGTCGTCTAAGTCTTCAAAATCATCTGGTTTAAAGCTTTCTGTAACGTCAAGCAGTTCGGGTGGCAACGAATCTCCTTTAATCCAATCAAACTTGAGTTCACCAATCTCCAACTTCCACCCATGTCCCATTGGAGTTCGTGCGTTATTCCATACGTATCATTGGTAGTTGACACATTTTATGTGGGTTTCTAATGACGTTTTGCATGGGGAAATAGACTTAAATATCCACACCTTGATTGTTGAGCAGAGAAAATTCAGTTGTGGGAGAATACTTTTGTGAGAACAAATCAATACGTAGTTTGTTTATATTTGTGTACTCCTTATTACTGTACCGGCAACAGACGAATTCCTCCAGGCTGGTCAGTACGTGTCGGTGATGCCCCTAACGATGTAAAGATATGTACAAATTTTAGAACTTTTTTCAATTTAGATTGTGCAGACAACTTTCCATGACGATCAAAGGAACTGGTGGTGTCACATCCGGACAGGTCATGCTTATTCAACAAAGCGTAGCTCATATCTACATCTAAATTATGAGAAATGGCGGTAACATTTATGGTCCTTCGTTTGTTACCATTTCCAGTATCAAAGAATATTATGTTTTCAATATTGCTGGCATATCGTATTAACAACATAAATATGTCTGTGTCCGGGGATCTACCTCTGATGAGTGAATTTTCAGTAATAATATAACAAGAGAGTGAGAATAAATTGGAAATAATTTGACAGATTTTTTGAAAACTTGTTGCCAGGCAATAGTCACGAGAGCCCGCAGGGCTCGAGTGGCTATTTCCAAATGGCAACAAGTTTGAACAAAATCTGTCAAATTATTTTCTAATTTATGGAACTCGCGAGTTATATTTGACTAGATTATTTTTTGATTCACAAATTTTTACAATAAAACTATCATAAAATTATTGAAAAATTTAATCTAATTAATTATTACAATATACGAGAATATCGTTGACACATTGTGAATATATTAAAAGAATTAACAATTTAAATTAGTACAATGAAAAACGCAATTATTAAAAATATTTCGAGACTCGTTATTTATTGAAAATTTGGAATTGCTTGTTATATTAAGTGTTTCCTCCTGCGTATTTCTCTAAGATTATTTATTTATTATATTTGAATGATGTTCTTGGTTCAATTGTAAGTATGGTTTAATCGAACTTGCAGAATTATGACCAGTGACCTTGATTAGTTCTTGTTCTCCTACACCAGCGTTTGAAAGGTTACTTACTGCACTTGATCTGGCAGAATGGTTAGTTATTTTTCTAGTAACTGTGTCTAGACCTACTTTTTCTGCGGATTCTTTAATCCATTTTGAAATGGATTTTATTCCCACAGGAACGTTTTTATACCAAGAACCATGAGTTTGCCAAGCCGGATTTGGAGTAAGAAACAAGCGTTCGGTTTTAATATTTTCTTCACGTTTACCCATTAGTTTTTCAAAAAGACGAATAGGGCAAATATCTGGGTTATTTATGTTTGGAGTCAACCATTTACTATTAGCGCACCTTTGTGTTCCACCCTGTGCAGTTTTTGTGAAGATGGGATTGTATTTAATGCGGCCAGTATTTAATCTTATTATGCCGGTATCTTTTTTAAAATAATGAACTAACATTTCGTAGCTTCTCCTCCCCTCCTAGCTAGGTCATACGATGCAACGTGAAAAAACTTTCTTTGCAATCCACAAGGTGTATCTTCGTCGCAATAGTTAACAATTTGCAACAATTCTGTATTAGAAAGTGCCACAGAACTTTGTTTGTGCTTTTCAGGATGTTTTTGTAAAATTTTTCTTTTTGCATCTCTTGCATTTCGAGCCTTTTTGAATTCTACATCATGGAAAGGATCAAAGGACCTGTTATACTTAATAAAGTGAAGTTCTTGAACTAATTTTGCCATTTTATTCCACATTGTCCTCATTACTGCTTCTTTATAATCATTTCCGTCTTCTCTTTTCATGTTATAAGCCCAGAATCAATGCCAGAGTAGCTGTTGTAGTAGATTGATCCAGAATATAATTCCTTTCTTTAGTGAAGGTCTTAAATTGTCTCCATATAGACTGATTACTTAGAGTATTTTTGGAAGTAGTTTCTAAAATCTTTTTTGTTATTTCTGCATCAGAAAAGGTACTAAGCCGATCATTTTCACCCATTTTATACGTATATCGCGTGCGTTGACACAAATAGGTAATTATTTTGACAACTATCTGACACTTGCTAGGCAAATAAAAGCCACAGTGATTATTCCCGAGAATAATCACAAGAGATTTATTCCCACTATAATAATGACATAATTGGTTGGAACTTACCCTTGTGACAAATAAAGGAGCATTTCATTGGTTTTAAGAAACGTCAAAAAATAATCATGACAATATTTTGAACCAAAAAAGCAGTGTAATATTATTTTCGTATCTGATTCTTCTTGTGAAGAGCATAGGTCTTCTTGTGTATCCTCTTGACTAGTGAAGCAAATGCACTGATTACTATGTGACAAGTAAAGATTCCTTCCACGTAAGTAGTGGGCATATTTGTGCTGAGCCCATTCATTATGTAGCAGATTAACCAGTTATTTCTTATTTTTGCCATTAGCACGAATTTTTCTCCAATCCAGTGGAATCTTGGTTTCAGGCCCTCTTATTAAAAACGTATCTCCACAACCCCTTCTTTGTCTTTCAATGTTTTTAATAGATACGTATCCGTAACAAAATATATTCTGCTGCATTTTGGTAAACGGTCCAAGGCAACCTCTACTAGTTCACCAACGGTTTCTGGAATATTAGTAAGAGCCTGAAAGTAAGCCATACCGCCAATCATATACATACATTTTTTAATCTTAGCAGGTTCGTGTATTATACCTTTGACCTCCAATGCATTGAGTAGTTTGGATTTTTCTGTCTTTGTTAGACATCGGCAGTGGCTAATGCCCAGGGGCCGGGGGTTACACACCAGTCTCCGCTCTATTAAGGTTAACTGGAAGTTGTTATGAGGTCTACTATGAAAAGTTTTTGAAAATTCATGGAAATTATTTCTAGATTCTTTCCAATATCCAATACTATTAAATGATTCAGTTCTGGTAAATTATTACAAACAATATTCTGGTTGCAATCCTTAAATTTGTACTTTCTCTATACCTACCTTGTCTGTTTGATGTAGAAAAATATGTAGCCACTTAACAGCCTTAATCTTTCATACCTTTGTAGCAGAGTTGAACGAAACCATACCAATATAAATTTGTAATATTTACTTCGAGAAACATATAGTTGGGAACTTCCATTCGCACATCTGCCAATTTGAAAATAACAATTTTTCTAACCAGATATTGACCGTATTCTGAGAGAAAAACATCTACTTTTCTTGCTATATGTTGCAATAAATATTGAACTACATTTTCCCCGAGGATATAACAAGTCAATTCACACTGTCCCTAGAATAAACTTTATCAAATAAACTCAATTTCAATTTGGGTTTTGCCATTAAGTTCAATAACTAAATAAAAAAATTTTTCTACGCCCTATCTTTAAAGTACCTTGTATTTCATCGGTCTGCAGCGCTTAAAGTGGTTGTTTATGGTTAGAATGAAAAAAAGTAAAAAAGCGTTAAAAAAGTGCCATAACGTTAACTTTATTTCACGCTTCCCATAAGCTAACACAATGAATCTTGGCTGGGCATCGAGGATGGACTTTCATGAAACTTGCAATACGTATAATTGTAATTTACCGAAGGAGCTTAATTAAAATATCCCAAATTTTTATTTGAATTTTATTTTTTTGTATAGGGCTGTAGAAAAAATAATGTAACATGTGCATAAAGTGTCTTTTTTTCACTCATGGAATTGCCGTCAACTTTTTCCATTCGTGAAAAAAAGTACCACTTTATGCACTTGTTGCATAATTACTATTATTCCATTTGTGTTTTTTCCAATCTAATTACGCTGCCTCAATTACATCGATATGTTTAAGTGACGACGCCATCGAATTTCTCGTAACTGTTTACATGCCATATATGAAGTTTGGCAGCTAGAACTGATGCTTAAAAGACTTTTTCCTACTATTTCCGATCACGTGACGCCAACAAAATTCTGATGACTGTTTTTGATTATATTTCAAGTTGAAATTCGTCGACTGGCGTAGACATTTAACTAGATAAATAATCTTAATTTGACAAAATTAATATCGAAATTAATAATTTATTATGTACAAATTTACAAGAATGGTACAAACATATGAATGTTGAACTTCGGTGGTTTCAGATCGGAAGACACTTTATGTTTCGATTTGATGAATATTCACTTGGCTCGTATAGAAACTAAGTAACGATGTGTTAGACTTAGTGTCTCTGATTGTTTGACTTTGAGTGAAGTTACTTTGATATGTAACGACGACTCGATGAACTCGATTGAGTGTTGAATGGAGTTATGAACTGATTTCGTTGTGAAATAACTTGAGTATTGAACTGATTTCGTTATTGAGTGTTGAACTCTCTTCGATGAGTAGTGAAAAAGCTGATTTCTTCACGTTGTCCTTCCTTCCTTTCTTCTAGCCGTTTTCTATCCGTTGGATATAGGCCTCTCTCAATGCTCTCCAGGTTTCCCTCTGTTGTGCAACCTGATACCAATTTAAACCTGCTGTGCGTTTTATATCGTCGTACCAACGTTGTTAAGGTCTGCCAACGCTTCTCCTCTCGCCCCAATGTCTCTATCTAGTCACTTTGCTGCTCCAGTTGTTGTTGTTTCTAGCAATATGCCCAGCCCAGTTCCATCTGAGTGAGGCTATTCTTCTTTCGATGTCTTCGATTTTTGACGTTCTCCTGATCCATTCGTTAGTTTTTCGGTCTTTCAGTGTTACTCCAACTATATTTCTCTCTATTGCTCTTTGATGTGTTTTGAGCTTGTTCAAGTTTTTTTTTTGTCAAGAACCAAGTTTCCGATGCATATGTAGACACTGGCAGGACACATATATTGTATACTTTTGCTTTTAGTTTCATTGGTAGATTTGACTGAAACACCTGTTTTAGTTTGCAATATGCTGCCCATCCTAACCGTATTCTCCTATTGAGCTCTGTATTCTGGCATTTCTTACTAATTGTTATTTCTTGGCCTAGATAAATGTCCGACGCTACTTTTTCGATTAACTGGTTCTCACTGGTTAGTGTATTGGTAATTGTATCTTCTTTTGTCATGAATTGGGTTTTATTTATTTTTATCTCTAGTCCAACCTTGTTTGCTTCATGGTATAGTTCCTGTATCATGCCTATCAGTTCTGCCTTGGTTTGAGCGAATATGACGATGTCATCTGCAAATTTCAAGTTGTTCAGTTTTTCGCCTGCTATGTTTATTCCTCTGTCTTCCCAGTGTTAATTTCGAAATACATCTTCGAGAACTAGCGTGAATAATTTTGGTGATATCACGTCCCCTTGTCCCACTCCTCTTCCAGTCTTTATCTCATTTGTATCTGTTTGCATCCTCATCTTCATTTTAGAGTTTACGTAGATGTGGCTTATGATGTCGATGTATCTTTGATCGATTCTGGCTTTTCTCATTGCTCGGATTACCGCCCAGGATTCCACCGTGTCGAAGGCCTTCCTACAGTCAACAAATGCCATCCATGTTGTGATGTACTTCGTGGCTTTCTCTATTAATACTCTGATTGTGTGTAGGTGTTCTATTGTACTCATATTTTTCCTGAAGCCAGCCTGTTTTTTCGATAAATATGCCTCAAATTTATTTTCTAATCTATTGGTAATTATTTTCATGAATAGCTTGTAGATATGTGAGAGAAGACTTATTGGTCGGTAATTTTCAAGACTGGCCGGATCTCCCTTTTTATAAATAAGGATAACTATGGAGGTATCCCAGTCTGTTGGAACGATTCCTTCATTCGGGCATTTGTTAAAACGCGATTTTAGTTGTTCCATTAGAATTTTTCCTCCTCCCTTCAGCATCTCTGACGTTGTAAGACGTGTTAAATATAAATCTTCAAGGGGCGTGCTTACACGTGGATTTGGTTGACTAAAAGGAAATAAACATTTCCTATTGGCCAGTATCATTTCACTCGCCGGGATCATCGACAAGAATCAACAATGGACGCCTCCAATAGATATTTCAGTTTCTATTGAATACTCCAATACCAAGACAGTCCTATTGTAACCTTTTACTCAGAAAGGTTATTCAAATGTTTTATTACAGGCTTCCGACCATCTACCATAAAAATGCACGCACAAAGTGACAATAAGCTACAATTTTAGTTTTGCTTTAGGATTTTTACAACACAATAGATAATAGTGTGAAACGTGACATTTTCCTAAATATTTAACTATAGGATTTCAAACACAATGCGAAAATATGTCTCTCACGACTTTCAAAATGTGTTATTTCAATACTTCAAGAAAATTATTTACAATTATTATTGCGAAACGTGATATTTTGAAAGTATTTAACAAAAGCTGCGAATAAAGTGTAACTACCCTTTGAATTTACAACAATACAAAGATCTATCAATTCTTTAACACATTTTTACAGCGTTAGCAACTGAAATGAATTTACGCCTTGAATATATACAATGACGAAAAGAAGTAACATACAAATATCTTACATATTTTTAAAAGCATCGTCAACAATATAATTCAAGATTTTCTAATCTTGAACAGTGACTCTCATTTCTTAGAAAAAATATGAAGGAGTGATAAAATTAGATTTCATAACAATGGTATTGTTAACCGCCATAATTGTCCGCAGGAAAATCCAAAGTGGATGTAAGAGACCAATTTTCAAATAATATTGGGAATCAATGTTTTGTGCAGTTTCTTTAACGGTCGGTATGTTTATGAAGGAACATTAACGGGACAAAGATAGTTAGATTTTCTTCAAAATATTCTATAATAATTACTTGAAGATATTCACTTAAATGGAAGGCAAACAATGTAGTTGCAGCAAGATGGAGCATCTCCTCACTTTTTTGGGCAAGTTAGAGAATATCTTGATAACACATTTCCTGGAAAATGGATTGTTTGATTCTGTGGCCACCTCGTTCTCCGAATATTACACCTTCAGATTTCTTTCTTTGGGGTTACTGAAAATGTGTAGTTTATGTCACACCCCGACTAATTTAGCTAATTTAAAGGATAAAATAAGACAGGCATGTCAGACCGTAACACCCTAAATGATTGCGCGATGTACAAATATCTTTTAACAAGGTTTGAACTTGAACCGTTGCCGGAACAATTGTAACAATCTGCGGACACATAGATTCATTTTTTTTTTAATTTGGGCTAGTTAATAAATTAAGGATAACTAAATTCAAAATGAAGACCCTAATATATTATACTTTATGTACACCAGCTCAAAAGACCTGGGCCGGTCACAAATTCCGAAAAAAAAATGAAGAAGAAATAATGTTTCAACTGTCCCCGGGGATGTTATTTTGGCACAAGCAAAACCCATAAGAATCTCATTATCATACGTCCGAATATAAAAATTGTTAAAGAATCAATCTCTTATCACTACTACAGCAATCAATAAAATTTACTCTTTGTAAATTAATTAATAGTTAATTTCAATACAATTTCTTTCACTTCTTATATAAAGTTTAAAAAAATATGCTCTGTCGAAACCAAAAAAATTGTAGACGTTAAAATTTTTATTTAAAATCAATAAAAACAAAAAGATCATATTTACAAAGTACTGATTGCCATTTCTGAGTTCAAAATTAGATTTTTGGAAAGATAATTGATATTAAAGAAATAAAATTCATCCACGACTATGACTCTAATCCGCTCAATTACCATAACGTCAATTTACAATTAGGTCGGAAGTCAATAAAGAATTCTAATTAGACTGGACTTGATTGTAAATTAAAATGCCTGGAAACGTGATTGATTTTCAATTTCAAACGGTACTGTTTTGTTATTATGGATTTGTGTTTAATTATCTGTTGTTCCAAAGCGAATTTAATTAATTATCTAAGGTAATAGGTATGTTACATACGACAATAAATAAAATAAACAATCTAGATCCGAAAAAATAATTGTTGTACTTATCCTTGTCATTCTTCTTTTAATTATATATTCCATTCAGTTTCTTAGATGGATAGTGTAGTAGAGATAGTTTTTTAGAAATTATTATTCCAACTCCTTTCCGATGATTTCTGTCTGGGTTTCCTGAATAGAAGAAGACTTTTCCTTCTGTTACACATTTTCCTATGTCAGGCCACCATGTCTCTGCTACCCCAAAGTACATCTATTTTCAACCTGTCCATTTCTTGTATTACATTAGCCAGCTTCCCAGCTTCATATAGACTTTATACGTTCCATGTACCTATTTTGATCTTTCTTCGTAGATTTACTTTGACTACTTTTTTATTATTTAACACTGTTCCCTCCAGAGATCCGATTGAAGAACTATTTTTACCTCTGGAAAATTTCGAGTTAAATGAGGTCATTTTGGTTCTCTTGGGATACCTATCTTACAGATCCTTAATACGGTGGTTTCTCTTTGTCTTCCGTATTTTTATGCCGTTGGCTAATTTCTTGGTTCATTCGCCTTTAGAGCCAGTTTCCCAGCCCTAGGACAAAATAGTGCCTTTCCATTCACTGCCTCCTCCTCCTCCTAGGAGAGGCTATATTAGGCGCATCCTACCCCTCACTCCCCATATAAGTAACATGAAAAATATATTAAACTTAATAATTTTATACCCATTAAAAAATATTGTAGTTCGGTCTTCTTGTAGCTTTTATTTGGTATTTTATTGAGCTGTCGTGAATGATAAGAAGCGTTGTCAAGAACTACCACTCTATTTGGCTCTAACTTTGGGATCAATGTGAATTCAAACCATGTTCTTATGATAATCAACGTTGCAATTTTCCATTTTTCCACATATTTTCAAGGCATTTGGAACCCATCCTTCATTTCCACCGCAATGTATAATAACAAGTCTGGATCCTTTATTTGCTGCCATTATTGGCATACATATTTTTGACCGATTAGTCCATCCTTTATTAACCGTGTCGTATGTATCATCCTTAGTTACTTGTTCCAAGTTTGTATATCGCATATCCACTATTCTTCTGCTTTCCATGACCGTTTGACGTTTATTAATTTATCATTTTGAATTTGAATCCCAATTTTTTAATCCAGTTTCCAATAGTTTTCTTACAGAAATTTACATTACGGCCGACATTTGTCAATTTATTTCTTATTATTTCAATCGTTGGTAACTCATTACTTTTGTAACAGTCATATATGGTGTTTTTTGAAAAAAATTATAATTTTATTACAGACACATCTAAAAGTTTGATCAATCCTTTATCACATCACTTCTTGCGTTAATAAGGCTCATTCTTGGCTATTGTACGTATAGTTGACGGAGAACTTCTGTTAAATCAGATACTGCTTGCATTAATTCTGTTTCTTCATCGAAACCAAACTTTTCCTGTAAATTCTTATACACATTGAAATATACCTTCCGTGTTTTCAAATTTAAATGACGTCGAATCCTGGTTTCACTGTTACACACAATGTTTTGGACCGAACTCGATATTTCCCTAAGATGCCACATTGTAAATATTTAACTTTTAACTAAAAATATAATTGCTCTATAATAAATATATTTATTCGCCCAAATTACTCAGAAAAACACTACACCCTTTCTTGAAGAGTGAGTGTGGCTTATCTGTGGTGAACACCTGTTGTGTTCGAAAAAATTGCCAACCCAAAATATACTTATAGTAAAAGATGGGAAAAATAATAAGTTATTTGAAATTTATATTCCTAATTATTCTTAATAAAACGAGATATAAGGTAGTGTTAATTATCTGGTGTTATATTTAAGATGTTTTTAAATATAAATAGGGTGATATTGTTTAAAGGAATGCATTTTGTTCTATACATTAACGCTAAGTATCTTATAAAGTAGGATGGCGCTCCATAATTGCGGGTTAAAAATAATCGACAGTCGATAAATGTATTTAATAATAATAAAATTATTTGATACATTTTAACGATTATTAGTTGAAATTATAATATTAACTGAATATATCGTCAAATAAGCATTTTAAATTATAATATTGACTGGACTATGACGGTATTTAAGTCAAGCGATAAGCCGAAACCTTAAAGTTTGCACTATATCTCTTACGTCGACTATATCCTGTGGTACTTTTCCATCAATTTCACAGTTTTTTTTTTCTATTTCTTTTTCTGGCCAGGAGGCCATTTGGCTTTGGGGCTACACCCCATTTAGCCACGATAGTTTATTGTTTTATTATATTTTAATTAATATACTGTCACTCTATCTTCCATGCAAATTTCCTAAACTTCCAAAATTCTGGGGGAAATGAAAGAAGAAAAACACATAGGATAAACAGGGACACCCTCTTCACGCTAAGGTGCCCGTCATAGCGACTTTGATTAGACATACAAGAAAGGCAACGGTTAAAGGGGATTTGCTACAAAAGGACAAACAGAGGGAACCAAATCTAACTCGTTCATACTGTGTTGATATATGCATTCACACGAGACAAAATAAAAATAGCAATATTATATTTTTCGTTTGGTGCGTTTAAGGAATTCCCATAAAATATCTCTTATGATAGGTTTCTGAGAGCTTATGTACAAGAGAGAGACTATGTTTTGAGGAAAAGATATCTTCTTAGCTGATAGGAACTTAAGCAAATATTCTGTTGCTTCTCTATTATACCTACAGTTAAACATCCAATGGTTGATATCGTCGAAACTTCCGTCACAGTCACATGTATCTGCGGTAGACAATTTAATTTTGTAAAGGTATGAATTAACTGTAGCATGTCCAAAAAGGCATCTGATATACATAGTATATATTTTCCTGGAAGGAAGGCTTCGTTCAGCTAGAGGACTATAGGGAAGAGCAGGATATATCTTGCAGTAGGTATTGTTACTATGGTTTGTGAAACCTGCCCATTCAATTTTCCAATTATGTTTGAGGCTTTCTTTTCTAAATGATATTATATCTCCCTTTGATAATTCGTTGATTACAAGACCACAGGAAGCAGCAGCTTTAGCAAGCTTATCTACTTTTTCATTGCCTGGAATTTGAGAATGTCCTTTAACCCATATAAAGCCAACGTTTTTGTTTAAATTCTTCAGACGTGTTACTTTTTCAATGATGCTGATTGTACTGCTATTAGTGTATATATGTTTCCGGTAGTTTCTCAATGTCATTAAGGCTGATTGAGAGTCAGATAAAATCATATACTGTTCATATTCTAAGTTACTATTAATGATCCATTCCAAGGCTTTGTTGATGGCTACTAATTCAGCTGTGAAGATTGAACAGTTTGGATTTAATTTGTATTGTAGGGATACTTGTAGGTTTTGTACATAAAAAGCACTACCAACTTCCGCACTAGATTTGGATCCATCGGTGTATATTTTGCAAATTGTATCTCGGGTACGTAGTTCTTCATTTGGTACAAAATAGTGAGTGTTTAGAGAGTCGTAAGAGGGCAATACTACATTGGGTTCGGAGAACAAAATGTTGAAGTTGGAACTGAAGAATGGGATTCCTTCTCCTTGAAATTGATATTGAGATAAATTAGGGAAGGCAATAGCTAAGATGGGAGAAGCTTTATTTTGCCACCATTTAGAGGTTAAATTTTGGATAGAGATAGCAGCTATTTTATCTAATAGGGAATTTTGCTTATAAGCTTGACACTTAAGTACATATTTTTCAGCCAAAAATAGGCGTCTCAGGTGGAGGGGGGGTTCATTACATTCTGCCAAGAGAGCCGGGGTAGGAGTAGACTTCAAGGCTCCTAGGACCAATCTTAAGGCTTTGTATTGTATTCTGTCAATTTTATTTAAACGTGATTTGGTAGCAGATCCATACAAAAAAACAACCATAATCCAAGATTGATCTAGTATAGGCCCTGTAAAACATTAGATTTATTTTCGGATCGGCTCCCTATTCATATCGATTGATCACTTTTAATATATTGAGACTTTTCTCACATTTACCTATGCATTTGTTAATCTGTGCCTCCCAAGTTAGCTTGGAATCTAGCGTAATGCCTAAATAGGTATAGCTTTTAAGTACCGGAACCTCAAATTGACAGGATTGTACACTACTTATTTCCGGTAATCGATGTCTGGTGAAGAAAACCACTGCTGACTTGTTAGGTGATAATTCGAGTCCATGGTCATCAAAATATTTTTTACAGCTGTTCATATTTTTCTTAAGAGAGTTTATACACTCATCAACTGTTTTCTCAACCAAGTATAGGCAGAAATCATCGGCATATTGTAAGATGGATGAACTAATGGCCATAGTGTGAAAGTTTAGGGTATACAAATTAAACGATAAGGGACTTAGCACTGATCCTTGAGGTAAACCTTTGCTCACTATTCTTGGTCCAACCAATCTGTTGTTACACCCAATGAAAACTTGCCTGTTAACAAACTAATTTATTAAGGCGTATGCGCATCTTCTAGGCACTCCTAGATTAGAGAGTTTACTATAAAGCAAGTTTAAAATAACGTTATCATATGCACCAGATATATCCATGAACAGGGCTGCAAGGTAGTTATTTTGGGAGTAAGTCATCTGTATGTCCGTGGTTAGGTGTGAAATGTAGTCAATGGTGCCTTTGCCTCTACGAAATCCACATTGCAGCTCTGGGAGAATGCCCGAATTCTCCAACCACCATTCTAGACGATTCTATTTTTTTGTATAATACTAGAGTAGCCAGGATTATTAATGATTTTTTCGGCTTCCTTAAAAGAAATGTTAAGATTAGCCATGGCTTCTTTAGTCCTAGCCTGTTTTCTGTACTCGGGACATTCTTTAAAAGTGGAGTTGTGGTTGTTATTTTTACAATAAATACAAAAAATATCACAAGAAGGACAATCAGCTTCTTTCTCATTCCCACATATTCTACACTTCGTTTTACCTTTACACTGTGATGCAGAGTGCCCATATCGCAAACAACGGAAGCATTGCATGACTGGATTGACGTAGACGTCCACTGGACATCTAACTTTATTAATAACAATATATTGAGGGATGACTTTCCCTACAAATGTAACTATTATTATTTGACGCGGAACGCGTACTGAAGTATCCTCTTTTTGAATTAATCTGGTCATACGATGAACCTTTTTAATGAGGACAGGCGAGTTAATGATTTTCGTGAGAGTGTCTTCACCCAGAGATGGATCATCATAACGGACTATACCACGTTTCTCCGTTAGATGACTCGGGATGTAAGCAATTAGATTATTTTTCTTAAAAAAAGCATCTTCTACCAATTTATTAGCGATACTACCTGACGTTAATTCTATTTTTATGCGATTCCTCCCGACAGTACTGATTTCAGAGATAAACTTCTCGTATTCCCCGAGATTAACTAACTTTTCTCCTAATTTCATTGAATTCAAGCGACCAATATTTAATTCCAAATGTTCAACAAAAATATGGTACGGCCCTGTATCGCAGTTCCTGAAGCGATTTGAAATATCGATAGGTAAGCGTCTATGTCTATTAACGTTATCATTGTTATTTTTTGCCTGGACCTTATCATTACTTTCACTGTCGGAATTCATGTCATCGTCTACAATAACCAACGGCGGGTCCTTCCCGCTCCTTCTCTCCCGGCCTCCGGACATCGGCCCGGGGCTGGCACCCACAAATAGGTGAAAAAAAGAGGTACTTACAGTAAGGTAACACTAGAACTGAATTTAGGTAAATAACTTTATTTAAACTGAATGAACACCAGTGGATTCAAGAGCGCACAGTCACAACACGTCCGAACAGCTCAATAGTCTAAACCGGAATAATTTCGCAGTTTAAATGCATAGTACCTTTAAGGTATATTAACACTATTTTAAGGCGTTCCATAACTCTTTATTATTATTATTTTGAAAACGGCTTAAAATGTTAATTGCAGCACATATGTCAGAGCATGTGCAAACATAATATACATTAGACAACTGATAAGCGTGAAAAAATGTTGGAAAAGTATTGTAAACATTTATAAGATTCTATTTATCTTATTTATTGTTTTGATATTTCAACAGCTTCTACTCCATTATTAGAAATGTAATCAAGGCACGCTGTATCATCAAATAATGATTGGACAAATGAAAAACTGGGATTGGAAAAATCTTTTGCCGGTCCCTGACGTTCTTTTTCTGGGTTTGATCGGCAACACGTTATTTTCTGGACAGAATTTGTCCAGAAAGTGTGTATTTTCTGGTGGGTCTTAACCCTAGACCGGTATCGTACGTAAAATTTACGCACTCAAATTAGAAATTTAATAGCACTGCAGTTATTCGCGTGCGCTTTATACCCTCCTTCCAGCTATTCTAGCTCCAATCTGGTATTCATCGATTCAATACATAGCCAGTACGTATTTGTCAGTGATGTAGTGACCACACATTGTTTTCTAGAACACTGCACGTAAATTTTACGCATCGATACCAATAGATGCATTTTACACCACGATTTTGTTACGTATTAATACCAGGAACGGTCTATAATGTGGTTTATCATTGGAAGAGCTGGAGAGAGCACTGTTAGAATGTAGTGACAGTGAAACCGAAAATGTTGTTACTAGAGCCGAATCTGAAACAGAAAGCGAGTCTGGGGATAACGACGCTGATCCAGAATGGTTGCCACATAAGGAAATGGAATCTCAGATGTTGGGTAATTTGTCAAAAATTTGGAAAAAACAGGATTTGGAAATCGAAAAGTCAAATATTCCAAAACGTCCGAAACTCAATATGAAAAGAACAGAAGATATGAAAACTTTGTCAGGACCCGGAAATAGATCAGAAGATGATACAACTTTACAAGAAATAACAAGTGTTCAGGTAAGTTATATTATATACGTGTGAGGTATAAGCATTTTTATTGCCTTATTATTTTTCAGACTGATCCTGCCAATGAAGAACCTAGCTTTGTGGTTACCCCAGCTAAAGACAAGTTGTATGGAAAAAATGGCTACCAGTGGTTTTCCAAACCAACCGGCACGGAGAAACGCAAGACCTCTTCGAAAAATATTATATATGTAAAACCAGGACCTTCGCCGGAATTACGAAATATACTTGATCCAGTACGCGCATTTCAAATATTTTTCTCGGATGATACGTTGAATATAATAGTGGAGTACACTAATCAAAAGATTCGCTCAGCAAGTCAAAATTACGATAAGGAGCTAGCGTTTATTTCCGAAACAAGTTTGGAAGAACTAAAAGCATTACTTGGATTATATATTTTGGCCAAAGTTTTGGAAGATAATCACTTGGCGACCGACACCATGTTCAATACCACCTTCTGTGGTACTCGATATAAAGCAACAATTACTCAAAAAGCATTTTGAGTTTTTGACCGCCTGCTTACGCTTTGATGACGCTTATACACGCGAGGAAAGAAGACAAGAATCTAGATTTGCACCAATAGAAGACATTTGGAATAAGTTTACAGAGACATGTAGAAGCTCGTACAAACCAGGTTCATATGTAACTATCGACGAACAGCTAGTAGGGTTTCGGGGTCACTGTGCGATTCGTATCTACATACCAAACAAACCAGCTAAATATGGTCTGAAACTTGTTCTGTTATGTGATGTATCAATTAGAATAAATACAAGGAATGCAGTTTAATCTTGATGTGGACTTTTTATTCAGTAAATTAACATAACCATTCACTTTAACTGACAAGTTAGAAAAACTGAAAAAAGAAATCAAATCATTTATTTGTAGTCAAGGTAACGACTACCAACTGTCTTTTAGAACAATTAACATATAAAGTACAATTTTACTTTAACACTTTCCCTTGTTAATTGTTGTAATAATAATGAAAGAAAACAAACAAAACATCTTAGTACCCACTATGTTACTTTAAACCCAATTTATCGCGTAATATTTGTAATCGTATTGCACACAAAGGCTTCGTCATAATATCTGCCAGTTGATTCTCAGAAGATATTTGTTGAACTGCTAATTCGCCTTCGGTTACCCTCTCTCGAATAAAGAAGTGCTTGATGGCTATATGTTTTGTTCGTCGATGAAACTCTGGATTTTCGCTTAAACGCACTGCTGCTGTATTGTCGACCTCAATTATTGGAACTTGCTTTAAAGTTACAACATTTTTAAACAATCTTGAGAGCCAAATAATTTCTTTAGCTGCTTCACTTGCTGCAATAATTTCAGCTTCGGTAGTGGAAGTGGCTACCGTAGGTTGTCTTTGACTCATCCATGAAATAGCCCCTCCTGCATACTTAACTATGACACCAGAAGTAGAGCGACCAGTTTTCGTGCATCCTCCAAAATCAGCGTCACTGAAAGTCTCAAGAATACCCCTTTTTACCTTACGAGTATAGGTTATTCCTTTCGTCAATGTGCCTGCTACATAGCGGAAAACTCTTTTAACTCGAGCTACATCTTCCAAAGATGGATTTTCCAGTGATCTTGATAAAAATCCAACGCTGTATGCTAAGTCAGGTCGAGTTCCTAGCATCAAATACATGAGAGCTCCGACCGCCTGTCTGTAAGGGAAATTATGTGCTTTGGAATTTTCTTTCCCTGGTTGAGAAATCTCAGAAGCTTTCAACATTGGCGTAGAGACTGGTTTGCAATCTGAAAAATTGAAACGTTCTAGAATCTTTTTAGCAAAAGCTTGTTGATTAATTGTAATATAATCATCTGTTTGTTCAATTTCTAGCCCTAAAAAGTATGAAGCTTTCTGTGAAGTGATCTTGAATTCTTTGCTTAAATCTTGTAAGAAAATCTTCAAATCTTGAGGATCTGTTGCGGCAACTAATCCATCATCTACGTACAGAGCCATGATAATACTTTTGTCATTTTCTTTTTGCATGAACAAACATGGATCTGCATCACTAACTTTGAAGCCGAGACTGATAAGATACTTGCCAAAACGTTTGAACCAGCATCTTGGAGCCTGTTTCAAACCATACAAACTTTTTTGAAGTTGACATACCTGATCAGTACCGTTTTTGTAGCCTTCTGGTTGCTGCATGTAAATAACTTCTTCAAGCTCGCCGTATAAAAATGCTGTAGATACGTCAAACTGTGCTAGATGCATCTGCTCACTTGCAGCTTTGCTTAAAATCGACCGAATAGTTGCCATTCTTGCTACTGGGCTGAAGGTCTGGCTATAGTCAATGCCGTAGCGTTGACTGAAACCTTTTATAACTAGTCTTGCCTTGTATCGATTGACCGAACCATCTGGATTGGTTTTAACTCTGTAGGTCCATTTACATGGGATCGCTTTTGCTCCTTGTGGCAAAGTTGACAGCTTCCATGTGTGATTTTCATTGAGCGATTTCATCTCATCATCCATGGCTCGTTTCCACTGTAAACTTTCCCTACCTGAAACAGCTTCTTGGAATGATTGAGGAGTTACATACGTGTCAATAAAATCGGTGTTTTCAGCAATGTGTGCATATTCTTGTAGGTAACTTGGCTTTCTCAACTTCGAGCGATCTCTCAAAGTTCTTGCAGGTACTGGCGAGGGCGTCGCTGGCTCTTCCTCGTCATCAGTTGCCGATTCAGGTTCCGTGCTTTCCGACTCGTACTCAAGTGGTTCATCTTGTTGAACTGGTATCTCGGGGTACTCCAAAGGCTCTTCTAGTTCGACTGGAACCTCAGGATTTTCCTCGGTGTTATCTTTCTGTAAATGAGAATCTTTGAGTGGTAACTGAACCTCATGATCGCAATCTCTCGTTAATTCGCGAAATTGAACGTCTCTTGAGACAATAACTTTGTTCTCTTCCTTGACATAAATTCTGTATCTTTCATCGTTATCGTAACCTATCAGATAACCCTTGATTGCTTTCTCGTCCATTTTTCTTCTCTTTTCTTTAGGTATATGAACGTAGCAAGTTGATGCAATGATGCGTAAGTGCTTAATTCTCGGCTTACTTCCAATCCACAGCTCGTAAGGACTCACACCGTCTACTGATGATTTGCCTGTTCTGTTCAATACGTACGTAGCTGTAGTGACTAATTCTGCCCAAATGGCTTCAGGAAATTTCACGTCGGGATTGGAGTACTTGAATGTTCTAGCCATTTCAACGATTGTGCGATTTTCTCGTTCAACGCAACCATTTTGCTGTGGTGTATACGGAGCTGTCAATCTGTGCGTAATTCCATTTTTCTCTAGAATAGCCTTGACCTCCACATTGTCGAACTCGCCGCCGTTGTCACTCAGCAGCGCCTTAATCGAATGACCTTGCTGTTTTGCGTGAGCAATCATTGACTGTAAAGCTGCTGTGACGTCAGACTTCTCTGCAATTATGTAGCAATATCGAAATTTAGTGAACATATCTTTGAATATGGCCATATACCTCTTCTTGCTAAATGATACATCAAAAGGACCACATAAATCTGTAGCAATCAGTTCTCCAGGTTGGCTTGCTTTTCTTCTAGTACCAAAAGCTAAACGATGGGCCTTACCGTAAACGCACGGTTCACAAATTTCTCTGTTTAACTTGACGTTAATACCCAATTCTTTTTGTAACAAGTTTTTCACGTGCTGCTTGTCCTGATGTCCCCACCTCTCGTGATACAGCTGTAATTGAGAACTATCAGTAACAGCAACATTGAAACTTACATTACCAGCGGAAAAAATCGGTTTAATAGCTGCTTTGAATAGTGTTCCGTGAACATTTCGGACTCCACTTAGCAGTATCTTGTTATTCACTTTGAGCGAGCACCGCGTGGCTGTTGATTCAAACATACTGTTTAGGTTTCTGTCTTGAGCTGCTAGAACAGAAAACAAATTCTTCGATATGTCGGGAACGTACCAAACATCATGCAAGGTTAGGATGTATCGCTCGTCGTTCACTGTTGATACAACTTTTACGATGCCTTTCCCTACTGCTTGCAAAAGCTCTTTTCCTGCAGCCTTTATGCCACACGGATTCTTGAATTTTTCAAAATCTACAAAGAAATCGAAATTATTCGTTGCGTGCCTTGTAGCACCGTTGTCGATCCACCAGTCTGTAGTGTTGATCTCAGTATTGAAAATCTCTGAAAATGACAACACAAGACCTTCCTTAACCTCAACAGCATTGCTCTGAAATTTGTTTTGGTTATTTTTGTGGTTAGCTTGGTTTTGAGAGTCATTAACGGACTTATTTTTGGATGGTCGTCCATCTGCGATCCACTTTCTGCATTCACTGACCCAATGGTTTTTCTTACCACAATAATTACAGGTCGTACCTGCTCTCGACTTCTTTTTCGCGTCTTGTTTTTGCGTCTCGCCTTTTGCCACTAGAGCTTCTTGAGAAAATTTGTCGTTGTTGGTGCTTTTCTTGAAATTTCTTTCGAACATACACAACTGTGTAGTCAGCTCGTCAAAGGTTTTCTCTGTGTCTTTGGTGAGCAGCATCCAACTGGACCTAAATGTCTCAAATGCAGCAGGTAAAATATTAAGCGTTTTACACACAAGCATTAAGTCTGGTAACTTGTTTTCATTTCGAGCAGTGAGACCGTTGTTGAGATCACTCCAAAGACTTCTCAACTTAGCTAAATGTGTAGACACGTCCTCACCTGACATCCAACTAAAAGCGAAAAATGAATCACAAATTTGAAAAACTTGATCCTTGGATGTCGCTTCAAACTGCTCTTTAAGGGCCTCGAAAGCATCACGCGCGGTTTCTTTATCGATGATTTTCTCATACACCGCATCTGTAACTGAGCTAGCATTCATAGACTTTGCGTAGCTATTTGCCTTTCGAAAGAAATCATACTTCTCTTTGAATTCTTTTTGTTTAGCCGCACTAGCGCCGTCAGCTAGAGGTTCTGGTTTTTTAATCTTGTTATCGATAACGTCTAATGCACCTTCATGATAACCGAGCAGATCACGAATCTTCCGCTTCCAGATCGGCCAGTCTGCCTCACCGGCCAAGGGTTTGATGTGCTTCGCCAAATCCATCTGTGGCTATTCAACGATACTTCACAGTCCAACCGTTTCTTATACGAATTTATTCTTTCTTGAATAAAAACGATTCTAGTACACAATTAAGCGTCTGGGCCCATAACCAATTAGAATAAATACAAGGAATGCAGTTTAATCTTGATGTGGACTTTTTATTCAGTAAATTAACATAACCATTCACTTTAACTGACAAGTTAGAAAAACTGAAAAAAGAAATCAAATCATTTATTTGTAGTCAAGGTAACGACTACCAACTGTCTTTTAGAACAATTAACATATAAAGTACAATTTTACTTTAACAGTATCTACGAAATATCTAGTAGATGCATCTCCTTATGTCGGAAAATCCACAAAAACAAATGGATTGTCATTGGCAGATTATTATGTTGAAACATTGACCAAATCAATCCACAGAACAAACAGGAATGTTACCATGGATAATTGGTTTACCAATATTCCTTTGGCTGAAAAGTTATTTACTAATCCTTATAAACTAACTGTAGTTGGCACTCTAAGGAAAAACAAAACAGAGGTTCCAAAGGAATGTATAGAAATAGATAAAGATAGAAGGGTACATACTTCCTTATTCGCATACAATGAAAAAGCGACTCTAGTATCATATAAGCCCAAAGCTAACAAACATGTGCTCTTACTGTCAACCAGGCATGAAACGGGAACTGTAAATAAAACAACACACAATCCAGAAATAATACATACATACAATTCCACGAAGGGTGCTGTTGACACATTTGACCAAATGTGTCAAAACATGAACCGTAATCGTAAAACCAAAAGATGGCCAATGTGTATTTTTTACAATTTACTGAATATGGCGTGCATCAATTCGTTTGTGATTTACAATCATAACGTTATTTCGCATGGCGGCAACCCCATAGCAAGAGACAAGTATATGCAGAATTTGCACATCAGGTTGACTCAGCCTTGGCAATCTTCACGTTTGGCTCAAAATCCAAGATTTAGCATCTCTTTGCGCACTATGATAGAAGAAGTACTAGGAGAAAGGCAGCAACCTGCGTTACAGGAACGTCCAGAGTCTCAAAAGGACGTCGAACTTACTGTCACATGTGTCCATCAGCAAAGAGAAGCATGACCACGACCTACTGTTTGAAGTGCAATAAACCCATATGCGGTGCGCATCAAAATAAAATCTGTTCAAAATGTAGTTAAAGTTTTATTTGTATTTTTTATTTGTTTGCTTAGAGCATTTTTTAGTTACCATTGTTTCCGTTAAGAAAATATAAAATGTTTTTGATTGTTTTCTGAATGTATTTATAGTTACCATTAATGTTAACATATATTATTCTCTTAAAAATAAATGTTTTTTCAATGACCAATTGTGTTTCATTAGTTAAGGTTAAGATACTCAAATGCCATAAAAAGTATTTTACGTAAAATTTACGTATCGATACCAGTAACATATGATTAAATATCGATACCGATCTAGGGTTAAAAAAATTTAATTTCTGTAATCGGCCACTCAATATTTCATTAGAAATGCAAGTGAAAAAATGCACATAACTTAAATTGTCTTATATGACAAATAACATTTCGAGTAGGTATAAAATTTATAAAGTCCAAATATCATAATTTTATACAACATGTTCTATAGAAAAACATCCTTTCAATTACCTTGAATTTTTCCAATATTGGGAGACATGTTTAGTTTCTGCTTCATAATGTGGATAATGTTGTTACAGGCCGCCGTACTGAAATACGAAAATAACGTAATGAATATCCGCCAGTTCAATTTCTCTCCACATCCGTATTGGCTGCCCAATTTCATGGACGTCTTCACGTGGTCACTTCCGTTCGTCGGCGAAAAAGTCACGGAGATGCTCGTCAACGTACTCAATATCTGCTCGGACGACGAGCTCGTCTCGGACGGAGACGACGCATTGGAAGAAGGTATGTATCTCTTCATTCCATCATATTTTTTTATTCGGGATTAGTTAACTTCTTATTTTCTTTTTTATATTATACGTAGTGTGGTCGATACGTCCAAAACCTGACCCTGAGTTATATAATAAGCTTCTGTTCGTGACATAAATAAGAATCTATTGTACTTGAAAACTACCATTATTGCGTAAATTTCATCATATCATCACGTGCACTTGAACAAATTTTGTTTATCTATCACTTACACATCTATTAATTTGTTTTCGTTTGTAAAACATATATACACTATTAGCAGTTTAACAGATTATTTGTTTATTAATTTAGAATTTGTGCTTTATGTATGTAAAATCGAAAGACTTCTCATTGATTCATAACAACACTGCATGCCTAGTAGATCCATGGCTTGGTTTGTTGTATTTATCAATTCTTTTTTTTCCTGTAGCTTATTTTTAATTGATTTTTTTTATCATTTCATTAATTCATTTCACTTTGGATCTGCTTTATATTTTATTTTCATTATCTTTTCTGTTACTCTTTTCATCTTAACACTGTACCTTAAATATCAAGCAGATTGAATAGTTATTGTGTATTATTACAAGTCTTTCTCTATCAGTTACAGCTAACTTTCTTTTCTTTTAAAATATTTTTCCCCAAAGTATTTTCAGCTATTTTACATACGTTATCCATATTTCACCTCCAGCCAGTAATACTATTGACTGAAACACTGATCTTTGCACACTTTTAGGTATTAGTTTGCTTTTGAGCACATTTCTTCAGTTCATACATACCTATATTTATTTTCTGATGCATGGACTGTAGAGATATAATAAAAAAATAGTTTTTGAAATAAAAAAGGAAGGTTGGTGTAAGAGAGAATGAGAAACTAAGGCAGGACTGCTTAGAAAAATAAAACACAAAAAAGCTACGATGAGTACAAACTCGACAGAAAAAAAGTAGAGAAAAAAGTCAGCGAAGGAGAGCAAACGAATGGGTATATTTTGGAACCAAGATAGAGGAAGACACTGAACAAAATCAATCTGGACATGTTTATACCATAATATGAAAAAGAAACCAATTAACAAGGAAAGAGTAAAAAAACAAAAGACTGCATCAACATTACATGGTTTCTAATGCAAAAACAAGAAGAACTACAAATAGGAAAAATATACTTTTAAGACGAGCTCCAAATAGCAAAATAAGAAATGAAACAACACAAAAAATTAACGGTTTTAAACATTAAAACTAACTTTTCCGAATCTGTGGCCCTGAACAATATTCTATCATAAAATTGTTACATGTATATACTTCGGGGGATGTATCGTGCTAACAAACCGAAATTTCTCTAAAAATAACCAAAAATTTATTATATTTGGATTTATAGGACCCGCTGTACTCGCTCTAGTCAACCGAAAAACAATAGGGTACATCTGTGAGACACCTTCAACAATATTAAATCATAAGATTGATCAATCGTATAATCTCTAGAGGCTCTATCGTGCTAACAAACTGAAAATTCTCAAAAAATTACAAAAATTTGGTACTTCAAGTACCATGGCACCCGTTGTACTGGTTTCAGTAAGCTGAATATCAATAGGGCTCATCTTTGAGATGCTCTAAATAATATCCAATCATAAAATTGGTCACTTGTATAAACTCCGGAGGCTGTATCGTGCTAACAAACTGAAACTTCTCCAAAAATGACAAAAATATCGTACTTAAAGTACTGTAGCACCTGTTGTATTGGCTCTGGTGAGCTGAAAATCAATATGGTTCATTAGTGAGATGTCCTGGATAATATTCAATCATAAAATTGGTGACTTGTTGAACTCCAGAGGATGTATCGTGCTAACAAACTGAAATATCTCAAAAAATGACAAAATGTCGTACTTTAAATACCATAACACCCGTTGTACTGGCTCTGGTGAGCTGAAAATCAATAGGGTTCATCTGTGACATGTCCTTAACAATATTCCATCATAAAATTGGTGACTTATTGCACTACGGAGGCTGTATCGTGCTAACTAGACATGTAAGGAAAAGTGGCCGACGACAACGACGACGACATTCACACAGGATTTTTTTTCTAAAAACCGTTTTTTCGTGTTGTTGTTGATGGAAAACGTAAAAGTAACTTAAAAAAATTTATAAATTCCAATTTTTTTGGGGGTAAACCAATACTTTTCTCGCATATGAGATAGGTTGGGCGGAAAAGTAACATGAATTGAGAATACAATGAAGCTAGGATGATGAGGGCATCTGAGAAGAGGCAGGCAAAACAAACAAAATAATAAAACCTTATCTGTCTTTTATTTAAATTCAGAACTCTTTCTATAGAGGTGAACATTTGACTTCAATGCCAAAATAGGAAAGGATAAATTTGAAAAGTTAGTTGGATCTTATGGTTTTGGATGAAGTAACGAGAGGGGTGATCGACTTTTACAACTCTGTTAAGCAAATAGATTTCATTCTAATCAACCAAAGATTCGGCTCAACCATCAAGAGAGCCGCAACATACCATGGGGCAAATGTTCCTTCTGACCATGTACTATTGGTGGCCCTCATGAACATTTTTTTGTGAAGTCAGAGAAAGTCATCCACACGGCGACGGGTGGCGTAAGAAAAATTGAAGGATCCAATAATAAAATCTGAGATGTGTGATGAGATAAATGCTCAAATTCAAACAGTAATATGGAATATTGGAGAAGAGCCAACAGAATCTTGGACAAAGATAACGGATATTGTAACAAACTCAATGCAAAACAGATTGGGATATGAGGAAAGGAACAAAAAACAAAAATGGATGACGGATGAGATTTTGTTGTTAATGGATAAACGTTGAAAGTACAAAAACAAAACAGATAGCAACATAAACAAATATATTCAAATACTCATAAGGTCAAAGATTGGAATAGCAAAAAACGAATGGCTTCATCGTGAATGCTCAGAAACAGAACAGCTGCGAAATCAACACGACGATTTTAAATTGCACAAAAAGCTGACGGAGACTGCTGTCATACATAAAAAGATTAGACCAACTATAACAGTCAATAATAACAACCAGATAGTTCTCGAAACCAAGGAGAAGAACAATGTTTGGGAAAAGTATATTGAAGAACTTTTCGATGACGACAGACCCCCAGCTGGTATCAATCACTCTATAACCGACCCATCGATCACTAAGGACGAGACTCAAAACGCCATACGAAACTCAAAAAATAACAAAACGGATGGCCCAGATGGAATTCCTTCAGAAATACTTAAATTCCTAGTTAAAAGAGGGATCACATCACTACATAGAGTGTTTAACAGTATATATGAGACAGGTCACTACGCCAAACAGTGGTTGTACTCTACTTTTATCCCCCTGCCTAACAAAATGTGAAGATCATAGACTTATCAGGCTGATGAGCCATACTTTAAACATATTTCTTAAGATCATACCATACACCAAAGAATTTACAAAAAGTGTGAAAGCAACTCCCGATTCGGGTTTAGACAAGTGTTAGGTACACGAGAAGCGATAGTCGCAACAAAAGTGCTTGCCCAGAACTGCTATGATCAGAGAAAGGACGTGTGCCTATGTTTCATGGATCACGAAAGGGCATTTAATAGTGTACAACAGCACAAATTAACGCAGCTCCTCCAGAAAGACATTAGATGGATTGAGGACCTATATTGGAAACAAACAGCGCAAATCAAATTAGGCAATAATGTGTCCAACACCATACAGATTAGAAGGGGGGTGCGACAGGGATGTGTGCTCAACTTATATTCGGAAGCAATTAAGCAATTTTTCGAGAGGCTCTGGAAGACGTCGAAATGGAAGTCAAATTTAATGGAATCTCGATTAACAATATCCGCTATACAGTTTTAATCGCTGATAATATACACGATCTATAACAACTGGTCAACAAAGTAGGAGAACAGACCAAATCAATGCACCTAGATATCAACACCAAAAAAACAAAGTTTATGATTATCTCCATAACGTTCAACGTAAAGTCCATAGAAAGAGTAGATAAATTTAAGTACTTGGGCATCTGGCTCTTCGAAGAATGTACATCAGACAAGAAAATAAAATGTCGCATTAAACAAGCTCGACAGGCATTCTTGAGGTATCGAAGAGTGCTTGCCAGTTCCGATTTTGACCTTGACCTGAGACCGAGATTCACTAAATGCTACGTTTGGTCGGTGCTTCTTCACGGTATGGAGAGCTGGACATTGAAGGCGTCCTCAATTAACAAATTAGAGGCTTTCACGATGTAGCTGTATCGCAAAATCCTTAAGATACCTTGAACGGCTAGACTGACAAACGAAGAAGTTCTAAGTCGTGTCAACAAACAACGTGAACTGTTTGAATTAATTAAGAAAAAAAAACGGCATATTTGGGGCATATAATGCGAAATACGGAAAATCAATTCTTGCATCTGTTGATCGAAGGCAAGTTGATTGACGGCCGGAGAGGGATCGGTGGGAAAAAATGTTTTGGCTGCGAAGCATCAGACAGTGGACAGGGCTACACGATGTATAATTTTTAATACACGCCGCAAGGAATAGAGAAGCAATGGAAAATGTTATCGCAAACATCAATTAATGGGTACGCATTAGAAGAAGAATATTTGATTTATTACTGATTAACGATTGATATCTCTACATTCTACACATCGGATTTGTCACCTTTGTTAAGTATAAGACATACAAGACTTATATTCATTGCTCCACCATTTCTATTATAGTCTTCATGTTTATCAGCTTGTATATACAGGGTGTTTAATTAAGAAGTGTCCATATAGTAACTGGAGGAACCTTAGCACGAAATATGAAGATATAAGCCAAAACACTTAAATAAAATATTCCCCTAACCGAGATATATGGTGTTTTATTTTAAATATTCTAAATGATTTTAGCCCATAGTTTTAACACCTTCCAATCTTTTTTATTCATACTTGGCAAAGAGTTAGATATGTTAGGATACTTTAAACAGTGGTAAAAGATAGTTTGCTTCTATTACCAGAGGCGTGCGGTAAGGATGGTTACTTCCTTTTATCACCCTACACTCTACACCACTGTCGTAATAATCGTTTCAGCATGTTTTTTGGATGCTTCATCACTTTCTACGTCGACATCATCCTCTCGTCTCAATGCGATAGAGTGAGTAGTTTTCGAGTTATTTGCATTTAAAAGTAGGGAGACTCTTGTACCTTGGGCAGCTTTTCTTAAAAATATATATTTAACTACAGAGAAATGTGCAAGCGAAATATCAATGGTTTCAGGACCTAGATTAGGATGTTTGTTACTAATATTGGTAATAAAAAAGGCATACAAACTCAAGGGCTATTTTTTAAGGATGACAATAAAAATTCGGTCAAATGACCCAAGGTCCAAACCTATCTTGTACCTTGAGCAGCAAGGTATTGTACCTTAGGCCATACAACTAAAATGTTATATTTTTTTTATTCAACGCAACTAAAAAAGTAATACGGTAAACACTTGAAATGTAAGGAAAGAAAAGTGTCAATAATTTTTATTCAACATGGTAAGAACCAAAACTGATTTGAAAAGCAAGTTGTAAGGCCTGTCTAGCTGAGCCTCCCAAACTAGTAGGTCTAGGTAACTTCATAATAAAGTCTTATTTCAAAACTAAATATGCTTTCTCTCCTCCATACTAAAATTTATTGTCTGTACCATCAATTTTTTTTAAATATTTGATTAGAACATCTTCATTCTCTATACCAATTACTTCTGCTATGTAATAATCTGTTTTCTTCTTACTATTTAACTTAGTCAACCAAAAATCGCCCGTAGATATTTTGTCAGTAGTAAATTCCACATCATTTTCTTCATTATTATTAACAGGACACCAGTCAACATTATCATCAGAATCTTCCATCATTTCCATTTCTTCGTCTTCCTCCGATGAGGATGTAGAGCTTTCTTCCACAATTTTTCTAGTAACTTTCTGTATTTCTCTCTTTTTCGACTGCCTCTTCTCATATGCTTCCTCTATTTTTGCTTTCTCAGGTGTTTCGGTTAATACTCTGGATCTTCCTGGTTTGCGTCTACCTCTACTAGATCCAACCCTGGCAGTAGCTTTAGGAAATGGACGTATTAATTCTGGAGATACAAAAGTAATAACACCTGACGGACCTGCAGATGTTGATGGTCCGGGATATGCTATATCTTGGACTAATGTGTTCTGAGGATCATTAGATAATGATTCTGTGGGCCTGTTCGTATCTTGCACACTCACTGTAGGTAGAATTCGATCAGTTACGCTTGCGCTTAAAATTTGTCTTCTCCAAAAATATTTTCATTCACTGGCCAAATTCCAGAGGCCCTAAATCCTGCTTGAATGTTAACTGGTGTATACAATTTTATTAAAAAATACTACTTACCTTACGGATTATCACCAAGAAACTGCACTAATAAAAAATTACGAACCGTATCTAAACAACTCTAACCTTGAAATAAATTGTGAATCGTCGAGCATTCGATTGCTTGCAGCTACCTCCAGAGCCTATACAATGTTGCCAGTTGTATATACAAGTACCCTAAGTTCTAAATATGAATTAGATTGGATGGCCCGAGGTACAAGATATTGAATTTTGTTTTATTGCTTATTTCACACGAGTGGCGTTAATAATTTAATCACGTTGATGATCAAATTTGTTAATTCTAATCGTAAATTCACATGGGCGAAATAAATGAAATGTATTAGTTTCAAATGATTTTTTCATATTAATGTTTATGAAAATTACAGTTTTAAATTTATGACAAATCAGAACTATGATTTTTACTATGAAATAACATGATGAATACGTAATATAAACGTACAGAAACAATTATTTATTTGAAAGTAATATTTCATCAATTCCTCAAATGTGACTGGTAGTTAAATCATCGAAAAACACAAAGTGAATATGTCACAACAAAGTTTCTAATATTTGAAGTGTTACTAAAATGCCTTCATGAGCAACTAGTTTCGGCCTACAATGGTCATCTTCACGCTACAAATAATGTTTTGGTTTAAGGAAGAAAACATTTAATAATACACATATCTTACCTAAGTGAAAATAATTAATGGGGTAACAAACGTCCAAGTAACAGCGCTGATAAAGGGAAGTATGTGCGAAAAGAAGCAAATTTTATGGATAAAATTAAGGTGAATTAAGAAAAACTTTATGACTCAGAATTTGAGTTGAATTGTCATTGTGACATATAGAAATATTTGGAAAGGAAGTAGTAGAAAATAAAAATGTTTAAGGAAACAGTTTATATTTATAGGTGGAGGAAGAAAAATTGAACTATAGTACCAATTTAATTAGGGTCATGGTATAAAGGGAAGGAACATATTTTTGTTTAATTAATAAATACCAACTTTTATTAAAAGAATGGAGTCTGTAGGTATTAGGAAAGGAGGAAGGGTTGGCAAATATGAACTTGAACTTCCTAAATAAGAAGGAAGGAATACCGAAAGAGGAGGGCCATTCATCAGACAAGAGAACCGATTGTGGGAATAAGTAGACAGGAATGTAACAAACGGTGAAAAGGTTGACTTTAGGAAAGAAGACGGCTTTTTAGTCTGTTCACTGAAACTAAAATAAAATAAACGGTTTTAAAGATTAAAACTAACTTTGCCGCATCTGTGGCCCTGAACAATATTCTATCATGAAATTGTTACTTGTATACTCTGGAGGCTGTATCGTGCTAACAAACTGAAAATTCTCCAAAAATGACAAAAATTTGGTACTTCAAGTACCACAGCACCCGTTGTACTGGCGTTAGTGAGCCGAATATCAATAGGGTTCATCTTTGAGACGCTCTGAATAATATCCCAATCATAAAATTGGTAACTTGTATATACTCCGGAGGCTGTATCGTGCTAACAAACTGAAATTTCCCCAAAAATTACAAAAATATCGTACTTAAAGTACTATAGCACCGGTTGTACTGGCTCTAGTGAGCTGAATATCAATAGGGTTCATCTGCGTGATGTCTTGAATAATATTCATTCATAAAATTGGTGACTTGTTGAACTCCAGAGGCTGTATCCTGCTAACAAACTGAAATTTCTCAAAAATGACGAAAATGTCGTACTTCAAGTACTATAGCACCCGTTGTACTGGCTTTGGTGAGCTGAAAATCAATAGGGTTTATCTGTGACATGTCCTTAACAATATTCAATCATAAAATTGGTGACTTGTTGCACTCCGGAGGTTGTATAGTGCTAACAAGACATGTAACGAAAAGTGGCCGACGACAACGATGACGACGACGACAACGACATACACACAGGATTTTTTTTCTAAAAACCGTTTTTTCGTGTTGTTGTTGGTGGAAAACTCAAACTCAAAATAAATCAAAAAAAATTCAAAATTCCAGCTTTTTTTGGGGTAAACCAATACTTTTCTCGCACATTAGATAGGTTGGGCGGAAAAATAATAAGAGCCAGCAAAACATGGCTATAAATGTTATGCAATGTTGAACCATTATGATGTAGCCAATATAAGTCCATAACACAAAGTAAAATGAAATTAAATCACGAAAATATAGATACATTCAACCGAATCACTTTTGACAGACGCACCAACAATGATATGAACCACAGACAATATGGAATATATATCCGGTAAGAACATAATTATTGGAGGAAGTATGTCAAATTTCAATGTTAACCCCTGAGAGGGAAAATCAAAAATCTTACAATTCTCTTTACATATGGAGCTAAGTAAAATCGTAGAAAAGTTTAGTAACAAGGTAGATTGAGGTTAATGGAAAGCGCAACAACTATAAACGTATGCTACCCCCAAAATTAAAGAAACAAATAAAATTATGGTAGAAATTATCGTAAACAAAACTTACTCTGTAAAAAAGAGAAGAAGACTAAACTAAATGTAGTGGTTCAGTCAAAAGATAAAAAGAAGATTATGACAGTAGTATATAACCTTTAAAAAAGGATGAATGAAATTGTAAATAAAATTGTTTCTACAGTAAATTACATAAAGTTGGTGACATATTATTAACGGTGATTTTAACAATAACAAAATTGAGAATATTAAAACTAATTATGAACAAAGAAATACAATTAACAATCAAAATGGGAAACTGAGGAAGATGTATGGATCTCTTGGTCTTAGTTGTTCATTAAGACATTGTTATCAGAATTAATCTGGTAAATCTCAAAAATATCGATTAAATTTCTCCTTTAAAGCACTGATGTAATCTACACGCATCCGATAAGTTGTGAAAAGTTGTGGTTCTCAGATATAATGTGATTTGCAAACGCAGATGGTGAAGCAGGTGGGTCAGTGTTATGAAATCTTTTAACAAAACTAAGATGTTCTTTAATTCTAGTGTCTAACAAACGACCAGACTGACCAATATAGACAGCATAACAATCACGACAGCTCAATTTATATATACGAGGAGAATGTAGAACCGGAACAGAATCTTTGGTGTTAACCAAAAGAGATCCTAGATTCTTATTAGTCTTAAAGCAAAATTTAATATTATACTTCTTGAATATGTTGCCATACTTAGATACTGGGCCAAGGAAGTTTAAAGAACCAATATACTTAGATTCATCTTTGTTTGAAACGTTATAGTGCAATATAATAGTGGGAAATGTCAGTTTAAATCTATTAAAATGTCAAATGTAGATTTTGTTGAATAAACAAATTGGAAAGTTGTTATTAATTGCAATTTGTTTAATAATATTGATTTCCCTATAAAAGGCTTCCTGTGACAAAGGTAATGAAAATGCCCTATGTGAGAAAATATTGAAAGATACAATTTTATGTGATTGGGGGGGGGAGGTATTAGAATGAAAATCAATAACTGAGTCCGTTGTGGTTGGTTTACGATTAATCTGAAAATCCAACGTCACTACTGTAACAAAAAAATGAAGTTAATTAATATTATAGTAAATTTTAGAAGTGGCCTAGTATTTGATAATAAAAATCAAATTTCTGAATTTTCATAAATTTAAAATTGATAAACATTAATATGAAAAAATCATTTGGAAAATGCACTTTACGGAAACTAATAAATTTTATTTATTTAGTGAAATAGTTATTGACTCATGTGAATTTACGATTCGAATTAACAAATGTTATCATCAACGTGGTTAAATTATGAACGACACTCAGGTGAAATAAGCAATAAAACAAAATGGGTTATTTCAAACATTAGGTACCTTTAAATGCAAATAACTAGAAAACTACTCACTCTATCGCATTGAGACAAGAGGATGCTGTTTACGTAGAAAGTGGAGAAGAATAAGAAAAAAACATGCTGAAACGATTATTACGACATGGTGTAGATTGTAGGGGGATAAAAGAAAGTATCCTTCCCTACCGCACGCCTCTGGTAATAGAAGAAAACTATCTTTTACCACTGTACCCTAACATCTGTAAACTTTTTGCCAAGTATGAACAAAAAATATTGGAAAGTGTCATAACTATGGGCTAAAATCATTTTGAACGTTTAAAATAAAACACCCTATACATATCTCGGTTAGGAGGAAGTGTTTTGGTTTAAATCTTCATATGTCATGCTAAGATCTCTTGAGTTAATATATCTTAATGGAACACCCTGTATATGTAATTGAATTTGTTAATTTCCGCCTTTGTCATTATGATTAGTAGTTCCTTTATTTTTACTCTTCTACGTCCTTTTTGCTCTTCTACCTCCTCGGTACAACTTCCTAAAGTTTCTTTTGTTTCTACTACATCTGTTAATTTTTTGTATGCTGTTTGAATTCAACAATTGCTTAGAGTAACCCTTCCATTTTACTAACATTTCTATTTTTCCTACTAACAATCTACATACTTTATTACTCTTGTATGTATTGACTATTCATTCGATAGTTTGAATAAATTTGTTTCTCCAATTTTGATATTTATTGAAGATTCTTCTCATCTCTTGAAAAGGAAACACAATTCTGAATTTATTGATTGCAATTTTTAAACTTTCACATAAGATTGTTTTTTCGATGAATAATATTGTTACTTTGATACACTTTCTCGCGTATTAATTGAATTAAGCGAAGCAATAGGGAGTATAAATATAACAGTTGATTTCTGCCATAAATCAATTATACTTAATTTGTGTAATGCTTTGGACAAGCTTATATTATTAATTAACGATTTAAGCCGGAAAACAGCATTTCCATCATGTTTTAATTCATATCATAAAAAGTGTTTAGCAATCTTGATGGCATCGATTAATAATTTGTAGCGAATTTAATAACGATTAAAATGAGCTGCTCGGATAATTGAATGCGTAAAAAAATACAAAAAGTGGAAAATTCAATGTTTATTTAACTAATTAATATCTCCATCAATTTTTATCTTTCGAAGCTGTATTTGGTGTCTCTCTCTTCCTCTCTCTCTCTCTCTCTCTCTCTCTCTCTCTCTCTCTCTCTCTCTCTCTCTCTCTCTCTCTCTCTCTCTCTCTCTCTCTCTCTCTCTCTCTCTCTCTCTCTCTCTCTCTCTCTCTCTCTCTCTCTCTCTCTCTCTCCTTTGTACCTGCAGGGACAAGGTAACGTTATGTACTGAATGCCAGGATAATGTCTTTCCATGAAATTCACTGTTTCGACCCTAACTCCGTGGAATATATTCATTTTACTTTTTGAGATGAAACTAACTGTTTTTATATAATTCCAGAATATATTGAAAACATGGTAGAAATTCTAAAGAAATTGCAATTGTTTCGATATTACTATCGTCGTCAGAATGACAGAAGCTACATTTCATGTGATGCCTAGCTGTGTTTAATAATTATTTTTAGCTAGACCAAGTACCTTGTAATTGGCTTAATATATACGAATAGAAAAAAGAAGAAGATCTTATATCACAAATATTTAAGCTTAGATATGTTTAGCCCTATGGGGATAGCCTGGATATATTTTTCCCATTTAAGATCAGTATAACTGTGCAATTATACAGGAAACCGGGAAAACTACATCTGCTGATCTTTAAAATTATTACTTAAGAAGACAGTTTAAAAGTGGAGAACACTGTAAATTTAACTGTTCATTGACGACTTCATATTGTGAGACTCTTTAGTATCTTCGAATTTCTAATTGCTCAAGGAAATTCTTGTTTCTTATCGCAAATATGTAGTACTTCTAGTTCTGTGTTAGCTGAGTGTTTGGTGTCAAGTAGATGTTTTACGTTGTTGGCTTTCTCTGTTTGAGTTAATCTGTATACTCGTAAGTGTTCACTGTACCTAATTTCAAAATTTCTAAGGGTTTGACCCACATAGACAGCATTACATTCTGAACATTTAAGTTAATATATACCAGACTTTCTTAATGGGGATATTTATGTGTTTACATTTAACAATTTTGTACCCACATTACTTTCTGTATTAAAAACAATAGTTATATCTGTTGCTAAAGATATTATTTTTGAAATACTATTAGTAATATCACCAGCATATGTGACGGTTTTGTATTTCTTTAGTTTGTTTAAGCAATATTAGTTGTAATACCACTTTTTCCTCTTTGTAACATGGGATGATTGGAATTATATGGAATAGTCTTACCATTTTCTCATTATAGTGTGGAATTATTAAGAAACAGTTTCATTTAAAAAGAATTTTTCCATCTGTATCCCTAGCCGCATTTATAGCTATGGAGAAGTAGTGGTCACTATTCTCTTGAAACTTGCAAAGAAATGCAATTTCTTCTATGATACCCTACGATATTTTATTTTTTGTTGTTGTTTTGTTTTTGTTATGCATTTGTTAAATTTTACAGTTGATTGCTTAAATTTATTGAAATGCCAATAATTATTTGACCGTATTTATAAACATGAAGCATTTACTTTGAAATAAAAGGTCGAAGCAAAAGATTTTGCTACAATTTTATTCATAATCTCTAACTTTTTCTTGCAAGGAAATTTTTCAAACAAATAAAATAAAAAGTCTAGAGATTAGCAAATCCTGTGGTTTTTGAGCAAATATGCTTCTTTTCGTGAATAGGAAGAAAGTAAGACCTTTTACTCCAAAGAAATTTCATCGAATCGTTATCTTCACTTGTTTTATACAACTCGAAGGAAATTTTTCTGAAGCAAAAGGTAACGCTTTTTTTATAAATTCTACCTATTTATCTTACTTTGTCCATTTTTATTGTCAACTTGAAATCTTAGAGACCGCTCGCTTTCCTACAAAACACAACCATGAAAAATAGAAATTAACAGATATATCGATCAGTTGTATGCATTTTTTCAAATTTTATTCGAGATTCAATTAGCTACAACTAATCAATTGACGTTATTTAGCTTAGTTAATAATTTTCTATGTAATAATTAAAAAAAATAGAGAGAAAATGCGAGTTCACGCTTTAAATCGTGAATCAAATATCAATAAATATTATAAACTTGTTGAACTAGCACTACACTAAAACCAACTACGTAAATATACCTTCGGTCTCTGAAGATGATAACTTATTTACCGAAACGCGTGTCAAATATGTAATTGCCAGTGTTGTAATGGTAGTAAATAGTGAGTTCAGTATGAATATCACCAATGTTACCCGAAACTTCAATTTAGTATAAACTTGACTACAAATAAATGTATTTGGTACGTTTTCTTTTGATGGCACAATTGGTTTTTCTGAATTGTTTTATCTCAACAAATTCCCTGGCATATTAAAAATCGTTACTATCAAATTTTTGTCTTAACAATTTATAAGTATATCAATTGGAAAACTATTCAGGTCCGCAAGACATATCGACCACGCTATTTATTTATATCTCATTTTTCCTTTTATTCTTTTTCGAATAAATTGAATGTTTAACTGATTAATCTTTTTAAAACAATAGTAGTAATATCGTAGCAGCTGCACTTATAACAAGAGTATAAATTCCATTTGTTAAAAACCATTAATAATTGCAAATTAAAAGAATATCTTTAATCGCACTATCGGTAAACAACTACAATATGAAAATATAGTACGAATCAGACGTAGCTTAAAATAAAATAGAGAAAATTGCTTTGAGTGTCATTTTTGACGAGGTTTTACTTGGAAAACGTATGAAAACAGGGTTTCTTAAAAACATTTCTGTGCTAAAGAGCATATCATCAAGACGATGGATTTGTCGTATCATTTGAGAACCAAAACATAACTCGAATGACCCAAATCAATCTGATGGCATCCTATCCATTTCAATAACTATATAGTATGTTCCAATCGAATATGGAGAAATATTTGATGATGGAGACGATCACACAAATTTATGGAATCCTAATATCTTTTTTGATCCACTATACTCATCGACGTTTATATATGGTCAAGGATGACTGGTGACAACATTTACACTCATGAGCAATACTTAAGTCTCTAATGTCAAATATTTTGTAATTGTTGATGATATTTGCTTGGTCCTGAATAACGATAATGAATCCTGTCTCATGAAATCGTCATACCTTCAGAGAGTCGCTTAAATTGTGACATATTTGTTACATAGTATAGAGACAGATATGATACAGGATGTGAATAATAACTTTGCTATTTTTGTGGATTATTCTATGTACTGGGTGACCAGATAAAAATACTCTATATTGGAAACTATTCGCTCGTAGATACTTGTAGTAGAAAATTCTGTTAATACCTATTAATAACATTAATTTCAGATCTCCAAGATGCCAGTCCCATTTTCCTCAGAACCTAAACCGGATCACCGAAAATCATGATTTTGGTCTCATTCGATTCGGAATGGTATCTAGAAGAATCTATCAAAGTTGCAAGAGGGGCTGAAAAAAAAATGCAACAGTTATAAACAATAAAGTTAAATAAAAAAGAAGGGTTTGGCTTTTTTGAAATATTTCAAAAACTATTTGAGATAATTGAAATTTGAAAAAAGATCCTTAAAGAGCAGAAAATTTCCTAAAAAAAGTCCTACCTCCCGGAACTGTACCGACAATCCTTATAATTTTAATTTAGCGGCAAAAATAACGGTAAAAACGCGTAAAAAATTTTGTTTATCACAATTTTTTTTATTAATTACACTTTTGTTAATTAGTTAATTTTCACCATTTTATTGTTAACATAAAAAGGCTGATTATTCCAAAACAAGAAATCTAGAAGTTTTTTTATTTTTTTGCAGCTAATCTTAAAAGGGTTTAGAAGAGATCCCCGTTGTAAAAATTCAAAAATTTCTATTTTTCACTTTTTTATTAACAATGAAAGGCATTCAAAAATTAATTATATAAATAAATCCATCAGGAATTTTTTTACCAATTATTGTTAATATTTTGTTTTCTTATTGATGAGAGTCATATGACAATATTTAAATAATTGTTATAAACAAATGCATTGTTTATAAGCTTTTTGAAAACTTTTTTTTGGAATTTCATCCTTGTTGAAAATATTGATTTTTCAAAAAATCGTTTTATTAACACTTGTTGATTAACACCTTTTTTGTTACTAAATATTAATATTAAGGAGCCATTTTTTAAAAAATCATTGTTCTTTCGTATTATAAAAAAACTTTTTTTATTAATTTTTCATTTCTTTATAGAACAAATAATTTGTTATAAACAAATGCATTTATACGAAATATTTTTTTTAAATACTAAAAAATATTACAAAAACAACCATATATAATTTTTTATATGAAATTTTTTTTTTATATTTTTTATATAATTTTTAAATATATTGTACTTTTGGACTTGTAGTTTCCTTTCTGTTTTTACTTCTTGTTATTAAAATAACTTATAAGCTATTAAAGATACGACAAAAATACTTCAAGACTTTCTTGTTCGTTATTAATTATTAAACAAATTGAGGTCTGGAACAAACCTCTAACTCAATTGTTTATTAACTTTTTTTTTTGTTATTTATTAAATTCATGCGAATTTTACTTTTTTTTACTTTTCAATTCAAATATCTTATAAACTAATGGAAGTATGATAAGAACATTTCAAGACTTTTTTGTTCTTCGTTAATAAATCAAAGAAAGAAAACTACAAGTCCAAAAGTACAATATATTTAAAAATTATATATAAAAGTTTTTTTTAATATAAAAACTTATATATGGTTGTTTTTGTGATATTTTTTAGTATTTAAAAAAATATTTCGTATAAATGCATTTGTTTGTAACAAATTATTTGTTTAATAAACAAATGAAAAATTGATAAAAAAATTATTTTTCTTTCTAATACGAAAGAACATAATAAATAACGATTTAAAAAAAATGGTTCCTTAATATTAATATTCAGTAACAAAATAATTATTAATTAACAAGTGCGTTTTTTGTTAATAAAAAAATTTTTTTAAGAAGCGATTTTTTTTAAATTTCATCATTTTCATCGAGGATGAAATTCCAAAAAAAAGTTTTCAAAAATCTTATAAACAATGCATTTGTTTATAACAATTATTTAAATAATGTTAGTTGAAAATAAAAAATAAATGATTGTCATATGACTATCATCAATAAGAAAACAAAATATTAAAATAATTGGAAATAAATTCCTGATGGATTTATTTATATCATTAATTTTTTAATGCCTTTCATTGTTAATAAAAAAATGAAAAATAAGAATTTTTGAATTTTTCCAACGGGGATCTCTTCTAAACCCTTTTAAGATTAGCTCCAAAAAAACAAAAAAAATCTAGATTTCTTGTTTTGAAATAATTAGCGTTTTTATGTTAACAATAAAATAGGGAAAATTAACTAAATAACAAAAGCGTAATTAATAAAAAATTGTGATTGTGATTTTTTTTACGGATTATTGTTTATTCATACGTCTACCTAGTACCACAATTTTTTATTCCTTAATATTATTATTTAATCAGTTAAATTAATTTTTTTGTTCATGTATTAGATTCGGGCGATGCGCGCGGCAGCCGAACCACGCGTTTTTACCGTTATTTTCGCCGCTAAATTAAGATTATAAGGATTGTCGGTGCAGTTCCGGGAGGTTGGACTTTTTTTTAGGAAATGCTCTTTTAGGATCTTTTTTCAAATTTCGATTATCTCAAATAACCAAACCCTTCTCTTTTATTTTACTTTATTGTTTATAACTTTTGCATTTCTTTTCAGCCCCTCTTGCAACTTTGATAGAATTTTCTAGATGCCATTCCGAGTATGAGACCAAAATCATAATTTTCGGTGGTCCGGTTTAAGTTCTGAGGAGACTGGGACTTGTGAACCAGACTAGCAACAAAAAATATATGTTTTTTGAAGCAAACCTGTATTCGAGTAATTTTTATTCCACATTTTTTTACGTATGAAATAAAGTGGTAAGGGGCGATACAATGCTTTTAAACATATAGCTGTAACTCCTAAACGACTGAACAAATTTTAACAAAAACTTAGTTTCGTTAAAAAAGACATTTACTGCTCCATCAAACCCATATTACTTGTGATATCCCTAATAGTTTATTTATTGCCGTTGTCTGCAGTACTTTTGATATCAAGGCAATGGCTCCATATGTTAGCATAAGTCTAATGACTGCGGTATAAATCCAGTGGACCACTCATGGCGATAGGCCCCAAGTGCGTCCCACCGTCCTTCGGCACTGTTCATAGGCAACATATGCTATACAGGGTGGACCGAATTTAATTGACGTATACAGAGATCTCGCAAACCGCAATAGATACAATAAAGATTAAATTGAGAAAAAGTTTGGTATATTTATGGGGAATTAGATGTTTCAAAAGAATTTGAATTTGAAAATGGTCCTTTTCGTTTTTTAAATGTGCCGTTGTTATTATAAAAGATATAAAAAAATTATTCTCAACTTTTTTTAATAAACGAGGTTCTATAAATCACCATACCAAAAATTTCTATACGACGTTTCGTATTTACAAGATCACCATAAACTTCTTCTTTTTAAATACGGATCTGGATTTTTTATTGCAATATTTTTTACGTTTTGAATAGATGCATACAATGATATAGCATACTTGACGATTCTACCACGTTTCCTCTTCCAAAAATCAACATATTTTTTAAGTCCGCTCTTCTTTACTAAAGTCAAATTAATAATTTTAAATATTAGGCATTGAATAAGAATTTTGAAAGAAAATGAATGCACTAAACATGTGTCCAAAAATCTGTTGAATTGGTTAACGGGAAATGTATGAAAATCGGTTAACAAGAACTAGGTGTTACGTGCCGAACTAAATAAAATCGTTTTATAACTTCGTAGTGGTATCTAACTTTTGAAAATTTGAAAATAGTGCCGTTCCTTTTTTATCAAATCAAGCAGTCTGTAAATAACTTAGGTAATCGAAATTTCCATGAAATATTTCCTAACGTAAAGTGGAATACACTCTATTTTCCAACACGTTTGTTTCTATCTTTAATATTTCTAAATTTACATTCACGATTTTCTTCAAAAATAATGTTAGCCCTGGATGTCACAACCAAAACTTTCGTCAAACTGCTTATTTATCTGTCAATTTAAATAGGGGTTACTAGGTATTTCCTTTGATTTTTAAGTTTCAAATGATTTAAAAAGTGAATAAATATTATGGCTCGTTACACTGACGAAGAAAAGAAAGATATGTACGATGTGTACATAAAATGAATTACAGGCAGCTCAGGCCTGCTTCGAATTATACCCAGAAAGACAGCAGCCATTGTGAAGGATATTTTCGCGTATATTAAAGAATATGAGTGAGTGTAGCAGTGTTAGAAAAAGCATAACCAAATATCAGGTACGAGATACGGTCAACGAAGTTAATGTTCTTACTCGAATTTACATTAGCCCTGAATATTAGACTAAATGAATAAGTAAAGAATGTACAGCAGGTACTTCCACGGTGAAAAGAGTCTTGAAGATACATAAATACCATGGATATAAATTTCAGAAAGTGCAGAAACTACACGCTGGAGACTTTGAGAGAAGGATGACGTTTTGTCGTTGGTGGAGATGAAAATTACTCAGTGATCCATATTTTAACAAAAAGATACTTAGGACTGATGAAAGTACATTTACTAACAGTGAAATATTTAATCCAAGAAACAAACATTTTTATGCCACTGCGAACCTCTATTTAATAAAGGAAGTTAGGCCACAGGTCCGTTTTTCGCAAAATGTATGGTGTGGTCTAATCAAATAATTGGACCAATATTTTTGGTAGGTAATTTAAACCAGTTCCGATATTTGAAGCTACTGGAGGAACTATTCGATGAGATGTCCCGGGAAACAAGACGAAATCTTGATTACTTTACGCAGGATGGCTGTGGTGCGCATAATGCGAGAAGAGTTGTACAGTATTTAAATGAATATTTTGGAGATAATTGGATTGGTATCATCGGGCCAACAAGATGGCCTCCTCGATCCCCATGTCTTAACCCCATAGATTATTTTGTATGGGGCTTTATAAAAGACGAAATTTACAGGAAAACTATGCTAGAACTGCGTCAACGAATAGTAGATGCATTTCAAAAAATTACTCCCGAAATGGTTGATGCAGCTACTTCTGATATGTCAAGGAGAATCGAACTATGTAATGCACAGAATGGACGTCATTTTGAACAAAGTTTATAACTGATTTTTAATTGAAGTTTTTAATGTATGTTTAACTTATTATTACCTTAGAGTGTCATTTGTAAATACATCATTATTTATTCAATGTCATTAAGTTTCAAAATAAATTGTTGAATTTAATCATTTTCTTTCAAAATTCTAATTAATACCCAATATTTAAAATTAATAATTTGACTTTAGTAGAGCGGACTTAAAAAGATTTTGGTTTTTGAAATACGAAACGTGGTAGAATCGTCAAGTATGCTATATCATTGTATGAACCTATGCAAAACGTAAAAAATATTGCAATAAATAATCCAGGTCCGTATTTAAAAAAATTAAAATGTCGATGATCCTGTAAATACGAAACGTCGTATATAAATTTTTGGTATGGTAATTTATAGAAAACCTCGTTTATTGAGAAAAGTTGAGAATAATTTTTTTGATATCTTTTTTAATAAAAAAGGCACATTTAAGAAACGAAAAGGACCATTTTCGGATTTTGTCGAATATCTCCGGAACTAGTCGAGAGATTTCAAATTTTTTTGAAACATCTAAATTCCCATAAAAATACGAAACTTTTCCTCCATTTAATCGATATTGTATCTATTGCGGTTTACGAGATCTCTGTATACGTCAATTTAATCCGGTCCACCCTGTATTCACTCTGTTATGTAGTTAAGAGTTCCACGTCAACTTTTCGTCAAGGATATTATTGGGAGTAATAGACAGTGAGTAGTCCTTGAACCACGGTTCTATAGATTTCACAGTAACTTGAGTTCCTCCACATAGTATGTTCTCAAATTTACCAGTTTTCAAAATAGCTACGAGGGCGGTTTGATATTGAAGCTACCTAGCGCTAGATGGCAGCACAAACACAAAAACTTTTTCTGTCTTAGAAATTACAATCTGTCAAACGTCAGCTGTTAAAATTTTAGCCGAATTCGTCGATGAGTTTATTTGTTGTAGTCGTTTGAAGTAAGCAACTTTTGTGTTTCTTGGAAAATGGAAAAAAGTGAATTTCGTGTAGTGATTAAACACTATTATTTGAAAGGAAAAACGGCGAAAGATTGCTGAATTTAAACGGGGCCGAACAAGCACTGCAAGAATACTATCAACAGGAAGGCCAAAAGAGGTGGTTACTGAAGAAAATATCAAGAAAATCCTCGATATCGTTATGAATGATCGCCGGGTCAAAATACGTGAGATTGCTGAAATGGTGAACATGTCATATGAACGTGTGTTCAACATTTTGCATGAACATTTGCATATGAAAAAGCTATCGGCAAGATGGGTGCCGCGTTTGCTCAGTGTTGAACAAAAACGAGTTCGACAGATCACTTCACAGCGGTGTTTGGACATGATAATACATAATCTTGCTGATTTTTGGCCTAGGTTAATAACTGTTGATGAAACGTGGGTCCACCACTACACACCTGAAACCAAAAATCAGTCGAAGCAATGGGTGGAAGCTGGTGGAAGTGCTCCGAAGAAGGCGAAGACAGCGACATCGGCTGGCAAGGTTATGGCCACTGTATTTTGGGATGCACACGGAATATTGCTCATCGATCATCTTGAAAAGGGATCCACAATCACAGGAGAGTATTATCGTGCATTATTGGATCAATTGGTTGATGCAATCAAGAAAAAACGACCACATTTAAACAAGAAAAAAGTGCTCTTCCTTCAAGACAACGCACCGGTTCACACAGCATTAGATACGATGCTAAAACTACGAGAAATCCACTTCGAATTGGTTAATCATCCACCTTATAGTCCAGATTTAGCCCCTAGTGACTTTTTCCTTTTTCCAAACTTGAAAAAATGGCTCGCAGGAACAAGATTCATCTCAAACGAAGAAGTGATTACCGAAACTAATGCGTATTTTGAGGGGTTCCCAAAATCGTATTATTCAGATGGTATAAAAAAGTTGGAAAATCGTCTTACTAAGTTTATTGAGCTAAGAGGAGACTATGTCGAGAAATAAATGGTTTTTGAAAAAAAAATGTTTTTTTCCTACTTAGGTAGCTTCAATATCAATCCGCCCTCGTATGTCATCTGCATATGCTATTGTGTAGAATCCAACGCTGTTGAAGTGATTATGCAGAGTGTCGAGAACCATATTCCAGAGAAGTGGTGGTAGCACTCCTCCCTGCGGACATCCCCTCGTAACCATTCCTCTAACCGTGATATCTACAATGATAGTTATTGCTGTGTTGGAGACATGCTAAATATCAATTTGCTCATACCTAATGGTACGTTCTTAGCTTGGAGTTTCTGGGTGATTTTCGGAAATGTCGTTTTGTCTCAACGATCCCTCCATATCTGTGTTATACAGTGATCTTTCGATTCTGCTAACTACCTGGTTTAGTGCCAATTCGGTAGATCTGCCCTGAGTGTACGCATTTTGATTTTGAAGAAGTGGGTTACTAACCAGCATTTCATCTCTTGTATACATCACTCATAGCCTTTCCATAATATTTAGGAAGAACTATGTCAGGCTAATTGGTCGGAATGCCTTCGGTAGGGTGTAATCCATCATACCTAGTTTTGATAAGAATATCACTCTTACTCCTCTCCATTTTCTTGGAATATTCCTAAAGGTGGAGAACCTGACAGAATGCCCAAGGCCGTGGAAACTGAGATACTATATCGCGTCAACTTGAGAACCTCAACATATGTTGACCTCCTCGTGAAAAATAAAATAAAAAAGGCTAGAGAAGTATGAGATTTTCCAGTCCCCAATGTATTGGAGCAGGAACAATGCCATCAGGCCCTGGTACTTTGAAAGAGGTGAAGCAAGATGCGGCCCATGTTATCATGTCCTCACTGATTGTCTTTCTGGCAATATACCAGCCATTCGGTGAGGGAGTGCTTACTTGTTCCTGCCAGTTCGATGTTGCAGAAGCAATAGAACCGGGGAAGTGTGTTTCCATCAGAATCTTGGCACTTTCTTGAAGGTTGGAGGCATTTTTCCATTATCCTTCTTTAGTAGACTGATACTCCGATGGAGAGCATTTTTGGGAGTCTGCATGTCTGCGGGAAATCTTCTATTTTCTCACAATAGCCTCTCCAGGCCGCCCTCTGCTTTAGTCTACAGACTTTCTTGAACTCTCTGAGATCCCAGTTTGGTACGGTTAACATTGTTAAAAGCTCTTATTGCTGCATTTTTAAGTTGTTCCAGTTCGGTGCACCACCGGACATTGGTTTTGCCACCTGGAGCATTCTTATAGGGCAGGATTTTTTGTAAGCACGAATTACCATATTTTGGATGGATACTGCGTATCTTTCCAGTTCTTCATTAGTGCACGGACTTAAAACCTCTTCGTTACGTAAGGCACCTTATAAGAATCTAGTGTAAAGATCTACATCCGTCTTCTTCGGTTTGCGGGACTTGGCGAGGGTTTAAGTATCTGACTTAATGAATTCAGCCAGCGTTGATCAGACATTGAAATGTCCTCCGATAGTGGCTTGTTTAAAATTTTATTAAAGTGATTTTAGCTGTTGCCCGCGTGATGTCTATAACTGTTTGGCTACAGGCGTTAATGAAAGTTGGCCCCGTGCCTTTATTTCAGATGCACATATCTCTCTGAAGTCATAAAGCGACTTACCTCGGGTGTTGATATCTTTGCTGCCCCAGCTCAGATGGTGCGAGTTTGAGTCACAGCCAAGGTAGGTTAGGTTAGATTTGTAGTGAGTGGGTCTGTACCCACACTGCGTCACTAAAGAGTCTATTGTGGCTCATACCTATTGATATTTCACCTTCTTCTTCAGCTTCTTAACAAAGCCGATTAATTTGTCCGGTGAATCATATTTCAGGTCCGAGGGCGAGAAAGAGACCCTGCCAAACATCAGGTACCTGACTTGCGCCACGACGGGGCAGGCACAAATTATATTCTCTGCTGTTTCATCATCTTCCAGATAAAGGCGGCAAATCGGATCCTCCGACAGTCCATGTTTCAGCATATGATGATTCAAACGACAGTGGCCCGTTAAAAAGTCTGTTAGGTCATGTCTATTATAGCCTAACATTTGTTTGGATACATTTTTCGAACGATGTATGAGAGCCTTTGAATGAACCAATCCTGGTATATTATGCCAGAAGTCTAAAGGTCTTCTTGATGTCCAGGTATTTAGTGGTGGTTTTGGCAATACTTGTTGCGATGCCATTTGTAGGTTCTGGTTCGATAAAGACACGAGCCGCACCCTCCCTTGCAAAAGAGTCCGCCTACTCATTTCCATCCATACCAGAGTGGCCAGGGATCCAGACCAGCGATACCCTGTTGTGTTCTCCTATTGAGGCGAGTCTTTTTTGGCAGTCTAAAACCAATTTCGACGTTACACGGTAGGAGCTAAGTGCTTTCAAAGTCGCTCGCGAAATTTTTCATTGATCTATGTGTGTGGTTGGATTGCCCCAAACTCTCCACACATAAAGCAATAGCGTAAATTTCCGCCAGAAATATGGTTGCATAGGATCCTAGAGAGATTTAAATTTCTGTCCGATATACACCCGCACCACAGCCTGAGGGTGTCTTTGAACCATCGATGTACCAACAGATGTCTGCTCTTAAAAGGTCATCCTTACGGAGGACCCATTCACCTTTATTTGGAAATAGAACGGTATAAAGCAGATTGTAGTTTACTGTTGGTGGCATTATATCAGAGGTCATTCCCAGAACACTATGACTTTCAGTGTTCGCTAGCATTCTGCTTTGCTCTGTATAATCCTGTTTTGTGCATTTAGAAATATGCACAATTCTATATGCTGTCCATCTGTCCTCTTTTTCCAGAAATATATGGAGAGGAGGTAGGTCTAGGAGGATTTTCATGGCTGCTGACGGTGTAGTACTGATGGGACCAGTAATATCCATACAAGCCTGTCTTTGTATACCAGAGAGCTTTGCTTGGGCCGTTTTCTGTAAAGCTTTTGACCACCAAGCAATGGTTCCATATGTGATCATTGGTCTAACAATCATCACATATATCCAATAAATTTGTATGGGATAACTTTTTCCAAGTGAGCGTTACAAGTAAGTTTTTTATCTAGGATAATCCCCAAATATTTTACTTCCGCTGCAAATGGAATAACCTCACCATTATAGGAAAGTGGTGGAAGCACCACCAATTTCCTTCTCCTAGTGAAGGGAACTATTACAGTTTTACTAGGGGTAACAGGCATCTGTTCCATTTGGCACCAACTGTAGACATCGTCCAACGTCTTTTGGAGTATATTATATGCTACCCGTCCTGACTTGGTCCTTGCCTACATACGCTTGCAGTTCTACCCCTCTTCCTACGAGAGTGCCAATCAGGTCATCCATCAAGAGTGACCACTGTAGGGAAGATAGCACTCCACCCTGCGGGCAGACCCTGGAAACCTTTAAGCTATTGACCTCATCTTGAAGAGATGTATTGGCTGTTCTATTAGTGAGTATGGCATATATCTACCCGGTAATCGTTTGTTCAATGCCCTTTTCAGCCAAAGCAGAGCCAATGGAGGCCGGTAGTGCATTGTCTAATGCTCCTTCGATGTTAAGAAAAATGGCCACCGCAATCTCCTTCTTGTTAAGGGATTGTGTGATGGGAGTTGAATAAACTGACCCGCCTGATGTAGCAATCCAATACTCTTTCAACTCCTTTAAGCAGGAAAGATGTTAGGCTAATTGGTCTGACCGATTTAGGGTGTGGATCTGTGCGGCCCACTTTCTGTATGTCTATAATAAGCTCCACTTTCTGGTTAAGGCAGTGGTGTAAGAATAGGGATGTTGACTGTATCCAAATAAAAACGTTATTTTGACATAAGGTGGTAGTTTTTATCATAGAAATGCTAAAAAACGCAATAGTTTTCTTTGTTTTTAAGGAAGATAATTAATAGTTAATAGATAAAATTCGAATAAATCAGTCTCAAGTCACGTGACATTGAACATCAATCAGAGTTTACGACGTCATATGTTCCCAAACATCATATGACGCTGTCAAATGTCTTCATCGTTGGGTTGAAGTATTTATTGGCTCTAAGTTATTCAATTGGAATTGGCTGGTTCACCTTGGAAAACTAATACACACATAATGGAGAGTAGATTTATTAAGGCAAACAGTGAACAAATGACGTCACAGCGGTGACGTGACAAGTATATGAGTTCGCGCGAAATTTGAATCATTATTTAAAAAACATGATTTTTAAGGATTTAGTCATGTTCAAATAAAATATTTGCGGCTATACAGGGTGTCTCACGACGCTTTGACAGTTCGATTTCTCGAAAACTGTTCATATGACAAGTATGAAATTTGGCAGATATAATTAGTCAAAACTGATGCTTATATTTATTATAAAATGATCTCCGTTGTTCCTGTCATTTCGGGTCACGTGACCCCAACATATTTTTTTTAAATGGGACAACCGGTATAATATTACAATTTTGGATATATCATTCAAAAACAAATTCAACAATACCACACTTGTTATCATTGTATTGTGCAGTAATGATAATAAGGGCTATTCATTTTTACTAAATTTATTAAAGCAATATGTTGCACTCAAAAATTTAGGTGGCTATGAAACAAATAACTATAGTAGCAACAACATAGGTTGTCATTAATTATTGTTAGGTGAAGTTTATTCAAGAACTGTCTTTAATTATTAGTCATAATCTTGTGAAGACACTGTTATAATAAATAAATAAGGACTTCAATTTTTACTTGCTATAAATATGTTGGCACGCTACCTATTTATGGAGAATGTGGAAAAACAAAACTCATGCTCAAGGTTTGTACAGAAATCGTTTTCCTCGTAGAATAACTCCAAGCCAAAATACTTTTGTCTATGTCGAAGGAAAGCTTTTCCAAGCGGTAAAAATCAAGTTCCTCGACAAAAGACCGCTCAAACAGATGACGATGTGATAAATATTTTGGCTTATCTTCAGGTAAATCCACACACCTCAATACGATTTCTTGAACAAGAATTACAGATAAGTAGAAGTTCAATACAAGGAGTATTAAAAAAAATACAAATACAATCCTTATATAATACATTTAACACAATGTTTGGTTCCTGCAGATTCTGAAAGGAGAATAAATTTTATTGCTGAAATGTCAGTTGAAAGTAATGGTGACCCTTCTGTATTAGAAAAATTATTATGGAGTGGTGAAAGTAGATTTCATAATAATTGTATTGTTAATCGTCATAATTGTCATTATTTTCGCAAGAGAATCCAAAGTGGATGAGCGAAACCAATTTTCAAACAATATGGGGAATCAATGCTTGGTGTGGTTTATTTAACGATCGGTTGATCGTTCCCTATTTTCATGAAGGAACATAAACGGGGCCAAGATATTTAGATATTCTTCAAAATACTCTTGCAGAATTACTTGAAGATAGATCTTTTCCTCCCTTTTTTTGGTCAGTTATAGAATATATTGATAACACACTTCCTGAAAAATTGATTGGTCGAAATGGTACAATTATGTGGCGACACCATTCTCCGGTTATTACACCCTTAGATTTCTTTCTCTGGAGTTACTTAAAAGGTCGGCTTTATGTCACACCCCCGATTGATTGAATCATTTAAAGCATAAAATAAAACATTGTGTCAATGTACATGGTCATCAATTTGAATATTTTTTAATCACTTGTACTTTTTAATTTCCTATGTTACATTTTTTAATAAAATGATTTATACAGATGTTCATTTAATTGCCCCTAATTATGACTAATAATTAATGAGAGTTCTTGAATAAACTTCACCTAACAATAATGAATGACAACCTATGTTGTTGCTACTATAGTTATTTGTTTCATAGCCACCTAAATTTTTGAGTGAAAAATATTGCTTTAATAAATTTAGTAAAAATGAATAGCCCATATTATCATTACTGCACAATATAATTATGACAAGTGTGGTATCGTTTACTATCATTTTATAATAAATATAAGCATCAGTGTTGACTGTTTATATCTGCCAAATTTCATACTTGTCATATGAACAGTTTTCGAGAAATCGAACTGTCAAAACGTCGTGGGACACCCTGTATTAGGCTCTTATGCACGATTTAACACACTTTCTTAAAAATAACCATTATCCCTATTGTGCATATTGCGTATTTGAGGGTAAATTATACATTTAGAGTCCCTTTCCGCGATATGCAAAATGTTGGACAGTCCTATCTTAAAAATTATAAAATTATGAAGTTTTATCATTGGAACTTGGAAAAAGACCAATAAATAAGTATAAATACCGATGTAATACAGTCTATTTGAAATTTTATGATAACCATATTTTCTTTATTCTATATTTTAGACTACGAATGATGATATATCGAGATACGGTTTTCACTAGACTATTTGAGTATCATTTCGCTAGATTTTTATGAAAAAAAACTCACATGATTGCATTTCATTCTATGAAAAATTCCAGAATTTACTCTAATTCTATAGAAAAACGCACTCTAGTGGCATCTATAATGATTAAACATATTACAGATGAAATGGGTTTGATGAAGCAATAAGTGTTTTCTCAAACGAGATCAACTTTCTTAGAATATGTTCAACTTTTTGGGAGTTACAACTGTTTGTTTATAGAAACTGAAATATCCCCCATCACTTTATTTTAATACGTGATACGTCAAAAAGTGTTCAACAAAAATTATGCGAATAAAGCTTAGCTTTAAAAAACACTCATTTTTTTGGTGAATTTCATTCAGAATTTACTTTAAAAGTTTAAGAAGGCGGTTACGGAAATCTAAAAAAATTTTCCACGGTCTTCTTTTAGTTTTTTTAGTAACAAAATTTCCTACCGCAAGTGCTTACGACTAATAGTTTCTTTACATTATTATCTAACCACTCTTTGGAGATAATAACGAAACCTACCAACATATGTCACATCCTCCTTGAATATGCCTGTAAAAGAAACCGAAACCTCAAATTATTAATCCAGTTGAATTGGATTCTCTGAAAAGTCCTATCTCAAATATCAATGAACAACCTTGGGAATCGAAAATAAATTTAAACAAAATTCAGAAGCCTCATAATGGTTAGGATTAGTATCTACGTACTGAATGAATTAGTGTTTACTAATGGTTCAATTACAAATATAGCATCTGCGTGTACATATCACGCAATATTTACCTTAATACTCACTTTGAAAATGTTGAGTATAACGCGGATAAACAAAGTTAAAACAATACATGCAAAATTTACACAACAAATTGATGAAAATGAATATTTTTTATTTGATTTGAAAGTGTGCTCTTCAATCAAGCTGAACTGTTATACACGGGAAAACTTTATTTTAATGTTTAGTGAGATATTAGTGAAACTTTTATCAATCTATTGGCACAACTGAGATACATTTTCTCCTATTTTTGCTCTCCTATTGCTTAGAATTTATATTTTCAATGACATGTTGCCTTGGTCAGGTCATACCCCACTCTTTTTTCTATATTTTTCACTATCTTTCCAGTTATCTTCCTCATGAATTCCAGATCTATTGAATCTCTTGGAACCTTTGGAATAAAATATGATAGTATCAGTTTTGACACGAAGAGAAGATACTAAATAAAACTATTACGAATACACATTTGACACGAGTGATTCCTGATATTGTAATTTTTCCATCGCTTCTTTCTTAGGTTTGGACAGAAATATTTCCAATTTTTTGGAGTTAGGCTCCTTTTAAATAAATTCTTCATCAACTTGTAACCATATCTACAGTAACATGAAGGTTTTCTTGGACATCATACTATTGTTGACTATAAAGAACATCTACCAGTTCATCTTTTGTGTAAAAAATTTTAAAGTATCCAACTTTCTACCATCAAAAAGATCTCTATACTACCATATCAAAAAACCGACAAATGAGATACAAAATATTCCTTATCTATAAAAATTCATTGTATCGTCTTCCGACATTAATACATTCATCAAAACACTTTTGAACGCTTCGACTTCTGTTATCTTAGCGAATTCTTGTCTCGCATTAATTTGAATATCGTTCAATCTTAAGAGACAATGCACTATCCTGTTACAAAATATGTCAGTTGTCTTCGAACGTTTGGCGTTCTACTAATTTGTCTCACGTTCAATGTCTTTCCTTGTAACCAGAATTGCCCGTTAACAACACCGTGAACATTAACAAAATTCTCAGCATCACTTTTGATCGACTATGACGTAATTCTCTCGATTCAGGCGACAGATGCCACTAAGAACCTTTTTGACTGTTTTGCATGTCAAATTTGTAAACTCATGTCTCATCAGTAAACACAAGGCTCAACAGTTCTAGCAAGACTTCAGCAGGACTTTCGGTCTTTCATGTTGAAAGAATCGTTTGAAATTGGTAAAAATTAATTTTGGCTACTTTTCCTCTCAGTCTCAAAGACGAAGCCCAGTCACTATGTCCTTTACTTTGGCGATGTTCAGTTGAAGATGGCAAGCAAGATCTAGGCAAATCGTCAACCACATCCTGACTGCTTTTTAATGCTCTGTACCCCTCATTGTAAAAATAATAAGACACACTAATGATGAACTGTCATAATGGTGCATTTTAGAAACAAAACAACAGATAATTCTCAAACTTTGTAGTCGTGTAATTAAAGTTTGCAGAAAGCAGTTCATCAACTGATTCCTATATTTTAATTATTAATAATTCAAATATAACCAGAGCAAACATGTATTACTAGTCTAAAGAAAATTCGCTAAAATCTGTACAGGGTGTCCCAAATTGGTATGTTTTGCAGGGTATTTCGTAAACTAGAAGAGATAGAAGAAAAGCAGTTAAGATGTTATGACTTCTTTTTTTGTTAAAGTAACGATAGCCTAATTAAATATTTAGTAACTCCCTGCAGTTGGAAGAGACAGGGCGATTATTGAAAACTGTCGAAAACTACAAGGTACTATAACTTCTTAATTAAGAAAAATATAAAAAACATTAAAAAAACTTTTGATAGATATAATATTAAAGAGTTCAGTGGCGCACAGAATTTTTTTGTTAGGGGGCTCACTAAGGAAATATAATGCAAACTTATGTTGTTTAAAATGGGACACCCTGTATATTTTGACGTTTTTCGTTTCCTTTTTTAATTCTCATTCACCTGATATGACATATTATATATCTATTTTCAATGGTTAGAGCTACAGTGCAAATAAACCATTTATGGATGTCATCAGGTGAAACACCCTTAAAAAATTGAACATTCGGTGACGAAATTTAACATTCTATTATTATACTGATGGGTGACAATTTTATTTATCAAAATTATAATTAATAAAAAATAAAACTAGATTAAGAAAATAAAAACAATAAATTTTTGAAACAACAAGAACTAATCTACCTATAACTAATTTTATTAGAATGTAAAAATTACATTAAATGTTCAAAATCTCCTCCGTTTCCATCGATTAAAAAGTTTTTCGTTTAAATAATCTTCAACCAATTCAGCATTACCAAAAATAAAATCAGTGAACTAAAAACAAAGTAGGTAAATATAGCTGATTATTGATTTTAAGTACCTATATTATTAATATTTTGAAATTATTGAATCCGTTTTTTGGTAAATAACATCACAAAATAAGACGTATGTATTTTCTTACCGATTTCACTTTTATTTCTAATTATGTTTAACCCGATATGTTGTTATATTTTAGTTTGTTCACCTCAATTGACCATGATTGTTATATCTTGTAAGAATGTTCATTTCATCAGGTAGGCTTTGGTCCTCTTACCATGGAAAATAAAACAAAACCTGTGTTACCTGTCAGAATTAATTTTACGACGTACAGTCTTGTCAACAACATGAATTTTGAAAATTATGAAAAATATGATATGCATGTGGCATATATTTTTTTTTTTTTTTTATTTAAAAAAAAACCTTAATAGGCTTTTCTTGAAATTACAATCTGATCATTAATACGATCAATAAGCAATTTTAATCTAACTTAATTTACTAATTTCTACCTTATAACTAAAGGTCTTACTCATTAGTAGTTCCTTAGGCTCTAATACAAACAAACACTATCACTAGCGTGCAATTACCGCACTATGCTCTGCTTTACACTGTCACTAGTTAACTAACTCAAAGGGCTTTGTCCTCTTGAGTCTTCTCTTCTGGTGGGTGTTGTCGAGGAGCTGGATGGCCTCTACATTCACATGGTCTAAAAGCCGTTGTTCGTGGCTTTTGGCAAACTTAGTGATTGTCTGGCTGACAGTGTCCATCTCCAGGTCCCTGTGGAGGTCACTGTTTCGGGAGTACCAAGGCGCATTGACGATGTTCCTTAATACTTTGTTCTGGAATCGTTGTATGATCTGGATGTTACTTTCTCTGGTACAGCCCCAAAGTTGGATGCCGTAGGTCCAAACTGGTTTCAGAGTTTGCTTGTATAATAGCAATTTATTGTATACAGACAGAGTGGAGTTGCGTCCCAATATCCAATGCATGTTTCTAAATTTGAGTCCTAATTCTTCTCTTTTCTTTTTGATATGTGGCTTCCAGCGTAACCCCGCATCTAATGTAATACCCAGATATTTTGCTGTATTGGCGTAAGGTATCTGAGCATTATTTAGTCTAATTGGTACATGTTGATTTCGTTTGTTGGTGAAGTTAATGTGCACTGACTTTGTTTCATTTAATCTGATCCTCCATCTTCTGGTCCATTCATAAATCTGATCTATGTTATTCTGCAGTTTATTTGCTGCTTCTTCATGGTTTTTGCCTACAGCTAAGATAGCTACAGCTAAGATGTGGCATATATTGAATGTCAAAAGAATGTTAGTGATGCGTCTGAATTATATTTCCAACGATATCCAGAAAGAAGGCAACCTGACAATAGAATTTCTAAAAAACTCGATTCAAATTTAATGGAGTATGGATGTTTTGCGAAACCACGGCGTAAGTACGAAAAGAATCATTAAGAAAAAGAGGTAAATACGTTGGGATATATCCAAGCACATCATGAATCTTCTCTGCGTCAAATTGAAAATGAAATAGGTGTCCCAAAAACTACTGCAGGAAGGATTTTAAAGAAATATAAATCTAGGCCTTTTTGGATATCCGTCCGTCAAAAATTATACTCAAACGAGTTTTTGAGAAGAACACAATTTGCACAGTGGTATATAGGAAAATGTAATGAACACCCAAATTTTTATTCAAAGGTAATATTTAGCGATGAAGCTCGCATAAGCAGTACATGAATATTCAACAGCCATAATGAACTATATTGGTATGACTCAAATTCACACTTAGTTCAGGGGATCAGAAGACAAGGCAGATTCGGCTTTAACGTTAGTTGTTTTGTCGAACATAAATTAGTTTATCATATATTTCACGATAAACTAACTGCTGCTGGATATATGTATATATATATATATATATATATATATATATATATATATATATATATTCAGAGAAGATTTCAGGTTTGCGTTCATAAGAAATAAAAACTGTTTTTCTTATCTGCTCAATATTTCGCCATTATTTAATGGCTTCATCAGGAGCGGACTACAAGATTTATTGAATGAAAACGATACAATAATAAAACATTTTAAAATTACTACTTACAGAAAATTGGTGTCAGTTTATTAAAATATAAAACAGCACAACACGTTCAACACATTTTTAGACAGTAGGTATATTTTACAATTAAACATGCAGATAAAATTAACAACCTGTTTTTTTGTTATAGCAAGTGTAGAACCAAAACTAATTACAGGAAGATACAACTGACGTACTTTTTAATTGTACAGGGTGATACTTAAATGTTATTTAGAATGTTACAATAGATATTACTTAATTGGTTGACGTCAGATTTATACTTTATGGTGTTTTTTGTTTTATTAATGAAGCACAGAAATAACATGTTCTCATATCTGTTCTCTCTTTCTAAACACCATATAAATACGGGACATGAGTTTGACTATACGAATATAAAAATTTTAGAAAGAGAGAACAGATATAAGAATAGGTTATTTCTGGAAATGTGCTTCATTAATAAAACAAAAAACACCATAAATTATAAATCTGACGTCAACCAATTAAGTAATATCTATTGTAACATTCTAAATAACATTTAAGTATCACCCTGTACAGTTAAAAAGTACGTCAGTTGTATCTCCCTGTAATTAGTTTTGGCTCTACACTTTCTATAACAAAAAAACTGGTTGGTCATTTTATCAGCATCTTTAATCGTAAAATGTACCTACTGTCTAAAAATGTGTTGAACGTGTTGTGCTGTTTCATATTTTAATTAACTGACACCAATTTTCTGTAAGTAGTAATTTTAAAATGTTTTATTATTGTGTTGTTTTCATTTAATAAATCTTGTAGTCCGCTCCTGATGAAGCCATTAAATAATGGCGAAATATTGAGCAGGTAAGAAAAACAGTTTTTATTTCTTATAACCGCAAACCTTATATCTTCGCTGAAAAAATAAATATTTCCCGGTCGAAAAAAGAAAAACTACTTCCTTTATATATATATATATATATATATATATATATATATATATATATATATATATATCTTGGAAATAAACTTACACCAACTTTTGGAGGAAGAAGTGTTGGCTGATAGGGACACATTTTGGTTCCAACAAGATGGAGCACCTGCCCATATTCATTGGAAATTATTTAAACGAAAAATTTCCTAATCGGAGAATTAATACTTATCGACCGGTTAGGTGGCCCCCTCGTTCTCCAAAAGTAAATCCTCCTAATTTAATTATTTGGGGATTTTAAAAAAATAATGTTTACAAGACTAACTTCGAGAGTAGGGAAGATTTATTACAAAATATTCATGCCGCATTTAGAAAAATAAAGCCAGTGCACATTTTCAATTGTGTAAGATCAGTAAGCAAAAGGTATCAATTATTATTACAACAAAATGGAGGACATTTTGAACATTCAATATAATTTTTACATTCTAATAAAATTAGTTATAGGTAGATTAGTTGTTACAATATATCTTGTTGTTTCATAAGTTTATTGTTCTTATTTTTTAATCTAGTTTTATTTTTTATTAATTATAATTTTGATAAATAAAATTGTCACCCATCAGTATCATAATAAAATGTTTGATTTCGTTACCGAATGTTCAATTCTTTAAGGGTGTTTCACCTGATAACATCCATAAATGGTTTATTTGCACTGTAGCTCTAACCATTGAAAATGGATATATAATGTGTCTTATCAGGTGAATGAGAATTACAAAAAGGAAACGAAAAACGTCAAAATATACAGAGTGTCCCATTTAAAATAACATAAGTTTGCATTATATTTCCTTATTGAGCCCCTAACAAAAGAATTCTGTGCGCCACTGAACTCTTTAATATTATATCAATTGAAAGTTTTTTTATAACGTTTTTTTTTTATATTTTTCTTAATTAAGAAGTTATAGTACCTTGTAGTTTTCTACAGTTTTCAATAATCGCTCTGTATCTTCCAACTGCAGGGAGATATTAAAGATTTAATTAGGCTATCGTTACTTTCACAAAAAAAGAAGTCAAAACATCTTAACTGCTTTTCTTCTATATCTTCTAGTTTACGAGATACCCTGAAAAACACACCAATTTGGGACACCCATACAGAGAGTCAACTGGGTAGTGGTGTTTCAGGTGTCTATGTCCGTAACGATAGGGTGTGGATGGACTTCTAGTCTCGGGGAATATTTTACATACTGTTTTCTTTTACTGTCGGTACTTTGAGATATATTGCAATTATATTGTTAGGTTCAAACTATGGTCCTTGGGAGATAATCCTGAGCATCTTAGCTTAAAACCTTTCTACAAAACGGGTTTGAAAATAACTTTGTTGATCAGTAGTTTGTTTGTTAAATATAGCTCTGATTTGAGATCGATTAGCCAATAGTGTTTATGCAATATTAAGCCCAGCTGCTTTCTTTCAGTGAAGATGTGCTTTCTCCACGTCAGTCTATTATCGAAATGGATATCAAGGTACTTCAGCTCTTCTCGCTGTGGGATTTGTATATTATTTAATATTACCAGGGGGGGGGTGTTTTTACGATTCGTGAAAGTTACATGTACTGATCTATTTTTGTTTACTTTGATTCTTCATTTTATCAAGCAAGACTATATCTGGAGTAAGTATGACTGCAGTTGATGTGAAGCCATATTCTCGTCTACATGTGAAGTTAAGATCTTCTAACTGTACGGAATAATGGATGTTTTCAAGTACTGTCCGAAAATTTCTAACTTCTTTGACTCAATATGTAAAAAATTTAGTATTCCTATTGGCCAGTGGTTTAATAATTATTATGTAATTATCGTTTGTTTTTGGTTGTATCCGGACTTGATCGAAGCTGAGGACTTTAAGCTCGTCACTATTTTCTGCTACTAGATTTAGTAAATTGATTAGGGGGATTATGTTTTTAACTCGGTTTATAAAATTACAAGGAATTTAAATGAGTTTTGTTATGTTCGTGTAGTCCTTCACATCAGTACTGTTGTTATCCTCAGGAGCTTCATCTTCAAGTTCTTGGAATCTGTTTTATATTTGGACCGGTGAATTTAACCAATAAACATTAATTTTTGTCTGCTTTGTTAGTCTCTTATCTGTGCAGTTACGAGATCTTTTTTTGGAATTTTCAACGACAGTCCATGTATCTTCGGAATTTGGTACAGGAGGGATTGGATTAGATTAGGTAGTGAGTGGACTGTAATTGTCGCTGCACGGGTTGGGAAAAGTTTAAATAAATATAGTTGCTACTTAGAAGTTGCTGGTTTGGATCAAAGCAAGGTGTGCCATGTTGGGGAAACGCCACTGTCTGAGATAATTGATTGTTTGGATGCACTGGTAGCCTGAGTGAAGAGGATATTTATGCCAACTTAGCTCTGAAATATTGCCAATCACTAGTATCGTTTCCTTCAACTAAGCGATGTAAAATTCAGTTGAAGATGGCGAGCAAAATCTAAGCACACTTTCAGCCATATTCTGACTGCTTTTGAATGCACTGTGATCGTGATACTCATAAAACACTCTAATCACGGACAGTCAAAATGGAGCATTGTGGAAACTGAACGACAGTTTATTCTCGAAATTTGCTTGAATGTGGACGATAGTTATGCTGACTTAACTGCAATATGCCAAATTAGCTGGCTTATCTCTATTATTACTAGTACTTTTCCAAAATTTTCATGAAACCACTGGAAAGCTGGATTTTAAGGTTCAAGAAGTTAGGAAATATAGAAATTCTTGCATAAATATCGTTCAAGTTTGTCTTTGTTTGTCATTCCACCAGCAAAAACAATAGAATTTGTTAGTTGTTTCATTGATAGGGCTGTTTGTGTGTTCAACTATGGCACATTGAATATTTCCAGACTGAGTTATGGAGAAATTACTTCCATTCCTTTTAAGTCTACTGATGAATATCATTGTATATATCTTTCGATTTTGGTAGGTGTATAATATGATGTGATACATTGTTTCAAAAATATTATCCAGTTCAAATTTAAGTTTAATATTGAAAACAATTATACAGTACTTTTGGTAGTTATCTGTGTTTCTTTTCTTGAATTAATCTTAATATTTTTATTTATTAATAACCAACATATATGTCTCTATTTTGTGCTTACGGTTATGTTACCTAACATAATAACGTAGCAAAAATCTCAAGCCAAGAGTTTGTGTAAAATGTGTAAAAATTTCGTATATATTTAATACATCGATATACAGTAATGTGACAAGTGAACAGCAAACTTTATGCATGAAGTTTAAGCTTACTGTGAAATTGTTTGGTACTGAAACATTCACTGGATAAGTTGAAATGCGTTCAGTATAATATAATTTTTAAATTGTATTCAAAATATACAGTAAGTATATATTTTCAATTTATATTACATTGTTTTATTGCAGCTGCTTCGATATACTACTTGTGTAAATAAAATTAATAATTGAGTAAAAACACATCACTGATAGAGACATTTTGAAAAATATTGGAACTCAAATTTTTTCGAAATTATTAAATTTAAGGAATATAAAAAGTATGTTATAATGAATATATAAAATCATTGTATTTCGGTCTTGATAATATTACTGCTGTTTTGAAAAGCTTATAACAGTTTGTGATTTATAGGTTATTAGAAAAATACTTAATGAACATTGTTATGAATAGTTATTTTTAGAATAATCAATCTTATAATGCAAATTTTTCATTCCCATCATCGCTTTTCCCAATTTAAATCTTTTGTTACGACTCTTTTCAGATACAAACTCAAATCAAAAACTATGAATTTTCAAATTCTCTCGATTGTTCAATACTCATAAAAATTTTACGGTACATATAATAAAAAAATTCAATTCCAATGCAAAACCAAATTTCATAACATGGATTTCATATCGTTTGTGAACTTCTGGAATCGTTTTATGCAGTTGAATGAAGTATGGGATGTTTTATAAAACATTGTTTCCACTGCAATTGCTTCTTTCCACTAAAGTAATGTCTAGATTGTGTCTACTGTTACCTCGTTCTTATCCATTCGAAATCAGTTTCAAATGGCGTTTGTTTCTTACTCAATCACCTCATTTCCAATAAAAACATTTAAGACTCACCTGTATGCCCAGTATCACTAAATCAAGATTGGGTACTAACAGAAAAATATATGATATGTCACTTTATTCTAGGAGTTTATAGTACCAGGACACTAAACCTGTAATAGGGCTGCCAAAGGTCATACATATAATTCGTCATTCCATTCATAGAACACAAAATGGCCCATGTCTAGGACCGGTCAACGCTATAAAATGTAAATAAATAAGAAACTTATTTCTTTGAACGATGAAATAAAACAATTCAATTTGTTAAAAACTTGATTATATTTGAACTAATATTCGATTTAAACTAGTTGACGCGTATCGCTGACACAGTAGCTTCCTCAAAACGAATGAAGGTATAATGAAAAAATGTTTTAATATGCAGTGCATAAATACTGAACTCTATTATACTAATATTAACAAATCTATTGAAAAAAAGTATCTGTAAATCCATTCACTACAAACATTCCTAAACTATCTTCTAAGGTAAAAAGGTTTAATAAAGTAGAGTGATTGATATCTATTTGGTCGTTAAGACCTGAATATTGGTTTTTGTCTATCTCAAGAACTTCTGAAAGATTTAATCTAAACGATTTACGTTCTACATGTAAAACTTGGGTCTAAAGTGTGTTGGTTTTCTAATAAATGATATGAATAGTTTGAATCTAATTTTTTGTTGTCGTAGCTACGTTTGTGTTCCGAAAATCTAGTTTTAAAATTTCTAAATTTTATCACAGTTGTCATAACCACATTTTAATTTATAAACTTCTGATTTGTTCAATTTTGAAGATTTAGATTTGTTATTTTTATTGAGTTTGGATAAAGTGTGATTAGTTTTAAAGCAAATATTCATGTCTGAAGTTTCTAAAAATGATTAATTTTTAAGTATGGTTTTCAAAGTATGTTAAGCTATTAAATTGTTTATTATTATTTTTATCAGAAGGGAATACTTGTTCCAAAGTCTGTTTTATCATCTTTTTATTTATGATATTGTCAATTAAATTTGTATAGTAATTATTATTACCCAATAAGATCAGTTGTTTCTTATTTCACAGCACCTTCATTTAAAATTTCAAAGATTCTCATAGATGTCATTTCTAAATATTGTTCATTCATACCTCGTTTTTCAGTTTAAAAATCAACGGAATTAATTAATAATATTCAAGATATAATATTACCCCATAATTCTAAATTCATATCGTTAGATGTAACAAGTCTATTCCCTAGTATACCTCCTAAAGAAACTATAACTCTTGTTGATAACTTGCTCACATACAATAATCCTATAATTCACTCTGATATCATTGCTTTATTAAAAGTGTGTTTGAATCGAAATTATTTTCATTTCAATGGAGAGGTTCATGGTAGTAAAGATTGTTTGATTATGGGCAATCCCCTCAGCCCCCTAGTAGCAGAAATTATCATGGAAAATATAGAAAAAATAATTCTTAAAAACCCCCTTAGTAAAAAATGTATACAGTGTTAGGAACATTACGAGGGAAAATACGTTTTACCGTCAATGTGTTAGAAACAGACAAATACATATAAATTTAGTGTATTATTATTTTTCGCTAACAGGATATCGTAAAGTCGAAAACGTGCAACAACTGTATGTGTAAAGGCGCGATGGGAGTATACTCCCACCACGTGTAAAGGTATGTTTGGTAGGCACCGCCTTCGAGAGGCGTGCAAATACAGATGTGTAATGTGGACAGTTTAGTTTATTAATTGAGAAATAATAAGATTCTACTAAACTGATAGCTTAATGCAATGAACAATAAAAAAATCAACATTACTTTCGTTTATCCCTTCATGATTAATTTACAAAGAAATAATTCAGTAGTAATAATCTATTTCACTATATTAGTTCGGTTAGTATACGCTAATATGATTTGAACAATAAATTAAAACCTACCTAGTAAGTATTTGAAATAAGTGCCACTAAAAAATCACTGGAGGATAGCGTTGATTGATGACTTATATCAATCAACGGCGAAAAGCTAAAAAAATTACTTTCGTCGATATTGAGGGTACAATTAATGAACATAAGCATAATAATTGTCAGTAACATCATAAGGAATATTCTATGGCAACAAATACAGAGTCCAAAAGCGACAATATATTGTAAAAAAACAAATATATTCAGTGTATCACCGTTTTCTTTAACAGGGTATCATAACAAGAGAAATAAGTCGTATGCTAATATTTGTTTATAACTGTCTTCTAGTTACAAAAATATCTCAACATAAACCGCCTGTTTCGTACGCTCCTGATAAAACGATTTCGTTTACAGCTCTAATTATTCTATTTTTATTTATCCCCTCTCTTCATTTTCAATCCACACGTTATAATTGCAAGTGCCCTTAAAATTTTCCTTTTTATTTGTGAGAGAAATCAGTCACATTTAATTTCAACGTAAAACGATAATCCGCTCACGGTCAACGGGAAATTATAACGGTCACCTGGCGTTACCAGTGTGGTAGAGAAAGACAAACAATTAAAAGCCAGCTTAGATTATTATACCAGACGAATACGAATCGCGCGTGCGCCTCTTGAAGATTGTTAACTGCACAATCTGGGTACTTCACTAAACGTTTGCTTGTTAATGAGTAACGATCTTTTGCAAAGCTTATAAAATGAGTATGCAAGTACACCATAGAGTGCAAATTGTAAAATAGTACTACCAGGGTTATTCATATCGAGAAATAGCAGAAAATTTATTTATTGTGGCATTCGAAAATGCCCAACCAATTAGCAAAAAACAAGTGAGAACAGTTATAAAAAATTTGGAAGGGATGTGTCAATCCTACTAAACATGGACCGCGTACACACAATCGTCAAACCCAACTCGAAAGAGATGAAAGATATTTTAATTTGCGCCAGTGTGGAAAATAATACCCTACAATCGTCCACTCATTTAGCAAAGGATTTTGATGTTGATCCGAAAACGATTCGGACTGTATTAAAAGAAATGGTTATCGTAGTTTTAAACTGAAAAAGAGCCATGCAATTTTTCAAGACGATCAATTTCGTAGAATGGAATGTTGTGAAGTAGTTATGGAAAAAATACAATTGGACGCAAACTTTCCGAAAAATATTTTGTTCACAGATGAATCCACTTTTCCCATACACGGTGCACATAATTCATCCGTTATTCGGTATTGGTCAAGGACAAATCTACACAAACATTACAATAGTAGAACTCAATATCCCCAAAAGTTAAATGTTTGGGCTGGAATATTAGGTGAACATTTAATTGGACCATTTTTATTGACGGCAATTTAACCGGACAAAAATATTTGGACATGCTGGAAAATCAAATCACTCCTGTCCTTATACAATTAGGTGTCAACTTCAATGATATCTGGTACCAACATGACGGTTGTGCATCACATAATTATCGACTAGCAATACATTTATTAAATACACAATTTCCCAATCGGATAATCTCCACGAATGTTATATAAAATCGAGAATTTATGGGTTCCAAGAAAACAGAGCCACTTCTCTAAATGAACTTAGGGAACAAATTTGTATGCAAATAACACCTGAAATGCTCATACGTGTTCGTCAAGAATTTTATAACCGTCTCGATTACTGCTTAGCTCAAAACGGGGGTTTATTCGAACATTTGATTTAAGCTCATTGAAGAATTAAGAAGTTTTATTTTTTAATTTATTACATATCAGAATATTACTTTTATTTAAAAATTGTAGGCATTTTCATTAGAATTCGATTTTCTGTTTATTATCGAAAACGTTTTTTAATTTGTACTGTGTGTATTTACACAGAGAATTCGTTCTCATTTACATACAAACGATAAAGATACAAATTTTTTTTACTAACATATTCGAACCACAGCAGATGTTCCGCGACCAATTTCACGTTGCCAAATCTGAAAAAAAAGTAAAGGTTTTAACCCCTTTCATACTGAAAACTAGAACGATTTCCAGCATTACAATAAAATGTTCAACGAATAGATGGGATTAATTATATCTGGATCTGTTACAACCTCTTGAATTATCATACTTAAAAGATTCTTATAACTTGTTTTCATGTTAGAACGATGCATTTTACAATTAATATAAATATACAATGAAAATTGGCAACACTGTACCTACAAAGAATTTATGGGTATGTATTTTCTTTTCACTTTATGAGATCCTGTTAGCGAAAAAGAAGAATTGAGATATTTGTAAACACATATCATTATTAAAACAAATTAATATACAACTTATTTCGCATATTAGGTATGTTATGTTATCCTGTTAGCGAAGAAGAGTAATACACTGAATGTATGTATGTATTTTCTCTCTTTCTAACACATTGACGGTAAAACGCATGTTCCCTCGTAATGTTCCTAACACTGTACATATACTGGCTCCGATATGTGGACGACATTTTAGCTGGCTTCACCGGTACAAATAGACCTTCATTACTCACATAAACTCAATTCACTATAATATCAAATTCACCGTAGAACTTGAACAAAATAAGTCTATAAACTTTTTAGACCTCACAATTTCAAATATAAATAATAATTATGATTTTTCTATATTTCATAAACCATCTCATACAGACATTATAATTCATAATAGTTCGGTCCACCTATTCAGTCATAAACTAGCAGCTTTCAATAGTATGATACACAGACTTTTAACAGTCCCATTAAATACTAATAATTATAACAAAGAATTAAATATCATAAAACAAATAGCAGTTAATAATAATTACGTTCCAAATTCAATTGAAAATATCCTAAATAAAAATATAATAAAACAGACTTTGGCACAAGTATTCCCTGTTTTCTGATAAAAAAAATAAACAATTTAAATGCTTAACATACGAGTACTTTGGAACACGATCCTTAAAAATTAAGTCATTTTTAGAAACTTTAGACATGAATATATGCTTTAAAACTGATTACAATTTAACCAAACTGATTAAAAATAACAAATCTAAATCTTTAAAATTAAACAAAACAGAAGTTTATGAATGAAAATGTGGTAATGACACAACTGTGATAAAATTTATATCGGTAGAACTTTTAGAAATTTTAAAACTAGAATTTCGGAACACAAACGTAGCTATGACAACAAAAAATTAGATTCTAACTAATCAAATTATTTATTAGAAAATCAACACACTTTCGACACAAATATTGAAATTTTACATGTAGAAAGTAAATCTTTTAGAAACTCTTGAGATAAACAAAAACAAATATTCAGGTAACCTTCCTAACGACCAAATATATATCAATCACTCCTTTACTAAACCTTTTTACCTAGAAGATAGTCTAGGAATGTTTGTAGTGAATAGTTTTGAAGGTAATTTTTTCAGTACCTTTGTTAATATTAGTATAAGAGAATTCTGTATTTATGCACTGTATATATTGAAACATTTTTCATTATACATTCATTCGTTTTGAGAAAGCTACTTTGTTAGCGAAACGCGTCAACTAGTTTGAATTAAATATTAGTTCAAATATAATGAAGTTTTAAACAAATTGAATCGTTTTATTTCATCGTTCAGTATGAATATTCATCAAGTGAAACCCTCATATATTCAATTATATTTTTAATTTTTTATAGCGTTTACGGTCCTAGATATGGCAGCAGGGAATGAAATAATTATAAGTTTTAACCTTCGGGAGCCCTATCATTACAGATTTAGTGTTGTGGGCTCTCCTACTATAGATTGTGACTCTATTTTCTCGAGGTTTGTCAATGTTTATAGATTTTTCGAGACAGTGACTAGTTGAGCCATACAATCCTGCTTTTTTTAATAGAATAAGTCCATTATATTTAGTATAAACCATTGATGAAAGCAGCAAAACACAAATAATGTGAAATGTTTTACAAAATAATTCATAAAAAGGATAGTAATAGTTTTGATGGGGAAAAAATTTGTTCCAATATTTTTCTAATGTTTCATTTATTGTAACATAACTCTTTCAATCAACACATAACATCTAAAATATATACTAAAACATGAAAAATTTGATTAACGACACACGTTAATAGCTCTTACAAAACACGCTTTTTCTTTTGAGTAAAACAAAAAATTCAAAAAATATGTCTGTTTGTTCATTTTTTTCAATGCTACTTGGAAAATCAGATGGTAAGGTTCAGTTTTATTTTGAATTTTCTTTGCTTCTGAAATTATAGTAACTCTTAATTAGAATGCCTGTATAGTATTGGTTTTTGTTTGGTATTTTTATTGGGTTCACCATTTTTGTTTTCGAGTAGATCACCCTAATATTTCTATAAAATTAAAATTCCATGCAAATAATTTCAAAGAAAATTAGAAATTAACATAATATGATATTTCATTTAATATAATAAATAATTAATCAATTATTAAACGGTTATAATATAAATTATAAATATAATGTTTTTAGTATTCTAAGTACAGGGTTTCCTAATAAGAATGACTCTCGACCATATATAGCCGTTTATAGTACAGCTGCGATAAAAACATTATAATAAAGGTGGCCTGTATGTCTACCGCTAGAGGGCGTAATTGAATAAAAACAAAATTGTAAAGCCAAATTTTACAAAGTTTACCCAATTAAAGGGATTAACAAACATTCATCGCATTCTTCAAAAAATTCTGAATATATTTGATATTACAAGTTTTAATCTATATACTCAAATAAGAAGGAGAGGGGGGAGAGCGGTAACTTTTTTATGAAAAAACGCACATAACTCCGGTTCTATTCAACCGATTTTTGCAAACTGAATCTTCTTGAAAACAGCTCTTATCCACTAACATAATAGTAATTATATCGATGTAACCTAATGAGTAAATGCACGATACAGGGCGCTATTCAATTTTTATTTAAAATCTTCTTATCTTAGGAAAATATTAAAAAGGAGTGTGCAGTTTGAATCGGAGATTATTAAAGTAGACCTTATTAGCAACAGATTATTTAAAACCGCATGTTGATATCTTTTTCCTGTCCCAAAATATATTGAAAAATGTGTAATTTAGAAGCATTTTCTGTTGAATATGGATTACCTACTATGGTTGTAGGTACGGAACTGATTTTAACAATTTTGAAATAATTAAAATTGACTCTATTTGCCATATTAATGATAATTTCAATTGTTATTTCAATGTTACTGTTAATATTACTGACAAACTGAGTTAAAGATGTTAAAGTGGAAATATATAAAAACAAGTTGTTGGTCATTGAGAAAAAAACATTTTCCAAATGGTAATGTACAGGGTATTTCAAAATGATGCTAACCTGAAGAAACTTTTCTTAAAATTAAACCAATTGAAATATTGAATGAGGGATACAACTTATTCACTTTTTGAAGTAGAGGGTGTTTAAATTGAAAAAAAGATTTTATTTCATAACTTTAGATCGGATAAATATTTCAATTTGAAATTTGATCGAATGTTTTTACATATAAATTCGCATATTTTGTATGTACAACAATTTTTGTTTACTTGGGCCAGTGGCATGCTTTTGGAAAAATTAGTCACTTTTCCCCCCATTTCTTACGCCACTGACCTTTTATACCATTCAAGCATTTTTTTTGTATTGCTCAATGATTTGTACACACACATTCCGGTAGTTGGATCGATCTTGAAATTCGCTTCTAGTTACCAGGTAGAAGACGTACCGCGAATTGTGCCTTGCCAGGGGCTGGAATCTGACCTTCAAGTTTTTCTAATGGCCCAAATTTTTTTCGAAAGACGGTTGTTAACCCTCGTGCGTGTTTGTTACTGGCGGAGATGTTGTGTGCCAGTGAATACTTTTCCGGGAACGTGAACAAATCTTGTCTTTGTTCTGTAGTGACTCCGTACCTATAGTTTTCCGGTACCTCCGTATACACCCATAAATTCTTCCAAGGATGTGTCATACTCCTATTGTGTATGGTTCACTCCTTCCTCTTTGTCATGGTCTCCTTCGAATGGCGCTAGTCGGTTTAGGTGGACTACTCTTAGTTTTCCCTTGAGGATTTTGCTTATGCGTTGATTCTCTTCCTAATAAAGTACGGTCTATCCCATTATTACTGTAATTTTAGAGAAAATGCTTTTTTCCTTGACGGTTTGTGTAACCATACTTTGTCCCCTTCTTTGAAACTGCCTTCTGTGCCTACGCATCGTACCGTTTTTTCATTCTGTTGCTGTCAACTTCGAACCAATTCGCCCACATTGTCCATCCTTCTTCTCAATGGGATCACGTAATTTTCTCCTTCCAGGTCTTATCCAGCCCGAAAACCAAATTCCATATCACGAGGAAGCCTCATTTCACGTACAAACAAGATTTTCGCAGGTATTTCACCCATGGATTCATTTATGGCAGATCGATAAGCTAACGCAAATAGGGAAAAATACTGGTCCCAATCTCTCTGGTGACTGGATACTACTTTGGACAGGTATTTTACAATGGTTCTGTTTATTCTCTCGACCACTCCATCTGACTGTGGATACAACGCTGTTGTCCTGGTCTTCTCCTTTCCCAGCTTGTCACACATTTCCTGGAATATTTGGATCTCGAAAATTCTTCCTTAATCGCTGTGGACTTCCAACGGCACTCCATATCGGCTGATAAATTTTTTCACCAGTACATCCGCGTCAGTTGTGCTTCTTGATTCGGGATTGCGTAAATTTTCACCCGCTTTGTGAAATAATCCATTACAACCAGGATAAATTTACCACGATTCTCTGTCGTCGGAAATGGTCCAGCGATATCTAAAGCAACCTTTCTGAAAGGGCTTCCTACATTATATTGTTTCATGGATGCCATTCTCTTACGATGTGGTCAATTACTCATAGCGTAGTATATTTCTTACACCTGTCCTTCACGTCGTCGGAGCTGTTCATCCCATAAAACGTCTCATGAACTCACCGAAGGGTTTTCTTCACTCCCAGATGACCTCCCGATGGACCGTCGTGTAACTACATCAGCTACTCTCGCTCTCGGGATAACTAGCTGTCTTTTCATTTCAGAACCATCATCGTCTTCAAGGACTCTCTTCCAGGACAAGGGAGTCCCTCTGAGCCTGATATGTCTTGAGTGTTAGTGAAAATATTGACACTTCTTGCCGGGTCGCTACGACGAACTGCGTACAAGCCCTAGCTCGCCACACTTCCGACATTTGATCTTCTTCGGCTTCTTGTCTACCATACTCTTCATCATGTTGACGATCTGGTTCAGTCTGTCTTCCTCATCTTCTTCTTGCACGGTCCTAAATTTGTTATACCCCGAAGCCTTCGTGGCTGCTTCATATTCAGGATGTTCTTAGTTTGCAGGAGTATTGTGGCGCTTACGCGAACTACGTACATGCTCTATCTTGCCACATTTACTTAATCTGTTCTTTTTCGGCTTCTTGCTCACCATTAATTTTATTAAGATGACGATCTGGTCAAGTCTATCATCGTCACCTTCTTCTTGCATGGTCCTACCTTTGTTGTATCCTGAAGCCTTCGTAGCTGCGTCATATTCAAGAGCAGCAGTCAATACATCTACCATGGTTTTGGAATGAGCTAATCGAAGCGTCCTCTCCTTATCGTAGTCACATAAGTCGTCACTAAATGCTTGAATGCCCAAACATTCCACCATGTTCTCTGGTGCTGATGGATAAGCAAATCGAACTTGTCGAACAATATCCAGTTTATACTTCTGAAGGGTTTCGTTACGTTTCCGCCTTCGGTTCTTTAGCTGGATTCAGTACAAATGTTCTAGATGTTCGTGACCATATCGCATCTCCAACCTTCTCTTGAGCTGATCGAAGTCATTAGTTTCTTCAACGGGTATTGTCTAAGCACATCTAAGGCATCTCTCCAAAGATTGATGGTTAAGTTCCCTGTCTTCTCCTTATCGGACCAATTATGAACTCTAGCGGATACTTAAAACTATTTTACATAATTGGTCCACGATGTCTTACCGGGCAAAACTGCCAATGTCTTGTACCTTGAGAATTATTTCTGATTTGCAAGGTATTATTTGTTCGATCTTTTCTTCTGTTGGCGCGTCTTTTGTTCCTAAATCTGTAATCGTTGTCTCTAACTCCTTTATTTTCTAGTCTATCTGAGTTTTCATCGTTGTCATCTCATTGTCCATATCCGATTTTAGAGGTCAGCGGCAATATCGTTTTTCATTAATGAATATCATTCTTCATGGCTGCAATCTTCTCGTCTATATTAGCAGACCTCCATGTTAGCGGAAATATCATTCTTCAGAGTTGAAATCTTCTCCTCCATATTAGCAGCTATATCGTTCTTCATAGGAGAAATATCGTTCTTCATAGGAGAAATATCGTTCTTCATAGGAGAAATATCGTTCTTCATAGTAGAAATATCGTTCCTCTCAGTTGACATCTTCTCGTCCATAGCAGAAATTGACGAGATTAAGGTGGAAACCTCGCCATTGCAATAACGGATTTGTGAGTTGGTGCATTGTATTGATGAAACAACACTCTTCTTAGCCGAAGGCGGCAATTTTTGCTTGATTTCTCCGCTCAAGCGTTGTAATAAGTTTGCATAATGCTTGCTGTTGATAGTTTTTGCTTTTTCAAGATAGTCAATGAAAGTTATCCCACGCGCATCCCAAGAAAACAGACGCAATGACCTTGCATGCAGATGGTACGATCTTCGTCTTATTTGCAGCTTCTCCCTGGTGATTCTACTATTTTGATTGTTATTTTGTCTCGAGTATGAAGTGATGGACCAATGTTTTATCTATGGTTATGAAACGGCGCAAAAATTCTACTTTGTTCCTGTGAAACTTCGCTCAATTTAAACATCTTCGCGACACTGTTTTTGCTCGAGTGTAAGCGAACGCGACACCTATCTTGTGCACAGCTTTCCCATGTCCAATTTTTCAGATAATATACACTTTTTGAAATACCTACAGTCTGCTAGCTCACACACTTCCAGTCGACGATAATCTAGTACCAGTGGATTTTCTTCACTATTTCTTGAGTGGTCATCTCATTTGGTTGACCACTGCGATGCTCGTCTCAGCACTTTGTACGGGCTCGTTGAGACTCTGCTACCCAATATTTTACTGTTGTAAACGAAGGAGCAAACTCAAAGGCGTACCCAGCTAGGGGGGGAGGGGGGGTAGTTCATACCTGTTTCGAGAAGATGCTCGGTCGGCTATATTGAAACAAAAAATCATGAAAATTGACTTTTATTAATTAGATTGATTATGACACAAAACAAAATATTATATTTATAATAATCATTATTGGTGCCACGGTGCTTCTAAGCCACGTTTTATCTCTTCGTACTGAAGGACCGTTCTACGGTCGCCGTGGTGCATGGGATATTGCTTAAAATAATCAATGTCTTTCTGACAGCAGGGTAAAAAATGTTGGCTTCGTTGAACAGATCAACTACTTCTATGTCCCTTAATTGATCATCTGATAAAGCCTTCTTCACTCATAAATTATGCCAAAGGTCCAGGTCTCCGGTTATATCCAGGTTATAAAATTCTTGGAATTATTCTGCGTTCTTGTGTAAGTCTGTAATACTGGTTTTGGTCATATACAAGGGATGTAGCTTACTTAAAGCAAACTCCGGAGTATTTTCTTGGGAGAATCGAATATTCAACGATGAAATGAGTGAATCAATGTATGGTATTATCAGAGAACGCCGCCAATATTCGTTATCATTGTCTGATGGTGGAATACTTCTATGTGTTTGCTTGTGAGCAAGACGTGGAACCGAAATTTCTATGTTCAAATCCATTGCAACAGCTCGTGCTTTTTGAAGCATTTCATTACTTATTCTATCAGGAAACTCGCGGTCATTACTGAGAATGTCCTTGATATGTTTGATGTGTTCTCCCACCGAGATCATGTCGATCGATTCAGCTTGCAGTGCGTTAACTACTGGTTCTAAAACTGCTGAATATTTGGCTATTGTTTCTACAGCAACAACAAACACTGGTTGAATGCAACTGATATGCAGATTTTCTGGTGGCATAATCTCCCTCTACGGATAACGTTTCTAGAGATTCCACAAGCTCTGGGAAATGTTGAGAAAACTTTCTGATTGATTTATATTTTTCGGACAATCTCGTCTCACACAATCGTGATAGGTTTGGGGCGTAGTTTCAATGTGTAGTCGATTCTCTGAAATACGTTATAACATCCTCTACAGTGGCGAGAGTATTTCTAATTTCTGGCACTGCATTCGCATCATTCACAAGGTTGAGTTTGTGACTTGAGCAATGAAAATATAAAGCACGTGGATATTTTTTTCTCAAAATGGCTTTCCCTGCCATTGTAGAACAGCCATAGAATCCAAACCCTACGCAATCTTCGGTTGGGAGTAGTGTTGCCCAAAATCAGTCTTGGTCTTGCAGTCTTGGTCTTGTTCTTGCATTTTGCAAGACCAAGACCAAGACCAAGACCGCGTAATTTTAGGCAAGACCAAGACCAAGACCGACCATGCAAGATTTGAGCAAGAACAAGACTAAGCCTGCGAGACTCTTGCGTCTTGCAGTTAGTACTGAGTGTCGTTTTAGGGAGCGGACAGGCTTAGTTTATAATACAAGAAATTGACACGTAGAAAACAAACGAAACAAAATAAAAGAAAGTACTAGTACATAAAATTTTGAAGAATAAAATAGGCAGAAAATAGGAACACGTAAAGTACAGATATAAATGAAATCAGTGCATTTTAGTTGAAGGGGGAATTTACGCAGTCCGAATAAGTAAATAAAAAATAATATAATAAATATAGTATGACAATAAATAAAATGAAAATAATAAAAACGAAAAATAAACTATATAGAATAAAGTGTAATAAAATTATATGTAGTATGTTACCGAGAAAATGTTTATTTTCTTAATATTTCGAAAGTTACAGGCCGAAAAACACAAACTAATTTAAAATTTAACTTATAATAATAAGGTAGGCATAAGAGCGAAAAGCAGGACGCTACAATGACATGCGGCATCCTTTGATTTGCGGCTATCTAAGATAATGGACTATAAAAAATAGTATTTATTTCAATTGGAGTTGGAGGAGTACCTAAGTAAACCCAGAGCCGCCAGCTCCGAAGACATTTTAGAGTGGTGGAGGACGCATGAGACAGAGTATCCGGCTTTATCGAAGATGGCCCGTGATTTTCTCTCAATACCTGCAACTTCTGTACCTGCAGAGAGATTATTTTCTAAAGCATCATCAGTAATTAGAAAACATAGAAATAGGTTAAGTGATGAGTCAGCCAGATGGTTACTTTGTATTAATTCTTGGTCAAAAGAATTAATATAAAGTAAGAGTAATGTCAAAGCTATTCTGTAGTGTTCTTTAATATAACTTGTGTTGTATTTTTATTTAAATAAATGGTAAATTCAGTAAATTGTATTGATTCTTGGTAAAATGAATTAATACGAGATGAGGGTCTATCAATTTCTTTCTAGACAGATAATGTTCTTTAAAACACAGTCAAGTTAATGTCTTTAATTTGTGTTTTATATGTTTTAACCATGTTTAATAAATAGCAATAGGCTAATAGCTAATTGCGAGACTTGCGAGACTCTTGCTGCAAGACCAAGACCAAGACCAAGACTGGGACCGCAAAACCAAGACCAAGACCAAGACCAGGTGTATTGGCGCAAGACCAAGACCAAGACTGGCTAAGTCTCGTCTTGTTCTTGCATTTGGGCAACACTAGCTGGGAGGCTAGGACTAAACAAGAAATTGTCAATTGCTTCGGCAATTGCTGAAGCATGTTGTGCTTTTAGTTCAACGAACCCTACAAATTCTTCTCTGATTTTACATTTGCTTTCGTCGTAGAACCGCACGCCTATTGCCAGCTGTTATTTCCCAGCTAGGTCTGCTGTTTCATCAGCTAAGACTGCGTGAGCCATAGTCTTCTGAACCTCACTTAATAACTTGGCCACATAAATTTATCAATTCGTTTTGTATTTTTGGCGATGTGTAAACTGCATTGCGACTGCACTTTTCCAGGTGACTCTTTAATTTGTCGTCCCCTGAATTGATTCTCGACTTCAATAAATCTAATAAAACACCCTCATCTGCTTGTTTTCCCCTAATAGGCATATCATGTGTACCGCAAAATATTATACATGAAATAATTGATGACAATATTTGTCTGTTTTCGTCGATTGTTTTTTGGTGTCCACTTTGCAGTTGGATGTCTACAGGAACATTTTCAAGAAAATATATTGCAGCATTTGTCGCTGTTAGGTGAAGGTTGGTCGTTGCATGCTTTCGGCAGTCTCAATGCATATTTCTGAACTTTATATATGGGCTGACCATAAATGATCCCAAAATTCCTCTCACAGTGCTGATGGGCGGAGGGAACAAAACACAAAGAGTGCCTTTTAGTCGCTTGGAATATACTAGCCATGGTGCATATTGATCCAACCAAGCATGATTAAATGTTCTTTTCAATGCATCACTTTCAAAATCGTAATTTCTGGGCGGGATCCAAGGATTTTGTAATAACTCCCTCTTCTTTTCCGTCGAGGCTGGGTAGCCAATCCAACATAACGACCTAGATCATTTTCATGATAGCCATCGTCCACTATAATTTCAGGATCGACGTTGACGTCATAAGTTTGTTAGGATGTCGAAGGAGAAGAATAGTCGGCAACAGATGTATTTACAGGTTCTGCTGGAGAATGTGACGTTTGTCCAATGTTAGCATGCAATAATCTTGGCATTACATGAGTACTTTTATCATGGTTGTCATTCTCATCGCTTCCACTGCTACTCTCCCGACCTTTTTTTCTTTTTTCGCGTGTTGTCCCTAAAAAATGGATACACAAAATTACTCTTACGGTGTTTGGGCATAGGACGAAAATAAAGATCAAGATACCTATAAAAACATCACATTCAAATATCATTTACTTCCTATAAATCCACAAATCAAATAATCATATTAGGTACATATGTGTTTTGTTTTGACTCTTTCAAAGAATTCCCTGATATCCATTTGACGGAGTAATATTTCGAGTTGTTGCGCAGTTAACGTAAATCTCGTGTCGCCGCAACTAAACTATAAAACACTATGACGCATGAAATATTCGCTCGTATTAAACTCCGAACTGAATTTAATTGTATTCGAACTGAATTGCCTCACTCCGCCTCACGATCCCGCTTACATATGCAAATATTAGAAGAGCTCCCGAAATACGTAGAAAATACTCGACTCTATTTCCATCCTTGTCTCATACTTGCTATCACTGTCTTTCCTTTCGAGAATAGTCCATGCTAGAACGTTCTTCGTGGTATTGCTATTCAATACAAGATGTCGCTATTGACCGTATAAATTGATGCTATTTCTTTTTACTGGAAAAAGTACTGTCGTCCGTAACTAGATTGCGCTAGATGTTGTTCTCTCCAAATTATATTCGGCTTTAATCCTAGAAGGCTCTGATTGTCTCGTCGGGAGCGGAAACTACGAGATGCGACGGTTTCGCTAACAGTATACTATATCGAATGTTGTAGAATATTTAATTATAGATGAAAAAATATTAAATCAAAATATCTGACTGAAAAGATATTTTGTTTCCAACACTTCATTTTGCGCAAAGTAGATAACACGTTTTTAATTCCCACTTGACAGGAAAATTGACGTTTATTTTATCTTCTAGGGAGGGGCAGCTACCCCTACCTGGGTACGCCCTTGAGCAGACTCACCCAGAGTAGAATCTAAGGCATTCATATTGATTGGCCTTTCAAAGAAAAGTATTGTATCGCATAGCAAAGACCAATTTTTTTCATTTTCACAAATTCACTGAAAACGTTCACTATTGATGGCTGCCAGACAAATACTAAGTAGCGCGACGTCTACAAACTTGATACATATACTTCATAGATTGTGTACTTTCTAATACAGAGATATTTTTGAAACTACCGCCATCTCCATGTCTGGCCGGGTACTTATAGGGCCATCCTTATTGACAATAACGGACGCTATCTGATTGCATTTTACATGTTGTACTTGATTTTGCACATATCCATTATTTTTCCTTTTCTCTGTTGCTCTGCCCCGCCCTGTACATACATATACTGAATCGGCAAAATTGCATTAAAATTGCGGGTTCAGCTATGTAATGACTAAACAAAATATTTTAACGTATTAATTCCATAATACCGCACAAAATATCCATTGAAATCATTTTGATATTACAAAATTCCGACAAATTGCAATATATAAATATCATAAATTTGTTCATGAACGTTAACGATGGATAACTGACATTTAATTCAATACTTGTATTATATCGTAAATGCAAATTCAAAGCTCCGAAAATAGCACGACATTAAATGGTAATTGTTTTATAAATTCAGAAACGAAAAGCTTTCAAGCTTATTTAATTTGTTTCCCATTCAATGTAATTAGTTTTAGCTATTTTTTCGAGGTATCACATTTTAAAAATATAAAAAATTGCATTTCACTGCCCTCAAATATCCCCTAGATATCGATTCCTGCGATGTTTTAAATAACTTTTGTACAAGAATATCGTTGTTATGGGAAAATAGGTTAATTCTATCAATAATTCAAACAAACTAGATACAAGTCATGAGTAAATTCGTTAATATATGTATTTCATGAACTTTTTTTCCATTTTCCCTAACATATCTGGAATTACAAATATTGATAGATGCCATATTTAACATCGAGGTATCTGGTGCCATATTTCTTCCTAATTAATGTTAATTTGTATTAATAAATAATTTTAGATAGGTATCGATAGAGTTTTAAAGTCAACTTCAAGGTTAAATGAGCCATGTCAAAGCCCTAAAACTAGGTTAAAAATAATCCAATTTCCAAAGTAATCAGATAAAAGGAATTTCGAACTTTGTATATTGATATAGTTAGTTACTTTATGTTTATTTCTCTTAAATTGGAATTGGAAAAACGGATTTGTAAAAGAGGAAAATAAGACGTGGCAGAGATCCGAAGTTTTGAGAGAAAGTTTTACTCTACGTTGATGTCAGATCTAGTTACAGTCAAATCGGCGTACATAATATGTTTGATGCTTTTGAAAAATGTCAATCTTCTTCGATAAATAAGTTTTTATTCATTTTGTAAAGAGGTTCAATAATCAATTATTAGTCAATGAGAAAATTGCCATGATTATTTCTTTCACACATGGCTACACCAATAAAAAGTCATGAATTTAGTCACATGATACGCAATATGATCGACTATTCAGGTAAATAAAGAAATATGAACGACAATTTAAATCGATTGTAGAAGAGTGCTAGGTATGACAAGTGTCAAATTGTGACGTAACATTCACTCGAAATTGAAAATGTCTCGGTTTGGTTCATGTTTCACTTCGGAAATCAGTGAAAATATAAGCAAATCCATCTCAAAAAATACCAAAAGGAGTCTGTCTGGAGACAATTTATGTCTTTTTGTCGGCAGAAAAAATATGAATTTTGTGCGACTACCACAACTTTCGCGGTAGCCGAAATACTCAAAGATGGGGCATGAAATATGCGTAAAGAAAATGGCGAGAAATATAAAGAGTATACAATCAAATTGATGTGGAATTAAACAGCAAAAATATTCCAGGAATTATACTTCACAGAATATAATCGAATGGTAAATCCATTTGAAGATATCGAATTCCAAAGTGCCAGACATGCGCGTAATGCAAAAAGGCAAAATTGTCCTCAAAAGAGGAAAGAGAGTTCAGCAGCCCTTACATTCGATGAATCGAATGCTAGTATAGATAGAATACCCCAAATGGCCTTCAGAAGACATTTTTTCAAATAGAATCTGTAGAGTTGGCTTAGCGAGGAGGAAAAGGTATCTATTGCAAAATCGATTATTTAGAGAGATAAACGAAAAACGCCGGTAACTATTCTGGCAGGGTCGAATATAATCCTGTATTCACAAAAACTTGCCAAGGTGGAAACCAAAAGTGCGCAGATGGTAAATGGATCATAGATAACATTCAAAATATAAATCGTTGTCCCGTACGTATTTTCTTGAAACTTTCTTCTTAGCCATCGAGCTGCAAACATAACCATCGACCGTTTTTTCTTGACTCCAAATCCGTACTAGAAAAAACATAGATCTACAGGTTACAAAAATTGTCCTATCGGAAAAATGAATTTTCGAAATGGATGAAAACTGGTGCGTATTGGTTTGAACGTAAATAAAAAAAAATCACGAATCATTTAATTCGCTCTACACCCGTTCCACAACTAGCGAAATCTGACGTGCAGGAACAGGACCTAATGAAAATGACGGGTCACGTGCATCGTCTATCGAACCTTACCTCTAGCTAGAAGGGGAGCACCACAACAAAATTATGAATAGGATCCGACAGTTAAACTTCAACTTCAACAGCACAGGTCATACAAGAAAACATATAAAATGCGACACCAACAGAACGTATCTATGGTGCTGGTGCAAATATTAGGCAATACAAAGAGAAGGAAATTGCAGAAACATCCGGAAAAACGGAAACGAAGCTCAACGGCATTAAGTATAGAAACTCCAGATGGACTTAAAAAAATGTACTATTTGGCTTCAGTAGAATTAGCGTAGTGTGGGGGCAAATGTTGTTAAGCTTTGATTGAACATTTCAAATTTGAAATTCAGAATAATGGGAATGAGTCAGGGAGGATAGAATACAACCTCATTATCACAAAAACCATAAATGTGCAGAGAACAAGTGGCTTACTAAAAATGAACAAAACCCACAGCATTGTTGTAATAATAAACCTAAACTGAATTGAGGCTTTATTCAACTTTCAACTTGACAGTGACAACAAACAAATAACATAATAGCAAAGTGAACTATATAACATTCTTCCCCTCTTCAGTTTCTTCTGAAATCTTCAAAATGCTTTGGAGGGTTTCTATTTCGTTCTGAACGGCGAGGCAAAGTCTCTTTCACTTGATCAAATTGATCAAATTTCTTCCTTGTCTGAGCCTTTCTCTAATATCACCGAACCATCAGTTGAACCTGAACCCAAATTTTCATGATCCAGATTTGTACTGGTTTCCTTCAGCAATGATGTATCTCCTCGAGGTGCCAGATGCCGAGTTGAAACAGTAGTTTCTCTACCATTAGAAAACCGTACGTGAGCATAATCTAGATTTACTTTGACCAGTTCTACTTCTTCCACTAAAGGTTCGTATTTATTCGCTCTAACGTGCCTTCTTAAGAATACAGTGCCAGGAGTAGATAGCCATGTTGGAATTGATAATCCATTTTGCCGTACATAGAAGGGACCTTATTGAATGCAGAACTTCTTGCAAAACTGAATCCCATCTATCTATCTTCAGGTTCTTAGATTTCAGTGCCAACTGAATGGTTTTCCATATTATACCATTATATCTCTCGCATTGTCCATTTCCTTGAGGATTATACGCAATCGGACGACTTGAAGCAATACCGTTTGATTGCAAATACTCTTTCATCTCATGGGATATCAGCGAGGTTCCTTGGTCAGAATGTATATACGTAGGCATTCCAAAGGTTGCAAAAAGTTGTTTCAAGCACCAGATGACGGTTGCGAAGGTTATGTCTGGACATGCAAAAGCAAAAGGGAATCGCGAATATTCATCAAGTTTTTCATGTTACAAGTTTTCTCAGTTAGAAGCATTAAAACTTCTGACCTCAGTTCAAAGAGACGGGTGAAACTTTTCCCGTGAGATAACTATCCCATTTTTGTATGCAAAAGAAGAACTTGCCACCCATATCTTCACACACCATGGAGAATAATCTTGAAATAAGAGCCCTCGACTTCATAAAGTTAATAACAATCACATCATCTGATAAAACGGTTATTTATCGGCAGCTAATGCTTTCCGGTGGGTGACACAATGTGTAATTCGACATTCAGGAGCAATTTTTTCCTGACATGGCTTTTACTCCATCTGCGCATAAACCAATACAGGTTGATCAAGAAGTATAACTTCAAAAAAATCTTTCTTTAATCTAGAGTCACTCATTAGTAGGTAATATATTCGATAATATAGCCAGCTATAGAAACTCAATTCAACAGGTGAGTCTTTTATCAATCACCAATGTCCAAAGCCGCTCTATGAACTGATTTATATGATTTTATAGTACTCTAAGTTTGTAATGAATAGTTATCATACATAATTTAGGGTGGAAAAGATCCATTAAAAGTTCTAACGTCAATTCATTAACTCTCTGTGTACTTCGATGCAGACCTTTGAAAAACTGGAAGGCGTATTTCAAATAACTTTTGCATGTTTGGGGTTTGTTGTTCGAATTGGCTGTCTTAAGAGTTCATATTTCAATTTTTCAGCTTCGTATACTTGCCCAACTATCCCAAGTACTTCTTAGTAGATAGCCAGTAGAAAAATGTCTGCTTCGAAGAGATTAATGCAAAAGGTATTGACATTCATTGACAAATAAGTATAGACCGAAAAAGCTATGACGTCATAAATATAGCCGCTGACAGTTACTGAGGGGAAACGAATATTTATTAACGTTCATTTCACGTTTGTAATATGCTTAAACATGGCCATTGTTAATTTGTCGAGCATTGCGGAGCAGTTTTGTAATGAAATTAAAGTGTTAAAGAAACGTGGAGACAGTTTAAACAGTGGACATATCGTATATATAGAGTATATGATGGAAGTTTAGGACCGAAGCAATAAGGCATAATTACTTGATGGTCAATGCAGTGTCACTTTACAAATGAAAAAACGAATACACTTTTAAAATATTACAACGGTCAAGACAAGACATAAGTTGAATAATTGATTTGTTTTCCCTCGGCGGCCATGTTCTGACGTCACACTTTTTTGGTCTATAACTTTGAGAGAAAAACATCTTTAATCAAAAAGTGGGAGTACTACTGAAGAGAGATGTTTTTCATTTTGTATATGAACTGAAAAGTAGCAAAAATCGTATTTTTCTAGTACATAACCTCAAATATTTGAAAATTCTTATGGGACGGTTCCAATCTGGCCCAGGATTAGGATTTTACGCTGAAATTACTTTGAAATGAACCAACACTTTCCAACTTGTTTTGTTTGTCATAAATATTTTCAAATCAATATTATTCAATTTATTACATATTTTTGAAATTTGCGATGCATAATTGCTAAGTATAAATTCTATGTTTGCAAATTTTCAATATTCAAGGTTTTTACTTTTTGACTTAAAATATTATGTCTAGGAAAACATATAAATATTTTTTTCAAAACTTACGATCTTTATTGGACACAATTCTCAGCGTTATTCCATAAATTAATTTTTTTTAAATATTTTTCTGAACAAAGTTCAATTAAAAAATGATTTTCCTTCATAACTCTTCGAAATTCACCACGGAAAAGTTTTAAATAGATGAACAATTCTTGGTTAAATCAAACTACTCTAGATAAATAATTTTACTAATAAATTCGGGCAATTTGATTTTTATGGTGCATGGTCTATTGAACAAGAAACTTTACCCATTCAACTAAGCCTATAAATCGGCATTAGTATTTCAAATTGGTTTGAAAAAATTTGAGCATAACTAATCCAGTTTTTATTGCGTATCTAGTTCCTGACTACTAATCATTTTTTTACGTAATAAAGTACCTATTTGACATGTACCTATATAATTATTTATATTCCTTTATGTTCACTTTTACACAAGATTAAACTTTTCACATAATGAACTCCATTCCAAAATCTATACCGACTTATTTATTAATACAAATTACCAATAATAATTCAGTAATCAGAACTTATGAAATATTTATAAAAAATCGACAGACACAGAATCCATTAGACACATCTATTATCTAAATCTAAAATTTTGGTTCAGTTCATCTCTTATATACAAATACTTTTTATTTTCTTGTATAACATTTCTAGATTTTAGGTTTAATTTCATGAATAACGTGTTTTTATAGAAATATCTGATTGACTAAACGTGTTCTATATTAAATTAGACCAAAAATCAAGAAAAAAGTTTAAGAATTAAAAAATTGAGGAAAAGTATTTTTATTCGATACAAACATAAAGAAAAGATTGGTCTTTTTTCACGGTTTCTTTACTGAATAATCACAATCATAAAATTAATTGTATGTACATAGAGTGATTAACTTTTGTGACAAAAACCGTTATATCAGATATTAAACGAGATATTAAAAAAGTTATCTACAAATATAGTAGCCAGCTTTAATTTGCACATTTCAATTTTATTTAAAATATACAGTCGTCCTTAACACTGTACCACAGCAAAGTTATGTTTTTTTTAAGCAAAACACCCTGTATTTTATTTCAAATTTAAAATCTCCTTCACTTTCTCGTTGTGATATGTTATACAGTGTATTTAAGAAGTTATAGTCAATTGTCGCGTAACAAGTTCAACCCCTTGTATAATGGAAAACATTGGATGTTGCTACTTGTTTAGTATATCTAATAATAGTAATAAGAGTACGAAATTGTTAAATGTAAAAACAAAAATATCCCCATTGAAAAAGTCTGGTATATATAAACTTAAATTTCCAGGATGTAATGCTGTCTTTTTGAGTCAAATCCTTAGACATTTCGAAATTAGATACAGTGAATACTTACGAGCATACAGATTAAAACAGCCAGAGAAATCCCACTATGCATTACATTTACTTGACACCAAAAATTCAGTAACACCTAACACATAACTAGAAGTACTACATATTCGTGATAAGAAACATGAACTGGATTTTCTTGAAGAGTTAGAAATTAGAAGACACTTAGGAGACCCACAATATGAAGTCGTCAATGAACGGATAAATTTCTCCGCTTTTAACCTGTAAAGGTAGCTATTAATGAGAAAGCGGATATGGAAGAAATAAGCAGATTAGGTAATTATCAAGTGGGAAAGAACAGACCAATATTAGAAAAATTTGACAAGATTTGACAAAAAGATTGAAATATTTAAACAAACAAACTTAAAGGAACAAACATTTGGATTAACAATGATTACAGCAAAAAAGTACAAGTAGAGAGAAAAAAATTAGTAAAACATTCAAAAGAGGCAAGGGGAAAATGTGAAAGTTTTTTAAAACACAATTAACTGGTACCTAATTAATGGCAAAGAATATACACTTGAAAATTTTGACTCTAAAGCGATAGAAAACATTAGCAGACATGTCTTCTCTGAATGAATATGGAAGAGAGCGAACAAAGAAAACAACAGGAGCCTTTTAAAAAAACTATTAAAAATAGACAATCGCTCTGGATGCAATGATGATGACAAAGGCGATGTAATATGAAACTTCTTATACTTCTTCTTATATATATATATATATATATATATATATATATATATATATATATATATATATATATATAGGCTCTTGGGCCTGTTCTATACCGATTAGTGCTACAATCTTATTTGGGATGTCGATTTCCATCTTTTAAAGGGCCATCCTGGTGGTCTGGTGCTATATGGTTTGAGATCTCTTGCTGTTCGGGCTATCCTATCTGCGCTCATTCGTGTAACATGCTGGTTCCACTCCCGTTTTCTCTGTCTTACCCATCGTACAACATATATGATATGACACTGCAGTAGGACAAAGAATACGATGAAAAATAAAAACAAAGTCGATGAAAAATAAAAACAAAGTACTAAAAATCAGCACTTGGAATATAAGAACCATGCTAGAAACTGTGAAGAAATTGCAAATGAACTAGAAAGGAACAAAATAGGTGGGGAGAAAAGGGAATAATTGAAAAAAAACAGACTGAAAAAGGTTAGTATAATGAGGAATAGTGGAAAGGAAACGGGAAGCTTGAGTCAAATGGCTTATAACGAATAAAGACGAAGACAAGAACGAATATGACAAGTTAGGAAAACAAACAAAAAAGGCAGTAAGGACAATCAAAAGAGATTGGGTGGATAACACACTAGTACCCAATAGCGGCAAATGAGTATACGAAATGAACTAAAAAAGGACTTCCAGAGGGAAATCAGTAGTGTAATGAAACAGTAGAGATTAAAATAGCAGGGACATGTTTGGAGAGCAGGTACAAATAGCATAATATATTATTACTAGCATTAAACCCCAAATTACAGTTCGCTTTTCTTTCCAAATATATACAAATTATCTGTAAAAAATCTATCAACATGGTGGTCCATTTAAAAATACTGAGAAAAAATTGTATTTGCATTGTTTTAGATTTAAAGAGTATTAGCAAAATCAGTTTTTTCTATAACTCTGGACAATCATTGAAAAACTTGGACTGCAAAATAGATCATTGCTCTTGTATGCATTTTCGATTATACAAAGCGCTGAACTCCATATTGTAAATATTAAATTAGTTTCAAGATTTATTGAAATACGATTTCCTGTTCCTGTGTCAATGATCTTTAGCTATCGAGACACTTAAATCACAATGAAAAAAATTATATACATATATATATAGATACCATTTTCGTCGACAATTGGCTATAACTTCTTAAATACCCTGTATAACATATCCACAAATTCACATTCTTGTAAAAGGGAAGTGAATGGGATTTTAAAGTTGAAATATAATAGAGTTTCTTTCAAAAAACATATACTAGTCGTGGTACAGTTACGCAACACACTGTAAATAATTTTAAAATGTTCAGTTTAAAGCTGGCTACTATATTTGTAAATAACTTTTTTTGATATCTTGTTTAATAACAATTATAACGGACTTTTATCGCTGATGTTTATTACTTTGCATACTACCGGCAATTTATATAATCAGGTACTTTATACAATACTTAGGTTATGTATGGAATAGCACCTATGAAGTGTCGGACAAATTAAACACGTTATATTTACTCAAAAACAAATTTATTGAAATTAAAAATTAGGGTACTCAATCAAAAAAATCTTTATGAAAAAGGTTGATCTTTGCTTCACAGTCAAATTAAAAATTACTGTACTCAAAAATATACATTAATTATTAAGTAAGGTTGGGTTAGGACTGTTTCATACGTATGTGGTTCCATTAGGTTCGATTCGGTTTCTACCGAAAACAAATAAAACCTCGTCACACATGCAAAGCTTTTACAACTTTTATATTATGTTTTTGTCCGTGTCTATTCAGATTATAGTGCATTGTGGTAATTTGTGATGTAGAAATCATGGAGAGAAAGCAAGTTATTGCCATGTTTTTGGTCTATAGTAGAATAAAAAAAAAACGAAGGAGTAATACAAGAATTCAAGGAATGCACCTTCTAATCAACACAACAACATAATACAAAATAATAAAAAGAATGAGATTAATAGGCATTATTCATAATTTTTATTATTAAAATAGCAATAAAAATATACGTATTTACCCTGAACAGAAATTATTTTTAGTTCCACGGGCTATCAGGTTAAAACCGAAAGGAACCGTGCGTGTGTGAACGTTTGAATTGGCCCAGACACGAGTTTAGATCTTATAAAAACCTGCTGAAACATATTCGTGTCAAGAGAGGATTCGGTGTTGTATTGTTTCTATTAGGTACCGAAGCACCGTTTCACACCTTGTCGGTAGCGACCGAAAATCAATCGAAAACGAACAGAACCGAATGGAATGGCATACGTATGAAACAGGCCTTAGGATAGTTTTGGTTACTGCCTGCCCAAACGTCTCCCTTTTCCTACTATCGTCTTTTACACATATTCGGTTGTACATACAGTATAGTACACAAAATATATAATAAATTATGTTTTATACATTACCTTAACGTTTTAGGTATTCTTTACCTCGCTTAGGTATTGTATAAAATACTGAATTATAGATTGCAGGTAACACATACATTCCAACATTGAAAATATGGTTAACTATAAGGTATGGAATATATTTTATATTGCAATAGTAAGATATTGAAACTGTTAGCAAATGTAAATATACAGGGTGTCTTATTAGGAGAGGTAACCCACTGTATCTATGAGACTATTATAATAAAGCGGTGGGGGGCGATTCAATGTTTTTTTTTAAATAAACAGCTGTAACTCCTAAACGATTTAATGGATTTGGACAAAGTTGGTCTCGTTGGAAAAAGCATTTATTGTTCCATCAAACCATCTGTCCTGTGATATATCTAATTCTTAGTGATACCGCTAGAGCGCGTCTTTTGATATAATAGCAGAAAATTGCAAAATTCGCTACAAAAATAAATGGAATAATATCACTATTTTTGCATAGCCTTAAATATCGAAGGAAGAAAATTTAGTTATCATAAAATTACACCTGTAATTATTCTTATTTATTTGTCTTTTTTCACGATTTAAACATAGAATTTTATAATTTTTAAATAATAAAACAATTCATAGTTCAAATATTTAAAAAAATAACGTGTAGGGAGATAAAATAAAAAAAGACCGATTCTGAAATAAAAGTAATGCATTGTTGAAGCCGCTCATGCGTAGACATTACAGCAGCTTCAATTTCTGCTCTTGACAGTCTAAGAATGGTATCTTGTATTCATACTTTCATGTCGTCTCTCGTTGTTGGGGGAATTAGGTAAAGAATATTTATTAACCGACCACTAGATAGAAGTCCAAACAGGTGAGGTCTGGCGATCGGGGGCTCACAGAAATAGACTCCCTCGTCCAATCTACCTATGGTGATATCTTCGATTTAAGCGTTGTCGCACATTTTTCGAAAAATATGCAGAGCATCCGTCTAGTTGCAAAAACATATTTTGCCGTAATTTCAACGGCACGCTTCTATTATAATAGGCAGTTGGTTTACCAGAAAATCATGAAACACGGTACCATTTAGTAGTTGATCGAGGAAACAGGAACCTATAATAGTTCCGCCCAGGATGGCACACCTCACATTGAGACTCTAATGGCCTTGATGATGGACCTCGCGCAACCAGTGAGGATTGATGTTCGACCTATAATGCATATTATGCAAATTAACGTCTCCATCACATCTAAAAATGCCTCATCCGTTCAAAGAATTTCGAATAAATATTCTCTATTTTCACTTATCATGTCAAACAAACAATAATCTATTCAGTAGATAGGCAGCACAGGGTCTGGCTCATTCCTTATGGGAAATAACATGTGAAATCGTTAAAGTCCATTCTGCAGTTTTTTACCAAACCAAAGTCATTACGGCTGTGACGTCAACAACCTCTCAAGGTCATTAACCCCACTGTTGCTATGCGCATGCCATTGGACTGAGATACATTCGATAATTATACAGGATCCCATAATGGCAGTAACATGTATCTCTGTTATTATTGATCGGATTGAAGTCGAGCAAACGACATTATGAAGAATAGGTGATATAGACAAGAAGTGGAACCATAAGGAGACTAAAACATGTATCTCTGTTATTATTGATCGTATTGATGTGGGACAACCGGCATTATGAAGATAAGGGGCGAAATCCTACGTAAGTGTCATAAGAGCACTAACATGTATCTCTATTATGATTAATCAGATTTTCATCGAACAAACGGCATTGTGATAGGTAGAGCATTTTTTTTTCATATACAGGATGTAGTCATAAATAATATGCCTTAAGGGAACTGGCATGTACCTCTCATATTATTGAACGAATTGATGTGGGGCAAACGGCATTATGAAGGAGAGGTGATATGGAGTATAGACAAGAAATAAACAAGTAAAGCTATAAGGGTACTAGCACATATTTCGGTTATTATTGATCGTATTGAAGTGCGACAAACGTCACGATAAACTAATTTAACAATAACTTCTATTCTCATATAGGTATAATATAAACTTGAAATATATCAAATATGAACAGGTATAAATAATATTCAAATAGCAGAAACCTCATCAACATCCATATCAGCATTATTCGAATATTGTCCCCATGGCAAAGTTTCACCGGAATCGGCAAAAATGGAGCGTTTATCATCCTCTGGACTGAGCGCTCCTTTATTATGAACAGGGTGATTTTCAGAGTGAATGAGATTTTGGCTAACTATAGACATTCTTCATAGTCTTCAAATGTAATTACAGTCATCACAACTATCGACTTTACACCTTTAGCTTTATTAGTTTTTCCTAGATTTGTCAGTTCAAATTCAATTTCATCATTATCATATCCATCCTCAATTAGCTTTTTTTCTCCTGCTCTTCATCATTTTTAATAGTAATGACTTATTGAATATAATTTTGACCTAAGTCCTATATAATCAGTCATTGGAATTCCATTATTCTCATCTTTCATCATCCCCAATACCTTCTTATGAACTTGTGGTATACCATAGCGGTTTTCAGATGAGTAGTCTGACGTATCAAAATACCGATGACAGATTCTCCGCATAACCTCATGAGGATCTTGATCGCATATTTCACATATTAGCGAGTCGGTGTCGGTATATGTTCATTCTATTATTCAGAATAAAGTAGCTCTCAGTCCAGAGGATGATAAACGCTTTATTGTTTCCGGTTTCGGTGAAACTTTACCATGGGGACATTATTCGATGAATGCTGATATGGATGTCGATGAGGTTTCTGTTATTTGAATATTCTTTATACCTTTTCATACTTTATATATTCTTAATTTATATTATATCTATATAAGAATAAAACTTATTGTTAAATTAGTTTATCAACATATCTCCTCTCCTTCCTCGTGACGTTTGTCGCACTTCAATACGATAAATAATATTAAACATATGTGCTAGTACCCTTATGGTTTTACCTGTTTACTTCTTGTCTATACTACATGTCACCTCTCCTTCATAATGCCGTTTGTCCCACATCAATACGATCAATAATAACAGTGATACATGCCAGTGCCCTTAAGGCATATTTATGACTACATCCTGTATATATAATAAAATATGCTCTACCTATCACAATGCCGTTTGTTCGATGGAAATCTGATTAATAATAATAGAGATACATGTTAGTGTCCTTATGACACTTACGTAGGATTTCACCTCTTATCCCCTCTTCTTCATAATGTCGTTTGTCCCACATCAATCCGATCAATAATAACAGGCTTGACTCCTTGTCTATATCACCTCTCCTTCATTAATGTCGTTTGTTCGACGTCAATCCGATCAATAACAGAGATACATGTTAGTGCCAATGCTGGCATCTTTATGACAACATCCTGTATAATGATCGAACGTGTCTCAGTCCAATGACATGTGCATAGCAACAGTGGGGTTAATAACCTCACAGCCGTAATGACCTTCGTTTGGTAAAAAAAATTGCGGAATGGATCTTATGGGTGCAGTCTAAAAATTTGAAATAACACATTGTGAAATATGTAAAGTAGTATTTTTAGTGACATAACAACTTACCTATGATCCTTTAAAATGTGTAGAATAGTAGTACGTGATATACCCAACGTGAAAGACTCTCTCGTACTGACGTGGGGATTAAATAAATAAGAATAATTACAGGTCTAATAGCGTCATTTTCAAATTTTCTGATAACTAAATTTTCATTCTTCGATATTTAAGGCTGGGAATAATATATCGAGATTCGGTTGTCACTAGCCTATTTAGGTGTAATTTCTCTACATTTTCATGAAAAAAGTCATATTATTGCATCTAATTTTTTAGAGTATTTTGAAATTTTCTGCTATTATATCAAATAACGCGGTCTAGTGGCATCACTAAAAATGAGACATATTACAGGCAAGATGGGTTTTTTGAAACAATAAATACTTTTGCCAACGAGACCAAGTTTCTTAAAATCCGTTCAGTCGTTTAGAAGTTACTGCTGTTTTTTTTAAAAACATTGAATCACCCCCCACCACTTTATTTTAACGTATACGTCAAAAAGTGTCAAACAAAAATTACTCAAATAAGAACATATATTTTTTTGGTACATTTACTGGGCGAATTTCAGTGAATAATTACTTTAAAAGTTTAATATGATGGTTACGCCCCCTGGTGACCATCTTGGAAATCTGAAAATATTTTTTGGCCAAATTAGTGATGTATTTTTTGACCACAAGTCTCTACGACGAATAGTTTCTTCTTTCTTATCTGACCACCCGGTACGATAAATCGTTTCTGAGATACAGCGGGGTAACTCTCTTAATCAGACACTCGATACAAATGTAGGTGTTGAGTTTAAATTTTCAAATTTTTTACAACTAAAAAATGTGACTACGTGATCAGCCATAAAATTTTAATTACAAATTTGGTGTCAAAAGAATATATATATATATATATATATATATATATACAGGGTGGTCCTTAAGTGATTTTACATAGAAGTACGGTAGATTCCTGACTTTAAAATATTACGATATAAACCAACTTGCTTTAATAAAATGTTACTAATAAGGAATATACAGGATATTAAAGGTTAAACTTAAAATTTTTTTTGCAATAACTTTAATGTTTTTGGATATGTATACATGACATGTTGGAAATAGAGGTTTTTGGTTACGAAAAATCATAATCTGGTACCTACTTCGATCTAATTTGTAGAGTGCGCTACATAGGTATAAATGTGCCCTAATTTTTTTTGTTGTTTAAGTTAGCGGCATTTTTGTAAAAGGATGTTGAAGCAACGTTATTTTAATAGAAAAAAAGTATACTTGTTATTAACCTCAAAACTCAACGGTTAACGATATAATCGCATTTTAGGGATCAGCTGCATCATTATTATTGAAAACAAATTTTAAAAAAAAACTAAGCTTAATAACATTATAACTTCAATTGTGTCACAATAAATGTTCGATTTTTCCTCCATTCTTGTCGATGCATTTATCTACACGTTCCATAGAACATCGACTCATATTAAACAACATCATTGGATCAAAAAAACGCGCTGCTCTATTTATTTCTACCCAAAGTAATAATTAGGGCACATTGATGCCACAAATGTGGCCTATGTTGCGCCCTTTACAAATTACATCGAAGTAGGTACCAGATTATGATTTTTCGTGCCCAAAAACCTCTATTTCCAAATTTTTATGTATACATATCAAAAACGTTAAAGTTTAGCAAAAAAAAAATTTGAAACTTAACCTATAACATCCTGTATATTCCTTATTAGCAACATTTTATTTAAAGAAGTTGGTTTAAATCGTAATATTTTATAGTCAGGAATCTACCATACTTCTATGTACAATTACTTAAGGACCACCCTGTATATCGAGAAATACATTCAAATTCTAATACCTATTGTGTAAAGGTGTCATATAGGTTTTAAGTTCCTTTTTGGGTGATTTCAACTCATCCATTTTCCAATTTGAAATTGATTTTTGAATGTAAATGTATGAAAATCGTTTCAGTTCTCATTAAAAAAACATTACGTATATAGTTATTTTCTTTATAATATTCCTGTGTTGTATGAATAAGTGATTTATTAACTTTTGAAAAACAATCAGTAAACATTCTACAATTTGTACACGTGAAACAAACAATATTGACAATACGTCTACAGTAAAATTTGTAACTGTTTACCACCATCTAACAGACTATATTCTAACATTTTGCATGGAATTTTGATTATAATATAAAAATACCTAATGAAGACCCTTATAAGGCATGAATTGGTCTGACAGGCACATGCAAATGCCCTTAAATCAGAGACGACCAAACATGCTGTGTAGCCCCCAACACAAATACTAGATCCCTTGATGTATACTCATGTTTTTGTACCAAGTAGCATCTTGTCTATATTATATATAATGATATGAGGTTGTTGATATGACAAATGTCTATATATAAATATTTTCTAAAGAGCACTGCATAAACTCTTCGGCACATTTGTTTCAAATTTCAAAATCTATTCAATACACACAAGTGACCCAATGCACTCGTATTGCTTATATTTTTTCTCCTATTCTGACACTTCTATTTTTCACTATTTGTCTATATTGTCGCCTTGGAATCGCGCCCTACACAGCGAAACAGGCTAAAATAGTTATAAAAAAACCTGGTAAGTTATCACAGAACATGCAGCTTGGACAAGGAGTTTAAATAACACCGCATTTAATATACATCCCTAGAAAATAATCAATTTATTGCGGAAGTTAGAGGACAATTCGTTTTTAGAAAGTTCAGCTAATATTTTGTGTTGTTAATGAGTATGAGGCAAATTTATGTGATTTATATCAGTTGTAAAGAAAGTACATAATATAGTTTAAGATCATAATTATAAAGTATATTAGTATAATAAACAGTAAGTTAATATTAGTAAAAATAAAAACACCTCTCATGTTTTTATTAATTAAGTAATAAAACAAAAGAGATAATTAAAATCAGTACTATCTTATAGATATATACATACATACATACATACAGCTCAAAGAAGTGCCGATAGTACCCCCCTTAGTGGCATGGTTTGTACGCTTTAGCTACTGGGATAGCCTCGCTTAGTGATGATAGTAGTATCCGAAATTAACTGTCTCGATCCTTACTTCGTGGAATCTACTCATATTATTGTTTTAAATGAAACTCAACGTTTCTAGCTAATTCCACAATATAATAAAAAATATTAAAAATTCTAAAAAATTGACAATTGTTTCGATAACTGAATATCATCGTCAGAATGACAGAAGTTACATTTAATTTTATGCCTACCTGATGTTTAGTAGTTATATTTGGCTAGACCAAGAAGTGACCTACCTTGTGATTGACTTAATATATGTTAATAGAAAAAAGAAGAAATAAAAACTTATAAAGCCATCAAATATGCAGGAAATATTTCTAATAATATTTCAAAGATAATATCTTTATTAACGAATACAACAATTGCTTTTAAAACAGAAAGTAACGTAAGTACAAAATTGTTGAATGTTAAAACAAAAATACCAACATTAAAGGAATCAGGTATATATAAACTCAAATGTCCAGAATGTAATGCTGTCTATTTGGGTCAAACCCTTAGAAATTTTGAAATCAGATACAGTGAACACTTACGAGCATACAAATTAAAACAACCAGATAAATCCCATTACGCAAAACATCTACTTGACACCAAACACAGAACTAGAAGTACTACATATTTGTGATAAGAAACAAGAACTGGATTTTCTTAAAGAGTTGGAAATTACAAGACACTTAAGAAACCCACAATATGAAGTCGTCAATGAACAGATAAATCTAGGAAGCTCTCCACTATTAAACTGTCTTCTTAAGTGATAATTGTAAAGATCAGCAGATATAGTTTTCCTGGTTTTCTATATCATTCCACAGTTATAGTGATCTTAATTGGAAAAATGATATCCAGGATATCACCATAGGGCTAATAATATCTAAGCTTCAATATTTGTAATATCACATCTTCTTTTTTCTATCAACATATATTAAGTCAATCACAAGGTAGGTCACTTCTTGGTCTAGCCAAAAATAACTACTAAACATCAGGTAGGCATAAAATAAAATGTAACATTCTGACGATGATATACAGTTATCGAAACAATTGTCAATTTTTTAGAATCTTTAATATTTTTCATTATATTGTGGAATTAGCTAGAAACGTTGAGTATCCTTTTCTCTTGACAGGCTTTTATCCATGTACAGAGGCTTTGTGGTACTGCTCTGTTTTCTAGTGATTGATGGGGACGGTGCGTGATTGAACGCACCCTCGATATCCAAAAAAACAGCTACTGCGCTTTCCCTGTCATCCAAGGTCTTTGCTAATAATCTGTTTAGGTCGTCCAGTGCCACTTCAGTTGACTTCCCTGGTTGGTACGCATATTGACGATTACTAAGGAATTGTATTTGTAGTTATTCGTCTCTTATATATCTATCTACCAGTTTTTCTATTGTTTTAAATAAAAATGATGATAGACTTATTGGTCTATAGGCTATGGGTGTTTTGTCATATCTTTTCCCGATTTTGGGTAGATGAATGACGTCTAACCTTTGCCATAGATGTGGTATATGTCACCAAGCAATGCAAGCCTTAAATATGCGGCATAAGTATGGGATTAGTAATTCTCTCCCTTCTTGGAGCAGTACGGGATATAGCCCGTTTGGTCAAGGGGACTTATATGAATTTGTTCATGTCTCATCATATCTTATTGGATCTGGTTATGTCTGCTGCTAGTTTCCAGTCATTTGGAGCTGGTGCTTATACCACAGCCTCCCTTTGCTTACTATTGGCTACCAACTACTTAAGAATTGCTGTTGCATGAAAGTGAACTTGGGTAAGCAGTGTTGAACTTTCCTGCAGTGTATCCATGAAAGAGTTATCTGTTTTTTCCAGAAAATCTACTTGCTTTGCAGTACCTTCCTTTCCTAAGACTTTGTGGAATCTATAGCACTTGAAAGTCTCATTTATCTCCTCAATGCATTCATTTTACCTTTTTGGATTTCTTTATTGTACTGTTTAAGTTTTGATTTGTAGTTATTGATCCCACTCTCGAGTGGTTTTGGCTTTATAGAACAGCCTTCTTACCTCACCCCTAAGGCGTTCCAGGTGGTTATTCCACCAGATTTTATAAATTTTGTTTTCTGGATTTTTCTGGAAAGTTTTCCTCGTATGCGTTTATTATCGCTTTGATTACTTGGTCCACTGCCCCATCTAGTTCATTCCGGCCTCTCATACCAATCTCATCCTTATCTAGATATTCACTGAGTGATTTTTGTACTATTCCCAGTTCATAACGTTCGTATTTCTGTATTGGATTATGAGTCGAGGCAGGATTGCGATATCGAGCCTGATCTGTCTATGATCTGAACACGAAGGCTCTTCAGAGACATGCCAGTTCACAATCATATCACTTGTTCTTCTGGAACGTAGTGTTATGTCGAGTGCCTCCTTACTTGCGGCAGTGATACAAGTTGTTATAGTAGTAACTAGCCCTATCATTCTAATGAATTGTAATAGAGACTCTCCTCTTCGGTTGATGTTGCTGCCTCCCCATAGCTTATGATGGACATGGGCATCACATCCTATGATCAGGCTTAGATTTTGCCTTGCCGCATCCTCGGTTATGTTTCCTAATAGTAACGGGGGTATTGCGCATCATCTAGAAAGTAGGTGGATGTCTTCTCATTCCCTCTTCCATCCGTACTTTCAGATACTTGTAACAACATCAGCAAAGTGTCGATATAAGTGCCAGATCGATCTTGTTGTTTTGTAATCTACACTCTCTGGGTTCTTTATCCTCTCGCAGTATACTCACTTACCATTGCTTAGGTTCAAGCCAGCCACTCTGCTGGTGTATAACCAGGGCTATTGCAAGAGTGCTCTTTGTCGAATCTTCTAGCCGCCTTAGCATGATGAAGATTCACCTGTAGAACCCTGATGCTATTGCTCAGTTCTGCGAACTGGGGTAACCAGACGGTTCTCCTTCCTCCATGAAAACAGCTTCCTCGTGGGCTTCTAGCTTCTCGATGTATGGGTTGGGGACAATTTTATCTTCCTCTATGGGAAATGTTAAGGCAGATGAACAACAAATTACAAAATTAGGAAAACAAATACAAAATATCTCTCAACTTCTTACTGTTTTCAAAAAAACCACTATTAATGAAAGTTTTACGATTAGAAAATAAAAAGTATGCGATAATAATACTATAGAAATTTATTGATTTGTCCAAAATAACATTTTTATCCAGCAAATAGAATAAGGAAGCTTATAAGAATATATGGAAAAAACTATACGTAAAATTTAGTAATAGTTTCACTTTTCTTCACACAATTCAGTGAAAAATAAATTGATTCAGATGATTAGAAGAAAATTACAATGCGGAAATAACAAGCAACTGATATATTTTATATTTTCACTAAGAAATATATATATATATATATATATATTGAGTAAATAAATTCCGTGAACTAATGTTTTATATAATTCAATTTACACAGAATGACAATAAAACAATAACAATCAACTGATATAATTAGTTTTTATTTAAAACCACAAAATTATTAATAGTACAATTTCTTTGCAGATAGTTGCTTCAAATTAGTTGAATTTTCAAAAACGACCAATTCAAATCAAACGATAGTCGAATACTTTCTTCCAACTCATTATTTTCCAGGGATACTCATTTTTTTGAAAAAATTTAATTAATCACGCGTTGTTGTGCCAGTTTTATTTGTGGAACAATACTTATTAACTAATAGTTGAATTTTTTTTCTTTAATACTAATTGGCTCAAATTATCAAAATATTTTTTTACCATTCTAATTTGACAGTTTGTTAAATTTGATTGATTTTCACCGGGTTGGATCAATTCACTTGAAACTGACGCGTCTTCGGAAATAATAATACAGATCTTTAAGGTGATAGATTCGTTACATACTCTAAATATCAGGTTCATATTTGAAAAGTCTACTCTAAAAAGGTGTTCATGGTTTATCTTTCATTTAATAGAGTATTGTGCTGCTGCTCCTCCAGTTAGTGAACGTTTTTCTAATTCAATAATTCGTTTTGGTTTTATTCAAATCTGAATTGATTCAGACATATTCATTATTTTAATTAAGTAAATATCAGTTCATTATTAAAAATATCTATTGAGATGTTTTCATTGGCTAGTTACAAATAATCTAAAAATATACAATTTTTAGACATTGTTCTGTTTTCTAATTAAAGCATTATCCATGTGTTTGGAAGTGGTCTACTTTGTTCCCGGTATAAAGATATGTTTCCATGGATTTTTCGGTTAGGATGCCCCTGAAAAGCAGCTGAAAAATAGAGTTAATATCAGTATACCTGCGGTATATGTCAATTTTAAGTGGTTTAATCCAAAACAAAGCACCAACGTACATAAACAAACTCAAAGTAGACATTTAAATGGGTGAGTTGGAAGAAGAATCGAGGAAATTCATCATCATAAATTTTGTTTTGAATATTGTTAATATCTCAAAATATATTTTAGCTCCATTTCTCAAAAACATAATGCTTATTAACTATAAGTCAAATAACTTTCACCAAGTTTAATGTATTATATTTGTTTACGTCAGAATAATGAAAAAAATAACGAAGTAATTGGTTCTTCTCAAATTCTTCTTGAAGTTTGAAAAATATCCTTTTTTAGGGCCTCTCATTTTCTCATTATCTAAATCTTTCGTGCAGAAAATTATGTGCAAGGAAGTCCCATTACCACGAAAATCGCGAAAATTCAATTTCAACCACTAAAAACCATTCCCATTCCAATATTTTTTTTACCTCCTTTGTAATTTTTGTTTGTTTCTGATCCTGTTATTAATTTCTATAACCAGTCTTATCTATTTGTTCAAATGAGATAGAAAAGAACATTTGTAAAGTTCCTCTAATTTCATATTTTTGTATTCCCTTCTTTCTCAAACTTCAACTCTTATTTCTTTCGCAAAAAATAATTTGAATGAATTCTTATATTATATAGGGAGTCGTGGGGCTAATGGGAAACGGGAGCGTATAGTTGGAGCCAAAGTAATTCATATATACTTTTTCAATATAGGCTCTCGTTTTTAAATTATAGGTCGTAATGGTCATTTGATCTTTATAAAATTTAAAGCATATTTATAATGTATGTGTATATTGATTCTGGTAAGGTAAACAGTAGTGCCTTGAAGCAAGGGACGGGATTGCTCGTAATGTTCAGCGATCCAAAAATTTTGTAGGGATTACACACCCGAAATGACTTCCACCCCACCATAAGCTAATGAAAAGGTACTCTTGTTGGAATTTGATGAAATAAGCCGCTTGGCTGATAGTTACCAAGCTTTCGTACGGATTGGCGCATTCGCAATTTTTATGAGTTAAAAGTCATTTATTGATACCACGTCCAAGATTCACCCACTATAGTAGAAATGAATAACTAAGTAATAGTTGACAATAAAAATATTGACAACTATTACCATGGAAATTAAATAGGTACGCAGAGAACCTAATTAGTTGCGTTGAATCGAAATTATACAAAAAAACAAAAAGTTTTGAAATCATTAAGAAAACCTCAAAAATACCAGTTTCGAAACAATAAACTAAAACTAATCTTTAAGCAATAAAAACTAACGCTAATTTAATGAATGTTAAATATCGTCACTGTCATATGAAAAGTGCTTAAGTCCAAAAAAGTATATTTTACAGGAGGCAAGATAAACGGTTAAAAACTGAGATATTTTTGCTTTGCGATTTTCTCTCCTCTAATGTTTTGTTATAAGCTATTACTAAAACTGTTATGAGCAACAGCAAAACAAACTTGGTTTTTAGTAAAACCAATGGCAAATTTCGTTATATCGTCACGTACTCTGGATTTGTGCAATTTTCATTTTTTTTCAATTACTGAGCATACTTTTTACATAGTTATTATTAAAATAATACACTAAAGAAATAAAGACGTTCTAATATAATTATTACATCAACAGGTAATATAAAATCAAAACTTGAAAATCGATTTGTTACAAATAATTTCTAAGAATATTTCTTTTCTATTCAAAAGAAGATACAAATTAATTAAATATTTAGAAAACGTCAGACATATTTTTATATTTATTGCAAGAACTAAAAACTCCATTTTTTGAAACAATGGGTATTAATAATTCTTTTCTTAAACTCAAGGAAAAATTAACGGTTTGAAAGATTAAAACTAACTTTTCCGCATCTGTGGCCCTGAATAATATTCTATCATAAAATTGTCACTTGTATACATTTCGGGGGATGTATCGTGCTAACAAACCGAAATTTGTCCAATAATAACCAAAAATGTAGTATATCTGGATTTATAGAACCCGCTGTACTCGCTCTAGTTAACTGAAAATCAAAAGGGTAGATTTGTGAGACACGTTGAACAATATTAAATCATAAAATTGGTCACTTGTACACATTCTGGAGGCTGTATCTTGCTAACATACTGAAAATTCTTCAAAAACTTGGTACTCCAAGTACCACAGAACCCGTTGTACTGGCTTTAGTGAGCTGAATGTCAATAGGATTCATCTTTGAGACGCTCTAAATAATATCCAATCCTACAATTGGTCACTTGTATATACTCCGAAGGCTGTATAGTGCTAAGAATCTGGAATTTCTCCAAAAATGACAAAAATATCTTACTTAAAGTACTATAGCACTTGTTGTACTCGCTCTGGTGAGCTTAAAATCAATAAGTTTCATCTGTGATATGTCCTGAATAATATTCAATTACAAAATTGGTGACTTGTTGAACTCGGGAGGCTGTATCGTGCTAACAAACTGAAATTTCTCAAAAAATTACTAAAATGTACTTCTAGTACCATAGCACCCTTTGTGCTGGCTCTGGTGAGCTGAAAATCAATAGGGTTCATCTCTGACATGTCCTTAACAATATTCAATAATAAAATTGGTGACTTGTTGCACTCAGGAGGCTGCATCCTGCTAACAAGACATATAACGAAAAGTGGCCGACGACAACGACGACGACATACACACAGGATTTTTTTTCTAAAAACATTTTTTAGGGTTGTTGTTGTTGTTGATGGAAAACGTTCTAACAAATGACTTGTCTTTAAACAATACCTTCTTACCTTTGTATTTGTAGCCGAGCGTGGTAAGGCAACCCCCAGTCCGATTTAAGCTGGAAATGCCTGGGCTTAAAACGGTTCGATTTCCTTCGCCAGGACAGGATTGTTCTCTCGGTTCGGTCTCATATCCAATGTTGATACACACTCTACGGAAAGTTCGGGTAGGGATGATAAATGAAGTATGGGAGAACCACAAAATTATATCAAAAAAAATATAATAAATCTTTCTCTGTATCTGAATATACATAAGTCAAAAGTCCAATATCATCACAAATTAGGAAATTTCCCCGGTATAAAAATTGCCTATACACTTATTCATAAATTGTACATCCTACGTCTTTCCCTGTTTAACATATTACTATCAATAAAACAATTATAATATAACCCTCGCCCTGAGATAGAACAAAAAAATTAACCCCTTATCATTTTAGTATTTCGACGTGCGTGAGGGGCGTATGATTTAACCCTTAGCTCGATATTCACCTGTCACGAGGCGCAGAAAAAATTATATTTATTTACTCTTAAACGCAATACTATGCGAAACTACTGTGGTTTCGTGTCATTGCCCTTGATAAAAAGTGAAAGTAGAGTCGTAAACTAATTCTGCTGATCTATGAACAATAAGAACAATAATTGTTTATCGACACTCCCGTTTCAATGCGTGAGTTTCGAGTTGCAAATTTTGCAGGTCTTTAAATAACCTACAAGGTTTATTTATTTTACTTGATCTGAAAGAAATTCCTATTCACGTCTGAACAAAAAAAAAACAATTTAAAATTATTTATCGTAGCACAAGCTCGCTGAGAACAAGAGGAAAAAGAAAATCATACGCTCCGGCCCTTTGATACTAAGTACAAATTAACCTTGTTTTAACTCTTATTTATATCCTACCTACGAGGTGGAAGCGAATTATGTGGCGCAACAAAAATAATAATTAAATAATTAGAAACCTAACTCTTGTCAGGTTGGCGGTACCCTGTGAAATCTTATTATATCATCACACACGATAAATTAATATCCTACAGAACGAGCTGTGCCCAAATTGTGAGCCTAGACATTCAATATTTAACTGAAAGCGGCCAAGTTGTCCAGTCCCCGTGAAAGAACAGACAATAAAATAAATATATTTGTTATAGCTACTCCCTATGTAAAACAGTGAATTTATAAATACCAAGTTCAGAACCAGCGCAAAATGATAAAACGAATAAACGTCTCATAAAAAAACAAAATTTAACTCTCAACTTGTTTAAAAACTTACTGCGTTGGAAAACTTCCTTTCTCCGGCCTTGCTACTGCCTATCTTCACTATCTTTTTAGCAACCGCGGGTAATGCCAGTAATCGGTATCGTGCTATGCTGAAAACTTAGCGTAGAGGGCGAATCTTCCCGTTTTGTGTCACGAAGGGGGACAGTGTTCACCGTCAAGGATAGCTAAATATCTCTTTCACGCCCTGACACAACGGAGAGAACTTTTTCCTCTGAAACCGCTAACACCAAAAAAAACTGATGCCCGTTACCGTGACAGGGAAAGGACTTTTCCCTTCGCGTATTCGCCCCGACACTGTCTGTCACTCTTACTGCTCTCTACTTGGTTTTCACTATCCCCCCGAATTAGGTTTGGGTTTTTTTTTGTTGAATTGCAAAATCAAATTCTTTGTTTTGAAACGGCCTAAATTTTACGTTATTAACTAGTTGTATACAAAAAAATTATTTCATTTTGACCTAGTAAAATGTTTTATTTGTTTCAAAGCTGTTATGGTTTTGTATCATTTTTCTAAACAAAATGTGGGTCGCATTCTACTTTTATTCCTATTTGAAATATAATAAGTTTTACCGTGTGTTCTGAAAGTTACTAATTTAAATTTTGTATTTGGTATTCGTATTTATTACAACGTGAAAATAACTGATAAAGAGTTTCAAATTTCTAACTTTTTCTGGGGTAAACCAATACTTTTCTCGCATATTAGATAGGTTGGGCGGAAAAGTATAATAGTAAACAATAGAGAAAAAATATTTTTTGGCAATCTATACATGTACAAAGAAGTGGTAAAACGCATGGTAATCTTGTTCCATTGTACTTTTTAATAATTGTAAGAGATCAAATTATTTTATTTTTAATTTGTTTTCGTATAGTTTTGGAATATTTTCCATTGCTATAAATTTTAAGGTTTTTTTAAATCTAATAGGTAACGTTTGAAAGTTTTCAGAATGTCGCAGTTTAAATTCAATCGATCATTCAGGTTTATATTTAACTGCTCTTAGGTCCTGAACAGTAGGATCGCCTACTTTATGTCCAGGGCGGATTGAGCTAATAGGATTACGCTTAGAGAAATCTTTAAAATAACAATGCTGTAGATATTGAACCTCATAGGGTTTGTTGTTTTTCTTGCAGTTTTTGCGAAATAAACATAGTCTGCTGGTACGTTTATAACTCTACCAGAAATTTTCCTTTCAATGGAGGAATGGATAGAATCGCACTCAATTTGCGTATGGCCCTTTTCTGAGTACATTTCAATAATGTACTCAGGCACTATAAAATATTATATTAGGTTTATTATCTGTACCAATAGTGGGCAAAAATTTTGAGCTTAAAAAATTACGAAACAATTTGCTTTTAACTAACCTTCCCCTTCATGCCATAGAAAGCAAAGCCCATCCTTTGAATGTAAGTCAAAGATGGTAAAGTTATGGACAATTAACTTCGTTTTATAATATAATGCAGAAACGTTCGATTTGGGAGGACTGAGGAGTACCGATTGGAAGTCCATTGTACAAACTTTATCAGATGATCCTTTGTTCTTTCCTTTTTCGCCACGAGCTCTTTCTTCTTCAAAATATGCTGTTTTTTGATTTCTTCCGAAATTGTCTTTGTTTTGCAAGCTGCGCAACATCACATTCGCCCTTCTTCGGCGAAAAAAGTGATAAATTCATATCTTCAAAAACATACTTAAACATCGTCATACTGGCTGCCCGAATTTTGTTATCTTTACACCAGGAATCTTTGTAAATAGTGTAGAGATCAGATTTGTTTCTCCATCGGGGTTCCAAATATAATTTGGAGGTTGATTTATGGCAATAGTGTGACTCTAATTGCGGCAGGCAGTTTAAAAATTCTCTGATCGATGATTTTTTTCGAGTCTTTGAATCTTGAATTCTGCAGGGTTTTCAGGCTCTGCATCGAGTTCTTTTGTTAATTTAGTGTTGAAAAATATGCTTTTATATCCCCTTACTCTATCTTCTTTTTTTTTCGTATTTAAAAAAATGCTAGATGCAGTTCTTTGGCTTATACTGTTATATTTTCTGTTTCTCGCTCTTTTAGTTTCTGTTGCCGTCATTCTTCCTAAAACATAGACCTGTTTCCCTTTCCAAGAAAAATTCCAGAATTCTTTAAAAATCAGTTGCCTTTCTTGTTCTTCAATTTTATAACATTCGAATGTACACCTTTTTTCGTTTGAACATAAACAACGATTTTTTAGTTCCCCATTTATTGATATATTATTTAAGCAATGTACATCTATTATGGTATCTAAATTGTCGCTGGTCCAATTAGTTCGGTAATAAAATCTGCATAACTTCGATTAGGGTCAATATTTTCATTATTTAGTGCTGTTTGAGCTTGAAAACACTTCTGTTGTAAATTTTTTATTGCAAGGGATAATTCATATACAGAGTGGAAAGTCTAGTACCCAAGAACCGCCTAAAAGCTTAGATCCTGATAATAATAAACAGACATCAGATATATATACAGAGTGGAAAGTCTAACTGGAACAAATTCTGTAACTTGATAAATAAAGGTTTATCGCAAAATTCCTGAAACACATCAATTTTTATTCTCAATGGGGTATATTACAAAGAGATTTGTTTATCTTTTTAATTATCTGGGAGGGTTGCAGACAACCCCAACTTTTTTTTTAAATGGAAGGGTAGGTTGATTAAGTTTTTATTTGAAACCTTTTTCAATTGTGAATACAATTCCACTTTTTTCTGTTACTTTTTATAAGCAATGTGTCGGAAATATTTACTCAAATTACTTTAATGTATAGGTACTGTTATAATTATTAAAGTTTATTGTTATATAGTTATAATTTTTTATTATTATTATTTTATTTTCGGCTAGCTCAGATTTTCATTCTCATTTTATATTTAGAAAAAATATATAAAAACAATATCCAATCTCTTCAGTCTATTTGTGGGTTCAAAATTATATTATATACTAAATTCTTACATATTATCTATAAACTACTAATCAACTATTTCTAATAATAAATTTACCTTTTATAAGCAACATGTCGGAAAAAAATGAAATAAGGAAATATTTACTCAAATTACTTTGATGCAATAAGTGTTCAAAGTGTTCTCCACCTTTTTGCTGACAATATCCTAATCGATTATAAATAGCATTCCGAACATTTTGTAACACTTCCGGTGTTACTTGCCTAATTTCGTCCCTGATTCTTTGTTGAAGCTCGGCGATGTCGTTAGGTTTAGTGGCATAAACTTTGCTCTTTAGATATCCCCATAAAAAATCTAATGGAGTAAGATCGGGTGATCTTTCTGGCCACTCAATTGGGCCCCTTCTTCCAATCCACCTATTTGGAAACACTTCGTTAAAATAGGTCCGTACATTTTGAGCAAAATGTGGTGGTGCCCCATTTTGTTGAAACCACATCCGTTGGTCAAATAAGTTGGGATCCAAATTATTGGGAAATAAATTTACTTAAGTAGGAATCAGTACTTCTTGGAGCATATTAAGGTATGTTTCTCCGGTTACGTTTTCATTGGAAAAAAAGGACCTACTATGCGATCACCAATAATTCCAGCCCAGTCGTTTGTTTTTTGAGGCCTTTGGGTATGGGATTCACGCATCCAACGGAGATTTTCGTCAGCCCAATAACGGCAGTTCTGTCGATTGACGTGCCTATGTAATGTGAACGTAGCCTCATCAGAAAATAGCACCCATTCCAAAGCAATTTGTCTACCATCGATAGAAGCCATAATTCGTTCGCAAAATTCGAGTCTACGATCAGGATCATCTTCGTCAAGCTCCTACAGGTTTTGCATCTATATGGGTGCTTTTTGGCTTCTTTAAGAATTTTTAGAATGCTTGTGTGACTGACACCATGAACGCGAGCTATTTGCCTAGCTGGAGTAACAGGATTATCTTCAACTTCCAACAGTATGTTCAACTTAGCTTCTTCGTCAACTTTTAAAACCTTTTGTCGAGGAGCATTCCTTACGTGGCCCAAGTCCCGATATCGAGTTTCAATTTTGCTAATCGTACTTCGATTAATTGAAGGTAAATCTGGATGAACTTCAGTAAACAGTCGAGCGACTTCAGCCTGTGTTCGGCTTCTGTCCCCATATCCGATCATCCTTAGAATTTCGATACGTTGCGTCTCGGTTGAATAGGGCATTTTCTTATTTCTCGTTTGTTATTTACATGTTGAAATACCAACAAGTACTAACAAATCAATCAGATTCAGTTCAAATTGACCAAAAAACTATCGAGCAGGTTTTTTATTGGGCTTATCAAGTAAGAAAATATGTACTGTTATGATTCACTATTTAAAATAAAACTTTTAATATCATGATGACGTATAATGTGACAATTCCATACTCAAAAATATACATTGGTGACATGAAGTCAAAAATTCGAGAGAGAAATGTCAGAAGGTTGGGAACTGTCACGTAGTAGAGAAAAAAATTTTTGGAAAATGTGTTTTAAGTTTGATGAAGTTTGTAAAATTGAGGATTAGGAATGTAAATTTTTTATGATAAGAAGTGTTGGTGAGAAGAAGTAATAGACATTCAAAAAGTAAAACAAACTTATAAGTGAGGGTACCGAGAAGGACGAAAATTAGGTAGTGAACATGTTTGAAGGGACTGGAGGAGTTAAGAGACAATTTTGGGACAATGTGAATGGACTCTGTGTGTAAACTGGAGAACTTAGAAACGGACTATAGAACGATTTGTTAGAAAAGAACAATTTTGAGGACTGAAGGTATTTAATATTAGAAATACTTGATTAGTAGTTTATAGATAATATGTAAGAATTTAGTATATAATATAATTTTGAACCCACAAATAGACTGAAGAGATTGGATATTGTTTTTCAATATTTTTTCTAAAAAAAAATTTTTATAATATAAAATGAAAATAAACATCTGAGCTAGCCGAAAATAAAATAATAATAATAAAAAGTAATAACAATAAACTTTAGTAATTACAACAGTACCTATACATTAAAGTAATTTGAGTAAATATTTACTTATTTCATTTATTTCTGACACATTGCGTATGAAAAGTAACAAAAAAAAGTGGAATTGTATTTACAATTGAAAAAGCTTTCAAATAAATAATTAATCAACCTAACCTTCCATTTAAAAAAAAGTTGGGGTTGTCTGCAAACAAACCCCCCCCCAGATAATTAAAAAGATGAACAAATCTCTTTGTAATATGCCCCATTCAAAATAAAAATTGACGTGTTTCAGGAATTTTGCGATAAACCTTTATTTATCAAGTTACAGAATTTGTTCCAGTTAGACTTTCCACTCTGTATATATATCTGATGTCTGTTTATTATTATCAGGATCTAAGCTTTTAGGCGGTTCTTGGGTACTAGAATTTTTGATTTTACTCTCTGTAAGAACTTTGGTTAACATTTTAAAGCTTCTTGATCTTTGATTAATTTTGAAAAGAAGTCGATTATTATTCTCGATCTTATTAAAAATTACTTTATTCATATAATTTTATGGTAACAATTAAATATGAATTCATACAGATCCTTAACAAGTTTAGCTTAAAAATATTTGATTTTATTTTGGGAAAGCCTTAACATTATTTTCTACATTATACTTTCTGTATTGTAATGTTTTTCTTATTTATTTAAACAGTAAATGGGTGGGATAAACTTTAAACACGCGGTATGGCTACTTACGAATTTATTTAAACATTAAACTACTCACTAACACTTAATTTATATACACTTAACTATTCACTTACATTTAGTTTATATACACAAACTTAATTATTAATTTATATCAACACTTCACTGTTCGCTATTTCGGTGTATTCTTGTTTATTTCACGAGATCACTTTATAAACTAAACTTCTCCCGCTGTTTGGGAAATGTTCAGCATAAAGCCTTCTGGCCTCTAAACAGTTTCGAGGAGAAGCCAATCTATGCATTAAATTCATATCTGTGTACTCAATAAAAGTTAAGTCTGCCAATATAACTTCTAAATCAAGTATTTATTGATTATTAACAAGTTCTGACAGCTAATTATCTAATACAAAGATTAACAACTAATCGATTGGTCATTTGATATATTTTACAAACCATTTTAAAAAATGTCAATATTTTTATTATCGACTATTGCTGAGTTATTCATTTCTACCACAGGAGGTGAATCTTGGACGTGGTATCAATAAATTACTTTTAACTTGTGCCAATCGGTACAAAGTGCATTAATAAAATGGTAAATATCAGCCAAACGGCTTATTTTATCAAATTCCAACAAAAATACGTTTTTATTAGCATAAAGAGTGGGGAAGTCATTTTGATATTTCCATTTACGATGTGTCATCCTGCAAAAAATGTTAATCGCTATCTAGTACGAGTAGTCCGTCTCTCGCTTCAAGGCTTTACTGTAAACCTGTTTATTCTACCAAAATAAAATTCGTAAAGTACACAAATTAAAAATAAAATAACGAATTCAAACTTCAAACTTTGGAGGCCAATAATTCGAAAACGAGGGCCTATATTGAAAAAGTTCATATGAAGTAACATTATTATTTTGACGCATACTATACGCTCCCTACTTTTTTACATCAGTCCCAAGACACTCTATATATGAAATCTGCCTTTTTGACATTAGTGCAAAACTGTTATTATGTTTCTGATCCTGCGGGGCCAATTTATCACAAACTTCTCACTGAAAACATGTCATGAGGGACAATCTTATCATTCTTGTAAATTTCTCGAAATTATGATTCTAAACTTCTCCCGGTATCATTTTTCAAGTATAATGTTGCACAGGGATTGTAGTTCCTTTGTTTTTATGTATATAATACCTCTAATTTTTTTCTGTGTGTGTGTCTTTGTTTTCTTTGTTCAATTTTCCAAGTACTTCGTTATTTTGTACAGATGAGACATGTTCATTCAGGGTCCATGTTTTGAGCTTGAATTTCGATTCCATCATAATTATCTCACGTTGTTGAAAGCATTTCGGGTGTCTTTATACTTATTCTAATTTCTTTAGCATAGACGTTCACTACGTTGATATTCTCTGATTAATTTCATTTCTTTTTGTTCCTATTTTTACACCTAGATAATATTCTCATGGAATTCGTGAAGAGTTAAAATATAAAAGAAATGTCAACTTCTTAATGAGTTTCTAATATAATTTGATAATGGAGCGTATGAAAAATCGATGTACAAAATAAAAAACGCTATGAGATAATTTGTAATAATTGAGATTCTATTAACAGAAGACAAACATCACAATATTTGAAACTTATATTAAGAAACCAGCGATAGGATAATAGAGTTTAAAGAGCATCAACTTGAAAGCATACATTTAATTAGAATATACAAAAAAAATTAACAAGAATCAAATACAAAAGAAGAGGAGTTTCAATAAAGATCTTCATAAATAAATATTAGAAAGTCGTTAATTAGAAGAATAGATCTGTGCCAAATTTATAATTCTATTCTATGAATATTAAATGAATAATTTAAATTCTCAATTGCTCCTCTCTTTTTATGTTGAAAATTCAAACCGAGAATTTCAACTGTTAGAAGCTAAAAGTTATAATCTGAGTAGTTGAAACTTGAAATTTCCTGTACACTTTTTTTGATTTAGATCTAAATCCAATTTTTATGAAATATCTTCAGATGTTTTAGCACAGGTTTGACCTTTATCAAAATATTATGTACATTGACCATTACTAAAAACTATCATGGTCAGTTAATGCTGTCTTATTTTTTATCGTATTGGTGACTTTTCAATCTATTTTCCAAATATTGTGATGTTTGTCCTATGTAAACAGCATAACAATAATTATACAACGAAACAAAAGCTTCATATATAATGTTACTTTCTTTGTTTTCCAGCGTCTTTCATTTTAGACTACCAACGTATTTTGATAATGGTTTATATACTTCATGTCCTCTTCTTCTCCTGTTCTGTAGTATGTATGTCTCGTCTTTTCCATTCTCATTACATGTCCATAGTAAAGAGTATTTTACTCTTTTTGCTGTTATTAATATGCGCCTTCTGTTTTTCTTCTGATATGTTGCAACTTGAAAATATTAGATGACCTTCTAAATAAATCCATTTATCATTTTCTGCCCTTCTTTGCAAGTGACCAATATTCATATCCCTAAGATAAAATATATTCTACAATGGTTTCATGTTTTATTGAATGTCGTTTTTATTTTCATTTTGCTTGACGAGAGTAACAAATTCAATAAACGGGTGGCTATTTTTCCTTGTTGAGCTCTACTTTCTTCATCTTTTTTAGTGTTCTGTCTTCTTCATGCTGGTCGCCAACTTTGAAATATTCAACTTTTATTAACACATCAAACTATTGACTGACTGACCCTTCCACAACTGATCTCTATTTATATATAGAAAGAACTTTCCAGAAAGGACTAGAATATTCTATAACATACTAGTACGTCAATATGGAACACAATAAGAAAATCTGAAAAGTCTAGACTGTCACCTTGACAGGTGACTACTCCGCCTATTCAGCCCCCTTCTCATTTTCAGTCCAAGCTGTCATTCTGACATTCATAGAACAGGTGTAACATTGCTTCCCTTTTTCAAGTTATTCACCTCGAATAACAGGGACTTCGACGTCTTTTTGAAACCAATTGGGTGGGTCATCACCGTAATAGCGAGCCAATATCTCGATATGAACGACCTTAGGTATACTTTTTGGTGTCAGACGAATGCGATAAATTAGGTCGTTGATTTTCTTGACCACCAAGTAGGGACCTTCCCAATTTCGTTGAAGTTTCGGAGTTAACCCTTTCTTTCTTCTGGGCTGGTACAACCAAACTGCATCACCGGGCTTAAATATCTCTTCTTTAATGTTTTTATCCAACCGTTTCTTCATCTTTTCGCTGTCGCGTCCTTGCAAACTCGTGAATCTTCTCTAACTTTTGTTGAAGTCCAACATTTTGAGGCAGAGTTTGATCTTCTTCTCGGGATGTAGCTAGGAAGCTTCATTTCTCGACTAGTCACCAACATTGAAGGTAAATAGCCAGTGGATTCATGCTGTGCACTCCGATAATGTAAGAGGAACAATGGAATCAGTTCATCCCAATCTTGCTGGTTTTGGGAGACAAATAGCGATAGATGTTGGCAAATTGTCCTAATATGACGTTCCACTAAACCATCAGACTGTGGATGCATTGTTGTTATTCGAATTTTCTGAATCCCGAGGATTTTCATTCATTCTGTCCACAATTCTGAGTCAAAATTTCTTCCTTGATCGGATTGTACTTCCAATGCTACTCCGTGTCTTGCGATGACATTATGCATAAATCCTTCAGCGACGGTTGCAGCCTCTTGGTTAGGAATTGGTACTACTTCTGGCCACTTAGAAAAGTATTCCATAGCTACCGTTAAGTACTTGTTACCTCTTCCTGTTTTTGGTAGTGTCCCGAGTATGTCTAAACCTACTCTCTGAAATGGTTCACCGGACAGATATTGAACCATTTTTCCACGATTTCTAGTTATTGGTCCTTTCTTTCCGCTGCATAAGTCACATTTCTTATACCAAGGTTTTATGGTTCTTTCGGTTAAGTATGGATAAACATGTGAGAGCAATTCAATTAGTCCCTGTATGTTTGAATTGAACTAGCTAAGTTTAATCCATATGTATCCTTTAAACCGTATAAATTTTCGAGCAGACATTTTAATTGGTCGATGTTGAGTATAGGAGGGTGGGGTTGGTCTTAAAAAAATTTGGTAGCAGCTGCGATGTGTTCTGGTTCGATCGTGAATTTAGTTTCGAATGTGTTTTGCTTTCTTGGATTAGGCGGACGTTTTGGGGTTTTAAAATCTTTGCTTATGTCATCAGATGGTGGGATCTCCCCACTGGATGGTGATACGGCTTCCGAATGTGTTCATTGTTGGATAGTTGTTTGTTTACTGTACTATCGTCTACAATTACTTGCTCTTCTGTAGTGTTAACGGTAGGCGACGAGAAAATTAAAGAGCCAGGCTGTAAGATGGTTGATGATTTTGTGATGTTGAGTTGTTTGCGTAGGAGGTTTAAATGTTTTATGAGTTTGTGTTTGGAGTGGAGGATTAAACGATATTAGAATTCATTAGCTGTACGCAGTGGATTGTTTGAGGAGGTGGGTGCTGCTGGTTAATTAGAATCGAGCTTTGTATTTGAGCATTGCGATGCTTGGTTCCAGTGAGTTTGCATTTGAAACAGCCCTGGCTGTCTTGTATAATGAATATGCGATAAGAGGAGTTATCATCGCGAATATACAGGAAGTCAGGTATTGTAAGGGTCATAGGTGGTGCTATGTATACTTGAGGCCTAAAACTTAATGTGTCTATATGTGCCAGATCTGTTGCGCCAATTCGTAAAAAAGATAGTGGAGATATTAATTTTAGTCCTATATTTTCGAGCTCTGTAGGAATGAGGAATTGTAGAACAAACGTTGGATAAAACTATTGTCTCCGAAATAATTAATATTCTTCTAGCTTTGATTTTTTCTCCGTTAACGGTAACTTCTCCATGAAGTAGGAAATTAAATTGTCAACACAATTTTTGCTCGAGAGATAAACGCACTCAGTTGTTTGATATCATTGAGAAAAAAGCATATTTTTGGTTCTACAAGTTGAAGAAGGGCGTTGAAAATACTCCCTTGATCTTTGGTAGGATATTTTATCGTAGTTTGGCTTAAAACAAGGAATATATTTAGGCATTATGTTTGGTAATGTTTGTAGGATGAAAGATCAAACCCACAGTTATCAGGTTCTATTTTTGTTTATTTTATAGCGAGGTTTCATAATCTAGATTTATGCTTATATGAAATGTAGGTACTTACAGTTTCATTATTTTATCAATGCTAGTTTGTGCACAGGGAATGAAAAGCAAGTTATAGACCAAGAAAATGAGTTTGTCGATTTATGCGTCTATTCTGTTTCGCTGTCAAAACAGAACTCTCATTTAAAGTCTTGTTTTGTATAACTCGTAGTCTTTGGTTACAAATAAACATTCAATTGACCATGTATATAAATAATTTTACACATAATCAACAATTGAAAAAAATATTTGTTTATTTGAGACTAATTTATCTCACTTATTATCTTAATCGCAACTATTGTTTAACATGTTTGAATGCAAGTAGATTTGAATCAACCCAAAACTTAGCGTCAACTTGAAACATTTGAAAATCGATTAATTGTGTCAATGTGCAATAAGGTTGTACTTTGTTTAATCGTCTACCTGCGTGAAAAATAATGGAAAATTATGAAAGGTGTACCCCACCTGAACTGTTTTTTGTGGTACTTATTGTTCAGTGATGTACTATGTTACGATTAAAGTGTTCCTTGGATTAAAGTTGGGTTATGTTATTTGTGTGCTTGATTTTTTAGACGACGAACATTGAGGTTTCGTGTTAGTGTTACCGATCTTTATGAATCAAATATTGAGTTTCAAAAAGTGCCCTCTTTTGAAACCCAATCATTAGAATCGCAAAATAGAAGAATAATATTCTATAACAAATCTGCACTTTTAAAGCACTGTATTATTTAAACAATCTCATGTTTGCTTCAGATAAAAATAATTATGAAGGTTACTCAATATTATTGTAGTTTCAAATGAATTCGATAAAATACAACCAACCCTTTCACTTCACAAAAACCATCAAATTTTGTCATTTCATCAATCGTAGAAAAAGAATGGGCTTTACGTACAGAGTATCAAGATTCAATATTAGATAATACATTTCAAACCTGTGCTCTGTAGGTGATTATACTTATATTGTAGATCCTGTAGATCCCATCATTTGTTCCGTAATTTTAAGCATCTTCATCAAATGTTAGCATTATTCATTTAGTTTTTGATTCGTCTATTTTTGTTGGTTCATCCTTTGCAATAATTATTTCGTAGTTCTGTTTGAAACTATGAGAAAGAATATAAGATGATCGTAACTTAGATTTGATTCTCTTCTAGAAATTCCTAAGTAGTAGTTTGAGATTTTTTGTTTCTAATTTTATAATGGACGAACAAACAAGTCCGAAGAGATAATAAACAAATCAAAATTCACAATGAACAGGTTGACATTTTGCAAGTATCTTGGTATCCCAAATATTGAACTTACTATTTCTTAGTCCAGTCAATCAATACCAAAAATGGGCAATCAGAGGAACTAAATATACGAATTCCAATTTTTTAGGGAATGTGTAAGGGAGGGTCCCTTTAACAAGAAAAAATAAAGTCCTTTCAAATCTTGGTGCCGCTGGTGGGAGGGGGCTTTAAAAGTAAAAATGAATGCCTATTAAATTTGTTACGAGTTTGGTTATATACATTTTTACGAAAACTGGACCTATTTCGCGTTACCGGCTCTAGAAATGTGGCAATTTTCAGAAAAATTGTTTTCGCTCATGTTTTTCATATATTTTTGTCTTCTAGAAATTCTAGATCCTCACCTGTTCATTTTAGGGGAAAATAATCACAAATAAAACTTGTGCAGTAATGAATTTCCTATGGTGTAAACAGTTTTTAATTACATTCTAAATCTAAAAACAATACAAAATAAAATGATTTTTATCATCTTTTATCGCAGTTTCACTAAATAAATGTTACCGACCATCAAGTTTAACATTTACAAATGTTAATTTGCGGGAGGTCAGTCAAAATACGTATCATATGAAATCTTTTTGAGATAGCTATTATACCAGAAAAGACGAACACGAAGTTGTGGTAGATACGTCCGTATTATTTCAAAGAACTTTAATCAGCAAGAAAAGTGATAGGGATGTTGCAGACCTGTTGAGGTGCGAATTATATCCAGACCCCATGACTCAATTCGACGCAGGATGCTTCAGGAAAATGAAGAAATCTGCTCGCTATGAGGCTTTTAGTTTCTGCAGGGATTCAGTGAACCTTAAAACGATTTGCACTGTAGTGGACAGTAGCTTCATCCTTCACAGAGTCAAGTGGATTGTTGGGACTACTTTCTCTTTAATTTGTGAGCAGTATGAAGTATATTAAATCACTATTCTTTACATTGTATTCGATTGGTATATTAATTCCATAAAACGTGTCCAACAAAAGCGAAGAGACGCATCCAAAACTTCAGTACATATGAACGTTCCTGACAATATTCAACAGAAAATATTTCTTACCGACGTCATAAACAAATACATGCTGATTGATCTATTGGTGGATACGCTAACCAAAAATTGATAGAGACATGACAGTAGGGTGGATCGAAAAATATAGTGAAATTATAAAAGTTTTTTATTGCTATCGGCCGATCGGCAAAAGTTGCTAAGCCCATCTATGCGAGTTTTTAAAGAAAAAAAAATTAAATAATTTAAAAAAGATATTTTTTTTTGTCCTATTAGAAAAAGTTTTGGTCACGTCTTAAAACCACCTAGATAAAAACTTAGGCATCTATGAGCATTTTTTTAGGTTCCCCAAATAAAAATCGAGTTTTTAAATTTTCCTATTTTACTAAGATTGTTACATTATCATGAAAATAAACGAAAAAATCATTATTCTAGCTGATATAATAAACTAAATACGAATATGTTAAAATCAAATAATAGAATAATCATTTGAATCTAAACTCTGCTTTTGTATTAAAATTTTTCATTATGGTTCTTGACTCAAGCCTGGATCTTATAAATCCGTCTCTTCTTTCTTGTCCACAAACAAGCGAAGCAGCCTCGGTCACCAATTTTACACACCGTTCGGTTCCTTGTGTGTGGCATGGAAAACTAGATAAATATGGAAATTTCGTTGAGATGTCTTCATCCTAGATGTCTTTTAAAACTGGAGGATCTAATCGCTCGTTTATTCCAGCCAAATTAATTAAATCTATGTAATCGTTGGCTTCCATATTTATTTCGGGCACACGAAAATTTCTGACAAATGAATTTCGATTCATCTGTCTAGCAGAAATTACTCTACAGACATATAATCTTCGAATAGTAACTCTATCGTCATACAACATAGCTGGGGGCAAATTCTCCATGTGTGCAAAAAATCCATTTCTTTGAATAACAACGTCAACTGTTTTACTAAGCCAATCCGGCATATATCTTGAGTATACGATCAACTTCCATAGGTCTTTAGGACCTTCGATGCACAATAGCTTCACTTTGATAATAAACTATATTGGGCCATATACTTTCATAATATAAGTAACCAAATATACCAAGTTTTCGTAAGGCTTTTCAGTTGCCACATAAAGACGAAGTATTTGCACTCGTCAGCCATCTAGAATGCACCACCGGTCCAGGTGGAATAATAGCTAAATCGTAACAGCATTCTCCCGAGGACACAGCTTTCATAATATCCAACAAATATCGGTAATCTGTACTCAAAATATTCCTATCTACATCTGGAAATGGATTTGCTTCGATCTTCTGGAACTTAGTGACAGGAAGCGTGTGACAAGTTTGTAGTGATTTACCAACAGCACCAGAACATGCTTCAGGTCCCTGAGTTACACCGTCAAGCTGAACCAAAAGATGACGTAAAGGCAGTTCGTTAAGATGTAATATACAAATAAACCATTGAACACGTTAATACTGGTAACGTAATGTTCGTTACATCTACATCATGTGATGACGATTCAAAAATTAAAATTGACCTGTTTTTTGATTTTTTTCAAAAGTCCCTTATTCTGGAAATAATGAATTTATTTAAACCCATGAAAATATAAAACATTGAGAAATTACAGTCATTAAAAATATATATGTTATTTAGTGAAATTGCGATAAAATGTGATATATTATAATGTTGTCGCATGCCGTTATTTTGTATTGGTTTTTTACTGTGATTTAGAACATGATAATTATAAGCTGTTGGAACTGTGAGGAATTTAATACTGCACAAGTTTTATTGCAATGATTTTACCCTGTAGTGAACAAGTGAGGATCTAGAAGACAAAAATATAGGAAAAACATGAGTTAAAAATAATTTTTTTGAAAATCACCATTTTTCAGGAGCAGGTAGCTCAAAAACTGAAAATGTATATAATCAAACTTGTAGCAAATTTTATCAGCTTTCCTTTTATACTGAAAAACTTTTACACAGCAACGCCCCGTTTTCGAGTTATAAGCGAAAAACTGAAAAATGAGACATTCAAAGACCCCCCTCTCCCCAGCGGCACCGGGATTTGAAGGGACATTATTTTTTCTTGCACAGTAACAGTAATCGTCTCAGTTTTCGCTACTTTTCGTTTGAAATCAAAAGGAGAAATGAAAAAACTCTAGAATGGTTTCGGCCTTCTCAAGCCTTCCAGTACAAGGCATGCTGCTTACTTCCCTCTCGTTCAGAGCCTTCAATCTGAGTAGACGACAACTTAGTCCAGTTCATTTATTAACTAATTCATTATTGTTAGGTTATAATTTGTTGATGTTATTACTATTACTATTCGTTTTTCACTAGTACACTGTTTTTTGTCAGAACTCCTATTATTCACAGAAATTTTGCCAGGTACGAACCACAACGAAAAAAAAGTTAATAAATGACTAACTTCTTTGAAAATGGTGTGGAAAACCAATGTCAAAAGTTTTTATTACTCCATTTCTGACAATAATTCTAAATTCTTCGAGAAAGTCTCATGTCAGAATCGTGTCAAATACATTAAATTCAAAAGTGTGAAAGATTTGAATTGTGTTTTTTTCTGGCCTTCATGTTGATCTGCTTTTATTAGATATCAAAATCAAATTACCTTAATTTGTCATATCTACAGTATTTAACATTTCTTGTTCAGAAGAATATTGTTTTAGTTTACATGAATTTGGCCGAAACCATGTCGTATAAACTGTAAGAAAACTTCCACATTAACTAAAAGGTTATGAAAAAATATCTATTAATGTTTTCATCAATTGCACGACGATGTTAGAGTATTATTAATCCTCTCCCTCTATGTTTCATAATCTTTTGTAAAAATATTGAGTGCAGTCGATCCTCTTCAGTCCTCCACAGCTTAAGTCTAGAACTTTTCTTAATCATCTATCGTAAATCTATGAAATATATTAAATTTGTCATTATATCGTTTTTTAAGCAAGAACTTTGGAAGAATAACAAATATTTTAGACTCTACATAATTGTCAATGGGGTCTTGTAAGGAAAATACTCCTTGTCAAATAAAATAATAATGGATAATTATGATTTTTGAATAACATGCCTCTTGATACCGGATTTTATTCACCAAATTATTATAGTGGAAAATATTATTAAGAAAACTTTTCAAAATGTCAACTTGTTCTGAACTAAATTCAGTAGTTCGACTCAATCGAATAAATTATACTGCCTCTACTAAAAATAATAAAATTGGTCGAACTTTAGATATGTTATATTTCTTTTTTGTTTCTTTCAACGCATCACGGAAAATCAGATGGTAAGACTTAGATTTGATTTTATTTGTATTATGTTAGCTTATTGTTTGTGTAGTATCGGAAAATAGATATTGCCTGTTTGTTTAGTTTATTCGATGTTAGCAAAATTTATAAAATTGTTGAAGATGTCAAATATTGAGAGTTGACTCTCCTCGGAATGCTCTAGGGAAACAGCAATTTATACAGTGTGTATCGTAGATTAGAGGAATAGTAGATTGTTATGAAATATTTAAAATACCCAGATATAATTTGTCTCTAATTTTGTTGTAGAAGATTGCAGACAGTAAGGTTTTAGAACTTTGTGGTAATTCGTTGTAATTGTAATTAATGTCAAGGTTGACATTGGTCATCGACATATTTTTTTATTAAATAAACGTCCTTATTTGTTAATTCAACCCACAATTTATCAGAATCACTGCAAACTATTACAAATAAGACAAAAATATATCTGACTTAAACAACTATGACATTAATCACATCTTCCATTGGTTTTAGGCGATTAACCCTAAAACTACAAAACCTACTGAATACAATCAATCCCCTACAAGCTAATGAATGGTACAGAATAAATACCCCTTTTGTTACATATATTCTCGGGGGATATAAATCAATATTTTTTATAGGTTATAGTTCTTAAAATACATCAATAATATCAATTCTGTTCAAGTTTTAATAAGCCAGGAACGTGGTACCACTTGTTAATAAACTTTTATAGTACAATATTTTTGAAATAGGTATCCTGTAGTTCGAGGAAATAACTTTTGTCTGCAATATTACACTAAATTATCTAAATAAAAAATACCTACTCTTTGTTAAACTCGTTACAACACTCCATTTTCAAAATTTTTCACTTTCCATTGCAATAATACTCTTTTATGTTGTAAAATTTTTTAAACAATTTTTTAGATGTAAATATTTTTAGATAGTTAGTCTCCTTAAATTAAATACAGTTAATGGAATAGCAACATTTGTTAATGTAGTTAACTACTGAAATTTCAATAGCAAGGGTAGCAACTACAAATGTATTGTTGAAAAAAATTTCCAATGTAAAAAAGTGTCTTATTGTAATAAAAAGTAGTAGGGGAGGCCGGGGCAACAATTACTCAAACGACGCACTTGACCGTTACGAATAATGCAAAAAAGATCTATGTGCCTTCGAGATAATAATTCTAATAAAATTATTTTGCAAAAAAGAACAATGACTTTTATATGTTTTGCGATGGTTCTTCTGGTTGATAAAAATGTCTATGGTCCAGAAATTAAATGGTTCTTTTTGCAAAATGTATTATCTATATTTACGCAACTTATCGTGTATTAGCTCGGTTTTCAGGTTTTTGTCGCTTGATTCCTTTTTGCATAACTACGTCCAAATATTGTACAGGGCAATACAGTTGAACGCAGTACAGTGCAATCTAGTCTAATTTAGTACAGTACGAAGCAAGGTAATCCTGCCAAAAAGATAAATTTGGTTTGGCCTCTAATATTTACGACTTACCACTATAACTCTTATTTCACCAAATTCAACTTTATACAAAAATATCTACTATTATTGAAACAGATTGACAATCTGGATCTCTCGAATGTAGCTTAGCGATCTTAGCACCTCTTATGTGGCATCCAAATGGCCAGAAAGTGGTCGTTGAAGGACAAATAGTTTGACCTTTTTATCAAGTATCAAACTTTATCAAGATTAACCAAAACTTTCAGCACCATATTTCTCACAAGTACCAAATGTAATAGCTTTAGTCGATAGAAAAAGATCTACTAAAAATTGGTCAGCTATAATAAATGATTAGTCACTGGTCTTACTTACTTACTTCATGGATTTACAGCTCGAAGTGTGTCATGGTGGACTGTACTATTCGCCTCTATTGTTTCCGATCTTCCATCAATTCTGAGTCGTATTCTATCCCAATTACCCACTTTGATATTGTTACGCCACCTCATTAGGGAGCGCCCCAAAGATCTTACCCCATTGCAGCCTCCTTGCCTTTATTTCCTTCACAATATCTGGATATTTGTATAATTCTGATATTTCTTGATTAGATCTTACTTGGTACTGTTGCGTTACTAAGTTTTGCAGTGGTCCAAGAATCTTGTGTAGAACTTTTCTTTCAACAACTCTCAATTTCCGTTCGTTGTCTTTGGCCATAGTCGAGGTTTCACTAGCATACATAAGAGTCGGTCGTATAGCGGTTTTATAAATTGTGACTTTTGTTCTTTGCGAGATGTTTTTCGATGCTAGGTAATGACTGTAGGACATAGAGACATTTTTTTCCACGTTCGGACTTTAATTTCTTCTGTCGATTGGTTATCCTGAGTAATTGTGACTCCTGAGTACTTAAAAGTTGCGACCCTCTCGAAATTGTATTCCCCCATAGTGACATTTTGGCCCACTCTATCTCTGCGTCGTGCTCTGCAGGTACACATATACTTGATTTTATCTTCGTTTAATCTGAGCCCTATTTGCTCAATTTGCATTTCTACCTTCGAAAAGAGGTATTTCACAGTCAGTATCGAGTTACCCACTGCGCCAATACCATAGACAAAAGCCAGCAATAATCTTGGGCTATTCCGACCAAAAGGTTCAACGCTTATTTCGACGGTTCTTATTACTTTCTCGAGAGCAATGCTGAATAAAATTGGAGATATGGCGTCTCCCTGATTAAGCCTGCTGTTTACCTCGAAAGAGTCGGAAAGTGTATCACCGATACGTATTCTACTTCGGGACCATTTACACACATCCTGGTTATATTTATAAGTTTCTTAGAAATATCTTTTTCCGCCATTATATCTGAAAGTTCAACAAGCAATATGCTGTCGTGTGCCACAAATAGATGGTGGACACCCCGGTTGAACTCCCAGAATGTTTCCAGCAATTGTCTAATAATTTGGTCAACCGTTGATATGATCCTTTGGAAGCCGCACTGATAGCCTCCAATACTTTCTTTTGTAAATGTTTTTTTGTGTTACAAGATTATGTTGGCTAGAACTTTATATGCAGTACTAATGTGGGAGATTCCTCTGTAATTGCTGCACTTCTTTCAAACTCCTTTTGGTGTATAGACACGATTTTACTTTCCTTACATTCAATTGGTATTGTTTCATCTTCCTATATCAGTAAGATGCGCCTGTGTAGGTGTGTATGTGCAATGGCTTTCCACCGTTTTTGATACATTCAGAAGGAATTATATCATTTCCGGGTGTTTTATTATTTCAAATCCTCGTATGAAGTATCATCTATGAACGGTTCTCACGAGTGGTATATTGAAGGGCTATGTGAATGTTTAGAAGTGCGTCAAAATACTGTTTCCATTCTCTAATGATTGCCGTTCTGTATCCTGATAATTGTTTCACCTCTAGGCTGGAATTCTTTTTTATTGATTAACAATTCTATATAGAATTTTCTTGGAGGGTTATTTAAGCGATCTTGTTCCAGCTCTTGAAATTCTGTAACTCATGATTTTTCTTTTACCTTCTCAAGGTTCTTTTTGCTTCAGTCCTTTGGTCTCTATACCGTTCTCTGTTGGGTTCTTTCTGGTCTTGGTCACTAGTCACTGACCAATTAATCAAACCAATTGACCTTTTATAACCATTTTCTGACCTTCTGAATGATATAATTGATCAATCGAAATTCCACATATGAGTTACTACGATCGTGGAACTTTCGACGTATTAAAACAGGATTAAACCCTTCTTGGATTATTTTTTCCAGCTTGTAATAAGGTGTAATGCGTATTGCCCAGGTAAGCCAAAAGGAGACAGGGTTCAATTAAATTAACTGATTTATTTCTAAAAAAATATTATTTACAACGAAAAGAAGAAACTAAAATTCAATATTCTATATATTTCTCCGGTACGTAAATATTTTGAAGGTCACGCTTCGACGGTCCGTATCCTTTTGTCGATTGATAGGTACTGATGGTCCGAATAGTATGTAAGTGAAACTATAGCGGTGTGTATTTCGATTCCGGCGATATACTCGACGGTGTACGGGGCTATCTACGTCCTGTGGAATGTTCAGTCAGCCAGGGATATGAGCAACCGGCGGATCAATACTCTTTCGGTTTTAGTCTCAAGATTTGAGAGTATCGTTTGTAGCTAGTCAGTACCCAGCTTAACGAATTCTTCTGCTTGCAGGGACTGTAGTTATTACGGCGTGTCAATACCACACCGAAATTATACTAACAGTTACAGCGATCGTTTATAGCCAGTCAGTACCCGGCTTAACGGCGATTCCCTACGAAGGTACTGTAGAGCTTTCAGTGTGTCAGTACCACACCGAAATTCTTCTAACAGTTTGAACAGTCGTTCTCGTTTCCGTCAATACCAGAAACCAACAGCCGTTCTAATGAATGATGTATAAAGTAGGATCAATACTCCGACTTAGTACAACACTCGGCGGAAGATAGTGTGAAGCATTTAAGGTTGAAGTCAATACCCTCGACCTACGCTCCACACTGGAGGCGGCTGAACTTGGAGGAGCTGGAGTCCGTAAACCAAGTCGTCTTTTTGTCTGTTGGTTCGCATTATTATATCCATCGTGATGGTAGTGGTGGAAGTCTCTTTTCCTTCTACCGTCGATTCTTCGTGCGCATCCTGGCGTGGGGGCTCTGCTGTTCTGGTGGGGTATCTCGTCATCGCGGCGCTAACTGGTTTCTTGAATCGAGTTTTATAGTAATGAATTTATGTCATTACAAAAGTACCAACAAAAGTTGATAGGCAACACAAGTAACAATGAAATTAACGATGTAGTCCGAGGATAGATTATATTACATTGGTACATTAAAAGTTTAAGAACCCCTGGTACCATGCCACTGTTTTTACAAAATTAATACTGTTGATGTGTTCTAAGGCCCGTTTCATAAAGGACCGATGATCAGTACGGATCATCCGTCCTATACATTGTTTTATATGTGTCGTTCTCATGTTCGCGTATCATCGGTCGACCAATAAAAAGCGCACGGGCATCGGTCCAGCCCGTGGTGTTTGCGGATCATCGGTTGAAGTCGAAGCTATTTGATAAAGAGAGATTTTCACATGCAAGCGTATCATCAATTGTCTTTTTGACGCAGTGTTAGCATGTTTAATTTCACTGTTATTTTTTTTGCAACGGAAAATGGCGATTAATAAAAAAAATACCGTTTCGGCACAGAGCTATTAATTACTGCAATTGAGCAAAAACCATGTGTCTGGGATAAATCTTCAGAAAAATACGAAAATCGCCATGCAAAAAATAAGGCTTGGGATGAAGTGGCTGAAATATTGCTTCATGATTTCGTGAATCTTGATGAGACACAACAGCAAGAAACAAGTAAGTATTTAATAAAAACTTAACTAGGGATCGACTAGGAATATTGTAGGATTAAAATGAAAATTATACGCAGGATTATTGGATTTTATTTTACTATCATAAGACATAGAAAAGGGTCCTTAAAACATTCCATTACATAAATACGGGGTGTTTCATATCCAAATACAGCGTACATAAAAAATGAGTGCGAATTCCTGGGATAATTTTATTAAAATAGGTAAATGTGGATTTTCGTTTAATTTTTTGTATTTCAATTAATCTTTTTACACAAAAAGCGACTACAACGCAATGCTGTGTACTTCTCAGATACATGTTGACAACTGAAGATACGCGTTAATGTGAAAACAATTTACTCGACCGATGATCGGCAGCGACGACCATCAGCACTGATCATCGGTCCTTGTTGAAACGGGCCTAAAGCATCTTTAAAAATTTAAATTTCTAATTATATCACCAGAGAAGATGTGCAATAAAATTTGCATTTCTTCTGCTCCATTTGTCATCCTATATCTCAGAGATTAGAGAAAAATTTCGAACATCTCCTAACGATCTATCATTCCTTTAGTTCATAGTACTTATTTACGAAACACTCTGTAATGCTAAACTAGATGTTTGTCCAAGAGAGAATATATTACTGTTTACTTAGACCTTAAAAAAAGTTTGATGGAAGTATAGGATATGCGAATTCATCCTACCGTTATCCAGAATGTTTTTCATGGCAGTATTGAAATGAGGAACGTTCTGTGAGTCGAATATGTACAAAAAAGAACAATGAAATTGGATATTAGTAATCTTAGCACACATAAAAATTGCCTATACATCACAGTAAACTATTTTGGTGAATGTTATTTAATGGAAAGCTTCTGTATCGTCCCACTATTACTAAAAACGAGGTTCATTAATACTTATTAATTATCAAGTAGGCAACAAAATTGATATTTTGGAAGAAGTCAAATAATACATAGTACACTGAGCTGCACAACAAGCGATTTTTATGATAAATCCTTAGATTTAGAGGAGCTATTGCGTCACTGTAACCGAATAATTTTCCTTAAATGATATATTGGCAAATTCTGTTCCATTCTCTTTGATGGATTGTTGTTACTTGTGGGATATTTCATTCTTTTAACCTAATGAAAAATTTAATTTAACCATTTTTTGACATTTTGTTAATTACCAAATCATTATTATGACAAGTTACTGGATGTAGCCTATGCGGTTGCTTTTATACAGAATGGTCGGTCACAATATTATGTCGCATGAGTTTCACGACCCTGTATCTATTTTTGGAAACTGTATCTTACAGTTGACGGCCCAGAAGCATATTTCTAAGTGCCACACGTTATAGCAAATGACTGGGTCTAAATTGTCATTTGCGCAAAAAACCATGCTAATTAATAAATTTATTACATAAATATGGACCACCCTGTATAATAGATAATATGAAAAAATATTAAAAATTCCACTATATTAAGTGCAATACTTTGAAAGATCCTGATGATAGAAGCTTGATTTCTCAGACAATTATTGTCGATTTTTCAAAGTACTGTACTTAATATATAGGCCAGGAGCACTACAGTTTGACATGGCTGTGTCGTGACATAGATTAGATATTGGTTGGAATTGCTCGGAAATCATCTAAGAAAAGAAAATATGCAGGTCCGCTAGCTGAAAAAATTGAGCTATTTGCAGGAAAAATCATAAACTGAAAAAAAAACGCAAAAATCGCTCATTTTTTCCGATATTTCTTAATATAACTCTTTAAATATGCAAGATAGAAAAAAAAGTGAACCTACAAATTTGTTCTTTATGAAATTCTCTATAAAATAGATTTGGTTTAAAATCTATATATTCAATTTTTGGTTGAGAAATGGTGATAAATGTAAAAAAATAGCTAAAAAACAATGTTATTTTAAAGCATTTGTTTCGCAGATAAGAAATCATCCAATCACGCTATAAATTGGGATTTGAAAACCTTATTATAGTATGAAACAATATGCTAAAGGCCGATTAAATTTGCCTGATAGTTTTTACATGAATTAATTGTTAATTCATTTCCGCGAAAAAATGAACGTCATTTTTGCGTTCATACCAGGCTTACATTTTTGAGTTGTAATAGGCGCCGATTTTTTTACAACTACTTAGACCTCTAAACTATGATACACAATAGTTATAATGAACAATTTTTAAGTTTTTATCATTTTTTCACGCGATTTTGAAAAGTTGAAAAATTTCGTCTTATAAATAATTAATTTTTTAAGCGAATTTGGATACCGAAGAAAAATATACATAATAAAGTACATAGATTTAAAAAAAATCATCAAAATCGGCTCAATAGAAGCCGAGATACAGCAGCTTTTTGCGCCGCGTTTGATTTGAAGCGTTGATTTCAAGTTTCGCACTCTATCCCCACTCCCCTCAGATTTGACGCGCCGAACGCTACCGCTATAACTTTCTTTGATTTTTCCTACTCCGTGCACAAGAACTTGACGAACTCGCAAAAGAATTAGACTCCAAACATCCATACTCGAAGCCTCCAATCCACCCTCCCCAAACCCTCAAAACTCCAAACAACTAAACGACAGCCAATCCCGCCAATACGGAATACAACGCTCCTTACAAAAGACTGTTGAAAATGGGTACACCACTCTCTCACATATCGTAAAGGCTAAAGAAAGACTAGACTACCTAGACCACTTTCCCAGACTGCAATCTTCCTCCTCCCCAAACTCTCAAAATTTCTCCACGCCAACCTCAAACCCTCATAACTCCACGTCAACCCCCAACCCCATCGCTTCAACCTCAATACACACCTCCACTCCACCCCCCCCCAGGTCTTACGCTTCCTCTGTAAGATCCCCAATCCCCACTCTCTCAATTTCCCGACAACCAACCAGTCCCGTCGAGGATGAATTCATCCTCGTCGGGGGAACAAAACCCCAATCAACCCCAGCTCCTTCCCCCCTCAACAACCCCACACCAACTCCAACGTACACCCAAACTCTGAACCTGAGAAACCTCCCACCCCAATATTCAACCCAAAAATATCTTTTTAACTTTCTAAACACCCTCGAACTTCTCAACGGCCGCATATTATATCTAAAAGCAAATTTCAATATAACAGGCCTCCTTAAAACCTCTTCTACGTTGTCAGTAAACACAATCCTCAGAAAAATCCAAAATTCCACTGGTGACCCCAACATCACTATAAACATTCTAAACCCCACGCAACGTCCTCCCCAACCAGTCAAAATTCTAATACCCTCTTTCTCACTTGTCTGCAGGAATGTAGATCCAACGATCCCTCTCGAAGAATTCGAAGAAATTCTTCATAATCAAGAATTCCCGTCACAAAAACTTGGCGAATTATCGCCAAGGCCACAAATAAACCCACTTCGATGTTCCGCATCATCACACACTCCGAGATCCACTATCACCAAGCCCTCACTTCCGGTATTTCATTCTTTGGCTTTCCACACCAGTGCGAACCTTCCAACGCCAACCCTCTGCCCCCCGTCCCAAAATATTGCAATCGATGCACCAAATCCGGACACTCTTCCGATTCTTGTCGGTCTCAACCGATATGCCCTTTCTGCGGCCAAACCGGCCATCGCACCGAAAAATCTCCCAAATCCGGTACTACTACTTGCACCAATTGCGGCGGACCTCACGCCGCTTTCCACCCTCGCTGCCCCCATAGGCTAACCACACCAAACACCCCCCAAGAAACTGCCCCAGTCACCCTCGAAAAGCCACCAGTTCCCTTAAAAACTCTCTATAGACTCCAAAATCATCATAGAAATCCTTACCGTCACCCTAATGAACGCCATTCCCAACTCGAGGGACATCATTACCGACACTCTTCGTCACCTAATTCCGTTCATATATCGACACCACTGCTCTATCACAAACATAGGCAGGCGTGCTCACTTCACTTTCACTCCCATCAGGAGTGAAAGTACTTCCACTTAAATCCGCGAGCCCCAGCCCCCTCCCCGTCGGTGCTACAGGTTTTTCACGTTTTTTCCTGTAGCTTGGTGAATTTATTCACTAGCCAAATGCGCCGACATCAACGAAATTTTTAGATTTACGATTATTATTATTATTATTCCAACCTTTCACTCAACTCAAATCAATTCAACACAAACGACAAAATACAGCCTCGAATTCTTCAACCAACCATCTACCCTCTCAACATAAACACAACCCACAATCACAACCCGCCAACCCCCACCGAACGCGCACACAAACCCCATCAAAAAGCCGCCAACCCCGCCCTGCAGAGGAACCGCATCCTATATCAGGGCCTTATCTTGAAAACCCCCAAAACCAAAACAAAAACCAACAAACCCACCAAAAATTCTCTCGAACTTCTCTCTCTCTCTCTCTCTCTCTCTCTCTCTCTCTCTCTCTGTCTCTCTCTCTTATCTATCTGCTGGCATTTTTTTTATTGTTACAACATTAATAGTTATACTGCAAACACTCGATCTTTGACGTTTATTATCTCAGCACCTATTCGGCCAAATTAAACGGATTTTTTTTAAAAGGAGCGAGAATTTTTTTAAGTACTTTGAGTATTTTTCTTCGGTATCCAAATTCGCTTCAAAAATTAATTATTTATAAGACGAAACTTTTTAACTTTTCAAAATCGCGTAAAAAATGATAAAAATTCTGTATTATAGTAGTTGCAAAAAAATTGGCGCCTATTACAACTCAAAAATGTGAGCCTGGCATGAACGCAAAAATGACGGTAATTTTTTCGCGGAAATTCATTAACAATTAATTCATGTAAAAATTTGTAGCGTGATCGGATGATTTCTCATTGCGAAACAAATTCTTTAAAATAACCTCGTTTTTTAGCTACTTTTTTTGCATTTATCGCCATTTCTCAACGAAAAAATTCAATATATCAGTTTTACACCAATTCTATCTTATAGAGAATTCCATAAAGAACAAATTCGTAAGTATACCTTTTTTCTCTATCTTGCATATTTAACGAGTTATATTAAGAAATATCGGAAAAAAATAAGCGATTTTTGCGTTTTTTTGCAGTTTATGATTCTTCCTGCAAATAGCACAAATTTTTCAGCTGGCGGACCTTCATATTTTATTTTCTTACATGATTTCCGAGCAATTCCAACCAATATCTAATCTACGTCACGACACAGCCATATTTCAAAGGTTTGGGGTCTAATAGGGGAGTTTTTTAAATTTCATTTTTATTTTATCTATTATGAAAAGATTCCACAATGTAAGGGTAGAAACAATCATTATGATTCTCTATATAAAGCAAGTTTGGTTCATACTTATATTTTATACATAAACGGAGGATTATTTGTGATAACGTGTGACATTTAGCATGGTCTTTTGCGATCGCAAGTAACATTTAGAAACTGACATTCGGTATTAGCCGATTCGTGTACACGTGTGGCGTTTAGTAATATGCGGACCGGAACAGTCTCCCAAGGTGTACAAGCACTCGAAATGACTATTTTCTTAAGCGAACAATGCTACGCAACAGCAACTTAGCTGCCTAGAGATCAGAAATCGTCTTGCAGAAGTTCGAGATGCGCACGTAGGCAAACGACGTTTGAATGCAATACTCAAATGGCGAGAAGATTTAAGGATATAAAGCTAGCATGGTCATATCAGCAGAATCCGTTGCGAATAAGGGCAACGATAAGTGCTCATTTAATGTCAAAAGCTGACATTTGATGCTCTCATATATTACTAAAAAATGATAATTCTGCTAACTTTTAATCAAGCTAGCAGTGTACACCCTCATACGCCGTAAAAGTTCAATATTAGTTCTAAAGCAAAATACAGAAAATTTAGTGCCCAATGGGTGCTGGCGATATGTGATAAGAAATTCAACGAAAAAATTCTTTTTTTCAATGTTTATTATCAAAACTTCTAGTATGACACTCTGAGCATGTTCCTGGTATGATTACACAGATCTGCATCAGTTATTAACTATGGTGTTAGGTATTTAGTGCTCAATTGGTGCTTGCGATATGTGATTAGAGATTGAATGGAAAATATTTTTTTCAATTTTAATTATCAAAACTTCTAGTATGAAGCCCTGAACATGTTCCTGGAGTGAATTCACAGATCTGTATCAATAATTAATGATTCTACGGGGGTTGGTATTTAGTGCTCAATTAGTACTCTCAGCAAAAAAGCAATAATTTACTTGGAACAATTTTTCAATATTTTTTAAAGATGGAATCTGCTAGACTGATAAGTTGAGCATGTTCCTGGGGTAAATATGCATATTTACATTAGTAATGAATGATTCTATAGTGTTCGGTATTAAGTGCTCAATTAGTGCTGGCGATATGTGATAAGAGATTGAACGGAACATGTTTTTTTCAATTTTCATTATCAGCACTTCTAGTGTGACACTCTGAACATGTTCCTGGAGTGAACATTAATTAATGATTCTATGTGGTTTGGTATTTAGTGCTCAATTAGTGCTGACCATAAAATAGCAATAATTTACATGGAACAATTTTTCTATCTTTTTCAATGATCATATCTGCTAGATTAACCCTTTGAGCATGTTCCTGGGGTAAATATACATATTTACATTGGTAATGAATGATTCTATGGTTTTTTATCACTTATCGCCAGCACTCATTGAGCACTAAATTTTCTGTATTTTGCTCTAGAACTAATATTGAATTGTTATGGCGTATCTACACTGCTAGCGTAATTAAAAGTTAGCAGAATTATCATTTTCTAGTACAATATGAGAGCAACAAATTTCAGCTTTTGACACTAAATGAGCACTAATGTTTGCCCTTATTCCGAACCGATTCTGCTGATGTGATCATGCTAGCTTTATAGACGTAGAAGATTTGCACTTGACTGAGAACTTACCAGGCAGCATAGAGTCAACAAACTCGTATGCGCTTATGCAATTGTTCATTGGATTATGGAACAGTGGAGCCAAGTAATCTACCTAGATGAGCTCCAGATGGTCCCCACAGAGTTTGGAGAAAACCATGTGAACGATATTTTGAGTGCAATATTATCATTCAATTGTGATTAGATTATGGCGTGGGAAGGTATATCTGCAAACGCGTGTACGGATATTGTGATTATTAATAGGGTGGCTATAAACGTACACAGATAGTTTGAAGTTCTTCACAATCATGTGGTACCTTTTGCACCATTCATTGGATACTAATGCAAGACCATACATCGTCAAGATTGTTATATACTGTTAGAGCTCCTAATCCTCCCCCAGTCAACTTAGCAGAGTTGTTTCCTGTTCTTCAGGAACAATGGGATCTTCTTGAATATAAGGCGATATTGAACTTGGTTGAGGCGATGTCACGACAAGTGGAGGCCTCAATATGGGCCGTGGAGACAATATGAGCTACTAATTCAGTGAAACTGCTAAATTTTGCATTTTTCCATAATTTTTAGCTTTTTTAATAACATTTATAAATTAAAAATGAAGGCAAATTTATTTCCTGCGACAACCAATGCCAGTCAGTTTAGATAGTAAGAATTCCAAAAAATAACAAATTTGCACAAATTAAGTTACAAATTCGTTACCCCCCTAGTAGAACCGAATGTTGGCTATATATCGGCGCAAGATCGCCCCAATATTGGATTATTGGCGCAATATTGTAGCAAGATTTCAAATTTAGCCAATATTGGCCTCAGATTGATTCTTGATATACCGCCAATATTTGGTGCAATATTGCCAATATATCATCAATGTTGGATATACATAGGCTCTAGTTTTTTTTGTAACATTGCCTTTGCAATGTTCGTTGAGCATTGGAAAGCATTAACATTTTTTCTAATTCTAATAATTTCGAATATTGGCGGCAACATCTGGCCAAAATTGCGCCAATATAAATTTCTACTAGGGCCATTTGCTGTATTGTCCATATTTCTAGATTGCTGTATTGTCCATATTTCTAGATAGCTCAATTATTTTCCATACTATGGATAAAAAAATGCTATTTTTTCTTTCAAAATAACCCATACGAGCCCAAAAATTTTAGTTGATGTTTTAATATACAAGGTGAGTTAGTGTGACAACGGTTGATAACTCCGTTATTATAGAAATTATCCACCTGCGGGGCAAGAAGGGAACTATACACTTTCGTAAAAAATGTTTTTTACTATTTTATCGCTAAATTGAAAAAATATCAAACTGTATGTAAGTAGTAAATAACACATCAGCCTATCCAGTAGTTCAAATTTAAAATCGCTGATGCAACAAACAACATATTTAGAAGCGATTAAAATTAGGGCGCCCATCTTGCCCCGCCATCCCCTATAGAGACAAAAATGGAGGCGGGGCCATTTAAAAAATTTAAGAAAATCATAAGTTTACTTTTCAACTAACAATTAGTTTGAAACATTCCTCAATTTATTACGCGGAATAAATAATCATTTATTTACTAGTTCTTGATATTGTTTATTCCGTAGCGATTTCGATATAAAAATGGTCACTTTTTAAATACCCTATGTAGGGTGTCGTATTCAAGAAAACGTTTGTTTGCTTTGTCACGCAGCTTTGAGTGACCTTGTAAATATCGGCATATTTTGCAGGGAAGAACCGTGTTCCTTACAATTATAATATAACTTTTTAGGATAATTTCCGTAACAAAGAAGTTATCGACCGTTCTAACACTGAGAACTCACCCTGTATGTATGTCGTACTAATTTTGAAAATGAGCATTTTTTAAGAAGAATTTGTTTCACAGATTTTGAAAAAAAAAACGCTAGGCTATTTATGATACTTTAATTACAATTTTGTAGAGATATATGTTTTAAAATAATGGACAACATCTCATTTTGAGTTACAATCGATGCATAGATCAATATCACATTTATTATACATGATTCGTACAATGGATCTCACAAGTACAGTACTCACTCAAAGTTGATGTCCGTAACCAAAAAGTGTGCACACAAAATGTCACTAAAAAAAACTTTCAAATTATAGCGACAGCCGAACTAAGCTTTTTATATATACATCCAACTCCATTTCTATTCCAGTAACTAAACTTATACAACAGGAAAAAAATATGTTCTTGGCACAATTGCAACACTGAGCTTTCATGGGTTAATAAATAGTATTATATTGTCCAAAACATTACCCAAATAAAGTATGATGGTACATTCGATTTTCTGATAAAATTCTCTGTTGCTTGGCCTAAAATTTTTTGCTTCATCATCTTCTACTCCCTTTACTCATAACAATAATCCCCCAGCTAGTAGTTTCATAAAAATTCCCATCACTACTTTACAAATTGTATTTTCTATAGTCCGTTATAAAAATTCAGAACACGTTTCACGAGTTGAGAAATAACCATACCATTTGTAGCTATTGTAATACAAATACCATTTTAAAACACGTGCGTTGAATGTTTTTCATCGACCAAACTTTGAGCACAATTCAACCGTTTAACTTGTTGATCAACAACTCCTCCCACACGGCAATTCTCTTTTCGACGATCGATGCAACTTGTTGTTGCATAATGTATGAACCGTTGAATTTACAAGTCGGAGTGGCAAATTTAAATGCAATAAATAATCTTGAGATCGACACGGAGTAATAAATACATTTTATGGGGGCTCAAACAGAAACAATTATTTTAACAAAACTACTGTTGAATATAGGGAGACATTATAGTATTGAGCCAAGTAAAAGGGAATTTTATTTTTGTAATGTTTTTATCAATATTTTCATTTACTTTTTTAAATGAAACTGTTTCTAAATATTGTTTAGGTCAATAATTAAATATTTTTTATGGACTGTAACACTTTTATAATTAATATAAATAAGATTAAATTAACATGAGTTTGTCTACGGCAGCCATGATGGCGACAAGTCAACTATTACTTTTATAGACCTGCAGATAATAACAAATTTTGGAAAACAACTTTATTCAGTCAACCTCGTTGTATGCTCAAAGTATGTCTTAATACAAACTTACAATGCGCAAGCGTTGGCGGTTTTAGGTGTGACAACGTTTGCAATAAAAATTGCAAATCTGTCTGCGGTTGTTTTAGAATCAAAACATGCAAGAAAATAGTAACATCAGTTTATTGGCAGATGCTTTTCGGTAGTATGGAACTTTTTATCCTCAATTGAAATCGTTATAAAAAAGTTGTTTTTTTACAATGTACAGTCTGCCAAAATACGAAACGACTACACTTACCTGATAATAACCCCAAGCAACGAGGCAGACAAATCCATGAGAGACTCTGCCTTACATTTTATATCAAAATCGACCGGAAATACAAGAATTCCTCATCATTTTTTTATACAAATTAAAATTAATTTCTTTGTAAACTAGATACTTTCGTAATAAACTACAAAAAGTGGCAGACTGTTTAAACCTTTATGAAACGTTTTTAGCTATTTTCGAATTTGCAAAGTTTTTAGTACCTTTTAAATTTAATTTACACAGTCTGCCTTTTTAATATTATTCTGCTACCGAAACACTTCAAAATATTGGTCAGCCAAAATATGCTACAGACCAACAATTTGTGAAGATGTTGACAAATTACCTAGCTCATTGGTTCATTAACATAAAACTCATTCGTTACAGAAATTAACAAGTTTTAACTTTAGGTGTGTAACAGTAGCAAATAATTTGTCTTGAGTTTGTAATGAGTTGAGCGCCACTAGGTTTTTTATTGTTTAGTTGAACCTAGAAACAATATCATAAAGGTGCCTAGCCACTCACTGTGTAAATAATTGATTTAGTTTTAGCAGTGTGTATAATATCATTGATCTAGGAAGTTAAGAAAATTAACAAGTTACTATAAAAATTGTATTACAATGTACTAATCTTGATTTACAATGACATGATAATGAAAAGATTTTAGTCAGAATAAATAAAAGTAATTAAAATTAGTATCGGTTAGTATACTATTTACTAAAATTCAATTACAGTTGGTTTGTCACAAAAACAGATGGTCTTTTTAAAAACTAAGTGATGCAAATTTATTAAGTTGATTTTACTAAAAATTATTGTATGAAATAACGATTAATACAATCGCCAGAGTTGGAACATCAAATCCACAGAAAGTAAAAGTACTTATCTTCTTATTGTTCCACAGAGGAAAGAATGAAAATTATTTATTGTTGCCCTCGCAACTCCACCTGATCGTGATTGAGGTACCAAAAAAAACAGAATCATAAAAAGCTGTGCTGTAGAGATAACTATATTCTCTCTATATGTGAGAACATCTCACATTGTACTGAAATCATATTCTGAGGTTATGAAGCTAGGCATAATCCATACTGAAGCTATACTGAAGCCATACGGAAATTATACGGAAATCATCCGAAAGTAATACAGAGGTAATACGGAAGTAATACGGAAGCCCTACGGAAGCCGCTGTAGAAAGATCTGGCCCCGTTTTAAATCTCTATTGTTAATTACAATATTCAAAATTAGTGGATTTCCTACAGAGGCTCGTATTTGAAGCTAGAACGCTTCCACAGCTTCCCTTCGAAAACGAACTACCTCGGCTCGAAGTCTCGAACAGCCCTGACTGTCTACTGAAAGATGTCGGTAGTGACTATTCCACCATCAAATTGGAACTTTACTTCGCTGTATAAGAAACTGACTAACCTCCCGGCGGAGAATAATAAGTGAAACTTGAAACGTAAGGTTCAATTCTTTTAACATCATCGCAAGATGATTCGCAAAAAAGCAGAGGGTTTTACTTGTTATAAACAGTTTTTAGCTATTTTTAAATTCGCAATAATTTTTAAGTGTATGCTAAATATCTTTACTTAGTCTGCCATTTCAATATTATTTTCCTAACAAAATTTCAAGACCATTTACATGAAAGCAGGCGGTTTTACTTGTTATAAACAATTTTTTGCATTTTTATTTCGTAAAAATATCTTTGTATACACTAATTTATTTTATACAACCTGCCTTGTTGATATTATTATTTCAATGTTGTTTTACGATAATTAACTGAGAAGCAGAATGTTTTACCTGTTATTAACAGCTTTTTTATGTTCTTAAAGTAAAAAGTTGTAATGCTAGAATTTTTAAAATCTAGAGATTTCACATGAAAAATGACGTTACACTTCAATTTTATTGCATAGTTTGAAGTATTTTGATCCGAGAAACACGAATTTATCAGCGAAAATTTTATAACTAGCTTTGTTCTTAGACACCTAGCAACAAAATAATTTTTTTATGGACATAAATATTTAATAAGTACGTTGATTATTCACTTTTCTTAAAAAAATTTTATTCACACAGAAAAATATATAAAAATTAGTTTTTCATTGTATTGCCAAATTTTAATCTTCTTCTTCCTCCATTTCATCTGCTTCGTCTTCTTCTCTTTGTTTTTTACCTTCAGTGTCATTTACTTTTTCATCTTTTTCTCCTTCTTCTTCTTCATTATCTGCTTCATCATCATTATCTACTCCTTCATCTTCATCATTTGGTTCTTCATCTTCATCTTCCTGTTCATCATCATCATCTTCTGTTTCTGTTTCGCAATTATTGTTCTCAACGTCGGTTTCTTTCCCGTCATCGTCTTCATCAGCGTCACCATCATCTTTTCTTGTATCATCTGTATGGTAAAATTTTGTTGTTGAATATTCTAATAATATATTTTGCCTACAACTAAATATTATAATGTATTGTGATACAAGTGCGAAAAGTAAGTTATCTCTCAATGACAAGTAAATTGTGCATGAGCCGCGAGCGCATGTAGTTTAATACGAGAACGAGGGTTCATTTTAAGCATGAGCCGCAGGAGAGTGCCGTAAATCGCTCGAGAAAGTAACCACTTTCCGCACACAAAACACAACTGTAAAATCTGGGTGGCGAATGCTTCTTTTTCGTCAAGTGGAATTATTATGTCGGGAACTGCGTTTGTTACTTCCTCACCTTCAAACCACTTTGAATCAAAGTGACCATCCATGGTATTTTGTATATATATATATATATATATATATATATATATATATATATATATATAGAGAGAGAGAGAGAGAGAGAGAAAATAAAGGATGTGCAAAGAAAAAGAGTAATTCGTTTTTTAAATCTGTAATAATGATAATAAGTAAAACCGTCTCATTTTTTAAAAATTCACTGAAAATATTGACTGAATAAAATTATACTGATAAAAAATTTTGCGAATTGTAAAATAGTAAAAGAAATGTTGTTTTATCAGGATCCGTCTGCCTTTCGAAATATCTACCTGTAGAGTTTTTTTAATGCTATCAATTGGTAGGCAGACTGAATATCATTGTTAAGAAATTAAAAATTTACTTGCGAAATTTTTGCTGTCCGCCTATACAACATTTTCCAAAGGCAGATGGTATAGAAAAATGATGAGGAATTCTTGTAAATCCGGTCGATTTTGATATAAAATGTAAGGCAGAGTCTCACATTGATTTCTCTGTCTTGTTGCTTGGGGTGACCTGGTAGCCGTTTCGTATTTTGGCAGACTGTACATTATAAAAAAAACTAACCTTTTTGTTAACGATTTCAATTGAGGATAAAAAGTTCCATACTACCGAAAACCGTCTGCCAATAAACTGACGTTACTATTTTATTGCATGTTTTGATTCTAAAACAACCACAGACTGAATAAAGTAAAAGAATGTACAATTTTTTTGAACCATTTCCATTTTTTATTGCAAATGTTATCACACTTGAAACCACCAACGCTTGCGCATTGTAAGTTTGTATTAAGATATACTTTGATCATACAACGAGGTTGACTGAATAAAGTTGTTTTCCAAAATCTGTTATTATCTGCAGGTCTATTACAATGTTGTCTGGTGTACACCTTGACAAATATTTCCACATTTTTTTCAATATATTGTGGAATTATTTAGAGACAGTTAGTTTCATTTAAAAAAGTAGTATTAGATCCGAAACAGTAAATTTAATTTTTTCATTGGTGATTTTGACTATAAATTCTTTTTTTTATTTATAAAATGGAAAATAATTGAGAAATATCAATGACATCAATTGATAATTTGTTGACAATTGAATCATGATGAAAATGAGCCGTCAATCGACCGGTTCGGATAAGTAAAGTCGGAGAAAATTTGGAAAAATCGGAAAATTCAATATGAATTCAACTACTTTGTAAGTAGTATGTAAATGAAAAAATATTCTTATTTTGTCTTTTTTCCCACAAAGTGGACCATTCTAAAGAGTAATAATTTGAATTTACTGTCTGTTAATAGGCATTGTTCCCCCAAAAAAAACGGCATACAATTGAAAAAATATATATCCTATTTACATTAAGAAAAATTCCATCCTCTCATTTTTCATGATATATTTCTCTCTTTGTAGACTGTATAGTGTGCTTACGTACGTAGTATCTTGCATGAAACTTTTGTGAATTATATTATATAACAATTTTCAGGACAATTTTCTACCTCAAAATACCCGGTTATTGTATTACGTATTTTATTTCTAAATTTATAATATCGAATATATATATTCAAGTAAAATTATTGAATTAATTTTTTTGCATGTATCACAATCTTTCTACTCTCTTTTTCGTTTTTTCCTATCCTGTTTGTTATTCAGATCTTCATCTGCGCTAGTAGTCACAACACTTTTGCTTAGTAGGCCAAGCAACAGAGACTTTGTTATGACATAAAACAATTCAGAGAGGCGACTTATCAAAATAAAGGTAGAGTCTGTCCAGAGATATAAGGAAGTGAATAACTGACTCCTATTAGGAAAGACCCAGGCCAGCTGTAAAATTGAAGACATCATATAATATTTTATTTATGTGTAAATGTGAAATTATTATCGTTCAATGTTCAATTTACTTTTATTACTTTAATAATGATTTCCGAATTTGCAGTTCAATACTTTCGTAAGTACGGACCTATTCGTACCTGTAAATATTCATTGATTCAATGCTTGTTTATGACCATCCTTGGATACTGTATTAACAATTTAATTCAAAAAATTTATTTTTTTGATTTATAACATTAAAATTAATGAAGCAATCTAAATGATATCGAGTGATAATTTGTGGGCCATTCAATTGCAAATAAGAAGCCGTGGCTCCATCAAATAGGATAATTAGAGGCAAAGAAAGTTTGGAAAAACCGGAAAATTTTTAAAATCCCCTAACTTGAAACGTTATAATTTATTCAATGATTATTTAATTCCTGTTTTAATTGGCAACACTCATTTTATCCGTCAGGAGTTATTAGGTAATCTTAAAATATAAATAATCTTTCCGAGAAATATTTAAAAATATTAATGTTTCAAGAAATTGCTGAAAAAGAACTTATTTTTTCATTATTTTTACACTATGAAAATGACAATATTAAGTTCAACAATCAAATAATGCTATTTGTTGTCAAATTAATTTATTTTTATTTTTGTGATACTACTGACATGTTTTCTAAGTTGTCCATAGAATAGAAACCTCCATAAGAGTCTCATATTTACATCAGTTGGATAAAAAATGACTGGGTTAAAAAATTATTTTCTCTCTAACAAATATCCTAAAAAAATCCTCTTTATAAAATTTTTCCCCCTAAATTTTGGGGAAATACCCCAAGTTGGCATCACTGCTTTCCGAATATCCATATCATGCTCGAGTTAACCCGATCATAGTTTCCAAAAAGCCCTGTAGATAACAATAATAGTCAAAAGGTAGATACTTGTGAATCCAAAACACAAATTTATATTTGTTTTTTTAGTGTTTTAAATGAAACTCACTGTTTCTAGCTAACTCCACAATGTAACGAAAATTGTTGAAAATTCTACAAAATTGACAATTGTTTCGATAAATCAATATGATCGTCAGAATGACAGAAGTTACATTCTATTTAATGCCTACCTGATGATTAGTAGTTATTTTTGGCTAGACCAAGAAGTGACCTCTTGTGATTGACTTAATATATGTTAATAGAAAAAAGAAGAAGATGTGATATTACAAATATTGAAGCTTATATATTATTAGCCCTATGGTGATATCCTGGATATCATTTTTCCAATTAAGATCAGTATAACTGTGTAACGATATAAAAAACCAGGAAAACTATATCTGCTGATCTTTACAATTATCACTTAAGAAGACAGTTTATCAGTGGATAACTCCCTAGATTTATCTGTTCATTGACAACTTCGTATTGTGGGTTTCTTAAATGTCTTCTAATTTCCAATTCTTCAAGGAAATCCAGTTCTTGTTTCTTTTCACAAATAAGCACTTCTAGTTCTGTGTTAGGTATCAATGAATGATTGGTGTCAAGTAGATGTTTTGCGTAGTGGGATTTATCTGATTGTTTTAATCTGTATGCTCGTAAGTGTTCACTGTATCGGATTTCAAAATTTTTAAGGGTCTGACCCAAATAGACAGCATTACATTCTGGACATTTGAGTTTATATATACCTGATTTCTTCAATGGTGGTATTTTTGTTTTTACATTTAACAATTTTGTACTAACATTACTTTCTGTTTTAAAAGAAATTGTTGTATTCGTTGCTAAATATATTATCTTTGAAATATTATTAGAAATATTTCCTGCATATGTGATGGTTTTATAAGTTTTTATTTCATCAGTTTTTATAGGAAATATTAGTTGTAATGCCACTTTTTCCTCTTTTTTATTAATGAGCTTATTTATCATATGTAATGGATAACCGTTGGATGTTGCTATTTGTCTAATTGTATTAATCTCTCTATCAAAACTACATTTGTTCATAGGAACTGAAAAAGCTCTATGTATCATTGAATTATATGCCGCCAGTTTATGTGACATGGGATGATTGGAACTATATGGAATTGTCACATCAGTGTGTGTTGCTTTCCGGTGAATAGAATAATCAAGTACATTATTAACTCTTTGAATTTTTAAATCAAGAAAATTGATTCAGCTATTTTCTTCAATTTCTAATGTAAATTTAATTTTTGGGTGTAAATTATTACTGTGGTTGAAAAATACATTTAATTGTCGTTCACTACCCATAAAACGGGCTAATATGTCATCTACATATCTATACCAAAATAAAACATTTTTCGAAATAATAATACAATTAGACAAATAGCAACATCCAACGGTTATCCATTACATATGATAAATAAGCTAAATAATAAAAAAGAGGAAAAAGTGGCATTACACTAATATTTCCTAAACAAACTGATGAAATAAAAACTCATAAAACCATCACATATGCATGAAATATGTCTAATAATATCTTTAGCAATGAATACAACAAATTCTTTTAAAAAGGAAAGTAACGTTAGTACAAAATTGTTAAATGTAAAAACAAAAATACCGCCATTAAAGAAATCAGGTATATATAAACCCAAATGTCCAGAATGTAATGCTGTCTATTTGGGTCAGACCCTTAGAAATTTTGAAATCCGATATAGGGAACACTCACGAGCATACAGAAGAAAAGAACCAGATAAATCCCACTACGCAAAACATCTACTTGACACCAATCATTCATTGACAACTAACACAGAACTGGAAGTGCTGCATATTTGTGAAAAGAGACAAGTACTGGATTTCCTTGAAGAATTGGAAATTAGAAGACATTTAAGAAACCCACAATATAAAGTTGTCAATGAACAGATAAATCTAGGAAGTTCTCCACTAATAAACTGTCTTCTTAAGTGATAATTGTAAAGATCAGCAGATATAGTTTTCCTGGTTATCTATATCATTGCACAGTTATACTGATCTTAATTGGAAAAATTATATCCAGGATATCACCATAGGGATAATAATATCTAAGCTTCAATATTTGTAATATCACACCTTCTTCTTTTTTCTATTAACATATATTAAGTCAATCACAAGAGGTCACTTCTTGGTCTAGCCAAAAATAACTACTAAACATCAGGTAGGCATCAAATGAAATGTAACTTATGTCATTCTGACGATGATATTGATTTATCGAAACAATTGTCAATTTTTTAGAATTTTCAACAATTTTCATTATATTGTGGAATTAACTAGAAACAGTGAGTTTCATTTAAAACACTAATATGAGTAGATTCCACGAAGTAAGGGTCGAGACAGTTAATTTCATTTGTTTTTTTTACTTATATATAATTTGCGATTCGAGCATGAATGTTATGTTCATATTTTCATTATATTTGACAGTAAAGTGGAACTTGATGATAATTTTGGCGTTCCAGTTTTTTTTTGGAAATTTCATAATCACGCAATTATACCCAGTTACTATAACTTATAAAAATGCTAGTCTCTAAAAATATTTGTCGTCAGATAAAGGAGAAGCATAATACATCTGGCATCTGAAAGCAAGAAAAATATTTCCAAAAATAACGAGCATCTTTGCAATGTCAACGTAAGTTATACTTATTGCGACGTATTTGTTTCTACATCGTTACGTATTTGTTTAGTGACGATATGGTAATAGTATAAGTAACAATAACGTCAAGGTTACGTAATTGTTATTTAGTCGAGGCAATGAAGCACTAAAAAGGCCAAAGATAGGAAATTTTTTAGGATAGGATGTATCGGAATGCGGTTTTTTGCATTCACTTGCAAAAATTATTTATATTATTCGTACTTACTTTGTACCTATTACAAACTGGAAGTTGCATTGCTGCAGCCAAAAATGCATGCAAAAAATGAATCTTTGAAAGGCATTTTGGCAAATTTATTAACTTCGTAAATACGAGTCAGAATTGGCTCAAGTCGGGTACTCGTGGGTTTTCGAGGTCGCTGGTCACGACTCTGGTGTTCAAATTGACCCCCCGAACACCTGGAGCTAAGGAACGCCGACGAACGTCATCTCCGGGGACTATTCCGAACTTTATGCGAGAGACGAGAGAAACTGGCACCTGGGTTTTTTTGGGTCGCTGAATTCGAATATATCATCGGCGAACACCCCACGGACTCCTGGTGGTCCCCAACCTGGACTCGGTCGTCATCTACGAGAATTTTTCTGGAAATATCGACAATAATGAACCGAAAATCGTTATGGGGGCTTTTTGTGTGCGCTGAATCCGAATTTTATCTTGAAAACGACCACCCTGGCCCTAACCTGGCCCTGAACGTCATCCCCGAGGGTTTTCCAGACATAACTGAAAAAAACCACCCGAAAATCGTTACGGGGATTTTTTGGCTCGCCGAAATCATTTATGGCACCGGCCAACACTCCACGGACACCTGGTACACCCTAAGTTAGCTCTGAATGTAATCCTCTGAAGCCAGGGTAGGGCGCACCAGGTGTCTGTGGGGTGTGCGTCGGTGCCATATTTGAATTCAGCGACCCAAAAAACCCGCAGTGACGATTTTTAGTTGGTATTTTTCAATTGTGTCTGGAAAACCCTCGGGGAAGGCGTTCAGAGCCAGGTTAGGGCGCACAAGGTGTTCGGGTGGTCGTTTTCAATATAAAATTCGGATTCAGCGCACACAAAAAGCCCCCAATAACGATTTTCGATTCGTTATTGTCGATATTTCCAGAAAAATTCTAGAGGATGGCGACCGCGTCCAGGTTGGGGCCCACCAGGTGTCTGTGGGGTATTCGAATTCAGCGACCCAAAAAAAACCCGGGTGCCCAGTTTCTCTCATCTCTCGCATAAAGTTCGGGATAGTCCCCGGAGTCGGCGTTCCTGAGCTCCAGGTGTTCGGAGGGTCAATTTGAACATCATAATCGTCATCAGCGACCACAAAAACCCCCCGGTAACCGAATTGAGCCAATTCTGACTCTTATTTACAAAGTTATTAAATTTGCCAAAAGGCCTCTCAAAAAATGCATTTTTGGCTGCAGCAATGGAACTTCCGGTTTGTGATAGGTACAAAGTAGGTACGAATGATAAATAATTTTTGCAAGCGAATGCAAAAAACCGCATTCCGATACGTCCTATCCTAAAAGATTTCCTATCATAATCATTGCCTCGACTAATTCCCCACTTGTGAATCGTTACGTAACAAATACGGTTCACTTACGTCGCGCCAACGGTAACAGTAACGTTAAAAATAACTTTTATGGTATTTGTTACGTAACAATTACTTAAATCAAAAGTTAGGTTGTTTACATACTTTTGATGTTATTGAGATTGCCTAATTATTTTTTATGTATAAATAGAAAAATAAAGAAATGGCATTTTCGCTTTAAATTGCTAATAAAGAGTTACGTGTGTCCAAAGCATTATACAAATAGATAAATTATCGAGTCCCTTTATGTTCATCTCACAGTCGGTTTTATGAATTGCTTTAATGCAGTTGCTTCGTGTTACTGGGTCTATATTTCTTTTATATCTAGCTTATTGTTAGTTTGATATGTTTAAAGCTGTAAAAATTGCTTCTCTTTTAATTATTCAATAAATCCCTTATTTTAGCACTCAACCCTCTTTTAAATACAGTCTAACTTATTTTTAATTACGATTGATCGATATTATAAATTATCTTAACATTAAGTGTAATTTTTTCAATGTTTCGTTAACCAATAGAAAATTGTATATATTAATAAATTTGCTTTAATTTTGTACACACTTAGTTCCCTGTAGATCATTGTCTCTTGAGGAACGTTCCAAATATTGTCTTTTACATTCTGCATGTGCTATGCGAATCTATAGAGAGTAGGAACTTTTTCTCGTTCAAGATGTATGTATAAGCACTCTTGGGGTAGACGGTACATTTCAACACGTAAAATAGTATGAAAAGCTACATGGGAGTGAAATTATTTATTGAACTAGTTGAAACGAGCACCAGTACCCTGGAGACACGAGTGTATATCTTTACTTAATAGTCCAGTCATTTTAGTCAAAATTAGGTAAGTATCTGGGAGATTAAAATACCCAGCTATAAACTCGTATAAACTTGAATTTTGACATCTTAAAAGTTGTCACAAAACCTACATACGGTTGGGTGTACACGACTATTAAAATCTAAGGTCCAAGGTCACAAAAATCGATTATTCCCAAATTTTTTGCAAATATCTCGTTTCCTATGGGTGTTTGGCTATTTGCATTTATGAACAAGATTTTAGAGGATTAAACTGCCTACAACTTTTGTTTAAAATAATTTTTTATACTTTGGACTGTTTATTAATTATTCATAAATACGTAATTATTAATGTTAAGGAATCTCTTGTATTTAAATTTTTCGCGTAAAACACATCATTGACGCATGTTTGAGAAAGGCGTCGACATGACCAGAGATTAGTAGCTCGTAAAACTATAGATTCATTTTTTGTCATTATACGTAGCGTTGAGAGAGAAGTTCGAGAGGTTTTCTGGTGGGTTTGTTGGTTTTGAGTTGATTTTGGGGGTTTTCGAGATAAGGCCCTGATATACGATGCGGTTCCTCTGCAGGGCGGGGTTGGAGGCTTTTTTAGTTTGGGGTTTGTGTGCGCGTTCGGTTGGGGTTGGCGGGTTGTGTTTGTGTTGGTGTTTGAGAGGTGAATGGTTGGCTGAAGAATTCGAGGGGAGGTTGTAGTTTATTGTTTGTGTAGAGTTGATTTGAGTTGAGTGTAGGTTTGTGTACCAATAATAATAATATTAAATCTAAAAATTTCGTCGATGTCGGCCCATTTGGCTAGTGAATAAATTCACCATGCTTCAGGAAAAAACGTGAAAAACCTGCAGCACCGACGTGGGGGGGGGGGGTTGGAGCTCGCGGATTTAAGTGGAAGTGCTTTCACTCCTGATGGGAGTGAAAGCGAAGTGAGCACGCCTGCCTATGTTTGTGATAGAGCAGTGGTGTCGATATATGGACGGAGTTAGGTGACGAAGAGTGTCGGCTATGATGTCCCTCGAGTTGGGAATGGCGTTCATGACGTAGCGTTGATGATGTGCTCTCTTTTATATAACCAACAGAAATGCAGTCCATGAATCATTTTAATATTTTCGACATTAACAATTAATAATTTCCATTTCTTATTAACTATTTGATTATATTTGATAATTTTTTTCTTCAATTAAATATCAATCTATTCAACACTTATAACCCATTCGTAAAATTAAAAAATAATTAAGTGACAAACTTATTAAAGTTTGTAATTAACATTTTAATTATATTGAAACCTGAAAAAACAGCAGTTATAATAGAAGATATTGATTTACTTGTCATTTTGATTGAGCGTACACTATCTCATTAAGAAGAAATTTTCTTTAAAAACTCGGCAAAGGAAATGTAGGAATAAAAATATACTCTTCCAAAAGTTTTGATCAGTATCCTCGTTCAAAAAAACACGTTTTGTTTATGCACGTATTAAGTGGTTGTGATACGACTTCTGCGCTATTTAAAAAAGGGAAAAAAATTATAAAAGCATTTGAGAAACTGCCGAATTTAGGTCAACTCGCAGCAGCCTTTGAAGAAGAAACCTGTCCGGTTTAAAGATTATTTGAGAATGGAATTCAAATCTTGTTGGCAGTCTATAATGCCCCAAAATCTGTGAACAAAATCTTCGATATACACAATACGTCAAGTCTACAAAACTGAATAAATCTGTACAGTTATCAAATATTCTACCAACAAGTGTAGTAGCTCACCAACATTTCAATCGTATTTATTATCAAGTTCAAACTTGGTTAGGACATGAGGAACTATATTTCTTTTCCCTTAAATAAAACCAACAGATTAAATTTATTCCGGACTTGTACACAAATACACGGAAGATCACTCAAATCAAACAAGCAATAAGCGAAAGTAAATTTCATTAATATAACTAGAAAAGACGATAGGAGCAAATGAATTTATCACAGAAAGAATTATTTACAAAATAATTTTTAAATTCGCTTACCTCGTTGGCGAAAATCAGTCACAAAACGGTCGACGCCGGAAACAGAGCGGAGAGCAGAGAGCACAAGAGCAAGAGTTTCCCGGTTTTATCCATTTTTCTCTCGACCCCACTGAAGACCACTTAACAATCTTAAGAAATTTGTGGACTGATTTGCACGTACGATCCAGTAAATCATATATGTACAATATACTAGATGTTTCAAAAGTAATACTATATTCTGAAATAATTATTAATACTTAAATTTACAGCTCGCTATGAAAGAGGGGTGTTTAACTTGATAATACTAAAATATATACCTACTGTTGTATGTCGGGAACGAAAAATAGTAACATCGTTACAATATGTGTGTTTGCTACTTGGAGTTGCAGGTTCAGGGTATTTAATTTCTCTAATATGTCGACCAAGTAACTCAATCTTATCACAAATAAAACATGTCGATACTTTTCGACTTCCGGCCGGTTTTCCTCTTGAAAAGTGGCAATTTCATCTTTTAACTCATAAACACGCTGTAAAAATTTCCCACGCGATAACCATCTGGCCTCGCAATAAAATAGCAACGTGGAATGTTCTGCACCCATATCTTTACAAAGTGAATTATAGATTATTGATTTTACGGGTCTCATTTTTATATAATTTACTACAGTTACAACCATCGCTAGCATACTATTGATACCAAGACAGTTGTTTGAAGCCAAAGCCAAAGTAGATCATGCAGTGGGTCCAGACACATTGGGGAGGTTTTTGTTTAACAAGTGCTTGTACACTTTAAAATTTTTCAGACACTGTACGAGCACCATCGGTGCATATTCCAACGCAATTCTTCGACTCTATGTTTGCCCCATTAATAAAATCATTGAAAATATCAAACAAAGCGACTGCTGTTGCTTCAAGTTCTACTGCCGATATACCATCAGAAATTCGGACATAGGCAATTAACTGAGCGTCTTTATTGTTATTTGTTGCCTCGGCAAGCTGAATCGAAAACAATTTTTCACCCAACTTTTCATCAAGCTGATACTGTACATCTTCGGCTATATCACTAAATCGGCGGGCAACAGTATCATTTGATAGAGGTATGGCTTGCAATCGTTTGGCAAAATTATCTCCAAACATAGTTTCTACAATGTCCATCGCAGATGGCAGAATAAGCTCTTCACCAATGGTGTGAGTCTTTTTACATCTGACAGATGTAGCCGACAAGTCCACAAAAACCGAAAGTGAGAGAAAGCAAAAAAAAAACGTTTGAAATTCTTATCTTTCATTAAAACAAAACTTTTTTCATGGGATAGGGTATTGAAAAATAAAAAAAAACTTATGTACATATTCTCAGAAATTTCTGAATGCTAGAAGTCATAGAAAATTCAATGGTTTTATGTCGGCTTTTGCACCAGAAACTAGATCATTTAGTAATAAAAAACAAGGATAATGCACAAACTGGTTTTATTGGCAAAGAGAACCTAATATTATGATGAAAATATAATTTTATATTGCAAAGTCCATGTTTTCTTCTTCACACCGATTGTGCGTCCTGCCATTAATTTCTTCTTCTTCCAACTGGTTTTGGCAAACTGTCTTGAAAAACATAAGCTTTTCTTCTTTTTCCCACTATTCCCAACATCTAGTTGTTTAGGGCACATTGAGGCAACTTTTTTGCCTCTTTTACATAAAGTCTTGCTTTTTAATACCTAAAATTATGAAAAAAGTATTCATAAAATAATAATAAAATATTCAGCCATTTACCTAAAATATTTAGGAACGTATCTCTGCATACGGGAACTACTAAGCCATTAGACCTTTTAACCTTGTATTGGACTACTAAAAGTTTTTCTTTGCTTCCGCTATCATTTCTTTGCCTACGTCTTTTTGAAATTTTTGAGTCACAGTGTCGTAATATAAACATGTCTTGTTTAGATTTTTCTTTGTTTTTATAGAAAGCGTCATTAAACTCTTTAACGTCTTTCATGGAAAGTTGAGATGTGCATTGATATGGTTGAAACAGTTTCCCCTCATGACCGCAACGAGGATATAATGGCAAATATTTACAAGTGTATCTAAAACAAAAGGACCCACAATAAAGAATTAAAGGGTTCATAATAATAAGGTAAATGTTTAAAAACACTGGCCCACAAAAAATAGCTACGTACAACATTAACATTAAAAACATACTTTGCCTTTTGTCTTTTGATTTCCTGCTTAGTTCTTTTTTTAACCATGTTGTCTATACATGCTTTCACTGGACGAATATTATCTGGATTATCGAGTTTATCTATCTGATTCATTTTTGTAATTTCAATTTTGAGTTACACCTTGTTTATCACTGCAAGAACAAGTCGAAACTAAAAATTAAATCACCTCATATTCCACATGTCATTGTGTTGTGGTACGTATACTAAGCTGCTATTAGCCCATTGGATGTGTCAGGTTTTGCAGGCGATTTATACATGGATTTGTCGAATTTTGCTGGGAATATTTTTAATGGACATATAGTCCTTTGAATTTTAAATGTTTTGGTACAATAGACTCTATTTTTAAAAAATTGCGATTTGTCGGCTTTTGCAACTAGGCGATTGATATATATATGATACTTTGTAAGAGGCAAGTAAAGCTTTTTCGTTCACAGACAAAGTTTTTTGAAAGAATGATGTTTGCTGTCCATATGACTTTAATTTTAATTCAAAGAATTCTTGGGGCTGGTTAACGTACTCACTATGAAGTTTTTTCAAATGGCGTCTAAGTTTATTAGGTTTCATGCTGTCTGGTGCCAAATTTTTTAAACAAATGACGCACATAGGTATTTCTTCTTCATTCATTTTAGTAGTGGTAAATCCAAAATTCAGGTATTCTTGCGAATATTTTCTTGATTTTATTTTCGAAACCATGGTCGACTGTGCACTTGTTGAATCTTCACTATTGTCTAATACTCGATTGCATCCAGTTAAATATCTATCCATAGTTCTGTACGAATTTACTGCCATAAAATTTACGTAAATATCTTATACGGAAATGCGATACACAAAACGTACACACCGTGACTCGACTAAAACTGACCGGAACCCGGAACCTCTAACAGTCGCAGCATTTATACACGCTTTCTCCGCTGTCCAACAGACCTTCCATAATATTCCAAAAAAATCGAAACCACAGTCGAAACTTCTTGTAGCGACGGTGAGCCCCGAGAATGTTCGATATCCGTCGTAAATGACGGAGAGCAGATGAGAAACATCGATTCTGGCTTTACGTTACGCTTTACATACCTATATGGATGACTAGCGTCTAGCGAGCTGCAAGTCACAGATGATCCTGACCAATTAAAAACTACCGAGGTTAGGATCCGTTGGCGCAGAAGTTTAAAAATAATATCTGCTTTCTTTTGACAAGATATTAAATTATTTCAATTAAAACGCATCGTAATTGGTTGTTCCTAGGCCATTAACTGATATTATTTGATATCCGGCCGCATTTACTAAATCATAACGACATTGCTACACTGAGATAAAAGAAAAGGTGAGAGAACTGTTTTCCAGTTATTTGAATAAAAAAAACTGTTTAACGGTTGAACGAACTTTTTTGGAGTGTGAATTTACTCATTTATGTTTAAGTTATCAAAAAACTTAAACTAATATAGTTATTTCATTTTTCAAATTAAAATATAAATCGTTTAGTAGGAGAGCCAAAATAATTTTACTTTTCTATTTTCTCATTGAATCGATCAATTTGCTATTATAGCAATATTAACAATAATTGTTGATATAGTAACAACAAAAAATCGTTTAACAGCAATGTCGTTATGACTTAGTGAATTGTGCAGATTAACTGAGATTTAAAAAAATGGAATGGTTAAGAAAATTCTAATTCTTACTTTGATCAAAGTTGAAACGAGAAAAATACTGTTTTATTTTGACCTAAATCTGTTGTCATAAGGAAATATGAATATTTAACAGGGCAAAAAAACTAACAAGGTTATTGGATTGTCTTATAAATTATAATTTATTTATACATTCTTAGATACCAAATTTAAAGCTATTTTTTCTTCTTTGTCGTACAGAACAACCTCCTCTGAGTATTTATTATTTTATTGTGTGGAATATTAATATTTTGCGAAGAAGCAGAATTAATAAGGTGGTGTTTAGACACTAGTGCTGCAATTGTTGGTGGTATGGGGGCAATATCTTTATCTACAATGAAGTTGTAGCCTCAAGTATTTGCAAAAATTTTATTTTAATTTCATTTTTTTTCTCTTCAAATTTGATCTATTCTTTTTACATAATTCTTTGAGAATGCAGTCCTCTTCAATGAAATTTTCTTGGACTACGTGCATATGAAGACTATTTTCGTCATCTGAAAAAATAACATGAAAAGTCATAAAAACTATGAAAAAGGAAAAATTCGTAGATTAAATTGCACTCTGCAGAAAAGGTCCAATAAGCGGCGTAGATATTTTTTTCTGGGTAAAATCAAACCTTTACATGTTTTTAGTCAACTGCAAGAGATTTCGTAATAAATTTTTAGTCAATGTATCACTATTTATAATTTGTTAAGTTAAACTCCCATCTCTGTATGGGGGAAATATTACAATTTTGAATTGTCTAAAGATTTATAATTGGAGAGGTAACGATTTCTTGCACTCCTTACATTCAGAATTCATAATCAATAGAGAAAATAGTTCTGCAACAAAAACTTAATAGAAAATGATCAAGGAACGTGAATAAAATTTACATATAATCTTGCACAATGATAACCATTTCTATTCTACATTCCGCAAAACCTTACAAAATTATTTAAAAGTCCGATACCATTGTTGCCAATGCCAGTATACTAAAACTTAAAATACCTCAGAATAGAAAAAATTTTACAAATCAAAAATATTCGGAGATATTTGAAAAAGTATAAAATTAATAAATTAGAGAATCGAGTAGGGGAAGGTGGGGATCCTTGGGCAGGTGGGAGGTCTGGGCATTTGTGAATAAAATCAAGCGCAAACTTTTAGGCACGCCGCTGTCGTAGTAACCGAAAAGCAGTTGATTTGTTACTTCTAACGAACGCCATGGTGCAGCTGTATCAGTATTGTAGACACGACAAAATCGAGTTTTATGTTTCTATACTTGGAAACAAACAATTTTATTGATGAATATTTTTCTTCTACTGTTCTAAAATCACTGTGAGTACGCTTTCTTTTTATAATTTCGTATATATTGGTTCCTTGTGCATAGAATGTCGTATCAATTAATAGGTAAAATTATTTGTTTAGTGTAGTATTTTGCAATTGAATTTTAATGGCGCCGGGCGGGATGCATGAACACCCAACGGTGAGGGAACATTGGGCATGCCCATCTGTCCCTGCCTTACGTTTTTTTTTTAGGAGAATATGCCGTTTTGCTACAAGAAAAAAAACCGCATTTGAAATACCACGCGATATAATCGAAAGAGCTATCGATGAAGTCCGTGCGGGAGCAAAAATTCAACCAACTGCGGAGAAGTATGAGATTCCCAGATCTCTTCAACGATACTTGAAGTTAGAGCGACCTTTGAAAATCACAGAAAATAAATATATAACGAGACAGATGTTCACTACTGATGAAGAAAAGGCACTCAGTGAATATTTAATTAGATGTTCCCAATTACATTACGGCTTAACTAAACTTAATTGTAGAAAGTTTGCATACTAATATGCAGTTCCTAATGGAAAAGTTATTCCAGAAAATTGGAAGCAACGTAAATATGCATTAAAAGACTGGATCAGAGGGTTTATGATTCGAAACAAAAATTTGTCTTTGCGCACTCCTGAAGCGACTAGTTTATCACGAGCCACCAGTTTCAATCGGAAAAATGTAACGGAATTTTTGACAATTACAGAAGCGTTATGGATCGGTATAAATTTGGACCAGAAGCAATCTACAATACAGACGAAACTGAATTAACAACCGTGCAGTCTACGCAGAAAGTTTGAGCAGTGAAGGGTTGCAAACAAGTAGGACAAATGACGTCTGACGGAAGGGGCACTTTGATTACCCTTTCTTGCACGATTAATGCTATCGGAAACTCTATACCGCCATTTTACATATTCTCTCGAGTGAATTTTAGACCGTATATGATAAATAGTGCCCCGATTGGATCCGATGGTGCAGCTTACACGCCTGGGTGGATGACTGCACAAAATTTCGTTTTATACCTGAAAAATTTCATTAAATATGTTAAGCCTTCAAAGACTTCACCTGTAGTCATTCTACTTGATAATCATGAAAGCCACATATCAATAGAAGCTTTAGAAATGTGCAAAACAAACGGCATAGTGATGCTAACCTTCCCGCCACACTATAGCCACAAGCTCCAGGCTTTACATTTAACAGAATTGGGACCGCTCAAGAGATATTATAATGTTGCGTTAACAGACTGGCTCTCTATGAATCCATCAAAAACTTGCACTATTTATGAAATATCGAAATTATCAGCACTGGCCATACCTCAGGCTTTTACTTTCAAAACTATTCAACACGGATTCGAGAAAAGTGGTATTTGGCCCTTCAATTCTGAAGTTTTTACAGACGTGGATATTTTAAGTTCCTATGTCAGAGACAAGACCTATGTTAATAGAACAAGAGAAAGACCTTGTCGCGAATTCAGTCCAAGAACAGCCAGCGACTAGTCCTTCTGATTAGTATTTTCACGTAACCGGTAGTGAAGTAAATGGGCCGTCTACTTCTGCATCTGCCTTATTACAGCCAGCTTAGGAACGGCAAACGAATACACCAACAAATGAACCCTTTTTGACTTCCGAAACTGTGAGACCTTATCCTAAAGCACAGCCAAGGAAAAATATTAAGACTAAAAGGAAGAAAGCGAAATCTAGGATCATGACAGACACACCAGAAAAACTTTTAATAGAACAGCTAGCAGCTGAGATAAAACGTAAATTACCAGTGAAAAAAATTCCAAAATTGTAAAAGGAATTGCAGACCTCTAAGAAGGAAAGAAATTTTGAGAAGCGAAAGGAAAGTACATCGAGCGAATGTTTAAAGAACGAAAGTTTCTCGTCAGGCTCCTCATCAAAATGAAGTGAATTTGAAGAAGAAAGTGACAAGGAGGTAGATGTAGATGACGTCATATGTCCTGATCGTAGTTTCCAGATAGGGGACTACGTTATAGTTAAGTTTCAGATGAAGAAAACCTGTGCCCATTATGTAGGAAATATCGAGGAAATAGAATACGACGATTCTACAATAAATTTTATGAGAGTCACAAAATTGAAAAACACTTTTTGCTACCCTGATATAAAAGATGTATCATCGGTTACCCGAAATGACATAATCACAAAGTTACCCGCCCCCACTATTTTGACAAGAAGAGGAAGCCATAAGTATCTATTTGATAAACCACTATGGGTTATTGAAACTTTGAAATAGGCAACTCTCACGAAAATATCAAAGTTAGTTGGTTTTCTTATATATGTGTGCCGAATAGTATCAATAAATATAGTTTGTAAAATGATTTAAAAATGCTGGTTATTTCATGCCCAAGGCTCCTAACTACAGTGCCCACAGATCCCTCTGGTAGGGATGCTTGGGCACTATTGCAAGGTTTTCAAAAAGTTAAATTTCACCAAAAACTTTGAACAATAGAATTTATAACATAATGCCTAAAGCTTAAGATAAGTCAACTATAACTGGCAGTGAAAACAAATTAGGGCTAGATTGGGCTGAATTTACTGTACAGGCAATATACTGAAAAAGTGCCCAAGGATCCCCACCATCCCCTATAGCTAGAAAAGTTTTAAAATTGCCCATAACTTTTTTATTACTGTAAAAATTATTTTCAGTCCACTTGAAATATTCTTCCATCAGATAATTATTTCGATTTGGCAACGCTGCTTCAATCGTTGACAAGGTTGTTCTTGTTAATTTCCATTGGTTAGGATCATCCTTGACCCTACAACTTACTAGATGCTAGCATATGGATGGGATGTAGCGGAGCGGCATTGCCAAGTTTCAATAAATTCACTTATTCTCGGTAATTATGAAGTTCTGTAATTTAAGTTCTATATTAGGGCTCTAGATCTAGAGTCTAGGGATAAGGATTAGGATCTAAATTTTCAACGTATAATATTCGTCGTAATTTGGTATTATATGAAAAAGAAAGGTAGGGGGGCGCCATAAAAATTGTTATTGAAAATTGGGCCCCGAATACTGAAATGTTGAGAAACGCTGCTTTACCATATAAAAGCGATGTCAATGAAGACAGATCCTTTGACCCCGAAATCATGGAAGAGCTGGAGACAAATGTCGTTGACGAGTATAAAGAAGAGGACTTTGAAATACTACAACGGTCGGAAGACGTCGATGAAGAAGAAGAAGTTAATTAAAATTATAAATTGTAGTTCTTGTAATTTTATTCATTTTTTTCAACTTCCATAATTATAAATGAATGTAATGAAATTCTTTAATAAAAATATTAATTAATAATTGTTCTCTTTCTTTTTTTTATTTATTTAAGAAGTTATTTTTATGAATTACATTAGAATTGAAATATAATTTCAGTATTTTCTTTAACAATTCTATAACTACACAAGCAGGTATTCAATTGAAAATAGATACGTACGTAAAATAATTATTAAATATAATTTAATAAGAAATGAAAATTATGAATAATTATGAATTTATGAATAATTAATAAACTTTGTAAAGCGTGTTTTTGTCCGGGATTAGACCTTAAATGATGTTCTAACCGCGCACTCTCCGCCCTCTATTTCGAAAAGAATTCAACATATAAAAATGTTTTGGAACAAAAGTTGTAGGAAATTTAATCCTCTACTATATTCATAATCAGTACAAATAGCAAAAAACCCATAGGAAACGAGATATTTGCAAAATAACGATTTTTGTGACCATTGACCTTATATTTTATTACTCCCGTACACCCTACCATATGCAGGTTTTGAGACAACTTTTAAGATGTCAATATACAAGTTTATACGAGTTTATAGCTGGGTATCTCAAATTCTGAGGTGAACTTACTAAGATGACTGGACTATAATCAGTATACAGTAGGTAGAATGAAGTTTCATAGTTAATTTTACATATCTACAATTTTTTAAAACTTAGAATTATTCATGGAGGGACACCCCAACAAATTTTACAATCACATTTTATCGTCAAAATCGTAAAGATTAATAACAAATGCCACAGATTTCTAAACAATAATAATAAAATGGCAGTGTTTGACAAGTAACATCGTTTGATCAACTCATAGGAAATACTTACAAAAATGAAAGTATGATAGTAGTATTTTCGATAATCATTTAATATACCAACCATTAGGAAAAGTTGAGAAAATAATGAATTTCTATACACAGGATGATCCATTTAAAAAACTTAGATAATGATGAATTTGTGTTTTGAATCATTCTCTAAACGATTTATTGAATATTAACCAAATATTTTCAAGAATGTTGACACGGATGTTACAGATCATAGTTCTTGTAGGTATTTTAATTTGTTATAGTACGTTTGTTGTGATTTTCATTGGTTATAATATAAAACTTCACTTCTTTCTCTTAAGAAAGTGAAGTGCTGTGGAACATCATGTAGTATAGTAAATAAATTCAAAATGTAAAAATAATATATAGCTACGATATCTTTGATAATAACTAATAAATATATATTCACCAATTCTGTTTTAAAATAATTTACTATTTAATTATCTTCTCAAATTCAATATTAATGTATATACGTGTCTTGTGGGAAAGGATTCAACCTATACCTACAATGGAGTTATTTAGAATTACTTATGACTGATTTTGAAACTACATTTATGTATACTACCCACTACAAATTTTATCAACATTTATTTCATCTTTCACATTCATGAAAATACATACCCATTTGAAATTGATTTTGATTTACGTGAATTTAACGCTTATTTAACAGAAGTGCATGATTCTCATCTAAGTTAATTGATTCATAATGCGTCTTCGACACATGACGTTATTCAAATTGTATGATACAAATATTTTTGAATTTACAATTAAAGTTTCTTACACTTTTTAAATATCGCTAAGATATTTCTCAATCAAGAAACAAAATATTCAATTCTTCCTTGCATTGAAATTATTTAATGAAAATGTATTATTACGTGGATACTTTATTTAGTGTTTGTTTCTTGACTGAAGAAATCGCAAAAGGTTTTGATAAAATAAACACCAACTGGGCAATGGATACAAACTAATTTATTCTGTATCGTTTATAATCTTCTACTTCGAACTAATAAAAATAACTTTGGCCGCCAAAATAAAATCAATAAACTTAATAATCATCTAATATGTTGATAAGGATTAAGATTTCTATGAAGAATTCAATAAAGGTAAGGTTGAAAATAAAATCCATCCACTTGGAAACTTGGAATAACTTCCTATCAGAGATATATCGTAGCTGTTCAATTGAAACAAACAAAAATTCTAGGAGCAACGATAAATCTGTCAGTATTTTAAAATTATTATTTTCAAAACAATATTTTCACCGTTTCCCACAAATTCACACTACATCTTTTACTCTGTTATCATATGCTTTTTCTAGACCTATGAAAATAATGTTCCTCTAGGTTAACTGTCTCGACCCTTACTTTGTGGAATATACTCATTTAAGTGTTTTAAATGAAACTTACTGCTTCTAGCTAACTCCCCAATATATTGAAAAAATGTTAAAAATTCTAAAAAATTGACAATTGTTTCGATATTACCTAAATATCATCGTCAGAAAGACAAAAGTTACATTTCATTTGATGCCTACCTGATGTTTAATTATTTTTGGCTAGTCCAAGAAGTGACCTACCTTGTGATTGACTTAATATAAGTTGATAGAAAAAAGAAAATGTGATATTACAAATATTAAAGCTTAGATATTATTAGCCATATGGGGATATCCTGGATATCATATTTACCAATTAAGATCAGTATAACTGTGCAATGATATAGAAAACCAGGAAAACTATATCTGCTGATCTTCACAATTATCACTTAAGAAGACAGTTTAAAAGTGGAGAACTCCCCAGATTTATCTGCTCATTGACGACTTCATATTGTGGGTTTCTTAAGTGTCTTCTAATTTCCAATTCTTCAAGGAAATCCAGTTCTTGTTTCTTATCACAAATATGTAGTATTTCTAGTTCTGCGTCAAAGAATGATTTGTGTCAAGTAGATGTCTGGTGTCTTGCTTATTGTTGGCAGTATGAATTATTTGGGCATTTATTCCAGGTACATTCATTAGGGCAAAAAAATTACCTAGTGCTAACGACGTGTAGTTCGGGCTACATCATAGGTAGCGTTGTAGAAAGAGAAAATTTCAGGTATCTGTTGATCCCCAGTTGTAGAATCTATGGTGTCGTTATGGTGCATGGTGATAGGTAGATATGAAACAATACAGTCCTCTTGATAGCCAAAGACGCTTGATGTAGCTGGTCGATGTTTCGTATTCACAATGCACTCTTATTTTACAACTTTATTATTCAATTTTTTCATACAATCAGTATTTACGTCGAGAATCGCAAAAAACGTTTTTCATCACTTTATACCCCCCCCCCCTCCGCAACCGGGAGGATTCAGCTCCAGCTTTTTTGTCTGTTTTCAAAAGTATTATATCTACACTTTTCCGGTGTGGTCAGCCTGGAATTTTTCGGAAAATTGTCCTCGTTTTGAGCTAACTTGTCTGGTCTAATAACCCGGCATGCCTGTTTAGACCTGTCGTTTTCATCACTCACCAAAGTCTACCTTTCGTTGTCGACATGCACCAGTGATGGTCTGAAAGTATAATATTACTGACAAATCTTCCATCTTTCACCGTCTGCAACCTATCTTAAGACCATTTTTTTGCCAAAACTCAATCTAGTTATTATTAAGAACAAATTTATTATGACTTAAATCATTTAAGAAAATTGTATCATCAAAAGAAAAGCACTTCAAACTTTACCTGTATAATGTTTTTATCAATTTTTTAATGACGACTAAACCAAAAAATTCATAAGCTATTTGTAAGTAGAATAAAACAGCACCCTTCGCATCAGTTTATCATCAAATTGTACGATACTATTTGTCTATCTCTGTAGTTATTCCAAGTTTCGAATATTTATTAGCGTCAATGTTATAAATAATTTTGTAATATACAAATACTGATAATATTATACAAATAAAATGTTACATATTTTGTTCACAATAATAGTTAAATATATTGACAATATGAACGTGAATAATTGAGTCTTGTACATCTACAAGAAAAAAAATACAGTCACAGCTCATACATATACGAGATAATCCAATTTTCCGATTTAAAAACAACTTCCAATCAAACTATGTGCCACGACAAGAATTCAAGTCATGTCGGGGTATATAGTTTAGTGATTGATTTTTATTTGTAAGACGTTTTATGCTGACAATCAATTGGGCATTCATGCTTTAGCTGGTGTTTATTTTATCAAAGCTTAATACAGAAAATATACGTCCTGTATTAAAAAAATTTGTTTCAATGTTTTGTTTGATGCTAATTTCTTTATGCACCGTTTGTTTTATTTTTTTCTATACTTCTGCGCTCGCTACACTTTGTGCCACTGCCGATTTCTACATCCGATATGGCCCTGCTGTCAACTTAATATTTCGGTAAGTTGCCTTAGCTATTTGTTTTGTCGCAGCTTACGAATGTACTGTTAAAAATAACCACTAACGTTATTTTATTTATTTCTACAAACTACTAATTGCAACGATTCAATTTAATAATTCATTAAGGATAGGTGCGAACAGAAACTATCATCATATTCGATTAAATTGGCCGTTTATTGGATTATTTACATTTTTTATTGGAATTTTGCGCTCTATATAAAATATTAATAGCTTGGGATTACGTTGTGGTTGTCGCTTATGAACTAACAGTGTATCCAACAGGGATAAAAAATTTAATATTCATACAAGTTCACTATTACTTGCCAATTTTTTCCTATTAAAAACAATATATATCACTAATGACAAGATAGTGTTCATAAGGATTCAAAATAACTAATAAACACTTTAATAAACCTTTTTAATTCAAACTCTCGTTACCGAAGCTGAAGACTCGAAATTTTGAAAGTGGTTTTTGAAAAATAAGTCTTCAAGTGTTCAATATACGAACTACTTTTTGAAAATTTCAAAAAATAATATTTACCTACAGTATACAAACCCTTGAGAATGAAAGTGGCATAAGTTAGTAAGTTTACAATATTTAGTTGAGGCCATATCTCATTACATTTGTTGTAGTTCTATTCAAAATGAAAGTTGTCTAAGTCAGTAGGATCAAAACTCCCCACTAGGAATTGTACAAGTTTTCTTGTGTAACAGAACAGCTGTTTAGTTCAGTTCAAATAAAAGAGGCGAGAGACTATATAATATTTAGGACAGGCCATAAAAGCGGCGGGAAAAGAAAATCAAGAATCCGGCTAATATGAGTGGCGTTCGGGAAACTCCTATGTTTTAAAAACGTTTTAAAAACCCTAGTTAAATATTTGATTGCTGTATACTACCAGTTTTAACGTGTGGAGCGAAGACGTAGACAAAGGAAAATCTGCACAGAATCCTTTCAGATGGTACGAATTCAAAGGTTTTATCGAATCGCTTAGCGCACATAGTTAAATATGCATATTGAGGCTATCCGGAAAAGTTTCTGACTATGAGTACGATCGAATCGTCTCAACATACACATTTAGAACACTAAAACTACGTTTACTATGACAATAAAACATTGAGTTAGTTTACACCGTGTGGACCAATTTGGTGCGTGGACCAAATCGTGTACTTATTTAGCTTAGAACATAAGTGTTTATACTGACTGTTTTGCTGGATTAAAATAGTTCAGGTTTAATGCCAGGGACCAAAATTGACATTTTTATATTGAAATGACATAACCTTAAATCTTTAGGAAATTTGATGGTAGACTTTGATTTTATTTAAAAATGAATACAAAAATAGTTGCAGTGGTAATAAAGTTCATGAAAAAGAAAAAAAATATTCAAATATTTAAATTAGAGTCATCGAAGTCTCCATATTTAAAGCAATTTAGTTTATTTGCTTTTAACTAGCAGTAATTTTGTGGGATTGTTAGACAATCAAAGAATATGGATGAAACCTAGAAGTAGTGAAAATTGAACAATAATGTTAAATCAGTGAAGTACAAATCCACAGCTGACCTATTTTTACTCTGTGCTTTTAGCAAACCGTCACTTTGGTCCACGAATACTAATATGCCGTGTTTACACCGTCAAAAATTGAATTTGAACCACCCTAGGATCAAATTCGAGTACCAAATTTTACTCCTTGGTTGTTTACACCGAAAGTAAAGTACACGTGACGTCATTTAAACCTCAGACTAAAAATTTGGTACGTCCGGTGTAAACGTACCTAATGTCTATACAAACTAGATGCGATGGTTTCCTATAGAACGTTGATGGTGAGCGGAACGTCAAGTAGCGGTGCCGCCATTTACATGACTGCCGTTGTAGCGGTGACAAATAGTTTAAGAAATTTTTTGTCGGTAGCGTTGAACGTTTTGTATGATTTTAATGAGTGCTAACGTGCCTTGAAATAGGGAAGATGAAGAAATTTTGATTGATTTTGTCAAAAATCGTCAATAATAACATTGGTATCCAACGAAATTATTGCCTGAATTTTTCATCATTACAGTACAAATGATGACTCACTTAAATTTTAAATACAGCCTTTGTACCTCTTTCAAGCGATAGATTTCATTTTTCGATGACTCCTCATCTTCTAAATACACTAATATTGCTATATCTAGATCGTCCATTCTCAACTGACGTTTACGGCCGCTGTACCTACAGATTCCAGCTGAAGAACCGAAGATGGAAACGTGATGAAACCCTTCAAGAGTATGAACTGGATATTGCCGAACTAGTTCGATTTGCTTATCCATCAGCACCAGATAACATGATGGAATGTTTAAGCATCCAGTCCTTTATTTACGGCTTATGTGACCACGATATGGAGAAGACGCTTCGATTAGCCCATCCTAAAACATTGGTCGATGCTTTGACTGCTGCTCTTGAATATGAAGCAGCCACAATGGCTTCGAGATACAGCAAAGGCAGGACCATGCAGGAAAAAAGTGACGATGACACACTTGACCCAATCGTCAACTTGTTGATAGGTATGGCAGACAAGAAGCCAAAGAAGATCAAATGCCGGAAGTGTGGTCAGCTAGAGCACATACGCAGCCCGTCTAAGCGTCTCAAGACTCCTGCAACCCAAGAACTCCAGTCACATGGGAAATCAGAGAGGCGTGAACATCGAGCTGATGTGAATCACCGAAAAGCCGACTCTCTACCTAGACGGTCATGCCCTGTAGACTATTCTCAATGCAACAAGTAAGTGTCAAGATTTTCACCGACACTCAAGGCATATTGGGCTCAGAGAGACTCCCTTGTCCTGGAAGAAGGGCTGTTGGAAAAATTTCTTGAAAACGATGATGGTTCCGAGATGAAGATATAGCTAGTTATTTCGAGAGCGAAAGTAGCTGAGGTACTGAAGAAGTTACACGACAGTCCATCGGGAGGTTAGGGCCACAACCGTCGCCGATGTATTGGTGAAAGAATTTATCAGCCGATATGGAGTGCCCTTGGAAGTCCACAGTGACCAGAGAAGAAATTTCGAAAGACATCTACTCCAGGAAATTTGTGACAAGCTGAGAATGAAGAAGACCAGGACAACAGCATTACATCCACAGTCAGATGAAATGGTCGAGAGAATGAACAGGACGATTGTAAAATACCTGTCCAAAGTAGTTTCCAACCATCAGAGAGATTGGGACCAGTATCTGTCGTCAATTCGTTCACGGGTGAAACACCTGCGAAAATCCTGTTTAGACGTGAAATGAGGCTTCCTTGTGACCTGGAATTTGGCTGTCAGCAGGAGAATACTATGTGATCCAATTGAGAAGAAGGCTGGACGATATTAATGAATTAGTTCGAACAAATCTTCAAGTTGCCAGTGACAGAATGAAAAGTCGGTACGACACGCAGGCCACAGTAGGCGGTTTCAAAGAAGGGGACAGAGTATGGTGATACAACCCGACGAGGAGAAAAGGATTTTCTCCAAAATTACAAAATCTTGGGAAGGTCCATACTTAATCAAGAAAAGGATCAATGATGTTATATATTATCGCATAAGCAAGATCCCCAACGGAAAACCAAAAGTAGTTCACCAAAATCGACTAGCGTCATTCGAAGGAGACCATGGTCTAGAGAAAAGAGTAAGCCATATTGGAGATGTGTCTGACCCTACTTTCGATGAATTTATGGGCGCGTATGAAGGTACCGGGAAAGCTAGATATTGAGTCACTTCAGAACAACTACAAGATTTGTTCACTCTCCCGGAAGATTATTCACTGGCATACAACATCCCCGCCCGTATCAAGAACGCACGAGGGTTGGCAACCGTCTTTCGAAAGATGTTCGGGCAATTAGAAAAACTTGAAGACCAGATTCCAGCCCCTGGCAAAACACTGAGACTGAAACACAATTCGTGGTACTCAAAAATGAATTTCAAGATCGATCTACCTACCGTGATGTGTGAGAAGCACTTTGAAACCTCCGCGACCATGTGTTGGAATCCAGCGTGAAGAAACTGGCTATGCCTAAGATAGCGAGTAACCAGTTGGATTGGCGAGTCATCAGGAACATGGTAGAGGTGATCTTCCAGGATACCGGTGTCCAGATATTAATTTGCAGCTACAACCCCCGTTATCAGTATCCGATGAAGACGGTGCCCTGTTATTTCCATAAGATCGGAAAGTGTACAAATGGGGCCAGTTGCCGATTCAAACATTCAGTCTCGGCTACACAAAAGTACCAGGAGGAACTTCTATTTAAGAAGGGGGTAATGTTACGAACTCGCACACCGAAGTAGATACAAAGTACGGTCCTGCAACCTGGTGTTAACGGTGTTAATAAAATGGCGAGCGCGCCGAATTCTGGGAAGGTCTATTGGTTTTTTTATGATCGTTTTCTATAGACATGTTCTCCGAAGATATTTTAAGGATTGAGCCGGCATTCGAGAAATATCCCGAAAAAAGAATATTCCAGAAAGCCGGCTAGTATATAAAGAGACTACCTACCTACCGTAGAGTCAGTTTATAAAGTAATCTTGTGAAATGAACAAGTGAACAGGTGAATAGTAGTGCAGTGTTTATATTAATTAGTTTAAGTGCATATATTGTGTATATAATATACATTAGTGAATAGTTTAGTGAATAAATAAATTGAGTAAGTGAACCTTCCGTGTATATAAATTTATCCCACCCATCAGAACAAACTGTTTTAAATAAATAAGAAAAACGTTACAATATCAACGAAAGCTTACTTTAAGACGACCGTCTTTTAACGTCTGTCGCATTATGACAGTTTACGACCGCTAAATAGCGGCACCGCTTTCTTAGGAAACCGTAGCTTGAGCAATTCCACATTTTTCTCGATTCTATAAAATATTCGAATCCGTACCGACTGTACGAGCTTTTAGACTCAGTGGGCTAAGGAAATGCAAATACTGGGGTTATCACTTAGGGTGAGAAGAAAACCTAACCCTGAAATAGAAATTGCAGGCCATAACTAACGTATAATAGATAATCGCTGGAATTCAGAATTTCGAAAATGGCGCCCACACGAACGGAAAATGTTCAGAGGTGAGCCGCAAACAAGATGGAAAGATGATATCGTCGGACGTGCAGGTCTAATGTGGCAGTAGAGAACTCAGAATAGGGAGATTTGGAATATGGGAAGATATAAAGTAGGCTAAAAAGATACATAGTGCACCAGTTCCTTGAAATGGAACGTTGACACCGCTACATTCTAAAAGTATTTGCATCTCAGCTAAAACAAGATACATATCCTCACGGGCGAGACTATCAGGTACACCTGTCAGGTACCTGATACCTGCGGAACATGAACACTCTTCATGCATACCTGTCAAGTGTCCCTTTCTCTCCTTATTTTTAGTAGGGACACACATTTTGCGACACGTAAGCCCAAACGAAAAAACCGCAAACAATGCTGTAATGAGTGGTTGCAGAGAAGAAATAATTTTACCCATAGAAATCTCCTTAATGAATTGACATGAAAAATAAATTTAGTTTAAATCTAAAAATGTAAATTGTTCGCACCAAAAGACTGTTGAAAACTGAAACCTGTTCAGGTGCACCTGATGAAATCGCCACACACTCATTATGTCTACTCGTCTATCAGACAGACCTGCACGAATTTTCGTAAGTTGTCAGGTCGCCTGGGAGGCTACTTATTTCTGCCACACACTATCAGGTACACCCGACAGAGTAAACTGTTCAGGCGTACCTGTCAGGCCCCTAGAAAGGGTAGATAAATTTAAGTACTTGAGTATCTGGCTTTCTGAAGACTGAATATCAGACAAAGAAATAAAAGGTCGCCTGGGGCCAGCTAGACCAGCATTCTTGAAGTTTCGAAGAGTGCTTACCTGTTCCGATTTTGACCTGGACTTAAGCCTCAGATTTACGAAGCGCTAGGTTTGGTCATTGCTTCTTTACGGCACGAAGGGCTGGACATTTGAGAAGACCGCAATTAACAAATTGGAGGCTTTCGAGATGTCACTGTACCGCAGAATCCTTAAGGTAAACTGTTTGAATCATTAAGAAAAGGAAAACGGAATATTTGGGACATATAATGCTCTCACATCTGCTGATCGAAGGCAAGATCAAAGGCCGGAGAAGGATCTGAAGGAAGAAAATGTTTCGGCTACGAAATATCAGATAGTCGACGGGGCTACACGATGTACCCACCGCAGAAAATAAAGATGCTACGGAAAATGTTATCGCAAACATCCATTAGTGGATACTGATGGAAAGAAAATGAAGTACCTGTCAGGTGTGCCTGATGGTTTGTGGCCGGCTTTACAGAGCTCTGCTGACTCAAGAAGCACCTAATGAGAATAGGTCTAGCAGAAACTGACAAGTGCAAATTCTGTGGGGAGGCGGAAAAACTCCGGATCACCTAGTTCTAGAATTCCTCACCATTGCAAGCAAACACCAAATGCTTCGGACAAGAGACTTATAGGAGCGAGGATCTAACATCCTTGAAGTCGTCTCAGATACTGAAATTTACTAGAGCTCTGAAACTAGAAGGCGAGCTGTAGATGGTAACGAGAAAAGCTCTCATAGAGGAAGGGGCACAATAGACCTTAATGTTGCAGAGCAATGTAGCCTCTTAACAATCATCATCATCATACATAGTGTACCAGCACCTCGAAGTTAATATGATTCCACAACGATGAGGTAAAAAAATTATTGACTTCCTGGGGTGAAAGTGGAGTATATAACAATAATAATTAAGGTGTATCCAGGTCGTTGTCTGTTCAGATTAGAAACACTGATCAAGGAAGCGTTTATGGTAAATTGACGAGTTATAAGAAGGCCGAAACCATTCTGAGAATTGACTGACAAAAAGTCCATTGTCCCTTCTCCGGGGAAATGTAATTCACAATTCGTCTCGACATTTTTACGTTTTTCAGTGAGAAAAATGCGAAAAACTGGTTTTTAGAAAAAATAGTGTGTGTATGTTGTCGTCGTCGATGTCATCGGTCACTTTTTGTAACATATTTTGTTATCACGATACAGCCTCCGTAGTCCATAAAGTCGCCAATTTTAAGATTGGGTATTCTGCAAGGCCTCTGACAGACGAACCTTATTGATTTTCAGCTAACCAGAGCCAGTACTACGGGTGCTATGGTACCTGAAGTACCACATTTTTGGTAATTTTTTGAGAAATTTTGGTTTGTTGGCACGATACAGCGTCCAGAGTGTATACAAGTGACCAATTTTATGATTGGTTATTGTTTAGAGCGTCTATTAGATGAACGCGATTGATTTTCAGCTTACCATATCCAAATCTAAATTTGATGAACCCTATTAATTTTCATCTCACTAGAGCCAGTATAACCGGTGCTATGGTACTTGAAGTACCACATTTTTGGTCATTTTAGGACAAATTTTGGTTTGTTAGCACGATATAGCTTTCGAAGTGAATACAAGTGACAATTTGATTATAGGATATTGTACAGGGCTCCTCACTGATGCGGAAAAGTTAGTTTTAATCTTCAAAACCGTTTATATACAAATAAATGTCTCGCCTCGGAAAATCCCCCAAATAAAGTGCTTGCTACATAATATGTTCCTATTCATTAAAATCGTTCTGAATATGTAACTCGTAGATTATATTTCACATTATACTATCGTAGAACATTATTTGGCAGAACTAGACTTTGGGGTATTTTTTTAAAAAACATTTTTTTAAAGGGACTCAAACAGACAGCATGAACACGCCATTTATTTTGAATATGATGATACATTTCCAAAAACTTTTGTTTCTTAAAATTTTCACCAGAAATAAAATCACTTTTTTGTAAATTATTTTCTTTGAGATTTTGTTTCAAACTACAATAATCTATTGCAAAATATGTATCTATCTACTTTTAGAGAATTATTTATAAGATGATTCCCCACTAACTATTATTTAATTCTTTAATTTATAACCTAAACTCAAATTAAAAGAATAGTTCCACAAATTCCATTTTATTTATATGCAGTTACATAAAAAGCTTAACAATGGTTGTAATTACGGGCTTATAGTGTATAATAACTGGTCATTAAAATTCTCCGCAGATTTTAGCATGTAGAAATGATTTAATTTGAAATCTTGAACTATCTGTAAGCTTTGAAATGATCACGTCAAATCCGATTTAATTCACTGCACTATTAATGGTTTCACGCTATCGTTGATTGAACAATTTCGGAACAGTATTTCGATTGATAATAATTCGTGATACGATAATTGCACCGTGGTGAGCTATATCAACTGAATATTTCATTTTTATGAAAATAAATTAAAAAACATGAATTAACCCACATATTGTTGTGGCAAAAATAACTTATGTCATATTCTAAGATCCCAATTGAGGTCGCCCTTCACTCATCTGCTTACCAGATGATAACTGCTTGTTTCAATTTTTTAATTCAAAAGCTAGAGAACTGTATTTATGAAAGGATTTTGCAAAGCAACCCTATTATATTCGTTATAAAATTGCCTGCATTTCGATATATTTTCAAGTGGTAAGCATGTGAGTGCAATTCAATACCAACTTACCTGTTTGTACACAGCGACCAGGTAATAAGGACCAGAAAAATATAGGCAACCTAGCTGTTGCATAATCATGCTTTACATTGGAATTTCGGTCGTTCGGCAAGCACTATTTTTAATAATTTTTATTTATTATAGCTATGACCATATTTCATTTAATAAAATATAATGAGCTTACAAATACAACTCTCAACACACAAAATCTAAAAAATAGCAAAAATAATGTAACAAAATACAAACAATACAAGATAGGCACATGGAATGTAAGAAGTACTGCATGAAAAGATCAGGAATTGATACAAGAATTCAAAAAGGCCAAGCTAGAAATCCTCGCCATAACAAAAATAATGAAAAAAGGACTGTGGAATATTATACAGTGGAGTAGAACAGGACAAAAGAGCAGCGGCAGAACTTCAAAATGTGTTGAAAAGTCATAGAATGGCAAGGAATTAATGAAAGAATTATGAAAATTGAACTACAGATGACAGAAAAAGAAATCATTGAAGTAATAATTGCATATGGACACAATGAAAATGAGTTAGTAGCTTAAAAAGGCACGAGGTTAAACATTTGTAATCATTATAGGGGATTAAGATGCTAGAATAGGAAACATCACAAAAGAAACAGAAGGAGTAATGAGAAGCTTCGGCGAAACAACACGAAATAGGAATGGAGCCCAACTTATAGAGTTCTGTTTACAAGATGGACTGGTAATACAAAACTCCTTCTTCCAGCATAAAGACTGTCACAAATACACAAGAGAAGAACCAGAAAGAGATGAGAAATCAATAATAGATTATATTATAACTGAAAAAATAAACAGGAAAATGGTAAAAGAAGTAAGAGTATACCGAAGTGCAGAAATAAGAACAGATCATTACTTGGTAGCAGCAAACCGACAAAATTAAAGATCTACATAAAGAAAATATTGTCATAAAAACATACAAATTACAAGAAGCACGAAGTAAGGAGAAATACAGAGAATTAGTCAATAATCTAATATACCAACAATACAACAAAATAACACGAGCAGACTTAGAGAGAAAATGGAAAATATTTAAAACAATCATAGCCGAAACTGCCAGCAAATCCTGCGGAGTTACAATAGCCGGGGTCTCGAAGAAGAGAAGCAGATCGTGGAGTGAAGAAATAAAAATGATTGTGAAGAACAAAAAACTTGCATGGAAAGACTACTTACGAGAAAAAACGATTAAAAAATGTTAAAAATACAGAGAAATAGTTGAAACAAAAATTATAGAAGCTAAAGCCAAAGAATGGGAGAATTTCGGACAAAAGATGGAACACAATAGCAAAAATAACCAAAAACTATTTTACAAAGTTCTGAAAAATATGAGAGGCAAAGGAAAATTAGTATCGACACAAAAGATTGAAAACAGGGAAGGAAAAATCGTCACAAAACCAGAACACATACTAACAAGATGGAAAAAACACTTCCAAGCAGTACTAGGAACCACAAATGAGAGAGATACAGAAGATGAAACACAAACAGTAAACCCAAATAACGACATAGACGCCGGAATCTCGATAGAGGAGGTAGAACAAGCGGTCAAAACAATAAAGACCGGAAAGGCACCAGAAGTTGACAACTTCAAAGCAGAAATGTACAGGTGCATGGGCGATAAAGGATATTACACCAAATTATAGATACAGCATGGAAAACTCAAAAAGTACCAGAGGAATGGGCAACACACGTAACTATACCCATATACAAAAATAATTATAGAACTGATTGTGGCAATTATAGAGGTATAACGCTTACCTGTAGTACAAGTAAAATATATGAAGAATATTGGAGACAAGATTGAGGGACAAAACAGAAGGGCACCTACATGAAACACAGAGCGGATTTAGACCAGGGTACAGTATTAAAGATCATGTCTTTACCATTAGATATCTAACAGAAAAATTCTTATCACAAAGCTTTTGATTCAGTCCCGAGTCACCACATCTGGAGCCCACTCAAATATCTTGAAGTAGGAAAAAATGTAATAGTAGAAATTTTATCATTGTATAGAAACAACACTACAATTGTAAGAACACACAACTACGAAAGAACAAAATTTAAAACAACACAAGGAGTTATACAAGGTGGAGTGCTCAGTCCTTTATTTTTAATAGTATTTATGAATGAAATAATGATACAGGCCAACAAACAATCCAGGAAAATATACGTAGAATACAACAAATTGCAGAAGATCACAAGAAGCGAATGTACAGTATTGGGAACATTACGAGGGAACATACGTTTTACCGTCAATGTGTTAGAAAGAGACAAAATACATATAAATTCAGTGTATTACTCTTCTTCGCTAACAGGGTATCATAAAGTGAGAAACGAAATAACTATATGTGTAGTGGGATGTCTGGCAGGCACCGCCTTCGAGAAGCGTGCAGTAGCTCTTATTTCTGGCTTTTACTTACAGTTTTAAATAAACAAATTAGAAATGCATTCAGGCTATTACTAGTCACTTTACCACAGCAAAATATTGTATAAACAACTCATTATGTTAAAGATCGCAATGAAAGAAGTTAAGATTTGAAATACAGATGTTTATTGTGAACAGTTTAGTTTATTAATTGAGAAATAATCAGATTGTACTATACTGATAGCTTAATGCAATGAACAATGAAAAACATCAACATTACTTTCGTTTATCCCTTCATGATTAATTTACAAAGAAATAATTCAGTAGTAATAAACTAATTCATTATATCAGTTCGGGTAGTACACGCTAATGTGATTTGAACAATAAAGTAAAACCTACCAAGTAGGTATTTGAAATAAGTAACTAAAAAATCACTGGAAGATAGCTTAAAAAGTTACATTCGTCGATATTGAGGGTACAATTAATGAATATAAGCATAATAATTTTCATTAACATCATAAGGAACAACCTATGGCAACAATACAGAGTCCAAAAGCGACAATATATTGTAATAAAATCAGTGTATTCAGTGTATCACCATTTTCTTTAACAGGATATCATAAAATGAGAAATAAGTCGTATGCTAATATTTGTTTAACTGTCTTCTAGTTTTAAAAGTATCTCAATGTAAACCGCTTGTTTCCTACGCTCCTGGTAAAACGATTTCATTTGCATCTCTAATTATTCTATTTTTATCTGTCCCCTCTCTTCATTTTCAATCCACGCGTTAGATTGTAAGTGCCCTTAAAAATTTCCTTTTTATTTGTGAGAGGAATCAGTCACATTTAATTTCAACGTAAAACGATAACCTCTCACGGCCAACGGGAAATTATAACGGTCATATGGCGTTACCAGTCTGTTAGAGAAGGACAATCATGAGACAGAGAATTAAAAGCCGGCGTAGATTATTATACCAGACGAATCGTGCGTGCGCCTCTTAAATATGTTTAACTGTACAATCTGGATACTTCACTAAACGTTTGTTTGCGAATGAATGACGATCTTTTGCAAATCTTATTAAAATGAGTATGCAAGTACACCATAAAGTGCAAATTGTAAAATTGTACTACCAGGGCCATTCATATCGAAAAATAGCAGAAAATTTGTTTATTGTGGCATTCGAAAATGCCCAACCAATTAGCAAAAAACAAGTGAGAACGGTTATTAAAAATTTTGAAGAGCATGGATGTGTCAATGCTACTAAACATGGACCGAGTACACAAAATCGTCAAACCCAACCCGAAAAAGAAGAAAGAGATATTTTAATTTGTGCCGGTGTGGAAAATAATCCCCTACAATCGTCCACTCATTTAGCAAAGGATTTTGATGTTGATCCGAAAACAATTCGGACTGTATTTAAAAAAATGATCGTAGTTTCAAACTGAAAAAGAGCCATGAAATTTTTCCAGACGATCAATTTCGTAGAATGGAATTTTGTGAAATAGTTATGGAAAGAATACAATTGGACGCACACGGTGCACATAATTCATCCGTTATTCGATATTGGTCAACGACAAATCTACAAAACATTACAATAGTAGAACTCAATATTCCCAAAAGTTAAATGTTTGGGCTGGAATATTAGGTGAACATTTAATTGGACCATTTTTATTGATGGCAATTTAACCGGACAAAAATATTTGGACATGCTGGAAAATAAAATTACTCCTGCCCTTATACAATTAGGTGTCAACTTCAATGATATCTGGTACCAACATGACGGTTGTGCATCACATAATTATCGACTAGCAATACATTCATTAAATACACAATTTCTCAATCGGATAATCTCCACGAATGGTAACATAAGATGGCCTGCGAGATCTCCAGATCTGGCTCCCAACGATTTATTTTTGTTATATAAAATCGAGAATTTATGGGTTCCAAGAAAACAGACCCACTTCTCTAAATGAACTTAGGGAACAAATTTGTATGCAAATAACACCTGAAATGCTCATACGTGTTCGTCAAGAATTTTATAACCGTCTCGATTACTGCTTAGCTCAAAACGGGGGTTTATTCGAACATTTGATTTAAGCTCATTGAAGAATTAAGAAGTTTTATTTTTTAATTTATTACATATCATAATATTACTTTTATTTAAAAATTGTAGGCATTTTCATTAGAATTCGATTTTATTTTCATTTTCGTTTTTTTTTTAATTTGTATTGTGTGTGTTTACACAGAGAATTCGTTCTCATTTGCATACAAACGATAAAGATACGAAATTTTTTTACTAACACATTCGAACCACAGCAGATGTTTAGAGACCAATTTCACATTGCCAAATCTGAAAAAAAGTTTTAACCGCTTTCAAACTGAAAACTAGAAGAATTACAATAAAATTTTCAACGAATATATGTAATTAATTATATCTTGATCTGTTACAACCTCTTGAATTATCATAAATAAAATCTTCTTATAACTTGTTCTTATGTTAGAACAATGCATTTTACAATTAATATAAATATACAATGAAAATTGGCAATACTGTTAGTAGCTACAAATAATTTGTCAAACGCTGGCGTTCTGGGCATGTATTTTCCACTTTATGAGATCCTGTTACCGAACAATAAGAATCGAGATATTTGGAAACACATATTATTTACTAATACAAATTAAAATCGACTTATTTCTCATGTTATGTTATTATTTCAATACTAACCGAACTAATATAGTGACTTAGAGTATTACTACTGAATTATTTCTTTGTAAATTAATCATGGAAGGATAAAGGAAAGTAATGTTGATTTTTTTTAATGTTGATTGCATTAAGCTATCAGTTTAGTACAATCTTATTATTTCTCAATTAATAAACTAAACTGTCCACATTACACATCTGTATTTGCACGCCTCTCGAAGGCGGTGCCTACCAGACATAGGTACCTAACACATATAATAAGTGCACGTTTTCCACTTATTGATATCCTGTTAGCGAAAAAGAATGATACACTGAATTTATATGTATTTTGTCTCTTTCTAACACATTGACGATAAAACATATGTGCCCACAGAATTTTCCTAACACTGTATATTTAATGATGACATAGTAATAGCAGAAAACAGCCAGGAAAATTTACAACGCAACATAGAAGTGTGGTCAAAATTCCTTCAAGAAAAAGATATAAGAATCAATATGAGAAAAACAGAAGTAATACTAATATCAAACAAAACAAGAAACACCAACACAAAAATGGATGGGACTACACATGGAACAACTGGACATAAAATATTTAGGAATAGTTATAGACAGTACTAGACGTTATGATGTGGAAATTAACAGTAGAATATCCTCTGCAACAAAACTATACCATTCACGAAAGGATTTCCAAATAAAAATGAGATTAGTCTCCATCTTCTTTCTTTCTTGAGTTTTATGCCACCAGTCTCTACCGGGAAATCCCTTATATCATCCACCCATCGCAGTGGGATGTACCTTTGCCTCGCTTGGTGTTTTGGGGTCGCCATTGGATAATCTTTAGTGTCCACCGTTCATCTTTTTGTCACGCAAGATGCCCTGTCCACCGCCATTTCAGCTCAGCGACCTTCTGAGTAACATCCATGACTCCCGTTCTCCTGCGAATCGCCTCGTTTCGGAATTTTCAAAATAAGACCACAGAAACCTGTTCATTCTCATCCGTCCTGTTCTCAAAATAATCAGAAAAAGCAAATTTAAATCAGTGAGAAATAACCATAAAGAATCTCTTATAAATCCGCTTCATAAAATAAATTTGGACGCCACCAGATTTTTTTAAAGATACTTACGGCGAAAAACTGGAAACTCCGTAACAAAAATATTGTTTTTAAAAAAAACGAAAGATTTTAACTAAATAGAAAACTCGAAATAGTATGATTTATAAGCACACAATTACAATTGGAGAAGATATAGAGAACTTACCAGCCTGAAGAATTGATATCACACACAAAATTATTTAAAAACTGAATGCTGGAATGCTTCCCAGCGAAGAATGAACAAGCCCCGATTTGACCTGAATCGTCGTTTAAATAGGTATTTTACGATGGTAAAAACGATAGCCGACGTGAAATAAAAGGATTTGGAATTCGAGGTGGGAGTAGCCGACGAATAAGTAACGCTCCAAAATAATTAATGAAACTAGAAACATGTCTCAGCGACATGTTACAAGATCCTCCCCAGCAAACGATTTAAAATGGATATTTTGTAGAGAGTTCAATTGAATCAACCCTAAGCACCAGCATTGTTTGCAAGATATACGTATGCGTTGTTAGTCGAAATTGTGACTCTGTCATTTATAGTACTTCACCAAGGCAGTGAAAACGGGCACCTTACGAGCATATTAGGTTTACAACATTTTTCCTGCTAGCATACGAAAACTACTCACTTTACAAAAAAAAAAGGATTTTTTTTCAAACGACCGATGAACAGACACTTTCTACCCTCTCCATAACTTTCTGGACTCTTTCTCACTAATGTTTGCCATAAATTTGGGAATTTTCCAATTTTTTTGGCTTAGGGGAAGGCATATACTTTTTATATTTGGAACAAGAGAGGATTTTGTTTTTGTTGGTCGTGCATAAGCGTGCATTAGACTCCACTACCCTGAATTTTTTTTGAAATTTATCTTTGGGGAGGGGCAACTTCACACTATATATTGATGATTAACTAAGGGAAGGGGGATTTTCTTTTTCTTGGTAGTGCATATGAGTGCATTACAAGTGGATTCCGATGCCGCTTGTTTTTTTCGACCCCCCCCCCATAAACAAATAGGTGTAGTCTCTCGGGAAATGTGCAAATAAAATCATTAATGGAGCATATTGGTGCATTACGACCATATATGTTTTTGTTGAAAATTTCTATTGGGGGGGGGGGAAACTTCACTGAGCTTAGATTATTTTGTAAGCAAAAAAGATTCTTTAAAAAACTTATCTTGTCGGCGAATATCAAGAAATATCACAATCTATTAAGTTGTAGTAACAGAAAAATAATCTTTGAATTAACTTTCGCTACCAACATTAGACTCAATTGGAAGTGGACATCGACAAATTAATTTTTAATTTTGTTTTCGGAGTGACTATGCGGGTGAAGTGGCTATGTAACCATACTTCGTCAACGAAATAGAAAATAAATTTGAGGAAAAACGTATCAGTCTGATTGGTATGTTACAAGCTCCTCATTAGGTAGTCGTAATTAATTGAGTTATTGCTCATTATTTACCTGTTACTAAGATGATAGTACAGCCGTATGACAGCTGGTAAAAAGGAATTTATTACTAGAAAGAATGTGAAAAAGCAAAAAGATACCTTCTCGATACAGCTTTCAATCTATATTAAAAATTTGTGACTGAGAATTTGATTGCGCCCATTCTGGATCGTAAATCCAAACGCTCTAATTCGCGATACATGCTTATGTATAACCTTCAGCAACTTAGACCTGAAACTCTGCGGTCTATATGGAGCCCAAAATTATATCCTGTAATAATTACCAGAAGTTGCAATCGGTATAACGAAGACGATTTATCGAGACTCTGTTCTACTTCTTATTTTGTTGGAAAAGTTATGTTTTTTCTAGAGAATCTCTTGAAATATACCTATTTGTTTCATGTGGATACGTAAATATGATAAAAATAATAAATTATTGATGCTAATAATATGCCTTCTATATAAAACAGTCCTCTATGTCAATTCAATTGACCTCTTATGTACTAAAAGTAACAGTCACTTTATATTTTATGAAAATGCTAAAAAATATGCCAGGTCGGAGTTTGTATGGGACATTACGAGTTTAGAGAGAATCGGCCATTCATGAAAATCATAGACGGGTCATTCATAAACAGTATAATGAAATATTCTGGAAGTAAAACGATTCATATTGTTTTTCGTGACAAAACAAATCAATCGAATAACCTTTATTTCTGTTAGATTTATTTCGATCATATCAAAGCTTACTGAACTGACTAAATTAACCAATAACAAAACGTTTTATAGACTGGATAATATATATTTCAATTTATTTTAGGTACAGCAGCAAATCTACGGAAGGAAGTTATTAGAAATAAAATCAGAGCAATTGGGAAAATGGCTAGAGTATTTTCTGTCTTAAGGTGAGTATTCCATTATTATTAACAAACAATATTAAATATAGAATGTTATTGCATTGATAGAAGGCAATGTGTCATACCTCTCTGCATATATTCCCACATTTAACCTCTCATTAACTCTATAGTGGATTCATGAATAATATTATTATTTCAAACAGGAATTTCTTGGTTTTGTTTGATCACAAAGACTGTTTTTTCAGTTTTACATGTAGAGTTGTAATTAAGCGGTAGATAGATTTCAATGGCTCAATTATTCCATGTAAAGTTGATTTGAATCATCTTTATGGTTACTCTGTACTAATTATCAACATTGAGTTTTGACTTCTCCAGACGACTTGTATTATAACCACGCACTTTGTTCTTGATGCTTTAAAAGGATAATAAGTCATTCGGCGTTGTGACTTACATTTGGACTAAGGGTGCTGATATAAAACTTTCGACATTTCGCGATTTTTACTTAAATGGTTCAATTATTTTTGAAGTACGCTTCGATGATAATCGCCCTTTGTTTATACATCGACTGCTCATTGATTGAAAAAACCGATACCTACGTGGGTCACCTGACCTTTCCACATCTCTGTTTAGGCCAAGCGACAGAGTATTTATTATATTATATTATTTCGCCCCAGTTAATTAAAAATCGAAATAAACATGTTGTTTACAATTATTGTGTGGATATTTACCAAAGAAACCTATTGTTTGGGTGAAAGTCTCAAGTTCTATTGCAATAACCTATAATATGGACATAGTTATCCATTTTAATCGAAGTTGGAATTACGGGAACCGCTGGTACTGAACACAATATTTACCACATTTCCCACAAGAAAAGTTTACCCTAACTGGTGTCGGCAACGAACTTCTTTCATATATAAATATACACATATATATATATATATATATATATATATATATATATATATATATATATATATATATATATATATATATATATATATATATATATTTATATATAAAACAATATAAATATACGATATATTATAATATATATATATATATATATATATATATATATATATTTAGGGTTGTCAAAAAAAACCGGAATTTCCTTTTTATTGATAATTTTTTATTTATAGGTCGATTTTATTGATGTCGGTTTTGTTTAAAAGATTATTGATCAAGACACACTACTAATCTAATATTTCGCGTTTTGTTTAAAAAACAAAATGGCGGACACATCCAAACATTATCAAACTTAAAAACTGACTGGAAATTTTTTGTTTCGCACTGTATATGTTTGTGAATTATTTTACGAAAGTTCAGACATTTGTGAATGTAACGAGAGGTCAAACATAGAAATCGGTAAAAATTGTCTGATGTATGGCTCGAAAAAAACAAGTATGTTATTACATAGTGAATTTTAATTTCTTTCGACATTTTCCAAAATCAAGTGGGCGAATGTCAAATATTGTTGCTTGTAGTTAATCAGAATTGTTAACACTTGTCAAATTTAGCTTTTTTGTGATGAAACTTATTAGGCTCATCAAAATATGGTTCTTTCTAACGACGACAAAATTTTTATTAAAACTTTAATTTTGAGAGGATACAGGGTGCATGAAATCTTAGAACAATTTCCTGAAGAGCGTTACAAAAAAAGTACAATTTACGACTTCGTTAAAAAATTTTATTTAACGCAGTCTATTGCAAGGCGTGAAGGTAGTGGGCGCCCAAGGAGTATACGAACACAGGTGAGTAGGATACCGTACGTTTTATGTTTTATAAACCACATCAAATTAATTTAGGAAAACATTCTCCGAGTTTCGAATTTGGCAGTTAGTCCTGAAAGAGCACCTGGTACTAGTTTAAGTGCTCCGCAAATTGCGAGGAGGTGTAATATTTCCCGTAGTTCCGTAAACCGGATAATATATATCGATCTAGGACTTAAATTTATTAAACGAGAATATTCTTTTAAACTTACTAATGAAGTAAAAGCCAGAAGATTGCTGAGGTGCAGAAATCTTCTAAATAAATTTAGGACTAGAAGAGAAATTGAAAAAATCTGAGAAGATTTTTACAATAAATCCTGAAAAACGCGTAAAATGACAGAATATGTATACCTCACCACCAACGCAAAAGGGAAGTGCCCTCAAATCGCCTGTTTAGGGAAAGAAACAAGTTTGGTAATTACGTAGTGGTGTCTGCAGCGATCTCGAGGAATCAAAAAATTAATTTAATTTTCATTAATCAAGGCGTCAGGTTAAATTCTCAAACTTACTGCGATACCGTTTTAACACAAATGCTTCCCGAAATAGAGGATCGAGCCCCGGACTATATTTTTATGCAGGTATGCTTGTGTTTTTTTTTTTTTGCTCTTTGAATGGTTGCGAATATGTTTTTAGGACGGCGCAAGGTGTCACACCAGAGCACATACCCTCAATTATTTAAGAGAAAACGTAGCTGACTTTTTAGAGCCTCACGAATGGCCTCCAAATAGTCCAGATTTAAATCCGTGCGATTACTTTCTGTGGGGCGATTTAGAGGCTAGAATTCATGAAAATGGTACAATATTTGAAAATGTCGAAGAACTTAAACAAAGAATTCTTCAATGTTGGGGCCAAATCAGACGAGAACATATTAGAAAAGCAATCGACAGCTGGCGAAGTCGTGTTGAACTAGTAGTTGAAGCTAATGGTGGCCATATTAATGTTTAATTCTCTCTTCAACTTTAGTTATTGTTTTGTGTTCTTAATAAAAAATTCGTTTTGTTTCAATTAACTTTTAGTAGATAATATCGAAAGAAATTAAAATTCACTATGTAATAACATACTTGTTTTTTTCGAGCCATACATCAGACAATTTTTGACCGATTTCTATGTTTGACCTATCGTTACATTCACAAATGTCTGAACTTTCGTAAAATAATTCGCAAACATATACAGTGCGAAACAAAAAATTTCCAGTCAGTTTTAAAGTTTGGTAAAGTTTGGATGTGTCCGTCATTTTGTTTTTTAAACAAAACGCGAAATATTAGATTAGTAGTGTGTCTTGATCAATTATCTTTTAAACAAAACCGACATCAATAAAATCGACCTATAAATAAAAAAAATATCAATAAAAAAGGATATTCCGGTTTTTATATATATATATATATATATATATATATATATATATATATACACTCACCAGCACGAGAAACGGACACCCCTATAATTTTTTTATTAAAGTGCCTGTTGAGTACGTGTAGGCTTTTCTACACCTCCGTGTTTGATGAATGAATTGAGAGAAATACCACACTGATTTCAATACTACTAACTATATTTAAATTCATTACAGTACAGTAATACAAAATAACAAAATAGCATGGGTTCGACTTCACACCAAAAGTATAAGTGAGCATCAGCGAAGCCGACCGCATCGACATGGCATGCAAAGCGCCGTTGCCAGATTGCATAGAAAATAATGAATGTTTGTGATAAATGTTTATAGAGTAATAAGGTTTATACATATCGCCCCCCTTGGAAGGCTTTCCTTTCAACATAACTTCACTATACCGGAAGTACACAAATTTTTGATACGGGTCGTTTAAACACGTCACTGATTGTTTTTACGTTCACAACGCGAACAATTGTATCTTGGCCGGGAAACGCTTCGGTAACACGTCCTACCTTCCAATTCATAGGAGGTGAGTTTTCATCATTTAACAGGACTAGAGCACCGACCTCGATGTTGTCATATTGTTTGTTCCACTTGCTGCGTTCTTGAAGTGTAGATAAATACTGCTTCAACCAGTGACGCCAAAAGCGCTGAACTTGCTGCTGAAATCGCTTGTACAATGAAAGACTATTTGCAGGAATGTCTTTAAAAGATGTCTGTGGAATTGCCGTAAGTGGTTCGCCAATGAGAAAATGGGCTGGGGTGAGAATTGATAGATCGTTCGGATCATTGGATAAATGTAATAATGGTCGAGAATTTAGGATACTCTCAATCTGTACGAATACCGTATTCAAGTATTCATAAGTTAAATGTTCGTTAGCTAGAATTCGTTTTGCATGATATTTTGCCTATTTGACGCATGATTCCCACAGGCCGCCAAAATTAGGCCCATAAGGTGGAGAGAAATGCCATTTAATATTATTTGAAGAAAAGTAATCGTTTAATTAAGAATTATCCTTAATTTTAGTTATAACGGAGCGCAACTCCTTTTCACCACCAACAAAGTTAGTACCGTTGTCAGTGAAAATATCTCTATAGATGCCTCTGTGTGAGACAAAACGTTTGAAACTGTTGAGAAATGAATCGCTGGAAAGATCTCCAACTAGTTCTAAATGAACTGCCTTGGTTACAAAACACACATATATGCATAAATAGCACTTAACTGATGTTCTATTTTTCGCCTTGCCATCCTTTACTAAAAATGGCCCTGCTAGATCTATTCCGGTAGTTAAAAATGGGCGTTGAGGTTTGAGACGTTCCTTGGGTAAATTACCCATGAAAGATTTCGTATCTATAGGTTTAACCTTAAAGCAAACTTTACAACTGCGAAGCACCTTTTGCACAATATTTCGGCCATTTATTGGCCAAAACGTCATTCTTACCGCGAATAGCGTCGTTTGAGCGCCGGCGTGCTTGTTCATTGTTATGTCTGTCTTCGTCGAACTGGCGACTATGAATTGGTATTGTCTCGATGAAATAAATAATAAATATTTCTCTGCTCTCTGCTACTGAAGGTGAATAGACTAAAATGGAAGTACTTACATTAACATTAAATTCTGTCATGTATGTATTTGTTTGAATTGAATGATACGAAGGACCTGTTTTTCTTAGAAGTAATCCATAGGTTGATGATTATAAAAACTGGTGATAACATCCGGCTCGAAGGGCCAATTATGTTGGGTACGTGTAGGCTTTTCTACACCTGCGTGTTTGATGAATGAATTGAGAGAAACACCACACTGATTTCAATAATACTAACTATATTTAAACTCATTACAGTACAGTAATACAAAATAGCATGGGTTCGACTAAAAACCAAAAGTATAAGTGAGCATCAGCGAAGCCGATCGCATTGATAGGGCATGCAAAGCGCCGTTGCCAGATTGCATAGAAAAAAATGAATGTTTGTGATAAATGTTAATAGAGTAATAAGGTTTATACAATGCCTAACTTTTCTATTTTTCTTATTGTAACCTTTGTCAACGGTAGGCACGCATCGGTACATGTTTTTAAAATATGCTTTTTTCAGAAAATGTTCTCGGAAAGCTTTTATTCCAAGAAAACGACGCCTGTTAACATTAACACAAAGAATGGATTTATTAGCAGTTATACAATTATCATCATAAACACAAAAACAATTTAAAAACCCAGTATTCATCACTTCTCTGTCTAATTAATACCTCGTATTATCTCCATGAGCCTGTATAACGGCATTAATTCTTCTAGGCATACTGTTAATTAAGTTGAATACTTCATTCTGTGCACTCCCTTTCCATTCCTCTAAAAGAGCCACTCGGAGCTGATCCAGGTAAGAGGAACAGGTAACCGGCTTCGAATTACTCTACGTAGCATGTCCTAAATATGCTCGATTGGATTTAGATTGAGACTGCGCGCTGGCCATGCCATTTGAGTTATACCAACTGCGTTCAAATATACCGTGACAATGCGGGCGATATGAGGGCGTGCATTGTCATGCATCAGTATGAAGTTGTCACCAATACATGGTGCATATGAAACAACATAATCTTGTAGGATCTCATTTATCTACCTATCTGCAGTCACGGATCCTCTAGGGACCATGTACAATTCTGTACGCGCCTCTGAAGATATTCCAGCGCAGACCATAACTGAACCTCCTTGAAAACTTACTCTAGGGCTAGAAGTGCACTCGGCATATCTTTTGCCTTCTCTTCTCCACTCTTTCGCTCGTAAGCGAAATCTAGGTTCATCAGTAAACAACACAAAGCTCCAGTCGTATGCATTCCAATTTTGATGCTTCCTAGCGAATTGTAATATTGCTACACGATGTTCTCTGGAAAGTTCTGGTCCTATAACGGGTCTTCGAGATCTCAGTTAGCTTCATTCAACCTTCTTCTACCTGCTCGTTCACTAACATTTACGTTCCTGACATATTCAAGGTTAACTGTCTCGACCATTACTTCGTGGAATCTACTCATATTAGTGTTCTAAATGAAACTCACTGTTTCTAGCTAATTCCACAATATAATAAAAATTGTTGAAAGGTCTAAAAAATTGACAATGGTTTCGATAAATCAATATCATCGTCGATATTAATTTATCGAAACAATTGTCAATGTTTTAGAATTTTCAACAATTTTTATTATATTGTGGAATTAGCTAGAAACAGTGAGCTTCATTTAAAACACTAATATTCAAGGTTGCTTCTAATCTCTACAGCACTTGTATGACGATTTCTTAGTGCTGAAGATATCATAAAACGGTCATCTCGATGAGTAGTTCTTCTCTGGGGACCAGTTACAGGACGTCGAGTGTAAGCTCCCGTCTCTATAAAACGTGTAAATACACGTTGCACAGTACTGCGTGATACCCCAAATCCTTCTGCAAACAGTGGCGACATCTAGTTATGAGAGGTATAAGCAACAAACAATGAGATAAACTCACAACAAGTAACCTTTATTTTTACCACAATAAAAATACGTTGTTATTATTATTAAATTATAAATTGAATTAGAACTTTTAAGAAAATATGAAAGAACGAAACAATACAATATAAAATTCAGATTGGAGAGTTTAAATTCAATCGATGAGTTTTAATCAACATTTTTACATATCAAACCTCTATGTTAGGTTCGTAGTTCGAAAGTATCGTAGTTCTACTATCTATATTTTAGTAGAAAATATTGTTTGATTCATACATGAAATTGATGTGACAAATGGTCACTTATTCGTATTACTTTATAGTTTATTGCGTAAAGTATTGCTTTATATGATTTACTGGTATTATAATGTTCTTATTGGTGTATCAGTTTTAGTTTTATGGAAATGCGATAAAAAGTTCATAAATACAGTTTAAAAGGTATGTTTTAAGTTTTTGTTAGTTTCTACTCACAATTCTTCACTTGAAAGATATTCTTTTCCCGTCTCTCATCTGACGTATTGCGAACAAAGCGTCTAAGAAAATTCTAGAAGCGTCGATTTTGAATTAAAAGTGATGTATCTCCACCTCTGTTTTCAAAGTGACTCCTCTTCAAGTTTTCTTCTAATTTCATTAACATCTTCATCAAATCATTCCTTTCTTCTATTTTGGATGTGTATTCTGGTTTTGCACCTGAGACTTGTTCCATTTTCCTTGTATTTTGTGTTGACTCCATATTCATTTCTTCTCCTTGTCCAGTTTCTTTTTCTTTGGCTTCTGGAGTTGAATGGTTGCCCTTTTCAATATTTGGTTTATTGTCAGTAGCGTACGTCTATAGGGAACTTAAAAAATTCGTGTTTTAAAAAATCCTGTAGGACCAAATACATTTATTTAGGATTAAATAAATAAACAAAAGGTTTATGAAACTTCAACTACACCAATTTAAAAATAACCGAACACTAAATAAACAAATACGTCGAGCTTGTGCAGAAATCGCACTCCAACAGATAAGGAATGCAGTGCAGAACATAAGAAAACGATATGCCAAATGTATTGAACTTAATGGTTGGGTAGAAGTCACCTCTATTTAAGTTAATTTTTGTTTATTTAGTGTTTGGTTATTTTTAAATTGGTGTTGTTGAAATTTCATAATAATTTCGTTTATTTATTTAATACTAAATAAATGTATTTGGTCCTACAGGATTTTTTTAAACACAATTATTTATGTATCCTCTAGACGTACGCTACTGACATGAAATCAAATATTGAAAAGGGCAACCACTCAACTAATTGTTTTTTACTGAACATCAAAATGTGGAGTTCATAAAACGCCCACTACCGTGTATGCAGGGCCGTTCAAAAAACAAAAAAACAATTTTTGACGACTTACATCTCAGACACCGGTGAAGTGACAATACTCAAAATTTAGATTTTGGGGTTTCAAGGGATACTTTTTACAGTGCGGTAAACGAAAATCCGATAAAAAAATGGCTAACAACATTTTTTGAAAAATCGACGTTTTGAAGCCCCTTAAAAATGTACGCTACTGACAATAATGAAATGTTAATAAGTAAAAATAGTTCTCTTGCCGACCTTTTTAAATAACCAAAATTTTTAAGTTATTCAAATGTCAATTAAACGCTATAACTGGGTGTTGCGATCTTGAGTGGGTCACACTGTATATAAAATCATAACAATGTTCATTCGTGTGTCAACAAGCATAAAGAATATTCATAATATATTGCAGACCCTTGATGGATGTTTTTAGATTGTGGAATTTCGAATTTGTACTGTAGCTAAACAATGAAGCATTTATTAATTATTATTTTTTGTTGCAGAGAGGAAAGCGAGTCTGTATTACAATTAAAAGGACTTACACCAACTGGAGCGTTACCTCTAGGAGCACTTTCAGGAGGAAAAACGAGTCTTAAAAATGGTATATATCTCATTTTATCAAATTTAGTACACAAATATCTCTATTCTATACGAAAACATATATATATATATATATATATATATATATATATATATATATATATATATATATTCCTGCTGTTTTACCAATATTTTGACAAAAATGATAGTGCTGCAATAGTGACAGGTGTATCAAAAATTGTACCAATCATTCCAAAAATGGACTACATAATTGCACAAATATAAATTCACATGATGCTCAGTTAGAAATTTAAATAAATATTGTTCATATGTCTATAAAAAATTACTTGGGTTACTACTAGATAATGATTAATAAATTAAAATATTTCACATTCTATTTTAAGGGGGTTCAACAGAGGATAGATAATCTTTTGACCCATCACTTTTTACAGTCAAAAGGTAAGGCCAAGGAAATTAAATGCAGCTCTAGCTTTATAAATGTGAATAGAAACATTTCTACTTATAAGCTATGAATAGTTGGAAAAACCGCTAATATAACTATGAAATTAACTGAAGATATGGGAAACGTGTCAAAATGTCAGAATTTGATAATTATGATTGTACCAACCTTTGTTTTTCGAATATACTGAAGACAAATTTTCGTTATTTCTATATATTTAAACAACTCAAGAGGACTGCAAATACATTAAACAATAACAATTCCATTTGTAATCATTTTTAGGATAAATTTTCTGTTTCGTTATTTCTATATATTTAAACAACTTAAACGGATTGCAAATTCATTAAACAATTATAAATCCTTTTGCATTTGCAATCAATTTTATTGTAAGTTATTTTAAAAGTGAATATATTAACAATAATATGTAGTTAGGTTAGTTTATCAGATATACATTAAATTAAATAACAACATTCTGCATACAAATTTGTACTAATTTTAATATTTTTCGACATGATTCTTCTATTGAATCCCAAATTTCAACTTTTTTAAATACCTCAAATCTAAAAATTGTTAGTGGTTATATTCTATCACAATACTTCTATACTTTTTCTTTAGTCAAATCATTCTGTCAACTATCCTATTCAAATTAATTTTTATCAATTCTATTCGAACAACTATCTTATTCCAAGTTGGAACAAAATTTCTAGCAGAGATCGTCAACAAATTTGCTAGGTTTGTGATTAGTTTCTATTTTCCAAGAAGACAAGATTTATTCTAAATTCGTTAAAAAGTGCCTGCCTTCAATATTCTGTATGAGTGCCTTATGTGTTTTGTGAACGCAGTTTCACTCCAGTAGTTATCAAGAGACAACGTTCCCCTTCCATTTGACTCTCCAATTCATGGAAACAAATTTGGTGTTAAGATTTAAGTGGGATATAATACGGAAATCAAGCAAATATTGATCGAAATTCCTTTTATTGGGACAATCTACTGTATCTAATCATTGGTCCTGGTAATTATAATCAAGATGCTCCCACAATTAAAGTGAATTGATTTCTAGTGTTTCTGACTAGTGTTCTCTTCAAGTAATCACTCCACATTCAACTATCAAGATAAATTAAGAGATTCACATCTATAGAGATGTGAAGCTTATAGGTTTTTGTATATTACCAGGTAAAATAACATTAAATATGAGTCACTGTAATATCCAAAATGTATAGATAGATAGATAGATAGATAGATAGATAGATAGATAGATAGATAGATAGATAGATAGATAGATATATAGATATATAGATATATAGATAGATAGATAGATAGATAGATAGATAGATAGATAGATAATAGATAGATAGATAGATAGATAGATAGATAGATAGATAGATAGATATAGATAGATGGAACACCTAACCAAAGATTTCCTCGAATGATTAAAGTAGTTATGGCGTCAGAATATCACGTTAAGGCCATTGAGAAATAAAGGCAAACTCTTAGGAAACAAAACTATGGAAATATTTTCAATAATTAATGATAAGACACCGACACAACAACAAAGATTAAAAGAATTTCGTAGTGAACTAGAAACTCTCAAACAAAACGGTGAACAGGATCTAACTATTAGATACATTAACACAGTACCCCCAGAATCACGAAATTTCGTCCTTAATCGTCCTTGGACTTGGACTTTTGTTCCGTTGAAGGTCGCTTGTGTCAGTTTCTTGAGTAGGTCAAGGGACATAGAGTTTATGTGGTGTATCGTCATCTTGGCGTCTTCCTGAATCACGTCTCTGATCATAGTCATTTTTCTCCATACTTCTTCCAGGGAGCCGTCGTGTGTCGCCTTAACTAGCTTCCTGCAGGTCAAGGTGCCGTTCTTCCCAATTCTTGTGAATTGTTCTATTACCTCAAAGTCTTTAGTAATCGTTGCCAGATCAGGAAATTTGTCCGTTTAGATTTTTTTGTATGCTAGTCTTCATGTCTGGGTCTTCAGGTTCTACGATGACTGCTTTGACTACGTCTTCCGGAGTGCTTGTGGGGTTTCCCACCTCCACTTTGGTATTCTTAAAGAGGGTAGCATCCCAGTCTTCGTTCTTTTCCCTTTTGAAGTTTTTCACGTTGTCTATCCCATCAAGGTTTTATACCCTCATTTTTCTATCGCTCGCCATCCATACTTCGATTTGAGTTGCCATTTCAGATGTTTTTGGTCTGTCTGTGTTTGGTTTCTTGCTTTTAGCCTCCGTGGCTATTTCGAGTAAGCCTCCCTTCTTTATCTTGTTAATTGTTCTATTGAACAGGTCCGCGATCCAATTCAGTTCTCTTGTATTTTCTTTTATTTCAACTTTGGTATTCGTATTTGTTTTAACTAACCCCGCCAGATCCTTAATGTCTCTGTCCATTTTTTCAAAGATCTTGTTGAGATCTTTCCATTCGTCCGGGTCCTTGTCTTCATCTCTGGTACGCTGTGTTCCACCAAGAGACTGTGCTCTTTCCCTTGTCTGGGCAGGAAAAAATTCCATGTATCCTGGGGAGGGTGCTTCGTGTGGTGTTTTGGAAAATGTTTCTTCACTATCCTCATTTGACGGGTCAATTTCAATATTCTCTACTTTCCTATCCTTGTTTGGCGGGGTCCTAGCAATATGGTCCCTTCTTTGGATTGTACCGTCGCCGCTTCCGCTGGCCACGAGGTTCATAAGCCAGGTGTCCGGACTTTCTTTTTTATCGCTCTCTTTCTTTCCGACGTTCACCTTTCCATTTTCCTTTCCTTGTTCATCCAGATTTTTTATTTTTGTTTTCTTCCATGAGTTCCCACGAGTTGGGCCGAGTCTATGGTTGGAGGAGGTAGTGATACTAAGATTTCCTCTATTTTTAAATTAATGAATATTTTTTAAACGAGACTTCAAAGAATGTTTTAATCAAATTTTCTGCTTAACTTCTGCTGAAATAAATAACAATCAACAGCTTCAACCAACCGTTTAAACCTTTAAACTACTGCTATTTATATACATATTTTCTATTCTAGTTTGGACATTTCTATTCTTAGTTGTTAAATAGAATTATACCATCACTTTCCAAATGACCGCGTGACCTAGCTTAGTCATCTTCTATTTTTATTTAGGAAATAATATTTAACTAACTAAGCTGCTGTCACCTAATTATAGATACACACGATTCTTTGGAAAATCTAATTCTACCAAGCACGTGATTATATCAATTCATTTGACATGTCTGCAGTTGAATAAGAAAATTGTATTTAATAAAAGCTAGAATTGGAGTTCAGTTACACATTCAATACCTCTTGTTTTGCTATTATTCAAAAAACAATTTTTTGTGCAATTACTTATATAAAATGATTGGTTACGTTTTTCAACTCAACACGGCCAATAAAATTTTTATGAGCGTGGGTCCTATAATTAAATGTGATTTTATATAATTTCAGCTTTGCAAGGATTCTCACCAAATCATAAAATCACCAGTTTTGCCGAGGCTAAAGGTCTTGATGCAATCAATGAACGTATGCCCCCAAGGAAAGATGCGCCTCCTTCACCTTCGAATGAAGATAATCCCCAAGACCACAACCATACCCAATCAAATGCACATTCTTGAGTCAGATCTTATTAGATAGGACATCACATTAGCCGTCTGCAGGTAATGATAAGCGACAAGAAAGTTCTAAGGCCAAATGAACAATAACGCACCATGCAGTTTTGACAATTTTTTCCAAAAACATATACCCAGTACTTCCCCAAGACCATAACCATACTCAATCTAATGTACATTCTTAAGTGAGATATTATTAGATAAAATATCATATTAGACATGTGTAGATAATGATAAGCAGAGGCGTCACGTGGACTATTGTTTTGGGAGGGCACAAGTTTTGTTTTCATTATTTGTTGGAATATTTTTTTCTCCTTATTTCTTATGTTTAAGATGAGAAAATAAGACTATTGGTTAAGTTGTGGAGCTAAAATATTTATAAATTAGATAATAAGTGTTAATGTTAATAACAAAAAATACTGGTACTCAAATTCTTCCTCAATCAATAGTAGTTTGTACAACAAGTGCGCGAAGCGTCACTTTTTTCACGAACGCGCTGGAAAAGTGCTTTGCGTACAGGATGTACACAATATTATTAGTACAATAAACATGTTTATTGATGAGAGAAAAAAGTAAATTATATTTTAATTAAACTTTGAACCCGGAGAATTTTAAAAACATTAATATTGAATATAGAAAAATCAGGTAAAGTGATCAATTTTGAGTTGTTATGCTTGGTGTATATTTTTTTGGTAAGAATTTTTCATTAATTGTAATATTAGCGTTTGTTAACGAAAATAACTATAAAGATATTGTTAGATTGTCAAAAATAATTTGACATTGACTTTTCCGTGTGGAAAAGTGACATTTCTCTGCGGAAGAGTGCCATAACGGGACTTTTCTCACTGTGAGTCATTACTTTTATATCGGATATCTATTAAAAGGCCTGTTTTGCGTGTAAAAATGTGTGTAGAAAAGCGTGTTTTGCATAGTGTTTCTAGAAAAAACTATATTAAAGGTTTCACTTCATAGGAGAAGTGGTATTATGAAACCTTAAGATAACGTATCAACTATTGAATACATTATAAACAAAAAATCAGTTTAAACTAAATATCTTCAGGATAAAACGTATTGAATAAATTATTAAGGTTGAAATAAATTAGGTCTATAAAGATGAAATACATTGTTCGAAGTAAATTCTATAAATATAAAAAGTATATTTTATAAAATAAGAACAAATATAAATGTTACAAATATGGTTGTTAGAATTACTATATATGTTTTATAACGATGATACAAAATGTTTATACAGTTTCCACCATAATGTACGTTACATATGGGGAAAATTTTTAGTTGTAATATATAGGAAAATTTAATATATGCGATCGATCCTGCATGGTCGATAATCTAAAATAACATTTTGACATCAGTCACGTGAACACTGTCATGGCCGCAAATTAGAAAACTTCGATGTGAAAATGCGAAAAGTGGAGTTAGATGTCAAAATATCAAAAAATGTTATTTGGAAAAAGTGATTAGAATTATATGTTAGGAGTATGTACGAAATTTGAAGCAAAAACAGCAAAAAATAGGAAATTTCGTATTTTCCCCATTGCGGTCTTCTGAAATGATATTGCCCCAATTTAATTATTGAAAGAGTTCAAGTAATACCATATGTAATGTATAAACGTGAAACTAATCAAAATTAATTATTGAAATCATTCCTAGAAAATTTAATGGATATATTAGTTGAGCATTTGTAACTTTTCTGTAGCAATACCCTGTATGTTGTCAAGTTTAAAATAATTTAGTACTGACACCACAATTGGAAAGAACTGTTTATGATATTGTGAATAAATATTTCTTTAAATTATTAAAACTCATTAACTACTCATAACAATAATAAATTGAATTAGTTGAGCAACTTATTTCTATTTTTTGAAACGATGTTTAACAGATTACCCACTAACTTAATACTAATGATTAACTTATTATTTCAAAACACAAATTCAAAATTCAACATGTCTTCCATCTCGTTCCATACATTTCACCGTCCCGAAATTCATTTCTCTTTGAACATTTCGAAGCGCACCTTGGTTAATAGTATATGCGCATTCCCTTATGCATTGTTCTAAATGTGCGACGCCTCTGAAGGGTATTTCTCAATTAACCTTGATTTTTAAATAGCCCCATGAGAAAAAGTCCAATTGGCTTAGGTCCGGGGACCTAGCGGGTCAATGATTTACTGAATAGCGACCTATCCAATGATCACCAAATTTGTTATCTAACAATCCTCTTACTTCTCGAGTTGAATTAATTGATGCACCGTCTTGTTGAAAATAAAGATTGGCTCGCTTTGCCAGTGGGATACCTTCCAAAAATTGGGTTAATTCATTTTCCAACAATGTTAAATAACGCCTGGCATTAAGGTTTCCTCTAAATAAAAATGGGCCAATAAATTGACAATGCGAAATTCCGCACCATACATTAACCATGAATCTGTATTGGTCTTGACTTGTTATAAAAAAATGGGGGTTTGTGTTTGCCCACCAACGACAGTTTTGTGAGCTTACTGTTCCATTTGATGTGAGAGTATATTCGTAGGAGAACAAAACATTTTCTGTGAAATTCCTTGATACCAAGCGCACAAATCAAACCGGGCGTCATAATCTCTATCCTTCAGTACATGAATAAATTTAGGCGTGTACGGGTGAAACTTAAAGCTTTTCAAAATACGGTTGAAGAAATATTTTGTGTTTTGATAAACTTGTGCTATGGATACTTAGGATTTTCTGCAACGGTCAAAAGTACTTCCAAACTATGTTCTTCATTAACCACGGTTTTTTCATGAGGCACTTTAAATTTGTTTTCAACTGAACGTTTATAATTTTCTCCGCAAATTAGGACCAAGTCTACCTTTTCTTCACGTGACAGTATAGAAGGCATTTTCAGTAAAAATATCTTTGCAGAATGTGTAAATAGAAGTAAGGAATCTTAACGAAAAAACAGAAAATTACGGATCATATGTCACAATGATGTTACGCGAGTATTCATTTATGATGTCAAAGCCCGCTTAGTTAATTTAAAATTTTGTATTGCGGCAAAATTACCAGAGAAAACTGGGCTCTAGGATGGTGAAATGTAGGGAACTAGAAGTCGCTATGACATTTTAAAGATAATAAATTATCTTGTATTAATATTAGCGCTTTGGTTTTTTTGTCAATATTGTTTCAAAAGGAATCATTACGCTTATTAAATAATAATAATTTAATAATTATTATTAATGTAAGTAGTCAATGTTTTGAAACTTTGATGGAATATTACATACAAAATTAATAACGACTCGTTTCAATTGTAATATCACAATTAAATTATTTGAAACCGCACAAACTGACAAGATACAGAAAAGTTTCATGCGCTCAACGAATATTTTCATTTTATTCCCTATGAATAACCTAAATCAATATTTCTAAATTGTTTTACCCTTACACATTAAATACTGCGTTACCATAACTACTTCAACAATGAAGTCGGTGCAATATCATTTTAGAAGAGGGCCATGGCGAAAAATGCTATTTTTTTATTGTTTGTTTTTTTCGCTCAAAATTTCATACGTGGCCCTAAAATATCATTCTGGTCACTTTTTCCAAATAACATTTTTCGATATTTTGCCATCTAACACCACTTTTCGCATTTTCACATCAAATTTTTCGAATTTGCCGCCATGACTGATGTCAAAATGTATCTTTAGGTTATGGACTATGCAGGATCGATCGCATATATTAACTTTTTCTATATACAACAATTAAATTTTTTTCCCATATGTAGCGAACATTAAAGTGGACACGATATATACTTAATGGAGCATAAGGCTACGTATATTCATTTACAGGATTTGAAAAATGCTATTTTTATTATTTATATTTAGTATTTGTGAAAATTCTTCAGCAGTATTTATGGTAAAAGTTGGAATGGAATATATTTGAAAATGCGGATTATAGGGCCATCTAGACACTCACCAATTAATAATAAACAATTGGACAGTACTAAAATACGTTGCTAAAATAATTACACGTTGTTAATGATTTCTAAGAGAAACTAAGATGAGAAACCTTGATATGTAAATACAATATAAAAATAATTATATATATGTGGGGTAAGGTGTCCTATAATGACATACTTTTTATAAAAAAAATCATAATTTTTTTGTATTATTTTAATTTTGAAAATATTTCCACAGAAGGGCAAATAATAATGAAAAACGTGATATAATGAAAAATAAATGGAACAGAGACCAAAAATGTTATTAGTTGAACTATGTCATTTTAGACACTGGGGGTGTCCAAAATAACATAGTACCAAAATATAAGTGAAAATTAATTATACAATTCACGTATAAATGTCTTTGATTTTGGAGTTAAATTTGTACACTCCGACTGAGCCCACATCTGACACAGCATACACTGGATCCAAGTTTCCTTAGATTTTGATGCCCTAAATAACCCATTGCAATAAATGCAAGACGCATCATCTTCATTATCAGCCTCTTGAAAAGGTTCACTTTCTTCATCTGTCTCATCTTCAATTATTGTTTTGGGACTCTTTTTTGTAGTTAGATCATGCGAATTCATATGTAATTTAGAACAATGTGCTTCTGACATGTTTTGTTGTTTGTCACAGGAAATCTTCTTTTTGATTTTCCGTGCGTCAATTTTTGTTTTTTTCTTTGATTATTCTTCGTTTCTATATTTCAATTCCTCAAGATTCGGAGAACATGTTAGGATTGCGTACTTTTTTGTTACATTCGTTTTTCTTGATTGGTATATTGCTTTTGGAGATGGGGATATTTCTAAAAATGGCACGTTTGCGACTAATGTTTTGTTTTCTTCATTACTATTGATTGGAAGTTCAGAAACGACATCTGGTTGATTTTATTTTTCTGTTTGATTGATCATCGTAAAGCTGCTCTCCCTGAGTATCTTCTAGTGCAATATCAGTTATGTCCGCTGGTACAAAAAGATAATCCAGAAAAATGTTGGAATCAAATGGACTGATTCCTGTTTTAGCAAATCCGCTCAATGCATTTTGGATTGTGGCTGCTTTACCATACGCTTCAGAAAAGAGTTCACTCACATGGTGAGCTGTAATAACACGACTTGGATGATTTTTCATCCATGTGGGACAAGCCTGATTATAATACGCCTTTGTGGGTAAAAAAACCACATCAATCGGATGCATACGGTGGGTGCAGTGAGCTGGGAAGCACATGAGAATGATGTTATTCTCTCTATAAACCGACAAAGCTGTTAAGGAGGTATAGCTTACATAACCAACAAGCAGAAGGAGTACTCTATTTTCCGGTAAGGGATTAGCATGTTTGCAAAAATGTTTCAGTCCATTCAACCAGACACTTGGCAGAAACCTAAACTTCCAGGAGGTGCTTTGTCAAAATTGTTTTTTCTTTGAAAGTTACATGCTGGCCTCTTTCTGCGCTGGTCAGGGATCCTACTTGTTTGCGCCCAGTTGATGCCATTGTTCTTGAAGGTTTCTGGACAGTAGACAGTCCAATTTCATCCATATTGTAAATCTTCTCAACAGTGATAGATTTCTCTTGCAAAAAATTTGGAAACTTGAGGCTTGTTAAAAGCTCGTGCCCTGGCTGCTAAAGTGGGTTCTAGCCGTCGTAGAGATATGTCGGTACTTCTATTGCGGAAACCTCTGAGTCACTCTTTTCCTGCGATTCCTTTTTCACGGTTAAATGTATGATCTAGTTTATTTTTTTCCGCAAACTCATGAGCTAATTGTTTCACTTCGGTTGTGGTTAAACCAAACAGTCTAGATTCAAGATATTTTAGGTGTTTTACCAACTCTTTTTCTGTTTGGGAATCAATAATTATTGAAAATTGGCTCAGACTTTTCTCTACACCTTTAACTCTTTTACTCTTATTAGGTGCCCTACATCTAAGAGTTGCTTGGGGAACGTTATACACTCTATATGCTTTTAGCCACCCCATTCTCTTTTCTTGTACATATTTTATAGCTTGCTGCATAGATGATTCATCCCAGGGCTGTCTATTAGTCTTACTGACGTACCTTCCAGCCATGGTCATCTGTGAAAAAAATAAAAATCGAATTACAATTAATATAAATCATTGTACCAAAAAGACTAGAAATTGTACTGTGCGCCGTATAAAATGACATACTATGTCATTTTAACAACAACCACAATATGTCATTTTAAATGCAATGTTACATTTTTACTATATAGATTATTATTGATAAAGTTAAAGTTACTATTAAAAAATCTACTTACCAATCAATGGTTCACTGTTCACATATAACAATTAATGCCAACACAATAATTAATACCACGAAGACTGATATAAAAACAGCATACAAAATCCACGCATACAAAAATTTCTTGCCACTGAAACATAACCTACATAATAAAATCGTTAAATAAACTTAGAGAGATCTGTGAACTTATAGAATATTTCAATAGAGTGTTTGTTACTTAGTACAGTTCTCGCGTGCAATAGTAAAACCTAGTAACTTGAAATTTACAAGTTTTCAGAACTGAGGTTTGAAATAGTTTAAATACTAAAACCCATAAGAAAAAATATATGAACCTAAAATTTCGCACCCCTAGGTAATTCTGTACGCTCTATTCAAATTTGATATAATAAATAAGATATTCATTTGTATTAAAATGGTATTAACACATTTATAGTTACTAGAAATAAAAAAAAACAAATGCAAATTGGTTTACTACCTTTTTATATTTGAACATTACTTGATGGGTGTCATTTTGCTGTAGTAAAAGTCAGTAATTCAATTTACTATATCTTTACTTTTCCTTTTGCCATGGTAAAAGCTAGTAACTAGATCTACTTCTTTTCTTTATTTTTAAGTGTCTAACCAAAAACCAAGCATGTATAACTTCGCCTGAGTATAAGTGAAATCCATTCAATATTAAAAGACAGTTAGTTAAATTCAACTTAGTAAAATAGTTTTGAACATTCAGGGTAATGATTAGGAAAATAACTTGCCCCTCACGATTTAACAGATAAGTAAAAAAGGACAAATAAAATTCAATTTTGTGCTACCTTAATTGGAGTTAAATTTTTAATGCCAAAATAAAACAATACGAAATTTACATCTAAGTTTTTTATTGATTGAAATACAAAAAGAATGCATTTTAATAGTTGAACAGTTAATAGCACTTATCAGATTAAAATTTAAATTTCGGTAAATGATTTCCTCCCCAGCAAACACAAAAACATATTGAATACATATATGTTACATATTCTTTGAAATATAAAAGTCACAGTTATATAAATCTGAAGTCACAACTAGATAATATTTATGTATCAAATACTGACAAAGGCCGGCACAGCTAGAGAACAATAATGATATAAGAAATACATATTATAAATTATATCTCAAGTATTTCCAAATTACTATGTAATATATATGTGAAAATGAGATAATATCTAGAGAATATGTATGTATTAGATATTACATAATATAGATGTAACAAAAGTTACATAATTTTCCCTTTGCCTCACCCCTTACCTAAAATATTTTATTTCATTGGATCTATGGAAAAAGTCAGTGAAATTCTTAATTTAAAATAAATTCAGAAAAATCTGTTGAAACATTATTTTTCATAGATGAAATGAAATACAATATTTTTAGTAGTGTTGATGGCCAAAAGATTAAGGAACCATTGTTACTATATTATTCAATACCTACCTTATGAATATTTCAAACTTAAAGCAACTTGATACAATTTAATATTTATATATTATAAATGGTATTAATCTATCTTTGGAATTAAGTAGCTGGTACTAAGTAACTAGAAAACAGCAAATATATGCATATAAGTACATTTATTTTATTAACATAAAAAAGAGAAACTAAAAACAAAACACCTAATGACAAAAAATATTGCAAAACTAAAAATATTCAGATACTGAATGATAATAAAATAAAAAAAAAGAATGCAAAACAAATGAATATTCAAAAACAAAACAATAAATAACTACGGAAAATATTCTCTTAGAAGACTTCTCGAGGTCCACTTGTAAGCGAGTTGGCAATATTAAGGGATATTATCCATTGTTTTGGAGGGTTAGTCGCCCTTCTTTTCCCTCTGGAGTCTCTTTACTTAGCCTTATCCACACCAAGGTGATTTGATCCAAATCAGTACATGTCATATTAAACTGTTTCAGCAACGTTTCTAAAAATGTAGGTGTATATATTAATTATATTAAATAAACAAATCATACAGTAACAATACCTTAAAATAACTTATTTGATTTTAAGTTCCTTATTTTGTAGTTTTTGCTATGCCCTAACCATGAGTGAGATGTCTCTAAATTATGTATTTCTGGTTCACCGTCCCATTGTAAGATTGTACTACGTATCGTTTTTCTGTCTTATTGATAAATCACAAAAGTCCTTCAATTTTTTTGTTTTAAACATTTATTTTGCCTAAAATTATAATTTTTATTAATCTAAGTATTCAAATATAAATAATTTTCTACAGATAAGTGTTAATTAATCCATTTCAAGATATTTTGCCTTGACTTACTACCTATGGTCAGAGGATTAAAGATGTGTATTTTATTTGATATTATTACAAAATCTACTTGAGACCTAAGTACATACCTGGGCGGCGGTAGTTGTTTCGGATTAACGACAACCTACATAGGTAATTATTGTTAAATCATGTCTAAGTTGTAAGTTAAAACGAAAATATTATCTTGAAAAGTATTATAGTGAGTTAGATATAATGTGATTTGTACTTGTTTACTTCATTGTATATTTTAATATGGTTAACCTGTTTAATACATTTGTTAAATAATCTTTTGCAAACGACAATGAACGGCTTCATCGGCGATGCCCCTTTCCTGTTGAAAATAATAATAATAATAATAATAACACTTACATGATGTGTTCTCCATTTCTCTACAAATAAAACTAAAAACAAACACACAGACAAAACTAAAGAAAAACATTTTAGAACGTTATTATACTTGCAGGTATGTGGGCAGATCGACTCGTGACAATTTTAAGGTTATAATATTGAAGAGCAGAAGAGCTTTCTTCTTTTTCTTTAGAAATACACTAGACGAGGTTCGTGAGAAATACATATGAAATATATAATATATTTTATGTAACAAATTTTACGTAGTAAATATATTTATACAAAAATGTCATATTCATGTAGCAGAATTTACATCTTGAATACATATAAAATTAGATATATCCAATATATTAAACATTTTATAATATAAATATTGAGAATATATAACAAAATTTATAAGGATTTTGTTACATAAATACTACATAAAAAATATATGAACGTTTTATATAAAAATAATTCTTCCCCTGTTATGTATTTTTATGTAACATATACATTTGTGTTTGCTGGGTCAGATCTTCATTCACATCTGAATTTGGTAATTCTTGCCAAAAAATGTGCTTCCTGGGCGGCATAAACGGCAAAATCTCTTTCAAAATCGTTTTTATTTTTTGAATTCATACCCCTACTAAGTGTTGAAAACAAGCATCTGTTCTAGGTTAGTTTTCTAAATTTATGCAGTTTCGCTTCACAAATGAGTCTGACAGATAACGCCTATTGATAAACTCCAAAAAATGTATTGCAGTTGCATTTTCACTATTTAAAACAGACTACAACATACACATACAATAACTTACAATTTCAGTTGGGAGATGAGTTTATCACAGATACCCACAGATAGATGAGACACTGATTGTGGCGCCATCTAAAGAGCCTGTCGACTAAACAATTGAGTGATGTTGAAAAGATTTCTGTAATTTTAGGTTTTGTGGGTATATTCAAATATACTGTATTTTAATTATTTTATTTCAAAATAGCAATTTATAGTCCACCATTTGACATTTCATTCAATTTAACTCCATTAACTTAATAATGATTAGATGTTAAGTTAAATTAAATGAAATATCAAATGATGGACCATAAATGCTTAAAATGGAAAAAATAAAACAATAATCATATAAACAGTTTATTTATTTTGATATAAAAATACACAACAAATAATTTCTTTCAAAAAGTACTTTTCTTAACAAACAGAATATATAATGTAAAAACAATGCAATAATTATATATAACATACATTTTGGATTGGAGTATCATTAGATTTTTAAATTATGTTAAATCAAGATGAAAGTAATTAAAATATTTTCAAAGGAAACGTAGTTAACTACTGCCGAGCTCTGTAAATACAAGATTTCAAGTAATAACATATAAGCGTGCTAAACAGCACTTATGACTGTACAAAATTTCAAATAATATATCTTACATTCCATTTCCACTGAAAACAAATCTTTATTTCTTCACTGGAAGTATTGTATAGGTCTTCATGGCTCTTAAAAATCCAACCGTCTTATGGAAATTCTTTCTCGTTTCTGGATGTGCTTCTACAATTAACAAGTAACAACTAACGACGTTACAGTTTTCATTAATGTTTTGGAATTTTTTGAAATCTGCCGATTTTAGTTACTCGACAGGCTCTATAGATGGCACGGTCTGCAGTGTCCCTAGCCTGGAGTTTATCATATCAAACTATGCACCGATCACATTTTCACATTTGACACAGTTCACTAAGTTCACATGATGGCTTTTAGCATCTGCGAGTTACGGTGGTCGGCGTACTGTTTTCTGATTGGCTATTAAATGAATTTGTCGTTCGATATAGCCAATGAGACAATATTCTGCAGTAATCTAAAGCCTGACTTTTCTTCTGTCTGAAACGTTGTTGACGCCGCCAACCATTAGGTTTCCAAATGATTACAGTATTAAAAAATATTGATTGGTGAAAAATTGCATCATGGACATGTTTGCCAGATTTAACTGGACAAATGTGCAAGGGAGTATTATTTAAGATTTTCTATGACTATTTTTTTCTTGAGATAGATTTCAATATTCAAATTACAAGATAAATTAGATTATACAATAACGAACAAAAGAGAAAAATACTTATCTCAACAGGGTATGTCCATAAATTGAACGTATCCAGTACGTTCGTATTGGGACGTACTGGGTACGTCCTGAAATGGACGTTTTCAGTACGTCTTGAAAAGGTCCAGGACGTTCAGACCTAAAATGGGCATCCCCAAGACGTCTCGTGCTATATGGGATGTTGCAACTCAGTTCGGTACCCAGATAGCACTAGATATTCAATGGACGTACTAAAAATATTCGTTTTCGGATATTGTATTATTCTATTGACCCACTTTAAATATATATATATATATATATATATATATATATATATATATATATATATATATATATATATATATATATATCCTTTCTCGAATATTCTATGGACGACGAAATGGGAATTTTTTAAAATATTCTATGAATATTCTATAAATATTTCCCAGGAATATTCAAGAATATTCTGAGGATATCTGCTGAATCTATATAGCAAGATAATCCAGAATATTCATAGAACATTCCAATGGGCATATTCTACAAATATCCAAGTAATATTAGGAATATTATAAAGATATCTGTGGAACGTATATAGCAAAATTTCATATATTTGTAGAATATCCCAATATGGATGATACCTTTTGAGCGGGTGACACTGAATCATAGTACTCCTCCCTTTTCATATTTAGTTTCAAATATGATTGATTGAAATTTGGAAGATCCTGTATACTTAATGAACGACAATAATGTACACATCAATTCTTTTCCAACTTCTTGTTCCACCAGGAATGATAGCGACTTTCGTTCAATATCGCCAATTATTTTATCCATAAGCTCCATTCGTGTGAGAGAGAATAGAATTACCCGCCAGGGAAAGCTTCTCTCTCGCACTCATTCAGTAAGCAAACGGTATGTCCCAAATTTAAATACATATTATTTGAAACTAAAAGAGAAAAGGGGGAGCACAATGATCCAGTGTTTCCTGGTATATATCTTACAAATATCTAAGGAAATTTTCAAAATTTCGAATTGTACCTATATATAGGAAAAAATATTTTTAATTGAAAAAATTATAGCACGGGAAACATTGAGTTCAATTTAATTCATTCATACATAAATATAAGAAGTACCTCATAACATAACTAACATAATTTTCAAATCCGAGATTACAAAATTCACTGACTTCCTCCATACTCAACGAACTTTTTGAAACCGTTTTCTGCCGTTCCTTACATTTGGCTAAGAAAATTCCTGTTTTCAATTCAACTTCTTTGTTTGTTATGTTCTTGTGCAACTTTTGGACGTCATCTGAAACAATAAAATGATTATATTTTTTGTTAATAAGCAATTTCTATTCTACTGTGATTTTTATGTATGTATGTATAACAATCAAAATATAATCCTAAAAACTGAAACTTGAAAGATGAAGTTAAACATCAAATATGTAATTTAAAAAATACGTCTTGTAGGAGACAAGTAAGAAGCAAAATATTCCAAACAAAATAGTGATTAGAAGTTATTTGTTTCTTGTACATGATTTATTAAATTAATTTACATGTACATTTCAAAATAAAATAACATGATTATACCTACTATTGCTTCAAAGAGCTTTGTTTTTCCAAAGCATTTTTCCCTTTTTATCCATGCATACTGTAGCCCTCCATTAAATACTCTATCAGGATTTTTTGCAAGAATCTTTCAATACATTGTTGCAAATAAGAACCTTCCAATCTTGCCAGAGGTGCAACCTAAAATTGTATTAATTTGAAAGTTAATCTCAAAAGTTTCAAAAATTGAACAATTACAGTTAAGCAAAGTTATAACAACAAAAATATAAGACCGCTTTCATCTATGTGAACAGTATACATATGCCTGAAACTAGACACTTGTACAATTGACCAGCAATAACTTTTTCCTCCTACCCCTATAGAAAGTACACACTTTCCTCCCTCAAATCAGGGAGGAAACTCATACTTTTTCTCCCTAGGGAGGAAAAGTACTTTCCTCCCTAGGGAGGAAAGTATTTTTCCTCCCCCTCATTTCAAGTAAGTTGTAAACGATGAAACTTGTGAATTCATTATATTCATATTGTTTCCATAATTTCTAGAACATCCTGTATATCCTGTTTTTTGGTAAAAATCAAACATTAATGTTACTTCAACGTAGTTCTTCAATACAAATTTCAACTTCACGAATCTTAGATATACGTTTTTTTAGTTCAGAATAAGAAAAGCGTAGTATGCTGTGGCTCACTGACTGTAAACACGGCGATTGACTTTTGAGGTGCAAAGTCGCTACATTCATTAAACTTGGTTGAATTTTTGAAAAATGGAGAGCGATTCGAGTGATTTTGAATTTCCAAATACACCACCTAATATTAAGGAACAAGCCAACATAGCGTCATTAACCTCTTACTACCACAAACATCTAAAGACAGGTATGAAAAACAATATGCACAATATAAGCAATGGGCTGAAGACAACAAGATACATAAATATTCAGAGAATGTTTTACTGGCATATTTTTCACTACAAGGAAAATCATTAAAAGCTTCAACACTTTGGTCTAAATATTCAATGCTACGCACAATGATACAAATGAAGGACAATGTCGATATTAAATATACAAAGTTGATTGCATTTCCAAAACGTCAAATTGCCGGATACAAACCAAATACAGCTAAAACTTTTACAAGAGAAGGAATAAATACATTCTTAATGGAAGAATTTGATTTTTGATATAAAATATTCATAGGTAGTCCTTGTTATTGGAATTTCTGGAGCATGTGATGAGCTTATTAAAATGACTATGGATGATATTGAAGAGAAAGACAATCTTTTAGTCATAAATATCCACACTTCAAAAACGTATAAACAACGAACTTTCGTTATCAATACTACAACAGGTAACGGCCCAAATTTTGTTCAAATCGTTAAGAAGTATATCTGTCTACGTCCTAAAACTGAGCATAAACGATTGTTGGTATGCTTTAAAGCAGGCAAATGTATAAATCAAGTGGTTGGCAAAAATAGTATATCCGAAATACCACAAAAAATTGCAGAATATCTCAATATTCCAAATGCCGAACATTACACAGGGCACAGTTTCAGAAGAACTAGAGAGAGAGAAGTTCGTGAGTGATTTACGATGGGTTGGGGTTTTCATGGTTGGCTGGTCTTTCTTGTTGGTGCCCTGGTGTAGGATAGGTTTCCTCTTCAGGGCTGGGTTGGGGGGGCTGTTGGGTGGTTTTGTGCGCGTTGATCGAGAAATTGGGTTGGGGTTTAGAAGTGTCTAGAAAAAAGATTTTTTTTAAGAAGTGACTAGGAAACTTTTGCTAAAAAGTGTATAGGATTGAGAGTTGTTGAGTGGGCTTTTCGCCAGAAAGTAACCGGAGGTTGTGTTCTCTTGGGGTGTTAGGGGTTGGTTGATTGGAAGCAGCGAAGCTCAAAAGTGAGGAGAGATGGCGTGATAAAAAGTGTCAGGAAAGGGGGTGTTAGATGTGGAAGACGAACCATGTATCGTTGCCGATACATAGCTGTGTGTTGGCTGGCTAGGTGTCAGAAACTATTGAAGTTGTTTAAGCAAGGGTGTTTTAACTGAATTTGAATGTCTCCGGTATTAAAGGAATAATGATGAAATATTGGTCATTGTGATTTTTATTGGTTTTGAGAATTTTTCGAAAGAAAAGTGTATAGGAGACATTTTATTTAAAAGTGTATGGAATATGATAAATGGTTGAGATTTAGGAAAGTTGCGGGGACGTGCTTTCGGTGGTTCGGGGACTGTTTAAGGTGGTCGGCGACATAATAATCTTTAAATCTTCAAATCTAAAAATGCGGGTGCGTCGATCGTCGGTCCATTTGGCTAGTGAATAAATTCACAGAGTGTACAGGAAAACCGCAAAAACCTGCAACACCGACGTTGGTGGTGTGGGGCGGCATAAAAGTATAGGGTGAGTCCAAAGTGTTGAACAATTAATAGCTGGAAGGAAATTTAGAATTTGTTAGAGATGTTTGTTATATGGATTTGGGCTTTGTTGAGAAGGTTGTTGGAGAGATTTGACTGAATTTATGTGAGAAATATTGAATTTGTCGTTATCTAATGGAGATAGGGGAACTGTCGAGGTAGTCAACGTATTCGTCGGGGAGGTCATCATAGGCCGTGGCTAATAAGCGTAACGGAGGAAATGGGAGCTTCCTCTGGGGGTACCTACCGAGGGGTCGTCTATTGGCGACCCACGGTGTGAGAAGGGTGTTTTTGGCGATTTCGCTGCCCGATTCGATAGTGCGACTAACGTATCGGGCTTGTAGGTTATTAAGGCGTGGTAGAAGGGGCTCGATGTCTATGTTGACATATACTGTGTTGGTGGGCGAGTATGGAGCTTTGTATTGGCAGTATCTAAGGATTGACTGCTCACAAGTTCGAAGTCGTTTAGCAAGATGGTTGGGGAGGGTGCAGTAGACGTTTGCTCTATAGTCGATTATTGGGCGGATATATGTTTTATACGTATGAAGCAAGGTGAGAGGGTGTGTGCGTCCGAATGTGCCGCCGAGCGCCTTGAGAAGATTGACTCTCCGTCGGACTTTATTTAAAGTGTCCGTTAGGTCGGGCGTCCAGTTGAGGGTGTAAGTAAATTTCACTCCCAAATAGACGACCTCCTTGCGGATTTCGAGTCGGTCTCCCCAGAGCACGAGGCGGAAGTTCCTTGGTAAAAGTCGTTCGCTCTTGGTATCAGGGTGTTGGAAGACGATTGCTTGTGTTTTTTGGGGATTGAGAGTCACCCGCCATTTCCTGCACCAATTAGAAAATTGGGTCAGTAGATTTTGGGATCGAATGTTGAGAGAGCGAATATCTGTGGCAGAAATGATTAGTGCGGTATCATCCGCATATAGCTGGACGTTATCACGGGGATGTCGTGGGACTGGTGTATCATACGTATAAATAATGTATAGTAGAGGAGCGAGTATCGAGCCCTGCGGAACGCCGGTTTGGGGTGTAAAGGGGTCGGATATGCTATAACCAACTTTCACGCTGATCGATCGGTCGGTGAGGTAAGAATATATTAATTTGACAATTTGGTTGGGCAATCGGATGCTCAGTAGCTTTCTCACTAGTCCGGCGTGCCAAACTTGATCGAAGGCCTTCTGAACGTCCATGAGGATGGCGGCAGAACAGCGTCGTTGATTTAAAGCTCGGGTGACAATTGTTTGGAGACTGGTGATGGCGTTCTGACAAGAGTGGCCCGGCCTGAATCCGAATTGAATTGCCGGAATTATATTATTTTCAGTGCAGAAGTCCCAGATTCGTTCTTTCAACAAGCGTTCAAAGACTTTACCTAGGACGCTGATTAATGAAATAGGGCGGTAAGATTCAGGCTTTGTGGGGTCTTTGCCGGGTTTGGGGATGAGAACCACGTTGGCAGATTTCCAACAACGAGGAAAGTAAGAGAAGGCAAGGCAGGCGTTCAGCAGGGCGCAGAGCGGAGGGAAGATCTCTTCTGGCAGGTTTTTTAGTGCCTGCCTCGAGATTCCGTCGTGCCCTGGGGCACTGTTTCTCCCCGCTCGGCACGCCAGCTGAACCCCTTCGATGGTGAATGGTGTAAGAAGCAGAGAGTTCTCATCAGGTGGGATGTGTATGTGTGGACTTCGAGTAATATTTCGAGTCATGAGGTCGGTTTCGGCGGCAAAGTCCCTGAGAAATTGGGGGTTATCGGGTGGTGAAAAGACAGTTTGTAGGTTATTTTTGAAGGCGGTGGCTTTGTCTTCGGATGTGTAGATCTTCTGTCCTTGCACTTCGAGATGTGATTCAACCTTTCTCTTGAGACCGACGAGGCGGTTGAATTTTTGCCAAAACACGCGCCCTTGTCTGAAGTCCAGTCCGGCTGTTTCGGTCTTCCATTTTCTCTGCTTTTCAGCATTGATTTCTTGTCGGACCTGGGCGTTGAGACGGTTCCATTGTGTTTTGACTGCAGGATCTCGAGTGCGGACATATAACCTGTATAACTGTCTTTTCTGACGTATCTTTTGCAAAATTCTTTGCGGAAGTGCATGAAAATTGGTGTGTACGGTGGTGAGTGGGACGGCGATGTCTTGCGCATCGATTAAGAGGGATTGGAATTCTTCTGCTTGGTTATCTATGTCATCAGTAGTCTGATGAATGACGGGTGGTGGTAAATTAGTAGAGACGTGGTTAGCAAAGGAATTCCAATCGGCTTTTTTGAAATCGCGAAAGGTGAAATTTGTTGCTGGTGGTGGTATGGGGTTGTGTAGTGCGGTTTTGACCAGTAGTGGAACATGGTCGGAGGTGATGGGGTCGCCTATAAAGCATTCGTCGTCCACGAGAGTGATTAATCTGTCTCTGCAGATTATATGATCGACTATGGAGGAGCCAAGGTGACTTAATAGGGTTGGGTTATTATTTCTTATCCGTAAGATGGGAAGTGAGACAAGTTGGTCGGCGAGTAGTCTGCCGCTGAGGTTGGAGTGCGTATCTCCGAAAAGGGTGTTGCGTGAGTTTAAGTCACCCATTATTATGGCTCGTGGAAGTGAGGCTGCATATTCGAGAAGGTCGGTTGATAATGGTTGGTTGGGATGTTTGTAATAAGAAAAGATAGTCGTCGTGGTATTATTCCACGATATGTCGATGGCTATGCAGTCCAAGTTCTGTTGAGACAGAAGTTCAGGGAGTGGGTGTTGTGATGCGGGGAGTCCGTTTCGGACGAGAAGTCCGTTGCCGTGACAGTAGAAATTCCTGTCTAGGTGGAAGGTGGTGTAGCCAGTGAAGCGAGGGGGGTTTTTTAAAAGAGTGTCTGTAACAGAAAGTACTTGTATGTTTTGGGAGTGCAGAAGGTGTTTAAGAAGATGTCGCTTCCTGGCTAGACCTTGGCAATTCACGGTCCCGATAACGAAGTCCATGACTTAATTTTGGCGTTTGGGGGTGAAAGCAAAGTGGACGCGGTTGCCCGCGCCGCTTGTTACGGTACAGTTGTAGCCGTAGAAAGAGGGAACGAGGTGTGAGAGTGTGTCAGCCACTAGGCCTCGTGCTGTGGGGACGGCGTTCATGATTGTTGTTGCTAAAATTTCGATCAAAATTTTAGCGTCGGTCGTGAGGTCGTAGGGGGTAGGTGGTTTTTCGAGCGTTACCGGGGCGGTTTCTTGTGGGGTTTTAGGAGTTTCAAGTCGCTTCGGACATTTGGGGTGGAAGGTGGCGTGCGGGCCGCCGCAATTTTTGCAGGTGGGTTCTTTAGCCTTGGGGCAATCGTTTGATTTGTGGTCAGATGCACCACAAGAAGGACAGACCGGTTTGGCCTTGCATGACTCGGCAAGGTGGCCTGTGCTGGTGCATCTTACGCAGTATTTGGGAACTGCGGGAAGGGGGTTTGTTGGATTGGAGGCCTCGCACGGATGTGAGAGGCCGTGAAATCTTATGCCGTGAGAAAGGGCTCGGTGGTAGTCCATTTCGGAGTCGGTTAGGATCCGGAACATTGTGGTGGGACGGCCCCGACGGCGGGAGTGGATGCGCCAAGATCTGCTGTGCGGAAATTTATGGTCGGTGAGGATTTCCTCGAATTCTTCTTCGGAGACAGAGGTGTCTACATTTCTGCAGACAAGCGAGAAGGTTGGTTTGCGGTTACGTGATTGCGATCGAGTGCGGGGGGCTGGGCTGAGTGGGATGACGACGACGCGGTCGTCGCCGATGGTGTTTCGAAGCTTTTTTGCAAAGGCCTCGTGGGGGATGCTGGCGCGGATCTTGAGAAGGGCGGTGCAGTTGAGATTCGCCTTTAAGTAGGAGATTTCCCCTCTCAACAATTCGTTCGTGTTGAGGAGATTGAAAAGCTCCCGCTGAGAGACGTATCTTTGCGGTAGGTTGCGGATGTTGAGAGTCTGAAGCTGTACTTGTTGGTTTTGTTGGGTAGGGCGAGGTGGTTGTGTAGGGCGGGGTGGTTGTGTAGGGAGAGGTTGCTGGGTGGCTGGGGGCTGTTGGGTTTGGGTGGCAGGTGGCGAGGGAAGAAGAATTCTTCGATCTCTCTTGGGCATCATTCCCAAGAGAGTGAAGTCTCCCTCTTGTTCGCGGCGGTTGTTGGGTTGTTGGTTGGATTCAGGAGCGGTGCGGATGGAGGCGTGGGATTGGTGAGATTGCGCGGAGTGGATGGAGCTGGACTTTGAGGAGCATCGAGAGTTGGTTTGGGCTTTTAGGTGGTTGATTTCGGCTCTAAGTCGTTGGTTTTCGGTTTGGAGATCGGCGAGTTGTTTCGTAAATTGGTTGAAGACGGCTACCGCGTCGGTGGGTAGGGTGGTTGTTATGGGAGGGAACTCTTCGTGCGAAGAGAGCGATGGCGCCGTTTGGGTATGGCTCCGGGTTTTAATCGGAGAGCGGTTAGAGGAGGCCATTGTAGAAAGTTGTGGGGCGGAAGAGGACGAAGCAGATAGTTGCTTCGTTGTTAGTATCGGGGATGCGGACAAAAGCCGGACAGCGGACTCACTGCCGGAGGGAGTTTCCTCCCCGGTTAGAGGTTTCCTGACCCTTTTGTCTGCAGGTTAGTGTTTATATTTACCTGATAATATAATTCCGTCCTCCGTTAGTTGGGTAGTTGTATTTACTTCTGGTTGGTCTTGTTCTCTATTTCTTTGCTTCAAGCAACTTTCATAAATAAAATCGCTCTATAAAGAGCGGTATTTCATAAATAAAATTGCTCGATTCGAGCAGATTTTCGTAATAAGAGCGTCCTATAAAGGACGGGTTGAGATGAAAATCTCAATGTGTTTTGCCGAGTCCGGAGGCAAGCGCTGCTGGAAGTGCCTGGTTTGGGTCAGTGACCAGGTTATTCGCTGGAGCTCCTACTTGCTGGTGTCCTTCCTCGGTGGATGTGTTCACTGACTGGGGACCTCAGAAGAACTTCAGCAACTATATTAATAAACGCTAGTGGGGATATTTTAGCTATAAAAGAGCATGGCGGTTGGAAATCAACCAATATCGCAGAAGGTTATGTAGAACAATCTTACACAAAAAAAAAGAAAAATTTCTGATTTCATTATGGGAAATAATGTAGAGCCTGAACTTGATCAAAATCAGCCAAGCACTTCTAGAAGTTACCACCATTACAATGTGCTAAGCGAAAATATTTCAAATACTAAAGCTCCTATTCAAACCCTATCTTCTTCCAATGGTGTTCATGTAAGTGCTGCTCAAAACTGCACATTCAATATTAACATAAATAATTCTAAAATATAGTTAAACAATACTATGTATACTTAATTGTATAACATATATTGATCAATTTATTTAATAAATAATTCTTGTGTTCTTAATTATATTCGTTACCTATTTGTGTCGTAAATAAATTTTCAAAAAAAGGTGGGTAGGAGGAAAAATCATATGTATCACATGGGAGTAAAGTGCCTTTTCCTCCCTTATATGTTTACTACATCCTGCGGGGGAGAAAATGGCACTTTCCTGCCTAGTAATACAAATAGCTATTATTTACCAAATGTCAGAAGTAATTTAAACTTCTAATTATCAGATCACCAGTTGTGTAGAGCTTTCTAGTCAATCCCAATTAACCAATTGATAAAAGGAATAGAGGTAACTATAGGCAATTTGATTAAGGAACTCATAGCATACATCTCGGTAACATAATTACGTGAAACTACCTGAGAAAATAAAATTTTGTTGTACCTTTAGCAACGAGGTGAATTTCTACTGTACTTACAATTGAAAACATTTATACATTCATTTTGTTGCAAAAATCTATGAAATCAACAATTATTTCAATATTTTCATGCACTAAATTTAAGAAGTAACACATAAATACTCCAATATTTCGAGGCAGTTTCATTTTGATATAATATTGAATGTTCAACTAACAAAATATTCATAGGATTCTTCAGCAAGGCTGACTCAACTTCTTCAAACTTTGCCTCATCATTTATTGGAAGTTTTAGCAGCAAATCGATGATTTTCTAAAAAATGCATTGATAAATCAACAGGCATTAAAAAAATACAATAAAACGTACCTGTATTGATGCGTGAGGTCGTATGTATTAGCTCCACCCGTAGCATATAATACACCGTAGAAACATATTTAAACAACTTCACAGTGGCAAAAAACTGACTAATTAGTTAACGATCAAAAATAATTAATCATACTACTACTATTTCACCAATAACAATAACCTATATAAGATGGTCGAACCGCCATTTGACACTGGTCGTTACCGTCAACTGTCAACTGCAACTACTGACACATGCCCATGGAACAGAAAGAGCGTTTGAACAAAAATCAATAATCATAGAATATTAATAGAACTATTTGATCCGAATATTCTAAAAAGAATAATCTGAGGATATTCCAACTGGACTTACATTGAATATTCGATTTAGGTGTACCCACAGATATTCTAGATATCCCCAGAATAACCCTATAATATTTGGATATATATTTTCCAAATCGAAGACTGTCAGAACATCCCATGGATATCTGGTGCTATCTGGGTATACCCCGAAGTATAATATCACTTATATTAAAAAAAGAAACTGAAGCTGCTGTTGAAGAAACAAGAATCGGGAGAAAGTATTTCATGTAATAATAGAAAAACTTCTGAATTTTCTATCTTAGAACCGGTTTTTTACATCGTTTAAGAGTCAATAAATGAAGAGCATAAATAAATCTCACTGAGTATGTGTGAGAATATTAATTATTAAATACTCCTCAATTTAAACCATTAGTGGATAACACAAATCATTTAACATGTACCTTGGTTTTTACTGTTCAAGGTTCTACTGTATTATATCGCTTGATTTTTTATGCGTTTATCTATTTAGCAGTATTTAGGATTTCATTACAAATTACTTTCCTTTCAGATATCTCCTGTGATGGTTCAGCGATTCCTATGCAGTGGCGTTCACCTAAACATCTTACATCTTTACTAGGTTATAGGATCCATGTTATCTCATCAGGACGACAGGCTCGTTCCACTATTCTGATACAAGTAGCTGGTCTGCTTTCCTATTTCTCTCTTCTTTTATTGCTTCGTTCGTGTCCCGCTCTTGCACACTGACTGCGCTATAACGTTGTGTCTGCTTTAACTACATTCCATATCTATTTGGTGGATGGATCGTTACCGAATCATCTGCCAATTGTCAAATAGTTGTTGTTCTCCTTCGAGCCTGAATCGCTGTTCAGTGTGATGATGGTCGTTCGATTCCAGTTAAATCACTTGGGAAATATATTTATGATAATTGGCTGTATTTCTTCTAGGATTTAAGAACTTAAGCGCTGATAAAACTTTTCAATTATCATTCACACCACTTAAGCTTTCCTTCCATTTATAATACACTTTATACCACATTTAGAACTAACAACTGGTCTTTATATGCAATAAAAATTATAGTACATTTTACTATAAAGGGGTGTTTGATAATTGGGAAAATTTTATTTGTGTGATTCAGATTTTGGTTCATATTGTATTTCATTTTTAATACGGATCTACTGTCTAAAAAAATTATATAATCCCAAAAAATATTATTCAATACACGAATATATAAGAATTTCTTTTCGAATTAATTATACTTCCACTTGAAAATGAAATACTTATAAATTTAAATATATAAATACAAGATTTCACACTGTCATGACAATGATATATATTGTTATTTTTTTGTTCTATTGGTTTTGTAAGAATATGTCCGACTGTATGAAGTAGTGCAGGAAGTTTTTTTAATGTAAATTTTAGGGTTGTTTTAATAGTGGCGTTTTGAAAAAAATAACTATAAATCGTTGCCTATTATATACCTGATAAAAAGAAGCTGTTAAAATAAACAAACAAAATTAGTGCAGTTGCAAAAGCCCTATTCCACATTTAATTTGATTGTTGATCATAAAATTTATTATCTTATTGCTTTCTTTCAGTTATATTGTATCATATAAAAAAATTAGAAACTGATACTTTTGCAAATATCAAAACTGTAAAATAATTTCGATGATCAATTGAGCTTTTTAACATTTCATATAAGTAATAACCAAATGTCAATACAATCAGATACTTCTAATTAAAGAATGAATAGCAACACTGAAATTATGTGAATCATCAATAAATATTCCATATACTTTCCTTTTATACTTTCGCACCAAATTTCTTTTGAAATTCTATGTTTATTTTGTTACCAAGACAAGTAATCCGCAAAATGTCATCATAAAATATTGATCCCTCGTTTTTTAAAACTATTTCATAAGACAATCTCCAATAGCAGGTCCTTTATTCACTTGAATCTTCTCCGATTTGCTATTTTTCACACCATAATTCGTTTTTCTGATTTATCAGGACAATTTACTACGTTGAGTGCCAAGGAGGAATTAAATTAATGTCTCTGAGAAACCAACTCCCACTTTTGGTTTATTTAAAATAATTTTAATGTCAAATGCTTTGGAATTGTTAAGGGGTTTTGAGGTATATTTTGTAGTCATTTTTACTCAATTTCACAACTTTTTATAACAATTAACAGATCAATGTTTGTTATATAAGAGGTACTGGTTTTCAATTTGAAATATATATTTTTGTAGTACTTAATAAACCATTTATTAAAAAGTGCCAAACGTCCGAATGTGCCTCACAGTGGGGTACTTTGAGACAGCTGTGGGGTAGTTTGAATAACTGTGAGGTAGTTTGGAACTTCAGAATAGCAAACACAGGGATTGGTTTATCAATCAATTTTATTTTTATTGAAAATAATATTTCAGAATAGTACTAATTGTTAATATAAAAAACTAGAGAGTTTTCAAAACACAAACAGAAAAAATATTACTCATTGTATATTATAAGAAGAAAAATCTAAATCAAACACAATAAAATCTGCTATTCTTGAAGTACCAGCTTTATGGGTTGGTGTTGGAAGAAGAGAAATAATTTCAGATCTCAAGATTGTTGCTACAGAACCAACGTTCCCTTTTGCCCTGAGAAAATGTACCTCCTATTCTTCGTCTACGAACACAGATATTAGTTTGTCGACATAATACTTAACAGTATTTTTAGTACAAAATTTATCTAAGACAAAGTCATTCATAGATATCGAATCGAAAACTATTAATAGTAAAGGATACTTCACAGTTTCTTCTAAATCAAAATTACTTCCACTATCTGAATCTGATTTTTCATCATTTTTCACTGTTTCAATCATTTCTTCAACCTTCATATCTTTATCTGTTGAACTAGACTTGGTTCTTTGTGGTTTACGTATTTGTTGTTGTTTTTCTTGGGGTCGGAAGCATCTTAAAACACACGTTTCTTCACTTGCTTCTTTTTTTCAAAACCTTGCTTCTTTAGCTGTTTTTGCCTTTTATTTTCTGCTGCTTCTTCTACTTGATCCTTTTCTGGAGTACTGGTATAAATAGCAGACTTACCCCTTTTTGTCGAATTAGATTTGTTATTTGGATTGGCTTTTGGTAAAGGGTATATTTGCAATAATGACAGTTTTTTCTTACCGATGAGACTCGTAAATATTCTATCCAAATGTCGTTAAATATTTCAGAAACAATTTGATGTTTCCCCTCATCCTTGGTTTCATCTCTTGCGGGAAAAGCAAACATGAACGTTGCTGATAAATGACAGATATCATCGTAAGAAACTGATCTGTTATTTGTTAAAGGTCGACTAAGAATTTTTAAAGAAACAGATTTACTACTCGTTGATTGCTGACCAAGATTTTCAGAAGAAACAAATGGAACAGACATTGATTTTTCACTTATTGATGGCTCGGTCCCGGATTTGTTGTCTAAGTTTTCCTGTACAACATATTTCATTCTGTTGATTGGCCAGATCCCTGCATTCTCGAATGAGGTTATAATGTTAGTTGGTGTAAATGTCTGTAAGAAGGGTGTCGCGGTTAACATGGCAATGTCTTTGATACGAATACTTCAACAGGATTACTGCGTAGGTAGTCATCAAAAGGAATTTTACATTTAAATTTGAACTTAATCTAACGGTTGCATTTTATGAGTGTGATGGGGTGGAAATATCAATAAATGAATTCCATTTTCACGGCAGTAACGACTCGAATCTACTGAAATGTGGGTTGCATGACTGTCGAGTAGAAGGAGCAAAGGGTTCTCTTTTGAAGAAAGTGTATATTGCTTAATATGTTTCAGTAGTTTTGAAAATGTTTCTGAATCAATCCATCTAAACTTCTTTCCAAATGCTTTAGAACCTGGTACACAACCAAGCAGGTACTCATTCTTAGTTCGTATCCTGGGGTATATGTAATTAGGTGGAAAGGCTGTGCTAATAGCTGATGTTATGCCACACAAAGTAACGTTGCTTCCCCGTTCTCTGGAAACAATTTGTCCAACTTGTTTCCTTCCAACTGGAGCAATAACTTTCGGGGCTTGCAACACCGTGAACACCTGTTTCATCTGCCTTTAAAAAATTCTATCAGGTAGGAAGCTGTGAAGATCTTGCAGTGTCAAATAGTTCTCAAAAACCAAACCGACGTTGTATTTCGTAAAAGCTGTAGATCTGGCTAAACTGATGTTTTCTGGTTTTCTGTTAGACAACTTCTTATGTCTCTCCAGCTATACATCCAGTCTTTATTCGAATTCCAGGACTCTGGTGCGTTTCTGGATAATGCAAGAACGTACTGGTATGCTAAGCATTAATATATGTCAAACTAAAGTGTATGTTCGAGGACTAGGTTAAATATTTCCTCGTCGACGGTAAATATTTATCTTGATCCATATGTGGATGTGCTGGCCTTCGATCTATCATCATCATTACTATTTCTTGAATCGTATTGTGCTTCATGACTTTGGTGATATTTTTTTATTCGATTAAAGATGGTCGACTTCTTTATGTTGTAATGTTCTGCGGCTGCTCTTACGGGAACATTATTATCGGTGATGCTATTTACAGCAGCAGCCATATTCTCCTCTGATATAGATGATCGCTCCGCGTTTGCTTTGTAGTTACGAATCATCCTGCGCAGAAATAGTCAAGTATAAAATCGATCAATTTATATATCAAACTTAAACGGGGCACATTGGGAAAGTCCCAATCTGCCCCACTTGTCGTGTCTCAATCTAGCCGACGTCAACTTTTAGCAAGAAAAATGTTATATCTATAATTCGTTCCAGCTGAAGATAACCCTACTTCACACAACTAATTCATGACGAAATATATTGCATATAAACTTCATCACAATCATCTTTAGCAAGTTACAGCCTCATGAATACAATCAAGAAATACTCACTCGGATGAGCACAAAACAGAAACCTTTTAAACAGAACTCTGACAGCTACTAACATCAATAGGCACAAGTACATTACTGATTTTGACCTGGCTGTTAACTTTTAAATCTAAATAAAACGCGCAAAATTCAAACTGTCCCAATGTGCCCCAAGTCCCAAACTACCCCACAATGCCCTAAATGATTTTCTAAACTGACCTCAACCACTTTCAAGGTCACCAGTAGCTGTCCAGAAGGCTGGACAATGGTCTATGCACATGGTATTATCGTATATGTCCCGATGTCGAGTTAACTTGACATAAAAGTAAATATTCATCTAAAAACTTCAAAAACTTGTTATTTATTTATTTGCTTTATTCAATATAAGAAAGGAGAAATGTTTGGCCTAAATACTATAATATATCAAGAGCAAGTAATTTTTAAAACAGGGGTGAATACAGAGACCTAGTTTATCTGGACAAACTGGAAGAAATATCTTGCTCTCTTTCGAATCTTTTTGGTTGACACTGACGGCGTCTCTTGTTGAAAACAATACAGAAATTTTCGAACTTTTAGAAACAATGTCATAACAAAAGAACAAAAACCATTAAAACTTAATACAAAACACTTCTAAATGTCTCAGAGTTAATTATGAATGTTGAATCAAAGAAACTATAAATTCGTACATTCCACGTCTATCAACGATAGGATTTGGTAGTATGTTTACAATATCCTGCTGAAGTACAGTATCAACATCGGTATTTATTGGCAATACGAATTTGTTTCCTTTAGATCGTGTGAATTCAACTATCCACCCATCATCCGTATGTTCTGATACAAGTCCTACGTAATGTTTGATTATTTTTTTGGGCAATATTTTACCAATATCCAGCTTCCGACAAATACATTCATACTTCCTGTTGAATTATAATTCTCTTTATTCGTGTCTTCATCATTTGCGTCTTCTTCCTCCTCCACTTCTTCTTCCAAAAGTGTATACAGAAATTCGTTGGTGTTATCCGAATTCATTAATATTGCGGTAATCGATTCTTAGTCTTCGCTGCTACTATTTGGCATTGCCTCTTTGTAGTTTTTTCTTTTTGTTTTCTTTTCTCTTCTAAAACATCAATAGCTTGTGATGTCAAAATTTCAGATCCAGGGCATAACCGCTTTTTATTTTTCGTTGGTGCGTTCGGAAATTACTTTACCGTTGATAACAACAAATCTTCAAAAGTAACGTTCTCCTTTTTTCATAGACCTGTACTTGATGAAGCTGTAATTGATTCGGTTTTATCCACTCTCCCAGCAATATTTTTTGTTGCGTTGGGAGTGACAGTTTCGCTTATAGCAGCAGCTGTAGATTATCTTCGTTGAGAAAACATTTCTTCTGTTTCGGTGGTTCCTTAATTACAGTTTTCGTGTATGGATGAACTGAGACGTCCAATCGTCGTCCATTTGTTCAGCAAGTCTGGTGGAAAAGATGTTCCAGGGATGACGTTACGGTTAGTAGGTACAATTCCATTTTTTTTTAAACCATTATTAATTACTTCCGGGTTCACCTGTTTCCATGTTGTACACAAAAACTGGGAAAATATTATTTGTTTGGGTAATTTGCGACCTACATGCTTCCGTTGCCAGGACGTCCAATCGTCTTCCATTTGTTAAGCATCTTGTTGAAAAGATGTTTCAGGGATGACGTTACGGAACAATTCCATCTTTTTTGAAACCATTATTATTTACTTCCGGGCTCACCTGTTTCCATGTTCTACACAAAAAACTGGGGAAATATTTGTTTCAGTAATTTGTGACCTACATGCTGCCGTTGCCAGGAAACAAATTTTTCATACTATTTAACTTTGAAAGATTTAAAAACAGCCAGATCAAGTGGTTGTAAAAGGTGACTTGAATGCGGCGGTAACTTTAAAATTATAATCTATTCTCGCATAGCCACTTCTAACGTCTCGATATTCATATGAGTGGAATGTCCATCGTAAATAATTAGAACAGGTCTTGTAAGGGGAAGCGACGGAATTATAGTGTTTATGAAGTAATTTTTGCAAACGACTTCTTCCTTCTTTCTTTGTAGCTGCATAAACAGTACCCTCAAAATCGGTGCCTGGTGGAGCTATCCATTGATCCCATAAGTGTAGGCCCATATAAATTATTAGTGGCGGAGCTTTTTGGCCAGCGGCACTACACATAAGAGCAATAGTGGTATTGTCTTTCCCTGGAGAATTAACTGTTCTTGACGAGGGTGCATTTATACCTCCTAGTTTAGTCTTCTTCGGATCAATACATAGGCTGCTTTCATCCAAATTCCAGGTCCTTTCAGGTTTGTCGCGAAGATAGTATTCATCCATTATTCATTTTGATAAATAAAAATATTTATTAATTACAAAAGGGTCAAGGGCCTTCCATGTTTTGTGGAAACTTTGATACTTAATCTGTGTCGCTTTTCAAACCCCAGAAACCAATCTTCGCCTAGAACGCCATCCTTGAAATTAGTTTCAATTTGGTTAGTCTTCACAAAGTTACCCACAATTTCTAAAACTCGTTTCCTTGATAATCCATATCCCCACTTCTCCATAGTTTTCAAACCATTGGCTAATCTAACTTCGTCACTAGTAGAAATTGACGTTGGACGTCCTTTAGTTGCTTTTTTTGCCCCCCGTATACCTTTTACACGAGAATTTAGGCCTGCTAATACATAAGACATTGCAGTGTTGAGATAAGCTGCCGAATATTTCCCTTCATTAGAAGTTTTTCTTTTGTAGCAACGAACCATTATAGTAAAGTAGTAAAGCTTTTAAAACTTGCTCAGCAACTGTTTAAACTAACTATTCAAGAGATCCATTTATAATTCCAGGAAGTTATATAAACGGGGTAAATGTGATATACCATGACACATTTAACACCGCTTGGAATAATACATTTACCCCAACATCATTATTCCAAGGGCAAATGTGTTTTAGAAACATTCTGAGGATAATATTAAGTATTTAATTGAATAAACAATATAATATGTTTTCCTAAATTACTATGATCTATTAAGTAAATAGAAATTAGATTAATACTCCTACTTACCGCAAAAATAATATATTATTGCACGAACGGGGTAAATGTAAAACAAAATTTGCATAAAAGCGAAACGCACTTTTCGCTTATCTGTGCTCAACTGAAATCCAAATTTGAATTTGGACAGTTTCTAGTGGCGGTTCACTAGACTAGCCTATTTCGAGCTCTGTCTAATAGGTGGCGCAAGCATATCTATTTAAATGACCACTTTTAAACCGACTATCACAATTGCCCCATTATTACACATACCCCACTTCACCTTAACAGTTTTTCGGTGGGTAGAGTAGTAAGCAATCATTTGATCTGATTTTATTTTATTATTAGATATATTGCCCTGAATTTCGACCATAGAATCTTTGTGAGCTCAACATACCTTTCATCACTCCAATTAGTGAGTAATAGTGGCCCTTTCTTTCCCAAACTGCTTCACCCTTCTTTAGTTTGGCTTTCAATGTTTCCATGTGGTTTCCTTTTCTATTTTCACGTAGAGTTCCTACCAAAGCTGCTTTTTCCTTATGCAAAATTTCAGTCAAAGAAACACTAGTGTAAAAATTGTCAAGGTATACTGTATGGCCCTTTTCTAAATAATCCTCCATCAATTCTTTTACCACTCTTTCAGCATGTGATGATTCTTCTGAAACTAATCCCGTGTAAACAATTAAGTTACCAACAAAGCTTTCGTCAGTTGATAGTTCATAAAATTTTATGCCATATTTATGACACTTTTGTCTGATATATATATATTGTAGCAATGATAATCCATATTTCCAGTTAACCATGGCTTCATCAATCGATAGGTTTTGTCCAGGAAAAAATATTTGTTCAGTGTAGTATTTTCATAAAAATAGGTCGAATCTTGAACAACCTATCATTCTTTTCGATTGTAGCATGATCGACAAATCTAAGGGCCTTTATAATTATTTAATACATAAGACAAGAAGCGCCACCAGATAGATATTAGTTGCCGATTAAGCTACATGTTGTCATATTTTGCTAGATATTGCTATCAACATCCTCAAATCTATGTTGAATTCCTTGACTATAACTGACTAGACCTAATCAATTCATTCCCGTAGCCCGATAACAAATCGAAGTGCATAAACCCGCAGTTAACTGGACGTGTGCTATATAGAACTCTGGAGGATGGCACTCAACGTGTTAAATAATGCTTGGTTCTTATTTCTTTTAATTTTATAGAAACTAATAGTTATCGAAGGAATGTCCTTTATTTCAGACAAAAGCTGTATGTGGTACTTTTATAAAGCGAGTTATAAAAAATTAGTCATATTATCTGATCACTTTGGTTATCTATACTTATTGATCTGGAATGGATTTATTATTTGCGCTGGGGCCCCAATTTAAACACAAATATATTTATGTTTATACCTACCTGTCACCTTTTTATGTTAAAATTATTATATAAAACAGCAACTAACTCATACAAATAATAGTAAATAATATTGTATAAATTTTCAAAACGCCTTGTAGTTTATTAATCAGCAGTGTGAAAAAGGGGCGAGGAACTGGCTAGTTGCACGTGTTGAGTGATATGAGCGTGCCATACCCACCTGTCGCCACTGTTTTATGTCATTCATTCTCATATGTTGTTCTCCATTGATGTTCACCCAACTTTTTTCAAGTGTGTTTGATTTGAAATAAAAAAAATTAAATAAACAAAAGAGATATTGTTATATTCTATTTGCCATCATAAATTTTTAATTGTGTGAAATAAGTACATTTTTTCTCTCTAATTAATATTTAATAGAAAGTATTTCGTCTGTAAGCTATTCCCTAGAGTTTTCAGCTGATATGTAAGAACCGTTTAAATATAAAACAAAGTTTATTTTTAGTACCAACATTTTTGTATTACTCAATTCTATTGCTTTCTGATGTTTTGTCAAGTAGAATCTATTTCAGTATTTTCTCCTGTTGAGATAATAGATTAATGTTCAAATTTTTCATATTTTTTGCTCCCTCCTTACGCCATAATTCCGTTTGTCTTTTTTACTGGCGTTAACATTAACTAATTCTCTGATTTCTGACACACTAGTTTCTTCTATACATTTTTCTTTTCACTTTTACAGGCCTGAAATAGATTTAGTTAGGGTTATTAAATTCATATGAAAATTAAATTAATGAAATTGACTGTCTTTTTATATCCTTAAATTGTCTCCAAATTCACAACTAAACTAGAGGAAAATTTTCTAAACAAAACTGTTACTTAAGTAGTTTTAGTTTATAGATATCTTGAATTCCTATGACATTCTGTTCGGATTTACTTTCCATTAGCTTTATAGCAACAACATTCAGACTGTATAAGAAAGAAGCACTTCATAACTATCGCATAGCCAGTGCTTATCCTCTAGCAAAATATTTTTGATTTTGATCTATTTATTTACAGTCATAGAGGCAAATTGACGTATATATACCTCAGAAATAATATCTATAGGTCGTGAAATAAATTCTGAAAAACTGTACTCAGTATACTTTTTTTCGAAGAACCAATGGGTTTTTATCTATAAATAAGAAATAAGTACATTGAGAGATATAAAAATCTTCTTAACTGACATACATAATGTACGCGGGTTCACCGATATGTGTCGACTTCGCCTTTGGTTCTATTGTAAAACGTGATAATTTCAGGTTTGCGGTCGTCTTTCGCTGCTGGATCGATATTGCATCGTCAGATGCATACTTGATGCCAAAATGACGTTCTTACCTTACCTATACGATACAACTGTGATGTCTTCGCTAAATCCGAAAATGATTGATTTCTCTGCTCGGGATTTGGTGTTGACAAATTCGGACAGAAGTTAGCACTTGTTCTTCGGGATTGTTCCCATATATGCAAGGTTATGACTTTTGGATAATTTCGAGATCAAGTTAAAAGAAGTAAACCAATTATCACACGTCAAATTTCTACTAGTTCCGGAAATAGGCTCCACCAACCTATCAACAATACTTGCTGGGCCATTTTTGTGGCAATATTCAGGATGTAAACCGGCATAAATAAAAGGTTACTTGTATAGTGCGTTATAGCATCTACCAGGGCAAATATCTTCACTCCGTATTTATTTGGAATATATTGCTTGAAACCGCACCTGCCCCAAAATGCGTGTCCAGCTTCTCGTCTATAGTCGCATATTCACTAATAGTAGAGGCTCGTTTGCAATTGGCTATGAATATTTCAAAACTAGACAATTCTGAGCTAACTTGTCAGTTTTTCTTCTATCCTCTCTGGTGTCGACATCGTCAAAAACAAAGACATTTCAACAAAAATAAAAATCGGTCTTGTGACATCCACAGTCAGAATCTTTCAACCCCAGTGGCATTTTGTCTGTCCCAGATTTCTCCTGTATTCAGACGGCTACTTTTGAGACATCCTGCCAAGTGAAGTAAGCCCAACAAAGCTTTTTTTCCAAAACATATATTTCTTTAGCTGCAGGTGTCCTCCCGTAATTCATCGAGACTTTACGAATGCACTTATTAGTCTCCAACATTCGAGCTCGGTTTTTGCGGACTTGTCATATCCTCGTACACCAGGCAGACGACATACTATATTAGACTGCCGCGTTCTTTCATTTCTGGGACCCACATGCTTTTTCCATTTTGTTTCCCGATCTTTTCCAATAAATGACGGGAGTGTAGTTTTTTTCATCGTACTACCGGTATAGGGGCTGATACATAGTCTTCGCTCACATTCTTTTCTGCTACATCACTATCCGTTTCAGGTTTTTCAACGTCACCAAGCGTGTTCGTAATATCACTAAGTGCGTGCGTCGTTCCAATATCGCTATCCTTGTTGTTCCGATTGTACATCAGTTAGAGGAGCTGCTTCAAAATATTCCTCGTTTTCATCGGACCCAACTTCTAATAATAATCGATTAAAGCGTGTGATTTCCTCTTAGTAAGATATTATCTAAATAAATTAATAAGAGCAACATTTTAACAATAGAATTAATAAGGAAATTTTTCCTCACCTTATTTCCAACATTGCTGAGAAATGTAACCGCACAAATTTGAAATAAAAGTTACGTCAACGGTAGCGCCAAGTCTCACAAACTTCGAGCTTCGAGGTTGATTTCTCAGAGATTATAGAAAACACGTTCAAATAGTTTTGACAAGTTCAATAGAACAACGTAATTGAAAGGTACATGGCAAGACGGCTCCCTCCCTAATCAAATAGCATAGGGAGGGAAGAGCGCTGGGTCTGTGAGACTTGGCGCCAGTACTCCAGGGTTAATTCAAATACCTGTGGTTCTACTTAACAAGCAAATAATAAGGGCCATACATGCCTCTCACTTGTATACTATATGATGAACTGAGCCTAACCACACTGTGGCTCAACTTTCGTGAATTTCAAGTGATACTCAACAAGCGTTTTCGAAAGGCACTGGGCAAATACCTGTTCACAGTATATCATAGAACAATATGGCTTCAAAACAAGTTAGAACTACCATAGAATGTCTCGTAATGAATTGGTTGTCGTATTATTCAGCTGCAAACTCATTGCCGTAGATCACACAGGGCTTTCGTAATATATTCATGAATCACTGTTGCTTTGAATAATTCCCCAATAACATCTGCCATATTGTGAACCTGAAATCTAAACTTATATTCTCGTTTAAAAGAAGTGTTTTTCAGCTTATTTCCAGGTAGTTATATCTAATTGTGAGGTGAGGAATTACAGAATACTTATATTAGTGTTGTGTTGCCATCTGCATGCAACAGAAACTTGTTTAATTGTGTTGATTGACCAAAAAATTGAAATCTGCAGTAAATAGTTTTCATCTTAACTATTTGAATTTAATCTTGAATATTTTTTTAGGAGAAAAGTATACACATATTTAAATTTGATGCTCCATTTATTGTTACTGTTGTTGTTACTATTTCATCACATCACATTATGTTAAACTATTCTTATATATTTGTTTGAAACGACAATTTTGATTATATCTCAAGGGAATGGCTTACTTGATATTTATACAAGAAAATACATCTTTGTCTTCGCTAAGAGTTGTACTTATTTTGTCTTCATTGTACAAATTGTGTTATATTAAATGGTTAATATTAACTGTACTCTTTGTCCGAGAGAAAACTGTCTTCACCAAATGTGTGTATATAATGTGTACAAATATATGTTTATTTATTGTACCCAACAAAAGTATTCAATAAATATGAATCTCCAGCACCAATGTCAAAATAAATAATAGAAAAAATGTATAGGTATAATTCACTAGTGTTCTCAGCATAATTTTTTGAAAGGTGTCTTTGAAATATAATAAGAATTGTTGTATTAACGAAAACTCGATGTTCTATCTTACATAGACTACAAGAGACGTGTCCGGTATTTAACTTTAGATTCTTTTTGCACCTAGCACTGAATTTCAAATTTTGATTTTGCTTGGCGTTCTTCTGGCAGTTTGTGGAGTTGTAGCCATCTCTATCTTACTAATAGGATGTGTTGAAAGTTTTCTGCTTTAATGTGTTTTTCTACTAAATACCGAATGGATCTAACATTTTCCATTTCGTTTAGATGTCTTTTTACATCTTCCAAGTGTATTCGCTTATATCCACACCAGATGATAATCCTGTTATTCTTTTATGATAGTATAGTAGTACCATTTCTTTCATATATTCATTAAGGTAACTGGTAACTACCTAAGTACTTTGCTCAACATTACATCAGTCAGATTCTACAACATTTTTAAAAACTATTTTGATTTAAATTTTGTGAATTTAAACAGGTTTTTGAAGAAACTCTTGCTTTGTTTCAAGTCAAAGTAATAAAAATGCATCGCAGATAAAAAATTGTAGACATACCTAACAAAACCTTAACTAAAAGAGTTGATGCTGCCTCTTCTTACTGTATGTTTTAGATAATATATAAAAATGCTGTAGTGTTTCATACCTAAAACTTTTCTAGTGACAAACTGTTTCAAATATTTTCACTCGGACATGGAGTTTGTGTGAATGATTCTGTATGTCAGCGCGTTGAATTATTATATATCTAATCTTATTGAATTCTGTAAATTTACTCTATAATATATTATATACATATAATTATGGTATAGTTAATTACTAGGTAATATCTCAAACCAACTATCGGATAAACCTTAGAGAATATCAAAAAAAATTCATATGGCGTCCCTTAACTTTTATACAAAAACTATAACAATCTTGCTTTGAATCCTTTGTAAGACCTTTGAGGACTGTTTTCGATTTAAATGTGCAATCAACTTATTTTATGTGACTGATATTTACGCTTAGAAAACTTTATTTTTTTCGAAATTATATCTGAAGGTGTCAGTGTTGGTACAGTTCGAAAAACGAGATCTTTTGATCTTATAACATGACATTTTTATTGGCAAAGGTTTTGTTATTCTCGTTCGATATAATAAATTAACTATCCGCAGAATATTGTATAAAACTGTTTTACTCGCAATCAGCAGCTTAAAAAAATTTAAATTACATTATCTTTTCGCGGTTGTAAAAATACTTCTCACAATAAAATAGTACCAAACATTTGAAATTCATAATTACATCACATTTATATTCGAGAATATAAAATCTCACTTAATGTAATAATGCTTTACCAAAATATAAATGAAGATGAAGTGATAAAAGCGAATATTAATAACATTTTCGACTCTAGTAATAAGTAATTAATTACTTTTATCCACAATCACTACATTATGAGACCATAATTTAATTTCCTCTTGCCTTTTAATGTGGTCTATCAAACTTTGGTATTTGATAAGTCATGAAACGCGCTATAAAACGCTCAAAATGAATTTATTCATTTGTTAATATTCACATCAATATTCTTGTTAATAGACAAAACATTGTCATATTTTTTTTTTGTTTTATTGACGAAAACCATTAACAACAACCATAGCGGGAATTGAATTTCATGACATTGTTCATTGCGACTTATTCTTCCTGAAACATTTCCGCTGTTCTTAAATTATTTGATCAACTTGTTTTACTATGATATATCTATATTTCTGTGCATTTTTTACATCGTCTTCAACACAAAATTTTGTCCATGATGATACTGCAAACTTTTTATTCATACTCTTAGGGTTTGTAATGAACTAGATTAGTGGAGTGTAGTTGTCGTTCACTACAGCACATAAGTAGATGTGCTGTTTGTTTTTCGTAGATAAGGTTGTGGAAGGAAGGACCAGTCGTAATTTTAAGTAACGTTTAATGAAACACTTAAATACAACAATATTAAACACGTAAATCACTTTACAAAAAAATAGTAACAATATAGAGCAACAAGTTCGCTAATTCTCGAACGAAGTCACAGAAATTTGCACGTTTTATATTGCGTCGTAACACGAGATATATTTTGATACTTCAGGTAAATCGTAATTTTTCCAGTTTTTTAGTTTAAAATTGATATAATTTGATACTAGTTAAGAGAGATTCGTTAATCTAGAAATAGTTTTCACGCACCTTGTATGTTTCGAAACTGAGGAATTGTCACACTTTTTTATGTCGACCGATCGAGAGTGGTACTGATTGATGCTGAAAAACTGACTACTCTCTGAATGAATGTTAATTTCTATAGATATATTATTGGGTCGCAAGTTTTGGGGGTAGAACTTCCTGGTACTGACTGTAGCTCTTTCAGTTGAATGGTGATATTTTGACGTAAAGTTTATTAACCAATTACCATGAAGCGATACATTGTGTCCGTTTAGTTATTTTATGTCAATTCATAAAACATCTATTTCGAATACTTGAGATTTCTCTATTCATTGTATAAGGGTTTGAAATATTGTTCACAGTGCTAATTGAAGGATCGTAGATCACTCAAAGTTATTTGTTGTAACATATTAATGAATTTGGGAAGTTTCATAATCTCTATTTATAAAAAGATCATTTGACCCATTTAAAATTCAATTGCTTGGACTCGCGTTGAGAAGGCACGTATAGAAACTAACTAGCTAACGTTTACGACCATTAAAGTAAAGACTAAGGCCTTAACGTGACAATAGACATTCAAACTTGTCCGAGAATTCATGGAAATCTGAAAGTTCTTTTGATTGATTTGGCATCGTGATATATACAGCATGTCATATCACAACACATATTGTGAAAATATGCTATGAGTAACTACCTATTCGTTTATTGCTCTCTTCACTCCTTTCCTTTTTCCCAATTATGGAACTTGGCTTATATTTTTTCTTAGTGGTCATTTGATTCCACGTCATCAATCTAAATTTGCTTTCCGAACTTCTTCGCCAGGACCAGGTTTGTTCGGCAAGCTACGTGCACAAAACACCAAAAAATCTATAGGAATGATCAGGGTAGGAGAACGAATACACCAGATTCAACTTAACAAACAATTACATCTATATTGCAGTATGACCCTCAATTAAGATAAGTTAACAGTTTACGGAGAAAAGAAATATTTGAAGACAGATATGTTTCTGATGAACCCCAAGGGAAACGCGCCAAGGTCGAATGCCAGGCTGGGGTTTTGACTCGTTCAGCCGAAAGAGTTAAAACTAAACAAAAACTGATAAAATTAAAATTACAACAAAGCGAAAAAAACAAGACAGGAAATTGGTTTTGATGGCCTAAAAAAGGTTTCAGCTATTTATAAAGTTATTCCACCAAAAAAAAAACAATTATGGGAATCGAGGAAACTGTGTTCCTATAGTCAAACAAAAATTTACCAGTTATTTATAAAATCAAATATTAACCTTGTACAAAAAATACAAAAGAGTGTAAATAGTTGGGGGTGAGGTTTTTCACTCCCAGGCAGAGTTTCCCTGTATACAAATACGACGAACAGTACGTCACTTATACAATTTCTTCTATCCCTTCCTAATATTTGGGATTAGGGTTCCGCGTGTGAAAGTACGAATATGAATTTTCAAGTTAAGATAGCAAAAAATATCTCCCACTAATAAACAAATTGTTTCAAAAATTTACAGAGTGGCTCGTCTTTTTATTTAATCTCTGATCTGGAGCCTGGTGATTTGGTTTCCGGTACTTGAGTACCTGAAGGACGCGCCGACAAGACGATGATTCACTTCTGAACTATTTCCTGGGGTCTTGTCTGAGGGGCAGTCCTTACTGCCGATGATATCTAAATATCACCTGAAACACTCAGAACGCGACGCAAGGAAAGTAGTTTCAGAACAACACATAAAAAAAGAAGTTAAAAGAAACTGATAACCGTAATTGCGTCATACGACAGGGGACCGCTACGCCAGTGTCGAACTACCCGATACCTTCGCGAACGAACAACGTCTCTTTTTGGACAAATTGCGTCCCTTCTTTTACTATGAATTTTCCTCCTACGTTTTTGGGTTACTTCGCTGTGTAAGCGAAAACATATGTTTTAAATGTCGCATTGTTTGTACTAATAATATATATTTTTTTCAACAATTTTGTTCAATATTTATAAAATTCGTTTTGGTGTTTTGCAATCACTATGTTTAGAAAAGTTGTGTATTTAAAAGTACTTTACTAATGTTTTGGCGAATACTTCTTCTGCTTATTCATATATATATATATATATATATATATATATATATATATATATATATATATATATATATATATATAGGCTCTTGGGCCTGTTCTATACCGATTAGTGCTGCAATCTTATTTGGAATGTCGATTGCCAGCTGTATCGCCATCTTTTAAAGGGCCTCCCTGGTGGTCTGGTGCTACATGGTTTTAGATCTCTTGCTATTCGGGCTATCCTACCTGCGCTCATTCGTGTAACATGTTGGTTCCACTCCCGTCTTCTCTGTCTTGCCTATCGTACAACATCTTGTACCTTGCATAGCTGTCTTATCTGATTGTTTGAAAATTTATCTTTCAATGTTTTGCCAGCGATTGATTTTAAAGTTTTTATTTCTGTTCTCACTATTCTTTTTGTTTCCGCTGTGTCGGCTCTCGTTTCTATTGCATATGTCAATATTGGTCTAACACATGCTTTATATATACGAACTTTCCCATCCAGTCTCATGTCTTTGTTTATCCAAATAACATCCCTCAGACAACCTGATATGTAAGATGCCTTATTTGCTTGTTTTAGCTCTCCGTAGCTGGATATTTCTATACCCAAGCATTCGAACCTTGTAACCTGCTCTATTATTTCATCGTCAATTATAATCTTGCATCGTCTGGGTTCTCTTGCCGTTACCATAGTTTTGGTCTTTGTGGTTGATATTTGCATGTTATATTTTTCCGCCGATGTTCTGAAGGCATTTACCATACGTTGTAGGTTGTCCTCATTGTCTGATAGAATTGCATCGTCTGTATAGCACAAAATTTTTATTTGTTTTCCTCCAAACCCGTATCCGTGTCCCATGTTTTTAACTTCTTCTGTTATTTTATCCATTACTAGATTGAATAGTCAAAGGCTTAAACTATCTCCCTGTCGAATTCCTGATGTCATATTTACTTTCGATGTGATTGGCTAATACGCGGTTTAGTAAACAAAAAGTAGGTCGAGTTTTCGCATAATTTTGTTTGGACTTCAAAATATGTATTATTTTGTCGTCCATTTTTCGGTATTGTAGTGTCGTAAATAATTAAGTATGATAACGTAAAACACTTTATTTACTACGAAATATAACACAAATTATTACCCGCTAAATGCGTGCAGTCAAATATTACAATCAAAAACTGACAGTTGTCTTAACATAAGAATGTCATGATACTACAAGTATGGTGTCCACAGTGTTTTAATCTGTGATCAGTAAACAAATCATTAGCCAGTTAAACATATGTGAAATAATTATCTCCAGATTTGTCTATGGTTTTGATAAGACGTTTGACTATACTTGCATCATCATTAGGTACCTACTTGGTAAGCTCCGTTTGACTGTTTTCCAGGATAAATTTCCATGTTATTAACATTGATAATCCAGGAGTCGACAATAGCATACATTTTGATCCAATATTTCACGGGCTTGTTGGTAATATACTGTCGGAAGTGGCAACGTCCTCTAAAAGTCTATAGTATTTCGTCAATGGTGACATACTTCCCTAGAAAGAACAACGTTGGACAAATTGGTCAAACACTGATCTTATTGGTACCAGATTGTCTATCTTTGATCTTTGAGATCTTGCATCCATATTATCAAATCTAAAAAGCACATATGTAATTTCTCGCGTCGTAAGATTGTTCCGAACACAAGCCATCGACTTGATCGCTGCGCGTTTGGTAGATGAGACTTTAATTTATTTTCATCCACCACGACCTCCCAACCCACATCCCAACAATCTTCAGCTGGTTAAGGCATTTCTAAAATATTAAATCAATTTGACAAATGAAGACTGAAAATGCTAGATTTCAACTAATAACGCGAGACCCGCCGGGTTAAATATGCATTATTACAAATGGAATCGATAAACAATCGAAAATGCATAGTAAGACACCTCCCGATGTTGAATTTCAATTATTTTGAGGTTACTGCTGCTCCGCTGAAATTTCGGCGAATCTAGTACAAATTGAGTGTGATTGTGGATAATGTTATATTGCACGGGTGCTATTTAAACACTCTTACAATAAATAACTTATTAATATTTGAATGATAAAATAGAACGTTTCGAATAACTTCCATTTCACATATGGCACTACTACTAAATCAGCATAAGTTTTTGGTATGGTAAGAATTTCTGATAATATGAACTGAATAACGTTCAAAACAAAGCTTTGCGCAGCTTTTTTAACAATGTATCTGTTTATTTAAATACTTTCGAATTATGTGATTTGACTAGATTTGTTATAGTATTGAACTGTATAACTACCAACACTACACCAAAGACGACCTATGTATATGTATTGAAGTTTGGGACAATTTGTTCTGTTTGACTTTTTTAAAAATTATATTTAGATGTGTAAGGCTAATCACACTATTTTAACTAGCGTCATCATTGAATTGTTCTCATATTTAATCACTACCTCTCACTTGTATATATATATCTACAGTTGTAGCATTATATTTGTTTTTATTATATTTTTTTTTATTTCGAGTTTATTTTTTTGTTGTAGTAGTGTATTATCTAGTTCTTCTGGTGCGAAAGGAATGTGGTACAACTAAGCAATAACGACATTTTTCCGTATATTATAGTTACATAACATGTCATAGGATAAACAAATACGGAAATAAACATTGCCTTTACATTATTAAATAGGCTTTGTGAATTAAATGTAGATTTGGATGTTAATTTATGGAAAAAGTAAACGATGCACAACTATTTTATCGTTGTTTGTATGGTGTAATCGAGTTTTTTTCTAACAGCAGTTAAATGGAATAATATTAGAGTTGTTTGTACTCCCATTTTACCACAAACTTGTAACAATTTCGGTAGTTGAATGAAACCCATTAAGAACTTCACTCGAATGTTGAGGTTTTTAATGTGAAATACAATTTTTCTGCTCGCATTTATAAACTGATTTCTACAATACTTGAACCTATTGGTGAATATTTTTTCAATGAGCTTTTATTCTAAGATGGGTGGAACTAATCCAATACAACTTTGGATACAGTAGTTGATTGTGATTAAAATTTTTATTCCGAATCAAATCATGTAACATATTTAATATATGGGGCATTTCCCGCCCTTTCCTAATTTGAACCGAGAGACTAAAATAAATTAAATCGTAAGAATAAAAATGTTGTGTTTTGTTACAGAATTATTGATAAAAATTATAAAAATTCGATCTCTGAACTTTATAAATGTTTATTGTTATAGAACAAGAAGTTGATGGAGGAGTTTATTTATAATTTTGACAGAAACATAACTTAAAATTTATCCAGTTTTTTCAAAATAGTTTAAATTCTTCTTCTGTTGTTATGAAACAAGAAATTGATTTACAAACGATATTTTAACAAATCTCCCCCAACTTTAGTGCATACATTTTCACGATTTATTTTCGAGTCACGAACTTTTTGTACCAGGTTCTCGTCTCCACTACATGTGATGTCCTCTGAAGATTCGGAGTAAACATTTTCTTTTCTTTCGAGAATTTAGATCTGGTGATTTAGGAGGCCATCGTGCTAGTTCACATTTTCCAATCCAACAGTTGGGGAATTTTTGATTCTATAAAGGTCTCACTTGTTTGCCATAATATGAAGTAGCACCACCAACAACTCTATCTAGTTGCTGAAAGAACTATATCGAACAATGGCAGTAAAAAAATGTGAATATAACGCTGAATTACGTTGGTTAGGTAGAGTGTCAGGACCAATTACGTTATTATTTAATAATTGACACCATCGTCTTTGGTGACAAGTGAAAATTTTATTAAATCAAAAATTCTCCAAAGGGGACGTAGGGCCTCAACAAAGGAACGCCAGCGGATACGATTCTAAGCCATCGACTCACTCGATTTCTTCTCAGAACGTTCGTTCTTCGGCGATTTCTTATTCGAGAGCACTTCGCCTAGTGTTATGCAGCCGACCTACTCTACGCTTTCCTTGAGGGTTCCACTCAAGAGCTTCCTTTGGGATGCTGATAGTGTAACCCACTGTTTATATTTGGCCAGTAAATTCAGGATGTTTCATAGACAATGACCACGGTGATCTTGTTTGAGACTTTCTAAGTTTGACATATGCACAGAAGCACACCCTTGACTTAAATATTTGTAGCTTAGTGTGTATTCGTAGTTATTGTGATCTCAGAATATGTCTTAGTTGGGCAACCGCTGCTTTGGCTTTCTTCATTCTTTGTGCTACATCTTCATCAGTGCCGCTTACTGAGATAATGCTTCCGAGGTATTAAAACTGTTGGACGCGTTCTATAGTCTGGGTGTTAATAGCAATATCCTCGTCGTTTGCATTGTTTATCATTATCTCCTTTGTTTTTCGTTATTTGATCATAAGCCCCACTTTCCTTCCTTCTTCTATCAGGTCATTGATATTCCCTTTCAGGTCATGGATGTTGTGTGAATTAGACAGAGGTCGTCAGCGTAGTCATAATTTCAGCCATGCCCCGCGTCTTTCTTCATTGACCTTCGGCATTACTTCGTCAAGTACCATTAAGAATAGGATAGAAGATAGCAAGCATTCCTGTTAAACACCAGTTTTGGAAGGAAAGGGGTCGGCTAGTTTCTTCTAGTGAATAACCTGTATCCATCGCAGGTCTCCTTTATTATATTAATTAGTTTTGAGTGCACTGCGTACTCTGTCAGGACTTGCCAAATTACGTTTCTCGCAATAGAATCTAACGCATTCTCTAAGTCAATGAAAGCAGGTAGAGCGGCTTCTAGTATTCCGTGCTCTGCTCGAGTATGATCCATAAAGTATTGATCAGGCCCACACACGAAACCCAGCTTGTTTTCTCCGCAATTTGCTGTCAATGGAATCTTTAATCCGGTTCAAAATGACACGTTGTTGGGTATCAGTAAAAGAGTGATTCCTCTTCAGTTCATGCATTGGCCGTTTCACTAGCAGTCGTTTCTTCCATGTCTTTGGAATCTATTGTGTTGCCTATATTTGTTCAGAGGTTGATTTAGGATCTCCTCAAAGTGTTCCCTCCATCGCTTCAGCTGTTCTGGCTCTTCTACAATGAGGTCACTTCCTTTACTTCTTATTGGTTAATGTTGATTAACCTTCTTGTAGAATTCTTTGGCGTTTCCTTCTCTTTCTACTTCTTGAGCTTTTGTTGCCAGGTTTTCAGTCCATTTTATTTTATCAAAACGAAAACTTCTTTTAATGTCATGCTGTTTTTCGTTAATTTCCTTGGCGGTTCTTTCAATTTCGTCCTGACCTTGAGCGTTTTCTACTATTTTCAGACATCCAGGGGTTATTTTGCGTCCGTTCCTTTCTAGATCACCAGATCTAAATGGTTTATATTTTGTCTTCTGGGTATTCTTGAAAGAAAAAGTTAATTTCGATCCTATTAAGCAACTGGAATATGGAGTAGCTCATATTCACACTGCTGTGACATCTATTAACGAGAACATACTACAGAGGTTTCATGACTAAATGATAAATGCATCAAAGTACACTTTATATATAAATTAGTTCCTTATTTTATTATAAGAGAAGAACACGTTCTAACCAATTTTGAAAAATTCGGACAAACCTTGAATTAAGCTTTTTTCAGAATTATGAATAAACGTCTCCGTCAAAAGAATCGATTTATTGCTAAATATTTGGATACACAATTCAAGAAATTATTGATGTAAAAGTCACTTTGTCAGTAAATATTTGTTAGTTTCCATTAAAAAACCTTTGAGGAGCTCAATTAACACATAGGCTTTCCAACATATTGCATTCTACAGACACTTTTATTTGAATCCAACACTTTGATTCACATTGAATACTCACACTTTTTCATTATTTTTACTTTTCTGCCCAACCATATCTAATAGGCGAGAGAAGTATTGGTTTGCCCCAAAAAAGTTGAAATTTTGAGTAGAGTTTTTTGTTTTTCAGTGAGAAACACAAAAAGGGTGTTCAAGAACCCTGTGTGTATATCATCGTCGTCGTCGACCACTTTTTATCACGATACAGCCTCATGAGTCACCAATTTTATGATCAAGTATTGTTCAGGACATATGACAGATGAACCCTATTTATTTTCAGCTTACCAGATGCAGGATAACGAGTGCTATGGTACTGGAAGTACCACGATACAGCCACCGAAGTGTCAATTTTATGATTGAATATTGAGCAGACCGTCTTACAGTTAAACCATATTGATCCAGAACCAGTACAACGGGTCCTATAAATCCAGATACATTACATATATGGTTAGATTATTTTTGGAGAAATTTCGGATTTAGTTTCAGAAGTGTTACACGTGACCGATTTTATGATAGGATATTGTTCAGGTCGTCTCAAAGATTAATCCTATTGGTTTTCGCCTCACTAGAGCCTATGCAACGGGTTCTATAAATCCAAATATACCACATTTTTGAAAAAATTTCAGTTTTTTAGCACAATACAGCCTCCGGGGTATATATGCGGAAAAGTTAGTTAGTAAAAGTTCTGCTATAGCTTAATGGCCTTCTTCCATAAATTCTCTTCACACATATTGGCCAACTTTTTTAGTCATCGTCCATCTTGAAATTCCAAAAGTAGATGTATTAACCTATTTCTATAGTTAACCAACCATTAGCAGTGTTTAATTCGTTCTGCTATGACATGTTGGGCAAAACTAAAATATTTCGTGTTTGTAGCTTGTGGTATTTGTATGCTGTTCAGATAAACAGATGAGGAATGGTGTTTTCTTAAAGTGACAGTCAGTTGGACAGATTTTGCTTGATTTCTCTCAATCTCCCAGTTGCATAGCCATGTTTAAATATCATTTAGATGTGTTTGCAGAATCGTGGTAGCTACAACTAGATTTTCATTGCTAAATAGCAGATGTGTCTATGTGTTTATTTACTAGTGAAGCTACTTATGATAATAAAATATGTTCCTAGCCGATTTTCTTCAGTTTCATCTTCTACTTCGGGGGTATCCTAGTTGAAACTGTAAACAAAATAAAAAATGAGTTGAAGATGCAATAAGGATCACTTTCGAAGTGAAAAAGTTTAGTGCTGCTATATTTTCGGATGTCAGCGACACCTGCAATGCTTGATTCAAAAATAAATTAGAAGAAAATTTAGCAGAAAAAAATTAACCTTAAGTTAAAGACACTTACGGGCGACAGATATACAATAAAATAGTTCCTTAATGTAGTATCTTAATTTACTGTTGATTTATTGAGGTTTACATGGTTGGATTAGAAATTGAAAATACTACACCAAACTTGTATTGTATCATCTCAGCCAGTTTTATAACAATGAAAAATGTAGAGTCCCCTTCAATAAATGGAAAATTTTGTAAAAAAATTCTTAAAATTTTTATAAATACAATAATACCAACAATATTTTCGATTAATTTAAAAACTAACCTTTAACAGTATTTTTATCAAATATTTTTCAAAATAAAAACTATTGAATGATAATAGTTTTTAGTAAAAACATACTAGACTAAAGATAGTTAATGTGTTTATAGAATAATATAAATATGTACATAATTATAACATTTATCCTATGATTGTTGTGTGTACTTCACAAGTGGTTAGTTGACATGTTCTAAATATATTTTTAATTATTTGATATCTATTGATAAAACATTTTGATTTTTATGACTGAATTTAATGAGCTGCTATAATAATTCGGATTTCTATTTCCTTATATTTCGAATAAAAGAAACTGCATGGTAGCATATGCAAACGCAATTTTGTGTGTAGCATTTGAGATCTTTGGATCATTTTTCTTTTTGATTCGATACAGTGAAATTATCAACCTAATATTTTAAAATTGCAAATTGACTTTCTAACACCGAAATAATTGAAGATTCATATTCCAGGCCAAGTAAGACCGACATCACATTATATGGATAAAATAAATGATTATTATTGTTCAAAACTAGTAACCAAAAATGAAACCTGTTATACTCAAAGGCATTAAAACTATTATTAAACTGAAACAAAAATTTTGAATTTGTAGACAAATTATTGCATCTCTACTCTTTAAGATAAACATAATCTTGAAAATTATGTAAAAAAATATCAACATTTTGATTTTTTTTCATGTCAATGAACTTTTGGCAATTTAAGAAAATATTTTTACCATTTTTGACTTTAAGAGCTGAGAACTAATTTTTTCTACAAATTTGTGTTTTCAATTCAGTAAAATAATATTTTAAAAAACCGTTTTTTTAAAAGGTCCTCTTCTTTGTAAAACGTTGGGTCTATTAGTACACGCTGGACTAGGTTTGTAGTATTCCTTATTTTTTTAGTAATCATAGTGATTAGTTTTTCGTTTAAATCCTTTCGCTTTGGTGAAGACTTGAAGCGCCGTGTATATTTAGTCACTATATTTTCGAAATTTTGACTTTCTGGTGAAACAACACATCTTGCTGCTTCTCCAAAAATTTTGTTCGTTCTCTTGGACATCGTTTTCATAATTTCGCGAACAATGACTTACGCAAACATCCGCAATCTACTACAGCCACCAAGAAACTAGCGAATCGGCAAGTTTGGACCAATATTTGGTTCCATATAAAGACATATTTCACCAGCATTTAATCGCAATCGGATATTAAGTAAGAACTCCAAAGATAACTTAATAAAGAGTTATCATTTAAATAAACAATCTTATTTGTAAAAAATTATCCTACTATTTCAACAGCAACAATTTAAAATAAAGAATCTCATTTTAAACGAAAAAAAGACTTTCCATCATATTTAGTATTTACCCCAAAATCAATTAGGTAAATTAATCATAGATTTTCTACTGTAGCTCCAGAAAATCCATTTTTTGTACTACTTATAAAAATACTATAAAAATTATAAGGTTACACGAAGTTAGACTTCGTTGACTGCAAGAAGATGATGACTTTGTACCCGGTGCTTACTAAAATTTGTTACTCCAACACTGATAATTGGAAAAATACTCACAACAATTGAATTTCGATAGATAGAACATTTTGTGATAGGTACTAGAATAATGATAAATGCTAGAAATATTTCACAACGCTTCTATCATCTTGGTTTAGATTAAATATTGCTTGGAAACTTATATTGCAACAATGAACATATTCAAATGATATCGACAGATTTATCTTGTTGCAATGTATCCATATAATCCTTCAACATGCATTGAAACTTTTACACTAATACAGATAAATATGGATGGCAATATGTATCCAAGAAATAATCAGTTGTCAAAAAGTATTTCTGTTTATAAATTACATGAATGCTTGTTATTTTCAGAATCAACTGCACTTGAGTTACTGATATTTTTTAGAAAAATTCTTGAAGAAAAACTGAATAATCAATAGTATTGAATTACTTCTTCTAAATTATGTAAACTGTCCAATACAAGAACAAAACTATTCGTGTGGTTATTTTAATTGCTATGTGCTCCACAAAAAGACAAAAAGAGAAAACTGTTACATTACTCAAATAACCTGACCTCAAGTATATGTGAAGACGGCATAGCACAGCTACATCCAGTAGAAATTTTCAAAACTACGAAATTTTTCAAGTCAAATGCCGAAAAAACTTAACGCCTCCTTTTTACACTCAAAAAGAGTTTGGTTTTACTAGGATATTTGAAAGTTTATTATTTGAGGGGCATATTACACCAGCGCCAACCACTCTCGTATTTTATAGACAATTATTTAAGTAGCCTGGTCTTGAGCATATGTGTAGACGTCATAACTAGCGACTTGCGACATCTAGTCAAAATAGTCCAATTACTTACATAGCCTAATATTGGAGAACATGTGTGAAAACGACATAGATGGCGATATCATCACTAGACATTGTTTGAACTGAGAAGTTTTTCAAGTCAAATGCCGAAAAAAATCGTAAAAAAACTGCCTTTTACAATCAAAAAGAGTGGGTTTAACTCGGAAATAAGAATGTTTAAAATATAAGTTAGTATTACCAACCATGCCTCCCTCATATTTTCTAGGCATTAGGCCTGCCGCATATTGAGCCCAGCACACGCGCAACCCACACACAAGACACGTGCAACCCACGTCCACGTTTCTTTTAGTTACCGCATATTGACCCATGCCATACCCAACAGAGACATAGTTCTACAATGACTGTGAACGATCAATATATACTTATTGATATGGATTCTGAATCAGAAGGAACAAATTTGATCTTAAACTTTCTACTTAAGGTTAAAAGTATTGGTGGCATCGAATATTTGCCTTTAATCTCTATAACTGTTTTCCGAAAATGTATCTAATTATCTCTTTTTATTTCGCCATTTGGATTAAAATGGGACACCTCATACAATACTTTACCTTGAAACAAAGAAGTTTTATGCGTAATAAAAGATATCTCTTAAATGGTCCACATTATACATACATACTTATTTATACACACCTTCTTAAAATATACGACATAAACCTACCCATCTTTATAATTTATGTCCTTTTGGCAATCTTTGCCCAGAACTCATCCTTAAATTTGGATCTTATATAATCTTCATGACTGGTGTCATAAAGAACTGGGAAACTTCGAATTAACTCTATTAACTTCTCCATTTTTAATAAATCTAGCTGTACAAACGAACCACGATCCACAAAAACTGTGCGACAGTTTCAAACCGACCCAAGCGAACGTGGGTTGGGATCAATGTGCGGTACCCTGCTTTAAACCAATATTTACAGAATAATACACGCGTGGGTTGTCCTTAGGCTGTGCGTGTGCTGGGTTTAATATGTGGTGGGCCTTATTCAAATAGTCTGATCTCGAGAATATGTGTAGACAGTTAAACTGGCGGCATCTAGTGGAAATTGTCCCATTATTTAAATAGCCTGCGTGACAACGGCATAGCTGACGACTTCTAGTGGACATTGTTTAAGCTGAGGAATTTGTCAAGTCAAACTTTAACAAAACTGCCTTTTTTGTTACAAAGAGTTTGGGTTTTATTAGGAACTAACAAAGTTTGTTACTTATTTGAATTGTGCAACAACTAAAAATTGTAAGTTAAGGCAATATTTGGGTGTTGAAAGAAATATGTTTCATTGGAAAATTTTAGGTTGTACACTGTATTGATTCGATAAGAAATGATCGTTTTCACTTTCGTTTGCCATGAATGTAATCTACTTACCAATTGTAAATGTTGATCACTCTCCAGGCTTGGGTTCTTCCAAGCAATAATAAGCGATTATTTGTGATAGCTATCCTTCATTTTGAATGGCTTTTGTATTTAACTTGATATTATTATATAGAATGTTGATACTGATAAAGGCAGTCCAATTATAATATCAGGTACTGATACATTTTTATGAAAATAAACTTTTAAAATTGTATAAATATAAAACTATCTATATGCCTTCATACTTCCTAACTTATTATGATTATTATTATAATTATACATATAATAATGCACTGAAGTATTGGGATGTTAGACTTTTTACTTTAGTACTATCACTGTGTCACTTCACGTGACCGTTTAATATTAATATTAGTACTGGAATTCCACAAACAGAAATCTGCCTTTAAATCCAGAAGGTAAACGTTAAGAGCTGTACAAAGATCGAAAGAATATAGGAATAGCTTATAACACGTATCATGTTTATTGTAAATTCAGCATCGTTCCTACTTTTATAGAGATTTTTCCTGAAATATCATTTTATACCGGACCAAGATCAGTAGTACCTTTTTTGTTTGAACTAAAGCTGATTCCATTGCAAGAAGTTAATTGTTAATAATGGAAGAAATATATTTTTCTAAGAAAATTTATATTTGCATGAATTTTTACTCACACTTTATACTAAACTATACTTTTAGGACTACTAGAGTCTCATTTTTATGGTTAGTACAATGGAATGGAGTGACTGAAAAGTCCCTCTTATATCCCCTCCTCCCCCTTTTCTATCATTTGACATCTGACATTCCTATTTTCAAAACTTTATTATGTTGATCTTCAATTTCCATTTTAAATCTCACAAATACCTTTGATATAACAAAAACAAAAAAACACTTTGAATTTAAGTAATATTAGTTTTCATCATGAAAATTGTTCCAATTCAAGTGTCCAAGGAATTGTAGTTGTAGGTCAAAGAATACATAAAAACTCGGTTAAGTGGGGGTAAGTGGAGTCACTAATTTTATTAGCTCAATATTGATTTGTAATATCATTACACCTTTTACTCAAAAGGACTTGAAAGTTTATGTGGGTATTAATACTAATATGTGCTATCATCTAGATATACTATATACGTGGAATGATAGTAGTTTTTTTATCAAGAAAAAATATGTTTATTTTGAATGGTCTAAGATACATTTTATTACAGTCAAAACGAATATTAAACCTGATTTTTCCTTTTTTATCAATAGCTGGTGGCGGTAAATACTTCTTCAGGAGTAATGACACTACTATCTTCCATATTTTGGCAAATAGAATGATGAAGACGAACCAATTCTTCTGGCATAGAGGCTGGGTTCCTTTTCAATAATCTGAGAGAGAAAGATTTTTCCAAATAGTGCCAATCATGCTTGAGAAAACTGATTTCGGAAATTTTTTGCCATAACGTTGTATTTGCCAGTTTACTAATCCTTTATCCCTTTTCATTTTAATAGATCTGAAGACACTAAGATCTACTGGTTGTAGCACATGACTGGTGTGCGTTAGTAATTTAAGTATTGTGACATTTTTCTCTCTGGCTTTTAGCACCAGTCATAAATCTACATGCCTAGAGTGGCCATCATATATAAGAACTACTGGCTTTTGAGGGTGAATATTGCGCAAGATATTTCTTGTAATAAAATTGCAGAAGGTTTCCGTTTCTATCCAGCCGATTTGAGTAGCACTGTATGACATAACTTCAAGTACAGCATTGGCTGATATCCACGAGTCCCATACATTTTTATAGGTAGGTTCTCACCAGCAGAATTCGCAGCTAAAAAGAATGTAATATCTTCTTTCCCAGAACCGCTAGTTGCTTGGTAAGTAGGTGTTCCTATCGGTCCAAGGACTTTATTAACACGGCTGGGATCTAAACAAAAACTAGTCTGTCATGATTCCAAATCTCTGTTGGAGCAACATTTAGACTAACTTCCTTCAGATGTTGAAATATTCATCTGGCCACTTCCACAGCTTGAAGATTCTTCAGACTCAGCGTGTGACTTTTCCTAAATTGGACAAAGAAGTCATCCCCAGGAACGCGTGACTATATTATTTGCTTTAACATATCTGCCTATTATAATCTCCAACTTTTCTTTTTTGGAGAGGCCGATGCCTCATATTGCCATAGTTTTTAATCATTCTGCAATTTTATTTTCCTCCTCAAGAAGAATTGTAATGGGCCGACCGAATGACTTATGTTTAAGCAGGGTTGCTTTCGGAATATTATGGACGTACAAATGACCCTAAAACTACCTATTAACAAATACATACCTCGAAAAGTTTCAAACCTGTCTTGAAATTCACTTAGTTAAGGTAACTACTTTAATAATTATATAAGCTAGTGATCGAGTGAAATCTGCAACATACACTACTGCAACCAATTTTATGAGCGGCTGTTGAGGTGCCGCGTCCAGTACATACTGGAGCTGTAACAAACCGTATGTATTCGTTACCGAGTGACGGGTACGCTATCTAGTACCGAAACGTTACTCCCGAATGCAATTCATTACCCACATTTTTCGTATTTTATTTTACATATACACAAGTCTGGTTTCAAATATGGTAAAGTGGAAAAATTCATCTTACGCAGGTAGGTATGTAACGTATAAGAACGTTTTCTACAACCCGAAACGCGACGTCAACGTCATACCTTACGCAATACGACTCAGTGCTATTCTCTATGTTATTAGCATAGATAACCTTCATACACATTAGGTTTGTTCCTACAAGAAATTACCGACAAGTTAGCAACCGTTAGCAAACAGCATCTACCACGCATGTCGAAAAACATTTTTGTTTAGTGTTTTTAAATGAAACTCACGGTCTCTAGTTAATTCCACAATATAATAAAAGTTTCAATAACTTTTATTATATTGTGGAATTAACTAGAGACCGTGAGTTTCATTTAAAAACACTAATATGAGCATATTCCACGAAGTAAGGGTCGAGACAGTTAATTTCGACATTTTTGTTGTCTTAGATCGATTAGTAACTGCTTGTTGGAACACCTGACACATTAACAAATCTAACTTAATACTCTCGGCTTTTGCACAGTAGATAGAAAACATAACATGCGTTGAATGTTCAAATTTTCAAATTTATTTATTTTATGATTCGATAATTTTTTATTGGGGTTTGAAAGTGCAGGATTTAGGTATTTTACGTGGAAGAATAAAACATAGGTAAATGCGATTAGATAAGTATGCGAAAACAATTTTTTTAGGCTTGAAGGAGATTCTAGTGAACATAGTTTGATCATATGAAATTAAATAAGAACAATTAAAACGCTCTGGGAAATAGTAGCCCAGGAATTAAACACATTTTTAAACTCTATTTTAAGTACTATTGATCGTTCACGGTACTAGCTGACGATAAAAAGACAGAACGTGGACTATATATTATTTGTACCGCGAAGAACTTTGATTTAGTTGTTGAAAAATTGTCATTGATAAGCTTCTAACGATTTTCACACCATTTACTTGATGAAGAAAAGGGTACTCACCGAATTTATTCCTGGAGTTTCACTTTCGGGTACCCGCGTTGGCTGAAGGCGTTTAATGTTTCTGTATACACAGTTGTTTTTCTTGGCTAACTTCACACACTCATATTTGTTTTGTACACGCCGAAAAGGTTCAGTTCGTCAGCCATCTCACCAGCGCACGTTGCTTGTCGCATCTGCGCGTAGTTCGTAACCCCTTCTTCAAGCTATGGTGTGTGTTTTGAATTAATATAACCGCGAAAAATAGTTTGTGAACAAATAACTAACAGCAAATTCCTCAGAAATTGAATTAACCAATTCCATGCTAATTCTAAAATATTCTAGAAACTCCAGCCTGTTGAAATGTTTGGCCGTAACCTCAAAAAAGTATTGGTTTATTACTGGAACTCGCTCCTCTAATAAAATTCCCCAGGACAACGGAGTACCAGTCAGAAAAAGAAAAGATCATCCGTGTTTTATTAAGTTTTACACTACACTACACATATAAAACCAAGCAACAAATTATTTTCATTATTTACAGTCAAATCAAATGTAAATACTGAGGTAAAAGTTCACTGCGCATGATTCCGACAAGTAACTGGCAAATTATCCGCAAACAGTTCTGACAGTCATCCAACCATCCGAAAATATCGTTGGAACAACTTACAAACTGCTCGCTTACTATCAGCTACCTTTGTACGAACGCGTCGCGGTCAACTGCGCAGAATCCAGAGTGTTGGGGACTGTTTCTGACTCGTGTAGGAACAAACCTATTATGTTATTAGGTATCAAAAGTAACGAGTAACGTAACTATACAATAGTAACGAGTAACGTAACGATAGTAACGACTACTGATTGTGATAGTAGCGAATACATACGGGTACGCTATTTTTCGTTACTTTCACACCTCTAGCGCATACTGCAGTCACATGCGATCCTTCGGCGATGTATTTACAACGTTTTTTTTCTTTTTAGGAATTATTGCACATGGGTTCCGCTTACTCCAAATTTACACTTACCCTGGGTGAACTTATAACCATTTTTATTCATCGATTTATAACAGAAATGTTATAATAAAATATAGAAATAATAATGTGAGAATACATAGTCAAATCGTCGTAAAATTAAAACCGACCTTACTACATGATACGTGGTATAAGCAAATTCGTCGTGAGGAATTTAAAGTCATGTTCTAAATAAAAAGCAAATACGAAACTGTGATTTCTTGGTAACTGTAATGAAAAGGCCTTGTTTAAAATTGCACATGTACTCTTAACAAAGCTTACAAAAAATTTAGTTTCAACGTTATAAACTGAAATAAATTGATTTCTTTGATCTGATTAAAAACGGAAACAATTTTTGCAATTGTTTCTAATAAATCCTTGACTCGATAAAGATAAAAACGATTGAAGGATGCGAAATAAGGGTGTTTTATGCTTATAAATACGTTTAGTTCCGATTTTTTAAACAACCAACCCATCATATTTGACAAATTACGAAATTAATACGGCTAATTCACACAGAACGGACGCGTGGGACTGGTGTGGTACGGGCATATGCCAGCCGCACGGTATCCTATGAGGCAATTCACATAGAGGTGATATGAATCTGACAACCAAGTTACTCCGGTGCCATGAGAAGCTCACACGAGTGACACATGCCATGCAAATTCAGTGTTGTTTCTCGATTTTAGTCGAAAACTCGTGACGACTTTCAATTTAATATCGAGCACTGCGAAGAAGTGCAACGGTATGTAACTTTATTAACCGTCTCTACTTTGGACCGACAGATTTCCTCCAATTCATAGATTTTTTCAAGATCAATTCTTACTAAAGTCAATATTTTATAGAAACAGTCTATGGACATTCGGTAGGTGACCAAACCAATTTATTCAAAAAAGTCGTCATCCTGCATAAAGTTCTCATCCAATTCTTCTTCACTCATCAATGGAGCATTTGTGCATTATCCTTGGCACATGCTGCACTGCAAACTGCATTACATACCTCCTTTTCAACAACCACATCTCCCTTCACAACTACCCGTGCACTTACAGAAAATGTTTAGATGAGACTCCGGAGATGGAAGTTGAGTGGTTTTCACTGTCTCCACGGTGCCATCCTCCCCATGACGCAATACTCACTGTTCAGCTGATAGCCTCTTCCCAGCCATTCCTGAACTTGTAAATACATTCTACAGAAGTGTTGCCTTGCTGAAAAAAGTGAGTGAAGCTCTGGTTTGACGTTGGCTGATTTTATATATGCCAGATATTGTTGGTAGTCAATTTATTGCACATTGGATTTTGTACTGTGTAGCGCTAGAAACATTTGATAATCAGCTACAGAAACTGTTTCAAGTGCTGATAAAATGTAGTAATATGTTGTGCTGATGTTTTTTAGGTTTGTTAAAAACCTTGACACACAACTGACTTTTTTCTATTTTTAATATTTAATAGAGACACATCTACTGTAACTGTGAAGGAATATGCTGTCACAAAAAGGGTTATTGGAGGTCTTGCGATGAGAAAATTCCTGTTTCAATCTCATGTTTTCCTGGCTTGGTGAAAAAATGTTGCTGGTTGGTAGTGATAAGGCAGTTATAAGTACAAGCAGGTCGATATATTCACCAACTACAGCAACTCTGGGATTCGTAAGGGCTTTACCAATTGCACAGTTCACAATTATTGTGTCTGTATTACCAGTAGCAATCCAGGCGGTAAAGTCGGTATGAGTACGTGTTTGGAAAATGTTCAGGGTATTTATTATAAATTACCCACCCCTATCATCGTTATTATTGCTTTTAGAAAAAAAGTCTTATATAAAAGTTGTTTGGTTATAGCGGAGTTTTGTTAATATGCTATAAAAAGTTTTTATATTTATATATTAATAAATTTATATATTTATATATCTATATATTTATATATTTATATATTTATATATTTATATATTTATATATTTATATATTTATATATTTATATATTTATATATTTATATATTTATATATTTATATATTTATATATTTATATATTTATAAATTTTCGGAATGGATTTTTTATTTCAAAAATGTATAATATGTTACCCCTCCTTGTACCGTTTTTGAGTTATTAAATGTCGAAAATCTTAGTTTTAGTAGTTACTGTAAATATGAAAAAGATAACATTATTAAAGTAAGCTATGAAAATGATTCTGATTAAGTAATTAAAATGGTTTACCTACAGTAAGAAAGAAAAATTGCAAATATTCACATGTTTTATAGAAAATTACAAAAATAAGCTTGTAGCACAAGAAGCATATAGGGTGTTGTATCCAAATTGTCCAATACCATCAGAAAATACTTTTAATAATGTTTACCAAATGGTAAATAATACCTTAAGTTTTATCAGACAATAACGTGTGGTTGCGACGTACAATTCTATATGTAAACTAAACACCGAATCGTAGTTGTACCTCACAGGATATTTGCCTGTTTACTCAGTGAAAGGGGAGGTTCGTTAAAGACCTCATAAATATCTAAAGGATTTTAATTGGGCGCCAGGCAAGTCAATACCCAAATATCCCAAAGAACTACTAAGCACGCGACCTATCAACGCAAAAAGAAATGGTACTAAATTAAAACAGATTATTCAAGAAACGATTCTATTCAGTTTTAACAAAACAAATAGTACATCAACGTAAAAAAAGTGTAAACCGTTTGAATGTATTCAATAGCACAGTGGTAAGCCATAAAACCCAATAATAAATGTTGCGTATAAACTATTATCAATAAAAAATAAATAAATACCCAAATAAATAAGGAACGCTATTGTATTTTATCTATAAATGGGTGAGGAGATATATCAAACACAAAAAAACTTACAATCAAAGTATTAGTATCCCGGGCTTGAGCTCATGCGCAGGTAACCAAGGAAAAATGCGAATAATCAAAAATAATTTAAGTGGAGCGCAATAGCTATCCATTAACAAACACTGTATTCTGAATTCTAATTCCAACGTTATAGTCAACCAAAACAAAAATATTATTTAATATGTGAATATATTTGAATATAGTACTAACTATTCATGAATAATGTGAAATAACAAACTACTATTGTATTCAAAAGTATTAGTAAGAAAGACCGACCAAATGCAAATATTTTTCAAACATTGATTTACCCTGTATAATTATGGGTTCCATAGATGTGCTCTCAGTCGTATACAAATGCAAACTTCAAACGAATAACCAAACCAAAGTCGAGTTACGGTTCCAAGGAGGAAAAAAACCATACGGAAAAACACTAAATGAAAGAATACCTATTATCGTTTCTTTCTTAGAAACATTTTATAATTTTAAGCAATCAATAAATCTCAAAGTTAACTTTTAAATAAGCAAATTATTTACACCTGTTCATTAAATCAAACAATAAAAGAATAATTAAATGCACCAACATGAAAAACTTACATAACATTCAATTTCTTTCAAATTTAAAAATAATTAACTCAAGATAATACAAACTTACTAGTCCATGAGCTTGTACTGCTAATTATTTTACAAATAATATGAATAAATCCATTTTTCCCTAATTTAAAAATACATAAGCTAAGGGAATACAAACTAAATAATTTTAGAACTTTTATTCAAAATTATTTTACTGATAATAAAACGAAATTCAATCCAAATTAATTTATAATAGCTCACTCTATGCTAGTAAGGGGTTATAGCATGATCCTGTCGTATCATAAGGGGTGTAAATACCAATAACCGCCCAGAAAAAAAAATTACCGGGGTTTCGGTAGCGTCTTGATAAATACTCTAATTAATTGGATTATTGAGAATAAACACATTGTATGATACTGAATACGACACTCCAGGATAAAAAAGAAAATAGAACTGCATATCAGAACTTACCGGTAATAGAAAAATTCCCAACACAAGAAAATGGCGACTGGGTGAAAATTAAAAATCCCATGAGGTCCAGAAATCCAGTAGAACACCAAAATATCTATTTCTACTGTAATGTTTTTCTTATTTATTTAAAACAGTTTATCCTGACGGGTGGGATAAATTCATACACACGGTATGTCTAGTAACTTAATTTATTTATTCACTAAACTATTCACGAATTTATATTATAAACACAGTATATGCACTTCACTACTGTTTATTTTCTTAGACTATTTACTCGTTCATTTGTTTATCTCACGAGGTCACTTTATAAACTCACTTCTCCCGCTGGTCGGTCCTTTATATATTAGTGCCTTTTTTACTAGATAATTCTAGATTGCGGCTTACGCAAAAACTATCGCCTCTCTGCAATATTATTTTGTTTTCGAGATATTTCTCAAATGCCGGTTCAATCCTTAAAAGATCTTCGGAGAACATGTCTATGTCAGAATTCGGCGCACTCGCCATTTTTTTAATACTGTTAACATAAGGTTACATGACCGTACTTAGTATCTACTTCGGTGTGCGAGTTCGTAAGACTACTATCCAACAACGACTGGATTTTAATAATATGTGATACAGAATGATCCCTCGTAAAGGATGACTAAATATAACTCAGAATTTCCAATAACATAATTATACACCACAGTTAGTTATGTCTTTTAAACCATCAGCTGATCAAGAGAATACCGACGTACCAATACAGAACTAACTATACAGTTTTCGTCAATCTATTCCAAACGTATTATCACAGAAAACCTAACGAGAATACTAGATACGTACTTTGATACTCGTCCACTAGATGACGCTAGACGACAATACTCATCATATTTCCGAATCACGTTTTATTCTTATTATTCAAAAGGGCAAATACAAGGGTTATTTTTAATAACAAGAATAACAAACATAATTAAAAATAGGTAGCTTCAAATATAACAACCAAAATAAACCGAACAAATACAGGGTCTTACCCGAACATAATTATGTTACACAACACTCTAACTGTGATTACGATGGCTCTAAAAAATACGTACCGTGGTTCAAGCAATCCAGAAAAAACAGCTAAATATATTGCTTCATTTCGAAGGTGAACTCATCCATTAAAAGTATTTGTCCCGAGTAGACATTTTTGAAACATTGTATTCTTTTTTAGAAAATCCTCAATGTAGTATATATGCTGCAGTTAATCAATTAGGTAAGAGTTATTCTAAAATCCAACGTAATTTAAAAAATAACAACTATAAACCCTATAAAATTTTATCAGTACAAGAGTTTTAACTGGGGCTCATAAAAGGAAAAGGTTTGTCTTTTGCCGCCAGATGATTCAAAAGTTGGATGAGTATTTTAAAAAATATTATGGACTGATGAATCAATTTTTTCTATGGCAGGAGCTTTTAACTGGAAAAATCGAAGATAGTGGGAAAATAAGCATCACAGAAAAGAAGTAGTGAAACAAACACAAAAATCAAGAAGAAAAACTGTTTTGGAAGCAAAATTATTGTTGGACCTATATATTATGATTATACCTTAACTGAAGTTACATCTCTGGAAATTCTTATCACAGAAGTAGAAAATATTCTTTTACATCATTTTCCGGAAGCCGAACTTGACGATATGATATGGATACAGGATGGCGCATCTCCGCATAGTATCCTACCTGTTCAGAATCATTTAAATAATTAAATAATGTATTCCCAGTATGGATAGAGAATGTTGGAACTATTAACTGGCTACCTAACAGTCCGGATTTGACCCCCATGGATTCATTTTTTTGGGAATTTCTAAAAGATATTGTTAATAATAATAATACACAAGTGATTAAAGAAATGATTCGACTTGTAATTAACAAACTAAATGAAAATAAGGAAGTCATCTGCAACGTTATTTTAATATAAGAAGGTGTTTTGCATTCTCCTGTTTTCTAATGGAAAAGCAAAAATGGGGCAAGTCGTATTCACTTTTATGTTAATAAGCTCTGAAGGACCAATCGTAATGTTACGATAATAACTGCTTCCATATGTATGAGTTGTTTGTTATGTTAAATGAAAATCGATGTGTATATTATGCACTTTTCCTTATATTTCTATTGCTTTACACTTTCTTCATTTTTGCGTCACAATTAAGATTATCACAAATGCTTATGATACATTGTAATTGAAAAATTTTTACTTCTTTATGATTAATTTTTTGACAATGTGACTTTTTATTATTTTTTGAATGAATTTGAATTGAATTTCTGTTACTCGACTAACAACCTTTTTGTATATATGAGAATGAAAAATTGAATGTGTGTTGTTATAGATATTTTTATATGTCGTTTGAAGTGGGTGATAACAAGGAAAGTTATGTGAGAATGTAACCAATGGGAAATAGATATTTAACTGAAACTGTCATATGACTGTTGAAACTCAGTCGATGCATATAGTTTTGTGGACAAAGAAATTGATATATAGTTATTTGTGGTTTTTTATATGAAATGAGTTTTGTAAAATCATAAAATACATGGTGAAGACAAAGTAATAATTTATGTAAGAATTAACAGTAGGAATTTGAGTGTTAACTCAAATTTGTACAGGAGGCGTTATCAATTATGTATAGACAATAATTGTGGACAAATCGAACATCTTTCATGAGTTATTTATTTATAATTTTTTTAATCAATCTTTGTTCTCCATTTTGTGTAGAAATTTTGATTTTTTCTTCCTTACTGTAAACCATTTTAATTACATTATCAGAAAAATGTCAATTATCAAACATATCAGTTGTCATTTTCATAGATTACTTTAATAATGTTATGTTTTTCATATTTGCGGTAACTACTAAAACTATGATTTTCAACATTTAATAACTCAAAAACGATACAAGGTAACATATTATATATTTTTGAAGTCAGAAAACAAGACCATTCCAAAAATGTAAAAATATACAGGATACCCCATTTTAAAAAAAAACTATTATTTTTTTATCCCCTTATATTTGCACGCTACTGAACGTTTGATGGCATATTAACAAATTCAGCTGTAACTAAACAACTTTCATATAAAACTTATTTTTTCTAAAAGCAATAGTAACGATAATAGGGGGTGGGTAATTTATAATAAATAACCCTGTACAAATATGTGTACCTCGTGTAGTAGGTATGAACTAGAAGTACTGTACCTATGCATAGAACACGCATGTAGTATCATTCTTTTATCAACAATTATTCGGAACTATCCATTTTTGAATATAATGCTAATTTCACCCCCATTCTATCTTCCAAACCGATTGAACTACTAAAAAAATGAATAGGACTATTTTAATTTTGTATACTGCCAGTTTTAGTTACCCAATATTTCTTGAGATATTTAGGGGAAATTGAAAATGAAGGCCTTTAAATTTCTCTCCTTCCCCACGCATACCCCCCACCCTCGTGGACTTTCTAAATTTTGTAAAAGGCACTCCACCAAACAACTGTGCCAAATTCCAACTTTCCTCAATTTATTTCCCTGTTTGACATTATTTTGGCTAATTTGACTGAGCTATTAATGATAATTTATAACTAACTAATACACGGTTTTTTTAACAGTTCCGCACTCAAGGTGAGTTAAAAATCATAATTCATATTATTTGAACAAAAACAAAGCAAATTAACTAAATTTATTGTATCAACTGAACCGTGAATTTTACAATTTCAAAAATATCTCTCTCGAAAAGTATTTGTTCCCGCCACTTATCACTTGGTATAAACCTTTCTTATAGGAAGACCTACCTATAAACAAAATAATAAAGGTATAACTGCTAATCTTGTTGAAAAAAAATCTAGAAAGAAGGATTGTGTGGACCTGAAAATGTTATTTAGATTTCAGTGGTTTTACGTTCGAAAACATTCAAAATCTATTTTAATAGTATATTATATACCGCGGGACTGAAGTAGTACATTTAATCCTGAAGGTAAAGTTTATGGCCCGACCGCAGGGAGGGCCATAATTTACCTGAAGGATTAAATGTACTTCAGTCGCAAGGTATATACGATACTTTTCGTACTTCCGGTATGATTTTATTAATTATTTCAATAATTTCAATCAGTTTTTTCTCTCTTCAACTCATTTAATAAACTGTCTTTAAAATAAGTTACCATAGTAACATTGCGTTGTGACAGTTATAATTTAGAAACATTGTCATTACTAGTGTCATTGTAAATTTGAATATTAACGTTAATTACCATTCTAATTAATTATATTTTTCAATAAAATATCCCTTAAATTCGTTTGTTTGTGATTTAATCGTTCCGGGAGTTTCGTCAATATTTAATCCCGGAGGGATTAAATGTGACACTTTAGTACCTGTCACAAGGGAGTGAAGTTGTCACTTTAGGCCCGGAAGTACGAAAAAATATTTACCTGTTATTAATGCAATAGTTGTTTGATAGTAGTATATATTGTAAGCTAGTTTACAAATTCTTCACAAATACATAATCACAAACACTATTATAATGTATGCCTATATTTCCGAAATATTCATCAGTGGTAATGACGCTATTAATAGACACCAAACTGGTGAATCGTTTCGAAATATACCGGCCAATACTGGACTTGTTTTTGAGGTGCCATTTTGAATAAATAATACTGCAATAGTATACTGTAAAACAAGTGACGCATTTTGTAGTACGAATGCGGTTTGCATAACGTACCCCGAAGTACTTTGCAGCCTTGTTAGTAGTAATAAATAAAAGTAGTAATTGCAATATTAAACTTTATACAAAACAGGATCGAAATAAAGTAACGAACATAAAACACTGATACCATCATTGACATGACAGTATTGACACGTTTAACATAAAAGTATCAATGCCCAATTCAATTTTAGATTGTATAACAACACGAGGCTGTGAGTTACGCACAGCACGAGAACTGTAAAAAGTCATTCTGATACGAATTTTACATACTATTTTTTATAATGAACGTGCAAAAATATTTTTAGTGAAAATAAAATTGCAATTAGGGATTTTGGTGCTTATTTATTTTTGTTGGTTAACCTCACATATACAAGTGACAGTTGACAGCATTTTTGAATATTCAATAAATTACTAATACATTGATCAGAATTTATGATTATGCAACTAAACAATGAATTATTATACACTCCACCAGAATTTCGCAATATTGCTGTTAATGCAATTCATGATTTACCTGAAAAATCTAAACAAAAATATGAACTGTTTTTTAAAGTTGTGTGTAGAAAACATTATGAAAAATTACACAGAAAACGCCAGCTATAAATGTCAGTCTATCAGCCAGTTAAACAGTGCATCCAACTGTATAAAAAGTTACCAAAAACGATGCTTGAATGGTTATTTGGTGAAACTATTTTCCATGTCACAATAGTTATTTGTAAAACAAGTGTTATAATGACTCGTTTTGTAGTACGAGTGAAGTTGTGCAAATCACGAGTACTACAGAAAGTCATTGTAGCACAAGTTTTACACAATATTTTTTATAATTCGCATTTATTTAATTATTAAAATAAAATAGAATTTCATATAATCCCTGTTTTTAAACTAAGAGGAGTGGTTTGAATTTAAGTTGGAAATTCTGTAGATTCCTAATTGGTCAGATCACAGATGTAGCCTGTCCAAGCGAGGGTTGGTTAATAACAAAAGTAAATACAGTAGCGTCCTAGCGGGGATTGGTATTAACCGTTACGTCATTGTTTGATGTCAAATTACGTCACGGTTAAAACCACCAGTAACCCTGTCAGGAGCAGAGTTACAGCGGTTGACAGATGTGATATTTGAGATTTGTTTATGGCATATTCATTAAAACTGAAGTTCTTAAGTTTCCAAATGGGAAAACGGTAATAAACACTGAAAAACAAATCAAAACAGCGAAAATGTATCTAAACAAATCCTCTAGACCGTACACAAAGTTGATAAAGACATTGGTAAATACCGCTGTATCAAAGCGACCAGTATAACCGTGACGTATTTTGACATTTGTTGACATTGCCGCCGGTAATAACCACTCGCTCGCTTGGTTTTCTTCAGCACTTCTGACTTTTGACATATTATAACCGAATAATTGTGTAAATTGTAAATAAACTTTCATTTAAGCAAAAAGAGGATGATTATTTGTTTAAAAAAGAGCTTCTTCGTATATGCTCCTGCGATCTATTTATATTATATCATGAACAGAATTATTTCGGTAATACATCTTCACATAGATATCTGGTAATTTATCCCAAAAATCGATCGTTTTGTATACCTATATATATATATATATATATATATATATATATAAATATATATATATATATATATATATATATATAAAAAAGTATTGGTACGTTTGACTGATGAATATTAACAAAATATGTTCATCCAGAACTGGGTGTAGCAGTCAACAGTGGGGCTGGTGAGAAATCAAACAATTTTATTATTCATCTGAACATTATATATATATATATATATATATATATATATATATATATATATATATATATATATATATATATATGTATATTGATCCTATACAATATAAAAATAAACAATTGACAAATCATTGATAAATAAAAGTTAGCGTACTTTATTCATTAATATTTTTAATATATAAATCATTCTAATTTACCTTTAATAGAATAATTTGCTAGCTAGAACAACGCTAGACCATTTTATTTATAATATGTGTCAAATGTCAAATAAAAATATAACTAAATACAATAACCAACTGTACACTAAAAATTACTATAACTGTGTTCAAAGAGCTTCATTGTGACACTGTAAACAATGTTATAATGAAGTCTCTTTTATACGCGAATTATAAAAAGTTAATTTTGTAGTCGTGAATTATAGAAAAAAATTGATCAACTCCAAAAGAGTCACTACTTTACACTTTTCTTACTAGTACAAAATGGCATCAGATTCATTACGTAATTACAACATTAGCCAGTATACTGATGTATATTTCGAGATACAGGCATTACAATATAATTGACAATTACATTCTAAAATTTCAGTTTGTAACAATGAAACTCAGTGACGAATTACTGGTAAATCTAATGAAACAACTCTTTCTATTGATAAATTTCAAAACGATGAAAATGGTGTAAATATAACAATATACAGTGAACAATAGAAACACACAAGGACGGAATTGTATTAGACAAACATCTGTGAGGAAATTAACTGCAGAAGTTTGTAAGAAATAATTATAATCATTTTTTAAACAGTTTTATAAATATGCTACGTGAATCCTTCAAAATAGATGACCGATTTATAATAACAAGTAAATACTTGCTCCATCCAAAAATTATTAATATTAATGTTTCGTTTAATTTAATATAAACATGCATAAGATTGAGTAGCAATGATTAAATAGTAGACCAAAAGAAGTGGTTCGGAGAATAAACTATAGATGGCGTATTTTTGTGTCTAAGAATCCCAAAATTTGGTACAATGGAAGAACTATACAATAATGTAGCACCGATTGATAAATTGCAGTAATTGCTATGTTTAAGTGTAATCTAAAGTTTGTGAAAACAACAATTGGTAGGGAAAAATAGCAAATAACACATAGATGCAACATAATGTTTTTTTGCACTTTTGCACTTTTGCAATTTGAATATTGTTTGGGATGTTTGAATATAAGTGTGTTTTGTATGTATCTTTTTATTATTAAGATCTGTTTCCTAACACAAACAAAACAAACAGAAAAAATTATCAAATAAATATGTTAAGTGGTCACTTTTAAAAATGTTTCAACAGTTGTAGTCTATAACTTTTTTAAATGAAACTGTTTTTAGATGATTGTGATTTAGTCTTATTAACTAGGTAAAAAAAGAACTGCACAGGAAAATATTGTGAAGTATAAAGGACGGAATAAAACTACGGCAGGTGATTGGCGAAGACATACAAATGAGGAAGTAAATGATCAAATAAGTCAAAAGTACAAGCGAATAGTGAGGTAGCTGAGGCATATCAGTACAATATCATGAATAAAAGTAGTGAGAAGAAAGAGCAAGGAGAAGAGACCAAATAAAACGTGGTTTCAAGAACTGAGATAGTTCATTAATTCATTCATTCGTTTGGATTGAGTTCAACAGCCCGCGCATTGTATTATTCCCAATATAATCTACTTTTGAGTAGTTCTGATGGCTGTATTACTTCTTTTCTAAAATGCTTCTGCCTGAGTGCTTGTAAGTTCTTACATAAGCAGAGTATATGACTAGGTGATTCATCCCTTGGTTCACATTTCCTACACATAAGTTTACTGACTTTTTCCATTGTGTATAGATTTTTCTCAGGGTACACTGTCCAGTAAGCAAATCGGTAACTGTCTTCAAATGTCTTTAGCTCAGTTTCAATAATCTGATTGAGATTTCTTTGTTTACCTTTTTCAGTAAGTTTTTTGTGTGAAGGTGACATTCTGTCATCCTCCATTTGATTTGGTGTTCCTTGTCTAGTCTAGCCAGTTCCGAATTTCCCCTCTTATGTAATCCTTTCTGATTCCACAGAACGATTCCAGACCTATGAAGTCTCCTTTAGAGCCTTGTCTGGTCCGCCAATTAATTACCTGCAATCGCTTCATGGGCACTCATACTGGAGACAATGTGTTGTCTCTTGCTAGCTTATTAAGAGACTCTTTGCAGTTTATTACCAGTCTAGATTTAGTGGCTGGATTGCTGATAGCTTGAAGCAGAGCCTGGCTGTCCGTATATATTTTTATTTTTCATCCGTTATAACCTCTCTTGATATTTTCATCTATACAAACTATAGCAACAATTGTTTCTGTCTGAAATACGGACGTATATTTACCAAGGCTGAAGAACATTTTCTTCCTAGGTCCATGTTTACCCGCCCCAGTGACATGGTTCGTTTTAGAACCATCGGTGAACCAGATGATGTCTCCGGGCTTTCCCGAGTGCATCACCTGTTGACTAGACCATCTACACCAGACTATCGTTCAATAGGTGATCGTTGGCCTATCACTGTTGTGTATAGCAAGTCTACCACCTTTGGTCGTATTCCTCAGGGTTAGCCCATATCTCTTCTGCATTGCCAGAAGAGCCTGTTTGCCCTGGTAGTAGATTTTTCCAGGTTTAGAATCGAGCGTCACTCCCAAATATTTCACCTCTTTAGATATTTCTAGTTTATCTCCGAACAATTGTACACAGACCTGCGCAAGATCTCTTCTATTCGAACTAAGATAGTTCTGCATACGGAAAAAATAGTAAAGTGATCATAACAGCAATAAAAGAATCATGTTTTAAACATTGTTTTTCCACAAATTATGGAAAATATTCAACTTTTGAAACCGCCTTGAATTTTTCTAATAGTCGGAGAGCTGGCTACGAAAACGTGAACTGATGAGGTGCATTCACGAAATTTTGTATAAAATGTCTCCTTGGTACCTGATAAGTACGTAGCGTTGCCGTCAGAACGCTCTCCTGGGGCGGGAGGCGTGGGTGGACGGTCAAAGTTGTAAATTTATATTTAGAAAAAAATGATAAGGTGCAGTTTTGAAATTTAGTAGAGTTATAGTTTTTTACTGTAGGAATCGAGGAAAATTATTGTCAGAAGTCTAGGTCGGGGCTTAAAGACTGTAAGAAGTCGACAAAGTTGTAAAAAAATTGTTGAAATTTAAACCACAAGGTGCAGTTCTGACAATTGCAATTTTATATTGTATATGGCTTACTGAACCTGTATATAAATTGTCAGAAGTCTAAATAATGGCTAAGTACATGGAAATTGATAATATGACCGGAAATCGTTGAAGCGGCTATCGCGACGGAAAGCAATCTTTCGTAGCTTGTTTCAAATTTAAATAACAAGGTTCAGTTCTGACGATTGCATTTTTATATTATTTATGGCTTACTGAACCTGTATATAAATTGTCCGAAGTCGAAATAATGGCTAAGTACATGAAAATCGATAACATGGCTGGAAGTCTCTGAAGCGGCTATCGCAACGGAAAGCAATCTTTCGAAGCTTTTGTTTCAAATTTAAATAACAAGGTGCAGATCTGGCTATTTCTTGTTTTTAATTTTTACGTAGTTATTTAACTAAGTATGCAATGACAGAAGACTGAGGAAGAGAGATATTTAAAAAAACATAAAAATCGTGATGTAAAATGCCGAGTCAGCGCTAATTTATTTCTGTACTTTTGGCAATTTGTTATTTTTAATATTTTTGTATTAATTTTATTATAACAAAGGTAATAGTAGAGAAAGTGAAATGTAAGTATAAATAATTACATAAATATTGTTTTAAAATTTGTAAAAAATATATTTAAAAAACAATTAATTAATAGAATTTTATCTCCGATGTTGTTGCATTGAAATACACAAAATGGCTCAGAGGCCATTTTTCGAAATACGCTCAAAAATCTTTCGTTGAGAAACGATGTGTACCGAATAACATCTACACTCGGACTGACGGTCTTATATATATATATATATATATATATATATATATATATATATATATATATATATATATACTGGTACACATCTGTCGCCGAAATCCGTATACCTGGCTCTGTGTTTACAAAAGAGGGTCCAACAAGCTCCTCTCCCATCTTCTTCTCCAATGCTGCTGTGCATATCTTAGATGCTTTCGAGCGTTTCAAAACTCTCGTCAAAACTTGTCCATTATGTTTTATTTTTCGTATTATTTATTTACTTTTTATAATTGTTTTAATACGAATTTTTATTAAAAAGTCCGTTGTCTGTATAGCCAGTGAGTGGTTTTAAAAAATTAGCGCTTACTCGGCATCACGATTTTTATGTTTTTTAAAATATATCTCTTCCTTAGCCTTCTGTCATTGCATACTCACTCAAATAACTACGTAAAAATTAAAAACAAGAAATAGCCAGATCTGCACCTTGTTATTTAAATTTGAAACAAAAGCTTCGAAAGATTGCTTACCGCTGCGATAGCCGCTTCAGCGACTTCCGGCCATGTTATCGATTTCCATGTACTTAGCCATTATTTAGACTTCTGACAATTTATATACAGGTTCAGTAAGCCATAAACAATATAAAAATGCAATTGTCAGAGCTGCACCTTGTGGTTTAAATTTGAAACAAGCTACGAAAGATTGCTTTCCGTCGCGATAGCCGTTTCAACGACTTCCGGCCATATTATCAATTTCCATGTACATAGCCATTATTTAGAATTCTGACAATTTATATACAAGTTCAGTAAGCCATAAACAATATAACAATGCAATTGTCAGAACTGCGCCTTGTGGTTTAAATTTCAACAATTTTTTTACAACTTTGTCGACTTCTGACAGTCTTTAAGCCCCGACCTAGACTTCTGACAATAATTTTCCTCGATTCCTACAGTAAAAAACTATAACTCTACTAAATTTCAGGACTGCACCTTATCATTTTTTTTAAATATAAATTTACGACTCTGACCGTCCACCCACGCCTCCCGCCCCGGGAGAGCGTTCTGACGGCAACGCTACGTATTTATCGGGTACCAAGGAGACATTTTATACAAAATTCGTGAATGCACCTTATCAGTTCACTTTTTCGTAGCCAGCTTTTAGACTATAATAGTAGTTGACTAATATAATTCAAAGATATCTGTTGGAACATATCTTTTTTCACTTTCACTAAATTGATATTATATTTCGGTCTATCTAATAGTCTTATTGTGATTGAATTGATTCTCTAGTAATATCTTATGTAGAAAAATTGCTCGATAATCTTCTGGGAAACACTAAAGGGGAAAATGACAAATTGCCAAATCTTTTGTATTTGTTACCGGTAAAAACGAGAAAAGTCTCGGTTTAGTGCATTTCCAGTACACTTAGAATTAGCTGAATGTTTTTAAATAATTGAATATACATTATATACATATTATAAAATGCGTTGATATTATCCATATCAATCGAAATGTGCAATTTTAAAATTGAAAAATTTCTAAAGTTATGCATGTTACATTTGACAGTTGTTTATCTGTGATCGCCTTGCGTTACTGAATATTGTATTTTAAATTTGTGTGTCAACCACTACTTGAGTTTTTCGTTACTTAGAATGTTCGTTTTTTCCTTTCCATTGTACTAGATATTTTTCGTTTCCGTGTATTTTAAATAAACATGATTGAAAACATTTCTTCCCAATGTGTTACATTATTTATTTAATAAAGGTAAGTCTTGTTTAATTGATGTTTTATTTCTATATCGTACATTATTATAACAAATATCAATCCTTATAGTTTAAGATCCAGTAAACAGCTGATGACATAAAATGTAAGTAAGCCTCAAATTCTTTCAGTGAGTCAGTGGAACCTACAGTCCATGAGATGGGGGTTAGTTAACCTTCATAAACCCGTTGTTTAAATACCGAGTGGGGTCCAAATGTACCCCAACATTTTTTTATTATTTTTTTAATGTTATAATTAGGGAATAATAAAAATAAAACACATTCTGCTTATAAAAAAATATATTTTTACATAAAAAAGTTGTCAGCATTGATAAATGCATTGTAAGCACACTTTGAAAAAATATTATGAAATGATTAGAAATATTAGAACAAAAATAATTATGAAAAAAGAAAAAGCATTTTAGTGACATTTTAAATAATGATTTAATTATCACACTTGTTACAAACTGTTATATTTTTTGAATGTTCTGCACATACGAACTGATTACACCGAATACAAAACTTTCGAGATTTCCTCTCTTTACTTCTGTCGCATAAGAAACATCGCTGCTTTCTGCCAATAACGGGAACAGGTTGTTCATTCCTTATGTTTAATTCTGGAAAAATGGTTAACATGGATTGTTTTATATTGGAATGTAACGACTTGTCATTTTGGTATCTACGAATTATGTTTTTTCTAATTAATTCCTGGCCCAGCTCCAACAAAAACATTCTTCTCCTATCCAAGCGATTTTTTTTCCAATCTGGATTTTTCAACATCCAAAGTTTATAGGCGTTGATGCCACCAATGTCCAGCAGATGAAAAAATATTGCCATCGGCCACCGATTACTTTTTCCTTGCGTCGTGAATTCCTTCGCTAATTTATCCGTCGTGTCCACTGCACCCTTTGTTTTATTGTATTGTAAGATAATGTCTGGTTTGTAATTAGTTTTTTCTCCACTTATTTTGTCATCGTTATGTTCTGATGATAAAAGAACAACTGCCGCATTTTTTTTTTGTACGTAGGAAACCAAGGTTTTATTTTCCATAAAAGCAAACATGCTTGAAAGGTCCTTCTTATATCTGGCTGGAAGTAGTTCTTTTGGAATATAAGGTTTATTTTTACGCAGTGTACCACACAAGATAAGATTTTTATGTAAAAGCTTATAAGCTAACTCAATACTTGTAAAAAGTTATCAGTAGTTATTTCATATCCTGAAGATAAATGGTTTACCAGGTCCATCACTACCCTTTGTGGCCTTTCTCGGGTTTGTTTCCTACTTTACCTAAAATTATTATTCTGTAATAAAAATCTACATTTTTTTTATGAAAAAACTTATCTAAATAAGGTTGCATATTCGCTGTATATGCCTAACTACAATCAGCCAGTGCCCACATTTTCAAGCCGTACTTGTCCGGCTTACTCTTCATGTAAACCCGAAAAGGAGCCTTGCATCGGAATGGGACTAACTGCTCATCCACGCACAAGTGTTAAGATGGATTAAACGATTTCTTGCAATTTGTTACAATACCATCAAAAACATCTCTAATTGGGGCAAATTTATCAGTGCGTTTTCTTTCTTCTCTTGTTTCAAAATTGTCGAATCTTAGAAAGCACATAATCTGTTGGAATCTGTTGCGAGACAAGGCAGATGATACTAGAGGCCGACATAAAGTTGGATCTTGACTCCATAATACAAATATTGGCTCTTTAGCAGCGTTCCAGGCTCCAAAAATAATAAGCAAACCAAAAAATGCTTCCAGTTCTTCTTGCACAAAAGGAGAAAAGGCCTTCCTATTTCTCGCATAATATGATTCGGCTTTTCTATTCGTCTCCGATAAAATCATATCCATAATATCTTGTTAAAAAAATAGTTCAAAAGCTTATTTCATGGTGGAAAATTGGGAACTATATCTAGTCAAACCTGGTGAAACCTTTTGAATATTATATTTTCGCCTCTTGATCTTCGTAGTAAATGGAACCTTTGCCCACACACTACCATCTTTAGACGAATAAGTTGGATGATCGGTATAAAAGTTTACTGACGGGCCTACTTCATCTGCAGAATCTGTCGACTCATTTTCCCTATCACTAACTTGTAAAACGTCATCTATCTCATCAGTTTCAGTCACTATGTCAGTCTCCTCAATATCACTTGCACCATCCTCTAGTGCTAAATCATTAAAAAAAGTGTCGTTATCGTCCGTTTCTAATATCGCCAATAGTTCTTCGTCAGTTAGCTTATTTTCATTTCGAAACTTCCGTGGTTCACTCATTTTTATAAACGCGTACTCGACAAGCACTGAAAACGTGACTAAACATACTGAAATTATACTGAGATAAATACGTGCACAAAGCCGCTATTAAATAAATTGGGAATCCCCGAGAGCGTTGACGCCAAGAAACGGGGAATCCTCGTCGTTTGAACAATTTGGGGTTTATTTGTACCCCGGTCGGTTTTAACGTAGGCAAAATTTATACCTGTCGTTACATACCGAGCGGGGTGCAGCTGGACCCCAAGCAACAAAACTCTATAATTAGTTACAATGAAAAGCAATGTATTCAAAATTTTGTATACCAATTTAGATATATATTTAAGAAACATAGCTGAAGGAAATTAAATAAAAAAAACTATTTTAGAAAATATACCCAAAAATTCATGTCTGGGGTACATCTGTACCCCGCTCGGGTTTATGAAGGTTAAGGCCAGTCGCGGTAGGTTTACCGTCATTCATATGTGACAGGTGTGTTAATTTGGCCAACTAAAAAAGTATTTTCAGAAAGCTTCCGTTTTGGTATGACCAAATATACTATAATACCTACGCAAAAACAAAATGGCAGACGACTACCTCGGTTATAACAACGTGGCAGACACTTTGAAAGTTAAAAAAAAGTATTTTATGAAACTTGAATTGTATATGTTATTCTTGCTAGTATTGGTATCATATATTCTTCAAGACAGAAGGGTCTGTTAGCTGCTTTGACCTGGAAAATAGTAAAATGTTTTCTCCGGCACAAGCACACAAATATATGAAACTCCCAGTCGATATAATATATTATGGAATCTTCTGATTAGTTTAAGAAGTACTATAAGAAATAATATGATTTGTGGAAGAGTTCTTCCTTAATGTCGTTGCATAGATTATGGGGGAAATGGGCCATTACAAATCTGTGTTCAATAGTAGAGTATAATAATGATATAATAATGAGTATATAAACGATATTATCTTTATTTTTCAATCCTCTGAAGCAAAATAGAAATAATGAATGAAAATATTAAACAATTTTAAAAAACGAAAAATATTAATCTTTATTTCAGAAATGTATAGATCCTTATATTTTCTCTTCACACTTCCATGTTATTTTCTGAATCATCGTCTTCATCATGAGAGAGAATGTCATCACTGGCTCCATCAGAATCTGTAGAGTAAAATTAAATTTAGCGAATCGAATATATGGAAAATGTTTAAATTGCGTGCACAGTAATCATACAGGCCCTTGCTAAATTGCAAGCAAAGACATTATACACTTTTGTGTTTAGAACCTATACAATCTAATCAATTATATCAACCAAATCGCGAAACTTTCAGTCAATGTCAAAACCATCCTACCGTTAGCTACACAAGTACGGAGTGCAGTGGGGGAGGGTTGTTTTTACCTATAACGTTGTGCGATCCGGTAATAGGGATCTCAACTTCGATAGCTCCTATGAGAAGAGTTAAGCTTAGGACCGTATAATTTACCCCAAAATAATGTTTGATTTCGGGTTTTAATTAGTAAAATTGAAAAATTAAAGTTACTACAAAATTACCGGTGACGAACAGAGATTTACTCACCTCAGGTTTCTTCCGACCACACAAAACGCTTGGAACTTAACTTGTTCACCATCACCAGCAGTATTTTTTGTAATTTGAAACGAAGAAAAAAATCAGGAATTACCGCTCACGAAACTTATTGTACCTCATCTCACAATGGTTAGCTGAAGTCTCTTTTTGTGTAGGTTTTGGTCGAAAAATTAAGTGAACCTCTAATTAACGCGAACATAAAAGGCAACCACGATTACCAGCGTTTGTTGTTTGGGTTGTCTACCCTGCAGAAAAATAATTAAAATTCAAATCTAAGTGAAATAAATCTAACGTACTCCCCCACCAAAATGCAACTGACAAAGAGGCATTTTGACACAAAAAAGCATATAACATAAATAAAGAAAATAATGCGATTATTGAATAAGTTCTATCAATAAATATGTACAAGAAAAATAATTACATAATTTAGATAGGGAACGAACACTAGGAGTCGCCGAAGAAGTCCTTTTGTGGTAGTTACATCCGCAACCCTTATAATTCCGTCCTGTCCTGGGAATAATTCAGATATGCGTCCTAAACGCCATTGCGAAGGAGGGATATTGTCCTCTCTTATCAAAAACATCGTCCGTACTTCGACGGGCTTCAAATTGTTCGAAGAAATCCATTTACTGCGTTGGTACAAGGTGCAAATATTCCTTGCTCCACCGTTTCCAAAAATGTTTATGCAATTTGTTAAGTAGCTTCCATCTTATGAGATGAGAGGCAGGAATAGAATTTCCGTGCAACGGCTCAAAGAGAGCCGAAAGCGGCTCCAGGTTTAAAAATGGCCCGGAGTTAAAACAGACAAATCATTAGGGTCTGAACTCAAAGAAGTCAGTGGTCTAGAATTAAGATAGGATTCGATCTGAATTATAAGGGTATTAAGTTCCTCATATGATAAAATATGATCACCTATAACCCGAGCTAAATGCGTCTTTACAGCAGACTTAATGCCAGCTTCCCACAACCCTCCAAAGTGTGGTGCAGAGGCAGCATTAAAATGAAACGAAATACTTTCGTTTGACGCAGCATTTTTCATATGTTTAAGGTAGTTAGCCGCACCAGTAAAATTACTACCGCAATATCAGTACAAATTCTCGACTTTACCACGACGAACTATAAAACGTTGCAAAGCTAAGAGGAAAGTTTCGCTGGACAAATCAGATGCTATCTCTAAGTGAAGAGCTTTGGTAGCCATGCAAACAAGGAGGCAAAAATACATCTCACAATATTTAGCTCCCCGGTAGCGATTCATCACAGCATTAAACTGACCACCAAAATCAAGGCCAGAATTAAGGAAGGGTTTAATCTGGGAAATTCTAACTAAGAGTAAACTACCCACAACAGGCAACAGGTATTGCCGAGTATTATGCTTCCAACATGCATTTCGATATAACCGAGCATATAGCTCGCTTAGGAGACAAAACCCAAAAAGATTGGGAAAGTAAAAAATTCACAGTACGTAACCCGGCATGAAAATATCTTTTATGATAATAGTCGATAAGCAAATAAGTTAATCTACTTTCGCCAGGTAATGTACAGGCGAATTTTTTATCAACGGAAACAGGTAAATATCGAAAACGACTGCCAACTCGTAATACCTTTCGATCATCGATAAAACAACGCAACTTTCGAAAAGGTTTAGAAAATCCGTTTCCCCCTAGCTCTTTCTCGAAATATCGATATTGAGTATATTTAACTAAAATCATTAGCGACTCATAAAGTTCATTGGAACATAGTGGACCCGCCTTTTTCTCCACGGGAAACTTGGAATTGTGAACAAATCTCAAAATCCAAGCTAAAAGACACAAAATCAGAATTGCTTTTTAACAATGTTTCAAGAAAACAACCATCAGCATAACTAATCAAGGTTACTTTTCGCGCCTCCTCAAACATTCCGGCACAATCAGAACCAGGAAGGGACTCGTCTGGAAAGGGAGTGGAATTATAAATGAACTTGGGACCAGCGAACCAATGAGACTGCTCCAACATCAACGTCGGTAAAACACCTCTGGAAGCCAAATCAGCGAGATTCTGAGCAGAAGGAACATGAAACCATCTATCAGGAGGCTTGCGTTCCTGTATATAAGCTACTCGATTAGAAACAAAAGTCTTTCATCGATGAGGAGACGATTTTATCCAACCGAGGGCAATCTCAGAGTCGCACCAAGCCTCCAACTTCTCGATTGTAAGCTTAACTTCTAGAATTCTTACTACAAAAGGCAAGAATTTGGCCAGTAACACAGCGGAAGACAACTCCAAACGGGGAATACTGACAGTCCGAATGGGAGCTACTTTCGACTTCGGGCATACAAAAAAGACACGAATCTGACCATCTGGTAATACAAAACGCTAATAAATGACCGCAGCATAACCCTTTTCTCTACTGTCACAAAATCCATGCAGCCCACATTTAGCATTGCTGAACACAGATATAAAACGAGGTACTTGAAGATGCACAACGGATGAAAGCTGTTCCTTATATTGGTTCTAAATATCACAAATTACTTTTGGAGGAGAGTGATCCCAATTAATTACCGATTACCACAAACGTTAAATAATATGTTTAGTAAACAGCGTCATGGGCGCGAGAAAACCTACAGGAATAAATACTCTGGTCAATTCTGTTAACGTACTTCGTTTAGTACAAGACTTGTCCAGAGCAGTTACCTGAAAGGAAAAACAATCCGTTTGTGGATTCCATACAAGACCAATGCTTTTTAAAGGAGACTAACAACTATCATTATCAAAAGGAATGGGTTTTCTACCTACATGAGACTCAGGCAAACCAACTAACAAGCGGAAATCATTACTGGACCACTTGCGTAATTCAAATTTATCTCGGGCTAATAAGGATATCAACTGGTTTCGAAGATCTTGGGCCATTTCCAAAGTATCAGTACCACCAACGATATCATCCTGTTATGTAATACCTCAACTGCAAGAGGAAACTCTCTTCCTCCATCTTCACTCAGCAGCAACAAGGTCCTTAAACCCAGAAAAGGAGCTGACGAAACACCATAAGTTACTGTCAACAACCTCAACTCCTGCAAAACTTCATCAGGAGAAAACCTAAATATGATCCTTTGATAATCACAATGAGTTTTATCAACTCGTATTTGGCTATTCATCTGTTTGATATCAGTGGATATGACATATCTAGGGAGTCGGAAACCCAACAAAATAATTAAAATATCCTGCTGTAGCTTTTTCCCAGTAAACAAACGCTGATTCAGAGAATCCTGATTCTCAACCTGCGCAAAAGCATTAAACACCACTCTCAATTTGGTAGTCAAACTATCAGGTCTTACTACAGCATGATGAGGAATATTGTAACAAAACAAAGTCATCACAAATTTTTGGCAAAACAAACACTTCACAATGAAAAACAGGGACATTTTGATCCACAGGCTTTAATCATCATTACAACTCGATCAACCACCGTACTTCGAACGGATAAACTAGCAGATGAGTGTTTAATACCTAGACAACGCATACAAGACTGGGATACAAAAGAAGTCACGCTACCTCCATAAATTGAAGCTCGAACAGGTTGCTACAGGCCACAACTGTCCATAATTTCTACCACAGCAGTAGCTAACAAAACGTTCGAACTTTTAGAGGCAACACTGCCTAATGAGGCAACATGCGACCTCAAGGCTCCATCAGCGTACAGATGATCGCCAGAAGTAGAAGGCGCCGAATCACAAGCTGTGGCCACACTATTATATACCAGCGTGAGGGCCACCATTAGCGCCCTTAAAGTGCAAAAGATTATGATGAGGCAAATTACAATGGCCACAACGAACTGTGACAGCGCAAGTGCGCGAATCATGCTTTTCTAAACATTTAAAACAAAGACGCGTTTTTTACAAAAGTTATAACGGTCATAAAAAGCTTTATTTCCAAATGAATAACACGTTTGCAAGTTGTGACTTGTGTTGCATAGCGAACAAGTCACCGTATTAGGCTTCGAAAAAACTATAACGATTACTAGATTTAGGAACACTTTTTCTTAAATTTGTTTTAGAAGGCAAGGATTTATTTTTTCTAGCAGAATTCCGAGTAGAGCATGGCGACAGCGAATATGAGTCGAAAGAAATGCATTGACTTTTTAGAAAATCAGATAATTTAGTAAAAGTGAGCATTTCACCAGACCTATGTAATAAATCAAAACGTTGCTGAGTCTCGTCATCGAGTTTAGTTAGAATTTTATAAGCTAACACGAAATCCGAAACGTGATAACCTAAATTTTCCAAAGCAGTAAAATCGTGTCAAGCTACCACTGGCATAACAGAAAACTAATAGTTATTTGTAAAGCAAGTGTCACAATGACTCGTTTTGTAGTACGAGTGAAGTTTGCACAACGAACCGCGAAGCGGTGAGTTGTGCAAATCACGAGTACTACAGAAAGTCATTGTGGCACAAGTTTTACACAATGTCTTTTATAATTAGCATTTATTTAATTACTTAAATAAAATAGAATTTCATATAATCCCTGTTTTTAAACTAGGAGGAGTGGTTTGAATTTAAGTTGGCAATTCTGTAGATTCCTAATTGGTCAGATCACAGATGGATTTATTCAGCACTCCTGACTTTTGACATATTATAACCGAATAATTGTGTAAATTGTAAACAAACTTTCATTTGGGCAAAAAGAGGATAATTATTTGTTTAAAAAAGAGCTTCTTCGTATATGCTCTTGCGATCTATTTATATTATATCATGAACAGAATTATTTCTGTAATACATCTTCACATAGATATCTGGTAATTTATCCCAAAAATCGAACGTTTTGTATACCTATATATTGACCCTATACAATATAAAAATAAACAATTGACAAATCATTGATAAATGAACGTTAACGTACTTTATTCATTAATATTTTTAATATATAAATCATTCTAATTTACCTTTAGTATAATAATTTGCTAGTTAGAACAACGCTAGACCATTTTATTTATAATTTTTGTCAAGGTTAAAGTCAAATGTCAAATAAAAATATAACTAAATTCAATAACCAACTGTACACTAAAAATTACTATAATAGTGTTCAAAGAGGTTCCATTGCGACACTGTAAACAATGTTATAATGAAGTCTCCTTTATACGCGAATTATAAAAAGTTATTTATAAACCTGCAATAATGGTACAAAATTCAAAGTTCAATTACCTTTATTTAAAATAAAAAAATTCAGCCAAAAAAAGTTCTTATTAAGTAAAAGGCGAAAGCTAGAGATTTTAAAATCGAAACTAATTCATTCGTAGGTATTCTGAAACTGGTTAAATTCAAGGTCAAAAAACTGACCAAAATATACAACAAAAGAAAACCGAAAAAATTGTATGCAACTTATTTTTTGGACCTTATTTAAATTGCAAATATCACTAAATATCAATTATTGTTATCAAACAATATGCCTTCCAGCGAGGTTAACAAACCACCCCAACAGATATTGAACAAATAAATATATTAAAGTTTGATTTCTTTAAAACCGAAAATCAAACAATTATAAAAAGTAAAACAGACGCTCTAAGGACCAATGTCCTATCCAGTGATATATATCTCAACCTCGACAACTCCTATGAGGAGAGTTAAGCTTAGGACCGTTCAAATCACCCCAAAATAATATTTGATTTGGGGTTTTAATTAGTAAGATGTAAAAATTAAAGTTATTGCAAAATGACCGGTGAGGAACTAAGATTTACTTACCTCAGGTTTTTATATATATATAATAGCTTGATACCCCTTCTGGGGTTTCGCCGCTTCACGCTTTCTAGATCCATTTTTTTTGGGGTGGATCAATCCCCGTTTTTCCTTTTAGGGTTTCTCTGTCAATGCTCTCCATAGTTTCCTATCCTTAACTTTATCCTTCCATCCTCCAATTCCGGCTCTCGTCATATCTTCCTTCACCTGTTCCAGCCATTTTATTCTAGGTCTACCCCTACGTTTTCTTCCCCCAGGATTCCATTGTGTCATTTGCAGTGTTATTTCTTGTTCTTCTGCTCTATATATGTGTCCCAGCCATTTCATTCTTTGCCTTTTTATTTTCCTTACTATGTCCTCTCCTTCCAGTTCTTGCTCAATTTCATAGTTCATTCTTTGTCTGTACTCGTTATCTCTCAATTTGATTGGTCCCAATATTGTTCTCATCATCTTTCTTTCTATTATTATCAAGTCTTCTTCTTCTTTTTTAGTCAGTGTCATTGTTTCAGCAGCAGACAACAGGACGGGTCTTATTAGCACTTTATAAATATTGATTTCGGTTTGTCTTGAGAGTAATTTGCTTTTTAAAAGTTTTTTATTGGCATAGTAAGCCCTATTTGCATTAATTATTTTTTCTTCTATTTCATTTTTCCTGTTTCCAGTGTTTGTTACTGTGACCCCTAAGTATTTGAATTTCTCCACTTTTTCAAATTCGAAATTTCCGATCTTTATTGCACTGGTTTGATGTATTTTACCAAAAATCATTATTTTTGTTTTATCTGCATTTATTTCTAATCCCATCCTACTTCCTTCACTTGCGATTTCCCTTATTGTGTTTTCCAGAATCTCTCTTGTCTTTGATATGATTACTATATCGTCCGCAAAGGCAGTCTTCCGCTCGTCCTGAGATTGCTTTTTTGTATTCGCCTCATTGCATATTCAAGTGTTAGGTTAAATAAAGTTGCAGATAGCGAATCACCTTGTCTTACACCCTTATTTATGTATATTTCATCAGTTTATCCTCCTTGTGTTTTTATCGTAGCCCTTGAGTTTTCCATAGTCATCTTGATTAACCTTCTTAGTTTATCATTAATGCCTAGCTCTTTCAAAGCAGACAAAAGTTTGCCTCTGTGTATTGGATCGAAAGCTTGCCGAAAGTCTACAAATAACATTTCCAGTTCTATTTGATGCTCATATGCTTTTTCCATTATCTGCTTCAGTGTATATATGGCATCCGCCGCTGATCTTCCTTTTACGAATCCACACTGATATCGTCCTATAGTATTTCCTGTAGTGTCTCTAAGCCTTCTGTTTATTGTAGCTGATAATATTTTATAGGCCGTGTTCAGTAATGTAATACCTCTATAGTTTTGGCATTCATGCTGGTCACCTTTTTTGTGGATTGTAATTATCTGGCCTATTTCCCATTCTATAGGCATTTTGTCTTCTCTCCATATTTTTATTATAAGTCAGGTTTTTATAATGAATGAAAATATCAATTTTAAGCAATTTTAAAAAACGAAAAATATTTATATTGATTTCTGAAAAGCTTAGATCTTCACATTTTCTCTTCATATTTTCGTGTTATCTACTGAATCATCGTCTTTATCATGAGAGAGAATATCATCACGAGCTCCACCAGTATCTGTAAAGTAGAAGTATATTTATCAAATTGAATATATGGAAAAGCTTTAACTTTATTTAAATTGCTTGCGCAGTAATCATACACTGAAATTTTGCTTTGCAGGCCCTTGCGAAATTGCAAGCAACGACATTATACACTTTTGTGTTTATAACCTATACAATATAATCAATAAGATCAACCAAATCGCGAAAGTTTCAGTCAACGTCAAAACCATCCTACTGTTAGCTACACAACTACGGGGTGCTTTGGGGGAGGGGTGTTATTATCAACTTAGTTACTTCTATCATCAATGAAGAGTGTACTGTTAAAATCCCATCATTGAAAGACTCATTTGGAACAAATCTGATGAATTTAGTAGTTCCATAAATAAATTATTGTCTACCAAGCCAACCTTTAAACATATGCTCATCGATTATTCCAAAATATGTTCAACTAGCCGATCCTGATTTTAACATATCTCAACCTATTAATATTTTGGTAAGTGCTGAATATTTTTATGATCTTAAGTGTGTAGGTCAAATTCGCTTAGGCAAAAGTTTACCTATGCTTCAAAAAACTGTTTTTGGTTGGGTGGTTTCAGGCCCTAGCAATGAACATTCCTTATGCAACAAGGTTCAGTGCAATTTCACTACATCTGTCGATAATGAATTGCATAATTTTTTTGCGAAAGTTTTGGGGAATGGAGGACCAGTTTCAGAAAAAACCTTTATTGTCAGAGAAAAGGAATTTTGTCAAGAAATATTCCAAAGCACAAAACACTACCAAACGTAATTCTGAAGGTCGGTTTAAAGTCCAGATTCATTTTATGGGTTCTTCATCAACTTTAGGCAAATCCAAGTCTTTATCTTTAAGGCACTTACATTCTCTCGAAAATTGTTTAAAAAAAACACAATATTTGTATGTTGATTTCCTAGATGAATATTTTCAATAAGATCACATATCCGAATTGATTATCCCAGAAGGCAAACCTAATATTGAATATTTACAACAGCCTGAGGTCTTGAATGAAAAGAATCAAACCACTAAATTTAGGGTGGTATTCTTGTCTAACTAGTTCAGGTCACTCGTTTAACGATATTCTATGTGTAAGACCGAAAATACAAGATGATCTTATTTCTGTACATTTGAGATTTAGGCAACATAAAATAGCTTTCTTTGCGGACATAATTAAAATGTACAGACAGGTTCTAATCCAACCTGATCAAAGGTCGTTGCAAAGAATTATTTGGCGTCAAAAACCCACTGATGAAACTAAGGTGTTTGAACTTAATAGTGTTACATATGGAATTTCCGCTGCACCGTGGTTATCGATCGAACTGTATTTGGACCCTATAAGATCTGTTATAATCAAGCTATTGGTGTGGATGCTTCAAAATTCAGGAAAGCCGATCACCCTGTACCAAATAGTGGAAATTGTTGGTAAAGCCTATCCGAAGGCATTTTTACTGCAAAACATCACAAAAGGGTTCTCTATTACAAGAATTTTCCCATTAAATTCGGACATATTCAGTGGGAACTAATTCTTAAGTGCTTTTGTAACAGATCGACCAGATACGTTAAATGGTATAGTTGATCACATGAAAATTCCTGCCATTCCGTGTCCATCGCAACAAACCAATCGTCAAAGTATGAATATGAATGACAACACAGGTGAATTAGTGTTTTAAATGAAACTCACGGTTTCTAGTTAATTCCACAATATAATAAAAATTGTTGAAAATTCTAAAAAATTGACAATTGTTTCGATAAATCAATATCATCGTCAGAATGACAGAAGTTACATTTCATTTGGTGCCTACCTGATGTTTAGTAGTTATTTTTGGCTAGACCAAGAAGTGACCTAACTTGTGATTGACTTAATATATGTTAATAGAAAAAAGAAGATGTGATATTACAAATATTGAAGCTTGGATATTATTAGCCCTATGGTGATATCCTGGATATCATTTTTCCAATTAAGATCAGTATAACTGTGCAATGATATAGAAAACCAGGAAAACTATATCTGCTGATCTTTACAATTATCACTTAAGAAGACAGTTTATTAGTGGAGAACTTCCTAGATTTAACTGTTCATTGACAACTTCATATTGTGGGTTTCTTAAATGTCTTCTAATTTCCAATTCTTCAAGGAAATCCAGTTCTTGTTTCTTTTCACAAATATGCAGCACTTCTAGTTTTGTGTTAGGTGTCAATGAATGATTGTTGTCAAGTAGATGTTTTGCGTGGTAGGATTAATCTGGTTGTTTTAATCTGTATGCTCGTAAGTGCTCACTGTATCGGATTTCGAAATTCCTAAGGGTCTGACCCAAGTAGACAGCATTACATTCCTGCTATTTGAGTTCATATATACCTGACTTCTTTAATTGTGGTATTTTTGTTTTTACATTTAACAATTTTGTACTAACGTTACTTTCTGTTTTAAAAGAAATTGTTGTATTCGTTTTTCCTCTTTTTTATTAATTAGCTTATTTATCATATCTAATGGATAACCGTTGGATGTTGCTATTTGACTAATTGTATTAATCTCTGTATCAAAATTTCATTTGTTCATAGGAACTGAAAAAGCTCTATGTATCATTGAATTATATGCCGCTAGTTTATGAGACACGGGGTGATTGGAATTAAGTGGAATTGTCACATCAGTCTGTGTTGGTTTTCGGTAAATTGAATATTCAAGTATATTATTAACTCTTCGAATTTTTAAATCAAGAAAATTGATTGAGCTATTTTCTTGAATTTCTAATGAAAATTTAATTTTTGGGTGTAAATTATTGATGTGGTTGAAAAATGCATCCAATTGTCTTTCACTACCCACAAAACAAGCTAATATGTCATCTACAAATCTATACCAAAATAAAACATTTTTCGAAATATTACTTCCAAAGATCTTTCTTTCTAAATGATCCATAAAAATGTTGGCCAATATAGGTGATATAGGGCTTGCCATTGGTAAACCTTCATTTTGAATATATATCTTATTGTCAAAAGTGAAATAATTCTGATCAATGCATACATCAAATAAATTAAGTTTATCTGATATTATTCTTTATTAGACATTCTTAAGGAGGAATTTTAGTGAATATATTAGTAACATCGAACGAAATGAGTTTATAGTTATCTTGCAAGTTGACTGCTTTCATCTTTTTGATTAGTTCTATTGAATTTCTAATTGAGTACTGAGATTCATATCCGTAACTATTAAGTATATTGTTGAGCCTCTTTGCCAATATATTATTAGGAGCATTAACATAAGAAACTACGGATCTAATTGGTTTCATTATTTTATGTAATTTAACGGTTCCATATAATTGTGGACAATGAGGATTCTTATGTATCACTTAAAAGATAATTTGAATTTTTAACAATATCCCTTACATTATTAGAAAACTTTTTTGTTGGATCTGCTTTAATAATGTAAGGGATATTGTTAATAATTCAAATTATCTTTTAAGTGATTACGAAAAAAGGTCTATCATACATAAGAATCCTCATTGTCCACAATTATATGGAACCGGTAGATTACATAAAATAACGAAACCAATTAGACCCGTAGTTTCCTATGTTAATGCTCCTAATAATATATTGGCAAAGAGGCTCAACAATATACTAAATAGTTACGGATATGCATCTCAGTACTCAATTAGAAATTTAATAGAACTAATCAAAAAGTTGAAAGCAATCAACTTGCAAGATAACTATAAACTCATTTCGTTCGATGTTACTAATATGTTCACTAAAATTCCTCCTAAAGAATGTGTAATACTTGTAAGAAAATTACTAGGAGATAAAAATATTAATCCAGGAATAATATCAGATATACTTAATCTATTTGAAGTATGCATTAATCAGAATTATTTCACTTTTGACAATAAGATATATATTCAAAATGAAGGTTTACCAATGGGAAGCCCGATATCACCTATTTTGGCAAACATTTTTATGGACCATTTAGAAAGAAAGATCTTTGAAAGTAATATTTCGAAAAATGTTTTATTTTGGTATAGATATGTAGATGACATATAAGCTTGTTTTGTGGGTAGTGAACGACAATTTGATGTATTTTTCAACCACATCAATAATTTACACCCAAAAATTAAATTTACATCAGAAATTGAAGAAAATATCTCAATCAATTTTCTTGATTTAAAAATTCAAAGAGTTAATAATGTACTTGATTATTCAATTTACCGGAAACCATCACACACTGATGTGATAATTCCATTTAATTCCAATCACCCCGTGTCTCATAAACTAGCGGCATATAATTCAATGATACATAAAGCTTTTTCAGCTCCTATGAACAAATGTAATTTTGATAGAGAGATTAATATAATTAGACAAATAGCAACATCCAACGGTTATCCATTAGATATGATAAATAAGCTAATTAATAAAAAAGAGGAAAAAGTGGCATTACAACTTATATTTCCTAAACCAACTAATGGAATAAAAACTTATAAAACCATCACATATGCAGGAAATATTTCTAATAATATTTCAAAGATAATATCTTCAGCAACGAATACAACAATTTCTTTTAAAACAGAAAGTAACGTTAGTACAAAATTGTTAAATGTAAAAACAAAAATACCACAATTAACCCTAGAGTACTAATACTCGTAAAATTTACGACGCCGAATTATTTTTCCCGAAATTTGGCAACAACGGAAAATCTTGCAGATTTGGGTCTCCCAGTAGCTTCCTCTTTAGTACTCTGCTAAACGTTGGTAAGTCCACGTCAGTCGGATTTTTAGCGGAAGTGCAGAAATTACGCATCGCGTCGTAAATATTACGACGCTTTAGTGTTAGTGATAGTATTAGCGATAAGATTATTGTGAATGTTTTTCTTTGTTTTATGCTGAATACTCGATTTATTGTGTAAGTAGACTAATAATATTGCATAATTTGTAGAAACAAAATGCAAATTTCAAAGTATAAAGCTAAGATTTATTTATTTATTAATTTCAGAAACTGAGAAATGGCAAATAAACCACTTACTGCGTCGCAGTTGCAACAAGAAATGGAAAAGATTATGAATGGAGAAGATGATTATAATGAACCGTACGAGGACAGTGGAAGTGACTGGGAGGAAGATTATTTAGAAGAGGATTCGGTACATTCTGACAGCTCAGAAGAATATAACCAACCAACCAACCATGCCATCGAGAAAAAAAATCCAGAATTAGCAGAGGAACGTCCAGAAGAAGCTCTCTTGTCATATGATCAAGAATCATCGGATGACGATGAACCTTTAGCCAGCCTATGTCGAAGCCAGGGTCGAAGGGATCCAAACATAGTTTTTCCTAAACAAATAAATATAAAAGGTAAGAATGGTCATAAGTGGTCATCTAAACAGCCAGTCTTGTCAAAGAGAGTCAGCTCTAGGAATATTGTTCATTTTATATCTGGTTGCAAAGGAGAATCTCGTAACTGTTCTTCAATAAAGGACCACTTTCTGCACTTCTTTCACGACAACATTCTTGACATAGTTATTCTTCACACCAATGAAGAGATTGTTAGGCAGTCTTCTAAATACGCTGCAAATTCTGCTACGGTATCAAAACTTTGCAAAGATGAGTTATTAGCCTTCCTGGGAATACTAGTTTTTTCTGCCGCCAAAAAAGACAATCATCTAAATGCTAGACATATGTTTGAAGGGACCACATCGGGATCTTTCTATCGCGCCTGTATGAGTAGAGAACGTTTTACGTTTTTAGTAAACTGTCTCAGGTTTGACGATAAAACTTCGAGGGAGGAAAGGAGAAAAACCGACTCATTCGCTCCTATTCGTGACATATGGAATATGCTAATAGATGTATGCAGAAGTTCCTATATTCCATCATCTTATCTCACCATCGATGAACAGCTCTTAGGATTTAGAGGAAGGTGTCCATTTCGTATGTACATACCTATCAAACCGTCGAAGTACGGTATAAAGATTATTATGTTATGCGACACATCCTCCAAATATATGATAGATGCTAGTCCATATCTAGGAAAGAGCACTGATACTGGAGGACTACCTCTTGCAAATTTTTATGTGAAAGAGTTAACAAAATCGGTTCATGGTAGTAACCGTAACATTACCATGGACAACTGGTTTACGTCAGTTTCTTTGGCGGATGAACTTTTGGAGTTGCCGTACAAACTAACAATTATAGGAACTCTGAGAAAAAATAAAAAAGAAATACCACCAGAACTATTGAAAAATAGGCAACGAGGCACATCAATGTTTTGCTTTGATAGGAAAAAGACATTAGTTTCATATGCACCAAAACCTAATAAAATAGTGTTGTTACTTTCCACTCTGCATGAAGGTGCAAGCATTTCCGAAAATGGAAAACCTGATATAATTATAAATTATAATGAAACCAAGTCAGGTGTAGATACTTTTGATCAACTATGCAGTAATATGACCTGCTCCAGAAAAACCCGGAGATGGCCTATGTGTGTTTTTTATGGAATGATTAACATAGCTACCATCAATTCATTTGTAGTATACTGCCATAATTCTCACAAAGCTAATACGAAGCCTGCTTCCCGCTTCCAGTTCATGTTAAATTTGGGCAAAAGCCTTGCTGAGCCATGGATGCGCCAAAGATTGAACATCCCCAATTTACGTCGCAATATTCGACAGGACATAAACGAAATTCTAAACATACAGCCTGTTCCTGAACCAGATAACCCTATGGCAAAGAAGCGGACAGTGTGCTCCTTCTGCCCTAGCCGTCTGAGAAGAATGACAACAAACTTTTGTGTACAGTGTAAACGAGCAATCTGCGGACAGCACAACAGAAATTGTTGCCCAGAATGTCCATTTTCTTCGGCATAATTCATTTTTTTTCAAACCATATCCATTTATTTGATTAGTTTAAGATGAAAAATCTATTATTTCTGTTGGAAAATATATTTTGATTTTTTTAAAATGTGTTTCAATCCAAAGTCGTAAATTTTACGACGTATTAGTATTACGGAATAATCAAATCATATTAGTACTCTAGGGTTAAAGAAGTCAGGTATATATAAACTCAAATGTCCTGAATGTAATGCTGTCTATTTGGGTCAGACCCTTAGGAATTTTGAAATCCGATACAGTGAGCACTTACGAGCATACAGATTAAAACAACCAGATAAATCCCACTACACAAAACATCTACTTGACACCAATCATTCACTGACACCTAACACAAAACAAGAAGTGCTGCATATTTGTGAAAAAAAACAAGAGCTGGATTTCCTTGAAGAATTGGAAATTAGAAGACATTTAAGAAACCCACAATATGAAGTTGTCAATGAACAGTTAAATCTAGGGAGGTCTCCACTAATAAACTTTCTCCTTAAGTGATAATTGTAAAGATCAGCAGATATAGTTTTCCTGGTTTTCTATATCATTGCACAGTTATACTGATCTTAATTGGAAAAATGATATCCAGGATATCACCATAGGGCTAATAATATCTAAGCTTCAATATTTGTAATATCACATCTTCTTTTTTCTATTAACATATATTAAGTCAATCACAAGTTAGGTCACTTCTTGGTCTAGCCAAAAATAACTACTAAACATCAGGTAGGCACCATATGAAATGTAACTTCTGTCATTCTGACGATTATATTGATTTATCGAAACAATTGTCAATTTTTCAAAATTTTCAACAATTTTTATTATATTGTGGAATTAACTAGAAACCGTGAGTTTCATTTAAAACACTAATATGAGTAGATTCCACCAAGTAAAGGCCGAGACAGTTAACAGGTGAATTTTGTGAGTACTAAAATGATAAGGCCTTATTCAAAAGCTACGCCAAATAAAATCAAAGGCGGAAGAAAGAATGGAAAGTCGAAAATATTGACAGAAACCCAAGAAAAAATAAGATTGAAATGGAATGTTCGAAGAAACAATTCAAAAAGTCTGGTATAGTTAAAAAAGTGACAAAAAGACTTTTGAATAAAATTCTGACGATGAAATAACTATGGAGGAATTTGATTATGACGAAGACAGTTATTTGGAAAACTTACTTTAGCAAGAATCTCTGAAGATGGAACAGAAAATGGATATTAAGCACACCAATACTTGTGAAGGAGATTTTGTGTTGAGAGAATTGAAGGTACAGAAATCTGTACATCACTACATTGTGGAAATAAAAAAACTATTGGAACAAAGTACCTTTGAGGTGGTACATCTGAAAATAAAGGATTTTAAAAATTAAAACTAACTTTTCCGCATCTGTGAGATGCCCTGATTAATATTCTATCATAAAATTGTCACTTGTATACACTTTGGGGGATGTATTGTGGTAACAAACCGAAGTAACCAAAAATGCATATCTGGATTTATAGGACCCGCTGTACTCGCTATAAGCTGAAAATCAATAGGTTATATCTGTGAGACACCTTAAATGAGACACCTTGAAAAATATCCAATTCTAAAATTGGCCACTTGTATACACTCCGGAGGCTGTATCGTACTAAACCCGAAATTTCTCCAAAAATGATGAAAATATGGCACTTCAGGTACTATAGCACCCATTCTACTGGCTCTGGTGAGCTAAAAATCAATAAGGTTCATCAATATTCAATCATAAAATGGGTCACTTGAATACACGCTGGAGGCTGTATCGTGCTAACACACTGAAAATTCTCCAAAAATGACAAAAATTTGGTACCTCAAGTACCATAGCACTCGTTATACTGGCTTTAGTGAGCTGAATCTCTATAGAGTTTATCTTTGAGACGCCCTGAATAATATCCAATCATAAAATTGGTTACTTGTATATACTGCGGATGTTGTATCGTGTTAACAAACTGAAATTTCTCCAAAAATGTCGTACTTAAAGTACTATAACACCTGTTGTACTGCCTGTGGTGAGCTGAAAATCAATAGTGTTCATCTGTCAGATGTAATGAACAATATTAAATCATGAAATTGGTGACTTTTTGCACTCAGGACGCTGTATCGTACTAACAAACAGAAATTTCTCAAAAAATGACAAAAATGTCGTACTTCAAGTACCATAGCATCCGTTATTCTGACTATTGTGAGCTGAAAATCAATAGAGTTCATCTGTGAGATGTCCTGAACAATATTCAATCATAAAATTGGTGATTTGTTGCACTCCGGAGGCTGTATCGTGTTAACAAGACATGTAACGAAAAATGGCCGCCGACAACGACGACGACGACGACGAAGACAACGACGACATACACACAGGACTTTTCTGCCCAACCTTTCTATATGCGAGAAAACTATTGGTTTACCCCAAAAAAGTTGGAATTTTGAAATTTTTTTTTGAGTTATTTTTACGTTTTCCATCAACAACAACACGAAAAAACGGTTTTTAGAAAAAAAATCCTGTGTGTAAGTCGTCGTCGTCGTCTTGTTAGCACGATACAGCCTCCGGAGTGCAATAAGTCAGCAATTTTATGATTGAATATTGTTAATGACATGTCACAGATGATCTCCATTGATTTTCAGTTCACCAGAGCCAGTACAACGGGTGCTATGGTACTTGAAGTACGACATTTTGTAATTTTTTGAGAAATTTCAGTTTGTTAACACGATACAGCCTCCGGAGTTCAACATGTCACCAATTTTATGATTGAATATTATTCAGGACATCTTACTAATGAACCCTATTGATTTTCAGCTCACCGGAACCAATACAACAGGTGCTACAGTATTTTAAGTACGATATTTTTGTCATTTTTGGAGAAGTTTCAGTTTGTTAGCACGATACAGTCTCCGGAGTATATACAAGTGACCAATTTTATGATTGGATATTATTCAGAGCGTCTCAAAGATGAACCCTATTGATATTTAACTCAGTAAAGCCAGTACAACGGGTGCTATGGTACTTGGATTACCAAATTTTTGTCATTTTTGGAGAATTTTCAGTTTGTTAGCACCATACAGCCTCCAGAGAGTATACGATTGATCAATTTTATGATTGAATATTGTTCAAGGTGTTTCACAGATGTACCCTATTGATTTTCATTTGACTAGAGCGAGTACAGCGGGTCCTATAAATCCAGATATACTGAATTTTTGGTTATTTTTGAAGAAATTTCGGTTTGTTAGCACGATACATCCCTCGAAGTGTATACAAGTAACAATTTTATGATAGAATATTGTTCAGGGCCACAGATGCGGAAAAGTTAGTTTTAATCCTTAAAACCGTTTATTTTAAAAACCATTTTTTCGTGTTGTTCTTGTGAAAAACGTAAAAATAACTCAAATTCTTTTTCACGGTTTTAACTTTTTTGTGGGTAAACCAATACTTTTCTCGCATATTAGATAGGTTGGGCGGAAAAGTGAAAAAATTGAATGGCAACAAGTTTGTAATGATTGACGAGGTATACGAAATATATGAGACAGATATTGGGAGAAAATTGCCTAGACTAACAGTTGTTGGAGGATCTGAACGCCGAATTGAGAAGTTTTCATTTTCTGTAGACTTTATGTCTTTTCATATGTATTAATTAAAATGTTTTGCTATGTATAGATGTCTCGTTATTTTTGTATCACTAATTCCTGTGCATAATTAGCGTTGTCACTCTCCTAAGGTATAAGGCTCGGTTGTACATTGGGAGAATTTGCACCGTGAAATATCATTAAAATAATTTGCACCGTGAAATATCATTAAAATAATTTGCATTAAAATGTATCATTAACTCTTTGGGCATTTCACACTAAATAGATGGAATATCAGCGGATATACTGGTCCAGATTAAATTATTTCATCTGAAAAGAAATGCGAGAAAAAATTAAACCCTGAAGGTTCAACTATCTCCCCTACATTTATTCAAATGTATTCAGGATTTTGGAATGGACTTATAAAAAAATTCTAGGCAACAATATGAACTCGCTTCCTGCTTTTTTCTACTTCGAGAATATATCAAGTTTTTTCGTCATTTCCGACAATAATTAACATTTATTTCTTCTTAATAACAGTATTTGTCCTTTCACAATTTCACCATAATTTCGACGGTCAATTTTATCACAAACATTGATTTTAACGATTTTCATAATGATATAAAGACCATAGTACGTGTTGTTAAGAAATACGAGTGAGTACATTGTAAAAATACTAATAGACACAAAGTATAGCGGAAATTACATCTAGAGGTTTCGTGATGAACACATTATCACTTTTCTAAAACAATTAAGTCATATTTTTATTATGATCTATTATTAGAAAAACGTCATTCTCAATTATAGAAATAGTTTATTGATTATTTATGTGTCTTAAATCATAATAAAATTTTATAATTTTTATGAGAATTATATATTATAATATAAATTTCTGAACTAATTTATAGAAATTGAAAATATTAAACTACTCAAAATGAATAAGGAGACACGTCTTAATATTTGAATATTAATTTTAGACATAATCAATTTACATTTGTACTGTTCAAAACAACAAGATGGGCCTACAAAGACATGTTATATTTTTGATAATTGGAACACTTTTAGTACATAAATAAGATTAAAACTGTAAAAACATTAATTAAATAAAACAAAAAAAACGATTATTGCAATTGAAAATAAACGGTTCTAAATATTAAAACTAATTTTTCCGCATCCGTGGCCCTGAACAATATTATTTCATAAAATTGTTACTAGTATACACTTCGGGGGATGTATCGTGCTAACAAACTGAAATTTCTCCAAAAATAACCAAAAATTTAGTATATCTGGATTTATAGGACCCGCTGTACTTGCTCTAGTCAACTTAAAATCAATAGGGTACATCTGTGAGACACCTTGAACAATATTCAATCATAAAATTGATCAATCGTATATTCTCTGGAGGCTGTATGGTGCTAACAAACTGAAAATTCTCCAAAAATGACGAAAATTTGGTAATCCAAGTACCATAGCACCCATTGTACTGGATTTACTTAGTTAAATATCAATAGGGTTCATCTTTGAGACGCTCTGAATAATATCCAATCATAAAATTGGTCACTTTTATATACTATATAAACTGAAATTTCTCAAAAAATGACAAAATGTCGTACTTCAAGTATCATAGCACCCGATGTACAGGCTCTGGTGAGCTGAAAATCAATAGGGTCCATCTGTGACATGTTCTTAACAATATTCAATCATAAAATTGGTCACTTATTCTACTCCGGAGGCTGTATCGTGCTAACAAGACATGTAAGAAAAAGTGGCCGACGACAGCGACGACGACGACGACGACATACACACAGGATTTTTTTTCTAAAAACCATTTTTTTCGTGTTGTTGTTGATGGAAAACGCAAAAATAACTCAAAAAAAATTTCAAAATTCCAACTTTTTTTGGGGTAAACCAATACTTTTCTCGCATATAGATAGGTTGGGCGGAAAAGTAAAAATTCTCAATTTTAAAAACTAATGGTGTGTTCTGTCCCCTCGGCATATCGTCGCCCCACCCATGCTCTCTAGTAATTCTACGATGGTATGTTGAGGCAAAGCCTCGCATTCTTCAATCAAAAGATTTTCCAGAGCCGCAAAGTTTTTAGTGGGTTGACGCTGTTGTAATATTCGTCCAAGAGTGTCCTAAAGGTGCTCTTTGGGAATTACATCGGAACTATTGCATGGTCATTCCATTACCAATATAGTGCTGAGTAATGTACTCCGTAATTTATGAAATATTACACCGAAAACACCGCGGACAAAACTACTGAGAAAAAAGCAGAGATGTATCTGGAATAACGAAGAAATAAGAGCATTCGGGAAAATTAAAACACTGCTAACACAAGCACCGATATTAGTATGTCCCGACTTTTCAAAAAAATTTCACTTGCAAACAGTTGCCTCAAGTGTCGGACTAGGGGTAGTTCTATTATGAAAAGACGAGTACAACCAAGATAGAGTAATTGCATACCCCAGGATAACTCGGACCGCAGCAGAAAGAAACTATACCGTAACCGAAAAAGAATTACTAGCAATAGAATACGGAATAGAAAAAATACGGCCCCACTTAGAAATATACCGCCTCTGCATCCCGGGAACTGAGCAGAGCAGCCTGGGGGTCGAGAGTCTGACTCGAGATCAAGAAACCTGCTCGATTACCGAGGGAGATACTGCCATGGTAGTCGAGGAGGGTCAGGGAGAGAGAAAAGAGGGAGATGAATAGAGGCTGAGTAACTCGGCCTCTCTCATCCATAATAATTCACCTTCAGGTTTACGAATGTAGCTCAGATTAACCTGCATCACGCTAAGGGAGCTTCTGCCGTGTTTGCAAGGTTGTTCGCTAGACTTCAACTGGATATTGTACTGATCCAAGAACCATGGATCAACAAAGAAGGCCAAATCAAAGATTTGGCATGTCAGAATTCTAAATTGATTTATGATCAAAGGAAAGTATTTCTGCGTGCCTGTGTAATCATAAGAAATAACATGAAATATATTTGTGTTTCAGAATACGTGTCACGGGACCTTGTTCCAATCATGGTTCACCTCAATATTGGGGGTATCGATCGAGACATCATAATTGCCTCTACCTACTTCGCTGGATACGGGCCGATGACACCGCCAGAAAAAGTAGAAGAGCTAATGAGACACTGCAATAGCAGACGGCTGGCAATTATAATTGGTTGTGATGCCAACGCACACAATACCGTGTGGGGAAGCACCAATAACAACGCAAAAGGTGAGTATTTATTAGAATATCTCTTAGCAAATAACCTTGAGATCTTAAACGTGGGGACAACCCCCACTTTTGTCACGAGAGCAAGAGAAGAGGTCCTGGACGTAACAATTGTTAATGTTGCTGCTAGGTGAAATGTAAAAGATTGGAGGGTGATCAGCGAGCCATCACAATCCGACCATAGGATCATCGAATTTAGGATAGAGGGAAATGTCACCTCGATCCCTACAATCCGAAATCCTACAAATACTGATTGGTCTCTTCACAAGACCAATCTAAAGGACAATTTGGAACACGTCGAAGTGAATGGGGTAAATCACCTGCACTACGACCTGGAACAAAGAGTCGAACAGATCAGTGAGGCAATAATAGAAGCTTTTCATTCCAATTGGCCACTGTCAAAAGCTCGTTCAGAAAAGGATGCTCCTTGGTGGAATGAGAACCTGCCAAACCTCAGGAAATAGGTCCGTCGGCTCTTTAATAGAACCAAACGTGACGGTAATTGGCAGGAGTTCACTGAGAAGCTTACTCAGTACAATAAAGAGATTAGGAAGGCCAAAAGGCTTAATTTTCAAGCCTTTTGCGAAAATATCCCTTCCACTCACACAGTGGCCAGACTACAAAAGGACATGGCAAATTGGGGAACTAACCCCACAATGTCGCTGAAAAAGCCAGACGGATCATACACGGAAGGTGAAGAGGAACGATCGATTCTTCTTCTTAGAACCCACTTCCCAGGTAGTGAACCAGCAACAAGCACCGAAATAGCAATGAAATCCACCAAAAAATCCCGCAAGGAATATTGGGACATTGCTAAGAAAATATTTACCAGACAACGGTTGGAATAGGCAATAAGTACCTTTCAACCATATAATTCACCAGGAGTGGATGGAATATTTCCAGCACTCCTATAGCAAGGGATAGAGGAGATTCTTCCTTACCTGCTGAAGATTACAAGAAGCAGTCTAGCAGTGGGTCTTATGCCTAGATAATGGAGAAGGGCAAGGGTAACCTTCATACCAAAAATAGGGAAGTCGAGTAACTAAAATCGGTAGATTTAAAATTTTTTTAAAAAATTGAACGAAAACTGTAACGTAATTAGTAATCAGATTTTATTGATTTTTATTACTGCGTATGCGCGATGTCATATTGCTCGTCCCAACTGGTTAACTGTTATATTGTTATCGTTTCTAAGTTCAAGTGTTGAGGCCATTATAAGGTTTCAGCATTTTGGTGTATTTTTTAATTGCTATAGTGTAATATTTATCTGTTGTTCCGTTCCTTTATTGTTATTAATTGAAAAGACAATGTCAAAGTGTTTTCTGAAGGAGTCTAATAAGTGGTGTACTCGGTAAGTTTTATTAAATGAATTTGAGCATTTTTTTTCTCAATTAACAACCATTATCTTTATTCTTATAAAACACAGAATTTTTACTAATTTAGAGATCATGGTTGTTTTTTACATTAGCTAAACTGAAAATTGCTGCATTACTAAAGTAAATATTTCTTTTTACAGGTTTGTTCCTCCAACCCAGGAAGATAAAATTAATATGGCTGAAAGGCAGTGGTCAAAAATCATTAAATTTGTCGACGAGGAAACGATGGAGGATATGTTCCCTTCATTTTCAAAAACAGTGTTTCTTTAGATTTGAGAAAGACGAAGGGAGGTTATTAAGATTTGCCTTCCCATATGAGTGGAAATTAACAAAACTTGATGGTAAGTTTTATTGTATTCAATATAGCATGCTATGATTTTGGAAATTTTAGAATGTAAATTGAGTGAATTAAAAGACGAGTACTGAGTGTGTAATTTTATTAAAATTCCAGCTAAGCGCTTTCAGCCATTAGGCCATTCTCTCAAAGCTGTTGTCAAGAAAAAAATATACAACAGGTGTAAAAAAACACCAAACCCTGTAACTGCTACATAAAATGAAATAAAATGTTTGATGTTACATCATTATTTAAATGAAATTTGTTAAAATTACCCTAAAAAGATATGTGTGTACTTTATAGGGTAATTTTAACAAATTTTACTTAAATAATGATGTAACATCGAACATTTTATTTCATTGTATGTAGCAGTTACAGGGTTTGACATTTTTTGACACCTGTTGTATGTTTTACTCTTGTCGACAGCTTTGAGAATGATCTAATGGCTGAAAGCGCTTAGCAGGAATTGTGATAAAATGACACACTCAGTAGGTACTCGTCTTTTAATTCACTCAATTTATATCTAGTGTGTACACCATGCTCAGACAATTCCATTTTAAAATGTACCCATTGAAAAAATAATAATCTGGGTTTTATTTTATGTTATAGCTATTCCCTCCACCAGCTATGGGATTGATGATATTGACCCCTTGCCGATTTTCATATATAGCCCATTGTATGATAATTTTTGGGAAATGAAAGTGAGTATTAACTTTTCTTGAGGCATTACGTCCAAAATATCCAATAAAGACAAAACATAAAAAAACAATAATTCAAAAAATAGTTAAATACCAAAATGAAGAATTCCTAAAAAATCGAAAACTCCAAAAAAAAGAGTTGAAAAAAAAAACAAAAAAATTTGAACATTCAAACATTTTTTGATATTTTCTTGGCTGAGTACAAAAACATGTGTAAACTTATTATTTCAATAGTAAGCGCATTTTGTTTTCTTTTGTTGATATAAATTTTCAAACATATTTGTGTGTTTTCTTATTTATTGTTGTTATTTTGTGTGTTTACTTGTAGAACCTCAACCAGAAACGAGAAAGGACTTCTATGAGACAGTGGGATTTTTAAGAGCTCTTAAGAAACATTTTTAACAATCATAGACTGTCAGGAGCTGCAGAGTAACTTAAACTGCCTTATGTGATGGTTTCATAAGAACGGAATGTTTTTAAATGTAGAAATATACAAATATGCAGTATACTTGGTTTAAGCTTGTGATATAAACCTATTTAATACTTCCAGTAAAGAAATAAAGATATGTTTTAAGTGGAAATGAAATGTTAGATATATTATTTTAAATTTTGTACAGTCACAAGTGCTGTTTAGCACTCTTATATGTAATTACTTGGCACCTTGTATTTACAGATCTGGGCAGTATTTAACAACATTTCCTTTAAAAGTATTTTAATTACTTTTATTCTAACATTCATTGAAATTATACTCAAATGTTTTCTATCACAGAAATTTGCCAAAAATAGTAGTTCACTACTCATTGCTAACACTTTTTTTGATTAAATAGCAGTTATACTCCAGTAGTTTGTCCAGCTTTGTGTATTTATAGCAGTGCAATAATAAATATATAAATTAATATAAACTTATCATAAATAATTTTCTACTTTCATCTTGATTTAACATCATTTAAAAATCTGATGATACTCCAATCTAGAATGTATGTTATTCAGATTATTTTTTGATTATTGCATTGCTTTTAGATTATAGTTTATTTATTGTCATTCTGTTTGTTAAGAAAAGTACTTTGTGAAAGAAATTATTTGTTGTATATTTTTATACCAAATTATATAAACTGTTTATATGATTAATGTTTAATTTTTTCCAATTTAATTAACCACTTATGGTCCATCATTTGATATTTCATTTAATTTAACTCAACATCTAATCATTATTGAGTTAAATTGAATGAAATGTCAGATGATGGACTATAAATGGTTATTTTGAAATAAAATATTTAAAATACAGTAAATTTGAATATAACGCCAAAACCTAAAATTACAGAAATATTTTTAACATCACTCAATTGTTTAGTCGACAGGCTCTTTAGATGGCGCCACAATCGGTGTCTCATCTATCTGTGCGTTATCTGTGGTTTACCCAGTACGTTGGAGTGTGAACTGACAATGACGAAGAACACTTCACGTTCTAGATGAAATGTAATTCAATATTCGTCCGGGAATTTCTTCGAAATTATTTTTCTGGTTGACTCCACTATTAGAGAATAACGGACAATGATTATCGTATGTTGTTAACAGTCAACGAACAAGTTACAGAACGAATAATGCACTTTACTATTAACGTTCTCTTGGTCACTTTCTAGTATTTCTGTAGATAGTTAGCAGTAGGTATCTGGTTAAACTTGATTAGAGCTATTGATACTATTAATTATTGTTTTAATAGTTGTCCTTGTTTCGATATAAACGATAAGGACTTGCTCACTCCTGTACTTGAAAATTTTACGATTGCGGTTAAAATTTAACTGAAAAAATTAATCGATTTCAAGTAGTGGGGAGGTAATTATATTTAAGATTATATAGGTATATAGTTCGGTAAGTCTGAATTTAATTAACATATAGATAGTTTTCTTATCGAGTTGAAAAAACAAAATGTTAATTCAGATATTGTTATCTGTCGCATTGTGCCTTTCAAGCGTTGATGTGTTGGCCAAATCTAAGAACAACAAAAAAGGTATGTTGAATACATAATATTATATTTATTTATTAATTAATTAATTGAAATTACTGAATAATATATCTTGCCCGATAAAAATATGTTATGTTGGTTTTGCAATATATCACAATATACCTCAAATTGTCTATAAAACGAAGAACAAAAAAGTTTTGAAGCGTTCTTATCGTAATTTCAATAGTTTATAATTTAACTGAAATCTATCTATATTATCTATATTTTAAATCTATATTATGGTCGGTCGAACAGTGTAGACGTACTGCAGAGTGCTCCTGAATTTATTATACTTACAGCTTAAAGTTCTTTTGTACTGCAAGTAGTGAAATATACAATTTAGTTGGTCTTTGCGAGAGCGAAGGGCTATACATAAGTTGCTCAGCCGCAATTTCAAAAATTGTGTAAAATTTATAACTAAGGTTATACAAATTATGTTCAAAACCAGAAACGCCAGTCAAATTTCGACACAATTGGATGAATCCGCAATTGAACAGCTGATTATGAAGGTATGTCTAACATTTATAATAATAATTGATGAAAAAATAGATAGCAAACTAGATAAAATAGATTCAAAAATAGGGGAGATATGTAAAAATATTAGTGACATAAACAAATCTATTAGAACCCAAGAAACTGAAATTGATGAGTTACATGATAAAAACAACAACTTAGAAATGTATCAAGGAAGGAAAAATATTCGTTTAGATGGTATTGCGAAAAACGTAAACGAAAGTTTAATATCTATTGTGACTAACATAGTGAACAACCAGATGAACGTGAAATTCACTTTAGGTGACATTAGCAACATATACCGGATAAGAAAACGTAACTCAAATTTCCAGAAGCCCACAACAGTAATTGTAGAATTCCTATCATACCTGAAAAAAATGGAGATTATAAAAGCCAGAGGACAACTAAAGCAAACTGAGATACTATTGAACGAGGACCTTACAAAAAACAGTTACAACCTATTAATTCAAGCTAAGCAGAAATACGGGAAGAGCGACGCCCGGAGTTGGGCTGGATAAAAAGCAATAACATCATTAAATTCATTAAGACATCAGATGATATATATAATTCCTAGTGAGTTGGTGTGTGAGGCTTTAACAAATAAATAAAGCTATTAATGGGACATTACTTTTTTACTTCAATAAGTGTAAAAACTGATTGATGCATATTAAACAAATGTTATTATTTATTTAAACTTACTTATTAGATTTGTTCCTAAATAGAGATGGGTGTGGAAATATAAGAGAAACAAATATGTGGAACATGTATTAATTAACTTTAATGAGTGGATATTAATAGTATGCAAATTTAATTTTATAGTCCGTAATTTATATCTAACTTCATTTCTCGAAGGGTTCTTATTCATGTATAGGTATTTAGATAATATTATTTAGTAAATTTCGGGGGTGCTCTCGAATACGTGCACTCGAATTCTAGTGACATGAATACACTTCTTGTAAATTTTCAAAATTGCAGAGGAATACAAAGACGGCCGAATTTTATAGAAACAGTTCAGAATGTTGGTAAGATATTTTGGTGGTAGTAGAATCATGGTTAAAAGACGGTGTTAGAAATGGTGAACTGGTGAATGACGATTTGTATAATGTTTATAGGGCAGAGACAAATTTAGAGGCAACCGGCAAGTCCCGGGGGGAGGGGGGTTTATATGGCATGTGAAGAAAATATTATAATTGTAAAAGAAATTAAACTTTGTTCAAAATTTGAAATTCTAGTGTTAGACCTGAAACTTGAGTGCAAGTTTCAGTGTCAGGTTGTAGGTGTTTATCTACCTCCAGACTGTGACTTGGGGAATTACGTGGAATGTTTTGATTAGTTACAAAACCAGATTAAGGATATTGATTAAAACATTCATTTTTGGTGAATTTAATATACCGGAAATAGGAGGAACGATAATACCACTTAAAATCCCCAGCTCTAAATTAAACACCTTGGTTGATTTTTTAATTACAATCCATTGAGCTTGTGTAATAATGTTAAAAATGATCATGACAAGTGTTTGGATCTAGTTATAGTTTCGACTGATAAATGTAATGTTACAAAGGAACAGTTTCCATTAGCTACGGAGGACCGATTTCATCCCTCTTTAAATATAACAGTCAGGTACCAAAAATTAGTTGAAACCTCATCAAACAAATTATCAGTAAGTCAATATAACTTTAAAAAAGCAAATTTCCAATTACTAACAGAAATGTGAAGGGATGAGACTTGGGAATCAGTGACTGGGGAACCTAATGTGAATACTGCCGTAGACATTTTTTACAAAATTATTAACAATATATTCTCTATTACCGTTCAATTATATAAAACATATAATTCCTATAATAAATTTTCTAATTGGTTCACAACTGAAATTGGAATGTGTATCAAACAGAAAAATGTTTTGAACAAAGTTAAACATGTGTCGGATTATTATGCTAACAAATATAAGGAGATAAGAGGACAGTTAAAATCATTAATTTGTATAGAATATAGAAAATACATTAAGAGAGTAGAAAGTAGTACAAACGATGATTTGAATACTTTTTGGAATTTTGTTAATAAAACTAAAAGTAAAAATAACAGTGTCAATTCATACACTTACAAAGGGATGCCAGTGGATAATACAGCGGATAAATTTGCACAATTTTTTTCGTCTGTATATAATTCCGACAAATCCAGTTATAGTTTAAATTTCTTACAAACATTAACTAACAATTATAATTTTACATTAACTGAGTTAATTGAAAAAGATTATGAACAGTCTATAAAGAAGTTAAAGCCTAAAAAAGCAGCTGGGATCGATAGAATCCATCCCTACATTGTTAAAGGTTTTCTGGAATGGCTAAGAAGACCGTTACTGCATATATACAATTTAATAATCAAATTTACAATATTTTCGTCTAAATGGAAGATATCTGCTTATACTCCCATATAAAGCAGGCAATAAAACCGATATAGAAAACTACAGGGGTGTTGCGATGATGTGTGTTCCATCTAAGTTATTTGAACAAATTTTATACGCACATATATATATATATATATATATATATATATATATATATGTATATATATATATATATATATATATATATATATATGTATATATATATATTATAATTGAAATTTTATAAATTGGATATTTTAATAGCCTCACGTTGGGCCGACAATTTATAATTGAATGATGATAATTATAATTTATGATAATTTTATGGATAGCTCAGATTATATTATTTGTTTATTTTATTATAGTTTTATATTTTATCGGAGAACATGAGAAACTTCTCTCGTTGGGTTCTGGATATGATAATCAAAGATTGAAGAAATACATATACATAATCTTACCTTTTAATTACAACCTCTGAAAGAAATAATATCTATTAAATAAAACGATTGAAATATGATAATAGTGATATTGATACTTTAACCATAGATGTAAGAATAAAAGAAAACCAACACATTAATGTAAATATGTTTAATAAATGAATTTCAATTTTTAATCTGATTAGAACATAATAAAATATTTTGTAACTGTTAATTTATTTTGCACATTTATTCTTAAGGAATTGTGCCACCCTATATCATACATACATTCTTGGAAACAAAATGATATAATTTCTGCGTCGGCGCTATATCTCCAAACGCATGCGCTGCTACAGTATACATGTAAGAAAGAAGTTTCCTTCCATACACAACGTTTATATTCAACACACTGTTAGCGTGTCTGTGATGAAAATTGTTGGTTATAATTATTAAATGTTTTTATAATCAATTACATATAAGTAATACTTTATAAACTATATGTGTACGTGTATTTAAAAAAAAAAACAAGAAAGTGATAGATGAAAGTTATGCATGCAAAAGCTGAAAATAAGTAATGAAATAGAATTGAGCACGCATGATGTACGTGATATTTTACGAGGATAAATTTACAACAGGTGAGTTTCAATATTATCTTATAATTATAATTCTCTATAGATGAATTTTATAATGCATTATATGTTACTGTTCTTTGGCCTTTTTATATGATATATATCAATTGAATGTTCTATTGAATTTTGAGTGTACACTTTAAAATGTTTATTGGAATTCCAAATAGATTTAATCAAAATACACAGACCTTATCTTTCTTGCTATTACTGCCGGCTGCACTTACATCTTCCAAACTTGCCGATATCTCCTTAGAGATATGCTCCTACGGCACTCTTTAGTACTTACACAGGATCTGATACACTTATGATTAGTTTGTCATAAAATGTTTATATAATTTTAACTTTTAACTGTTTTTTAAAGAAAATTTTTGCAGAGAGCAATCTTACAGAGACGCATCCCTCATCACCATTCTAAATCCACTCTTTTGTTTTTCAAAATCAACAACTATCCCGGCTTCACTAGTCCATAGCACTCTTATTTGTTTTTTTTATCACAGAAATTGTTATTCTCCAGTCTTTTAGTGACTATTTTAAAAAAACATAAATTTATTGTCCTGGAGGGTATTGACACTGATTCATTTAAATCTCTATCGTATTAAGGAATTTTAATTAAGTCCTTCTTTCCTCTTACAATAGTCCATTTTCTTATATTTACCTTGTTTAGCTAATTTACAAAATGTTTATTTTTACAAATATTACAACCTATATTATTAATTAACCTATATGTAATTGATTCTAATTTAATTTTGCGTCTTGTTTGATATTTATTATACATATACTCCTTATTATTTTTGTTTTTGTAATTAAATTTTATATCTATAATCTATAAACAATGATTTAGGTTGGTATTGAAAAATTCCCTAGCATGACATTACTTCCTATAAATATTCATTTCCTCAATATGTTTGGGGCTGTGTTCCAACTATCTTTCCCATCTAGTTTCAACCCTTTTCAATGAATGAATGAATACATGGTATTCTAAATTTATGCTACTACAAAAATAATATGTAAATAATGTTAAATTATCGTTAGACTAATTATTCTTTTCTCTTACTTTAGGTTTCAAGCTATTGTGTGACATTTCATCCTGCCGAAATTGTTATGGCTGTGTTCAGTGCAATTCCGAATTCCATGACTTTGACAACCAATCAGAATTACTGGTACAGGTAATATTTACTCTTTAATTAGCTAATATAGTGTTGTAATTTCTATTCTTCATCCTTTTCAAAATTTCACATCAATATATTATCCAATCTATACATATTTCAATCTTTTTATATTTTAATCTTTGACTTTTTATTGAGTTTATTCTAATGGTTGTGTCTACTGACACTTCTTACGTTACAATAAGACTTGTTTATTATGTTTGTTTATTTCATTATTTTTACAAAACTAGAGGATTAGTTCAATATATATATATATATATATATGTATATATATATATATATATATATATATATATATATATATATATATATATATATATATATATATATATAATTACGTTAAGAATGTAGTAGTAGATCAACAACATGGTTTTATGTCGGGAAAATCGGTTAACACAAATTTGTTACTATTTACTGAATCAGCTTTATACCGATTTTGCAAAAGCATTCGATCGCGTGAATCACGACGTATTATTAGAAAAATTGCATTGTTTTGGGGCATCAGAAACAATTATAAAATTATTATTTATTATCTTTATCAATGATTTTACTTTTCCGCCCAACCTATTTAATATGCGAGAAAAGTATTGGTTTACCCACAAAAAGTTGAAATTTTGAAAAAAAAATTGAGTTTTTCATCAAGAACAACACGAAAAAATGGTTTTCAGAAAAAAAATCCTGTGTGTATGTCGTCGTCGTCGTAGGCCACTTTTCGTTACATGTTTTTTTAGCACGATACAGTCTCCGGAGTGCAACAAATCACCAATTTTATGATTGAATATTGTTCAGGATATCTAAAAGATTAACCCTATCGATTTTGAGCTCACAATAGTCAGAACAACGGATGCTATGGTACTTTAAGTACGACATTTAGTCATTTTTTGAGAAATTTCAGTTTGTTAGCACGATACAGCCTCCGAAGTTCAACAAGTCACCTATTTCATGATTGAATATTATTCGGGACGTCTCACTGATGAACCCTATTGATTGTCAGACCACTAGTGCCAATACAACAGGTGCTACAGTACTTTAAGAGAAGTTTCAGTTTGTTATCACGATACAGCCTCCGGAGTATATACAAGTGACCAATTTTATGATGGGATATTATTCAGGGTGTCTCAAAGATAAACCCTATTGAGATTCAGCTCACTAAAGCCAGTACAACAAGTGCTATGGTACTTGAGGTATTACATTTTTGGAGAGTTTTCAGTTTGTTAACACGATACAGCCTCCAGCGTGTATACAAGTGACCCATTTATGATTGAATATTGTTCAGGGCGTCTTATAGATGAACCTTATTGATTTTCAGCTCACCAGAGCTAGTATAATGGGTGATATGGTCCTTTTTGGAGAAATTTCGGGTTTAGTACGATACAGTCTCCGGAGTGTATACAAGTGGCCAATTTTATAATCGGATATTTTTCAACGTGTCTCATTCAAGGTGTCTCACAGATGTACCCTATTGATTTTCAGCTGACTATAGCGAGTACAGCGGGTCCTATAAATCCAGATATACTGCATTTTTGGTTACTTTTGGAGAAATATTAATCAGGGCATCTCACAGATGACGAAAAGTTAGTTTTAACCTTCAAAACTGTTTATTTCTATATGTACTAGACACTCTAAATTTTTACTTTTTGCAGATGATTTTAAAATTTACAAAGAGATCAAAAATGTGAGAGACTGTGTGGCACTTCAGAAATATATTAAGGAAATTGAGCTCTGGAATTTCCGCAATACGTTGGAATTTAATGTAAAAAGTTTTTGTAAAATGTCCATTTACCGCAAAAAAAACAAACAATAGAATTTGTTACCAATAATACTCTAAATAGATGCTCATAAATAAAACATCTAGGTGTGACTTATAATAATCAGTTATCATTTGCTACACACTGTCGTAACATTAGTAAAAACGGTAATATTACAGTGGGATTCAATAAAAGACAAACTTGTCTTTTCTCGATTATAAAAACGATGACAGTTTTTTTCAATACGTTAGTTTTATCACAAATACAAAATACAATATGCATGCGTTATTTGGGGGGGGGGGGGGGTACTCCAACAAATGTACATACAAGAATTAGAAAAAATTCATCCATTTTTACGTTACTTGTTTTACGAAATCATCACCATAGGCCGGATTATTACTTCACCAGAATAGAGGGGCTAAAAACCGAATTTGGAATGCCATCGTTAATCACAAGGCGGAAATACTATCTGATGATATTTTTATTCAAAATAATGAACAATACTATAAGTTCGATACAATTCATTTCATTACTGCAAATGAGAGTCCCTCTTGCCAATAATGTGAACAGTCTCCATTCATTAGACTTTAGTGTTAAATTGAATAGTTTCAAGGCAAGACAATTAAAAGAACTTGGCATATAAACACTCACTGCTGTTAAACAATCTGCCGTCCAGTATTCAGCCTCACACACAGAAAAGTTGTTCACAATAAAACTTTGTAAGAGGAGTATAATTAAAATACAAACCGTGTAATTAGGTTAATAAACCTGTATGGATTTTAATAATTAAATAAATAAATATATGTGAACTGAAAAGTGAGAAAAGAGTTGATTTCTGGGGAATATATATATATATATATATATATATATATAATAAGCGACGAATAGATTAGTGGGTATTGCACGCAAATAGAAGAAGGGGCTACTGAAAAGAGTGGTAACCGCAGACATGCATGTTTCTAGCTCATTAGCCGTCATCGGTACGGTACAACCAAGAAAAGATGTGAAACATGAGAGCAAAGGTGTTGTACCGTACCGATGACGGCTAATGAGCTAGAAACATGCATGTCTGCGGTTACCACTCTTTTCAGTAGCCCCTTCTTCTATTTGCGTGCAATACCCACTAATCTATTCGTCGCTTATTGTTCATATGTCACGCACTATTCGTACATCTTATATATATATATATATATATATATATATATATATATATATATATATATATATATTATTGTGGTTTACTTCATGTGAATGAATTTTTAATTGTTTAATTTTTTTATGGTTTTAATCCTTCCTATGAATAAAATTTCAACTCGCCTCACGTTGGGCCGACATTTTATTGTGAATATATTATTCTTTTTCTATTTCATATTCACAATAAATTATTCTTATTCTATTTCATATTTGCCCAGTATATTTATGTTCAATAATGCCACACAGTGCACTTACCTTACTGTCTCCTTTGATTATTAAAATTTTTTAAATGAGCACTCAGCCTCTCAGGATGTTGGGTTCATAAGTTAAATATTTATATAATTCTTTTAACAATGAGCGCCAAATTTTAATATTTAATTTTGATAAAAAAAATTTTGTGAACTAAAATATCTGAATTCAATAAATTTTTACGAAACGGTCCTGTAAATTCTGTTTCCAAACCCCCTCTCGAGTTACAATAGGCTCTATCAATACTGCCAACCAACTGATAAATTAAACACTAGGAAATATGGTCTACAGCCAATATAATTTATTCTTCCAAATGGGAAGACTTGTTAATTTATATATAAAAAATACATTATCCTTTTTAAACATCAATTAAAAGAAAATGAACTTTCACTCAATACACATTTACACAAATGAAATTTATGCTATATACATGCAAATATTCAACTTATTATACGTTATATACATAAAAAAGAAGACAACCTTGAACTTATTATTCACAGAAGATTCTCGTTACAAAATGCATGGAGACTCCATAATGGATGAACGTCAAAAAACACACGTTTTCAGTATATTTTCAATATCTAACGTTCAAACACACACGGTAAGTTTTATTTAAAATAAGCAGTTTTTAAATACCTTCTATCCTCCGCTGATTATCAATAATTTGGTCAATTTATTGTATTGTCTCTCTTCTTTTTAGGAAGCTACGAAAATGTCGGGAATTTGATTCAAGAATCCATTCGAATCAATTTAATTTCAAATGCTTTCCAGGCATAGATTCTCTTCAAAGGTCATGGAAATCACTGTTCTCTTGATACGGGATATATGACTCTTCAGGAATGTATTTCTTTTTTGATTTTTCAATCCTCCTCGTCAATAACTTTCTTTATCTCCCTAAGCAACCACTTTTTTCTAAACAAGAAAGCTCATTTTTCATTAGCCCTATGTTTATTGAAATCATAAAAATATTTGTAACCAATCAAAATAACTCATAGTAGTTCAGTCAAACAATTTCATTTTATTATTTAAAATATTAACTTTTTTAATTATAAAACACACTTTTTAACAATTCTAAACTAACAATTCATCCATTTATCTTTTACATTTTATTAATTCTTAAAATTTTTTAGCTGTCATGGATTTTTCTCTACCCAGCTGACACATACTTCCAGAAGTCAAAGATTTTATAACCCTAATGTTTTTATATGGATTTCAACTTTGGGTATATTACAAGAAACATTTCTAGGGCTTCTAAATAGTTTAATGGTATCTAATGGGAATTTAAGACATGCACAAACATTTGACGATTTCACCCGAAGAGTGGACTCATTCATTTCATAACAGGTGATGTTATTTTTATAAACTTTTCTCTTAAATAGTTTGAATTCTTATATCGGTGTCATGTACATATGTACAAGGTACATTATAAAGTTTAAAGACATTTTATTTGTTTAATTTAGTTTAAATTTGACTCGAATAGTTTTTCCTTCAATAATTTTATACTCGATAATATCTTAAGCTGTAATTGATTCGTGTTAGATATATACAGTGTGTAGCATTATTTTTCCACATTAATATATATATATATATATATATATATATATATATATATATATATATATATATATATATATAACAATATAACAACCCTGAACTGATAGACACAATTCGAAACTGCGCCGTAGAAGTGGGACGTCTGCAACAACGAGGTCAACACAAAAAACTAACTCCGGAAACAAAAGCACTATTACAAAAACGAAGAGAAATGAAAAAGAGAACAAACATTCAAAGAATTGAATACACCGAACTGTGCAAGACGATACGAAAGAAAATCGCAGAAGATATCAGAAATTACAACGAGAAACTGGTACAAACAACAATAGAAAACCGTAAAAGCTACAAAAATGTAAAAAACTAATAATAGGGAAAAGACAGATAGTTGCATTAACTGATGGAAACACAAGAACCACAGACAGGAATGAAATAATAGACCTAGTAGCCAAATTCTATGGAGACCTATACAAGGCCCCTGAAAACTTGGAAGAAATAATAGAACACTCAGAAGATGCCATACCAGAAGTATTGGTGGAGGAAGTAGAAATGGTACTGAAAAGCATGAAAAATGGCAAAGCAGCGGGAAATGACGGCATCACGACCGAAATACTCAAATATGCAGGAGCTAAAACATGGAAGTACCTTGCCAAACTATACACGAACTGTCTGATGTCCAGGAGCATATCTAAAGAGTGGAACAGCGCCCTTATAGTTTTGATCCACAAGAAAGGCAGCAAAGAAGACATTAAGAACTACAGACCAATAAGTCTACTACCAGTGACGTACAAGGTATTCACAAAGATCATTCACAACAGAATACAAAATACACTAGACTCGGCCCAACCACGAGAACAGGCTGGATTCAGCAAAGGCTTCAGTACAATAGATCACATCCATACCCTCAAAGAGGTTATCAGTCGAACCAAAGAATACGACCAACCACTAGCACTAGCCTTCATCGACTCTGAGAAAGCATTCGACTCTATATATCCCAGAGCAGTGATAAATGCCCTAACAGAACAAGGGGTCGACAAGCCATATATTGAGACCCTAGCAAATATATATAGGGAAGCCAAAGCGAGAGTTAGGATATATGAGGGCACACCAGAATTCCCCACCAGCAGAGGAGTTAGACAAGAAGACGCAATATCACCAAAGTTATTTACAGCAACACTAGAAAGCATCTTCAGAAAACTGGGCTGGAACAACACAGGTCTGAATATAGATGGAGAATACTTGAACCATCTAAAATTCGCTGATGACATCATCCTGATAGCGAGTAACCCTGGCGAAATGCAACAACAAATAAATGAACTGATTGCAGCAAGCAACGAAGTAGACCTTAAAATAAATCTGAGTAAGACCAAGATAATGTATAACGAACTGATAAACGCACAAGAAATAACAATTAATGACACTGCCCTGGAAATAGTAGAGGAATACATATACCTGGGTCGACTAATACACATATCAGGCTCTCTACTTCCAGAAATAAACAGAAGAATCAAATTAGCATGGAGAACATTTGGACAGAACTCTATCATCTTCAAGTCTAGAATGACACTCCGTTTGGAAAATAAAGCGTTTGATCAGTGCGTACTACCAGTATTAACATACGGCTGTGAAACCTGGACCCTGAAAACTGATATCATTAGAAAACTCCAGGTAACGCAGAGGTCTATGGAACGATGCATGCTTGGAATAACAAGGAGAGATAGAAAAAGGCTTGATTGGATCAGACAAAAGACCCAAGTGATAGATGTCATAAATAGAATCAGATCCCTAAAGTGGCAATGGGCGGGGCATCTCGCTAGAATGACAGACGATAGATGGACCACAAAGATAACGCAATGGTATCCCCGAGGCGTGAAAAGACCAAGAAGACGTTCCAACTTAAGATGGGACTACGACATAAAGAAACTCGCAGGATCAACTTGGGGCCGCATAGCTAGCAATAGACAACAATGGGCCCACATGGAAATGGAATATATAAATATGTAAAAGGAGGCTACACCATAACAAAATGGTTGAATGAGCTGCGTATGATGATGATGATGATGATATATATATATATATATATATATATATATATATATATATATATATATATATATATATAATGGATATTTTTGTGGGGATGTGGCAATAAGACTCCAGAGTAAATTCTTTAAGATATTTATTCCCGAGCTTTCGAATGATTTTCATTCATTATCAAGGGCTATAAATAATTGGTCAATGTTATCATTAATAATAATTAAATGAAATAATGAATACTTACATAAAATCTATAGCGAATTTTGGAATAGTTGTAAATTTTTATAATAAACTCTTTTAAACATAATTCAATGAAAAACTCAAAAAACAATATGACAATAAACAAAATATTTGATCTTGAACTACTACAATTTTTATTTTTTAATCATAAAATTAAAGATTGTTATGAATCTTCTGTTCTATTTTTTTTTCATAATCTAAAAGATATGCATAGATAACACTAAGGTTATTTAAATCTGTTTTTTTATTTATTACATAATTTTGTTCTGCAATATATGTTGTTTCCAAAAAAAGGCGTTTTCTATAATTACTTTCTATTGCTAAGACTTTGGCAGATTGATAATCCATAGAATGGCCTTCATAAAACACGTGTTCCGCTAAAGCACATCTATCAGGATATAATCTACTGTCACTTTTATGAGAGGCGATTCGATTGGTTAGCGATCTTTTACTGTGACCAATGTATTTCTTATTACAGATATTGCAAGGAATCTCATAAACTATATTAGTTAATTTAGTAGTAGGAGTCTTGTCTTTGATCTTACTGAAAATTGATTTTATTGTAACACATTGTTTATTCGCAATTTTGATATTATGTGGTTTGAATACTCCAGAAATTTTAGGTGTGATAGATTTTATATATGGAAATGAAATATAAGTTGGAGATGTAATATTAGTAGTTAAAATGTCACTGTTTTCTTCGTTTCGTATTATGTCAACAGTAATGTCATTTATATTGTCAGAAGTATTATATAAAACATGTTTCAAAAGATATGAAGGATATGAGTTATTATAGAAAAGTTTGTAGAGTATTTTTAGATTTTTATCGTGAAATATTGGATTGGAAATTTTTAGGACTCTGGTTTTCATCTGTTTAATCAAGTTAATTTTTGTACTACGTCGATGATATGAATGGTAATTTATATATCTCCCAGAATTGATAGGTTTCCTATACCAGTCAATCAAGATTCTATTATCATTATTTCTAATAAATTTGGTATCAAGAAAAGGTAAAGATTGTTCTGTATTTTCCCTTTCCATTGTAAATTGTATATGTGGATCGAAGCTATTGAAGTAAAAGAGTATATTATTTATTTCATCACATGGAAGAGATAATATTATATCATCTACATATTTTTTGATGAAAAACAAATTAAAGGGTAAAACAGAAATAACATAGTCTAAAATATAATTCATGACATAGTCTGCTAATATAGGAGATATTGAAGAGCCCATAGGTGTTCCAAAGGTTTGTTGGTAATTTTTGTTATTGTAAGTGAAAAATGTATTATTAAAAATAAATGTAATTAATTCTAAAAAAGTTTCTTTTCCCAATTTGCAATTTTTACTTATATCATTCCATTTATGTTGAAGAGATGTTAAACATATATTCAAATGGACATTACTAAACAGTGATACCACGTCTAAACTTAAAAGAACGTAATTTGATGGTAATAGTAAGTTATTGAATCATTTACTAATTTCAAAGGAGTCTTTAACATAATATTCATTGTTATAGTCGTAAGATTTTGTCAATATTTCAGTTAACCAAAGAGTAAGAGGTTCAATTGGAGTATTAATTGATGCTACAATTGGTCTAGCTGATAATGTTGGTCTATGAATTTTAGGTAAGCAATAAAATTTTGCGGAAATACCGTTATAAGTATTTAACTCTTTTTTTGTACTTTCATCAATTAGTTTTTTATTGAATAATTTTTTTATTAGTTTGTTACAATTATTAGTGGTTCTAAGAGTTGGATCATTATTCAGTTCTTTATATGATGAGTTATTATCAATTAATTCATTACATAAATCTAAATAATGTTGTTTTTCCATGATAACTGTGATGTTACCTTTGTCTGATGGTATGACTATTAAATTTGGATTTTCTTTTAGAAATTTTTTTGTTTTATATAACAGTTCTCGGAATAATGATAATAGAATCTTGATTGACTGGTATAGGAAACCTATCAATTCTGGGAGATATATAAATTACCATTCATATCATCGACGTAGTACAAAAATTAACTTGATTAAACAGATGAAAACCAGAGTCCTAAAAATTTCCAATCCAATATTTCACGATAAAAATCTAAAAATACTCTACAAACTGTTCTATAATAACTCATATCCTTCATATCTTTTGAAACATGTTTTATATAATACTTCTGACAATATAAATGACATTACTGTTGACATAATACGAAACGAAGAAAACAGTGACATTTTAACTACTAATATTACATCTCCAACTTATATTTCATTTCCATATATAAAATCTATCACACCTAAAATTTCTGGAGTATTCAAACCACATAATATCAAAATTGCGAATAAACAATGTGTTACAATAAAATCAATTTTCAGTAAGATCAAAGACAAGACTCCTACTACTAAATTAACTAATATAGTTTATGAGATTCCTTGCAATATCTGTAATAAGAAATACATTGGTTACAGTAAAAGATCGCTAACCAATCGAATCGCCTCTCATAAAAGTGACAGTAGATTATATCCTGATAGATGTGCTTTAGCGGAACACGTGTTTTATGAAGGCCATTCTATGGATAATCAATCTGCCAAAGTCTTAGCAATAGAAAGTAATTATAGAAAACCCTTTTTTTGGAAACAACATATATTGCAGAACAAAATTATGTAATAAATAAAAAAACAGATTTAAATAACCTTAGTGTTATCCATGCATATCTTTTAGATTATGAAAAAAGAACAGAAGATTCATAACAATCTTTAATTTTATGATTAAAAAATAAAAATTGTAGTAGTTCAAGATCAAATATTTTGTTTATTGTCATATTGTTTTTTGAGTTTTTCATTGAATTATGTTTAAAAGAGTTTATTATAAAAATTTACAACTATTCCAAAATTCGCTATAGATTTTATGTAAGTATTCATTATTTCATTTAATTATTATTAATGATAACATTGACCAATTATTTATAGCCCTTGATAATGAATGAAAATCATTCGAAAGCTCGGGAATAAATATCTTAAAGAATTTACTCTGGAGTCTTATTGCCACATCCCCACAAAAATATCCATTACAAATAAGTTGGCAAATATCTTTTTTCAAATTAAATATATATATATATATATATATATATATATATATATATATATATATATATATATATATATAGTAAAGGGAGGCTACACCATAACAAAATGGTTGAATAAGCTGCGTATGATGATGATGATGATATATATATATATATATATATATATATATATATATATATATATATATATATATATATATTATACTGGATTGGTATAATTGTGATACCTTTATTATTGTAAAGTAGTTTAGTTAATTTAAATTATTAGTTTTGGTTTGCCCGGTATATTATAAATTTTTAAAATAGATCATAAAATAATTATATCTTGCATGAGAAACTCTATGATCTCAAAGTAGGGTTCATATGTTTAAAACGAATCGATTTTAATTTCAATTATGAGCGCCAAAATAAAATAAAATCCCTGCATTTAAATAAATAAAAAAAATTTATCAAAGAAAATACTTGCTTTTATTTCTTAATAAAATCCTAGAGATGGTCCTGTATGCTCGATTTCAACCCCTCTACGATTCAAAAATGTCTGGTCAATACTGCCAACTGCTGAATATAGATGGAGCTATCATCAAGAAATGAAGCTTCTCAACAATATAATTTCAAGTCTTTCAAATGGAAAAACGTTATTTAATATTTTGAAAACAAATACATCATTCTTTTACAAAAAACTCATGAAAACAAACTATCTATGATGATCATTCATTCAACAAAACATACACTCAAATGAAATATTATTATATGTTATTACAAAATAATCAATATTATATACACATTTAAAAACGAATTTTGTTACAAATTGTCTATGAAATAAAGATGGCGAAAATAATGATGGTTAGAATATATGAAATATCAAAGTTCAAATCTTTGCACAACACAAGTAAGTTTATTTAACCTTTTTTTATATGAATGAATAGTTTTAAATACCTGTTCACTGTTCCATACTAATACACCTCAATATTTGTTTTTAGATTACCTCCTGGAAAGCCAAACAGCCTGTTGTGCTTGGATAATAGCTGAAGTTGATATTACATTTCATCCACATCAACACATTTCAAATGGATTTCCATAGTCCAGTCCTTTCTGAAATGTATCGTGGAGACACCATTCCCACAATACAATATTTTACTTGGTTATATAAAATGAAATCTTATGGTAAGTACTCTATAATTTCTATCAATTATTTGTCAAATCTAGGTTTATTTACTTGATATATTGTTGCGTTACATTTGAGAATAATGCATTTCTTCTATAGTTACCACTCCAATATGCTGCTTTTCGAGAAGTTTGAATTATTTTTCTAAAAATTTTGCCTTTCTCCCATTCACCTCTACCAAAAAGAATTCTACCTAGTGAATAGTGTATATTATCAACAAATTTTTCTATTCAATTTTTTTCTAGTTATTAATACGCTTGTCGCTGATAAAAATATTTCAAATCGACTCCACCAATCAAAATTGGCTATAAAAATTCTTGTTGATAAATTTCATTTCAAGTTATAAATTGCTCCTATATTCTTCTAGGACATTCTGTTTAAAGTCTTTAAATGATTAAATCTTGTATATTACATCCTTTAAATTATATTTCAAAATATTTAGAAATGGCAGCTCTTTTTATTTCAATTAGATCTATGTGGAATGACAATTCATTTCACAAATGTCATACTTTATAAACTTAATGTTATTATTTGACTTTCTACCTTGACATATATTTAAATAATTACACGTTATCAGAAAACTTCTTTAATATCTAATTATTACTTTTGAAAACAAATCATAATATTTTTACTTTTACTATGTGAGAAATAGATTGTTATAATTTATATGATGCAACGTTCAAAATTCTCTCTCTCAAAAGCTAAAATCATGTTATATATTTCACATATGTATTTACAAAGTGTATTTAAAATTTCCTTCATAATTCTACATTTTGGCTCTTGTTTTCTTTCTCTATTGAATCATAAATGATACAGATTGTCTTCATATTGGATGATTAAAAAAATTGAAATTCTAAAATTTTGTGTTTGCTTATTGTGTGTAGTCTTTCATTCCATATTATAGTATACAGAGTGTTGCCGGTTTCTTTCTATTATAATATATATATATATATATATATATATATATATATATATATATAAAGAAGATGTAGGAATATCGCGTGATATGTTAACAACAACAACAAAGAGATTCATGGGTAATTCACGCAAAATAAAAGGTCACTAAAATAGAGTGGTAACCGTGGACATGCATGTTTCTGGCTCATTTTGCCTCTTCAGCACGGCATAACCAAATAAGGATGTGAAATTTGGAAGCAAAGATGTTAATCGAAACATGGGAAAACACAAAATAACGGATTTCAGCAGGGAACCAAACGCTCATTTGTGTCTATATAATATTTGTGTCTGTATAATATTTGTGTCTATATAATAATAAAAAAAGTATCAAACAGTTTAGTGACAGCTCCGAGGCAAAGCTCAATTAGTTGATGATTCAATGAAGAACATAAACATCTTGAAGTGCCCTTATCGCATCTTCAGTAATTTATAAGATATTTTAATAACAATGAATAAAAACCAAAATAAAGCGACATGTCCAAGACTGGAATACGTTTAAAAATTTTATAAAAAAAGTCACATAAAAAAGACGTATGGTTGTTTCCATAATATTTGTTGATATTTATTGGGCAAAAATGAATAACAATTTGTTAGTTTGATAAACAAATGAAAAGTTGATACATTTTTTTTCATATTGTGAAAGGAAGTGATATATAATGATTTAAGAAAATGGTTCCTTAATATTAATATTTAGTAACAAAATAGATTGCGTCCGTTTCTTTCAATGAAAAATTTTTTTAAGAAACGATTTTTTTCTAAAAATCATTTTTCATTAGGGATTTACTTCCCAAAAAAATATTTCTAAAATCTTATTAACAATGATTTTGTTCATAACAATTATTAATAGATCTGATAAAAGTTTTAAACCATTCAACATTTAGAAAGAACTTTATATAGACAACTTGTTGAAACAAAATTCTTTATTTATGAAGTAATTATTGTTTTACAAAATTTAATGATTCCTCGCCAAACTGTTCTCATTAAAACTCAAAACACAAGGATTCCAACGTTTCGGTGCATTCATTTAGCACCATCATCAGGGCAATTTTCAATTTTTACATTAGCCTTGTTAAGTTACAATCTGCAACATTTTATTACAAAAAAAATCTTGTAGAATTGATACAATTAAAATGTATTCTTATAACAAGCATGAAAATTGTGAAATAGTATTAATAAATTACGAGTGCGGAGAGTTACATTTTTCACACGAATGGGAAATATCGTAGCACGAGGCGTGAACAGAGTGCGACCATCCCACGAGTGTGAAAAATCACTTTCGCACTAGTATTGTACAATATTTTTCCTACGACCACCTATTTTATTAAACAATATGGAAATATCATATCGTGTATATTAAGTTGCCTGACAATCTTACGTTTTATTTGTGACAATAGAATATGGTTCCTATAATAAGTGCACATGAATTTACAATTATTTTTATAATGAAATGAAGAAATCACTATAATTAATGTTTAATTGGAAAAATGACAATAAGTTAGTACTTATTAGATATAACTGGGGAACAAATTGAATTATTTGGAGCTATAAAAGTTAAAAGTGGATTGGTTATTGTTACAATTTGTAAATTGTAAAGGTGTTGTCGAAAGATTCGTTTCAATATTTTCTCGGATGCTGCTTGAAATTATTGTGCTCATCGAAGAAGTTGAGGGTTTTAAATGTATGTTTTCTAATATAGCTGATTGAGCATCAGTGTTTTCTGTAGTTCCACGTACAGCGCTGACAATTTTAGTGGCGGTGTTCATTATGTTGGTGAGAATCATCAATATACCCTTCAACGACAGCAGAGGATTCCCATACTCCGTGTATCTTGAGAGTGGTAATATCTCCTCCTGCACCTACTAAGATCGTAGCTGAGGGTCTTCGGAAATAATGACTGGATTATCAAGTTTTAAAAATTTTGCTACTAAGGTGGGTACAGACTAATTTGTTGATACCCACCACTTGCTTGGTGTATTTTTGATGTTAATAGGAAAAAACCGCTTTTCGTGGGTTGCTTGTCTTAATTTCGCATATTTGAGTTAGCTGATGGCAGAGGCAGTGTAAAGGTACCTATGTGATAATCGCTCCTCGATACAATTACGAGTATAATTGTTGTAATCCGGCATTATTTATAATAATTGGATACTTTTTATGAGTGATAGAACTGCTCATGGCTCCCAAAGAAGTACAGAAACCAGTAATTAGTGAAATAAAAACTGTTACCCAAGTTGATTCTCGTGTTGATGAGTTACAAAAAAATGTGAGTAAAGAAATTGATTCACTAAAAAGTCAATTAATTGAAAAAGGTAATACTCAGATCATAACATATAATGAAATTACAGAATTCATGAATAAAATTTCTAATTTCGAAAGTGTATTTAATAAGGAAATTGCCGACTTGAAATTCGTAATCAAAAGTATTGCAAAAGAAATTATTGAAGCAGATCAGAGCGAAAAAATTTCACATGCTCTAGTATTTTCTGGAATTGAAGAAAACCAATCTGAAAATTTAATAGACGTTTGTCTGAAGTACATAATAGATGTGTTAACTCTGTAACAAAAAATTATAATAATTATGCGTACCGAATTGGCCAGAAGGGTTATAGTTACAAACGACCTATACTGCTCTTATTGCTCTTCTTAATATTCATGCTCTTATAAAACATATAAAATAACCAAAAAATACGCACCCTGGATTACTAATACACTACGAGCTATGCTGCATGATATAGACAATGCTTTGTCAAAATTTAGACGAACTAAACGTAAAGCAGTTTGGACTACATATAAAATGTTGAGAAATACTACAAATGTAGCTGTCAAAATAAAAATAAACTTTCTTTTACTCAAAGTTTAGTACTAGCTCCAGTAAAGTTGTATGGGATACTGGAAGATCGCTAAGTTTATTGTCTAAAAACAAACTATCGATACTTCCTGATGAACTCAGTGACGTTGAAAGATTAAATAATCCATTCCATCTATTTCAGTATCTGATGAACTGGTAGAGTATTATAATAATGATAAATTAACTGATAATTCATTTAAATTTAAAACCATTTCAGAATTAGACATTTTAAATATTATTACAAAATTGAAAAGTAAGGCTACGGGCTTAGATGGCATCAATATATTAAGTTTGCAATTATGTATTCCTTATATACTTCCATTTATTACGCATTTAATTGATTTTTGTTTGAAAAATTCTGTATACCCTGATGCATGGAAAACATCTAAAGTTATTCTTTTGATGAAGGTTGCCACTGCTACAACATTTAATGATATTCGTCCGGTAAGTATCCTTCCAACTATGTCTAAAATACTTGAAAAGGTAATTGAAACGCAGCTTTTAAGTTTTACCTCTAAACATGTTATTTCAGAAACTCAATCAGATTTTGAAAAACAGTACAGCTGCTACACTGCGCTTTTAAAAATTACAGATGACATTGTGAAAGCAAGTGATGAAGGAAAACTCACCCTTTTGGTTTTATTAGACCACAGTGAAGCTTTCGATTCCATTAATAATAAATTAATGGAATCACTATTTAAATACATTAATCTTTCAAAAAATGCTTTATTACTATTTAAAGACTACTTAAGTTACAGGCTACAAGCTGTTAGTTACAATAACAAATTATCTACGATTCTGTATAATACAAGAGGCATTCCACAGGGTCAAATCCTTGGGCCGCTATTCTTTAATATATACATTTCTAGATTTCCACACGTCTTTACATCTTGTAGGTAGCATTATTATGCTGATGACATTCAAATATATATCGTTTTACAGAGACGAAATTAAGTGTATTACGGCGATTTGAATACATTATATACACAGTCTCTGCAAATGTGTTTAACTCTTAACCCAACTAAATCTATCGTTATGCTGTTTGGTAGAAAATCCAGTCGCTTTAAAATTTCTGACATTTTGCGTAGCAACGAAATAGTTAGTGTTTTAAATGAAACTCAACGTTTCTAGCTAATTCCACAATATAATGAAAAATGTTGAAAATTCTAAAAAAATGACAATTGTTTCGATAACGGAATATCATCGTCAGAATGACAGAAGTTACATTTCATTAATTGCCTACCTGATGATTAGTCAAAAATAACTACTAATCATCAGGTAGGCATTAAATGAAATGTAACTTCTGTCATTCTGACGATGATATTCCGTTATCGAAACAATTGTCATTTTTTTAGAATTTTCAACATTTTTCATTATATTGTGGAATTAGCTAGAAACGTTGAGTTTCATTTAAAACACCGATATGAGTAGATTCCACGAAGTAAGGGTCGAGAGACAGTTAATTTCATTAAGGAAATAGTTGTTAATAACCAAGTTATTGAGCGTCGACAGGTTGTTAAGAACTTGGGAGTGTCTATGAATGTGGATTCACGTTTTACTAAGCATGTATCTTTTTGTTTGCAGAGATCTTATACAAAATCAAGGTTTCTTTATCTAAATCGCCTTCTACTTACAAGAAAAACTAAAATTATTTTATGTGAAACATTCATACTTTCTAACTTAAACTATTGTGATGTTGTTTATGGTACTTTCCTAAGTAGAGCTGATGGGACAAAGCTCCAAAAGTTGCAAAATGCTTGTATACGATAAATATTTGGTGTCAGTCATATTAGTCATCATTAGACGACACTGCAATGGCTCAGATTAAAACAAAGGAGAATATTACAAGCTGCTTGCTTGTACTCCAAAATTTTGCAGTATAAAACACCCGCTTATTTGTATGAAAAAATTACGTATCGATCAGACGTACATAACTTGAATGTTCATTTCAAGGGGACACGTACCCCGCCATTATTCAACTGTATATTTTTCAAATGTTGTTTCAGCTATACAATTGTCAATATACACAATAACTTGCCAGCTAATATTCATCATACCCTTTCGAGTATTTATTTAAAAATAAATTGTTTGTTCATTTACTCTCTCAACAAGAATGAAATTGTAATGCATTTGTATGGATATATGCATTCTCCCCTGTATAGGTTTTATATGAACATTTTTCATTACGTTGCTCAGCTTTTGCTGTGAATTAACTATGCTAAGGTTAGGTGGAAGAGCAGACATCCGTTTCACTCGTGACCTCGCCTTCATTGTATATCTCTTTTGTTATTATTTGTATGTTTCTTTTTCTAAAAATTATTATTTATGTTTTTCATAAAATTCATCCGTAATATTGAATTTTATTTCTATTTTATTTGTTGTATTATTAATCTTCCCTATTGCTGCTGAATCTAGATCTTCAATGTCGTCTACAGTAATGTTTATTAACTCTTGCTTGCGACATGCTCCTGATATACCGAAAATGAAAGCAACCTGCAAGTTAACATAATTCTATTACTAAACTAATGAATATCACATTGTTCTAAGCTCACCTTGATAAGTAGAAATTGATCATCAGGAGCTGTTGTAATAAACTGATTTATCTGCTGGGTTGTCAAAATCTTTTTTTTCTTTTTAAAAAAGCTTTCACCTTAAGATATTTTGAGATATCTACGTTATGATTAATGTATAAAGTAGTGCGCAGCATAGAGTACATTCTTAAATAATTCAACTATGTATGCTAGGATCACAGTTTCAAAGAAAGAACTTTTGATTTTTTTTACTCTTCTCCAATTGAGAAATTCATATATCTCTAGACTTTTCTGGTAGAATTTGTAAAGAGGTTATTTTTGCTGCCTCCATGATTTCTGGTAGAGTGCAAACCAATTCATTTTCAGACTCCATAATTATTTACGGAATTATTTCATATGCGGGGGGTAGGTAATAAAGCAAACTAAACTAAAACTTTTGTACAACTCTGATATATAACAAGGTTTTATTTTCGATCATGTACCTACCTACTATCACGAAATATCTATTTTTTGTGTTATGTTGTCATGGAATCGTTTCAAAGCCTACTTAGCGTTTTAAATTTTCAAATAATGTTCCTGCGTCTGGTTCTCTGGTTGCCTATCTTAGATACAGGTAGTTCGTATTAAAACCAACTACTGAAATAATTATAAATTAACAGTTTCAAGCTTTCGTTGATATACCTTAATTACTTGAGATTTAACAATAGCTATATTTGGTTTTAATTAAATGAAAAAACAAAAAAACCATAATTAGATTAATGTAAACCGATATAAGTGCATATTTCTAATATCGTTAATTAAAATCTGAATTAGCTCTATTTAAAGAGTATCTGGTATGACGACTGCAAGGTTGTGGGTTCGATTCTCGGGGTGAATATTTTTTCTTTTCTTTATTTTATATAAATAATTAGTTTTTAATGAAATTAAATGAACTGATTAATAAAAAAGTGGCATTACAACTAATATTTCTTAAACAAACAAAAGAAATAAAAACTTATAAAACCGTTACATATGCAGGAAATATTTCTAATAATATTTCAATGATAATATATTTAGGGATCTAGGAATTTTCTTCGAAAGCAGTTCTTCGAAAACAATTCTTCGAAAACAATTCTTCGGAAAACAATTCTTCGATAATGCGATTCTTCGAATACCATATTCTTCGAATAAACAATTCTTCGACTAATAATTCTTCGACAGCTTTATTATTTGGATTTACTAAAATCTGGGATAAGTTTTCATTAGACAATAATCAATATTTCTCGCATGATATATAAACGTATGATGCGGAATGTACTAATAATAAATGAGAATTATAAGGTCATTTTCTTTTTTGAGAATACCTAGGAACTGGAAATAAAACACTACTTTTTTTATTTGTTATAACTATGTCAACATTTTAATAATAAATTACAGTAAAAGTTTACAGTACAGTATAAGGTTACAGTAAAAATTACAGATAAATGACATAAATACTATCAAATACCAAGGTAAGAAAAATATTATAGATTAATATGATATGTTGTGAGCTAAACCTCTAATGTATTCTATTATATTATTTTTATCATACTGATTTACAAGAGTTTTGATTCGTTGATTACAATCTTTGTACTTCTTTCTTGGTGTTTGTGGTTCAAATCCGCTTAAATATTGTTCTACACGAAGTTCATTTAGACTTTGCTCATTTTTTATACATTTTTTAAATTTCCACAAGTTGGGGTGAACTGCTGATTCTTGTGTTTCAAAACTTCGATGCCATCCTTCTACCGAATTATTTGTTCTCGGTAAATCATCCAAAACTGTTTGATATAGATTCCACAATTCGTATGGATATTGTGGTGGTTTTCGCTGTTTTCGATTTGGTCGCCCAATCCACGTATCTTCAAAATAATTAATAACACTTTCGGCTTCTGACGGAAATATTTCACTATCATATAATTGTTCAAAAGCCATAACTATATCATCCACTGGGACAAAAGCAATAGCACACAACATTTTTAGTTTGAAAGCAAATTCACTGTCAGTCTCATAGCGTTTTTTTAATCCATTCCTTTGAATCATTTGAAAAATGCATTGACTGAAGTGGAAAAAACAGCCTCTTTTTCTACAACTTGGAAAAGCACTATTGCAGGCATTAATCAATGCTTTTTCGAAGTCAGTGGTAATCGTTGCAGGCACTAAAGATGATTTCAAATTTTTAAGTTCTTGAAAAAATTGATCATAAATTCCTTCTGATTTTTTTGGTAAGAGTGCATAAACTAAAGGTACCGATAAATTGTGTTGCAGTCCGTGAACGGTTAGTAATTGTTGGAATAATAACGGCACGGTTTTAAATGTGCCATCAATATACCAATGCTTACTGTTAGACAATAATTGGAGATTTTGTTCTGTAGTAAAAATTAATATTCTCTCGTCCACTGGACCGGCATCATATAGCAAAAAATTTTCATTTTTGTAGGTTTTCGTATATTCCTCCAAAAATATTATTTCGCTTCTATTAGTAGGAAGAGCTGGTCCTTGTAGATTTTTTTGTCTGATATTGCGAATACTCCGTTTCATACTGCTAACACTTGGAAGCTTGGGAGCTGCCGTTATGGAACATGTAGTCGAAGCAATTGATATAATTCTGTGCGGATGATCATTACTTATTTTCGAGTTGATTCGAATTTTTTCGTACACTTTGGTCGCTTCCACCTCTGAGGCGTCAGCAATATGATTATGTTCTTTTGTTATTTTACTGATTTTATCGTCGACAGTAATTATTCTCGCTGGACAGTTTGTTTTTCTTTTTTCAAAAAATGCGCACCTCCAATACACTTTTTCACCTTTTTCAACATCTTTAAAATAAAAATGTCCCTCGAACAACAATTTACGTTTTTCTTTTTCTGAACAAACAAATTCTGCATCCATATTTGCTTGCACAGGGTTAAATTAAAATTAATTTTATTTTATGGAAAACAATCCCTTTTAAACCCACTCAGGTCAGTTGCAAACTTGGGATTAGATAAATTATACCTGATTTATATCACAAACAAATTCTGCATCCATATTTACTTGCACAGGGTTAAATTAAAACTAATTTCCAAGGGATTATCGTCAGTTGCAAGCTTGAGATTAGATAAATTATACCTGATTTATATCTCTGAACAAAGTCATTCCTTTTGGATACTTCGAAGAATTGTTATTCGAAGAATTATTAGTCGAAGAATTGTTTATTCGAAGAATTGCATTTTCGAAGAATTGATTTTCGAAGAATTGTTTTCGAAGAATTGTTTTCGAAGATTTGCTTTCGAAGAATTTTCCGGATACCTATATTTAGCAATAAATACAACGATTTCTTTTAAAACAGAAAGTAACATAAGTACAAAGTTGTTACCTAATTCTAAAAACAAAAATATCACCATTAAAGAAATCTGGTATATATAAACTTATGTCCAGAATGTAATGCTGTCTATTTGGGTCAGACCCTTAGAAATTTCGAAATCCGATACAGTGAACACTTACGAGCATACAGATTAAAACAACCAGACGAATCCCATTACGCCAGACATCTACTTGACACCAATGATTCATTGACATTTAACACAGAACTAGAAGTACTACATATTTGTGATAAGAAACAAGAACTGGATTTCCTTGAAGAATTGGAAATTAGAAGACACTTAAGAAACTCACAATATGAAGTAGTCAATGAACAGATAAATCTAGGGAGTTCTCCACTTTTAAACTGTTTTCTTAAGTGATAATTGTAAAGATCAGCAGATATAGTTTTCCTGGTTTTCTATATCATTGCACAGTTATACTGATCTTAATTGGGAAAAATGATATCCAGGATATCCCCATAGGGCTAATAATATCTAAGCTTTCATATTTGTAATATCATATCTTCTTTTTTCTATTAACATATATTAAGTCAATCACAATAATAATTAAACATCAGGTAGGTATCAAATGAAATGTAACTTCTGTCATTCTGACGACGATATTCAGGTAATATCGAAACAATTGTTAATTTTTTAGAATTTTTAACATTTTTTCAATAAATTGTAGAGTTAACTAGAAACACTAAGTTTTTATGTAAATAATACCAATAAGGGAGAGCAGGTAGTAATTACATATGTAAATCTGACAGGATTCACGAGTTTGACGGCTTATTGACAGCCGTGCCGAAAGTTACTTTCCGCACGCGACTTATAAGTCTCCGTATTGAGAACTTATTTTTAAAAAACAATTTCATTACTTTAATACAACTACTTTCAAAAGCTTAATTAAACAATATTATTTTATTATTATGATCTTTATTATTTAACATTAACATCAGACTGAATATGTAAATGATTTAATTAATATGCAAAAATATCTATATCAGCAATAAAATTATATACAATAAACAAGTCAGCGATAAACAAAATAATGGTGTTCAACTATATACGGGGTTACCAACTATAACATATTGATAAGAAAATTGCCTTATAGGAATGTGAATTCATTGTGAACTGTTACTATCTTGGTTCGATTACTGAAAATTGCAATGTAGTGAGCGTCATCAATTTGTTGAATTAGATTTCTTGAAATTTTGATTGTGGTTCTTCGGCTTTTGGTTTTGGCTTTTGATTGGGTTTGGCATGCTGTAACTGTAGTAATTCGAATACGCAACCTTCTCTCTCCACTTTCCTGGACATTCTTCCATCTAGACAGTTGTGGCTGGTTTCTAGCTTAATGCAGAGATGTTGAATGTATTGGTAGAGTTCATCATTCATTATTAGATAATTATCACGAGGGATAATCGTAGTAGAATTTGGGGTAAGTATGTAATAAAGGTGATGATTAGAATATATATCAGGTAATACTATAGGAAAGTGAATATCAAAAATAGTCTTTGTGTCTGAGTAATATGATTCTACATCTAATACTCTTTAATATTCATAAGTGCCATTTTCTGAATTTTGAAAAAGTATTTCATCTACTGTATGAAAATTTAAAACTGTATATACCATTGATTCCATAAAGACCTCTGTAGGGGAACTATTTTCCATGTTTTCAAATAATACAGCTTACTCATCTGAATCAACTCAATAGAATATCTTTTACAAAACTTACCATTAATAGTATTATTTTTTTGCAATATATAAGGAATTGCTTACTTGCTGTTTGTATGGAAGCCGTAAGTGATTGGACTTTACTTCCTGTAACTCGTCCCCATAGACACCGCGAGTAATAAATACCAATTAGTGAAATTAACTGTCTCGACCCTTACTTCGTGGCATCTACTCATATTAGTGTTTTAAACGAAACTCAATGTTTCCAGCTAACTCCACAATATAGAATTCAATACTCTAAACATCATGAAACTATAAGAACCTACATACCAACACACTTTGCACCACAATTTGAAAACCTTTTAGACACTTATTTTACAGATAGTGGAATAGAATTTTTGAATAAAGGTTTAAAGTACAGCATACCACCAAAATTTATGAATATTATTAAACAAATTATAGCTACAGAGTCAGAAATAGCTTTAAAATATAATTCAAATAATTTTCTTTATGAGAAATTGAAAATTGCCAATTTAATCAAAAATATTGAACCTTCAAAAGTTAAACGTCAAACAAAAAATGACATTACAGTTTTAAATGCAATCAAAAAGAAGGTAGAAGATAATAACCTAACAGTTACAAAAACTGATAAGGAGAACACAACTGTCATATTGACAACTGAAAATTATAATTCAAAAATATATAACTTTATAGAATCTAACGATGTAAAAGTTCTTAGAGCAGACCCAACAAAAAAGTTTTCTAATAATGTAAGGGATATTGTTAATAATTCAAATTAACTGTCTCGACCCTTACTCCGTGGAATATGCTCATATTAGTGTTTTTAAATGAAACTCACGGTCTCTAGTTAATTCCACAATATAATAAAAGTTATTAAAAATTCTAAAAAATTGACAATTGTTTCGATAAATCAATATAATCGACGATGATATTGATTTATCGGAACAATTGTCAATTTTTTAGAATTTTCAATAACTTTTATTATATTGTGGAATTAACTAGAGACCGTGAGTTTCATTTAAAAACACTAATTCAAATTATCTTTTAAGTGATTACGAGAAGAGGTCCATCATAAATAAGAATCCTCATTGTCCACAATTATATGGAACCTTTAAATGACATAAAATAACGAAACCAATTAGACCTGTAGTTTGTTATGTTAATACACCTAATAATATATTGACAAAGAAGCTTAACAATATACTCAATAGTTACGGATATGCATCTACATACTCAATTAGAAAGTTAATAAAACTAATGAAAAAATTAAAAGCATTTAACTTACAAAACAACTCTAAGCTTGTTCCATTTGACGTTACTAATATGTTCACTAAAATTCTTCCTAAAGAATGTCTAGAACTTGTAAGAAAATAACTAGAAGATAAAAATAATAATCCAGGAATAATATCAGATGTACTTAATTTATTTGATGTATGTATTAATCAGAATTATTTCACTTTTGACAATAACATATAGTATATTCAAAATGAAGGTTTACCAATGGGAAGCCCTATATCACCTATTTTGGCAAACATTTTTATGGACAGTTTAGAAAGAAAAATCTTTGAAAGTAATATTTCAAAAAATGTTTTATTTTGGTATAGATATGTAGATGACGTATTAGCTTGTTTTATAGGTAGTGAACGACAATTAGATATCTTTTTCAACCACATTGATAATTTACACCCAAAAATTAAATTTACATTAGAAGTTGAAGAAAATAACTCGATCAATTTTCTGGATTTGATAATTCAAAGAGTTAATAATGTACTTGAATATCCAATTTACCGAAAACCAACACACACTGATGTGACAACTCCATATAGTTTCAATCACCCCACGTCACATAAACTAGCGGCATATAATTCAAAGATACATAGAGCATTTTCAGTTCCTATGAACAAATGTAATTTTGATAGAGAGATTAATACAATTAGACAAATAGAAACATCCAACGGTTATCCATTACATATGATAAATAAGCTAATTAATAAAAAAGAGGAAAAAGTGACATTACAACTAATATTTCCTAAACAAACTGAAGAAATAAAACCTTATAAAACCATCACATATGCAGGAAATATTTCTAATAATATTTCAAATATAATATCTTCAGCAACAAATACAACGATTTCTTTTAAAACAGAAAGTAACATAAGTACAAAATTGTTACCTAATTGTAAAAACAAAAATATCACCATTAAAGAAATCTGGTATATATAAACTTAAATGTCCAGAATGTAATGCTGCCTATTTGGGTCAGACCCTTAGAAACTTTGAAATCCGATACAGTAAACACTTACGGGCATACAGATTGAAATAACCAGATAAATCCCATTACGCAAAACATCATTGACAACTAACACAGAAATAGAAGTACTACATATTTGTGATAAGGAACAAAGAACTGGATTTCCTTGAAGAGTTGGAAATTAGAAGACACTTAAGAAACCCACAATATGAAGGCGTCAATGAACAGATAAATCTAGGGAGTTCTCCACTATTAGTTTTTCTTCTTAAGTGATAATTGTTAAGATCAGCAGATATAGTTTTCCTGGTTTTCTATATCATTGCACAGTAATACTGATCTTAATTGGTAAAATTATATCCAGGATATCACCATAGGACTAATAATATATAAGCTTCAATATTTGTAATATCACATCTTCTTCTTTTTTCTATTAACATATATTAAGTCAGTCACAAGGTAGGTCACTTCTTGGTCTATAGCCAAAAATAACTACTAAACATCAGGTAGGCATCAAATGAAATGTAACTTCTGTCATTCTGACGATGATATTCAGTTATCGAAACAATTGTCAATTTTTTAGAATTTTCAACATTATATTGTGGAATTAGCTAGAAACATTGAGTTTCATTTAAAACACTAATACCAATTAGGTCACTGACCATATTATTAAAAAAACTATTTTATTAAATAATATTAAATCATATTTTCTAGTTTATCACTACTGTGGTACTCCGATGTTTATTTCAGGATAATAACTGACGCAACCATTTCTGAATGTGAATCATACATGTTATCAGATGCTTCCTATCTTCTTGGTAAGATAGTGTTACTGAAATAAAATAATTTTGACATTGTCATTGAACAAAAGAAATTGATGAATTAAACGATTTTTGACCTTGTCATTGAAGAAAAGAAAATTATTTTAGGAATTCGATGCGGTTACATTACTATATTGTCAACTAATTAATATATTTCATGTGTAACTGTTTCAATTATTGTTTTTCAGGTAATTTAAAAACAATCTCCATAAAAAAGGGAATACATGAATGAATTTGCAAATAATTAAAGTATTCAATGAGGTGAAATAAATTTAGAAGGTGTACTGAAGGTTTACTGATACAATTATATTATTGTCCTTAGAATTATAAATAACAAACCTAGTGTGCAACGAAACGTAACCAAACGTGCCTATTCACGAACTATTATGAATTAAACTTTAGTAGACACTAGCAGTGGCGCACCCAGAGTGATGTTATGGGGGGGGGCACACATGACTGCATGCGGATCAAAAATTGCGCCGCAGAGGAATTTTTTTCTGGTCAAGGTCATGTGTATTTCAGAATAACGATAGAATGCTATAACCATACCAAACTTGAAGTTTCTTAAGAAAGGTTTTTTTCAATAAGTGGAGAATTTCTTTAATCTGCCTCTCACGCCTTTTCCTTTGATCTCATTTCAGTTACGCAAGGGAGTGTTGCCCTCAACAAGGGAAGAAGCATTTTAACGACTGAAAAGGATGATGGAGATGAAAAGAATGATGAAGGAGAGATGAGTAAAAATGAGTCAAATATAAAAATATATATATTCAACTTTAATTATATATATATATATATATATATATATATATATATATATATATATATATATATATATATATATTATAAAACAAAATCAAGCCTTCTTGGTCCATTCTCCTTTAGAACTGCCATCACCTCCTTTGGGTCAACGTGGATTTCCCTATGAACATTCAAATGTGCCAGTCCATTCAGCCTATGTTCACTGGTTGTATTCCTCAAATAGGATTTCAGTCGACGTAATGTCGAGAATGACCTTTCCGGAGAACTGGTCGATACCGGCAGAGTCGCGAATATTTTGAGTAGTATGAAAACATTTGGATATATATCTTGATTACATAAATTCAATGCATCAAGTGCATTTTTTGGTCTTTGTGGATGACTGGTTTTATTAAATTTCTGGTACCACAGACACAGTTCTGCCTCCAGAATATTTCTGCTGACGTCCTGGATATCATGACTATAAAACTCAGCAAGGTCCAAAAATTCCTTATTTTTTGATCCAGAAGGAAAACTTTCTGCAGGTAATAATACTATGAATTTTTTAAGAAGTGACTTATGTTGGGTGAATCGATCTTCTAAGCCAGATAAAAATGAATCAACCCATGGTATGAAAACTGATTTTCGATAATAATCTATAGCACTTTCAGCGGGTACGTTAGCCCGATTGGTTTGCTTCGAGGCCAATCTTGGGATTTTGATTTCAATGTCAAACATATCGGCGATCTGTTTTGCTTCATCGAAAATATTTTTGAACTGCTCTTCAGCATTGTCGCGCAAGTATTTGACACTGGAGATTGTTTCTTCGGCATTATCCATCGCAAACGCAAGATCCGAGTTCTCAAGTTGGAGAATTTTAGATAAAGGAAGACTGTATCCGAGAAGCTTTTCTACAGAGAACAACGAAATGACGAACTGTGACTGCGCCAGAGCACTCGGCAAAACGAACGCACCTGAACTGGATTCTTTATCTTTCCATAAAGATATTTCCTGAAGTGCTGAATGCACGGGTTTTAACAATTGCACCATAACCATGACAGAATCATGCCTTTGAATCCATCTGGTTGGACACATCTGTTTCATCCGGTCTCTGCGAGATTCTGGAAATAATAATTGCACTTGATGTTGCAGCACTTGTTGCCTTTTAGGGGTATTGAAGAAAGTATTCACTTTCTCAATAGTCCCCATACAGTTCCTGATAGGCGGTATTCCGGAAGCACTAGAAATGGCCAGATTGAGATTATGTGCTGCACAATGTACATAGAGCGCTGTTGGATGATCTTTGGCAATACAAGCTTGGGTCTCCTTTAGATGCCCACTCATATTGGATGCTCCATCATATCCCTGTCCTCTCAAATTTGAAACATCAATATTGCATAATATCAGTCCATTTATGATTGCATCAGCAAGATCTTTTCCACAAGTTGACTTAATGGGCACAAAAGTAAGGAAATTTTCACATATAGTAAATTGATTGTGGCTTGTTCCAATATTTTTAACATAACGGACACAGATTGAACATTGTTCAATGGTTGATATGTCTGTTGTTTCATCGGCTAATATAGAGAAACATTTAGAACTATTCACTTCACTAGCAATTTTTCGTTTTATTATGATGTCACATGCCTCAATTATTTGGTTCTGTATGTTCCAGCTGATGTAAGTAGCATTTCGAGGACATGTTTCGAAATGTTTCTTTAAATTCACATCTCCAGAATCAATCCTAGCTCTCAACAAGGCACGAAAATTCCCCTCATTTTCTTCTGGTTCTACACTGACGTTGAACTCGCCATGGTCCCGGTGTCCCCGTAAAGGGAGTCCCTGTCTGCCACACAATATGACAGTCTTCATAATCGGGGCCAATTTCTCCTGGTTTTCTTGGATCTGGCGTGTTCTTACGGAATCAACTTGAGAATCGATTGATTGACTTTCCCCCGCCATTACTGCCAAGAAGTTGTTAGCCTTAATACTTGCAGCACGATGGTATTGGGTTGTCTGGTGTTTCTGAAAACTCTCCAAAGCTTTTTTCCAATTTCGATAAGGATCACTAACAAGATGTCCAGTGATTTGACCTGAATTATATCCAACTTCTTTTTGGGAAAAAATGAAACAATATTTACAGTAAGCACCGTCTTCTGATTTCGAATATATCAGCCACTTATAATTTTCAAGCCAATCATATTGGAATTTCCTAGATTTATTTCCAAAAGTTGTACTTGGAAACTCAAATTTTTTTTGTGGTGCCGATAACCCCTGCAGTATTTTTATTTTGTCACCATCATTCAGCTGTTTGTTTTTGTTTCTGAAGGAAGAAATATCAGATTGGTCTGCAACAGTAGTAACAACCACCCCAGAGGTTGATGGCTGAGAATCAATCACAGCATCAATATTTCCACCTTCATCTGAAGTATCCTCGTTTGTCTTTGTCTTTTTCTTTTGAAAAAAATCCAAAAGAGTTTGAGACCTCGTTTTCCATTCATTTTGATTTTTGATTAACGTCTAGAAAAAATAAGTCAGTAAATGAACATAGAAAATATGACCCATTAAATAGTCTACTTACATTGTTTATGGGTTATACCTTCAAAGCACCGAGATCTTAAAAACAATGCGACGCCCAACAACAATTATTCAGGAACAAAATCGGATGTGCTCATTGTGCTCAACCAACACTCATCACTGACACTAATATACTGTTCATAACCATAACGTAGCAGATGATGTAATAATGCCTCATTTCCTAGCGAGGTATCGCAGTCGTAAACTGCGCAAGGGCGGAGTTAAGACAAGATAATGTACAAGTACAGTACATCCCAAAAATATTTACTTAGAAGAAAAGATTTCACGGCTCACGGCAGACGACAGAACATTTATTTTCAATTCGGGTACAAACTGTGAGTACAAACTGTGAGAGAAATATTGGTTGGTCTATAGGAGTTCGGGGGGGGGCTGTGCCCCCGTGCCCCCCCCCCCCCCTTTGGGTGCGCCACTGGACACTAGCAGTAGATACTAAAATGCCATTTGCCTTTTATGTCAAATATTAGTGGTTCGTTTTTTAACTTTTACTCATATTTCCGTTCACATTTTGGTATATTTATCATTAAAACCATTCATGAATTAGTTTGTCAAAACAGTGTTTCATTCCAGCAGCCCTCATCCCAGTCCGTAGTTACGCCACTGGGTATATTTTCGTCACCTATTTTTACTGGTTGAGCATTACACAGAGGGAAAAGTCTAACTGGAACAAATTCTAAAACTTGATAAATAAAGGTTTATCGCAAAATTCCTGAAACACGTCAATTTTAATTTTCAATTTGTTTGTCTTTGTTTATATTTTTAATTATCTGGTGGGGTTGCAGACAACCCCAACTTTTTTTTTAATGGAAGAGTAGGTTGATAAATTTTTTATTTTAAAGCTTTTTCAATTGTTAATACAATTCCACTTTTTTTGTTACTTTTTATAAGCAATGTGACGGAAAAAAATGAAATAAGGAAATATTTACTCAAATTACTTTAATGTATAGGTACATTTTTTCTGACTTGATAAGCCCAATAAAAAACCTGCTCGATAGTTTTTTGGTCAATTTGAACTGAATGTGATTGATTTGTTAGTACTTGTTTGTATTTCAACGTGTAAATAACAAACGAGAAATAAGAAAATGCCCTATTCAACCGAGACGCATCGTATCGAAATTTTAATGATGATTGGATATGGGGACAGAAGTCGAACACAGGCTGAAGTCGCTCGATTGTTTACTGTAGTTTATCCAGAATTACCTTCAATTAATCGAAGTACGATTAGCAAAATTGAAACTCGATATCGGGAGTTGGGCCGCGTAAGGGAGGCTCCTCGACAAAAGGTTTTAAAAGTTGACGAAGAAGCTCAGTTGAACATATTGTTGGAGGTTGAAGAAAAACCTGTTACCTTCTTACAGGCTAGGCAAATAGCTCGCGTTCATGTTGTCAGTCCCACAAGCGTTTTAAATATTCTTAAAGAAGCCGAAAAGCACCCATATAAGATGCAAAACCTGCAGGAGCTTGACGAAGATGATCCTGATCGTAGACTCGAATTTTGCGAACGAATTATGGCTTCTATCGATGGTGGACAAATTGCTTTGGAATGGGTGCTGTTTTCTGATGAGGCTACGTTCACATTACATGGGCACGTCAATCGACAGAACTGCCGTTATTGGGCTGACGAAAATCCCCGTTGGATGCGTGAATCCCATACCCAAAGGCCTGAAAAAACAAACGTCTGGGTTGGAATTATTGGGGATCGCATAGTAGGTCCTTTTTTTCAGTGGAAACGTAACCGGAGAAACATACCTTAATATGCTCCAAGAAGAACTGATTCCTACTTTAGTGAATTTATTCCCCAATAATTTGGATCCCAACTTATTTGACCAACGAATGTGGCTTCAACAAGATGGGCACCACCACATTTTGCTGAAAATGTAAGGACCTATCTTAACGAAGTGTTTCCAAATAGGTGGATTGGAAGAAGGGGCCCAATTGAGTGGCCAGCAGGATCACCCGAACATACTCCATTAGATCTTTTTTTATGGGGATATCTGAAGAGCTAAGTTTATGCCACTAAACCTAACGACATCGTCGAGCTTCAACAAAGAATCAGGGACGAAAATAGGCAAGTAACGCCGGAAATGTTACAAAATGTTCGGAATGCTATTTATAGTCGATTAGGATATTGTCAGCAACAAGGTGGAGAACACTTTGAACATTTATTGCATTAAAATAATTTGAGTAAATATTTCCTTATTTCATTTTGTTCCGACACATTGCTTATAAGAAGTAACAAAAAAAGTGGAATTGTATTTACAATTGAAAAAGCTTTCAAATAAAAAATTGATCAACCTACCCTTCCATTTGAAAAAAAAGTTGGGGTTGTCTGCAACCCCACCAGATAATTTAAAAGATAAACAAATATCTTTGTAATATACCCCATTGAGAATAAAAATTGACGTGTTTCAGGAATTTTGCGTTAAACCTTTATTTATCAAGTTACAGAATTTGTTCCAGTTAGACTTTCCACTCTGTATGAAATTCCAGCAGAACAGTTTTAGAAACAAATATAATGAATATCGATTTGTCGACTTCTGTCATTTCTAGTATAAGCATAGATTATAGATGGAAGGCGTATAAGTATGATTTTCATACATTCAATTGTTTTAAAAATAGAATGTTATTATTCTAATCGAGAATATATTGATATGTTAGTATTAGTTGCATATAGTGATAATGCCAGTGCTGCAGTCGAAGCATGTGCAGTAAAATTCCCAAATCGACGGTGCCCCAATGCAAAAACTAACGACGGTTTGTACAAAGATTACTGAAAACATGTAATTAATAAGGGTGGACACCATCCTACAAAATTTTTCTATTGTATTCTAGATATTTGTTTCTTACAATATTTCAGTAACCAAGGAATAAACGCAACATTTTGATTATTGTGATTTGATTTGTTGAAGTCTCCAGATTCATATTCGCAAATGAAAGGCTTCAATTTCGAAACACCTTGTGTTTATAGAGTCAAATCTGATCTATATTCACACAATAACTGCTATTATATTATATTATATCAATGTACCTTTGTAAAATTTATATAAACTGCTAAACCAATATTGTTTTTATTTTTTAAGGTGACGGACAAACTGGAATAGACTCCGATGACGAATTTCCTTTCACATATACTTCAGTACGAAAGAGGCCACAGACTGAGATCGAATCAGAAAAAAAGAAGCTTTATTGGAATCAACAAGCTGCTACAACCATAAAAGAAAAGCTCCTAAGGAAATTGAATCAAAGTAATTCAATTTGCATTCTATTTGTTTGCCTTTGATAACCTCTTATTTCAATTTGAATTCCAATTTGTTTGCCTCGGAGAACCTCTTATTTGTCGTCTTGTCTCAAATTCACAAGAGAGGAAGAGTCTGAAGAAGTCAAAAGTAAAATTTGTTTCCATCTGCTCTAATTGATTTTTAGCCATATTATTAATCAACCGCTTGCTGATATGCTTGATAATTCATTTTATTATTTATTCAAACAATTTCTATGGCTTATGAGTAGTATCATCAACCTTTACGTGGTTTTTCTTTACTAAATCACAATGATCTTCATCCTGTGAATTTGGCTGCTGAAGAAGAATATTTTGAAATGAAAATATAATAAAAATAGGAAATTTTACTCCTATTTGAAGATTTTACTTTTCCGCCCAACCTATCTATACCCGAGAAAAGTATTGGTTTACCCAAAAAAAGTTGGAATTTTGAAAATTTTTTTGAGTTATATTTACGTTTTCCATCAACAACAACACGAAAAACCCGGTTTTTAGAAAAAAAAATCCTGTTTGTATGTCGTCGTCGTTGTCGTCGGCCACTTTTCCTGACATGTCTTGTTAGCACGATACAGCCTCCGGAGTGCAATCAGTCACCAATTTTATGATTGAATATTGTTAAGGACATATCACAGATGAATCGTATTGATTTTCAGCTCACCAGAGCCAGTACAACGGGTGCTATGGTACTTGAAGTACGACATTTTGTCATTTTTTGAGAAATTTTAGTTAGTTAGAACGATACAGAATCCGGAGTTCAACAAGTCACAAATTTTATGATAGAATATTATTTAGGACAGATCACTGATGAACCCTATTGATTTTCAGCTCACCAGAGGCAATACAACAGGTGCTACAGAACGATATTTCTGTCATTTTTGGAGAAGTTTCAGTTTGTTAACACGATACAGCCTCCGGAGTATATACAAGTGACCAATTGTATGATTGGATATTATTCAGAGCGTGTTAAGGAGGAATCGTATTGATATTCAGATCACTAAAGCCAGTCCAACGGGTGCTATGGTACTTGAAGTACCAAATTTTTGTCATTTTTGGAGAATTTTCAGTTCACGATACAGCCTCCAGAGAGTATTCGATTGATCAATTTTATGATTGAATATTGTTCAAGGTGTCTAACTGATGTACCCTATTGATTTTCAGTTGATTAGAGCGAGTACAGCGGGTCCTATAAATCCAGAAATACTAAATTTTTGGTTATTTTTGGAGAAATTTCGGTTTGTTAGCACGATACATGCTCCGAAGTATATGAGTATAAGTAACAATTTTATGATAGAATATTGTTCAGGGCCACAGATGCGGAAAAGTTAGTTTTAATCTTTAAAACCGTTTATTTTTAAATCAATTAACCTACTTGACTACTAAGGCCACTCGCATAGGTAGAATCAAATATACCAGTAATTTAAGAAATTAAGTAGGATTTACATTTCCGAGTATTTGATGTTGAGCTACTGTCTTTTAGATGTGTACTATTGGAATTCTATAATAATGTGGAATTAAACAATATTGTCGCTTGTTTGATGACATCCGGTAGTCATGAGTATATTTGATGTGACCAATTCTTAGTTTCTTCATCATTGCTATGTTTTGTCTTGAGAGGCTTCAAGCTCCAAGATAGTAAAGGCGGTTTAATGAAGGTTGATTCTGGTGTACTTTTGTAGGAATGGAGTTCTAATGTTTTGAACTTATTCTTGATGACTTGCTTGAGATCGTAGGCAGTTTTGAATATTATCTGCATAATTGTTGAATGTTGTCGCACTCTTTAGCGAGTTGATCTGCAAGTTCATATCCCATTATTCCAATATATGAGATGGTATACATAGAATGGTAACGGTTATATTTTGGGAAGTGGAGAGTTGGCAGGTATCATGGAAATTCTGTGAGGAAGGTCACTGAAGATATATTTAATACAAGCAACTGAGTCGGTACATATGCAAACATTTTTGTTAGGGGCGGAAATGTATTTGAAAACCTGAAGTACACTATAGAGTTCCGTGGTATGCACAGTGCAAGTTGATGAGATCAGGGAAGAGAAAATTGGAGATCCTAATGTCCTCCTGTTTCATTTTTCGAAGCATCAGTATACAGTACCACGTCGTATCCATTTCTGTATAGGTATTAAATATAGGAATTTTTTTCTAATTAGATCGTTTGATGTTTCATATTTATTCAGAATTGTGAGAGATATGTTGATGCAGGGAATGTTTTTAGTCCGTGGGGGCATTCAGGGAAGAGGCAGTGGAAGCGTTTGATAAATATGAATTTTAATTGGCATTGTCTTTAGAAATATGGATAAAGGTTTCATTGTTAAGAATGTAGATATTTGAATAATCAAAAATATCGGAATACAATATCTGATGGGACATATTATAACTACAATGAATTATCTTTTTATCCTTAGGACAATATTTGTTTCCATTCTTGGATAGAAAAGTTATTTGTCGTTTATTATTTTACTGAATAAAAAATTGTGGAACGCGAGCTAAATATATTAAGGATGTTTATTGAAAACTTTGTCCTTATCAGCAGAAATTTCACAAACACAAATCAATCAAGTAATTAGTTATATATATTTTTTATTCATATTATTCATTTGAACAGATTTAGCCAAAAATGTAATCCTTTTCCTTGGAGACGGTATGTCAATTCCAACAATTTCTGCTACCCGAGTATATATTGGAGGTGAAGAAAAACAACTGTCATTCGAAAAGTTTCCTTATGCAGGTTTTTCCAAGGTAAATATGGTGTAAATATTCTTTATTCAACATCTATCATTATTTATAGTAGTGTAGTGAGAATCTTTCTAACCAGTCCGGCCCTGCATTTCGTTTACATTGACGAATCTTTCTTAAAACAGGATCGCTCGGTAATGTAAACAAACAGTAGGACCGGACTGGCTAAGGCAGTTCTCTCGACAGTAATATTCCAAATATTTATAAAAAACACGGGAACATATTTTAAAGAAGTATGCAATAAATTACTGCATTATTAGGTGAAGTTGTATAGAGGAGGAAACGCAAATCCTTAAAGCTCCATTATCGCGGATTTAAAAATTATCTACGACAATGAATAGTTTAAACTTGGGCTAATTAGATGAGTTTGGTCAGCTTGGATCAATTCGTCTGAAAATGTGTTATATATCTTAGTTAATTCGATACGAAATTTCATGAAAATGCAAGAAAAATCCGGTCGAGCAGTTTTCCTTGCTGAAACGTGTATCATACCTATTCGAAAGTTGTGATAGGATTCTGTTATCACGGAAAACATTTTTTATTCAATTCCACACATTTCAAGGACAAATTCAATAATATGTTGATAATATACTGTCAGAAGTTCGCGCGTACCAATTTAATTGTTTTTTCTCTTGCTACAAGGATTCCGGCCCTGGTAATTAGTGAGAAAGTTGTGATTGATTTCGGCTCCGTAATCAACTTCTAATTTAAGGGGTATTACGATAATTTGAATATATCAAGTTGTTATATTGTGAAATTAAAGGTTTTGAGTGCACATATTCAAAATATCAAAGTAGTATAGTAAGAACAGTCCTTTGAAATAAGTAATTTAAGTTTTAAACTATACTAGAAAAAAGTAGCATACTATAAAAGTATAAGCACAAAACATCGATAAAAGCCGGGTTGACCGGCCAACAGCTTTTTTCGCGGTGTTAATCGAGATAAATTTTATTTGAGGTGATATTTTCTTAATTATTGTAGATAAGAGTAGATAATAGTCATATTTAAGAACAACCTAAGCGAATATATTATTTGAATACAATTTAAAAGAACAGGATCATACTTAAAATAAATTATTAGTAAAATGTTTAGCGACGATGAAAGTAGGAAAATAAAATGTGATAGAGGGGATGAAAAAGATCTCACAGATGATAATTTTAAGGAAAGTAAAATAACCGGGAGATCACCAATTAAGTGTCAGAGAAAATTAGAAGATAACATAGAGACCTTAATGAAGATGATGCATTCAATGAGGGAAAATATAAACGATATGGCTAGAGAGATTAAGAAAACTAGAGAATAACAGAAGGTGTATAAAGATGAAATCTATGAATTAAGAACTGAAAATAAGAAACTTGAGGCAGAGAACCAATAAATGAAGAAAGCTATATTGTATATCGATGGGAGATTAGAGCGCATGGAAAATGAAAATAGAAGAAAAAATGTTGTATTGCAAGACCTAAAAGTAAGCACCCACAATACAGAAGAACTAAAGAAATTAATGGATAATTTTATGATAGAGAAACTGGGTTTAAAGACGGGTATTGATAGCGCTGTAAAACTTGGAGATTAGACTTGTCTAATTCATTTCACAAACTACGAGGAGAAATAGAAAGTAATGCAAAATAAAAATAAACTGAAAATGAGAACTGTGGAACCATTATATATTCAGGATGATCGGTCAAAAAAGGATAGGGAAATACAAAAAAAATTAGGCTTAAAGCAAAAGAAGAAAATCAGAATGGAAAAATCACTAAAATAGGATATAGAAAGCTATATATAGGGAAGGAATAATGGAGGTGGGATAACGAAGAGGAGAAACTGAAAAAAAGCTGAAGATACTGCATGGAAAAACTAGCAACTAAGTAATAATTTCAAGGCAGGGGAAAGAAACCAGGCTACGAAAACGGATAGGAGACAAAATTTTAAGGAATTGGATAAAAAGGAGAAGAAAACAAATCATAAATATTGACAAAAAACATTGATGGGGGAGAAGAGAGGAATTACCAAAGGAAAATTGTGGAAAATAGCAACATGGAATATTAGAAGCTTAACAAGAAATGGAGAAGAATTAATTGATCAGTTTGAAAAGAATGATTTGGATATCATAGGTGTAACTGAAACAAAAAAGAAAGGAAAGGGTGAAGTAGAATTGGACAATAGACACATTATGTTTTATAGCGGAGTGGAACATAAAGATGGAGCCAGAGAAGGAATAAGTTGTATCGTACATCATAAGAATATGAAATATATTAGACAATGGACAGCTGTCAATGAAAGAATATTAAAAATTGAAATAGAAATGGAGGGAAGAGTAAACACGACACTATTAGTAGTATATGTGCCAAATGAAGACGAGTCAGCTAAAAATAAAGATGAATTCTGGGATCATATGGACGAGGAAATAGATTATACTGAGGGGAGAATAATATTAATAGGGGATCTAAATATTAGAGTAGGGAAGAAAGATGATGAAACCGAAGAAACAATAGGGATTCATGGAGAAGTCACTAGAAATAACAACGGAAAAAGGTTAATAGAATTCTGTATAACAAACAATCTGATAATCACGAATACCTTTTATGAACATGAAGATATCCACAAATATACCAGAGAGGTAAAGAGTAGAGGCGAAAAATCCATAATATACTATGTAATAGTAAATAAAAAATTCCAAAAGGAGATAAAAGACACAAGAGTAAAAAGAGGAGCAGAAATTTATTCTGACCATTATTTGGAAGTCTCAAAATTAGTGATTAATTCAGAAAATAAAATAAAAAATATAGTAGGATAGATAAAATTGGATCATATAAACTAAACAAAAGTAAGACTGCAAAATTATATAAAGAGGCAGTTGAAACCGAGATGGATACAATTTTTAAGGACATAATCAACAATAATATTGATGACATATGAAAAGAATTTCAGGAAGCAATAATTAATGCTGCAAAAGAAGCATGCGGAACAGTAAGAGTCACAAAAAGTAGAAAACAAACAAAGTGGTGAAGCGAAGAAATTAAACATGAGGTAAAAATTAAAAAACAAAAATGGAAAAACTATATAGGAAATAAAACTACAGCAAATCATGAAGAATATAAAAGACAACGAACAAAAGTGAAAGATATGGTAAAGAACGCAAAAGACAAATCTTGAACAGGATTCCGAGAAAAATTGGAAGAAGACAGTCTAGGAAATCAAAAACTGTTTGATAAAGTTCTCAAAACACTCAGGAAAGGAAAACAATATAGCGTTAAACATATAAAAATAAAAAATGGAATGGAAGAAAATATTATGGAAAGATGGAAATAATATTTTGAGGAGAAATAACGACTCAACAACCGGAGGAAATATATGATGAAGACATTCAATATGAAATAAAGGAAATTGAAGAAATTACTAACCTAGATGTTGAAGCAGCAATAAACTTACTAAAACGAGGAAAAGCTGCAGGTCAGGATGGAATTACATCGGAAAAACCTAGGAAGAAAAGGAATAGAAAAATTAATTATTTTACTGAATAAAATCTATACCGAAAGAGGAATACCGAATAAATGTGAATTGGGAATATTATTACCTCTATATAAGAAAGGGGATAATAGAGAATGTTCACATTATAGAGGCATTACGATATTAAGTACAGTGTTCAAGATCACATCTTTACAGTGAGACAATTAATTGAAAAAAAATGGTAGAAATAATATATATGTTGCTTTTTTGGATATAGAGAAAGCGTTTAACAGTGTCTCCAGACTGCAAAAATATGGGCTAGTCTAAAGAAGAGAGGAGTAAACCAGAGTTTAATCGAGGCTATAAAAAGTATACACAAAAATAGGAGGAATTATGTAAAAACCGAAAACCTATAATCTGAAACACTGTTCAATGTGATAATGGACGATATAATAAAAGAGGTAAAGGTCAAGTAAAGACATTTACGGTGGGTTATAGAAATATGGAGCTTATACAGATCTCTGAATGCGCCTTTGCGGACGACATGTGGTATATGCTAAAAACCAAATAGATCTTCAAAAAAATCTTGACGTATGGAACATACAACCTTCTGGAACAAAATGACGATATGCTCGAGAATTTTACGGATCCAGAAGAGATTCACGATCAACAAAAAACATATTTTACAAATAAATACATAAATGAAATGTACAAATATAAATTAACGATTCTAATGTTCCAAGACTTGAGCTATTTCTGAAACTTCTTGCTACTACAAGAATTGTGGATTGCAATTCAATGAATCCATTTGCCTTGAACGAACCATTGTGGTTTGCTGGCTCATCAGTACCGTTAAAATTTGAAGAAATTCTGAATAAAAAATGTTAGACTGAAATCAGAAGAGGAAAGAAATATAATGTTGATTCTAAAGATTTGGAAGACCTGCTAGGTAGGTAAAACATGTTATCCATTCAATAATACGTAAACTATTTCCTGATAATTAAATTCACCCCGTCAAAGTTCAACTATCTAATTCGTGTAAGCTATTCATTTTCGTTGAAAATTTTGAAATCCGCGATCCCAAAGATCTTGATAGCTCCTTTACTAATAATCCTTATATAACTTCAACGGATGGTTTCATAGATACATACCTGAGCTTCTGCTGGTCATTTAACGTTATATTGAGGAAAATATCACAAGTGCTTAACTTATTGTTAAGGAAGATCACAATAATAATTATAAAGTTCCGACATAAAGATAGCGAGCAAAAATGATGTTGGTGGAACTAATAAAGTTGTGGCTTTAGAACTTGTTAACATGGATCTTGTACTAACAGACATGGAATATAATCATTTACACTTTCTTTTTAATATTTGTTTCTCCGAAGAATGCATAGTAATCGATATTAATCTGGTTGGTGAGTATTTTCACGACGTATAAACAGAGTTATCCCAAAAATTAAATATATGGACCTACATTTGGACGGAAGATAGATGACAGTTGATTTACATTATTGAACATCGATTTTGTTTGTCATAATTCAAACCCACATTTCTAACCACACTGGATTGGTGCACGTGATGAAAAGTCACCACAGGTCGACATTAGATTTCTGCAAAGACACATTTAAAATGAAATCTAAAGAGTTCAACTAGGATTGTAACAAGATTTATGTCAAACAATTCCCATATGCACTGATTTTTTGTTCTCTCTTAAAATGTTGACACACTTACTGTTAATGTATCTGTTCCATTTCCAGTTGTACGTATAACAAAATAAATATGTTAACAACAGTTCTTCAGCTTTGATATGTACCTGTAATATACCAAAATTTAGATATCCATTCTTTCATGTTGCCATAGAAATAATCTTTCATCTGGATCATTGTACCAAATATAAACTATTCGCGTCTTGCTTCATTTTGTTTATGTTTTAATGCAGACTTACTGTGTTGATCACCAAACTGCAGACTCGGCTTGTTCGGCGACGGCATATTTAGGAGGAGTTAAGGCGAACAAAGCGACAATCGGTGTTTCAGCAGCCGTTCCAAGAAAAAACTGCACAGCCATGAAAAATCCGGAAAATCAAGTAGATTCTATAGCCAGACTATTCCAACTGAATGGAAAGAGAACGGGTTTGGTTACAACTACTAGAGTAACGGATGCTTCACCTGCAGGTACTATAATATTAGTGTAGGAATTTTCAGTATTATATAGATTTGTGAGAAAAGGTATATACAACAAAAATTATTAAAAATACATTTTTAGTGTTTAATTGTGATAGTGGATTATGTTGGTTGGCTCTATTTGGTAGTAAAACTGCGTCTACTGATCTTAATAATCAATAAACATTGAGTCCATTTTCCACGGCGTGAGTTTACGCTGCAACTAGAGAAAATCGCATGCAATCTGCGAATTTTTTTGTTGGCCGCGTCGGGTTAGAATTCTATGAATCCTAACCAGTAGCAATTGTTCGCAAACAATTATTTGAAAGCGTAATGATACTCTTAATACATCTACTCAACGGTCAGAACGAGTAGTCGCCGAATTTACTCGGAGTAGATGGTTCTCGCGTGGTCAACCTAGCAACGATAGAGTCGAAAAAGTGCAACCAACAAGCTATCACCACCTCATATTTTTTCCCTTTAAACCCAAGTCTTAACCAGTGAAACAAAATAAAATAAGAATTATTCCGTTTAGTAATTAGTGTAGTGTGGTAGTGAGATCTACCAGAAATTGTAAGTTGATCAATTTAACTTTTATATACATATCAACCCGGGAAATAACCAAAGCGGATTACAGGCATCGAGTAGTATGTTACTTGGGAGGAATTTTAACTATATTTATAATTTCTGTAGCTGTTTTACATATTTTCCGTATTTCTATCCTTTATATGTTTTGTTTGTTTCTGAATGTTAGTGAATATCTAATGTAAGGAACCCTTCTGATACATCAGATCACAGTTGGCTATGTTGCCACATTGATTGCACTAGTCTGTTGGAAATAAAGGAATCTATATTTTTGTGTATTTGAATTCAACTATTATTAACCTTGTTGTCAATCTATCCATGACGTTAAATTTGGGTAGTGGTCCTTCGTTATTATCTACAGTGTAGAATAAGCAGACATACTATATCTATAGTTTATTTTCCATTTCCGGAACTAGCACTTATCGAAGGAGAATCTGCGATTATCTACATCGGTTGCACGAATTAGAACTTATTTTATTTTCGCGCGAGAATTAGCTGCGACTTGGTAACATTTCTAGTGGATATTGACACACCCACCGAAAATTTATACTGTAAATGCTCTGAAATTGTTGTCATTATTGGAAGTTACGTTGTTAGAGCAATTTTAAACGAACTAAGAGAAATTGCTAATGAAGACGTGGTTCGCAGTGCAAAAAGAGAGGATATGAATAGCGCATTAAATGATCAAGGAAGAAGAAATTAGTGCCTTTGTAAATGTGCTAGATTTTATTGGATAACTACAGGGTGTTTCATTTTATTTGGACATTTGGGTTTCCCCATGAATGTAAAAAATTCAAGAAATGTTCAAAATATTTATTTTTTATCAATAATTGAGAGTGACATCGTGATGGTAACTTTCTTATGTAAGGTGTTCATAATTTGAGAAAACCTGGAAAGTTGTGGGTAGTTAGGAAAATGTAGGATTTTTTTAGCTTCGTCTAACACACTGTGAATACAGTTACGATTTTGACACTTTTCTCATCGATCACTAAAGTGAGTACATATACCAGGCCGGATCTAGCTCACTACTTCGAAAATGTCCGCAAGATGGCACGCTCGTCGGCTGTGACGTGTATCATCTTCAATAGCATGTGTTGTGTGTCATCTAACTTGTGTTCTGGTGTGTTCCATGTTATTCATATTGTGTTCTGTGATGTGTGTGGCTCATATTGAGTTCTGTGACGTGTATAATCCTGTATTGTGTGTCGTCTCTCTCCTGTGTTTATCTTTCTTCGTGGAGGTAGGATCTAGCTAGTCAAATTCATATTGGTTTCGTTCTACGAAGTTGTCTGTCGGTGTCAAATCTTCTTTCTTCGTGCGTTTCAATTTTTTGCACGTTTTCATTCTAAACGACGAAGTACCTCTGTTGCAAATCGGCTTGTTTCCTCCCAGGCCTTCGCTGATGATAATATAGCTTTCACTAGGGACTGTGGTCGAATTTTCGAATAAACGGTAGCTTCCCAATCTCTGCGTATTGTGTTGAAATTGAAACAGATACAGAACACGTGCACCGCATCCTCCCTAACTCCAGTACAGGACAAACATTCTAGAGCAAGCATGCTCTAAAGCATCCATGTCCGGAAATCATTTGTAACAGGTAGTAATCGACCATTAACGGAAAAAAGCGCGATTGAAATTCCTTCAACAAGTGCATTTGATCAGACTGTTGTAGCTGACAATGTTAATATTCTTAACATATATGTCAACGAAAAAGTAGTGTTGTCAAACATAGCTAACGCAACAGAAAACAGAAATAATAATGCTTTGAATTATATACCTAGAATGAACTTTTCTAATGTGCATAATACTAGTGTCGGCAGCATTAATTTTCATTTTCATAGTTCTAATACCAATTAATAATATTTGTTGTATTTGTTTGTTAGTGTTTTTAATTATATTAAATAAACGTTTCATAAGATAAGTGACGATTTCTAATTCAATTGCAGTCTAAAAATGACAGATGAGTCTTGTAGAGTGACAGGAGTCTTGTAAAAATCATGAAAGTGACAAGCTTTCTTGACGATTTCAGAAACAATATATTACATCTTATTAACGGCATTTTCAGGTGTTTTTGCCCATACAGCTTACAGACATTGGGAAAGTGACAGCGATGTTTTAGATTCACACGAAAATCCCAACGAATGCCAAGATATAGCCCACCAATTAATTTTTCAAGATACTGGGAAAAACCTCAACGTAATTCTAGGAGGTGGACGAAAAAAATTCATACCTGCGTACGATAGGGATGAAGAAGGAAAGAGAGGAGACAGGAGCGATCATTTAGATTTAATTCGTGAATGGGGTAAACAGAAAGACAAGGTAGGAGCGAAATATGAATATGTTTGGAATAAGGACCAGTTAATCAATTTGAAAAATGACACAGAGTTCGTATTAGGTAAGATATTTCTTATGAAGATTAATTAACAGATTGTGTTCTCTTACTTACACTAAAGATCCACCAAATATTAATTATGAGAAGTTTGTTGAATTTGAATATCTTAAATCTGGCCGAGCGTAAAAAGTGAAATGCAACCGCCTTCATAAAATAATAGAAGTAGCAGTCTGGTCATTATTATTAATGTTAAAAACTCAGTACCTAAGATTATATAAGGAAAACAGGAAACAGGATAATAAACCTTGAGGTTTGGGAAAAACTGTGTCGGTAACTTGAGTACGCTAAAGAATTTACATTGAAAATAAATATATTTCATAATTTATTGTAAGAAAATTAATTAAGAAAAAACATCGTGTATGTCATCATCATAGGCCATCTACTGCCTTTGATAGCACACCTCTAGTTTCTCAGTTATTCTGCAACTATTTTTAATTTTAGCAATATAGGATTGTTCTCAATAAAGAAAGAAATAGAAATGAATTTTCGTTCATAAAAAAGGGAAATATAATTTATGCCGGGGTTTTCACGTGCAGAATTCACATATACAAAATTTTATTTTCTTGTCAGCACCCGCAGACTCATAATGACACCAGGATATACATGTTTGACAAAAAATCCATGGTTCTTTTGAATTTGATCGCAAATATAGATCGTTGGAGTATAAGCAGTCAACATCTTCACCGTCATCAACGTTTTCAATTGCTTCATCGTTCTTTTCTTTGGTGAAGATCTTCTGTTCTACCCTCCTTCCTTGCTAACTTTTCTCTTTTCTTCCTTGCCTGTTCGTTCGTTTTCAACTGAATTTCTGGTGTCCAGTTGATACGCCCTTTTTTCTTTTCTGAGAAATGCGTGGGGAACGTTGTGGAAATGAAGATAGGTGTATTTGAGTTTCTTAGGTGAAGAAGATCCTGGAACTGCAGACTTTACTTCAGTTGATCTTGGTGATGCAATTTTGGATTCATAAGGGATAGTAGCTTTGAAGTTCCAGGATGAAGATTTTGCCTTCTACTTCTTTTTCACATTATCGAAGTACGTGGTCTTCATTTAACGGGCTATCCGTTGTTAAAGAGGGCTGAAACATCCACTCCTTAAAGATGTTGTCATCGAATGAATGTGGTACAGGCTATTGCAAAAGCATATATTGTATTATTAGGTGTTGCAGCTTCTAGATATGCTTTAGTGAAAAGGCCAGCTATTTAGTAATGAGTAACCACTCTTCCGGGATTTTGTTTCAACCATGACCGAATTTCTTGTCCATAATAAGTCTGTAGGGGGCAAAAAATCCTGCATGCAAAGGCTGAACGCGATACGTGCCATGGGTGGGAAAGCAAAACATAATTACGCCAATATATTTCGCATACTGCAGTGCTTCGAGACTTGTGTTGCTATTATGACCATGCAAAAGAAGCAAAACTTTGTTCTCTTGAAAAATGAACAAATATGTTGTAATCATCTAACAAAAAAGTCCTTACACATACCTGACAAAAGCCTTTATTCCCGATTGTAGCGTTGGCTATACGCTCGTTTTTCATTCTCTTGATAGGAGCTAAATACTGGTGGTGCAAATGTACCCATCGCATTCATAAAACAAACTACCGTCAAGTGATGTTCGCGTTCAGAACTTGACAACGCTCCTACTTGTTTTCGTCCCCTTGTAACCAAAGTTTTTTGTGAAATTTTTTGGACCGTGCTGAGACATAACATCTATTAGAAAGAAGTTGAACATTCGTTTGGTGCAGAAAACGCAATAAGAGCATTGGAAATGTTCAAGAATAGCTATTTGTGTACGTAGGCGCGAAAGTACTGGTTTTCCTGGCAGACAGAAGAAATGGCCAGGCGAAGCGTAGTCGAGCCTGGCCACTTCTGGATGTGGTGGTGTGCCTGCCTAGTCATTCTTTGCCATTTTTCTCGCGTAGCCATGCAAATAACTACTTTCCCCTCACGATAGAGCCACGAAAATTAGGTTTTTGAGTAGTGTAGGATAAAATGACATTCTCCTTATTATTCATTTCATTCCATTGACGCTTAAGTATGTAAAAAATCGAAATGTTAGAGTCCGTGTCACGAAAGCTGAAGCCACTCGAAGTTGCAAACGTATGCGCTAACTTGTTGTCAAAACCAGCGCCATATTGTAAAATTTAGAATCAGTAGCGTAACGATTTCCCATTCCCCGCAAAATTAGAATATAATAACTAATCCCAAACATGATTTTTTTTACATGGAATGAGAATTGATAATACATAAATTGTATCCTAACATTGTGTAGTATGGCCATTCATAAATATAACAGTAATATATTGATTAATGTGGAGAATTAAAAACAAGGCACAGACGACTAATTTCCAGAACTGTTCCTTCATACATCAAATTTCTTAATATATTCATAAATACTGTTCTTAAATTTTCTAATTGACATTCTTCTTCTTCTTCTTCTCGTGCCAAACGCTGCACAGCGTGTAGGCGATCATCCACCAATAACTAGTCTATAATGGGTAATTGCCCTTCCGCGGCTAGTGCGAATATATCACCCACGTTCCTCACTCCGCACCAGTTTCTGATATCACGTAACCACGAGTGTTGTCTTCGTCCTGGGCCTCTTTTTCCTTCTATTTTGCCTATTAGTATTAGTCTTAGTGTGTCATATTTATTGCCTCGGAGTATGTGCCCCAGATAAGAGATCTTGCGTTGTTTTATAGTTGTTAATGGTTCGCGCTCGACGTTGGCTCTTCTAAGTACTTCCTCGTTTGTGAACCGGTCTACCCATGGGATCCTCAATAACAGAAATTTCTGCTAATTAATTTTAGTATCTTCATTATTTAATGTTATCAAAGCTACATTTTAAAGTAGGGGCTCTGTTCTCCAGGTTTCTCCAACCTCAGATGCCTTCAAATTTCGTGAAACGAAGTCTACATATTAATACTAAAATAATTTCATATTCTGAAATAGTTTTTTATGATTTTTATGCGGTACTACAAGCTTCAAATGACATTTGAATATTTAAATTTATTTTGACATAATAATGCAAAGTCTACTATAATTTTATTATTATAATTATTTGAGACATTTCAGTATTATTTATGGCTTTTTCTAACATATTGGTTAAAACTGTTTCATTTCCAGGCTTATTCGACTCCTGTCACATGGCGTACAATCTGGAACGAGACAACAAAACTGATCCATCTCTTGAAGAAATGACCGAAGCAGCCATAAAAGTACTTCAAAAAGGTCCTGAAGGATATTTTCTTTTCGTAGAAGGTGGCAAAATTGACAAGGCTCACCATGAGACCACGCCACATAAAGCTCTAGATGAAACGGCAGAATTTGCTAAGGCTGTCCAAAAGGCAGTTGAATTGACTAACGAACAAGATACCTTGATTGTGGTTACTGCTGATCATGCCCATACTATGAGTTACGCTGGTTACGCGAAAAGAGGTAGTAATGTATTCGGTTACGGAGGTGTAGCCAGCGATGATGAGCTTTATACAATTTTAACATATGCAAATGGGCCAGGATATAAACCTACGAAAAAGAATAAGAAGAGAATTGTGCCAACCTTGGACGATTTGGGTACGGTATTATTATAATTTACAAGAAACGCCGACCGAGGTCAATTTTGCTTTACGACTTTGGAAGACTTTCCTTAAGATCGGCTTCTTAAGTCATGTCAAAATAACTTTAGTTCTTCTACTTTAGAGTCTTTTTCTTGTTCTCAATACATGTCACAGGTCAATATTTGTCATATTTTTTATATTAGGTACCATAGGTTTTCTTCTGCAAATAAATGTTCTATTATTTTTTTAATGAGTAACTCAAGGTTTTTCCTATATAATGTTAGTTCCTGTTTACTTTCATTTTGATTTCAACTTCCATCCAATGCTTTATGTTCATTCATTTGGGTGGGGCTCAACAGCCCATTCACTTGACCTAACTCATTGTACTGTTCCCAATATTATCTACTTCCTCAAGTTTTGTCTCCCCTATATAGGCCACTAGCTGGGTTGGGGGGATTTTGAGTAGTTCTGATGGTTGTATTGTTCCCCCTCCAAAATGCTTCTGACTGAGTCCTTGTAAGTTATCACATAAGCAGAGTATGTGAGTAGGTCGTTCATCCCTTAGTTCAAATTTTCAACAGATAGGCTCAATTACTATTCCCATTTTGTAGAGATGCTTCCTTCCAGTGTTCAGTCACCAAATCTATAACTGTCTTCAAATGTCTCTTGCTACGTTTCAATAATTTGATTGATATTTGTTTGTTTACCCTTTTCGGTAAGCTTTTTGTATGAAGGTGACTTTCTGTCAGCCTCCATTTGATTTGGCGTTCCTTGTCTAGCCAGCTCCGGATTTCCCCTCTTATGCAGTCCTTTGTGATTCAACAGAACGGTTCTGGGTCTCCTTTAGAGCCTTCTTTCGCCAATTCATTGCCTGCAACCCCTTCATATCCCGGCACCCATACTAGCCCTTGACAGCCTATTAAGGGACTCTTTACTGTTTTTTTACCAGTCTAGATTCAGTGGTTGGATTGCTGATAGTTTTAAGCAGTGCTTGGCTGTCAGTAAATATTTTAATTTTTTGTCCGGTATAACATCACCTGATGCTTTCCTCAATACAGGCTATAGCAGCTATCGTTTCTGCTTGAAGTACAGACGTATATCGACCAAGGATGAAGAACATTCTCTATATAGGATCATTTATACCAGCTCCAGTGCCGTGTTTCGTTTTAGAGCCATCGGTGAATCAGATAAAGTGTCCAGGAATACCCGAGTGCATATCTTGTTCCCTAGATGGAATAATGATATTCACTCGCTCAGTGAATATATTCTCTGGTATCATATTATCCAGATCCATTTGAAAGTTGGGTTTATCTAGTATTATCCTAGTTGTATCAGTATGTCTTTCTCGAACATTTTTCGGGATCCACATGCCTCCTGATTTCAGTCGGATGATCGCCATTATTGCCTCTGCCCTAACAAAAAGATCCAGAGGAGGAAGATCAATCAGGGCTTCCACCTTGCCCTGACAATCCCGAGAAGAGATTGTAATTAATTTATTTCCTACTTAGGACACTTGTGTGCTTCTCCACCATACCATCGTTCCATAGGTGATCAACTGTTATGTAAAGCAAGTATACCACCTCAGGTTGTATTCCCCAGGTTTGGCCAATAAGTCTTCTGCATTGCCAGAGTAGCCTGGTTGCCTTGGTAGTAGTTTTTTTCAGGTGTGCCCTCCAATTCAGTTTAGAATCAAGGATTACTCCCAGATATTTAATTTCTTTATATATTTCTAATTTTTCTCCGAACAGTTGTAATCTGTTTTGCGGAAGAGTTCTTCTATTCGTAAAAGTAACCAGTTTGGTTTTCTTTGGAGTGACTGAAAGATCCTCTTTAAGACACCAGTTTTCCACAATTCGTAGTGTTTTTTGTAAAAAATTTGTGGATGTCTTCGAGAAATCCCCTTGGTGACTATCACTAGGTCGTCCGTATATCTTGACCATTTAACCTGCAGACCAAGTCATCCACAATTAAATTCCACAATAGTGGTGAGAGTACTCCACCTTGAAGAATACTATATGTTCATAGCATTCTTAGTTAGGATTTTACTTTCATCTTGATGCAAAAATAAAATAACCAAAGCAAAATCTATTTTTGCAAGGGACGAAATTTCCCAAAATAAAAGTGTGACAACATGAAATGTATTCTATATTGACATTAAAATATAATCCTCTATGTATGTTAAATTGTATTGTAACGAAACCGTTAATGACAGTGATATTGTAATGGTAGTGACAGTGTTAAGTTGATTAGATGTTCTTCTTTCCCCTGTTAATTAGTTTTAGGTTATGTACTATTCTTTCCTTGCTATCTTTATGAATGTAAGTTTCAAACACTTCACATCCCCCTTATTCCATTTGATCTATGTAAAGACTTTCTTCATAATGACCCCCTATTTAATAATATTATCATGGAAAAATGGCAGGATTGGCAGATATTTTCCACGGACGGATCCAAAGACAGACAAAATCGAGTTGAATTTGGAACTAACAACAAACACAACAATATCACTTATACAACTTCAGTAAGAATCTGTAATGAAGCCAGTATATGTACAGCGTATATTTGTGCCATTTCCATTGAAATTAAAAGAATTATAGATTGTAACATACCTAAAGCGTTAGTATTATCAGACTCAGCAAGTGGATTAAGTAAAATAACTGGTATCAGCGGCTTCTCGGAAAACACAGACCTGGAGATCACATCCTTATAAAATTGGGATGGATTCCGAGCCATACCCCCATAAAGGGGGACGAGATGGCAGATACGCTCGCCAAGAAAAGCCTTGAGTTGGATCATATAAATTTCAACTTTGTTGAATATAGAAATATTTGACCTAATATTAAATCTGATATCTACGAATTATGGGAAGAAGAATGGAGAGAATTGTGTGTTTTGAAAGGTCAACATTGAAACAGGCTATTGGATCACTTCCCTAAAAAGCCATGGTTTAGTGAAAGCCAATTGAACAAATCTAAATTATCCACTTATTCAAGATTAAGAATTGGGCACAGTTATTCCAAAGATCACCTAAACAGAATTGGACTGGCATTTTTTTTGAGTGTGCAATTGACAAAGGTGTAAGGGACAAATTTTATATAGACATAATTAAATGCTTTAACCCGCTTGCTATGGTGCTTAATCTAAATTGTATATTGAGAGAGACTGCTGATTGTGTAGTTTTGTTAGTTTGTAAGTTTCTGAAGGACATTAACTGTAAATTGTAAATGGCTTTGTAAACTTTTGTGACTTTAGATTTTTGCATGAACTAAAATTTAATGTGAATTGGAAATCTATGTAAATTTTTAACTTTCAGACAGGAAGGAGTGATGACTATGGTCAGACGCACGTGAGTGCAGCTTCTTTCAGTGATTATAATTCTGTAGGTAGGAAATTTCATGTGGGTAAATAGTTCGGAAGAATTGAGCCAAAGATCTCAAAAAAGAATAAGAAGAAGAAGAAGATGTGACAGTTGCGAGGGGGAGGTTGACAACTGTGACGAGAGTGAAGTTGAACGTTTGAGCGACACATTGTAAACGAATTGTAAATTGTATTCTTTGTTCCTGAATAAACTATTTCAAGAAATCCACAATCGTGTTACAATTGGTGTCAGGTGTGGGGTATAAAAGAAACAAGGATGCCTGGAAACAAATTAAGTCAACTGTTGGTTGCTGAGCTCAGAAGAGAGCTAGAAGAGTGAGAATTGGAAACCGAAGGTAACAAGACGGTTTTGCTGAAAAGTTTACGGAAGTATTTTTTTAAAGAAGGTATCAACCCCGAGTCAGTGAAATTCGAGAGGAGTTAGCCAGTATTCAACAACAAATTAGTAAACAGAACAACGAATTATCCCAGCAAATATCGGCCCAGAGAGACGAGTTGTCCCAGCAAATATCGACCCAGAGAGACGAGTTAGCCAGTATTCAACAACAAATTAGTAAACAGAACAACGAATTATCCCAGCAAATATCGGCCGAGAGAGACGAGTTGTCCCAGCAAATATCGACCCAGAGAGACGAGTTAGCCAGTATTCAACAACAAATTAGTAAACAGAACAACGAGTTACGTCAGCAAGTATCCAACTGTTGCGATGAGTTGTCTGATCAAATAGCCAACCAAAGGACTGAGCTCATGGTACAATCGACTCAATAGATTTAAGAAGAGGTTACGAATCGAATGGAAGAACTCATTCGTCAGATGACCGCCCAGGTTGCTGATCGAATGAGGAAAAAATTGATTCGACATATCACTGACGTAACTCAGCAAATGAACGAGTTAAATACTGAATTAAGAAGACAACAAGGACCCGAGATCACTATGGAGGAGGGGACGTCAGAAATGTAGCAGACCTCATACTCACCATCAAACCACCAACTTTTGATGGGAAAACCTCTTGGCCAAATTATTTGAAGCAATCCAATGCTACGGCTGGGGCCAACGGATGGACTTCTCGAGAAAAAGCCATATCACTCACCGTGTCACTGCGAGGAGAGGCTTTGGATGTGATGCAGTCTATTCTGCAGAAGGTCCGAGAAAGATTTTATTAGGCGAACCTCAAAGAGGACATCAAAGATTGGTGCCGAAGATATATCGTATGTGCATTAACCAATGGGCCTACTCGAAGGCAAAGAGCAGAAATACAGCAATACTTGGTTAGAAGCCCCTTTGAAAGAATTGCTGCGGACGTGTTGGGACCTTTACCTCGAAGTAATGCTGGGAACAAATACATTTTCGTAGTGATGGATCATTTTTCGAAATGGGTTGAAGCCTATGCTGTTCCCAATCAAGAAGCTGCCACCTTAGCCACTGTCATGGTCAATGAATTCATCCGCCGATTTGGGGTGCCTCTTGAGCTACATTCGCATCAAGGAAGAAATTTTGATAGCCGTTTTGTTTCAGGAGGTCTGTCGAAGGTTGGGTATTAAGAAAACCAGAACCACTGCTATGCATCCCTAGTCTGATGGAATGGTGGAACGAATGAGCCGCACCATAGCTAACTATCTATCGAAAATTATGTCAGAACACCAAAAAGATTGGGATCAACACCTTCCATTCTTTCTAATGGCCATTCGATCAGCTGTTAATGAATCTTCCGGTCAAACACCTGCAAAGGTCCTGTTTGGTAGGGAAATGACACTGCCATGCGACTTGGTGTTAGGCTGAAAGCTTGGTGATGATGAGGCTGGCGAAGAATATGTCGAAGATCTCCGTAGGAAGATGGAGGATATCCGAAATGGTGCGTATCAAGTTGCAACTAAACAGTGACCGGATGAAGAGGTATCACGACACCCTCTATAACCCTCGACGATGACGTGGTAGGTGTTCCAAACTACAACAGAGCTGGGAGGGACCGTACACTATGAAGAAGAAAATTAACGTCGTCATATATCGGATTGTTAGAGCTCCCAGGGGAAAGCCTATGGTCTCCCATCATGATCGTCTAGCGCCATTCAAGGGAAGCCATCCTGAAGAAGAGCGAGTTCAACAACTTAGATCTTGAAATAGGTAACCAACTTCAGACCAGAGTCATTCCAGGAGGAATTATATTAAGGAGGGTGCAGTGTAACGAACCCGTTAATGACAGTGACATTGTAATGGCAGTGACAGTGTTAAGTTGGTTAGATATTCTTCTTTCCCCTGTTAATTAGTTTTAGGTTAGGTATTCTTCTTTTCTTTTTGAGTTGTCCTATGTCAGTTAGGTCGAACAGCAATAGAATATTCTGGATTGTTCGATCGATGATTTTGGTGGGTTGGAAATGTCATTCGGTAAGATTGAAAATGTATATATAAGGAAGTGTGACAGTTGCGAGAGGGAGGTTGACAACTGTGACGTGAGTGAAGTTGAACGTTTTAGCGGCACATTGTAAACGAATTGTAAATTGTATTCCTTGTTTCTGAATAAAATAATCAAACAATCGTGTTACAATATTCACAACTAATTTAGGAATGTTCTGTGTACTTGTGATTGAATACATAATCCAACTTCTACATTTTGTTAATCTATTGGCTGAAAAATCATGTAGTTATAATCTGCCATAGCAGTATATTTTTCAGATAACTAACATCCTCATTTTACCAGTTCTATGCTCGCTTTGTTTTAATTTTAAACTTCTTTGCTCACGTTCATTCAGTATCTCACCTTGTTATTATATTTCAAATTGCATATTTGTCTGTTTCTCTCTCTGTTGTTAATTTCCTAGTTCTACTGCCTTTCCATCGCTTCATTTTTTTCTTTCTCTTTTTTCCCGATTTAAACTCAGAATGTGCTATCACCACTTCGTAGTTTTTTGTACTACTTCAGCTCAAAATAGGAGAGTATGGAAGACTGTTTGCCTAATCAGGTTTACCGGCAAGCTTCTGAAGTGTATTGAGAAAATAATTAAAAAACTATTCCAAATAAACGAATTTTGTATTCATATATTTTTGAATGGTGTCTCATGAGCCAGTAGCATGATAACAGAGTTTGTTAACTTTTATTGTACCATATTCATCTTCTTCTTCATATATATATATATATATATATATATATATATATATATATACTGTTGCAGGCTATTGTGAACTCCGTTATACCTGTAGTCTAATTTGGGCTCCTAGCGTATATTTCATGTATACCACTATATAAGTTGACATCGTAGTGGGATCCGTTATATGTAGCGGTTACGGTAGGCTCCGTTAGTGTATATTTCCATACTTCAAAAGCAAGGTAGGCTCCGTATATGATACATTTCAGGTAATATGGACTCCTTGCGGCGATGCCACATATACTATCTGCCAGTTAATACATACAATCAAAAGTATAATTGCCAGTTAGGTATTGACATTGTATAAAACGATTGCAATCGGCTTTCTTGGTAAGAAATTTTAATCTGAGACTGCAATTATTAATTTGAAACAACAACTATGAGAAATAAATATTATAAATTTAAAACAATTAACTTATATTAAAGAGACTGAGATTGTTTATAACGTGAAAGAGTGAAAAAGTAATGATACCTATAAATTATCATATTTGCATATCATATAAAAACCTGTTGACGAAAATAAGCTCAATAGTCTAGCTTATATTATATATTTTTATGGAAATATACATTCACATTATTGATTGATGCATTTACAAGAATATGCTACCTTCTCCTTCCCATTTTATGCACACCTAATTCTTTTTGTATTAATAGTTGATCCGAATGAGGACCCTGCACTTTTTATGGAAAGTGGCGACTGGTATCTTTCTTTGAAAACTTGATATGCATTTGTAGTCGATCTAGTTACTTAAATTGCTGATAGGCTCAGCTTAGTTGTTAGACTTGTGGTTAATGTCTGTAAGTTTTTGTTATTAGTTTTAGTACTCAATGAAAGTGTTGAATTCTTAAGATTTGCCTATGATGAGTTTTTGAAATATACATTTTTAAAGTCATGAACAATTAAGATTTTATTATGATAATTCCCCGTGTAATACAACATAGAAAATATATTTTAGATGCAGTTATTGTACATCACACAATAATATAAAAATATACTTAATTATACAGAGTGTTCCTAAATATATCGACTAGGTAAGTAATTAATGGGTATTTTTAAATTACCATGCTCAACACATAACAAAGGTATTTTTTTAAGTGATATTCAGTGATTCAAATCCATTATTGAATTAATTAACCGCCTTTTAAATTGTTTTCTCTGTACAAGTGATCAACTGTGGAATAAATAAGTTCTCAATAGCTCCTGTGTCAAAAACTAAAACATTTAAGAATTGTGACTAGAATCGTAAATGAAAAACCCCGCAGAATTGCTTTACACATAGCCATTGAATATCACTTATATAGTATAAAAAAATTAAAAAGCCACTGTATGTATTTAGCATGTTATTTTAAAAATATCCATTAAATGCCTGCCTCTTTTTATTTATATATACAGTTCTATAATATACAAGAAGTTAAGTATATTATCTATTTTGTATTACACGGTAATTATTGACGTGAATAAAATCTTGATTGGCACTAACTTTGAAAATGTATATCTCAAAAATTGAAGAATTTAACAAGTAACAAAACTAACAGTAATAATACAAAAATGAAGAAATATACCGACGAAATTTCTAAATATAGGATCATTTATAAGATAATCGCAATTTCGGAATATTTACCGTCCTCTATTTTTTGTCTCACACTGTATGAAATAGTATTGCAGAAAATAGCAAAAAATAAGAGCTAGTAAGAATTTCATTTCAAATATTTTTTCACTAACTCTATAACTATCCATATTTTTGGGTCAAAAATCAGTCTAAAACTAATGCCGCATGGGTAAGGATTAACAGCCCTGCAAAATATTAATAATAAAAAGGCTTACCATAAGAGAAATATCATCACCTGTCAGCGTATTTATATCTCCGCTCAGTCTTAGGCATAAAGGACCAGCCATAACCGTTTCACCTTCGATTTGTGATCTCAAATGTTTTTTGGGATCAGGATTCGAAGGGTTTTTTTTACGTGCCACCCTAAAGACTTTTTGGCATAATACCCTTTGCAAAATTTACAAGAAATACTACTTTGTAATTTTATATGGTACTTTAATCTTCCACAAAAATAATACTTTTTCAAAAGCATTGTGGATGTGTTATATAATGGCTTTTGTTTAGCTTGAAAACAATGTAAAAATGTTTCAAGAAAAATAGACTTATTTTCTAAAAGTAATAATATAAACATTATTTGTCATCACACACTTTGTAAAAATACTTACAATCTGGAACCCGATTTAAAGCCAAATTTAATATTCTCTTAAATCGAAATGTCATCGTGGACATTCTCACACAATACAGATAACAATTATAAAATAATTTGTTCTAACCACGTGCCTTGTACAGTACATGTTTGTACTCCACTGGAGCCCGAAATAACTGCTGAATATACTGAAAAGATATCGCGCTGTTTTATGCAAAGAGGCGTCCATTTTTTGGGACTTTGGTATGTTATATTCACCCTACTTTGCTAGATATGGAGTAGTAAAGTTAAAAAAATTACACAGTTTTGGAGTTTTTTAAACTTACGAGCTGAACTAAATTTATGTTGCACACACACTACTACATGTGTGGATATGTATAATTGCAAAAATTTATTTAACTTCACAATAATATATAGTAATAATATTCCACGTTGTTTCGTTTTAAATATTGAATTTGTTTGAATTAAAAAAACAACGAATTTTTTGCAGAAAGATAAGTTACATATCTGCATAATATTTAATTTGACGATCTACGTCGACGAAGTCGCGGGTACAAGCTAATGAGTCTACATATTTGTGCTGCTTCCCTTATGTTCGGCGGGGTAACGTTCATTTCACCGTCTGATTCGTTTTTCATATTAAACTCTCTGGTAATTTTAATTCAGTATAATAATTAAAATACTAGCTATCAGCCGTATTGTAATCGCTGGAACTCGCCCTGCGACGGCCTGTCTGGGATTTGTTGATTATCAATACTTATTATTGACTAGTGAATAATGAACGTCATCATTCTTAGGAAGCTCCACACATAAAATGTAAACATTATCAATTATCAAACAGCCGTGCACAAATTTTATTATGATATGACAATTTAATTACTGCCAAAATTGTCAGAATCATTCGAAGTTATATTCAACGTTTCAAAATGAAAGTTACTATATCTGTAGTCGCTGATGTTTGCTCAAGTGCAATAGTCGCTATTAATTATTTCCGATTGGTTTGTTTTAAAATCTATGAAATTTCATTGGTCAATGGAATGTTATATTAATAGTCAATTTATCAAAGCCCCCGAGTGGAAGCTCTCGATTTTTAATTAGATTAGTAATCCCAAAATTATGTCGAATCAACAAAAACAGAAGAGTGTTTATCAAGATCATGCTATAATTTGGATGCTTACCTTCAGAAATAAATAATTTGTTCTTAGTATTCCCCATTTTAAGCATCAGTGTAGCGAAGCATGATAAGTTTTTAGCTCTTAAAATATACTGGGGCTGAGCAAGTATATTGTTTGTTATGGTATTTATAAACAACTTGAATTTTTGTTGTGTTTAAACACTTAAAATTCTCATAATTTCATGACGCCAATTTAAAATGCTAGTATGAAAATTATATGAAAAAAACGAAAATCGCGTAAAAGAATTTTGATGTTTACATCGCATGTGTACAAGAAATAAAAGCTAGAATTGGAAAAAGCTCTAGCTCAGTTAGGAGGCAAACTAGATATATTTAGTAAATAATTTTTGGTATCGTGTATGTATGAATGTTTACTGGGGTGACATTCACTGAGACCTAAGAGATCTATTGTGCCTCTTTTTTCTACTTAGTTCCTAAGGAAAGTCTGAGAAACTAGAGTATTTCCTTTAGTCCTATTTCCTACAAAATTTTTAGGATATCCGAAGGCTTCAGCTTAGGTACTTGTCCCTCTTCTTTGGTATCGTCAAACAGTCTCTATATGTAATTAACGTAATATTTGGTTATATTCATTCAGTCTATCTTACCATAAAATTAAAGCCGGTAGATATAATCTATAAACATAAGGAAAAAAACCAAAATCTATATGCCAAATTGAACTCAAATCTAAATAGGAACAAAAAGGCAATGAAATAAACATCGTGATTACTCAGCCATTTTTAAATTCAAGAAGAACTTACGTAGTAAAATTATAAGCCGAAAAAGTAGATTATTAATTTCACACTTTCTATTCACAATATAGTAAAAATTGTTATAGCCTCGAGTCAATAAGATCTACAATGTAATTGAAACGTTTTGAATATTTTTATTAAAATTACTTCCAAGATTCAAAATGACAGAGTTATGTTATCTAAATGAATTAAAGTAATCATAATTTGCATTCACAACTAAAACAAAAAACAGCCAACTCCAAAGCTCCCGTTACCGAATCGTTTAAAATGTCAAATTACTTGAGAGCCCTTGCATGGTATACGTTTCTAATTCCTAAATATATATTTAAAAATAGACTCATAGCTTTGATTTTCTTGAATAATACTTTAACTGTAACAAGAAATGACCTATGATGTAATTCTTTACCAATTTATTAGAATAATACTAGAAGGAGCTCACTCTGACCGCTACAGTGATGGGGTACTCAACTGCAGTGGTGCCAAAGTTATCGGATCCTACTTAGACCTAGAAATATAACATAAAATGTATATCAAGTTTTCAACATATCGCCATCTAGAAATATACACGCGCACTACAAAAATATACAAATTCACGAAAACGGCCAAAATTAGCTCTTTCTAAAAACTATGCCAAATCAATCTAGACTTGTGTCTGTTCTATACCGATTAGTGCTGCAATCTTATTTGGAATATCGATGATTGCCAGCTGTCGCGCCTTCCTTGTGGTCTGGTGCTATATGGTTTTAGATCTCCTGCTGTTCGGGCTATCCTATCTGCGCTCATTCGTGTAATATCCTGGTTCCACTCCCGTCTTCTCCGTATTCCCCATCGTACAACATCTTGTACCTTATAGTTCTCTTATCTGATTGTTTGGAATTCTATCTTTCAATGTTTTGCCAGCGATTGATCTTAAAGTTTCTATTGCTATGTCAATATTGGTCTAACACATGCTTTATATATACGAATTTTCCCATCTAGTCTCATGTCTTTGTTTTTCCAAATAACATCCCTCAGACAACCTGATATGTAAGATGCCTTATTTGCTTATTTCCGTACACTTTCTTTTAGCTCTCCGTAGCTGGATATTTCTATACCCAGGTATTCGAACCTTGTAACCTGCTCTATTATTTCATCGTCAATTACAATCTTGCATCGTCTGGGTTCTCTGTCCGTTACCAAAGTTTTGGTTGATATTTGCATGTTATATTTTTCCGCCGATGGTCTGAAGGCATTTACCATACGTTGTAGGTTGTTCTCATTGTTTGATATCAGAATTGCATCGTCTGCGTAGCACAACATTTTTATTTGTTTTCCTCCAAGCCCGTATCCGTGTCCCACGTTTTTTACTTCTTCTATTATTTTATCCATTACTAGATTGAATAGTAATGGGCTGACACTATCTCCCTATCGAATTCCTGATGTAATATTTACTTCCGATGTTAATTCATTCTCGACCTCAATTTTAGTTTTGTGGTTTCTGTTCACGTCCATTGTGTTGGATTGGTTTCCTGCTTTTAATAATTTCAGCATATCTTCTAATTTGTCATGGTCAAAGGCCTTGGTCAGGTCTATAAAGCACATATATACAGGATTATTATATTCAATTGCTTTCTCAACTATTTGTCTGACTATGAAAATGGCATATATTGTTGATCTGTTTTGTCGGAAGTCCTGTTGCTCTTCTGATATCGTATATTCTTTCTTGATCTTATTGGCGAGTATTTTCGATAATAGCTTGAGTGTTGTGTTTAGCAAGGTAATGGTTCGATAATTGCTAGGGTTATTCTTGTTTCCTTTTTTTATATATTGGTATTGTAATGCTATTTTTCCGTTGTTCTGGTACCTTCTTGCTATCTAAGATTTTCTGAAAAAGTGTACTTATGTTTTCCATTATCGTTTCTCATCCGTATTTTAATAGCTCATTCGGTATACCATCGGGTCCTGGGGCTTTTCTATTTTTTTATTTTTCTATGCCATTTTAAGTTCAATTTTGCCCAAATCTCATTTAAGTTTTCCTCGTCTATTACTGGGTGTGTCTCAAATCTTTCTTCTAATCTTTTCTGATATAGCCATTTTGTGGTCTGGTCCTCTAGTAACTCTATGTTTATCTTTTTCACGTATTTGGGTGGTTTTTTCTTGTTTTATGGAATGTTAATTGAGAATTTCCCCAGTATCAATTTGTGATCGGACCCTACATTGGGCGATGTTAAAGCTCTTATATCAAGTATTTGATTAGGTAAGATCTCTCTATTAGTTATTGTGTAATCGATCGTTGATTGTTGTCCCTGTGTATTTTACCAAGTGTACTTGTGTTGGGTTTTATAGGGGAAAAACGTGTTGTTTATTTTTAAAATATTTTGAGCGCAGAAGTCAATAAGGTGTTCTCCATTCCTTCCTTGAATCGTTGTTTGATATTGTCTATGATATTATTTCCAATTCTTGCATTAAGGTCTTTAAGGATCATGAGTTTATCGTTCTCTTGTAGCTTGTCCAGCACATCTTGTAGCGTGTTATAGAAATCTTCCGTTTCATTTTCCGGTTTGCTTATGTCTGGGGCATAGACAGATATAATATGAATTTTACAGTTTGCTAGCCTAACTATTGTGTGCAATTTTTACATTAAGAATGTAACCATACCCTTAAGATAATTTCTTTTGTTTGTTTCATGATATGTACCTAATACATTACAGAACAAATCATTATCCGATTCCTACACAAATAATGTTTAATTTTGAAATATTTCAGAGAATATTAACTTTGCTTGGCCAGCTATAGTACCTATGGAAAAAGAAACTCACGGAGCGGATGATGTTGGAATATTTACGCGAGGACCTTGGGCGCACTTGTTCACTGGTGTTGTGGAGCAAAATGTTATAGCGCATTTAATGGCATTCGCCTCATGTACTAGCAAAGAAGTACCATGTGATAGTTATATGAAAAATTCATAAATATATAAGTTGAGAAAAGAAAAACGTGTGTTATTTATACCTAATTTAGATTTCAGATTATAGATCAGTCTCGTTAAACTGTAGCCTAAAGAGACCAAACAAGTTCTGAATAACAAGTAAAGCGTTTTTGACCAGAGCCTTTCAATGTACCGGTTAGTCAGATAATAAGGCAATGTGTTGTATCTCGGAAACGATTCGTCGTGGAGACTTGCGGCAGATTTCCAAGATGGTCCGCCACATAGACAAATAATTAAGAGACGGTTTGATGCATAGGCGGCAAGTGGCATAACGTTTCTGCGCCGCCGCCCGCGCATGGAGTCTCTGAAGTAGCGCGAGCTACAAGACTGTTTTACATAAACTGAATAGAATAAAATAATTTAAAATATTATAAATGACAATTAATTTCAACATATTGCCTATAATGTGAATAAATATTATAAAATATCCTAGTATATTAACTTTTAAGTCATTAAAAATATTTACATTGGTTTGTGTGAATACGGCTTGTGTTTGTCAAAGTAAAGTATCAAAAATAAAAATTACTAAAAATATGGTTATGGTTGCAAGTTGTAAGGACGAGTAAAATTAATATAGTTTTTTTAAAATTTATTTAGGTTTTTCGTTCTAATAAAGTAAATAAAAGTAAGTGAATCTTGAAAATATCATTACCACGTATAATTCGTCATGAGTGTATTGCAAAAAATTGTTAATAGTAAATATTTTTGGCCACTTCGCAATTTGGGTTTAAGAACAAAACATTTTCCAAATTTTCATCTGGCTTTAATCAAAGAGAACAGTGGTACAAAATTTCAGAATTTCCTTATACATCTAATGATCAAAGGTTGTGTGAAGATAATTTTGATGATGATCCACTTACAAGTACATGTCGCAAAAGACTTAAAGTAGCTTTACCTTTTCAATCCTTACATCATACACCACCACATGGTAATAATATCCAAGCTTTTTAAAGTACAGTATTTTCTGTAAAAAGAAACCTTATTTATTGTGACATTGATAGTCGAGAACTACAACCCAAATTGTGAAGCAGATGATGTAATTTATTAGATAACTTAGTCTTTTTAAAATTTTCATAATTAACCAAAACCATTCACTTCTAAAACTATCAATGAATTGGAAAAAAATTGGATTACCTTTTTTAGATACATAACATTATTAAAATGTTGACACTCAAACAATAAGCTGCTATGTTTCTGGTTTCATACAGTTTTTAATAGGCGAAGAATGACAGATATTTTAGTTGTTCACCATAATTTCACTTCCTTCAAAGAAGATGATGATGAAATACGTCTGATTTATGTACAGAGAAGTCGTTTCTCTCAATACTGCATGACTTTGTTATCATATTTACTACTTTTAGTTCATGTAGAAAATATTACTGAAAAAAATTAACACTTCGCAAAAGGTCATATAAATTATGATTGATTCACCTGTCTAGAACATAAATCATACGTATTTTCTCAACTCATAAAAGTTTGTGTTCCTTTATTAATTAAAAAATATAATGATGGTAAGAGGATTAACAAACAAAAATATCTTTTTGTAACTTAAAACGTACTACTTTTAATTTATTTTTTGTTTCAGACCTATTCCTGTCTTCATGGGTATGGAGAATCAAGTTTTCAACTTATTTTTATTAAAATGTTTGTTGGTTTTGTTGTCAATAATTTTAAAATAACTTAATGTACAATTTGATGTGATATTGGATCAATTTTCTTAGATATAATGTAATGTAATTTTAGTAGCAAAATGTAATTGTGATTAATAAATTTTTTATATTATGTACAGGTTTATAAAAAATTTAAATGTTTGCTGTTTTCTTATTTATCTAAATTATTTGTCTCAAACTTGTTTATTATAATTATTTCATTACAAAAAATGAAATATAATTTTAATTTTTTGGAATGAAAATATAATAAACAATTTTAAAACAAACTGTAAAATTTACGTACCCATAATCAGAACTAACAAATTTAAATATCCCGTCTGTAAGAATTAGTTCTGCACCCTGCAAGGGGTGCGCTCAGATCGACGCGATGCCAGCAATTTGTACGGGAACGAACACTCTCTTTTTACTTTCTCTATGGTCCGCCATATTAAACTTTCAGTAAATAATTTTTCACAGAAATCTATCTTGTAAATGTACCAAAAAATACATGTTCTTGAAAGCTAAGTTTTATTCGTGTAATTTTTGTTTAACACTTTTTAACGTCTTTATCAAAATAAAGTGGTGCGAGGCGATTAAATGTTTTTAAAAAAAACAGCTGTAACTCCTAATCGCTGGACCGGATTTTAACAAACTTGGTCTCATTGGAAAAAGAATGTATTGTTCCATCAAACCCATCTTACATGTTGTAGCATAGACAATTATTATGTTACAGATGGTATTAGTAAAGTTGTCGTCTTCGACTGTCTACAGTCAAGATGTTTGGTAGACCAGATGAGATGTGTAGTTTGGAGATAGATAATTTTTAGCTATATTGTTTGCGTTAAAAAAGTTTCACAACTATGTATATGGAAAAAATGTAACTGTACAGATTGATCATAAACCATTAGTTACATTAATGAATAATGACATACACAAAATACAGTCAAACAGCTTACAAAGAATAATATGTCAAAGTTTACCTGGAAAACAAATATTTATATCAGATGCTATTAGTAGAGCAGCATCTAAAGCAAACAAACGAGAGACTGATAAAATGTTATATAATGTTGTGCATTCTATTAATGTATCTTATGAAGTAACTAAAAAGATAAGAAACTGTACTCTAGATGATCCAATTTTATGTAAAATAAAAGAATTTCATATAAATGGATGGTCAAAGTCTTTTTCAAAATGTGAAACGAATTTAAAAAGTTATTACCAGTTAAAGAACTTAATATTTTAAAGCAATTATTTTCAACACACGGTATACCTGAAATATTGAGAGCTGATAATATGCCTTATGCATCTTTAGACTTTAATGAATTTGCAAACGCATGGAACTTCAAAATTATAACGTCAAGTCCATATTATCTTAAAGGAAATGCATTAGCTGAAAAGGGTATGAGCATTACAATGAACTTACTAAAACATTGTAAAGAAGAAAATCTAGATCTAAAATTAGCACTATAAGAACACAGAAACACGCCAATATTAAATTCAAAATTTAATCCTTCACAACTTCTTTTTAGTAGAAAAACGAGAACGAATTTAACAATTCATAGTATTCAGCTAAAACCGAAAATTGTAGGTAACTTTGAGAACATTCAAAAGAAAAAGAATGGAAGTAACAAAAAGTTCTATGATAAAAAACACAAAAAATAGAAAAATTAATTTTATTAAAGGTCAAAAAATATATTACAGGAAAGATAATAGGGTAAGTCCGGGAGAGAAGCAGATTTTTCATATCAACTTTGATTAATGCTTCCAAATTAACATGTCATAATCAAAAAATACGTCGTTAGATTCAACATTTATTTATCAAAACAGAAACATAAGTTTTATTCCGCAATAAACATGTAACAAATATTAAAAAAATATTTTTCAAAACTCTGCAAATCGGCATCTCTACCCAACCCTGCGGGAGAGACGCCGTCAGGTTAAGGTAGAGATGCCACTACACAGATCTCGCACGTATTTTGATACTTGGTACATCCCTCATGCACACACTGCTGGCAATGAATGGATTGAATCCAATCTTCATCTATAGTTGTCTTCGTATACTCTTCGCCACATCCAGTGCAGGTTGCGTCATCATGATTTACCAAATCTGGACTGCTATCATGAAGAGACAAGCTTGAATCTTCGTCACTGGACTCCCGTACCTGCGGTTTTAGGGTCTTCTGTTTTTCTTTTGGCACCGTTTTCGCAGTAAATTTCTCCTTTTTAGATACCACAGGTGTTTTAGCTGGCTTTGTGCCACGTTTCGTTTTGTTGAGATTCACTTGTTTGTGCTCCTGAATGCTTTTGCGCCTTTCTATGGCTTCTGCATTATTTAAAATCTCCCTCCTTTTCTTTAAACGTCTAGCACAGCAGCAGCTGGAATAGGAGATACAATATCCAAGGCTTTTCCAGGCGTAACTTTTGGAGGAGTATATGTTTGGGTTTGAACTATAGGCTCATCAGCTAAATCGGCAGCACGTGAAGTTGAAGGTTGGAGTTTGGTAATTCGTTCCTCCTCTTGACACAGTATTTTCGCAGACGTTTCTTGTATTCGCACATCGGTACCTCCATAGGCGTAGTCCGGGATACTTTGCGGATTAAACGGGTAAATTCCAGCCGCCTTAAAACCTGATGTTGCATTTTGAACACTTGCAGCCTTTCCCCAAGCAACACCTAGGAGTCGTCCGAACTGTAGCCTTTCGATTTTTCTATCAGCATTGGATTTAACCCAAGTATCGCAAGCTTGATAAAATGCTGCCTTCAACGACTTAAAAAAAGATCTATCGAGAGGTTGGAGATAGTGGGTAGTATGTGGGGGAAGGCAAAGCAGGACTATGTCATTCTCATCAGCGTATGTCAGCGCTTCCACTGAGTTGCAGTGAGATCCGTGGCCATCAAGAATTAGGAGCACTTTTACCGTAGTCTTGAGACGAAATGAAATTTGAGCCATTCGAGAAAAATCTCTGTATTGATGTAGGCTGACTTCTGATTCATGTACACAATAGATCCGGGTGGCATTCCATCCTCGAATTCTGGATTCTTATTTTTACCTTTGAGAATGCACGCAGGCGACAAGAAAGTGCCTTCCGCGTTGCAACAGTTTATAACTGTTATTGTTTCGCCACGTTCCGCAGCCGTCAAAGTAGACACAACTTTAGAGCCTTTTTTGGCAATGACTTTGCCTGGGTGGTTGTTAGCTGGAGCTCCGTCTCATCCATGTTGTAAACACAAGCGGGTTTGTCGAACAACTGATGTTCCTCCATTGTAGAAGCCAGCAGTTCAAAGTAGTTTGTAACTGTATTTTTAGCCATGCAGAAGCTTTTACAGCGGGATAAGGTTTCAGCTTTTCTTATGGCCAGTTCAGGATGTCTTCGTAAAAAGGACGTAAGTCAGTCGACTTTTATTGTACTCCAGATCGGGTCCTCTACACGTTCGTATATTGGTGATGCATTGGTCTTCTTCGAGTTCGATTAAAACGTGGTCAATTTGGTTCGTTGTTTTTCCGTCTGGCGTTATCCACGTACCTTTATGAATATTTTTACGCTGAAAATATGTGCTTTTGATTCTGAGGTTGTGTTCTGTCGCAAAATTTATCATTTGTTTTCTCATGCAGACTGTATCTTGCAATACGCATATACGTCTCCTCTTTACCTATCTTGGCGTTGGCGTCTCCCAGTACGATGTTCAAATCATACTTGGGGATAGCCTCAAATACTCTGTCAATATTACTATGGTGCATGTACGTTGACAAGTGTGCTTTTGTGACTCTTTCCTCTTATTCTTAAAGTGCACAATCTTTCTTAGATAGGTTTAAAGTCCATGACCATCCTTTTTAGTTTTTTCCTAACTATAAAACCAGTCGTTCTGTTTGTTTTCGCCCCCACTAATAAAGAATATATAATCCGCAATTTTTTTTGAGCCTTGGCCTAGTTGTTTAGTTCCTTGTAATGCTATGATATCAAAATTATATTTTCCTGCTTCCTGGTCCAACTGTTTTAATTTTCCTTCTTCACACGACCCTCTAATATTCCATGTTCCAATTTTATTATATGTTATTTTTTTTTTTTTTAATTTTATGTCATTGTTTCTTGTAATACCTTTTATCTATCATGTTAGTTCAGGAGTATATATGTATTTTATATTTACTATATAACCGACTCCTTGTTCATGTACTTTGTATAAAAGAACAATAAACTATTCTATTCTATTCTATTCTATTCTATTCTATTCTATTATATGTTATTTGATCTTCTATGCTTTTTCTTTCATTTTGTGTTTTTTCTGTTTTTATTTCGTTTTTATTTGTTTCCGTTGATCCATTACATATTACTTTAGTTAGTTTTTTTATTATACTTTATTAATTCCAGCCTATCTTTTCCCTATTCCATCCCCATACTTCATCGTTCATAATTAGTTTCTGGAATCCAATCTTGGCAGATTTCCCGTTAGTTTTTTCACCTTTTGCATGATTCCTAATTTTTGCTTGGATGTCTCTTTCTTTTTTGGTCATACCATCATTTATATATACTTTTATGTGTGTGGTTTTCAACTTGCTTTTATTTTGCATAATCTTACTCTTATCGTCTCCACAATTGAGTTCTACTAGGTATGTATTCTCCCCGAGTTTTAATTCCGTATTTATTGCTATTTTAACGCCTATCTTCTTTTCTACAAAATTTTGCATTCCTTCCCGCAATGCTTCCGGTCTATTGATGTCCATTGGGAGTCCTTGAACTACTATATTTTTCTTTCGTTTTTCATTTTCGAGTTTCTCTAGCATCAGCTATAATGCTAAAAAATTTGGACCTTCAAATTTTGTCCACTATTTTGTTTCTGATTAATTCCTAACAACATTCGGTACGAGTTCATGCAGTATCTCATCTCCAGCATCGATTCGGAACTTTGACGATTCTCTTCAACAGTTTTCATTTCCTGGAATCTCTTTTGGCCAACAACATCCATTGATTTTCCCTCCATTAACATCAAAAAAAAATTGAGATGCTACCACGTTCGCTTGGTGGTAATTCGTACTCTCGCGGTGTGTGATCGCTTCGATTGCCTTCTTATATCTTATCAGTGGTTTCGACACCAATTTTCCTAGCTTCACATCATTTGTACCCGCTTCACGTCGACCAAAAGGGATGCACATTTTGCACAATCCGCCACCAGCAATTTGTATGCTAGCCACTCATGTCCCTTTAACCAGCTTATTTGAAAAGACCGTTTTTTTTCCCGCACGCACCAGTGGAAACTTAAAGTCTGTTGTTAAAAATTCTAAAAAAATTGACAATTGTTTCGATATTAAATATCATCACAAGGTAGGTCACTTCTAGGTCTAGCCCAAAATAATTATTAAATATCATATGAAATGTAACTTCTGTCATTCTGACGATGATATTCAATGGATATAGAAAGGCATTGCTTTTTTGTATTAAGAATTCAGTTACTTTTTTTACGTGATTCGGATATCTCATTGAGGAACAATAGATACCCGAAATAAAAGGAAATCCAATATCTATTTTGTTTCCTTTTATCAAAAATTTTTGTGAACAGTATTAAAGTGAACTAATTTGTGTAGCCACAGTACTTTTGATAAATAAGGTGACAGAAAAGCGATTTAAACCTCAGTAATGACCATTATTAACTCTTTATGACCTCCCATAAACGTGTTTTATTAACTTTGAATGCGTTAGGCGCCGTTGTAAAGCGTAAAAGTCTCGCTTCACTTAGCGTCCCCACCTTGTAGGTTCCAGATATCGTCAAACGTGTGGAATATATTACAGGGTGGCCAGTTATAACTTTCTTCTAATCATATTAAATAATTTTTACATTTCTGATACGTTTTTAATTGAGAAAGTTTGCCACCTACCGTTATTCACACTAAGATTCTTCAACCTTAAACTCGGTGCATATTTGCGCTTTTAGGCGTTGCCTCTAACTCTTGCGGAGACGGGTGCTCCGTTGTTCGAAGACTAAATAAAATATAAACGGGCGCCAGGCGACAACGACAACGACTCGTGGTCATAAAAATATACAGCATGCTAAAAAATCTTATGTATGTATAAAATACTATAACTTAATTTTATGTTGTATCAAATGACCTCCCTGGACTTACTGAAATATAGGCGTTGCGACCCTTGGGTTTTGCGCCCTAGCCTGGCAATTTTTGTACGGCGCTGCGAATTACATCCTGTATACTGCCGACGTACCCACTGGTTTCCGGTACTGCAACGACCGGTGGTGCAACCTCAGCACATTTAACATATAAATACGATTGTAAATATATTTAATTCAGTCAGCATATTATTTTTTAAATTGAGTGAATGAAAACGACGAATACTCAGTGTGTATTAGTTTATTATTTTCCAGCTAAGCGCTTTCGGCTATTAAGCCATTATCAAAGCCGACGTCATTTAAAAAAGTAGTTGTCAAAGCCATCAAGTTGATTAAGAACAATACTCAAGATAGAATCATCGTTATGATTGAGTCATTGGAATAAAAACATTAAAATACCCTATTGGAAGGGTGTAAAATTATAATTCACATGATGTAAATTCACTCAAAATTAAAAAACTCAATCATAACGATGATTCTATCTTGAGTATTGTTTTTAATCAACTTGATGGCTTTGACAACTACTTTTTTAAATGACGACGGCTTTGATAATGGCTTAATAGCCGAAAGCGCTTAGCTGGAAAGTAATAAACTAATACACACTGAGTATTCGTCGTTTTCATTCACTCAATTTACATCTAGTGTGTACACCATATCCACAGGCATTTCTACTATTTTTTAACTATACATCCTGTTTGTACAATTTATATATTTTACTGTTATTTTTGAAAGTAGATATTTTGTATTTTTAAGCGAATAAAAGTTTTTAAAGACAAAGTTCGTGTAACGAAACATATATTTGGCGCAGTCAGTAGGATTGTTACGAAAGGCATCCAACGCGGAAAATGTTTAACTATTTCAATAGTGAAGTGACAATCAAACCAAGAAAAGTATCCAGTTCAACCCTAAGAAGTCCAGGACCAAGGGCAAATGAAGACCGTACTGTAAGTCAATTTATTTTTATTCATTGTATATATCAGACTTTTCTAGTGCTTCCTCTTCCTTTAGTGATAGCGAGAACGACCTAGAGTTAAATTTAATTAACAACACATCTAATAATAATTTAGAAATAGAAATACATGCTCAAACTTTAAATTCATTTTCTTTAGACGAAAATAAATTAGAAATGGCAAATATTCCCAATTTTAGCAAAGTTCATGCCAAAACCATTCTAGATTCTGATGGTAACGAGAATGAATTGCAATTTGTCTTAGAAAGTATCGATAGCATTGTCAACCACTTCTACGATATTACAAATGCAGATAATGGACGAACAACAGTTGTTATCGGTAAGTACCTATTCCAAAATCATAATTATTGAAACTTAATATTCATTCAAGACTTTAATCGGCTATTATACATTGAAATTCCAGGTAGCGAGATTGTACACTAATATTATGTTACCTACATGATCAATAGGTAACAAATAAATGTCATATATATCACTAGTTTAATGACCAGCTAGTTGCAGTGGAGAAAGGGGTGGGTATATCAATATCATTCAGGTTTAGTTACCATGAAAGGTACTATGTACCAGTTCCTAAGTTTTTATTGCAAGATAAGATTGTGGATGGAAGTTAAGGCCCTGAATATGATGGCCCAGCGCCACGGAACTCGCTGCACCGACAACGAAGTTATAAATACAAATGTTAATGTACTCTTTTACTCTTTATGTCAGATTAGTTGTTGAATAAAGTAGTCATTATAATAATTTTCGCTTTTTAAAAACATTCTTTTCGGAAACACAAACTTCACTGGCGCAGTCAGTAGGATTTTCCAGAAAATTACACGAGTTTCGCGAGTAGTTTGTTCGTTTCTACGATTTACCGGAAAAACCGACCTTTTTCCTGTAGTACAAAAGCCTAGATTCGAAGGTATATCGGGTCAAAAGTATTAGTTACTACAAGAACTGTGAAAGTGTTCCAAATAAGAAGAAAAACGAAAAAGCAGTTAATCCAAGCCCTGGATGAAGAACAAAAATCGTCCGATCGTATAGGCAGTAGATGTAAGAAATAAGAAAATTATGAAAATCGTCATTTTTGCGTAAGTGCACTTATCCTTTTTAAACGTTTATTCCTTATATATATATGTGTTCCACAAACTTTTGTTCTAGACAAAGGAACCGAATTTAATAATCAAACAGTTAAAGATATGCTGGCACTCCATAAAATTAATGTTCACTTTACTACCCCAGCTCACCATGAGTCCAGCTCGATAGCAGAACGTTTACATTCGACACTAATGGAACAATTACGCATATTACAGGAAATTTACCCCGATGAAAATGGCAATTTAATGGACTATGCTATACTAGGCTACAATAATACTATACATAGCTCAACTAATTTTACGCCATTTGAACTTACTTTCGGGCATACTGACACACGAAATCCCAACGAAATATTTGACTCACATTCATTTTATAACGATTACGCTGAAAAACATAAAGAAAAACTGAAACATGTATATGACAATATAAATAAGACACTGACTGACAAAAAACAAAAAGTAATTACGAAACGTAACGATCAAGATCACGATAACCCGTAATTTAAACTATATCAAATTATTTATAAACAAAACCCCAGACGACGTAACAAAAAAGACAAAGTATTTGTAGGCCCTTACCAAATAACTGGAAAATTATCTAGAAACCGCGTAGAAATTACTAGACAGTCTAATAAAAACAAGAAAGAAATAGTACATATTAAAGAATTAAAAAAACCTCCCTCCCGTAATTGCAGGTTCCTCATCAGGTTGACCAGCACCCAATCAAATTTCCCAGAATTCCATAACCTTAATGACAATCCTGGACTCCTACCACTATACATAGGTAATGCACAAGTTAAGACTGACTTCTGGACATTCATTCAAACTTACGACTTGACAAATATAACAAACGAATTTATATCACTTCAAGACCAATATGAGAACATTCAAAATTCACTTTTAAATAAATCCGAATATCATAGGTTTCATAATGAATTTGAGAACTCTTATCGCATAATTGAGTTACTTCAAAATAAAATAAGCATACAATTAAAACAACTTAATCCTATAGGGAAACTGAGACGTGGAAGATCTCTTTTTGACGGAATTGGCTCTGCTATAAAATTTATTACTGGAAATCTCGATCAAAACGATGCGAGGAGATATGACGACGCGATTTTATCTCTCTCAAATAATCAAGAGAAATTCAAAACTTTATTTAAAGATCAAATAACTTTGCTTCAAAAATCAATTGATAGTTTTGAGAACAATACGCGAATACTCGCCAACAACCAATTAATTTTGAAAGATCGTATAACAAGCATGCAGGAAATGATAAAGAATCTTAAGCTGGAAGAAGTAGAAACTTATCATTATTTCGCAATTCAAACTATTGTATCCCAAATTACTACAAGTTTTCAATTAATCTATGATCTACTCGAGAAAATAGAAGTTGCCATTACTTTCTCTAAATTAAATACCTTCCATAACTCCATAGCTGATCCGAAAGATTTGCTTTCAGAAATTTTAATAATTAGCAAACAGCTAAAGGAAAATAAATTCCCATTTGAACCAATTCTGGAAAATATCCTATTATTTGAGAAGACTAATAAAATTAAGAGCTACGGCAAAGCAAACAAAATAATATTTATTTTAGAGATACCAATTGTTCAGTTAATCGATTATAATTACTATCATTTGTATTATCTTCGAACATCCTCCTTTCATTCCTACAAAACAATAATCCCGCAATCAAAATACCTACTATCCTCTGAGCACGAGTACGCATTTATGGATACTAGATGCCAAGAAGTTACCGCAGGAGAGTTCCTCTGCGAAGACATCCAGCCAATCCAGAATACCAACAATCCTCCTTGCGAGATACAGTTGTTGAAATATTCAAAAAACACTACGAGGTGTCACCAAATTTCTACCAAGATCACCGAACCTCAAGTTCAGAAAGTGAAGAAAAATCAGTGGATAATTATTCTACCCCATAGTATCGTGGCAACGCAAAAGTGCGGTAAAGTTATAAACAATATTCCTCTTCAAGGAAGCTGTTTACTGGAACTTAGTAATGTGCAGCTAGTCTAAATTAAAAAATGTTGAAATTCCGCGATTAGAACCACTTAGTGAATTTGCAACTCCGGAAAATATAAACTTTCCAACAATTCAAATAGACTCAATCAAATTAGACGAATTAAAAACTGTTTATAGTGCTTTAGACTCTGAAAGAACTAAAATTGAAAATATAAAAACAGTTCCAGTGCATTTTGACAAAATTAGTATTTACACAATTTTACTTTACATTTTTGGAATTTTAATAGTTATTTACATGAGTTTTAAGTACTGCCGATCCAATGCCGAACTGGACAGAGAGGGAGAGGAAGCAATTCAAGAGAAACCCTTAGAAGTGGATATTGGACTTTCTTCGTCGAACTCTGGTTCATCCCCCATAGTTCTCCACTAAGGCCGGAGGAGTTAAGGCCCTGAATACGATGATCCAGCGCCACGGAACCCGCTGACACTGCACCGACAACGAAGTTATAAATACAAATGTTAATGTACTCTTTTACTCTTTATGTCAGATTAGTTGTTGAATAAAGTAGTCATTATAATAATTTTCGCTTTTTAAAAACATTCTTTTCGGAAACACAAACTTCACTTGGAACAAGATGTTTAATGAAAGTCGAAACAGTTTACGGTTTAACACTATACGCAATTCCCCTATTAGTACCAATAAGTTCACAAGGTAAGTAGGTAGTTAGATGTTATTTTATGAACACCTTTAAAAGATTAGTTCTGCAGAGTTATTTACTTATGGTGGAGTGGAATTCAGTCTCTCGCTATGCAAATAATGCGATACAAAGATATATAAACGGTACTCTTACTTGCTGCCTGTAGTCTGGCTATATTAAAACTGGTTATCAGGGACGTCTATATTTGGTAAACCATGCAGATGGTCACAGCAACAGTACTACTGTCAGTCGCTAATAATCATATAGTAGAAAAAAACCTAAAAGAGTTAAAAGCATATGGTGGTTAGTTGGAACGTGGTTAGGTTGGGTTAGGTAGACTTACCGAAGGTGGAGTGGCTTTTAAGTAGACTAATTTATAAAATATCCCCTTGCGGCATTTTCAATACATAAAAATATAATAAATAGTCTAGGAAAGTGTTTCCTTTTTGGCTCCACAATCCGGAAAACTTCGGTTTACCTCTTGCAGGTAAAATTCAGCCATAAAAGGACAACAAAAAGTGGGAGGGAAAATAAAAGCATAATGACAGTAGGTCAATTAGATATGTAAGTCAAAGTACCAACCTTAATTACTTACTGGTCATCAACTAACCAGCTTGACTCTTTGGTAGGGATAGCCCTTCATGCTTAGACCGTTCAAAGTGAGGGAACAATAAAAGAAGACTTTCTTATATTATTTAGTAAACAAACAATGTGATGGATAAGTTATTGTAATTGAAATTTTAATTTAGTTTTAACTATCTCCAATCAGTTTGAACCTGTAACAATTATATAATAGAGTTTACAAAATAAGGGTTTTTTCAACTTTTAAAATATTTTAGTTAGCAAGTATATTTTAAAACGATTCACAATATTTCAAATCCTAGATATGCATTATACCCTACAAAAAACTTAATATTGCAATAAGGTAGATATTATTATTAATAATAAAACATGCTCATATGTTGGCAGAGAATTGAATCTAGAAGAAAGTATTTTCAATGTTCAAGATGTTTCAGAAGCTACTTACATAGATAAAATGAAAAACATATAGTTGGTAATTATGTAAAGAAAGGGGAATAACTATTTCAGATAGTCTGATACAGACATTGTATTAAACAGTACAGAAAATATTGAATCGAGTATCTCTAGTTATAGTTTTTGTAGTAGTAGTCAAAGCCATCAATATAGTTTTGCAGGTTTAGAAAATTTTAACATCAATACTAACAATCCTTGTGAACAATTAGAGACTGTTTAAGACTTCAAAAACAGAAATTTCTGTTAAAAAGCTCATTTCCATTTGAAAATAAACTGAATACAATAAATAAGCTGTAGCTGTCCCTTACAACAAATGTATAATTTTTTCGTTTTTTAACTGATATTAGTGATTTTAGCTGCATTTAAAAGAGCTCTTCTGTTTAATAAGATGGATAAAAAAATTAGATAATTTTGTATTCACTCGGAAATTTCAAATGTAAATTGAAGCATTTTTTAAATTCTTATATCTGATAACGTAAATCCCTTTCCATTAGAATTGAAAAAATGCCTCATTACATTTGAAATTTCCGTGAAAAATGGAAAAATTGTCGAGTTTTTCACATAACGTTGACAAAATTGTTCAATTTTGTAATTTTTGTTAAGCATATCTTAACTCTTTTAAATGACGCCAAAAACATTGATATCGATTAAAAAACACAAAAGTTACGACATTTTTTTTAGGTTGAACCTTCCCCCCCCCCTTATTTGAAGAATAAGGACAAAAAGTCTCTAACTACATTTTTTCATAATCTGATCAATATATCAAAAATTGTGTTTTTAGGATACCTTTAGTATGTCTTTTTTGGAGATAATCACAGTATTATGTTTTAAGTGTTCATTCCACCCCATAGCAGATATGTTAGGAACTCCAAAATATTTTCCAGCGATTGTTCAGGGTCATTTTCCTGAAGGTATTTTTTTAGAGTTGTACCATTACTATTTTTTGAAATATGGCCGACAGCCGGCGTTCTTAGTTGTTCACCCTGTGTTTGCTGATTAGACACAGAAACATCTATAGAATGTCATCTAGAATGTTTGAGGTATATTATTTAGAAGTTTATGTAATGTCCATACAACGTCTACGAGAATACACTGTATTGTTTTTGAAATGTGGCATTTAGATCATTGATAAGATGCATCAATATCGACAATATGTTAAAAGGCATTTCAGCATGTAACAGAAATGTTGTTTTTAGTTCGTTGTAAAGACTTCCTTTTGAAGAGGTTCTAGTAACATCACAGTAATGTAAAAAGGCAGCGCTTTAACATCACGGAGAAGTTAAGTTGAAACATCACAAAAATTAACAGCAACAAGCTGGGCATAAGCGGTTGTATAGATGTGCATGTGATGAAAACCAGGGGAAAAAAAGGAAGAACATTATCACAATGTGATGTCGAATTAACATAACTGTAATATTTATTTGCATAGTGGGTGTATTATAGAAATAATTCTGTTCATGATATAATATAAGTAGATCGCAAGCATATATGAAGAAGCTCTTTTTTAAACAAATAAACATCCTCTATTTGCTTAAATGAAAATTTGTTATATGTAATTCTGTAATGACATGAATTCATTACTATAAAACTCGATTCAAGAAACCAGTTAGCGCCGCGATGACGAGATACCCCACCAGAACAGCAGAGCCCCCACGCCAGGATGCGCACGAAGAATCGACGGTAGAAGGGAAAGAGACTTCCACCACTACTATCACGATGTATATAAAAATGCGAACCAACAGACGAAAAGACGACTTGGTTTACGGACTCCAGCTCCTCCAAGTTCAGCCGCCTCCAGTGCGAAGCGTAAGTCGAAGGTATTGACTTTACACTATCTTCCGCCGAGTGTTGTACTAAGTCGGAGTATTGATCCTACTTTATACATCATTCATTAGAACGACCGTTGGTTTCTGGTATTGACGGAAACGTGAACGATTGTTCAAACTGTTAGAAGAATTTCGGTGTGGTACTGACACACTGAAAGCTCTACCGTATCTCCGTAGGGAAGCACCGTTAAGCCGGGTACTGACTGGCTATAAACGATCGCTTTAACTGTTAGTATAATTTCGGTGTGGTATTGACACGCTGTAATAACTACAGTCCCTGCACGTAGAAGTGCTCGTTAAGCTGGGTACTGACTAGCTACAAACGATACTCTCAAATCTTGAGACTAAAACCGAAAGAGTATTGATCCGCTGGTTCTCATATCCCTGGCTGACTGAACGTACCACAGGACATAGAGAGTCTCGTACACCGTCGAGTATATCGCCGGAACCGAAATACACACCGCTATAGTTTCACCTACATACTATTCGGACCATCAGTACCTATCAATCGACGAAAGAATACGGACCGTCGAAGCGTGACCTTCAAAATATGTACGTACCGGAGAAATATATAGAATATTGAATTTTAATTTATTTTTGTCGTTGTAAATATTATTTTTTAGAAATAAATCAGTTAATTTAATTGAACTATGTCTCCTTTGGGCTCACCTGGGAAATACGCATTACAATTCGATTTCATTCAAAAAATTAAATAAATGCGAATTATAAAAATATTGTGTAAAACTTGTGTACAATGACTTTCTGTAGTAATCGTGATTTGCGCAACTCACCGTACTAAAAAACGAGTCATTGTGACACTAGTTTTACAAATAACTATTATATGATTTAATTTGTTCTTGTCCCCGGATTCACAAAAAGCAGAAGGGTTAATTTTGAAGCAACCTGTATAGTTATTTACAATAAAACAAATAAATTTTCAATCATGTTCCGATTAGTCCGATGAACTGTCGTCGTTGGCGTCCTTCGGGGAAATAATATCATTTTCTACCATGCTACCTTGTATTTCAATAACATTAATCTTTTATGCTACTCTTATTCCCTCGTGAAGAGGTTTCAAACGTCTCTCATTTTGGGAGTAGGTAATATCAGACACATTTTAAAAGGGAGTCATTACTATCTCAAATTATTATGCGGAGTATAGTCTAATTATTGCATTAAATAATTCTACTTACTTTTATCTTTCATCAATATCATTTGGTAATTTCCAAAACTCAACTCAAAGCTGGTTATACAATGACGAACAGGAAATATAATTAAAAGTAAAATTAGGAACCACTTTGTGTCATAAAGATAAGAAAATCTTTCAGTAAAACGGGAAATACGATCTAGTTATTCAGTTTCTTTTAAAATGAATATGTCTGTTTTTGTCATTATTACATTATTATTGGTGGTATTAGTGAGAAGTGAAAATTCGGGCGAGTGGACAATTTTAACGGTTAATGCTGAACCTTATCATTTGTACAATGTTTCAAAAAATTCAAGAATTTATCCCATTGGCTTTTGCAATCATTCAACTGGTTGTAGATTCAAAGATGAATCAGCTTCGGAAATCAGTGATTGGATACAAAGAAATGGGATACAACCATTTTTCGGGGTAAATAATATAATATACATACATAAAGTTGACCATTTTTGTTCTTCGTACCACGAATTATTAAGATTTTCCAAATATAATACTGGGTATTATTTTCTACGTCGTAAAAATTTACTTTACATTTGGGATCCTCAACTAGATACTCTACAGAGTTGTTACAAAGGATTCGCTAGAGAATCTATTTCAAATGATTCTAAAATATCAATCATATTCGAATTCGAAAACTCCAGTTTCACACTGGAAATTAAAGATCGATTAAGAGAAAACTTATGGACTACAGATCAACCTGCTTTATTTGTAACTAACGAAACCTCAATAGAATCATATTATTCTTCCTCCAATTATTATTATGGATGTAGTGGATTTTTCTACATAACACATTTCAAGTTTTCCACTCTCAAACCTAAACCACAATCAACTAATGTGACAAGTATTATTATTATAGCAGCATGTGTATCCATGATAATTATCATCATAAGAATAGTTTTTTTATATGTTCGTAAGAAAAGAAGAGATACTCTAAATCAGGGAGTATATGTCGAACCACATCTCTATGATAGACCAAAATTTATTGAACCTGATGTTAGTCAAGTAGAAAAACCAGTACTACCATCAAAACAAGTTTCAAACCCACAACCTTTTGTATATGATTACGTTTACCTAGATTCCAAGCCTAGAAATCTAATAGGAGGTTTAAAGAAACCAATACCACCAGCAAAACCTGTCAAACCAACACAACTAAAGCAAACATCTGAAGAGCAGGAGTATGATTATCAGCTTGTTACTTTCAGGAAAAAGTGATGTGCTATAGTTAGATTGACTCTTTATCAACAACTGGATTCACTGCAAGTCACATACTGAAGTATACTCAACTCAAAATAGAAAGGCGGTATGTTCAACAAATTCACACGATAATAGCACTGCGTCGACGTGTCTCTGTTGAAAAGTTTACAGTACAATTTGAAACTTTGTGATTTTATTTAACGAAAAAATAGCCAATTATTATTAAATTCTCAAATATGTGCATTTTAGAATTTTTTTATGTCCACGGAAAATAAAGTAAATTAAGTAACTGTCAATTACTGAACACACTATTTACCACCAACAATCACAATTACATTGTATGACGTGCGCTTCGATAACAAACTTATCGTGTTCAGAAACCGAAGGCAAATTAAAACTTATCTAGCTTTGTCCTACATAATATACTAAATTTTATTCGCAAAGGCAACTATTCTCGCGGGAAATAATCTCACCTTTAATTTTATCTAATAAACTATAAAGTGTACTATAAGGAATTAGTCATGTGTCTGTATTTAAACTAGGCTTATATCTAACTATTTCAATGCTTCCAAATGCATCCAACAATCTGTTGTTAAAATTGTATACCTACGACCACCCCTGTAAGTAGTCAAAAACACACAGTCGGCAATCAATGTAAGATGTCTATTACGCACGGTAAAACAAAACGCACGGCTGTAAAGTAAATCGCACGGCTATAAAGTAAATCGCATGGCTTCCATAGCGACCACTTAGCAACTGTCAATAGACGTAGCCATTTTATTAAAAATTCATTATTTCGATATTAGACGTTGAATTTTATTCTATATGTTAATGGTAGATAACGTTTATTAGATATGAGATTGCATTTAATATTAAGAGTTATTTGGAATTATATGATAATTGATTCCGTTTCATTCAATCCGCATCTTTTAGCTGTCATAATGTATCATATTAGTAAACAATAGTATATTATACACCAAGCGATTGAAGTGACCCATTTAATACCCCGGGCGGTGTTTGATTTCTGAGAGAAGTAATCCACCTAAGGGATTAATGTCACTATAGTTGAGATGTGTATACGCTATTTTTTGCAATTCTGGTAATTCTACATACATTTTTGATAAGAATAAATACTACTAAATGGACTTTTACGAAACTTGGCTGGGCATCGAGGATGGACTTTTGTGAAATGCAACTTGGCTGGGCATTGAGGATGTACGTCTTTATCTGTACTTTAAATCCCCTAATAAGATTATCAATACAAGTAGGTCGTAGGTAAAGTATAGTACGTAACACGTGTTGTAACGCATTTTACGAACTCACGGAAACTTTTCCGTTCGTGCGTAAAATGCTTCTTACAACACTCGTTACGTAATATACTAATTTTCTACGCCCATGTCTGTAAACGTCAAAAATCGCACTGTCAACATTCCTTGTAAATGACATTTAACAATACACGTAATGAAATCTCATAGCATACACGTGTGTTTGGAGAAGAAAACTTAAACTTCTTGGTTTAATTAAATTACAATCAAATTTTCATTTACGTAAGACTGTATTTGGTCTATTTACACAAATTTAGTCAATTAAAAAACATAAAAACTTTTAGCATTAGCGAGATATATTTAGGATTGAAAGAGTGATGCTCCTAAATGTAGGCAGCACATTATGCAATTTTTTTAAAAATAGGACACGTTTTCTTAAGTAGCATGCTATGAAAATAAATGTCATGTCATTTATATTGTCAATTTCTTGAACAAAATATAATACAATTATAAATAACCGTTCATCACCATTAAATAACACAATATATTTAGAATAATTGTTCAATTGTTATTAACAAATATTATAATAATGTTCAATTGATTGCGATATTTTTTATTTGATGGAAGAAAATGAATAGGCGTAGAAAAAGTATAGTACGTTACACGAGTTATAAGTCCATTACGCACTCATGAAATTTTCATTTCGTGCGTAATGGGTTACTTACAACTCATGTTTTGTAATATACTATTAAATGAATGTAGAGTAAAATTGATTTGATCATAAGTTTACCGTCTTTTGGAGTCTTACGCAGCAAACCAAATGTCATTTTGTTTTCAATTTTTCCACGATTTTTCTATTTAATTTTCGCATAAACTTCAAAAACGATTTTTCCTTAAAACGATCTTCACAGCAATAATATTTTGTGCTTTTATTGGAACTTCTATTGTTGGATACAGTTCTCAACAATTTTACATTACCTAAACTTATTCTATGATTAGGAATTCTTCAGTACATCTATATTTTAAGTGAGCTAAATACTCTTTATTTTTCCGTCGAGCGCAAATACTTTTGAAACAATTTCAAGCGGAATGCATCTCACAGATCAGTTGGCGTAGAAATGTCACAGAACCGCTTTTCAATAAAACAAATAAGTATATTTTGTCCACGACCACTCAATAATAAATCAATATTTTACGTCCTAACTAAAAGTATATGGTATTTTCAAATGACACTTACAACGTTTGCATGTGGATACCTCTCGTAAAATTGGACAAGTGATATCCGGATTGAGGGGTCCAACCCATTTACTTTTCGAAATACAGGGTGTTAAAGTTATGAAAAATATAATGTTTTAATTTAATAAATTTAAAATGGATGAATATATTGATCTGAAATTTGGTAGGTTGTTTTTAAATGTAAAAGGGCATATTTTGATGGGAAAACATGATTCAATTCTTGATCCAGTGGTGTACATTTGGAAGAATATGTCACCTTTCCCCTCCCATTTTTTACGCCACTGGCATTTGAAGCTATTTTTATTTGATTTTGTATTCCTCAATAGTTTTCACGTGAAAAACGCTTAACCTTTACATATAAGAAATTTGTAGTTTTCAAGATATTTAATGTTTTTATGAAGTCTGCATGATCACTTTTTAATAAATAAATTAAAAAAATATTCTTGAATGTTTTTCAATAACTACCAAACTACTAATGGTTAGAATATGTAACAGGAACTAATTTGTGAAACAGCAATGTATATAAAACATTGAAATTGAAAATAATTTCTGTAACTGCATGGATTCTTGCTGTCAGTGCCTCCTCCGTATAGTAGGCTATGGATGTCAATAATGAAATGGTAAATGTTATTTTGCTTAACGTCAAAACGAAAATGAATTATTTGTAATTAAATTGGTTTGTGCAACTTTCACACTTTTTGTTATGATGGATTATACTTTTGAAGAAATGGCTGATATGCAACTAATATACGGGGAAGCCAGAAAGAATGGTAGACGTTCCGAGCGCTTGTATAGAGAAAGATATCCAAATCGACCTAGATTTCCATGTCACACAACATTTTCTCAAATTGACAGGTGTTTGCGAGAATTTGGACGATTCAATTCAAAATTACAAGGTAGCGGTAGAAAATGAACTGTGCAATTAGAAGAGGCTGTTCTTGGCTGTATTGAAAATAGACCCGATTTTAGCACTCGCACCATTGGCAAATCTTTGAATGTAAGCAACTCAACTGTGTGGAATATTTTAAATGAGCAGCAGTTGTATCCTTATAAGTATACCCAAGTTCAGGCCCTAAAATCAACAGATTGTCCTCAAAGAGTGGAGTTTGCCAATTGGTACACCCAAAAATGTTTAGAAAATAGGAATTTTACCGAATTCGTTCTATTTACTGATGAAGCCAAATTCACACGTGAAGGCATTTTCAATTCAAGGAATAGCCACGTGTGAGATGAGGAAAATCCATATGTTTTTCGACAACGTGGATTTCAGGAAAAATTCTCGCTTAACGTGTGGGCAGGCATTCTTGGAGATCGTATAGTGGGTCCATATTTATTACCTAATAAACTCAATGGTAATATTTATTGTAATTTTATGAGAGAAACCCTGACTGATTTATTAAACGACGTTGTACCATTAAATATTAGGGCGAATATGGATGATAATGTATGGTTTCAGCACGATGGGGTATCTGTACATTATTCTCTAGCGGCCAGACAACTTATAACCCAACAATACGGAAACAGCTGGATAGGCCGAGGTGGGCCAATATGTGGCCTGCGAGGTCACCGGATTTAATTCCAATCGATTTCTTTCTGTGGGGTTACATGAAGTCCCTAGTCTACGATACAATAGTAGAAACGGAGGAGGAACTGATAGCAAGAATCAATGCAGCTACAGAAATTATTTCCGTCAATCGCCAGTATTTCCAAGGTATGCGATTTTCAATGAGAAAACGTTGCAGATTATGTGTAAATGTAAATGGACAAGATTTTGAACATCTTTTGTAATTTGTTGGCTGCTTAGTTAAAAATTATGTTTGAATGGGATATTATTTAATTTTGTAATTATCGTATTTCTTAATGTCATTAATTCTTTTGTTAATAAAATTACAAGTTTGGAAAAATATTTCCATAATCCTCTCTCAATGTTTTATATGTATCGCTGTTTCACAAATTAGTTCCTGTTACATATTCTAACCACTAGTAGTTTGGTAGGTATTCAAAAACAATCAAGAAAAATATTTTTTTTATTAAAAAGTTATCTTGCAGACTTCATAAAAACATTAAATATCTTGGAAACTACAAATTTTTTTGTTATGTAAAGGTTATGCGTTTTTCACGTGAAAACTATTGAGGAATACTAAATCAAATAAAAATAGCTTCAAATGCCAGTGGCGTCAAAATGGGAGAGGAAAGGTGACATATTCTTCCAAATGTACGCCACTAGTTCAAGAATTTAAACATGTTTTTTCATCAAAATATGCCCTTTTACATTTAAAAACAACCTGCTAAATTTCAGATCAATATATTCATCCATTTTAAAGTTATCAAATTAAAACATTATATTTTTCATGACTTTAACACCCTGTATTCGGAAAAGTAAATGAGTTGGACCCCCCAATTCCTATATCATCTTGTCCAATTTTTCGAGATGTGATATGCAAACTTTGTGTTATTTGAAAACACCCTGTATATCACTAGTGATATTATGATAATTCAAGCTTTTGCATTTATATAGCATGTTGCTATGAGAACACAACATTCCGGCACATCCCGATAGGTGACTAGAGATGAGGGGATACGATATTTTTACTAAGTGAACTTCTAAGTCCGCGTATTTTATTTATTAAATTTGTTTCTGAAATATGTCGTATCGACATTATATCGAAATTATTAGTATTAACACTTTTCATAACGATATTTTCTAATATTGATATTTTAAAACGATATATTTATAACGGTACGGTGTTTACACAGTGTGGTATAGTATAGTCGCCGTACATATAAACACATAGTAGCGACACTTTCCACTCGTCCCTTTGAAGTCTTTGTGGATAATTTAGCCGACAACGTTCTAAGAAGTCGGGCAGTTGTTCACTTGCCGGCGTATTTACGAGGGAGTGCTGGCGTGCTACTTCTATGGAAATATATACGGGAGCGCGTTACCATGGGAAAATCTAATGAACGATTTCTGACTTATATTATATTTTTTCTACGTCCGTTATAATATTCACGTTTTTTTTTCTTTTATTTTCATTCATAAAGAATGTAATTTCTGAATCGGTCAAAAAGCGTGAAAAAAAGTACCGTAGCGCTTTTGCGTTAAAAATAGTGCCGTAACGTGTTTTTTTAACGCAATTATAAAATTGTTTTATCAAAGTAGTGGGCTGTAAACGCTTTCTTTCTCATGTCAATTCGTTTCTAAGATAAACTGTCACACTTTTATTTCTTGATATTCGGTCAAGAAAATCCGTTTTGTGTCTAATTAAAAGGAGTGTAGTATTATTATTAGTGATGGAGAGTGATAGTGAAGAAAGTTTAAACTGCACACCAGAAGATGTTGTTGAATCGGCAACTGCAGCGACTATAAATCTTCTCACTGAGAAATCTAGGGAACAGTATTTGAAGGAATATAATTCTTTTATGGAGTGGCGTACTGAAAAGGCATGAACAGCTTCACAGAAAGAGTGTTACTAGCTTACTTTGAAACTAAATCCAAAATGTGGAAGTCTTCAACACTTTGGTCGACTTATTCAAAACTGAAAGGCACCCTAATGGTAAATAACGACGTGGACATCAGTAAATACTCGAAACTCATTGTATATTTGAAAAATAAACCATTTGGCTATAGACCCAAAAAATCTAAAACATTTGCCCGTGAAGAAATTAATAAGTTTCTGTGGCAAACTGCAGACGAGCATTATCTCATGCATAAGGTATGACAGCAAAAAATTTTAATGTAAGCTTAGATATTATTCGTAACATCTTTCAGGTTGCTTTAATATTCGGAATCGCAAGTACTCTGCGGAGGAGGGCATTATATAAAATGAAGTATAACGATATTAATGATAACGGAAGCGTTTTAATTATCACAGTACCTGATACAAAAACTCATGTTCAACGTCGATTTACTGTTATTGATGAAATATCTGACACTAGATTAAACTTGATAAACATATATAAAAACCAACCATCCACAAATGTCAAAACAGATCATTTCTTTTTGCAGTATAGAAATGGAAAATGCAAAACCCAAGTTGTAGGTTTCAATACCTTTTCAAAATTTTCTCGCTTATCTCATCATATTTGAATTTACCTAATCCAAAAAACTACACTGGGCATACATTTCGACGCTCTTCGGCGTCTCTATTATTGGATTCCGGTGTTGATATAATTCAACTAAAGAGCACAGGGGGCACAGTTGCGGAGGGTTACGTAGACGACTCAATAAAAAACAAAATGGATTCCGCACAACTAGTTCGACTTCAAGCAACATTGTAAATGTTCACGATCCTACCAACAATCCAATAAGTATTAATACAACTATAGACGATGTTATTTCTTTGAACTCGTTAAATGTTGCCAATTCAAGTACCAATAGTAATGTAACTTCTTCTTCACCTCAAATTAATAAAGCTCACAGTTGTACTTTTATTATTACTATAACAAAATGAAAATTGATAAAAATATTGTCGAGTTTTTTTAAGTCTACGGACGTAGATAAATTTTTGTATGAAACTCGTGAGTAAATTAACTTTTTTCACTCGTAGGAATTGGCGTCTTACTCGTTAAAAAAGTATTAGTTTACTCACTCGTTGCATAAATAACTATTCTTATCTTATTTTTATATGAGAATGAATAAATAGCGGGTTGTGGATCTGCATTGAATAATAATTATAAAAAAAAACTAGTAAATGTGGAAGTTATATTAATACTATATATATTTTATACTTACACGATATACTTATATGTATTACTAGGATAAACAAATTTTACAATAGTAGACTAAGAAACAAATCAAAAACTTATAAATTCTGCAAAATTGTAAGTTTGGCATTCGGTTTAAACAATTTCTTAGCTTTTATGTCCCTATTTAAAAATTTCAATATGTAATAAATACGAACGCGTGTGTACAAAGAAACTAGGTAGGAATGTGGGAAATTGGCGCAAGGATGGGTGAAAGGAACTTTCATGAAAAAAGATTTTAATATAGAACCAATACCATTTGTGCCAACTATTTCATTGAAATGTTGAACAAAAAGATTTTCCAATTCTATAATGTATTCCGCAACATTTTTTGGGGGAACCACTAAGCCGCCAAACGTTTTTTTTCACAGTTGTATTCCTTCAGTTTAGAAAAAAGTGTTGCTTGCTCTTCTAACGTAATTAAGTTGTTGAACGCTATGCATATTTGCAGTCTTGCAGCAAACACTTTTTTAAAAGATACCCTGTCACATACACAAGAGCGTTACCCTCAGTACTATGCAAGTTTTTGTAATCAGTTGTGAATACTTTGAGGGAGTTTCTTGTCGACGGAAGTACAATTATTTCTTTCCAGTTTTCAACAATTTCAGGAGAAAGAGACAATAAAACTTCATTTATATCTTCCATACAATTTGCACCTTCCGCATGGTCAAAATATCTTAACGCAAATATCTTCTTGAAAGCCCGACAGAACAGAACAAAGAAGTTCTCTTGGCAGTCTTGGTTGAGGTTTCTTGTTAGCAAAAACGAATAGCCCTTGGCTTTAAGAATTTCCCATAATCCTAAAATTCCTTTAATGGTTAACTTCCAACCAAATATGAATTTCATTTGCTTGGTAACTGATTTTCCGTTGCGGTTCACAACGGTCAGATGTTCAAACTATACTCTTTCAACTTATCAAATTCATACATGGTTTCCAAATAACACTTGTTCGTTTCTCCGTTAACCAAGTTGAAGATGTAGGAAAAAAAGTTATTTCTAGTTGATTTTATAAGTTGAGGCACGTCAAATAAATAAACAAGTTTTTTATTATCTACGAAATAGAAAGGGTTGTCTTCTGTCAGTTTCAAACAAGTATTGACTAATTTCTGAAAATTGGGCCCTTGATCTGAAACAACAGCAAGCACATTTAGACCAATAGCGTCTAATTTCCTCACACTTTCGAACAAAATATCTTTAATATCATCAGAAGAAGCCGCAGATTTATAAAAAAAATATGCAATCGGTTGCTTCCTGTTGCAGGCAACATCTCGGGCCATTATTACCAAAGCGCTACTTGCTATATCCACGCTACTTTTACTATGTGCTTGTTGCAATCCTATAATTCTGTCTTTTGAAATGTCATAAAAAAGGTTAGACTTTATACTCGATAGTCGAAATTGTGTAAAGTGAGTCAGAGCTATCTAATCAACACTTTGGTTAAAGCGCAGTTGCCATATGTATTCTAGAGAGAAATGCTGTATTTTATAAATACACTTCAAATCCATTGTGTCAATATTTCAGGTACAAAAGATGCAATGTAATTAAGTCAATACCAATTTAATATATTTATTTCAAATTTCAAGCAGACTAATAATAATTAGTTTACTTGAAATGTGAAATAAAGTGTTTATGTATATTTCTTGAACGCAAAGTTTGTTGTGAAAAACTCGCCGATTTGACAATGTTGGAGAGTCGCTTCAATGTTCCGGCTTTGAGAACGAGATAGATAGATCGAGCTACGCGAATGAGACAGTGATAGTAAACAGTTATGTGAGGTGTTTATTCTCTTCATGAACGTAACATCAGTATTTGTGTTGTGGTTTTGTGTGATAAATCGGTTATTATTGGTATTTATTGTAATATTTATATCGGTATATTTAGTGACAATAATGGCGGTGTAGCGGTGTTGGCGATAAAAAACGGCGTCGTAACAATTTAATTCGGGAAGAAAAAGTCCTCATATTAAATGTGTACGAAGGACTGCGTGCCATGGACAAACAGTTGGGTGTTAGTGACGCTGTGATTAAGTGCAGTTATTTAACTAAAGTTTCTGAGAGTACTATATACAATATTCTAAAGAAATCGCGGGACGGATCTTTGACAAGAGAACGAGGTGAAAACTGTAAACCGGAAAGTAGGGGAAGAAAGAAAATTGTTTTGGACGACCAAACACGGAATGCTATACGTAGGGAAATACATTCTTTTTATTTTAGGAATGAAATCCCCTCGGTAGCTAAATTGAGCAAGGTAATAGAAGCTGATGATACTTTACCAAACATCAGTGATAAAGTTTTGAGACGAACTTTAAAATTAATGAATTTTCGTTACCAAACAAGAAGTAGAAACAGTGCCTTAATTGAACGAAATGACATTGTGGAATGGAGGAGAAATTATTTAAAACAGATACGACAGTTTCGTAACGAAGGACGGAACATATATTATCTTGACGAAACATGGTTAAATGAAGGCCACACTGTGTCAAAAGTGTGGCAAGACATGAATATACGAAGCAATCGACAAGCCTTTATGGAGGGTTTCTCTTCCGGTTTAAAAGCTCCCTCTGGGAAAGGACGTTGACTGATTATCACTCACATTGGCAGCGAGGAAGGATTTGTAGAAGGTGGATTACTAAGTTTTCAGTCCAAAAAAACTGTCGATTACCATGAAGAGATGGATGGTAACCGGTTTGAAACATGGTTTAGATCAATTTTAACAAAGGTAACTCCTGGTTCAGTGATAGTTATGGATAATGCTTCATACCACTCTCGTCGACTGGAGCAAATACCTACTTCAGCTAGCCGCAAGAGGGTTATAATTGATTGGTTAGAGAGTAAAAGCATTCCGCACAACGAGGCAATGCTAAAAGTTGAATTATTATCTCTCGTACGGAAACATAAAAGCAGTTATATTAAGTACGTTGTCGATGAAATGGCGAAAGATTTCAACGTCTCAGTTGTTAGACTTCCTCTCTACCACTGTGAGTTAAACCCCATCGAGCTGGTTTGGGCCCAAGTGAAAAATTATGTTGTGAGAAAAAACAGTACATTCAAAATGGCTGACGTTGAGAAACTGTTTGACGAGGCGCTGCATACCGTTACTGCTGAGAGTTGGCGTAAATGTATTCAACACGTATTAAAAGAAGAAATAAAGTTTTGGGATTCAGACATACGTGTAGAAGTAATGACGGAACCACTCATTATCGATATAGGAGGAGAAAGCGATGATTCTGAGGAGTCGTCAGGGAGTGATACCGCTTCCAGTTAGTCAGACATTTTACAAGTGACCTCGCAACATACCTATACTTATTGGTAATTTATTTTGGTCTTGACAAACAACTTTTTTTTAGTTTTAGTAGTAGTAAGTTGGAATTGACTTTTAAACATTTTTTTATTTTGTTTTAACTTACTTATGAACAACTTGTGATAAGTTATTATTTCAAATGTTAAAAATTGAAATTCCAGATATTTCAGTATTCGCACCCTTAAACTATGATACGCTCATGGAGTTCACTTTAAATCGGTAGATAACCGATGACATCACTTTACAGAATTTCGACTATCGACTTTTTTATATACATCTTATTATAGCTCCTCCTTAAAAACGTGTATTATTCTTGGTAACACCCTGTATATACATAATGATACCTACCATAATAATTTCGTATTTCTGTTCTCTCAAATTTAAACGCCAGAGCGTACAAGAACATTTTCTATTTATTTTTTATTTAGGACTATTAAGAACCCTTCAAAAATGATGCGCTCATGAAGTTCGCTTCTGCAACTGATTTTATGGACAGTAAGAGCGATGAGTCACTTTACAGAATTTCGACTATCGAGTATAGAGACATTTCATCTACACTGATCATGCAATCCCTTTCCTTTTCTTTTAGTAATCGAACCCTAAGTTCTGTTATACGGAAAATAAAATCGTTAAATCCAGGGTTAATGGTCCATCTTTTGGAGAAACGTTCAAGTGTTCTTTTGGAAGGTAGCCTACATAAAGTGGAAAATTTTTTATAAGCTTTGGGACCTAAGAAATATACGCTTAAAGCAAACCTCTTAAAATCATCAGAGTACCGACATCCTTTCGCTGCTTTGTTCAAAAAGTTTAGTTGTGCTTTCAAAAGTGTACACGATTGTTCTGAATAATTTTTTTCCAAAAATCTTACAACATCTTCCATATTGATGTCGTACTTCAGTGTTTTCCTGCAATCAGATGGATTGGCAGTTGTATCCAGAGTTCTGATTTTGCTTCTAAGTGAAGTTTTTTTTGGCGTTTTTGCTGAAAGCACCGAAGTGGTCTGAGTTGACGCATCCAAATCTGAAACAAAATTTCCATGTTCTTTACAACAAGAACAAGTGCATAAAGTACAACTTTTTAATACTCCAAGCTATAATAACCTTTTTTTAAAGTTAAAAAATATACTCACTTCTCTTAATAGCTGTTTCTTTGTTGTTTGTTTGAGCAAAGGCATCTTGAGTATTTTTTTCCTGATTTTCACTACTTAATCCGACAGCAGTAGGTGCATTATCTAAAATAAGAAACTCGTAAGTCGTGTACCTTAACACGGTATTACAGTAAAATATAGTACTATTAAATATTTATCAGTTAGCTACCTTTTACATTATGCAGCCTTAACGAAGGAATGGCATATTTTCTTATATGGTTCTGCGAATCGTTCGTAAAAGATCCACTTGTAAAATGTAGACTACAAACTTTTATACGGCAATTACATTGTTCTGCAGTAATACTTGCATATCTATGATTACCCGTAAATCCCAAAGCATTTCTCCAAAGCTCGCATCTGCAACAAATTAATAAAAGTGGTTTTAAAAGCAAAATATATTTCTACCATATATCCGATGCTCAGTTATGATTCGTAGTCTGTGTAAACCTAAATATCGTTAATACTAAAGTTAAGCCACAGCTGTAGAAACCTTCTTAATTCGCCCATATTTAACTATTTAAAATATATCTTACCTAGCTTCATCTTTTGGACATCGGAAAAATGAGATAACAGCACTACCTACTTCGCTAAAGCAACCATCCACAGAACAATATGTCGCACACATTTTTAATATCAAGGAGCCGCAAATAAGAGTCCAGCTGTGCCACTCTGTATACTGCAGAGCTTCGTGTCGTATGCTCTAACGCGATCCACTCTATAATAAGCAAGCCGACGTCACCTGCTAGAAACCTGCTACTCTATAGGCGGGGTAAAGCGGGTTCGCATATCGGCTTCCGCACAGAGTGTCGCTACCATGTGTTTGTATCACAGACAAATAATTTGTATACGGTGTATAGTGATTGTTCAGGCACGTTTCCAATTAGGTAGTTACTGCAGAATGTATCTGTATTTTTATGATTATGGAGGATATGAGAAAGCAAGCCCGGATAATCTATCTAAAGTAGATAACCAATTGGTTTCAGAACATATAGCCCAGAATACTAATTTGATAAACGCAGAAAGTCGGGGTGATAAAGCTGCAAGGTAGGTTAATTGCTATATACTATACTTATTATTACTCGTTTTGACAAAAAGTTATGTCGATGAGTACCAATCTTTGGTTACAAAACTAAAATTCCCATAAATTTTGTCAGTAAGGGTTCGCGGCAAAAGCATTTTCAAATGTAATTTTTGATTTTACAACACAAGCTAAGTTCTGCTATTCACTGAGAATGCTTGCTACATCATAGTAAGCCGTATTTATTAGCTAAATTTGAAGTTCCACAATCCTCCATTCTAATCAGAACTATCGCCTTGAACGTTTGCTCTGGTCACAAAACATCTTTTGCACATAAAAACTGCATGCTGGAGACAAAGTCGTTCACTATAAATTCTACAAGTTAGCCTTCTTCATTTTTCAGTTGTACAGGATGTACAAGACTTTCTCTCTTTCGGGGAACATTATCTGGAGGCTGATCTGGTTGTTGATTCTCGGTATTTTGGGGATGTCCTAGAGATCGCATAAAAAACATTTTCTACAAAAACTGTAAATATTTTGCGAATCGGAGCAAGATTATCGTTGTTCCTCTTTTGGGCACGACTATGTAAGTCATAAAATCGTAGACACAGTATCAAAAATTTGATTTATTTAACGAGTTGGAAAAATGCTATGCCGTGTCCATTTGTTTCTCAAATTTCTTTTAAATATAATCTGTTACTTTTTAAACCACCTGATAAGTAGAATAAAGCTATTACGGCTTTTATTCCAATTTAATCCATTGTTGCCGCGTCTCACTGTCCATGAAATTTGTGCGATATTGATTCTACCTTCTGAGTGGTCCAGGAAGTAATAGAATCTAATGTGTTCTCTGTTATAAAACAGTTCCAAGCTGCTACTGGTGTTCTCGCAAGCTGGGTTAGAATAATATGATACCTGCTTTCAATTCTAGTTTCTTTTTCTTCTCACTCACTGTCTGATTCGTTTTGTACGTCATCTTTTTCATCGAACACGCTAAGCAATATTTCTCAATCTCTAGGATCCCCTGGATTGAGTGCTTCATGTGTTGGAGTCATTATTTCATGACACTCTATCGAGCGCACACATTTAGTAAACATCACCAAAATTACTGAATAATGTTTGAGGGCTAGAAAATACATTGTACTTACATATTACAATATAATCCACTAGAAACATTTAAGAAAATTCAAACTTTCTCACACTTTTTATATGCAACGTGTATCAATTTCTTAAAACATTATAGGAACATAGACAAAACAAAATCACAACATACACTGATCTGTTACCCATGAATATGTATAAGAATATCCGTAGGGGCAGCTTTGCGCTATTAACAGTAATTTCAAAATACTTGGGACATATGCCTTTCAGATGTCGATAGATCATTGGTCTGGTTCAATTTGTTAATATATTCCTTGTAATCTACATCACTTTTAGACGTGTCCTTTTGAGTATCATTCAAATCTTTAATCGAAAATGTAATGTATGAAGAGAAGTTGTTAACACTAGGATTATTTTTGGAAAGGGAATTGAAGAGTGGAAGTACCAAAGGCACTAAGTACCAAAATTTAAATATTCTGAGTATTTTCTTAAAATGGTTCTAAATGGCGTCGCCAATACCTCCTCAAAGGTTCTAAGTGCTATCTAATTTCTTAGCTTATGTAAACGAAAATAAGATGGCGCTGGGTACTACAGTCCAGGAGGTTTTATGGAGAAAGGTTATAAGTGCCAATGTTTACTCACAGTAAAAGTACGTCTTAGTTTGTGTGTGTATTGGGCTGAATTTACGGTGTAATCATGGAAATTGATCCAGAAAAGAATAAAGGAAGGTCTATAGAAGAACAAAGGAAGAAAAGGCATGCTGGAAAGACATATCTTAAGAGAAATAAGACTGAAGTTGGTCACAAAAATCCGCCTAATGAACAGGTAAGAAAGTTTAGGTTATGGCGGGAGAGTGTAGTGATGGCGGGAATGTGTGTAGTAGTTTAGGGAGTTTACACAAATGTTTTTGTTTGGAATGCTAGGGGGACATAATGTTTCGTACCAATGAAAATCAAATTAGTTTGTTCGTGGGATTCCACTTAACTGTGTGCATTCCTTTTTCAGGTGCAGTGCAAATGCTATTATGACTGCAAAAAAATAACGTATGAACGAAAGCTTCAACTTTTTGGAAGATTTTATGCCGAAAACTATGAAACTCAAGGCACATATTTAATGGGGTTGATAAATTTAGTGAAAATAAAAAGACGTCGGCATGGAAAGTATGAAACTGCATTGGACAGTAAAAGACAAACAACTATATCGTATACAGTTCCAGATCAAGATGGAAATTTCGTTCAAATATGCAGAAAGACATTTATGGATATTTTTGACGTTACTCAAAAATGTTTAGTTGGTCTAATAAATAAGAAGAAAATGGGAGATACCACATTTACAGACAGGCGTTCAAATAATAAGCCAAGCAAATTTACAGATAATGACCGTCAGCTGATCCATCAACATATAAATTCCTTCCCCAGAGATGTCTCGCACTACTCACGTGCCAAATCAGAGAAGCAGTTTTTGAGTCCCGATTTAAATATCCACAGACTTTTTGAATCATTTTTAGAAAAAAACAAAGGGTCTTCCGTGAGCTATAAGTTTTATAGGGGGGTATTCAAAAGCGATTTTCCGAAATTAAGCTTTCATCGCCCTAGAGTTGATACATGCCATACGTGTGATAGGCTAAACTGTGAGTCAAAGCAGAATAATAGTAACGGCACCAAGGCAAAAGCTCGATTGGAACTTCACCATCGGAAAGTGGAGAAAGCTATGGCATATATGAAAAAGGAAAACGCTGATTCACAACTTCCTGGTAGCGATAAATGTTCTATTTCGTTTGATTTACAACAGGTCCTATTTGTCCCCACTTTGACCCATTCGGATATGTTTTACCTATCCCAATTATCTTGTTTCAATCTGGGGATTCATTTATCTGACAACAACCATGCTTTTATGTGCACGTGGCATGAAGGCGTCAGTGGTCGAGGAGGTAACGAGGTTGCATCTACCCTTCTTAAAGTCTTAAACTCTGGTGTTACGGAAAAAAAGCATTTGCTACTCTAATGAATATGAATATGTATCACTATTATCCCTATTATTTACTGATGTCACCACTCTAATAAATGGGTATTTTCTTTTTCGTTCTTATGGTGAAGCCGTGATAAACTCAGCCGATGTTGCTGATATCCCAGGCTGTCACCAATCTAATAAACACCACTATGTAGCTACCGAAGATAATAATCGCTGTCACCAGTGTAATAACTTGTATTGTATCGAATCGGTATTATCCTATAGTTCCTAGTAGTATCCTATATCTGGGGTAATATATATAGTAGTTCTCTGTTACCAGTGTAGTAACTCTATCTATCGTCTCTTTTTTCTCTAACTGTATAGCTGCTGTCACCAGTGCCTGATGGCACAAAAAAAAAATTATAGAACCCGGGATTCTCCCTGCGGAATTTCCTCGAGGAAGGGGGGTTGTTCCGGGCTCGAGCGGTCGAAGACGTCGTGGGGCCCCTTGGGCTTATACAGTGTGCCAAGCCCGAGTTCGTAGTGCAGGGTTAGCTGGTCCGACCTATTTGACGGGTATGGGGTAGTGAGGATTGAGGTTTATGGAGATAATTGAAAGGTTAGAGCATATGATAACAATATATTACAAAAAAAACAAAACTGTGTCAAATAACCTCCGAAAGTAAACTAGAATTAGCGGTACCTGAACTATGACCTCTATTTCTAGTATAAACGTCTACCAAACTCTATGATCTAGGATTTAACTAAAATTCTCAAGTGTACAATATAAAATATCTCTGAAATGGGTTTAACTTATGGATCTCCAGTGCAACGGAGAATATCAATATGTTTGACTAAAATCCCTAGTGTAACGTAAATAACTCTAAAAAAAATTACATATAGTGGAAAAGATCTCTAATGTCGAATTAGGTATAGTATCGAGCCAAATGTAGTTATATCTACGTAGTTTGATTAAACTAATTAGATGATAAAGAGATAATATGCACAAAAAAAAATCTCTGAATATAACTAGATAAAATGCCCCTATACTCTTGGGCCTTAGCGGTAGATGAAGGGCGCTGATGTATAAGAACACTCGATATGACTGAACACCTTGTAGAGTCCCTTAACTTTCTTGGGTTACCCGATTTAGTCAAAGGAAAAAATATAATAACACAAACCAATATTCAATATAATAAATGAATTTGAACTTTTCAAAACTTACGTTTCGAAAATCCCACAGGTCACATAAATATTCACACTATTACTTTTTGAGGGTGAGGGTCCGTCAAGACTCAGACTTGCCTCACCAGGGGAGAGATAATACCTATCTCACCGACTGACTGACGGACTGACTGTCCCTTTTCCTAATATTTTTTCCATATTTATTTCCGTAATTCACCTTCAATGAAGGTTAATTATTCATATTTGTTTATTTCGTGGTTTACCAAACTGACCTGTTCGTGATATCTAATATTGTGTTAACCTTTGTTTTGTTTGTATATTTTCCTTTGGTTGAGGTCGATAATTAATAACTATTTTGAATTAAAAAACGAAATTCTATAGTGTTAGCCTTGTTTTGTTTAAATGTTTTAATTTATTTGAGGTCGGTAAATTTGATAACGATTTTGAATTAAAAGAAATTATCTATATAGGGTGTTTTTAGAACTTGTGTCATATCTCGTGTTTATTACATCACTTCCCCCCTTGTAAAAGTGTTGTGACGTTTCAGCTCCAACACCTTTTTTATATCTTAACTAATACATTAACATTGATGATTACATTAACATGAACTCTGTACTACATATAGTAAGTTTTTACGTACCGCGCACTTGACCGCACTCGCGTTCCGATTTAACTGTTTTGATCCTGACCTAGGACACGATTATTTACACTCGCGACACTGCTGCTTAGTAGATCGTTCATGGAGTGATTTCTCTCCGTCCAGTGTTGCGTACTGGGGTGGCTCGTCTCGTGATGCTGTATCTACTCCATTTCTATCGCCTCTTCGTCTTGTTTCTGGGTTCTGCTATGGGTATGTATTACCCATGCCGTAAGGGAATCCCATATGCTGCATAACATCGCTATCCCACATCCTACAGTCTGCTGGATGCGAATTGCGTTTAGCATCGTGTCTACTATGTATTTTAGTAGTTGGTATGTGCAGTATATACCAATTATACCGCTTATTATTGAACCTATCTCTGTGAACCATTCCCAAGTATGTTTTAGGGTTGATTCGGCTAGGTTTTTGATTTCTTTTTCATCGAAAATACCAGATACTGAATAACCTTGGCTGTTGGCGTTCAGTCCGGCTGCTCTGCGGGTGATTATGTTTTCGACCGCTCTTCTTTCGGTTCCGAATGTGAGGGTTCTTTGCGCTGCGTCAATTTCTTCTGGTGTGTACAGGCCTTTTGCTCCCAAGGGTTGGATGGGACCAAAGTGGAGGTCCATGTCTTCGTCTGGTTTGAGTGTCTTTGGTTCGTTCGCTATTGTGGGGTGCGGGTGTAAGCCCAACCATTGGTCTTGTATGTAATATAAGGGCGGTATCATGTTGTTGCAGTCGATTTCTTCTGCGTGGTTTTGGATTATTCTGGTTAGTGGGGCCATGAATTTCGTTTCGTTATTTACTTCGATTGGTAACTCGTTGTAGCATTTTTCGGTTCTTCTTATGTTAACTGTGGTGGGTGTGCACTTCATTATGTAAAGTACCTCACCCAGAACTCTACCTATGTGACCAGGTTCGTTCTCCATTAATTGACTAACTGCGTTTGGTAAGGTGTGAGCCAGTATTAGTCTGTTTTTTAGTACGTCTCTCTTTATTATGCATCTTCTATGTATTGTGTCTGTATATAGCATGCTTATGTCACGTTTATATGCTTGCTCTATATACAATAGTTTGCTATTGACGTAGTTCATGAGATCGACGTTTTGGGGTAGAATTGGCATTGACGGTTGAAGGTTTTGGTTGTCGTCGAGGCCAATGACAATTCTGGGGTGCTCTGTTTGCCAGACTTCAATACCGCATAGTAAGTTTCTTTTCTGTAGTGTTAAGGCGAAAACTTTGTCTTTTTCTTCTATGACTATCAGTTTCTCTTGTGTTTGTTTGTTTGTGATTATGTTTCCCAAGCCTTTGTATAGCTGGCTTAGGTGATCTTCACATGTGGATGGCTCGTAACTGGTCCAGGTTGCTTCGCCCGTGGTCGTGTCGAAACAATACCCATTTGTAAATTTGCATGTTATGCCTTCTTTTAGATGGATTTCGTTTGTGTCGAGGGTTACTCTGGCTAGATAGTCTCTTGTTGTTATTTTGACTGTGGCTATTATTACCACGTCGTTCCAACTTCGTCCATTCTCTTGGTAGGAGGTCCCTTTGCAAGTTCCGGTGTTGTCTAGGGTCCCACCTATTTTTATTGATGCTGTTGTGGTTCCATTCATGATTATATTGTCGATTGTCTGTTGATGCAGTTGTATTGTTTTGTATCTATGCATGGCTCTGCATTCTTCGGATCCCAGTTTATGTATGTAGGTGGACAGCCCTTCGTTGACTAGGGATGTGTGGCTATGCATTCCACAGTAAAACATGAGTCTGGTTACTTCTGCTAGGCAAGTCCATACTTTTTGTAGTTTGATTTCGTTGCGTTGAATCACTTGGAGGTACTTGCTTTCACTCGCGTACGCCGTCTCGGGTTCCGGGCACTTTTGTACGTCTTTTAGGGAGATCACCGTAATGTTTGTGTTGGGGTTCGCACAATCGTAGGCGATTAACGTCATTGCTGTTTGAAGACCGCACATAACGAATGTTACCCAGGTCAGGAGAGCGGTGTGTCGTTCCATGGTTGCGTTCTTACCGTTTTCTACAACTATTAATAATTACATTTATTAACATTCATTGGTTTCATATATATAAGCAGGATGATTATTTATTACAGTTATTTATTACTATTCCTCAAAAAAACTAATACTTTTATTTTCCCTATGATAACGTTGTATTTTCGGTTTTATCCTTAGCTTATATTTTTTTTCTTTTCTCAATTGACTGAACTGTACAATCTTTTAGGACGGTCAATTGAGTCCTCTGTGTAAGATCATTTTTTTTGAATTTCTAATTGGTTACTACAATGTAACTTATGTGTTTACCTTGTAGTTATTGCAATTAAAATATTTCTTTTAATCATACTTCGGTTGACCTTGTAATGGTGCAACACAGCAAAATTTTTAATATGATTACCTGCTATGACCTTGCATTTGTCGGTGTGTAATGGAGTTTCTTTCCGTGTTTTATTTTGTCTTGGTCGACAATAATTACTTGTTTATTGTTTTACTTATAGTTAATAAATCTGTGTTTGTCTTAATTCTAGTGTACTTATTATGTATTTTATAACTTATTGTTTATGAGTGCTTGTGTATATCTATATGTATTACTGTTTCATAAAATTTTATTTCTTCTTAAAGCAAAATTTGACTTTCGTGTGAGTTCGGTGTGTGTGAGTGACCTGTGTTTTTGGCGGTTAAATTTGTCGTCTGTGTGTATATTTCCGCCTGGTTTTGTGTGGTGTGTGATAGCGTTTGGTTAGTTCCGTCTTTTTCCTGTATAGTTTTGACGCCTGTGCCCATGTTATATTAATGTAGCTAGGTGCACTCGGAATTCGATTTCTTATCCTGGCTGATCTTCGAATTTCCGGTGGGGGTCTTAGTGAGACGGGGAGCCTTCCGCTCGGCTTATCTTTTAGTGGTTTTGTGCGGGGTACTGTCTTATCGCTGTGTGGTTGTGTTGACCATAATGGTAAGGCTGCTAACTTCCCTATGTTTAAATCGTTGCTGGTTTCTTCTTGTTGCTCTTCCTGTTCGTGTGTTGTGTTCTCCTCATTCTGGGTCGTTGTCGTCTCTAAAATTTCGTGTTGATCGTCGTCCAGTTTGCCGTAGTATGTTTTTAATCTATTAACGTGAACAACTTGTATCTTCTTTCCTTTGTTGGACGCTATTTGGTAGGTGACTGGTCCTACTTGGTCTTTTATTTCGAATGGTCCTATCCATCGGTTTTGAAGTTTTTTTGATAATCCTGTTGTGTTACTTATGTCTAGAAGGTAAACTAGGTCTCCTGGTTTAAACTCTCTTAGGGTGGTTTTTTCATTGTATCTGTTTATCCTTTCGTCTTTTGCCTTTTCTGTGTTCTCTAGTACTCTTGTGTATATTTGGTTAAGTCTCGTCTCTAGTTCTGACACGTAGTTATCGTCTAAGTTGTATTTTAGTCTTCTTGGTTTGATGAATTTGTCGAATGGTAGTGCTTGATCTTTCCCATGTAGTAGAAAATACGGGCTGTACCCTGTTGATGTATGTATACTTCCTCGATATGCCATTAGTACATATGGTATCCAACTATCCCAATCTCGTTGATTTGGGGCTATGTAATGCGCTAGCATATCTTTTATTACTCTGTGTAATCTTTCTATTTGACCATTGGTTGTTGGTGCGTAGCTCGCTGTGTGTATTCTTTTTATGTTGAGTAGTTTGCATGTCTCTCTCATTAGTTCTGACATGAAGTTTGTTCCTCTATCTGTTAACAGTTTCTGGGGTGTTCCGTGTCTGCATATTATTTGTTCTACAAAAACTCTTGCTACCGTATCTGCTTTCTGGTCTGGTATCGGAATTGCTTCGCAGTATTTCGTAAAATGATCTTGAAATGTTAGAAGGTACTTGTTTCCTTTGTTTGACGTGGGTAGCGGGCCTACTATGTCCATTGACGTTATTTCCCACGGTTCTGTGACTTTTGTAAATCTTTGTAGTGGTGCCTTTTTAAAGTGTGGTGAGGTCTTTCGTCTGTTGCATGCGTCGCAGCGTTTACAGTAATTTATTATGTCCGTTCTCATCGTTGGCCAGAAGCAACGCCTTTTTATTGCCAATAACGTTTTTTGTTGTCCTTGGTGACAATATATGGGTGAGTCGTGAAAGTCTTCTATAACTTTGGTGATATATTTCCTGGGTATAACTAGTTGGTCCTTGTTGTCCTCTTGATCTTGTCTGTATAGGAGTCCTTCTTTGTCGATGTAATATTTTTGTTTTGTTTCGTCCTCTTGGTTTAACTGTTGTACTGTGCTAATGCAGAAATCGTCGTGTTTTTGTTCTTTCTTCAATAATTCTTTGTCCCACAGTGGTTCCCATTCTTCTTCTTCCTTGATTATTTGGATTTTTCCTGTGTTTTTTGCTGGTGTCGGTTTCAGTATGCTTACTTTGGTGGTTGACCCGTAGAATGTGAATTGTATCATCTTTGTGATTTCGTGCCAGCTTAATCCTGGAATTTGTTCTTGACTAGCTATGAAGGTTATGCGTTTTTCCGCGTTCTCTTCGCATTGTTTTTTTAGCTTTTGGATAATATTCCACATTATTTCATATGATGTTTCTTCTTTGACTGATGTCCTATTTAATGCTACGTAGAATTTCGTGTCTAATGTGTCCCATTCTTTGACCGATTCTATTTGTTCCTGTGAGATGTCCGGTAAAGTGTATATGTTTTCTATCTTTTTAATTAGTGATTCCTGATTAGGTCTGTTTTTTGCTAGTAGGAGGGCTATTGATTCTTCTTCTTGGATGTAGTCTAGATTTCCTTCTTTCCAGTTTATTGTGTCCTTTCCTGGTAGGTCGTTTTCTGCAATATACTGTAAGTAGTCTTCGTATGTGGTTTCTATGTAGTTGCATGTTTTGTCGTACATTCTGCTTAGTGCGTCCGCGTTTCCATGTCTTCTTCCCATTCTGTGTATTACTTCGAAGTCGTATTCTGCCAGTGTTAAGGCCCACCGTGTTAGCCTAGAGTTTGGGTCTTTTAGTGTCAGTACCCATTTTAGTGCTCTGTGGTCTGTTATTATGGTGAACTTTGTTCCGTAAATATAGCATCTGAAAGTTTTGATTCCGAAAATAACGCCTAGTAATTCTTTTTCTGTAGTTGAGTAGTTGGTTTCTGCTTTGTTTAGTGTTCTGCTCGCGTATGCTATAGGTCTTTCTCTGCCCTCCCTTATTTGACTCAATATTGCTCCTACGCCTATGTTTGACGCGTCGGTTGATAGCAGGAAGGGTTTGGTGAAATCGGGGAATATTAGTACTTTATCTGAGGTTAGTGATGTTTTTAATTGGTTCATTGCTGTTATTACGTCTTCCGATACTTTGAACGGTGTGTCCTTTTTTGTTAGGTTCACTAGTGGTGCTGCTATTTCTGTTATATTTGGTATAAAACGTCTGTACCAGTTTACTAAACCTAGAAATCCTCTTACTCCTTTTACATTCTTTGGTAGGGGGTATTTGTGCACTGCCTCCAGCTTTTGTGGGTCCGGAGCTATTCCCTCTTGTGAGATAATGTGTCCCAGATATTTTACTTTTTCTAGCATGAATTTACATTTTTTTGGTTTTAGTTTAATGTTGGCTTCTGAAAGTCTTTCGAACACTTCCTCTACTTTCTGTAAGTGATCCCTGCTTCCCGCGTAATTGAATATGATGATATCATCTAGATATACCATACATTTTATTCCTGTCAATCCTCTTAAGGTGGCGTTCATGAATCTCTGGAACGTTGATGGTGCGTTTACTAATCCGAAAGGCATTTTGGTGTATTCGTAGTGTCCTTGGTATGTGCTGAATCCTGTTAACGGGATGTCCTCTTCTTTCATGTCTACTTGGTGGTATGCTTCCGCTACGTCGATTACCGAAAATAACGTTTCGCCTCCCGCTTTGTATCCTTGAAGTAGGTCTGATACGTTAGGTAGTGGGTAGTATTCTTTCTTGGTTACCGCGTTCAGAGCTCTATAATCTATACACATTCTTACTTTTTCTTCTCCTTCTGGGGTCTGCTTTACTACCAAGACAACTGGTGCTGACCATGGGCTAGAGGATGTTCTGATTACCTTGGATGCTAGTAGCCTATCGATTTCTTTTTGTAGTGTTTCTCGTTGATGGTAAGGTATCCTATATGGAGCCTTGCATATTGGTTGAGCGCCTGGTTCTAGAGTTATGTGGTGTTTGACTTTCGTGGTGCTTGTCAGAGTTTCGTCGTTATCCGTAAATAGATGGTGGTACTTTTGTATCAGCTTGACTAGTTCTTCTCTGCTTTGTGTGTCCATGTGGTTTAATTCGAAGTTATTTCTGATCCAGTCGTCTGTTTTAATGTCGAATTTTCTGATTGTGCCCTGTATAGTATTGTCAGTTGGTTTTTCTTCAGAGCATTCGTAGGCTTTCCCTATCTTAGTGCCTTTCGTGAGATTTATTTCCTGCGCCGATGTATTGATTATTCTTACTGGAATTTGTCTTTGATTTTTCGATATGCTGTTTGCTAATCTGATTGTGTGTTGTCCGTATTCTTGAGTTTCGCATACGACTGTATTTCCTTTTATCTCATGTTTTAGGATCCCTATTGTGTGAACCTCCGTTAGTGCTGGTATGGTCAAACTGTCCTCCGTGTATATGTCTGTGCTGGTTCTTGTGCATTCTGTTCCTTCTCTGCTATTCCTGATGTCTTCGGTTGTTTCGTTTTTTCCGTTTTCTTTCTTCGAGTCTGGGTCTGTGCGCCCTTTTCCGTTCATTATTGGTTTTTGGTTTGTGTGTGTAGTTTCTCTTCCTACGGTTATGTCCGTGCTTGTAGTTTCCTTTATTTTTCCTACATCTTTATTTAGGTCTACTTCTGGTTTGGTTATTTCTTGTCTGTACATTGATTCCACTGTTTTTAGCCATTTCTGCCATGCTTCTTTCTCCCTCGCGTTTTCTTGATCCCTTGTTGCCGTTATTTTTCCGTATGCCTCTGTCCGCCTTTGTCTATAATTATTCAGCAAATCTCTGATTTGTCTTGGGTTCATTAGTGGTATTTTACTTCCCCATATTTCTAATGTTGGTTTTCCTCTGTATGAAATAGTTGCCTCGTGTTCTTCTAGGAAATCTCTTCCTAATAGTACTGCTGTGTCTCCCATTATACCATCATCGGCTGCAATTACTTCCGTGTGAATATTATAATCCATTTCTGTTGTTGCTATGGCTATTTGTGTTGATCCGTATAAGTGGATTGTGTGTCCCGTTATGCCTTTTAAGGTTAATTGGTCTGTGATCCGTGTGTCTAATTCGTTGTCTGCTACTATGGATTCACTTATTAGTGAGTATGCTCCGCCTGTGTCTATCATACAGGGTTCGGTTTTACCGTTTATTCTTAGGAGTACTATATACGGGGGTTCTTCGCTTTTACTTATCGTCGGTCCGTTATGATGCATTGTTTTTATCTGGTTTTTCTTGTCTTCTTCTTTGTTACCCTTTTGTGTTGCCTGTTGATTCCAGTTTTTTTCTGTGTGAGTCCAGTTTTTTCCCCTAGTTTCCGATTGACCACTTGTTTGGGGAGTAACGGTGGTCCTTGTTAGTTTAAATGTTTTCTTCCGTCTTCCTTGTTTATGTGTCCTCTCTCTGTGGACTGTCCTCTTCTGTTCTCTTCTCTTTGGAGCCTTTGTTTCTCGTTTGCATGTGGTGCTTCTCTGTTCCAAATCTTTTCTCTGGAATTCCTTTGTCCGCTGTATTCCCCGTAGTTATTTTGGTGCGTTGTGATTCTTCTTCCTTGATCCCATTGCTTTGTATTCCATTGTTTATTTTCTTCACTTAACATTTTCTTTCTGCAGTTCTTAGCCCAGTGGCCCTGTTTTCCGCAGTAGTGGCATACATCTCTATCTGTTAATGGTTCCTTGGATTCTTTGTTTCTACAATACGCTGCCCAGTGTCCCTGTTTCCTACATATTTGGCATTTTTCTCTATTTTTTCTTCTTCCGCTTCTCTTGTTCTGCAGTTTGATGCCCAGTGGCCTCGTCTGCCACAGTACATACATTTCGCGCTATGTCTACATTCTTCCGCTTCATGTCCTGATTTGCCACATGCTGTGCAACTCCGTTGCTCATTCGTAAAAGCGACTCTGTGGCCATTATTCCTTCCGCTCACCATTGTGGCTGCCGTTTCTTGGCAACTTACTATCTCCTCTGCTTCTTCTAGTGTTAGGTCATCTTTGTGCAATATGTAGAATCCTACTTCTCTAAGCAGGTCCTTTCTTAGCCCTACTTTGAATTGGTTCATCAGTACCGTGTTGTGTTTCTTTTGAATGTTCGGTATCTGTTCTCTGTTCGTTCCTTTTATGTCTTCCTCCAATATTTTATTCCCTATGAGCCGTAATCTTGTGCAGAAAGCTGCTACATCTTCGTCGTGCCTCTGGTAGCATTGGACTAGCTGCATCCACCAGTCCGCGATCGATTTCCTTGGGACGAATTTCCTGAGTATTTTCTCCTTAAATTCAACATATGTTGCTGTGTCTAATCTTGAGTCGGCTTTGAAAAAATCGTGGGCTGCGCCTGCGAGTTTGAATTTCAGTAGTGTTAGTGTTTCTGTTTCTGACCATCCGTCGAGTTTGGCCCTTAGTTCCAATTTTTCTATATATCTGGCTGCGTCTTTTCCCGTGAAGTCTGTTAAAGTTGAGGCGATCACCCCTAGTGGTGGTGCCTGTGGTATCCTTAGTGCTGCTGGCATATTACTCGAATCCCCTGTGGACTCTAACGGCATGTTGTTTTATTAGCTGGCGCGAGTGTTACTTACCTAGATGGTTTTGAAATGGATAGTTGGGAAAATAAAGACAAATAATTATTAATATTGTAATATATAAGAATCGGTATTATTCACTTTAACTAGCCCTGAACCAAATTTAATTTAACTTATTATTTTGCGTTTAAAGCGTGAATATTTCCTAACACCTTTTCTCAAATCGTTAATGTCTAGTTCATTTAGAGAATAGTCCGTTCGTTAGTAAAAATATATCCAAATTTCCTGTAAAACCTTTTATATCTCCCGGACGTGCAGCTTTCCTCCGTACTATATTTTATATTGCTATTTTTGTCTTGTGCGGAAGCTTGTTGCTGACTTTGCGAATTCCTCACCTGTATATTTGCTGTTTTTCATCCGTTGTCTAAATGTTTATGTATTAAAATAGATTTGGATTCAACGTTCGTTTGTAATAAATAGAATAACTGAGTAAGCAGATATATCTGATTGAAATTATATCACTTTGGTTATATATTAGTTTTGATTAGACCTATGTCGCAATATTTATTTTATGATATGAATATGAAATTAAAAATAACGTATGTATCAAATGTAAATTATGTAGGTGAAATTTACACGGCCTTAATTAATGTAATTGAATGTAACTATCTCCTCCTACCTTTTGGGCTTCTACGATGCCTGAAATGGGTAGTTTAATTGGGATAGAGAAGAAAAAAAAGGATTATTGCCAGGATTTCCCCTCTTGTTAACCTCTGCTGTACGGACTCAGTATCTGGAGCACCGCTGTCACCACTCTAATGAATATGAATATGTATCACTATTATCCCTATTATTTACTGATGTCACCACTCTAATAAATGGGTATTTTCTTTTTCGTTCTTATGGTGAAGCCGTGATAAACTCAGCCGATGTTGCTGATATCCCAGGCTGTCACCAATCTAATAAACACCACTATGTAGCTACCGAAGATAATAATCGCTGTCACCAGTGTAATAACTTGTATTGTATCGAATCGGTATTATCCTATAGTTCCTAGTAGTATCCTATATCTGGGGTAATATATATAGTAGTTCTCTGTTACCAGTGTAGTAACTCTATCTATCGTCTCTTTTTTCTCTAACTGTATAGCTGCTGTCACCAGTGCCTGATGGCACAAAAAAAAAATTATAGAACCCGGGATTCTCCCTGCGGAATTTCCTCGAGGAAGGGGGGTTGTTCCGGGCTCGAGCGGTCGAAGACGTCGTGGGGCCCCTTGGGCTTATACAGTGTGCCAAGCCCGAGTTCGTAGTGCAGGGTTAGCTGGTCCGACCTATTTGACGGGTATGGGGTAGTGAGGATTGAGGTTTATGGAGATAATTGAAAGGTTAGAGCATATGATAACAATATATTACAAAAAAAACAAAACTGTGTCAAATAACCTCCGAAAGTAAACTAGAATTAGCGGTACCTGAACTATGACCTCTATTTCTAGTATAAACGTCTACCAAACTATATGATCTAGGATTTAACTAAAATTCTCAAGTGTACAATATAAAATATCTCTGAAATGGGTTTAACTTATGGATCTCCAGTGCAACGGAGAATATCAATATGTTTGACTAAAATCCCTAGTGTAACGTAAATAACTCTAAAAAAAAATTACATATAGTGGAAAAGATCTCTAATGTCGAATTAGGTATAGTATCGAGCCAAATGTAGTTATATCTACGTAGTTTGATTAAACTAATTAGATGATAAAGAGATAATATGCACAAAAAAAAATCTCTGAATATAACTAGATAAAATGCCCCTATACTCTTGGGCCTTAGCGGTAGATGAAGGGCGCTGATGTATAAGAACACTCGATATGACTGAACACCTTGTAGAGTCCCTTAACTTTCTTGGGTTACCCGATTTAGTCAAAGGAAAAAATATAATAACACAAACCAATATTCAATATAATAAATGAATTTGAACTTTTAAAAACTTACGTTTCGAAAATCCCACAGGTCACATAAATATTCACACTATTACTTTTTGAGGGTGAGGGTCCGTCAAGACTCAGACTTGCCTCACCAGGGGAGAGATAATACCTATCTCACCGACTGACTGACGGACTGACTGTCCCTTTTCCTAATATTTTTTCCATATTTATTTCCGTAATTCACCTTCAATGAAGGTTAATTATTCATATTTGTTTATTTCGTGGTTTACCAAACTGACCTGTTCGTGATATCTAATATTGTGTTAACCTTTGTTTTGTTTGTATATTTTCCTTTGGTTGAGGTCGATAATTAATAACTATTTTGAATTAAAAAACGAAATTCTATAGTGTTAGCCTTGTTTTGTTTAAATGTTTTAATTTATTTGAGGTCGGTAAATTTGATAACGATTTTGAATTAAAAGAAATTATCTATATAGGGTGTTTTTAGAACTTGTGTCATATCTCGTGTTTATTACACTACTATGGAGTGACAACTGTACGGGGCAAAATAAGAAGAGAATGGTAATATTTGTTTTGGTGTTTCTTGTTCTCCATCAAGTTTTTGACACAATAGAGTATAATTTCCTTATTAGTAGCCACAGCTTTATGTGTTGTGATAGGGACTTCGCTCTGATTGAGAAAAGGAAACGCGTAATGAAGACAATAATACCCAATGATTTACACGAAGTGATAACTTCCGCAAAATATGATCCTTCTTTTCAAGTTATTGACATGTCCGTAAATAGATTTTGGAATATACAAGAAGCTGCTGATACGTATCTCAACACAAAAAAATTGAATATAAGTAAAGCGATAAGAATAAAAGTTGATTGTAATAATCCAACGATTCTTCAAATGAAAGAAACCTTCTCCGATATCGAGGCATGGAAACCAGTCAATATACTGAAAAACGGAAAAACTCTTGAAGACCTAAAATCTGCAAAATTATCACTTTTACCCCCTGAAAATAAGATTTCTGTGAATAAAAAAAAATCATTAACGTCTATGATTCCTTACCTGGAAAATCCTGAACATAAAGCATTTTACAGAGAACTTCTCAACATACAAGAGGAAAGCTTGGGACCTAGTAGCAGTTCCACTCACCTCTAGTTGGTACTTATAACCTATAAATTAAGTGGCACTTAGGACTCATCTTTTGTTATTACTTATAACCTTTGCTAAATTCATAACTTGGCACTTATGCCTTTTCAGTTTTAGTTAAACAAAATAATATTAATTTGAATGTTATAATAAAATTTTTAACCTAATATTTTATGAGTTACTTCTTCCACTTGTTAGGAAATGTTGTGAATTTTTTCAGGTAAAAGGTACAAAAAATACATTTGATACACTTGTTTTCTTGATTATCTCATATTTATGAATTTGGTACTTAGTGCGTTTGGTACTTCCACTCTTCAATTGATGTTTATTGATTCCTCAGTTACTACGATCCTATCGACTTCTGAACCATTATTTCTTCCTACTACGTCTTCATTCTCTTCCAATTTTGAATTTGACTGCAAAACATCGCGGTTATTTTGACACTTGTTGGAGGCAATGACATTTTTTTTGGTCACCGAAAAATGATTACTAGATTTTTTAACTCTGGTTGATATATATTTTGTACGTATTGGTTTCACTCTATTGGTCACATCAGATATTTTGGATCTACCCTCAGTTGTCTTGTTGGCGAGGTAAGTACCATTTTTACGGTTCTGGAGAGTTTGTCTTTAAAATTTTTACTCAAATCGGCTACTGATGTGTGATTTCCGTTATCATCTTCATCATACAAATTGTCTATATTAGTATTGTTAGAGTATGTCACACCGTTAGTATAAATAACTTCCATTTGGTCGTTTACTTTTTCATTAGATGTCTCCAACTCTATTTGGGGTAAACCAGTTTTATATTTTGTTTTGGTCAAAGATAATTTATGGGTATAGGAATCGCAACATTCTCTAGCATAGTCATCTTCTCCAGTATTCCTATGAATGGGACATCATCTGGCTGGTGGTGATCTATATTTTTTAGTACACTGAGGCCCAAAAGCTTGTTGGAGGCATAATTTATAAAATTGTCAACGCATGTATTATCAGAAGGCACACATTTTGAATAAGAGAATGAAGATGTTAAATAAGAATTTCGGAAAAAGGAAAGATCACATGTTTTAGGGCCTGTAATGTGAGAAAGTTTGGAAGGGGTAGAAGAAGTAGGTTTCTTATGATTAGGTTTAATAAAAAGTTCTTCTAGGGGCTTAGAACAGGGAAACGTACCGAGAAAAGATGAAGCGTTTCCTTTTTGAATTGCAATGCTTATTTGTTGTAAAAAGAACAAAGTTGCTCTTGAATCATTGGTTTCTACTGATATTTTTTTTACCGATTTCTTTAATGAATTTAAAGCTTCATGACCGAAAACACCAGAGGTTTCAATTGCTACAGGAATAAAAATGTAAATGTTTTCCAAATTTTTGTATTTATTGATTTTGAAAGTTTTGCCTTCTAATGCTGCAGCGCTTGCGGAAGTAGATGTGGATCGGACATGGGACGGTGCCAAAGTGTCAGTGCAAGTGAAATCCCATATAACTGGTCTGCCGCGTAGCCATGGAATGAGGGTCATACCATCTGGACGTTTACCGTCGTCGTGGCAAGTACCTAACGGTTCCAATGAACAGGCGATCTTTGCAGATGACAGGCTTCGTTTTATTAGGTCATTTACTGCAGAATGACGTGAAAAACGGCCGGCACTCAATTTGCAGCTTAGGCCGTGTCTGCCATATTCATCAACATCAGCTCCGCAACGACAGCGATTTACACAAATTTGACAACCTAAACGGAGACCAATAGAAATAAGGAAACTTTCGTTATCTAAAAGCGTACCTAATGGGGCCGACGGTATAGCGTTTAACCATGCTCCTGAAATGCTGCATTCAAACGAGCCTTGTCTGGTAAATTGATAGCTTTCTGAAGCAGATTTTCTTTTTCAATGTTCAATAAAGGTATATCCCAGGATTTTTGAAAGGATTTATATTCATCGGGTACAACTTTGTTAGACTTTAATGACCAAATATTTTCTGCCTCCATTAATAAAGGGTCTTGTGTGTGGAAAAATATAGGCAGAATGTAATTAATGAAATTTCTTGAACTATTTAATGATGACAAAAAAGGAGAAAGACCTACTGAAACGATTGAGCGAATTCCTAAACCATCATATGAAACAGGTAGTGAAGCTTGTTTCCAAGAAGGGTCCTCTAATTTAATGTTAATTAATTATTCTAATGAATGACGAATGGTATTGTCAAAATTGATCAAGATGTCATTATGTAACCAGGTCGGACTACATCTTAAGATATATGTTAATTTTGGAATTAATAGGCAACTCTTGAGAAGGTAATAAGCAATATGTGTCGGTAACCAGGATAAACGAGTTGACATTTTTTTGAAAAAGGTTAGTTTTTCATTGAAAGCTGATAGAAAGGATTCGTTCAATAACGGAGCATCTAATAGGAATGAATTTTGTCTGTTGGTAATTGTTATGTCTGGTGATACAGAATTAAATTTATCAATGGTTAGATTATTTGGTGATTCTAAGAAAAATAACTCGCATTTGCTGAAATTGAGTTCAAGACCAATATCCTTGGAATTGTTTATAATATAGACAAAAGACTTGCACACGGAATTAGTATTACCACCTAAAGAACCGTCATCAAGGTACCAAGCATTGAAGTCTGTGTCAATGTTGCTTATAAGTGTGTGTATCGATATGCGAAAAAGGAGAGGTGCCAAAGGGTCCCCTCGTTGGACACCTCTTTCCGAATAAATGATGTTTTCGCCAAATAAAAGATATGAAGGGAATCGATAACATTGATTGATAAAAGGAAACATTTGAGGTAGAATATCTGCTACAAGTTTTAATAAAAGATCGCGATGAATTGCATTGAAAGCATTTTTAAAATCTATTTTCTAAAAAACTTTATTATTAACGTCTGGATGATTAGATACGCAACGTCTTGCTGCATGTGCAACTACTTCACAACCACCTTTCGACTCGAAACCAAATTGTAATGGACGAAATAAATATCCTAATTTTTCTCTGATGTTTGAACAAATTATTTTCGCTGCTAAACGACGATAAACTGTAAGCAATTGGTCTGATACCTCCTGCTTTTTTAGTTAAAGCTAATAGTGACGCTCCGAATAAAATAGGACGAATATTGATGTGTGATTTAAAATAAAATTACATAATTTACACAAAGATGATAAGGAATTTTTTTCCTGAAGGGCCATCACTGTAACTTATTAAATCTTGTAGATGTGAAGGTCTTAAAGAGTCTAAACCACCAGCAGGACTTGTTTTAAAAGAGTTTATTGCGTTACTCGCAAATTCTTCTGTTATGAGAAAAGAAATAGAATCTGACCTCAGAGTAGGGAACGTACTATTAAGTTTCTCTAAAGGATGTTATTTATTATAATACAAATCAATTTTCAATCATGTATCGAGTACTCCGATGAAAGGCGTCATCCGGGGAAATAATATAATTTTCTAGCATGTTGCCTTCTATTTCAATGACATGAATCTTTTATGCTATTTTTCGCAATTCAATATCCTTATTCCCTCTTACAAGAGGTTTTAATTGTCTCTCATTTTAGGATTAGGTAATATGAGACACATTTTAATAAGGAGTCATTACTAGCTCCAGGTTTTATGCAGGTATAGTGTAATTATTGCATTATCCATTAAATGATTCTAATCACTTTTATCAAAATCATTTAGTAAATTCCAAAACTCAACACAAAGCTGGTTATACAGTGACGAACAGGAAATATATTATTTATAATTAAAAGTATTATTACAAACCACTTTTTGTCATGAAGATAAGAAAATCTTTCAGTAAAACGGGAAATACGATTTAGTTATTCAGTTTTTTTAAAATGAATATGTGTGTTTTTGTCATTATTAAATTATTATTGGTGGTATTAGTGAGAAGTGAAAATTCGGGCGAGTGGACAATTTTAACGGTTAATGCTGAACCTTATTTTTTGAACATTGATGGTTCTATTACAAATGAACAATTCGGAATTTCAAGTTCTCTTCCCATTGGCTCTTGTGATTCAATTGCTTGTAACTTTATAAATAAATATGATAATGAAGCAGCTTTGGAAGTCAGTGATTCGATACAAAAAAATGTGATACAACCAATCATCCTGAAAAAGAATATATCTAAAATATCCGTACATAAAATTGACAAGTTTTGTTCATCGTACCACGAATTATTAACATTTTCCAAATCTAATACTGGATATTATTTTCTACGTCGTAGAAATTTACTTTACATTTGGGATGCTAAACTAAATATACTACAAAGTTGCTATAAAGGATTCGCTAGAGAATCTATTTCAAATGATGCTAAAGTATCAATCATATTCGAATCCGAAAACTCCAGTTTCACACTTGAAATTAAAGATCGATTAAGAGAAAACGTATGGACTACAGATCGACCTGCTTTATTTGTAACTAACGCAACCTCAATTGAATCATATTATTCTTCCTCCAATTATTACTATGATTGTGATGGATTTTTCTACATAACACATTTCAAGTTTTTCACTGTAAAACCTAAACAAGAATCAATTAATGTGACATATATTATTATAGCAGCATGTGTATCCACGATAATTATTATCATCATAGGAATAATTTTTTTATATGTATGTAAAAAAAGACGAGATGCTTTAAATCAGGGAGAATATATCGAACCACATCTCTATGAAACACCAAAATTTATTGAACCTGCAGTTAGTCATGTAGAGAAGCAAGTTCTACCACCAAAACAAGTTTCAAATCCACAACCTTTTATATATGATTACGTTTACGAAGATTCCAGGCCTAGAAATCTAATAGGGGGCTTAATAAAACCAATACCACCAGCAAAACCTGTCAAACCAACACAACTGAAGCAAAAATCTGAAGAGAAGGTGTATGATTATCCGTTTGCCACTTTTACTAAATAGTGATGTGCTATAGTTATATTGACTCTTTATGAACAACTGAATCCAGTGCAAGTCAACTATATTTGCATACCGAAGTATGCTAAACTCAAACATACAAAGGCAGTGTGTTCAACAAACGCACGCAACGATGACGTGTCAAAAAGTTCTCAGTTAAAAAGTTTACTGTACAATTTAAAACTTTGTGATATTATTTAACGAGAAAATAGCCAATTATTATTATTAAATTGTCAAATATGTGCATGAAGTTTTTCTATGTCCTCGGAAAGTAAAGTAATAGTGTCAATTACTGAACACACTATTTACCACCAACAATCACAATTACATTGTTTGACGCGCGCTTCGATAACAAAGTTATCGTCTTCAGAAACCGAAGGTAAATTAAAATTTATCTAGCTTTGTCCTACATAATACTAAATTTGATTCACAAATACAATTATTCTCGCGGAAAATATTCCCAACGGGAAAAAGTTCACATTTAATTTTATCTAATGAACTATAAAGTGTACAATAAGGAATTGATCCTTTGACTATATTTATACTATGATTATATCTTACTAATTCAATACTTTCAAATGCGTCTATTGTTGGATACAGTTCTTAACAATTTCACATTAGTGTTTTAAATGAAACTCACGGTTTCTAGTTAATTCCACAATATAATAAATGTTTTTGAAAATTCTAAACAATTGTTTCGATAAATCAATATCATCGTCAGAATGACAGAAGTTACATTTCATTTGATGCCTACCTGATGTTTAGTAGTTATTTTTTGCTAGACCAAGAAGTGACCTAACTTGTGATTGACTTAATATATGTTAATAGAAAAAAATTAGAAGATGTGATATTACAAATATTGAAGCTTAAATATTATTAGCCGTATGGTGATATGCTGGATATCATTTTTCCAATTAAGATCAGTATAACTGTGCAATGATATAGAAAACCAGGAAAACTATATCTGCTGATCTTTACAATTATCACTTAAGAAGATAGTTTATTAGTGGAGAACTCCCTAGATTTAACTGTTCATTGACAACTTCATATTGTGGGTTTCTTAAATGTCTTCTAATTTCCAATTCCTCAAGGAAATCCAGTTCTTGTTTCTTTTCACAAAAATGCAGTAATTCTAGTTTTGTGTTAGGTGTCAATGAATAATTGGGGTCAAGTAGAAGTTTTGCGTAGTGGGATTTATCTGGTTGTTTCAATCTGTACGCTCGTAAGTGTACACTGTATCGGATTTCAAAATTCCTAAGGGTCTGACCCAAATAGACAGCATTACATTCTGGACATCTGAATTTATATATACCTGACTTCTTTAATAGTGGTATTTTTGTTTTTACATTTAACAATTTTGTACTAACGTTACTTTCTGTTTTAAAAGAAATTGTTGTATTCGTTGCTGAAGATATTATCTTTGAAATATTATTAGAAATATTTCCTGCATATGTGATTGTTTTATAAGTTTTTATTTCATCAGCTTGTTTAGTAAATACTAGTTGTAATGCCACTTTTTCCTCTTTTTTACTAATTAGCTTATTTATCATATCTAATAGATAACCGTTTGATGTTGCTATTTGTCTAATTGTATTAATCTCTCTATCAAAATTACATTTGTTCATAGGAACTGAAAAAGCTCTATGTATCATTGAATTATATGCCGCTAGTCTATGTGACATAGGATAACTAGAATTGAATGGAATTGTCACATCAGTCTGTGTTGGTTTTCGGTAAATTGAATAATCAAGTACATTATTAACTCTTTGAATTTTTAAATCAAGAAAATTGATGGAGCTATTTTCTTCAATTTCTAATGTAAATTGTGTGAATTTTTGGGTGTAAATTATTGATGTGGTTGAAAAATACATCTAATTTTCGTTCACTACCCATAAAAACAAGCTAATATGTCGTCTACATATCTATACCAAAATAAAACATTTTTCGAAATATTGCTTTCAAAGATCTTTCTTTCTAAATTGTCCATAAAAATGTTTGCTAAAATAGGTGATATAGGGCTTCCCATTGGTAAATCTTCATTTTGAATATATATCTTATTGTGAAAAGTGAAATAATTCTGATTAATGCATACATCAAATAAATGAAGTATATCTGATATTATTCCTGAATTAATATTTTTATCTTCTAGTAATTTTCTTACAAGTATTAGACATTCTTTAGGAGAAATTTTAGTGAACATATTAGTTACATCGAACGAAATGAGTTTATAGTTATCTTGCAAGTGGATTGCTTTCAACTTTTTGATTAGTTCTATTGCATTTCTAATTGAGTACTGAGATTCATATCCGTAACTATTGAGTATATTGTTGAGCCTCTTTGCCAATATATTATTAGGAGTATTAACATAAGAAACTACAGGTCTAATTGGTTTCGTTATTTTATGTAATTTAACGGTTCCATATAATTGCGGACAATGAGGATTCTTATGTATGATAGACCTTTTTTCGTAATAACTTAAAAGATAATTTGAATTATTAACAATATCCCTTACATTATCAGGAAACTTTTTTGTTGGGTCTGCTTTAAGAGCTTTTATATCGCTAGATTCTATAAAGGTATATATTTTGGAATTGTAATTTTCAGTCGTCAAAATGACAGTAGTGTTCCCCTTATCAGATTTTGTAACTGTCAGGTTATTATCTTCTACCTCCTTTTTGATTGCATTTAAAACTGTAATGTCATTTTTTGTTTGACGTTTAACTTTTGAAGGTTCAATATTTTTGATTGAATTGGCAATTTTTAATTTCTCATGAAGAAAATTATTTGAATTAGATTTTAAAGCTATTTCTGACTCTGTAGCTATAATTTGTTTAATATTATTCGTAAATTTTGGTGCTACGCTGTACTTTAAACCTTTATTTAAAAATTCTATTTCACTATCTGTAAAATTAGTGTCTGAAAGGTTTTCAAATCGTTGTGCAAAGTGTGTTGGTATGTAGGTACTTACAGTTTCATGATATTTTGAGTACTGAAGTTTATGTTGTGTGTGTTCAAGATTCTGTAGCTTATTTTCTTGTTTCTTAAATTTCTTATGCTTCATCGTGCTGACACTTTCTCTAATATTGTCATCCAAACAGTCAAATTCTACTGGATGTAATTGGAATGTGAGATCTGAATGTACAACTTTTATGTAGTTGTCTAAGGAGTCTCTAACTTTGAACCATTTCCTACATTCTCCTTTTATCCAAACTCGTTGAGCACATTGTATAGCTTTTTGTGCTTGTGGTGTTTTAGTGTGACATTTTATATTCACATAATTTGGTATTACCTTTTCCTAAGGCATTCTTGGTTAAACCAAATGTTTTGTGACGTTTTTGTAGTAACTTCTGATACAGTCGGGTCAAATCTTCTCTCGAAGATTTTTTAATGAAATTAACTGTCTCGACCCTTACTTCGTGGAATCTGCTCATATTGTTTTTAAATGAAACTCACGGTTTCTAGTTAATTCCACAGTATAATAGAAGTAATTGAAAATTCTGAAAAATTGACAATTGTTTCGATAAATCAATATCATCTTCAGAGAGGCTCAACAATATACTCAATAGTTACGGATATGAATCTCAGTACTCAATTAGAAATTCAATAGAACTAATCAAAAAGATGAAAGAAATCCACTTGCAAGATAACTATAAACTCATTTCGTTCGATGTAACTTATATGTCCACTGAAATTCCTCCTCAAGAATGTCTAATACTTGTAAGAAAATTACTAGAAGATAAAAATATTAATTCAGGAATAATATCAGATACTCTTAATTTATTTGATGTATGCATTAATCAGAGTTATTTCACTTTTGACAATAACATATATAGGTATTCAAAATGAAGCCCTATATCACCTATTTTAGCAAACCTTTTTATGGACAATTTAGAAAGAAAGATCTTTGAAAGTAATATTCCGAAAAATGTTTTGTTTTGGTATAGATATGTAAATGACATATTAGCTTGTTTTATGGGTAGTGAACGACAATTAGATGTATTTTTCAACCACATCAATAATTTACACCCAAAAATTAAATTTACATTAGAAATTGTAGAAAATAGCTCAATCAATTTACTTGATTTAAAAATTCAAAGAGTTAATAATGTACTTGATTATTCAATTTACCGAAAACCAACACAGACTGATGTGACAATTCCATTCAATTCCAATCAACCTATGCCACACAGACTAGCGGCATATAATTCAATGGTACATAGAGCGTTTTCAGTTCCTATGAACAAATGTAAGTTTGATAGAGAGATTAATACAATTAGACAAATAGCAACATCCAACGGTTATCCATTAGATATGATAAATAAGATAATTAGTAAAAAAGAGGAAAAAGTGGCATTACAACTAATATTTCCTAAACAAGCTGATGAAATAAAAACTTATAAAACCATCATATATGCAGGAAATATTTCTAATATAATTTCAAAGATAAGACAAAATTGTTAATTGTAAAAACAAAAATACCACTATTAAAGAAGTCAGGTATATATAAACTCAAATGTCCAGAATGTAATGCTGTATACTTGGGTCAGACTTTTAGGAATTTTGAAATCCGATACAGTGAACACTTACTAGCATACAGGTTTGAACAACCAGATAAATCCCACTACGCAAAACATCTACTTGACACCAATCATTCATTGACACGTAACACAAAACTAGAAGTGCTGCACATTTGTGAAAAGAAACAAGAACTGGATTTCCTTGAAGAATTGGAAAGTAGAAGACATTTAAGAAACCCACAATATGAAGTTGTCAATGAACAGTTAAATCTAGGGAGTTCTCCACTAATAAATTGTCTTCTTAAGTGATAATTGTAAAGATCAGCAGATATAGTTTTCCTGGTTTCCTATATCATTGCACAGTTATACTGATCTTAATTGGAAAAATGATATCCAGGATATCACCATAGGGCTAATAATATTTAAGCTTCAATATTTGTAATATCACATCTTCTTCTTTTTTCTATTAACATATATTAAGTCAATCACAAGTTAGGTCACTTCTTGGTCTAGCCAAAAATAACTAGTTAACATCAGGTAGGCATCAAATGAAATGTAACTTCTGTCATTCTGACGATGATATTGATTTATCGAAACAATTGTCAATTTTTTAGAATTTTCAATAACTATTGTTATATTGTGGAATTAACTATAAACCGTGAGTTTCATTTAAAACACTAATATGAGCAGATTCCACGAAATAAGGGTCGAGACAGTTAATTTTACATTATATAAACTTATTCTACCCACTATGCAAATAAATATTACAGTTATGTTAATTCAACATCACATTGTGATAATGTTCTTCCTTTTTTTCCTCTTGTTCTCATCACATGCACATCTATACAACCGCGTATGCCCAGCTTGTGGCTGTTAACTTTTGTGATGTTTCAACTTAACTTCTCAGCGATGTTAAAGCGCTGCTTTTTTACATTACTGAGATGTAACTAGAACTCCCTCAAAAGGAAGTCTTTATAACGAACTAAAAACAACATTTCTGTTACATTCTGAAATGCCTTTTAACATCTTGTCGATGTTAATGCAATGTCTAAAAAGAACCATCTTATCAATGATCTAAATGAGATATTTCAAAAACCATACAGTGTATTCTCTTAGATGTTGTATGGACATTACTTAAACATCTAAATAATATACCTCAAACATTCTAGATGACATCATATAGATGTTTCTGTGCCTAATCAGCAAATACAGGGTGAACAACTAAGAACGCCGGCTGTCGGCCATATTTCAAAAAATAGTCATGGTACAGCTTTAAAAAAATACCTTCAGGAAAATGACCCTGAAAAATCGCTGGAAAATATTTTTGAGTTCCTAAAATATCTGCTATGGGGTGGAATGAACACTTAAAAACATAATACTGCGATTATCTCCAAAAAAGACATACTAAAGGTATCCTAGAAATACAATTTTTGATATATTGATGAGATTATGAAAAAATGTAGTTAGGGACTTTTTGTCCTTATTCTTCAAGTAAAGGGTGGGGGAAGGTTCAACCTAAAAAACAAATGTCGTAACACTTTTTTGTTTTTTAATCCATATCAATGTTTTTGGCGTCATTTGAAAGAGTTTTTCCTCTTTAATAAGATATGCTTAACAAAAACAACAAAATTGGACAATTTTGTCAGCGATATTTGAAAAAGTCGACAATTTTCCCATTTTTCTCGGAATTTTCAAATGTAATGAGGCATTTTTTAAATTCTGATGAAAAGGGGTTGAAAAATAGGAATCTATTCCAAGATATAAGATTTACAATATCAGATATAAAAATTTAAAAAATGCTTCAACTTACATTTGAAATTTGCGAGTGGATACAAAATTATCTAATTTTGTTATCAATCTTATTAAACAGAAAAACTCTTTTAAATGCAGCTAAAATCATTAATATCAGTTAAAAAACGAAAAAGTTATACATTTGTTCATAAGTTTGAATCTTCCCCACCCATTATTTGAAGAATAATTGCCAAAAATCTCCTTGATTAAATTTTTTCATAATCTCATCAAGATTTAAAAAATTGTATTTTTAGGACACCTTTAGTATGTTTTTTTGGAGTATTATGTTTTCGAGTGTTCATTCCACCCCTAGCGGATATTTTAGAGACAGCAAAATATTTTCCAGCAATTTTTCTGGATCACTTACCTAAAGGTAATTTTTTTGAAAGTTGTACCATGATTCTTTTCTGAGATGTGGCCTACAGTCGTTCTTAGTTGTTCACCCTGTACATTTAAAATAAAATACCAAAAAATGCAATAAAGGAATTAAAACTTTTATTCACTATTAATTAACAGTACAGTAAATTTGAAAGAAACAGGTACAAAATTAAAAAAAAATATCTTGTCCAGGAATCCAACCTAAAAAAAAGAAAATTGTGTAAGCATATTGCATAACAAGTGTGGAATGTGGAAACTATTGAACGCATTCAGTGAAAGCAAGAAATAAAAAAGGGTATATTAATCTGTAGTTGCCATAACGTAACATACTTTGAAACTGAATTAATGAAGTTTAACGGATACACATACATTACAGCTAGTTTACAGAAAATTTATTAGAATAGTTTTTTAATAATATTAAAACTAATAAAAATTTTACACTATAAAGATTTTATGAAACATTACGTTAAATCAACGTAAATCCAATCTGATTAAAGGAAATTCTATCGTTTACTTACGGTTACTTTTTCTTACGTAAGAGTGCCTCAACTATTCCATAACGTACACTTCAAAATCCTTATCTGTGAAACATTTAAAGGTGTTCTGAACAGCAGCTAATAAAACAATTACTTTAGATCAAATTGTGCCCATGGAGACACATGATCGATCATTTACCTTCTATTACATGCCTCACTCCGTTTGGCAGGTAAATTCAGGCATGAAAATTCCGGGGTTGGTAAATTGCGCACAGCGGTCAGTTTGTAGCCAGGTATACCCAAAATGTTTCTTTTTCATAGGTAAATTGCGCACAAGTGACCCTAAAGAGGGTCTAGGTAAATGGCATACAACTTTCTACCGATACCACGAATTTCAAAAGTTAGGTTAGGTTAGGTGAGATAGTTTACAAGAAGTGTTCTTTTCATCAACTTTTATTCGTTGATTATATCAGAAAGAAAAAGTTTTCAGGTATACCGGACTAAAGATACAATTTGACCGCTGTGCGCAATTTACCTATACAGAGACTTAATCCCCTGGCTGCAACTACCTGACGAACCCTTCCCAATTTTGGGAAATTTCATGACCACTGTGCGCAATTTACCTACGCCCGAAAATTCATACTTCTGTTTTGTACAAAATAATATACTATTAACATCTTGTTATTTTCATCCTGGAATATATTGTATATTAACATCGTGGAATTGTAACTTAATGAAAACTAAGCATTATTAATACACTGTATACAAAGAAAACTACTTATGAGGAAGAGATATGAACACGTTATCAAGTTAAATGAGTTTATAATTAATTGTGTCCAATTGAGTATCCAACAGCTGTGTTTCTACAATAATAAATAATTGAATTCTGTTCGTTGACTGGAGCAATCAGTGTCATAAGTTACATATTCTTCAACTAGATTAATATTGGTACAATTGTAAGGGACATCTACATCTTATTTATTGTATTTTCAAATGGAAATGAGCTTTTTAACAGAAAATTTCTGCTTTTAGAGTCTTAAACAGTCTCTAATTGTTCACAAGAATTGTTAGTATTAATGTTAAAATTTTCTAAATCTTCAAAACTATATTGATGGCTATGACTACTACCACAAAAACTAGAACTAGAGATACTTGATTCAATATTTCTTGTACTGTTTAATACAATGTCTGTATCAGACTATCGAAATAGTTACTCTCCTTTCTTTACATAATTACCAACTATGTGTTTTTTATTTTATTCATGTAAGTAGCTTCTGAAACATCTTGAAAATTGAAAATATTTTCTTCTAGATTCAAATCTCTGCCAACATTTGAGCATGTTTTATTATTAATAATAATATCTACCCTATTGCAATATTAAGTTTTTTGTAGGGTATAATGCATATCTAGGATTTGAAATATTGTGAAACGTTTTTAAAATATATTTACTAACTAAAATATTTTAAAAATTGAAAAAACCCTTATTTTGTAAACTCTATTATATAATGTTAGTGTACAATTCGGCCACCTGGAATTTCAATGTACAATAGCCGATTAAAGTATTGAATGAGTATCAGTTTTAATAATTATGATTTTGGAATAGGTACTTACCGATAACAACTGTTGTTCGTCCATTATAACAAGAACTATAACTAAGTATAGAAACTGTATCTAAGTAGGAACTAACGAAAACGAAGACCACTTTATTCAAGTACTTCTTGCAATTAAAATATAACACAAAACTGAAAGCCACGACACACGATCCGCCATGTCATGCTTGTCATTTGTTTCCAAAAATCATCTGTTTCTTTCGTTCGTCAGTTCCTCTTCTGTTTTCTTCTTTTTCTGTAATTTTATGAATACATCAATCAAACAACTCACCCAATTATTCTACTATGATGTTTAATATGAGATATTACTGAGAGTTTTATGAACATCGTGTATACGTAATCGCAGGAAGTTACTAAAAATTATTTCGAAAGATGTAAAAGTAACTGCAACTGATCATTTTAGAAACATTTTAATTTGTAATATTACAGTAATGTTCTGTATATAACATTAGTGAGAACTATACAAATTAACATCTTATGAATGTTTCCTATAGGAAGGTGCTTTTAAGAAGTTCATAGGATGTGTATGTCACTGCGAATTCAAGTATTATTGTGTATATCAAAAATATGTTATAATTACATGATATGGATGTTAATAGAGTTGGTAATAAAATTAAGACATGTAGGAGATATCTTATTAACGTTTGAAATAAACATCACGAAAAGTCTCTAAAAAGAACATCACAAAAAAGACTTGTTATGTTTCTGGTTTAGTGGGTGGTCTAGCCAAAAATAATTATGAAACATCAGATATGCATCACATGAAATGTAACTTCTGTCATTCTGATGATAATAGCAATAACGAGAGAATTGTCAATTTCTTAGAATTTTCAACATTTTTTCAATATATTGTGGGAGTATCTAGAAACAGTTTCATTTGAAACAATTTTTGGTCATTTTTGTAGAAATTTCGCTTTGTTGGCACAATACAGCTTTCGGAGTGTGAACAGGTAACCAATTTTATCATTGGATATTATTCTGGGGGTCTCACAGATGAATCCTATCGAATTCGTGCCCACCGAAGCCAGTAGAACGGGTCCCATAAATCCAGATATACTACATTTTTGGTAATTTTTGGAGAAATTTTGGAAAGTAGAGGAGGGGTTGAAAAATTAAAAAAGAAATTCGGTGCTCTCGACCAAATACAGAATGCTTTACTCAAAGGTCAATGCGTTCCGGGAATACCATGCAGTTATCTTTGTTCAACCCGTCGCGTCGTAGACTTTTTGTCTCAGGATGCTGTCGATTTGGGAATTTTGCTGCATTTTTTGCTCTGGCATTATCATCATACGCACCTAATACTTTTAATATATCAACATATTCTCGATTAGAATAACAACATTCCAATATTGAAACAAATGATTGTAGTTGACAGAACTGATCTTAAACTTTTAACATTAACATACCAACCTCTGCCTGTCATTTCGTTTTTGATAAAGTTTGAATTGAATTTCTGATCGTTGTTTTTATCAATAACACTGTAACTAAAGGGCCCCCTAAACGTAGCAACAAATTAGTTCAAGTTGTTTGTGCAGTTAAGTTTGACATACAAGTTGGTTCCCTACACAGTTCATTTTGCCATAAAACATGTATGTGTAACATAATGTTAGCAAACGAAGTTTGAACGTGTAGGGATGACTACTTGACACACTTGTTTGAAATACAAATTGAGATTTTTAAACGTAACAATAAGTATGTGCTGACAAGATTGAGTGAAATGTTTTTGCTGATATGTATGATAGTGAGGGGTAACAATTTGTACACATTTTTGGATTCAAACAGAAAACATTATCAGTAGTAAGTTGAGTGTCTAAACGTGCAAACGTGAAAACATGTTGTCTCTTATAAAAAGAAAATGTGCGGCCATTATAATTGTAGACGAGCTAACTAAAAAAAGAAAACGGTTGTGGTCAAAAGAGTGGTAGAAGAAAAGAAGTCAATTTTCGCATTTGAATTTGTAGGCCGAATTAAGGGTTTCCGAAAAGTCCCATTTAAAAAATTATCTACGTATGGATGATGATCAATTTAGATTTATTCTGGAATCGATCGAGCCACTAATTGAAAAACAAAATACTGTAATGAGAGAAGCGATTACTACCGAGGAACGATTAACAGCTACGTTACGTTTTCTTGCAACAGGAAGATCTTATGAAGATTTGAAATTTAGTTGTGCAATATCACCACAGTCGTTAAGAACAATTATTCAGGAAACATGTCGAGCAATTTACCAGTCACTGAAAAATAAATATTTACAGGTAAAATTCAAAAATACTTTATTAGTTGTACCTATTTATAACAAAAAATAAGAAAATGAACTAGGATGTAGAATTAAGATTAACGTTTACAGCAAACCCAAAAATTTTTTTTTATAAAACCCATAAGTGGGTATCGTCTTCGCTTAGCGTAGGTGTATTTGAAGAGGATGGTCTTATACTATAATTATTACGTGAACTACTTCCAAATAAAATCCCATTCGGATTTTGAATAAAATTGCCAAATTGTATGGTTGCTTCTATATTAAGTTGGCCCAGTTCTCCAAAAAACAATGTTTCGTTTATCATTTTTTTTGCCAAGGTTTGCTGGTTTTTAGCCATAGATCTTAACTGATGTGCAATGTTGTTTTCAAATGCGATATACTCGTCATCAGGTTAGTTTATAACTTCATAAGCCTTCTGTAAAATTGAATTTTGTTTCTTTGATTCTATTTTCCGTTTTTCAATAGCTGGTGTTTGTGGTGTTTGTGTTTCTTGGACAACATCCTAAAAGTTGAATTTGTTTCAGTTCCCTAAATATCAACAAGACTGGATTACAATTGCAAGATATTTTCAACAATCCTGGAACTTTCCTAATTGTTGCGGAGCATTAGACGGAAAACACATATAAATTACTCCGCCACGTGGTTCTGGGAGTTATTACTTTAATTATAAAGGGTGTCATAGTATTGTTATGCTGGCAATAGCTAATGCTAATTATGAATTTATTATGGTACTTGTAGGAACAAGCGGAAGGGTATCAGATGGTGGTGTTATGGAAAACACCACATTCAACAGAAAATTAAATAAGGAGCACTTAATTTTCCAACGAACCAGCCATTACTTGGATGCAGGGATGAAACTCCGATTCCGTATGTCTTTGTGGCAGATGATGTGTTTGTCCTGTCAAAGAACATAATGAAACCGTTTTCTACAAACAATTTGAGTAGGGCAGAACGTATTTTTAATTATCGTCTGAGCCGTGCGAGGAGAATAATAGAAAATTCATTTGGAATATTAGCTGCAAGATTTAGAATTTTCCATACAGCAATAAATACTAAACCTGCCATTGTGGAAGATATCGTTTTAGCAGCTTCCGTTTTGCATAATTTTTTACGTAGAAATGCAAGACAAACGTACACTCCACCTCATAGTTTGGACATTGAAGATACTGAAAATGGAACTATAATCCAAAAGGTGATTGGCGAAATTCTGGAGAATCATTTTTACCATTACAATTAAATCATAATAGGAATTATGGAAGAGAAGCTAAAGAGATACGAGAACATTTCAAAAATTATTTCAACAACGACGGAAAAGTATTATGGCAAGATAGGATGAATGTATGGAATAATAAATAATTGTATCGTTGTCATAAGTAGAGGGTGATTGGTTATAAAAAAACCAGTGGCATGGCAAAGTCACGTGATACAGGTAGTAATTTATTTTATTCAAATGGGACAGCCTGTAAATGTTTACATTTTTTTAATCCTCTCGACGAGCTGATTTCAACGATATATCATATTTGATGTCTGTTATGTATAGTAAAGGATCTAAAGCCAACTGAAAATTACATTTTTTGAGTTTAGAAGGCTGTAGTAGCCGCACGGTTGAAAATCGAGAACAACGGCTTACTTATCCCTATCCTAACTTTTCAAGTTCTATTCTGTGATATAAAAAAATATTTGCTACAAGCTGATTAAAAATCCCGTCTGATTTTTGATCACTCTGTATCAAATATTCTTTTATGTCACAGAATAGAAGATAGGGATATGTAAGCTGTTTTTCTCGATTTTCAACCGTTTGGCTACTACAGCCTCCTAAACTCAAAAAAATGTGATTTTCAGATGGCTGTAGATAGTGTACATCCTTTACTATACATACAGACATCAAGTATGTAGTACATCGTTGAAATCAGCTCGTCGAGAGGATTTAAAAAATGTGAAAATGTGCAGGATGCCCCATTTGAAAAAATAAATTACTACCTATATCACGTGACTTACGCACGCCACTGGTTTTTTAATTGTCTCACAAAAATTCAAGTATATTCTTACAACTTTTATTTAAATCTTTTTTTTGAATCTTTAGTAATAAAAGAGTTAAAGGGGTGGTCAATTTATAACCAATCGCCCTGTACAATATAATGTTTTGTATTCTTAACCCAATCTCACATATTTTAACTTTTATTTAAAACTTCTTTTTGTACCTTTAGTAATAAAAGAGTTAAAGGAGTGGTCAATTTATAAACAATCACCCTGTACAATATAATGTTTACATATTTTATCTTACCTGACTCCTAATGTTCTCATCATCATTTGGAGGTTCTGTGTCTTCCTCAAAAAAGTCCATATTATCTTTACCATCTCTAGGCATTTCCTGATCTTCAGTGAAGAGTAATAATTTGAAATACCACAAATGTGGATCATACACATCGTCCGTTCCAGTATCATTTTTGATTCTTTTACCTTTTTCAATTCCCTTCTGAACGCTGTTCTTAAGCATATCTTTGTCGGCATCTGGCTCAAATTCTTTTAATTTATCAATCATCTTTTCATAAGCACTATATCTTATATGTTTATTGCTGTACTTTTTACTATCAACTTTCTAGAGACACGGCAACTCTCTATATAATTCAATAAATTCCGTTATAAATTGTTTGGAAGAATTTCGTATGTCACTCATTTTGTCAACCACCAAATCACTAAAATCGTACCACTACATGCACGGACTTGTTTATTCGAACTGTCCTTCCAACAAAATATAAAAGTCTGCAGATTCTACTTCTTGCGTTTGAATGATTAGTGTGTACAAACAAACTGTTTAACTACACGGGTGCTCAGCTATGCGCAAACACGTTTGCGCATACAAAATTATCAAGATCATAGAGTACATAAAGTCAAGATGCTGTAACGTGTAAAAAAGCCCGCCACTCAACATCCAACACCGCAGTACGATTTTGTCGAATGCGACAGAATTGGACGTAATTTGATCATGTATTCCCGCCGCAAGACCAAGTCGGTTTGATTTGATCGCAGACAGACAAGTCAGTCTGCTGCAGTACGACAGGAGTGGTTGAATGCTTAATTTGACCGTGAATTGAGAGTTGCGATTTGATCGTACAACTTGAATGCTGAAAAACAATACATTTGCCAGTAAATTCTAAAAAATGGCCTATAGTAAGACGTTTTTAAGAGATTTTTTCGAATTATACAAAGAACAAGAGTGTCTGTGGAAAATTAAATCGCCAGCTTATCATGACAAAAATGCTAGAAAAAAAGCTATGGATACTTTGATTGCGAAGTTTCAAGAAGTAAAAAATGATGCAAATGAGGATTTCACAAGTCACTCATCACGCACTTTGTTATTAGTTCTGCATTAACATTTACTATTGCGTTACGCGCACATAAGTCCGCTTCTTGATTTCCTCTGATGCCAATGTGCGCAGGAATCCACATGAAGTCGACAGATTTTTTGTCGTTATGGACTTTATGAAGCTGTGACTTAGTTTATTGTAATATTGGGTGCTTGGGATAAGAATATTTTAAGGAATAAATACTACTTAAGATATCAGTTAAAATTAGGGTTCTGTTGTTGAATGTGTTACTGTAAACTGGTTTTTCAGCATTAGTTGATATAGCAGCCACGCAATTCAAACTCAATATAGAGCGTCTGTAGTTTAATGATGGTTCACCAAGAAGACTTTGGATGCTGGTATTAGGGGATGTTGTAAACGAGCCTGAAGCTAGTCTTAATGCTGTGTTATGGATAACATCAAGTTTGCGAAGTACAGTTTTTCTGGCAAATGAATAAGCTATGGAGCCGTAGTCTATTTTGACCTGATGAGCATTTTATATATAAGCAGTAGCGTTGCTTGGTCTGCTCCCCAATTTATATTTCCTAAGCTTTCCATTATATCAAGCCGCTTCCTACATGTTTGGACCAACTTCTCTATGTAATCTTTCCAGGTAAGCTTATGGTCGAAGATCATTCCTAGGAATTTTGCTGATGATTTAAAGTTAATATTTTGGCTTCAATTTTGGAGTGGCATATGAACGTTTCCTGCTAAATACCACAGCTGTTGTTTTGGTAACAGAAAACCTGTAGCCGGATTGACGTGACCATAGTTCCAAATTTGTGATGAATTGTTGCATCAATAGAGATATTGTATTTATACTTTTCCTTTTATGTAAACCACTAGGTCATCTGCGGAAAATCTTGCTTTCAGTGGTTTTTTTTAAATTGTTAAGAATGTTGTTAATGGAAATCAAAAATAAAGTAGGGCTGATAACTGAGGCATGTGGGGTTCCATTTGCTTGGCGGTAAGCATCAGATAGTTCGTCATCAATCCGAACTTTGAATGTTCTGTTGGCGAGAAAGTTGTTAATAAAAGCTAGGCAATTTCTTGTGATATTCCATCTTTGTAGTTGCATCAGGATGTTTAGAGTCCAGCAGGTATCAAATGCTTTTGAGATATCAAATAAAATGGCTACGCATACCTATTTGGTGGCAAAAGCCTCATTGATCTTATTGTCCAAATCCACAATAGTGTCTAGAATTGAGCGGTTTGGTCTAAATCCAATTTGTTCTTTGATTAGAAGATTAGTAGTTTCGAGATGCCACATGAGTTTTTGGTTGACAATTTTCTCTAGAAATTTTCCCATTGAGCAAGTTAGATATATTGGTCTGTACGAGTTAGCTTCTTGTTTGGGTTTTTTACTTTTCAAAAATGGTAGAATAATAGCTTCATACCATAAAGAAGGAAAAACTTTGTCTTCCCATAACTTGTTGAAAAGTTTCAGTAGATGCCATCTTGCTGAAGGTGATAGATACTTGAAAAATATGACTGGAATATTGTCTGGACCTGGACTCGAATTTTTCATTTTGTCTAAGGAGCTGTCAAGTTCTTCTATAGTGATAGGAAGTTTTAAAGGGTTATCGAGTGTATCTTCAAAACTGATGGGATTTTGGTAAAAATTTTTCTGGAGATGTACGATTCTGGATAATAATTGTAAAGTGATCAGTTTTGTAGGAGTACGAGAGAGCCTCCAATGATAAATTGGTTGATAGTGCTGGGTCACGGAGGCTTAAATCGATAGCAGAGGTTTCTCCGGTTGATATGTTGAACCTAGTATGGCTTCCATCGTTCAGAAAATTCAGTGGAATGTCGGCAATGAGTTTCTCTAGTATGTGTCCTCTTGGGTTTGTCAATTTACTGCCCCAGATCATGTTATGTGCGTTAAAATCTCCAATGATAATTCTTGGGCTTGATATCTGATTTAGTAAGTTCTCTAAGTATTTGTATTCTATTGTGGAATCGAGAGCAATATATATATATATATATATATATATATATATATATATATATATATATATATATATATATATGGTTAGTTTATTTCTTGAACCTATTTTATTTATTTTTCAAAACAATTATTCTTGGGATTTTTTGGTTCTGCATAAAATTGAAAAGTATTTTCAGTTTTTTTATTTTACATTTTAGTTTATTTTTAACGTTTCGGACAGTCAATGTCCTTCATCAGGAAGGTAATCTACAAAGGACTGTTACAATTAATATGATGTACAATACAAATATATTTCTTAAAACTTACCATAAAACATGGGCCTGCGAGCGCAATGTCCATCACGTATAATTAAAATATCATTCCTAAATTGAAAACTTTTTAAAAACTTATTAAAATAAACACACAACATACACCTTCATCGGTGCAACACAATATGCCTGACCGTCCAAGATCTCACATGTAAAAACAACATTTATCGATTGAAGGCGAACAAGTATTATCGTGTAAGTAAATTAGTTGTAAAACACAGGAGCAACTAATATCCGGAATATAATGTTCGTATTGGTATGTTATTTGGCAAAATTATGATTGTCGCGCCAGCATATGTACTTACCACTTGTGGCAAAAATATTTTTTTCCTTTAACTTGAAATTCATTGTATTATATTAAAATAGATTTTTGATAGATTTTTTGTATCAGACTTGGCGTTGATGGAATGTTTGTTTTTCTGGATTTCTATCATTTCGTGGATCTCTCTTTTCTTTTGGTGGCTTTCAGTTCGTAGTATTTTTGTGCTTTCATAATCAAAAGCATGGTTATGTTCAACAACATGATTCGCAAGAGCTGTCTTGTTTTTTTTATCATATTTATGGCCATTTAAGCGGTTTTTAAAATGCTGACTGGTTTGTCCAATGTATACACCTTCAAAGTGTTTGCATGGAACTTCTTAGATAACATGACTTTTTTTGTCCTTGGGAATTTTTGACTTGAGTTTACTGAAATTGGTCTTTAAGAGATTATGTCCTTTGTGCGATACGGTTATGTTATACTTTCAAAGAATATAACATAACCGTATTGCACAAGTTGTAAGTACATATGCTGGCGCGACAATCATAATTTTGCCAAATAACATACCAATACGAACATCATATTCCGGATATTAGTTGCTCCTGTGTTTTACAACTAATTTACTTACACGATTATACTGCTACTTGTTGGCCTTCAATCGATAAATGTTGTTTTTACATGTGAGATCTTGGACGGTCAGGCATATTGTGTTGCACCGATGAAGGTGTATGTTGTGTGTTTATTTTAAAAAGTTTTTAATTTAGGAATGATATTTTAATTATACGCGATGGACATTGCGCTCGCAGGCCCATCTTTTATGGTAAGTTTTAAGAAATATATTTGTATTGTACATCATATTAATTGTAACAGTCCTTTGTAGATTACCTTTCGGATGAAGGACATTGACTGCCCGAAACGTTAAAAATAAACTAAAATGTAAAATAAAAAAAACTGAAAATACTTTTCAATTTTATGCAGAACCAAAAAATCCCAAGAATAATTGTTTTGAAATATATATATATATATATATATATATATATATATATATAAACAACGAATATATTAGTGGGTATTGCACGCAAGTCGAAGAAGGGCCTACTGAAAAGAGTGGTAACCGCAGACATGCGTGTTTCTGGCTCATTAGCTGTCATCGGTACAGTACAACCAAGAAAAGTGTGAAACATGGGAGCAAAGGTGTTGAATGAAACATAAGAAAATATAACAGAATTCAGCAGGATAGTCAAACACAACATTTGTGTCAGTAATATTAGAAGATCTCGAATATTCGAGACAACCAACATAGACACTGGGGTGCATATAACACTCCCGTCTGAAACTTCCGACCCAGATTAATGAAATAACAACAAGATGTACGAATAGTGCGTGACATATGAACAATAAACAACGAATAGATTAGTGGGTATTGCACGCAAGTAGAAGAAGGGGCTACTGAAAAGAGTGCTAACCGCAGACATGCATGTTTCTGGCTCATTAGCTGTCATCGGTACGGTACAACCAAGAAAAGATGTGAAACATGGGAGCAAAGGTGTTAAATGAAACATAAGAAAATATAACAGAATTCAACAGGATAGTCAAATACAACATTTGTATCAGTAATATTAGAAGATCTCGAATATTCGAGACAACAACCAACATAGACACTGGGGTGCATATAACACTCCCGTCTGAAACTTCCGACTGAATTCTGTTATATTTTCTTATGTTTCATTCAACACCCTTGCTCCCATGTTTCACATATTTTCTTGGTTGTACCATACCGATGACAGCTAATGAGCCAGAAACATGCATGTCTGCGGTTACCACTCTTTTCAGTAGCCCCTTCTTCTACTTGCGTGCAATACCCACTAATCTATTCGTTGTTTATTGTTCATATGTCACGCACTATTCGTACATCTTATATATATATATATATATATATATATATATGTATATATATATATATATATATTAACATAGAGAGAAACCTGCAACACTCTGTATACTAAAATATGGAATGAAAGACTACACACTGTAAGCAAATACAAAAATTTAGAATTTGAATTTTTTTTCAAAAATTGTCTGAAATGGAGACAATCTGTATTATTCATTATTCAATAGAGAAAGAAGAAACTGTAGAATTATGGAGGAAATTTTAAATACACTTTGTAAATACATATGTGAAATATATAACATTATTTTAACATTTGAGAGAAAGAATTTTTGGACGTTGTTTCATATAAATTATAACAATCTATTTATCACATTGTAAAAGTAAAAAATATTATGATTTGTCTTAAAAAGTGATAATTAGATATGGAAAGAAGTTTTCTGATAAGATTATGTAATTATTTAATATATGTCAAGGTAAAAAGTCAAATAATAACATTAAGTTTATAAAGCATGACATTTGTGAAATGAATTGTCATTCCGCATAGATATAATTGAAATAAAAAGAACTGTCATTTATTAATATTTTGGAATACAATTTAAAGGGAGTAGTATATGGGTTTTAATCATTTAAAGACTTCAAACAGAATGTCCTAGAAAGATAGATGGACAATTTATAACTTGAAGTGAAACTTATCAACAAGAATTTTTATAGCAAATTTTGATTGGTGGAATACATTTGAAATATTTTCATCAGCGACAAGCAGATTAATAATTAAAAAATTGAATAAAACAATTTGTTGATAATGTACACTATTCACTAAGTAGAATTTCTTTTTGGTACAAGTTTAATGGGTGAGAAGCAAAATTTTGAGAAAAATAATTCAAACTCTTTAAAAAGCAACATTTTTGGAATGGTAATTATAAAAAGAAATGCATTATTCTTAAAAGCAACTCAGGAATTTGATTAATCAAGTAGATAAACATAATTTTAACAAGAAAATTGGTAAATATAATAGAGTACTGACCGTAAAATTTATCAATATAACCAATCAATAAATATTGTATTGTGGAAATGGTGTCTCCACAATACATTTCAGAAAGGACTGGATTATGGAATTCGTCTAAAATGTATTGATGTTGACGAAAAATAGCATCAATTTTTGATATTACCCAAGCTGGACGGATTGTTTGGTTTTCCAGGAGGTAACCTAAAATAAATTAAAAAAAACCAATCATTGAAGTGTATTAGAACGGAACAATGAACAGGTATTTGAAACTATTTGTGCAAAGAATTGAACTTTGGTATTTCATACATTTTTATCAGCAGTGTTTTCGCCATTTTGTGTCATGGACGGTTTGTAACGGAATTCGTTTTCAAATTTGTATATAATGTTGCCTATTTTGTAATCACATATAAAAATAATATTTCATCTGAGTGTATGGTTTGTTGAATGAATGATCATCATAGATAGTTTGTTTTCATAAGTTTTTGTAAAAGAATGATGTATTTGTTTTCAAAATATTAAATAGCGTTTTTCACTTGAAAAACTTTTTGAAATTATATTGTTGAGATTTTTCATTTCTTGGTGATTGCTCCATCTATATTCAGCAGTTGGCAGTATTGACCCGACGTCTTTAAATCGTGGAGGGGTTCGAAATCAAGCATACAGGACCGTCTCTAGAATTTATTAAGAAATAAAAAGCAAGTATTTTTTTTTATTAACAAATTTTTTTTATTTAAATGTAAGGATTTTATATAACTTTGGCGCTCATATTTGAAATTAAAATTGTTTCGTTTTTAACATTTGAACCCTACTTTGAGATTGTGGAGTCTTTCATGCAAAGGTATAATTATTTTATAACCTATTTTAAAAATTTATAATATACCGGGCAAACAAAAACTTAAAATGAATATCAACTTTACTAAAATAAAAATAATAAAGGTACCACAGGAGTACCAATCCACAATAATTTGACGCTCCCAACGTGGGGCAAATATAAAATTTTGTAAATAATAATAAAAAAGCATTGAAATAATAATTTTTGACTGTATTATAAAGACTTTAAAATTCAAATACATAAAATGGAAAGGAAAATGACATTAAGGTACGGAAAGCAGGTAGGAGTTGAAAGTAGATCGGATGAAGCAAGAGAAGAAAGGAGTAATGGAAGAGGAGATTGTCAGGTGCAATACTTGGAACAGGGGAGAGAACATTCAGAGGGAGATATTGCAGAACAAGGTCAGGAAGAAGAAGATGTACCATCATCAGAAGAAACAGGAAAAAAGGACAAACAAGAATCAAAAGAAAAAGAGGAAACCTTAGATGTAATGAGTATGCTTAAAATGATAATGGAAGAAATGAACCAATTTCATGAAGAATTTATTAGAAAATTGGACCAAGATAAGGAAGAAATAATACAAGCAATAAGAGGAGAAGGGATTGGAAAAATCACAGAAATAGACAATTCACAGATCAACAGGATCAAGGAAATAGAGGAGAAAGAAAAGGATTTCAAAGGAGAGATTCAAATGGATGTAAAGATACTAAATGAAAATATAAATAGAAATGATGATACTATAGAACAAAAATTAAGTAATAAAATGGAAATTGACGTAGTGAAAATACAAAGTGTGACGGAGTTTAAAGAAGGTGAGGAGGAAACAGAAGAAATACAATTTATTAAAATACAAAGACAAATGAATGAGGAGATGATAGATAGCAATTTACAGAATCTAGGAAGTGAGGAAGTCATGAAAATTTATGAAAAAGATATTTTTTGGAAAATAAAAGACCCAAATGTTAATATATTGAAACGAATAGTAACATGTGGTAAAGGAAATAATAATAATTGGGGGATAAAATTTAATTGGGAGTTAGAGGAAATAAATAAGATATTACAAGAGACTAAGGAAGAAATAGAAGAAACCATAAGACAAAACATAGAAAGAATAATTTATGCAGAAAATTTCGAAATGAGAGTAAAACCTGGCAGAAATATAAAGGTAATTGATCCAAGAAATTTTAATAGGACAATCAAAAATGGAATAATAGGAAGTGAGAGTATTATGGGAAATGAAATAATAAAAAGAAGAAACAATAATATGAAGAAATTGGAAACGCAAATTTTGATGAATCTATTGGGAGAAATTGATGAAATAGGAGATCACAAAATGAAAAAAGACATAGTGGAACAGTTAAAGAAACTTAGGAAGTGGATACAAGAGAATCAAACAATAAGAGAAGAGGATAAGACAAAATTTAGGAAAAGAAAATAAAGTTGAATAATAAGGCTGTATTATAGGACTGGAATCTAGAAAACGAATAAGGAATTGTAAAAGGTCAAGAAAGGATATAAAAACAACATGTAAATATAATTTTGTACATAGATTGAAATTAGAATATGTTAAAATATATTGATGAAATACAGAGATAATTACATTAACAGATATAATAATAATGAATATTATAACAAAAACAACAATTATAACAACAATTCAGGAAATAACAATAATTAAAATAAGAACGATAGCAACCAAAACAACTATAACAGAGACTTTAAAAATGATAACAACGGAAATAACAATTCCGAGAACAGTATTCAAAGGAGAGAAGAGAGAGTGATAACATATGAAGATTTGGAATTAAAAGAAATAACGGGATTAATAAAAATTAAAGGAAAATTAAATGGGAAACAAGTCAAAATATTAATAGATACAGGTTCGGAAGCGTCCATAATAAAAACAAAATTAATAGAAGAAAATATTAAAAATTATGAAAATAAACTAATTAAAATACCGAAAACTACATTAATAGGAGCAAATGGAAAGAAATTGTGTGAAGTTAGCAGATCTATAATACAAAGTATTGAATTAAAGGATGGGAAAGAAGTTGAGATGCAATTATTGCTAGTGGATAATTTAGAAACAGACATAGTTATAGGAATAGATGAATTAACGAAATATAAGGCAAGAATTGATTTTGAAAAGATGGAGATAGAATTAAATGGTAATAGGATTGAATTTGAGGAAGAGAATATGGAAGAATTGGCAATTGAAGAGGATAATAAGAAGTTATGGAATATAAAAAGGAGTGGAAATACGGAAGAATTGGAAATTGAAGAGGATAATAGGAAGTTATGGAATATAGAGAGGAATGAAATTATGGAAGAATTGGAATTAGTGTGTGGAAATAAGGAATATGAAGAGAAAGTGAACAATTTGATAATGAAGTATGAAGGATTGATTAAAAAGGATATGAGAATGGCAAATAATTATGTACATAAGATAGAAGTTAGGGGAATAGAAAATTTCAGAATAAGAACATATCCCATACCTTATAAATATAGGAAAGAAGTTGATTCAGAGATACAAAATATGTTAAAGGACGGTATTATAGAGAGATGTAACACAAGATATGTAAACCCTATTGTGGTCGTGGCAAATGGTGAATTAAGATTATGCCTAGATGCAAGAAACATCAACCAATACACTGTACCACAATACGAGGCTCCGATGAATGTGGAAGCAATTTTTGGGCGCATTACGAATACGAAAATATTTTCTAAAATTGACTTAAAACACAGTTTTTGGCTGATTCCTTTGGATGAAGATAGTAGAGATTACACAGGCTTCTCTCTTGATGGTGTGTTGTACAGATTTTGTGTAGCTCCATATGGTATACAAAGTGCTTGTTCGGCCTTGGTTAGAGCATTACACCAAATACTGAATAAATTTGAAGATTTTGCACTTCATTATATCGACGATATATTGATCTTCTCGAATTATGAAGAAGAACACATAAAACATATAGAAATTATTTTAAAAGAATTAGATAGAGCAGGTTTAAAAATAAATCAAAATAAATGCAAATTTTATCAGGAAGAGATATGCTTCCTAGGTTATAAAATAGACCAAAATGGGATGTCCATGGATGAAGAGATGATACAAGCTATAATAGAGTATAAGAGACCATCAAACCTAAAATCTCTGAGAGGATTTCTAGGAATGATGAACTATTTTAAACGTCTGATACCTGATTTGAGCATGAAACAAATACCTTTAATAAAGCTTTTAAAGAAGGACAATAAATGGAAGTGGACTGAGGAAACAGAAATGGCTTTTAATGATTTGAAGGAAGCATTTACTAAACAATTAAAGGTTTATCATCCTAATTATGATCTACCATTCATATTACGGACGGACGCATCCAAAGAAAGGTTTGCAGGAGTACTATTATAGATACAGAATGGCATGGAAGTACCCATATGTTTTGTATCAAGGGTAACGAAAAATTATGAGAGAAATTATGGGGTATCAGAACTAGAATTGGCAAGTGTAATTTTCTGTGTGACAAAATTTAGATTTTATTTATTAGGAGCAAAATTTACAATAGAAACCGATCATTCTTCACTAACACCAATTTTAAAAAACAGATTTGGCAACAGTAGAGTTCATAGATGGGGTTTAATATTACAGGAATATGACTTTGAAATTAAATTCATTTCAGGAAAGACAAATGTAGTGGCAGATGCGTTAAGCAGAGAAAGTAAGGGGGATAATAATAAAAATAAAAGAATTGTGAAAATTGGGGTAAATATCATGAAAGATTCAGATGGGATATTTTCTTTAAATAGCATTATCGAAGACCAAATGGGATTAACTGAAAAACAGAAACGAAGAGGACATTTGAAAGAAGATACATGGATAAAGAAAAATGGGGAAACAGATTTATTTATAATAACAGAAAATTTAGCTAGGAAAATTTTGGAGAATTTACACAGAAGAAATGGACATATAGGCGCTAGGAAATTATGGTTACTGTTTAGAGAAAATTACATTAGTAAAGGGGACCAAAGTATCGCAAAATTGATCACCAGTACATGCCATATTTGTCAATTGGGAAAAGCAAACATAGAAGAAATGAGAACATAGCAAAATCTATATTAACAACGAGATGTGGGGAAATAATTGCTATAGATTTCCTGAGCAATTTAATACCCAGTAAACAAGGAAATTGCCATATTTTAATAGTGGTTGATCTATTTTCTAAATTTGTAAAATTATACCCTTCAAAAACAACAAAAAGTAAAGTCATTATCTAAAAACTATCAGAATATATGCAAGAAATTATAAGACCTGAAAATTGTATAATAGACAAAGCTACCTATTTCACAAATGAAAGATTTAGAAAATTCTGTGGTAAAAATCAAATAAATTTAAAGACAATTAGTATTCGACATCCATCTTCAAATCCATCTGAAAGGTACATAAGAGAAGTGATAAAGTTTCTGAGAATAACTTTGTGGAATCAAAATCATAACAATTGGGAAAATCACATAGAAGAAATTCAAAATTATTTAAACAATTCACCAAACACAGTAACAATGGAAAGTCCAATTTATTTGATGAAACAATTGAGACCTCAAAGGAAATGGGAAATAAATACTACAGAAGAATTTGAAAAGGTATTGGAAAGAGTAAATAAAAATTTGCAAAACAATGCAAATAAATATCTACGAAGAATGGAAAAAAGGGAAAAAGTTAAAACGACATTTAATAAAGGAGATTTAGTAATCGTCCGTGCTCTAAGGGTATCAGACAAAAATAAACAGATATATGCAAAATTGAAACCACCTTTCGAGGGACCATATGTGATAGAAAATGAGAATGGAGTAAATAGCTATGTTCTAAGATATATGGAAAGTGAAGAAATAAGAGGTGTTTCCAACGTAAAAGATTTATACAAATACAATAATTAATGGAGAAGTTTAAAAAATTTTCGAAATATTTGAAGTAAAATTTGCGTACATAAAATTTTTCCTAATATAAAAATTTGATAAACGCAAAATTTACGGTATGTTAATATAGAGAGAAACCTGCAATACTCTGTATACTAAAATATGGAATGAAAGACTACACACTGTAAGCAAATGCAAAATTACACTTTGTAAATACATATGTGAAATATATAACATGATTTTAACATTTGAGAGAGAGAATTTTTGAACGTTGTTTCATATGAATTATAACAATCTATTTCTCACATTGTAAACGTAAAAAATATTATGATTTGTCTTAAAAAGTAATAATTAGATATGGAAAGAAGTTTTCTGATAAGATTATGTAATTATTTAATATATGTCAAGGTAAAAAGTCAAATAATAACATTAAGTTTATAAAGCATGACATTTGTGAAATGAATTGTCATTCCGCATAGATATAATTGAAATAAAAAGAAGTGTCATTTATTAATATTTTGGAATACAATTTAAAGGGAGTAGTATGTGGGTTTTAATCATTTAAAGACTTCAAACAGAATGTCCTAGAAAGATAGATGGACAATTTATAACTTGAAGGGAAACTTATCAACAAGAATTTTTATAGCAAATTTTGATTGGTGGAATACATTTGAAATATTTTCATCAGCGACAAGTAGATTAATAATTAAAAAATTGAATAAAATAATTTGTTGATGATAATCACTATTCACTAAGTAGAATTTCTTTATTTCTTTCTGGTAGAAGTGAATGGGTGAGAAGCAAATTTTGAGAAAAATAATTCAAACTCTTTAAAAAGCAACATTTTTGGAATGGTAATTATAAAAAGAAATGCATTATTCTTAAAAGCAACTCAGCAATTTGATTAATCAAGTAGATAAACATAATTTTAACAAGAAAATTGGTAAATATAATAGAGTACTGACCGTAAAATTTATCAATATAACCAATTAAAATATTTTAATGTGGAAATGGTGTCTCCACAATACATTTCAGAAAGGACTGGATTATGGAATTCGTCTAAAATGTATTGATGTGGACGAAAAATAGCATCAATTTTTGATATTACCCAAGCTGGACGGATTGTTTGGTTTTCCAGGAGGTAACCTAAAATAAATTAGAAAAAAAAACCAATCATTGAAGTGTATTAGAACGGAACAGTGAACAGGTATTTGAAACTATTTTATTTATATATAAAAGATCAAATAAACTTACTTGTTTTGTGCAAAGAATTGAACTTTGATATTTCATACATTTTTATTAGCATTGTTTTCGCCATTTTGTGTCATGGACGGTTTGTAACGGAATTCGTTTTCAAATTTGTATATAATGTTGCCTATTTTGTAATCACATATAAAAATAATATTTCATCTGAGTGTATGGTTTGTTGAATGAATGATCATCATAGATAGTTTGTTTTCATAAGTTTTTTTAAAAGAATGATGTATTTGTTCTCAAAATATTAAATAGCGTTTTTCACTTGAAAAACTTTTTGAAATTATATTGTTGAGATTTTTCATTTCTTGGTGATTGCTCCATCTATATTCAGCAGTTGGCAGTATTGACCCGACGTCTTTAAATCGTGGAGGGGTTCGAAATCAAGCATACAGGACCGTCTCTAGAATTTATTAAGAAATAAAAAGCAAGTATTTTTTTAATAACAAAATTTTTTTGTTTAAATGTAAGGATTTTATTTAACTTTCGCGCTCATATTTGAAATTAAAATTGTTTCGTTTTTAACATTTGAGCCCTACTTTGAGATTGTGGAGTCTTTCATGCAAAGGTATAATTATTTTATAACCTATTTTAAAAATTTATAATATACCGGGCAAACAAAAACTAAAAATAAATATCAACTAAACTAAAATAAAAATAATAAAGGTACCACAGGAGTACCAATCCACAATAATATATATATATATATATATAATATATATATATATATATATATATATATATATATATATATATATATATATATTACAAATGTAAAAAGTTTTAGTTTTATGGCTGGTTAGTTTTACAACAAAAGCTTTGATATCTGAGTTTACATGGCAGTAATCTGCTTGAAAATATTTACTTATTAAAGTTACCAATCGTATAATCATACCACGCTATAACTCATACTAAATCGATTACTCTTTTGTTCTATACCTACAATATTTTTGTATTGGTAATTGATACTTTACTTATTTTCTTTTGTGTTTACTTGTAACAGGAGCTTCGTATTGCCAATTTCCTTATTCGCAATAAACGATTGGCCTGTACTAGTTGGACTATTTATTAATTTATACGTTAGTTGTGTACATATATTTTTCCGCGTTTTGGCTACTTCTATAACATTTTTTTACGATCGCCTTCAGCATTATAGTTTCTAAAATTTGGTGGCGCCTATTCACGGATTTGACTTAAGTATATGACCAAGGAAACAATAATACAAAGAACCCCATATTAGTCCCTGCGGACTAATATGGGGTTTCTCCAGATATAGTTTTATCAATGTAATTATTTTAATTAGCACGGGTAATCATCGACGGTAACGCGTTATATAAACAGCCATTATTTATTTATTTTTTTACTCCAGTATTTCTCAAAAGAAACTAGTCTGCTATTTTTTTGACTATGAATAACGAGTAGACCTATGATATTATTCGGATAGTTTATTTCAGTATACATGTGAAAGTTATATTTTAGTAATAACTTGTTATGGTCGTATATAATGGTTAATATATCCACTGGTAACCCTAGCTAACCTTTATAATTCTTCAGTTGAGATTAGGGCAACCCTAATGAGAGCTTAAGACTCTAATATAGTGAGTAATACTTATAAGTAACTGCTGCATTTGTACGCCAAAAACATGCGATTGACATTAAAATCTGGACTTAGTAATTCTTTAATGGATTTGTTCCGGCTGTAATGATTTTCCTCGCGAAAATATGATCTCTGACATGTTGACACAGTTCTGGAAAGTACTTTTTTACTTTGGTTTTTCTACCACGTTTATCTGTGTACGTAGTTGCTCCCATTTTCTTTTCCTCGACAAGTACTTGTACTCTCTTGTGGCTTAGCGCAAATATATTAAAAAAAGTTTTTCTGCACACCTGTACATGCTCTCCTCTACCATTTGGTACCGTGTAAGTAATCGTACTTTGGGGACGACTTTCCTCTGTATTATCATACGTACCATATCTCCTGCGATGTGTGTTTATAACTTGAATCATCCCCATAAGAAAAGTACTATGTTTATCGTAATTTGCAGCATCATAATATTGTTGGAATAATGATTATCTCTGGTTGATTGATACATATTTGCAGGAATACTTACAAGACCAAATCACCTGCAAAAAGAGCATAATATAAGCATAACTCGTTTTCTGATTTTGAGAAAAAAATTGCTTACCTCTTGTTCAGGCGAATTTTTAGCCAGTATAAGAAAATTTTTATAATTTGTATGTTGCAAGCCACTAACTCTGCATATTTTTCTCTATTTTCTAACACTCTCAGTACCTTTCTGCCGCCTTGTTATTTCAATATCACCGGCCTGTACATTACCACGTGCGTCCATCTTGTATACTAACAATGTTGATTATTTGGAACTTAGACCACAGATAACAGATACAGAGCCTGTCGACTAAACAATTGAGTGATGTCGAAAAGATTTCTGTAATTTTAGGTTTTGGCGGTATATTCAAATCTACTGTATTTAAATTATTTTATTTCAAAATAACCATTTATAGTCCATCATATGACATTTCATTCAATTAACTCAACATATGTTGAGTTAAATTAAATGAAATATCAAATGATGGACCATAAATGGTTAATTAAATTGGAAAAAATAAAACAGTAATCATATAAACAGTTTATTTATTTTAGTATAAAAATACACAACAAATAATTTCTTTCACAAAGTACGTTTCTTAACAAACATGACAATGAATAACTATAATGTAAAGACAATGCAATAAATAAAAAATAATTTGAGTAACATACATTCTAGATTGGAGTATCATCAGATTTTTAAATCAAGATAAAAGTAGAAAATTATTTATGATAAGTTTATTTTAATTTATTTATTTATTATTACACTCGTATAAACACACAGAGCTGGACAAACTACTGGAGTATAACTGCTACGTACTTAATAAAAAAAGTGTTAGCAATGAGTAGTTAACTACTATTTTTGACAACTTTCGGTGAAAGAAAACATTTGAGTATAATTACTGTGAATTTGAAATAATATATCTAACATTTCATTTCCACTTAAAACACATCTTTATTTCTTTACTGGAAGTATTAAATAGGTCTATATCACAAGTTTAAACCTAGTATATTGCATGTTTATATATTTCTACATTTAAAAGCATTCGGTTCTTATGAAACCATCGCATAAGGCAGTTTAAGTTACTCTGAAGCTCCTGGCAGTCTATGATTGTTAAAATGTTTCTTAAGGGCTTTTAAAAATCCCACCAACTTGTTGAAGTCCTTTCTCGCTTCTGGTTGAGGTTCTACAAGTAAACACACAAAATAACAACAATAAATAAGTAAACACACAAATATGTTTGAATACTTATATCAACAAAAGAAAACAAAATGCGCTTACTATTAAGTTTACACATGTTTTTGTACTAAGCCAAAAAAAGTATAAAAAAATGTTTGAATGTTTAAATTATTTTGGTTTCTTTAATTCCTTCTTTTGAAGCTTTCCATTTTTTTAGGAATTCTTGATATTTTTTGGTTTTTAACTATTTTTTGATTTATTGTTTTTTTTTTATTTTTTGTCTTTATTGGATATTTTGGATACCGTTAGACCAAATACTTAGCCGTGATGCCTCAACAAAAGTTATTACTCACTTTCATTTACCATAAATTGTCATACCATGGGCTATATATGAAAATCGGCAAGGGGTCAATACCTTCCATCCCATAGCTGGTGGAGGGAATAGCTATAACATAAAATACAACCCAGATTATTATTTCTTCAATGGGTACATTTTAAAATGGAATTGTCTGAGTATGGTGTACACACTAGATATAAATTGAGTGAATGAAAAGACGAGTACTGAGTGTGTCATTTTATTAAAATTCCAGCTTAGCGCTTTAAGCCGTTAGGCCATTCTCAAAGCTGTTGACATAAAATGTTTGATGTTATATCATTATTTAAGTAAAATTTGTTAAAATTACCCTATAAAGCGGGTGTACACACATATCATTTAGTTGATAATTTCAAATTAGACGTTTCGTTATGTGAATTACAATTGTACACGCTCTTTATAGAGTGATTTCAACAAATTTTACTTAAATAATGATGTAACATCAAACATTTTTATTTCATTGTATGTAGCAGTTACAGATTTTGATGCTTTTTGACACCTGTTGTATGTTTTTTTTGACGCGAGCTTTCAGAATGGCCTAATGGCTAAAAGCGCTTCGCTGCAATTTTAATAAAGTCACACTCTCAGTACTCGTCTTTTCATTCACTCAATTTACATTTTAAAATGTCCAAAATATAGCATGCTATATTGAATACAATAAAACGTACCATCAATTTTTGTTAATTTCCACTCATATGGGAAGGCAAATCAAACTGTCTTGAAAACCTCCCTTCGTCTTTTTCAAATCTAAAGAAACACTCTTTTTGAAAATGAAGGGATCATATCCTCCATCGTTTTCTCGTCGACAAATTTAATGATTTATTACCACTGCTTTTCAGCCATATTAATTTTATCTTCCTGGGTTGGAGGAACAAAACTGTAAAAAGAAATATTTACTTTATTAATGCAGCAATTTTTAGTTTAGCTAATGTAAAAAACATCCATGATCTGTAAAGTTGTCGATTAAATTAGTAAAAATTCTGTGTTTTATAATAATAAAGATAATGGTTGTTAATTGTGGAAGAAAAAATGCTCAAATTTTTTTAATGAAACCTACCGAGTACACCACTTATTAGACTCCTCCAGAATACACTTCACATTGTCTTTTCAATTAATAACAATAAAGCAACGGAACAACAGATAAATATTACACTATAGCAATTGTTTTTGATTATATTTCTAGCTGAACTTCGTCGACTGGCGTAGACATTCAACTAGATAAATAATCTTAATTTAAAAAAATTAATGATGAAATTAATAATTTATGATGTACAAATTTACAAGATTGGTACAAGGTTATGAATGTTGAACTTCGGTGGTTTCAGATCGGAAGGCACTGTATGTTTCGATTTGATGAATATTCACTTGGCTTGTATAGAAACTAAGTAACGATATGTTAGATTTAGTATATTCGACTATTTGACTTTGAGTGAAGTTACTTCGATGTGTAACGACGACTAGATGAACTCGATTGAGTGTTGAACTGTGTTAGGAACTAACTTGAGTATTGAACTGATTTCGAGTGTTGAACTCGCTTTGATTAGTAGTAGAACTGATTTCTTCCCGTTGTAAGACGTGTTAAATAGAAATCTGCAAGGGGCGTGTTTACACGTGGATTGGGTTGACCAAATGGAAATAAACATTTCCTTTTGGCCAGTATCATTTGACTCGTCGGGTTCATCGACAAGAATCAACAATGGACGCCCCCATTAGACATTTCAATTTCTATTGAATGCTCCAATAGCAACATCGTCCTATTGTAATCCTTTTACCTTATTCAAACGTTTCTTAAAAGCTTCCGACCATCGACGATGAAAATTCACGCAAAAAGTGACAATAAGTTACAATTATAGTCTTACTTTAGGGTTCTTACAATACAATAGATAATAGTGTGAAACGTGACATTGTCCTAAATTTTTAACTATAGGATTTCAAACACAATGCGACAATATGTCTCTGACGACCTTCAAAATACGTTATTTCAATGCCCAACAAAACTATTTACAATTATTATTGCAAAACGTGACATTTTAAAGGTATTTAACAAAAGCTGCGAATAAAGTGTAACTACCCTTTGAATTCATAACAATACAGAAGGTCTATCAATTCTTGGACACCTTTTTACAACGCTAGCAACTGAAATGAATTTACGCTCTAAATATATACAATGACGAAAAGAAGTAACATACAAATATCTTACATATTTTCAAAAGCATCCTTAACAATATAATTCAAGATTTTCTAATCTTTAACATAATCCTCCCGTTGAGACAATGCGATCAATTATAAAGTATATGAATGTTCAACTTCAACATTAGTCGGTAGAATCGGAAGTAACGCTACCTTCTTCACATTTCGGACAACTGAAGATTTCGCGGTTTTCACTAAAACAGTACGTACTACACCGTCACTACCGATGATTCTTCCCAGAGCCCATTGTGAGGATGGAATGTTGTCTTCTCGTAGTAAGGCCCCTTCGTGGATTTGAGGACCGGCCTCTTCTCATATGGTGCGAACCGTCAACTCGTTCGCTCCACCGCATCCAGAAATGTGGTTTAACCATAAGTATGTGCTGCTCGTGAGACATATGTTTACTGGTAGTCGGGGGGTATTCACGACTTTGCAAGTTGGTCAATAAATTATAGGTGTATACATTCGACTACGTCCGTCAATAATCAAATATCTACGGGGTGTCGAGTATAAACCTTGCTGAATTACAGCTTGCAAGTATTTTTTCTGAAAATGCATCATAACTAAAATGATCACATGTCTAATTTTAAACAAGATAACGAAGTGTTTAGCGTCAAATGTTGAATTAGACACAATCAAACGGTCGCTTGCCCTCATTATCCCTTCATTGTCCCGAAAAGGATTTATCAATCGCCGAGAAATAGCTTGAGGCCAACGTAATGCAATTTCATAATCGGAGCAATAAAAAGTTTGAATTTCTTTTCGGAGGCCCGTATTTACAATTTTCATGAATAAAGACCAGAGGTGTGTCCCTAAGAGCTCTAATTTCGGTATTGTTATCTTCTCGATAGGTACAACACGAGATTTAACACATGATAATTGCACTTTAATTTTTCTTAAGACATATAGTAAGTAAACGGGTGCGCCAGATTCCATTTCTGTTGCAACTTTAAATCCATGTAATTGAACGCCTTTAACATCGGCGATAATCACGGTACGTCGAAATAATAACAGATCATTTGACGGTGATGGCTGACAATATGTTTGCCATTCAATATACAATTTAATATGTAACGATTCGTTCCAATCGAGCTTATAATTCCACAAATATTGTAAGATTATTTTCCCGAGTACAATCACGGAAGCCAAAAATCCTAACGGTTCGAATAGTTTGAAAACTCCGAATAGGGTTATCCGTTTGGAAACCTTAATCTGAATAGGCTTCAGTATATACATAGTCATGTCGTTTCGCTCGGTATATATGTTGGACTCATCTTTACTTAATTGATGTAAACATTGAATTGCTAGATACGAAGCACATGTAATATTGAATATGACGATATTCACTTCAAAAATTCGTAAGTTTTTCATTTGATCTCTCCAAATGAGACATTGAAATTTACGGTATTCGTTTCTAACTTAAAATTGTTGACACATTCGCTTTAAATCACCTGCAATCACGATAGGGTTTTCGCGAACTCTACTAGAAGTAGTTAATAAACTAGGTTGACTATTATGTCCGGTATACAGGGCGTCATTCGACGGTACGCCTGTAGAAGTCTCCAAAGAACCGTCGTATACCACACTTACTTTCGTAGTTGGACTCGTTGCCTTACTGATTGCGTGATGAGATAAATAACAACCATCTGATATCAACGTATTGTCCACAACAGGTGACATGTGAAGTTTGTTCGATTCTTGATTATCAGGAGCTGCTAATTTTCTTTTTTCCACAAACATAGTTATTTCTGCTTCTAATAATTTGCCTCGTTCTATAGGCAGTGTAGTGCTTGTTCCTATTAAGTTGTCTTGTTCTACATATAGTGTTGTGCCTATTCTTACTGATATGTCAACCGATTCAGGTTGATGAAACTCTAGTTCTGCTACTTTGATTTGCTCTACAGGCAGTGTAGTTCCTGTTTCTACCAATTTGATTTGTTCTACAGGCAGTGTAGTACCTGTTCCTACTAAGATGTCAACCGATTTAGGTCGATGAAACTCTGTTTCCACTGCTCTGATTTGTTTTACAGGCCTGTTCCTATCAAGATGTCAATCGATTCAGGTCAATGAAACTCTGGTTCTGCTAGTTTGATTCGCTCTACAGGCAGTGTAGTGCTTGTTTCTACCAATTTGATTTGTTCTACAGGCAGTGTAGTACCTGTTCCTACTAAGATGTCAACCAATTCAGGTCGATGAAACTCTGGTTCTACTAATTTGATGCTAGCATGTAACTTTATCTGCTGACGCTGGATCGATTCATATGACATAACGTGAGAGATTACTGGTACGCTCACAACGGTGGATATCTTTTTATCAGCGTTTAAACGTGTTTTGTTGGCCGTTTGCACGGTATCTACTGGTTGTACTGCACGGCATCTACTGCATGGTAGAGCTGCGAATTTATCGAGAAACATTTTAGCACGCGAAGTTTCCCACATAAAGCTCTCTTCGTAGTAGCTACGTTGATCAATTTCCTCTTGATCTAACTCCTCTCTCCTATCTTGAAGTGAATTAAATTTTTCAAATGATTTGGTTGTCCTATTTAATCTCGCTTGAATAAAATATTCATTCATGGTTATTAATATATAATCGCGTTGTCGTCTTAATTTCTGAAGTTCAGCCATCTCAAATTTAGTTTATGCGTGAGTATGGTAAGGAATTTCAACAATGTTTATACGATACTAATACGGAAACAGGACGGATAATTGGTACATTTAAATAGATAACTGACCAACTTACCTTGATTATCCTGGCTGCTGTTGTGATGAATCCTTGGAACTGCGATTTGAACTGCTAATTAGACTGCTAATTGGACTGCTAATTGGACTGCTAATTGGACTGCTAATTGAACTGCTAATTAGGCTGCTATATTTTCACTACGATTTGAACTGCTCTCTTGGTATTGGCACTTTATAATGTTATATAACAATACTTGTTATATCCGGCTCTCGAAGGACCAATGTTTTTGATTATATTCCTAGCTAAACTTCGTTGGCTGGCGTAGACATTCAACTAGATAAATAATATTAATTTAAAAAAAATTATTGTCGAAATTAATAATTTATTATGTACAAATTTAAAAGAATGGTACAAAGTTATGAATGTTGAACTTCCGTGTTTTCAGATCGGAAGGCACTGTATGTTTCAATTTGATGAATATTTACTTGGCTCATATAAAAACTAAGTAACAATGTGTTAGACTTAGTATCTCTGACTGTTTGACTTTGAGTGAAGTTACTTCGATGTGTAACGACGACTCGATGAACTCGATTGAGTGTTGAACTGAGTTGTGAACTAACTTCAGTATTGAACTGATTTTGAGTGTTGAACTCGCTTCGATGAGTAGTAGAACTGATTTCTTCACGTTGTAAGACGTGGTAAATAGAAATCTGCAAGGGGCGTGTTTACACGTGGATTGGGTTGACCAAACGGAAATAAACATTTCCTATTGGCCAGTATCATTTGACAGGTCGGGTTCATCGACAAGAATCAACAACGGACGGCTCAAATAGATATTTCAATTTCTATTGAATGCTCCAATAGCAAGACCGTCCTATTGTAATCCTTTTACTTAGAAAAGTTATTCAAAAACGTTTCTTAGAAGCTTCCGACCATCGACCATAAAAGTTCACGCACAAAGTGACAATAAGTTACAATTATAGTCTTACATTAGAGTTTTTACAATACAATAGATAATAGTGTGAAACGTGACATTTTCCTAAATTTTTAACTATAGGACTTCAAACAAAATGCGACAATATGTCTCTGACGACTTTCAAAATACGTTATTTCAATGCTCCAACAAAATTATTCACAATTATTATTGCAAAACGTGACATTTTAAAGGTATTTAACAAAAGCTGCGAATAAAGTGTAACTACCCTTTGAATTCATAACAATACAAAAGGTCTATCAATTATTTAAGACCTTTTTACAGCGGTAGCAACTGAAATGAATTTACGCTTTAAATATATACAATCACGAAAAGAAGTAACATACAAATATCTTAGATATTTTAAAGCATCCTAAACAATATAATTCAAGATTTTCTAATCTTGAACAGCAATTAAAAAATACACCAAAATACCGAAACCTTATAATAACACTTGAACTAAGAAACGATAACAGATAACAGAATATAACATGTGGGAACGAGCAAGATGATATCGCGCATACGCAGTAATAAAAATCAATAAAATTTCATTACTAACGACGTTACAGTTTTCGTTAATTTTCTGTAATTATCTACCAATTTTAGTTACTCGACAGGCTCTATAGGTGGCACGGTCTGCAGTATCCCTATCCTGATTTAGGCCCTTTTAATGTACAACAACTACAGGCGCTTCGACCCTGCGCAGCTTTCTAGGTCACAAAATAATAAATGCCTGTAGCGGATGGCATATAGAACTTTTTGTATGCTAGTGGCCTTGACTCATAGACCCCATAACAAGTGAATCTAAAATTTTGTTAAAGCGGCACATAGACCCTTTTGAATTTACACTCTTCAATTATTGCATTAAGTAATTCTATTCACTTTTTTCAATATCATTTGATAATTTCCAAAACTCAGCACAAAGCTGGTTATACAGTAACGAACAGGAAATATCTTATTTATAATTAAAAGCAAAATTAGAAACCACATTGTGTCATAACGATAACGATAAGGAAATCTTTCAGTAAAACGGGAAATGCGATTTAGTTATTCAGTTTTATTAAAATGAATAAGTATGTTTTTGTTATTATTAATTTATTATTGGTGGTGAGAAGTGAAAATTCTGGCGAGTGGACAATTTTAACGGTTAATGCTGAACCTTATTATTTGAACATCCGTTTAGGTCCAGTGAAACAATTCGGAAATTCAAGTTTTCATCCCATTGGTCAATGCAATGATTTAAGTGGTTGTAGTTTTTTCAATAAATCAGCTTCGAAAATCAGTGACTCGATAGAAAGAAATGTGATACAACCATTTTTACTGGTAAATAATATAATATTAATACATAAAGTTGACCATTTTTGTTCATCGTACCACGAATTATTAAGATTTTCCAAACCTAATACTGGCTATTATTTTCTACGTCGTAGAAATTTACTTTACATTTGGGATCCTCAACTAGATACTCTACAGAGTTGTTACAAAGGATTCGCTAGAGAATCTATTTCAAATGATTCAAAAATATCAATCATATTCGAATTCGAAAACTCCAGTTTCACACTGGAAATTAAAGATCGATTAAGAGAAAACTTATGGACTACAGATCAATCTGCTCTATTTGTAACTAACGAAACCTCAATAGAATCATATTATTCTTCCTCCAATTATTATTATGGTTGTAATGGATTTTTCTACTTAACACATTTCAAGTTTTTCCCTGTAAAACCTAAACAACAATCAACTAATATGACGAGTATTATTATTATAGCAGCATGTTTATCCATGATAATTATAATCACAGGAATAATTTTTGTATATGTATGTAAAAAAAGAAGAGATGCTCTAAATCAGGAAGTATATGTTGAACCACATCTCTATGATACACCAAAATTTATTGAACCTGAAGTTAATCAAGTAGAAAAACAAGTACAACCACAAAAAGAAGTTTCAAATCCACAACTTTTTGCATATGATTACGTTTACACAGATTCCAGGCCTAGAAATCTGATAGGGGGCTTAAAAAAACCAATAACTCCAGCAAAACCTGTCAAATCAACACAACTCAAGCAAAAATCTGAAGAGAAAGGGTATGATTATCCGTTTTCAACTTTTATGAAAAAGTGATGTGCTATAGTTAGATTGACACTTTGTCAACAACTGAATCCACTGCAAGTCAACTATATTTGCATACTAAAGTATACTCAACTCAACATACAAAGGCGGTATTCCGTTCAACAAATTCACCCGCTGATAGCACTGCGACGATGTGTAAAAATACTTATTTTCTAGTTCTCAGTTAAAAAGGTTACAGTACAATTAGAAACTTTGTGATTTTATTTAACGAGAAAATTGCCAATTATTATTAAATTCTCAAATATGTGCATTTTAGAAGTTTTTTATGTCCACGCAAAGTAGAGTAACAGTGTCAATTACTGAACACACTATTTACCACCAACTATCACAATTCATGAGAATTCTTCGCAGTGAGTTATTGAAATTCAAATAATTACTTTTCATATTCTATCTGTAAACTCTAAATATCATCTCAAAAGTTTCTCGATACATAAAAATAAAACGTATTATGTGTTGCGTAGGGTTCATATTCTTTAAATGTAATAGCTATAAGTCATCATGACGCATAAAATTGTAAAAAAAGTATTGTGCTGACAACTGTCATCGAAAAATAAATAAGAGAGTTATGTCATTGTATTGATGTAGATAGATAAGTCAAATAAATAATTATATTTATTTGTCATTCGAGAAGAAGTTCCAGTCCAGAATTAATAAATATTAAACAAATAAAAAAATAAATTAAGCGCCGGTCATAAGTAAAGTGTTTGAATGCCAATAGAAGATATGTCTTCAACTTCCTGATCAAGAGGTCTTCTGCGAGGTCTTCTGCGAGGTACCTGAGAGTGAAAGAGAGAAATAAAAATTCTACGGTCCAATCTAAATCAAATAATTCCTTCCCAAATTCTCGAATCCTTGCCCATGGTCGAACTTCGAGTCCGGATGTGATTTTTTTTCTAAAAGTCTCAGATATCCAATTGTCAAGCTTGCAGTTCAGACGGTCTGAAAGTGTTTAATGAATCTATGTGCGGTTAACAATAGTTATTTGTAAAAAAAGTGTCACAATGACTCGTATTGTAGTACGAGTGAAGTTGCACAACGAACCGCGGAGCGGTGAGTTGTGCAAATCACGAGTACTACAGAAAGTCATTGTGGCACAAGTTTTACACAATATTTTTCATAATTCGCATTTATTTAATAATTTAAATAAAATAGAATTTTATATAATCCCTTTTTTTAAACTAGAAGGAGTGGTTTGAATTTAAGTTGGCAATTCTGTACTTCTGACGTTTGACATATTATAACCGAATAATTGTGTAAATTGTAAACAAACTTTCATTTAAACAAAAAGAGGATGATTATTTGTTTGAAAAGAGCTTCTGCGTATATGTTCTTGTGATCGATTTATATTATATCATGAACAGAATTATTTCTGTAATACATCTTCACATAGATATCTGGTAATTTTTCCTAAAAATCGAACGTTTTGTATAACTATATATTGATCCTATACAATATAAAATTAAACAGTTGCCAAATAATTGATAAATAAACGTTAGCGTACTTTATTCATCAATATTTTTAATATATAAATCATTTTAATTCACCTTTAGTATAATAATTTTCTAGCTAGAACAATGCTAGACCATTTTATTTATAATTTGTGTCAAGGTTGAAGTCAAATCTCAAATAAAAATATAACTAAATACAATAACCAACTGTACACTAAAAGTTACTATAACAGTGTTCAAAGAGCTTCATTGTGACACTGTAAACAATGTTATAATGAAGTCTCTTTTATACGCGATTTATAAAAAGTCATTTGGAAAATTTGTGCAGAGTTCGCAGGAAAACCTAACTATAAAAAAAGGATTAGCGGAGTCTCAACTGGTCCTGTTGTATCTAGGGAAACAGATACGAAGTCTCAATTGTTGCTGTTGTATCTAAGAAATAGGTATGAAAGTCCAATTTCCACATCAAATAAGGTCAGATGAAATATCTAATTGTGTTAGTGTTTTAAATGAAACTCACGGTTTCTAGTTAACACCACAATATAATAAAAACTGTTGAAAATTTTAAAAAATTGTTTCGATAAATCAATATCATCGTCAGAATGACAGAAGTTACATTTCATTTGATATCACCATAGGGCTAATAATATCTAAGCTTCAATATTTGTAATCACATCTTCTTTTTTCTATTAACATATATTAAGTCTTCTCTCATTCTGACGATGATATTGATTTATCGAAACAATTGTCATTTTTTTAGAATTTTCAACAATTTTTATTATATTGTGGTATTAACTAGAAACCGTGAGTTTCATTTAAAACACTAATATGAGTAGATTCCACGAAGTAGGGGTCGAGACAGTTAATTTTATCTAATTGTGTCTAAATAAATAAAAAACAAAGATAGCAAAAATATCTAAGTGTCGAAAACACTGTTTAAATTTTAAATAGTTAAGCACTGTCAAAATTTCACAAAAACTTTTCTTAAGATTTATTCTAGTCAAAAATAATTTGTCTAACACTAAAGTGATCTAGAATTTAGTAAAAAAAAAGACATCTCTCAATTTTATAATCAATAATTTAACAAACTATATATACTCGACATATAACTCGGAAAATATTTAAATCAATGGTCATTTTTCTTATCCGTTATCTTGACAAATAAGCTTATCAGAATTCTATTTTATCGTGAATAAATCTCGTAATACTAATGGAAAATCTTACCAGAATTAGAGCTACAAGTAAAGCTCAAATCACAAAAATATTGAAATGGATAGAGGCTTAAAAAGAATCCAAAGACAAGTTTAAATTACAAGACAGATTAAAATCCTTAGAAACTTATTACACAAAATATAGCGATGCCAAAGATGAAATTGAATTATTGGACGAAACAGAAAGTCTACGTGAACCCCGTAAAGTTATTGAAAATAATTATCTAGACGCCATATCTCTTATAAATCAAATGCTTGAAAAGTTATCTAGATAAAATAATACACCTCCACACCTCCAGCAACACCTACAACCACGTCAAATATAATTTTACAATCAATTCAAATTCCGCCATTCGATGGTAAGCCAGAAAACTATCCAACGTTCATTGACCTTTTTACCTCGTTAATAGTAAATAATGAAAAATTAAAATCGAATTCTGAAAAGTTTTATTATTTGTTGTCATATCTACGTGGTGAACCATTTCAACTTGTCAATTCTCTGAATATATCTGAAGATAGTCTTAAAAAATATTTAAACAAAAGACAAAATGTTATTAATCTATTTAATCATTTCTTAGGAATTATCTAATTGTTCTATACAGAATTTAAAACCATTCATTGCAGAAATTGTTTCCATAACGCAAAATCTAGAAAATGTAAATGTGACAAAACAGAAACTTTTAGAATCGTTGCTCACAAAACTCATAGAACAAAAGCTTGACTTTATCAGTCGCCGATCGTTTGAATAAAAATGCGATACGGAAGAATTACCCACCGTAAAAGAACTATCAGAATTTTTTAATCGAAAATGCACGGTTTTACAAAATATATCAATATCAAAACACAATGAGTCAAATGTGAAAAAATCCACTCGTGAACCTCACACATCTAAATTAGATTCACCGAATAAATCTTATAAAACTCAGCAAGTTTCAAAATTGTGTTTATTGTAATGAAAACAGTCACAAAATTTATTCATTTAAAGAATTTTCCATGTTATCCGTCGAACAACGCCACACTTATGCCAAAAATAGTCATTTGTGTTGGAATTGTCTAAACCCACATCTTATTGCATTCAAATCAAGCAAATATCTTGAACAATGTAAATTCTTCAAATTCCGGAATTGTAAACGATTACTATCAAAATAACACTTCTTCTTCTTCTTATGGTGCCGTCTCTTTATGGAGGTTGGCTATCATTACAGCTATTTTTACTTAACACTAACAAATAAAATTTCGACAGTTCAGGTCGACCAATATCCTACGCCAGATATCAATCAGTTCCACCTAATATAGGTAATCAATCGTTATCAGTGTCAATCCCCGATATTGATATTCCATCACAATCTCAAGCCTAACAGTCAAATGAACCTATCGATAATGACACGACAATTTCATTTAATTCAAATCAAAACCATTGGGCAAAAAACCCTTCGAGTGAAAATTCATCACTACAAATGTCTCAGAATTTTAACTCTCTCAATCATCGACCTGAAAATGACCCATCATATTTCGTTTCAACGATTGATTGGACATCGAACCCAGTATCGCGATTCGTGAGTGGAGGTGTTCGCAGTGGAGTAGTTCCCAAAAAATTGAGAATCTCAGGATCACTACGACAAACATTACTCAACTTTGCGAGGAGTGCATGCCCAGGAATAGGTACTGCTCACCCTTATAGTTTTGGATAGGGAGATGCTCAAATGCGTAAGTAACTTTGAATTTATTTTGTCATTACATGTCTATTGATTCATTCAGGGATGTTGACTTTGAAAACTTAATCGATCTTCCCAGACCAGAGAAAGAAGGCTGTTCTAGATTCAGTAAAATATTAAAAAATAAAAAGATTAAAGTCAAATATAATTGTAATTACATGGCAGATTTTAAACAAGAATATTTAAACTGCCTACCGGAATTCGACGGGATTCCTAATGAACTCAATAGGTACTCATCCGTATGCGAATTAACAATTTTTATAATAGTGAACAACCAAATCATTTCCAAAATATATATTTGATTAATTCCTTAATTTCTAAACTTCCTGGTAATGCTAAACTGGTTGTAAATATTCAAAACCTCGAAGAAATTTTATATCCGAAAAATTATTCAATGCAGAATGTCAGGATAATATTATTTGTTAGATAATAAAATGATTAGGCCTCGTAGTTCACCATGATCACCTCCCATATGGCCGTTCCAAAGAAAATGGACACCTCTGGGGAACGAAAATAGAAAGTAGTAATCGTTTATAGGCAAATAAATTCTAAAACTATTGATGATAAATATCCTCCCGATATGTTAGATAAACTCCGTAGATGTCAGTATTTCACCACTCTCGATCTGGCCAGTGGGTTTCACCAGATCGAAATAGATGAAAATGATATTGAGAAAACGGCATTTACGATTGGGAGTTCCTGATAATGCATTTGGCCTTAAAGGAGCACCAATGACATTTCAGCATGTTATGGACAACATACTGCGAGGTATTCAAAATGAGCAATGTCTGGTTTATCTAGATGCTATAATTATATTTTCTACGTTATTGCAATAACATATTGACCGCTTAAAAAATGTTTTTCAGCGACTTAGAGAGTCGAATTTTAAAATTCAACTCGACAAGTCCGAATTCTTAAAAAAAGAGATGGTCTACCTAGGTCACGTTGTGACACCACAGGGCGTAAAACCTAACCCTGATAAGGTAAAAGCCATAAAAAATTATCCAATACCGTCTACTACCAAACAAATTAAGGGAGTTTTAGGATTGTTAGGCTACTATCGCAGATTTATTCAAAATTTCGCCAAAATAACGAAGCCCTTGACTATATGCTTGAAAAAAGGAGCAAAGATCGTACATGATGAAGAATTCATTAAGTGCTTTGAAACATGCAAGAATTTATGAATTAATGAACCAATTCTACAATACCCTGATTTCTCTAAAACTTTTAACCTAACAACCGATGCAAGTAATGTCACTCTTGGAGCAGTCCTTTCTCAAGGACCAGTAGGCAAGGACCTACCAGTTGCCTATGCATCTCGCACCCTCAAGGATACTGAACAAAATTATTCGGTTATCGAAAAGGAACTTTTGGCCATTGTTTTAGGCCACAAAATACTTTCGGCCGTACTTGTACGGAGGGATGTTTAATATTATAACTGACCATAAACCACTAAAATGGCTGTACTCCCTAAAAGAAGAAAATGCCAAATTCACTAGGTGGAAATTAAAACTTTCAGAATTCAATTTTATTGTAATATAAAAAAAGGTAGTTTGAATTCAAATGCAGACGCTCTATCAAGGATTGAACTCCATACTAAGGAGACGAGTCCGTTTTGGCATCAATTAGATGATATTCTAAAAGATATAAACCAACATAGCGAACAAAATACAGGACTTTTCAATTATGATCCTCCACAACCAAGTACTAATGACAATGATCTTATTGACCTATACACAGAAAATATACCAATTTCCGATACGTCCTTAATAAACGACAACACAGAAAATATATCCGTAGATGTACAGATAGACGAACCTAAACAACAAACCGAAACACCAGATAATGAAGTACTTGAAATTGTTGAAAACGATAATAATGATACTATACATTGCAATAAAACGCACAACCCAACTTTTTTAAATACCTATAGTAAAGACAGCAGTAAATTACGGACAAAACTAAATCATTATTAATGATGTACTTCATTTACCAGCTACAACTAAAATAAAAATTTTGTTTGGAAATAAAATACGTATAATTGCTCAAATCTCTAATAACAATTTCGAATCAGATGTCATTCACCTCATAAAAAACTATATTAATCCAGAAAGTTCTTATTATATTTATTTCGAAGACCCTAACATATTTGAAAAATTTTTAGTAACCTTGCAAAAATATTTTAAACATTCTTCTATAAAATTTAAAAGGTGTAACCAAAAACTAATAGATATTACAAACGAAAACGGAATAAAAGAAATTATACAAGCTTATCATGAGGGTAAGACGAACCACAGAGGGATAGCTGAAACTTACATGAGACTTAAAGACAAATACTTTTGGCCTTATATGAAAAATTCAAAACAAACTTATATAAACGATTGCGATATTTGCCAACAAAGCAAATCACGTCTATCATATAGTTATTTACTGAGTAACAGACAAAGAACAGAGTGTCTTGCTTGTGATTTGAAGCTTACTGAAAAATATTTACTAATAGAATTTCCGTTATATTGAATTGAAAGACAGAATGGCAATATAAGAAAAGACTTGAAAGAAGTGCTTAATAATAAATAGTATAACTATAATAATGTGTTGCAGTGCAATTAACATTTTATGAAAAATCTAATATCTATTTCCAAAACTGACTGTGTTAAACTACTATCATAATCCTACGTGGTTGAAGCGTAAATAAAAAAAATTGGAGAGTACTCTGAATGCTTCAATATAAATGAATTAAATGGTAAATTTTTGTTTTAATTTCAAGGAATGAATATCTGAATATCGCAACGAAACTCGAGAAGCCACTTGAAACAAGGTAAAAAGCTGCGCTCAGTTTATCCTGAAGCGTTGTTCTCCTCGGAAGTCCTGGCAACAGGATAACGCGCTCAAACACTCTTTGAAATCCGAACAGACATGTTGTAATTGTTGCATCTATTCTGACGTGCTTTGTAGATTTGCGCAGGTAAGCGTTATAAACAATAATTATATGCTTTTTATTTTAATATTTATGATAACCTCAGATATTATAGACAAAAAGAATTGTACCAAGTTACCAAATAAAAATATACATATTGAAAATAAAATTTAAAACTAAAAATAACACTTTATATGATGGACATTCATTAATATTAGCCAATATATTAAATTTTTCCAAATCCTTTAGAGAAATTCAGACAAATATGAAAAAAGTTAACTAGTTTTTACTATTTTGGACAAAATAAAAATGATTATTGTATCACACAAACGTTTTAATTAATATGAAAAGTTCTTTTAATATATCTACTTCTTATATTTTTGGATAGATTTAAATTAATCGTAAGAATTTAAAATTACAATAAATGAACTTTTTACCAAACTTAATTTACCCATTTTTAAAATGTTTGAACTTTACGTACAATTTGAGAATGCGGCCCGAAACACATATTAGCAAAGATGAATTTTAAATTAGTCAGTGACGTACATTTAACGGAAAACCCCTTTTTCGCCTTCAACTTTTAAACCAATAAATTTTTAAATAATACTGACTGATGTTTGGTAGCAAATTATAGAATTTTGTATTTTCAAGTGATTCGTAGTAAAGCAAAAAAATATTTCTATTTGTAAAATATGCTCAGCTTGTATTAAAATATTTTGATAAAAGTCATAATTGAACCGAAACGTCAAATCCTATTTATATAAAAATTTTGTATTGTTTAAAATAGATCAAAAATCAAGAGCATTTATTCAAGAAAAAAATTTAAAGTGGTCTAAGAAGTAAGAAAGTGAAAGAATATATAGTAGGTCTAATTTATTATTACTAGTTTACTAGTTTTTTTGTGCAAGTTTTATATTTCACTCTGTATGTATATGCATCATAACATCAGAATGAATTAATGAAATAAAATAATTGAAATAACTCATTTATTAATGCTAGACAATTAAGCCATATAAATGTGCTCGTGTTAACTTAAATAAAAGTAATAATGTAGGTATGTTTGCATTAAACATAAAGGAAAACCAAATTAGGACCGTTTTTTTAAAATTCGATAACTACAAAATGAAGAATTTTTGGGAGAGCATTTTTTTTATCTGGTTAACACGACAATACTTAATGACCAATGAAAATATTTAATTGAGAAAGTAATAATAAAAGGGAACAAATAAATGAGGAAAAATTATGCAATATCAACTTTATTATAAGTTAACAAAAAATAAACAAATACGCAGTTTTTTCAAAACTCGATAAGTACGTACTTACGTAATGAAAATTGAAATAAATACTTTCATGTTAAAGGCAAATAACATTTTTATATAAAAAATAACTCTATGAAACTATGAAACATTGAAACTACTTCACACATCCACTTCCCAATCAGTATTATCTCAGCACCAAGGGCAGTTTCTTTCATAATTTCATCATAAAAAGAAGATACTTCATCAGTGAGCTCAATGCCACGCAACATTTTTTTGACATCGGCTTTCTTAAGATCACTTACATAATTGACTGCTGGAAGCTTCTGAGATGCTGATATCTGATTTGCGTTTTTTGACACCTATTTTAAAACTGCTGACTTCTATGTCATAACCAGTATACGTATTGCGGACTTTGCAAATCACTGTCTTATTTCTTTTCTGGTACGTTAGGACCCGAGCTTCACTTATTTTAAAAGGTAGCTTTTTCTTCACAATATTCTGGGATACCGACTTATAATCAAATGTCTTGTCCCCAAACATTGACAGTTCCATGGTTTTTCAAAATCTCGTGATACTCCCTCGGTCCTAAAATGTCTTCTCGTCTTCGATATTCCTTCTCCACTCTTCCAAAAACCCTATCTGCAGGCATGAAACTATAACCTCTTATGGTCGTATTTCCTTAAAAACTGTAGACTTTTCCAAAAAGTAGATAAGAACTGTCATCATGGTGCTGTTCTTGTTTTTGGAGTAACACGAGTCTGAAAACAACTCCAAGATCAACTCATTCTTGCCTTCATCAGACAATATGTTTTCAAGTTTGCTCTGATAATCTAACAGAGCAGAAGCTATCTCATTGCAGCCCCGACCTCCCTGCATTTCCAACCAAACGTGGAAGCTGGTATGTTCTTTGGATTGCTTTTTATGTTGATGATATACAATGCCTAGGTTATAGAGCCAATCTTGTCTTGAATAAAAGACTTCACCAATAGATATTTTTGGCAACGGCTGATTTTGTTGGCAATCCAAACAAACTTTGAATGTATTTTCTCGGAATGTATTCATGTATTTGAAAAAGGCCTTATGAAGCCTATACTTGGTGCGGAGTTCATTTCTTGCTTCTAACACCTTGGTTCTTTTCATATTTACCAGAAACTTCTTACAGATAAAACATGTATCTGAATGTGGATTATAAAACCGAGGTTAAAGTTTTGATAAAAAATCTTCTTGTACTTAGCCAAAGAACGTTTAAAATTTGTTGTGTCACAAAATTTGTTGTACATTTTCTGTATGTTTAACTCAGGTGGTAGGTAGCTCCTTCTGCATTTTACTCTCGAGTAGTGACTTTCTCTGCATTTGTAGCTGCTTATGTGTGCCTTTATTGCTTCAGTAATATCTTGATCAACCTGCTTTTGTACACGACCTCCCCGCTTCTCAACCAATAGTTCTCCGGCGAGAAATTTTTTTGAAATTCCGGACAGTCTGTCTTTACTTGCACCTAAAACATGAGACAAGTTCGGAACGTGGCCGACGAGAAAGACAGGCCATGGCGCGTAAAGCTATTCACAAAGTCACGTGACCATTTGAGGCCCAGGACAGCTGGTCAATATGCATATAGGGTGGTTATACTTTGTATAAATTAATAAAATATTTATTTTTTGTGGAGAATCATATTATTTATAATATGTTTTTTTTTTCGTTTCTGCTTATCTTTATTCTCAGTGGCGACAAAAGCCAAAAAAACAATTTATAAATAATTGTTGTAATCATTATTACACAGCAATTATTTGTGATGGTATAGTAGGAAAATAAAACAACAGATTAAAGTATATTTATGAAGACTTAAGTTTTTTTAGTTTTCTAGGATCATTTACACTTTTCTCTGTTGCAACATCATTTTGTTTTTTGACAAAGTTATTTAACATTATTTTACAAACAGTTAAATTTATTCTTTCTATTTTGTTAAAAAGTGTTTCTTCACAACTACATTGTTCATAAAGATCTTTTAAATCAGACATATAATTTTTTATAAGGATAATACTAAGTCTGTGTAATTTGGAAAGCTGATTTGAGCCTGCTAAAAATGTATTCAGTAGGTGGGTTGAGTTACAAATATTTTGCATAATATGCCAGGAAATAGCTACTGGGATCAAAGCATATTCCTAGGGTAAAATCAACTTTCCTCTGTCTAATTCCAAAGTCAGATCATAAGGTATGTCAACATTCATCTCAGTATTTGATTGAAGCCATTCAAAACAAGTTAAACAATGTTTGATTCTTATTTGCTTTCTTACTGCATATCCCCCTATATAACTGAGTACAGTTAAATGTTCTTTAGGTATATTTTCCAAACCAAATTCAGAATTCAAAACGGAAACTAATTGTTCAATGTCCACATTACTGCCGTAAACTTCCTCATAATTTGGTAACATTGTTTTTAGTGGTATCTGGTTATCAGCGCAAGAGAAAAGAATAGCATTTTTAAACCGGATCTTTTTTTCACTTTCTAATATTTGTACTAGGCTAATATAATAATTAGCCCCACTTAATTGACGGTAACAGCTGAATCTACCTTCTAATATATCATTTTCAAATTTGCCTAATAGGATATAATCTATTGTATATGTATTAAACAAATATGGAATAAGAGCCACAAAGGTATTGATAGTATTTATTAATGATGTGAAAGTATCATTTGATAAAGATGAGTGTAAAGGAACTAACGACTTCCAAAGTGTCAGCCATTTTGACATTGCTGTAAGAAAATCTATTACTTGTTTTCTGTCACGCTTTATTGCTTCTCTGTCCTTATCATTAAATCTTTCACTTTCAAAGACATTCTTAACATTCACAATTTTCCAAAACTTAACAAAAATCTCTAAAAACTTACATGTACCATCAATATTCCTAAATTTGTTTGGATTGTCACGTGAAAAACATTTAAGGGCTGCTATATTTTTTTCATTAAATATATTCAGTGCTAACTGAACGTTTTGTTTTTGAATACTTGTTGGATATAATGTTTTATATGACAATGTATGAGCATATTTTATTAGAGAATTTTTCTCTAGTTCATACAAAATTTGGAAGTTTTTAAACTCTGCTACAAACAGACATTCAGTATTTATTTCCAAGGTGTCAATATCAAAATTTGGAAAATGTAGTGAGTAGTCATTAGTTCTTTTACTAATTCAGTTATTTTTAATAGATTTTATAATGTGGACCACGTCAAATATAAAAAAAAGTAATCTAGAATTATCTAAAGGTTGTTGTGCAAAAGTTTTCAAAATGTTATCTTTTGTAAACATTGAAAAGGCTTTTCTGTTTATACTATGATTGTCTGATATTAGGGCAATAACTTTAAAACCTGATTTTTCTAACTCTTGCAAGACTTTCAGTATAAGCTCATACAACTGAACTCCAGTTAAATTGTTGACGGGTACTAAACTTACCACATCCCGATACTTTGATAGTATGCTCGATATCATAAAGGTTTGTACTGTTTTAGCCATTTTTGATGGATCATTGTCAGTGCCACCAAAAACTGTTTTACCTTTAAAACTAAACTGTGAATTAACATAAATTTCATCTAGATGTATATTTATGAGAAATTCATGTTCTTTTAGGAAACTGAGTTTGGATTTCAAATACTCGATACTGCCTTTTATGCTCATATCTGTCAAAGTAAATTTGCATATAAGTTTTTTGAGATTACGAGGATGTGGTAAATACAGACAGTGGGAATCATATAATGTCATATAAATAGATGAAGAGTGAATATATAAACTTGCCGCAAACATTAATGTCTTACCATAGTACCGTCGGTTATTGGGAGTTTGCTGGTAAAGCTGTAACTGCTCAATAATAAAAGTAAAAAAACTTGATACCTCTTCTGCTGCAGTCATTTCGGATAACACATTACAAATTTTAGCTATTTTAGTGTCATCACGCACTTTTTGGTTTCTAGCACTAGATTCAATAAGCACCAACAGATTTTCTAAAATACTGAAATTATTCAAAACATGTAGCTTTTTGGGAATTTTTGCCATGGGAAGTGGATGATTCTCGATTCGAATTGCGTAGTCCAAATTTTCTCTCACTAGAAGTGATCCTATTATTTTCTGTACATTCTCAGATAAAGTGAGCAGACATAAATATACTTTACTGTCTTCTCTTACTAAAATCCATTCTTTACTTACATTAGATTTCTCATAAAAAGACATAATATCATCTAAATGTTTAATTTTTTGCGAGTCCACAAACTGCTTATGTGTTTCGAGGCTGTCTGCTATAGCTTTTTCAAGTTGATCTTCTTCTTTATTACATAGCCTTTTGGAAGAACTGGGCACAGATGACAAATACTTGGGAACATTGGAAAATATTACAGGTAGAGCAGAATCTTTTAATTTTAGTATCTTCCTAGGGTATTCCTTTCGTTCTCCCTGAACGATACATATATCCGTTCTAATAATATCAGATTCAGGGAAATGCTTAATACAAACTTGAGGATTTTTTATGTTGCTAAGGTCTGTTGGGATTCTTCGCAACCACCGCTGTTTCCACTGTTCATTTCTCGGTAAACTAAATGTTGTAATATGACTTGGCCCTTCCTCAGAGTTTTCACTGCGATAATTCGATCTACAGCCTGACACACTGCATTTTCTAGGCATGGCTACAATATTTATACAATAATTTAGATGTGCTGCTGATGTTATAAAAACAAAAACTGTACCTACCTGCTTGTCTGTTTTTTAAATTCTTCTAATGCTAAAGCTGTATGTATATCTTTAACTGTTACAGTGACTTCCTTGTTATATTTTTCTACTCAGAGAAACTCGATAAACAATTAACAATTTGATAAACAAAAGCTTACGTAACCTCAAATACATAAAATGAACATGAAAAGTAGAAATCGTTTATGGATTCTCGGCATCAGATGGTCACGTGATATTTACGCACCAAGGCCTGTCTTTCTCGTCGGCCACGGTTCGGAATGACAAATAATTGAAAATAACTTTTTGACCTACCAGTTATCTTTTGAAAAGTAGCAGCACAAACAGGAACATTACCCTTAGAAGTTCTAATGGAGTATCTGACCGAAAGTTTTCTGTTTCTCCTCAGATTAGTTTCATCTGTAGTTTTTCGCTTAGGTACAACAACTTGCATGAACTTTAGCAATATTTCATCTTGCTCAATTTTTTTCGCGTCATTTGCATAATATATCATGTTTCTAAAAGCTAAACAGTCTGTGAAAATCTTCATTCAAAAGCGAATTTAAAAATATGGTACTTACCAAGTATTTCATTTCTTGTCAGTTCTCCTGCATTACGAACAACGCCTTTTGTCTTGTCTTGGAAATGATTACATGCGATGTCCGCTTCACCTAACCTCTCTTTTTTATAGCGCGTAAGTTTGGTCTTCCTTGATCACGGTTGTTTTTGGAAATACGACATTTTCTTCCCTTTTTCATAAGGCCTACGTTTTTACTATATTCTTCATTCATTTCATCCATATTTTGAAAAGAAAAACAAAACACGTAAACACGGGGTAACGAGAAGCACGGATCACTGTACTAACGACAGTAATGATTCATTTAAATAATAGATACAGGTTCGTTACTGAGTTTTTAAATAACAGTGTAGTTATCGAGTTTTTAAAAAGTCCGTGTAGTTATCGGTTTTCGAAAAACCGCATAATTTTCTCTATGCTATAGCTCTTGTAGTTGTCGCGTTTTCATGAATCTGACGCTACCAGCAGGTCCGGCATTACATTTGTTCATAGAATCCATATTTAACTGAATTTCGGTAAAAACGTTCTTATCGAGTTTTGAAAAAACGGTCCTCAATTACAAAAACGTTCAGAAACATCAATAATCGAATCCTTTAGTTTCCACATGTTCTCCTTCCCTCTCCATAAATTTTATTGTCCGTGCACAAAATTATTTTTTATAATTCGCGGCACACATTCGTGTCACAATGAAGTCTCTTTAAACACTTCGTTAGTAATTAGTGTCATACAGTTGGTTATTGTATGTAGTATGTATTTTTATTTGACATTTTACTTTAACCTTGAAACAAATTATAAAATAGTCTATCGTTGTTTTAGTTAGCAAATTAGTATATTAAATGGTCATAAAGGTAAATTTGAATAAATTATATAGTAAAAATATTAATAAATAAAATACGCTAACGTTTATTCATCAATGATTTGTTGATCGTTTATTTTTATATTGTATGGGATCAATATATAGGTATACATAACGTTCGATTTTTGGGATAAATTACCAGATATCTATGAGAAGATGTATTACAGAAATAATTCTGTTCATGATATAATATAAATAGATCGCAAGCATACACGAAGAAGCTCTTTGTTAAACAAATAATCATCCTATGTTTGCTTAAATGATAGTTTGTTTACAATTTACACAAATCTTCTATCATAATATGTCAAAAGTGCGGAATAAAACCAGCTTTGATCTGACCAATCAGGAATCTACAGAAGTTCTATTTTTTTCAAAAATTCAATAAATACGAATTATAAAAAGTATTGTGTGAACTTGTGTCAAAATGACTTTTTGTAAAACACGGTTTTTGCACAACTCACCGCTTCGCGTTTCGTTGCGCAAACTGCACTCGTACTACAAAATGAGTCATTGTGACACTTGTTTTACAAATAACTATTATATTATTCGCGTATAAAAGAGACTTCATTACAATATTGTTTGAAGTGTCACAGTGAAACTCTTTGAACACTTTTTTAGTTTTCTTTAGTGTCATACAGTTGGTTATTGTAAAACATATATATTTTTAATGACCGTTAATACTCAATTTCTTATATTTTCATGGGTTTCGGTCAGAAATTAAATCACTTGCTTATAGTGGTAACGTTTCGGTCTATTTTATTTAAACCATTTTCAAACCTTTCTAAAAATTTTGGAAACACAATACATTTATTTTAATACATATAGTTACAATATATTTCTTTAAAACTTACTTTTTTATTATGCCTCCGTAGAGGCTTGTCTACTACTGTACAGTAGTATTTCTTAAATTAAAAAAAGACAATTATTACACATAAAAACAAACAATATAAACAATGAACTATGTTAAAGATAGTTGACATGTATATTACAGAGTGTCCTAATTAAATCAAAATTAGAACTAGACACCTATTTTTTTAATTTTTAATAACTAGGTAAGGTGTAGATATTCATTTATAATAGTAAGTTCGTATATATTGTAATGTTTTTCATATTTATTTAAACAATAAACGGGTGGGATAAATTTCAAACACTCGGTATGGCTACTTACTAATTTATTTAAACACTAACTCACTAATCACTAACACTTAAATTATATATACAGTATATTCACTTAGACTAATTTATATAAACAGTTCACTAATTTATATTCACTAATTTATTTGTTTATCTCACAATGTCAAATTATCAACTAACTAACTCTTCCTGATCAGTGCCCTTATATACTAGTGCCTTTTGTACTAGAGAATTCCGGGCTGCGGCTTATACACACAAATAATTTTTCTGGCCTTTTCTAGATAACTCTGGTCACAAAAACCAGTTCAAGATAAGATCGTCTCAATCGTAAACAGTTTTTTATAACTGCGTATCCGCCATAATTTTGACTATTATACCTGGCTTAGACAGGGTCGGTTTTAGGGACTATACCAGTGTGCTGTTTCGTAACATTACCCCCTCCTTAAATGGAAGTTCCTCCTGGAACTTTTGTGTAGCCGAGACTGGATGTTTGAATCGGCAACTGGCCCCATTTCTACACTTTCCGATCTTATGGAAATAGCAGGGCATCGTCTTCATCGTATACTGATAACGGGGGTTGTAGCTGCAAATTAATATCTGTACACCGGTATCTTGAAAGATAATCTCTACCATGTTCCTGATGATTCGCCAATCCAACTTGTTACTTGCTATCTTAGGCATAGCCAGTTTCTTTACGTTGGATTCCAACACATGGTCTCGGAGGTTTCGAAGTGCTTCCCACACATCGCGGTAGGTAGATCGATCTTGGAATTCATTTTTAGTTACCACGTAGAAGACGTACCAAGAATTATGTTTCAGTTTCAGTGTCTTGCCAGGGGCTGAAATCTGGTCTTCAAGTTTTTCTAATTGCCCGAACTTCTTTCGAAAGACGGTTGCCAACCCTCGTGCATTCTTGGTACGGGCGGGGATGTTGTATGCCAGTGAATAATCTTCCGGGAGAGTGAACAAATCTTGTTGTTGTTCCGAAGTGACTCCATATCTAGCTTTCCCGGTACCTCCATACGCGCCCATAAATTAATCGAAGGTGGGGTCAGACACATCTCGAAGGTTTACTCCTTCCTCTATGTCATGGTCTCCTTCGAATGGCGCTAGTCGGTTTCGGTGAACTACTTTTGGTTTTCCGTTGGGGATCTTGCTTATGCGATATAAAACATTATTGATCCTTTTCTTGATTAAGTATGGACTTTCCCAGGATTTTTGTAATTTTGGAGAAAATCCTTTTCTCCTCGCCGGGTTGTGTAACCATACTTTGTCCCCTTCTTTAAAACCGCCTTCTGTGGCCTGCGTGTCGTACCGACTTTTCATTCTGTCGCTGGCAACTTGAAGATTTTTTCGAAGTAATTCATGAATATCGTCCAGCCTTCTTCTCAATTGGATCACGTAGTCTTCGCCTGCTATATCTTCTCCAGGCCGGCAGCCAAATTCCAGGTCACAAGGAAGCCTCATTTCACGTCCAAATAGGATTTTCGCAATTGTTTCACCCGTGGACTCATTGACGGCAGATTGATAAGCCAATGCGAATAGGGAGAGATAATTGTCCCAATCTCTCTGATGGCTGGATACTACTTTGGACAGGTATTTTCCAATAGCCCTGTTCATTCTCTCGACCATTCCATCTAAATGTGGATGTAATGCTGTTGTTCTGGTCTTCTTCATTCCCAGCTCGTCGCAAATCTCCTGGAATAGATGGCTTTCCAAATTTCTTCCCTGGTCACTGTAGACTTCCATTGGCACTCCATATCGGCTGATGAATTCTTTCACCAATACATCCGCGACAGTTGTGGCCTCTTGGTTCGGGATAGCGTAAATTTCCACCCACTTTGTGGAATAATCCATTACAACCAGTATGTACTTACTACCATTTTCTGTCGTCGGAAATGGTCCAGCGATATCTAAAGCAATCCTTTCGAAAGGGCTTCCAACTTTGTACTGTTTCAGGGGTGCCTTTCTCTTGCGATGTGGTCCATTACTCGTAGCACAAGTCGTACATTTCTTACACCAGCCCTCCACATCGTCGGAGCTGTTCATCCAATAAAACCTTTCACGAACTCGCTGAAGGGTTTTCTTCACTCCCAGATGACCTCCCGATGGACTGTGGTGTAACTTCTTCAGTACCTCAGCTACTCTTGTTCTCGGGATAACTAGCTGTCTCCTCATCTCAGAACCATCATCGTTTTCAAGGACTCTTTTCAACAGCCCTTCTTCCAGGACAAGGGAGTCCCACTGAGCCCAATACGCCTTGAGTTTCGGTGAAAATCTTGACACTTCTTGCCAGGTAGGTCGCCGGTTTTCTTTCTTCCATTGCCGGATCATTCTCCTGATCTTCTCTGATCCTGGTTGGTGACCATTCCTCGTTGACTACTGTAATTCTTGAAACTGCAACTACCTTAGATTTCGACTTGTTGCATTGTGAATAGTCTACAGGGCATGGCCGTCTAGGCAAGGAGTTGGCTTTTTGGTGATTCACATTAGCTGGATGTTCACCCCTGTCTGATTTCCCCTGTGACTGAAGTTCTTGGGTTACAGAGTCTTGGGGCGCTTAGAGGGACTGCGTACGTGCTGTAGCTCGCCACACTTCCAGCATTTGATCTTTTTCGGCTTCCTGTCTGCCATACCTTTAAAAAAGTTGACGATCTGATCAAATTTGTAATCGTTATCTTCTTCCTGCATGGTTCTACCTTAGTTGTACCGCGAGCTTTTCTTGGCTGCTCTGCATTTAAGAGGTTCTTGGTTTACAGGAGTCGTAGGACGGTTACACGAACTGCGTGCATGCTCTAGCTCGCCACAATTACAGCACCTGATTTTCTTAGGCTTCTTGTCTACCATACATTTCAACAAGTTGATGATCTGGTCAAGTCTGTCATCGTAACCTTCTTCCTGTATGGTCCTAATTTTGTTATATCCTGAAGCCTTCGTTGCTGCTTCATATTCAAGAGCAGCTGTCAATGCGTCAACTAATGATTTGGGATGGGCTAAACGAAGCGTCCTCTGCATATCGGGGTCACGTAAGCCATCAATAAAGGCCTGGATGCCCAGACATTCCATCGTGTTCTCTGCTGCTGATGGGTAAGCAAATCGAACGAGTCTGGCAATATCCACTTCGTACTCTCGAAGTGCTTGGTCACGTTTCTGCCTTCGGTTCTTCAGCTGGGATTGGTACAAATGTTCAAGATGTTATCGCATGTCCAACCTCTTCTAAGGCTGCTCGAAGTCATCCGTTTCTTCAAGTGGTATCGTCTGAAGTACATCTAAGGCATCATCCCGAAGCGCGATGGTTAAGTTTACTGCCTTCTCTCTATCGGACCAATTATTTACTCTAGCGGCCGCTTCAAATTGTTTCACATAATTGGTCCACGATGTCTTTCATTCGAACGTTGGGGCCTTGACTCGGGTAAAACTACCAATGTCTTCTTACTTAGGGTGTGTTTCTGGCTTGCAAGGTTTTGTTTGCTCGGTCTTCTTTTCTTCCGTTGGCGTCTCTTGAGTCCTTATATCTGCCATCTTTTTTTCTAACTCCTTGATTTTCTCGTCCATCGTTGTCATCTCATTCTCTATCTTCTCGTCCATCGTTGTAGTTTTATTCTCGATTTTCTCGTCCATCGTTGACATTTTATTCTCAATTTCTGATTTTAGAGACGAAATTTCATTTTCAAAGTCAGCGGCAATGTCGTTTTTCATTAATAAGATATAGGCAGATATATCGTTCTTCAATGCAGAAATATCGTTTTTCACATTCGTAGAAATCTTCTCTTCCATGCCAGATATATCGTTCTTCATAGCAGAAATCTTCTCGTCCATGTTCTCTTCCATGGCAGAAATCTTCTCGTCCATGTTAGCAGAAATATTAGCAGAAATGTCGATCTTCATAGCAGAAATCTTCTCGTCCATGTTCTCTTCCATGGCAGAAATCTTTTCGTCTATGTTAGCAGGAATATTAGCAGAAATTGACGAGATTAAGGTGGAAGCCTCGTCATTAAATAAAGCTGTTTCTGGATCAAAGCCGTCATTTTCCAGTGCCACTTTAAGTCTTTCTACTAGTTCACTTTTCTCACCGGACGTTTCCAACTCACGATCTTCCAATTCTGCTCTTAATTCCGCCACTTTCAGATTCCTTAATCTCTTGGCCATTTTTACGTAGATATTTATTTATATTACCCCACACCTGACACCAATGTAATGTTTCTCTTATTTATTTAAACAATAAACGGGTGGGATAAATTTCAAACATTCGGTATGGCTACTTACTAATTTATTTAAACACTAACTCACTAATCACTAACACTTAATATATATACAGTATATTCACTTAGACTAATTTATATAAACAGTTCACTAATTTATATTCACTAATTTATTTGTTTATCTCACGATGTCAAATTATCAACTAATTAACTCTTCCTGATCAGTCCCCTTATATACTAGTGCCTTTTGTACTAGAGAATTCCGGGCTGCGGCTTATACACATAAATAATTTTTCTGGCCTTCTCTAGATAACTCTGGTCACAAAAACCAGTTCTAGATAAGATCGTCTCAATCGTAAACAGTTTTTTATAACTGCGTATCCGCCATAATTTTAACTATTATACCTGGCTTAGACAGGGTCGGTTTTAGGGACTATACCAGTGTGCTGTTTCGTAACAATATACAACTTAAGTTGTCTATGTCATTTCTGAAATTGACTGAGTCAGGATTATTCTTAATATTTATCCTTTCTTTTATTAATCTTTTACTATTATTTTTTTTTGTAGTTATTATTTCTACGTTGTTTAGAAGAGTGATTTTTATCAAGTGAATGTTTTGATAATGCAGTACATTCATTGTTATTCCGAACTGATTGCTGGTGTTGTTGAATTCTTTTATGTATATATTGGCTAGATTGACCAATGTAAGTACCATTGCAATCAGAACAATTTATTTTATATATTGAGTTTATTGTGTTCTTATTATCTGGTTTGAGTTTAGAAAAAAGTTTATTTCCTGTAATGTTATTTGGTTTATCTGCAATTTTAATATTAAATGGTGTTAGTCATTTTTGTAATGATTTATTTATATCGGGAATGTACGGAAGTGAAATATATTTTGATGGATTGCTTTGGCTATTAAATTTTAATTTGTTGTAATAGTTGTTAATTCTCTGTTTAATAATGGGCTCATAAAAATGTTTAGGATAATTATTTAAATCCAAGATATTTTTGATTTTTTTAATATTATTAAGCCTGTGTTTTGGATGTGATAATTGTACCGCTCTATCAGTGAGGCCAGTGACAACACTCTTCTTGTATTTTATGGGAGCGTATGAATTATAGTTTAAATATCGTTGAGACCATACATTTTTTGTGAACCAATTTGTAAATATTCGAACATTGTTGTCATATTCTATATTCATATCTACAAAATTAATAGAACGATTTTTGTCCATTTCTATGGTGAATTGTAATTTTTTATTGAAGCTGTTAAAACGTTTTAGAATATTTTCAGTCTGGTCAATGGGTACACAAAGGATACAGTCGTCGACGTATCTTTTGAAAAAGATTGGTTTTTCTGGTAACTCTGCTAAAACATTAGATTCTAAATATTCAAGTACTAAGTTTGCAATCGGAGCAGAAATTGGAGATCCCATAGCTGTTCCAAAAATTTGTTTGTAGAAATCGTCAACAAATTGAAAATAGGTGGAATTCAAACACAAATCAACCGCCACGCAAAACGCATCTAAGTCTAACGGTGTGAATTTCTTGATTATATTCCATTTGTTTTTAATACATTCGATTGCAAGATCCGTAGGAATGTTTGTGTATAAAGATACAACGTCTAGTGAAATTATTCGGTAATTTGGAGGAATGATTTGCTTTTTAATAAAATAACAAAATTCCCACGAATCTTTTATATGATTTTCTGTTAGTTCGATAGTGTATTGGATAAAAATTTCGATAATTTAAATGTAGGAGCATTAATGTTATTAACAATTGGTCTCAGTGGATTACCTGGTTTATGTAATTTGGGTAAACCATATATGAAAGGTGGAAGACCATTATGACATATGATTTCCGATTTGGTTTTGAAATCTATTAAATTACTTTTAAACCATTTATTAGCCATTGATTTAAACCTGAATAGCACTTGTTGGGTCATTACAAATTTTTTTGTATGTTAGATTGTCACTTAAAAGATTTGCCATTTTCGTAATATATTCCTCTTCCAACATTAAAACTGTCTTATCCGCATTTAGAATCAATATGTTTGAATTCGATTTTAGGAAATATTCAGTTTGTTTAATGTAATAATTGATTCTGTTTTTAGTAGTTTTTCTTACTTTATTATATTTTTGTTTATAATTCGTTAATATGTTACAAATTCTGTTTCTAAGTATATTTTTTTCGTTGTTTTCTAAGAAGTTCATTCCGTTTTCTATATTTGCAATAATTTCATCTATCGGAAAGAAATTGGTACAGATACTAAACTTAGGTCCCAAACTCAAAACATATTTAATGTGGGTTGGAATTTTTATTTGTGTTAAATTATGTAACCGTACATTCCCGATATAAATAAACCATTACAAAAATGCCTAACACCATTTAATATTAAAATTGCAGATAAACCAAATAACATTACAGGAAGTAAACTTTTTTCTAAAGTCAAACTAGATAATAAGAACACAATAAACTCAATATATAAAATAAATTGTTCTGATTGCAATGGTACTTACATTGGTCAATCTAGCCAATATTTACATAAAAGAATTCAACAACACCAGCAATCAGTTCGAAATAACAATGAATGTACTGCATTATCAAAACATTCACTTGATAAAAATCACTCTTTCAATTTTAACAACGTAGAAATAATAACTACAGAAAAAAATAATAGTGAAAGATTAATAAAAGAAATGATAAATATTAAGAAGAATCCTGACTCAGTCAATTTCAGAACTGACATAGACAACTTAAGTTGTATATATACGAACTTACTATTATAAATGAATATCTACACCTTACCTAGTTATTAAAAATTAAAAAATAGGTATCTAGTTCTAATTTTAATTTAATTAGGACACTCTGTAATATACAAGTCAACTATCTTTAACATGGTTCATTGTTTATATTGTTTGTTTTTATGTGTAATAATTGTCTTTTTTTAATTTAAGAAATACTACTGTACAGTAGTAGACAAGCCTCTACAGAGGCATAATCAAAAAGTAAGTCTTAAAGAAATATATTGTAACTATATGTATTAAAATAAATGTATTGTGTTTTCAAAATTTTTAGAAAGGTTTGAAAATGGTTTAAATAAAATAGACCGAAACGTTACCACTATAAGCAAGTGATTTTATTTCTGACCGAAACCCATGAAAATATGAGAAGTTGGTTATTGTATATATTTTTTTTGACATTTGACTTTAACCTTAACTTAAAACCGACTGTGATCTGACCAATCCTCCTCGTTTAATAACAGGGATAACGTAAGTTTATTAAGTAATGAATGATATTGAGATGCTGAATGGGTATTTATTTGATTTAATTGAGAAAATTAGTCTATTAAAATATTTAAATCAATTTATATAAAAGGTTAACTGAATGGACCATATTTGGCTTAGTGTAAATAAATTATTATTAATAATGTTATATAAAACAATTTTTCAAAGTTCATGTAAATGTTTAAAATTATCTATTGGAGCATATAAGAAAACCATCCTGTATGTTAAAAAATTCTAAAAGAGAACACAAACATTTAATTTCCGTGAATAAACGTTTACATCGAAACTTTAATTAGAACCTAAATTGAGGTAGTGTGATTTGAGGAAATTAATAAAAACAACTGGAGGTTACTGGGGAAATAACAAGGTTGAGGATTGTTTTGATTTTTATAAAAGGGTGACGAAAAAGAATTTGGAGGAAATATAAAATTGAAATAATTTAATAAATTAAATGGTACGCAAGATAAAATGGTTCAAAAGATTAGAAAAGATGTTAAAAAGTTAGACAATATAAAAGTCTTACTTTAAATCGAGGATAAAAGTATTCTACAAGCATTTATGTACCACATAAATGGTTTGATAGGATTCATGGTCACCTTTATTGAGCTCAGAAGAAAGAAGTATAGGCTTCAAAGTTACGGAAGGTATGAACACTTAAAAATGAATTTGTTATTTCGGTTTTTTTTGTTAATATTCTTGGTAAAATTATTCATAAAAGAAAAAAAAGAAGGATTAATATAAGTTAGAATAGTATATTCAAATATACTTACTTCAAATAATCCAATCATATTAAATTTAGTTTATTTCAATTCAGTTTTTGTGGTAAATTGGATTTAACCTCTCCAAGGGTAAACCAACTATAAATATCACTTTCACTCTCTTTCATGAGAGCAGTTGAATACTAAATAATTAATTAAAGTCTATATAAACAATTATTGGAGTTTAATATGAGAATATTAGTGTTTTTTGTTTAATTTTCTAAAATTACAAATATTGGTCTCCACGAAGTTTTCTTGTCAGTGACACCTGACATTCACCATAGAAATTGTCAGTAGTTCTCGAAGCCATATTGAGTAAAAGAGTTCATGCTTCCTTGTGGATCGTATGACGTCACTGATATACCCAAGTGAGTATTTATTTTTTATTTGCTGTGTTTCATTTATTTGGAATTTTAGCTGACGCCGAATATATTTATACATCATCTGAATAATAATATTAAACTCCATTATTATTAAGGAGAAAGATAATACATAAAATAAAGTGATTAAAACAGATTTTAAATCAAATAAAAATTAAATTTTACCTACGCAAAACTATTAGAAATTGGCAAAGTGGGATGATTTTAAAATTACATAATTAGAGTTACATAGAACTGCAATTTTTCTTATTTTCTCAATATTTCGCCATTTCTTAATAGCTTATTCAGGAGAAATTCTACAAGAGTTAGTAAATTACATTTTAAAACTTATTAAAATTAATAGTAAATAAAAACTTACAGAGTAGCACTTGTTTCACAGATACGGGCACTAGAATTACATTACACACATTAAAAATCGTTTAATATAAAATGTGTTGTTATTCTATATCGTAAAAAAATGATAATGACTTAAAGTTAAATATACAGAGTGACATGTTAAAAATAAATATTGCTTATTAGCAACAAGTTTGTAGTTTATATGGTTTTCATGTTTCCTGATATAATACACTTCAAGGAATAATATTGACTTGTAGTTATTGTTTTTATCCAATAATACTATATTGTCATAATCAAAATTATGACCCGTTTTTAAATGCTGTTCTACTGTGGCACATGTATTTTTGTTTAGTCTGTAGTCACTTTTATGTTAAGTGATTCTTTGTTTTAACCATTGGGACGTTTGGCCCATGTAACAACACCCTTGGTTCATAAATACCATTGGTATTGCACAATAGTGGCGTTTTGCCCTTAAGTTTTGTAAATGAATTCGAAATTTTTTGTTGGTTATATTTGGAAATTTTTATGTTATCAAATTAATTGAAAATCTCTATTATTTTGTTTGATACCTGCGGTACAAATAACACTTTTTTCTATAAACTTTATTGTGGATCTGGTGGATCAATCGCTCCATCATACATTTCAGTGTTGTATAGCAGCTAAAAATAATAATCTTTACATCAAAGTAATTCAGCAGATCTTGATTAATAGATAGAATTGCTAAAGAATTCTAATTTTCTTGGACAATTTAATTTCTCAACTAGCTCTTAACTCTAAGTGAAAAAGCACCGTTCACCACAGGCATTCGTAACCACTGTTGAGAAAATAATTTGAGAACAAATATATACGTTGGGAAAGGAAGATATTAATTTATTCTCGTGTACAGCTTGCACTAACTCCAATGGAGTTTCTGCTTTAATCTCCGAAAGAGAAATTGAAAGTTTTTTTAGGTGACCACATTCGTCAGGAAAACATTCGTCCAGATCTTCTACATATTTTAATGTTTTTCTAATTTATTTAAACAGTAAACTAATCACTAACACTTAATTTATATATATATTCACTTAAACTAATTTATATAATCACTTAATTTGTATTCACGATGTCGAACTATAAACTAAGCTCCTCCGCTGATCGGTCCTTTATTTATATTAAAGCCTTTGTTTACTAGAGAATTCTGGATTGCGACTTACACAAAAACAAATGCCTTTTGTGGTATTTCTCGATTGACGGTTTGATCCTTAAAAGACCTTCCGAGAATATGTCTATAAAAACGGTTCAAGAGCAGCTGTCAATGCGTCAACTAATGTTTTGGTATGGGCTAAACGAAGCGTCCTCTGCATATCGGGGTCACGTAAGCCATCAATAAAGGCCTGGATGCCCAGACATTCCATCATGTTCTCTGGTGCTGACGGATAGGCAAACCGAACTAGTCGGGCAATGTCCACTTCATATTCTTGAAGGGATTCACCACGTTTCTGCCTTCGGTTCTTCAGCTGGGATTGGTACAAATGTTCTAGATGTTCGTGACCATATCGCATGTCCAACCTCTTCTTAAGCTGCTCGAAGTCATCCGTTTCTTCAAGTGGTATCGTCTGAAGTACGTCTAAGGTATCTCCCCGAAGCGCTATAGTTAAGTTGACTGCCTTCTCCTTATCGGACCAATTATTCACTCTAGCGGATGCTTCAAATTTTTTCACATAATTGGTCCACGATGTCTTTCCGTCGAACGTTGGAGCCTTGACTCGGTCAAAATTGCTAATATCTTCTGTCTTGGGTTGTATTGCTGGCTTGCATATCTCGATCTTCTTTTGTTCTGCTGGCGTGTCTTGTGTTCTCAAATCAGTTATCTTACTCTCTAACTCCTTGATTTTTTCGTCCATAGTTGTCATTTTATTGTCCATTTTCTCGTCCATCGTTGTGATTTTATCCTCAATATCCGATTTGAGTGACGAAATTTTATTTTCCACGTCAGCAGCAATGTCATTTTTCATTAATAAGATATCAGCAGAAAGTTTGTCCATGTTAGCAGAAATATCGTCCTTAATAGCAGAAATCTTCTCGTCCATATTAGTAGAAATTAACGAGATTACGGTGGAAGCCTCGTCATTGAATAAAAATAATCCTGGATCAAAGCCGTCATTTTCCAGAGCCACTTTAAGTCTTTCTACTAATTCACTTTTCTTACCGGACGTTTCCAACTCACGATATTCCAATTCTGCTCTTAATTCCGTCACTTTGAGATCACTCAGTCTCTTGGCCATTTTTACGTAGCTATTTATTTATATTATCCCACTTCTGACACCAATGTAATGTTTTTCTAATTTATTTAAACAGTAAACTAATCACTAACACTTAATTTATATATACTCAGTATATTCACTTAAACTAATTTATGTAATCACTTAATTTGTATACACTTATTTACTGTTTATCTCACGATGTCGAACTATAAACTAAACTCCTTCGCTGATCGGTCCTTTATTTATATTAAAGCCTTTTTTACTAGAGAATTCTGGATTGCGGCTTACACAAAAACAAATACCTTTCGCGATATTTCTCGATTGCCGGCTTAATCCTTAAAAGACCTCCCGAGAACATGTATATAGAAACGGTCACAATAAATCCCAATCGACCTTCTCAGAATTCGGCGCGCTCGCCATTTTTTTAACTCCGTTAACATAACGTTACAGGACCGTACTTAGTATCTGCTTCGGTGTACGAGTTCGTAACAATATATTTCTTGCATATTAATGTCCAAGTTGACCAAATTCTCTTTTGACATAATCATAAAGAAAGTCATATGTTTCTGAACAAGATTTGTTGGTGGAGGAACGAAGATAATTTCTGATCTCAGTTTGTCTATTATTAAAATAAAATACTGCGTTCTCAATTTTTATCTTTCGTTTAAACTTGTCTCAGAATTGTTTTCCCATAAATGCAATTTTCTTTTGATAATACGCTTTTCAGCATAATTGTCATTCCCGGTCAATAATGTTCCTAATTACTCATAATGCTCAAATCATTCATGGGTGAAATCAAAATATTCAGCTAATGATGTCAATAGATGTGCTGTGCCTAAATCCATATTTTCATTTTGTACAGCTTTAATGACTTCGTTAACTCTTTGTAAAATATCCAAACAAAATTCTAAAATTATGCCATTCTCCGCGAATTCAATATTTTGTGATAGCTGCTGCTTCAACTTTAATTACATTTTTCTCACCTATGTCTGCTGAGTCAATTGTGAATTTATGTTTCAACTTTTTAATGTCAACTCGTTATTAATGGGGCACGGCAGCGCTTACCGCACTAAAGGTTTTGCCACCTGGTGCCATAGCACCCAAAAGGCCCCTGGTTGAACCAGCACTGCATTACATACATTGCTTATGTACTGAGCTACTGTTAATAGGGAGACGATCTTCATGTCTATTGTTAAATATTCGGTATACTTCTCTAAAGCTTCGGTCGTTGTCTCCACAAAGACGTATAATTTCAATTTGTTTTTGTACCGTCCAATTTTCAACCATTTTACTTTGGAGAAATAATTATTATTTTAATGGCAACTTCAATGAAGGTAAATCAAATTATTATGACATTTTCATAAATTAAGATTTGCACAGGAACAATAATCAAAGCCTGCTGTGTAATTTCGTTTAAATTGCTTAATTAAAAATAAGAGCGTAAAGGCATGGAAATCTCTGTTTTTATCCTACACTAATCGAAAACTTAATTTTCGTGGCTCTATCGGGACGGGAAATCACGGCTGTGCGAGAGAAATGGCGAAGAATGGCTAGGCACGTTATGCAACTTCACAAAAACTACACTAGGTGGAACCCTATTATGAATGACGACGCGACTGTCACTTCTAAATTTCTAAATGTGACTTTAGTGTTTTGTTGCCATTAAAACTAAAATGGAAAACAGTGTGTTACATAATAATAACGAGTTCTATAGTGGTTATTCTACACCGGAAGAGATTACGCAAAAAGCAAGACAGGCTACACTAAATTTGCTACCTGAAAAGTCAAAGGGGAAATATAACCAAAAATATAAACATTTTATGGATTGCTGTTTATTGCATATTATTAAACGGTACAGCGAAAATGTTATTTTCAACAGCTCATCTGCCATTTTCTATGACTCGTTCATCTAATAACATTAAACGGTACAGTCAAAATATTTCCCACATTTCTGTTTGACATTTTGGAATCTAAATATTTTATTTATAGGATAAAAACTATTGTATGGTTCACGCCGCGAAAGTGGTTTTCCGGACCTTCAGAAGTGGACTTTTATTTAGCTACGACGATTATTCTAATATGAATCAAAAGACGGTGATGTTGGGAAATGAAAATAATCATAATGATTTGGGGGACGTAAACCTCAGACGGGCAAGTGATATGACTGGGAGTTACAGAGAGGTTCCTAAGTGTTTTCTTTACAATGGAGTTAAAATGTAACAAAAAAATAGCGATTACTTTTTTTTAAAACACCGATTTTTGAAGTCCCCTAAAGACGTCCGCTACTGACACAAACCCAATATTCATAAGGGCAACCACTCAACTAATTGTTTTTTACTGACCACCAAAATTTGGAGTTCATAAAACGTCAATTGGCGTGTATACAGGGACGTTCAAAAATAAAAAAGTTTTTGTCGACCTACATCTCAGACACCGGGGAAGTTACATTACTCAAAATTTACCTTTGGGTGTTTCAAGAGATACTCTATACAATGTGATAACCAAAAGTTCAATAAAAAATCGCGCTTATAATTTTTTTAAATCGAAGCCTCCTAAAACTGATCGCTACTGACATATATCAAATGTTAATAAGTAGAAATAGTCCATTTGTCAACGGTTCTTAGACTAAACGGTTTCCTAAAATTTTTATATTCGCGTACTCAAACTCATGTTCCGTATTTATATGGTGTCCTGCGGCACAGGTGTTTTATGTTGTTACGACAATCGCTTTTGTGTTGAGTGACTCCTTGTCTCAACCACTGTTGCGTTTGCCCTATGTAACATCCATTGCAACTAGAACATGGCAAACTGTAAACAACATTGCTGTTGAATAACGTGGGTATTTTGTACTTCACTTTTAAGATTATGTTTTTGATTGTTATCGGCTTGGGCAATTTTCAAATTAGGAATACTATTTTTGAATAGTGGTGCAAATCGATTAGTTAAATAGTGTATTTATAAATCCTTATATAAATTATGCTCGTAGGTTTTTCTTCGTTTGTGGGACCATCGTAAAAGTTGGTGTTGTATATTCAGGGCCGGCGAAAGGCTAGTTTAACGCCCGTACGAAAGGCAAATTTTCCGCCCCGTCCCCCCTCGATTTGATGAAACACATGTTTTTAAAATTTTGTAAGTTTTGCAATAACTGTTATGTGGAATCAATTTAAAAGTTGAAATAAAAATACTATAAGAAAAACTAATACGTTACTATATTCACTATCATAATCGTGAATCGTGTGTAAATTAAAATACAAAAGAACAGAAGAAAATTATTTATTAAATAATAAAAAAAACTAATAATGACAGTTATAAACATCTAAAACATTATATTATAAAAATAAACATAATAAAACTATTTTCTCAAAAAAGCATAAAAATTATATTACTCTACTAAATACAAACTAAATTTAATTAAAATTAACTTTTCTGGCTTTAGTTTGCGAAAAATCCTTAAAAATATTGTCAATATTAATATTGATCATTTGATCAAATTCTATGTTCAACATAGTCAGATTAACGCTGCTGTAACACACAGTAGGTAGCAACTGATTATTTCTTTTTGAATTTGAAAATACTACCCTGATACCGACTAGACAAAACAAAAAATATGTAATACCTGCAAGTGGTGCGGTGGCGACTGGCGGCGCCTTTCATTCCCCAATAAAATAACAGCGCTTGAGCTTGCTTATCTTCTGACCGACCAGCGCGGCGACGACGCTTTTCTTTGTCAATAAAATAATACCGCCCGACTGTTCACGCTCGGTAAGGCACAATACATCATAAGCAAATAAACTAATTGATATATTATGCACTTAATTTATACTGGATAATAAATAATTTTACACATTTTCTTGTACTCTAGTTTATTATTTATATTTTTTTATATTAGACAATTTTAGTTCTTACCAGTTTTTCATTAACTATCTCTTGATTTGGCGCTACTAGATGTTGGCGCCCCGAGCGGGCGCACGGTTCGCACGGGCCTTCCGCCGGCCCTGTATATATTAACTTTTTCAAGAGATACTTTGGGTACCCGTTGTTTGCAAAAATATCAAAAAGCTTTTTTTATCGAAAACGCTTAAATACTTAGTAGTCAGCAACTCCGCAAATAAAATCAAGATATTAATTTTATGGATTTAATAATGTTTGCATCAATATATCATCTCTGTTATTCCCCCAGTTCCGTACCAATAAATATTGGTTAAATATGAATATTTGGCAACATCCTTTGAGTTAATTAAGAACCAAAAACTCTAATTTATTATGCCAGAACAATTTTTTTTATTTACATATCGCGTAACAAAACATGAAAATATAAAAAAACTGATATTTTAAAATTTTTTTACCAAATAATTCACGTATCCGTTTTGTTATAAATGTACTAAACATTATCACCTTTGTGAATCTAATCCTTTTTTTCTGATTATTAAAAATGCCAAAAAAATTTACCACCAGGATATTTTCATTCTAGAAGCAATAAGATTGTTAAAATATATCCAGTTAATTTTTATTTATTATCTATTAAAATAAATAGGTACCGCAACTTATTAATTTTGAAATAATATTACTTATACGCTCTTATCATTTAGTATTAATATAATACCTGGATGAAACTGTTTACTTGAATTAAAAATAGCACTAAAGCTTTTTTGACATTGGGAACATGTGACGATATCCATTTTTTAAATATCTTTCACACACAAAACAATAAAATAGTACATACAATACGCCACATCAGCATACCTGATCTGTGAAAACATACAGATGGTGTGACAATGACCAATGAGGCAACCTACAAATTGAAAACAAAGCCATTTTTTTCCCGCCCATACTTTTGGCGACTTCGGCTGATGTCGTAAATCGTTCGTGGTTAGGAATGGTTTTAGAAAGCTCTACGCATCCTCTAGTGCATTCCAACAACTTCTATTTGACTCGTGTGGTTACACACTTACGAGATGTACTAGTACTGGTTAGGTTAGGTTAGGTTTATAATGAGTGGGTCAATGAGGCCCTCCACTGCGACTCGCGAGAGTCTATTGTGGCTCATACCTATTCAAATTTTACCAAACACATTCAGCTTCTTAACTAAGCCGATTAATTTGTTCAGTGAATGATATTTCAGATCCGAGGGCAAGAGAGTGGCCCTGCGAAACATCCTGATACCTGACTCGAGCCGCGGCGGGGCAAGCACAAATTATATGCTCTGCTGTTTCATCATCTTCCAAACAAAGACGGAAAATCGGATCGTCCGGCAGTCCAAGTTTCAGCATATGATGATTCAAACGACAGTGGCCTGTTAGAAGGCCTGTTAGGCACCGTAGATCGTGTCTATTATAGCCTAACATTTGTTTGGATACATTATTCGAAGGATGTATGAAGGCCTTTGAATGAACCAATCCTGGTGTATTATGCCAGAACTCTAAATAAAACTCTTCTTGTAGTCCAGGTATTTAGTGTTTGTTTGACAACACTTGTTGCGATGCCAATTGTAGGTTCTGGTCCGATAAAGTCATGAGCGGCACCCTCTCTTGCAAGTGAGTCAGCCTTCTTATTACCATCCATACCAGAGTGGCCAGGGATCTAAACCAGCGATACCCTGTTGCGTTCTCCTATTGAGGCGAGTCTTTTTTGGCAGTCTAGAACCAATTTCTACATTACACGGTACGACCTAAGTGCTTTCAAGGCCGCTTGGCTGTTCGTGAAATTTTTTATTGATCTGTGTGTGTGGTTGGATTGCCCCAAACTCTCCACACATGAAGCAATGGCATAAATTTCCGCCTGAAATACGGTTGCATAGGATCTCAGAGATGTTGAGATTTCTGTCCTAGGTCTTCGACCGTATACACCCGCACCAGAGCCTGAGGGTGTATTTGATCCATCAGTGTACCATCAGATGTCTGCTCTTGAGAGTTCATCCTTTCGGAGGACCCATTCATCTCTATTTGGAAATAGGACGGTATAAGGCAGATTATAGTTTACTGTTGGGGGCATTATATCAGAGGTCATTCCCAGAACACTATGAGGAAGGTCCAGGAGGATTTCCATGGCTGCTGACGGTCTGGTGCTGATAGCACCATTTATGGCCAAACTAGCCTGTCTCTGTATGCTAGAGAGCTTTGCTTGGGCCGTTTTCTGTAAAGATTTTGACCACCAAGCAATGGCTCCGTATGTGATCATTGGTCTAATAATCATCACATATCTCCAATGGATTTGTTTGGGACCCAAGCCCCAAGATTTCCGCAGATTCTGCGACACGTCTACAAGGAAAGTCTGGCCTTATGGATGACTTTTTTCAAGTGAGCGTTCCAAGTAATTTTTTTATCTAGGATGATCTCCAAATATTTTTCTTCCGCTGCCAATGGAATAACCTCACCATTATAGGAAAGTGGCGGAGGGTCCGCCAAATTCCTTCTCCTAGTGAAGGGAACTATTACAGTTTTACCAGGGTTAACAGACATCTGTTCCCTCTGGCACTAACTGTAGACATCGTCCAAAGTCCTTTGGAGGGTATTATGTGCAACCCCTCTTGACTTGGTTCTTGCCAGAATGACAAGGTCGTCTGCATACGCTTGCAGTTCTACCCCTCTTCCCACGAAAGTACCAAGCAGGTCATCCATCACGAGTGACCACAAAAGGGGAGATAACACTCCACCCTGCGGGCAGCCCCTGGAAACCTTAAAGCTGATGGCCTCGTCTTGAATAGATGTAGTGGCTGTTCTATTAGTGAGCATGGCATATATCCAGCCGGTAATCGTTGGTTTAATGCCCTTTTCAGTCAAAGCTGAACCAATGGAGGCTGGTAGTTCATTGTCGAATGCTCCTTCGATGTCGAGAAAAATGGCCACCGCAATCTCCTTGTTGTTAAGGGATTGTGTGATTTTCTCAACAAGGTTATGTAATGCTAAATCTGTTGATTTGCCTGTTTGATAAGAGTACTGGTGGATGCTCAGGGGGGAGCTGTATGAAGCTACCTGCCTGATATGGCAGTCCTGGTAATAGTACTGGTTGGAGTAAAACTATTAGCATTTTAATTATAAAATGTTTTAAAGGGTCCAAAGACACGATCCAACGGCTTTGGATTTATTAGATTTGTGAGGTAGAAGATCCAACAAACAAATGCCGTTATTTCTACATAAATCGATAGCATCAATCGAAATATGGGATTCGCAGTTGTCTCTTCAGAATAACGTAATGCCCTTTGATTCGGAGTCTCTAATCTGAACTGAAGATATCGCCACTCAACGCTGCTATTTGGTTTGTGAAAGTATCCACTGTATCCACTTACCAGAAAGCGCTAACTGGCGCCATCTCCATATCCAATTGCGAGCCACCAATGAACGATATTCGACCGTAATCTTCGAATGAAATAAAATTTCATAAAATATGGCGAAATATTAGAAAACCACGTATTAGATGAAATAATATTGTTTGGAATAACAAATTTATAGCGCTTTAATATTGATAATATTCTACGAAATTAAAACTTCAACAAAGTAATTACAAAGGTTGAACTTTATAGAAGTTTGGTTAATCAATAAAACTTTGTTATCTTCATGGAGTTGTGAAAGAAATCCTGAACCTTTTACTCAAGAATATGAAAATATTCAAAACAACATTTTAGATTTAAGTGCAATAAAAAATCATCACAAAATATAGGACAAAGATTTTCATGAAGAAATACTAAGATTATATTTAAATTTCTTATGAAAGTGATAGAATCGGTTCATGAGAATTAGTTAAAAATTCAATTTATCAATTAACTTTCCATTCACTCTACTAAATAAATTTTCTATATTCGACGTCTTATTATACAGGGTGTTTCATAGTTAAACCACCATAGGTTAACTACAAGTAGAGGACACTTTAGTTGTTCCAAATAGACTTGGTTAATTGGTCTAACATAATTATTAACGGAGATACAGGGTGTTTTATTCATTTAGTCCAATGCTTTTGAAGGCCATAACTTTAGAACCACCCTATATATTTCTTTCATTTTTGATAAGAATAATATTACATTGATAATACAATAAGATAGTGTAATAAAAATAATTATAATCCAGGTCTGGTTTAAGGAAAATTTGCAATATTCGTAATCTCCAACACAACACCCTGTATTTCAGAATTTTTAAAATTCAATATATTATTCGAAGAGAACAGGAAAAATAGAGCGGCACCAAAATATTTTTCGCACTGCACATCCCGATTTACTGCTTAACGTTTAATGTCAAAGTTATTTAAATGTATCATTGACATTTTCATACGTAATAACTTTAGAACCATTCTATAGATTTCTTTCATTTTTGGTAGGTGTAAGTTACATAAGCATCAATAGTTTATTCTAAAAGAACAGAAAAAATTGAGTTACACGAAAATGTTTTTCGCAGTGCACACTTACTAAAATATTCAAGTCAAAATCATTAACAATTATCAAGTAGGTCTAATATTCTAAAGGAACAAAAAAATTATCAAATAGGCGTAGACTGTTGAAGTACGGAATGCTTTGACAGTTCGTTTTGTTATTGGTAGTTAATCGTTTGTTGTTAGTAAATTTCGCACGAAATAATTTAGATCATTTTGAATAATAATTAATTACGCCTCATAAATTTACAAATGTAGAATATGCAGACATACTATTTGTGTATTTGTGTATGGCTTTTGTAGCGGAACTGCTAGAGAAGCAGTAAGGGAATATGAAAGACGCTTTCCTAATCGTCGCACTCCTCATTACCAGACATTTGCGAGAGTATTTGATTACAGTCGGCAACATGGTAGATTTCCTACAGCGACAACCAATGATTATGGTGAAAGACAACACTTGAATGTTTAATATGATATACTAGGTAAAGTAAAGATATTAAATTTTATGTAATAGATATTAAGACTAAGAGTGGATTAAACATTTCCCTTGTGTTCTTTACATAAATACATTAATATGTGATACTAAATTAGTCTCATCCAGTGTCATAATTTTATTTTGTTCCAGATATGGTTGACAACAATCAGTACAAGAAGGATTGGCCACGCATTAAATGTACCCCATACTACCACTTGGAGGAGATTAAAAAAATTTAGCTTCTACCATTATCATGTTCAACAGGTTCAAGGATTAGAACCACGTGATTTGGAACCGCGATTAGACTTTAGTCGGTGAATACTTAGAAGGAGAAGAATAGTTAGCAGGTGCCTATTCACTGATGAGGCCACATTTAGAAGGGATTGGGTTTAGAATCTACGAAATTCCCAAGTTTGGGATTATGAAAATCATTTTGCTACAAGACAAACACATTCGCAGTATAGGTGTTCGGTTAACGTTTGGTGTGGAGTTTTAGATAATCACCTTATTGGACCATATGTCCTACCCCGTACATTAACAAGGGACTACTATTTTGCTCTTTTGCAAAATATGTTACCAGTGCTCTTAGAAAATGAGGAAATTGGAGGAATGTATTTCCAGCACGATGGTGCGTCGCCTCACTTCAGGGTAATTGTGCTAAATTTTCTAGACGAGAATTTTAGAAACATGTGGATAGGGAGGGGCGGGCCCAATAATTGGCCTGGCCGGCCGCCGGATTTCAACTCAGTGGACTATGAAATTTGGGGATATCTGAAAGCCAAAGTATACTTTACTGAGATAAACAGCTTAGAAGATCTTATTCAAAGAATTCATGATGCTTGCTAGGAAATCAGGCAAATATAATGATAAGACGAGCAACACAAAACATCTTAAAAAGATCTCGTAAATGCATAGAACAAAATTGTGGACATTTCCAACAATTATTATAAATAATTTGACATTCCGTGTAACTCAATTTTTTATGTTCTTTTGGAATAAACTATTGATTTATAAAAATCTTGATCAAATATTTTTTTTATTGATGCCACATATTACCTTTTTAAACCACGCGTCAGCGTGTTTAATTCGAACTTTCAAACACGCGCGTTTTTTAAAGTCCCCATGGTAACAACAACAACTTGAGAAACGTAAGTATCAATGACAACTTTTTTGATTAGTTTTTAAATTATATATTATCATTGGGAACCAATGTCTTATTTGGTTTTTTCTGCAAAATGTATTTATATATTCATATATACATTGTTTCCCTTTAAATATAAATAAAGAAATTTTTGATTATTGATCTGACAGGTAACGTCAACTAAAAATAAATACTATTTGACGTTCACGAAACTTGGCTGGGCATCGAGGATGGACTTACATTTTTTTGTAGTAATAATATAATAATAATATTTTATGATTCCAAAGTGCACCAATGAAAAAAAAATAGCGTAAAGTATTCGTGGATAACTGGTCTTTCAAACACTTGCTCTATTTCGAGCACTCGGCTGCGCCGTCGTGCTCGAAAAATCGCGCGTGTTTGAAAGACCTCTTTATCCACTTATACTTTATTATACTATTTTATTAACCCGAACTTGGATTTGTTACATGATAAGATTTTGATGCTTATGTAACTTACACCTACCAAAAATGAAAGAAATCTATAGGGTGGTTCTAAAGTTATTACGTACGAAAATGTCAATGAAACATTTAAATAACTTTGACTTTGAAAGTTAAGCAGTAAAACGGGATGTGCACTTCGAAAAATATTTTGGTGCCGCTCTATTTTTTCTGTTCACTTCGAATAATCTATTGGATTTTAAAAATTCGGATATACATGGTGTTGGTTTGGAGATTATCGAATTTTGCAAATTTTTCTTAAACCAGACCTGGATTATAATTATTTTTATTACACCATCTTATTGTGTTATCAATGCAATATTATCCTTACCAAAAATGAAAGAAATATCTACGGTGGTTCTATAGTTATGGCCTTCAAAAGCATTGGACTAAATGAATAAAACACCCTGTATCTCTGTTAACAATTATGCTAGACCAATTAACCAAGTCTATTTGGAACCACCAAAATGTCCTCTACTTGCAGTTAACCTACGGTGGCTTAACTATGAAACACCCTGTATAAAAACTGCTTCTTTTACATAGATATTTTTGAAATTTCTTGATCCTCCCCAAATTATTTTCAAAATTTCCGGCAAAACCTCTCAAAGAGGCTGTTGATGGATTGGCATTTATCGTACAAATCTCCATTCCAAAGAACATGGAAACAAACATGCAAAGCACCAGAAATCTGTATTCACAGACTAGTTTTTATATTCTGAATATTGCTTTTCAGAAATAATTTAGTTTTTTCTATGTATGGGTGATTCTATAAAATTTGGATAACTTGTGGTAATAATTTGTCTTAACAATATTTTAAAAGCTTTTGAATTTCCAATTAGTGTATATAGTAATTGATTATTTCATCATATCATGCTTGAAAGGGCCAGTCACTTTATTTATAATTTTTTTTAATTAGGGACGGATGAAAAATATTATTAATATATTGTTTCATTTTTATTTATAGCATATCTTTGAAAAACGATATACCACCTATTTTTTAACACAAATATTATAAAAAAACGTTTTATGAGGTAGAAACAATACAAAAAAAATACTTTAATACTTATCTTTGTCTTTACAAGATAGAAAATAACATTTTAAGAAACAAAATCAACACTAACTTAGTGACAGTAACATATTATTCTGGTCAAAAAGGAAATCCTACCCAAAATCTAAATCAAAATTCTTAGCCGAAGATATGTAGTAACAAACAAATAGTTGTTTGCGATACAAACTAATCAGACTTTGTACTTGGCCCATTACATAATAGACCAATAAAATTAAATCGAAAAAAACCGTTTTGAGAAATTAATTTCCAGTATGCTGAAAATCATTTTAATACCTCCATTTGGCCCTAAATGCGTGTAATCTGAGTTTATACCATCCCAGGAAGTGAGTTTACCTTTGATAGCCTAAAGAACCGCCAAATTTTTGCACTTTTTTTAGTTTTTGGCTTGTATCTGGAAATGGTGTGTGGGACGGAAAATGCCATTCAATTCAATAATGCAGAGGACTAAATTCTGCGTCGAATGACATCAAATTAGGCTTAGTGGTATAGCCGAATTCGAATGTTAAAATTGAAGAAAATTTCGTAGTTTAGTGTAAACTTACATTTTGCGTTTTCCAAGATAACATATCTTGAAAACAGATACTCCTATTAAAAAATTCATGGAAAAAAGTTATGGAGAATAAAATTTCACGTTACATAGATACCTTAGTTTTCAAATTCACTCATTTAAAATTCGAAATTTGCCATTCATTCAAAATCGGTTTTTCCGTCATTTTGACCAAAACAGCACTTCCTATTGCTTTGCAGTTTTAAAGTAATATGCACAACCTGAGTAAAGATTCGTACAAATAAAAATCATTATTAAGTTCATCAAAGTTCTGTATTACCATTAAACCTTTAATAAGTATCATTATTATTAATTTGTTAATAAGTAAATTAATCATAGTTCCTAATTATTTAGATGAAGTAACAAAAACACTTTAGTGATAAACAGTTTATTGATTAAATTTTCTTTGATGTCGATGGTCCTTCATCTGAGAAGCTCGGAAGACGCGGTTGTATATCGAGGTCCTCTTAATCGGAATAATCTTTAAAAATACTATCTAGACCTATTTCTGCTTCTACGACAATGAAGGTCTCATCCTCGAAGGGTGCTGGATTCGAGCTTGACTGGCTATTGAAGGGGAGGCATACTGTTGAGCATTTCATGCCTACTTTTCGGCAGTTGCACTTTCCTGAACACTCCTTTGTATATTTGCAGGACACAGTGTTGAGATTTTCAGGTGGAGCTGGATCCTTGGTGTTTATGATGGGGAGAAGGCCAAGGTCCGTCCTCTTCCAACCCAAACTCAGAGGATCATTCAGTATATTATACCAGCCCTGGATTTGAAGGTACACCCGCACAATATGTTGAGCTGCATTTGTTGGAGGTAGAGAGGCCAGCTCTAAAGTTAGCGTTGTTAGGGATTTTAAGAATATCTCGTAGCGAACTTGGCTCAAGGAGGTCTCATCTGCCTTGGATACATAGAGGACTGCCAAGAACAGTTGACTTATTGAAATGAAAAACTTTGACAGTATCTTGTACTGCTGTGTTCTTTTCAAGAACCTTAAAAAACTTCAGCTTCCCTTGGCGACAGAATGCAAATGTTGTATCACATCCACTGATTGCTGTAAGAACACGAGATTCTGTTTGACAAGTTGGAGTACTTGGACGAGTAGAATGTATGATGATTGAAAATTGTTAGTTATAGCACAAATTAGTTGAACTATGAATACAGTGAGCGTACATTGAATTAGGAATTTTCAAAACTTACCCACGTGTTGTTTCTAAGATGACGAATACTGGTTGTCGCTAAGTTGACGACTTCGTCATCTTAGATGCAAGCTAAATTTTTAAAACTGAAATAATTTTAGTGCTTATGTTATGACGTAAACCATGGGTTACTATATAAGAAAATCAACTAGACAAACATGGAGCAAAGACTCGATGAGGGCAGCAATGAAAGCCGTTACAGATAATATAAGCACAAATTCAGCTGCAAAACAACACTCAATTCCACAACCAACTCTAAGGCTATATCTTGAAAAGCATAGCGATGAGGTAAGTGGACATAGACCCGCAATTTTTAGAATAAAACAAGGTGTGTTTCTGTTACAGAATTTCCCACATAATGCTGATCGATTCAAACCGACATTCACAGACAACCAATTATTAAAATAAAAATATTACATAACACAAATAGATCAGAGAGCATTTGGTTTAACAAAAAAACAGTTAAGTTCAATTGTTTATGTTTATGCAGTTCATTATGGGGTTGCCCACACATTTAATACAAATAAGAAAAAAGCTGGAAGAGCTTTTTGCGAAGAATTCATGAAAAAATTCAAAATTTCGTTGCGAACTCCAGAATCACCCTCGGCTGCTCGATTAATGGCATTCAATAAAGAGAAGGTTAATAAGTTTTTTACCGCACTCAAGGAAGTAAAGCAAAAGCATGGGTTTTCTGCCAACTGTATTTATAATTGTGACGAAACTGGTATTTCTACCGTTCCAACCAAAACTCCAAAAATACTAACACCTACAGGAACCCGTAGGGTTGTAAAATTGTCCTCCGGTGAGAGGAGAAGCAACGTAACAGCTCTATACTGTATTAGTGCGACAGGAACGTGTATTCCTCCATTATTAATATTCCCTAGGGTTAGAATGCAACCAAGTTACTTAAATGGAGCTCCTCCAGGTACCATTGGATTAGCCCATGAAAGCGGATGGATGACCACGAAGAATTTCACGAAATTCCTAGAACATTTTATTCACCATGTAACTCAAGGACATGCGACACACATTAGTCTAGATAGTATCAATCTATGCCGAGAACATCACGTTACTTTACTGGGCTTTCCACCCTATATGAGTTACCGAATGCATCCGTTAGATGTCTCATTTCATGGGCCTCTTAAAACAGCTTAAAGCATTGTCTGTGACGATTTTTTAACCATTAATCCGGGAACAATAATCAGATTACAAGAAATTGGCTCTCTTTTCGGAAAGGCTTATTCGAAAGCAGCAGCAGTTGCAAATGCTGTAAACGGGTTCAATGCAACGGGAATAGAACCACTTGATTCAGATGTTTTCTCAGAAATTGACTTTGCACCCGCTAATACTACTGATAAGCCCCCTGTGACTACACCCTCAACAACACCTCAATCTGTTTACCAGAAGTTTTGTCTAAATCAGACCTATCAACCGATGTCCCAACAATTGATGGTGATTTGGATGCTGCACCTTCTACAGTAGTTCAACTAATTCCATCAAAATCTAGGATTTCACGAGTCAAAAATTCTCAACAATTGACAAAAAATTTCCCGTTTTCATCTCTTACGTTCACCACCAAACAGTTTTATTCTAAATTCACAGGCCTTCCACCATTACCAGTGGCAGAAGTCAAAATTACAAAACAAAGAAAGTCAAAAGTGCCATCGCTAATCATTTCAAGCACACCATTAAAGACTGCTTTGGAGAGAGTAGCAGAGGAAAAACTAGAAAACAGATAGAAAGAAATGAGGAAAAGAAGAAAGTAAATGAACTTAAACAAGACAAAATGCAGCAACAGAAAATTAAAAAGCAACAGAATAAAGCCAAAATACAAGAGAAAAAAAGGAAAGAGCAAAAAATTCAAGAAAAGGAGTCAGCAGAAGCAGTGGTAAAGCGCAAAATAAATTTTATCTCAGATTCTTCAGACTCATCAGTTACAGTTGAATTTATTGACAGTGATGACGATAACGATCCATTCATTTTAGAAAATGAGAAAAACTGTATCATCTGTGACGCTCCAGGCAAAGATAATGAACTCTGGTTTCAATGTATTAAGTGCCTTAAATGGGCTCATGCAGATTGTACTGGCCTTGACCAAAAAGAGGCGAAACGAAAACTCTGGTTTTGTGATTTTTGCAGTTAAACATTCTATTCAGTTGTTTGAAGTTTTTATTTTTTGATAAATTCGGTTTTATTTCTTCTTTTTATAATGTGTATTTTATTTTTTATTATTATAAAGGCAGAACTCATTTGTTTTTAATATTGTTTTGTTACTAACTACTTCGCCAACTTATCATCGACTAAATGTCATCTTGGCAACAGGTGAGTCTAAGATGACGAATTTGACATTTTTTTAAAAAAGTATCAAAATATAGAAAAATATAATATTTATCCACATTATTTGCAATAATATTTGTTTAATAATGTTCAAAATACCAATACATAAAATATAGTTTGTATACAACTACGAAGTTAAAAGTAATCAAGCAGTAAACCTTAAGGTCGTCATCTTACCCGCCTTTCCCCTACTCACTTCCATTTCTCGAAAGTTTTTCTCAACTCCATCCATCTCTCAGTCTTCCTTTCGTCTTTTTTCTTGTCTTCCTGTATTATATGTATAATATCCTATCCAATCAATCGTTTACTTCGTGTTTCATTTCTTATTATCAGGATATTGATTTTTTTTTCATAATTCATAGATTCTCATTGTTCTTCACATTCCATCGTTTGATATTTTTATAATTATTCAAATCCTTCCACGTTTCATTCTTTCTTGTTATCATCGACACCAAATATTCGAATTATTTCACCCTGTCATAGATAATAATTAAGTCAATGTCGTAAACGGAAATTGGTTATGGTGTACGAGTTGGTTATTCTTATGAAAAAATGCAGCACAATTCAACAGTCCATCCTAAGTAAACAGCTTAAATAAATTAATCATTACGTTTAGTAAACAAGGATGGATTGGAATTGGAATGACGAATGTCAGAATTTACATATGCTAGAAGATCGATGTTAATACAAAACTTATATAACGTGAAATTAAACGGAAATCCAATTAAGAGCCTCTGAATATTGATGTGGACTAATTTGGAATTATCCCAGGGGATTAAGTAATTAACTAATTCTCATTTTTGATTCACGCCCTTGATATTTTTGGTATAAATTTGTTCGTGAGTAAATAGGTAATCATCAGTTGAATATATGTTTATTGACGATGCCTGAGTTGAAATATTCCCTTTGCTCGTCATGGAATTTTTCAATAATGTTCTCTTTGACGCTGGCTCTCACCAGCGTTATTGTAAAGTGGTGAAAGAATTTAGAAAATTAAATTATATCACCTTTTTGCATTGACGTTGGGTGTACTACAAAAAATATCAAAATAATGGAAAATCGCAGAAGAGTTTATTCACTACAAAACTAAATTATTATCTAGGCACAGGAAAGTTGTTGGGTCGCTTGTTGCTGATCTGTTAAACCCTCCATTATAAAATACAGTGTGTCTCAAAACTGACGCCTGTTCTTTCCGAATATGAATAGGAGGAACAAATTACATCGTAAGATTAAAAATTTTGCGTAATAACTTAAATGGAGAGATTATTAAATGATAATGTATGTTGCGGCTAAAATGGCCTTCTCAATACTTTTTAGTTAAAGTATGCAGAGTTGCTCAAGCCGGCTCTGTTTTAAATGTATTGTCATGTCGTCTTTGTCCAATCGGAGTATTTAGACGAGTCTAACGATATAGGTAAACACTACCGCTACGCTGAACGCGAGTAATTATTGTGTTTACTTTTGTGAGGGCACTCCGAGTTTTGGCTACAAGAGGCATTAGGTGAGTCAGTTTGAGCAGTTAAAGTTATTAATATAATCTTTGGCCCCAACGCAACATTTTTTGGTCCTTCGAGTTAAAAAAACGGATATGAGGGTGTGTATTTGAGGGTATTTTATTTTAATTTTTTTTTGGTCTTTTGTAACTTAAAGTGAACAACTGATGTTTTTATATAAATATAATTTATTGTTCTTATGAATAGATTCTTAAGCATAAAATAAATAGTTTTGGCATCGTCCATGGACGATGGTTTTGGCTTTTTATTTAAAAATGTTTGAAGAGGGCACAGAAAAAATCATTGAAAAACCAATCTTATTATTGCCTAGTTTGTAAATCGAAAAGTAGTGCTATCGCGATTCTCGTGTGTGTCTCTTTCTAACCCCTCTCTCGCTGGTTTTGTATTCTCCGTTGGTTCCTAAAGCGCGCGCAACTCCGCAGAAATTACATTTTCCGCCTCGCAGGAACCAGAAACTGATCGCCTCGTATCTACTTCAAATATTTATTGTTTACTTCGCTTTGTTCACTAATTCGACATTTCGATCGTATTTTTGAAACTGTGTATACCTATAGAGTTTATTCACTTCGTATTATCGGCAAATTAAAAGGTAAATATCGGTTATTCTAAATTTGTTTCGCATACTTCAAAACACATTTAAAACTATTTAAGATGAGTAATGAGAACAAAATTAATAAATATAAGACGCTACGTAATTCGTGCATGAATGAAATTAGTGTAGTCAGTGGCATTGCTGATACGGTTAGAGTTGATAAAACTCTTAGATCATTATTTAGGGTTAGATGTGCAGATATTGATGAATTAAAAGATATTTTCTTAAAACATCATACCGCTTTATTAAATATATTATTTGCCACCCCCGATGCGGTACCTGAAGGTGAAGATGCTGTGAAGGAAGCATTTCTTACAGAATATTATAAAATTAAAGCTAGTTATTCAGATCTGTTTAACAATGATGCCGTACATGTCACCACTAATCAATTAAACGCAACAACGTTACAAAATGATATTTCGCATATTCGTCTGCCTAAAATTGAGTTGAAAAAGTTCAAAGGAGACTATAAAGAATGTCGTTCGTTTATTTATCATTTTAATAATTTAGTGCATAATAAAACTAGTTTGTTCGAGGTAGGAAAATTTGATTATTTGATTAGTTCGTTAGAATCTAGGCCGCTGGCTTTAATAAAACACTTGCCGAACACAACAGATACTTATAAAATTGCATATGATACACTAATTAAACGATATTTAAATGCTAGAAAATGTGCTCAAGCACATTGGAATGAAATCGAAGCCACTACAAAAATTGAGGCAAATAATCCAAACGCACTGGAAAAATTAGTAGATACTTTTGAGGAAAATCTCGCAGCTCTTGAAGTCATGGATTTTCCTGTGGCGCAATGGGACTTTGTTCTCGCGATGATGATTATTAGAAGGTTAGATGACGATACGAAGTTACGCTTTGAGTTGACTAACTCATCAACTACGGTACCTAGTTACAATAACTTTTCTAACGGAACAATATCTAGCATATGATAATGTCCTCTTAAGTGAACACTCGGGCTCATCTTCAACCGCAATTAAATACAAACCTCAATTCCACGCTACTCGTGTATTTTTGAGTAACAATGCCAATGAAAACGCGAAATCGCCTGCAAGAAATTGTTAGTTGTGTAATCAACCGCATTCTTTATATAAATGTGAAAATTTTAATAAGAAGTCGCAGTCAGAAAGACATAGTTTATGTAAAGCATATCACTTATGTTTTAACTGTCTAAGTTCGTTGCATGATCTTAGAAACTGTCGTTCGACACACAGATGCCGACATTGCAATTCTAGTTCGCATCACAGTTTATTACATTTTGATCGCACGCCAAAGCGCATTAGTACTAATTCAACCAATGTTGAAAATCGCAATTCCGCTAATTCGAATACTAATCCTAATATGATTCCGCCAAACCCATATATCGACACTGCTTTTGTTGGTCAGGTAATTGTCACTGAAACTTCTCGCACTCTGTTAGCAACTGCCTACCTAGATGTCTTAGATCATCCAGGAAATTATCATACTTATCGGTGCCTTCTTGATTCGGGAAGCATGAGCTCCTTTATAACCGAAAAAAACGCTTAAACTCTGGGTCTTCCCAAATCTGCTTATCTTCTCGATATGAAGGGCTTGGGCTCTATGTCCTCAACTCTTGATACTGCTAAAATAGTCTTTGCATGCAAACCAGTAAGGTTGCGCTCGCCGGTACTAAACGTTGAGGCTACAATAGTTAAAAAAATCTGTGATGAACTTCCCGATTGTATGATTGCCATAAAAGGTTGGGATCATATCTCGAACTTAACCCTAGCGGATCCGAATTTTTTTAAGCCTGGGAAGATTGATGTCCTTCTCGGGGCAGATGTATTCTCAAAAATTATTTGTAATGGTCGAATTTCTGGAAATGAGTCCACTCCAGACGCTCTCAATACAATATTTGGTTATGTAATTCCAGGTAAAACTTCAAAATACTTCACTTACCACTACTTATTGCAACTTTGTCGAAAACAGTACTTTAAATAGTACTTTAAAGAGATTTTGGGAAGTCGAAAGTGTTCCAGAAGTAATTGATATGGCAAATAAAGTTGATATTTGTGAAAAAATATTTGTTGAAACTCATAGTCGTGTATAGGAGAGAAATTATATGGTTGCACTTCCTTTTAAACAAGATTTTTTGCCAACGTTTCGGCATGCGCACTTTAGCTTTATCCCGCTTTTATTCGCTTGAACGCTGGCTGCTTAAGTGCGCTCATTTATATTTGCAATATTCTGAGTTTTCAAAGGAATACCTCGATTTAGGCCATATGGAATTGATCAAAGATAAGACAGTTCCTACCAATTCTTATTATATTCCCCATCATGCAATTGTAAAACCGCACAGTCTCACAACAAAGCTTAGGGTTGTTTTTAATGCAACTGCGCACTTACCCAATCAAACATCGCTAAACGACAATTTATTTGTTAATCCAAAACTCCAGCAGGATATTGTGTCGATTTTATTATTATTTCGTTTATATCGCTATACTGTTTGTGCAGACATTAAACAAATGTATCGCATGATTTTTGTGAATCCCGCTCATTGTAATTATCAAAGAATTCTTTGGTCTCTGGCGAAGAGGTCCAAGATTATCGCTTAACTCGACTAATGTATGGGCCGCCGTTTTTGGCTCTTCAGTGTCTCCAACAGTTAATTCAAGATGAAGGTGAAAAATTTCCTTTGGCCGCACACGTTATTCGCAATTTTTGTTATATAGATGATATTGTCACGTCTTGCTCTACTATGGATCTTGCATTTAAGTTGGTTTCGGAGCTTGTTTCACTCATAAGGTTGGGAGGCTTCGAATTAAGGAAATGATCTAGTAATAATCTGACATTGCTTTCTGATTTACCACAATCTCACTTGTCTCAACATCCGCATGATTTTTCGTCCAATTCGCTGGAAGTGTTGGGTTTAGAGTGGCATCTCCAAAGTGATTGTTTTTCTTTTAAGATCAATACACAACCTGAGTTTAAATGTACAAAACGCTCTTTATTATCGGAATTAGCAAAAGTTTATGATCCTTTGGGATTCATTTCTCCCATAACCTTCTATTGTAAATACCTTATTCAAACGCTATGGCTGTCCCGTATCGGCTGGGATGATGTCCCCTGTGAAGATGTGATTTCTGCCTGGAAAAAATATTGCTCAGATCTGTCCTCTTTGGCAAATATTCAAATACCACATTTTTGGACATAAATTCAGTTCAGATGTTTTTTGCAATTATCAGTTGCATGGTTTTAGTGAAAAAGGTTACGGATGTGTCATTTATTTAAGGATGTGTAACCAAGCCAATACTATCCATACCAGTTTTGTTTGTGCAAAATCAAAAATAGCTCCGACCAAGAAGCTTTCCATTCCAAGACTAGAGATTTCTGCAGCTGTTTTACTAACCAAATTATTAATTTATATTCAGAAATGTTTCGCTGGATATATTGAGTTCGATAAAATTTGTGCCTGGTCGGATTCTCAAATTGTTTTATATTGGATCAATGGATCGCCCCGCAAATATAAAACCTTCATTTCCAACAGAGTTTCCTGTATTCAAGAAAATGTATCTTCATCCTGTTGGAATTATGTTGAGTCTATCAATAATCCCGCGGATGTAGTCTCCAGAGGAGCCTTACCCTCTGAGCTATCAGCACATGCTATATGGTTTACAGGGCCATGCTCCACTTCCATATTCCGCTAAACATCCCATTTCATTACCCCGCAATTGTCAGTTATCCACATTACTTATTCGTCATTTTCATGAAAGTTTTTATCGTACAGGTTTTCGCACAACCTATTATTTGTTATCTCAACAATTTTGGATTTTATCTGCTAAGAGAACAATTAACTCTGTTTTATCTAAATGCATCAGGTGTTGGAAAATTAATACTCGATGCTATCAACCACCCATGGGAAATTCGCTGGTTTCATGAATTTCCCAAATTAAACCGTTCTCAAGCTCTGCTGTCGATTTTGGTGGACCTTTTAATATCGTAATGACTCGCTATCGAGGTGTTCGCACGCGTAAAGCTTATTTATGCATTTTTGTATGTTTCGCTACTAGAGCAGTTCATTTGGAACTCTCAAAAGATTTGTCTACAGAAACTTTTTTGGCTGCTTTACAACGTTTAATCGCTCGCCGGGGGAGGTTATCACATTTGCATAGCGATTGTGGCACCTACTTCATGGGGGCTCGTCATGAACTCTTAAGACTTATGCAACAGGCAGTCGCTCATGAAACAATTCAATGGCATCCCTCGCCCGCAGGCGCACCCCACTTTAACGGTTTGGTAGAGGCGAGTGTAAAAAGTGTAAAATCTCATCTTTCACGTGTGCTAGGCGATCAAATACTAACATATGAAGAATTCTATACGGTTTTGACATCAATAGAATCGATTCTTAATTCGCGCCCATTAATACCAATGACGTCCGATATAGATGATATACAGGCTTTGACATCTGCGCATTTTCTTACAATGGAACCAGTGTCAGCTATTCCTGTTCCTGATTATAACAATGTACCGCTCAATAAGCTTTCGCGGTGGCAGTTATTACAAAAGCTGCACCAAGACATCTGGCGACGTTGGCATAATTAATATTTACATACTTTACAGCAACGTTCTAAATGGTTAAAGGCTAGTATTCCGCCTACCGTCGGCACGCTCGTACTTGTTAAAGCAGACAATTTACCTCCTTCGGAGTGGATACTAGGACGCATTACCAAACTGTATCCCGGAGAAGACAAAAGAGTTGCCACAGTAAAAACTTCTAAGGGAGAAATAAAAAGGCCATTGGCCCTCTTGAATAGTTCCGTAGTTGACAAATACTTTTGTTTTATTTTGTTCTTTCTTCAAGATTTATTTTAATTTTGTTTTTCTTTGATCAGTGTTTAGAATACGATTAGTCGCTAAACAAATCACTTATTGGTTATGGGGGTAAAGTTAGGTAATTTTAATTTTTTTTGCTTTTTTCTGTTTATTTATTAAACATTTTTCTCGGGCAAGAAATGTTGCGGCTAAAATGGCCTTCTCAATACTTTTTAGTTAAAATATGCAATGTTGCTCAATCCGGCTCTGTTTTAAATGTATTGTCATATCGTCTTTGTCCAAACGGAGTGATTAGACCAGTCGAACGATATAAGTAAAACTAACACTACCGCTACGCTGAACGCGAATAATTATTCTGACTACTTTTGTGAGTGCACTCCGAGTTTTGGCTACAAGAGGCATCAGGTGAGTCAGTTTGAGCACTTATAGTTATTAATATAATCTTTGGCCCCAACGCAACAATGTAATTGGTCATTCTACTCAATTCAGCGTCCAATTTACATTTTTCATAATACAATTAACCACTGCCAGTGCTAGATCCAACTCACTCCATTCCACCCTCCAACACGCCTGGCAAGCGTGGTGTTTTAATGCCAGTTCCTTTCATAAATGGATATGGCGAGTAGAGGTGAAAACCCGGAATCTCGCACTGATACTTCAGTCATCCCCGTGGACTCTGGGGAGGGGGGGCACACTTTCGATAGATGGTAAGAAGAGAAGAAGCAAACTTGATTTGACCCTCTACGTGGGGACGCACAATATCCGTACCATGAGGCTGGAGGAGCATCTCAATGACCTAGAACACGAACTGCAGAATATAAAGTGGGATGTGGGACTGAGCGGCGAAGCGGTCACCATCCTCAAATCTGGATATTTACTGTTCCAAAAGAACTCGGATACAAACTCACATATCGGAGGCATTGCTTTACTGGTTCACAAAAAGAAGAAACACTTGGTTACAAAGACAAGAGCCGTGTTATACAGATTAATTTATGTAATGATCAGGGTCAACGCCATGTTTAATGTCCAAATCATCCAAGCATATCGTCGGCATCTTATGAAAATTGCTTAAGTCAAAAAATGTAAATTTTACAGTAGGCGAAAAAAACAATTTTTATCTAAGACTAATTGAAATACCAGGTTTGTTTTCGGAACCATGTTTGTTTTCAAAAGTAAATTGATGAATGCTGAAAAAATATTTTTTTCTTCTTAGTTTGGATAATTTAACCTTAAACCGCTACCTATTGGTATCCCATACCCTCTGCTCTCATATTTTCCTGCTATTTTTAGTTATGCATCCCTGTTGACCTTGAGACTCTCAGTACCTTCCAGGGTCAGGTCAACACGCATTTAAGTATCGTTGTGGCGTTCTGTGAAGTAGCACGGGTGAGATCTCTACGATATTTTACGATAGCGGTATCTCATACCGGGAAGTTGTGTAAGTGATACGAACATTTTTATTGCGTTTTATTCATTTTTCCCCTTTTATTTATTTCTCTTCAATTTAAATCTCCCATAAAAATGTCGCAAATAGCGGTACCATCGCGAATGCATCCGTATGATCCAAATTTTGAAGATTGGTGCTTATAACAGTTGCGTGATGATGATAATTTGATAAGCGATGATGACCAAAGTATCATCATTGAAAGTGACCACGCCACTGATTCTGAACAATCAGAACTCGAAGATATTGAAGAAGAAAACGAGAAGAATATCAAGCCAGTAGAAAATTTAAGTCAAGATTTTTTTCATGGGCGCGAGAAAAAAAATCCAACTAATTGGAAAGCGATATAGCAATGATCTTATTTTTGTTGTTTTACCCCTTGTTATTTCAGGTCTAAGCGACCACCTCCAGCCAATTCTAGAACTAGACGTCATAACTTGATAGTGCATTTACCTGGATTACGAGGCCCTGCAGCAGCATTAGGTGATATTTCAAGCCCATTCAAGTTTGGGATACATTATTCAGTGAGGATATGTTGCATGAAGTTATCCAATGGACAAACCGTAAACTCTCACAATGTCGAGCAAAGTACAACAGGCCAGACCATACAATATTGAGAGAAGTAGATACTGTGGAGACGAAAGCTTTTTTGGGATTACTCGTTTACACGGAAGTTTTCAAGGCAGGAAGAGAGAGTATATTTGCTACTGATGGCACTGGGAGAGATGTTTTCAGATGTACGATGCCAAGAAGGAGATTTGAGACACTACTAATCGTATTGAGATTCGATAGGTCTGAAAGAATAAAAGAAGATGGAGCTGCAGCCATTTCAGGACTCTTCAAAACATTCATTCACAATTCTCAAAAGAATTTCTCTCTGGGGGCATATGTTTGCGTAGATGAAAGCCTAGTAGCTTTCAGAGGAAGATGCCGCTTCAAAATGTACATGCCAAAAAAGCCTGCAAAATACGACATAAAAATTATGTGCCTCACAGATGCCAGAAATAATTATTTGTATAATGCTTATATTTATTGTGGAAAAGATTCCGATGGCCAAGGATTATCAGCAACGGAAAAAAACTGCAAGTCCCAACTCAAGCTTTTGTAAGGTTAGTGAAGCCCATAGAAAACAGCAACAGAAATATCACAGCAGACAATTGGTTTAGTAGTATGGAACTTGTCACCGAATTACAAAAAAGAGGACTTACATTTTTGGGTACTCTAAAAACCAGCCGATGCTTCCTGCTTCTTTTTTGCCAAACAAGAAAAGATAAATCAATAGTACATTATACGCATATAAAGACAATATTACTCTGCTTTCTCATGTACCGAAGAAGAACAAAGCAGTGTTGCTAATCTCTTCTGTGCACAATCCTCCGTATGATGATCTCGACACAGGAAAACCAGAAATGATTGCAGACTACAATCTGACCAAGGGAGGAGTGGATAGCTTAAATAAAAAATGCGAGAATTATTCTCCTTGTAGGAGGACCCGTAGGTGGCCAATGACCGTATTCTTACAAATGGTGAATATGTATTCAGTCAACGCATACATTTTGTATGGATGTTATAAAAACAACAAACCAATAGATCGTAGGAACTTCCTGAAAACACTTGCAAAATGTCTTACTGAACCATTTATGCAGCGGAGATATAGCGAGAATAATAGATTACCAAGAGACCTGAAAAATCGTATGGTATTTCTATTGCAAATATCAGAATACCCTGAAGAAAACGACCCAAATGATGATCGACTTCAAATGAAAAAACATGCCATTTGTGCCCTCATCATTTAAAACGGAAGACATTTTTTGTTTTGTCGTGAATGTGGAGAATCAATTTGTTTGGAACATGCAAAAAAAATGTTTATTAATTGTATAAATAAACGAAAACTATAAACTAAAAAAAAACGGAATTTAAATTTTGTTATTTTATTTTGTAAGGGTTATTTTTCAGTTTTCTTATATATTTCTTTGATTAAAATAGATAAAAGGGATTGAAGAAAATGTTGTTTCACTATTCCTAAAAAAAAACTAATTAATGACGTATTCAACACATATACGTATAGCGGTATCTCATACCGATGGTAGTGGCTGCGTAATAAATTTTCAGAGTAGCGGTTAAAAGTTAAAGAACTTAGGCAACAATCACATAAAAACTCATTACATTTTTGGACTAACGCTATGTTCGAATAGTATTCGAACTGAATTCATCTATTGAAATAATTTCTGCGCGCAAAACGAGGCATTGACGTCATCAGCGTTATGATCACTCAATTAGTTACAACTCTAAAAATCGGCCCACATTTTGACATGAGCGCGAAGTTCGTCCCCCCTCTGGCGCGGCTCTATGTGGTCGAATGATCGAAAAAGGCACGCCGGTGACAATGGTTGATCATAGCCACCCAGCATATTAAAAGTATTAAGATTAATTATACAAAAATATAAATGCACCTTCCACTAAGTGATTAGTTAAGTGACCGGCTAACAAATACAATATTTATGTAAGTTGTGGAATACAGGTAATAGTGAAAAGTTATGTGTTTTATTTATACTACATATAAACGGCATGACGTTATGGTTCGCCATATATTTAAAAAGGCAACCATCATTATACTATTAATATTTTTATTAATTCCTTAAAAACAGAAGAAAAAAATATAAAGATATAATACAGAAATAAAAGATTACGTACAAAACAAAGCTCATTCATGTTCAAGACTATCATAAAAGGGATGGTAATCTGGCTCCATGGTACTTTTTAGGGATTGAAGGTGTTCATACTTTCCCCGTTTAATTTTTAATTTACCTTGGTAGAGTCTCGGCAATTGTTCCATGGGGAGAATTGAGCATTTCTTATTAAATCTGACCGGAAGGATCTGAAACTCCTCAGAATGCCTAATCTTAAATTCTATGGATCCGTCTGAATTGTATTTTAATGCTTTAATATTTTGCACTGTAGGGTCACCAGTTTTACGTCTAGGACGAATTGAATTGACAAAGTTGATTTGATAAGAATGCATCAAATAAGCGTGATTTAAATATTGTACATCATACAGTCTTGCAGTTTTTAATAAATTGACGTAGTCGGCTGGTACATTTATTACTCTTCCTGAAATCTTTCTTTCAATTATCGAATGCATAAAATCGCATTCCATTTGTACATGCCCCCTTTCTAAGTATTTTTGAATAATACAAACATTATAGTCTGTTTCTTATTGACTGACAGCACGCGAAAATGTCACAGATGCTAGTCAGGTAGTAAAGCATAAGCGTCATAGTTCATCTAAGGAATTTATTTACTATTTAATTTTATACCCGATCTGATATATAAAGGTAATATAAATGTAATTCGGTTAGTTAAAACAACTAACTGACCTTCATACATTTGTAGAGTACATACAGTTAAAACAATAAATTATTTTTGAAATAATCTTGTAACGCAACTATTCTTACTGAATGTTTCATTAATTATCTTGAGAATTTGGAGCAGGTCAATTCTTGGGAGACATTAACAAACCATTTATCAATTTATTCTCCAGATAATTACTTTCTGATTTCCGAAATGTTGATAATAAAATTTCCAAGAAACATTACAATAGGGTCCTACTAGGGATTGTCCCAATGACTACTTAGAAATTTTGCAGGTATATACGGTGAAACTTGGTCTCGCCCAAATTTGTATAATTTGTTTTGCTTAGAGTCGCTTATGTTCCATAAGTGTTAACTGTGTTGTGAAAAATGTCTTCAAGTTTTACCCCAGTAGAGTGTAAGAGCGTGATTAGCTTACAAACGAAGACTGTAGTGTTAAATGTGCATGACGCTGTTGTACATGAAATGCCGGCTGCTACTGTTAGAAATATAGTTTCGACATGTTCCATTATGACAGGAGTTAGTGAATCTACTATTTACAGGCTTCAAAGAAAGAGGGAAAATGTAAATATATCTCCACTTAAAAAGTCAACTGGAAGAAAACCATTTGACCTTGATGAACATATGCAAAATACAATAAGACGAAAACTACATGAATTATATTTTATAAAAGAGATCCCAACCCTTGAAATATATGTGATCCTCACGGCACATAAGTGAAATATTTTTGAGGATCACCGGTGATTCTCATGACAACGAATGTATTGAGAATCCTTGGTCCAGATGGTGAATCTGTTGTTAACCCGTTGCAGATAAGTGATCTGTTGTCATAAAAAAGTCTGGAATTATAGATTTTCCAGGTATCAAGCAATTCTTGGCGATCTACAATTAATTTATTCTCCTCATTTCTGATATTTCTTATGGGCCTTTTGTTGTGCCCTACTATTTCCTTTACTTTTTTATGCAAATAAAAACTGTCGCCCAAACGATAGAGGTTCTCGGCTTCTATGCATCGATCAGTTAGCCATCTTTCCTTTCCAGCCCTTATATGCCTGCGGATCTCCCTTTGGTAGGTCAAGTAGGCCTGACGGTTTTTTTTGTGTCTTGCAGACTCGACGCTGTTCCATTAGTTCCAATATGTGTTCAGTCATCCATTCGTTTTTTGCCTTATTCTTAGGTTGAATGAGACATGCGCATTTGAATCTTCAAATGATTTCCTGATATTGGACCAGAGTTCTTCTACATCTTCTGATATAGCGATATTGGCAATTTGAGTATTTAGAATATCTTTATATTTTATCGTTGTTGCTTCATTTTTTAGTAGCTTAGGGTCGGGCGTGTCTTTAGGTTTCTTATCAAAGGACATGTTTTCTTCATAATTATTTATGTTCACAATTTTGAATTCAAATTCTCCAAAAATCACAATTTTCCTCTAAATTTCACTGGATTTTTTTGCTATTTTCATACACTGCGCGGGTTCTTGTTAATTGTTGAAATATCTACTTTGAAAATTGAATAGATGAGGCTTTTACTTGATGAAGATCCATACTGAACGTTGAAATAAAACAATATAATTTGTTTAAATCTTCATTTATTTGAACTAATGTTCAATTTGTTGACGCGTTTCACTAACACAGTAGCTTTGTCAAAACGAATGAAGGTATACTATAAAAATGTCTTAATATATACAGTGCATAAATACATAATTCTATTTACTGATGTTAACAATGGTATTGAAAGAAAATACCTGGAAATTCATTCACTACAAACATTTCTAAGCTATCTTCTAAGTAAAAAGGTTTAACAAAGGTGACTATTTGATATCAATTTGGTCGTTAAGAAAATTTATTTTTGTTAATCTCTAGGGCTTCTAATAAATTTAAATTGAAGGATTTACCGACTACATGGAGAATTTCAAAATTTGTGTCGAAACTATGTTAGTTTTCTAATAAATGATTTGAATAGTTAGAATCTAATATTTTGTTGTTATAGCTCTACGTTTGTGTTCCGAAATTCTAGTTTCAAAATTTCTAAAAGTTATATATAAATTTTATCACAGTTGTCATTACCACATTTTAATTTATAAACTCCTGATTTGTTTAATTTTGAAGATTTAGATTTATTATTTTTAATGAATTTGGATAAATTGTAAATTTCAGAAAGAAATAAAATTAGCAGTAGATAACGCTAAATTAATAATTACCGATAAAGAAGAATATAAATTATTTTTACCCAATCCGCAACACCCTTTGTTCATTAATTAAACTCCATAAAGAGGGGTACCCAATCAGACCAGTTGTTTCTTATTTCACAGCACCTTCATTCAAAATTTGAGAGATTCTCATAGATGTCATCTCAAAATATTGTTCATTCATACCTCGATTTTCAGTTAAAAACTCAACGGAATTAATTAATAATATTCTTGATATAATACTACCCTATAATTCTAAGTTCATATCGTTCGATGTAACAAATCTATTCCCTAGTATACCTCCTAAAGAAACTATAACTCTTGTTGATAACTTGCTCACATACAATAATGTTAATCATATAATTCACTCTGATATCATTACTTTATTGAAAGTGTGTTTGAATCAAAATTATTTTCATTTCAATGGAGAGGTTTATAGCAGTAAAGACGGTTTGGTTATCGGTAACCCCCTAAGCCCCTTACTAGCAGAAATTTTTATGGATAATATAGAAAAAATAATTCATGTACACTCCCTTAGTAAAAAATTTATGCACCGATACGTGGACGACATTTTAGCTAGCTTCATCGGTACAAATAGACAATTAGAGAGCTTCATTACTTACATGAACTCGATTCACAATAATATCAAATTTACCGTAGAGCTTGAACAAAATAAGTCTTTAAACTTTCTAGACCTTACAATTTCAAATATAAATAATAAACATGATTTTTCTATATTTCATAAACCATCACATACAGATATTACAATTCATAATAGTTCGGTCCACCCATTCAGTCATAAACTAGCAGCTTTCAATAGTATGATACACAGACTCTTAACAGTCCCATTAAATATTAATAATTATAACATAGAATTAAATATCATAAAACAAATAGCAGTTAATAATAATAACGATACAAATTTAATTGACAATATCATAGATAAAAAAACAGACTTAAGAACAAGTATTCCCTTCAGATAAAAATAATAATAAACAATATAAAAGCTTAACATACTTTGGAACACCATCCTTAAAAATTAAATCATTTTTAGAAACTTTAGACATGAATATTTCCTTTAAAACTGATTACAATTTATCCAAATTCATTAAAAATAAGCAAATCTAAATATTCAAAATTAAACGAATCAGGAGTTTATAAATTAAAATGTGGTAATGACAACTGTGATAAAATTTATATCGGTAGAACTTTTAGAAATTTTAAAACTATAATTTCGGAACACAAACGTAGCTATGACAACAAAAAATTAGATTCTAACTATTCAAATCAGTTCTTAGAAAACCAACACAGTTTCGACCCAAATTTTGAAATTCTCCATGTAGTCGGTAAATCCTTTAGTTTAAATTTATTAGAAGCCCTAGAAATTAACAAAAATAAATATTCAGGTAATCTTCTTAACGACCAAATAGATATCAATCAGTCTCCTTTGTTAAACTTTTTTACCTAGAAGATAGCTTAGAAATGTTTGTAGCGAATGAATTTCTAGGTAATTTCTGTCAATACTATTGTTAACATCAGTAAATAGAATTCTGTATTTATGCATTGTATATATTAAGACATTTTTATAGTATACCTTCATTCGTTTTGACAAAGCTACTGTGTTAGTGAAACGCGTCAATAAGTTTAAATTGTTCAAATAAATGAAGATTTGAACAAATTATATTGTTTTATTTCAACGTTCTATCTACTTTAAAATGGTGTTATTTTCCACCAATCCGCTCAAAATTGGAAAACAGAATTTTACACTGAAAACTTTTTGATCTTTATTGCTATTTTCATTTACTGCGTGGGCTCTTTTTAACTGTTAAAAGGTCCACTCTAAAATGATCCAATTCTATTTTTCATCAAACGGCTCAAAATAAAAAATAAAGAGTTTTGGAAGCAAGAGTTTTTCAATTTTCGATATTATGTTCAATTGATCTATTATTAAGGTCAACAAATTATAGATTAAATTGTACAGGTTACATTTGACACAAATAGTTTTATCATCAATGAAATTAACTGAGTGGAAAAAGCAAAATTGGAATCTTTGTATTTGTTGTTTTTGTTAATATCATCTATAGACAGTGGAGGGTTAATTTCCCAAAATAAACCAGAGAAACAAACACGATTCTATCAGTTTTATCCAATATACCCAAAAAAAAACTAAATTGGAATGACTTTTTGTAATTGATTTATTTCTGTCAACAACATCACATTTTTCCAACTAACAGGGTTGCCTCACATTAAATTGATCAACACAAAATTTAATATGTTTCCTATAGATTTAGGGAGAAAACAATTCTGTCAAACGTTACAATAGAAAGGTTCTATTGATTGGAAAATATTATTGAACAGTTTAAGTTAATAAAAGAAAAAGAACGAACATCGCAACTTTGGCTTCAGTACTAGGAGATGATTACTATAATCAGAAATGTCACAAGATCAGGAAATTGGATTCTTTCCATTGGAAATGTGTCGAAAGGATTATGCCATGTAGCCACATGGTTTTGTATCACAATTCTGCGCATTTAAATCTGCAAAATGGCGGAAAATCATGTCACTGTATGAATCTGAACTCGACGTATACTTTTTACTGTTAGAAGAACCACCTTTTTTACGATTTTTAATATTATGTATCTCCCTAATATTTAACTTTAAAAAAAAGCAAATAAACATTATTTATCTTCGAATATATTGTTTCCAGTGATCCCAATTGAACAGAAGCTTCCAATTACCAAAATGAAAAATAACAAGGTCTGGATAAACGGGAAAAACTGATGTTGTTTTGATTAAAATAGCGAGTGGTTGATTAACTTGACACTGAGTAAATCGAAAATATGGTGACATGAGGAGCATGGGCGTACAATTATAAATTTAGCTAAAGATCTATTTTTTGTCGCAACTACTGCCACTTCAACTAAGAAACACTTTTTTATGAAGTAAATGTTTTCTGAGCGCAATATGATATCCGGTAAACGATGTAAAATAAAATAACCTGAAGACAAAGATTATAAGTAGCCCCATTCCGAGCCAATTTTTTAGTATTAAATATGTTACCCCTTCTCTCAAACATTGAGCATATATACTAACAGTACGTTTACATATCTGACATTATTTTGTACATGACATTTATGTATGAGAGTCCAGTGTAAAGACAAAAATTTGTTTCGAAAATATATTATGTAGGGAAGCGTATTCCACAGTGAAAGATGTTCCATAATGAAACATTCTGGCTTAAAATAAAACGAGCGAATATACATCTGCTGTCATCTCGTGAATAAAAGTTAACTAACATTCGAGCTCTACAAACGAAAATACGTTATTATACCGGCCGAGGTTCAGCCAGAGTTACCAAGTCAATTCGAAAAAAGTGGTTGTAGTAACTTTCTGTTTCTTCAAAGACGATTTCAAGTTTAGACGCGTATAATATTACGTGATTAATATTGTGAGAGGAAGCCCTGATATTTTACAATGTAAGTAGCCTTGTTAATGTTTTTAGTTATTCCATGTTTAGTTGCTGTTAAAGTTATTAACCGTGAACCTGACTGCTTATTTTAATTTATTAACTTTACTAAAAAAAAACTGTAGTAACTTTTAGAAAAATGCTTTTATCAAAAAATCGTTTTTTGACATTTTTTTTATATTATATTATAATCCATCTAAGTAGAGCTTAGAGTATATCAACAAAGTAACTATAATGTAAAAGTTTCAACACATTCCCTCATTAAGTACTTTTGATGTTCACTTGTCCAATATTTTTGAAAATATAATCCATTCTTGGCTTGAATAATGACTTCATCAATATATCTGCGACTTGGTGTTCCGAAGCAACCTGTTCTATATCAATACATCCTTCAGTTACCAATTCTCATACAAAGAAATGTCTGATTTCAATATGTTTCGTTCTTCGGTGATATTCTGGGTTCTTTGCTAACTTAATAGCAGCTTCATTATCAACTAATAGTGTAGGAACATTTTTTAAACCTATAATTTCCTTATAAAATCTTTTTAACCATATCAGTTCTCTGGCTCCTTCACTTGCAGCAACTATTTCTGCTTCTGTTGTTGAGAGTGCTACTGATCACTGTCTTTGACTAAGCCAGGAGATTGCACCTCCAGCATATTTACAAATAACATCTGTAGTTGATCTTCTGCTTGTAGGATCTCCTCCATAGTCAGCATCGCTGAACCCCATTGAAGATGTTTCAATTTGTTACCAGACTTATAGATAATTCCAATATCGATAGTATTTTTGAGATATCTAAAAATATTTATCACACGAATCCTATCGTCATGAGATGGATTTTCTAATGTTCTTGATGCAAATCCTACTGCATACGCAATATCTGGTCTTGTTCCTACCATAAGATACATTAGAGCTCCAGCTGCTTGCCTATGAGGGAAATTTTCTTCTACTTTTCCTGTTTCTTTCCCTGATTGGTCACTTTTAATAATTGGTGTAGTCACAGCCTTACAATTTTGCATTCCAAAATTCTTCTTGTATAAGCTGCCTGACTCACTGTTACAGAACCGACACTACTAGTGTCAATTTCCAAGCCCAAAAAATAGGTAGCTGGTTTTGCAGTAATTTTAAACTCTTTTTCCAAATTATTCATAAATTCATTTTCCATAATTTCGTTACTCGTGGCTAAAAGTCCATCGTCAGCATATAGTGCTATGTTCTTGTTTCTTGATAAACAAGCATGGATCTGCATCACTTGCCTTAAAATTTTGGTTTATAAGAAAATCTACGAATTTTTTATTCCAGCATCTCGGAGCTTGCTTAAGTCCATACAAGCTACGTTTGAGACAGCAAAATTTACTAGTACCATCTTGATACCCCTCCGGTTGTTTCATATATACTTCTTCCTCCAGATATCCATAAAGAAATGCAGTAGAGACATCAAATTGACTTAAATTCATTTTCTCACTAGCAGCTATACTCAAAAAAGCTCTTATTGTTCCAGATTTAGCAACAGCAACGACTAAAAGTTTCTTCATAGGATTCACCATATATTTGTGAAAATCCCTTGACTACCAAACTAGCTTTGAATTTATCAATAGAGCCATCCGGATTAGTTTTAATTTTGTAAACACATTTACACGAAATTGCTTTCTTCCTGGGTGGTAAATCTTGTAGAATCCATGTTTCATTTACTTTCAAAGATGCTATTTCTTTATTCATGGCTTCCAGCCACATATATATTTATAATTACTATCAATAGCTTCTTGGTAAGTCTGTGGTTCTTTAATTCCTACAAGTGTCGTATATACCTCCATTACAAAATCTTCAAACTTCTTAGGTAATTTTATTTCTCTACATTTTTTTAATATATTCTCTACTAATTTTGGCTCTTCTTCAAATCTATCTTCTAAATCTTCTTCTTCTATTTCTTGATTTTCTGGTAGAATATCGTCTTTAGTTCTATCTTAACTCCTTTCATCTTCAGCTCCAGTACGTTTCTTATCTTCAACGGGTGAAAATTCAGTTCATCTAGTTAAAGGTTTTTCTTTACACCATACACGATATCCATCATCATTATCGTAACCAATTAAAACTCCTTTTACCGCTTTTCTGTCCATTTTCTTTCGACATTCTTTGGGAATATGTAGGTAACAGATACACCATATAACTCTCAAGTGCTTGATGTTAGGTATTTTCCCTGTCCAAACTTCATAGGGAGATTTTCCATTTACACCAGATATAGCTGTTCTGTTCAAAATATATGCAGCAGTATTTATCATCTCAGCCCATAAAATTTGCGGTAAATTGTTTCTTGCATACATGATTGATCTTTCAGTTTCAACAATAGTTCGATTATCTATTTCTGAACACCCATTTTGTTCTGGTGTGTATGGTATGACCAATGTATGCTTAATTCCATTCTTTTGTAAAATTTATCGAAAAATGCTGCTGGTAAATTTACCTCCATTGTCTGAAAGTAGCTCTTTCATTATATGACCCGTTATTTTGAATTCATTCAACAGGATTATTTTTTTCTGCAACTTCAGATTTTTCTTTCATAAAAATAACATATCTGAATTTACTAAAATCGTCCTTGAAAAGTACAAAATAGCGATTTCCTGAGCTTGAGGTTTTGAAAGGTCCACATACATCCGAGTGAATGAGCTCTCCATGTGCTTTGGCACGATCTCTAGTTCCAAATTTCAATCTATGTGATTTTCCATAAATACAGCCTTCGCATATTTCACTATGTAATGGAACTTTTATATCTAAAACTTTTTCAATGATAGATTTCACGTGTCTTTTATTTTGACGTCCAAACCTTTCATGGTATAACTGCAACAAATTACTATCCGAAACCATATTCACATCCAACATGGTTTTTTCAGGGATAACATTTTGAATAGCTAGTTTGTACAAACTTCCGTATCGATGTCTATGGCCTATTAACTTGATTTCTCCATCAATTACTAGAGTACATCCTTCTACTCTCGAATGAAATCCACTATGTGAATTTTTGTCTTGTGCAGACGATACAGAAAAAAGATTTTTCTTTATACCAGGAACATACCACATATTAGCTCAATAAAATACTTTTTACTATATACAAAAGATTGTATTATTATTGAACCTTTGCCAATAGCTTCAATGGATACTCCATTTGCGGTTGTTACTGTGTATATTTTATTGAAGTGGTCAAATGTCTGGATAAGATCGTTTCTACTGCAGATATGATTAGTTGCTTCATTATCTACAAACCAACTGTTTTGATCACAGTCCACGTTAAAAAATTTTTCATCAAGGGCTAAAAGTGTTACGTTCGCATTTCTCTCTTCAGATTTATCACTACTATTGTCAACTGTATGCTTTGGAGGTCTTCCATCGGCTTTCCACTTGACACATTGACGAACTTTATCACCCACTTTCTTGCAATAGTGACATACTCTGTATTTCTTCTTCACGAAATTACGTCTGTCTGATTTTTTTTCTGTATTTAAAGTCTCTTCATTTCTATTCTCCGTTTCATTAGATAATGCTTTTTCACAGGCACATAGCTGGTTTGTAAGATTGTCTACTGTTCTATTTGATTTCGACATTAGCATCCAGCTAGAGTGGAATGTAAAATATTCTTCTGGCAGCGTGTTTCAAGTATCTTACATATTAACAGTACTTCAGGTAAATCACAAAAACAATTATTCATAAGAACTAACTAGTTTTTGGTGATTTCTAGTTGAAGTTCTTGCCAAAGGTTTTTCAGCTTTGAAGTATGTGTTGCAATGTCATCACCTGCTTGTAATTTATAACTGAAAAACTCAGTACATAACTCATAAGTTTTATCTTCAGTCTTCTCATCAAACAATCTGTGAAGTTCTAACCAAACATTTCTTGCTTTAGTAAATCTCATCACTTTTTGAAGAATTTCTTCAGTTATATTAGTTGTGAGTACCAGTAATGCACTAGTATCTGCTTTAGTAAAATAATCGACCTTCTTATCATACTCCATTCGTTATTCTGTAGATGCTGTAGAAGATACAGGAACTGGTCAGAGCAATTTACCTTCTATAATATCAGTTGCACCTGGTATTCCTCGTAGTAGAACACATAACTTATATTTCCATGTATTTCAATTTACTTTACCGTTCAGGAAGCCTATTTGAACTTTCATCGTTTCAATTTTTTTCCTTCAAGAATGCTCTTTACAGCAGGAACAAAAAAATCAAATAAATTATTTCTAAGAGTTGCGCATTTCTGGGCCCATAACCTGTTAAAGTTATTAACCGTGAACCTGACTGTTTATCATTACTAAGGAGAACTGTACTAACTTTTAGAAAAATGCTTTTATCAAAAAATCGTTTTTTGACATCAATCAATTATATATCAATCTGACATTTTTTTATATTATTGTATAATCCACCTATCTAAATAGAGCTTAGAGTATATCAACAAAGTAACTATAATATAAAAGCTTAAACAGTTGCATCACATTTTTTTGCTTGAGGTTATACACGCGCCACAGTGAAGCATGACTGTTTTACTGTGGACCAACATGTTTCTATCTGCCTCACATATGTTTCACAGTGCCTCATGCATTTCCTTACATTTATTTCTTTGCTGCAGATGACAAGAAATCGTACACGAAAGACTGCTATTGGTTTAACCACCGCAGAGGTGATGAGAAATGCTATAAACCTGTATAATAGTGGTTTAACCCTAAGAAAAGTTTCTGAACAGACAGGTGTTCCTTTTGTTACACTTTTCTGCTATGCAAGGAAACAACAACAAAGTCCCATTGAACAAATAAGACCTGCACCTAAATACAATTCTAAACAGAATGTATCAACATTCTTCACCAAATTGGAGGCGGTTTATTCCCGAAGTGAAAACTTCTCTGATTGTTCATGAGTTTATAATTTGGACGAGATATCAACCACAACTGTCCAAAATCCTAAAAAATATATTGCAGAAAAAGGAATTAAACAGGTGAATAAGTGTACAAGCGGTGAAAGGGGGCAAAATGTTACTACATGCTGCATAACTATTGCTCTAAGAACGGCGCTGCCACCCGCGATGGTTTTTCCACGCAAGAATTTTAAAACCCATATGATAAATGGTGTTCATCATGATACATTGGATCTTGCTACTATTTCTGGGTGAATGTGTTCCGAAACATTTCCACAAGTTATCGATCATTCTGTTAAATTCACATTATTGAGCAAATTAAATCCTACGCTCTTGATATTAGACAACCATGAAAGCCTACACTCTACCACCTCATTGTAGCCATAGGCTACAACCTTTGGATGCAAGTGCCTCTTTCAAAGCTCAATACAATACCGCAGTAGACAATTGGCATCTTCATCATCCAGGGACACCAATAACTATATACCAAGTTACTGAATGCGCTGGAAAGGCTTATGAACGCTCGATGATGCCAAGTAACATAAAATCCAGCTTTAGGAGAAGTGGGATTTTTCCATTTGACACAAACGTGTTCAATGAAGGTTTTATGACTTCTGCTGTAGACTAGACCTACTATAGATGAGCAAGCAGCTTCAACTTCTATGAGACTGCATTGAGCGATTGTGATGAAGTCAAAAAAATTAGAGCCCAAACAAAAGCAAGGCTTCCGAAAGAAAAAGTAAAATTAATAGAAGGAAGGGAAAAAGTATGATCGCGACGGATACCCCCCAAAAAAATATTATAGAAAAGAAGGAACAAAATAAGAAAAGACCGACAATCAAGCCGTGGAGAACGCTAAACGCAAACTAGTGGAATCATCCGATGAAGGTGATGAAGTATTTTCCGTTCACTCAGAAACGGAGATGAATTCCTGAAATTATTCCAAATGGTTTCGAAGATCTTATGCGCATGCCCATGCGTTTATTACATAGGACAAGTCGAAGGAAATAAAGATGAAAATGGCGACGTGGAAGTCAGTTTTTATAGAAGGCATACAAAGATAGCTAACAAATTTGTTCCGCCAGTAGTGCCTGACATCTCAGCCGTTGCTGAGAGTACCTTTAAAATGTTCCTGCCAAAACCAAATGAGCATGGAAAAACCAAACGTCAAGTGGCTTTGCTTTCCTCTGGAATAGGCTTTAACAACATCGAGGTACATTGAAGGATCACCTTTAACATATTTCGATGTTAATCAGGAGTGTTTAATTTTCTATGTTTATTTAGAGTATTACATAATAACGTCTGAATTGTTCAATTTCAGATATTTGTATGGGGCGTGGCATAATAAGTAGGTATAACAAATGGCTTATTTTCAGGAAGTATTTAATACACAGATTATAAGGTATATGGAATATGCAGTAATTATTATATAGGAATGATGATAAATTTAATTAATTTATGTTTCTCAGGAAGAATTTGAATATAAATTTAAATTCGTACACTTGCCTTTTGAGAGCTAATTGATTGTTTCTGGACAAAGCCACAGCACATACCTTCCCAGGTATAATGAACTAAAAAAATTACCATTTGAATTATTTATTATTATAATTATATTAAACAAGAAGCCTATTTGTTCACAGAATCGTGGACATTTTATGCACATTTGCGTAAACAAACGTTCTTTCTTGTCTTACATCAAATTGTTACACGCCTATAATAACACGAAACGAATAAAATGTCTCTAATTTAAACTACAATTTAAAAAAACACAAATTATCTAACAAATCACTACAGAAACCGCTTTAAAACACGAACTATCAAACAGCCAAATTAACGTAAACAAGGTATTCGGTACCAATGGTGACGTCACATAACCGTTCTCGTATCCAACCCAAAGTTCCAACACACGTTAAATGGAAATAAACAATTCTGTCTATTTATAATCGTTGGGGCAGGACTGCGTTGTTATGTGAACGCAGTCCTAAGTGTAGGAGTTGTACCTGGGTACAAATTGAGCGTTAATGAAACATTTAATATGTATCTCACACTCTACTCCACAGCGTATACAAACGCACCACGAGAATCGCCGAGAGTGCATTCCCAGTTCCCCGTTCGGAATTGGGGAAATATTTATCCTGACATCAGAAATATTGAATTTTGCTTTATGATAACTTATTTTTTATTTTTATTTCCGGACAATATAATTACTAAAAATTTGAGTTTGCCAAGGAATCCAATAAATTGGTATTTCTGGAAGTGTCGTCTGCTCAGAGGGCCGTCGTGGTGTTGCCTGTCTTAGGGAAGTCCGCCGTATAGATGTTGTAGAGCACCGGAGAGAGGACTGCTCCCTGTGGTACTCCTACTTCCATCTATCCCAGTTCAGATTTGGTCTTGTTGATATTGATCCGGAATCTTCTGTTCTTTAGATAGTTGCGCAGCAGTTTCGTGAGGGCAATGGAGTATCCGGCTTTTCTTATCTTGCATATCAGTCCTTGGTACCAGACATGGTCGAAGGCTTTACTTACATCCAAGAAGATGGTTCTGGTCTGAGAAGTCCATGTCTTCGTCTGGGTGCTCATACAGGGTGAACTGGTGTTCCATGGTTCTTCTAAAGGCTTCTGCTTTTTCCTCGCCCGTGTGAGCTAGTCCGCTGTCTCCGTATATTGTTGGGGTCTCTCTTCTGTCTTGTCTCAGGATTTTGGCGAGCTTCCACTATCCTGGTATGTCCGGGTCCAGTTCTTCTAGTCTGTTCTCCCAGTCCTTGAATCGGTGTTGCTTCGGTTGCACCTTGACTTCTTCTTTGAGTCTGTTTGCTTCTGTCTTGTCTTCTGGGGTTTTTGTCCTGTTGGCTTCCCTTCTTGCTCTGTTTCTCACCCTGTTGAGCTCTCGTAGTTCGTCGCTGATGTTGGAGAACTTCTTGTAGTTGTCCATCCGTTGTCGTGCTGTCTTCCAGTGCTTGTTGCATGGCTTCTTCTAAGTGTCTCAGTTGATCTTCCAGTTCCGCTGCAATGGTGATGAATGGTACTGGTTCCATTAGCTGTCCGGCTCTGCAGTTGAACTTCTTCCAGTCGGTCTTCTTTACTTCTCTTCCTGTTGTTCTCTCGCCTCTTTATATCGCGAGTATGAATGGCTTGTGGTCAGTACCTCCTTCCGCGTTGGTGATATCTCATACATCTGTGATCTCTTGTAGTATGGCGATGTCCAATACGTCTGCTTCTCCATTGGCAGGTGTGTGTGATTTTGGTCCTCGTTGTCCTGCAGCTCTGGTCGTCTGTCTGCGATGCCTGTCAGCTTTCTGCCTGCTGTGTTAAGGTGTCTGCTGTTCCAAGCTCCGGATTTGGCTTTGAGGTCACCCATCAGGACTCCTTCCGGAAGGAGGTCTTCTACATCTTCTTCGTGCAGGTCGTCTGCAGTTCTCTTGTAGGCTGATACGATCCGTATTTTGCCGAACCTGTTTGCACTGCATTGATGGTGACTTCCATCATCAGGAGGTCCGGTGTGTTTATTCTGTGGTAGTTCATTCCGGTCTTCACTAGGATGGCAGCTTCTCCGCTTCTGGCGTTATTGTCGTAGCCTGTAGTCTGGCCATATGATCTCATAGTTTTCTCCTGGTCGCTTCGTTTCTTGTAGGGCGAATACGTCTAGGTCTTCTTCTTCTAGTATGGTCCCCATCAGGTTGATGTTGACTCGTAGTCCTTCGCTGTTTTTCCAGGTTCCTATCTGCAGCTGGCTTGGTCCGGAATGGCGTAGATTCATTAACGTTTCATCAGGTATCTTCATTGCTTCAAAGACGTCTGGTTGTTCGCTGGTTGATGCCGTCTTCTTGGCTGCACTGGCGTAGCTTGTCCCTGCTGATCTCGTGGTGGTTGGTTGGCTTCTCGCTGTTCCCTGTGAGGTCGTCGTCTTGGTTGTTGTTTGGGGCTCTGCTGTCTTTGGCGCTGTCCTATTTTTCTTGGGTGCATTGGGACACACTCTGTAGTTGGCTGGATATTTTCCATCGCAGTTTTCGCAGGTTGCGGGGCTGTTCTTCGGTCTTTCGCAGTCTCCGGATCTGTAGCTTCCTCCGTATCTGATACATCTTGTGTCCATGTGGCAAGTCGAATGTCCATGATGGTAGCCCTGGCAGTTATAGCAGTGCGTTGGCCTGTTGCTTCTTCTATGGTTTTATTGTCTCATCTTGGCATTAATGATGAAATCCACTTTCTTCATTTTTTCTAGGTCTGCTTTGTTGAGATATACCATGAAGATTGGAAGTATTTTTTTTTCTCCTAATCTGGAGTGGAGTCGGGTTATCCTCTTGACCTGGATTCCCTGTCCTTGGAGGTCTTCATTGATTTCTTCTATGTCTTCGATGACGGTTTTCGCCACCTTTTCTTCGGAATCGGTGAATGTGTACCAGTTCACGCCTTGGCCTTCTAGTTCCTCCAGGTACTTACTTCGTGAGTCTCCTGTAGTCTTCTATTTTTTCTAGGCTGAGCTTGATCCCTAGTCTCTCGTTGCATGTGGTCCTCATATGGATTTCTCTTGATTGGGCTTGTCTTATTATCCTTGGGAAGACCTTCGTCGTCTTGATTATGATTTTTGAGGGCCTCTTTGCTCTTGGTTCCGCTGGTTTCGTTGTCTTACCTGTTAGATGGGACGGGACTTGCGCTTCCTTTCTCTTCTCTGCTCTGTGTTGCCTCTTTCCTTTATGGGTAGAGATAATTCTCCTTCTACAATAGCGATTTCCATTGCTACTTCTTCTTGAGTCCTTGTTGGATTTGTGTCTAATTGGCTTCTTTGTGCTGGGTCGTTGGATAGCTTCCTTCTGGGGCTTCTCGACCTGTCTTTGTTCTCGAGCAATCTCAGCATTTTCTCTTGGAATTTCCTCTTCCCTTCTTGATATTGCCTCACTTCCTTCCTGGATTTCTTTCATCATCATCTTTTCATCAGCGTGTTGACTGTGGCCTGAGCTTCAGCGAGCTGCTTCTTTAGGTCTTGGTTTCCTTGGTCGACAATTTTTCTTTTCTACCTTTCCACTGAAGATTGTCGTTTGGACTCGTCCATCCTAGCTGCTTCCTGTTTCTCCACAGATGCTAAAAAATATGTGTGAGTGTTTGACTTACCATTTATTGTGTCCGATTGTTCAATGCCTGACCTAATTTTAAGTCGCACGTTTCACTTCAACAGTTTTGATAGTTGCACCAGCCATGTATTTTCAAAAATAATATTATGTGCTTATTTCATATATAAGGATTCATTCCTAAAACGTTTCAACAATATTAAGTTGTGTTGAGATGCACAACTTTCATAAATATCAAAATACATTAAGAAACGCAACTTTAATAGGTAGTTCGCTTAAAAAAATCTTTTTTTGTACAGACACGTCAGTTCAATTCGAGATATAGACAGAAACTAAAACACGCGAGTAAATGGGTAAGTGTGAATGTTTGCAAAGTGGTAGTAAATAGTGTGTTCAGTACCACTAGGTTATTGTGAATTTCACAAAAATATATATAAAGGGCCGTTTTATTCATCTAAACTATGAATGTAGTAGCACTTCCTATTCCTATTTCTATTTACTATTATTTATACATAAACTATTTATTTAATAAACAATATTTTCATTTGTGAAACAACTTCGTCATTTTAACATATATTTTAATGCTTACTGACATATTAACTGAAAGAGTAATCATTCATGGAACTAACATACAAATACCCTATTCCTGGGATTATACAATAACATGATTTACAGCTAAAACAACTTTGTATCCTCCATCTGAGCTTCCCATTTTTCCGACTGTTTCGTCTGCCTGAAAAGCAAATGAAAAAGCGGGGTAGTAAGCGCAACGAAAGCCTTTTATTTTATTCAGTTAATATATCGCGCCACTGACAGGTTATTTATTGGTTTATCTGTAATATCACGCCTCACTAGCCGTCACCTACATATTCATTGGAAAAATTTCTCGGATCAAATTTACGACAGTTATAGGAAATTGTGTTAATTAAATATGCTAATAGGTAAGAATTGATAAATTACATCGTTAATCTCTTTTGATAGTTGATGCACAATAGCAGAATATTTTTCTGTGGAAAAATTCGCCTCGTCCCGTCTACTAAAATATACTTGATCATTTTTTCAATAATTTGAACGAAACGTTACACATAGCGTATTATTTCAACAAAAAAACCTCTTTAGATCCACAAATATCAAATGAGGTTAGTGCAAAGTAAGAAAGTGTATGTAGTATCTTGCATTAACAAGCAAAAAATATTGAATACCTACAAGAAAATATATCTTTTGCGGATATCCTACCATTGGCATTTAGACATTACATACATCTATTTGGCACCCATCGCAATGGCATAGTTAAAAAAGATAGGGTATGTAGATAGTTGTAAAAAAATCTAGTTAGATGATTAATTTTATCCATGACAACGGGAAGAAAAAATAGTTTGTTGATTTGGAAGCGATAAGTAGTATGTGGTGTGATATTGTTGAGGGAGGACATGTGCTAAGAAAAATTTAAACATTCAAGAAAATATAAGTCTAGTCCTCATATAATGAAAAGAACAGTATGAAAAAGAAATAAAGTTAATGAAATAATTTGAGATTTGGAAGATAAATAAAGGAACAGAAGACAAGTAATTAAAGTAGATAAATAAAATAAAGGCTGTAGAATAATAAAAGATACCAGAAAGTATGATTTAAAAATATATGTGAAAGAAAGAAACCAGTTTGCGACAGAAGAGAAGATAAATAATAGTATAAAGTATATTGAGAACGAGAAATTCAAGATTTACCTGGAGAAGTGGTGTCTAGTTGAAGTCCAGCGGGAGGAAAGGCAGAAGACAGAATAACACAAACGTGGTGTTATAGCAGATTGGAGATTGTTGGTGCCAAGAAGAAGTTATTGTTCCGTGAAGGTTAGTGCGTCATTTTATTGGTTAACCAATTTAAAATTTTATGATTTGGTCATTCAAAACAATTTAAATTTGCGTAAAGTTGCCTATTTATTGAGTTTATTAGATTATAGTTGTTTGTTCTACTATTTCGATTTTAAATTTGTTTGTACTGATACATGTATTTCTTTTGATTCTGATAATATATAATTACAGTGTTCGTCCTTTTCGTTTCAATACCCTATATTAAAAACAGGAAATAGTTATTCCATTAATTTCAAGTGTCAATTCTAAATACAGGAATAGGATTGGTAACATAGGCGTCTCAACATAAATTTAGATAAGGTATATATTTTATTTTAAATAATAGACAAAAACAAATAATTCTTTACTAACTATATATAAAACAAAATAATAAATTACATAGAAAAAGGTTCATGCCGGAACTCGAAGAGATTAAGGAGTACTCATGCTCGACTTGATATATTTACCCTGAGCTATAAATAAACAAATATAATTATAAATTATCGCCTCAACAATTAATTTGAGCTAGCCGACCAACATTCATTGAACCTAAAAAATGGAAAAAAATTAATATATATATATATATATATATATATATATATATATATTTATAATTGATATCCTAAATTTTATATTATATATGTAATTTAATTTTATATGAATGATGTATGAAACTTTATATCGGCTAGCTCATAATTTATCTTTTATATTGATGTAATTTTAATTTTTATTTTATTTATAAGTCGGAAGCATGAATGACTCCTCTCTTTGGATTCTTGGCGCACACGGTATAAATATAATTGGATTTATATCTGTTTATTTAAATATTTGAAAAATGATAGTTCAGAATATAATTTCTTATAGAAAGATGGAAATATGTTGATTCAAATAATTGTATGGAAAACATGAAAGGAATAAAAACACCAACACTTTATTGAAAAATTAATTTAATAAATTGTAATTATGAGAAACTTTGTATTCTTTTAAAAATATAAAATTATTGAATATCCCTACATACTAGGCAATGCTGAATACACATTTATTATTCTCTCTTCTGCACTTGCGCATAAGTAACGCATGCGCTGATATACCTTATTAGGAACAGAAAATGCAATTCATTGTCGATGTAGTATAAACGGTAAACACCCTTCAGCGTGTATACAGTTGTGATAAAGTTTTAATGCGTTATATAAATTTAAACGAAACAATTACATATATAAGAACTCTTTTAAATAATGTGTGTGAAGTGTAAAGCAAATAGTAATTAGTCAGAACAGTTAAGCATGCATGAAAGATAAGAAAAATTGAAATTTATGTGAAAGTTTATGAAACATGTGAACATTGAAAATCGATTATTATTTAACAAGTAAGTACAAATATTCTTATGAACTATATTGCATGCATTTCCATGGAGGTAAAGTACTATGCATAGTAATAAATTGTTTTTAGGCCTTTTCTTTTAAAATTTCATTATCAAAACGTTTTTGAATATACAATAGTTCACTGTTCGTTTAAATGGAATTCCCAAAAGTTTTAATTAAAATTCACAGACCTTATTACATAGTCCCAGGATGCGTCTACGACTTTCTTGCAGATCTCTAACTAAGAGATACACCTTCAGAACGGCTTGTTCTTCTCTACACGAGTTCACCAAACTTATTTAAGTGTTTCTATCACCATTTTGAGGAATTTTTTTAACTTTTTTGGGAAATATTAACAAATTTAATCTGAGGGAATTTATCACACACCTCGCTTCTTCATCACCCCAAAAAACCTTCTCTTGTTTTTTAAATCAAGAAACTTTTCTGCTTCCTAAATCCAAAGCTTGCTTTTCCTTGTTTTATTGTTACAAATTGTCACTTTCTATGTCTTTTATTGGAAAAACTGTAATTGTTTGATTTTAAAGTCCTGGAGGATTAACACATTTATACACTACTGTTCACTAAGTATTCAGGATTTTATATAAAGTCTTTTTTACAGAATACATTAGCTATTTTAGTCATTATCCCGTTTTTACGGTTCATTTATTTATATTTATTTTTACAAAATCTATAACCTAAATTATTAATTCATATAGATGTAATTGTTTAATTTTTAATTCTTAAATTTTTAATGTATTGGTCTTACATAAACTATTCCTTATTGTTGATTTTATTGTTATTGTCCAATATAAAATAAATAACCCTTAAATTTAAGTTGGTAATGAAATTACTAGATTTCATTACTTCCTGTTTATAATCCATTGTTTTAAACTATGTTTGGGCTGTGTTCCATATATCATTTCTCATGAAGCTTTCAACCCTTTCTTTAAAATTGTTAATTCTCATTATAAACACCTGCAAATGTTGCTAAATAATTATTGAAATAGATATTAATTGATATTATTTCAGGTTTGACGTTTAAATGGAATTTTATTTCTGCTGAAATTCATATGGCTGTGTTCAGATCAATATGGAATTGATTGACATTAGTGTAAATCTGGAACTTGTTGTGCAGGTAACTTTTAATACTTATTTAAATAATGTTGTGTTTAGAATTTCGATTCATAGTTCTTTTATGAATCAATCATATTGATATCTGATATTATATTCATGCATATTTCCTTCTTTCTATTGATTTCATATCTGAATTGACAGTAACTTTTATAAAATGGTTGTGTCTACTGATACACCTTCCTGAATAATAGATTCCTTTTTTTTATGTTTATTTATATACAATTGTTTCTAGAACTAGTAGACTAGTTCAATATATATATATATATATATATATATATATATATATATATATATATATATATTGAAATATGTATAAATATTTTATTTAATAATTGCCAAATTATTGAAATATTCAATTAATTTGAATAATATGAATCGATTAATTGAATTTTTTAACTCTTTCAATTAATCTAAGAGTACTTATACGGTCTTTCACATTCATTTATTCACGTGGACAATGTTAGATGCTTAAAGCATGTCTGGCTCTACAAATTTTGTTATAAAATCGATGTTTGAACAACATATATAAATGCCAGATTTTATACCTGAACGAACCTATTTATTCCACCCTTTCATTACCTGATACTTGATGCACACAGAAGTTGCTAGCCTTTATACTAATGTATATCTGGTACAACATGAATCTCACTCTATTCAGAGGTTTCAACATATTTTTCGACCGAAAAAATAGAAAAGTCCTGGTTTCAAGATGAAAACTTTGACACAAATAACATGACTCAGACATGCATTCCAAATGAGAGGTTATAATTATTTCCATACGCAAGATATGATGTAATAATAGAAGGTTTCACGTTTTTCCCAAGATTGGCACGAAATAGATTTGAAATTATAATTTTGAAAATGTCACAATATGGATATAATATACTAGATACGAATACGGTATTTTGTCATGTTTTTTTTTCTTTTATACGCTACTCACAGGCAGAGAGAAGAAATATTCTGAAATGAGTATTGGGATTATTTTGAAACGAGGCACCCAAGCTTTTGTTACATAGGATGGCCTCAAATATCATGAAAATATACCAGATATTTCCATACTTTTACTTAGGATTTCTTTTTTCAATTTTGTTTATGCAAGTAACGATATTTCCAAATTTCTCTAAGAGTATGTGTACGTGAAGACCTATCATACGTGTAGTGAAGTAATTAACTGACAACTGTTTACGATAACATTTATTTTAATGAATTTTGCGTGTACTGGCTCAATTATTGGATTGTATAATTATCGTATAATTAAGAACAAACGATCTAAATTACTGTCACGGAATTTTTTATTTCAATTCAAAGGGACATACACAATGATAGCTAACTTTGTCACACGAATCAACGACTAAGTTAAAAACAAAATTCTTTCACATTAGTTTTTCAACTTCCGTTACTAAAACCGCATTATAAACAACTCTTTAAATACTAGTGTTTAAAATGCGAAAAGTCACATCTCGTTTATTTTTTGTCTTTTAAACGTCACATCACGTGTGTTTTTTGAATTTGAAATTTCATATTCCTGGATAATGTCGTTCTGTGTCATTTGATTTGTCAGTCAGCTGTCAACCATCGTCTGCAATGTTATAAATATATAGGCCGAATAGCCTTGGCAGCTGAGGCCTTAAATGAAGGAAAGAGGAAAATGTTATGAATATAATTAATATATGATATATCCAATTAGGCGTAGAAAAAGTACAGTTTAGTCACTCGTTCCATAAAACTCGTGACTAATGTAACATTTTTAACACTTGGTACTTAATATACTATTAACATGCAGATCAACCGCGCTTTAGACTTTGGTTTTTTTATATTCTATATAAAAAATTACTAAGCTTAACAACCCCTATTAAAAAAGACTGAGCAAAATATGAAATAAGAAAATTGCCGACCAAACTACTGCCTTCATGTAGCTCTTGGACTAATTTCATTTTGTAAGGATGGAATTTCTGTTTATGCAAAACTCTGAAGACACTGCTGCCAGAAATTTGTGATATTGAACGTGTGAAACTGGAACTGATCGAAAGTGTCGGAAAACTCATCTGAAAAACCTCATAACATGCGCGCGCGAAACCTTTAGTAACGTGGGGTTCAAACCTCAAATAAGAGCGGTGTAATAGTGCAAGAAGTTTTGCAGGTCGGAAAACCCTCGTAAGAAGTGATCGAAAGTGTCGGAAAACTCATCTGAAAAACCTCATAACGTGCGCGCGCGAAACTTTTTTATTAGGGCTTTGGGGTCTCAACTAAGAGCGGTGTGATAGCGCAAGAAGTTTTGCGGGCCGGAAAACCCCCGAAAAAAATTGAAGAAAATCGGCGTATATTTGAAATGAAAATTTTTCGTATTCGGCTTAATGGAAAATTATTTTTGATGTCTCCATTCAAAATCCCTGTTTGAGCTACCCAAAATTAAAAAAAAATCATCAAGATACGATGAAAACTCGCTGAAATATAATCCTACAGCTCTATTCTATTCCTTTTATTATAATATTGCATCTAAAAAGTATCATAATAAATTAAAAATGAAATGCACGCGTTAGACAAGTAAATACTTTAACGCATCTTTGCAATGATAGAGGCGAGCGCCGAAATTATCATCTTACCTCAACGTTCCTCAAAGTTTCTTGGGGCACCACGAGCCGCTACTCAATACTGAGCAGCTTTATCAAAAAGTATAACCATTCCCAGAGTGTTTTAAAAAAATTTGATCAAAATCACTTGATAATGTAAGTAAATTAAAAAAAAATTAGAAGCCCGTTTTTGCGTTGTTGGCGGCGGCTCGAGTAGGTGGAAAATGAGTAAGCGCTATAAAATCACGCGCGCGATAAAAAATGATTATATTTCAGCGAGTTTTCATCGTATCTTGATGATTTTTTTTTTAATTTCGGGTAGCTCAAACAGGTATTTTGAATGGAGACATCAAAAATAATTTTTCATTAAGCCGAATACGAAAAATTTTCATTTCAAATATACGCCGATTTTCTTCAATTTTTTTCGGGGGTTTTCCGGCCCGCAAAACTTCTTGCGCTATCACACCGCTCTTAGTTGAGACCCCAAAAACCCAATGAAAAAGTTTCGCGCGCGCACGTTATGAGGTTTTTCAGATGAGTTTTCCGACACTTTCGATCACTTCTTACGAGGGTTTTCCGGCCTGCAAAACTTCTTGCGCTATTACACCGCTCTTATTTGAGGTTTGAACCCCACGTTACTAAAGGTTTCACGCGCGCCTGTTATGAGGTTTTTCAGCCAATTTTTTCGTACGGGAAAACCGGCTGGCATTTTCATATCCGACCTGTGCTGACCTTAAGAAGTGGCGTTCGGTGATGTATTAAGTTGGGGCCGCCAGTTTACAAGCTGAAATGGCGCGCACCTTATCGAACCTGTTTTTTGTAGCCAGCTCCCCGTCTATTAGTTTTATGAGAGCGAAAATAAAATGAAGTATTGAAGCACCTGATAATTTTATTAATAAATTCCAAAAATTTAGAGTCAATATCTTCAGAAAGATCAATCCAATCAACTGCTAAACATAAATTATGAAATTTGGTGAAATTTTGTTGAGAGAGAATCCTCACCAACTGAGTGTTTTTCTTTAGAGATTTACGAGGTAATACAAATTCGGCGAAAACTGCTTCATGGTCAGAGAGACCTGAGTTAATTACTAAGTGATTCACATCATGGGGTAGGAAGTCGGAAACTATGCAATCTAAAATTGACGAAGTTGTTTTAGTAGTACGAGTTGGTGAATCCACGTGCATCTTTAGATCAAACGACTCAAAAATATTCACCAAAGACCTTTGAGTGGCACAATCATTAGTAAAGTCAATATTAAAGTCACCGCAAAAAACTTCCTTGCTCTTAACAGACAGAGCGTCAAGTAAATTTAGAAGGTTCTCAAAAAAAGAATGAACATTTGATTTAGGTGGTCTGTGAATACAAATTATATATAAATCCATATTTTTGTTGTATATTATGGAAAATTCAAAAGTATTTTCTACTTGTAGAAAATCATACTGTAATACAGCCGTGAAATCCTCGCCAGAAGATAAAACTAGGGTTTCACCGTGAGCTGAATGATTCCTGTCATATCTACGAATAACTCGATATTTTTCAATAAAAACAGGTTCGTTTGCTTGTAGCCAGTATTCAGTAATAGCAACTATCTGCGGGAACCCCAATTCCTCCAAAAACAAATATAACTCGTCCGTTTTATTGCGTATTGGCTGAATATTAATTAGAACCATTCTTAATTTACTCTCCTTAAAACTAAGTGACGATGTTAGTTCCTCTGGACACGTCCTATCAACTAAAAAATTTTCTTGGAAGAATCGGCAGTAAAGTAACGGCTATTACACTCTCTAATTTTTTGTTGGTGAATTCTTCGTTCCGAGGTGATGTAAGTCCTGTAGGTGGATAGATCTTAATCCACTTCAACCATAAAAATCGTGAAAATTATAATAAATTGCCCTTAAAGCTATGGGAACAACGTGCAGACTCTCGGATGCTAAAAACACATTTACACTTGTGAAAGTATAACCTTCAAAACATACATACGATGGTTGGTCATGTAGATAGGCGAGGAATAACTTGAGAGATGATAAAATAGCCGGTTCTCTTAATCTAGACATAATATAACGATTACCTCCAGTAGAGGACTCCTGTGTTAATCTGGCCGTTATCGAGTCCAGCGAAAAGTTAGTGTCATTGTGTGAATCTTTTGTAAACTGAAATGATTTATCACACGAAAAGCTGTTTGATTTACATACTGCTATAGTATGTTTGTCAGATGTGATGGCTACTACTACAGGACGAGAAGGATCAGAACTTTTACTATTTCTTGATTAACTGTCACAGGCTGGAGAGAATCCATCGTCGGAGGAGGCGAGTCTTCTTGGGACAATGAAGATTCAATTGACCATTTTAATGAAACTCGTGGATATCTTTTGTGGTAAAGTCTTTGATAGTTGGTATTTCGGCTTTGTCATGCAACCAGATGATTCTGAGGTGTTTAATGTGAGTTGTATTGTGTTTTATTGCCATTATAAGAGACTTGTTTTGTACCACCTGCAGGGAGTGAAAGTTATGTTCTGTTCCTGTATAACTGGTGCTGAGTATGTTAAAATGGGTCTGATGATTTGTCTGTAAAAAAGTAGTTTGTTTTGTGTGCCGAGTTGACTGTTTTTGCAGATGAGTGGGTAAAGTTTACTCATTAAATTCTTAGCCTTGTGTACTTGGCTGCAAATGCAGGCGTTTGCAATTGTATTATTTTCAATTGAGTACCCTAGGTAGTTTAATGTATTACTCGAGGTAATAATATTGCTATCCACACAAAGCTGGGACTGCAGTGAGCTCTTTTTCCTGGCTATTCTCCTGAGTAACAATAACTATGTTTTGGAGGGATTTATGTTAAGTTGTTGGTTTTTAAAGTATGGTAATATTTTTGTGTTTATGTGTGTTGAATGTTTTCAAGTGCGTGATTTGGATTCTTAACAGTTGCTAAAAAAATGGTCTGCGTACATGGCTGTTAATAAATTTGGGGAAGTTGGAAGGTCCAGAATGAATAAAGAATGGAGCCCTGCGGAGCTCCAGCCTGGTTTGGTTAAGGTCCAGCTGTATATTCATTTCTTTTTGTATAACATTGTCTATTTGTTAATTTTATCAAATGATTTGGTATTTTTAATTTGATGAGTTTATATAATAGACGCCCAGGCCATACGGAGTCAAAGGTTTTTTGTATGTCGATCGCGATCATAATTGCTTTGTTTTGTTCCCGAGAGCCTTCTCTAATGTAATTATGAAATCTGATTGTTTGTGCTATTGTACTATGACCGATCGGAATTGTCAGAGTTAATTTTCGTGCAAAAGAGTGAATCAAACACTAAAAAGTTGATGGATTATATTGAAATAAACGTTCTCACAACTCACAACTATTTTGCCAAAAGTTTTGTTGATCAACTTAAATCGATTAACTAAATTCGGTCACTTAAATCGATTAACTAAATTCGGTCCGTGAGAAGGCGCCTTAATACGTTATTTATGAAAGCGCTCGTATTGAAAATATTGCACGTTACGCAATCTGTTAAGTAAACTATTAATTTGTAAGGAAAATGTTGGTTACGTGAAATTTCTTGTTTCTGGATTTATAATTCACTATATTTCCCTTCATGAATAATTCGATTGGAAAATCTCTGGAGGTATCAATATTTGCCAAAAACAAATGAAATTGGTGGATTTCCATCGAATTTCCAGCCTTATTTACATAAAGTGAATTGTCTGGAGAATTTTTAAAAATAAGCACGTAACTTTTGTAAATTGTTAAGTGAATGCTTGAGAGATAAACAATATTCTTTTTAGATACAGAATGATAATTGTATACCTGATTTCCATGTAGTATTGTGGCAAATCTTAGTTGACAATCCCATTCATGTATAATAATTCCCATTTGTGAATACAAAAATCGTAGTTTGCTGTCTGCTAAATAGGAAGGAAGAGAGTTTGCAAGTGGATAAAAATATAGGATAAATTACGTTACCGTAGCAACCCTAGCATTTAGGTACTGTCTGTTTACCAAGTAATGCACGTCAATTTGACAATTATAAATGTCAAAAACAGAATGAATTAAACAGCATATAACAATTCCAAAAAGTATGTCTAAACATTATGTTTCTACTCATTGTTCATTTAGTTTGTTAAATAAAGTTTAATTGAATTGAGTTTTTTATTCATGGGATTGTCTTACCAAATACCACGCGAGCTCAGATTTAGCAGGATATTTTTTCCGGTGGTTTTCTCATACTTACTTTCATTGACAATTTAACTCGATCTGTTCAGGCAAAATCACGAGAGCGTAGCTCGAGTGATTTTGCCTGAACAGCTCTCGTTAAATTGCCAATGAAAGTAAGTATTCCAAAACAACCACAAAAAATATCCGGCTAAATCTGAGCTCTTGTGGTATTACCCCCGATAAAAATTTGAGATTATACAGTTTTTTTCCGATTGTGTGCTGTTGTGGACTAGGAGACAAACTGTGAGGCACAGGGCCCTCTTTTCCACTGGGCACGGGACCAAGGCCCTGCAATCGATAGATGTTTCGTAATTCTTGTCGCATCAATAAAATATAACCGGTATTTATCACACAAAACCTCAAACCCATATTTTTGCGAAAAATAAAACGACAATTATGTACGAAAATACCCACTACTTACTGTTCTAAATGAAACTAACTGTTTCTAGTTAATTCCACAATGTATTGAAAAAATGTTAAGAATTCTAAGAAATTGACAATTGTTTCGATATCAAATATTATCGTCAGAATGACAGAAGTTAAATTTCATTTGATGCCTACCTGATGTTTAATAATTATTTTTGGCTTGAGCAAGAAGTGACCACATTGCGATTGACTTATATATTGTACACACCGCTTAACCACACGTATTTTTATGTACTTCAAATTGACACTTATTGCCAAATAATTTCCGGCTACCAAAATAAATTTATTTACTTTTGAATTATTTTTACTCTCATCTCAGGTGGGTTCAATTCGTTATTTAATATTTTTTTTTAATTTTTAAGTATTTTTCAAATTCAATATTAATTGTTAATTTTGTTCGGTATTATCTACCCAGTAATATCATGTGACTGTTTATTCAAGATTATATAGGCTATTTAATTGCTTCCTGAACTTTTGTTTGTCTGAGAATGTGTATCCTTCAGTATGGGGAAGAGCAACTGTGCGAGTTATTCCTAAGGTAAGTAATCCAAAAGAGTATAAAGATCTTCGTGCGATAAGTATCCTACCTACTTTATCAAAAATCATTGAACGAGCTATGGAGATGCAGATAAAAGAGCATTTGGATTCATTTTCGTTATTACCTTGTATACAATCAGGATTTCGTAAGGGTCATAGCTGCACAACGGCTCTTCTTCATATTGTTGATGATATTATTAAAGCCACCGACGAGGGTAAATGTACATTACTGGTGCTATTGGATTTTAGCAGAGGTTTTGACACAATAAATTACGATTTGCTGCTCAATATATTATATCACTTAAGTTTTTCCACTAATTATCTGGTGTTAATCGCTAATTATCTTAAAAATAGGCAACAAAGAGTTTTGCTTGATAACACGTTGTCGGAATGTCTTCCACTTTTATCAGGAGTGCCGTAGGGTTCAATTCTTGGTCCTTTTTTTTCCTATTTATACTTCCCAACTATTAAAATGCATCTTGAATTATAATACTCATTTGTACGCTGATGACACTCAACTATATTTCAGATTCCCTCCCCAAATGATACAAACAGCTTGCGATAGAATAAATGAAGATCTTAATAAATTTTTTTCTTCGGCGAAAGACCACTGTCTCTTTATTAATTCCAATAAATCGAACGTCCTCTTGTATGGATCTAAATTAAATCGTCAGCGAGTCTTGAATGGGGTAAATATTAAAATAAATAGCTATAAACTTGAATTGGTGTCTGAAGCTGAAAACAAGTTACTTCAAAGGGCTTACGTATTCCTGAAAACGGTCTATGGTATTAGACACTTTTTGCCTTTGCGCGTTAAAAAAATATTATGTGAAACCTTAGTTTTGTCAGTTTTTAATTACAATGATGCTCTTTACGGTCCATGTCTGACCTTACAATATAAAAAAAGATACAAAAAATGCAGAATTGTTGCTTACGTCTTATATTTGGCATTAGAAAACGTCAGATAATAAGTTATAAATTAAAAGAAACAGGTTGGCTGAACATGGAGAATAGACGAACATTGCACTCCGCCTGTATTTATCACAAAATCTTACTTACCTTAAAACCATCTTATTTATATCGGAACTGATATTCATAACCTAAATATTAGAAATAGAGGGACATTAAATGTTCCATCATTTAAAAGTGAATTGTTCAGACGGTCTTTTTGCTACCAGATTTGCTATGTATATAATGAATACCCTCAAACGTTTAAAGCTCAAAATATTACTAAATTTAAAAAATCTATTCATAATTATCTATTCAATAGACACCACGGGGGTAATTAAATTATTACTTAGTTCAATTTTTAATTGATACTCCTATATACCAAATCAGTGTTGGATAGGTATCTATTACAAGCTTAAGTGGAAGAGCAACATTCGTGACGCCTGCCGTTACTAAAGGTTGAACTTCGCCTTTTATTTTCAAATGTACCTACACTATGTTAAGTTATTTTTCTTTATTTGAATATGTTCTTCGAAAATAATAAAGACATTATTATTATTATTATTATTTTAAAATTGCTTTTGTGCTCATGCCACAAACAAGTAGCTTGTTTACTTCGTGGATCTTACCGTTTATTTGTTTTCTAGTATAATTTGTATATTGTATTTTCTTCTATTTTCAGCAAATAAATACTATCATTGTTATTATTATGATCCTTTCACGAACAAATATAAACAAATATCTTATTGGGACGTTGAACTGTCGTAATCCCAGTTTTCATTACATTAAAATACTCTGTAACAAAAATTGTTATTTTTATATAAAGAGGCGAAGATTTTTCCAGATAATAGAAACCTCCCCTCTATTAAACGCAGTAATTCTATGGAGACTGGGCCATTCAGGTTCTCGTTAAACGATACTATGGCATGGCATGAATTCAGCTACGCTATTCTTGTCAGCCTCTTCTTTTTCATATTTAAGGTAGTTCAAATATTATTGGACTTTGCAAAGGTGAAAGCACATCGCTTTACTTCCTTGCGGGTCACACCATAATAAAGACTGGCTAACTTATTAAATTGATCTGCAAGTTCATTTTCGACCTGGGTCTAAAAAATTGGTTTGCTGAAGTGCAGATGTGTTATGATTTTTTCTTCTTTCTTGTAAAGTAGACCTAATTTTATACCAGCTTGTATGTCGGCTAACTCATTGGCAATGGCAGCTAGTGCACCCTGCAACTGTTTCTTAGAAGAAGAGTATTTTTTTATTTTTCTTGAGTACTTGCGCGACATCTTCAATGGCCATAGATTTTTATGCACCTGATGCGAAAAAAAATCTTGAATTTTGCTTATCGTCTTCATTTGTTCATTCTAAAAAAATGTGCTCTTTCATTATTTCAATTCATAGGGACCCTATCATCTTAATGTGTACAGGGCCCCCAATAGGTTAAAGACAGTGCTGGTGAGACAGAGAATGAGAAGCAAAACAAAGTTGTTGAAGAATACCAGATTTTTGGGAAAAAAAGTTGTGAATTTGTGCTACTATTAATCTCCATCTCACAAGTCTATCACAGTGAACTATTTCTTGGTCATGAATTCGATACATTTTAAAAAACAACCACCATTTTTCCCATTTGTAGTTCCGTATTCGTTAAACTTTGTTGCTGTTGTTGTGAAATATGGGAAATTAGATGGTTATTTGAATCTTCATTTTATAGGACTAAAAAAATATTAAACCACAGCTTATAGGACAAATAGTACATTAACGAAAATGCGTCATATTTTCCACTACAGCACACTAAAGGAAACTTTCTATGATAAACTTTGTAATCAATAATATTTCTATCATATTATTCTTCTTTTTCTTTTTTAAAAAAACTAATTTATTCGCATTCCGATTGATAGTAAAGAAGGTATATATTATTTCAGACATGGCGATTCCGAATCCGAAGCCGATTCAGAACAACATACAAGAAGGAGATGATGCTTCTTTGCGATCCCTTAGTTCCGAAGATGTTTCCCAAGCTCCTAGAGGATACTGCTGTGCGAAAAGTATTAACCCTGCAGACGGCAGAGGGCGAAAACTACATCTTTTACAAATGTTAGTACTACCTTTCATCCCGATTTTAGCTTTAATAATTCAAACGTCAATTCTTTTACATGACATGATGGTTGCGAGGAACGAAGTTATGGAAATTAATAATCAGGTAAGTTGTTCTTTTGTGATATGTATTTGTAATAAGTTAGTTATTTTTTGCGCTTCGGTCTTTTTTGTTTATTTACAGCATCGGTTGTCAGGACGGTAGATTGTGTTTACTGGTTTCTAAGTCCAACACGTAGGTAAGTAATTTACTTACCGTTCAGACGTCGGTAAGTAGATTACTCACCGACGTCTTAGCCCTACATACATTTAAGTGGTCCTAAAGAATATATTACTTCATTCATTACACAAAAGGAACAAAAAAAATTAGATTTATATTTTTTAATAAGCACAACGGAAGAGAACAATATAAAAAGTAATAAATTAGCATAAAAACAATTTCACAGAAAGGACAAGAAAATCAAAAACATTAATTTGCAACATTAAAATTAAATGTACAATTGGTACATTGGCTAATTTTAATACCGCTTGTACCTGCCATGTTGGTATCGAGGGTATTCATATTCGTATTACTCAGCGTAACTGAAGGAGAAACTGACGAGACACCATCGTGTAAAATTTTCTCTGCAAATTCAATTTTATTTTCCAGAGAATCCTCCAAATAGCTCTCTGCTACTGTGGAAGATCTCCACCCCCCATGTGTCTTAAAACCTAAGATATCTACACCTTTATATTTGGCTTGGGGTGGTCGGAGTGAAACATATTTCTTAAATATTTCGAGGTAGTGGATTTCTTCATCTACCTGGTTGGTTAGTTTAAAAGTCCGTTGTACATTATTTTTCGTATTTGGAATCTTAATGATTCTGTATTCTTGATGATCTTCTATATTATCTATCGTCATGTCGTACAATTCCTCTCTTATGCATGCGCCAGCTATTTCCAACATCAATCCTACCTAAAATTAACAATTTATTTAATTTTTGTTTTCATAATTCTAATAATATAAAATAGATACCTTAAGGATTAGAAATGAGTCATCGCGGAGCTTCATTTAAAAAGCTTTTAATCTGCTATTTGGTAAATACAGCTGCTTTCTTAGGTCTATGTCCAACATTTTTCCTCTTTAGATAGGCAATCAAAGTATGAAATGTTGAAATATCGATAGCATCTTTAAAAAAAATAGTGCATTTCAACATAGAATATCCCGCCCAAAGACTACCAGGCGATTTCAATGTCTCATTTCGCCGAACAAAATATGCCAACAACACTTTTTCATTAATACTGGCACAATTCTTCTCCTCATACCAATTCTTAAACATTTTGTAGACTTTTTCATAGCGATTCCTGGAACTTTCTGGGATTATTGCTTCACATCCTATTTGCCACGCTTGTTCTACTTCACTATCACTCTCACTCATTTTATATTAATAAATTAATCGAAAATTCAAGTTCAAAGTATAAACTTCAAAATTTAATCTTAAGTTTCACAGTAAATGCATTTGTTTGTTGATAAATAATATCTTGGAAACACTTATCAACTGCCCAACGATTATTAAGTTATATCATTGGCAAGTTGGCAACCGCCTACTTTATACCAAAATGCAAATATGTTTTAAACTGATCGAGAAGTATAAATGTCACTTTTCGTTCATTTCTAAGAAATTGAAATTAATTTATGTGAAATTTGTTCAATACGATCGCGCAAAGAATTGTATAAGCATCTCGAACGTTAAGGGTTTTTCCGGTCTCCAGCAAAATTGGAGGCTTCGCTACGCTCAGCCTCCAAACATTGCTGTCGGCCGGTAAACAACCCTTACCGTTCTTAATACTTAATATACTATTAATTATTACTTAAATCATGCTAAAACTCATGAATTGAGTGTGGTTGGTTAGACTGATTGAGTAATATAATCATCACAAACATTTTGAGATGTAACACTTCATGCTGCTCAATGGATATGACCTCGAGACTGCAAAATTTGTTCTTCAATTTTTCTGAATCAGGATATATATTTTCTAGAATTTGAAACATCATTTTGACGTAGTGCTAATTAACTATTGCCATCCAAATTGCCCTCATTAAAAAAGAACCAACTATATGGTTTCCAACAATCCCTGCCCAAGCATTAACCTTTTTAGGGTGTTGTAGCGAATTTTGGTAATCAGATTATTCAATTTCTGTATAAAATCCTTGAATAAAGAAAGGAGAGACAGAATAGGCATTATAATAGCTTCATTCTCAAGAATAAATAGGATAAATACACAAAATACTCATATTTTTACCCTATCCATTCACTCTGGAAAAATAACAAATACGTTGAAAAATATAATATATCTCAACAAATTAGATTATTATTAACGAAATTAAAGATTAAGGATCAACCCAGCGAAAACCATGCTAATCATTTTATCCCTGCAACGAAATTCCAAAAAAATATCGAAATGCCGACAAAATAGTTAAAGCATATACTGAATGGACATAAAAACCTATCAACAGTTCTAAACAAAAATAAGATTTGAACTGGACACTTTAATTTGAACAAAACAAAAATAACTGAAGATAACTGTGGCGTGCTTAGGGATCAAAAAGCAAGATCAGAGGTTGTCATCAATAGACAATAATATTCTAAATTAACTTGCTTCCACTACAATTTCATTTCCACCCTATGTATACCTAAGTCTTACACTATAAAAAATTGATTCACGTCATAGAGCGATTTGAGATTACATTAACAATGTTACCAGAATTTGAAAGTATCGAGATTGGGAAATGTAAAATAATGAGGTTATGTAGATATTTAATATAATAAAATATTTTACCGTTAATTCTACTTTTATTTACGATAAATATTGTTATACTTGTGTGTATAAGAGGAATTTTTAATATTATTGTATTAGTATTTTGACTTATTGAATTTTAGTGTGGCTAGCTCATTAAAAGAAAAAGAAAAATTTTATGTATTTATTTATGCGGTGAGAATGAGATACTCTATCTACTTTTTGGGTTCCAGTTATTTTTACACTTTATCTCTAATATTTTATCTATTATTCATTCAAACAATTTTTAATATATTTTTTTTAAATATTATTTGGGACGCCTATGGTTAAAAATTTCTCAGTAGAATAGTCGATTCCAAATCTCACAGTAATAACAGATGTCAATTCGTGTCCGTTGAAATGATATTTAAAAAAATAATGATTTCAAGAATATTTAAAATTAATTAGTTTGTATTGGTCAGAAAATATGTATTATAAATTGAAACAAAGTGATGAAATATCTTATGCTAATATAAAGATTGAGAAATCGAAATTTGTAAACGTTAAATATAAATGCGTAAGTACTAAATTGGAACAAAGAAACAAAGTGATGAATTATAAACGTTAAATAGAAATGCGTAAGTACTAATGTTTTTGTAATTACTTTTATCAGATCTGTTTTATATTTTAAACATAAATGTTGGTACCAACAAAGACAAAAAAACTATCCTGTTCCTCACAGCCCCACTAATACTCCTTCTTGAAGTGTTGTCTTTCAAAACCACACCATACAAAACTGCCGGTGACTCCAATAATTGTTATTTTATATAATATATTTTTATATGTGACTTCTCAATAGTATTCCGTCTTATATATTTTTATTTGCCGCTTCTACTGTTCATTCGGGACTCTTTTATACAATTTTGATAGTTTTTTCATCTAAAATTTCTTATCATTCCTACCATATATCATCCCTCATTCATTTTCTTCATCAACAAGCTCCCATTGTTTTTTGTTGCTATGCCCTAATCATATGTGTGCTGAATCTAATTCTTAAGTGTTAATTTTTTTTAAATTGTGTTCCTGTCCTTTTAAAATGTTCTTTCTACCAAATTATTATTATTCTTTTACATAAACTATCCTCTATTCCTATTTTCTAATTCCTAAATAATAGCTTTATTTACTCAACAACAAAATTCATATATTTCCTGACACAATAAATATAAAGTTCTGTGGTTTCTGCTTCTTTTTCGATTTGTTGCATCATTCATTTCCATAGACTTTTTTGACATCTATGTCACTGTAATATGTAACCAAAAAATTCTCTCCTACGTGACAGTTCCTAAACTATTCACATTACATAATGTCACATCAAAACATTAGTAAGGTCATCTTGTACATTTACCAAGTATTTGTATATTTCACAGTACTTCACGTTGATAATCATTTTAAATAAAAATGGTTAGAAATTAAAAGCAAGTATTTTTTTATAATTCTATTAAGTTTATAAAGGCTGAACTACACATAACCCAAAAATGAAAAGACACTATCATTCGGATACAAAATTAAGTAATTAAATGGTATCAAATCAATTTCTCCATCCAACATTATGATTGAAGTTGATCTGAAATATATCGATAAGCCAAATAATAATACGGACAGTATAAATTTTATTTCAAACGTAAACCCGAATATCAGCAGCCTTATTAGTTCTGTCACAACGTCAATGTATTCAAGAAAATAGATTCAAGGTGCTCATTTTAAACCAGTATAATATATATGTTATAGGAAAAGAAACAAGAAAAACGCGGGGTGACTACCCGCAAATAAAGAAGTCTAAGAGCTCAAAAGAGCGGCCACCACTCTGACAGGAGTGAATAGCCTATATATATATATATATATATATATATATATATATATATATATATATATATATATGTATATATATTGTTAGGGCATAGGTTGGTCGAACACTTAAACAACTTAATATTTTAATACTTTATTTCCTCTCTGGGGCCACACATCGACCCCCGTTATTCCCTCCAAAAACTACTTGACATCTGACAAATACAGTAGGTGCAACCCACCGATATATGATTATATTAATCTATGGTTCAAGATGACCTAACTGAGACCATAGAGTACACTGCATATCAAATTAGTCTAACAATATATATATATATATATATATATATATATATAAATTTTGGCAAAAATATTGGGGTAGCAGCAAATAAAAGTACACTCTTTATAATATTTCCAAGCTTTCGGAAACGTTTATTTCCATCATCAGGGAGCACTACAAAAAATCACAAAAACGTTACAACAACTAAATGCGACCAACACCACAATCCGCCAAGCCAAAACAACCCCGACCGATCGCAAAATCTCTCTCTCTCACAAAAAGCAGCGAAGTAGTCAAGCATGTTTCAACCCAACAAAAAGCACTGATGGCGACAAAAACATGATCTGTCAGAAAAGGTCAAACTGCGACCAAAATTTTACCCGACTATAATACTGAAATAATTATATTTAATAACAAAGCTAATACATTACATTGAAATTTTTTTTTGTAGTCAAAAAGTTTTGAAGAATATTATCAATTATGTAAAAACAACTAGCTATTCAAGCACCACAAACTCTCATCTCTCACATAAGAGAGTGTATGATGCAGGAATCAACCAGCTTAAAAAATATATTCTATTTAAAATATGTATATGATAGAATTATTTCATTTTTGAATTTATCAAAGTAAACAAAACATTTATTGGATATTATGACACAATTCCAACCGTTTCAAAGCAAATTACGTCTATTATCAAGAATTCCTTCATACTTACATTATGTTGAGATTAATAAAAATAGTTGTTATAACGCTGTGACACAAGAAACATGACAAAGTCGAAATTACTAAAAAGCTTAATAAAATTTATATTACATTTTAAAATATTCTTTCCGCAAACTGAAACATTTCATACACAAACGGCAAATCCATCTATCACGTTATTATACGAAACTAGTTATAATTTTTTTCCCGTTAATGGTAGGTGCACATTCCAAAGCGACAAAAAACCACAACAGGTGGGGGAATAAAATTGAATGTTATTTTTAAAAAGATATTTTTATGATAAAATTGAAGAATTATGTAAATCCCGAATCATATTGAAATTTTGTAGTGTGTCAACAGACAGTAAAAAAGAGTAAATTTCACTAAGATTTTTTATATCTGATTTTTTATTGATAGAATTTGGCTCCTGTGCGATAAAAGTCATTTCCAAAAAGAGCCTCTTATGATAATTATTTTCCATTGTTAAAACCTTTACATCAGAATAATTCATATGATGGTCCTCAACATTCACATGTTCTGCCAGAGCACATCTCTCTGGATGCAACCGAATGTCAGACTTATGGGACGATATCCTTTGGGATAAGGTCCTAGAAGTCTGGCCAATATATTTATTGTTACAATCACCACAAGGTATAGAGTAAACCACATTTGAGAGAGCTAAGGTTGGAGTACTGTCCTTTAGTTTGCTAAAAACGGATTTAATTGTCAAAACTGTACTAAAAGCGATCTTAACGTTACTAAGTTGTTTAAAAATTCTACAATTTTTCCTAACTGGTCAACAAAGACTTCCAATCTTTATATATATATATATATATATACATATTTCACGTCTGAATGTATTAAGTTTTATTTGATTTGGTGTCTCATATGTGTTCTTAATTATGTAATATTTATGGATGGTTGTAAATAACTTAGATTATTGAATACTGATTTATTGAACAATTTGTTACACATTCTTCACAAATAATTTGAATTAGCAATTGTGATGGTGATAAATTGATATCAATATAATTGGTTGGATAGATGAGGCTTTTACTTGATGAAGATCCTTACTGAACGATGAAGTAAAACAATATAATTTGTTTAAAACTTCATTTATTTCATTTATTTGAACTAATATTAAATTTAAACTGGTTGACGCGTTTCACTAACACAGTAGTTTCGTCAAAACGAATGAAGGTATTATATAAAAATGTTTTAATATATAGAGTGCATAAATACAGAATTCTATTTACTAACGTTAACAAAGGCATTGAAAGACAATACCTGGAAACTCATTAAATACAAATATTCCTAAGCTATCTTCTAGGTAAAAAGGTTTAATAAAGGAGAGTGATTCATATATTTGGTCGTTAAGAAGATTACCTGAATATTTGCCTCTAATAAATTTAAACTAGAGGATTTACCGACTACACGGAGAATTTCAAAATTGGGTCGAAAATGTGTTGGTTTTCTAATAAATAATTTGAATAGCTAGGATCTAATTTTTTGTTGTCATAGCTACGTTTGTGTTCCGAAATTCTAGTTTTAAAATTTTTGAAAGTTCTACCGATATAAATTTTATCACTGTTGTCATTACCACATTTTAATTTATAAACTCCTGATTTGTTTAATTTTGAAGATTTAGATTTATTATTTTTAATGAGTTTGGATAAATCGTAATCAGTTTCAAAGGAAATATTCATGTCTTAAGTTTCTAAAAATGATTTAATTTTTAAGGATGGTGTTCCAAAGTATGTTAAGCTTTTAAATTGTTTATTATTATTTTCATCAGAAGGGAATACTTGTTCTAAAGTCTGTTTTTTTATGTTTTTATTTATGATATTGTCAATTAAATTTGGATCGTAATTATTATTTACTGCTTTTTGTTTTACGATATTTAATTCTTTGTTATAATTATTAATATTTAATGGGACTGTTAGTCTGTGTATCATACTATCGGAAGCTGCTAGTTTATGACTGAATGGGTGGACCGAACTATCATGAATTGTAATATCTGTATGTGATGGTTTATGAAATATAGAAAAACCATCTTTATTATTTATATTTGAAATTGTAAGGTCTAAAAAGTTTATAGACTTATTTTGTTCAAGCTCTACGGTAAATTTGATATTATTGTGAATTGTACCGCTGAAGAGCTAAGATGTCGTCCACATATCAGTGCCAGTACATAAATTATTTTTTCTATATTATCCATGAACATTTCTGATAGAAGGGGGCTGAGGGGGTTACCCATAATCAAACCGTCTTTACTGCTATAAACCTCGCCATTGAAATGAAAATAATTTTGATTCAAACACACTTTTAATAAAGTAATGATATCAGAGTGAATTATAGGATTAACATTATTGTTTGTGAGCAAGTTATCAACAAGAGTTATAGTTTCTTTAGGAGGTATACTAAAGAATAGATTTGTTGCATCGAACGTTATGGATTTAGAATTATGGAGTAATATTATATCTTTAATATTATTAATTAATTCCGTTGAGTTTTTAACTGAAAATCGAGGTTTGAATGAAATGACATCTATGAGAATCTTTGAAATTTTGAATGAAGGTGCTGTGAAGTAAGAAACAACTGGTCTGATTGGGTACCCCTCTCTATGGAGTTTAATTAATGGATAAAGTTCAGGATGTTGCGGATTGGGTAAAAATAATTTATATTTTTCTTTATCGGTAATTATTGATTTAGCGTTATCTACTGCTAATTTTATTTCTTTCTGAAATTTATTAGTTGGGTCTTTTTTAAGGGTCTCAAAATTGCTTGCCTGAATAAAATTGTTGGTTTTTATTATATAATCTTCTTTAGATAATGTTATTACCGTATTTCCTTTATCTGCTTTTGTGAAAATAAGACTATTTGACTTTGATTTTTGTCGAATCGATTTAGCGACTGATAATTCAAAGCTGGGTTTGTTAAACTCGACAAATTCTTTTTTAATAATTTCTGAAGCTTCATGTTTTACATTAGCATTATTTGGAAAACTATACAAATTAATTTCTGTTTCTATACCTAGTTTATTGAAGTTATCAAATGAACATGTGGGTTGAATATTATGTTTAAAACCTTTTTGTAATAATTGAAATTCTTTATCTGATAAAATTATATTTGACGAATTATTTTGTGTTATGTTATATTATTTGCTATACCCAGATAGCACCAGATATCCATGGGATGTTCTGCCAGTCTTCGATTTGGAAGATATATATCCAAATATTATAGGGCTATTCTGGGGATATCTAGAATATCTGTGGGTACACCTAAATCGAATATTCAATGTAAGTCCAGTTGGAATATCCACAGATTATTCTTTTTAGAATATTCGAGTCAAATATTTCTAAGAATATTCTATGTTTATTGATTTTTGTTCAAACGCTCTTTCTCTTCCATGGGCATTTGTCAGTAGTTGCAGTTGACAGTTGACGGTAACGACCAGTGAAAAATGGCGGTTCAACCATCTTATATAGGTAATTGTTATTGGTGGAATAGTAGTAGTATGATTAATTAGTTTTGATGGTTAATTAATTAGTCAGTTTTTTTGCCACTGTGAAGTTGTTTAAATATGTTTCTACGGTGTATTATATGCTACGGGTGAGACTAATACATACGACCTCACGCATCAAAACAGGTACGTTTTATTGTATTTTTTTAATGCCTGTTGATTTATCAATGCATTTTTTAGAAAATTGTCGATTTGCTGCTAAAACTTCTAATAAATGATGAGGCAGAGTTTGAAGAAGTTGAGTCAGCCTTGCTGAAGAATCCTATGAATATTTTGTATGTTGAACATACAATATTATATCCAAATCAAAATGAAACTTCCTCGAAATATTGGAGTATTTATGCGTTACTTTTTATATTTTAGTGCATGAAAATATTGAAATAATTGTGGATTTCATAAATTTTTGCAATAAAATTATTGCATTAATGTTTTCAATTGTAAGTAGAATAGAAATTCACCTCGTTGCTAAAGGTACGACAAATTTTTATTTTCTCAGGTAGTTTCACGTAATTATGTTACCGAGATGTATGATATGAGTTCCATAATCAAATTGCCTATAGTTACCTCTATTCCTTTTTTTATTTGAGATTGACTAGAAAGCTCTACACAACTGGTGACCTGATAATTGAAAGTTAAATTAGTTCTGACATTTGGTAAATAAAAGTTATTGCTGGTCAATTGTACAAGTACCAGCACCAGCACGATGGAAGGAAAACATAATAGTGCCCATCCACAAAAAAGGGGACAAAACGAGATGCGCGAATTATAGAGGAATCTCACTCCTAAACACGGCATATAAAACCCTCTCAAACATCATTCTTAGTAGACTATTCTCTTATGCTGAAAATGTCCTAGGTGAATATCAAGCCGGGTTTAGGGCAAACAGATCAACAATAGATCAACTATTCACGCTGAGACAACTTCTAGAAAAGGGATGGGAGTATAACAGACCCATACACAATCTTTTCATAGACTTTCGACAGGCATATGATAGCGTAGAAAGGAGCCAAGTATGGAATGCCATGGTGGAGTTCTCAATACCAAAGAAACTCATTCGGATGACCAAAGTCTGTATGGAGGGTGGAATATCTGAAGTACGTGTAAATAATAAACTGTCTGGCAGCTTTGAAATCAACAGTGGACTTAAACAGGGTGATGCGTTATCTCCACTACTTTTTAACCTTGTATTAGAGAAAGCCATGAGGTCGGCCGAAATAAAAACAGAATTGCTATCGGTTCAAGGTCCCAAGCTGTTACTCGCATATGCAGATGACATAGATCTCGTTGGAGACTCCATCCTATCCACGAAAGACATTTTCAACAAGGTGGAAAGAGCAACAAGTGAAGTAGGGCTGAAGATTAATGAAGAGAAGACGAAATATATGTGTATAAATAGAACGACACGAAGAGACAGAATAGGACAAAATGTGACGATCAAAACCTTTAATTTCGAAAGAGTAAAATGTAAGTATCTGGGGGCCGTAATCACAGTGGACAACGATGTTACCGAAGAAATAAAAGACAGAATCCAATCTGCAAACCGCTGTCTATTTGCACTGAATAAGCTCATAAAATCAAAAAATCTTACAAGAAGTTCAAAGATCATAATCTATAAATCCATCGTCAGACCTGTAATAACATACGGATGCGAAACGTGGACCATGGCCAAAGCAAACGAAGAAAAGCTCAGACGCTTTGAACGAAAAATACTTAGAAAAATTTTCGGACCTCACCATGACATCACCACAAACCAGTATAAGATCAGAACCAATATCGAATTAAAAGCACTCTACAACGACGCCGATATTGTCCAAGAAATTAAATCACAGCGACTAAGATGGGCAGGCCACGTGCACAGACTGCATAACGAAAGACTTGTAAAACTGGTATGGGAGGAGATTCCCACAGGCAAAAGACCACTCGGACGTCCCAGAATGCGATGGAGAGATAACATCCAAGCAGATCTCCTGAAAATGAACATTCCATTTACCCTAGGTTGATGGAAGACCGAACAAATTGGAAAAAAGTTGTACAGTCAGCCAAGACCCACCCAGGGTTGTAGCGCTACGTGATGATGATGAATTGTACGAGTGTCTAGTTTCAGGCATATGTATACTGTTCACATAGATGAAACCGATCTTATATTTTTGTTCGTTTGTTATAACTTTGCTTATAAACTGTAATTGTTCAATTTTTAAAACTTTTGAGATTAACTTTCAAATTAATACAATTTTAGGTTGTACCTCTGGCAAGATTGGAAGGTTCTTATTTGCAACAATATATTAAAAGATTCTTGCAAAAAATCCTGATAGAGTATTTAATGGAGGGCTACAGTATGCATGGATAAAAAGGGAAAAATGCTTCAGAAAAACAAAGCTCTTTGAAGCAGTAGTAGGTATAATCATGTTATTTTATTTTGGAATGTACATGTAAATTAATTTAATATATCATGTACAAGAAACAAATAACTTCTAATCACTATTTTGTTTGGAATATTTTGCTTTTTACTTGTCTCCTACAAAACTTATTTTTTAAATTTGATGTTTAACTGCATCTTTTAAGTTTCTGTTCTTGGGATTATATTTTGATTGTTATACATACCTATATAAAAATCACAGTAGAATAGAAATTGCTTATTAACAAAAAATATAATTATTCTATTGTTTCAGATGCCGTCCAAAAGTTGGACAAGAACATAACAAACAAAGAAGTTGAAGAATTGAAACGAGGAATTTTCTTAGCCAAACGTAAGGAACGGCTGAAATCGGTTTCAAAAAGTTCGTTGAGTATGGAGGAAGTCAGTGAATTTTGTAATCTCGGATTTGAAAATTATGTTAGTTTCAGTTATGTTATGAGGTACATCTTATATTTATGTATGAATAAATTAAGTTGAACTCAATGTTTCCCGTGCTTTAATTTTTTCAATTGAAAATATTTTTTCCTATATATACAATTCGAAGTTTTGAAAGATTCCTTAGATATTTGTAAGATATATATCAGGGAACACTCCCCCTTTTCTCCTTTAGTTTCAAAGAATATTTATTTAAATTTGGGACATACCGTTTGCTTACTGAATAAGTGCGAGAGAGAAGCTTTCCCTGGCGGGTAATTCTATTCTCTCTCACATGAATGGAGCTTATGGATAAAATAATTGGCGAAATTGAACGAAAGTTGCTATCATTCCTGGTGGAACAAGAAGTTGGAAAAGAATTGATATGTACGTTATTGTCGTTCATTAAGTATACAGGATCTCCCAAATTTCAATCAATTATCTTTGAAACTAAATATGAAAAGGGAGGAGTACTATGATTCAGTGTCACCCGCTCAAAAGGTATCATCCATATTGGGATATTCTACAAATATTTGAAATTTTGCTATATACGTTCCACAGATATCCTAATATTACTTGGATATTTGTAGAATATGCCTATTGGAATGTTCTATGAATATTCTGGATTATCTTGCTATATACATTCAGCAGATACCCTCAGAGTATTCTTGAATATTCCTGGGAAATATTTATAGAATATTCATAGAATTAACTGTCTCGACCCTTACTTCGTGGAATCTGCTCATAATAGTGATGATATTGATTTATCGAAACAATTGTCAATTTTTAGAATTTTCAATAACTTTTATTATATTGTGGAATTAACTAGAAACCGTGAGTTTCATTTAGAACACTATTCATAGAATATTTAAATATATATATATATATATATATATATATATATATATATATATATATATATATTTAAAGTGGGTCTATAGAATAATACAATATCCAAAAACGAATATTTTTCATGGAATATCTAGTGCTATCTGGGTATAAACCCACCGTAGGTGTATAATATATACTGTAAATATGTACGCAAAACCTCGAAATCCGATATCTGCAGTCTCTCAATTGATTCCTTTCTCGATCGTCAACGAATCTTGATTAACTGCAGACATAAAATACCCTCTGAAACTTTTTATTTATTTCGTGTTTTCAATTGTATAGAAACCTAATTGAGTTAAAATAAAAATAGCGGGAAATCACGCAACATATATTACTTAGAACAGGCAATATATTCTATTTTCCTTTATTGTAATTGTTTGGGAAGCCGTACAATCGAACAATATATTTTAGTAGAGACAAGTCGACTTAATTACAAAGAATAAATTATCGAAACGGACTTTTGTACGGACACCAATAATAGTGAATTAGGGGTGACACGCCTTGTGCAAATATGTACTACGTTACATTGTCCTTCGCACCTTTTCAACAATTCTACGGGGTCTCATCGAATAATGTAAATCGCTTAATATTTTGCATTTTAAAATTATCTATTAAGGTGAGGTTCAACTTTTTTCTCTTATGGAGGATTCCGGCATAGTAACTTAGCTATTCTACAAAATATCAAACTGATTAAAAAACTCAACTAATTAGACAAACAAAATCTACGGGTTTGGCTTGACAAATAATATACGAACCTTTTATTAACTCTTAACTACTACCCACTCAAAACAGATACATAACTACTACCCACGGGTCAAACTGACCCATTTTTAAAAGTACTAATAAAAATATAATTTAAGGAAGAAAACATATTTTATTCATAAAAAGTAAATGGTAACACATTAATTTATTGTGATAAATATTGAAACAAGTTTAAATACAATTTGAACAAATTTTTTCAAAACATTGCTGACACACCGGTAATTTGCAGGAATCGCAAAAGGTGTTAGTCTTGCGATCTTTTTTTGTGGGGCAAAAAGTACATCTCTTCCGTTTGGATGCTGATTTGTGCTGCTGAGGACCTCTTGAACTTCTATGATTACCCCAAGTATATCAGCTGTTAAATCTCGTAGCTTGCGTGGTATTTTATTGTTGTAAATACGCCTCTTCATATGAGGCTCACATAGGTTACGACCCAGTACTTTGAGGAAGTCCAGTCTTGAAATTGTTTTTCCATCACTAGCAAATTGATATAATACTCTGCTGTTGATCCCCGATACATTTAAAATCATGTGAAAGATTTTCTGGTCCAATGCGTCAACACCAGCTTTAGTTTCATTATAAAATAAAATAATATCTGGCTTTTTTGTTGTTTCATCCACAGAATTGTCGTTGCGCATAGTAGATATTAAAATAACAGCCTTGTTCAATTTTGGCACATGAGACACAATGGTATGGTTTGAAGTAAACCCAAAAACAGAAGAACCAGGGTCACGCTGTTTGGATGGTAAAAAATTTGATGGAATAAATCTCTTATTTTTTTTCAGCGTACCGACATAGGTTAGCTTTTGTTTTAAAAGTTCATTAGTTAATTCCATCGATGAGTACCAATTATCACCCGTTATATTTCTACTGGTGAAGACGACAGGTTGAACGAGGCGACATACTGTTTCTGTTGGTACCGAAAACTTGGACTTCTCATTTCGTTTTCCACTGTATATCTCCGAATTGACCATGTAATGTGTTTTTGAATCTGCTAAGATCTGCACTTTCAAGCCGTATCTTGTCAGCTTACTTGTTATCTACATTCTGAAGCCACACCGTCCTCTAAACGGTACCAAAATCTCGTCAACGGTTAAAAATTCTCCAGGCGAATAACGTTGTTTGGAGTTGTCAACAAATTGATCAAAAATATCTGAAATTGCAGCCAACCTATTTTCTTTTACTCTTTCGCGGCGTGTAGCTTCATCATCAAATCTAAGACAACATAACAGAAAAGAAAATCGCGCTAAAGACATAGTGCAGCGAAATATATCCCTACCAGTCCCATCGGTAGCCCAAAGAAACCGGAGTTCTTCATGACCAGATTTTAAACACCCTTGCAAATTCAAAGACCCAATAATGCTTCTAATTCTACTTTATCGGTTTCATGGATAAAAACTGGTGAAAACAATAATCTACTATTTCTACTTTATCGGTTTCTTGGATAAAAACTGGTGAAAACAATAATCTACTATTTCTCTTTTCTTTGAATTTACTATACTGACGTCTCTCTTCGCTGTCAGTTGCGGTACTTGATGACGCAACGTCCAAATCGCCTGTCGTGTTTTTTTCCTCTTCCATATCCACCCAAAATTCATCATTTTCAACAATTTGCAATAAATCATAATCGCTTAGTGGTTTGTTTCCAATTTCTATAAAAATAAATACCGAGACTTAGTATACTACCCTGATTTTGGCTCTAAATCCCATAAAAAGCATGTAGGTTAACACAAAAAAACTTACCTTAAAACTATCCACTAGCGCTAAAAAATATACCAAAGCGACAATCTTTCTACTCTGCACTTATAAGACTAAAATCCGCCATCGCTAGCTAGAGCATATCTCGCCGCATGCCGTCCCCACTCCTCGGATTCGCCTGAAATCACGTGTATCGACAGATCATTGGGTCATATTAACCCGAGGATAGTAGTTAAGGGTTAAGCAAATAAAATCGATATAAATAAAACGATTTTTCTCGAAATATTAAAATCGTTATATATTATAAGAAATTTAGAATTGCTTCTAAGTCATTATGTAGAGTTTTTTTTTCTAAGCAACATGGTAGCTTAATTTTTTGTAGAATTGGTAGTTATCGAGGTATTTTGATGGTTTGATTTTTGTAATTGCTATAAACAGAAATATGCGACTGCTGATTTACAAGATATAAACGAAAATCCTGCAAGATATTTATGACGTGGGTGGTAGAAACCTTTTGAGTTGTTGAACATGTTTACCTACCATTTATTCTGAAATAATTATGTAGCAAATTTCATTACTCGGATTGTATTGAAAATGACAAAATAATATTGATATTTTTGTGTAAAGGTAAGTAGGTACAGATGTCCACAAAAAAAGGAAATACACCCATCTACATTATTTTCAAATAAAAGTAAAAGGCAGGAATTGCTAATGATATATGGCGAGTTAAATCTAGAAAATTTTTAGTGTAGATGACACTTAGACAACATCGTGTTTATAAGTGAAATTTGTGAGTAGTGTAACTATGAGAGTTCTGACCCACTACTTCGACAAACGTCCTCTAGATGGCGCTGTTGGATGTGTATTGTGTGTTGTCTATACTGTGACGATGTGTGTGTCGTCCATTTTTGTCCAGTGGTAGGATTAAATCGAGCGAGTGCTAGATGGCGCGCGGTGCAGTGTATGTGTCGTCCTTTGTTTATCCAGTGAACGTATTGTACAATTTAGTAAATTAAAAAATATTTCGCTATCGGTCGGGCTCGAACTCACTATCTCTATGTTCATAGTGTGCGCGCTTGCCAACATCGCCATAAAGCTACCAGATTTATTCTGGGTAGTTGGAAATGGCTTGTTAACATTTTAAGTATCTAATTGGACACTAGCTTGTATCTCCGTAAAGAATGATTAGATTTTCCCCCACAATATAATGAAAAAATGATGAAAATTCTAAAAAATTTACAATTGATTCGATATTCCTAATTATCATCTTCGAAAATATGGTGGCAAATAAAATCATGACATGCGCGCGCCCGACTTAACTTCACGTATACAAAAAAATTCTTTTAACATTTACAGGATGTAGTCATAAAGATACCGTAAGGATGTATATTTCCTAAGTAATCAAAAATACTCTAGTGGGCGCTTCGTCACTCCATTTCAAGACGAAAAGTTCTTATGTTGAATTGTTTTATCATTTCAACTTTGATGTTTTTTAACTCAGTTTGATAGACACCGGTAGTACAAAAAGTTTAATAAACCCTGATTTAGCTCATAAGTATTATAAAAAAAAATATTTTCAAGGAGAAATTTAATATAAAATGGCGCATAGTATTTCTTTTCACGATGAAGTAGCTAATATACCAGTTTTTAGTATTTTTAATGTGAAACAATAACTTAATCGGCATAAGCGAGTCATTTGTCGTGTATTTCATTGCTTTTTAACAGTTGTTACTCGTATACCAGTAAGTTTTCGTATTATTTGCTGAAATATCATTATTTGACAATGAATCATTACTGTTGTGTTCCCCAGTGCTCATCATGGGTGACGAAAACCCCTGAATTAAGTTTTCATACGTTCCCAAGAGCAGGAAAAGAAAAGATTGTTGTAGAAACAAAGTTAAGAAATAAGGAGCTTGTGGATAAGAGAGAATTGTGGATCAGATTGATAAAAATTGGTAAAAAAACATGTATTCACATGAGAGTTTGTTCCTTACATTTTGCTGAATGTGATTTTCTTCAGAAAGGTATGTTACCCATAAAAATATTATTACTTAGTAGTTTTGATTAATTTTTTTCATTATTTCAGAAAGAATTAAACGTAGGACATTGAAGACTAGGGCCGTTCCTCCAAAAAAGTTGCCAAAAATTTCTCATGAAGCAGATCCAGGACCATCTTCTAGAATTACCAGAACTAGACGAATTAAAACACCTACATGAAGCAAGGCCAAAAGAAAATGAGGCATCTGATATATTTCCTGTATGTGAGGATGATGGGGAAGTTGAAGATCCACAAGACAGAGAAGCTGCAATGACTTTATTAGGTTTACACAATTCCCAAAACACTGAAGAAATTGCCCTTCCAGGACCTAGCAAAAGAGAGTGCAGTTCAGATAAATACGCCAGAAGTTTTAACTCTATGTGAACTCATAAATTGAAAAACTTTACTGGTGTAAATAACTTCGAAATATTCAATTGTGTAGTTGAAATATTTGAAAAATATTATAGTGATAAGCGTGTTAGGAGGTTAAACATTAGACAAAGAATTATGTTGGTATTAACTAAATTTAAAACTAGTTTAAAATATGTTACATTGAGCTCACTGTTTGGAATTACCCCAGATTTGACTAAAACCTATATATATGAAATAATTCCAGACCTGTCAAGAATTTTAAAAGCACTAATTATTTTTCCTTCAAAGACTGAAATTATGAAAAACATGCCAATTTGTTTCAAGGAATTTCAGGATGTAAGGGTCATATTGGATTGTACAGTCTCCAAAGTGTTTATGTTCTAAGCCATATGGGGGTAGAGCATCCGATAAGGTAATATTTGAAGAAAGCCAAATTTTATCATTATTAGATCTTAACAGAGATGCTGTTATGACTGATAAAGGGTTTTTAATAGATGATATTTGTAATGTATACAAAATAAAACTTATTAGGCCACCTTTTTTGCGAAGTAAATCACAACTTTCCACAGAAGAATCTATCTTAAATGCCAAAATGGCATCTGCCAGGGTTCATATTGAACGTTCAAATCAAAGATTGAAAATTTTCAAAATTCTTAGTGGTAAATTAAATTGGGCTCTATCTTCATGATAATTTCTGCTATTACAAATTTATCTTACTTATTTTGGCAGACACCAGATTTTTATCAAAATGAGGAATCAAAATTTCGATATGATTGATTTTTTATTTTTTTATAGAAACTATGACCTACAATAACTATGTGTTAATTGTAATATTGTATTTAAAATGGGTGTTACATGTATAAATAAATATGTATGTACATTACGACTAAAATAAATATTATTTACAACAGTGGTGTATCATTTTTTTTAAATATTTTTGCTTAACATCAGTCTACATGTTGCATGTGAAATCATAATCGAAGTCAACATCCCTTATGATAACACTATCATCAAAAGAAGCATATATAACGAAGTAGGTGTTTGATAAATTCAACACTGCCATCCCCATCTGTACTTGGCTGTAATATTTGTGCTTTTTTTTAAGTTAATATATTCCATTTTCTTCATTAACATATTTTACATTCTTGATTGCTCCACAAATTGTCTCAATTTTACCTAAAACAAATACATAAATCAATGTTTCTTCCATTCATACTATTCCAAATATTTGTACCTTCAAATATACACTTTATTTCAAGGAGATGAAGTGGCTGATCTTCATAAAATATTATTCCATCTGGTGAATATCCTAACCATTTATTGGACAGTGGAATTACTAACCCAACGATGAAATAAAACAATATATTTTGTTTAAATCTCCATATATTTGAACTAATGTTCAATTTAAACTTGTTGACGCGTTTCACTAACACAGTAGCTTTGTCAAAACGAATGAAGGTAAAATATAAAAATGCCTTAATATTTACCTTCATTCGTTTTGACAAAGCTACTGTGTTAGTGAAACGCGTCAACAAGTTTAAATTGAACATTAGTTCAAATATATGAAGATTTAAACAAAATATATTGTTTTATTTCATCGTTCAGTATGGATCTTCATCAAGTAAAAGCCTCATCTATTCAATTACTAACCCACATTCCACAACAGTCATTTTTGATATTTTGACAAAAATGTCACGTGCCCTACTCTCATATTTCAAGCCATGCTTAGTAAATTTATTACTGAATTCGATGGGGTTGAAATATTTTATTGCCATAGGTCTCCAATCATCCTTCGAGTATGTATATATTTCATAGCAGCGACTTCCAGTAATACGATACTTTCTTTTTTTGCCCAATTAACTGAATGTTTGGAATATGTATGGCTTCCTCTATGTTATCACTACATAATGATAATACTAACTGTGTACAGCAATCTCTCTCAACGAGTATTTCCACTGATGCCAAGTACATCATAATAGGTGACTGGCAAGCCATATTCAAAATTGCTTCAATGAAACTAACAGAACTGTCAGATATTTGTACATTATTAAAACTGTTTGTAGTAGAGAACTCTTCTCTACGACCTTCCCTACAAAATAAAAAGTTGAATCATATTCATCTAATAAAAAGAAGAACATACCTGTGCTTAATAATTGCTGAAGTAGGCAATGTACTACAGCAAAAATCGACTACATCATTGCTATTTATATTGATGTTCCTTTTTAAAATTTTATTTTTATTACATAGCATTTCATCCACAGCTACTGCCCGATATTTATCTTTAGTTAAATTTTTTTGAGTTGCCTATATACACTTTTTTTGGTTTGTGAAATGGAACCCAATGTCTCTACATCTTCCCTAAAAAAAGAACAGGAATTAAAAATATATCGGCAGTTAAGTAGTGAAATATTTCTATGAAAATACTTGAGACTTCAAAATACCTTATACATCTAATAAGGAAAGCTGAAATATGTTCACATTTCCCACTGTTTCCAGCTTTCCATGAACATATCATGCTGGTAATCTTGAGGTATTTAGCAGTAATAGACAATTTTCCTGTGATTTCATGGGGATTGGAGTCTAACGCACTTGACTGTAAACATAACCCATAAACATCTATATAATCAGAACAAAAAGTCTCCTTAATTTCTCCGGCCAATATAAGATGCCCTGCATCCAGCACATTTTCTCCTTCCACTACACATTTGGAATGCTCGGAACCACTTATATATTTCATGTACTCTACTATGTTCAGCTTCATGTCTAATTATGTTGATATATGAACACAATCCGAATTAAGTCAATCCACAGGAAATATTTCTCAAAGAAAAATTAACTAGATCAACACACGCAAACACAGTTGAAAAAACAAATTTAATGGCCCATAGCTAGATTTCAACTGTCACCGTCCGCGGCGCTGCAATCTTAACCCGAATAGCCAATAGCATAAATTTCATCTTTTTAGGTTTAGCGGGAATTTTGAAGGAATCATAGGAGTAGATTTACTGGAACAATTAAAAGCAACTATAAATGTTAACACAATGGAGATGTCTACCCCTTACGTTACTGTACCTATTATTTTCCAGCCCAACAATAATAATAAACAATATCAATCAATAAAAAATTATCGTATCGTTATATCAGGTAGAATACAACAGGTTCAGGTAGAATACAACAGGTTGTAAAAGTACCTGTTACCCAAAGCAATGGGGGGTATTTTAGAATATCAGTCAACGTTCGTACTAATTATGCCATAACTACTATTACTAATGTCAATGAAAATTCTGAATTCTGTGAAGCTAGAAATTTAAGAATTGTTTGATATAGACCCAATAGATGTAATCCACGTTAACTGTGTAGAAAAGTGAAAACTGATGATATAATATCCGATCATTACGATAGATTGCTTGAAACGAATTTAAAAAATATAAGACTTGACCACTGTAACGCGGAAGAGAAACACGCTATTAAAAAATTACTTTTTGAGTACAGGTATATATTTTATTGCGAGGGTACTCCTTTAACCTTTACAAATCAGATAAAACATAAAATCAAACTTAAAAATGAATCTCTAGTGTATACAAAGTCATATCGCTTTCCTGAAGTTCATAAAGACGAAGTTAGGTCACAAATTTCTAGAGCAAGGTATAATACAGAACAGTAATTCACCATTTTCGAGTGCGGTATGGATTGTGCCTAAGACCTTTAATCCCGCCACTGGCAAACTGTCTTGGAGAATGGTAATTGATTATCGAAAACTAAATGAGCAAACAGTAGACGATAAGTATCCAATACCTCTCATTACGGATATTTTAGATAAATTAGGTAAAGCAAATTATTTTTCCACTATAGATCTTTGTTCTGGTTTTCATCAAATTCAAGTATGTGACGAAGATGTAGAAAAAACTGCCTTCGACACTGAAGAAGGGCATTACGAATTTAAAAGAATGCCTTTCTGTTTGAAAAATGCTCCTTCCACCTTTCAAAGAATAATGAATTCAGTTTTAAGAGGTTTACAAAATCAAATTTGTGTTGTTCATCTTGATATATTAATATATAGTACATCCTTACAAGAACATGTAGAACGATAAAAAAGGTATTTGAAAGACTTAGGGAAAGTAATTTAAATGTACAATTGAATAAGTCGGAATTTTTTCAAAAATCTGTTGAATATTTAGGGCACGTTATTACTCCAGATGGTGTCAAACCCAACCCTGAAAAAATTTCTGCGATTAAAAATGTCCCAATACATCGAACTACGAAAGATATTAAAAGCTTTTTAGGTCTTCTTGGTTATTACAGGTGATTTATTCGAGACTTTACAAAAATAACCTGAGCCGCTTACCAAATGTCTTAAGAAAGGAGCTCAAATTATACATAACGACGAATTTATTAATTGTTTCAACGCTTGTGAAGAAATATTTTCTAATGATCCTGTACTCATATATCCAGATTTTAATAAACTCTTTGTGCTAACTACTGATGCAAGCAATTTCGCTATCGGAGCTATTTTGTCACAAGGTGACGTATCCCGTGACCGACCAGTGGCATACGCCTCTAGAACACTTAATGAAACTGAAACCCGGTACTCTACTATCGAAAAAGAACTTTTAGCAATAGTTTGGGCATGCAAAAATTTCCGCTCTTATTTGTATGGCCGCCCTTTTCTGATCTACACAGATCACAAGTCTTTAACTTGGCTCTTTAGTCTCAGGGAGCCTAACTCAAAATTAGTCAGATGGCGCCTGTGTCTCGAAGAGTATGACTATAAAATTATATATAAAAAAGGTAGAGTCAATACCAACGCGGACTGTCTATTGCGCATAACGATAAACGCTTTAGAAGACGAATCGATGATCAATAATCCAGGAGATATCGATCTCAGAGATTTAGTAGAATCTTTTGTTAGCGAAGAACAACCTTCCTATTATAGTCAAACCACATCCAAAATCAACATATTGGAAAGTAAAGTCAAACCTCCCGATAGAATACTAGAAAATATTAACGAACATAACAATGACCTTACGACACAACATTCTAATGCAGATGACTCAGCAAATAACTGAATTCCTATACTTAACGAAATAATTAATAATAAAACACACCAAATCTTAGTATTTCCAAATTTATATAAAAAATTAGACGTTGCGGACTCGACTTATGAAAATAACAAAATAGTAACTGTGAAAATCCCTGAAAATGATTCAAATTAATTTATTTTTAGATTTTTATCAGAGTATACTGATAGCATAACCACTTATCAGATTTATTTCCTCAAGGACAAATTTTACAAAGAATTTTGTAATGTATATTCACAATATTTCAATGAAACCGGACCCAACCTAATAAAATGTACCAAACAAGTGAATACGATAACAAATGTAGAACAGTACCTTTTAATAAGGAATCATCACAAAGGTAAAACAAACCACATGGGAATTAACGAAACTGTAGAATACTTAAAAATAAATTATTATTGGAAAAATCTAAAATCAACAGTAACTAATTTTATTAATACTTGTAACATCTGTCAAAGATCTAAATATGCTAGAAAACGTGCCGCTTATGTTAACAGAATCAGCTTCTAAACCGTTTCAAAATGTACATGTAGATGTATTCACATTCGATGGAAAATTATACTTAATACTCACAGATGCTTTCTCAAAATTCGCACAAGCAATTTTTATTGAAGTTAACACCGCAGTTATCATAAGTAGAGCTTCAACTAAATATTTTACAACTTTTTGTGTTCCACAAACTTTAGTTCTAGACAAAGAAACCGAATTCAATAATCAAACAGTTAAATATATACTGGCACTCCATAAAATTAATGTTCACTTTACTACCCCAGCTTACCATGAGTCCAACTCAATAGCAGAACGTTTACATTCGACGTCAATCGAACAATTACGCATATTACAGGAAATTTACCCCAATGAAAAAAGCAACTTAATGGACTATGCTATACTAGGCTACAATAATACTATAGATAGCTCAACTAATTTTACGCCATTTGAACTTACTTTTGGACATACTGACACACGAAATCCCAACGAAATATTTGACTCATTTATAACGAATATGCCGAAAAACACAAGGAAAAACTGAAACATGTATATGACAAGGTAAATAAGACATTGACTGACAAAAAGTAATTACGAAACGTAATGATCAAGGTGGCGAAAACCCGGAATTTAAACTTAACCAAATTGTTTATAAACAAAACCCTAGACGACGTAACAAAAAAGACAATGTATTTTCAGGCCCTTACCAAATAACTGAAAAATTATCTAGAAACCGCGTGAAAATACTAAACAGTTCAATAAAAACAAGAAAGAAATAGTACAAATTGAAGAACTAAAAAAACCTCCCGTAATTGTAGGTTCCTCATCAGGTTGACCAGCACCCAATCAAATTTCCCAAAATTCCATAACCTTAATGAGAATCCTGGACTCCTACCACTATACACAAGTAATGCACAAATTAAGACTGACTTCTGGACATTCATACAAACTTTTACGACTTGACAAATATAACGAATGAATTTATATCACTTCAAGACCTATACGAGAACATTAAAAATTCACTTTTAAATCAATCCGAATATCGAATATTTTAGGTTTCATAATGAATTTGAGAACTCTTTCCGCATAATTAAGATAATTGAAAATAAAATAAGCAGTTATAGAGAAACTGAAACGTAAAAGATCTCTTTTTGACGGAATTGGCTCTGCTATAAAATTTATTACTGGAAATCTCGATCAAAACGATGCGAGGAGATATGACGATGCGATATTATCTCTCTCAAATAATCAAGAGAAATTCCAAACTTTATTTAATGACCAAATAATTTTGCTTCAAAAATCAATTAATAATTTTGAGAACAATACGCGGATAACTCGCCAACAACCAATTAATTTTGAAAGATCGTATAACAAGAATAAAAAATCTTAAGCTAGAAGAAGTACAAACTTTTTTTCAATTAATCTATGATCTACTCGAGAAAATAGAAGTTGCTTTTACTTTCTCTAAATTAAATATCTTTCATAACTCCATAGCTGATCCGAACGATTTGCTTTCAAAAATTTTAATAATTAGCAAACAGCTAAAGGAAAATAAATTCCCTTTTAACCCAAGTCTGGAAAATATCCTATTATTTGAGAAGACTATTAAAATTAAGAGCTACGGCAAAGCTAACAAAATAATATTTATTTTAGAGATACCAATTGTTCAGTTAAACGATTATAACTACTATCATTTGTATCCTCTTCCAACACCCTCTTTTCATTCCTACAAAACAATAATTCCACAATCAAAATACCTACTATTCTCTGAGCACGAGTACGCATTTAGGGATACTAGATGCCAAGAAATTCCTGCAGGAAAGTTCCTCCGCGAGGACATCCCGCCAATTCAGAATCCCAACAATTCTCCTTGCGAGGTCCAGTTGTTGAAATACGCAAAAAACACTACGAGTGTCACCAAATTCCTACCAAAATCACCAAACCTCAAGTTCAGAAAGTGAAGAAAAATCGGTGGATTATTATTTTACCCCATAGTATCGTGGCGACGCAAAAGTGCGGTAAAATTATAAACAATATTCCTCTTCAAGGAAGCTATTTACTGGAACTTAGTAATAACTGAGAAGTGCAGCTAGAAGGCATATTATTGAAAACTTTCGAGGATCAATCTAAATAAAAAAAATGTTGAAATTCCGCGATTAGAGCAAATTAGTGAATTTGCAGCTCCGGAAAATATAAAATTTCCAACAATTCAAATAGACTCAATCAAATTAGATAAATTAAAAACTGTTTATTGTGCTTTAGATTCTGAAAGAACTAAAATTGAAAATATGAAAACAGTTCCAGTGCATTTTGACAAAATTAGTATTTATAAAATTTTACTTTACATTTTTGGAATTTTAATAGTTATTTACATGAGCTTTAAGTACTGCCGATCCAATGCCATGCCGGGCAGAGGAGAGGAAGCCATTCAAGAGAAACCCTTAGAAGTGGATATTGGACTTTCTTCGTCGAACTCTGGTTCATCCCCCATAGTTCTCCACTAAGGCCGGAGGAGTTAAGGCCCTGCGTCACACAACCCGCTGACGCCGTACCAACAACAAAGTTTATAAATACGAATGTTAATGTAATTTTTCACCCTTTATGCCATATTAGTTTGTTGAATAAAGTAGTCACTGTAATAATTTTCGTTTTTATAGACATTCTTTTCGGAAATCCAAACTTCACTTGCAGCATGTGTTATGAAGAACTTTATTTACACACGCAAGATCCATATGGAAATGATGGAAGTTTCGATGAATATGCAGTTAATGGTATAATTATTTTATTGGAGGAGCTTATTATATTATATTTTTTCTTGTCCCGACGAGCATAAAAACATTATCTCATGTGACTTAGCCAAAGGGCTGCGTTGGTAATGAAAGAAACTACAGATAATGAAGAAGTGGCCCATGCAAAAGAAATTGGGGCAATAGACGAAGAAAGATGTTCTTTAGTCCACGTTGTTGCTGATGGAACTTGGAGTACACGTTCCAACTAGTCAAATTTCATAGCTAACCTATAAAACTACTTTTCTGAAAAGTTTACAACAAACAGATTCCGAAAGATCACAGTTGCAAAAATCGATAAGAATGCAAGCTGATTGTGGAGAGAACGTAGGAAGCTTTTAGCTGCATCAAAGTTTGGTACAATTTGTGAAATGAACGCCAGTATAAGTCCAGAGATCACGATAAAGATACTGCTCTATGAGGTATGGCAGTTGAATGTCCCTCCTCCTAATGTAAAAATTCGGGTTTATACATAAAATTTGGAAAACAAATTGGGGAAATCGCCTTTAGAGATGGTCTAATAAGTATACTAATATCATATGTAAATTTTTGAGTTTTGCAAATATTTACTATGAAATTGGAGCACCCCTTCACACTTTTTTCAGAGTTAGAACTGGCAAAACAAAAAAATCTTGGTTCTGGGTGCTGTCAATTATTGTTTATTTAGAACTATGTACAGATGTGCTACAAATATTATATTACTCTAGTGCAATTCGTCTCTAATATCTACAATTTCATAACACCTCTATTTACATGTTTACATTTGTTGCATTTATTATATTTAGTCATTTTTTTTAGTCACGAGGGGATTAGTGTTCAGGTGCCCCAATTGTTGCCGCTCAGCTATTGATTGGCTTATTGTGGATCGCCACTCACAGATATTAAGCAGAGTACCATCCTAAATTCTTAGCGAATATTGAGATTCGTCGGACTATGTTTTCCTGCATTTCCTCCTGATTTGTGCCTGGGAAGATATCAAGACAGGAGGCTCGCCTTCTGCACAGGGCAAGGCAATGGCAGACCACGTGCTTTGCGGTTTCTTCTACTTCTCCACACATCCTGCAAATGGGATTGGTTATTTCAATCCTCATTTTCACTAGGTGTGCGTTGAATATCCAGTGGGCAGTTATGAATCCTACCACTTTTCGCAGTTCTTTCCTACCCAGTCTAAAAGCATTTGCTGCGTAGGAACTCGATGGTCCTTTTAGCATTCTTTTGGACTGAGCATGTCCCGTGATTCTGTTCCAGCGCTTTTGGTGTTCAAGCGACGCCCAGTTGGAAACAGTTTTTCGTACGGCGCTGTATGAAACGCCGTTCTGGTCTGGTTCTGGTCCCATGAGGGTGAGATGAGCTCCTTTCTTGGCACACTTGTCAGCTCCCTCATTTTCAGCTACCCCTGTATGGCTTGGCACCCAAGTAATAATTACTCTATTGTCTTTTGCCAAGGCTTTCAAGGTATTGTGACAGTCCCACACTATCTTCGACGTATAGCCGTGGCTTGCTAAGGCCAAAAGGGCCGCCCGACTGTCCGTGTTCACATAGATGGTCTTTTTGTTATATTTCCTGTCTATGCATGTTCTGCCGCATTCGATTAGTGCAGCTATTTCTGCTTGAAATACGGTCGTCATTTTGCCAAGGCAATCACTTATGCTTTGCCTGGGTCTGACGCCGTAAACGTCAGCTCCTGTACCCGTTAGGGTCTTTGACCCGTCGGTGTACCAAGTGAGACTGTTCAACATGCGTTGAGGTTCTCCCTGGGCCCATTCGGATCTGCCACTCAAGTTGACACGATATGGTATCTCAGTTTCCACGACCTTGGGCATTCTGTCAGGTGGCATTTCGATGATGTCGCACCTCATGTTGTCGTGTATTTTAGTATGTTTCATAGCATGGTGCTTGCACCAGTTGCCATTGCACTGCATTCTGTATGCAGCCATTTTAGCCTCCCCCTGTATATAGAGATCTAATGGTGGGATGTTTAGCAGTATTTCCAATGCTACGGTTGGGGTGACCTTCATGGCGCCTGTAATGCTCAGACACGCAGCTCGCTGCACTTTAGAAAGCGTTTTAGCGGCTGTGCTTTGCTGAACTTTAGGCCGCCATGCGATCGCACCATACACCATCATTGGTCTGATTACTCTGGTAAACAATCAATTTACCATTGTCGGAGTTAGTCCCCAGGTGCACCCAATTGCTCGTCTCATCGTCATTAGCGTGATCTGAGAAAGGCTTGTGATTCTCGCTAGATATCTGTTCCAGGTTAGCTTGTCATCTAACCGGATTCCTAGATATTTTGCCTCCCTGACAACCTTCATCTGATTGCCGAAGAGTTTTGGCACACTAGTAATCTCTGCGATTCGCTGTTTTGTAAATGGTACCATGATGGTTTTCGAGAGATTGACAGACAATCCCTACGCATCACATCATCTCTCCACTACGGACATTGCCCTCTGCATTAGTTACAGGCAGATGCCCACGTGTTTTTCCCGTATTAGAATGATGATGTCGTCAGCATATCCTTGAGCATACCACCCCTGCTCGTTTAGTGAGACAAGAAGGTCGTCGACTACCAGATTCCACAGCTTTGGTGACAGAACGCCTCCCTGTGGGCATCCTCTTTCTGTCTTCATCTCTCTTGTGACACCACACAGGGATGCTTGTGCTCTCCTGCTCTTAGCATGTTCTCTATCCATCGGGTGATTGTCCTGTCGGTGCCTCTAGATTTCAGCTTTGACATTATTGAGCGAGTTCTCGTATTGTCAAATGCTCCTTCGATATCCAGGAACACAGCCAGTGCAACTTCTTTGTAAGTAATGGCTTGCTATATCTGGCTCACCAAGCTATGCAATGCTGTTTCGCAAGATTTGCCACTTTGGTAGGCATGTTGATTGGGGTGCATCGGCTTGTCGCCCAGCATCGTGACCCTCAAATGCCTATCTATCATCTTCTCTAGTGCCTTAGGAAGAAATGACAAGACACTTATCGGACGATAAGCCTTTGCAGTATCGTAAGAGGGTCTTCCAGGTTTTGGTATGAATACCACCTTGGAGATTTCCCACGCCGTAGGTATAACTACCGTGGCTAGGCTTACTCTGAACAAGTTCACAAGTCCTGGAGTTATTATGTCGGCGCTTTTTTGGAGTAGTACAGGGTAAATTCCGTCCATTCCAAGCGCCTTAGAGGGATTGAAAAATTGAATAGCCCATGTCACAGACCCATATGTGAGGACTTTGCACAAGTCCAGCTATCACGAGTTGCCAGACTGCGGGCAACTTGCCGTTCTTCTCTGACTTCGCTCGTTGCTTCGACTTGTATTTCGGTGGATCCCGGGAAGTGCGTACTGAGCATTACTGCCAATATCTCCTCCGGTCCATCCGTGTGTGAGCCGTCTTCTTTGAGTACGGTCTCTGGAATGTTAACTGGATTTTGTGCCATGACTCTGTGGAGTTTTGCACAGTCAGAGACACTTTCAATGTCCTGACAGAAATTTCTCCATGAGCTTCTCTTGGCTTTCCTCACTGCTTTATTGAATTCAGTGAGCGCCTTCGTGTGACTGTCCCAATTTCCTGTGCGTTTGCACTGATTGTACAGCCTTCGAACGTTCCTTCTCATCGATTCAAGCTTCCTGTTCCACCAACGGGCATTTCGGTTGGTCGTTCTGACCGTCTCAGGGCAGGTCTCAGTATATGAGCTCATTATGGCATTGTTAATGTCACAAGTCATTCTCTCAACCCCTTGCCCTGAGACTGGGTCAAGTGAGGATAGATTGGTTTCCAATTTTTTCCGAAATGCTTCCCAATCTGTATTCCTTGTGTTTCTATAGGATATGTAATTATGATCCGGCGCTGAGGCTTCGTCTAATACCTCCCAGCCCTTAATTTTGCTAGCCACAAAGTGGCTGGCCAAATTTATGTCCAGAACCTCTTCCCTAAGCAAATTCCCCCTTCTTTGTTGGAAAGTTGGCTTGCGGCCCTGATTCAATAAAGTTAGATTCGACTCTATTAGGTAATCAATAAGGTACTCACCCCATTTATTGGTATTGGAGCTCCCCCAGTCCAGATGGTGGGCATTGGCGTCCATTCCAAGATGAGGTGCTTTCCCGTCTCTGATCCGTGTTCCACTATCCTCCTCATTTCCATGGACGGAGGTGCTTCTGTGGAATCGTATGGCAGATACACTGATGCAAGCAGGATTCTGATGTTTCCATCACCTGCCTGCAGGTGTACCTCAGTCATGGCAGTGTCCCTAGAACATAAATCCGTTATTTTCAACATTTTGATATTATTCCTGATAAAAATACATGCCCTTGGGTTTGCATTATCAGTGTCGTAGATTAACTTACCCTTCGCAGCGCTCATTCCCATTACTCTGCCTTTGACGGTTCATGGTTCTTGAATAAGAACCACTCCTATGTCATCAGCCAGGATCTTCTGGCAGAGCATCGCCGTTGCCGCTCTACTATGATGCAGGTTGATTTGCAGCACTGCGGTCATCATTGCTACCTTTTTGTGATCCCCCCTGCAACTTGAAAAGAACTCTTTCTGCTCCCACGAATGGGCGCATACCAAGTTTCCTCAGCTTCTGCAAGGGTTCGACGTCAATGTGGATGACTAGGAACTGTTCTTCTGGCGTGGTATTACCACCCACAATAGCCCAGTGCTCGGTGTTTAATCCACTCTGGCTCTTTAGACCAATCATCACGTCTTCCTTGGTCTCCGCTCCCGTGGATCGTGGTACAAAAGTTGTGACTTTGCACATCTTCACAAGGTTTTTGGCCGGGCTTAGTCTCAGCTGAATCTTGCCAAACGGATTCAGCTGCTTGAACTGGGCTTCTAACCATACCTTTGTGATGGAATTTACTCAGCCTACAACTACTGGACCGTTCTCAGGGTGGCAGCTGGATATTCTGGCGTCTTCGCCCCGTAGGGCACGTCTCCCCAGCTCCAATTAAATTTTAAGGTTGTCTCTTTGTCCAGCCTTGTTTATTCTGACGTCTTCGCCACGTAGGGCACGTCTCCCCAGCTCCATTTTGATTTTTAAGGCTGTCTCTTTGTCCACCCTTGTTTTTGGATGGTTCACATGGACAATTGCCATCTTTTCAACCATCAGTTTCTCGGCAAAGGACTCAGGTGCCTTTAAGGTTCTCGCTGAGCTTCCCTCTGCCTTAGATCTTTTTGTCATCCTTACAGATTCCTCCGGAGTTCACTGCGAGTGCAACCGTTTCCCTCCTGGAGTTACGTGTTTGAATGATGACGGTTGGGCTTCTGGTTTCGCACCTTGCCTCGGCATTAGCCCTGCGCCCAGGGTTCCACAGGAACCGGATTTGCTAAGGGGTGGTTCATTCGGAGCACCATGCTTCTCCTTCCACGCCAACTGTCTTTCTTTTCTGGAGAGAATCCTCTCGCCTTTAGCGAGGGCTTCTTCTCTCCTTAGACGTCTCAGTTCGCCTCTAGAGAGCCTCTTTTTTGTTCTTGCTTTGGCGACTGCCTACCTGGGTTCTTTGAGGTGTTGCCCTCCTCCCCAGAACTTAGCAACTTGTCCTCCTCCATCGCTGTAGGAGAATTGTTGCTTGTTTTCAACTGAATAGGAATGCCTGCGGTCTCTTGGCCACATTCCAATTCAGGAGTTTTTTGTTTTATTATCGGGTCATCCATATGTTCCCACGAGTACCGGGTTAGTGCGGTCCATTCCCCCAGTGACCCGTTTGGGAGAATAAGGCTAATACTCTGGGAGGTAACCCAGTTTCCCAGAGGCTCCGTTTGCGATGGTGCTCCTCCACCGCCATGCACCCATTGGCACGGGTCGCTTGACAACATGGGTTGGGGGATGATTATCGACCTCCCAGTCTAGATCCGCTGAGTTCAGTTGAAACAGGGCCACCACGTGAAGGGTGTAATCTATGAGCACACACTCCCAATCATCTTGGAAGTACTCAGCGATCTTGGGACTGTTTAAGGAGGTGCAATGTTCTAGGACTGTCCGTGCAAAACCTATCCCCTGGGCTCTGCCTCCCTCTCCCTTTCAACTTTACGTCGATTGCGAGAGGGAACAGACCCCTCGACCTCAGTCATACCATATAATGAAAAATATGTTTTAGCTATACAGGGACCATCAACAGTAAAATAATGATGTGCATCTACAAATGATTCTTCAAAATCACTTTTTATATCAACTTCATCATCCTCGCTCCGTCTTCGGCCAAATTAATAATAATATTATCTAAAAGTGGTTTATTGTTCATAAATTAATCTTCAATCTTTTTAACATGGTTACATCTAACTTTCCAATCATTTGCAGAAAATGTGTCAAAAAATTCATTACAGAATTCTTTAACCTTTGTAGAATTGAAGGTAACATTTCGTTTGGCCACATATTCTTTGAGTGCCGGCCAAACACTTTCGATCGGATTTAAGTCCGGGTGATAAGGGGGTAGCCTTAAAACTTGCAATCCATGTCGAATAAACAATTCATCAATTTTATAAATTTTATATTGCGGTTTGTACATTTTTGCAACGTCATAAAGAACCGGTTTTAACATTTGTTCACTGTAATATATGTTTCTTTCAGATAGCCAGTTTTTTAAATGTTGTTTACTCTAAGCAGTTGTAGGTAATTTTTCATTTAGAACATTGTGATATGGGGCGTTATCAATTACCACAACAGCGTTTTTTGGTAGGTCTGGGATAAGTTTTTCTTGTACCCACTTCTCATAATTTACTATATTACATTTCAATTCATTAGTTGTTTTAAACGATCTTTAGATTCTAGATCAAACATATTTTAATATGACCAAACCGCAATTGTAACTGAAATCGGAAGAAGGCTCAAAACAAATAATAAAACCGAAACGTAATAATTATAATTATAATCTAAAAAACCTATTACACTTAAATAGGTATCTTACACAAAATAACCATGTGCTCTTTTATATACTCCTGTAGACAGAAACAGAATAGTTATTTATGCAACAAGTTCATAAAGTGGTGCTTTTTTCACGAATGAAAAAATTGACGCAAGAGCCGCAGGCATGCAAAAACTAAAACGGTGCATAAAATTGACACACGAGTGCATAAAATACTTTGTCTCACTCTAATGTCACTTTTTTAAATTATTTAACAAATAAATATTTTATGTACGAAAATCGATTTAAAAATTTTACTATCGAGTGTAAATTTGTTAAATAATTACTTTGGCTTGAAACTTTTATTGCAATAATTAAAACTTACCTTTGTTAATGGAATTGTTGACTTGCCATTGTTTGCCTCTTCGGTCATGAAATTTAAAACGTTCATAATTATTTGACGACACTGCTCACTCAACTTTCTATGAACAACTTTACTTTCTGGAGTCGCCATAACAAGTTAGTATTGCACAACCCCGGTAATCACACTTCTCTCTGAACTGTACTGTCGAAACGAAGCTTACGAATTCTGACAGCGAAGTGAGCTCTTGCAATCCGCATACGTATTTGCTACGGCGCATCGGAAGTTGCCAATCTTCCGACTGCCAAAATTAATTTGCCAACCTGTAATGTTCATGATGCCAAACGATCGGATCGACCAAATATTAGTATTGATAAAAAAAATTGATATAGTTGCAGAAACTTCAGTAAACCCTTCTTCTTCCACAGCCCAAGAGCTTCTACCTGTGGAGTCGTCATAGTACAATACACAGGGTGTTGACTCGCAAAAAAACCAATATCATATGTAACTCCTAGTTCCTCGACTTGTTTTCCTCTGAAGAACCGCATTCTCCATTTGATATTCAGAAATAATACTCTTTCGATCTAGTTCTCGTTAAAACAATATGTTTTTTTATATAAGTATAATTTATTCTTATAACTCCATTCAATTACACTATTTATATCTATTTGAAGTAAAACGCAATCTCTCACTGTTTGAATAGTTTTAAAAATTAATAAATCATCTGCAAAAAGTAAACATAGTGAATATTTCAATACGGTGGGTAGGTCATTTATAAACAGTAAAAACAGAAGAGGTCCCAGATTAGATCCCTGCGGTAAGCCTGAATTTGCATGAAACTTTCCTGATATGTTTCCATTATGCCTAACGTCTATTCTTTAAATAACTTTTAAATAACTCTAAAAAATTATCAGATAGACCAAATTTGTCAAGTTTGTATAACAGAATATCGTGATTTACTTGATCGAAGGCTTGTTAGAATATACCATGATTCGTGTACTCTCTATATTTATAAATAAATCTATTTTGTTCTCTTTCTTCAGGTTACTATAGCAACGGAATTAGGCAAAGTTGTAACAAGATTGCAGTTGGAACGTTCCGAAGTTGCTTTTTACGTATACACAAATGGTTCGCTGTTGCGGTAAGTGAACAAGTTTGAATTTCCTGGAAGCTTGTAAATACATAAAGTTAAAATCAATTAAATATGATGACGTTGCTCTTTTTATTGATTTGTCTCTCATCTCCCTTTCTTGAAGTCGTTTCTATAGTTTCATTCTTGAAACCGTGTCAAATTCTTTTTCTGAACTTCAAAATTCCAAATAGGTGTACTTTTTCTTCCTGGAATAGCTCAAATCGAATTTTGGCAGAATAAAAAACATAAATACACAAATAGGTAATGTGTTGAGTTCAGTTCAATCTATTTCTTTTCCCAGATTATTTACTTTTGTTTATGACCCATATTATTATTAGACAGTGTATGAATACGGAATCATCGACTGAATCCCAAGATATACGCGTAAAAAAAGGAGGTCTTCCTAACCTATCAAAACTGTAAATAATTGAAAGTTCCTTGTTTTATTTGAATCATATTTTAATTTAAAAGTCCCGCGGTTCAGGGAAACTTTATTTCGTTTGGAAATATTTGTAATGGGGCGTGTTCATTCTAGATAGGGCCGCATTCAGGATCACTTGTCAGGTAGTGAAACTAATAAATCCAGAAGATTAGAAGATATCAAAACACTGTCCAGAAGTTCAGAATTAATGGCTTCATACATTTTTTCATATTGGCAAGACGGTTAACCTATCATATTCAATTGACTGATAAAAGTTCTTTCCCTAATATTTTAGAACGAATCTATCAAAACGTTTTGAACTAACGGATGATGCTCTAAGAAATATGAGTAGCTGGCCACCAGTTTCTTTGACATTTGAAGGACATACAATACCTTACATGGACAAAGAAAGTTTTCAAAGGAATTTAACACATTTCAGGTAAGAACAACCGATAATTCATCTGCTTTTTGCTGCAAAATGAAACATAATTATTATTTAATATAATGTATTATATTATAATATAATACAATATAACATAATATAATATAATATAATATAATATAATATAATATAATATAATATAATATAATATAATATAATATAATATAATATAATATAATATAATATAATATAATATAATATAATATAATATAATATAATATAATATAATATAATATAATATAATATAATATAATATAATAAATTATAATATAATATAATATAATATATGAACCGCTTTGGAAATTTTTTATTTCTCGGCGTTTCGGCTTCCACTTGGAAGCCATTATCCAGAGGAGGAGGGTTAAGTTATTCTTTCAAAAATATAGGAAGTGATCCGATTCCGTAGTCTTAATCTGCCTACTCTACGCACGCCCTTCGGCTGATTCCAAAGCCACAATCTGCCCACTCCTTGGAATTTCACCGAAAAAGGAAATAATATTAAAAAATATAAAATTGCTTACCCTTTAAAACAGCGTAAACACTAACACTCTGACTACTGTCTTGAAGCCGACTGACAAATAAGGTGCGTGGGCCATGTATTTATGGGGGGACCTATTGGCGGGTTCCATCTATTTTGCGCGCGGTACGTGCGTTACTAGCGGGAGTGGTAACAGATATAGGATGTTCGTTATCCCGGGATATTTTACATCTTTAAATTGATTTTTGTATAAGCACTTAAGTATTATGTAACCCAGAGGTTTTGATTTGAAATTTCCATAGGAAGTTATTGTCATGGATGTTGGAATAATTTTAGATTTATCGACATTTAAATCATTAAAATATTTTATTGGTAAAACGCTAGATTCTGCTCCTGTGTCAAGCTTAAACATAATGTCAATGTTGTTAACAGTAATAGGTTCATACCAGCTAGTATTTTCAATATTTTGCTCATATTAATGAATAAAAATAGAATTCTCAGTACCTGCATTGTCCTTACTTACAATATCAGAATTCTGAATATTTGCATTGCCCAAAACCTGTACTTCCGATGTTACTTTCTTCTTCTTTCTGATCATTTGGCTGATATTCTTCCTGTCTCCTGTTTGTAATTAGAATAATTACCTCGTTCTTGGTACTTGTTTTGCTGCTGTTTGTCCTTGAAAAAACAAAATTTAGCAAAATGGACTCTACGTTGACAAATTGCACAGGTTTGATTTTAAGCGGGGCATTTGTTTAGGTTGATGACTGAAATCAGGTCTTCCACATTTGCGAGAAAATGCATCAACTTCATGTGTGTTCGAACAATACTTTTTATTCAGAATGACAGACCGCCAAGTGTTTTCTTTTTGAAAGTTAATTTTTTAATTTTGACGTTTTAATGTCAACTGAATGAAATTCGTTAATGTCATGTTGTACCACTAAAATAGTTTTTGTAATTCAATTAATGAGTAAAACTATATTTTCATGTTGATGTGAATACTTATTTCATCGTGGATGTTACGATGTACATAATTTTGGTCCTACGAAGCCGATATGAACTGGTAAAGTGTAAAAGTGTCTACACTTAAATATATGCAGCTAGCACCTGGCCGGTTCCGAAAGAATTTCTTTGTAGACGATAACTACAACGAAGTAAGACTGCGAACGACATAGGAGATAATTGGGTGAGCGGACTCCATTTTATATCCTATCATTTATTCATATTTTGGTAAAAGTCTAGTTTAGTGGTACAACACGGATTTTGATGAAACATTTTTTTCTGGCTAAATCGAGGTCGCTGAACACGAAAATGAAAGAAAAAAATGGGGCTCTCTTACCAAAATCGAGTTATGAATTTTTGAAGATGTGTTCAGATGAGTACTGCACTGGATTTATTGTCACATTATAACTGCAATAATGATCCGTAATAACTGCTCCACAATATTAGTGATACACTATAGTTACCTTTTACGATATTACTCTCTCACGCACATTAAAAAAAACACTGATATTGATACAAATCTCTTGTAAATTATTTTTTTAATTCCACAATTACGGTATCTTTTGACGTTTCTGTTTAATTTGACTGACATATAAGTTTCGTCTGTTTCCTCTTAGCAGTAAGACTTTTACCTACTAGCATATACAGCCATCATTAATTACTTGGAAAAAAGTTGCTGAATATTTTCGATATGTACAGATCATAGCACAGAAGATATAAACAAGTTGTACATCATAAACATACACCGGCTCTTGTGCACTTCACGACCCATGAAATTAAACAATTTTCTATAGTAGAATCGAAAGTTTACTTCAATTGGAGACATTTAACACACAAAAAAAATTGCGCACATCAGGTTATTCTAGAAGGGAAAGGGCGAAACCAATGATTATATTCCCTTCCCCTTCTTGAATAACTTGAAATCTAATACTTTGTAACGCACATCAGGTTATTCAAGAAGGAAAAGGGTGCACAAGAGCCGGTGTATGTTCATGATGTACATCTTGTTTATATCTTCTGTGCTATGATCTGTGCATATCGAAAATATGCAGTAACTTTTTTTCAAGTAACTAATGATGGCTGTATATGCTAGTAGGTAAAAGTCTTACTGCTAAGAGGAAACATACGAAACTTATTTGTCAGTCATATTAAACGGAAACGTCAAAAGATATAATAATTGTGGAATTAAAAAAATAATTTATATCAATATCAGTGTTTTTTTTTAATGTGCATGAGAGAGTATTATTGTAAAAGGCAACTATAGTGTATCACTAACATTGTGGAGCAGTTATTACGGATCATTATAGCAGTTATAATGTGACAATAAATCCAGTGCAGTACTCATCTGAACACATCTTCAAAAATTCATAACTCGATTTTGGTAAGAGAGCCCCATTTTTTTCTTTCATTTTCGTGTTCAGCGACCTCGAATTAGCCAGAAAAAAATTTTTCATCAAAATCCGCGTTGTACCACTAAAGTAGATTTTTTCCCATATTTTCGTGTTATTGAGAATACTTTGTACTTGGCATTGACATTATTTGGCTGATGAAACAGCTTGAATACCTGCTGTCCAAATATAATATTCTGAATAGTTATACTGTTCTGTAGATTTTTATAGGTACCGTCGCGATTTTTTATATTATCTAAACAGTCACCTTGATTCTGTAATTTGTTCTCAGATTCAAAAAACGTCTTAATACTATTAATTGTCACAATGAAGGCACAGTTAAACATTTTGACCAAAAAAAGAGGCCAAATTAAAGCATCATTAACTAGATTTGAGACTTTTCTAAACAGTATAGATGTAAATAATTTAAATGAAGATATAGTCAAGGAATTAAGTAACAGACTAGACATAATAAAAGGGTGTTTCGATACGTTCAATGAAATTCAAAACGAAATGGACATACTTAATCCTGATTGCGACACAAGTGAAAATGAAAGATCATTTTTTGAAAATTTGTTCTTTTCCACAACTTCAAAAGCGGATGTTGTAATTGATAATTTTCATAAAAAATTATGTGAAAGAAAAAATAATAACCCTTCTGAAAATGGCTCTGTGATCAGCTCAGGGAGTGTTCACCGTAATATCAAACTTCCAACTATTAAACTGCCAATTTTCAACGGAAAATATGACAGATGGTTGGAATTTAGAGATTTGTTCCACGCACTTGTAGACGGCAATCACTCATTGAGTAATATTGAGAAATTCTATCATTTAAAAACATCTCTAGGGGACGAACCGCGCAAAATTATTGCTAAATTAGACATGACTTCCGAAAACTACCAAGTGGCGTGGCAGTTATTAAAGGGTCGATATGAAAATAAAAACCTCATGATACATAACCATATTAAAAGTATTTTTGAAAGACCTAAAATACAAATAGAGTCACATAGCGAACTTCGCAACCTAACAGACACGATTAATGATCATTTACTCACATTAAAATCACTAGGCGAAAATATAGAAGCGTGGGATCGTTTAATCATTTATATCATTACTCAAAAAATCGATGCAATTACACGACGTGAATGGGAATCCTACAAAATACAAAATGAATTACCAACGATGGTAGACATGCAAAATTTTCTGAATGAACGCTGTCAAATACTAGAAAAATTAAGTTCCGACAATCCAAATAAAAACAAAAATACCGGGATCATGAAATACGATAAATTCAAAAAACAAAATGCAAGTTACTCTTTGTACAGCGATGAGGTTAAATGTTATTTTTGTAATAATAATCATACGATGTATGTATGCGAAGCATTTTTAAAATACTCAATACCTGATAGAATCGCTGAAGCTAAAAAACGAAACCTGTGTTTGAATTGTTTTAGCCCAAAACATAAGACAGAAAAATGTCAATTTAGAAAGTGCATTAAATGTCGGCAAAAACATAATGTACTCATACATTTGGATAATAATAATCAAGCATCCAGTCAGACAAACGCCATAACAGAAGAGTCGCACGTCAGTGATTCAAATTCAGTGTCTGCAACTCACTATACATCCTACGACGCCTGCTTTATTGTTCGACCAGTGGCGTTCCAAGTACTTTTATCAACGGCTATAGTTAATGTAAAAGCTAATAACAATACATTTAAAGCTCAAGTTCTCTTAGATAGCGGATCCCAGAGTAACTTTGTGACTGAATCCTTTTGTAATAAAGCGGGAGTGGCTATGCAACCTGTTATACATACTGTGAAAGGAGTGGGTGAAGGTTTGATTAACATCAAAAATCAAACACAGTTCGAAATTATGTCTTTGCATAACAGTTTTAATGTAGATATAAATTGTTTAGTTATTAACCAGATAACAGGTAAATTGCCAAAAGCATCGTTTGATAATAAATGTTTAAATATTCCCAATAATCTAAATTTAGCTGATCCAACATTTAATGAAACCAGTGAGATTGATATACTTATAGGTGCACATATATTTTGGCAAGTTCTAACTGTAGGTCAAAGAACTTTAGGAACAAATCTGCCTATGCTACACAATTCTAAGTTTGGATGGATAATAGCTGGGAATATTGGATGTAAGTCTGACACTTCTGTAACATATTTAGCCACTGACAGTGATAAGGAAATAAATAACTTGGTATCAAAATTCTGGACTTTAGAAAACGTAAATAATAACCATAATAAATCAATAACGTCGAAAGATAATCGATACTGTGAAGAATATTTTGAAAGAACAACAACCAAAGATGAAACAGGTAGATTCGTTGTAAGAATTCCCTTCAAAGATAACCTCTCAGAACTAGGCAGGTCAAAAGATATTGCAAAGAGTAGATTTTTTAATTTAGAAAAACGATTAATAAAAAACCGTGAGTTACGCGAACATTATATCCACTTCATGGAAGAATATAAAAATCTAGGGCATATGTCGGAACTCTCAGAAGACGAATCTGAGAAAGATGACGGGTATTTCATACCACATCATGCCGTTCTAAAATCTTCGAGTCTTACAACAAAATGTCGTGTTGTTTTTAACGCGAGTTGTCCTACTGACAGTGGACTGTCACTTAACGATGTCCAATACGTAGGACCAGCACTGCAAAATGACATTTTTGACATCCTTGCGAGATTTAGAACTCATAAATTTGTAATAGCCGGTGATATATCTAAAATGTATCGTCAGATTTTGGTAAATCCTTCAGATCAGTGTTATCAAAAAGTATTTTGGAGATCAGATATAAACAAACCACTAAAAACTTATTTACTCAGAACAGTCAGCTACGGTACAGCTGCTGCTCCTTATCTAGCTGTAAGAACGCTATTACAGATAGCTAATGAAAACGAGAAAAATGCTCCTGTAGTGAGTTCTATTATAAAAAACGACTTTTATATAGATGATCTTTTAACGGGAGCTAACACCCAAAACGAAATAGTACAAATTCAAAAAGACATTTCAGAATTACTTAAGAAGTCAGGTTTCGAACTCAGAAAATGGTTGTGTAACGACAATTCAATCTTACATAAATTTTCTGTTAATACTACTTTAGAAACAAACTTTATTACTATCGGAGACAACGAAAATAATAAAACCCTTGGCATATACTGGAATGCCAGCAACGATTTTTTACAATACTCAGTTTCCACGGCCCATGATCATACTGTTACCAAGCGGAATATATTGTCCGTAATCTGTCAGATATATGATCCATTAGGACTGATAAACCCTATTATCGTTTTCGGAAAACTGTTTATCCAAGAGCTCTGGAAGTTGAAACAATCTTGGGACGCAGAAGTTCCTGAGCCATTGAAACAAAATTGGTTAAAATTCCAAGAAAATCTAATTCAAATAAACAATTTCAAAATTCCTCGAAATTGTGTCTGCTCTGAATACTCCGTTATAGAAATCCATGGGTTTTCCGATGCGAGTGAGAAAGCCTATGGAGGAGTTCTTTATATAAGATGTTTAATAGCCAATCGTGGATATTTTGTTAGTCTACTATGTTCAAAGTCGCGAGTAGCTCCTCTAAAGCAAATAAGCCTTCCCCGGTTGGAATTATGTGGTGCTGTCCTATTAGCTAATTTAATGGATAAAGCTTGTAATACACTGAAAATTGATTTTCATAATACGTTTTATTGGACAGACTCAACAATCACTCTATCATGGATCAAAGCCGAACCCACCGTATGGAAAACATTCGTTGCTAATAGAGTCAGCGAAATTCAAAACTTGTCTGATGTTAACAATTGGTATCATGTCAGAGGGACAGAGAACCCCGCAGATCTTCTATCCAGAGGTGTTCTTCCTCAAAATCTAGAGTTTTGCACACTATGGTGGCATGGCCCACCATTCTTATTAACCGACAACACTTCTTGGAATGGTACCAGCAAAATCAATTACGATATAGATATTCCTGAAAGAAAAACAGTATCTTCAGCCCTGATAACAGTTTCTAACTTCGATTGCATTCTAGCTTTAATTAACCATATCTCAAATTTCTCCAAATTACTGCGAATAACTGCATTTGTTCAAAGATTTATCTATAACATTAAATCACAAAATGTCGCACGGCATCTAGGCTCGTTAAAAATTTCTGAGCTGGACAATGCACTTCTTCTTCTAATCAAAACTGTTCAGCTGAACTGCTTTCGTAAAGAATATCTCTGCTTACGCAACGGAAAAGATCTTCCCAAAGATAGTAAAATCTTGAACTTAAAACCATTTCTTTGTAATGAAATTATTCGAGTCGGCGGGAGACTTGTTAATTCTGAAGGTTCGTTTGATAAGAAACATCAAATCCTTCTACCAAAAAATAATCATTTAACGGAAATTCTAATAAGAAATTACCATATAAACTTGTTGCATTGCGGTTCGCAAATGTTATTATGTTCAGTTCGCGACAGGTTCTGGCCCATTGACGGCAGAAATATTTGCAAAAAAATCATACGCACTTGTATGAAATGTTTTCGCGTAAAACCCATTCCAACTAATTATATAATGGGTAATCTACCTCCTAATCGTGTTAATCCATCCTTCCCGTTTCTCAATGTCGGCATAGACTATGGAGGTCCGTTTCTAATTAAAGACCGAAGAGGCCGCGGATGCAAAACTTCGAAATGCTACATTTCCTTGTTTGTATGCATGTCTAGTAAAGCAATCCACCTTGAGTTGGTTACAGGCCTTACTACCGAAGCCTTCATAGCTTGCTTCAAACGTTTTATGTCACGAAGAGGTAAACCACAGAATATATATTCAGACAATGGTTCGAACTTTGTTGGAGCCAAAAACACAATAAATGACTTGTATACCTTTTTAAGCCAGGAATCTGAAACAATTAGTAGTATATTATCTACAGATCGAGTAAAATGGCATTTTATCCCAGCCAACTCACCCTCTTTCGGTGGACTGTGGGAAGCAGGTATCAAAAGCTGTAAGTTTCATCTTAAAAGAGTAATTGGTGACTCCACCTTTACTTATGAGGATTTTTCTACTGTTCTTTGCCAAGTGGAAAGCATTCTCAATTCTCGTCCATTATGCCCGCTTTCCAATGATCCTCAAGACTTAGTCCCACTTACTCCCGCTCATCTCCTGATTGGTCGCTCACTAATCGCTATCCCCGAGGAAGATCTAACGTCAGTCCCGTCAAACCGATTAAATCAGTACCAACACATACAAGTCGCAGTGCAGTCTTTCTGGAAACGATGGAGTAAAGAATATCTATCCGAACTCCAAGTGAGAACGAAGTGGAAATCTTCCACCAACGTCCAGATAAAACCTGATCTGCTAGTGCTGCTTAAAGACGACAAGCTACCACCCCTCAGATGGTCTCTGGGGCGGATCGTCAACACATACCCTGGAGACGATGGAGTTGTTCGAGTTGTAGACGTCCAAACTGCTAATGGACTTTATCGTCGTGCCGTAAATCGGCTGTGTATTCTTCCTCATGAACTTTAGTTGAAAACAGTGTTTCAAGGTGGCCGGGATGTTCGAACAATACTTTTTATTCAGAATGACAGACCGCCAAGTGTTTTCTTTTTGAAAGTTAATTTTTTAATTTTGACGTTTTAATGTCAACTGAATGAAATTCGTTAATGTCATGTTGTACCACTAAAATAGTTTTTGTAATTCAATTAATGAGTAAAACTATATTTTCATGTTGATGTGAATACTTATTTCATCGTGGATGTTACGATGTACAATGTGCTTATTCTGTACCATTATTCAATAATTCAACATGTTTCATTGTAACTTCAATACTCCTACAAAATTCAAGCTCGTGTCTAATGACATTGATGGTTCTCTTAGCAAGTGCCTTTGAACCTGTTTATCCAGAACACCCAGTACCATTCTGTCTTTTACCATTCATTCTGTATAGCTAGTTTTATACTGATCCTTGTCACATACAAACGAACAGTTGGCAGCTTGCTTTTTCAATTGAGTTCAAAAGGAATCTATATTTTGACATTCTATTTGCTGGATGTTGTTAAATTCAAATGTTTCCATACTTACATTTCTTTTGGGTAAGAAATGATCATCAAAACAGGACAACACATCATCTTGTTTTGAAGTTTTTGTTGCTTCAAATGTATTATAGATATCCAAGAATACTCAACAGTAGAGCTACTTTAACCTTTTCGTCTGCAGTACTTTTTCCTGAAGCTGACAAAAATATTCCAAATATTTGCTTCCATTTTGGCCATTCATGCGGCTCCTGTACATTAAACGCTTCCGCGGGCTCAAAGTATTCCATTTTTTACTACATTTTCTATACTTTGGCACGATTTTCTCATTTTTAATTTTCTTTATATTTATTGGAGAGAAAATGGCTTCTGTTTAACTTATAATTCTTCTTTTATTTAAGCTTTCAACAATTTTCCGCTACACACTTGACACCATGTTTTGTTGTTTATTGTTCTGTTTTAGGTTTTATTTGTTTTAATGACACTATATTTATTTCCTAGTAGATTTTATTTGGGTTTTGTTACAAGTTTTCATTATATATCTGGTTCACAAGCTACCATCTTCTTATATCCGTCCTTCTTCTTCTTTTTTATCTCCGACAGGACCAAACTAACCCGCAAATAACTTGACACTATGGAACAGATCACTTCCTAGATGAATTAACGAATAACTTAACCCCTCCGCTTCAAAGTAGAAGCCGAAACGTCGAGAAATTGCAAATATAAAACTAGTGAATATTGGGCAATTGCAGCAAGAAAATGGAAGAGGTATACTCTTAGCGGAAAATGTCCAAGCTTTCGAGGATGATTATCCTCATCATCAGGGAGACTAAAATGAAAAACAACAGGGAAACTATTTCAGTTCCTTCCCGGCGTTCAACATAGTAACGCATGAAGATGAATTTATTTATTTCATTTTATAAAATGTTGCGATATTTTCACTTGGTGTTGTAATGCGGTTGGTTGTGTTTCCGTTAACTCAATTCCTGTAAAACATTTCACAATTTACAATCTGTAGTTTACTATTTTACAACTTGATGGAGTCTAACCTCACTTCGGAGGTAAGTGTACACACGTGGTTTTGAACTTTAATTCAAATTATTCTTTATTGACCACAGTATTTAACTGTTGTTTTTCATTTTAGTCTCCCTGATGATGAGGATAATCATCCTCAAAAGCTTGGACATTTTCCGCTAAGAGTATACCTCTTCCATTTTCTTGCTGCAATTTCCCAATATTCACTAGTTTTATTCCTAACTACTCAGCAAAGACTATCCTCCTTTCGTATATATATATATATATATATATATATATATATATATATATATATATATATAATGTTTATAGTAGGTATACCAGAATGATGGTTCGTAATTGGAAATGGAGATTGCGCCAGTTAGCGTCTGATGGTGCGTACAGATACACGAACCAAATATCAGCGCTGCCGGTTGTTATATTTCGTTCAGTTTAGAGACTCCGCACTAGAGGGTATTTCTCCGTCCTGACGAGATCCAAATATATCGAGACCGGTCGGCGGCTTATGCTTTTCTCCTTGCAATTGCGAACCAACAGAGACAACGGTATCGGTATCGATAAAAAAATCGATCAACGTCACGTTCTTCGAAGGGGATGTAATTCAATATTCGTCTCGTCATTAGCCAGGAAAGTAGTTGTTTTCTCCTTCGAGAAACGGTCAGACTTTTGCATGGAAATTATGTTTTTTTTAAAGAAATTTATTTTCATTTACAGAGAAAACATTCTAAATTCCGAAGACAGTTCAATCAAAGATGTTGTTAGTTGGTATACGTCGCTTAATGCTGCTCTCCTGGAACATCTCACGCAACAAATTAAAGAAAACGACAATAGCGGAGTATGGAGGTAATATGTTCCAGATTAGAAAATAAATTGGATAGTCAATTGTAAATATTACGAGGAATTGTACATTTCGCAATTTATTATCAGCTTCCCCCTTCTTTTTTCTATTCGAAATTTCGTGTGGTGATAAATAACAGTTGATTAATACAAGGCGTTTCGAAATAAGGCGCTCCCATTGTTATAATAGGTGGAACACACAAAGTGTGAATGTTTTAACTTAAAATTTAATTGTCTGGAAATACAACAACCAAATAAGGAAAATTTTCTGCATGGAATTATTTTTTTTTCATTAGTAGAGACTATCTAGGTGAATTGCTCTCATCGTAAATGAATTTCTCTGTATTTGAGAAGTTATTTCTGTGTCGTTTGCAAACGTACAAATTTGCAATTTGTTCAGTGATATTGTAATGATGTTCAAGATACATTTTCAATGCCCAACTCATTTTTAGGTATTTGCTAGCCTTTAAAAATTTACTTAAAAGTATAGAGAGCACAGGAATTTCCATGGTTTACGGAGTAAATTATTTTGGACAAGGATATCTACAAAAACAGAATTACATAAATTATATAACCCACGATGCCATTGCCAAAGATTTGCTCAACACCTCGTTAAATTATGTCTCCCAAATGAAAGAGGAATACCAAGAATCAACGATAATTATGCGAAATTATGGTGATATTAAGAGAAAGTAAGTTTAAAACGAAAATTTCTTCATAAAACTTGTGATAGAGGGGACCCAATATAACACCAGTATAGTTCTTTCAAGATATTTCGTATTTACTCATATAAACATCGAGTACTTACCTGTAATAATACTTAGTAGGTAGTTGATAATCCCAAACAAGTAGTACTGGTAAGTACAGCTTGGCAAACGTAGGAAGACCCCTGAAATTTTGATGCGCCGTAGACAAGCCACATTACCTAGTAAATGCAGAGAGCTCATTTTTAAATTATAATCGTGCACTTCGTATCGTTGGTATAGTCTCAGACAACAGTTGTAAATATTTTAGTTGGTATATTATTCAAAAGTGATTTTATATATATATATACAAATCAGTTTACAACGTTCTCCGCCGTTTTCTGATTTCCAGTCTTCATTGTTCTCGATCGTTCCAGAGATTCTCATCTACTCCTCTTTCTCTGATGCCTCTATCTATTCCTTCTCTCCAACTCAGTCTGGGTCTTCCTCTCTTTCTTCTTCCCTGTGGTGTCCAATGAAGTATTTTCTTTGGGATTCTGTCTTCAGCCATTCTTTGAACGTGTCCATACCATCTAAGTTGGTTAATTTGTATGTCTTCCGTCATTTTGTGTTTAACATCCATAATTTCTCGAATTCTCTCATTTCTCACTCTTTCCAGTTTTGAGTTTCCGGCGGCGCGTCTCCAATAATCCATCTCGGTGGCTTCAATAGACTTACGAGTTTTTTCCTTTAGAGGCCACACTTCACTACCATAGCTGATGACACTTTTCACTATGCTGTTGTAAATTCTATGCTTATTTTGTTTTGATACTGCCTTATCCCACAAAATACTGTTCAGTTGTCTAATTGCTTGTCTTCCTTGGTTGTTTCTGTGTTTGATTTCTTCATCCAAATTACCGTCATTAGTGATGTGTATTCCAAGATATTAGTATTTTTTACAGTGTTTTATCTGATGTTGTTGTTCCAAGATAAGGTCCTGTTGTTCTCCACCAATGCACATATATTCCGTTTCCTGAAGAATTACCTCCAGCCCCCACTTATCGTATTCTTCAATTAATTTACGGGTCATGTATCCTAAGTCGTCGTAGTCTTGAGCTAGGACTATTTGATCATCAGCGAAGCAGAGAGTATATAGTATGTGATCGTTCAATGGTATTACCATCTGTTCGCACTTTCTTTTCCATGTTTTCAGAGCTTGTTCTAAATAGATTTTAAACAAAGTTGGTGACAAGCAACAACCCTGCTTGAGACCCTTGTTAATGCTGAACCCCTTTGATAATGTCTGCCCTTTCTTTATTTAGCTTGTGTTTTCTTTATAGAGTTCTCGAACAGCTTTTATCAATGTTACGCTAATATTGGTTTTCTCGAGAGCCTCTAAGAGTTTTAGTTGGGGTACACTATCGTACGCTTTTTTGAGGTCTACGTAAATGAGGTGTATTTCTTGATTCCGTGCCGTTTTTTTAATTATCTGTGTTATTGTGAATAAATGATCCACACTGGATCTACCAGCTCTAAATCCAGTTTGTTCTTCGGCCTCACTATCACAATATTCATCCTCAATTCTCTTTTTCAATAGCTTACCATAGACTCTCGGAATAGTACAAAGCACATAGATTCCTCTATAATTATCACACACGTCTCTACTTCCCTTCTTATGTATCGTTGTTATGTACGACGTTTTCCACTCTTCTGGCAAACTTTCTCCATTACTGCATTTCTGGAACAGGCAGGCTGTCGATATAGCTTTTCTGTACCGTGTTTAAGTAACTCCGGGGGGATATTATCGGGGCCAGGAGATTTTCTGTTTTTCAGTGCTTGATAAATCAGTTTTACTTCTTTGGTGTTGATTCTAAGTGGGGATGCTGTGGTTCGTATTTGAGTGTCGGATTGTGCCTGTTGTAGTTGCTGATATTGTGTCCCTTGTTCAGTCAGCAGTTTCGCGAAGTATTTATCCCATTCTTCTAACGTTATTGGTGAGATAATATCTTTTATCTTTTGTTGACGAAGAGATCTTAACATTTTCCAGCTTTTGGTACTTCTACTACCTCCCAGGTATGTATTGAGTCTTGTGCAGTTTCTTTCCTAGCTTTCGTTACGCTGTGCGTACCTTCCTTTGGGCTGTTTTGAATTATTTTTTATCTTGATCCGACTTTGGGTTGAGGAATCTGTTGTATTTGTATCTCTTTATTTTTATCATTTCTTCTATTTCTTCATCCCACCAATATGGTGATCTTCGATTGGGCTTTCCGTATTCTCCCAGGGCTTCCAGTGCGGCGTCTTTCAAGCATCTTTTAAGATACTCGTATTGATCTTCTGTGTTTTCAAAGCTTTCTTGTATGAGTTTTTCATCAAGTCGTTTTATGTAAAATTCCTTTACGCTATCTTGGTTAAGGCTATCTAGGCTGTACCTGATTTCTGTATTTTTTGTTATTGTTCGCTTGTATCTTTTCCTTTTTCCTTTGTTACACGGAAGGGTAGTATTTTGGATTTGACAAGATGGTGGTCACTTCCACACGCCGCGCCTCTATAGGCTCTAACGTCCTGTATTTTTAGTGTTGTAGTTTGCCGGACTATCACATAATCTATGATAGTTTTTAGGTTTCTAGAGTGTTGCACCCAGGTATACTTATGTATTTCTCGATGTTGAAAAAAGCCGTTCAGAATTCGCAGGTTGTTTTGGTTGCACATATTGATGAGTCTATTTCCATTGTCATTTACAGTGTCTTCTCCGAATTGTCCCACTATTTTATCAAAAGTGATTTTGCCAAACAAAATGTCGTTTAAAAGTAAGGTGAAAAATGAAGTTTTAACAAGTCAAAGTTGGGAAATTATAAACAATGTATTAAATTTTTTTGAGCAAGAAGCAGAAGCTGGAACTCCCAAAATAAACATCTCTAAGATATGTTCAATTTTTTAATATAGTTCTAAACCTTTCATTAATCTTACGATTTCACTTCTTCATAATATTTTAAACAATTGAAGCCTTTGGTGCAAAAAGATACTAACTGAAAATTTCTGGTAGGTTAGGTTAGGCTGTTTAACATATTTTGAACACAATATTTTTTATAATGAATTTTTTTATTCTTCTTAAAATACAATATTTAAATCTTCAAGAACGTGTCGCTGCAGCCACTGGTGTGAGTCTTGAAACGATTAAGCGAATAAAAAAAGCAACAAAGTTGATATTGGTGAAATACCGATGTTTTCAACACCCAATAAAGAGAGGATCTCGAGAAAATTTCCAGTTGCGCTTGATGAACAAGATCGTGCGCAAAACAATCCGTAAATCTTCATGTTACAAAAAAGTCCGTACCAACTTTAAAGTCAATCCATAAAAAATATTGCGAAGAAATGGACTAATAGGGAAGTAAAGAGACATTAAGGAAAGATACCTATAAGACAGGTTTTTGTTAGCGTAAAATGATAAATAATCGTCCAATCTTAATGCAACGGCAATCCATTCGACATTTAAGAATACAATTTCTAAGACTAATGCAGTTATATAGAGAGAAAAAGCGTCTTATCGTTTACATGATGGATCAAAAAACCTATTTCCAAAGCCGCTCGTCTTATAATAGTTACGTCTTAACTGTTCTGTACAAAGTTTTCTTGAATGGAACAAAGATGGCCTAGCAAAATACTATTATTCGGAACAGTAGTGGGCGATAAACAGTTAAAACGTATTCGAATGGTGCTCGTGGGTTCGATGAGAGAGCGTAATTTACAGGAAAAATTTCAAAACCTGCGATATGAGAGAAATTATAAATGAGGTATTTTCAGAGGCAAGGTGGCTGTGGAGAGTAGGGATACTCTCACTGAAATGCGTTTATTATGGTAACCAGTTTATTTGCATCTTTTGACCAGCATATGTGATCAAAAGAATGAAAAAGCTTATACTATTGTAATAAATACCAATAAGAAACATGGGGAGAATCATCCTGTATAACAAATTACTTTTTACATTGTAACGTTTAAACTATAGAAAGCGGTCATTCACATTCATACAATGAATAAAATACTTATCTAAGCGTTTGTCTGGCTGAATAAAAGTAAAACAAATAATATTTTAACCGGAAATAATAATTGCGTCAAAATAACGAAATTTTGCGGACTCAAATAAAAGTCCAAGTGTTAATCGAACGATAAGTTCCACCAATCAAAAAGTAACAGGTACAAAAAAAATGAAAGATCGCTGACAAAGGACAAATGCCGACACTTCGAAAGGGTAAGAATTGAAGTGGCAGTTGGTAAAAACTCGCGGTTGGGAACGGTCCAGTTTTCTTTTGGGGTTTCGCGAATAACGGTTCTTGAGGAGTCCTGAGTTTCAGTAATTTATAATTAAAGTAGTGTTCTAGCAATCAGGTATAATTAATTTTTTATTTTTTTTCTCCAAGAGGGAAAAACAGATTACAAGGGAGCGTCTACTGTACGCGCTCTGAAAGGGTTTCTTTATTTGTTCGAAACGCGAATCATGTCCGTCGGCGTTTTTGTGAACACCCAGTCAGGGAATTGGTAAGTCTGATTTCAAAATTATACTAACTGTGTATTATGACTTTTTTGTAGTTTGGTTAGATTATTAACATTGCCAGCCCGCTTCCTATGATATTATATTTATATAATTTATTGTTTGTATGATAGTTCATATCGTATACTAGGATTTAATGGTGATATCTCACCGTATGAATTAGGAATCGGGAGCGCATTTGAGGTTTAATATTAAATTGTTGATATCAAAGTTCATATATAGGGTACGCGAAAATATGCAGTTTTCTCCCGATCCCATTTCTGGCGTTATTTAATTACAGTCACAAGGCACTTTATGCGATTGTTCCTGACGCTTTGTAAATTTGGTGCAATTATTTCTATTTTTCTTATATTTTTTTTACGATTTCTTAAACGAGTTTAATAAAAAAAATATAAGAAAAAAAAATACCTAACCTATACACATAAGATCTACACCTAAAATTTTCCCTCAACACACCCCTCTAACTGACGTAACCCCATAATACAAGACCTCTCATTACCAACGACAACTGGTAGCAGCGGAGGCCGAAGCCAGCTCTTTCGGACATTTCTCACAGGAGCCGTCGACTCCTATTTCCCACGGAAACGTGGGTGGTGACAGCCAGCTACGCTGCCTTCTCGGTCCATTGGGGACATTTTGACAGCAGAGTTATATATATTTTTTTAGGTTATTACACTGGTGAGAGAATTTTGTTTTATTTAGATATTTTAATACATAATTATCTTGAAACACAGCTTTCAAAAAAAAATGTATATATATTGCTAGGAAAACGAAGAACAAGTTAATAGTACATATAAGTATCTGACAAATTTAGAAATTATTTAGAATTTAGAGTATAAATAACAATTTATATTGAAAGTGAAAATAGGAAATAAAGAGTCTAGTTAGTTCAATTCTATTCGCAGTATCAAGTTACAAAACATAGTTAGGTGTCATCCTACTACCTTATGTAAAATGCTATTATTAGAAATAATATTAGTACTTTGAAAAAAATATAACGACACAATTTTGATGTCTATGGTAAGAAAATAAACACAACAAGGACGTAGTAATTGTCATACAAAACCGAGCATTTAATAGTACAGAACCGGCTTCATATATTCTAATTAAGCAAATATACAAAGTTATAGAAATTAGGTTCTGTATAAATTCAAAATACCTTAAAAAAAATGAAATACAACTCTGAAGGTACATATCCTCAAAAACCGTAACATAGGCGAAACCCAACCAAACCAACTCACAACCCCCTTCCCCATATTTTTGATTTTTTTTTCAGAAGATTTGTCAAAAGGTAAGATAGTTTAGTGCTGTGTGCTTTTTAAAGTAAATATACCAAACTACAAAAAAATGCCTACTAACAGTAATATAGGTGCTAATCAACAAACTTCAGAAGCAGCCGTAGAAAAAAAAATATAAGAAAAATAGAAATAATTGCACCAAATTTACAAAGCGTCAGGAACAATCGCATAAAGTGCCTTGTGACTGTAATTAAATAACGCCAGAAATGGGATCGGGAGAAAACTTGAGAAACCCCTTTTAAATCAACGCCAATGACTCGCAGAATAAAAATAAATATTTAAAAAAAATGTTCGCCAGAACCTGCATATTTTCGCGTACCCTATATATGAACTTTGATATGAACAATTCAATATTAAACCTCAAATGCGCTCCCTATTCCTAATTCATACGGTGAGATATCACCATTAAATCCTAGTATACGATATGAACTATCATACACACAATAAATTATATAAATATAATATCATAGGAAGCGAGCTGGCAATGTTAATAATCTAACCAAACTACAAAAAAGTCATAATACACAGTTAGTATAATTTTGAAATCAGACTTACCAATTCCCTGACTGGGTGTTCACAAAAACGCCGACGGACACGATTCGCGTTTCGAACAAAAAAAGAAACCCTTTCAGAGCGCGTACAGTAGACGCTCCCTTGTAATCTGTTTTTCCCTCTTGGAGAAAAAAAATAAAAAATTAATCATACCTGATTGCTAGAACACTACTTTAATTATAAATTACTGAAACTCAGGACTCCTCGCGAAACCCCAAAGGAAAACTGGACCGTTCCCGACCGCGAGTTTTTACCAACTGCCACTTCAATTCTTACCCTTTCGAAGTTTCGGCATTTGTCCTTTGTCAACGATCTTCCATTTTTTTGTACCTGTTACTTTTTGATTGGTGGAACTTATTGTTCGATTAACACTTGGATTTTTATTTGAGTCCGCAAAATTTCGTTATTTTGACGCAATTATTATTTCCGGTTAAAATATTATTTGTTTTACTTTTAATCAGCCAGACTAACGCTTAGATAAGTATTTTTTTCATTGTATGAATGTGAACGACCGCTTTCTATAGTTTAATCGTTACAATGTAAAAAGTAATTTGTTATACAGGATGATTCTCCCCATGTTTCTTATTGGTAATTATTACACTATAAAAAATTAAATTAGTGTTTTAAATGAAACTCGACGTTTCTAGCTAATTCCACAATATAATTAAAAATGTTGAAAATTCTAAAAAATTGACAATTGTTTCGATAACTGAATATCATCGTCAGAATGACAGGAGTTACATTTCATTTGATGCCTACCTGATGATTAGTAGTTATTTTTGGCTAGACCAAGAAGTGACCTACCTTGTGATTGACTTAATATATGTTAATAGAAAAAAGAAGAAGATGTGATATTACAAATATTGAAGCTTAGATATTATTAGCCCTATGGTGATATCCTGGATATCATTTTTCCAATTAAGATCAGTATAACTGTGCAATGATATAGAAAACCAGGAAAACTATATCTGCTGATTTTTACAATTATCACTTAAGAAAACAGTTTAATATTGGAGAACTCCCTAGATTTATCTGTTAATTGACGACTTCATATTGTGGGTTTCTTAAGTGTCTTCTAATTTCCAACTCTTTCAAGGAAATTGGAAGACACTTAAGAAACCCACAATATGAAGTCGTCAATGAATAGATAAATCTAGGGAGTTCTCCACTATTAAACTGTCTTCTTAAGTGATAATTGTAAAGATCAGCAGATATAGTTTTCCTGGTTTTCTATATCATTGCATAGTTATACTGATCTTAATTGGAAAAATGATATCCAGAATATCACCATAGGGCTAATAATATCTAAGATCCAATATTTGTAATATCACATCTTCTTTTTTCTATTAACATATATTAAGTCAATCACAAGGTAGGTCACTTCTTGGTCTAGCCAAAAATAACTACTAATCATCAGGTAGGCATCTAATGAAATGTAACTTCTGTCATTCTGACGATGATATTCAGTTCTCGAAGCAAGTGTCAATTTTTTAGAATTTTCAACATTTTTCATTATATTGTGGAATTAGCTAGAAACGTTGAGTTTCATTTAAAACGCTTATAATATAAATAAGTACACACCTCGACGATGCTATGAATACATACATAAAAATAAAAAACAAATTATCACTCTACACTACAAACGCGGGGAAAGTGAGTGTATAGAAAATATAAATAACTAGTGTCTAGAACAGAATACGTCACAAAAATAACGGAAAACAAGTGTGTAGAAAGCGATGACGACCTAACATAGACAGACAACAAAGACCAAGAAAAGTGTCTATAATTCAACATCGTCACTGAGCCAAGCCAACTATCAATTCCTGGCTGTCGCAGCAAAAATACAAACAGAACTTCAACCTCGGACAGAATCAGCAATAATAAGAGATACAAACATACCGACATGAAGGAAGACACTATTGGTTATAAATTAAGCAATAGTACCTCCGACAACTCTAACATATCACTGACAAAAAAACAACCACTGAAAATTACTATAACGCAGGCATAGGTGCACAAACAGACCAACGTATCATGAGCACAGGAGATTAAAATAATGATAACACCTCTTCTAAACTCCATCAAAAGTGCTTTTGAAATTAAATATACTGCAAGCTCTGCAATAATATTTACAAAATACGTCGCAGACTTCGAACACCTTAAGAAAACAATACTCCACGAAAAAGTCCGTTTCCCTACACATTCTAGAAAAGAGAACAAAACTCACACTTAGCGGAAGGTCTCCTAATTATTAAGATGCAAGATGAACTAAAATATATAAAAGAGCACTCACGCATATTTATAGAATGGCCACAAAAGGAAGACCACTCCATTTAGTAGTCACAGAACCAAAAAGTACACTTGATTACTTAAACAAAAATGTAAATATTCTAGAACACACCAGAGTTCATTGAGAGCATCGAAGGCAAACCAAGCCAATTATCCAATGCCACATATATCAACTCTGTGGTCATGCCACATCAAACTGTGGCAGAGCCCCAAGATGCCTTAAATGTGCGGAATCCCATATCATTCCTGAATGCCCGAAAGACAGGTCCATGCCCGTAAAATGCGCAAATTGCAAAGGAGATCACCCGGCCAACGCATAAATACGTCCTGAATGGACTAGATCGAAGCAAGATCAAGGAACATAAACACGAAACAAACGGGACCACAAAATCCATCCCTGCTCCCGTCCCTACTATCAATCCATCAATCCATGGACCAAAAAAATACATTCAGATAACCAATAATTGCATAGCTTACTATACAAACCAACATCCCGATCAATTCTCATCAATAATACACCTAATAGCAGCCTCAAACAAAACACAAATGAAGAAGCAACTAACGAAATGTACAAACTCGCCCAACTAAATAATATATTTAAAGAGTTACACAAAGTAATCAACTTGGACGTTAGAAAAATGTACGATTTTCAACAACGTTGTTGCTGGAATAGATCAATATAACATCTAGGCAGGTAGGTGGTAAAAGATTACTCCAAAAACGAAATCATCTCAAAATAATATTCTGTAACAAACATGGAGTTCTTAACAAACTCCACCTAATTAGACATTTTCTAGACATTCATGAACCAGATATCTTCTTTCTAATCGATAAGCTCCTTAAACCAACAAAAATATTAACTACAGTAACTCCAAAAACAAACATACAAATTAAAAAGTACAACGATATACATAAATGAAGACTTTACTAGAGAAGTACTAATACAAAGTAAAGAACTCAGATCATACATAAAACAAGCAAGGAAGGATACCAAGCGAATCTAAATTATAACAGACTGTGGATAAACGGAATGGCTTACTCATTAAATGAATTAAAATAAAACATGCAAGGTAAGGATACAGTTAGACCATCAGGTTCCAAACTCAAAGGAAGAACATTCAGCAATAGATTAATGGCCAAAGAAGAAGAGGATATTGATAAAAAAGAACTAGAAAAATGTTTAAAAATCTTACGGATATAAAAAAAGGAAAAAACTAGCAACAAAAGTAGCTCAAGAGGATCGAAACATTGTAAAAATGATCACGGCGAATAACAAGGAAGGAAAAGTAACTAGAACTGTAACAAAAATTAAAATGAGAACTCATAGCAAAAAAGAAGATATAGACAGTAAATGGAAGATAATTGAAAATAGCACTTGTGACTCTGAGAAAGAAAGTGTCAAGCGTAGGGAAAAACAAGCAAGAAGTAAATGGTTGGAAACAGGAAAATATGAAGAGCTAGACAAATACAGAAAGATAAAGCAAAAAGCAGAAAAATCTACACAAGAAAAAAATAAAATTGGGTTGCAGAACAAATGGAAAAAATAGGAAAGAACAATAAGAATAATAGAAAACTCTTCGAATATGTGAGAAAGCAATACAGTGGCAGAAACGCAATTGGAACAGTAAAAATAAATAAAAAATAATTGGAAACATACTTTCAAAATATATACCTAAACAATAATATTATGGACGACAATTATAAGGAAGCAGTAACGGAGGGAGAAACAGCAGTACAGGCCCTCTTTCGAGGAATTTATAGATGTTGTGAAACAACTCAAACCAAACAAGGCGGCAGGTCTAGATGATATAAATAACGAACTAATCCAACATGGAGGAGAAGCCTTACTTCAACAAATATATGACCAAACGAGTGGAGCATTGGACATATAGTTCCAATCTTCAAAAAAGGAGATCCAACCAAATGCAGAAATTACAGGAGTATAACGCTGCTTAACACTACATACAAGATATTGACCAATCTAATAAATGAAGAACTAAATAAACAGGCTGTACCCTAATTAGGTCAATATCAACAGGGATTTAGTAAAGGAAGATCTACGGTAGACGCCATACACCTACTAACACAGGCTATCGAAAAGTGCTACGAGCATGACATAGATCTACATGTACTATTCATTAACTTTCAGCAAGCGTTTGACTCTAGCAACAGAGAGTGGCTAATATCTGATATGAGGAACAGGAATTTCAGAAAAACTAAGATTAGTGAAAATGACAAAGAAGGTTTCTCCTGCAAAGGTGATAACCAGAGACGGAAATGCAGGAGACGTCAACATTGAAGTAGGCGTAAGGCAAGGAGATATTTCAACATAACACTAGATGAGGTGATTAAAGCAATAGGCATAAAATGAATAATTAGTCACAGCTCCACACAAATAATATGATATGCCGATGATTAAGCTTTATTTACTAGAAACAAAGAAATCCTAGAAAATACATTCAAGGGAGACAGACAACACAGCTACTATAAATACGGGAGGTTACCCTTTTCAAAGAGTAAGTCAATTCAGATACCTGGAAATAGTAATTGATGAGAAGATCAACAGAAGTGCGGAGCTAAACGCAATGATAATAGCAGGGAATAAAGTGTATTGGAAGTATCAGAAACTACTAAGGGGCAAATGCATCAGTAAAAAAAGTAAAAAAAAACAAAATTAAAATTTATAAAGCCGCAATACAACTAGTAATAACGTATGCCGGTGAAAATATGAGCCTAATTGATAAAGACGAAGAAAACCTCAGAGTCATAGAGAGGAAAATCATGCGGAGGATAATAGGATCAAAACAGATCTCGAATTAAGAGTGCAGAAGGCAATATTACTACGAAATAAGTCAATACATAAATGGTGAAGATATTGTCAGACATGTAAAAGCGCAGCGTCTAAGATAGTATGGGCACTTTCGAAGAAGGAATAAGGACGATCCAATAAGGAAAATCGCTGATTGGAAGCCTGCCAACCACAGACCCAGGGGACGTTCCAAACTTAGATGGGAAGATCAGGTGATTGATGACCTAAATAAAATGGGAGTCCGTGACTGGGGAATAAAAGTAGAGGACAGGAAGGAATGGAAAAAATTACAAAGATGGCGAACTCACACCGCATGCTGTAGCAAGCAGAAGATACACGGATTTCGAGACAAAATGAAAATCGTTTTGGTAACGATTGACTCATCGACAAACTAATAAAAATAAATTTACCTGATTATTTGATTAAAAATATTAACTTTTATCTTCCCGACCGCAAATTCTTCATAAATATTAACAAAGGCTATGCGGGGCAATATCCCATGCCGGAGTTCCACAAGGATGGATGAGCTCTGGCACCTTTGCTGTATTCCCTTTTCACCCATGATTGCCTACTACTCCTCAAAGCCTTACTTCCATTTACGCGGACGACACTTACTTTGTCTCATCAGCAAAAACACCAGACATTGCATTACGCAGCATTTAAACGCATTTTGAAAAAAACAATGAAATAAATTATTCAAAAACCCGATTCTTCTCCGTGGGTCTCGTGAAAATAACGCCTTTTCTCATGATTTTAGAACCGACATAATTCTCAGAAATATAAACACAACAAAAAATTATTCTGAAGCTCTGCAATATTTCGATATGATGGCTACGTACACCGATCAACTACGAAAAATTCAAAGATCTTTACGAGTCCTTATACAGTAAGTACACATTTTTTTACGATAACAAATATATCATAATAGAGATAATATTTGTGTTGGTTTTTGTTCATCGTTGATACCTTCTTCGGGGCTCTTCTAGAACTGTTTGTTATTGGGTCTTGCCGCAAATAGAGAATTTTTCAAATTCATATTTTTTAGGAAGTTGCTCAGAAGGTAGATCTATAAAATTTATAACTATCTGACGTTTCAAACAATGTGAAGAAAGATTATTGGTTCGCTCCAAAAACATTCAACTATTGAGTGTTTTTGGTTAGCTCTAATAAAAAAAATCGAAATAATGTAATGTTTTTTGTTATTGATATTATTGTATTCGCTTTAGGGATTACGTCGACGAAAATATTCAAAGTTCTGCCAATACAGAAGCGGTTGGCATAGCAGTTTTGGTACTAGTACTATCTGTATCACCCGTCATAATTTGGTTGGTCAAAAACGCAGTAGCTACTATACAGGTTTGTAGTTTCTTCGTCGTTTTGATGTTTTGTTAACGTATTGATCAGTTATATGCTGCTAATCTTGCCAAAAAAGCTAAGGAATTGAAGCGGGAAAAAAAGAAGAGCGATTTGTTGCTGTTTCAAATGTTGCCTCCTAGTGTGGCTACTCAGTTGAAACAAACAAGACAGGTGAGGTTCTCAATAATTTTGTTTAAGTAATTAAAATGATCCTGCTCAGTATGAAAAAACAATATTTTACGTTACTTATCAATTCTAGGTAATAGTTCTTTTAAACATATTCCAACTTTATTGTACAATAATGTAATATTATATCTATTTCTCCTTTCATTTCAAAGAATTTCATATTGGATAGAGCACGAGTATATTGATAACTTAAACAGGTATTATTTATCGTCAAAAATTGCAATTTCAGAGTGATTGTTTAAATTTTTGCGGGAAAACGGATCTGCACTTCCGGTGACGTTACACCTGTATATCACTGGCCATATTTGTTTGTCGTTACACGTTTATAGGAGCATAAACTTCGACTAATAAGATATTTTTTTGAAGAAATACCTACATCAAAGTATATGTACTGCCGAAGCAAGTACAAAGTAGATAAAACAAAAGCAATGTTTATATCCATAAATGGAGTTCAACTAGAGTGAATTAAGATAAGGGAATACAAATACGAAGTAGTGACAAGTTTCAAGTATTTAGGAATCTTTTTGAAAAGAGATATCGAGAAAACTTTAGAAATTTACTGTTTCGAACTTTAGGGGAAAAGGGAGGAATGGCGGCCGACTAAGCATTTTTTTTGTTTCTGTCGTTATACCTGCTCAGATTTTTAAAATATTACAGTAAATAACTTACTAACCTAACCTAACCTAACCTTACTACTTCAAAGAAAATTTTAAAAAATACGAACGTTTTTTCAGAATGCTGCGGGTGGCTATAATTACGCACGGCTAAGAGGTAATAGTGGCCAATGCCAGTATTACCCCCATTTCACTGACAAAAATCGCAGATATACAGGGTCTTCCGGGACTAATGGGAAAAAAGTCAGGAGCGTATAAACTGAGCCAAAATAATGTTAGTACTTCATATAAACTTTTCCTATGCACGCCCTCGTTTTCGAGTTATAGGCCTCCAAAGTTTTAATTTTGAATTTGGTTTTTATTTTTATTTTTTGTACTAGTTATTTGATCTTTATAAAATGTACGGCAAAGCTATAATGTACGTGTATGTTTATTTTGGAAAGGTAAACAGATTTACAGTAGTGCCTTGAAGCCAGGGACGGACTACTCGCAATGGTTAGTGATCCAAAATTTTAGCAGGGATGCCACATCCTATATGAAATTATCGAAGCTGACTTCCCCACATATTAAGCAAACGAAAAGGTACTCTTGTTGGAATTCGATAAAATAAGCCGTTTGGCTAATATTTACAATTTTATTAATGCACTGTGTACCAATTTACGCATTCACCATTTTTATAAGTACACAACAAGATTCAACTAACACATTAATACGATGTCCAAGATTTACCTACAGTACTACAAAAAACTAATTTAACGATAGCAGAAGATAAAAAACATTAACGACTTATTAATTCGAAAGTTGGTAAACACTTTTTAAAAGTCCTCAATTTAACAATTACAATGGCAGAATTCCCTTTTATTGAGTACGCAGCCATGCATTTAATGTATGGACTGGTCAGAAGGCTTTGTGCAGAACATTTTGCAAACAGAGCATTGCCATACAGACGAATGTTTGAGCGTATTGATCTCAGGTTACGAGAAACAGGTATGAATAAGTAAATGTAATTTTCCATTTATACAAAACAAAATTTTAAATTTTAGGAAGTTTTTTGCCAAAAAAAGGTGGAGAAGGCCCAGTACGAAGCGTACGTACTGTGGCAGTTGGACAAGACTTTAAATGCAGTTGATAATGAAATTATCAAAAGAACATAACGTCTCGAAATCAGTTGTTCATCGAGTCCTAAAAGAACAGCTGTTATATCCTTTTCACATGAAAAAAGTACACAGTATGACAGTGGCTGATTATCCTGCACGACTTGAGTATAGCCAGTGGTTTCTGCGACAACAACAAGCAGACACTACATATATGAGTGACGTTCTCTTTACGGACGAATCCTGTTTCACCAGAGATGGCGTCATTAATTCTCATAATATGCATTTATGGGATGATGTGAATCCACATGGCATTATTCAAACTAGGAACCAGCATAGATTCATGGTTAATGTTTGGGCAGGAATAGTTGGCAATCATTTGATAGGACCAGATCTTATTGACGGTACTTTGACCGGTCAGAGATATTTGGAGTTTTTGCAAAATGAGTTATGGAACCTGTTTGATGATGTGCCACAAACTCGTAGGAATTTATGGTTCATGCATGATGGGGCCACTCCTCATTTTAGTTTAGATGTACGACAGCATTTACACACAAGGTTTCCTAATAGATGGATTGGTCGTGGAGGCCCTTTTTAATGGCCACCGCGATCAGGAGACGTTAATCCTATACATTTCTTTCTCTGGGGTTATCTCAAAAGTGAGGTATACGCAACACCAGTGCAAACAAGGCAAGATTTAATAGACAGAATTGTGTTACACTGCAATGTTATTAGAAATAATATGGGATAGCTCTTTCAAGTGCAAAGAAACAACCTTCGTAGACTTAGAATGTGCGTGGAAGTGGGAGGAGCTCATATTGAACATTTATTAGAATAACATTGGTTTTGGTTGTTGTTTAGGAATTAGTTTTAGTCTAATGTTTTTCGAGATTTTCTTATTGGTTTAATAATGGTGTGTTCGTAATTTTGATTAAAAGCAACTAATTACGTTGTTTACGTACCTATTTAATTCCCATTAAATGAGTTCTTAATATTTTTATCATCTGCTATCATCAAATTATTTTTTTGTAGTACTGTAGGTAAATCTTGAACATCGTATTAATAAGTTAGTTAGGTAAATTGGTATGTAGTGCATAAATAAAACTGTAAATATTAACCAAACGGCTTATTTTAACGAATTCCAACGAGAGTACCTTTTCGTTAACTTAATGTGCAAACTTTTTGGATCACTAACCATTGCGAGTAGTCCGTCCCTGGCTTCAAGGCACTACTGTAAATCTGTTTACCTTCCCAAAATAAACATAAACGTACATTATAGCTTTGCCGTAAATTTTATAAATATCAAATAACTAGTACAAAAAATAAAAATAAAAACCAAATTCAAAATTAAAATTTGGAGGCCTATAACTCGAAAAGGAGGGCCTGCATAGAAAGAGTTTATATGAAATACTTACATTATTTTGGCTCAGATTATACGCTCCTGACTTTTTTCCCATTAGTCCCGGGACACCCTGTATATTTTTCCCTCAAAACTGGTACAATCTTTATGCTCCCAAAGACTACAAATACTACACTTGATCCACAGTACTTTATTCTTACCGAATTCGCCACAAATTGCACAAATATCCTCGTTAACGTTGATGTCACGATCATCTTCTTCTTCAGATGAAGTATTTTCTGTGATCATTTTGGTTTTTAAGCATTTTCTTTTGGGTATTATTATCTTTTTTCCGCTGCTTTGTTTCTAAGATTGACTTGATTGGAATTGACGTCATTATTTCTGAATGTTGCTTCCTACTGCTATTATGGTTGGATCTTTTATTTCCAACTGAGTTGTCTTTCGATCATCCTGGTATTGGAATTATGTCAGCAAACGATAAGTCATGCTTTTTATCAGGTGTCGTATTTTCTGGATTCTCCGTAACTTCCTTATTACTCTTTTCCTCATCTAGTTCGATTACCTCCTTCTCTTGATTTTTTTTCCATACAGTTCTTGTATAAATAATTCACCTGGAGCAATATCTTCATCGGTAAAATTTTCTAGTTTGCATGGAAATATTCCTGTATTCTCAAATTCTTTAATGGCTTTAATTGGTGTGGCTACGCGACCATATGCATTTTGAAATATTTCAGCTATTTCGGACGTTGTGATACGTTCATGAGGATGACTTCTTCGATAATTTGCACATTCAATGTTATATGCTGATTTCAAGGATGAGTAAAATGCCACATCCAGCGGTTGGAGTCGATATGACGTGTGCGGTGTGTTGTTAATACTACAATTCCTCTTTATTTACAGTAATTGTACCCCTCCAATGTACAGTGGCTACTGTGGTTGTCGACAATTAGCAAAACTGGATCTTCCTTTGATGGTTTTACTACATCGTAAAAATGGTGGAGCCATTCTAGAAATATGATTTCATTTATCCAACCATTGTCAGAGCAGCAGTAAATTGCACTTGGTAGCCCATTTTTCTTTAATTCAGATTTCATCCTTTTGTGCGCAAAAATAAATATGGGGGGTGGAATATATGTTCCTGAAGCATTTATGCAGCACATAATTGTCGTTATTTGGCCTCTTTCTGCGCTTGTTATGAAGCCGATTCTCTTTTGTCCTTTTTCAGCAAGTATTCTTCCAGGGTTTTGGACAGTTGTAATGCCCGTCTCTTCTGTATTATATATTTTGGATGCTGAAAATGTATACTTATCCAGAAGAGACTTTAAATTATAGAAAAATAAGTTTACTTCAGTTTTGTTAAACGCAGATATGAGGTTAATGCTTGTCGCTTCCGGTTTTCTTAATCGAATAGTTGGATTCCTTTTTAAAAAGCCGGTCAGCCAATCTCTTCCTGCATTTTCTTTTTCTTTGGAAAATGGATGAGGTAATTGTTTTTCTTCGGCGTATTTATAGGCACATTTTTTAATCTCTGTGGGAGTTATCCCATAAAAATGTTTTACCAAATTTATTACTTGCTATGTTGAAACTTTTTCTTCTTGTTTTGAAAATACCGAATTTCGACCCAAAGAAGCCTCTGATGTGTCATTTTGCTTTATTCGTATTTGAAGTGTAGATCTAGGAATAGCAAAACTTCTTGCGACTTCACGGACGCTTCTGTCATTATATATTGCATTTATTGCTGCAGTAAGTTGTTGAGCAGTCTATCCTGCTTTGTCGCTTTTTCTCTTGTAAACTCGAGGCATCTTTAATATACGAATTTATGAAGAAACGTCCTGTATTGTTTATTAAAAAAAAATGGGGTAATAGTGGCCGGCCAACATTACCCCTACACACGAGGCCATTATAACCCCAAAACACATATTTATTTTCATAAACTCACAGTAATTAAGCTCTTAAATTAAAACAAAAATTTGTTATGCAGGCTTAAACTACATTAAAATTGCAACATTTCGGCACCAATTATGTAGTTAAATAAGTTGTTACATACCTTTAAAAATCGGACAATGAAGCACGAATATCAACTAAAACTGACATTGCCAAAAATTTCTGCTTTACCGGCTGAACTTCTTGGTCGCTATAGTACAGTTTGAATGACACAGATATAGATGGCGTAATAGGTATTAATAGTGAAATAATAATAGACCAGTAACTGTTATATTTGATGGCTATTATTACCCCACCAGCCACCATTCCCCCCCTTTCCCCTACTGTAGTTGAGTTATTGGATATTTACCCGTGCGTCATTAATATCTGATAACATAACTGACAAATGTCAAATTATTTTGTTCTGTTCTTCACTATTAATAGAAAGAGATGCCACTTAATAATTATGTTATCAGATATTAATGGCACACGTGTAAAGATCCAATAATTCAGCTTGTACGTGGAATCTCCTCACGTTAGTTTTTTAAAATGAAACTATCAGTTTCAAAATAAATGAAAAAATGTTAAAAATTCTAAAAAATTGACAATATACATCGTTTTAGGTGCCTGCTGAGTACTATGCTTCTGTAACCGTTTATTTCAGCGATATTGTCGGTTTTACAGAAATAGCTGCAGTTAGTACACCTTTAGAAGTAAGTATTCATATTTTTTTTGGTCAAAAAGGATAACACCGTTACATTTTATTTTAACCACAAATAATGTGTTCATCTCAGACCGAAATGACAAGTATTACTGTGATATTATTTTTTCATTATTTTTAGGTGGTAACGTTTCTCAATAAAATTTATAAGCAATTTGATGCTAGAATTGAGTGTTACGATGTTTATAAGGTTGAAACTATCGGTGATTCTTATATGGTTGCTTCAGGATTGCCAGTTAAAAACGGTATGTTATTTTTTTCAAGTGATTGTGGATAAATATTATAAACAGTTATAAGAACTTATTTAAATAAATGTGGAAATTAATTGAACTCGGACGTAACTTCCAATAAATTCTTACAATTTTTAGGTAATAAACATATAACCGAAATTGCAAGCATGGCATTGGACTTGTTAGCGGGCTCGAGTCAATTCAAAATTCCGCATCGCAAATCCGAAAGACTTCAGATCAGATCAGGGGCTCATACGGGACCGGTGGTTGCTGGAATTGTTGGCTCGAAAATGCCTAGATACTGTCTTTTTGGGGACACTGTAAATACGGCTTCTAGAATGGAATCAACCGGAGAAGGTATGTGAAGATGAATAATTTTGTCAATAAACTAATTCACCAACCAAAAAATAGCTTATTCTTCTTCTTAAGGGCTTACTATCTAGAACGAACTTTGGCAGCTTCTTTCTATTCAATCTTTCTACATATTCCTGTCATCTTATTATCTATCCTACTATGCAGTGATTTTTATACCTTTATTCCTTCAACTCTGTTTTCGTTCTTCTTCACTCTCCTCTGTTCTTATTCCACCATACTGAAATAGTTCATAACATGGTTCTTTCCCAATTTTTTTACGTCATTGTTGTACGGTTTCCTGCGTTTTTCCTACAACTTAGCTGAATTTCAATTTAGTAACCAAATGGCTAACGCCCCCAGAGATAATGCAGTCACCTCTGTACCCACTATCCCTCAATTCATCTGAATATATGGAATTTTGTAAAAATGAGTAAATTCGGACAGTTTATGCCCTCCACGCACTTTTTAAATTGTGTTTTAACCCTTTGCGGGGCCCTGGGAAGTATACTTGCCACTTTGAATTTTATCGGTAATAGGCACCGATTAATATATTTCCCATACAGTGCCTTGTATAAAGCCCCTGTAATTTCCCATATCTGATTGTCCTGACATCTACCTAGGAGATGCCGAAACTTAGAAAAAAATTCACGGAACAGGTAGATTACTGTACGGTCGTGAACACATGTTTTCTGAGCTGTTGCTCAATTTCTAACGGGTTTTCGAGTATTTTGTGCTGATTTTCTACTACAAAAATGCTAACTCATCAAAAAGGTAAGATATAAGATTTTTGCAAATATAGGGGAAAGTAACCTTTGATGGCTCCCCTAATTCTTTTTTGTTATAACTTTAGAACTAATTGTAATATAATTACAAGATTTAGCCAGATATTTTCTAATCATATGTTATCTTCATTTGTATGGAATAAACTTTTGTATTCACTTCCCATTTGGAGTAATACATAAAGTTTAAAAAAATCAAGGTGCAATCATAGGCATATGCTATCTTATGATGGCCCTCTTTATAAAAATTGTAAAAAGTCGATTTTTATAAACAATTCCTAGTATTTTTCAACTAAAAGGCATTTAAAACTGAATAAGTTGTATTAAAAAGATTTATGTAGGTATTCCAATTATACTTAAAAGGGAGAACTACATTTCTTGGAAGCAATAAAAATATAAGAATACATTTCACGCACTAAATTATACCTAAACTTTTTAAAAGAAAAAGGTAAATGAATTTTTTTGTAATCCCAAAATTAAAAATGCTTTGCTGGTTACCTGGTTGACAAACATCACAAATAAAAGTCTTTGTTGACCTAGAGGAATATCAGCACATTCGCAGTGACACCAGCCGCTGCAACTCTGGCACTTTAACCAGAATTCTTTAGGACGAGAACGAGAAAAGAGTTCGTTGCAATACAGACACGCTGCATCTGATTGATCACTATCGTTCTGTTCAGGCACAACTTCCTCATCACTATCTTATTTTATATGATTTCCAATTTTTCTTCTGGCAACGTTTGCTGTTTTCTTTCTTTCTTTATCTAATGCTTCCTTTCTGGACTCCTTAATTTATTCGATATCTGGAGCGCTGTTAAGGACACCAGTCTTTCCACGTTTTCTTTTCCTTGTAGTTAATTTCATAGTTGCATTTGGGAGAGGAGGCAATTTGTTCTCTGCTTATACAATATTTCGACGTGTTTGCAACTTGGTCACTCGTATTTCTCTGAGAAGTCTGTAAGATCTTTTCAACTGGAGTATCGTTAACATGGTCAGTTTCGTTTAAGATGTTATCAATTCCACTCTGCGATTGTTCTTCGGTATTTGTATTTATAGTCTGTGATTCGTCTTGCGTGGTTTCCAACTTCCTATGCGTTGTTGAAGCAGCTGCAAATTCCCAGTCCTCAAAAACATCTGGATTAAATGGATGTATACCTGTTTTTTCAAAAGAATGTATTGCATTTGATGGAGTCGCAGCCTTGAGGTATACATCATTGAAAAGTTTTGTTACTTGGAAGTGAGTCACAGTCCGTCCTGGGGTATCTCTCATCCATTTTTGAATTTCTATGGTATAAAAAGTTTGAAGCGGTGCAAAAAAGCCAACATCAAGGGGTTGGACGCGATGGGAACATTGGGCTGGAAGACATAATAGTATTATTCCATTTTCCTTACTATATTTCAGCACTTCCAGCCCCTTGTGACTACTATGCCCATCAAGGATTAAAAGCACTTTATTTTTATTTGATGCTTTAACATGCAAGATAAAGTGCTTTAGCCACTTGACAAATGTTTCATTGTTCATCCAACCATTATCTTGGCAAAATGCCACACTGCGTACTGGGGCTCCATCCATTAACTCTGCTTTAAATCGCTTCCGCGGAAAAATAAAAACGGGTGGAACAAAGGTTCCTATGGCGTTCATACAACACACAGCGGTATAATTTTGCCCACGCTTAGCACTGCTTATAATTCCAATTTGTTTCCGTCCTTTGGTCGCAAGAATTTTGGTAGATTTCGTAGGAACTGTGCTCATCCCTGTCTCGTCAACATTGAAAATATTTTCAGGAGAGAATTTATATTTATCCATAACTTCTCCGATGGAACGGAAAAACAACTTAATGTTTTCTTTATTGAATACCTGTGCTCTTGCAATAGATGTATGCTCTGGAGTTCTTACAGTTATCGTTCGGTTCCTTGCGAGAAATCCTTTCAACTACTTCCTACCAGCCATACCCTTTTCTCTATTAAATCGGTGGTTCAGTTTATGCTTCTCGGCTATTTGAAAAACAAGCTTTCTTAACTCAGTACTGGAAAGTCCAAAAATCCTGGTTTCTTAATTTATAACGTGCTTTGCAATTTCAGCTTCCGTATCAATATCAAAAGTAGGCTTATGCCCACCTAAATATCCTTTGCTACTGCCCTATTCATTCTTGAACATCCTACGTAGTGTCGTTCGTGGTACTTTGAACATTTTTACGGCAGTTGTACAGCCCATTGTTTTATTTCGAAATGCTTGTAAGGCTTCAGCCATGTTGTTTTCATTCCACTGCTACCTTATTTTTGACTTGTCCTGAAATTAACAGGAATTATTTTTATTACGTTTATTCTTATGATGGCCCGGGCCATCATAGAAACAGTCGCCGCCTGTGGCCATCATAGGCAAAATGGCATGTGATACAAAAATACAAAAAACTTTTCATATGAAAACATAACCTTTAAACTACTATAGAATATATAACAAACACCCTACTAAAATTACTCTCTCCAAATTGTATTCAATAATCCCTACAGATACGAACGCAAAATGCATTTTAGAATAGTAATTCTTTACATCACATACTTACCGGATTCATTTTTTTATAGGAGCCTCATACATAACAATAAATACAGTAACAGGGCCAACATTGGCACAGGGCCGTCACAGGTCACGTTCCCCTACCTAATACTGTCTATTGGGTCTGTTGTGATGTTTTCTTGCTTGCTCGAGAATGAAAAGTGATTTTTGTTGTTTGTAGGGTTAGGAAAAAGGGTTATATCACGTGGGTAGTAATTTTCCCGTAGCCCACTGGACATTTTCAAATTAATACAATAAAAAACAAATCATATTTAGGTTATAAAAACATGACCCCGGGCAAGCTAAATCTCCATATATCCATAGTTTGCCAGATGAAGAGTACGATTCTGATCAGGAGGCAGACGAAGGTACATTACACGAATTTGAAGAACTGGAAGATTGCATTTCTTCTGAACATTCAGAAACTCCCATTACTGTTTATGACCGTTTAGAGACTTCCAATGCTGTTGATGGCCGTTCAGAAACTCACTATACTGTTGTTAAGCAGCTTCTTGAAGAGGACATTATACTGGAACCTGACATTTATAAGTGTATCCAACAAGATGATGATGAAGGAAATTGATCTCAAGATACAGAATATTTTGATAATTTTGACCTCAATGCTTTTGATGATACGTCGCCATCAACAAGTCATCAATTTGGTTCGGCAAATCTATTTGGCAAAGGAATGAAAGAAATTGACTATTTCAAGAAAATTGGTTGTTGACCAGACAATCTGTATGCTAGATAGGATTATGTTAGATGATCCAATAAGAAGATTAAAGACGTACCTGGGCTCGAAAAAAATTTGACTGACACTACCGAAGATATAAAAGCGTTATTAATTGTCATGATCATTATGGGCTTTCATAAGCCTCACGTATCACACTACTGGTCTACACCTAATTTGCATGTACCATGTTTGTCTCAAGTTTTGCCTTATAAGAGGTATAAAAAACTAATTGAAAATCTATACCTCAACGACAAGGCGAAATGAGTTATGACAAATTATACATAAATTGAGGCCCTTACTCACCCATTTGCAACACACAATTTCTTCATGCTACAACCATTCTCTATGCTTGGCAGTTGAGTCGATAATTCCCTTCAAGAGAAAGTCATTCATAAAGCAATATATGCCTAGTAATCCAATAAAGTGGGTATATAAGGTGTGGTGCCCAGCAGATTCTCGTACATATGTTTATCATTTTGACGTGTACACTGGGAAATCTGAAAATGTCTCTCTAATGAAAGCAGATAAAATATTTGCCTCTTGAAACCTAGAAACAAATAGAAAGGAATCACCATAATCCATGAAAGAAAAAACGAAAATGAAAAGAGGAGAACTTATGTTCCAGGCTACCAAATCTATAACAGCTGTGAAGTGGATATACAATGGTCCATTTTATATCAACATGTTTTTCTCCCAGATACACAACATTATGTGAAACAAAAAAACAAGAATGGGTCCAAGGTTGACGTATCATGCCCTAGAGTCGTGTTTTATTACAATAAAGGTCGATAGGTTTGACCAATTATGAGAAGCTTACGGAGTGGGGCGCAAAAGTATAGAGTCTCTTCTTCAGCCATCTTCGATCCATTGGATATAGGCCTCTCTCATGTTTTACCATACACTTCTATTTTCTGCTCTCTGGTACCAGTTCAGCCCAGCGAATTTTTTCAGATCATCTTACCATCTCTGTTGTGGTCTGCCAATACTTCTTCGTTCTCCCCAAGATCTCCATCTAGTGCTGTATCCAATCCAATTCTCTCTGTGTCTTGCAACATGTCCTGCCCATTGCCACTTTAAGGAACTGATTTTCTGTATGATGTCGGTTACTTTTATCCTTTCTCGTATCCACTGGTTTGTTTTGTGGTCTCTCAGTGATATTCCCAGTATTCTTCTCTCTATGGCCCTCTGATGTATTCTTAGTTTGTTAATAATCCTTATAATAATCCGTATGTACTGACTTGGAGAATGCAATCGTTGTAGATTTTTGTTTTTAATGCCATGGGGATTTTCGTGCTGAAAGCGTATTTTAATTTACCATAGGTACCCCATCCCAATCTGACTCTCCTATCGATTTCAATTTCTTGGTTTTATTTACTTAGTGTTACTGATTGTCCAAGATATCTGTATGACTGTGTTTTGTTTATAGTTTGTCCATCAAACGTAATGGTTTGGTCTTCATCAGGAACGTTTGTCATGAATTGTGTTGCTGCATTATTCATATGTAGTCCAATTTTGGCAGCTTCTTCCAACATCTTAGTTAGTTCTTGTTTATCTCTTCAAAACAGGACGACATCATCAGCAAACGTTAAATTGCTTAGGTATTCACCATGGATGTTTATTCCCTTTCCCTCCAATTGACTTTCTTGAAGATATCCTCCAAAACCAAAGTAAACAATTTTGGCGAAATTACATCTCCCTGTCTGACGCATCTTTTGGATTCTATTTTATTTGTCTGTGCGTGAATCTTGATAGTCATTGTAGAAGTTTTGTATATATTTTCTATTAGGTTGATGTATCTTTTATCCACTCTGGCATTTCTCATAGATTTTATTATTGCATAGGTTTCTATAATGTCGAAGGCCTTTCTGAAGTCTACGAAGGCCATCCATATAAGTATATTATATTCTGATGCCTTCTCTATAAGTTGTTTTACTGTATGGAGGTGTTCGGTAGTGCTGTAGTGACTTCTAAATCCAGCCTGTTCTCTTGGTTGGTAAATTTCAGGTTTTCGGTCTAACCTGTTTGTAATTATTCTGATAAACAATTTGTAGCCCTGAGACTGCAGACTGTAGCAGGTCTGTAGTTTTCGAGGTCCAACTAATCTCATTTCTTATAGAGAATAACAACCACTGCATTCCCCCAGTCATGAGGAATGCATTCTAGCGTCAAGCAGGTAATAAATAGTTTTACTAGTTCTTCTTTAGTTTTTCTATCGCTTTCCTTCAGCATTTCCGGTAGTATGCTATCTTCTCCTGCCGCACGTCCATTTTTTGTATAGTATAAAGTGGTGGCAAAGAATATTTCATTTTTTTATTAACATGGCAACCATCAATGAGCGTATCTTAAAAAATACCCTGAATAAAACAAGAACCTCCTTTTAAAACAAGAACTACTCAATTGACGTTGAGGATTAATCTAGCCAGACAGCTCATAAATGGTTTTATGTCTTGTAAAGGACGCAGCAGACCAGTCCAGTTTTTGGGCAAAAAAAGGATTGTTCCAGATGGGGTTCGTCTCACTGCAGTGAACAGCCATTTGCCTAATTGCTGCAGCATTGAGGCAGCGTGATAAGGTACACCTCACAACCCCAGCATGACAGAAAAGGACAAGTTACGGCCCTCATTCTCCGTAAGCCCGAAGGGCCCTAGGAGGGGTAGATCCTGGGAACCAGCCACGAGGGCAGAGGGTGCTAAGAATCTGCGGAGTCTAAACCACTACCCATTAACTACATTACACCTAGCAACTTATAACTGCCGTAGACTCTCTAATCAAGCTAAGATTATGGAACTGGAAACAGAGGCAGCAAAAATAAAGTGGGATATCATGGGCATTAGCGGAGTAAGACGAAAAAATGGAGAACTCATAGAACTTGAATCAGGGAATCTTCTATACCACCAAGGAACACAGGAAGCACAAGCGGAGTAGGATTCCTAATTAAGAAAACCTGGAAAAATAGAATCATAGGGATAACAAGCACCTCAGACAGAGTAGCCAGCATAACACTAAGACTCTCCAAAAGATATACTATCCAGATTATTCAGGTATACGCCCCAACAATCAGCCATAGTGACGACGAAATAGAAGAATTCTATAATGAAATAATCCAAGCGCTCAGCAACGACAATAGTCACTTCAAATACATAATCGGAGACTTTAATGCCAAAGTAGGACACAGAAAAGACCAAGAAAAGGGAATGGGGAAATATAGATTTGGAGAAAGGAATGAAAGAGGAGAGAGATTAATACAGTTCGCACACTTTCAGAACATGTATGTGGCAAACTCCTTCTTCAAGAAGAACCCTAACAGGAAATGGACGTGGGAAGGCCCCGGTGCAGCTATCAAAAACGAAATAGACTTTATACTCACCAATAAAATTAACACAGTAAAAGATCTAAGCACACTCAACAAGTTCACTACAGGAAGCGACCATCGACTAATTAGAGCTCGACTCGTCTTAGATATAAAAACTAGAAAGTTCAAGACTAATCAATACCGACACAACGAAAAACATAAACAACGAAAGGCTGAAAGAGAACTCTCACCAATATGAAGCACTACTAGAAGAAATACTACAAAAAGTGGAATATAACAACCCTGAACTGATAGACACAATTCGAAACTGCGTCGTAGAAGTGGGAGGTCTGCAACAACGAGGTGAACACAAAAAACTAACTCCGGAAACAAAAGCACTATTACAAAAACGAAGAGAAATGCAAAAGAGAGCAAACATTCAAAGAATTGAATACACCGAACTGTGCAAAACGATACGAAAGAAAATCGCAGAAGATATCAGGAATTACAACGAGAAACTGGTACAAACAGCAATAGGAAACCGTAAAATCTACAAACATGCAAAAAGAGCACTAATAATAGGGAAAAGACAAATAGTCGCATTACCTAATGGAAACACAAGAACCACAGACAGGAATGAAATAATAGACCTAGTAGCCAAATTCTATGGAGACCTATACAAGGCCCCTGAAAATTTGGAAGAAATAATAGAACACTCAGAAGAGGTCATACCAGAAGTATTGGTGGAGGAAGTAGAAATGGCACTGAAAAGCATGAAAAATGGTCAAGCAGCGGGAAATGACGGCATCACGACCGAAATACTCAAATATGCAGGAGATAAAACATGGAAGTACCTTGTCAAACTGTACACGAGCTGTCTGATGTCCAGGAGCATACCTAAAGAGTGGAACAGCACCCTTATAGTGTTGATCCACAAGAAAGGCAGCAAAGAAGATATTAAGAACTACAGACCAATAAGTCTACTACCAGTGACGTACAAGGTATTCACAAAGATCATTCACAACAGAATACAAAATACACTAGACTCGGCCCAACCACGAGAACAGGCTGGATTCCGCAAAGGCTTCAGTACAATAGACCACATCCATACCCTCAAAGAGGTTATCAGTCGAACCAAAGAATACGACCAACCACTAGCACTAGCCTTCATTGACTTTGAGAAAGCATTCGACTCTATATATCCCAGAGCAGTAATCAATGCCCTAACAGAACAAGGAGTCGACAAGCCATATATTGAGACCCTAGCAAATATATATAGGGAAGTCAAAGCGAGAGTTAGGATCTCTGTGTCTGTAAAGGTTTTAAGGGTGGGTGGCCCCACAGCACTTAGGCCACAATTGGCCCATTGTGCATCCTTCTGAGGTTCAAAACTTCCTTCTAGCTCGTCATCCAGCCTACTTCCTTGAAGTAGGCGATAACGTCGCCTGAATTTAGCTCCCTCATATTGGCATATGTTAGCCTGTGCTCGCCGAATACTTGAAACCTAAATTGAGAGAGTGTCTGACATTCGCAAAGAATGTGTTCGACAGTCTCATCTTCTTGTCCACATCCTCTACAAAGTGGGGTGTTAGATAGCCCCAGTCTGTGAAGGTGTTTTCTTAGGTGGCAGTGACCAGTCAGAATTCCCGTGGTTGTTCGTAGGTTCCGCCTGTTCATAGTCACGTATTTTTTGGCTACTTTGCTATCCGGATACTGTAGCAGCTCCTTGGCAAGCCTGCAGCCTTCTGCGTCGTCCCATCTACCCTTAAACTTATTAAGGGAGTGTTCCTTTAATAGGTCGGCCGTTGCTGACGCCGATAGACCAATGAAAGTGCCAGGTCCCAAGAGTTTTTGGGAGGCTGCCTTCCTGGCTAGCGAGTCTGCAATACGGTTTCCTTTCGATTTCTCATGGCCCTTGATCCAGCCTAAAGTGACCGTGTTGTTGTTATAGGCTTCGATTAAGGCCATGTGACATTCTAGTACCAGGCCTGATGTAATACGTGGTCTGTTCAGGGCTAGTAGTGTTTGTCTACTCTCCTTAAGGATGTAAATATTATATATACAGCAACACTAGAAAGCAGGCCTTAAATTAAATCTGAATAATACCAAGATAATGTATAACGAACTGATAAACGCCCAAAAAATAAAAATTAATGACACTGCCCTGGAAATAGTAAAGGAATACATATACCTGGGTCAACTAATACACATATCAGGCTCTCTACTTCCAGAAATAAACAGAAGAATCAAACTAGCATGGAGAACATTTGGACAGAACTCTATCATCTTCAAGTCTAGAATGTCACTCCGTTTGAAAAAGAAAGCGTTTGATCAGTGCGTACTACGAGTATTAACATACGGCTGTGAAACCTGGACCCTGAAAACTGATATCATTAGAAAACTCCAGGTAACGCAGAGGTCTATGGAACGATGCATGCTTGGAATAACAAGGAGAGATAGAAAAAGGCCTGAATGGATCAGACAAAAAACCCAAGTGAGAGATGTCATTAATAGAATCAAATCCCTAAAGTGGCAATGGGCGAGGCATCTCGCTAGAAGGACAGGCGATAGATGGACCACAAAGATAACGCAATGGTATCCCCGAGGCGTGAAAAGACCAAGCAGACGTCCCAACTTAAGATGGGACTACGACATAAAGAAACTCGCAGGATCAACTTGGCGCCGCATAGCCAGCAATAGACAACAATGGGCCCAAATGGAAATGGAATATATAAATATGTAAAGTGAGGCTACACCATAACTAAAAAATGGTTGAATAAGCTGCATATGATGATGATGATGATACAGAAGATGTAGGCTTTCCAGTTCATACAAAAATGAAAAAAGAACCAGGATAATTTGCTTAGGATACAATGTTTCTCTTTGCCTAAACACATTCTTCAATAAATTCCATGGGCAATAATTTTATTTTTTTGGTTTTTAAGATTGAAAAATAAATAGTTTACTGCTTTGTCCTTTTGTTTAATCTACCCGAGTAGGTGGGCGGCGGGAAGTATTTTTCCTAGGAAGAAAATTTTTCGAAAAAAGAATTTGAAAAAAAACAAAAAATATGATTCAAATAAAATCCAGTAAAAAAATGTAGGCGATGCAAAAATAACACAAGTGTAAAAGTTGGTCTGGCACCCGCTGAAGGATTAAATTAACTTTTTTTCAAACTAGATTTTGACAATTCTTCCGAGGAAAAAACAAGCACTTTCAAGGCTATATGCCGCGACTTTAATTTGAGTATACTATAAAGTAGTTTGAGCTATGGATGAGCATTAGGGGAGCGCCGGGGAATTTTACGCGGTGGGTAATTGTACGCAGAGTCGATTCAAATGTAACCGCTCTTGCTGATGTGATGTGCGCAAAATGTCTAACATAGCATACCGGCTTATCGGTGGAGAAATTCTTGCACGTGCCTAACATTTTTAGTTCATTTCAAGACATCATTGAGAGGACACGTAAATTCTTATAAAAAATAGCCGTGCAAAGTGTAACAAGGTAGGCGTTAATCTTTCATATACGACTTTTTTCATATTATCAAATTAAAACGTGATTCTTACTGGTAATTTGTATGTTAATTTCATGTTGATCACGATAGTTTTTCTGATATTTTTATATGATTTAAGTAGTTGCTATGGTATGGGGTAATATGGCGCACAAAATGAGGGTAATTTTACGCTTCGTTAAATTACCCGATGTTAATCACTGTCTTGTTTAACAAAAGGAAAACAACTCTAGATTTACCTAATGTTGATTATTCAATTGCAGATGCCTAGAACATACATTCGAAAAGTGTCGACTCGTCGCAATACCGCAGCTGAGGCCCTTCAAACAGCTCTGGATGCTATAGCCTCAGGAAAAAAAATACGAGAAGTTGGGCGAAGTTTCAACATCCCTGAGGCGACTCTTCGGTACAAAATAAGGATGAAACAGAGAACAATGTCCAAACTGGGTCGAAAGCCTATCTTTACCGAGAAACAGGAGAAAGAAGTAACTGAACATATCTTACAGCTGGCGAAAATTTTTTATGGTATCACTATTGGAGAGCTTAGACAATTGGTATATAAATATGCTGAGACGAATGGAATCAGACACAATTTTCGTAGAGAGACTGAACTCGCTGGAAGAGATTGGGTAAGTCTGTTCTTAAAAAGAAACCAAGAAGTAAGTTTGAGAAAACCGGACGGCCCAGATAAATTCACAAATGAAGATTTTTCACTAGCTCAAGAATTTCGTCCAGTTGCCATAGAACATGAAGTAGAAGATCAGAACGTTACTGACACCGAGCTACTAAATGATCAGGTTACTAATGAAAAGGGCAACATCACTCCAGAGGCAACCCCACAGGTAAATTCTAAAATAGATCCTACACCAGGAACATCAAAAACCCATGTTTCTTTTTCTGATTTATTGCCCATACCAAAGGCACACATAATCTCAAAAAAACTAGGAAGTATACAAAAAAATCGATCTGAAATCCTTACATCCACACCGATGAAGGGAATTCTTGAAGAATCTGACTTGAAGAGAGAAGAGAGAAACAAGAAGAAGGCAGCTGCTGTCGACAAAAAGTTGAGGAAATCAAAAGGAAAAGAGAATGTTTCGCAGAAAAGAAAAAAAATTACTTCATGTTAAAAAGATTAAATTTCAAGATAGTGAAACGGAGGAATCGGAATGTGACGAGAAAGATATATGTGATGATGATGAACTGAACGATGTTGATCCTACTAGCACAGAGAATATCTGCCTAGTTTGTGGCGAATTCGGGAAAGATAGAGAACTGTGGTATCAATGCGTGTCTTGTTTGGATTGGGCGCAAGCCGATTGCACTGCGAGAGAAGATTATAAGCAATATTATATGCAAGAAATAAATAGTTTGAATCATAATGTTCTCTTTTCTCAATAAAAAATCAAAGCTGTCAAGTTTTTCAATTTGCGCAAAATTTCCCGGTACCCTGCGCAAGATTACCCACATGGATGGGTAATTTTACGCACCGACCCAAATGCTAAAATTGGTAATTTCATGTTTATTAACGTTTTGACTATAATGTGGTATACAGGTTTAGGATGCCCCCTCAACTGTTAACTGTATCCATTTGAACAGTTTCAATCACTTTGTTAACAACAATACATATGGTTATGTTTATGTGCGTAGAATTCCCCCCCCCCTTCCCTATCATAATAATTAGAATATTTCAAGACCGTTTAGATGAATATCCAATTAATTTTGCGCTAGCACTCTTTCGACATAATCAGTAAATTAATGTGCCTAATGTGTCTTGCCCTTTCTTGTTTGTTCAAAAGTACTTTTTGTGCATAACTTTTAAGTATTTTTGGATACGCCAGAAATTAAATTTCTCTTACAAAAATTATTGTTAATTTTCTAATAATTAAGTTTCTTTTCCAGCATCGAAAATTCATATTAGCTTAGAAATGAAAAAAGCGTTGGATCTGATTGGAGGATATAAAACCGAACACAGAGGACTGGTGGACGTTAAGGTAATCAATCACATTACTTGGAACTCTACACCTTAATATCCTAACTTTTTTGTAATAGAAACACATTTTAATTATAATTAGAAGTATTTGGTTGTATGCACTTGGCACTTATAAAAGGAAAAACATAAAAATTTAAGTACACAAAAAACGTGTGTGTTACTATTGTTTAAAGACGTGCTATTCTAGCAAACATTTCAACTTATAATTTCACAAATTCGCATAGTTACCTACTTGATCTTGCTAGTATATTATGTTCTTCTTTACAGGGAAAAGGTCTTATGGATACTTATTGGTTAACATGCAAAGAAGGAGGCCCTAATCGCACTATAGAGATGGAAGCACCATCGTTTTTGGTAAATACCTCTGTATTATTGTAATTCTTGTTATATTTATGAAAGTCACTTTATTGTGTTCATCTAACACTATTTTGATAACGGCTATTGATTATTTTCAATAATTTAATTACACTCAATCTATCCATGTAATTGAATCTGGCTCCACCTAATGAATTTGATGGGAATCTTTTGTCTGATTTCACCAACCAGTTCCTAAAGTTAGGTAATACCTAATTCGGATTTTGGAATTTCTAAATCAAATATGCGTTTCACCGTGCGCTAATACGAATAAAAAGAAAAATATTGAACCTGTCAACAATGACTACAAACGAACTTTTAAGGTTAAGTATTACCTAAAAACTTTAGGGATTTAGGCGAGGGTTGTCAGCTGTCCTAATGTTAGGTATTTCCTACAACTCTTATATCACTTATGTAACGGGGAAACGCATATGTCATTTAGGAATTCCTAAATCTGGTTTAAGTATTGCCTAACTTTAGGAATTAGTTGGTGAAATCGGGTGTTAATGTTAGTTATCAAGTAGAGTACCTTTTTGTTAACAAGATGGTACGAAAGGAGAAATAAAAGTGAAGATTTGACAATTGTATTTTTTTTTAAATTAGATCCACCAATACAAGTTTTAATACATCTTCGTAAATATATAGTAACAATGTGAGTTACTTTCAGAGATGTGTCTGAAAATATAACGCAAAAATGAACATTATCTTAAATATAAGGCCAATTTATAAACTTGCAGTTGCTGTTTCCGCTCGCAGTTGCCGTTCCGGTTGAAATTTAAATTTATATTCTCCGTTGCTGTTACGGTTCGCCGTTGAGCATGACGTTCCCTGATGTTCAGACATAAAGAAGTTTTAATTTTTGCGGTTCGCATATTAACCAATCAAAATCCTGGTCGTTTGACAAGAATCTGGTTTAGAGGGTTCACCATAACCTTAAATATGTTATTAAAAGCTGAGTCACGTTGAATAAGATTTATTTTTGTTGATTTGATGATTTGTGCTTTGTGAAGAAGGGATTTCTATATGGATGACAATTATGTTCTTTGATGTTTATGACCTTAAATAGATTATATACCCTGAACACAAGGGCGGGGAACATCAAACGTCAGGTTTACAAATTGGTACTATCAATGGCATCTGCAACGTCATCAAACAGCAACGGGAGTGGGAACGGTAATGGCGACGGCAACTGCAAGTTTATAAATAGACCTATAATACCAATAACAATAATTTAAAACACAAATCTATTATTTGTAGAATAGCGAATTTAAAAACATTGTTTATAAAGGTTATCTATGATCTGTTCTTAATGCATTTTCTTTTCAATAAGTTGACTTTCAAGATCATAGATGGCGCGAAACTATTTAAAAGTGCTCAATTTTATAACATTTTTCCTTATCCAATAAATTACTTAACCTTCCAGGTAGTAAGTGGCGGTGAACAAAATAAAGTACAAAACTTCATCTACTATACCATTCGTATGGTAAAGCTATTTTTGATTCTAGTCGATGATAGGAAGGTTTCTATACTTCTTGAGTTACTATCTATTCATAGAGGTGGCGCCAGCAAAGAATTCTGGCGTTTTGTGTGACATTAGAGAGTTGAAGTGATGTCATACACTGATATGTCATAAACGTTAACGTAAATGTGTAAATTGACAGCTGCTCATGGTTTACGGAACTCCGTTAACTTACGTGCTCCCACGTAAACATCTAACGTTAATCGATGCCCTCCGAAGCCATGCCGAAAATTTCCGATGTTATTATGTTATTTGGAAATTGGAACTTTTATACACAGACAAATCTTATTCCTCTATGCTTTTGTAAACAATAAACAAGCAAACTGTCACTTAAATTTCAACATGGCGTCTGTGGGACATTCACAGCTGTAGAGTACATTATACAACGCTTGTTAAAAGCATTTTAAGACGTATTTTAATTATGAAATGAGCAGTTTTAACACTTTCATCGGCGTTCACAAGCACCCACGCTTTTAAATCGGGTTAGTACATCCTTTGAGAATGTATTACCTGGAAAAAGAAATAAACAATAATTTAACTGATTGAAAATGGAAAACAGCAAGTCAGGCACATACGTGATTAGTGTACTTACCGTTCCAATAATAATATAAATATCGTCTATTCTCTTCTCTCCATATTGAGTCACAAATCCTGCCTCAGAAAACTTGTATGCATATAACTTCATTTGCTCCTTGGTGTAAATATCGTTGTTCATACCAGATAACTAACAATATCCATATTGCTAACGCAGGGAAAGTCTTTCGGGTTAAAACTTAACTCGCTGATGGATAAACAGTATGGGTCTAACCTCAAATGTTTGAGTATTTTGAGTACAAATCTGGCAGCGACGTTCGGGTGCTGGCTTTCATTGTTATAATAGTCACTCATCCTGGTCATTGTCACAGAATTTCTAAAATTACAATTGAATCACTAAAAACTTACTTATGATGAACGTGTACACACTAACAGCCACAAACGGTTTGTATGACCCACAGACGCTTTCAAGTGACAGATCGTCGGTGACCTCTATGTAAAGGGATTGTTCTGTGATGTGAAAGTTATCTATAATTTATTAATCCAATCATTTACGTATTCTTATTTACCTGTATTTGAGGTTGAAATGGATAATTACACGAATTATTAAATGCCAATCTAAAACTTTCGTAGAAAATCAGAAAACAAAAAGTTAGGTTAATTAATGTATGTAAACAAATCTTCACGTTAACGGTAGTTGACTTCAGCTGAGATTGTTCTTAGACTTCAACTCCAAATTTACGAATGCAATAGAACGTAAACGAAATATTCTTGCATTAACGTCCACGTTCTACAACTTCAACTCTCTAATAGAGAGTTGAAGTGATGTCATGAACGCTAACGTAAACGTGTAAATTGACAGTTGCTTATGCGCAGTAAATAAATATTCTCGTTAATGTTTACGGACCTCCGTTAAGTTACGTGCTCCACGTAAACATCTAACGTTAATCGATGCTGTCCGAAGCACTGCCGGAAATTTGCGATTCCCCCTATTCTGTTATTTGGAAATTGGAACTTTTGTATACAATGTAAAGGGAGTGTTCTGTGATGTGAAGGTTATCTATTATTTATTCATCAATATTTACTTATGCATTAGCAATCAGTTTATGTAATCTTATTTATCTGTATCTGAGGATGAAATGGATAATTATTACACGAAATATTAAATGTGTTAGGGCTTAGGTTGGTGGAGCACTCAAACAACTGAATATTTTAATACTTTATTTTCTCTGTGGGGTCACACATCGAACGCCGTTATTCCCTCCAAACACTACATGACATCTGACAATTACAGTAGGTGCATGTCAAATTAGTCTAACAAATGTCAAGCTAAAATTTTCTTAGAAAATCAGAAAACAAAAAGTTAGGTTAGTTAATGTATGTAAACAAAACTTCACGTTAACGATAGATGAACGTGAACGTAATATTCTTGCGTTAACGTCTACGTTCTACAATCATTTCAACTCTCTAGAAGAACACAGTCGTAGATGGGTTTATTTATTAACGTTATTATATAATTATTATTGTTTTAATTGTAGGAGGAAGATGAAGATTTAGAACCCGTTTTCATCAAGAGACTGAGGAACGAAAGTTATTTTTAAGATCTTAATAAAGTTAATTAAACATTTATAGCGGTAAATGTTAGTGCTAATATTTAAATATTATTGTAGTTCACAATAAGTAAACGGCAGAAAGTGGTTCATTTAGTTTTTGAATTATTAACCATTACAAATCATCGTTTCGTTCTGTAACTAGAGATGTTCGATACTCTCGAATGTATCGATACACATTATCGATACGTATCTATAGGATGTGTATCGATACGGCTAAGTATTGGTATTGAAAATATCGATACTGCTAATATCGATATAAAAAAAGATTTTCGGTTCTTTTTGTAAACAGAGACTCCTATGTTTTCTTTGAACATGCTTTAAAATATTTGAGATTGTACTCGTTGATTTAATATCTACATTACACAGTTTACATTTACCTCCTGAATTATTTTTACAAAATACCCACTTTCACAATTCACTTTTTATGAGGCATCTTATAAAATTGGTGAATCCTAAAAAACTCGTTAGTACTGTGACTCACAGGAAAAAATGCGATAATAATCCGTTGACTTGACGTTTGACTTACATAACATTTCAAACGTTATAATCATGGATTGGAACTTTGCAGGAATAAATTCATATTATTGATTAACATTTGACATATGACATTACATGAAAAAATTCGATCAATAAAATGTGTTTATTTGTGCTTCACGACTTGCTTGAAATTGGTCGGAAATTGGTTAATATAAGGCACAATATAAATAAATGAAACAACCCGAATACAAACGGTAACCAATGTTGCACCAGTATAAAAAGTTTTGCATAAAAATGTAGTCGTTCTTTCGATACAATATTGTGGTTCTGTGTATCCATACCCAGTAGTATATCGATACAAACTATCGAGTATCAAAACATAAAGTATCGATACCTCAATGTATCGGTAAGTATCGAACATCTCCCAAGTAACACACATAGTTCCGGATACCATCAGTGGAAAGATTTGGAAAGTGGAATAATTACCTTTACAATAAAATTTAAAACGAGAATATTTTCACATAACCTATATAAACACGGCAGAGCGGCACTGTGAAGTTAGCTTCGAAAGGAAATTCGCTATGTTGGCAAGCGTATTCTCCGATTAATTAAACAGTGTTTTATTTCTGACTGTGCAAGTGAAGCAAAATTAATCGCTGATTAGAAGTAAATCTATGTTTTGTTAATCACTGTTTATAAGAAAAATTGTACAACTGGCCATTATTCGTCTATATTGCCCGACTAGTTCAATTCGCTTATCCATCAGCACCAGAGAACATGATGGAATGTCTGGGCATCCATGCCTTTATTGATGGATAACGTGAGCCCGATATCCAGAGGACGCTTCGTTTAGCCCATCCCAAAACATTAGTCAACGCATTGACAGCTGTTCTTGAATATCAAGCAGCAACGAAGGTTTCGGTATGTAACAAAATTAGGAACATCCAAGAAGAAGGTGGCGAAAACAGATTTGACCAGATCGTCAACTTGATTTAGAATATGGTAAACAAGAAGCCGAGAAAGATCAGATGCTGGAATTGTGGCGAGCTAAGGCATGTACGTAGTTCGTGTAAGCACCCTCTGCAAACCAAGAACCCCAGTCACAGGAAAACTAGAACGGGTCAGCTACGAGGGGGCAGCACCTACCCATGATCGTTCCAACGACCCTCTCATACTGATAGCTTCTCTCAGATGTCGCAACGACAGTGTATATGAAGATGGCGAAGTGAATGGCAAGAGATATATACTCTGCTGGTAGACACTGGAGCAACTAGAACCATCATACGACCAAAGATAATAAACTCCAAGAAGAAGCATTTACTAACGAGACTGCGACTGCAGACCGCCACATGTAAGAGTGCTAATGATCACGGAGAGACACAAATCCAATTGGGAATTGGCGCAGAAAAGTTCACGCATACGTTAATCGTAGCGGACATGGAAGAATACGTAATTCTGGGAATGGACGTAATGAACCTACATGGTTTCCAATTGGACTTTAGAAACAGAACAATGTCCTCGGGTTCCGAGAAAGTATTCCTTCATCCAAATGAAGGCAGCACAGTATTGGCAGATGTACAGGAAGATGCCGTTCTACCTACACGAAGCGAAACCGTGATAGTAGCACGGCTACAGGGAATCATGGAGGAAGGTACACCGGTTATGATGGAGCCAAGGAACCACGACGGTGAAGTTGGAGAGGGAGTACTATTTGGAAAAGGATTGGTTACGTCAGCAAAGGAAATTCCAGTACGAGTGGTAAATGTGAATGATTACCCAATTACTGTCAAGACGGAAACCAGGATTGGAACCTGCGTACCAGTGACGTCTATAGTTCGTCAAACAACGGCAAGTGACAATTTCAATGCCAGATTCGAACAGATGTTATCAGTATATGGTCAATCCTTAAATCAAGCTGAGAAAAGCAAAATGACAGGATTTTTCTTGCAGTTTCGAGATCTATTCGTACCAAAAGGAGGGAAGACCGTTAGAACATCAGCCGTCAAACACAAAATCAATACTGGTAATGCCAAGCCAATTAGGTAATCAGCTCGAATACTACCACGGGCAAAGAGAGAGGAAGCTGAACAAATAATTCGAGAAATAGAAATGGCAGAGGAAAAAGTAATCGAACCATCTACTCCATGGATGCCTCCAGTAGTGCTCGCCAAGAAAAAGGATGAAACTACGATATTATGCGTGGACTATCGCCAGCTAAATAACGTGACGAAGAAAGACAGGTATCCTCTGCCTCGAATCGATGATATGCTAGACACTTTGGCCGGCAGCAAACGCTCGCGACATTTGAAAGAGTCATGGAAAATGTCTTGAGAGGGTTATCTAGGAATACATGCCTGGTCTATTTGGACGACATCGTGGTACTGGAGAAGACATTTGACGAACACACGAAGAATTTGGCCGACGTATTCAAATGACTTCATGTTGTCCGGCTCATGTTAAACCCGAAGAAATGTGAGCTATTCCAAAACCGAGTCAACTATCTAGGTCATATAGTGAGCAATGAAGGAGTGGCGGTGGATCCAGAGAAAATTGTTTCCATTCAGCAATGGCCACAACCAACCGACAAACATCAAATTAGGAGTTTCCTTGAACTTTGCACATACTATTATGATTTAGATTTATAAGGAAGTTTTGAGGTATTGACAAGCCCCTAACTCGACTCGCATAAGAAACAAGAGCTTTCCATTGGGGCAAATACTATCAAACGGCTTTTGAAACTTTGAAGAGACATTTAAACACGGCGCCGATAATGGGATATGCATTACCAGAGGGATACTTTGTTTTTGACACTGACGCAAGCAACGTAGGAATTGGAGAAGTACTCTCCCAGATCGAAGGAGGACAGGAAAGAGTGCTGGGATATTTCAGAAACGTCCTCTCCAAACCAGAACGAAACTACTGCGTCATAAGAAGAGAGCTTTTGGCGGTAGTGAAGTCCGTTTATCACTTTTACCAGTATCTCTATGGTAGGAATTTCTTAATCCGGACTGATCATGCAGTACTCAAGCGGTTAATGCAGTTCTTCTAATTTGTACCCTTGCCTCTTATACCTTTTTATCGCATAGTATACATTTATTGTTTTTTGTATTCTTTCATTTATTGCAGCCTCTTGTTTTCCTGTTTCATCAAATATGGCTCATAGGTATTTTAATTCCTCAACTTACCTTATTTATACATTGTTTAGTTCTAGATTTAACGTTCTGGTCTCCTATTAATAATATTTTAGTTTTATTCACATTTACTTTCATCCCTGCTTCCTCCGATACATAGTTCCTTATATTTAAGTTTTCTTGTAGTCGAATTTTGCTGTCTGACAGCTGTATCTACTCTCTCTAGGTTTTTGTGTCCAATATAAATTTTCTCTGCCCTTCTTTCACATTTTTTAAGTGATTTAATTGCATTTGTTAACTCATCGATTTCAATTTTACCGTTTTCTTTTCATCAATTTCTGTTTCAGGTTCATTTATGTTTCCTTAATTTGTAATTTCTGGTCCAAGGAAATCTTGGAAACGTTCTTTCCACCTTTTAATGATATCTATTCTTTGTTATTAATTCTTGATGTTTGTCTTTTATGTAGTGTTCATTGGTCTGTTTTTCCGTTCTCATTGATTTTAAATCTTTATAAATGAGTTTTTGATTTCCCATACTATCATCTTCCATTTTGTTCCCAAAGTATGTTTATGATTTTTCCTTTACTGCTGTTACTAGCTCTTTAACAGTTTTTCTTTGATTTTTATAGATTTCGTACTGTTCTGGGGTATTGACTTTTAAGTATGTTTTCTTCTTTTTCTTTACCTCTTCTTTATTTCGTTGCAGTTTTTTTTATTATCTGCCTTCCAGATTCCACACACTTCAGTGGCTGCCTTTATAATAGTATTTTAAAAAATATTCCATCCACCTTATGTACTAGATTGTATTATGTTCTCAAATCGTTCATATAAATTTATTTCTGTTTTTTGTTGGTATGCGTTAGCTATATCTTTATTTCTAAGTTTGTATGTTCTTAAATTTATATGATTTTCATTCTTTGTTTGTATTATTTTTCCTTTTTCTGTGCATTTATGTTTTACTTGCGCCCTTAATTCTGACATCGATAACACTCACTTTTTCTTTCATTATTTTGTACTAATATATAATCGATAATTGATCTTTTTCCTCTGTTTAGTTCTACTCTAGAATATTTATGTTGGTAGAATGAGTTAGTATTTATTAAATCTTGCAGCTGGCAGAATTCTATTAATCCTTTTCTATTATTATTTCGTGTCTCTTCTCCATAGTTTCCTATTACTGTCCTATATTCCATATCCCGTTTCCCGACTCTGCTATTAAGGTCCCCTGCAATATATATTGTTCCTTTTGCTTCTTCCACAGTTGGTGTTAGTTCATTCCAGAATATTTTTTTCTACTACTTTTTCATTTTCCTCTGGTCCTTATATTGATGTGATGGTTCTAATGCGTTCTTTTTTTTCTTAGCTCGACTATTAGGATTCTTTCAGAAACTGCCATCCACTGTGTAATTTGTTCTGTCAGATATTTATGATTTATACAACCTACTCCGGCTGCAGCTTTTTGATTTATCGGTACACCACTACATATTAGGATGTGGTAATTTTTTAGACATATTTTCCTTGTCCTTTCTTTTTTGTTTCACTTATTTGTTAGTATCTCCAAATCCATAATTTCTAATTCGTTTATTAATTCCATTACTTCCCCTTGTATACTTCTAACATTCCATGTTCCCAGTTTCCATGTATTTGCTTTATTTTTTCGTTTTATTTCTGTGAATTTTGTCTTTGGTTTTGTTGTTACTGTGCTTGTTACCATTCTCTTATCCGTTTTCGATGCTGTGTCAATTTGCTGTTTCATTTTCATATATATCTTGTCTAGTTCTTTTCCGATCTATTTTAGTAAGTTTCTGGAGCCTTTCTTCAATATTTCCTCCCACTGGGGATCGATCTCCAACTGTTCTTTTTTACTGGTATTTCCCTTTTCTTTTTCGTTCATTTCCTTTCTTCTACTCTGTATAAGTATTCCATTGCTTATTATTAATTTTTATAATTTAATGTTGCTTTATGCCCATTGCTTCTATTAGTATTGGTATTAGTGTCTTTCTTTATTTTACTACATTTCTTGTTAATCCTCACCAATCTTTATATCTGTTCCCATTAAATTTTTTATGTTTTTAAAAATCATTGATCGATTGTTTTTTGGCAGTTTCACTAGTATTGGTCTTTTTCTATCTTTCATGTATTTTCCTATTCTCCTAATTTCATCTATATCTTTTTCGTTATCGATGTTGACTCCAATTTTTTTCAATACTATTTCTATTTTTTCTTTTATTTTGTTGTCCTCATAATACTTTTTAATCTCACAATTCTTTCCAGTTTTTCTATTCTGTCTTCTCGTTTGGTTAATTTTTCTTTCAGTTTCTTATTTTCTTCAGTAATTTCTTGCATTTCTAACATAGCGGCATCGAGTTTATTGTCCATTTGTTTCAGGTTTCCATCTATTTGTTGGAACATCTCTTCTATTCTACTCATATCTGTCATTTTTCTCTTTGATCGCGTAAAAAGCAGACCCCAGTCAACCCATCGTAAGTCTACCTTCTATTGATCGTGAGACACACTTTAAACTTTATAATTTTTCTCTTCTTTCCCGGCTGCTCTTGAAGTCTGGCAACACCGCTATTTAGTCGGATAAAAAATAATTATTGTCTTTATGTTTATCACCTAGCTTCACAAACACTTTATTGTTTTGTTTGGATAATTAGACTCTACTGTTTTGTTTTTTTACCTCTACGAAATATCTATCACTTTATGCAAATTTATGTTTACTTATTTTAATTGATTTCCCTGCGCCTCTCGATTTTCGGGTTAACTGCAGGAGTTATTCAATTAAATGTCTTCACATTTAACGCAACGTTGCCAATTTTTTAGAATTTTCATCAGTTTTTCTTTATACTGTGGAATTATTTAGAAACAGCTAGTTTCATTTAAAAGAGTAATGTGAATAAAGTCATTTTCAATCGTAAATCTGGTATTCTGGCTTATCAAATATTTTGTTCATAAGAAGTATAAAAACTATAAACTCAGTATGGCTAAAATATTATTCAGTGAATAGACCACCATCATGGAATGTTTTAAGCCTAATGAGAAAGAAGTAACACGTTTGAGAAACCATTCTTGTTTTATTCTATAACTAAAAGTTCGGTTATTTTCATATCACACTGTCTATTACACAGTTGTTGACTTAAATAACAATGATATATCTTCACTTTGTTATTTCAAGTTATTTTTATACATATTTTATTTCATGAAAGTCATATCGAATTTTGGAGCAACAATGTGATTTTAGTTACACCTTGTATAAGAATGTTTCACTTTGAACATTCTGAAAGATATTCGGTATGATGAACGCTTTGAAATAAATAAAAATTGGGACTTTTAATACCTGAGGATGGTAACAAGAACGAACAGTGAACGTATTTGCTTTGTTGTTGCCAGGTAGTAAATATTTTGTATTTGTGGAATCTACCAATGGATTTTTAATGTTGAATTGTAGAAGTACCTACATGTTTGAGTATAGCTCAAAGAACATCGATGTTTACTTCAGCTTATTGTGTGTTCTTCAAGTGATAAGAAACTATCTTCCAAACAGAAACTGATAGGTAAGTGAGTTTTATATATATTTAATATATTTTTCTATATCTGACATATTTATTTTCCTATCTTGCAAATATGAAAGATTCGACAATAGTTATTTGTATACTAAGGCCGCAAAATGCTTTTTCGCGTTCCGAGAGAGAGATTATCGCCGAGGCCGCTCCGGCCGAGGCAAGATAATCTCGAGGTCGCGAAAACATTTCGCGGCCATAGTATACACAATATTTTTCGTGCAACCGTGAAAATTACATAATTTCAATAAACATTATGTCTCTTTAGAAAAGTCAGCGTTGAAACGCGAATAGAGAAAATTACACGTCAATATCACAATGTTTCTATGGAGATGAAATATTTAGCAATACAAATCAATTTGACATTTCTCGTGAAGTCGTGAAGATGTCCGATAGCGATAGTGATATTTCAGTTACTTGCACTCCTCCTGAGCTGAGAGATCTCATAGACTCAGCACTTTCTGATTTGATACCCGAAAAATCTAAACGGAAATATGAAATAGTTTTTGGTTCGAAATACATTGTTATTGTCATATTTCAGAAATGTTAAATGCTGTAGTGGCGTTCAGTTTGCCGGCAGTCACTATGGGAACGGCCGTAAAAATGTTTGTCGGCCGTCACTCTGGGTAACGGCCGCAAAATATCATTTTGCGGCCTCTGTTGCGGCTGCAAAATGCTTATTTTGCGTCCGGTTGCACGAAAAAATATTTATTTCTGCATGCTTTTTTATTGTAAACATTTTTCAGTACATCAAATTCCATAGTCATAAAAACTAATAAATTTCTTAGTAAAATTGATAGCGCTATACATAGGGTGCTCAAATAACATTATTTTTCCAAAAAAAATCCAATCATGGAAGCATTTCTGACACGTGTTTTTTGGTTTGACCTTGAATTCGTCCAGCAATGCGGTTTCTATCTCAATCGTCCCAAAACGCGTCTATATATGATGTAAAATTATAAATATTAAAGGTTCAGTAAAATTTTGTACCTGAAGTAGACCAGGAAGATCAAGTATGGGTCAATCTCAGTTGTGAATTGAATTTTTTATGACAAAAATTGAATATTTGGCTTATCTTTTTATTTTTGGTACAGCAGTAATTCAATGTTAAGTTTACTTATGATAGTTTTGTCAAGATATCACATAACTAATTGTGTTATAACACTAGATACGAAGGCCCCCGTAGCGCAGCTATCAATTTGTTTATAAATTTTATCCTCAAATTTGAAGTATGTTGGAGTCAGTGTTAGTTCTACAGCTTGTAAAAATTCGCCTTGAGGTATGTGTGTTTTCGAATTTGATTCCATTTTTTCTCTGATATATCTTTCACAATAATTGTAATTGGAATATTTGTATTAAGAAATATTACATCTAATGAAATAAATACACCAAACGCCAAACGTGATGGCTGCGCATTTTTCATGTTACTCCCTCTACAGCTATTGTTGATAAAGGCAAATGCTCTGAGTAGAATTATTTTTATTCCTTTTCTGGCAAAATGTGATCTTCTAATAAGGAATCAATCATCAAGAGTCAGACAAGTGAATTTTAATGTGTTCAATTATTTTAAAATTACCAAATGTCAGAGCAATTACATGTACATTAAACATAATTACAATTACAACTTTCTTTACAAATTAAGGTCTCATTAACTTAAGAGAAAACACAAAATCATTAACAAGTATTATAAAAATTAAAAAGGGAAGTTAATAATAAAATATGACCTTTTAAAATTTTATTGATTCCATCGAAACTAAAATACAAAATTTCGTGTACCTGGATCTAGGTAGGTACATGTATTATAATCATATACAAATCGGGCAAAAATAGTTTGGGGCCTCTCTCCTCATTTCCTTTTACCTTTTCAGTGTCGGATAGGGTTCCGGTCTCTCTTGTACCCATTTCTTCCACTATCTTCTGTCTTTTGCCATTTTCTCTCCAGTTTTTCTCTTTTGCCCCCAGTTCCTTTATTTGGTCTATCTATTTCTTCCTTCGTCTCCCCCTTCATTTTTTACTAGTATTTCCTGTCTCCATTATTTTTCTTGTATCTGCATTCATTCTTACGATGTGTCCATAAAAGTTCAGTTGTTATGTTGTTTATTTTTTTAGTATTAGTTGTTGTTTTACTACTTTTGTAATGTCTTCGTTCTTCATCATGTCCCACTTAGTTTTTCCCGCTATTCTTCTTAGATGTTCCATTTCCATTGCGTTTATTTTTGTCTCATCTTTCCCCCTAATTGTTCAATTTTTTGCTGCATATGTTATAGTCGGTACTGCTATTGCGTTATATATTTTCATTTTCACATCAATATCAAAATGACTTGGATATCACCAGAACAAAATGTGTATTCCCAAATAGACAACATATTGGTAAACAAAAGAAAACAAACAGCGATAAAAGATATCAGAACATATACAGGAGCGTGTGCAGACTCCGACCACTTTCTGGTAATGGCTAAAATAAAACAAAAAATAAGGAAAACATCTGATATACATTATAAAAACAAGAAATGGAACGTGGACAAGCTTGAAAATGAAAATATAAGAGAAGAATACGCAATACAAATAGAGAAACTATTATCACAGGGCGAAAACCAACAGGAAACAATTATGTCTGAATGGAGAAATCTAAAGAAATGTTTGGAAACAGCAGAGGAAATACAGTTAGGTGCGAAGAAAAACGGGAAAAGACAGGAGTGGTATGACATGATATGCAACATTGCGGTAGAGAAGAAAGCCAAAGCAAGACTAAAATGGATAAAAACTAATAATCTGGAGGACAGGAATGAATACGAGGAAAAAAGGAAGGAAAGTAATAAAATAATTAGAAAAAAAAGAGAATGGATAGATAATAAGATCAGAGAAATTGAAAGAGAAAAGTCGAGAGGAAACACGAAAAGCTTCTATAAAAAAATTAACGAAAACAACAAAACGTATAAGGGCAAATCAAAAGGAATAAAAAACAAGGAAGGAAGGCTGACAGAAGAAGAGCACTAATATAAACAAACATGGGTGGATCATTTTAGGGAACTATTAAATGAACCGCATTACTGGGACGAAGATGAAGAAGTGACAGAAGATAAGAAACAAGATATATTAGAAGAAGAACCAACAATTGAGGAGGTCAAGGAAATAATAAATAAGAGCAGAAATGGAAAGGCCCCCGGAAAAGATGGAATAAACATAGAACTAATCAAATATGGAGGGAACACTCTACATATAAGAATATATTACCTGATTAAAAAAATATGGAACGAGGAGAGGATTCCGGAACAATGGGAAATTGGACAAATTGTCAAGAAAGGAGACCAATATGAATGTAAAAATTACAGAGGAAGCACATTATTCAACACTGCATACAAAATACTATCCACGTTAATTAACAGAAGGCTCGTGGAAAGTACAAGGGAAGTGATAGGGCAATATCAATGTGGCTTCACAAAAAGCAGATCAACAACTGATGATATTCATACATTAAAACAGATAATGGAAAAAGCGCATGAATACAGATTAGACAAAGAAATGCTATTCATTGACTTTGAACAAGCCTTCGACTCAATCAAAAGAAGTGAACTCATGAAAGCATTAAAAGAACAAGGAGTAGACGTAAAACTGAGAAGGCTAATCAAAATGACCATGAATGAGTCAAGGATCAGTGTAATAACGCAAAAAGGAAACACAGATCAATTTAGGATTAATAAAGGGGTAAGACAAGGTGCCTCTTTGTCCACAACGCTATTCAATCTATCATTAGAACACACAATGAAAAAACTACACAATGGTAGCTTAAGGTCAAGTGGCAGTCAAATAATAGCCTATGCGGACGATATCGTGCTTGTATCCAAAAGAAGAAGAATCATGGAAAATATGGTAAAGGAGATAGTCACAGAGAGAGGAAAAATGGGGCTGAAAATAAACGAAAGTAAAACCAAGCTAGTTAGATTTGGGAACCTAAACCAAAAAATAAAAAGAAGAATCAGTGACTATAAATTTGAAGAAGTTAAAAAATTTAAATATTTGGGGGTTATGATTAGCAATACTGGAGATAGAACTACTGAAATTGAAGAAAAGATATTCGCTACAAACAGAGCATAGCATGCAAATAAAAAGCTACTTAAGAGTAAAATGTCAACGAAGCAAACAAAATCAAATATGTAGAAAATGATGATAAGGCTAATCATGATGTACTCGGCAGAAACAATGGCGTTAACAAAGAAGGAAGAGGAAAAACTAAGAATAACTGAAAGGAAGATATTGAGATCAGTACTTGGTCCTGTAATAATAGATGAAAATGAATACAGAATAAGAACGAATCGTGAAATTTTGGACGAAATAAAAGGCGAAGACATTGTAAAGAGAATAAAAGCACAACTAGTCAAATGGCTGGGACATGTATGTAAGAGGAGACGCGGTGGACCCAGGTCAAAATGGCAAAATGAGGTGGAGGCGGACCTTAATAGAGCAGGAGTAACAAACTGCCACATATATATATATATATATATATATATATATATATATAAAAACATTCGTGGGTAATTCACGCAAAAAAGGGCTACTGAAACAGTAGCCATTTTTTGCGTGAATTACCCATGAATGTCTTTATTGTTGTTGTTAACATATCACGCGATATTCCTACGTCTTCTTTTATATATATATATATATATATATATATATATATATTGTTCTTTCGTATAATGTATATATTATTACTGGTTTCTCATTCCAGTCTAAAAGTTTTCTGTTCTTCTCCTAGTTTTAGTTCTATGCAGTGTCTTAGTATTTTTTCTAACATTCTTGTATAGAGTTTGTAACTTGTTTGTGCCAAGCATATTGCTCTATAATTTTCAAATTGAGTTTGCTCCCCTTTTGTATAGATAAGTAGTATTAAATTATTTTCCCATTCTCTCGGTATTTGTTTCTTCTCCCATGCTTCTTTGACCATTATCCACATACAAATTATTTTTCGTTCTCCCAGCCATTTGATAAGTATTGGTGCTGTTCCATCTTGTCCGCTTGCTTTTCCCTCTCTCGTTATTTCTTTCTGATCCATCTCTGTTCCTTCTACCTTTGTATCTTCTTTTTTTGGTATTGTGTGGAATTTGTCTGCATAGTAGTCTCTCCATGTGCCCCTGTTTGTAGTTGATTCTTTATGTCTTTTATTGCTTTTATTTCCTTCTTTCTGCTTCCACTAAATCTTTTTATCTGTGTCCAAAATGTTCTGTTATTTATCCTAGGTGATTCTGTTATCTCCTCTCCAAATTCTCTACAACTTTGTATTTTCTCTTCTTATATTTTAATTCTTACAGCGTTTTATTTCCTTTTGTTGTCTTCTTTATCTTCCATTGTCTTTGTTTGGAGATATTTTTGCCAAGTCGCTTTCTTTCAGTCCACCATTTCTTTTTTTTATACTCTAATTAAATTTTCTTCTTCCACATATTTTGTCTGCCTAGGATATCACTGTTCCTTTAAATATTTTCCATTTCTCTTCTAACCTTTTTATATCTCTCTCTTTTTTCTTCATTTTTGAGTTAATGTATTGCTACATTAATATATTATAGTCGCTCCCAAGATTTACTTTCAATTGTGCTATCACTAATTTCTGATTGGTTCCCGATTCTCTTCTTGTTTGTACTTGTTGTATAGTTTTTATTAAACTTTGGCTATATACAATATAGTCAATCAGACTTCTAGCATTTCTTTAGTCTGCTACAAAAGTGTATTTTTCATCCATTTGTTGGTACCACATCGTATTTCCGATTATTAAATCATTTCTTCTGCAGAAATCGATCATCTTTATCCAGTTTCAGTTTATTGTTGTTCCTTCGTAAATTCCCACGAATTCCATTCCCCTGTTTGTATCATTACCTACTCTGCTGTTCCAATCTCCCATAATTATTGTTGATTCGTTTTCTTCTCTTGCCTCGTCTAGTTCTCTTTGTAGTTTTCTGTAAAAATTCCAGTATATCTTCTTCAGTTGCTCCTTCCACTGGACCGTATATTTGTATTATTAGGATTTATTATGTCCCCTATGTCGTTTGTTTTTATCGACACTGTTATGATTCTTGAATCCACTGGTTTATATTGTTTTACTACGTTTTTGATCATTTCATCTGTTACAATTATTCCGGCCCCCTCTTTTGTCCTTTGTTCTTGTAGTTCTCCTGAGTAATATAATATGTTGTCCTTTTTTCTTGGTTCGCTAATTCCCAAGATCTGTAATTTATTATTTTCCATTTCTTCGCTTATGTCTATCTCTTTTCCTCTTAATGTGTATTCATATTCCATATCACTACTGTTATCTCCTTCTGTTCCTTTTCCATTTTTAATTTTGTTGGACCTATTCTTCTGTTTCTTATTTCATTTTGTTTTGATCTATGTGATTTGTTCCCATTTTGTGTTTCACACTGCTCTCTGTTTTCCCCTGTTTATTTTCAAAGTTTTTTTCACTGATTTTTTCCCTTTTACCTCTTTTATCACCTTTATTCTCTCCATCATTAGTATCCTTTTGGTTCCTTTTTTTTGTTTAGCGTGTTTGTCCGTTGGCTGTTTATTCATAAGATATATTGTTATATGCCCTACTTCTTTGTTTGAATTCATTCCTCTTTCATTACATATTCTGTCTTCATTTCCCCATCCTCTTTTATTCTCGTCTATTGCTCAGGGTCTGTCTAGAATAATATTTATTTATCCAATTCAATTTTCTTGTTTATCTCAATATTTCCATTTTCATGCCCCAATTCATTAGCTTAATTAGTACCGGTCTCTTTCCATTTCTATTAAAGAATCATATTTTGCTCAGTTCCCCGGCATCAACTCTTAATTTTACCTGTATTCCTGCTTTTCCAAATATACATTAAATATTAGCTTTGTCTTTTATCCTTTGAATTATTATATTATTCGTTTTTAGCTCTCTTTCTAACATTGCCATTTTGAACATTTCCCTTATTTCCTCTATATCTCCCATCTCTCTAGTTTAATTTTATCGGTATTGTTTCTCGTGTACGCTACCGCCGATGGCTTACTCAGTTCCTCAGATTTAATTGCGGAGCGAGTTTCAACCATGTTTATTCACTTTTCGTCCTGGACTGGAATCGAGGCCATTTAACCAAAAAGATAAAAGAGTTGACTGTTTTACACCAAACATTTTATTCACAATCGGTGATAAACTCTCGTCAAAAAGTGATCCTATAGGAATCTTCTTGCGTGCACTAAAGTTATTAGTATTTCGCAATCCATGTTCTTAAAATACTCAAAACACAAGAAAACGCAAGCTAGTCGTACGAACAACGTACAAAAAAACAAAAGATTTTGGTCGCATAGAAAACACGAATTCATAACATATAATCGTAAGCAATATAACCACACACATGTCAATACACGCATTTGTTTTCTTCCGACGACTTCTTGCGAATTAGTACGAATTCGTACGAACACATTTTCGTACGAATTCTTATCCAATGTAACCGCTGCCTAACACTATTAACTTATGTTGGATTAAACTCGGAGCTTGCATATGTAAATTGACACTTTTCTCTATCCGTATCCAGGACCGAATTCCGAGAGGAAGATACAGAAACAAATTTATTTCAAAAATAAATTTCAGTTTTCTGTGTGAAAATTTCCTGTGCGTCCTTTTCCACCAAATTAATTATATTTTCATCTTTCAGGTATTCCAGGCGTAAAAAGGATGTCCGAAGATTATAAAAAGTCACTGCATTCAAAGGTGAGAGATGGTAATAAAAAATTGGTATTACGCTTACTAAAAAATGTGGACATAAATCAAAGAGACAGTAGTGATCGTACTCCTCTAGATATAGCAGTAGAAACCTCAAATTTCCAAATGGTTAAACTGTTATTAGAGAATGGAGCCAGAGTTGATGCGAAGGAAAACCAAATAAATCCACTTCATCTAGCTGTAATATCAGGGTCATTAAAAATATTCAAATTGCTATTAAAATACAAAGCTTGTATTAATAGTAGGACACAACATGGTGGACATTCGATCCATTATGCAGCGGAGCACGGTCGGATGGATTTTTTGAAATATTTTATTAAACAAGGGATAAATATTAACATTACAGATTCATTCAAGCGTACTCCTCTACTCAGAGCTTTCAGCCATAGCCAAAGAACTGCTGTTAAATTTTTAATCAAGCACAATGCCAATGTGAATCAGAAAGACTGTTCAGGTTATACCGCTCTACATTATTCTGTTAATTGCGGTTTTGAGTCCATGACTAAATCACTTATTCAAAGAGGTGCCTACGTTAACGAGAAGAACTATGCTGGATGGTCGGCCGTCCACTTCGCCGCGTACAAGGCCGATTTAGATACGTTGATGTTTTTATATGAATCTGGGGCAAAGGATTCAGATGTTCAAACTTGTAGGCATTGTAGTCCTTTTCATCTAGCAGCGGAATCCGGAGACATTAGTATAATTAAATATTTTTTAAGCAAAGGTGTTAATGTTAATGCTAGAACCTCGAAAGGATATACAGTTTTACACATCGCAGCGGAATATGGTGAATTACTATTAGTAAAATTTTTGATTGCTAAAGGTGCGAATATAGATCTTACAACTTCTACCAATAGATATAGTGCCTTGGACTTTGCTGTGCGGTATTGTCATTATAGTATCGTTAATGTTTTGATTAACAAGTTTGCTAACTTTCAAGTGAAAGCTAATGGGGAATGTCCCATTTTGGAGCTAGTATTGAAAGGATTCTCCTACGATCCTAGTGATCCCTTAGATAAACGCTCTCGTGAATTCCTTGAGGTTTTATCTACTATTACTAAATTTATAGCATTTCGTAATCGACATGTAACGCGCTATATACCTGATACGTACCCTTTTTCAACTACTTTGAATATGATGTGGCATGACTGCAAATTAGAGCTGAAAAAAATGGACGAGACATACGTAGGGAGTACAAAAATATCCCATTATAATCTTTTACAAGCTCTATTCGACCATAGAAAATTAGTTGAATATTTGAATAATAGAGAAATATCCGTTATTTGTCGGAACTTTCAGAATCATATACGAGTACCAAATTCATTGGGTGACGTATCATTATTAATCTACAATGCTATGACGAAGGCTAGGCTCAGACAAAATATGTTGATTCTCGCTGATTTGATGCTGACTAAAATTATCGGGAGAAATTTACCTTATGAACTACGAATCAACATTCTGGATTATCTGAGTACAGAAGATTTGGCTTGTTTTGTAAACCAACAATGGAACTCAGAATTTCGTTGATAAATAAACTATTGATATGGCTATCGTACAGTACGTGAACTATAGAGAACCTGCGTAAAGGCTAGTGGCGCCCCTTTCTGAAATTTTATAAGTTCATACGTGAGATAGAACTGTTTGTAAATAGTCCTATATAAATTCAGAGTAAGTGAAGATATTTATTTTAAAAAATAATTTGTAATAGTCACAAATTTAATGTATAGGTAAATATGAGAAAGTAATTTCACTGAAATAAATATTAGTTAATGCACATAGTGAGTAACAATGAATTTAGGTGACGTTAAAAATAAAGTTAGTTCTGGTAACACGGGTTTGTGAGCTATCATGCCACATTACAATAGTATATTGTAAAACAAGTGTCACAATGACTTATTTTGTAGTACGAGTGCAGTTTGCGTAACGAACCGCGAAGCGGTGAGTTACGCAAAGCACGAGTATTACAAAATGTCATTGTGATGAGAGTTTTACATACTTTTTTTATAATGAGCGTGCAAAAATGTTTTCTATGAAAATATAATTTAAATACTAGGAATTTGTGTGCTTCTTTATTTATGTTGGTAACCTTCATATACAGTATTGGGAACATTACGAGGGAACATACGTTTTACCGTCAATGTGTTAGAAAAAGACAAAATAGATATAAATTCAGTGTATTACTCCTCTTTGCTAACAGAGTATCATAAAGTGAGAAACGAAATAACTGTGTAAAAGCGTGGTGGAAGTATACTCCCACCACGTGTAAAGGTATGTCTGGTAGGCACCGCTTTCGAGAGACGTGCAAATACAGACGTGTAATGTGGACAGTTTAGTTTATTAATTGAGAAATAATAAGATTGTACGGGGTCTAAAGGGTAGTGACGCGACTCTAACAGCCTCTCCTACCAATTCCTACTCGCACCTCTACGTCGGCAGACCCTGGTAACTATCTCTGAAGATCCAAGATCGGGTAACCAACCCCCGGTGGCGGATCAACAGCAGATAGGCAAACGCGTGAAGGGAGAACTACTTTCGTTCTGGGAACTAACAACCCCGGAATGAAACCACGGGCGGAGCCTTGATGACGACCTGGCAACAACAAGAAAATGATGATCGTCTCGGCGTCTCGGCCCGCGGGAAGTGCTCTATTGGAGCTGATGTGAGCTTGCTCTGCCGAAGTGTGGCTAGGACGCTGGGGCAGGGACCAGCCCCTTCGGGCCCTGATCAGGAAGTGTGGCATGGATGCAGAAGTCGGATTTTTGCATTGCTCCGGGCGAGTGCTGGTTCGTCCGTGTATTCCGGAACCGGTTAAGCGGTGGCTGGGCCCCGGGGAACTGGGGTAGGATTGCGGATTGCATCCGAGGGTATACCCGCTCCCAGCTATATCGACCCGCCCCCTGCCACACGAAGCGCTGGAAAACAAAGGGATGGATAAAGACAAGACAAAAACAAAAAACGGTGTATCCGCTACCTCAAGTGCGGATAATTTGCCAGAAACTCAACTTCCTGGTAAACAGAGACAGAAAAGTCCACAGACAAGCGAGGTGACGGTGGTGAACTTGCCCCGGTTCCTCCTTGAAAAAATGTCAGGAGAGGGTTCTCCTGTAAATTTTGATAAAGTTAGCCCATTCCTGATAGCAAAAACTTTATATAGTTTAATTGGTGAGACACAATATATAAGAAAAGTTAAAGATGGCATCCTAGTACAAACTAAAGGCAATGCTCAATCCAGACGGCTCTTAGATGTAACCAAATTTGGCGATTTTAATATTGAAGTTCTACCTCATCCCAGCCTCAACCAATCAAAAGGAGTTGTTTACTGTAGAGACTTTCTCAACACTACCATCGAAGAAATTAAAGAAGAACTAAAACCAATAGGCGTGATAGATGTAAGAAGATTAAAGACAAAGAAAAACAATACCCTGATAGAAACCCCCCTACACGTCTTGACATTCAATGAGCCAAAACTTCCAAGTGAAATAAAAACAGCTTACTATAAATTACCCGTTAGACCGTACATTCCTCCCCCAATAAGATGTTTTCAATGCCAGAACCTTGGCCACGCGGCCAACAATTGCAAAAACGCTGCTGTGTGTGTATGTGGAAAAGCTCCACATGGGGATAACCCTTGCATAGACCCAAAAAAATGTGTCAACTGTGGTGGTCCCCACTCAGCAGTTTATAAAGGATGTCCAAGATATAAGGAAGAATCTGCCATACAAAAAGTTAAAGTTACTGACAAAGTATCATATGCTGAAGCAAAAAGAATTGTTCAAATTCGAACACCAAAACCAAACCAATCCTATGCTGCTGCGTCAATAATGAATCAACAAAAAACGACAACCCCCTCCACCTCTGCCACAATCACTCCAGTATCAAACACTATCGACCTAACCGCCATACTACCTCAAATCATTCAATCAATTCAAGAAACAATCACTAAAATAATCAATAAACAGACATTCAAAACACCAGAAAGACCCCCTGAATATTCTCACAGAGACAGATCAGATTCAGTCTCTACAAATATATCGAATATATCAGAACAAAGAAAACGAGATCGAAGCCAAGTAGAAACGACCTCTGAAGAAGATGATCCCCTGATCAAATCCACTCGGCGAAACAAGAAAGGTTGGCCCAAGGGCGTTCCTCGTAAAAAGACCAGTGATTAAAACAACTATAAAATTGCCAAATATAATCCACTCTGTATCTGCATTGATTTATTCTCATTTTTTACTTATTCTATTTATACTATTTTTAATCTATATTATAATATATCCACATTCATATTCGAAAATCAAACTTGCAATATACTATATATAAAATTCATACGTATATATATATATATATATAAAAATATATTAAAGGTATAAACTGGATAAACTAATTCAATGGAACTGTAGAGGATGCATAAATAACTATTGCTACATAAAGCAGTTATTGCAAGAACATGATCCTATGTGTCTTTCCCTTCAAGAAACGCACCTCAAACCCAATCAACCATACTCTCTTAAAGGGTATTCAGCAGTTAGACATGAAGTTACTTATGAAAATAGAGCACATGGAGGAGTTGCAATTTTTGCAAGAAAAGATGTTGTATTCTCGGAGATAAACATTATTACCGAACTACAAGCTGTTGCAATAAAAATTATCAGTCCTGTGAATATAACATTATGTAATATATACTTTCCAGACACGACTTACACAGTCGAACAAATAGACCGTATTATTGAGCAGCTTTCCTCTCCATATATAATAATGGGAGATTTCAATGCCCACAATGTACTTTGGGGCTCAATAAAAACAGATACCAAAGGTCGTATTCTGGGAAAATGGTTAGAAAGAGATGATTTAGCTATTATTAACACAGGATCCAAAACACATTTCAACACAAAATCAAACAACTTCTCTGCAATAGATTTAACGATAGCATCCAGCGATTTATTGTCAAAACTTACTTGGAGTGTTGATGATGATCTACACAATAGCGACCATTTCCCGATATGCATCCAGCTAGGAAAACAGAGAATCATACATCCAGTACCCATCAAATGGAATAGAGCCAAAGCTAACTGGGAAACATTTAGAAATTCATTAAGACCACCGGCACAGCCGAGTGTACACGAAATTACAAATTGCATTATTAGAGCAGCAAACAGTAGTATCCCAAAATCAGGAGGTAAACCGATTCAAAAAGTTGTACCTTGGTGGAATGAAGAAACCAAAAATATCATTAATCTTAAAAAAGCAGCTCTAAACAATTTCAAAAAGTACCCAACCACTGAAAATTTAATAGCATTTAAAAAGACTAGAGCGATGGCTAGAAAAATAATACTTAAAAACAAAAGAGATACTTGGAATCAATACACAACAACAATTACACCAGATACCGAAATAAATACAGTATGGAAAAAAGTTAAAGCAGTGTCAGGCAATACCACTTACACTGCAATTACCTCCTTACAAATGGAAAGTGGAATTATAACTGAAGATCCGGTGGAAATAGCGAACATAATGGCCTCTCACTTTGAAAGAATCAGCAGCAACGAAAATTATGATGAAAACTTCCTACAAACAAAAAACAGCTCGGAAGCAAGTATAGATTTCTCAACAGACAATGATTTATACTACAATCTACCATTTACCATGGAAGAATTAAGTGGAGCTCTTCACCAATCAAAAATCGGTGCTCCAGGTATAGATACAATTTCAAATGATATGCTCCAAAACTTGACACCAGAAACCAAAGAAATGCTTTTAAAGTTCTACAACAAACTTTGCAATGAAAATACCTACCCGGATTCCTGGAAAGAAGCTGTAATCGTTCCCATACCTAAACCTAATAAAAGTAGGTTATCGCCATCAGGATATCGCCCCATAAGTCTCACCTGCTGCTTAGGAAAACTAGTCGAGAGGATGGTAAACAACAGACTTCAAGATTATCTAGAAAAAAATAATTTACTAGTTTCCTACCAAGCGGGATATAGAAAGAAAAGATCAACGATAGATCACTTAGTTTTACTGGAACACTTCATTCAAGAAGCTTTTCGAAAAAGAGAACACCTAATAGCTGTTTTCTTTGATATTAAAGGCGCTTTCGACATGACGTGGCGGCATGGAATCCTGGATAAATTGTCAAAATTTGGACTAATAGGAAAACTACCATTATTCATAAAATCGTTTCTCGATAATAGACGTTTCAAAGTTAGAGTTGCAAATGAATTTTCAACAAGTAGGATACTGCAAAACGGCGTACCGCAAGGATCAACACTTAGTTGTACTCTGTTTGCAATCGCTATAAACGAAATTTGTAGAGGCGTCGATCAAAAAATCAATAAATGTCTCTATGTCGATGACGTTGCAATTTTTTTCAGCGGTAAAAAAGTGGGAGACATTACACGTACACTGCAACCAGCAATCAATAAAATTATTGAAAATGGAGAAAAAATTGGTTTTAAATTCTCTGAAGAAAAAACAAAATGCGTACATTTCTGTAGACTCAGAAAACCCCATTACGATCCACTCTTATATTTAAAGGACAACATCATAACCTGCGTCGATACTATTAAATTCCTGGGTTTAGTATTTGATAAAAAATTAAACTGGCATGAACACTTAGAACTTATCAACACGAAATGTAGAAAATCCCTTAATATACTCAAAGTCTTGGCACATACAAAATGGGGAGCTGATCCAAAAAGCCTTCTTATAATATACAAAGCTTTAATATTGTCCAAGATAGATTATGGCAGCATTGTTTATTCCTCTGCGAGGAAGAGTCATTTGAACAGATTAAATAAAATTCAAAATTTAGGAATACGTTACTGTCTGGGAGCATTTCCGACAACCCCTGTTCAAAGTCTTTATTGTGAATCCGGTCTAATGCCACTAGAGCAACGAAGATTAATCCTTCAAACATCATACTTCACAAGAGTTAAATTGAATACTAAAAATCCTAATAACCAATTTTTATTCCCAAATATTAATGAATACGACAATAGAGGCATCATCACTCGCCCCCTTGCAATAAGGTATCTTGAGTACTTGAGAAGTATAGACGTTGAATTCCCTAAGATTATTGTTGATGATCAAAGTGACGAACAATCAGCCAATAATGAAGCAGTCAGAAAAACTGATTTTATGAATAATCTAAAAAGAAAAATTATTAACGAATGGCAAGCTATATGGGACGAAACAAATACTTTACTCCGTAGACTAGAACCGGAGGTGAAGAAGAAGTATGAATCCACAGGGTTGAGTAGGTTAGAAACCATTAAAGCATTTAGACTTCGTACAGGACACACAAGTCTCACCCATCAACATCTTCTGAAAGGCGACCCAGCACCAATTTGTGATCAGTGTAATGTGATTATGTCAGTAATTCATGTTATCAATGAATGTCACACATTCAATCCGCAAAGACATCAATATGACATAAAACACCAACTCGAAGAGAACCTGAATAACGAAAATATAAAGAACACCTTAGAATATATGAAGTGCATCAAACTATTCGACAAAATCTGAAAATATAAATGTAGTAACATATATAAAATGTAGTAACAAGAGCTAATGATCAAGAGCTAATGACCCCAGTAGTCGATGCTCCTTATGGGTGGGTTTTTAGTGAGGTACAAATCCCACACTGTTTGGCAACCTACAACTTTTACGCCAAGCGCCTTTTGAAGGTTTTCCCACCCATTAAAAAAAAAATAAAAAAAAAAAAAAAAAAAATAAGATTGTACTAAACTGATAGCTTAATGCAATGAGCAATAAAAAGAATTAACATTACTTTCGTTTATCCCTTCATGATTAATTTACAAAGAATTAATTCAGCAGTAATAATCTAATTCACTATATTAGTTCGGTTAGTATTCTTATTTTTAACACCGGTATTTATCCCGATATTTTTAAACTATCCAAAGTGCTTCATCTTTTTAAAAAAGGCGATGCTGCCGTAATCGACAATTATCGCCCTATCAGTATTATTTCAATATTCAGTAAAGTCATTGAAAAATTAATAAAAAAACAGTTGTATGACTTTTTTTGATTCAAACGAATTCTTCAGTAGCTCCCAATTTGGTTTTAGAAATTCCCGCTCAACCACCGAGGCAGTTTCTAATGTTGTGAGTGGTGTAGTGGAAGAACTTCAACATGGTAACCGTACGGCCATAATGCTGTGCGATCTTTCAAACGCATTTGACTGCGTTTCTCACGACATTCTCTTAGAAAAATTAAATTATTATGGAGTTAGGGGAATTCCGTTGAAGCTTATTGGTTCTTACCTGTCAAACAGAAAACAATGTGTTACAGTGAATGGTGTAACATCAGATTTTCTGGAGGTAAGTCATGGAGTCCCTCAGGGGTCGGTTCTAGGCCCCCTCTGGTTTATCATTTATATTAATGATCTGAGCCGTTTTATGTTACCCTATATGTCGGTTCTATTTGTAGACGATTTAACATCTATTATTTCGGAGAAAGATAATACGAATTTAGCCGCCTCTCTAGATTGCGTTAGTAACAGGGCAAGTGAATGGTTTTCATCGAACAAACTAAAATTAAATAATAATAAAACTGAAATCATGCATATATCTGCAAGTAATCAATTGTCATTTCACCAAAAAACGAAAAATGTGAAATTACTTGGTTTAGTCCTAGACCACAGGCTAAGTTGGCAGGCACATATTGAGCATTTAGTCAAAAAACTTTCAAGTTCCTTATTCATTTTACGACAGTTGAAAAATATTACTAATTCAAGTACACTCAAAAATACGTATTTCTCTCTCTTTCATTCGCATATTAGCTATGGCATTACCCTCTGGGGTAATTCCTCCCATGCTTTAACAGTATTTAGAATGCAAAAAAAGGCGATAAGGGTGCTAGCTGATCTTGGTTTCAGGGATCATTGTCAACAGTTTTTTATAAAATATAAAATTATGCCATTACCGTCTTATACTCATACTCTAATTGAAATTCATGGGAAACAGTCAATGTTGTCTAGAAATTCAGATATCCACTCGTCATGCTCATCATATCAGATGCAGCTACTTTCGGCTAAATAAGACGCAATCAAATTTTAATAGTTTGCCATCAATTGTAAAAACCTTGGGCTCCAATGCTTTTAAAAAATATTTCATAAAGTTTTTCCTTAAATATTGTTTCTACTCTGTTGATGATTACATTGTGCATTGTCGAGGCAATCTCAACACCGTATCTCTGCTGTGACATTTTACTTAGTTTTTATCTTAAGATATATTTTGTATATTTCTTTTGATGTATTTTCTTTTTGACGTGCGACAAATATTTTATTGTAAAGTAGTTAATAAATATCTATCTATCTATCCACCTATCTAATATTTCCCACATGGCATAGTCCTTTGGTTTACATTTAAAAGACCGTACTGACCCCTTGAACGAAACATTTACTCGACGGTCTATCCACTTTACCGTTAAATTTTCATTTACCTGTTTTCTAGCTTGCACAGTAAAAAGTCAAAAATAGAGTTCAACAAAGAATACATTTTATGTAGGTAAGGAATTAATTTATTAACTGAAAATTGACAAAATTCATTTCCTCGGAATACAGAATATGTCAGAATACATTCAAATTTTACGAATCACGACACTGGATTATTAGAATATGACGAAATTAATAATATTGATATATTTTTAAAAAGAATACATATTACTTTCCGTCGCTCTAATTTAAGGTACCTATATGTTTATGGCACACCCTGTATAGTAGTGTAATTTGGTGCTCAAAACGAGGTATTCGTATATTGTGATCAATTTATTTCTATATCTTTGGATCAAACATAGGCAATTGTAATCATGCAGTTATAAAAATTGTATATATAGTTAACAGAATAGATAAATAACTGTTTACAAAATTAATGAGTTTTATTTAAGTATTTAAAATGAATAGTTACTGGAAGTGAATGTATTTGGAGTTAAAAATCATCATAATGAAGGTGATGAGGTTGAACAAAGTTTATATAAGTAATCATATTTGGAACGAAGTGTTATATAGTTCACTTTGCTATTATGTTATTTGTTTATTGTCACTGTCAAGTTGAAAGTTGACTAAAGCCTCAATTCAGTTTAGGTTTATTATTACAATTTAATAAACTTTATTTTCTTTCACTACATCAAATGGATAAGCTGCTCAGACCTGAAAAGTTAGAAGTCGAACCCTGTTCAAGCGATGCATCTCAACAGTGGAACCATTGGATTCGCTCTTTCGAAAATTTCATACGGAAAAGCGATCGACATCTTGAAAAATATTTATGTTAAACCAAGGAATGAAATATTTGCCAGACGCTCCCTTTCAACGAGACGACAACAAACTAGTGAATCTATTGATCAATATTTTCAAGTTTTGAAGCAAATGTGTAAATAATGTAATTTAAAAGCAGTATCTGCTGATGAGCACAGGGATGAAGTTATCCGAGATTCATTCATCAGTGGTCTTATATCATCACAAATTAGACAAAGACTACTTGAAAATAATACACTAACCTTGGAAAATGCTTTTGACAATGCGAGAGCACTGTAAGTGGCTCAATTTCATTCTGAGGCGTATGTATTACCATTTGGATCGTTCAATGCTGCTGCTCCTGCTAACAGAAACGAAGACCAATCTCAAAAATTTACAGAAAATTCAGATTCGCCAACAGCGTCTGCTGCTTCTTCCAAATGCTACTTTTGTGGATATGATTATCACCTTCGTAGTACGTGTCCAGCTAAAAATTCCAACTGTCATGCATGTGGCAAGAAGGGTCATTTCACAAGAGTCTGCAATTCCCGCGGAAACTCAATGAAATATACCAAACAGACATCATCTCTACTAGCGACTATTTCAGCTGCCTCGCCAGCTTGTCTATCGAAAGTCATCCTTCAAGTTGAAGTTGACGGAGTTGTGACGGATGCATTGATCGATACGGGAAGTTCGGATAGTTATATATCAAGTAAAGTTGTAAGATCCAGAAAATTGAAGATATTTCCTTATGCATGTGATGTAGCAATGGCCTCCACATCGTTAGTATCACATGTGATGGGATATTGCATCGTTTCTATAATAATACTGGATAACATCTATCGAGATTTCAAACTTTTAATAATGGATGAATTATGCGCAGATATAATTATTGGTCACAATTTACTCAAAGAACACTCAGATGTGAAAGTAACTTTTGGTGGATCGAGGTGCCCACTCACAGTATGTAGTTTAGCTATTGCTAATCTGGACCGAATTCCTCTATTCTCAAATTTATCTATAGACTGTAAAGCTATTGCAGTGAGTTCACGTCGATATTGTCCTGACGATCTCGAGTTCATAAAAAAAGAAGTCGAAAGGTTATTGAATGAGAGCATTATAGAACCAAGTGATTTACCCTGGCGTGCACAAGTTGTGATAACTTCAAACGATAACCATAAAAAACGAATGGTCATTGATTATTCCCAGACAATCAATAAATTTAATATGCTTGATGCTTTCCCTCTACCCCGGATTGAAGATATCGTGGAAAAGGTATCAAAGTATGATATATTCAGTTTCATAGACCTTCGTAGTGCCTACCATCAGAGAAGAAGAAAAGAAGTTCACCGCTTTCGAAGCTTGTGGTAACCTTTATCAATTTCTTAGAATTCCGTTCGGAGTTACCAATGGAGTTAACTGCTTTCAAAGGGTAATTCAAAACATTATCAACAAAGAGGGCTTGAAAGATACATTTGCGTATTTAGACGACGTGACAATTTGCGGATCCGATAAAGCACATCATGACCATAATCTTCATATTTTCATGAAAGCTGCCGAGAAGTATAACCTAACTCTAAATAAAGAAAAGTGTGTGTTTTCTTCGAACAAAATTAAAATTCTTGGTTATTGTATAGAGAATAAAACAGTCAAACCTGACCCTGATAGACTGAAGCCACTTCTGGAACTACCTATACCAAACAACATGTCATCTCTCCGTCGAATAATGGGAATGTTTGCACATTACTCAAAATGGGTTCCAAAGTTTTCTGAAAAGATTCACTCATTAGTAGAATGCAAAACCTTTCCTTTGTCCGAGAGTGCTGTAGCAGCCTTTGAAATTTTGAAGAAAAGCATTGCTAATGCAACTGTTAAATCAATTGATGACACTGCTATATTCACTGTGGAAACCGATACCTCAGAGAATACGATAGCAGCTCAGCTCTCCCGAGATGGCAAACCTGTAGCAGTTTTCTCAAGGACTCTCTCTAGTACTGAAAGAAGACATTCATCTGTGGAAAAAGAAGCATACGCTATAGTTGAAGCACTCAAGAAGTGGAGACACTTCCTAATTGGACGACATTTCCAAACTCATAACAGACCAGAGATCAGTGTCTTTCATGTTTGATCATAAAGTTTCAAGTAAAATAAAAAATGAAAAGATTATGCGGTGGCGCCTAGAATTATCCTGTTTCAGCTACGACATCATTTATAGACCTGGACTAGAAAATACTGTAGCTGATACTTTTTCAAGAATAACTTCAGGTATACCAAGGGAACAAAGTGATAAAACTTTATATAACTTACATACCTCCTTATGTCATCCCGGAGTGACTCGGTTGTATCATTGGATTCGATGTAAAAATCTACCTTTTTCCTTGGATGATATTCGAAAATTTACCGCATTGTGTCCAGTTTGCGCCGAAATCAAGCCAAGATTTCATAAAAGCCAGGGAACTCTAATAAAATCGACATCTCCATTTGAGAGGCTCAACATTGATTTTAAAGGACCCCTACCATCAACAACTAACAACAAGTATATTTTAACTGTTGTTGATGAATATTCACGATTCCCTTTTGCTTTTGCATGTCCAGACACAACTTCCGCAACCGTCATCTGGTGCTTCAAACAACTTTTTGCAATCTTCGGAATGCCTACGTATATACATTCTGACCAAGGAACCTCGCTGATAACCCATGAGATGAAAGAATATTTGCAATCAAACGGTATTGCTTCAAGTCGTACAACTGCGTATAATCCTCAAGGAAATGGACAATGCGAGAGATATAATGGTATAATATGGAAAACCATTCAGTTGGCACTGAAATCTAAGAACCTGAAGATAGATAAATGGGATTCAGTTTTGCAAGAAGCTCTGCATTCAATAAGGTCCCTTCTATGTACGGCACCTAATTGTTCTCCTAATGAGAGAATGTTTATTCATCCACGAAGATCGCAAAATGGATTATCAATTCCAACATGGCTATCTACCCCTGGCACTGTATTCTTAAGAAGGCACGTTAGAGCGAATAAATACGAACCTTCAGTGGAAGAAGTGGAACTGGTCGAAGTAAATCCAGATTATGCTCACGTACGGTTTCCTAATGGTAGAGAAACTACTGTTTCAACTCGACATCTGGCACCTCGAGGAGATACATCATTGCTGAAGGTTCAACTGATGGTTTGGTGATATTAGAGAAAGGCTCAGACAATGAAGAAAGCAATCCCAATGTTCAATTTGATCAAGTGAAAGAGATTTTGCCTCGTCGTTCAGAACGAAATAAAAACCCTCCAAAGCATTTTGAAGATTTCATAAAAAACTGAAGAGGGGAAGAATGTTGTATTGTTCACTTTGCTATTATGTTATTTGTTTATTGTCACTGTCAAGTTGAAAGTTGATTAAAGCCTCAATTCAGTTTAGGTTTATTATTACACGAAGAGATGACAGAAGACTGAATGAGAATAAATACTATTAAAACCATAATATTTATGATAGTAAGTTAAATAATTAAAATATTTAGAAATAACAGTAGTGTCCGTATAGTCTAAGAACCGTGGGTAATTACCACTCGCTCGCTTGTAGCCTATCCAAACGAGCGTTGGTTAATACCAAAAGTAAATACCGCAGCATCCTAGCAAGGATTGGTATTAACCGTTACGTGATCGTTTGATGTCAAATTGGTTGGTAGGGACTTTGGTTAACCAAATGGTAGGTCCTACGTCACCGGTATGACGTAAAGTATCAATTACAGGCGAAATCATTTGGTTCTCAATTGGTACAGCTGATTGATGAAATTTACATTTACGTTTTGTATAGCGATCGGAAAAGTTGTTTATTGAGTTTTTCTATATTTTCTTGGAGTTTTGAGTTAAATATATATAGCAAAAACCCCAAGAAGCTTCTTGCTATTTTTAATAAAATCAACAGATTCCATTATTACTAGACAAAAAAAAATAAAAAACAGACAAAACTTAAAGAATTTTAGAATATTGGCCAAAAATTCAATTCGTTTCAACGACTTTGTTTGTTTACAAATAAAAAGCAAGACATAAACTACTTTGGACAAGGATAGAAAGTTACCAATTTCAGTAACCGTGCTGCAGATCTCAGTATGTGATTTGTCAGACCAAAAAGGGTACCAAAGTAAGCTTGACCTCATCGTTTTTCGAAGCGAAATCGATTGGTATGTATTTGACAGACCAAAGTGGGGTACCAAAGCGGGACGAAATCTCTAATAATCTGTGATTTAATATACAAAGAAGAGTGTAAGAACTGAGTTAATAGCCATTGTGCGATCATTTTCTTTGTTGTTGTTTATGGCTAAACATAGAGCTTCAGTGGTGTTTGTAAATTTTTTGTGTTTATTGGGATCCGAGATTAAGATCGCAGCGCCACCTAACTATCAAGTCGTTACTAATGTGTAGATGTGTTTAAAGTTGTTTGTTTATGTGATGTTAATGTGTGGTTTAGTGTTTTACACCCTTTTTGCACGATCTCTTATTTTACAAACAATTAAGATACTTATCTTAGATAATTTAGAAGGCAATATTATTCTAAATCAATTTAAATTTTTCTTAGTTATGTTAAACGTACAGGTAAGATGTCCTTTTTTAAGTTTATACTAAAAATTTTAATTTCAATTTTTTCTTTATTTAATGTTATTGCAAATTGTTCTAAGATGAGTTAGATAAATTGATTAATGGTTTATACTTTTTAGTACGATGACTGAACTTATATCAAGTTTTGTAGAAGTTTTGGAATATTTGGATGGTTTTAAAAACTCCATTGGTATTTACGAAAGAGAAACCCTATTAAATGCGGGTCGTATTTGCGCCTATAATTAAATAAATAGTTAATTACAAATCAAAATGAAGAGTTTAATGCCAACATACTTCTTGGAATGTAATATTCTTTTAAATTAAGTGAACAGACAAACATATTTCGATATAGGCTTTCCAATTCTTAATTTATTTTGCCAAGATTTTCTGTCGTCGGCCATTTCGATTTCTTCATTTTTATTTTTTATTTCTACTCTAAAGTTTCAGGAAATCGCTGGACACTAAATTGTACGTCTTTATTTCTTATTGATTTGCATTGCGGTACTAAGGGTCACTTGCACCGTAGTTGTTGACTACGGTTTACGACCTAAACCAAGTTTTAAGTAAATGATTATCTTGCACCGTCACTTAAACCGAGTTTAATTGCCTTAACTAGCTGTTACATTAAATCTCCCAAATTCGCGAGGGATTACTCAACGTTTAAGGCTAAGCTTTGAATCTTAACCCTACATTTTATGTGTGTCTACGCCTACTCTGCCTACAAGTGGTATTTTTTTGTATAAAAATATGGATTATTTGGAATTGGAAGAAGAAAATTTTCTTAGAGGATTTTTTAGATACTTTGGAAATTAGTTAACGATTTCGGCTTTTGTAGGCGTATTTATGAAAGGTCAAATTATTTTGATGACTTCGATGAATTGAGTTTTTTTAGAAGATTCAGATTATTAAAAGGGACAGCTATAACTTCTGGAAATAATAGAAGATCAAGTAGAGAATATCCCCATGATTTGTAAGTTTATCATAGAATCATTATTTTTTGGTTAGTGATAAGGGAAAAATAAAAGTACATGATTACTACTTCCTTATTTTTTAGAAACCATGTACCGTATCCCGAATTAATCAGCTCCTAACCATCCTAAAATTTTATGCAAGTTCAGGAATTTAGACCCACACAAAAAAAGGATCCCACTTAAACATTTCGACAGTTTAATTTCTATGATTAATCCTAAATTAATCGCACTGATGTTTATCTATACTATATAATAAAGAAATATGTGAGAAACTGTCTCGAGTTTAATTTTAGGTCACCTTTGAGAACCTGTCCAGAGAAAAAATAATCAAAAAATATTTAAACAAAATAACAAGTGTTTTGTTTTGTTAAACCTGTTTCTAGTTTATCCAAACCAGATAATACAAAATTGTTAAGTAACAGTGGTAATAAAAAATAATTAACCCTAGAGTGGGCGCGTGAAATATTTGGAAAATAGCAGGCGCGTCCGTCTCACAGACCGATTTTATTACATTACATATTGTAATTTTGGAAATTTTTATATTTATCATTATTCGGGGCTGTAAAATAAAATAACATTTTGTTTTCAAATTATTAGTTTTATTTTTAACATAAAAAACATGTTTGAAGAAAACCTTTAAACTAAAAATGGCTACCTACCTATAGAAATTACAATATTTCACCTATGACCGACCGGTATGGCTAAACGTTTAACACTAGTGTGTGGATTGATGATCTAGGAATGTAGAAGGGGGTGTAGGCGGTAAAACCGCGCGTAAAAAAAATCAATGAATTAAAAATTTCGTCGGTCTCTCAGACATGAAGCGCCCGTTGTAGGGTTAATAATTAAAAAATATATATTAGGTGTTTAATTAACACATTTCGGAATTTTAAATGGTCTTTTTGACAAAACCCTGTTTTCCCATGTACAGGGTCATGATTTATGTCACTGCTCGGCATACAATTATAATAAATTATCGACAGTAGATTTTAGAATCCTAGGATTACTGCATAAACTAAATACTCCCACAAAAAACACTCACACAGAAAACGGACCCTATCTTGTAAACACTCATTTGTTGGCCAAACAAGTATAATCTAGGTTAAGAATTATGCAAATGAGGATAGTCACAGTACCAACTTATAGAAAAATTACCAGAGCTATGGCTTAACTTTAATCTAGTTTAAATAAATGACAGTTCAACCCAAACATTTAATCTAAGTTTTAATAAGTTAAACGTGGTTTTGTTAACAGAAGCTTTGCACTAGTACGGTGCAAGTGGCCCTAAGCAATATTATTGACGACTTTTGTCGCACATTTTCATTGACAAATATAAATAGCGTTTCTTAAATAAAACATAACACTTAAAAAACCAATATATAATACGAAGAACAGTGTTCAAAACATACGAAACAAATAAAACAAGTAATAAACAATAAGCATCTAATCACACAATTTAGTTCACTTTAACGCTGTGTGGTGGCGTATCGCTTAGCAAGAGATACCAATACTGTTTGTTGAATCAAGCGAATTCTTAATTTAAATTTTCATCTTTTTCCGAAAGTACGAAAATCGAAGGTTATTGTCGAAACTGAGCTTGGATCCAAAGAACTAATTGATAGAAGATTGTTGTGGATGAAAACATTAAAAATCGGAAGAAGTGTGTCAAATGCGATGAAAGTGTGGTTATCACATTTCTCGAAGGTGATTTTTTACAGAAAGGTAAGTGTACTATAATTGAAATCCTTTTTATTTCATTATTTTTTTTTAATTAGAGTAAAACGTGCAACATTAAAATAATTTGCTGTGCCACTAGGGTCATGTGGTAAATTGCCAGCAAGACATTCATCCAGAGCACTTCGAAAAAAACGAGAAGAAGAGTGCTCAACAAAAGCTAGTCCCACTTATGAACCAATGGATGTGAAGATTGAGGTTCAACAAGAGGAGATTTTGAAGCATCAGACGCCTTAATAAATTTATTTTAATACAAACGTTACTTGAAAATATCTAAAAAAGACCGATCTTATCATACACACAAAAGTAAACAATAGTATACAGGGTGATTCATAACTATGGGACATACGCTAAGGGTAGATTGTTTGGACAAAAATATGGCGATAGGACCAAATATACCTCAATAAAATATTGCTGTGGAAAAAGATAAAGAGCGTTAAAGTTGAATTTTTTTTCGTTTTTTGCTAATAATTTCACTGTATATTTATCGATTGTTATCAATATCGGCACAGAGCCATACTTTTATACAGGCAATATGATTTTATGTATTATTTGACATTTTGTTACAGGGGGAGCCTCGTGAAGGATTTCTGATGATGAAATTGACTGGTAACTTTTTTGACGAAACTTTTTATTCATTTTTATTAAAAAATATGACATAAACATCATTTCTACGTAATATTGGTACTCTTATTCAAACACAATATTCTCATTCGTTTTCAAGAAAAACGCAATTGAGCAGTACAGAGTATTGGTAGGGGATTTCAAATATTATTTCATTTATGAAAAGTGTGCTATGGACTGTCAGATAATTGTTGCTGGTAAATGACATTTCTTATCAGTGAATATTTTTTTCTGCGAGTTTATAGCCAATTGTTGCATTTTTTAAAGCTATCATGTACTTTTTCGATTGAAATGCCTCGTCACAATCATTTTACGAATCAAGAAATGCGGGATATGATTTGTGTATACGCACAAGAATATTTTTGCGGGCGCTCTGCAGCCAGAATGTATGAATTGTTATATCCAGGCAGAAGGCAACCAAATCACAAAACTTTTTCAAATCTATTTCATCGTTTGGGTGAAACCGGGTCATTTGACAATAAAAATCAAGGTGGTCGTCCGAAACAAATTTCACCTAATCAAGAAGATGAAATTTTGGTTCGAATAGATGAAAATCCTACAGAGTAAGTTCACGTCATTTGTCATCAGCAACAGGAGTAAGTCAGTCGTCTATTATTAAAATTCTAAAAAAAGAAAAGTTCCACCCGTATCACTTCACTCCTGTTAAAAATTTGCTTCCAAGAGATCTCCCACGACGGTTACTGTTCTGCCAACGTATTCTCAACAAGCATAATGGTGACCGAAATTTTATTAAGAATATTATGTTCACCGATGAAGCGACTTTTACCAGACGAGGGGTATTTAATTGGAGAAACAGCCATTATTGGGAAGAAAAAAATTCGCATGCTCTGAAAGAAAGACATTTTCAGCACGAGCTTAAATTTAAATGGAGATTCTTATTTATTTTTTATGCAAAATACTTTTAGCTATATTTTGGATAATCTGTCACTAGCTGTAACAAATAAAATGTGGTTTATGCAGGATGGAGCTCCACTTCATTTCCCTTTAGTTGTTAGAAATCATCTAAATGACATATTTCCTCAACGATGGATTGGTAGAGGAAGTGATTTTGAACGGGCACCAAGAAGTCCTGAGTATAACCCGCTTGATTCTTATGTTTGGGGACATATGAAGTCCCTAGTTTATGCCAATGAAATTAACTCGAGAGACGAACTCTGGAGGAAAATACAAAATGCGGCTAACTTTATAAGGGGACAGAATAATATGTTCTTTGAAGTTCGAAAGTCCTTTATTAAAAGAATTAGAAAAGACATAGAAATCGGAGGAGGCCACGTAGAACATTTAATTTGAGCTTGCTCTTTTTATGTTTTTAAATATGCTTTATCGTCGAAATAAAAGCCTTAAGATACAAGTTTTTTTATTGTCCGTTACATGAAATCCCCTTCCGATACACTGAACTGTTCAATTGCGTTTTTCTCGAAATCGAATGAGAATATCGTGTTTGAACAAGAGTACCAATATCACGTAGAAATTATGTTTATGTCATATTTTTTAATAAAAATCACTAAAAAGTTTCGTCAAAAAAAGTTACCAGTCAATTTCATCATCAGAAATTCTTCACGAGGCTCCCCCTGTAACAACATGTCAAATAATACATAAAATAATAATGCCTGTATAAAAGTATGCCTCTGTGGCGATTTTGATAACAATCGATGAATATACAGAGACATTATTAGCAAAAAATGAAAAAAAAATTCAACTTTAACGCCCCTTATCTTTTTCCACGGCAATATTTTATTGAGGTATATTTGGTCCTATCGCCATATTTTGGTCCAAACAATCTACCCTTAGCCTATGTCCCAATAGTTATGAATCACCCTATATAATGTTATAACTAGCTTTCAGCCGTCACCGTCATGTCAATGCAATCTTAACCCGAGTTGTCTATAGACCTTGCATGGAGGTCTCCATGAGACCTTGCATCAAAAAAGGTGCGTTCTTTTTGACTGAGATCTCAGATCACTTCAGTTAAGGTGATCTGGACCCCTATTCTGTAACTCAAGCGAGAGGTCGTGCACGACTATTCATTGGTATGAGTACTCCATAATTCTTAAAACCGTGTTCACGATGAATTGGTGACTCCACTACATTTGGCTCAGCGTTGCCAAATGGAACGGCCAGTTTTGACCTACTATTTAGTAGTTTAAATGTACTTTACGTTATATGAGGATAAGAAACGAAAAAATATTTTTAGATTATGTTGTTATTCGCAGATTATATATGATATATGTTGTTATTGGCTGCATTCAGGGAACAGCAGCGCTGCAGCACTTTCTTGAAGCAGTTGACTGAACGTACGATATTCGGCGTAGTTTGCTGCAGCGCTTTATGCAGCGGTCAAGCATATATTTTTTACGCTTTAACGCTGGAAATTCAAAACTGTAAATTAAAGCGGAGTTGAAAAATAAATTGAAAAATGGATTTGGATCATTGGGGTGTGGGCGATAGTTTTATTCCTATAGAAATTGATGGCCAGCTTTTATATTTTCCCCAGCATCTTCTAGGGGTGCTCTCATATCTTCAACCACGTAAGCAATAATGTGGTTAAGGTTATTAACATTGTTAAATACAATGTCCTCGTCTTCATCCTCTAGTATTTCATGCGAATTTATCATTTTCCTCTCAGTAAACAAAGGTAATCTGTGGTAAAAAATGTAGTATTGAAGGTTATGGCAATAAAGCGCGAAACTTCCTGTCATTTTCTAACGTGACCATTCAATAATCTACAGAATAACTGCGCTGCAGCGCTTTATGGCTGAATGTTCCCTGAATGCAGTTTTATAGGCCTTTCGTTTATTTGGGCTTCAAGCACTTGTGCGTGACACCTCAGTCGTAACGACTTTTAAGATAAACGAACAGGATTTTTAAGATCCTAAAATTATCTGTGCTCAAAATCACTTCTCAAAGTCAAAGATTTTGTAATTACAAAAGTTTAGGTTACTTTTACCCTTGTTATAAACAAAGCTTTTACTTAGCTGTATTTGTTAAACGTAAATTATTATTAATTAATTATGGAAAACCAAGCGGGACCTTCAAAACAATATATACTTAAGATATTTGATCATAAAAAATCATTAATACAAATGAATTTTCATTTAACAAGTTCCTGATTGCTGTTGTTAGAAGAACAGTTCTCAATTATAGTGTGTTCAATATAATTTTGCTTATTTAGGTATTTTTAATAAGTTTAAATAGTAATCGGCACCGTCTTAACCTTTAACCTCGTTAAACGTCAAATATTTGAATGTCTGTGGCTTGAAGCTCATACTTTTTGGTATATGCTCAAGGGGCAAGGGGAAGGTAAGACTAGGCGTCACACCCCATAATAAACGAACGGAATTCATTCGCTACGAGCTGCTACTAGCGGCTAAAAGAGAATAATCGAAAGGCCTGTGTGGGTGATTTGAGATTATGTGTATATTTCAGTTTTGTGTGTTAGTTATTTACTATATTAAAAAAAGACAATAATAATGTTATGTAAAGCACAAAAAACATTGTTAATAGGGTTTATGAACAATCATCAAGAATTGCGTAATGGAAAATTTACGACAAATTTTACAATTAAAGCAGCACAGCACAGACATTATGCGCAAGTCCGCTCTCTTACTCTCCTGCTTTCATCCAGGAGAGTAGTCGCATAGGAGTATGTGAATGTGAGCACTCTCCTACCTTAGAGAATACGGATTTATAATTTTTAGGAGAGTGGCATGCGCAGTAACGCTAAATTGCGAGAGAGAACTCGTGTAAGAGCTCTCGCTTGAGTTACAGAATAGGGGTCCTGAGATAAAGTGATGTCAGTAATCACCAAAAAGAACGACATCTCCATTGAAGCACGCGATCTGTCCGCATGCTTAAATAAGAAACAAAACATATAATAATAATAATGCTATTGTATCCATAATTTGTAACAAAAGAAAAATAGATTATATGTGTTTATATGTCAATGGTTAAAACTATAGATAACCTTGGTTAAAACTACAAATAACCCAAGCAAATCAAATATTTGTTCATCCCCTCCACTTTATTTCCTACTCAAGTCCAACTGATTCCCCCTTACAACACATTCAGCATCGGTAAAGGGGGAGGAAAAATCTCAGCTCACTTAAAGTGAGTAAAATAAAAAAAGAACGCACCTAAAGTGTAAATATTGGTCGCGTTCATCCGCACACACGATACCTGATCGAGGTAGCGATCCCGAGATGCGTGCATGAACGGTTCATTTTACTATGATCGCTCACTGATCGGACGCCATTTAAAAGATCACTTTCATTTTACGATCCGCTCCTGATCATAGCGCTCACCCCACGTGACCCACGTGTTTTGTTTGAAAGTTTTGAGTAAAGTACTTGATTTTTGATTTATTTAGTGTTATTGTGTAGTTTGAAGTAGAATTTAATATTAAATATATTTAGTATTGTATATTATAATCTTAGTTTAGTAAAAGTAGTGTAGAAATAGTTATATTGAAATTACTGCCTTGTGTTATATTTTAATTTATTGTATTGTTTTCCTGTAGTTTTTGAAATATGTTGTATTAATAAATCTAGTTGAGTACCTATCATCTTGTGTAGTATAGTAGAGAACCCATATTAAAATTACTGTAAGTAGAGTAGTGTAATTTCTTTGTTAGGTTATAATTATAGTAGGTAAATAGTTTAATTTTGAGTCATGAGTATAAAATTAGTTGAGGGGTGCATCAGTTATGTGTTGATGAAGCGGGATTAATGGAAATGGATGAATACTTATGACTTAGATTAACAATTAAAATAATATTTCTGAAAAAGAATGTAAACAGTAGAACAAAATCAAAAGATAAAAAAACTACCGAACCAAATTTCTTGAATACATAAACATAAACAAACGAATGACAAAGACATATATCGATGTCACTTTAAATTGCCGGTTCATTCGTGCGAGATGAGCGCTTCTTTCGGAGCGATCTTTAACTGGTGTGGATGAACGCGACCAATCAATGTAATTTTGATCTAGGGAATTCTAGTGATTTTTTCAAATAAAAATTGGGAGTTTTCGGCGGACTCAGATGGTAACACTGGTTTGCATTTGCTCTTCTGCACATGGTTGTTATTTGTTTATTTGTTATTGTTCTATGATTTGCACGTGTTTGTGTGTATCTGCTTTGATGCAAACCAAGTCAACTTAACTTTCTAAAGATACCATAGGAATAATACAGACACAAAGTAAACATTTACTTGTATAATGTGTTTTTACAGATCATCTATAATATGATTCATTCCAATTAATTTAAGCTGAAATATTTCATCTTCACTCCGAATCAATCCAGTTAATGTGTAATTTGGAATAAGAAGGAAAGTGAAGTTACGTTCTTAGGACCTAAGGAAGATTTTATGTATATTTTAAAAATATATTTAAAACATTTATTGTTCACATTTTGGTAAGTTTTTTCATTTAATTTTTTTGCATGTGAACTACAGTCCATTGAGCTAGTAACTAAGGCTACTAGGTACAGGCAGATTTATACTATCAAAGCTTCTCTAACCATACAAAATGTAATTTTATACCATGGAACGATTAAAAGATGGATGTAGAAGACACTCGGAGACCCATGAGCGTGACTAACAGACTAGTCAAATAGGTCACTATTTAAAGGAGAAGGATGATATGGGTGTAGATAGAAACATAAGATTACATTATAACTTTGATATATATTTCATTGACTGTAATTGTAGTAACTTCCTAGGCAGTAGGCAGTATTACTTGATTAATGAACAATTGAAAAATGTGTGTTCTTAACCAGCGACTTCCATGGATTTGAATGTTTTGAGTCCGATTTAATTGAGATATAAAAGATATTGATATTTTAGTGCCAGAGTTCTTTAGATATATATAGTAGGTTGAGTTAAAGTATGGGATGATCTTTTATATTATATATTATTACAGACTAGAAGATCTTTCTTTGATTTGACTAAGATATGTTTCAATATAGTTCAAATATGTCCCTTGGTAATTTGAGTAAGTTAAAATAATTAAAATTAAATCATATTAACAATCTGTGTTTCTACTAGTTCCCAATGATTGTTTAAATTGAAAGATTCAAAGTAATCAAGAGGATTTCAATATCAAATAGTCACTTATGTATATAACTATTATATTTGGAACAAACTGATTACCTATCTATAACATTATATTCATCAATATATTCTGGATATGGGCCTCCTCTAGTGCAATCCAACAGTCTTTACCTTTTGTTGAGTTTATCCAGTTTCCTAAAATTCTTATATCGTCACTCCATCTTGTTGGTCACCTGCCTCTACTTCTCTTATTCGTTCTCAATCTCCACTCCAATATTATTTTAGTCTATCCATTATTGGCCATTTGGGCTATATACCCTATCCATTTCCACTTCTTTTGAGTTATAATTTTAATGATGCCATGTAACTTGGTTCTTTTTCTTATGATTTCATTTGGAATTATACGTAAGCTATATAAAACCTTTTTGTTGCTTATTAAGTAATGCAGACCTTCTATACAGAGAAAGTTTAAATTTATAATTAAAACGAAAATTTTATTGTAGACACATATATTTGTTAAAATTGTACATGCATGGATAGATTTGATTAATATCAATAATCAAAATTTGGCAGTTTTGTAAAATTTTAATACACAATAAAGTTAGAGTTACTAATCTGCCATGATAAATAAAAACACCATATTTACAATAATGTAATTTCTCAGAAAATAGCTATTGAAATTATGGAGTATGAAGTTTGTCATAATTTCTTTATACAAGTAAAAATGACTATGATTATGCGTGTTAACAAATAGATGTATTGGATATATATTGAGATTCAAATTTCTTGTATAAAATGTGAAGTTTTTAAGTAAATTAACAAAATAGGTCATATATGTGACTTAACGTTAATATGCGAGCGCTCAAAACTAGGCATATCAACCATATGTTCTTATACGTCTAGGTTGTTGCATATTAATGGACTATTTTACCCGTAATGAAAACCGTATGAATTTATGACTCTTATTCTATGTATATATTTATCAGTTAAACTTCTATTTAATATCTTTATTTATATTTCGTGGAATACAATATGCAAAATTAATTTAAATTATTTTTATTTCTCAAAAAAAATGTGTACTAAAATGGTTTTCTCGCTAAGCTAATGTAAATGTTATTCTTCTTCAATATTGTTGATCAGTTTCACCATATTGTTTCCATTAAATTTTTCCTGAAAATTAATTTGTGATTTGGAATAATTGAGGATAAATTCTCTAAAACTTTCTTCATTCTTTCAGAAGAAATGCCTCCACTGGATGTATAGCTTTCGGGCACTTGCAACGATAAATTTTTCTTTGATTCTATATTTAATTCAATGTAATCGTTTTCCTTAAAGCTTTTTTTATAAAGTAAATTTTTGCAACCTCTTCATGCTTCTACTAATATCTTTTAAAAGGAGACAGATTTATTAAGCTTATTAATTTGATACTTGGTTGTAATTTTTGGCCAATGCTTAAAATCCATGAAACTCATTTCTTTTATATTAGCAGTAATCTTCTAAATTCTGAATAGTTTGTACTATATTTGAAAAGTCTAGAAAATCATAAACCTTAGGATTTCCTTTTAAACCTTTTTCTGCCAAATGACGAAAACTTTCTGCAAACATGTAAGTAGGTATGCCCAGCTGAAAATATTTTATTGGCATTTTTTGAGAGGCTATGTTGTCAGTATTAACTATATATATATATATATATATATATATATATATATATATATATATATATATATATATATATATATATATATATATATATTGAGCAGATAAGAAAAACAGTTTTTATTTCTTATGACCGCAAACCTGAAATCTTCGTTAAAAATATATATATATATATATATATATATATTTTTAACTAAGATTTCAGGTTTGCGGTCATAAGAAATAAAAACTGTTTTTCTTATCTGCTCAATATTTCGCCATTATTTAATGGCTTCATCAGGAGCGGACTACAAGATTTATTAAATGAAAACAACACAATAATAAAACATTTTAAAATTACTACTTACAGAAAATTGGTGTTAGTTAATTAAAATATAAAACAGCACAACACGTACAACACATTTTTAGACAGTAGGTACATTTTACAATTAAACATGCTGATAAAATTAACAACCAGTTTTTTTTCCTTTTTGTTGTAGGAAGTGTAGAACCAAAACTAATTACAGGGAGATACAACTGACTTTCTTTTTAATTTTATATGGTGATACTTAAATGTTATTTAGAATGTTACAATAGGTATTGCTTAATTGATTGACGTCAGATTTATAATTTATGGTGTTTTTTGTTTTATTGATGTAGCACATTTCTAGAAATAACCTATTCTTATATCTGTTCTCTCTTTCTAAAATTTTTATATTCATGTAGTCAAACTCATGTCCCGTATTTATATGGTGTTCAACTGCCGCACAGGTGTTTTTTTTGTTGCGACAATCGCTTTTGTTTTGAGTGACTCTTTGTCTCAACCATTGGCCCGTCTGTCCTATGTAACATCCATTGCAATCAGAACAGGGCAAACTGCAAACAATATTGCTATTAAATAGCGTGGGTGTTTTATCTTTCACTTTCGAGAAAATGTTTCTGATTGTTATCAGATTGTAAGGGGCAATTTTCAAATTAGGAATACAATTTTTAAATAGTGGTGTAATACGATTAGTCAAATAGTGTATTCTAGGAATCCTTTTATAAATTATGCTAGTAGGTTTCTCTTCATTTGTGGGACCATCGTAAAAGTCTGTGTCTTTTGTCAACCTAGTAAGAGGTATTACTTTGCCAGACAATTATGTTCTGATCTCTTTAGATGTTGTTTCACTTTTCACCAACATTCCTACAGATTTGGTAATCGACATTTTACAGAGGAGATGGAACATGATTGAAAAGCACACTACATTATCCAAAGAAAGCTTCTTAATTATTATAAAATTTATCATAAACAATACCTACTTTAGTTTCAACAACAATTTTTATCAGCAGAAATTTGGTACTCCAATGGGTTCTCCTATAAGTCCTATTTTGGCAACTATAGTGTTGGATGAGTTACTTGATAATGTAATCCCACTGCTACCCTTCAACTTACGCTTTTTTTATAAATATGTAGATGATATGATCAGCGCTATTCCAGCTGACTATATACAAACAACATTAGATATATTCAATTCATTTAACGATAGATTGCAGTTTACAGTGGAGATCGAGCAAGAATGTTCTGTGTCTTTCTTAGATACGAGAGTAATACGTACTGAAGCACAGAAAATAAGTTTGGATTGGTATCAAAAACCAACAACATCCGATAGATTTTTAAACTTTTTCTCTAACCATCCAAAAAATCAAAAATACAACACTGTAATTGCCATGAAAAATAGAATCTTTCACATCTGTGATGACAACTTCATTCAAGACAATCTTAAGAAGCTTTTTGATATTTTTGCAAACAACGGGTATCCAAAGAACATTTTAAAAAAGTTAATATACAACACAGACTTTTACGATGGTCCCACAAATGAAGAGAAACCTACTAGCATAATTTATAAAAGGATTCCTAGATTACACTATTTGACTAATCGTATTACACCACTATTTAAAAATTGTATTCCTAATTTGAAAATTGCCCCTTACAATCTGATAACAATCAGAAACATTTTCTCGAAAGTGAAAGATAAAACACCCACGCTATTTAATAGCAATATTGTTTACAGTTTGCCCTGTTCTGATTGCAATGGATGTTACATAGGACAGACGGGCCAATGGTTGAGACAAAGAGTCACTCAACACAAAAGCGATTGTCGCAACAAAAAAAACACCTGTGCGGCAGTTGAACACCATATAAATACGGGACATGAGTTTGACTACATGAATATAAAAATTTTAGAAAGAGAGAACAGATATAAGAATAGGTTATTTCTAGAAATGTGCTACATCAATAAAACAAAAAACACCATAAATTATAAATCTGACGTCAATCAATTAAGCAATATCTATTGTAACATTCTAAATAACATTTAAGTATCACCATATAAAATTAAAAAGAAAGTCAGTTGTATCTCCCTGTAATTAGTTTTGGTTCTACACTTCCTACAACAAAAAGGAAAAAAACTGGTTGTTAATTTTATCAGCATGTTTAATTGTAAAATGTACCTACTGTCTAAAAATGTGTTGAACGTGTTGTGCTGTTTTATATTTTAATTAACTGACACCAATTTTCTGTAAGTAGTAATTTTAAAATGTTTTATTATTGTGTTGTTTTCATTTAATAAATCTTGTAGTCCGCTCCTGATGAAGCCATTAAATAATGGCGAAATATTGAGCAGATAAGAAAAACAGTTTTTATTTCTTATGACCGCAAACCTGAAATCTTCGTTAAAAAATAAATATTTCCCGGTCGAAAAAAGAAGAACTACTTCCTTTTTATATATATATATATATATATATATATATATATATATATATATATATATATATATACTAGATAGCTTAAAAGTTACCAATTTTTATTTTGGCAACTACAATTATCAGCCCATGTGCAGATAGTTTCCTTATTTCTAGTATATTTTATTAAAAATATATTGTAGCAGCTAATAAGATCTTCTTTTTTGCATCCAGCACAAGCTTCGTGGTAAAGAACTGCTAAGGCCCTTTTTTTTATTAATGTTGCCAAGTGCAACAAAAGATTTATTAAAGGCTATGATACGAGGTGTAAATACATCTATTCTGTGAAGCATAATAACTTTTTGCATATCTGTAGAATAAAATATGTTCTCTTCATTATTTTTTTCCAGTTTGTAAACCCTATACTCTCGTCTAGTTTCCTCGACTTTCCCAATATGTTGCAGCCACTGGAAGTAATTAGAACAATCCATGTTAACCGATGCATTTTCCTTATTGTGGTTAGGATCGTGTAACAAAAATGTTCATTTGTTTAACTATGCTCCTAAAGAATTCATAGGATATTTTAAAATTGGGATATGATGAATATGAATATGGCTTGACACCCCATGTGGGGTTATGCTGCGTGTGCTTTCTAGATCCGCTTAATTGGGGTGGATCAGTCCCCGTTATGCCTTTAAATTCTTTCACTTATGTTTCTCCATAGTTTCCTATTTATTGCTTTCTCCTTCCAGTTTGTTACTCCTGCTCCATTAAGGTCCGCCTCTACCTCATTTTGCCATTTTGACCTGGGTCTACCGCGTCTCCTCTTTCCCCCTGGATTCCACTGCAAAATATTGTAGTTTACTGATTTAGCTCCTTCTCTCCATACATGTGCCAGCCATTTAACTCGTTGTGCTTTTATTCTCTTTACAATGTCTTTTATTTTGTCCAAAATTTCACGATTGGTTCTTATTCTGTATTCATTTTCATTTATTTTTACAGGACCCAGTATTGCTCTCAATATCTTCCTTTCAGTTATTCTTAGTTTTTCCTCTTCCTTCTTTGATAACGTCATTGTTTCTTCCGAGTACATCATGATTGGCCTTATCATCGTTTTATACATATTTAATTTTGTTTGCTGCGTTAAAATTTTACTCTTAAGTAGCTTTTTATTTGCATGATATGCTCTGTTTGTGGCGAGTATCTTTTCTTCAATTTCAGTAGTTCTATCTCCAGTATTGCTAATCATAACTCCCAAATATTTATATTTTTTAACTTCTTCAAATTCATAGTCGCTGATTTTTATTCTTCCTTTTTGGTTTAGATTCCCAAATCTCATTAGTTTGGTTTTACTTTCGTTTATTTTTAGCCCCATCTTTCCTCCCTCTGTGACTATCTCCTTTAGCATATTTTCCATGATTCTTCTTCTTTTGGATACAAGCACAATATCGTCCGCATAGGCTATTATTTGACTGACTAAAATTGGGATAGCATTTTTTAAATTGGAAAACATATTGGTTATAGTTATATTGCATATACGCTACTTTACTTTTGACAAGAGCTTCAAATCACGAACATTCCCAAACATAAACACACAGTATTTAGTAAAATTTAGCATATATATGGTTTTTATATCTAGTATTTATGATTAATGTTCAAGGTTTAAAATTGTAAGATACGGTCTTTACATCTAGTATTTTTTAATTTTATTTTTTTACATTTAAAATGCTCATTTTAAAAATAAAAAATCTATATTAACTATTTTTTTAATTATACAAAAAAATCATAGATAGATTTGGACCTGGAGCATCCAAAATTGCAAAAATTTCGATCAAATTGACAGATACTGTGTTTTTCGTTAGGACGCCATTAATTCCATACTCAAAAAGTTGTTCCTGTAATTTACCAAATTTTTTAACTTACTTCTCTAGGTGTTGATGTTAAAACAGTTCTATTTGTATATATTCAAACATAATCATACTACTTTTTACAATGAAACTAACAGTTTCTAAAAAATTGAGAGTTGTTTCTATATTAAATATCATCATCAAAATGGCAGAAGTTACATTTCACGTGATTTCTACTGAATGTTTAATAATTCGTCATATGAGTATTGGTCTGTTATACGTCCAAAATCTTAGTTCTGAAATAAACACACTTGAAATTTAAACTATGGATATCTTTTTTGTTTTTTGACCTACCTTAATATTTTCTTCAATTAGAATTAGCTCTTAAGTCTTTTATAAACCTTCATTAACTAATCGTCGCTAAAAATTAACTAATTTTCTATAATTTGGAGATAGAACAAAAAGCTTTATTTTCGAAATATTGGTAATTAACACTGGAGATAGAACAAAATACAATGAGATGGAACAAAACAATAGCTCAAAATTATACCAATATAAATAAACTAAACAATTAAATTTCTGAATTATTACTAATAAATCTATTAAAATTTAATCGTTCGATTGACTTTTTTGGTTTTATTAATTTTTGGTGTTTTTGTACTAGAACTCTGCTTATTTTTACTTGATATAGTCATAGCACTGACTTTGTTTTTTTTTTATTTGGTCGGCTTGAATCGTGTAAATTATGAAATCTCTTTAAAAACGTTTGCATATAAAAGTGTTTAGCATAGTATTTAGCAAATATTGCAATGCTGTCTTCATAGCATCGCTTATAGAACTTTTTAAGTCATTAACTGTTAATTTTGGAATGATTTTAAAATTTACAATGGGACGTTCTTGTTTTCTTAGAGTAACTTCCTTATTGATCCGCACAGCAGTTAATTCATCAAGAAAACACGTTTTATATTTTACTACAAAAAGGCTCATCTTTTTTATACTGCAAGCGCTTTACTTGTGTATAAGGCACGTTTTTGTATTGAAATTGTGTAGCTATAGCTTGATAGTTGAGATAATCCTGAGGCTACATCTGCAGTATTTGAAATGTTAACTTTCCTGGTGGAATAGATTTTAATATTCTTAATAAGCTTAATGGACTGTGGATATCCTGGTCCCTTATATGTCTTTCTATAACACTATGTGCTGAATCTATTTCTTGGATATTTCCGTGTCCAGGCTCAGAAATTTTTTGTTCTATTGTTTGCAGATTATTGTTCCCTAAATCCAAAAAACTCTGAAGTGCTACCGACATAAAGGAATTCTTGTTTTGCAGAACCCAACTGTCCGACAATAATATTATTTTTTCAATAGCTGGATTATCTTTTACCAGTGACTTTAAAATCTTAATTACAGCAATTAGCAGCAGGAATTATAACATATGAGTTTCTGTTTATAAAACTGACTTCCTATATTAGTTTTTGGCAAACAAAATATGTTTTCCATGTCAAACGTGACTATAGCAGTGAGAGGATCCTTGTTTTCTCTGTCCTTGTCTCGTTCTTCTTTAGACTCTTTCTTTCTCTTTAAATGTTTTTCGTGAGCTAATATATCATTTTCTGTTTTGTTGTTGTTAACTTCAAATTCTATACATTTTTTACACAAGTCTTTTTTAGGTTTGTGGAATGCAATATTAAATTCTGTGTCAAAAATATTCCTGTACATATAAAGCTTTACTGAATGCTGAGTGGTTTGACAATAAAGCGCATACATTTTAGACACATTCAGATTGCTTTCCAGATACGTCTTACTTGTTGAAGCACGACAGTAGTGAGATTCAACGGCAGGAAATGATCTAATATGCTCTCTGACTTCATTTTTTTCTCATCTGAGATCTTTTTCTTTACATTTTTCCCATTAAGAGGGGATCTAGGAACGCTTGAATGTTTATCTTGAACGTATTTAAAGAAATATTGAATTTTGTGGGAACTTATATCTAAGGTTCCTAAAAAACTTCTTGCGCTCACGAATTGTAACATTATCCACATTAAAATAGTAAAAAAATTAAACCCGTGTGAAGTTAGCCACGGATTTTTTTTACCATCCACGAATATTTTTTTATAAAATACACTGTACTTTTGCAAAAAAAATGTTAATATAGGAAACATTTAATGACATTTTAATAGGTTACATAATTTTACTACCAAAAATTAGAGATTAAGTGAATAAATAATTTTCAAATAATTGTTCCTGTACATATTTCACGATTCTGAATCGAAGACACAAAAATAAAAAAAAATTATTCCACAATTACAAAGAACATCTAATTAAAAACCAATTGACAAAAAATTGTAATGTAAGTATTTTTTATAACGTCAAAAAAATCCATAAAGATTACGATTGAGCGCCGATGCGCATCGTTCGTTTTGAACTCGAAGCCCCAAATTTTTTTCAAATTTTCATTAACTATTTAAAAGGACGCTTAATTAGGAACCTATTAACAAAAAATTGTAATGTAAGTATTTTTTATAATGTCAAAAAAAAATCATCAAGATTACGATTGAGCGCCGATGCGCATTGTTCGTTTTGAACTCGAAGCCCCAAATTTTTTTCAAATTCTCTTTAACTATTTCAAAGGACACTTAATTAGGAACCTATTAACAAAATATTGCGATGTAAGTATTTTTTATAACGTCAAAAAAAATTCATCAAGATTACGATTGAGCGCCGATGCGCATTGTTCGTTTTGAACTCGAAGCCCCAAATTTTTTTCAAATTCTCTTTAACTATTTCAAAGGACACTTAATTAGGAACCTATTAATATATGAAATAGTTGAAGAAAATTTGAAAAAAAATTGGGGCTTCGAGTTCAAAACGAACGATGCGCATCGGCGCTCAATCGTAATCTTTATGAATTTTTTTTGACGTTATAAAAAATACTTACATCACATTTTTTTGTCAATTGGCTCCTAAGTAAGTGTCCTTTGAACTAGTTAAAGAAAATTTCAAAAAAAATTGAGGCTTCGAGTTCAAAACGAACGAAGCGCGTCGGCGTTCAATCGTATCTTTATGAATTTTTTTTGACGTTATAAAAAATACTTACATCACAATTTTTTGTCAATTGGTTCCTAATTAAGTGTCCTTTGAAATAGCTAAAGAAAATTTTTAAAAAATTTGGGGCTTCGAGTTCAAAACGAACGAAGCGCGTCGGTGTTCAATCGTATCTTTATGAATTTTTTTTGACGTTATAAAAAATACTTACATCACAATTGTTTGTTAATAGGTTCCTAATTAAGTGTCCTTTGAAACAGTTAAGGAATTTTTTTTAAAAATTTGGGGCTTCGAGTTCAAAACAAACGATGCGCATCGGCGCTCAATCGTATCTTTATGAATTTTTTTTGACGTTATAAAAAATACTTACATCACAATTTTTTGTTAGTAGATTCCTAATTAAATGTTCTTTGAAATTGTTAAAGAAAATTTGTAAAAATTTTAGGGCTACGAGTTCAAAACGAACGAAGCGCGTCGGCGCTGAATCGTAATCTTTATACATTTTTTTGACGTTATAAAAAATACTTACTTCACAATTTTTTGTCAATTGGTTTCTAATTAGATGTTCTTTGTAATTGTTGAATAATTTTTTTTTATTTTTCGGTGTTCGATTCAGAATCGTGAAATATGTACAGGAACAATTATGTATTTGAAAACTATTTATTCAGTTAATCTCTAATTTTTGGTAGTAAAATTATGTAGCCTATTAAAATGTCATTTTATGTTTCCTATATTAACATTTTTTTTGCAAAAGTACAGTTTATTCTACAAAAAAATATTCGTGGATGGTAAAAAAAATCCGTGGCTAACTTCACACGGGTAAAAATGAATACGATTTTCTTGATTGTTCCCTTTTCGTTCTTTTTCTGGCAGTCAAAGTCCTCATAATATTCACGCTGTAAGTGACCTGTTTTGGTGTCAGATAGTTTCCAAAATGCTTCATGAATGCGTGCTCTATCTTCTTCTGTAATTTTTTTGCTACACTGATATTTACAACTGCAACTAAATTTAATTATTTTCTTCTCATGCTAGTTTCTTTTAATATCTTCATACTCTTGTCCGGCTTCTCTTTTCTTCTTTCGAATATTTTGCTTCCAGCTACCAGGATTACGAATTCTTTTTCTGTGTTTTATTCATATCGTTAACAAGAACGGCTGTATTGGATCCAGGTACAATGGTTCCATCCTCAAGCTCGATATCCATGACCATTATGTTACTACTATCATATTTAGTAACAGCGTGACTATCCGTACTATTTATATTAAGATCAAGTGAATTAGAACTGATTCTAGCCTTTTCTACCGCGTTTCCTGTATGAGTGAACGACGACTCGTCTTCATCTCAATAAAGATTCAAAAACTTCGTCCATAATTCTGAAATTATAAAAAGAAGTTGTAAACACCGGTATACACAACATGCATTAAGCAAAAGTTAATGATATTTATTTATTTATTTTCGTCTAAACAGATTATTAAACGAAATAATTGGTAGCAAAGTTAGGAAGAAAGTGAGGTTATGTTTATATAATTTTGAGCAGTTTGTTATTTGCTAGTTATCAACTGATAGGTAAAATTTACTTACCGACCAACCTCTGGAGCCAACTCAGGAGCAGGATAACTATTGCAACTATCCATGTTATTTAATAATAACACAAAAATAATACTTTCACAACAAATTAGATCACAAATAACTAACCAACACTGATAGAGAATTTAGTCAAATAACCAGACTTGTTTTTGTTTTATCTCCATTCCAGTCAATTTAATTGGCTATTCTGGAGATAAAACAAAACTATTTTATAGAAACAAACTAATCGCGCTGGAGATATCGAGCTTGTAAGCATGGTAGGGAGGTAGATCAAAACAATTTTTAACTGCATTTTGTATGTTAGGACATAGGAAAAATTAAATTCATTATGCGACCTTCATCCCTAGAGCGCCGCAGTGGAGATAGAACAGACCAATTCTGGCTTTTAAAAACAGTAGAAATCTCTAAATACCAAAAAAATGGAGATAGAACAAACGAATACTCATATGATGAATTATTTTTGGCTAGACCAAGAAGTGACCTTGAAAAAGAAGAAGAAGATTTTACAAATATTAAAGCTTAGATATTATTAATCCTGTGGGATATCTTGGATATATTTTCCCACTTAAGATCAGTATAACTGTGCAATGATATAGGAAACCAGGAAAAATATATCTGCTGATCATTACAATTATTGTTACCTAAGAAGACAGTTTAATAGTGGAGAACTCACTAGATTTACCTGTTCATTGACAACTTCATATTGTGGGCCTCTTAATTGTCTTCTAATTCTTCAGGGAAATATAGTTCTTGTTTTTTTATCACAAATATATAGTATTTCTATTTCTGTGTTCCATGTGTTAGGTGTCAATGAATGTTTGGTGTCAAGTAGATATTTTGCGTAATGGGACTTCTCTGGTTGTTTCATTCTGTATGCTCGTAAGTGTCTAAGTAAGTGGTCTAGCCAAAAATAATTATTAAACGTCAAGTACCTAGGCATCACATAAAATGTAACTTCCGTCATTCTGACAATGATATTTAATATCTAAAACAATTGTCATTTTTTTTAATGTTTAACATTTTTTCATTACATTGTGGAATTATTTAGAAACTGTTTCATTTTAAAAAGTAACATGAGTAGATTCCACTTAGTAAAGGTACAGTCATTTCACTGTATTATAGCACAGATAACCCACATATAGATGAGATACTGATTGTGGCGCCATCTAAAGAGCCTGTCGACTAAACAATTGAGTGATGTTAAGATATCTGTGGTTTTGGCGGTATATTCAAATTTACTGTATTTTAATTATTTTATTTCAAAATAACCATTTATAGTCCATCATTTGACATTTCATTCAATTTAACTCCATTAACTTAATAGTGATTAGATGTTGAGTTAAATTAAATGAAATATCAAATGATGGACCATAAATGGTTAATTAAATTGGAAAAAATAAAACAATAATCATAAACAGAAAATTATTTATGATAAGTTTATATTAATTTATTTATTTATTATTATACTCCTATAAACACACAGAGCTGGACCAACTATTGGAGTACAACTGCTAACTACTTAATCAAAAAAAGTGTTAGCAATGAGTAATTACCTACTATTTTTGGCAACTTTCTGTGAAAGAAAATATTTGAGTATAATTACTGTGACTGTTAGAACAAAAGTAATTAAAATATATTTAAAGGAAAAGTAGTAAACTACTGTCCTGCTCTGTAAATACAAGGTGCCAAGTAATTACATATAAGAGTGCTAAAAAACACAACATTTAAAATAATATATCTAACATTTCATTTCCACTTAAAATGCAGCTTTATTTCTTTACTGGAAGTAATAAATAGGTCTATATCACAACCTTAAACCTAGTATATTGCATATTTGTATATTTCTCTGAAGCTCCTGGCAGTCTATGATTGTCAAAATGTTTCTTAAGGGCTCTTAAAAATCCCCTTTCTCCTTTCTCGTTTCTGGTTGAGCTTCTACAAGTAAACACACAAAATAACAACAATAAATAAGTAAACACACAAATATGTTTGAAAATTTATATCAAGAAAAGAAAATGTGCTTACTATTGAAATAATAAGTGTACACATGTTTTTGTACTAATCCAAAAAAATATTAAAAAATGTTAGAATGTTTAAATTTTTTTGGTTTTGTTGGAGTTTTTGATTTTATTTGGTTTTTAAATATTTTTTGATTTTGATTTATTGTTTTTTTTTTATTTTTTGTCTTTATTGGATATTTTGGATTTTTGGTTACCCCTAGACCAAATACTTAGACGTAATGGCTCAACAAAAGTTGATACTCACTTTCATTTCCCATAAATTGTCGTACCGTGGTGTATATATGAAAATCGGCAAGAGCTCAATACCTTCCATCCCATAGCTGGTGGAGGGAATATCTTCCACATGTGGTGAAGGTGGCAATGGCTCAACACCTTTACTGGTGGAGGGAATAGCTATAACATAAAATAAAACCCAGATTATTATTATTTTTTCAGTGGGTACATTTTAAAATGTTCAAAATTATAGCAAGCTATATTGAATACAATAAAACTTACCATAAATTTTTGTTAATTTCTTCTCATATGGCAAGGCAAATCAAACTGTCTTAATAACCTTCCTTCGTCTTTCTCAAATCTAGAGAAACATTGTTTTTGAAAATGATGCTGACATATCCTCCATTGTTTCGTCGTCGACAAATTTAATGACATCGCGCATGCGCAGTTATAAAAATTAATAAAAGTTTATTACTAACGACGTTACAGTTTTCGTTAATTTTTAGGAATTTTGAAATCTACCAATTTTAGTTACTCGACAGGTTGTATAAATGGCACGGTCTGCAGTGTCCGTAGCCTGTATTTATGTATTCATTAGTGTTGAAAGAAATGTACAAATACACTGTAATTAGTTCTATTGATGATTTTTCCAAATGCAACCCTGTAACTCCAGCAAGCTTATAAAAATGCAAATAGTCTTACTTAATATACTTTGTGTCCAAACCGCAAACTACTTAAAGGTATTTTTAAATTTTTATGAATGCTGCTCACCTTGTAGTTTGTACGAAATTATGTTGCTTAGGTTGTTTTATTAATGTTTATTACAGTGACGCAAGAGTTGTCCAATTTGTTTTAACAAAGGATATAGTTGAAACATATACTTAATGAAATTTATTGTTTCGACCCTTACTGTGTGGAATCTACTCACAATACTTCTTCAAATAAAACTAACTGTTTCTAAATAATTCCACAATGTAATAAAAAAAATATAAAATTGTCATAATTACAGAAGTTACATTTCATGTGATGCCTATTTGATGTTTAATAATTATTTTTTACTAGACCCTATCTCGTGATTGATTTCTAGTTCTGTGTTAGGTGTTAATGAATGTTTCATCTCAAGTAGATGTTTTGAGTAATGGGATTTATCTGGTTGTTTTAATTTGTATGCTAGTAAGTGTTCATTGTATATAATATCTAAGGGTTTGACCTACATAGACAGCATTACATTCTGGACATTTCGGTTTATATATACCAGGCTTTTTTAGTGAGGATATTTTTGTTTTTACATTTAACAATTTTGTACTCACTTTACTTTCTTTTTTACAAGAAATTGTTGTATTTTAAGCTAAATGCTGTAATGTTTTTAGAAATATTACCAGCATATGTGATGGATTTCTAATTTTATATTTCTTTAGTTTGTTTAGGAAATATATGTACTTAATGCCACTATTTTCTCTTTTTATTAAGTAATGTATTATATGCAATGGATAAATGTTGGATATGGCTTTTTGTTTACTTTCTGCATCAAAATTATATTTGTTCATAGGAACTCAAAATCATTGAATTATATGCTGCTAATTTATGTGACATGGGATGATTAGAATAATATGGTATGAGAATGTACTGTATAAATTCATGTTTAAAAAGTTTAAACTGTTTCTTACCAAAATACTGGTACTAAGGTAAATGCACCAATAATTGACACAATTAGAATCTCTTATGGCATTTAAATGTATTTTTGGAGATCCAGTAATTGACACATATTATTCAGTTGTTGATACCCCAGTAATTGACAAGTACCAATGATTGACACACCAATTATTGACAAAAACTTGATTTTTACCTTATTACATGAATATATAAAATTATTAATGACTTAGTAATAACAAAAGTAGGCATAAAATATGAGTAATAATAAAAAAGAAAATAAAATTGGGTACAAGAATAGGCTTTATGCTTCAAATATATCTATCTCCTTTGAAAAAGTATATTTTATTATATCACCAATATTTTGCAATTCTGGTTGTCCCAGTTTCTTAATAATATCTTCCATTTTTATTGTAGAAATTATCGTTTTCCATCAGTCTAAAAGATGTTGATGTGTCACGTGTTGATTTTAGGGAAACAACTTCAATATCATTTTCGTTAATAAATTTTTTGAACCACGCAGATATATCTGTAGAAGTGTTTGCCTTTACCTCCCAAAAACTTTGCCAAAATAAAATTTCCCACATCAAATTTTGAATTCCTTCCTTTCGATTTTAAATTAACTTCTTGCTCATTTTCACTTTCAACCTCATCTTCGGATTCATCATCCATACTATCACCACTCTCTTCCCATTCCTCGCTATCAGATGAGCTTTCAGAGTCTAACGTAGTTTTTTTTCTTTTAACTGATTTTGGTGTTGTTTTCTTTAACTCTTGCTTGCGTTTCCTTTCTTCAGCTCTTTTTTCTTCTTCTTCCTGCTTTTGCTTCTTTTCTAATTCTTTCTTTTTATGGTATTCATGCCAACTCTCTGATGTAATAGCAGAAGTATTTTTTTCTTTGTTTCGTTTCTTATTTTCACATTTGATTTCTTCTGGCCAAAACAGAGCCTTTTTAAATGGTGTTGGTACATTTTGTTTGAGAACTGACAAAGTCCTGGGGGATCCAAACGGATATTTAATTATTTTATATGAAGGCGAAAAAGTTTGACTGTACAATTATTTTTGAATGTGTGGTCTCCTTGACTGAGTTAGTTCTTACTTTAAGTCCAGAACAGCCAGGCTGGGCTACATCATTTTCTTCCTTTTCCGTCTTTTCTTTGCTTTCTGCCCTTTTAATATTTTTCTCGTCTTCTAGCAATTCTGTTCTATTCTTCAGTGTTTTCCAAACAGTAAAAAGTGATGTATCCTCGACATTTCCGTTCCAGCCTGATTTGCTTTCTTTAAAATCAGTTAATGCATCTTTGTGACGTACTTTTCTAGAACTTACAATCCAATACTTATCTTGTGACGTGTTATGGGATCCACATTTTCCTTGGAATGATTTGAAATTTTTGAAAACTTCACATTTTCCACATTGAAAGGTGATAAGACACATACCTTGAAACCATTTCGGATTGTCTCAGTTGTAACTGAACTTAAGGCTTTTTCGAATATATGTCCAAAATGTTCTTTTCGGAGCTTCTCTCCATGGTTTTCAATGTGCCATTCTCTTACATATTTCTTCCAAAGGGTCTTAATAGGTTTAAAAACTGAAACATCCATGGGCTGGATTAAGTGTGTCGAACAAAAACGGGATAATTGAAATGCCATATGTGACACAGCACGATCAATAAACATCAATATGGGTCTCTTAATTTTCTTGTCTATCAACCAAGGAAGAAAAATATTTGTAATATATTCGAAGAATGTTTAGCCATACATCCAGCCACTTTCGGAACGACCTATTCCACAGCTTTTGTTGAAGCTTAGTGCAATATGACTTGGAATGTGTAGATATTTAAAAACGAACATAGGGGGAGCTAGCACTCCAGCGGCGTTTGCGGTCACTAAAACTGTAAGGTTTTCCTTATCATCGTTGGTTCCAGCAATATAGATGTTTTTGTCGCTCTTTTTTGTCAGTACCTTATCACTTTTCGGTTGAAGGAAAAACGCAATTGAAAACACGTGTTGTGTCATTAGTTACATCTAATAGATCCTTAGACACCAGATAAGCTCTACGGGTGTGAAGTTAGCAGTTGATTTCCAGCAGTTAAAATAGTAAAATTGAAAGTAGTTGCAACGAATTGTGATTTAAAATTTAACATGCATAATATAATACAGTTGTCTTTAAAAATCAACTACCGTCCCCCGTACCCACTTAGAAGCCGTCGGGGTGTATGAAACCACCCCTAAACGATAAAAATATAAATAAATACTTCAGAACCTCGACTTGTCGTCCGAGTTCCAGGATTATATTTACAGGATACATTGCAAATGCCTCTAGAAAAAAATTAACACCGCCCGTACCCACTTAGAAGCCGTCGGAGTGGTTGAAACCACTCCTAAACCATAAAAATATAATAAATAATTCAGAACCTCCACTTCTCGTTCGAGTTCCAGGATAATATTCACAGGATACATTGCAAATGCCTCTAGGAATCATTTAACTCCGCCCGTACCCACTTAGAAGCCGTCGGGGTGAATGAAACTACCCCTAAACGATGAAAAATAAATAAATAATTCAGAACCTCGACTTCTCGTTCGAGTTCCAGGATGATATTCGCAGGATAAATTGGAAATGCCTCTAGAAATCATTTAACGCCGCCCGTACCCACTTAGAAGCCGTCGGGGTAGATGAAACTACCCCTAAACGATAAAAAAATAAGTAAATAATTCAGAACCTCGACTTCTCGTTCGAGTTCCCGAATGATATTCACAGGATACATTGCAAATGCCCGACGGCTTCTAAGTGGGTACGGGCGGCGGTAAATGATTTCTAGAGGCATTTCCAATTTATCCTGTGATCATCATCATGTAACTCGAACGAGAAGTCGAGGTTCTGAATTATTTATTATATTTTTATCGTTTAGTGGTAGTTTCATCCACCCCAACGGCTTCTTAGTGGGTACGGACGGTGGTAAATAATTTCTAGAGGCATTTGCAATGTATCCTGTGAATACCATCCTGGAACTCGAACGAGAAGTCGAGGTTCTGAATTATTTATTTATATTTTTATCGTTTAGGGGTGGTTTCATACACCCTTACGGCTTCTAAGTGGGTACGGGGGATGGTAGTTGATTTTTAAAGACAACTATATTATATTATGCATGCTAAATATTAAAACACAATTTGTTGCAACTACTTTTTCAATTTTACTATTTTAGCTGCTGGAAATCAACTGCTAACTTCACACCCGGATAAGCTCTTATTTCCCCAAACCATTGTCTAATTTTCTCTTCCGATATCTTTTCTAGTACCGGAATTAAATTTTGTGCAACTCTCTTCTCCAGGGGTGAGAACTGTAGTTGGTCCCATACGACGTTCTACGGGCAGCTTTCCACTTGACTTGTAATATAAGGTAATTCTTGGCACAGAGTACGACCTGGCGGCCGTAGCTACAGGTATGCCTCTTGCTACAGCTTCTAGAGCTTCATTCATCTGCTCTTTGGAATATTTTTTTGGTGCCATATCTGCAATAAATGAGTTTCCAGTAACTGACACCTGATGTACCAATAATTGACACTCATGTCAATAACTGGAACCATTGACATTTTAGAACTCTTATCAAGAGATGAGATTTATGTCTGAGTATTCTTGCAATGTTTTGGTATGGTTGCACTAAATTTGTTGAAAGTTCCAGTCATTGACACCTTTGTCAATAATTGGTACATGGTAATAATCACTTAATCCAGTCATTGACACCCACGCCAACTTAATATATTTATTGGTTAATTGGCAGTATGAAAATTTTCAATTTATATATTAATGGTTCTTCGCCAACTTCTTTTATATGAAATAAAACTTCAAAAGTTTTTCTTTTTTCTTTTTCCAACGTTTCGAATCCTTTATTTAGGTTCATCATCAGGGCTATTGGTACAATACATATAATAATGTTCTATCAATGAATTCGTTATATGACAATCAGCTACATTAATACATCCATTTTGGTTTCTTATAAACAATTATCAGGAAACATACATATAAGACAAGGACAATGAACTTTTTAAAAACATCTAAGTCATTTTCGGAATGAAATTGTAATAATTTTCCATGGTATACATATTTCCATTGCTTAATTCACATATTATATTTCAAAAATCTGATTTACCTTTAGGTGTCAATTAATGGAACACTGTAAATAATTGGTGCATTTACCTTACAACAACTTTTGTAACAAAACATTAGTAGTTGCTGAAAATGAGAAACCCAGGGACTAAACAAACATAATAAACTATCGGAATTCACTAAAAGACTTGTTTTTTAGGCTTATTTCAGAATGAAATAGGGCTATTGTAGAGAGTAGCATGGCGCATGCAGTTTTTCGTTTTGGGTTTCCCTGATGCCAAAATCACCCCCCGTTCCGAAGGTTATATATATATATATATATATATATATATATATATATATATATATATGTGTGTGTGTGTGTGTGTGTGTGTGTGTGTGTGTTATAACGGAATTTGTAAGCACGATAGAGGGCGTATTTTTTGACGGATCGAAACCAAACTCGCTACAAAAATCGGTTAGGCCAAAATCTTGGACGAGTTCGATAATGAGCCAAATCGACCCAGTAAAAACAAAATGGCGGCCTGTCAAAGCTGAAAAAAATCGTATTTCCTTTGTTTTTCATTTGACGCAAAAAAGTTATTGAGCTTTTTCATAGACCTGAACACGTTCTACAACTTTTGTAGTTAACATTTCTCTCTAAATCGTATATTAAAACATTTATTCAAGAAAATTCATAAATTTACCAGAATTTTTTTTTATTTTTTTGTTTTTGATTTGATGCCAAAATGTTACTTTGGTTTTTTGTACATCTCAAAACATTCTATTACTTTTGTATCTAATTTTTTATTTTGGGTTTTATGCAAAAATGTTACTGAAATAAGCCCGTCCAATTGGTCCTGTGCCATTGGGATTTTTTATTTGTTTTATTTTGAAGCTATTGACTGATAACAGTTTCCAAATAAATACTTCATAATTTCACCTGTATTTTATTACATTTTAGGTCCCAGCGTTACTGGAAATCAACTAGATAACAAATAAACGCTTGTTTCTGCACTAAGAATTAATAAAAACTATAGAGGTGGAAAATGGGCGACTTTCCATTGCATACAGCTGCAGAGTTTGGCAATTTTGATAAAGTTCGTCGATTACTTAAAAAGGTGAAAAACGTTAATGGAGAGGATGGCAATGGATATAGCCCTTTACAAAGGGCAATTCAATCTGGGAAAACAGCTATAGTGAAATTGTTGATTGAAAAAGGAGCAGATGTTGATTATTCTTCACACAATCTTTTGCATCCCATCAATTTAGCAGCTAGTCTCGGCCACCTCGAAATTATTAAATTGTTAGTTGAAAAAGGAGTACCTATTAATCGCTCATCCCTTGAAGGCAATCTGCCTCTTCATTTGGCTGCACAAGAAGGTCATGTTGATATAGTTGAATATATTTTAGACAAATGTAACAACGTTGATATTTTAAATAGTTCTTATTGTACAAGTTTGCATTTAGCTACTGTAAAAGGGCGGAAAGAGGTGGTAAAATACTTGCTAACAAAAAATGCTAGTCAACGTTCTGATTTATCTAATTGTTCACCTATCCATTATGCTGCATGTCAAGGATATATTGAAATTGCAGAAATGTTACTCGAAAATGGAGCCTGTTTGAACGAAAAATGTCCCAGAGGCTGGTCACCTCTTCATTTCGCTTGTGAATTCGGGCATTTAGACATGGTAAAATTCTTAATCAGTAAAGGAGCAGTTTATGAGTTTACAAGTAAAACTGAAAACTTGAATATTTTTCACCTAGCGACAAAAAGTAATAATCTGGAATTAGTTCAATATTTAGTTAAAATCGGTGGTGATGTTAATTTTTCTACGTTAAAAGGTGATACGCCGTTACACATTGCTGTTTATTGTGGTAATCTGAAAATGGTACAATTTTTAGTTGAGAAAGGGGCACAAATTAATTGTAAATTACATTATAGCGGGTTAAGTCCATTATATTTTGCCGTCCACAGATGTTTTCCAGATATCGTAGATTTCTTAATACAAAAGGGAGCTGCTTTTACAGTAAAACACAACGGAGAATGCAAACTTTTAAATAAAATTCCAAATACTTTTACAGATGTAGATACGAAACGAAGATATCAACATACCGCAGAAATCTTGATAAAATATATTTCACTGTATAATAAAAGTACACCACCGGTTCTTCCCGAAGTCTGTTTTAAACAAGAACTCATTAGTTATTGGCAAAAATGTAAAAGAGAACTTGAAAAAATGGATAAACGTTTTTTTAAAAATACTACCGTATCGTTGTATACATTTATGCTTAATATTCAAGATGAACATAGATTAAGTTTTTATTTATGTAATAAGGATATAGTGAAAGAGTTGGGGAAAGTTGAAAACTACTTAAGTAAGTTGTCCATATACGGTAATCTTAGCGATTTTGTCGAAACTGGTTTGAAAAAAGGTATTCGTAGAAGGGATAAAATGAATGGATGCGATTCAATTATGGAGCAGATCAAACCGCGCTTACCAGCTGAATCAAGATTCAAAATATTAAATTACCTAAGTATTGATGATTTAAATAATTTTATAAAGTCAACTGAGAAATTGGTGTGAATTGATTTATTACCACGAATTTAAATTCTTAATGGTAATTTAATAGAGAACTCAAAAATACATCTTAGGTATTTTAGTTTTTTGAATTTTATACATTTCACAATATTCTCAACTTTCCCTGTAAAACGACTCTGAAATTAATTTTGTCAAAAAATTATACATTTAGTTTGTATCGACTGTACTTTGACTGACTTTTATACTCTTATAAGTAGTGGTTAAGCTGTTTTATACATAATATCATGTTATAGATTCTCGCACTCAGAAATCTATATATTTTATATATTTACGAAATAAATGAATTTTATATACCCAAGTTATGTTTATTTTCTGTTACATATTATTATTATGATTGATTTTCGCTCCCAGAAACTGGACTATTTATTTTTAACAATAATCAAAAAATACGCCTTTACCCACAGTGGTGCTCCTAAGCCTATTTTAAAATCCCTAAATTCAAACTGAATAAAATCTCATAACCTGAATTATCAGTTTTCGTAATTTTTTTTAATAAAAATCCTATTGAATAGTAATATTTAAAGAAATTCAACAGAACTAAATATAAAGTGCATAGACACTCTAAATACACAGTATCGGAGATAATTAATCGAACAATCAATGTACATATATATATTTTGTTTTTATCAACCAGAACCCATTCGGTAATCCTAACCCGGCATCACCTATGTTAAATATTCGAGATGCACCTACCCGGTGACTGAATACGTCAAATAAAAGGACAATACTTGGATCAGGATGCAGTAAAAATACCAGAAAACTTTAATTTTTAATGAATTGAGTTTATTTAACCTTACTCAATGCTCGAGTTGCTACATTGCGAATCTTTGAGGAGGTTTTACTTTTCTCCCATATCTGGTGGTGACTGATGAGGGAACTTCAGGAGTCTCGTAAATTTCTTCCACGCTTTCTATTTGATTGACATCAGCTCTCTCAAGATCTGGTTTCTCTGAAGGTTCCAAAGTTTTCGATAAGGAGTTCAGATCTAAATCATCACTACAGTTCAGTTCTAGCCGGTATACTCTTTGGAGGGGTCTCAATATTGATCCTTTGATAGTTTTCAATTTCACGGGAATTAGTTCTTCGATATAAGCTAAAGGCCAGTCTAGCCGTTTCAAATTATCATACCCAATTAGAACGACATCACCTACTTTAACCTCTTTCGCATTGAATTTTTTGGATGACAATGTCAGTTGTCCCAAATATTCATTTCTTAATCTCCTACGAAGATCATTTTTCAATTTCATCCTGTACCTCAAGTGTTTTCTAAGATCTGCACTTTCCACGGCATCCAAATCAGGAACTCCAGATTCTTGAATTTCTCGCAAAAACATCGCAGGAGTCAATGGAATGAGGTCTCTGGGATTTTCGTGCATATACGTCAGTGGTCTGGAATTTGATATCGATTCGCAGACGCATAAAATGGTAGATAATTCCTCATATGACAGAGATGCTTTCCCCAATACCTTTCGCAGCAGATCTTTGATGATTCCAATTAACCTCTCCCACCATCAGGCAGCTGTTGGAGGATTGAACTTCCATTCTATAAGTTACGATTAATTGTGGAAGAAGTTAATAAATAGGGAAAAAGGGTTTTGAAGAAAGAAACTCCTACAAATCCTGATATACATATAGAAGTAATTAATAGCAGAGTAGGTCTCTATAATAATTTTGCTAAGTTAATAGCCAAAAATTGGAAAAAATTAAGTTCAGTACAACAGGAGACTTGTAAAAATTATTCAAGTAGGATTAGGGATAAAGCTGATAGGGCATTTGAAGCGTTAAATTGTATTATCAACATACCTACCTCTATATTTGAGGAAATCGACACAGTTGTATTACAAGCAATAAGCAAACAAGTGAACATGGCGACAAGTATGAACTATTTTTTTAATTTTGCGAGCAAAGTTTTACCAAACGAGTTCAACGGCGAAGCAAGCAAATTACAGTCATTTTTAGACTCATTAGATTTATTACAAATAAACGCGACTGGTAATGAGGAAAATGCTATTCTACTAATAAAAACGAGACTAACAGGAAAAGCTAGAAGCTTAATCACAACGGAAAACTCCATTGCAGACATCAAGAGTAAACTTAAAACGGGGATAAGAGGAGACAACCCAAGCCTTCTCTTAGCGAAGCTTGGTAAAGTAAGGCAAAATGGAAAGGATGTGACACAGTATGCAACAGAAATAGAGAAACTGGCGGAAAGATTACAGGCAGCATACATATCGGAAGGGATGCCTGAACGGCTAGCTGAAAAATATACGAAAGAAGCAACGATTAAGGCAGTAACTATGAATGCCGCAACGGATGCAAGCAAAACAATAATTTCAGCGGGAAGTTTTGAAACTACACAAGAGGTACTATCAAAATTAGTTTCAGTAGAAGGTATAGTAGGACAACAACAAGTCTTACATAAAAAAGATAACAGGAATTTCTTCAGGAAATCAAACTTTGACTTTAGGAATAATCACCGGCGAGGAAACAACAGAGGATTTTATAACGGTAATCATTCAGGAAGAACTTTTCGACAGTAGAATCAAGGGAACAACTATGGCAAATACGAAAATTTTAATAAATATAGGAAATACAATAAAAATGGAAATTACAATAATCAAGCTAAAAATAACGTAAGAATATGTGAAATAGAAAATGAAGAAGCAAGAGAGAATCAGAAACAATTGGGGTTTTGAATAAAAAATCAAGAGACGAAAGCAAGATTTCAGGAACGTATTCAGCATATTATTTAGATTTATCACTTTCTAACTTTATAGAAATTCAGACAAGCGCGCTTATCTGATAATATCTACAATTTTATATTAGATACAGGAGCAGACATTTCTCTAATAAAAATTTCTAAAAATTTTCCACATCATTTGATTGAAACTAGGAGTAAAATAAACATTAAGGAGATAACTGAAGGCTCAGCAAAAACTTTGGGTCAAATATACATAAACCTCTATATCAATAACATAACTTCAAGTCACTGTTTTCACGTAGTGGAAGAAAATTTTCCAATACCAACAAATGGACTGATAGGAAGAGACTTTACGATTTTGAAATACAGTATGTAAAAGGTATAGCGAATTACGCGGGCAGTATATCGAGAATATCCATAGAAGAACTTAAGGATTTATACATAAATAATTCACATGTCTTGGCAATCACAAGAGCACAAACGCAAAAAGAAAACGCTCAAACAGAAAAGGATCAAAGGAATAAAGTAGAAACAAAGGAAGTAAGAATACAAAAACCTGCAGTAGTAAAAGTTTTAAATAACCTTGAGGCACATAAATTACCAATTTTACACTTTGAAAATAACCGTATCTCACTTAGGATGAGCATCCGGAACAAAAATAAATTGAAATTTAGTGAAGCCTTAAATACCGGATTACACAACTTCGACCTAGGACGAACGTTGGAAAAGCTTGAAGAGCTTGCGGTAAGAAATGAAGTAAAAAGAATGAAAATATATACAAATGATGATATATTTAAAAAGTGCACAGTAGAAGAATTTATAGAAGTAGGAAATCAAAGGTTAAAAAGTATTCAAGTATGTATATGCGAAGTACCAAAAACGGTACAGCAGAAAGAAAAGAGATCCAAAAGATATTAGAAAGATACCACAATGATCCAATGTTTGGGGGACATGTAGGAAATAATAGATTATTAAAGAAGCTAAGAGCGAATTTCAAGTGGAAAAACATGGACAAAGACGTCAGAAAGTATGTAAAGAATTGTCATAAATGTCAAGTGAATAAAGCAAAGCCTAATCACAAAGAAAAATTTGTCGTCACAGATACATCTATAAACCATTTGATATTATTTACATAGACACAATAGGTCCGTTTGTAGAAAGTAACAACGGAAATCGTTATTGCATTACAATATTATGCGAATTAACTAAATACGCAGTTATGATACCGGTTCAGAATAAAGAAGCACACACAATAGCAAAAGCAATATTCGACAATTTTATACCAAATTACGGATTAATGAAGGAGATAAGAACAGATCAAGGGACGGAATATAAGAACGAAATAATGAAGAATTTAGCGGAACTATTAAATATAAAACATAATTTTTCAACAGCGTACCATCACGAAGCAATAGGCAGTTGTGAAAGATTACATAGGACATTTAACGAATATATAAGAAACTTTATCAAAGATTCTAGGGATAACTGGTGTGAGTTTGTAAGAATGTTCGCATATTGTTATAATACAACGCCAAACACGTATCACGGATATACTCCTTTTGAGTTATTATACGGGAGAAAACCCAATTTTCCAGAATTTTTAGACGTAAAAATTAAACCGTGTTACAATTTTGAAAGATATGATAAAGAATTAAAGTACAAATTACAATACGCTAACGAAAGGGCCAGACAGTTTTTAATAAATAATAAATTAAGTAGAGTTAATAATAGTGAAAATGATTCTTCACCCGTAGATTTTAAAATAGGGGAGTTGATTATTTTAAAAAATGAAGGGAGAAATAAATTTGATCCACATTATATAGGTCCGTTTAAAATAAAGGGAATAAAAGGGGTAAATTGCGAGATTACATCTCCAGACAATAAACAACAAATAGTTCATAAGAATCGTATGTTTATATACAAAGAACGGAAACATTTGTAAATAAGTGAAGTGTGTTGATAAACGAACAAGTAGTGTTTAGTAAACAACGACAAAACAAAAACATTCGTAAAAACAGTTACAGGTATAAGTAATATCGAAAAATTAAAATGATAATTTTTCTCTTCCAAGAGGGGATGATGTAGTGATCCCTAAAGGACAGCAATGGCAAAAGGACATTAACTTAGAAATAATATTTAAATTTAGGTTAATATTAATTATAGTATTTAGGGAGCATTGATCGGCCACGGTCAATGTCAGTTATCAGTGGAAGCACGTTCGTGTTTATATATATACAAACATGTACAACTTATAGACGGAGGTCAGGCATGTAGAAAATCATATCTATATTTCCTATAAATTAAGAGTTAACGAACCAGGATAGGAGAGTTGTTATTAATACTTTGAATAAGACGATTGGTTTTATATTTGTGTATTTTTAATGTATTAAACGTCATCCCAGTGATATTTACAGAAGTGATGTTGTTTATTTTATTCCCGCATACAGGTTGCTAGGTAAGTGGTTTCCTCCAAGATATAATGCCTTTATGGTAAAACTACTCTTGCATGGCGGTATGATTTCAATTTTCCTGTGTCATCAAACCACATAAAACGCCAAAAATCCCTTTCTTGAACACTCAAACTAATTTGCAAGAAAGCTTTTCTTATGTCAGATATAACCCCAATTTTTGATAGGCGAAATCTGATCAATAAAGACGGTATCAACTCAATTAAATTGATGCCTTTCTCCAGACATTGATTGAGAAATGGCTGATTTTTCTCTCTAGCAGAGGCATCGAAAACTTGTCGTATTTTTGTAGTCGCATTGCTTTTTTTCACTACATGTCGGTGGGGTAGATAATGTCCCTCTCTTTCTAAGTCTATTTCTGGAACATCTTCAATGATACCCTCATGCAACCATTCTTTCAATACGTCGTTGTATTGGTCACGCAAACCATCTGAATCAAGCTTCTTTACCATGGAAACAAGTCTTTTAGAAGCTATCCCATAATTACTCGGCAAAGGGGGGTGATCTTCTATCCAAGGCATACATACTTATTCATATCTAACATCATCGTTTCTCCGAACAGAATTGCGAAAATGATTCATGACGTCTTCCTCGATTTCTTTCTGGGTCCTTTTCTGTACAGGATCAGATATTCCAAGGACATCTAAATTCCACAAATCAGAAATGCATTCATTCCTCGAAAACATAGACAGTGCAAGCAATGTTTCAGGTTTTCTTTTGTAACAGTCGTCAACTTTGCCCATTAATGTCCAACCTACAAGACCACTTTCGAGTTGATAACGGTTTCCAGTGAACAGTTTACCTGCGATATCAGCTCCAATAAGGATATCAATAGGTCCTTCTCGAATGTCAGAGATTTCAATACCAACTGATTGTAATTTGCTCATCCATGGACCTTCTCGAATACATGCTACATTGGTACATATCAGAGGTTGATCTAATGCTTCAAAATTACAAGAATATTCATTCTTCAAACTGCTCAACCTTATACGATAGCAGTTGTGTTTCAAAGCGTGCGTTTTAGTGCCACCAAATAAGACGTGAATGATCTCTTCTTGTCTCAAGAATTCGTAACCCAACTCTATAGCTGCAGACTTTGTCACATATGACTTCTGAGAACCAGTGTCAATGATCACACGAGCTGTTCTTGACTTATTTGCCCCATTTAAATTGACAACTAAAGTTTGCAGAAAAACTTCAGAATACGAACTATTCGATAAGTTGTTTTTTATGTTTGTTTTTGCTGTTTGGGAAGTTTCGAGTCTGTTTCTTCGTTTTTGGGACACATAATAGCAAAATGTCTACCATTACACTCCGTACACACTACATTTTAACCCGACATTTTCTAGAAATGTGGCCGTATTTCAGACACTGATGACAACATCCTCTTTCGATAAGCTTCTTTTTGCGTTCAAACAAAGTCAAGTGCACAAATCTCACTAGAGTGGGCTCCGCTACAAAAATGGCATTTCTTTTGCATTTTATTATTCATTAACCCAGAAGTTGTCGGCAAAACATGAGTTTTTGAAGAATCAAACTTATTTTTTGGTTTGCTATGCATGTCGAATCCTGATACAGCCAAATTAATTCTTTCCTCGTTCTCTACTTCTTTCCGGACAAATGACATCAATTTATCCAAGCGATCTTTGAGAGTAGATTGACTATCGTAAAGGCTACTCCTTTGCCATACTCGTATAATATCTTCAGGAAGGCAGGACTCCATCAACGGATACAACATAGCCGCGCAAGTATCAGAAGTAACATCAAGAGTTTCTAACGATCGCAGTTGGGATTCCATTTTATCATATAGAAAACTGAGTTTATTGTTATTCGAAAGATTGTTCAACACCAGCTTCAATAATTCTCGTACATAAAACTCCACCAGAAGATCTTTCCTTCCAAATCTGCTCTTGAGGCTTTCAATCGCTTTCGGGTCATTTTCCGCACCCGGTGGGTAACTTTCAACCAGTTGACGAGATCTTGTATTTGGAATGGTCGCTTGAATTAAATATTGAAATCTATCCTCTGGAGCAATGTCCTCATCGTCATCAATTCGTTTGAATTGGCTCCAGAAGGGAAGCCAATCTTTAATTTCACCACCAAACTTCTTGAACTCAATGGTTGGTAACTTGAGTTTCCTTTTGGTGTTGCTGGAATACTGAGAAATACTATTCGAAATATTGTCAGCCAACAGCTTCACCTTATAATATTTCGTAGAATACTCATCGGCAGTTGAAATCTCAAAACTCAAAGCTTCATCATCGTCTATGAGGTAATCCAAAACTTGTTTGTGCAAATCCATCAGGATTTCAAATTTCTGTTCCAAAAGGCGTATATTACTATGTATTTCTACATTATCTAAATCAGTTTTTTCGAACAGTATCATAATTCCATCGAAGACTCGGTCAAAAGAATACCTTTGAACCGCAAGTACTTTTTCCACCTTCTCCATAGTCTGTCCTGTCACGGTCGCCAAATGTTGAATATTCGAGATGCATCTACCCGGTGACTGAATACGTCAAATAAAAGGACAATACTTGGATCAGGATGCAGTAAAAATACCAGAAAACTTTAATTTTTAATGAATTATCGTTTACAAATTGCAACTTGTCACTTCAAATTCAATCATACTACTTATTACAAAAATGTCAAAAATATGACGTTTCAACAAAATTAATTATGGAGAAAAAAACACAAAGCGACAACTTTCCGCAACAACCTAAGTGAACATTTTATGCATGATCAACCAGAGCAAAATTAATTCAAAACACATGGATTCCAAACCGAGCTTTGACAAGGTGAGGAAGTGTCTGACGGAAATCTTTAAAAATAATAAGAATCTTTGAATATAGTTTAGGTTATTCAATATAATTATTAGTAAACCAGTAAGCAAATAGTTATACATAATATTTTTGTAAAAATAGCAGTAGTTCAGTAGTTGCATAAGTTAACCTAGTATGGGTGATACTGTGGAAACAGGACGCCTTGAAAATAGTGGAAAAACCAACGAAGACAAAAAGATCTCAATATTTGATCTGTGGGGATATAAACGTGGGGAATTTACACCCAGTGGAATTGGGCAGACTACTACATCAAAAAAAAATATGTGGAATCAAATCAATTGAAAGGAAAGGTAGGAATAGAATTTCTATCACTTTTAGGCTACCAAAAGAAGCTAATGATTTTAAAGAGAACAAAGAGTTCGTAGCTATGGGCTTTATCCCGGCAAGTTTAGTCTCATGCAGAGGAGTTGTCAAAGGTGTAGGTCCAAATCTAACTGAAGAAGAAGTCATAAAAAGAACCAACGAAGAAAGTGAAGGAGTATATAAAGTACTGCAAGTAAAGAGACTAAACAGAAGAGTAGAAGATACATCCGATCATTCAATTAAGTATGTACCGACTGGCTCTTATATTTTTACATTCGCTGGCGAATCATTTCCTAGATTTGTTAATATTTATTCTAACAAACTGGAGTTGTCTACATATATTAGAACTATCTTGCTCTGTAGAAACTGTTACAGGTTCAATCACTCATCGAAACAATGTAGGAGTAAGGCTAGATGCGCTAAATGTGGATCCGATAACCACTTGCATGAAAAATGTGATAATTGTCCTGATTCAGAGATTTGCCTGTACTGCAAGAAGAATCATCTAGTCTTTCAATGTATTAAGAAACCAGAGGTATGTGATGAACTAACTAAACAAAAACGAATTAACGAAGTTATGAGCTTTCAAAACCTGTCTTACTTTGATGCTAGAAAAGTAGTATCTCCAGGCGAGACTTTGAATAATAATATCCTGCCCGATAATGTTAATTTTCCCCCTATGTCTCCTAAATCAGTATGTAATAGCCTAGTAAATGTTTCTCAAAGGAGTTCGACTATCCCTAAACCAAGTAGACCCTCATACAGTTCTACTGTGACACAAAATAAAAGGAAAAAAGTAAGCAGCCCAGGATTCGATAATCAGGCTCATAAAGCCTGCCTTTTAAGTAGTTCAATATATTCGTTATCACCCATTAATTCAATGTCAGGTAAGATCAATTCAGCTACTCCAGCTCATTCTACCCCAAAAAGGGGCCTCTTCAATACTAGAAATAATAATCCCTTATTAAGTCCAAATAGCACCCCACTCCCATCTTCACCAACACCAAATGTGAATGAGATACTTAATCTCTCAGATTATCTAAAAAGCACTGACACAAATGCAGAGGACCTCATATCAATAGTTAAGCATCTTTTTCAGGTTTAGAGACCTGTGACACACTTACAAGTAATATGGTGAAAGATCTCACTGATGCCTGCCAAAAAGTTTGCTTCAGACTCAGCCAGCAGGCAACTGAGGAGCAAATGGAGGAGGCAGTCTAAAAGTCTCATCCAGTCAATTTCCCTTGTGCATTATCATTTTGGCTTTTTATTTTAATTCAATTTTCCCATTCACTGTCATTCAGTGGAATATACGTAGTATAAATTCGAATAACACTAATCTTCAATCACTCCTGCACAGGGAGAATCCTGACATAATTATGCTGCAAGAAACATTCCTTGTTAATAACATTAATTGGAAACTTAAGAATTATAAAGTATTTAGACTTGATAAAAGTGAGGGGCGCAATGGTATAGCTATAGCTGTCAAAATTAAGTTAAACCCTAACCTGTATAATCTCAACACTAATAATAAACCCTATGGTATGCAGATACAAGCTGTGTCTGTGAGTGATACAGTCTTTATAAACGTTTATGTGCAATCCAATCTACGGTTGAATAAATCATTTATTGCAGATATTTGTAATGAGCAGAATAACTTTAGTAATATTGTTATTGGAGGAGACTTTAATGCAAAAAATATAATCTGGGGGAATAACAGAAATGATCATAATGGTAACTTAATAGAAGAGGCTTTTCTGGATAGAGTTTTTGTTAATCTTAATGATGGGTCTACAACTAGAATCAACCTTCCCGGACAAAATCCTAGTATTACAGACCTCTCTTTTTCTTCCTCTCAAATTGGAATAAATTGCTCCTGGTCCACTCTCCCCTTAGATAAAGGCAATAGTGACCATTTTCCTATAATTATAAAGATGGATTTAGACGCTTACATTCCTCAAGACCTTCCGCAGAACAGTAATCCAGATATTAGGAGGCAAGAACACAATATCAAGAAAATGGATTGGAGAATGTATCACAATGTTTGTGATCACTTGATGGCTGGAATACCTGATTGCTCATATGATATTGTCACAAGTATCATTACTCAAGCAACTGAGGAGGCATCACCAAAAAAGGGAGAAAGTAAATCTACAACAAATAAGTCTCCCACCATATGGTGGGATGAGGTTTGTACTAACGTTGTAATGGAGATGAAAAATGAAATTAAGAGATATTTGGACAACAGTTCTGTGGACAATTATGTGGCAATGAACTTAGAGAATTCTGTGCAACTTTAAATAGGGACTCTAACTTGTCAGCAACATGGAGGATTATTAAGGGCTTTAAAAATGGGTACACCCCTCCAATATCTACTTCATTTATAAGGGATAATCTAAATAACTTTCTTGATAATATTACTATTCCGGATGTTCCGATGGATATTACTATAAACAGATCAGATAATAATGATCTAGTCCCCTTCGAAATGGAAGAACTGGAATGTGCTTTAAAAAACAGGAAAGACTCGGCACTAGGTGCGGATGGAATTTATTACTCACAGCTAAAGTGTAAAGAAAGGCTACTTTCAATTTTGAATGGTTATCTTAAAGATGGAACCATACCAGAATCCTGGAGAATCCAAATAATATGTCCTATACTAAAGCCTTTTAAAGACCCTACTATTATTGGCAACTATTGCCCTTCAATCGTGTGTAATGAAGGTGTTGGAATGTATTATTAAAAACAGAATTGACCATAAATTGGAATCAGAGAGGCTTTCAAGTAAATTTCAATCCGGATTCAGACAGGGAAAAAGTATTGTGGATAACCTAATTTTGCTAGCCTCCAGTGTTATTAATGCCTTTAACCAAGGAAATAAGGTTTTAGTCATTTTCTTAGACATAAAAGCTGCCTATGACAATGTCAGAATTCCCCTACTACTTAACAAATTGGCTAGTTATAATATTTCTCAACATATCCTAAACTTAATTAACCAACTATTTTGGTCTAGGAAGGTTGTTATCAGAGACAACTCCTCGAGATGTGTATCTAACACTGGGGTGTTTCAAAAGGGGCTGCCTCAAGGGTCAGCGTTAAGTTCCCTTTTGTATAATGTTTTCACCAATGAAATTTTTGATTTGGGACTAGAGGGCGTTATTATTTCTGGATATGCAGATGATCTAAATGTTATAATTCAGGGAAATGATCCTAAACACTATGTGTCAGAAAATGAATGAAACATTAAGCAATATATCCAATTGGCTGGAGAATAACAGTTTGGAACTGTCAATTGAGAAATCAAAATGTATGTTATTTCAAAGGAGATCTACTAGATATAGGCCTCAAAATATAATAGTCAATGGGCATTCCATTGACTTTGTGAATAGATATAACTATCTGGGAGTTGTCTTTGATGATAAACTTAAATTCAATATTCATATTGATAACATAGTTGTTAAGACCCAAAAGGGCATTGATGTCATGGGGTCTGTAGCAGGGAATTCCTGGGGTGCAGATCCCAAACTACTGATGATGATTTACAGGGGATTAGTAAGATCCCACCTTGATTTTGGCACTATCCTTATTTATAATTCTTCGCTTCAGAACCTTTACAAATTGGACAAAATTCAATTCAGAGCACTCAGGGTGGTATTAGGTGCGATGAAAACGTCGCCCACGGTTTCACTACTGGCTGAAACTGGTGAACTTCCCCTTAAGTGGAGGAGGATCTGGCTGGCGGAAAAGTATATTATTGAGTATTTGTCAATTGAAAATAATGTAGTTTCAAGAGGTCTTCTGGAATTGTACCAGAATAACAACAATATACAATTGCTTCATAATTTACCAATTTTGGAGGGGCTCGATAGAACTCTTGTCTATCTTCCTATTCTAAAAAAAATTTGATAAATTCCCTTGCTATCTCTATGAATTTGAGTCTCAAATACTTCACATCCCCCTTATTTCATTTGATCTATGTAAAGACTCGCTTAATAATGACTTCCTATTTAATAATATTATCATGGAAAAATGGCAGGATTGGAAGATATTTTTCACGGACGGATCCAAAGACAGACAAAATCGAGTTGGATTTGGAATTTACAACAAACACAACAATATCACTAATACAACTTCAGTCAGAATCTGTAATGAAGCCAGTATATGCACAGCGGAGATTTTTGCCATTTCCCTTGCAATTAAAAGAATTATAGTATGTAACATACCTAAAGCGTTAATATTATCAGACTCAGCAAGTGCATTAAGTAAAATAACTAGATGTGGTATCAGCGGCTCCTCGGAAAACACAGAGCTGGAGATCAGGCACTATTTATGTGAGGCTAAGAAAAATAACATTCTTATAAAATTGGGATGGATTCCGAGCCATACCTCCATAAAGGGGAACGAGATGGCAGATACGCTCGCCAAGAAAAGCCTTGAGTTGGATTATATAAATTTCAACTTGGTTGAATATAGAAATATTTTACCTAATATTAAATCTGATATCTACGAATTATGGGAAGGTCAACATTTATACAGGCTATTGGATCACTTCCCTAAAAAGCCATGGTTTAGTGAAAGCCAATTGAACAAATCTAAATTATCAACTTATTAAAGATTAAGAATTGGGCACTGTTATTCCAAAGATCACCTAAACAGAATTGGACTGGTAGAGTCTCCTTTGTGCGATTGTGGAGCAGTAGCTAATCTTAACCACATTTTTTTGAGTGTGCAATTAACAAAGGTGTAAGGGACAAATTTTATATAGCCATAATTAAATGCTTTAACCCGCTTGCTATGGTGCTTAATCTAAATTGTATATTGAGAGAGACTGCTGATTGTGTAGTTTTGTTAGTTTGTAAGTTTCTGAAGGACATTAACTGTTAATTGTAAATGTCTTTGTAAACTTTTGTGACATTAGATTTTCGCATGAATTAAAATTTAATGTGAATTGGAAATCTATGTAGACTTTTAACTTTCAGACAGGAAGGAGTGATGACTATGGTCAGACGCACGTGAGTGCAACTGCTTTCAGTAATTATAATTATCTAGGTGAGAAATTTCATCTGGGTAAATAGTTCGGAAGAATTGAGCCCAAGATCTCAAAAAAGAAGAAGAATTCAAAACACATAAAAGCGTATATAGTTTATTTACGATAAAAAGACGATGACGTTGCAAAACAAAATATTCTGATGTTGCCAAGCTGTAGTTTTTTCCTTTACTTAACGAAAACTAGAAATGACAATCTGATGTTAGATTGACAGTTCTTCTTTTTCATTGGTCTGTGCCTCGTAGGGCGTAAGTCAAATATATTTATTTAAAAATAAAAAGCTAGTATGATGGGCTTGATCACTGAACTAAATTAGTTCAGTGGGATTGATTAATTTAATATAAATATTTATTCATGAAAAATTATGAATAGTATACAAGAAACAGTAACCAATCATTCTATATTCGAATTAACATTCAATTATTTTACATAGAACAGGGTTAAATGACGAACTGTAGGTCCTTATACCTTATTCTATGCTCTATAGAACCATCTTCAAGAGCACTGCAAGAGTTTACGCTAAAAGGAATCAATACAAGCTGTAATCATCTTCATGCAAATTTAAATATTGTTTCTTTATACAATATCTATTATATTTATTATAATAAAAATAGAATGGAAAAGAAAAATATAGATACACAAAATAAAATTTTGTTACAAGATATAAAAATAAAAAATCTCCCATTTTATCAGTATTATTTATGTAGAGATACTGTGGTCGTTGTTTTAATTTGTGTATTATAAAATAACTGTACCTAATTAATTTAATAATAGTTATTAGTGATTTTGAAAAGGTAGGAATAAAGCAAATTGGATAAAAATATACAAAAAATAAACGGTTTTAAAGATTAAAACTAACTTTTCCGCATCTGTGGCCCTGAACAATATTCTATCATAAAATTGTTACTTGTATACACTTCGGGGGATGTATCGTGCTAACAAACCGAAATTTCTCCAAAAATAACCAAAAATTTAGTATATCTAGTTTTATAGGACCCGCTGTACTCGCTCTAGTCAACTGAAAATCAATAGGGTACATCTGTGAGACACCTTGAACAATACTTATTCATAAAGTTGATCAATCGTATACTCTCTGGAGGCTGTATTGTGCTAACAAACTGAAAATTCTCCAAAAATGACAAAAATTTGTTACTTCAAGTACCACAGCACCCGTTGTACTGGCTTTAGTGAGCTCAATATCAATAGGGTCCATCTTTAAGACGCTCTGAATAATATCCAATCATAAAATTCATCACTTGTATATACTCCGGATGCTGTATCGTGCTAACAAACTGAAACTTCTCCAAAAATGACAAAAATATCGTACTTAAAGTACTGTAGCACCGGTTGTATTGGCTCTGGTGAGCTGAAAATCAATAGAGTTCATCAGTGAAATGCCCTTAATAATATTCAATCATAAAATTCGTGACTTGTTGAACTCCGGAGGCTGTATCGTGCTAACAAACTGAAATTTCTCGAAAAACGACAAAAATATCGTACTTAAAGTACTGTAGCACCGGTTGTATTGGCTCTGGTGAGCTGAAAATCAATAGGGTTCATCAGTGAGATGCCCTTAATAATATTCAATCATAAAATTGGTGACTTATTGCACTCCGGAGGCTGTATCGTGCTAACAAGATTTGCAAGGAAAAGTGGCCGACGACAACGACGACGACGACGACATACACACAGGATTTTTTTTCTAAAAACCGTTTTTTCGTGTTGTTGTTGATGGATAACGTAAAAATAACTCAAAAAACTTTTTTGTGGGTAAACCAATACTTTTCTCGCATATTAGATAGGTTGGCGGAAAAGTAATAAAACACATTGTCACTGTCAAAATTAATAATAAGTGGAGACACATCCTGTCTATCAAATACTACTTCTCTATCTCACCCATCTTGTATAATTTTTTCAGTGTGCTCTACTGTCTTTGACCAAATATCAGAAGTCACTTTTTCTAAAGACTCTTTCCATACATCTATTGCTTGTTCTGTTGAAGAACCATCAGTTCCCACATGATCTCTATAAAAAATTTTAACTATGTCCCAAATATGTATTACCATAATATATTGAAAAATGTTTATATCAACTTACCGTTGTACTAAACTCAATAATTGGGTTTTGAGGAAAGTATTTTCAAAAGGAATATCATTTTGTATCAGCCTTTTTGGTAGCTCTTGATGGTACTTTATTGATCACTGTACTGTGATAACTTGCATTATCCACTACAATTGTGGCAGTTTCTTCCAAGTTCACTAAAAGCTGGTATTCAAACCAATGCAAAAAGTTTTCTTGGTTCATTTCACCGTGGTAATCACCATCTTGTTTTTTGGAAGAAAAAACCAGCCCTGCTCTAGGAAAAAATCCAGATGAGGAACCAGCATGCAATACTATATACCTACAATAAGGAAATAACAAAATTACTACTAGGTTTCCTAGATAGACTGTATAGCTCAAAACAACTATTAATAATTATATAGATTTAAATAAAATAGTGTGACTAGTAAATATTTGAAAAGGTATTACAATAGCAGGAAATGTTAGTAAATCATAAATTAATTGCTAAATTTTATTATTCAAGTTAATTGTGAACGAAATAAAACAGTAAATTCAATATACCCACTGTTTCCATACATTTCGTATATAACATTTCGGAAAGCATTTTGATCAAAGTTATCTATTATGCTTGGCGGCAATACGGTTAACTGTGGTAATGCTAAGTTGTAAAGCTTCTGCAACTCTATACAATATAATTACTTCAATTTATGAAAGAATAATATATTATCAAGTTTAATTAACCTAACCTAACATTAAAAACATTTAGTCATTTACATTTAAATATGTAACAATAATATTAATAATGATAAATACAAATAGCGAATACTATTACTTACGTCTCTTACAGCAGTAAGCGGGAGAAGCGGGCCCCTCTTTCGGCATTCTTGTTCAAAATAGCTCAACAAAGATGTTACCATCTCTTGACATTTTCTGTTCAGCTGCTTCGGCATTTTATTAACCACACACTGCAGATTTGCCTAAATAATTAGTTATGAAAATAACAGTTTTTTTAATCTTAAAGAAGCAATGAATTTAAAAGCACCAAAAAAACTTGTAAATATTAGACGATGATCGAATGTCAATAAACGTCATAACAAATTGGTGAATTTTACCAGTTTTTTTGACAACGTCTTTGAAGTTTTGCCAACCCGTTAGCTGTAAATTGCCCTGGCTGTTGAGGATAAATTGTATTCTCGGTTGGTAAATTAATATTTATTCTGATAAGCAGGAAATAAGTAACTAAAAATGACATCATCGTCTTTTTATCGTAAATCTGAACAAAACTCTATACTTATTGTTCAGAGAATTAACAGAGAAATGTCATGAAATGACATTAAGTTAGGTAGGTACCGACCAGCGACTAGATTATGTATGTAAGCATTTTTTGTTTTAAATTCGATTTACCATACAATTTATAGTCTGTTTCTTATTGACAGACAGCACGCGAAAAGATCACAGATGCTAGTCAGGTAGTAACGCATAAGCGTCTCAGTTCATCTAGGGTATTTATTTACTATTTAATTTTATACCCGATCTGATATATAAAGGTAATATTAATGTAAATTCGGTTAGTTGAAACAACTAACTGACCTTCATACATTTGTAGAGTACATACAGATAAACAATAAATTATTTTTGAAATAATCTTGTAACGCAACTATTCTGACTGAATATTTCATTAATTATCTTGAGAATTTGAAGCAGGTCAATTCTTGGGAGACATTAACAAACCATTTATCAATTCATTCTCCAGAAAATTACTTTTGCTTAGAGTCGCTTATGTTCCATAAGTGTTAACTGTGTTGTGAAAAATGTCTTCATGTTTTACCCCAGTAAAGTGTAGGAGCGTCATTAGCTTACAAACGAAGACTGTAGTGTTAAATGTGCATGATGCTGTTGTACATCAAATGCCGGCTGCTACTGTTAAAAATATAGTTTCGACATGTTCCAATATGACAGGAGTTAGTGAATCTACTATTTACAGGCTTCTAAGAGAGAGGAAAAATGGAAATATATCTCCGCCTAAAAAGTCAACTGGAAGAAAACCATTTGACCTTGATGAACATATGCAAAATAAAATAAGACGAAAAGTACATGAATTATATTTTAAAAAAGAGATCCCAACCCTTGACAGAATTCTAAGAATGGTGAAGGAGGGCGAGAATTTGCCTGACATAGGGCGAAAAACTTTGTGGAAAATATTACACAAATTAAATTTTACTTGGGAAAAGCAAAGTCGCAAGTCAGTGCTAATCGACAACGAAGAAATAATATGTTGGAGACGCCAGTATTTACAAGATATCCGAAAATACAGACAGGAGGGAAGACAAATATATTATCTAGATGAGACATGGCTCAATGAAGGACATTCAGTGAAAAAAATATGGCAGGACAAAAGTATTCAAACCAGTCGTCAAGCTTTCATAGAAGGTTAATCTACTGGACTGAAAACTCCTATCGGTAAAGGTCGCCGACTAATAATAACGCATATTGGATGCAATCAAGGGTTCGTTGAAGGTGGTTTACTGGAGTTTCAGTCAACATCAACCAAAGACTATCATGAAGAAATGACTGCAGATGTATTTTACACAATTGGTTGAATTAATTCCAAATAATGCTGTAATCGTTATGTACAATGCCACTTATCATTCGCGATTAACAGAAAATCTTCCATCTACCGCTTGGAGAAAAGCTGATATTAGAAACTGGTTAATCGTAAAAGATATACCATTTGAAGATGATATGTTGAAAAAGGAACTTTTAAAGGCTGCTTCAGATCACAAGCTACAATTTAAAAAGTTTGTTATTGATGAAACAGCCAAGAATCGTGGGATAACAGTGCTTCGTTTGCCGCCATACCATAGTGAATTAAATGCGATAGAGTTAATATGGGCCCAAATGAAAGGTTATGTAGCTAGACATAATAAAACATTTAAAATGAAAGATGTTCGTGAACTCATGAAGTACTCATTGATAACAATAACTGAAGAGAACTGGAGATATGCTGTGAATTATGTAGTTGAAGAGGAAGAGAAAATGTGGGTTTTAGATAACCTCATAGAACAAACTATAGAACCGATAGTGATCTCTCTCGACGAGTCTTCGGATGATTCTTGTATGGCCAGCGAAGAGGATGATACTATAGATTGAATTTTATATTTCCTATAAATGGTATGTTTACTTCACTTAATATATACATTAATTCATTGTCAATAAATTTGAATTATGAGAATTAAACTATATTTTCTTTAATTAATTTAATTTAATAAAAATGAAAATGTAACTTGTTAATAGGCCTAAACGAATGAATTTTATTTCAACTGTAATGTTGACCGAATCTAATTAAATAAGTAAAATAAACTAATATCGTAATCTCCGCCACTGCCGCACTGTTTATCCTTTTGCTGGCATTATTCAGTTTTATTACCATATTGTATTTTGAGCTGAAGCAGGGATGAACAGATTACCAATACAGACACCTACTTGTTTTGCATTAGAATTTTAGTATTTACTTGTAAAATTCTTAGGATCGCTCTGTAAGAGATAATTTTCTATTTGAATATTTAATTAGGCTACTGTGCTGTCAGACATTAAGAAATAGACATTTGAAAATTGTAAATTGCACGAAAAGTATAATACCTAGGTATAGGACACCCTCATACCATTCGAAAGACGATATTTTTGTGAATGTGGTACATTATTAAAATACAGGGTGTTCTATTTAAAATAAGCCCGATATTACACATTGAATGATTTAATAATGAAACTGAAAATTCTGAACACCCTGTAAAGAGCTAGATGTTTAGTACTCAATCGTGGAATACATTCAACGAATGTCCAACTATTTGGATGTAAGAGAAAATTGGCTAGAATTTGTTATATCAATGAGTTATTAATTTTTTCGAAATGTTCACATTTTAAAAAATGTCAGCATTACTCAGAACCCTCTGTATTTAGGTATAGGGAACCATTATGAAGGAGTATTTTATTTTTTAGGGGCAATCAGAAAATGCAAAAAAATATAGGGTATCCCATAAGAAAAAATATAACTTTGATACACCACACTTTATTGGAACATCCTGTATATTTCAAAATAATTTTAAAATGTAGCCTATATGAATGTTCACACTACTATAAAGTGACAAACATTTTAAAACTTTTACCGTTTCGCTATAAACCTCCGGAGACCGGTCAGTTGGTCCACGAGTACCTGCATTAATCCTTTTTTGAACAAGGTCAAGTTAAGCCTACCCTTCAGTTCGACCAGGATACAATTTTATTTTCTAATCGATTTAATGGAATTACAATATCATTGGGGTAGTAATAGTGGGTAGTTTTCGACACTTGCAAATTTCTATCCAATTTTAAAATTTTGGTTTAAATCCATCAACGTTCTAGTAAGCATCATTATCCTTCATAAGTATCCAGTCAATTTAGTTTGTTTAAGAAGTGTAACTGCACCAAAAATGGATTTGAAGTGTATGATTAGTGAAAAAGGACACAAATTATTTTATTTCTGAAGAAATGCATTCAATAATGCCCAGTAATCCGGGGCGCATGTTAGTTGCAGACGAGGTTTATGATCTAAAAAGGGTTTTATGAGGGTACCTAATCGTGTGGGTGAATTGCAGACTGGCGGTGAGGGGTCTTAGAATAACAAAATGTACGAAAAAATATTATTATAGCTATCAGTTTAATATTATATTACGTAACGTGTGTTGTAAGAAGCATTTTACGCACGAACGGAAAAGTTACGCACGAAGCCGCCTTCGTAAAATGCGTTACAACACGAGTTACGTACTATACTTTACCTACGACCCACTTGTACTTGTGTTTATAATATTATCAAGGTATTCAAATTAAAAGTAAAAACGTTCATCCTCGATGCCCAGCCAAGTTTTATAAAAGTCGCTCCTCGATGCCCAGCCAAGCATCTTAGAAGTTCACCATCGATACCCAGCCAAGTTTCGTAAATGTCCGTCCTAAGTAGTATTTATTCAGAAATCTAACACCACCCGCGGGATTAAATGGGCCACTTTAGTCGCTTGGTATATAATATACTATTGTTTACTAATATGAGATACATTCAGACAGCTAAAAGATTGAATGAAACGGAACCAATTATCATATAATTCCAAATAACTCTTAGTATTAAATGCAATCTCATATCTAATAAATGTTATCTACCATTTATACATAGAATAAAATTCAACGTCAAATATCTAAGTAATACATTTTGAATAAAATGGCTACGTCTATTGACAGTTGCTAAGTGGTTGCTATGGAAGCCGTGCGATTTACTTTACAGCCGTGCGTTTTGTTTTACCGTGCGTAATAGACGTCTTACATTGATTGCCGACTGTGTGTTTTTGACTACTTACAGGGGTGGTCGTAGGTAAAATTTATTTCAACAGTTACGACACATTTGTTAAGTACGATATACAAAAACTGAAGATGGAAGTGAAAGATACGATAAGTGAACGTGAAAATGCAGCGTCACTCATACGAACTACAAATTGTTGCGAATCATTCCACTCTAAATTTAATAATTTGAATTCATCTCCGCATCCGAATATAATTCAGTTTTTGGATGTGTTAATATATATTCAGAGTGATACGTTCTTAAAAATTATTTCTTCACGAATAAATCAGCAACGTTACATTAGAAAGGATGTATTGGATAGACAAAAATTTATTTCAAATAAAATTATTGATTACATGATCAATAAAATTGCAAGGATTGACTTTGTTAAGTGTGTTTCCTATAAATATGCAGTATAAAATTATTTTATGTAGTAAAATGTAGGTACATGTAGACGAATATTTAGTTAATATAATATATATTTAAAGTACTTTTGTTTTTTATTTTATTGATGAACAAAATGTTATATATAATAGGTAGAGACCGCGGTATGCAGTTAACTCATTTAACAGGTAAACAGACTTGACCCTTTTCCTTCGTCTGCAATTGACCATCTCTTAATCCATGTCATAAATCCCGTCTGCAGTTAACTTGCGCCGGTAATTCGAGTCTATCGAAATTTTGCGATTATATCGTGGAAACTTATATCGATGAAGAATAGTATATTGTGCAACAAGTGGGAAAAGTTCAACTTTTCTCACGAGTGTGGAAGTTTGTGCACGAGCCAAGGGCGAGTGCCGCAAACACACGAGTGAGAAAAGTACTTTTCCCACATGTTGCACACTATACTTTTTCTACAACTGCACAAATTTAAAGAATACAAGTAAATAGTTTTGTAGAAAAAGTCTAAGCATCGAGGACCACCCACCAAAAACGGCTGGGCATCGAGTATAAGTTTCTGAAATTGGCTGGGCATCGAGTATCCCCTACTGGATTCTCCATATAAATGTATGTAGTGTGGGCAAAGTGCCGTGAGAAATGATATTTCTCACAGTGTGAGCAATATATGGTTTTGAAATTAAGTAAGCTATGAGAAATATGCTACTTTTCATAGCAGTTGTAGAAAAAGTTTTCCCCCAAGTATGTGGTCGTGTACTACACATAGTATGTACATACAGGACCACAAATAGGCCAGGAGCACTACAGTTTGACATGGCTGTGTCGTGACGTAGATTAGATATTGGTTGGAAACGCAAAAATCACTAATTTTTTCCGATATTTCTTAATATAACTCTTTAAGTATGCAAGATAGAGAAAAAAATTATACTCACGAATTTGTTCATTATGAAATTCTCTACAAGATAGAATTAGTTTAAAATCGATATAATCAATTTTTCTGTTGAGAAATGGCGATAAATGCAAACAAAGTTACTAAAAAACGAGGTTATTTTAAAGCATTTGCTTCGCAAATAAGAAATCATCCAGTCGTTCTATAAATTGGGATTTAAGAACCTTATTATAGTATAAAACAATATTCCAAAGGCCGATTAAATTGGCCTGATAGTTTTTACATGAATTAATTGTCAATTAATTTCCGCGAAAAAATGTTTGCGTTCATTCAAGGCTTACATTTTTGAGTTGTAATAGACGCCGATTTTTTTACAACTACTTAGACCTCTAAACTAAAATACACAATAGTTATAATGAACAATTTTAAAGTTTTTATCATTTGTTTACGCGATTTTGAAAAGTTGAAATAGACTCTTCAAATCGAGCGCGGCGCAAAAAGTTGCTGTATCTCGGCTTCTATTGGGCCGATTTTGATGATTTTTTTTTAAATCGATGTAGCAAAATGAAAGAAACTCATTTTTCAGAATGGCGTTTACCAATTATGACAATTTAAGCATCTACAGTAACTACTTATAATTTGGCATTTTTTTATGTTGATAATAATCAATGATTATAACTATGTTCATGCTAGGATTGTGTTGTTCATTGCAAATTCGTATAGTTGAAATAAAATAAAATAATTTATTTATGTAAAAAAGTAGAATACAATAATGTAACAAAAAGCGAAATATCATTATTTATTGTATGTAGATCTTATAATGAAATAAAATATACCATTAATATACATAACAATTAATTGTACTACCTGTAATTTTGATTACTAATTATTTTAACTATATGAATTTGCAATGAAAAATACAATCCTAGCATGGACATATTTATAATCAATGATTATTATCAACATAAAAAAATGCCAAATAATAAGTAGTTACTGTAGATGCTTAAATTGTCATAATTGGTAGACGCCATTCTGAAAAATGAGTTTCTTTCATTTTGCTACATCGATTTAAAAAAAATCATCAAAATCGGCCCAATAGAAGCCGAGATACAGCAACTTTTTGCGCCGCGCTCGATTTGAAGCGTCGATTTCAGGTTTCGCACTCTATCCCCACTCCCCTCAGATTTGACGCGCCGAACGCTACCGCTACTATTTTCTTTGATTTTTCCTACTTCATGCACCAGGGCGATGTTATATCTCAAAGCACATACAAAAACTTCTCGGAAAAATCTATCTGCTGGCATTTTTTATTGTTACAACATTATACCGCAAACACTCTCGATCTTTGACGTTTATTATTTCAGCACCTATTCGGCCAAATTAAACGCATTTTTTTTAAGGAGCGTCTTACCGAGAACTTTTTTTAGGTGCTTTCAGTATTTTTCTTCGGTATCCAAATTCGCTTCAAAAATTAATCAAAATCTCGTAAAAAAATCATAAAAAATGCCAAATTATAAGTAGTTACTGTAGAGATGCTTAAATTGTCATAATTAATTAATGTAAAAACTATCATACCAATTTAATCGGCCTTTGGCATATTGTTTTATACTATCATAAGGTTCTTAAATCCCAATTTATAGCGTGATTGGATGATTTCTTATCTGCGAAACAAATGCTTTAAGAGGGGCCTCACGTTTTAGGAACCTGAAAACAGTTGGCACCCGTAATTTGCAACAAAATTTAGGTCATTTTGTACACAACAAATCTAAAGAACACAGGGAAATTAAGTGTTGAAATTTTAACACAATATAACTTGGACCTTTGTCTTGGGGATCAGGTATTTTGGTTGAGTTTTATATTGCTATAAAAAAGATATAAGCCCTTAAGTGATGGTGTGATTATGACAGTTTTGACAATTTGTGGTCACCAATCTGGACACCAAAACCTGATCCCTAAAAGGAAGCCGAGAAAATTCGATTCTGAAAATATGAAATCTCAAATCATTGTATTTTTTGAGATTTGTTGTGCGCAAATTTTTGCAAACGAACATCTTTTTACTTTAGTTCAACCGGTACACCGTCTTGATGCATGGCGCTGTATAGAACAATATAGAACAATGACAGAAGACGACGGTCAATTAATAGACAAATAATATTATAACTTTATGGGTCAAATATGCCGTTGTCATATGTTTTGTGTTCATAAAAATATCCCAAATTTATAGTTTAGTGTGTATTGTGTAAGTGATTATAATTAAGTAATTTTCATGCTAAATAAGTAAATTTGTGCTTCGTAAATGCTATTTATATTTACTCCACAAGATTGTGTTTAGTGCTTCATGCTTCGTTGCAACAAAAATGCACTCTTTGCACCTATTACACAAATAACTACTTTTTAATGTTATTCTTATTTATTGTTGGTAAATACATCAAAGTGATTAAATATATTATGTGAGAATGATTTTGAGTTTTTGTTCTTTGGAATAAATATATCATATTTATACCCGATAATAGTAATTGTGATTCCGCTTGAGTTGAATTTTTTTGTTGTGTTTTTCTAGACAAATTTTGTTCTTCATGAGGTCAATTATTTCGCTTATTGTATTTGTTTGTAAATTCAGTTTTGATGCAGAGTGGAGGCATTTTATTTCAAGTAGTGCATCATCACCTACAAGCCCTAAAATATTTTATCAATAAATGTATGTCATTTAATATGCAAAAATAACTCATAACACATGGTAATTATTTGTTATGTTAAATATATTTCCCATCAGGAGAAGCACCTAGAAAACCGTGTTGAACATCTACCCACAATCCTGAATCAACCACCACAACATTTTGTCCTTGTTCAAAAATGCTCTTAGCCACTTTTTCCTTGAGAGTTCCATACTCCATTACCTCCGTCATACAATAAGTCTTTTTAAGAGCAGTTTTAACAAGAGAATGACAAGGTGTATTTGTTTTTCTCTTAACAACCTGTCCAAAGATTTTATAAGAAATTAGGATGGTTATCCACTTTTTAGCTTGCCTTAGCCTATGCACCATAGGTAATAGTAATTGTTGAATAAAATTAATGAATGAAGTAGGTAACATTATATTTTAAAAATCTTTGAACCATAAATATTTTAAAACTTTGTCTAGCCAATAGTCAAAATTTCCTTGCAAATTGTTTGATTATATAAGCATTTCAAAAAATCAAAGAAAATAAGAAACCAAATTATTATTAAAGGATGACTTAGTAATAGTCTTAGTTGTTGATATTAAAAAAAAATTGTAAAACAAAGGACGACAAAAAAGTTAATTTTGCCTACGTGTTGCACTTCGGGGGTTGTATCGAGTTATACAGATAGGTTTTCTTTTCTAAAAACCAATTTTTTGTGCTATTCTTGCTGAAAAACGTAGAAACAACTAAAAAAAATACAAAATTCCAAATTTTTTTTGGGTAAACCTATACTTTTCTCGCATATTAGATGGTTGGATGGAAAAGTAATACCTAATACCAATAATGTATTATACAAAAACAAAAAAAAATTACCATTCAGGTGATCACACATATGTGTATCTGTCATGGAAAAAAGAGAATGAAGCAACTATTTTTTTGTATAATGAAGGAAAAATGTTTCAGTTCCAATCTCCACAACACATATTATGATCAATCTTTGCAAACAAGGTAGAAGCAAACTTGTACATGTTGATTGTATGTTTGATTTTGTACTGTATATATCGATCTCCCCACAATATATACATTATTATTTGTCATTACAGATCTTTCGCTTTAAATTTTTTATTAGTTGTTATACTCGTAGTTGCTTTGTAAACGTTTGCTATTTCAAATTTAAATTCCTCACTGTACCTTACTTTCCTCTTTCTATTAAATGTAAAGCATTGTATTACAAGTAAATATTTCTTTGTATAATAAATTTGGAAACTCTTTGTTTATATTATTTGTTTCTAGATAAAATTGATTATATTTACACATGTGTAGTTGAAAAAAGAGCCTACATGTCAAATAAAATTTGGAAGCAACCAACAGGAACTCTGAAACTGATACAAATATGATTAGATTGAGGCAAAGTTGTGACATGACGTTCTGTGTTTTCAGACTAAATGGCCTATTTTAAATCATGTAAATTTGCAACTTTTCCGCAGTTTAATTTTCTTAGCATGAAACAAACAAAAATTTATAATTATGAAAACATTTTATTATGTTAATATAAATGGTACAAATTTTGAAAGGTAGAATGTTTTTAAAGTATGTATATTTTTCTTCCATTCTTAATTTCTAGCAATTTCCGCAATGCTGTCACTTGGTATCCATATTATTAAATAGCACATGTCCTCTCATGCAATATGTAATGCACCTTGTATCAGGTTATAATAGTTATATTTTTCAATTATCATTATTATATATTCATCAAAATGAATTATGCAATTCATGTCTTTTGAGAGCGGTTTTAATTTTTCTTCATTCAGATACTTCAAAGGTCACTTCACTTCAATTAAGCATTTTTCGCTTTTCGCTAACAAACCCATATTATCATTAAAACAGGGTTTCAAGAGAATGTTGAAAGATGGTTTGATGATACTAGAACAAACCATCAGTATTATTTATATCACCTTTTCACATTAATCAAATAATCCTGTAAACATAACCTCAAACGTAGCTTTTAAAATTAAAAAATACGAATTGCAGGATAATTTATATTATCATAACTATAATTTTTGATATCGGGTCGATACGATTGCGTACTTTTTAACAATTTATTCCTTTCAAAAACATTTATGAAACTTAAATAAAATCAAAAATTTACACTCAAATGGAAATTATGTCAACAAATTTTGTTTGGATCCGTGTATACAATATTCTCTTATCTATGCACAGGTGTGCTGTGGTTTGGATGCAACATAAAAAACAGAGATAAGGTTTCTGTGCTCACAAGAAGTTGAAATATTTGAGATCAAAACATTCGAACAGAGATGCGTTTCTTTGAACCGTCAAGAGTGGAAAGACAGAGAGATAAAATAAGTAAAAGCCGATTCAGTACTACTATCGACATATATCGTAAATATTTTGAACAAAATAATTACTAAATTAGTAACAAGTATTGCGTAGGTTTTTAGGTTTATATACCTGTGAGGAGGCCCCTCTTAAAATAACCTCGTTTATTAGCTACTTTTATTTGCATTTATCGCCATTTCTCAACGAAAAAATATCGATTTTAAACCAATTCTATCTTGTAGAGAATTTCATAAAGATAAAATTCGTAAGTATACTTTTTTTCTCTATCTTGCATATTTAAAGAGTTATATTAAGAAATATCGGGAAAAATGAGCGATTTTTGCGTTTTTTTGCAGTTTATGATTTTTCCTGCAAATAACACAACTTTTTCAGCTGGCGGACCTTCATATTTTCTTTTCTTAGATGATTTCCGAGCAATTCCAACCAATATCTAATCTACGTCACGACACAGCCATATTTCAAAGGTTTGGGGTCTAATTCTCCTGGACTAAAACGCGTGTGAATCATTTCATTCTCATTTTAATTCTAATTTTTGTAGTTCTCACCCAAGTTTGTTTAATTTTGTAAATATTTTAATAAACTTTCAAGCAGAACCATATATTAAAATAAATTCCGCAAAATTTTCCACCATAAAACTAAGAAATTCAACACAGAAAAAAATTATTTTATTAAAGCTAGGATAGCAGAATATAGAAATGGCATTTTATCACAAAAAGATTTTGTAAAAATTATGTTTTATTATAATTCACCTCAATAATAAATAATATGTTAAGTAAATAGTGATTGTTTTAATTCTTAGAACACAACCTTAATGCGCTCGAAGAGCGGTCGTGGTCCAACTGATCGGTGTACTTAAAACAGGTACCTGGCCCGTGGTCGAACTGTCCGACTCCCAAACTTCCATCACGTTGGTCGTGATTCACCCTTTATAACTCTTCTACTTTCTACAAGTTTTTTTAGAAATTTAGGCGTATAAATATGAAATGGGAACTCCATCTTGTTCGTTTTTTGAAAAGAGCAACAATAATATTGCATTTATTTTTCGTATTTAAATTATTTTACCAATGAGAGAACACCTAGGAACTTATTCCAGTTCCATATTAATTTCTTAGAATTCAGATTGTTCAAATTGTTGGGTTGAATATAAATTATCCTTTCAACCCCTGATGGGCTCATCAATACATTCATCTATCTATTCTTTTCCTTTGGGCATTATGCTCATTCCAAGTATTATATTTCAACAGAAATTGAAAGCAAGAGATTAAACTCAAAAAGCTACTGTGACTTATCATTATCATAGGTTTAAATCAAATAATGACAACTTTCTCTTTCATTGTTAGAATTCATTACCATGTAACGGTAAACAACCCTTGTAAATAAACATTTAACTAAGTCATTACTTTAGAAATACTTTTATGGGTGGTGATTAGTCAGAGTAACTGTAACTCTATTTATTAATTATTTATCATTTGTCAGGTAGAACATATAAAAGAACATTTAAGATGAGAAATTTTAGTATTCAAATTTTGGGGATCGCTTCAGCAACATCCTTTTATTCCTATACTGCGATTGAGTATCTCAAGTGATACAAATATTTCAATAAAGCTTTTATAGAAGAACATTTAAAGTGGAGTTTAACTAGGTAAATGTGTGCCAGTGTTGTGGTTCCAGTTTTGAGAATTATTAGTGGTAAGTTTTAATATTTATATTATATCCTTAGGAGTACTAAAAATTTGATTAAATGTTTTTACATAAATACCGACATTTCTAAAATGAAGTTTTTGATGTGATAAATTTAAATTATTTCGAATTGGGGCTATATCTAAAACATTACAAAAATATTCTTTTCCACAGGATGTCATGAATTTGGAGACGATTCTTCAAATTTATTTTAAAGCTCTACAGCCCATTGTCGGATTGGAACTCCGTGTCCGCTTCAACTTATTTTCCCATACCTTTCTGTCCCTGGCAAGTATTTTCATATCTTCCAGAGTTTTCCTTTTATTTCCTCTGTCTGGTCAATTCATTGTCTTCTTGGTCTCCTCCTTTGCTTTTTTATTTGTTAATCTACCTCCACTATTTTCCTAGATGTTATTTGTTAGATAATTCTCATTGTATATCCATACGAATTAAACTGTTTCTTTTTTATTTTATTAATTATTGATGTATGCATCGTTATTTACCGTAGTGTTCGTTTCTGATTCTGTCCCATTTTGATTTTCCTATTATTTTTATCAAATGTTTCATTGCAATTGCTTCCATTTCAGTTTCGTGCTTTTTCTGAATTACCCAATTTTCTGTTGTATATATTATTGCGGGAATAATTATTTTATTTGTTTTAATATCTATCTGTATGTGACCTAGTATCGTTTTACTTATTTTATACTATAATCTTGTTGATTTATTCGCTCTATTTGTTCATTCTGCGTCATATTGTGTAAAAACAGACATTTAGGAGTAAACTGTCATTAATTGTCACTAATTATTGGAAATACTGTGAGAGTACCTATTCAAACGCAATAAGACAATTACGTTTTAGTTTAAGGGTTCAAAAAAAAGTCAAATAGAATTGTAAACGAATGTATTCTTTATTACTTTTCCGCCAACCCCTATCTACGATGCGAGAAAAATATTGGTTTACCCTAAAAAAGTTGTTTTTTTTGTTTAGTTATTTTTACCGTTTTCAACAAAAACGTGTTTTTAGAAAAAAAGCCTGTCTGTATGTCGTCCGCCACTTTTTCTTGTTAGAACGATAAAGCCTCCGGCTGTGTACAATTGACCAATTTTATGATTGGATATTGTTCAGGACGACTCACAAACGAACCCTTTTGATTTTCAGCTCACCAGAGTCAGTACAACGGAACCTATCAATACAGATAATTTTTGGAATTTCCTGTATCGACCCTTACCCTGTGGAAACTACTCATATTACTCTTTTAAATGAAACTAACTGTTTCAAAATAATTCCACAATGTATTGAAAAAATGGTATAAATTCTAAAAAATTGACAATTGTTTCGATATTACAATAGGGACCGAGAAAGATGACGTTCATGCCATCTGCCGTGAAAAAACACAAACAATGTGATGTAAACACTATTAGTAGTATTGTATAATCAGCGTTTTCAAATGTTCATTTTTTAAAACTGATATTAAATGTTTGTGATGTCGTCATCAAAAGTATCTTTCTGTATTCATGGCTGTTCAAATATGCTGTATAAAAATACTACGCAGTTGAAATTTTATAGTTTCTCCGAAAATTCATTGAACACTGCGTGGATAACCTTGAAACGTCAAAAATGAATAAATGCAGTAAAAACCCATATGTAATTAAAATGTCCTAATTAAAACATTTTGTTAACTATTATTTTGTGCATAATCACTTTGATACTACAATTGGCAGCTATTAGAAAAGTTCTAAACTTTCTTTTTACATAAATAAAAGATTATTATCGAGAGAATAAAATGTTGTTTTCTGTACGATTTCATTGATTATATAAAATAAAATAGTATATTACGTAACGTGTGTTGTAAGAAGCATTTTACGCACATGTGGGAAACATTTTTAGTTGTAGTATATAGGGAAATTTTATATATGATCCTGCATGGTTGATAACCTAAAATTACATTTTGACATCAGCCACGTGAACACTCTCATGGCCGTAAATAGACCATTAAATGTCACGTGGCTTTGACAGGTCGCCCATTTTGTCTGGGAGCAAACAAAAGCGGTATAAGCTCTTAGTTTGTGCTTCTAAAGTCCATTTTCATTTAAAATAAATATATTTATATGCATACTTTATCGTATTATTTATTATTAAGAACTCTCCCTTCGTTCAGCATTTGATATGTTTAATTTTAGTTAGGTACGTTCATTAAAAGTAAATGTAAAATAAAATAATCGGTTTTAAAGATTAAAACTAACTTTTCCGCATCTGTGAAATGCCCTGAACAATATTCTATCATAAAATTGTCACTTGTCTACACTTCGGGGGATGTATCGTGTTAACCAACCGAAATTTCTTCAAAAATAACCAAAAATGTAGTATTTCTGGATTTATAGGACTCGCTGTTCTCGCTCTAGTCAACTGAAAATCAATAGAGTACATATGTGAGACACCTTGAGGCTGTATCGTGCAAACAAACTGAAATTTCTCCTAAATTGACAAAAATGTCGTACTTAAAGTACTATAGCACCTGTTGTACTGGCTCTGGTGAGCTGAAAATCAATAGTGTTCATCTGTGAGATGTCCCGAATATTATTAGATCATATAATTGGTAACTTGTTGCACTCCGGAGGCTGTATCGTGCTAACAAATTGAAATTTCTCAAAAAAGGACAAAAATGTCGTACTTCAAGTACCATAGCACCCGTTGTATTGGCTCTGGTGAGCTAAAAATCAATAGGGTTCATCTGTGAGATGTCCTAAACAATATTCAATCATATCAAATTGGTGACTTGTTGCACTCCGGAGGCTGTATCGTGCTAAGACATGTAACGAAAAGTGGCCGACGACGACATACACACAGGATTTTTTTCTAAAAACCGTTTTTCGTGTTATTGTTGATGAAAAACGTAAAAATAACTCAAAAATGTTTTTTCAAAATTCCAACTTTTTTTGGGGTAAACCAATACTTTTCTCGCACAAATTTAATTTTTTTAGAAGTCCTATCTCTCTCTCTCGCTACATGTATTCTAACGTTGGCAATTTTCGGGTACTTTCTAAATCAGTTGGATGAAGCTGATCTATGTTTTTAGTGAAAGCTGATATTTTTAAATGAGCTCTTAATATTTCTACAGCATCTCCTATAATAAACTGTATTCTACCTGGTGAAATTATATTAGCTGATCGAAGGTTTTTAATAATTATAAATCTTCGATCAGCTAATATAATTTCACCAGGTAGAATACAGTTTAAACATAGATAACCTTTATCAATTTTGATTTGATTTTTCTATCAATAATTTATCACTCAACACGTTTTTTTGATAATGCATCTAATAATTCACCCAATGATTAGGTATATACACGAATTCACCCCTATAATCGTACATTGTATCTTTCTCTTCCCGTTGAACAAGCAACAACAGAACGAAATGACGGTATTATTCTTAATTTATCCACACAAACTTGATTAATAACAAAATAAACAAAGGGTAATTCATGTTTGTTTGCTCCCAGGCAATATGGCGGACGGTATGTTACATCAACCTTTAATCTATTAGAAAAATTCGATGTGAAAATGCGAAAAGTGGAGTTAGATGTCAAAATATCGAAAAAAAGTTATTTGGAAAAAGTGATTAGAATGATGTTTTAGTACTGTTTACGAAATTTGCAGCAAAAATAACAAAAAATAAGAAATTTCGTATTTTTCCTTATCGCGGTCTTTTGAAATGATATTTCATTGCTGAAAGAGTTCAAGTAACACCATATGTAATGTATAAAGGTGAAACTTTTCAAAATTAATTATTAAAATCATTCCTAGAGAATTAAATGGAAATATTAGTTGAGCATTTGTAACTATTCTGTAGCAAAAATCAAACCGGGCGTCATAATCTCTATCCTTTAGAACTTGAATAAATTTAGGCTTGTACGAGTGAAACTTATTGCTTTTCAAAAAGCGGCCAATTGAGGTTGAAGAAATATTAGTGCTTTGATAAACTTGCGCTATGGTAAACTTGAGGATTTTCTGCAACGGTCAAAAGAACTTCGAAACTATTTTCTTCATTTACCACAGTTTTTTCATGAGGCACTTTAAATTTGTTTTCAACTGAACCAGTTTCCTTAAACTTCTTTAATAATCTTGCTACAGTTGTAGGAAGGACGTTTTTGCCAGGATGTCTTTGGTTAAAAATATTAGCAGCCTCTCTTGAACATTTATAATTTTCTCCGCAAATTATAACCAACTCTATCTTTTCTTCACGTGACAGTATACAAGGCATTTTCAGTAAAAATATATTTGCTGAATGTGTAGATAGAAGTAAGTAAACTTAACGAAAATGGAAAATTACGGTTCAAATGTCACAATGATGTTACACGAGTATTCATTTATGATTTCAAAGCCCGCTTAGTTAATTTAAAATTTTGTATTGTCAGTGAAAAATGGGCTCTAAGATGGTGAAATGTATAGAACTAGGAATCATAGGAAATGAATGCAGACATTTTAAAGATAGTAAATTATCTTGTATTAATATTAGCGCATTAGGTTTTTTGTCAAAAAGGAATGGTTACGCTTATTTAATAATTATTATTAATGTAAGTACTCAATGAAAAATTTCAATCGTAATATCACAATTAAATTATTTGAATCCGCAAACACTGACAAGATACAAGGTATTGCTACAGAAAAGTTTCATGCGATCAACGATTATTTTCATTTTATTCTCTAGCAATGACCTAAATCAATATCTCTGAACTGTTTTACCTTTACACATTAAACACTGCGTTACCCGAACTACTTCAATAATGAAGTTCGGGCAATATCATTTCATAACAGGGTCATGAGGAAAAATACGATTTTTTTATTTTAGGTTATCGACCATGCAGGATCGATCGCATATGTTAAATTTTCCTACATACTACAACTAAAAATGTTTCCCATATGTAGCCAACATTATGGTGGACATGATATATGACTATACATTCCCATGGGAATTGGAGTCACACCCAGTGAGTGTCTTATCGACCCGTTTATCATGCGGGATGAGTCCATTATATTCTTTTTTCTTATACAGTAGAACCTCGATTATCTGGACCTGCCGGGACCGGACCTTTGCCGGATAATCAAAAACACGGATAATCCAAAAACTTCATTTTTATTTCTTTAATAATTTATTTACACAAATGCATATCAAAAGAATAAAAGAAACGTGATACACACATGTAACATAAAACAAAAGTTTTAATATTTAAACATAATACAACGTATATGAACAGTAATAACTAAAAACGTTAATAAAATCACTTACAAAAAAAATCAGTAATTTTTTTTGTTTTTGGGCTTCGTAAATTCTATCCCTTATAATTTCCTTCATTTTTCTAAGTTGAAGTAGATGAATGTCATCAGTTTCAGGTTCTTCTTCAAAGTAATGGATAAGTACATTTACTGCATCTCCTGCTTCTCTATGACTTGTTTTCATGATGACATTATATTCATCATCACTACTTTTGTCAGAACTTTCTGCAGAGGTCTGGTTATTTAGATAATATTCGTCAATAATATTCAGATACCCTTTTTCGTCGTGATCACTTTCTATCCATTCCTATATTTTTGCGTTATCTATTTCTTCCAAGCCTTTGATTTGTGAGGCTATAGATGCGATGTCTTCGATTGATAACTCATTTTCATCTTCAGTACAATCTTCTTCATCTGCTGTTAAGGTCACAATTTTATCAAATGCTCTTTTAATGTTAGTCTCTTTCACTTCACTCCAAGCGCGAGCTACAGCATAAATTGCTTCTTTCAAATTCAGACTTTTCCAAAATCCCATAAAGTCACATTCTCCCAACAATTGGAGCATAAGGTCTTTCCTATAAAGCCTCTTCATGGTCTCTATAACACCTTGATCCATGAACAGGGCAATAGATGTCATATTAGGAGGTAAATATGCTACGAATATGTTACCATCTGCTGATTTTAGTTGTTCTACATCAGGATGCGATGGAGCATTATCCAGTAACAGTACAGCCTTGGGTGGAAGATTATTTTCTTGCAAATAAGTTTTAGCTTGTGGTATAAATTTTTCAAAAAACCACTTATAGAAATCACTCGATCCATCCAAGCAGCCTTTTAATTATAATAATCAACTGGCAGTGTTTTTACATTTTTAAAAGCCCTCGGATTTTTTGATTTTCCTATGACAGCTAGCCTAAGCTGATGGCTTCCTGATGCATTAGCACAGCATAACACTGTTAAACGGTCTTTGCTTACCTTGAAACCTAAATAAAAAAATAACTTAAAAAAAACAATCAGTACAGTATAAAAATAAAGCTAACCTGGATCACTAGTTTCTGAGCCTGCAGCAAGTGTTCTCTTCGGCATTGCTTTCCAATAAAGTCCAGTTTCGTTGCCATTATACACTTGCTCGGGTTTTAGGTCATGCTCCGTTATAAGATTTTCCAAATCATAGCAAAATTCAACCATAGCTACATCATCGGCACTTAATTTTTCCCCTTGAATAGCTAATTGTCGTATTCCATGACGTTTTTTAAATCTGTATAGCCAACCGGAAGAAGCAGAGAAGTTTCCTTTAATTTTCAATTGCTCGTGAAACTTTTGTGCTTGCCTAGCACACATCGATCCTGATATTGGAACCCCTTCCGATCTTTTTTGTAAGGACCACTTGGTCATAGCATCATCAAGTTTAGGAAAAGTAGATCCTTTTAGAGACTTCCTGTCAGAAATAGCTTTTGCACTATCAGCTTTAGCTACAAAGCTCTGTAACTTGGCTTTATTCTTCACAATGTCGCGAACCGTTTGTTTTCCAATGTTATATGTTTTAGCCAATAGAGCAGCATCTTTCTTTTTTTCAAATTGTTTTAAAATTTCCATTTTTTGTTCTAAAGATAATACATTGCGTTTACGCTTTTCGTTAGCACCGGTACGCTGCATTTTGTGCGTGTTTAACGAGTCGGGTTGATACTGTTAATAGTTGACGAAAATAATAAGTAAACACATATGTAAATTCGGGATTCCTCGAAACGAACGTCTGTACGAGACGAGCGTTTGCGCGATGCATTCAATGTTCACGCGCCAACCTCTGGCCAACAGACACGGATAATCCGTGCATGGATGACCAATTTAACATGCCGCACGGAGAAACCGCCGCCCGGATAAAGCGCGCACTGATAATCGGGGTTCTACTGTACCTAAATATTGTGATGTGACTTAGTTTGCTCTACGATTTTTCGCCACAGCTGTCTATCTTTTACTTCATTTTTCGCTTCCTTATTATTCATGATATTTAAATCCGCGTTTACTTGGTCTTCCTCTATCTTGTTTCTCTTGTCTATCTACAACTGGTTTCCATTCTGTTATTTTTCTTAGTGTTTCATCTCCACTTTTTCTATAAATGTGGCCGTACCATCCCAGTCTTCGTGCTTTTATAAATTTTACAATGTCTTTCCCATTATTTTTTTGCCAACGTCTTAAAGTTTTGCCAACCCGCTGGCTGTGAATTACCCTGGCTGTTGAGGATAAATTATGTTCACGGTTCACGTTTCTGATTTTCTGATTGGATATTGTCCCGGGCGTCTCACAAATACTGATTTTCAGCTCACCAGAGCCAGTACAACTCGACCTATAAATCCAGATATTATACGTTTTTGGTAATTTTTGATAATTTTTGGTTAATTTTGGTAATTTTGGCTACCTTTTTGTTAACGTCCGTAACACTTTAACCACCTTTTTAATTGTTTACAATTATGCCCTTCAACTAAATTATGAACAAGTACTGCACCATGAATAGTTTGTTCTAATTATGGACTTGTTTGGGGAGGTAATATTGCTTTCCCAGGCATTATTACACTAAACAGTACGAAACTTTTAAAATATCGTTCTTTCATCATAGCGGATGCTATAGTCATAGATATATGATGAAAAGGAATATTAGCCTATAACTATTTTTATTTCTATTTTGAGCGGACTAATAATAAATTCGATCATCGAAATGTCAGCTTTTAAAAAAATAATTATTTATATTTATAATTAAGATAATTTCTTAAACTAATTTGTTTTTTTTTCAGGTAAATTTAATTGTAGTAAAAAAATGTCCGAAGACGTCCCACTACATAAAGCCATAATGGAAAATGACGATGAATTAGTTCAGATGTTGTTGAACTACGTCGACATAAATCAAAAAAATGAATGGAGTCATACTCCCATCTCTTTAGCAATAGATACGGGAAATATCAAAATAATTCAGTTACTGTTAGACAACGGAGCCTGGACTGACGTTCTAGAGGAAAACTTCTATCCAATTCAGTTAGCCATAAAAACAGGATCGCTAGAAATATTCAAATTACTGCTCAAATATAAAGCTGATCTGCACGTAAATACAGAATGTTTTTGCCATTGTATCCACTTGGCTGCAACATATGGCAAGTTGGATATTTTGGAATATTTACTTGAACTAGGTGTAAGTGTTGATCGTATAGATGGATACCAATATACTCCCCTACATAAAGCAATTTTCGCTGTAAAGCGAAACGCTGTTGCATTTCTATTGAAGCATAAGGCTGATGTAAACATGAAAGATAAACGTGGAAATACCCCTCTACATTTTTCTATTTTACTTGGATTAACAACGATATCACACATACTTATTTGCCATGGCGCTAGAGCCGACGTAAAAAACCTCGGTCGGTTGACACCTTTTGACTTCGCTATAATTCACGGACGGCTAGAAATCGTAAAATATTTATATGAAGCAGGTGTAAAGTGTGAGTTCAGCGGAGAATGTACATACAGTTCTTTGCATCGATCAGCGCAATACGGTCATTTCGAAGTAATCGCTTATTTTTTAAACAAGGGAGCTGACATCAACTTTCGCACAAAAAATGGTTATACGATGTTACACTCTGCAGCTAGAAATAATCACCCTAGACTGGTTCTTCATTTAATCACTAGTGGAGCTGACTTGAATTATACGACTATAAAAAAAAATTACAGTGCCTTAGACTTCGCCGCTCTCAGCGGTAATCCTAGTAGTATCAACATACTAATCCAACATTGCGCCACCTTCGAAGTAAAAGCTAATGGAGAATGCCGTCTTATGGACTTGATATCCAAAAAATTTTCTCACGACCTTTCTGAAGCTCAAAAACAAAAGTTTTGGGCAGCTACTGAGGTCATTATTAAATTTATTGCTTTACGTAATCGTCATGCGTCAGTCTTCTTTCCGAGAAAAATTCCTTTCTTGGAAGAATTAAGTCAGTTTTGGCACTTCTGTAAACGAGAACTAGAAATAATGGATAGCCGTTATGTGGCAAATTCAACAATTTCACATTATCAACTCTTCCAAGCTCTATGTTTCGATAAACAGTTAGGGAAATATTTAAAAAACGAAGCATTGTCGTTAATATATAATGATTTACGAGCATATATCAAAATACCTCCCATGTATGATAATATTAGTAGATTAATAAGAACTGGTGTGGCTAGGGGTAAGACGAGAAACACTATGTTGAATTGTGCTCATTCTATAATATCCGAAAAAATCACAAACAAGTTACCTCCTGAGATTATAATGGAAATCAACGAGCATCTTAGTACAGAGGATTTAATGAATCTGGCAAAATTAGACATGAGGTGCGCGCTTCAGATGGAAGCAAACAAAAATAATAAATAAAAATGTGTCCGCTAAATGAACTCTCAATGCTATACGAGTTTCGCATGGTTATTGCAGGGTTTTTTCGATGTTGCCAGCCTTGGAATAAAAATAAAGTACATTTTCTAGAAATTATTCATGTTTCATCCGATTCACAGAAGGTTCACTTCAGAAAACAGTGTACCGTTTTTAAATTCAATGTGTATTTATGTAAATTTTTGTTGTCAAAAAGCGCCTTGGAATATATTAAAGTTGTCAACAAAATGTCTTAAAAAGTTGGGAAATATTGTTATTATATATAAGTGGTTACAGCTTTTTTAAAAAAACATCCAGATCGGATGCGATAGTCTGTTAGGAGGTTGGTTCAAATCATGGAATTTTTCTTTTTTTATCTCTTTACACATTTTCTTGTCACATCATTTAGTTTTACAAATATAAAAACAAAAGAGGGACAGATCTAAGAAAAATGTTTTAGGAATAATATACACGGTACTTTAAAATCGATCCCAACACATCTTTAAAATATTCAAGGTGGCTCAGTAAGATTAGCAACCGGTCACTATTTTATTCAATTTCTCATAATCTATTTCAGTTTATTTGAAGAGCAAATCGGAAAAGCGTGCAGTTGTTTTATTTCGGTGTACAAAGAAATTTAATAAACAATTTTATAGTACGAAAAATGTGATAATTATCTATAAATATTGAACAAAAAATATATATTGTTATGTATAAAATTGCTGTTTGTATCTAATAATTACAAATCAAAAATGTTTGTATAATATACCCTGTTTCGTAATGTGAGAAAGTAGTGAAATGACAGAGATATGCTCCATTTATGGGGCTGGCTCTATGCATATTTGTATATTTCTTATATTCAATACATTAACTACGTCTATGGCATACGAAGAAGGCCATGGAGCTTTTCAGTTCAATAGTGACTTATTATAATCTCTCACAATAGGAAACAGAATAAAATATCAAAAAATTGTACAAAAAGGTTTTATTTGTAGATATATTTTTTAATGGTATTAAATATTGAAATTGTATGTTTGATAAGAATTAAAATTGTATATTTGGTAAATTACTGTTTTATTTAATCTCTTTTTTGTTTGAAACTAGGTATATAAAGAAATTTACTGTTTCAACCCTAACTCGAATCTACTCATATTAATTTTTTAAGTGAAACTAACTGTTTCTAGATAATTTCACAATAATTTGAAAAAATGTTAACAATTCTAAGAAATTGACAATTATTTACATATAGTTTATTTACGATAAAAAGACGATGGCGTTGCAAAACAAAATATTGTGATGTTGCCAAGCTGTAGTTTTTTCCTTTACTTAACGAAAACTAGAAAAGTCAATCTTATGTTAGATTTCAGTTCTTCTTTTTCATTGTTCCGTGCCTCGTAGGGCGTAAGTCAAAAATATTTATTTAAAAATAAAAAGATTGTTTAATTTAATATAAATATTTATTCATGAAAAACTATGGATAAGATACAAGGAACAGTAACCAATCATTCTATATTCGAATTAACATTTAATTATTTTACATAGAAGAGGGTTAGATGACGAACTGTAGGTCCTTATACCTTATTTTCTATGCTCTATAGAACCATCTTCAAGAGCACTGCAAGGGTTTACGCTAAAAGGAATCAATACAAGCTGTAATCATCTTCATGCAAATTTAAATATTGTTTCTTTATACAATATCTATTATATTTATTATAATAAAAATAGAATGGAAAAGAAAAATATAGATACACAAAATAAAATTTTGTTACAAGATATAAAATAAAAAATCTCCCATTTTATCATTATTATTTATGTAGAGATACTGTGGTCGTTGTTTTAATTTGTGTATTATAAAATAACTGTACCTAAATAATTTAATAATAGTTATTAGTGATTTTGAAAACGTGGAAATAAAGCAGATTGGATAAAAATATACAAAAACTAAAACACAAGATTTCCACCACTCCACTACAAAATCATCACTATCTTCATCGTCACTGTCAAAATTAATAATAAGTGGAGGCACATCCTGTCTACTGCCTTTGACCAAATATCAGAAGTCACTTTTTCTAAAGACTTTTTCCATACACCTATTGCTTGTTCTGTTGAAGAACCATCAGTTCCAACATGATCTCCATAAATATTTTTAACTATGCCCTAAATATGTTCAACTGGGTTGAACATACAGTGGTAAGGGGGAAGTTGAAGCACTTTGTGACCATATTTTCCAGATAATATGTCAGCTTCATATACTGTTGGTGGTTTATTCCTACAAAAATGCATATATTTAAACAAAATAAGTTATCAAAGTATTACCATAATATATTGCAAAATATTTATATCAACTTACCGTTGTACTAAATTCAATACTTGGGTTTTGAGGAAAGTATTTTCAAAAGGAATATCATTTTGTATCAACCAGTTCTGTATATCAGCCTTTTTGGTAGCTGTTGTTGGTACTTTATTGATCACTGTACTGGGGTAACTTGCATTATCCATTACAATTGTGACAGGTTCTTCCAAGTTCACTAAAAGCTGGTATTCAAACCAATGCAAAAAAATTTATCGGCTCATTTCACCGTGGTAATCACTATCTTGTTTTTTGGAAGAAAATACCAGCCCTGCTCCAGGTATAAATCCAGAAGAGGAACCAGCATGTAATACTATATACCTACAATAAGGAGATAACAAATTACTACTAGGTTTCCTAGATAGACTGCATAGCTCAAAACAACTATTAATAATTGTATAGATTTAAATAAAATAGTGTGACTAGTAAAAATTTGAAAAGGTCTTAAAATGGCAGGAATGTTAGTACATCAAATTAATTGCTAAATTTCATTATTCAATTACCTTGGGCCACTAATTTTGGTTTTTTTCACGCTTCTGTGATTAGAATCTTGCCAAGAACGTCCAACAGTACCGTCTCTAAATATCCAGGTCTCATCCAAAAGCACAAGTTGATATAAACCTTCCCTTTTTATCTTGACATATTCATGTAGAAAATGTACAAGTTTTAATGCAATATGTGGCGACTCCATTAATCCACGACGAGGATCATCTTTTTGGTATTTGAATCCAATATTTTTCACTATCTTCCAGAGTGATGTTAAACAACCATTAAAGAGTTCACGCTCCTGGAGTTTGTCTCTTAAAGTTTTCAAGGTTATGTGTTCCTCTGAAAAAATATTGTGTGAGATAATTGTGAATAAAATAAAACAGTAAATTCAATATACTCACTGTTTCCATACATTTCGTATATAACATTTCGGAAAGCATTTTGATCAAGGTTACCAATTTCAACAGTAGGTTTTATGCGTTGTCTCTTTTTAGGTGGGCTTTTAGGCTGTTCACCTCTATTATGCTTGGCGGCAATACGGTTAACAGTGGTAACTCTAAGTTGTAAAGCTTTTGCAGCTCTCTACAATATAATTACTTCAATTTATGAAAGAATAACATATTATCAAGTATAATTAACCTAACGTAACATTAAAAACATTTAATCATTTACATTTAAATATGTAACAATAATATTAATAATGATGAATACAAATAGCGAATACTATTACTTACGTCTCTTACAGCAGTAAGCGGGAGAAGCGGGCCCCTATTTCGGCATTCTCGTTCAAAATAGCTCAACAAAGATGTTACCATCTCTTGACATTTTCTGTTCAGCTGCTTCGGCATTTTATTAACCACACACTGCAGATTTGTCTAAATAATTAGTAATGAAAATAACTGTTTTTTTAATCTTAAAGAAGCAATGAATTTAAAAGCACAAAAAAAAACTTGTAAATATTAGACGATGATCGAATGTCAGTAAACGTCAAAACAAACTGGGGAATTTTACCAGTTGATTTGACAACGTCTTGAAGTTTTGCCAACCCGTTAGCTGTAAATTGCCCCGGCTGTTGAGGATAAATTGTATTCACGGTTGGTAAATTAATATTTATTCTAATAAGCAGGAAAGTAACTAAAAATGACATCATCGTCTTTTTATCGTAAATGAACTATATTGCTATCATCATCATCAGAATGACCGAAGTTACATTTCATATGATGCCTACCTGATTAATAATTATTTCTACTCCTATTTCTGAAATACAACTTTACACATCGATAGAAATGCGTGAAGTTCAAGTTTAAATACTGTTGCGTTAAGTACAATGCTATTCTTATGGGATTTATTTTACGCATCGTTACCATAAGAACTAATACACTTTTACGCACAAATGAAAATCATAGATCGTTAACCTTTAGAAATAATTTTTTTGCAATTCCGACACTAAAGTGGTCACTTTAGTCTCACATGTTAGAAACTAAAGTAACAGTCAAGTCCCAAGGGATTTAAAGTACAAATAAAAACGTACATCCTCGATGCCTATCCAAGTCCATCCTAGATGCCCAACCAAGTTTCGTAAAAGTTCATTCTAAGTAGTATTTATTCTTATCAAAAATGTATGTAGAATTACCGGAATTGCAAAAAATAGCATATACACCTCTCGACTAAAGTGACATTAATCCCTTAGGTGGATTGCCGCTGGCGTGAGATTCGAGCATCTCACAAATCTCAGTATTAATATAATTAATAATTATTATATTAAGGAAAATTAAATAGTTTTTTCAATCGATTTTTATCTTTTAAATTTGCTTATTCGTATGGTCGTAGAAAAAGTATAGTGTGCAACACTTGCGTGAAGACTTTTTTTCACTCGCGTAGCTGCTCCACTCGCTTCGCTCGTTTTGCAAACTCCACGCTTGTGTAAAAAAGTCAACTTCACGCACTTGATACACAATATACTATTGCCTACCTTGTGATTCACTTAATATATATGAATAGAAAAAAGAAGAAGATACAGTAGAAACGGTGAAGCTGAAAAATATAACTGCTGATTTTTACAATTAGGGGAGAATGCCCTACAGTTGCCACCTTTTTACTTTGTTGGACATAACTTTTTTCCCGTTAGAAATTTTGAAAAAATAATTAAACCACCCAAAACTTTCATTATTTGTCTGCAAATTGCCATAGCTAACTTTGCAAAAAATCAAAAAAACAACCTATTTCAAAGCAACTAACTATTTTTCAAAAATGTGGACACTGTAGGAAGATAGCGCCTACAGTGGTCATCAATACGTCTAACAGTGCCCACTATTTTTCAAAAGAATAAAATATTCATTCATAACGAGTCTTGAGGAACAAACTTTCAAGAAAACATAAAAGTGATATTTTAAAGAAGATAAATAATAAAAAAGTTTAGAAATAAAATCTTCAGTCTTCAGTTTGGTCGATTAATTGATGTTATAAGGGTCCAGATCAATATCGAAGGAAAAGCATCTAGCTGTTCTTAATGTCCCTCCAGTATTTCTCGGTTCAAGTAGATGCAGAACAATGTCTGCCCTTTGTATCACAGAAACATCATCAACATTTGGAAAAACAAATTTCTTTTCCCTGTATTTTCTGTCATCCTCTTCTTCATCGAAACTCTCAGTAAGTGTGGACGAGGCAAACTAAATGCTCTGCTCACTCTGATCTTCATTTTCTGATGAGCTAGGGGAAGCTTTTTTTCATAACTATGGACTTCAGCTTTTCATCAAGTTCATCTTTAAGAGATTGGATTTGTCTTTCTGCTTTCGGGAAAGCACTCGCCAATTCGGGTGAAAAGTATAGAGCACCTTCTTCATCACCTTGATTGATAATCGGATCCTCTTCGGTTGAGATCTCATCACTTTGAACAAACGTAGGAATTGTTTCAGAAGTAGAGGCAACCGGACTCGTTTCGTTGGTTGATTGTGAACTAGATGGCTGAGGTTCAAATGGTATATCGATGGGTGCTGGCTGGGGCTCAAGTGATATATCAGTCACTGATGCTGGCAGAAATTCATGTTCCTTGAAACAATTCTTATTAAGTGGATACATACCAGTACTTTTCAAGGCGGAAACTATATTTTGTGTGCAAAAGGCCTAGCCATAAGTTTGGCCCAAAATCTCGGCAATGTTATAGATATCAATTCGTTTTTCCGGATGATTAGCAATCAAGACTCCACACTCCTTATTGTAGTATTGTATAGTAAGTGGGCCGAAAACACAAGCATCCAATGGCTGGAGCGTATGGCTTGTGTGTGGTGGCAATGTAAGCAAGATCACATTATTAGACTTAGCGGTCTCTATTACCTTCAAACTAATATGTGTCATGGTTATCCATGATGAGCAGGGCTGGTCTATTTTCAGTAGGACCTGCATGTTTGATAAAGTGGTTTTACCACTGTAAAAAAAACTCTTTCGAGCTCCACCCTGAAGTATTTGCTGCTTCCTACACTTCCAGGTGGGGCTCCAACATATGGTGTTTGAAAAATTTCCTTGGAAATACCAATAGAGGGGGAACTGAGTTTCCAATTGCGTTTATTGCTCCTATCATGGTGATTAGGGTTCCTCGCTCTGCCGAAATCATCTGGCCGACTTGCTTTTGGCCTAAAGTAGCAACAACCTTATTTGTACTCTGCACCGTAGTTAAAGCCGTTTCATCTACATTGTAGATCTGATCAGGGCCAAGTTTACGAAATAAATAAATATCACTCAAATTTTTGAATAATTTGTCAACTACAGGCTTATTGAATCCCATGGCTCGAACTAGTGACGTTGCTTCAGAGACCCTTAATGATAAACTAGGGTTTCTCTTAATAAACCCGTTGAACCATTTGAAGCCAGCAGATTTGTTTGCTTTCCAGCATTCGGGTACCTTTTTCTTGTAGAAAGTAGCCAGCTCATATGCAAAACTTTTTACTTGGGTTGGCGTGACGCCATGATGGAGATTTGCCAAATGTTTGATGTACGAATTCAATTCTTTTTCTTCTGCAGAAGTAAAGATCTGATGACAGGCATAATTTGGAGTCAATCTGGGATGCTTGGCCTCATTAAAGTCTATGTTCTCCATTTGTCCCCTGCATTTATTTACATATCTTCTCAATGTCGTACGGGGAATATTAAAGTATTTTGCCGCTCTTTGTGCAGACCAACCGCCCTGTAGTACTTTTTGTACTGCTTCCCGCATTACATGCTCTGGAGTAATTGTCAGTTTCTCACCTTTCGGCATCTATAAAAAATTAAAGCATTAAAACCGAATTCATTCCCATAGTGGCCACCCCTCAATGACTCCAAAAAGCAGTGGCCACTGTTGGCTACATCTACCATGGCCACTCTGTAGGAATTGTCACTTTTTTTCGAAAAATGGCAGCTATGATATTCTATACGATTTTTAGCAGATGAAAGTAGGAGAAATATGTGGTCACTAGATACACAAGTAATGCTATAGATGTTACTTGGATCAAAATACAAATGATAATGTACAATTTTACTCACAATTTTGATGAAAACGTAACTCTTTGCGTCGCAAAACACACACCTTCTCATTGCTCGAACTGCACGCGACTGACAGACGCATCGACACAGTGTAACGTCACAGTATACAAATACAAACAGTAGTGCATCTTGGACAGGCAGCAATAGTCGCGTATATTTGACTGCGCAGACTAGACGCCATATTCTGAGGATAAAATATGTAAATCAATCAAGAAGAAAGAGTGTGGTGCATTCTCCTGTCACTGTCACTGTCTGAATCCAACCAATGGAATATCGACATTCGAGTAATTTGACAGTCTGTGCGTCTGACATTACTCGGCACGATAAACAGAGGAACAAGAAAACGTCACGAACGGCATTTTCATCTGTGATTTTCATTATTTCATTTTATGTTAATTACATCTTGTGTGAACAGGTATTTTGTAAATTGTTTTTATAAGTATAGACTTAAATAAGGTCACAACATATCAACATTTAACAAAGGGAAATTAAGAAAGTGTCCTCATTTGTCGTTTTGTTACATAATGAAATTTTTTAAGTACGATTCTGTCGTTCCCTAGCTTCTGACCTGACATTTATTCATAAAACATGGCCGACAGCTACTTTTAAACTTCAAATGTACCGCTTTGAAGATGCACTACTTTTTGTTAGGTATAGTGTGGCAACGTGGCTGATGCTAATGCGCACCTAACAAGGTTGGTGGCAGCACTCACCAGGATATAGATTCGCAGAAATTTAAGTGTCCACTGTAGGGCACTCTCCCCTACTTAAGAAGACAGTTTAAAAATGGAGAGATCCCTAGATTTATCTGTTCATTGCCGACTTTATATTGTGGGTCTCTTAAGTGACTTTAATTTCTGACTCTTCAAGGAAATCCTGTTCTTGTTTCTTATCGCAAATATGTAGTACTTCTTATTCTGTGTTAGGTGTCAAGTAGATGTTTTGCGTAGTGGGATTTCTCTGGTGGTTTTAATCTATATACCCATAAATGTTCACTGTATCTGATTTCAAAATTTCTAAGGTTTTGACCCAAGTAGACAGCATCACATTATGGTCATTTAAGTTTATATATGCCAGACATCTTTAATGCGGATATTTTTGTTTTTACATTTAACCATTTTGTATTCACATTACTTTCTGTTTTAAAAGAAATTGTTGTATTTGTTGCTAAAGATATTATCTTTGAAATATTATTAGAAATATTACCTGCATATGTATTGGTTTTATAGTTTTTCATTTTTTTAGTTTGTTTAGGAAATATTAGTTGTAATGTTTAATTATATTAATTTCTCTATCAAAATTTCATTTGTTTATAGGAACTGAAAATGCTCTATGTATCATTGGTATATATGCATATAGAGGAGCATTTCAAGAAACCTGAATCACACTACTAGAAATATCACTAAAAAAGTTACTAGATTGGAAGCGATGTCATAAACTGTTAGAGCCATAATAAAATGATTGGGTCTGGAAGATAATGAACCACAAACTAAATAATATTGCCAATTGCAATACACCGCATACGATGCGGTATTTATGCTGCGCTATTCTAATAACGCTCTACCTAAAATTGATTTGGAAATAAGAGCTACTGCCATCACTGTTATTTAGTAACGTAGAGCTGCGTTATGTAGGAAGTTACATAACCTGTCTTTTTTGCGTACTAATAATTTTTTTAAAAGATAAAATCAAAAACTATATAAACTTACTATTTGCATACTTGATTAAATGAAATGTAATTAAGAATGAATAAAATTATTTGCTGGAACTAATGAAAATGCTATTGAATATGTGATTTTGCATAATTTGAAAGCAAAACCAAATAGAGTATCTCCAAGGCCCCATCATGGCCCCATGATTGAATTTAATTTGGATAATATGCAAAAAGATAATGTAAAAAACAATGTTATGTTTAAAAGGGAAGGTATTTCTAAGTTGACAGATGCTCTTGAAATCGCTGAAACAATTTATACAACAATATCTCTCTAAGATAGTAGACACCATGATACAATAAAATAGAAGATATGATTTCACGCATGCTGACGCCTCCGCTCTGACGTCACGCGGAGAGTGACCGCCTTGAATTAGTTTGCAGTTTACGTTATTGGATGTTATAGTCTATATAGAAAGGACAAGGAGTAATAAATCATTCATTTAAGTAGATTTCATAGACGTACCAAAATATATTTTAAGAGGGTATACCGTAAGGTACATTTTGTATTGAACGAATGAGTTGCAGCTATGCTAAAGAATATACGATTTAGGTCAGAGGTAACGGGATGTACTAATTTTAATAAAAAAAAGTGATAGAGGTAGAGGTCATTCGGAAGCAAAAAATGTAGTTCATTATAAAAAAATTCTACAACTTCCTCAGGACTAAGATACATAATACCGAAATGTACTTTTAAGTAATCGCCAATTACAGAACCTTTCTGTCTGTACTCTTGTACCAAATGAAACTCCTGAATCTTACGAAACCAAGCTTGACAGAGATGAAATTTACAACCAAAAAGAATTTGATCTCTGCCAAAACATTCATATATAGCGTTATGAATGCTTATTTCAAAATCTACTACGACTTCTTTAGGTTGAAAATTTAAGCCTACTTCTTTACATTTTCGTCTTAAAATTAAAAACAAATTTGAATATGTTTGACTTGATTTGTCCGGCAGCAAACAAAAAACAAGAGGTACGTAATAGCCGTTTTTAAAACCATGAATGGTAAACATTTGGTAAAAAAAACTTGAACAGTATTTAAAAGTCCCATCCATCAAAATACAATCCGAATTACATAAAAAATTAAGGTTGGAAAAACAGGAGAACACAATAATTTTAAATACCTGGTCTGCTGTTAATAGAAATTCCTCTTCTCGGTTCGTTCGTAATTGTAATTCACGAACACTATTAAATACTTCTTCCTGATTTTTAGGCAATAGTGTAAGTGCATCAACATCCTTCCCCTAATCCCCTAAATATCGATCAAAACAATCAAGATTTCTTCAAAATATTTAATTCAAGAAATCTTTGAAACCTTTCAGAAATATACATAATTCTATGGGCCTCCGATTTTATCTATTATAAACCCTAATGACTTTAATAGGGTTAAACTAAATGGTTGCGGCACAGTTCGAACATTTCAGTAATCCTCAAATTGGTACAAGTCAGGTAAAATTTTATTTTGTGGCAGAGTTCGGACATGCCCGTTTATTCATAATATTTTTTATTTGTATTACTCCTATATGTAGTGTTTGGGGAATTTTTCTCAGAAATTTTAAATGGCAAGTGGCCTACTGTAATCGGCTTAATACGATTACACCTATTTACAGATTATTCGATTATTGAGAGGGATTTTCCAAACAACCCAGTTTTCTTAGAAACATTATCGGGAATATTATTTTAAAAGAAAGTAGGTACATTAAATCAGTACTTAGTATTAGTTCTTTGAGTAAAGTTGTATGGTTGTCATAATATTGTAAACAGTTGGAATATATTTAAAACATTTGTTGAATGTTAATTGTGCAAGTACCAAACAATGTCGATAAGCCAAGGACCATCTAAACGACCAAAAACAGGTCCAGTATCTTTAAATGAAAAAACTCTGATATTTAATTGTTATATATCATTGAAAAACAAGGATCCAAGTGCAAGTGTTGATGATATTGTGGAATTAACGGCTGCTATGTTGTGTGTTGCTAAATCAACAATTTATAGATTACTAAAAGAAAGCAAGAATGGAACTCTTCAACCCCCTAAAACTCCTTCAGGCCGAAAACCAATTGAGATCGATAAGTCATTAAAACATAGACTAAGGCGTAAAGTCCATGGATTTTACTTACGCAAGGAAATTCCAACACTTGACAAAATTATGACATCAGTGCAAGAAGATACGGACTATCCAAAATTCTCCAGAATGACATTATGCAAACTTTTGAAAGATGTGGGTTTCAGATATACAAAACATAATAGAAAATCTCTTTTGATAGATAAACCGGAAATAGTTTTTTGGGGAAGAGACTATTTAAGAAGCATTCGACATGCCAGAGAACAAAATTTGAAAATCTTCTACTTAGACGAAACATGGATAAATGCTGGATATACAGTTTCCAAATCTTGGCAAGATGAAAACATTAAAAACGGAAGGCAGGCATTCGTGGAAGGTTTGTCTTTAGGTTTGCAGCCACCATCTGGAAAAGGAAAAAGACTTATCATTGTCCATGTTGGAAGTTCTGAAGGTTTTGTTGATGGTGGATTATTAACTTTTATTTCAAAACGCACGGGGGACTATCACGAAGATATGAATGGGGATGTCTTCGAGGAATGGTTTGTCAAATGTTGGATCTGATTCCAAAAGGGGCTGTTATTGTTATAGACAACGCAAGTTACCATTCACGGTTACGAGAAGCATTGCCCACAAGTCGTTGGCGTAAAGCAGAGATTTTGGAGTGGCTTATTTCGAAAAATATTAAGTTTCCAAAAGATCCACTAAGGAAAGAACTTTACAGAATTGCAAAAATGAACAAGAATAAATACAAAACCTACATTGTAGAAGAAATGGCTTCTTCTCGTGGTATATCAGTTCTTCGACTTCCCCCTTATCATTGTGAACTTAATCCCATAGAATTAATATGGGCTCAGGTAAAGGGGGAAGTTGGAAAAAAAATACTACTTTTAAAATAAACGATGTTGTGAAATTGTTTGAGAGTGCTGTAAGTCATGTGAGTAAGGAAAATTGGACAAACTGTATCGAGCATGTTATCAAAGTAGAGGCAAATATGTGGAAAATTGACAATATTTGTGATGATTTAAACGACCCTATTATTATTAATGTCAACAACGATTCTTCCTCTTCCGAGTCGGATATAGAATAAAATGTAAGTAATAAATGTATTCCAATAATTATTTCTTTTCATTTTTTATTATATTATAATTTAAAACGTATTTTTTTCCCAAAATACACACCACTGCATTGCGTTATTGCTTATCTGCTAATCCTTTAACAATGAATAAACCCTAAACTTTGCTACAACTGAAACAAATACGGGGTCGATCTACCTGGTTTTTAGATTTACGGAAGAAATGTAATTTAAAGTAAGAGATTTGTCAAAAATTTCATGGTGCTCCCTGTAAAGGTTTTGCATACTTAACGGAAAGATAAATTTAATACCATAGAATATTATTGTTGGGGGCTATATTTATATTTAAACTCCTAAATGGGCAGGTTGATTGTGCGGATCTTTTGAGTTATGTGGGGATTAGCATTCCTTGTCAGGGTCTTCGCCATCAAGTTACCTTTCATGTGCCCTTTCATAGAACAACATATGGTGCTATGAGTCCTATAAATAGATATTTGTGCTTTTTGAATAGCTTTAATTTTGATAATTTCAATATGTCTTTGGGTTAGTTCAAATATTGCTTGTGTGTTGTGTTCTTAATTTTTTTTATTTATATAAATAAATATTGTTCTTTACCTGTAGCTACATGGAAAGTGTTATGTATTTTAAATTAATTGGTTGTGCTGTATCAGTCTGTATACCTGTCCTTATATTGTATTATTTATTGTTGTATTGTAACAGTTAGAGGGGTTTTCCCGTAATGAATAAATAAATAAATCTTTTCTTAAATCCAAGTTGACAAATAATATTTTTAAATCTTTTTAAATAATTATTGTTTACCTGTAGCTACATGGAAAGTGTTATGTATTTTAAATTAATTGGTTATGCTGTATCAGTCTGTATACCTGTCCTTATATTGTATTATTTATTGTTGTATTGTAACAGTTAGGGGGGTTATCCCGTAATAAATAATAAATCTTTTCTTAAATCCAAGTTGACAAATAATATTTTTAAATCTTAATTTGATATTTTGTTATTACTTATTACCAATAACAATTTCATTATTATTATTATTTTGAAGCATGCTCCACAGTATATACCTGAGTTGTACTTTATTGTTGTTCTGTAGTATACTTATTTTGGAATAAAGAACCGATTAAGTATTAAAATTTGCTAATTGTTTTATTCCTTATATGTTTATAAAATCATGTCAAAAAATCCAAAAAGTATAATATTTTTTTTTGTATCAGTACAGTAATTATTTACTTTACGAAATCAGCAAAACAGACTCTCCGATTCCATATAACACTTTTACATGAATTATCTTTGCCTTTATAATACTAATAATATCTCATTCAACCTGAACCATCCTCATTTTCCTTCAAAATGCATTAGCAACTGATCATACGCAAGTTATATTATATCAAATGCATTAACTCGCGCTCACGGTTTTAAATTTTACTCTCTGCGTGACGTCATGCGCGCGGCGAACGATATTTCGATTGGCTGAGATCATATCTTCTATTTTGTTGTATCATGAGTAGACACGTGGTATACTTCAACTAATATCAATGCGATTACTTCAAAAAAGCAAGGTTGTCAGATACATTTTTTAAAATACTAAGCTTACTATAAAATTAACCTTCTTTATTCAGTACATTATTAGTTCGTGGCGTTTTTAGAAAGCTGGTTTGGAAATACATGTTATAAATTTATTAGTTAACAATAAGGCGTTTAAAATTGCTGGAAACATAATTAATTGAAACAACTTTGTGTATATTACTGTAATTATGAAGACTTGGTGACATTAACAAGCTTTCTCATAGGAAGATTGTTACGTTTTTATGACTTTTTATGAGGTTGGCCTTTTTTGCCTATCAGCATTGATTCTTAATTTACTAAATGTCAATACGTTTGACATAAAACAGAAATCTATCGTTAACGTTTTACTTTTTCAAAATGATTTAAATTTGTTGGCATAAAAAATGTTGTGGATTACACGTCCAGAAAATGCTTTGCAAGTGCTCGTGTTGCTCTGCCTCGGCTACGCAGTAACACTCACACTCGGAAAATGTATTTTCTGGACTAGTGACTCTTCCAAAAATAGAGCATATAGTAATAACAAAGTTTGGCACTTTTTTTAAAATTTATCATGATACTAATGTGTCGCGCTACCATAATTTAATGGATTTCGAAGGAACTTCCCATATTCAGAGATGATTCTCTTGACCTCTACCCTCTATATTTCCATATATAATTTATTGGCCTTTTCAAAAACGCAGTTAAATTTTTTTCCTGTGCTGCTGAATTAAGTCCGATACAATGGGTGTGTTTGACAGAAAAAAGGGCTCGACAGCTCTTGCTACAGTTGTCGGCCAGGACACGTTTGACAACTTCAATAGCGCTGAAACCAATGAGACCAGAGATTAAAAAAATAAAGTTGAGACAATCCGCCATTTTGCTTATTTATTTCAATTAATTAAAGTGTTATTAAACTTAATAATAATGTCTGCCCAAAAAATACTGAAATGTGGGTGCGGAAATGTGATGTTTCTGGGTCAGGTGATATACATAATGAGCTTTAAATTAAACCAGTTAAATATCTAATATTCTATACGCTTTTTAGGTTACGAATCCCGGTTAAATCTAGAGGAAAATAGCTATTTAGCAATTGACAGCGATTGCCATTTTGCTTGCAAGAGCTTCCTAGCGCTTTTGTCTACCAAACACACCCAATGTGGCACAATGCAAATGAATCCAGTGTTGCGGCAGGTGTGGTCCGATATAGCCAGATCTGGCCGATATAGCTAAATCTGGCCATTTTTAAGATGGTGTGCCACCTTGGCCACTCTTTTCGAAATCCGGCCCGTTTTTCCACTAACAAATCGTTTTGAATGGATCTAGTCGGTCAAATAAATTGTAGCTACTCGCACTTTGAATCGTGAAGTTAGCGTTTGGCGTACACGCATATCCACTGAAAATTGTTTCTTGTTGCAAGTATATAGGTAAAGTAAACTAAATGTTTCAAAAAAAATCTAAAATGTAGTAGTTTAACATGAGTTTAACTCTAAAAAAAAGAGTTGGCCCTAATTCGAAAAATGTAGCCCCTTTTTATACGTAAAATCTGGCACGGAATTTTCAGAGTCTGTGGCAACACTGAATGAATCTAATCATTTTTCAATTGGTTGATATTTTGACACGGCAGATTTGATTGTATTGACAGTGTTGACATATGCAATATGGTCATTGTAAACAAGAAGATATGAATTAAATACCAATAATTATGATTACGTTATAAAATATGTAATATTGGCAAATTACTGTTATTTTCGTATTATAGGATATATGCCATTAAATACTTCTTTTAAGTTAGTAAGTATAACATGACAAATTAATACAAGTTGCTGGTTAATATGACGTGGCCTATAGTTAACCTAAAATATTTCTGCATTCTAGAAATTATTCCCAATTTACAATGAATTTGACTGAACGAAAAAGGGGCAAAAACAAAAACAGCATTTCTTCCCAGATGGAAAATGGAGACTTGCCCCTCACATCATCAAGAACTAACATTAGGGGAGATGAAAAGAATATATTGTTACTGTTTTTCTTATATACACTTCAAGGAATTCCAATAGGATTATCGGCAGCGATTCCCATGATATTGCAGAATAGAGGAGTTAGTTATAAGCAACAGGTTTGTAATTTAAACAAAAATGGTACGAAAGAATAGAAATTGCTACATTTTCAATTATAAGAACTCAGACCATATGTAAGCATCTGCATTTCGTTCCTGGTACCATATCGATGGGTTTTTGACAAAATATTGTAAGCAACAAATTTAAAAAGCTATAAAAAGTAGTATTTAAGTTATCGTAACCACCAGTAAATTTGTAACGTTTTTTAAAACTACATTATTTACATCAGTATCTACATCATAGGTGCTATATTCTCGGATCGTTACGATTTATCCTCATGTCGTTTATGATAATGTTTTGACCCGTGGCTGCATCAACTTATTTAGGAGTAGAATAAATTTAATTTCAGTTTGCATTACAAAACAAAGTGTAAAATAGTTTTATAATATTATTATTTCATTTATATAATGAATCTTATTTAAAAAATGAGCCAACAAACCGTCGTAATTGTATCTTAAGTGACAAATAAATATAGTAGAATCTGGGCATGACGACACCCAAAGGGCCCGCCATATTATATCATAATAACTGGCCGTCGTACTAAATGAACTAACAATTTTATTTTTGTTTTTTAATAAAATATTAACTGTAATCTATTTATGAATTAATATTTATGTGAGCGACATAGAGAAAAAAACATTTGTTGAAGCATAGGCCCATTTAAGGGCAGCTTGAGATTTACACCAAATTCCTTTGCAGTTGTTACATTCTATTGGCCAGCTTCTAAACGTTGTATTATAACTTTTTCAATTTGAAGAATCCATTTTTATTCGCATACTCACTGGTTATAATCATCAGATAGCTTCTTACTTGTGATTTATATATTGGTAAACACATTAATGTTCATTGTCATTATAACCGGACAGTTTTGTGTGCAACTACATTGCTAAAAGTGGTGGGTTGTTATAAGCGGAGTCGTAAGTGGCCTAATTGCCAGGTATCAACCGCTCCGCCTATTTCATTCATTCATTATAAGCGGAATTGTAATAAACAGATGTACTTTCATAGTGGCTCATATTAAAATCAAACATATGCCTACACTTATGTCGCTATATGTAAAACCATACTAAACAGACTACAATGTATATAAAATTTTGGGAAAATGTATTGAAAAAGTATCATAAGCTGCAAAATTAACTGAATATATTAAAGTTTACTAAAATTACTAGTCTAGACAAAACTTTAACAATACAAAATTAGGTATAAGTAAAAAATTAAACAGATTTATAGGTTAGTAATTATGTGTGGCGATTTTAATATGGAAATGTTGGAACACAATCGGAAACATGATCAATCTTTTGGATTCGTGTAATGTAAATCAAACTATTTTTGAATTTACGTGTTAATGAATATTAATGTGAAGTCTTTGAAAGTCATATTTCAGACCATAGTGCTTAAAGAATTTTATTTACATTAAAAATAGAAACTTGTTCTTCACCCAAATATATAAGATATTTTAGTGAAGTTACCAAACGTATTTTTTTGGAAAAACTAAATGAACAGGTTTGTAAATTGGTTTTTGATGAACCCAGAGATACTTAATGTAAATGAGCAATGGAAAGTTTTTCTAAATTAATGTTTTTTTAATCAGTATTTACATTTAAAGCTTGTAACAGGTAATAAAAAATGAAATCAATATAAGTATAATGATCCTAATGTAGTTAAATGTGAAAAAACTTGACACCCTTCTGGTCTTTAAGTAAAAACAACCATGGGTATAAAGAAGCATATAATTTAGCTAAAAAATAATATGACTACCAGTTAATTATATGTAGGTCATCGAGTTATAAACAAAGGGTTTCAAGTTCAGATACTAAAAACATAACAATGTGGAGTATTTGTAATGATATTTTTGGTAAAGAAAAGGGTAATGGAGAGTTTATAATTGAAGGGTAGCCAAATGAGGTTGCAAATGATTTTAATGAATTTTTGTTAACTGCTGTTGATAATCTTATGAGTGGTATATCTCAAAATGCATATGATTATGATCTCAGTGATGTACTATAATATTCATTCCCTAAAATGTATGTCTCCATCTTCAGATAAAGTAGTAGCATTAGCAACTTGTTTAAAAAATAAGTTTAGTAGTGGGGTAGACGAAATACCAATTTGCTTAGTTAAATTCTCCATCCTTCAAATTAAAGAAGTGTTATCTTACATTATTGGTAATTCATCCAAGTATGGCGTTTTTCTAGACCAGCTAAAGTTTGCAGTCATAAAACAAGGTAGGGAATAAACAAATATTTCATAATTATAGACCCATATTGTCTATTTTTTCTAAAATATTTGAACTTGCTATTTGTAAAAGGCTTCTTAATTTTTGTAATGATTGTGGTATTTTCAGTATAACTCAACATGGAAAGTTTAAAGGTAGATCTATCCAAACATCAATTTTTCAGTTCAGAATGATAGTGGACCTAATAGAAAACAATATGATAGTTTCAGGTTTATTTCTTCATCTATCAAAAGCATGACTGTATGAATAGGAAAATGCTTCTAAAAAAACTAGGATGATATGGAGTTAGAGGAAATGTAAATATGTGGTTCGACTCACACCTGTCAAATATACATTAAAGGATTCAAATTGTTAAAAATAAGAGAACTTTTAACTCTGATATAAACGTAAACTCTATAGGTGCATCACAAGGGAGTATATTGGGATTAATTCTAGTTATTATTTTCATCAATGACCTATGCAGAATTGTTGATAATGTGAATGTAGGTATAACTCGTTTTGCTGACGATACTAACTTATTGGTTGGAGAACATTCAGTGGAGAGTATTATTCTGAAGATTGATCAACACTTTTGTGTAGGGCGAAAGATTAGTTTTCAAAAAACAAATTGATTTTAATTGAAAAAAAAACTAATATTGTTATCTTTCAAACACTGAGTAATTTAAAATTTTATTAATTTTATTGATCAAGACTTTTCAGTTAATGAATACACTAAATTCCTTGGAGTACATATTGATTGGTTTTTGAAGTGGGATAAACATATAGAATATATTAGGGCCAGGCTAAGCAGCATATGTAATAGTTTTAGAGGAATCTCAAAGCACCAGGAGGTATTGATATCTAGTTAGCCTAGACCAGTTCCATGCATAAACAAAATATTGCGTTACCATAGCAACAAACAATAACTTATTAGAAGGTTCACTGTAAAGTTTGACATTAAAAAAGTACGTTAGGCAATAAATTAAAAGAAAAAAGATGTCCACCGACATTGTGAAAATCGAAAAATTGGAGCATTGAGCCATCATCAAGTACCTGTATTTAAAAGGGTTAAGAGGTAAGCAGATTTACAAAGATATGCTTAATACCCTTGGTGATCAATGTCCTTCGTATGCGACAGTGAAAAATTGGACTGCAAGCTTCAAAAGAGGTAAATTTTCCATTGAAGATGATGACCAATCGGGAAGGCCAGTTTCTGTGTCAGTCCCCGGAAATATCGATGCAGTTCATGACATTTTATCAGACCGTAGAATTGGGCTAAAACGGATATCTGAAGCACTGAATATTTCATACGAACACGTTCATCATATAGTTCACGTCAATTTGGACATTAGAAAAATTGCTGCAAAATGGATCCCCAAATGTTTGGATGTTGACCAAAATCATGCAAGGGTAGAAGCATCGCATTTGATCTGTGCTTGATTTGAAAACGATGTAGACTTCTTAAACCGAATTGTTACTATGGATGAGACTTGAGTACATTTCTACGATCCAGAAAAAAAGCAATAATCGATGGAATGGCAACACTGGTTCTCCAAGACCTAAGATGTTTTGTGTCCAAAAATCTGCTGGACAAGTTCTTGCTTCAGTTTTTTGGGATTGCCATGGAGTAATCATGATTGATTTTTTGGATAAGGGTAGAACAATAACTGGAGAATACTATTCGACATTACTGACCACTCTACGGGAAAAAATTGAAGAGAAAAGATGCGGAAAGCTATCCAAAGGTGTTTTGTTTTTGCAGAACAACGCCCTTGTACACAAATCTCATGTTGCCATGCAAAAAATTCGTGATTTAGGGTTTAGGGTTTGAATTACTGGAACACCCCTCTTATTCACCAAATTTGGCTCCGTCCGACTATCATCTCTTTCCTCAACTGAAAAAAAGTTTAAAAGGTCGTAAATTTTCTTCCAACGAGGAGGTAATAAAAGCTGTGGAGGTCTGGTTTGCAGAGCAAGAAGAAACATTTTTTTTAAAGGTCTAGAGACGTTGCAGGTTCGTTGTAATAAATGTATTCAATTAAGAGGAGAATATGTTCAGTAATAAAATATTTTGACATTGAAATTTTGTTTGTTTCTATAGTAGGCTAAGAATTTTTCAATATATCCTCGTATAAGAATAAAAAGACTATTAAGGTGTTATACCACGAAAGTTGATGATACAAAAAGTCTTGTCTTTCAAGAAAATAGAATATTTACTTTATATGCTCTATACATATTTGAATGCCTAATGTTTCTTCACAAAAATAACGAATTATTTCTACAAAACAATACTAATTTTAGTTACGATACAAGAACATAAGATATACATTTTCCATACCATAGATTGACAATGAAAAATCCGGTTTATACTTTTAATAAGTTTTTTAATAAAATACCTAACAACACAACTTTAACGTAGATTTCATGAAGAAGTCCAATTAGTTACAGGAGTTACAGCATGTTTTACAATCTGTGAATTTGACACATCTTATATCAGCACCCATCAGAGTTACAGATTTTTCAGCAACATGCCTAGATAATATAGTAACAAATTATACCTCTTTGATATCCTAGAACCAGGTTTTTCCGATCATAATGGACGGTACATATTATTTCTTGATGTAATTAATATAGAATAGACAAGCAGTGTAACTAGGAGGCAGTACACTAAAGCCAATATGTCTAAATTCGGGGATAGTATATCAATGGTTATTTGGTCAGTGCTCAAGGACACTGAATTATCTGTGAATTCTAAAGCAATCAACTTGGTGCATACATTTGAATCTCTAATAAATCAGTTATTTTCCTTGCGAGTAATGATAGAAACGTGGTCCTCCAAACCTAAAATCGGATGGTATAATGCTGAACTCAAGAAGTTAAGAGATGAGCTGGATACGCATCAGTTAGCTGCAAAAGTAAGTAATGAAACAAAATTTTTTAGCATATTTAAAATTCTCAAAACAAAATGTAAGATACAGATTGAAAAAAGCAAGCCTATGATAACTACATTTTGAATTCAAGGAATTTCTCCAGGGCAACATGGAGCATAATAAACACTGAAAGGAACAAGAATCCAAGAAACAAAGTGCCAGATGTACCTGATTTCTTCAATTATTTTTTTGGTAATGTAGTGAGTGATATTATAAAAATATTACCTAGGGTTGATTTATGTGCTCTGGTGGGTTTTGAGCAATTCCCCGCACCATGTGATTCCTTCTTTTTAGAACCAGTCTTAAAGCAAGAGTTACTCATAGAAATTCAGAATCTAAAAAACTCACAATCCATAGATTGTCACGGTTTGCACTCTGATATTTTCAAAGATTCTGCAGATATAATTATTGATCCTTTAGTTACTTTAATTAATGATATATTTACCTCAGGTCACTTTCCAGATGTCCTTAAAGTGTCTAAAGTGGTTCCTGTGTATAAAAATAGAGGTGATTCCTCATTTCCTGGTAACTACAGACCTATAAGTATAGTATCTATATTCTTAAAAATTGTTAAGAAACTTATAAAAAAAAGACTAGATAAATATTTTGAAGACAACCTTTTTTTGAATAACAATCAATTTGGATACCGTTCAAAGAGAGATACTGTACAGGCGGTGCTTCGAGTAGTAGAAAGTATAGTTGAGGGCTTGGAATATGGTAAACACACTTCATTGACCTTATGTGATCTTACGAAAGCCTTTGACTGTATTTCTCATGAAATTCTGATTGAGAAACTCAGTTACTACAGGGTTAGGGGAATGCCTCTGTCACTTATGGGCTCGTATTTGAAGGATAGATGTCAGTATGTGCTGAGCAATAACATGAAATCTCATGTTAATTCTGTGAAACATGGTGTCCCGCAAGGCTCTATTCTGGGACCACTCCTGTTCATTATATACATAAACGATTTGCCTAATTATTTAAAACCAAATGGATTCATAATATATGCTGATGACTTTAATGTGGTTTGTTGAAGCAACTCATATACTAGTCTGATACAAAAATAAACAGTACATCTAAAAAGGCAGATACTTGCTTACGGCTAACAAGCTTACCCTTAATCCTGAAAAAACTAAAAACTTAGTATTTTCAACACATTCTGAAATCGCGGATTAATCACATGCGACATTTCTTGGTATTGCGGTGGGCACTAAACTTTCATGGGCCAGTCACGTCTATTGCACTATGGGTAAATTATCTAGCGTTACATTTTTGTAGTGACGCTTGAGTAGATTAACCAACGAGTTATATCATATGGGATGGTACTTTTGGAAACTCCTCTGAATCTGTCAAAATATTCAGACTTAAGAAAAGCTATTAGAATAATCGCCAAGGTTAGCTACTTGGAACATTGTAGACCATTATTTAAAAGATTTTGTTATATGTCATTACCCACACGTTGTGTTTTCAATACTTTACTGAAGATACATAAACTCACACTACTTGAAGTCTGATGTGCATAACTATAATACACGTAAGGCCATGGAGATTCAGATTGAATGTAGCAACACTGTACAATGGCATACCGGTTACAGTTGGAAATAGACCATATACTCAGTTTAGGGCTATCATCAACAAGTTCTTTCTAGCAAACTGCTTTTACGATGTTGAAGAATATCTAATATTATCTAAGAATATATAAAAGTTGTATAAATTTGAGTGTCGTGTACTGGTATTTATGGTATACCAACATACGTACTCGGTTTTAAATTTTGTATTCATGTGTTTTATATTTTATTGAATCTCGGCTTCATTGTGTTTATCTGTACTGACTTGTTACAAATTATTATTGTAAAAAAGTGATCAATAAAAGTCATTCATTCATTCATTAAAAATATAGAACATTGCAGGGCGTTTAGGAGTAAGGTAACAAAACTGTTATTAGATTTGGAACCTTATTGCCTGGATCTGCCAAAGACAATATAAATTTTCTTGTTTTAACATAATTTCATTTCTCTATGCATTTCATAACTTGTATTATGTATATTGTTTTGAAATAAATAAATTAATAATAATGTTCAAAAATAAAATAATGAGAAGAAAAAAGGCCCTGCTGTAAAATTTGACTTGTTGCTTACGTTGTTTTATTAAAAACCCATAGATATGTTTTTATGAAAATTATGGTAATACTAATAATTATCGAATAAACTGTAGTATTGAAAAATATTTTGTTTTAGGCTGAATTCAGTTTTGTGACATGGCCCTTTAGTTTGAAATTATTGTGGGCACCTATAGTAGACAGTATTTTCTCAACACGAATAGGTCGCAGAAAAACTTGGCTTGTGCCTAGTCAATATTTAATTGGTGGATTTATGTTGTTACTCTCTACTCACGTTAACCAATGGCTAGGAGAAGATGGCACTCCTCCAAATATAGAAGTTTTAACCTTGTTGTTTTTTTCCTTAAACTTTTTAGCGGCTACCCAAGATATCGCTGTTGATGGATGGGCACTGACCATGCTCAAAAAACAGAATGTCGGGCATGCTTCAACTTGTAACAGTGTTGGTCAAACAACAGGGTTTTTCCTAAGTTATGTTTTATTTATGGCATTAGAATCTTCCACATTTTGTAATCAGTATTTAAGGACAATACCTCAAAAAGAAGGTAAATAATTCACAAATATGTAACTTTATAATGACCCAGAAGTTGACAGACATCTGGGAAAAAAATGTTTACCTAGAAATATCTAGAGAAAGAATAAAGCTACTAAAAACTCCAAGGTGAATATTGCCCATTGTATCGGCATCTTCATGTTTCGAAAAAAAAATTGATAAATAATTTTTTATAATCGAAAATGGGTTTCTCTTTGCTCTAAAAGTTTTTTAAATTGTTACTTTCAGTTATATTAATCATTAAACGATTATCTAATGTGGTTTATTTCCATTTTTCGAAATTTATTTCATATTATTTGATGAAATATCTACCTGAAAACTTTAAATGAAAAGAAGTAATTTGAAGATTTTTTGAAAAGTCATACTTGTTTTTTTTTTAATTTTTTCTATAAATTTTTTCGAGGATATCAACAAAACAAAATTTTTTAATGACCGATATTTATTTAAAAAAATGTTTCCTTAAATCAACATTCCACTTTTTAATTATGCTTAAAAGCACTTGTGGTTTTAGTTTTTTATTTATTTTTCCTCTAGAATGGCCACTCAAAATTTTTTTATAATTTAATTAAAAAATTACGAATTTTTTCAATACTTTGTTTTAAAATTTATATATTTATGTTAAAAATTGAAAATGTAAACTTATTATTATCCTTTCTCCTTATTTTTTGGTGGCAACAAATTCAAAACAAATTTAATGATATCGCAGTATTACATGTAATAATTAGTAATTAAATGGTCAACTATAATAATAAAAATCATATTACTGAATATAATAACTATTAAAACCTAAATATCTAAATTTGATAACACAGTTTTGAAAAAATTCATAATTTCTTTTTATAATTTTTTTTGATTGGTCATGTGATTTAATCTATAAGAAAAATAAATAAAAAACTAAAAGCACATGTGATTGTGAGCATAATTAAAAAGCGAATTTTATTTTAAGAAAAAAAATATGTTTAATAAATATGTCATTAAAAAATTTATGTTTTTAATATCTTCGAAAATAGTTAAAAAATAAAAAAAATAAAAAACACCTGTGGATTTTCAAAAATTCTTAAAATTTCTTATTTTTCATTTAAAGTAGATATCTATCATCAAAAAATCTACAATAAATTTCGAAAAATGGAAAGAAACTACATTTAGAGAATTGTTTAATGATAAAAATTACTGAAAGCTGAAAGTAGATTCATTTTTAAAACTTTAAAAAACTTTGAAGGTAAAGACAAACTATTTTTGTAATTAACCATGTGAAAATGCCCAGACAGCGGACAAAACTCACCTGAGGGTTTTTAATAACTTTATTCTTTGCTGTAGATATTGCTGTAAACATTTTTTTTGTCAGATGTCTGCCAACTTCAGGATTATAACTTTATATAATGAGCTACAAATTATATCACTGCACTTCATATTATTTTTTAGGGATAGTTACGTTATCTGGATTTTTATATTTCTGGGGTTTAGTATTTCTAGTCACCACTACACTTGTGGCCTTACTCAAAAACGAAACGGATGTTCCAAACGCAGATGGTACTTCTCATGAGAGGGATCTAAAATCAGCATATTTATCTTTGAAAAATATATTAAAATTGAAATCTGTTCAAACTTTAGTAGTGGTGCTTTTAACGTGTAAGGTAAGTGCAAATGTTCAAAATTATTTCATTTGTTAATATTTATAAAACAATTGTCAGTTAAAGATTATAAAATAATATGTTTTAAGATGGACATTTTAGTCATTCATTGAACCCCCTCTAGTGACAGTTGTAACGAGTATCCTACATTTCATGTAGACTATCTCATTAACTTTATTGTTTATTGGTTACCTAATCAATTTTGGTACCAACTTGTCTATTACTTTTCCGCCCAACCTTTCCATATGCGAGAAAAGTATTGGTTCACCCCAAAAAATTTGGAATTTTGAATGAAATTTTTTTTTGAGTTATTTTTATGTTTTCCATCAACAACAACACGAAAAAACGGTTTTTAGAAAAAAAATCCTGTGTCTATGTCGTCGTCGGCCACTTTTCCTTAAATGTCTTAGCACGATACAGCCTCCGGATTGCAATAAGTCAGCAATTTCATGATTGAATATTGTTAAGGACATGTCACAGATGGAGTATCGGTTTTACTTTCGTCGAGTAAACATGTTCTGATTGATAGCATTTATCGCGACGGAATATTACTGATAATAGTTTGCATAAAAACAAAAAGGACTAAAAATCGAATGTGATAGTGCTGTAAACTGAATTTATACTTTTTATACTGTGTACAAACAATAATTTAAATACAATCAAAAAAATGATGCCAACTGGTAATGGGCCGGGTTTTTTGGGCTTTCCACAAGTTCAACCAACACAAAATAATGTAGAAGGTCAAACATATATTCTGATGTTCCAAACACCAAATAATATACAGGGTCATGCAATATTCAACAATGGCATACCTTCACAAATGATTTCTTCTCAACCAATGCAATCACTGTGTCCTTCACAATCAAACCAGTATTACGTTCCTCCAAATCAAGAACAATATTTAAATATGCAACAATCATCTAGTAATCATTCAAATACTGAAATATATAATACACCGTATTCAAGAATGACTTCTACCAGCGAAAATGAAGATAACACTTATTCTGCTCAAGAAAATCCATGGCAAGTGGTCAAAGGAACGAAAAGAAGGAAATACAGAAGTAGTAAAAATGCTGAAGAAGAAATTTCACTTAACAATAAGTACACGGTACTAAATTCACAAACAGATGGTTCCAATAATAACAATAATGATGGTGATAACACTGAAATAAGTAAACCTCCTCCCATATTTGTATGTGGAGTAGTCAATTTACCAGAGATGAAAAAAAACTAAGCGATATAATTGAAGCCGAGGAATACACAACAAGAAGCATGGCAAATGACACTATAAAAATTTGCTGTCAAAGTCCGGATACATATATAAAACTGGCTAGATGCATGAGAGAAAATAATATAATCCATCATACGTACCAACCCAAGGAAGAGAGATCCTATCGTGCCGTAATTAAATATTTGCACCATTCAATAGACTTGAAAGATATAAAGGATGAATTAATTAAAAAAGGCCACAATGTGAGAAATATAGTCAATGTTAAACATCGAATAACCAAGGAAACTCTTAACATGTTTTACGTCGATTTGGAACATTCTGATAACAATAAAAAAGTTTACGAAATTACTAGGCTTCTAAATAGTGTCATACAAATAGAACCACCAAAAAAAGACAACAAATGAGCTCAATGTACAAGATGTCAATTATATGGCCATACGAAAACCTACTGTAATATGCCATACCTATTAAATGTGGTGGCCAACACAGCACGCAAATTGTAAAAAAAGTAAAAATACGCCAGCTACATGTGGTCTTTGTGGAGGTGGTCATCCAGCTAATTACAGGGGCTGCGAATTCTACCAAAAAAACTATAAAGTAAAGATAAATAATAATAGGATTACTATGACACAAAACAATACAAAATCAACTGATCAAGGCCAACAACCTCCTCCCAGACATACTAATAGGAGCTACGCGCAGGCAACTGCAGGAGTAGAAATACATAATAGAGCTAATGGTGAAGAATCTTCAATGACATTAAATAAATTCTTAAATGAGTTTAAAGCTATGTTTAACCAGTTAATACAGCAGAATAGTATGGTTCTCAACATGTTGACAATGCTTATCAACAAATTAAATAATGGCTAATTTTCTCAGAGTTGCATTGTGGAATGCTAACGGCCTTGTTCAACACAGGGATGAAGTCCAGTTATTTCTTAGACAAAACTCAATTGACATTCTTCTAATCAGTGAAACCCATTTTACTAATAAATCTTACTTTAGGATCCCATTCTATAAAATTTATTACACAAATCATCCAGATGGTACCGCGCATGCAGGCACAGCTATTTTAATTAAACAAACAATCAAACACTGTGAGCTACCAAAATATGAGGAGGAATTTCTACAAGCCACATCAATTCGAGTAAATACAATGCCATACGAGATAACGATTACTGCAGTTTACTGTCCCCCGAAGCATAACCTAAAAAAATATCGGTTTGAATCATTTTTTCAACACACTTGGTTCAAGATTTATAGCAGGTGGAGACTACAATAGTAAACATCAGATGTGGGGATCTCAAATAACTACTTACCACAAAAGGAAGAGAGCTATCTAAAGTAATACAGGAAAAAAGATACTCCTTTCTGTCCACAGGAACACCAACATACTGGCCAACCGATATAAATAAACTGCCAGACCTGCTAGACTTCTTCGTCACTAATGGCACCTCCCCAGCATACACAGATATTATTCCAAGCTATGATCTATCTTCGGACCATTCGCCAGTAATTCTATCAGTTCGTGCCCCATACACATTCAAACTACACCTAGACTACACAACTTCAAAACCAATTGGACGCACTATAAACATAAACTAAATGAAGAAATACACTTAAACATAAGCCTCAAAAACCCAAATGAAACCGAGAAAGCCACAAACGATTTCATAAATCTACTGCAAGAGACAGCGCAACAAACAACTCCTGAAATAGTAGTTAAAAAAGACGTTATGAATATACCTCTAGAAATTAAGACACTAGTAGCTAAAAAAAGGAGAGCGAGAGCAAAATGGCAAAGGGGTCATAATCCTGCAGATAAAAGGAACTTCAATAAACTCAGCAACAAATTGAAAACTAAATTAAAAGCAATGAAAGAAGAGTCCTTTAAAACCTATATGTCTAATTTAAATCGTTTTGATAACTCTATTTGAAAGCCAGTAAAGTCTAAAAATAAACCCATATTAACATCTCCTCCACTATGACTAGAAACACAGACACATGCTGAAGAAAACTGGGCCAAATCAGATAAAGAAAAGGCATATGCATTCACTAAGCACCTCTCAGAAATCTACAAACCTCACAACACAATACCAGACATAGAAATTACGGAATTTCTAGAACTCCCTATCCAAACAAACCAAACAATAGACCTGATTAGACCAAAAGACGTAGCAAATGAAATAAAACTTCTAAACATTAAGAAAGCCCCAGAAATGGATTTAATAACTCCAAAGATGTTAAAAGAGTTACCGCGAAAAGGTATAGTACTCCTCACTTACCTATTTAATGCAATTATTCGAATCCAAAATTGCTGAAATAATCCTAATACTTAAACCTGGGAAAGACCCGCATGAAGTAAAATCTTATCGATGCCAGCAATTGGATACCTGAATTTCAGTTTGGATTCCGACGAGCCCACTCCACAATCCAATAGTGTCACCGCATAACCCATACAATACTAAATTCTCTAAACAGCAAAGAATATTGTACCTCAGTATTTCTAGACGTTAGACAGGCCTTCGATAGGGTTTGGCATGTTGGACTATTATACAAGATTAAAAAACATTTACCAACATTCTTCAAACTATTGGAATCTTATCTAAACAATCGCCAATTCAGAGTACGAATAAAAGGAGATGTATCTGTTATGCTGCCTATCAACTCGGGTGTACCACAAGGCAGTGTCCTTGGTCCACTATTATATATCTTGTTTACTTCAGATCTCCCATTATCACCAAACATCACAATAGGAACATTTGCTGATGACACTGTCATTCTAACTACCCATAGTAATGTGCTGCAAGCCCACCATATCCTCCAAGAATATCTTAAAAAATTAGAGAAGTGGTTAAAAGATTGGAGTATCGAAATAAATGAGACAAATCTACACATATAACCTTTACTCTAACAAAGGACGTGTGTCCTCCAATACAGTTAAATAGCACACAAATCCCATCAGTGAAATACCTGGGCTTACATCTAGATGCCAAATTGAACTGGAAGGAACATATCAAGAAGAAACGAAAACAAATAGACCTAAGAAGTAGAGATATTTACTGGATAATTGGACAGAAGTCTTCTGTTTCCATCGAAAATAAATCCTATTATATAAGGCAATAATTAAACCTATATGGATCTATTATTATTATTATTATTATTATATTCAACTCAGTAAAACCAGTACAACGGCTGCTATGGTACTTGGAGTACCAAATTTTCGTCATTTTTGGAGAATTTTCAGTTTGTTAGCACAATATAGCCTCCAGAGAGTATACGATTGATCAATTTTATGATTGAAGATTGTTCAAGGTATCTCACAGATGTACCCTATTGATTTTCAGTTGACTAGAGCGAGTACAGCGGGTCCTATAAATCCAGATATACTGAATTTTTGGTTATTTTTGGAGAAATTTCGGTTTGTTAACACAAAACATACCCCGAAGTGTATACAAGTAACAATTTTATGATAGAATATTGTTCAGGGCCACAGACGCGGAAAAGTTAGTTTTAATCCTTAAAACCGTTTATTTTTATGTTGATATCTAATTAATTTCAACACGGCTATAATCTGATAAGGATTTGTATAAAAAGAACTCCTTTCATCCATTCGACCCCTTTATTCTTCATACGATTCAACAGTCTAGACGTAGTATTTTTGTGATTCAAAAAGTTAATTAGCTAGTCCAAATTTTTCTTTTTGGTCGGAATTTTGAAGTGCCCTAATATTACCGAAATTTTGGAGTTTGTCAGTATTATCAGAATTTTGAAGTTCCTCAATATTAATGAGACTTTGGAGTTCCTCAATATTCGGGGTTCGACCGATATTGGATTTTTCACAGACATTTGGGTTGTCTGTAACTGGATGCTTCGCCCGTACTGGGTTCCTCAACATTACTGGTTACGATGAGATTTGAAATCAAGGGACTTTTAGGATCTGACAACATTTTTAAATACGAACAGGGGATTGAGATTTTTGCAAATTCAAGTAAAATAGAATCATCTAATATGTAAATTGATTACAATATAAGTAATTTTTTTATCATCTAAAATAGAAAAATGTAACAGCATTTGGGAAAATAAGTGCAATTTAATTCAAATTTTGGAAGGTGTGCGGAAAAATAAATTACAAAATGTAGACGAGAGTGTAAATTAGCTATTTTTCTCAGTGCAGGTTATTAAGTTGCACCGATTTCGTAAGTATTATAAAGGACATATAGATACTTAACCAAATATTTCTCAATTCATGAAAAAGAAATGGGTTTTATACATATTAACTGGTATTTCTTAATAAGGATATATCAACTGCAATGATAAGAATGTAAATCTTTGCTGCTTTACAATACCGTGTGGCCAGATTCTGAATATGTATCAAAGAACTGATAGGAGTCAGAGTTTCCGAAGGGTTGACCTGAGTTTAGGCTCATTTCACAGTGTCGACTCATAGTAGGAAGCAAGTACAATGTCCTGGGAAAGCGATACGGACACTGATGAAGAGAGGAGCTACTTGAAGTGTTTGGTAGAAGTAAAATAATAAGGAGGTCACCCAGAAAACGGGGTAGAGAGAAAACACTAGGGAAAGAAGACACATTGATGAATATGATGCAAACCCTATTGAACAAGTATAATGAAATGATATACAAATTAGGAAATTGAGGAAAGAACAAGCAGATAACTGCAATCAAACAATAGAAATTAAGAAAGAAATGCGAAAGTGGAAGTAGGAAAACTTAATGAAAAATTAAAAGTCTAGAAAAAGAAAACAGGAAAAAAAACTTGGATATATTTGGGATAAAAATGAACACAGATAATGAGAAAGTACTTCAGGAAAGAATGGAAAATTTTATAAACAAAGAATTTAAAGTGGTAGCTCAAAGGAGCTAGGAAAATAGGAGATAAAATGTGCCTAGTGGAGAATAAACGTAAACTTAGAAACCTTACTGGGAGATTATTTATGGAGGCAGGCTTAACAAAAAAAGAACAAGGAGTACAAAAGGAAATAAGAAACAGCAAAAAAACAGAGGGAAAAAGGAAAAGGGGCTAATAATAGGTGGGAAGGTATGACCATGGATCGATGGGGAGAATAAATTAGTGGAAAAGGGGCATGATTAAATAAACTAGTAAATTCAGAAAGACTGACCGACTTGCAGGAAAACCATAAGGCTATGGAACAGGACAATATGATAGGGGATAATGAAATAAACAATTTTAACAATATAGAAAAAACAAAGAAAAAAATGAACAGTTTTAAAGGTTAAAACTAACTTTTCCGCACTTATACACTTCAGAGGCTATATCATGTTAACAAACCGAAATTTCTCCAAAAATTTTGGTATACGTTGATTTATAGCAACCGTTGTACTGGCTCTGGAGATCCTAACATGAATAGGATTCATCTGTGAAACGCCCTGAACAAAATCTAATTATAAAATTGGTCACTTGTGTACACTCTGGAGGCTGAAGCATAATAACAAACTGAAATTTCTCCAAAAAAGACAAAAATGTGGTACATCAAGTACCATAGTACCCGTTGTACTGGCTCTAGTGTGCTGAAAATCAATATAGTTCATCTGTGAGACGCCCTGAAAAATATCCAATCATAAAATTGGTTACTTGTATTCACTCCGGAGGCTGTATCGTGATAACAAATTGATATTTTTCCAAAAATGTGGTACATCAAGTACCATAGCACCCGTTGTACTGGCTCTGGTGAGCTGAAAATCAATAGGGTTCATCTGTGTGATGTTCTGAACAATACTCAATCATAGAATTGTTGACTTGTTGCACTCCAGGGTTGTATCCTGATAACAAGACGTTACAAAAAGTGGCTAACGACGACGACATACACAAAGAATTTTTTTCTAAAAACCCTTTTTTCGTATTTTTCTCGCTTAAAAACGAAAAATTACTCAAAAAAACCAAAAACTTTTTGGGGTGAACCAATACTTTTCTCGCATATTAGATAGGGTTGGGCAGAAAAGAAACCTTTGGAGGAAAATAGTGAAAACGGTGGAGGATGTGAAAAAAAAACAACAATATTAATATAGATTTTGGTTGGTTCAAAAGCAGATGAGTTATTGTGGGAGGATCTTCTCTACTGATAACACCCCTAATTGTATTTAAGATCAGCTGGCAAGTTCCTCAAAAGAGTCTCCTAACTGCTTGGGATTCTAATAAAGGATGTATTATAAAGGGTTATTGTGTGATTCAAGCCTTTTGTGATGCTTTTATCATTATGTCTCGATGAAGGGGATTCTAAGGTCTTCATATAGTTTGATTTATCACTATTTAATTATGGCTGTAATTGTCTTATCTGCGCATCTCTAAAGTTACCATTCATCCAAATATGTTTATTCTTTGTAGATATTTCCTAAATTTTGATTTTCCACAGATTAACCAGTACAGATCTTTTACTCAATTAAAATCAATCTGTTTTCCCTTTTAGAGTACATGTTCCTTCCAGTTGATTTTTGGTGTTGTGTATTCATAATTTTTTCGTTAGTTCATTTGTCAAAATAGATGTCCAGCTTTGTTTGTTTTCCATAACCATATTAATGTTGTATACTATTCTATGAAGCTGCTGGAATAATCAAATTCATGGAGATTCATTCATCTGTTCAAGTGTCTTGTTAATTCTTTGCAGCAATGGTCTTTCAAGTTTTTTGTTTATAACTGGTAACAGGCTTATGGGCGAAATTGGAGAAAACTATATTTGCATTTTTGTTTTCTTTTGAGATTAGTATTTCAACAGTTTCAAAGAGCTTTGGTCAGCAGTTTAAGAGTGTATTACTCTCATCGAGTTATTTTATCTTGCCCACTAGTTTTTGTAATATCGCAAAATCTGTGATGAAGTACGTAGATGAAGGTAGTGTGGTCACAACTAAGCTCTGATTGAGTCCCATATCACACCTGCGGGAGGTTCTGAAAAAATCTGTTTGGCATCATTATGCTGTTCTTTTAGAATGTGATGGCATTTGTCAAACATTCATTCAGAACCTGATACCAAGTTTCTCCTGACGAATCTACGAGTTATAATAGTGTAAGGAGGTATTACATCTTTTTTTAATCAATTATTTGTTCGTTTTGTTGAGTTTATTCTTTTTCTACTCAGCTTTTGCATTGCACCATTAAGTTTTAATTCATCCTTTTTAAAATTAAAATGTTCCCCAATACAATAATTTTGAACAGAAGTTCATGGTCAGATTTAACTTAATATTTATATTACAGATTGGGTTTTCTTCAACTGACAGTATGATGGCATTAAAGTTAGTAGAAGCTGGCGTTCCAAAAGAACGTCTGGGCCTTATGGCAATACCCTTAATTCCAGTTCAATTAGCTATGCCTTTAGTAATAGCTAAATATACTACAGGTATGTAAAAACTATGTTTTAAATGTAAAATTCACTTTAATAAATGAAAATAAGTTTAAATTGAAGACTATAAAGCATATTTGAGTGTTTTTAAATGAAACTCAAGGTCTCTAGTTAATTCCACAATATAATACAAGTTATTGAAAATTCTAAAAAATTGACAATTGTTTCGATAAATCAATATCATCGTCAGAATGACAGAAGTTACATTTCATTTTATGCCTCCCTGATGTTTAGTAGTTATATTTGGCTAGACCAAGAAGTAATCTAACTTGTGATTGGCTTAATATATGTTTATAGAAAAAAGAAGAAGATGTGATATTACAAATATTGAAGCTTAGATATTATTAGCCCTATGGTGATATCCTGGATATCATTTTTCCAATTAAGATCAGTATAACTGTGCAATGATATAGAAAACCAGGAAAACTATATCTGCTGATCTTTACAATTATCACTTAAGAAGACAGTTTATTAGTGGAGAATTCCCTAGATTTAACTGTTCATTGACAACTTCATATTGTGGGTTTCTTAAATGTCTTCTAATTTCCAGTTCTTCAAGGAAATCCAGTTCTTGTTTCTTTTCACAAATATGTAGTACTTCTAGTTTTGTGTTAGGTGTCAATGAATGATTGGTGTCAAGTAGATGTTTTGCGTAGTGGGATTTATCTGGTTGTTTTAATCTGTATGCTCGTAAGTGCTCACTGTATCGTATTTCAAAATTCCTAAGGGTCTGACCCAAATAGACAGCATTACATTCTGGACATTTGAGTTTATATATACCTGACTTCTTTAATAGTGGTATTTTTGTTTTTACATTTAACAATTTTGTACTAACGTTACTTTCTGTTTTAAAAGAAATTGTTGTATTCTTTGCTGAAGATATTATCTTTGAAATATTATTAGAAATATTTCCTGCATATGTGATGGTTTTATAAGTTTTAATTTCATCACCTTGTTTAGGATATATTAGTTGTAATGCCACTTTTTCCTCTTTTTTACTAATTAGCTTATTTATCATATCTAATGGATAACCGTTAGATGTTGCTATTTGTCTAATTGTATTAATCTCTCTATCAAAATTACATTTGTTCATAGGAACTGAAAAAGCTCTATTTATCATTGAATTATATGCTGCTAGTCTGTGTGACACAGGGTGGTTAGAATTGAATGGAATTGTCACATCAGTCTGTGTTGGTTTTCGGTAAATTGAATAATCTAGTACATTATTAACTCTTTGAATTTTTAAATCAAGAGAATTGATTGAGCTATTTTCTTCAATTTCTAATGTAAATTTAATTTTCGGGTGGAAATTATTGATGTGGTTGAAAAATACATCTCATTGTCGTTCACTACCCATAAAACAAGCTAATATGTCATCTACATATCTATACCAAAATAAAATATTTTTCGAAATATTACTTTCAAAGATCTTTCTTTCTAAATTGTCCATAAAAATGTTTGCTAAAATAGGGGCTTTCCATTGGTAAACCTTCATTTTGAATATATATCTTATTGTCAAAAGTGAAATAATTCTGATTAATGCATACATCAAATAAATTAAGTATATCTGATATTATTCGTGGATTAATATTTTTATCTTCTAGTAATTTTCTTACAAGTATTAGACATTCTTTAGGAGGAATTTTAGTAAACATATTAGTTACATCGAACGAAATGAGTTAATAGTTATCTTGCAAGTGGATTGCTTTCAACTTTTTGATTAGTTCTATTGAATTTCTAATTGAGTACTGAGATTCATATCCGTAAGTATTGAGTATATTGTTGAGCTTCTTTGCCAATATATTATTAGGAGCATTAACATAAGAGACTACAGGTCTAATTGGTTTCGTTATTTTATGTAATTTAACTGTTCCATATAATTGTGGACAATGAGGATTCTTATGTATGATAGACCTCTTTTCGTAATCATTTAAAAGATAATTTGAATTATTAACAATATCCCTTACATTATTAGAAAACTTCTTTGTTGGGTCTGCTTTAAGAACTTTTACATCGCTGGATTCTATAAAGTTATATACTTTGGAATTGTAATTTTCAGTCGTCAAACTGACAGTAGCGTTCCCCTTATCAGATTTTGTAACTGTTAGGTTATTATTCTCAATCTTCTTTTTTATTGCGTTTAAAACTGAAATGTCATTTTTTGTTTGACATTTAACTTTTGAAGGTTCAATATTTTTGATTAAATTGACAATTTTTAATTTCTCATAAAGAAAATTATTTGAATTAGATTTTAAAGCTATTTCTGACTCTGTAGCTATAATTTGTTTAATATTATTCGTAAATTTAGGTGGTATGCTGTACTTTAAACCTTTATTTAAAAATTCTATTTCACTATTTGTAAAATTAGTGTCTGAAAGGTTTTCAAATCGTGGTGCAAAGTGTGTTGGTATGTAGGTACTTACAGTTTCATGATGTTTTGAGTATTGAATTTTATGTTGTGTGTGTTCAAGATTCTGTAGCTTCTTTTCTTGTTTCTTGAATTTCATATGGTTCATCGTGCTGACATTTTCTCTAATTTTGTCATCCAAACAGTCAAATTCTACTGGATGTAATTGGAATGTGAGTTCTGAATGTACAACTTTTATGTAGTTGTCTAAGGAGTCTCTAACTTTGAACCATTTCTTACATTCTGATTTTATCCAAACTCGTTGAGCACATTTTATAGCTTTTTGTGCTTGTGGTGTTTTAGTGTGACATTTTATATTCACATAATTTGGTATTACCTTTTTTCTAAGGCATTCTTGGTTAAACCAAATGTTTTGTGATGCTTTGTAACGTTTTTGTAGTAACTTCTGGTACTGTCGGGTCAAATCTTCTCTCGAAGATTTTTTAATGAAATTGACTGTCTCGACCCTTACTTCGTGGAATATGCTCATATTAGTGTTTTTAAATGAAACTCAAGGTCTCTAGTTAATTCCACAATATAATACAAGTTATTGAAAATTCTAAAAAATTGACAATTGTAAAGATCAGCAGATATAGTTTTCCTGGTTTTCTATATCATTGCACAGTTATACTGATCTTAATTGGAAAAATGATATCCAGGATATCACCATAGGGCTAATAATATCTAAGCTTCAATATTTGTAATATCACATCTTCTTTTTTCTATAAACATATATTAAGCCAATCACAAGTTAGGTTACTTCTTGGTCTAGCCAAATATAACTACTAAACATCAGGTAGGCATAAAATGAAATGTAACTTCTGTCATTCTGACGATGATATTGATTTATCGAAACAATTGTCAATTTTTTAGAATTTTCAATAACTTGTATTATATTGTGGAATTAACTAGAGACCTTGAGTTTCATTTAAAAACACTAATATGAGCATATTCCACGAAGTAAGGGTCGAGACAGTCAATTTCATATTTGAGTGTTTAAATTGACTAAATTTTCATTCAGATTCACTGTATACACATATATTGGATGAACTCTATCATTAATACATTTTTTTATATGCTCAGTGATTATAATTTTATTTCAATTTCAAACAAAACTAAAATGGCTGTTCGTTGTATAGAACATTTCAAACTCTTTGATAAGCTGTGTTTACAAATTTCTCATACCTATCCACTCTACTTAAGATATAGCGATCTGGTTGAATAATGTTCTTTTTAAATTAATATGGTATTGTATCGTTTTTATAAATATATGCTATGGTCCATTCCAATATGACTAAAGATATTTCCAGCCAGTATGCAAGTAATGATCTATGTATTCTATAATATAAAATTCACAGTTTAATACTAGAAATATGTGTGTGTTCGGTTTTTATTACATTTTTGTTTGGTTATTTTAGGGATTATAATTTAAAGCATTTTTTATAATTTTTTTTTAATATAAATATTTTAAATTCTTTTTTTATACATCTTTTCGTGTTTGTTTTTTCATTTAATTTTTTTTTGTACTTGTTATATATCTATATATTATATACTTTTTTTAATATTTTTTTATATATCATATAATTTTTTCATATATATATATTTCATGTTAGTACTTTTAGTTAAGTTGTAAAGGAGTCGTTTCACTTCTATCTCTTCTCATGCTAATATGGTTAAAATATTAGCTGGTAAAATGCTATGAACTTGGAAAGTTTACTACAAATGTCTTCTTTTCATGCTGCTTCATTTAATTTATACTCTAAAAGACAATGTTCCAATGATCCGATCTCTCCTCATATGCAATTCTCGTTTTCTGTTAATTTGAATGCCTTCATACGCTGTGGTGTGAGACAGTGCCCTGACCTTATTCTAACGAGAGTTCTTATAAACGCTCTATCGCTTTCCTTGTGGAACCAGTATTTTTGTTTAATTTTGGGTTCAATAATTTTATATGTTTGTCCCCCAGGGTATTCTGAGTAGTGCTTTTTCCAGTCCTCTTATAATTCTATTTTAATTTGATTCTTTATATCTGATATAGGTAATTTGAAATTTATTATAGTTTCTTTTTGGCTGGTAGCAGTTTTTGCTAATTTATCCATGATTTCATTTTGTGGTATGCCACTATGTCCTCTGATCCATACTATTCTAACCTCCTTATTTAGGTTTGCTAAAATATCAAAAAGCTCCCAAATTTTTGTTACAATATGTAAATCTGCATTAGGTAAGTTATTTTCAATTTTCATTACTGCACTTCTGTTGTCAGTGAAGATCACAAATTTGTTGTATTCGTACTCTATGCAGTATTCTAGAGCTTGTTTAATTCCCATAAGTTCTGCTGTGTATATTGATACTAGAGGAGGTAAATGGTATATTTTTGATTATTTTCATGATATAAGGCAAACCCTACTTTGTTATTTAAACATGAACCATCCATAAAAATAAGATCAGTGTCATTCCATTTTTCTGCGACGTCTTTCAGAAATAGCGCTTTATTTGCAGCATGTTCTTTTATATAATTTGTCTATGTAACTTTTGGTTGATTTAAATAACATTCATAAGGAATTCTGTAGCAAGGGGAGATTTCATGTTAAAAAAATTGGTTTTCTTAGTTACTTGCCCAGTTGTAACTTTCTATAAAGTTAGGTAACTTCTTCTTTTCCCAATATTTAGTAGTTAGGCAAGATATGACTAAGTTGTTTAGATTTTTCTTGTTTGCACTTATTTTTAACATTAGTCGGTTCGTTAACATTTCTCTTCTAATGTGTAATGACGGTTCTGAACATTCTGCTTCCAATACATTTATAGGCGTACTCTGCAGAGCCCCTGTACATAGAGCAACGATTTTTAATATTTTATATTTCTTGTGTGTGACATTTGGCTGCAGATCCATATATAGAATACTACCATAATCGAGGATTGATCTTATAAATGATTTGTAAAATAATAAAACTATATTTGGGTCTGCACCCCATTTATGGTGACTTAAAAATTTTGATAATATTTATTGCCTTCTCACATTTATTGATTGTCTGTGATATTTGATCTTTTCAGTTCAGTTTATTGTCTAAAATAATACAGAGATAAGTTACTGATGATTTGTATGGAAATGTGAGGTTTGCTAATTTGATGATGTTGTCATTTTGATATATCTTTCTAGTAAATGTACATACTGAGGACTTGAATTGGTTTATAGCTGTTCCGTTTTCTTTGAACCATCTTTTTGCTATTTCTGTTCCTTTGTTGAGTTGATTATGACAATTTTGTATTTTTTATGTTGGGAACTGATAACAAAATCGTCTGCATACTGATATATTTTGACATCAAGGCTACTTAACGTTTTCTTAAAATCGTTGGTGTAAATTACGAAGAGCAAGGGGCTCAAGATTCCTCCTTGTGGTAATCCTATAGAAGTTTGTCTAGGAGTCTAGGGCCTACTAATTTATCATTTGTTCGTATCTATATGTCTCTTTTACTGTAGAGTTTGGTGATGTGTTCACATATCCAGTTTGGAATTCCTAGTCTCTTCATCTTTAATTCAATATGTGTAGGTCTACATTATCCATATGCCCCTACTATACCCAGGAAAATTGTACTTGTGTATTGATTGGTTCTGAAACCTTGATAAATATTTGCTGTGCGTTTACATAGTAGTTCATCTGTAGATTTTCCTTTTCTGAAACCATATTGTGATCTAGGTAATAATTTGTTTTTTTTTCGTGTAGTGCTCTAATCTACATTTTATTATTTGTTAATATATTTTCAGGATCCAAGAGGCTAATGCTATTGGTCGATACGAATTGTGGAGAGATTCTGGTTTTCCAGGTTTCAAAAGGGGAATTACCATGCAATCCATCCAGTCTGTCGGTATTTTTAGTTCACTGAAGTAAATTTTATTGAATACTTCTATTAGAGTTTTTTGGCAACTGTTTGTAATTAATGTAGCATTGTGTAGTGTACATTGTCCTTACCTGGGCTGGTGTTGCTCTTATTATGGAGAGCAGTATTTAATTCATTTAAAGTAATTTTTTTCCGAAAATCTGATTGACTTTCATTTGTTTCTTCTAAGTTGTCGGGTGGGTAATTCATGTAATCAGATGTTAATTTACAAAGTAAATCTGAAATCCAATCTGTGGAAGAATCTATTAATTGTTTATTATTTGTTTTCCTGTTTTTCTTCTTCTTCTGCTTTTCTAAATCCTTTTGCCCTTTCAGGCGTCGGATGTGGATTCCGTGACCCGTACCCATTTCTTCCATGCCTTTCTGTCTCTTGCTAGATTTTTCATTTCTGCTATGGTCTTTCCTCTTTCTAAACCTATCTCTTGTAATTGGTCTAACCATTTCCTTCTAGGCCTACCCCTTTGTTTTTTGATCGGTTTTCCAATCTCCATTATTTTCCTAGTTAATCTGTTTGGTTACATTCTTACCATATGACCATACCAGCTAAGTTGTCTCTTTTTTATTTTACCAGTTATCGGTTCCTGTTTAGTTGTCTTTCTAATGACGCCATTTCTAATCCTATCCCATTTAGTTTTCCCTGCAATTTTTCTTAGATGCTTCATTTCTATGGCATTTATTTTAGTTTCGTCCTTTTTTCGCACAGTCCAATTTTCACTTGCGTATATTATAGTAGGAACTGTTATCATATTATGAATTTTCATTTTTACTTCTAAGTCTATATCTTTATGTCCAAGAATTGTTTTATTTAGAGAGTAGTATATTTTTGTTGATTTATTTGCTCTGTTTGTTATTTCTGCATCTATTTTTCCATCTTCTGTTACTATACTTCCTAAATATTCAAATGTTGTTACTCTTTCTAGAGTCTGGTTTTTGCATTTAATATCTCCATTATTTTGATTACCTGGTTGTTTTTCATTTATTATCATCACTTTTGTTTTATTTATGTTCACCTCCATATTCATGTTCTCTACTTCTTTAGTCAAAATATTCACTAGTTTTTGCATTTTGTTCTTTGTATTCGCCACTAAAACCACATCATCTGCATATAGTAGACTACTCAGTTTTATTGGTTCTAAATTTCTTTGTCCAATTATAGTATTCAGCTGCTCATATTTTTCTTTGATTCGTTTCACAATCTTATCCATGATTATTATAAACAGTAGTGGGCTTAAACTGTCTCCTTGTTTTATTCCCTTACACATTTTAAATTCTTCAGACCTTTGGCCTGCAATCTGTACCTTGGCTCTGTCTCGTATACACTTTTAATTATATTTATTAAGGTGGGTGGTACTTCCATTTCCTCCAGGGTTCTCCATACTTCTCTTCTATCTACTGTATCAAAGGCTGCTTTTAGATCTATAAATGTGAGGTACATTTCTTCCCTCTCTTCTATTTTTCTTTCGATTATATTCCTTAGTATATAGATATTATCATTTGTTTTGTCTTTCTGGTCTAAAAGCTCCCTATTCTCCTCCTAATTTTAGTTCTACATATTCTCTTAATCTTTTTTTCTATTATTTTTGTGTACACTTTATAGCTAGTTTGGGCCAAACATATTGCTCTGTAATTCTCACATTGTGTCTGTTCTCCCTTTTTATAGATGGGTACTATTAAGTTATTTTCCCATTCCCTTGGAATTTTTTGTTATACCCATGCTTCTTTCCATACATTCCATATCCATTCTTTTCCTCTTTTTCCTAACGATTTAATCATCTCTGGTGCTATCCCATCTTCTCCATTTTCTTAACTATTTTGATTTTTTGTATTACTTGATCTATCTTTTCTTTATGGATTCCTTGTAGTTGGTCGATTTCCTCTTCTGCGGTTGTTATATTCTCTTCCGGTGTTAATGTATGGAATTGCTCTGTATTGTATTCTTTCCATGTTTTCAATACTTTTTCCATTTCCGTTTGTACTTTGCCTTGTCGATTTTTTATTGCTCAAATATCTTTATATTTATTTCCTCTCAATCTTTTTATTCTTGTCCAAAATTTCCTGTTATCCATCTTATGTAGATCTGTTATTTCTTCTCAGAATTTCTTCCATACGTCACGTTTTGATTTTTTGACGGCTCTTTTTACAAGAGTTTTCTTCCTGTCATATTCTTCTTTGTCCACATGTGATTTTGATGTGATATATTTTTTCCATGCCGTTTTCTTTTCTTTGACCGCTATTTTAATTTCGTTATTCTATCAGTTAGTCCTTTTTATACTCTTATTACATTTAATTGTTCCACATATCTTCTCTGTTGCTGTTAATAGCGTTTCTTTAAAGGCGAGCGACCTATCGTCCTTCAAGTGTCCAATCTGTTTTTTCTTTTTCTAGTTTATCGAATTCCTTGTTCGTCTCATTTTGGTATTTTTTCTCGATATCTTTATTTTTAAGTTTGTGTGTTGCTAGTTTACTATAGTCTGTAGTAGCTTCTTTCTTGAGTAATCTTACTAGACAAGTTGTCACTACTAATCTGTGGTTAGATCCAATTTCTGATTCTTTGTTTGTTTCAATTTTTTGCATTACTTCTGTTAGGTTTTGTGTATATGTTATGTAGTCTATCAGGCTTTTAGCGTTTCTTCCTTCTGCCACAAACGTATATTTATCATTTAGTTGTTGTTCCCACATCGTATTTCCTATTATTAGGTCATTCCTTCTGCAAAAATCTATCATTTTTAATCCATTTCTGTTAATTGTTTCTTCTCCGTGTTTTCCCATACAACCCATTCCTCTATTGTAATCATTTCCTACCCTGCTATTCCAATCTCCCATTATTATTGTCTTTTCGTTTTCCTCCCTTACTTCATCTAATACTCTTTGCAATTGAATATAAAATTCTAAAATTTCTTCCTCTGCCGTTCCTTCTACTGGCCCATATATTTGTATAAAATTGATTATTTCTTCTAATTTTATACTAATAACTATTATTCTCGAGTCGACTGCCTTAAATTGTATTACCTTTTGTTTTATTTCTTCTGTAACGATTATTCCTACACCCTCCTTTGCCCTTTGTTCTGGTTTTACTCCTGAATAATATAATGTATGCTTTGTTGTTAGCTTTGCCTTTTTTCTTCGTTTCACTTAGTCCTAGAATTTGAATATTATTGTTTTCCATTTCTTCAGTTAATTCTAATTATTTCCCTGTTAATTTGTTTATATTCCATATACCTATGCCCATATGTAATTTTTCCGTGTTCTGAGGTCTGTGTTTTTTACTGTTACTCTGTTGATGATAATCATCATGCTTGTTACTTGTTATTCTTCCGTTTTGTATTTTGTTATCTAATTTACCGTTATCATATCCCTTGTTCTCAGCTTGAGTCATTGCCTGTGTACTATCTTTAAGTGTATTGTTTATTAGTTTTTTTGGTTCTGCTCTCTAGTCATCAATTGTAGTTCCTATGAATCATCATTCCATTTCCAAACTATTGCGTTTACTATCAATTTCTTGTATCCTACTTTTGTATTTTTTCCCTTTTCTTTGGCCTTTCTTCTAATTGTTTTTTGTATTTCTAATTCTTTTTTGGTAAGGTCCGACTCAATAAAAATATGTTCCTGAGAATTTCTCAGTCTACTTTTGTTTCTTAGAATGTCCATTTTATCTGCGAATCTTTCCATTTCAATCAAGCAAACCTTTTCACTTAGTTTTTGGGCGCTTCTTATTTTGACATCCATTTGCAGTCCTTTTGTTATGAAGTTTTCCATGGTTGTCTTTAGTACCTTATCATCTTTTGTATTCAATTCTAATCCAGTGATGACCAAATTTTTCTTTTTAGTTATTTTTTCTAGATATTCCACTTTGTTATTTAGTGTTTTTATTTCGTTCTCAAGTTCCTGATTTTCTTGTTTTATTTCTAGTAGCTGTTTGTTGTTCTCGCTGTTTTCCTTTCTTAATTGCTTTATTTCATCTATCATTTCATCGTTTTTGTTCATCAATTCTTGCATCATTTTTATCATGGTTGCTTCCGAGCTCTCTTTTTCTTCTGCGCCTTTCTAGGGTGTTCTCTTAGTTATTTTACTTCTGCCAAAACTTTCATCTAATTCCCTCCTTTTTCTTTTGTATTCTTCATCTGTATATGTTTCGCTCCCTAAAGGCATTTTGTTTGATTTTCTTTTGTACAGTCCACGAAATATGTATCTCTTTTGTAGTTTGTGTATCGAGAACCTACTTAGTTCAGTCCTTAGCCTACTCAGAGCTGACCGATTTAGTTTATGTATGTAAATCTTATATTACTTTTCACCTGGTAAATATTTAAATCCGAACCTGTTATTCAATCCTACTTAACTGGCTTGCCTGTGTAGCAATTACCGGTTTTGCTGCCAGTTAATTAGAACTTTGTAGTGTTTAGTTTTTATATTTTATAGTGGAAACTTAACTTAAATTAAAATCTTACTTTGAATTTGCTGTCTCCAATTGTGCACTCACTTCACCTCTTTATACATCACTTCCTATCGTTTTCCTGTTTTTAAATATATTTATTTGTTCCCAATCTTTTTTCATTGGAAATTTTTTATTTAGTGATGAACAATATGCTTGCCAATTTTCTTTCTTTGTTTTTTTATAATTTTTTTGGACACTGCATCAGCGTTTTCATAATTAATTAAATTTTCAAGATTTGGATTCTATTTATTATTTAGTAAATGCGTCTTTACATAATGAAACTTCTAGATCACATTGATCATTCCACCAAACTTTTGTTTTGGTTTATATATTATTTTTTTATTTTGGAAAAGATAATTCAGCGGCTTCGTTAATAACATTTTTAATTTCATTATATAAATTATTAGTGTTTAGTGTATTATTGTTGTTATCATGGTTATTTAAAATATTTAACCATTCTACATAATATTTGTTCCAGTCAGCCGATATTCCATTTTTTTAAATTTGTCTGTAGTATCGACTTTATGTTTACTTGTCCAGTTATTTTCATAGGTATGTGATTGGATCTGTATGTGTCTGTCATGGTTTGACAATTGAATCAATGATGTATGTTGGGGCTACCTATCGTTAAACCAAGAGAACTATTATTTTGATTGAAATTGTTTATGCAAGTTATACTACCATCGTTTAAAAAAGTTATTTGCTTCTAAGCTGTCTAGCAGTGTTTTTATACAACCCCAAGGTATATGGTGCAAATTAAAATCTCCCCTCCACCACATATCGTTTTGGTATGTTTTAAAAAAATATATTACATTCATTCATAGTAATTTTAGTTACGACTTTTATGTATACTGATACTAAAGTTAAACTTACATTGTTAGATCGAGTTGCAGTTATACTGATTTTTTCTATTTTATTTGTGCAATTGAATTGGGTTGTTTTATTAGTTTATGCTATTTTTGGCAGTATTGCTACTGCTCCCATTCCGTCGGGCCGGTTTTTTCGTATATTATTATATCCAGAGAAGTTTATATATGTATGTCTTCTTAAAATTCTATTTCATTATTTTTATTAAGTGTTTGAATTATTTCTACTACAATACCCATTATTGTACTAAGCATATATTAGTTTGTTTCTTCATTTGTTTTTAAATTTTTATTATAGCTATTAATGTAACGAGATTATTATGCGATTTATAATAGTCGAGGACATTGCTAGGTGGCGAGGCGATAGCCGAGTCACCTATCAATGTCCGAGACGGTGTTAAATCGCTAATAATCAAGTTACATTCAAAGCTTTATCGTATCATTGACAACGGCGGCGATACGAAAATACAAACAAAACGGTTTTATGTCATTTCATTAATCATTTCAAAAAGTAAACTTTAAAATCATGCAAGATTTCGATATTCCTGACGATATATTAGCTGCAGCCAACACTATAAGGTTGAACTTGCTTCCGGACAAATCTAAAATACATTATAAAAAAGAATATCGGTAGTTTTGTGAGTGGCGAAACAAAGTATATGTTCAAGGTGCAGAAGAAACTGTATTGCTGGCATATTTCGCGAAACTCTCTGAGGAATATTGTGCTTCATCCTTATGGCCGAAATATTCCATGTTACGATCGACTTTAGAACTGAAGAAAAGAGTAGAAATCGATAAATACGATGCCTTAATACGTTTCATCAAGAAGGTATGTGGTATCTGATGGCGAAGTCAATACTGTGCTTTTATTTAAAAAGTACGCAATTTTAAGGCCCGTCCATGTTACTCACCGAAGCTGGTTTGTATCATATAGAAAGGGAAAATGTACGGTGCAGCCCTGCGGAATTCATTTATTCTACAAAATAACTCAAAAAATAGCTGAGTGTCTCTCACTCACTTGAAAATCCCAATATGTATACTGGCCACTGCGTTAGAAGATCTTCGGTAAATTTTCTTGTGAATGCTGGAGGAGATTACAGTGACTATATACAAGACAGTGGCGACAATTGAGCATAAGCCCCGCCCAGCCGCCATTAGTTTGCTAATTTTGGTTTGTTTACATTTGACTACATGCAACTAAATAACCCTTTTTAAAAGAGTTTTGCCACTTTTAAACTAGTTTTGAATGTGTAATTTTAAATAAAAGCTCTTTTATAAGGCGTATCATAAAATATTTTTGGAAAAAGTGGACGGATGTTAATAAAAATCTTCAAGGATGTAATGTTGTTGCACACAAAATTATGGATGTATCTTTATTTATCATCTGATAAAGATATAAGGTAAGCTCTTAAATTCTAGATTATAATGTTAAATGTCATGCTAAATAGATACTACAATAAATCGTAATCTGTAGTGTACTAGGGAGTCTGTCTTTAATGCACCAGGCGTCTTAATAAAAGCAGGTAGTTTAATTAGATAGATATATGCCACAGAGGGATGTTAGTCCCTATTCTTGTGTGAATAGAAAAAAATAAAATAAGTAATAAAATATTTTAATTTGACTAGTTGGGATACAAATTTGGACTATTACGGTTTTAGTCAAAATTATATCCAATTTCAGTACATAATTAGGAAATAATTACCATATGTTTATTTTTTCATCTAATCTGAAATTAATCAATGAATGTGCGATTCCGACATTGAAACTCCACCAGAAAAAATGAAACACATACCTATTTAATACTTATGTAATAAAAATGTTTTACGCTATTAATAAAGAAGATAATATGAAGCTTACCTATATCTAATATTTTTGGCCAGTGTACATGTCATAATGCCCCAATATTTTTGAATTTGTCTCAGAGATTTTAAGTTTAATTTAAAAAACCATCAAGCAAATAAATAATAAAATAAAAAATGTTCTATTGCAATTGTTTATTGAATATTTATAACAAATGACCAGCAACGGACTTACTAGCTAATTTTTTAGAAGCACTCTTATTCTTTTGTGAACTTATTTTTAATCTGACTACAATGTATCGTTTAATAATTTTATTACAATCAAGTATATTTAGAACTAAATTTTCTTCACACATTTTTTTGACATAAAAATCTTGCCAATTGCCCTTCTGGTTTTAATGGGCCACTGCCTCCTTCTTTCAGGATCTTTTGGAAAGTTTTTCATAATAAACCCCTTTCTTGCAGAATTACTGCAATTTACATCAGCTCAGCCAGGCATTGTCCTATTACAAATAAAAACAAAATCATTTTTAAAAGACTAATTCTTATGCAACGTTTTATACATCTAAGAGGTTTCAGAAATAACAAGAAAAAACTGGTAAAACTCGAGAATACATTTATGTTTCAATTTAATGGATGAATTCAATGTCTAAAACTATGCTCAAAATCCACTGTAAGAACCTACTTAACTGGCTTGCCTGTGTAGCAACCAAGGACATTTGGTTATAAAAATGATAATAATATATGCATTAATCACTAATTTTGTTACTCTAAACCATACATAAATAAGTCTTCAGTCTATAATTTTTATAAATAGCACTTAAACACCAAATTTTGCACGAAAACTTTCAAAAACCAAAAACTGTGGCAAGAACACAATAGAACCCAATGGTAAATAAACAAACATTTAGCAAACTAATGGCGGCCGATACCACGTGACATAGGTAACCAATCACTAGGACGACCATAATTGTCGCCACTGTCTTGTATATAGTCACTGTAGAGGAGATATATTAGACCTACAAGAACTTTGTGCATGGGAACTGGCGAAGGTTGCTAGAGGGTATTTGGAAGAAAGTGCGACAAAAAAAGTTTCCATTGCTCACAAAATTGAAATCGGCGATGTTTTCGGCAGTGGATTAAGCACTGGTGAACCGCGTGAAATCGAAAGGAGTGCTGGCTCGGTCACTAATCAATATTCAGAGGATATACCTATGGTGGTGGACTCTAAAGGCAAAGGTGTATCCATCAAATTTGAAAACTGTCAAAATATTGTTTTACATGTTCATGAAAACTAGTTCCAAGATTATTTAGTATCTAACATATTGTGGTTTAGTAACTAACGTTTTTAATTATGGTAACTAATGTATTATGAGTAACTATGTTTTATGTAAGTTTTGGTACGTTTATGATGTTAATAATTACTAATAAAGATTTCATATAAAAATGTCTTAATCTTCAATGATATGATAAATATTTTTAAAGTAAAAAGGAGAATTTAATACTCCCACGTTTTGAGGTAATGTTATTGGGGAAATTATTGCTCTGTGAGCTTCAATTGTGTAGTTATCTTGTCCGGTTACTTGTGTTTTTTTTTCGGTAGTCATGTAATTGGTTGTAGTGAACGTGGTTTTTTGTGCATGTATCTTGTTTGTGTAGGTGTAGTGTATACTTGTACTTCATGATGATCTAAGTGCTGAGTTTGGAATGAATAATGGGTTGGATATGTGGCGTTAGCATTTGATGTAGGCTGTGTTTGTTGAATGTGGTACGAAGAGGCCACACTGGCCTTGGGATTGCCTTATTGGCATCGTTATAAGAGCAGTTACTATTTGCCATATAATTTTTAATTTCTGTCTAATATATATTCCGGACACAGTTTAAAGTCATTTACATAATTACATTCGCCCGTTTTATGATTGTCTCCGTATTTCATACAACTTTCATTATTTCTTCATTGGCGTCCTAAATGTCCGTACCGGAAGCAATTATAACATAATAAGACTTTTTGTGTGTATGTTTCTTCCTCGTATAAAACTTTATTAATTTCAATGCATTTTGGTAGAGTCTGACATCTGAATGATACTATAGTTGTGGTGGTAGGCTCTAGTTCAAATATATTTTCTTTTTTAATTCTTCTGTTTATCGTTTTACGAAATCTACTTCGAATTTGTTGTGAAAATCATATGCCACAATGCTATCTTTGAGAAATGATTGTTATGAGTTGAATTATTTTGTTTTAAAAATTCTGAATTTAGTACTATATTTGCACTTTTACTGTCATTAAGTATAATACGGATTCTGTTTTACCAATTGACTCTATTTGTTTTATCTTATTGTTTATATCTAAATGATTTTGAAAAATAATTTCACCATCCTTAATCGGGTTTAATTTGCCTTTAAAAGTATCGTTATTTCCTATAAGACATTGAGCGGGCCCATATCATTAGTTAGTCAAGTTAATGGGGGTCTAGTTTTTTGCTGTTTAATGTTTACAATTGTACTATTGGATTCGTTTGTATTTGTATTATTTTGTAAATGTGGTGTAATACTTCCCTGATCATTATATTGGCGAGTTTTCCTGTCTCACGGTTGCATCGATGTCCATAATAAGTCCTAAAAGATTGGGATTCAAGAGCGAAGGATCTTTTACATTTTTATCGATGTTATCGGGGGGTTCTCCCCCGCTATTATTACTCATATAACTTTGTTAACACGATTTTACTGATAATATACTTGGTATTTATAACTTTTTAACGGAACTCCTGTAAAAATATAAATATCTCGAGAACACTTTGTATTCATGATATAAATCAAATTTCTTCAATTGACTTTACAAATACTATAAATCTGTCAATTTAATAATGTTTCTACAACTTAACATTACATTATTTGAACTTTCAACAAATTAATTCATAAAAACACTTGTTTTATATCTGATAAATATTTATTCACAAATACATTCTTTCAATCCAATTAATCCTGTTACTAATTTTCCTTTTCTTGTTTTCCTTTTGGTAACTGTTAGATTTTCTTGATTTTGTCGTGGTCCTGCATATATGACACTTATACGCATTGTACCTATGCCATTTATTGTAAACATGATGATCTTCGGAAAAGAAAATGTTTGTTCGCAAATTCACAATACTTAGATCTATTTTGGGACAAATGCTGTACACGATAACAGGAGGGAATTCATTTCCATCCAAACGAAAAACTAGTTTAAAATGATTCATGTCGAATATTTGTGAGTGTATGTAGTTCACCTAGAAAAACAAATATGTATATTTTTTTAAATGCCAATTTTCCCAATATTCTGAACCAGACATAGGTCCTGGAACACACACAATTATTGTGTTAATCAACATAAAATTGATTTAATATAGTAGGTTGATTCTTATACAAGTCTGTTGTAAGGCGACATCCTATATGACACTCCAATTTAAATAAAAGTATATTTGTTATTATTATGTTTTTAATAATATATCTTCAGAAAGCTTATAGTATACATTATATACTTATCATCAAGTAGTTTAATAAGTATAGTCTTTGGGATACATTTCATTATTGGATATAATAATAATAATGTATTGGTACTAAACATGAGTACCCATGTTGTACTAAAAGGTTTGGCTAGAGATACATGACTTAAATATAACAATATAATACAAAATGAATACATACATAGCATTCACGATTCTGAACTCATTAGGTTCAAGTCGTTAAAATACTATCAAATAAAAACATGTTTTTGTTATCATTAAAATGTGGTAGAAACATTTGTAAAAGTGTTGTTTTTTTTACAGAATTGGTAAATATATTTGAAATTTATTTATTTGAGTTGGAAATCAATAGGCCAGTCACTGAGTCACAGACCGTCTTCTGAGCTGAAATTTATTTATATATTTATTTTTATTTCTATTCCTATTTACTGATTGTAATTATTGTATCCAGGATCGTATCAATACCCTCGCAACAACTGTTCTCAAAAACCACCACTTCTTCAACGTCCAATAAACAATCTATTTCGATAAACGCTAATATCCCTTCAACACCTATATCTTATGCTGTGGCTATATTAGCAATACCACCTCCTCCCCAGGTACCATCTTGAGATCAAGCCATCATTATGCCTTCTATCCCCAACACTGCACTATTTAATTATATCACACCAATACGAAACAGTGTCTCCCAAAAACGTACATTTACCTCCCAGAATCTATCATGGCCGCATATGTATCTATTTATCATCGACGACCTTCTTAAATCGAATCAAAATATCTTAGTTAATTCCAATGTTATTCCTATTCGTCGGCTTATCTCTCCCACCAAAAGAATACTTATTTGTAATGTCAGTCCATCCAATCCACATCCCGTTATTGAAAAATCCCTTCATGACCTAGGATTAACACTTACCTTTCATATGTCAAATGTGGCTCGCCATGTAACCTACGTACTACCCACCAGTAATGATTTCACTACAAACTTCCATTCTTATTACTCATGAAAATACATCACACAGAATATTTATTTCTACAGATAAACTTGAATGCTTTCTTTGCAAATAGACTGGACATACCGCTGAATCATGTCCCAACACTTCCACTTCCTTCGACATTCCCCCCTATTAAATACATCCGTCAATCTTGAACCCTCCTCTTCTGGTGATCCAGCCGCTACTGATTCTATTTCAGACATTTCTGAATTACCCATAGAAGTGCCACTCACCCCATGTCTTTTAATTAGTACCATTCTCTCTAATACAATGGAACTGTGATGGATTTTATCATCGCTTAGAAAACTCATGTCATCTCTCACTAACCTCAAATTTAGAGGCAATTGCTGCGACTGCTTGGTACCCTAATAAGCTTACCATTTGCAGTATTTACATTCCACCTGATCATCCCCTTAATGAAGAAGACTTAACCAACCTAATATTCCAGCTTCCCACCCATATATTCTTGTTGGTGACTTTAATGCATACCACACCATGTCGAGCGCTACCCGTGGTTACACTAGAGGAAAAGTTATAGAAAACGTCATAAACTCCTCCGGAAGCTGCTTGTTGAATACTGGACTGAAAAATCACTTTAACATCTCCTCAGGTTCCATTTCTGCCATTGACCATAGCTTTTGTGATCCTAGAACTGCACTTTCTCTTTCTTGGCAAGTTTCCGACGACCTACATGATAGCAACAGCTTTCCTATCATTATATCTAACCTTTCTAATAAGGAAACTATCACTAGAAGCTTTTGGCACTTGAAAAATGCAAATTGGTCTGGGTTTACTTCTCTTTCTCAAATATATTTATCCTCTTTAACTATTTCTGCGAATATAAATCATTTTAAAAATGTTTACTGAAAATATACTTGCCGTTGCCGAGACTCACATCCACATCCAGTTTGCGAAAATGTCATCTGAGAGTCCAAACATGCTCTTAACAGGTTTAGACGAAATTGAATACAAGAAAACCTTCTACTTAAAAAGCTCAAAGCTAAATTCTTAGTCAAGCAAAGAAAAAAACCCTCATGGGAAAGTTATACCTCCTTGCTGGATCATAATACAAATCCCAGTCAAGTCTGGAAAAAAATACACAAATCCAAGGCAAGAACACTAATATCAAAATTCCCTCATTAATATTCAATGATACTTTTATCTCCGATAGCCAAGCAATTGCCAAGTCACTCGCACAAAATATTGAGGATAAATTTAATAATTTCAACCCCATTTCTGTTTCTCGCGGTCCTGACGATGTCCCTTACATCTTTCTTAAAAAACTGTCAAATTCATCTCTCTCTAAGCTTCTCGAAATTAATAACCTCATTTGGAGTACTTATCAGTTCCCTGACGCATGGCACAAATCTATAATTATTCCAATAAAAAAGCAGTTCAATCTACCATATCCCTAAGTCCTTCCGACCGAATTCACTCACTTGCACTGCCTGCAAACTCTTGGAAAATATAGTCAATAAAAGGGTTTCTTGAAAAATACAAAATCATTCCCAATGTCTAATCCGGCGTCATCAATCCACTCGCGACAACCTTGTTCTTCTCCAAGCACATATCTCTTCAGCAATCAATAATCATCAGGACGTAGTTGCAGCTATCTTTGATATCGATTCCACAAACTGCAAAATCACCTCATCGAACAAGAAGACTGACTTAAATGCTGGAAAATAAACGTCAACACCAACAAATCCTGTCATGTAAATTTTTAATTTCACAAATCGAAGAATCGGATGCCCTCAACCTTAGACTAATAATAAACAGAGAGGGCTATTCATTCATAAACACGTTTATTTTTGCGGCCAACAATTCTAAACGCCAGTAGTGAAATAATTAATGAATTACAAAAAGTGGGGATGGTATTGTAGATACATCGCCTTGGTAATTTCGGCTGTTTTTCTGTCAAACTTGGCACCGTCGAACCATGATAATCCAAAAACATTAAATTAATTAACTTAAAAGTTTATTTTGTCACTAAAAATCTTGAAAAACACATCAAAACGAAAGAACTAAATGTTTACTCTCTAGTCGCAATGGCGCTCGTATAAACAAACCACGTTTGACATTATTTACTACAATACTACGGCGTATTCGAAATGATCGTCGATCACACTCTGACGATATTTGTATCTCTCTTTATATGGTAATTAAACAAGGACAAAACTACTAAATAGATTACTCTTGACACATTAAACAGGTACTGAAGTTTTGAGCAAAGTTGCCACTTTTAGTTATAACCATAAATGTATCTAAGGATACAACAAATACTTGTTTAAAATTTATATAAGAATGTGCCTTTATTAAATATAATTAAAGTATTATTAATTAATTTTAAAAGCAGCGACTCAAATGCATAAATTAGTATGACTTTCTTTATTTGCATAACTTTTTAACACATTTTCAATTAAACTTCTAATTTCATTTTTCCTGCAAATAAAGAGACTTTGTAAATATGGTAAAGCAGTGGAAGTGTCCGTAAGTGAGCTTAGAATGTAATTCGATATTTGGGGCAAGCAAAAATGAAAACAAACATATCTATTTTATTTGTTAATATGAGCCCTCAACTACACCTAAATAACTCGCTGATACCAATAAAAACAGAAGTAGAGTACATTGGTCTAGACGAAAAACTACTTGAAAATCGCATATTAAAGCTAACCGACGACATCTCGACCTAAAAGTTGAAAATTAGAGCTGGCTAATCAACAGAAAATTGCAGCTTTCACCAGAAAACAATCTGACCATCAATAAAGCAATACTCAAACCAATGTGGACATACGGAATCGAGCTGTGGGGCTGCAGCAAACCATCAAACGCCAAAATATTGCAGACATTCCACTCGAAGGCTGTTCATATGTTAGCTAAAGCCCCATGGTACGTCTCAAACAAAACCCTTCATGCCGACCTCAACATTCTCTTCATAGATGATGTGATTAGCGACCACTCCAGAAAACATATGAATCGCAGTGTAAACCATCTTATAGATGAATTATTCAACCCTCCACTGATTGACAGACGCCTAAAAAGACTTTGGCCATGAGACCTTGCTGCTAGGTGAATTCCAGAGAGTCGTCAATGGACGAAACCTACCACAAGCCACTCTCTTACATCATATTTACTTATTACTTTATTGTAAATTAGCAATGAATAAATAAATAAAAAGAAGTTAAATAACAATGCATCTCAAAGAAAATTAAATATACTGATGGAAAGAATAGAGAAAAATAGACATATTTCAAGCAAATTTCAAGAGTTGAAAAATTCATATATTTGGGAACTACTTAAACGATAAGAGAGAAAGCTGTTTTAAAGTGAGTCATTTTTCACATGTAAACTTCTGTGAAAGTTTCTTAATTTAGACCACTGTAAGCGAGAATATTTCAATAAGAATTCGGAACTCTCAAGTCCTTGTTTGTAAACAAAGATTGCGAAAGAATCATTGTTTTTTATGGAATTTTGATAGAATTACATACAAGAAATGTGCGCTTGATAAAAAATGTTAGAGAAAGTAAACGTTTGATTTTATTTTTCCCTCAAATTGTTGAAACGATAATGTTCCAGAAAAAAAGATGTTACGGTTTTTAAAAAAGACACTCACAAAAAACTAACAGACTTCTTCAAATAAATAGTTTTCTTAAAGACCTCTATGAGCGAGAATAATATTTGGGCCCCTTGAATTCTTGCTTACCCAGGTTCGACTGTAGTAACACATGGGGCTGAAACTTGATCAATAAATCACATAGAACCAATAGCAATTGCTAGTTAATATCAAAAAAGAAAGGTATGTAATAACCTTAGGTCACATATTGAGATGTTCCTAATAAGAAATATTAATTGGCACATTCTAACATATCTCTTCGACTATTAAGCAAGACGATCCTTATATTTTTTACTTACAATCGCAATTTTATACCCCAATGAATGCGTTTTTGTGTAATTAAATGTTGAGTTGTTTATTTTTTTTCGTATTTCAGAACTTTTTCAATATACTTTGATAAATACCTGCTTCAATACCACTATGGGATGCTTGTGTCTTAATTCACTCAAATGATTCTTCACCTCCTTAAATAATCGCCTATTTCTACATGAGGTTAAAAATTCTTTTATAATTTTCACTGATTTCTTACCAAAATCATGATCAATATTTCTGGTATATAAATTACATATCGAAGCAATTTTTTTTGCCAGATTGTTACATTCTGTAGTTATTTTATCGATCTGATGATGATTACGATGAAAACTGTGTGGTTGTAAATATTTCTGATGATCTTCATTTAAAATTCGGAAAATGTCACTTTGAAATATATTTGACATTTTGAATGCCCTTTAATTTATAACCAATGAAATTTTGGAAAATCTTCGAACTTCGGTTCGGCGCTAGTGCTCCAATTGTTCAATACATTAATTTTCCCCCATTAATTTTGGTGTATTTGAATAAATAATATGATTATCAAAATTTTGACCATCTACCCTTCCCTACAAAAGTTTGTAGTGTACTATGGTTACAAACAATTTACTAAAGACTTTGTAACAATAGTAGGAGCAGTAGAAAAAATTGCAGAATCTTATTTTATTAAAAAAAACATTTTGTAAATGTTAAGACATTAAGTAACATCCGGATTATAAATTATAAATCTACAAGCTGTCACCAATTTTTGAACAATTACAAAATGTATCTTAGGTTATGCAATATTACTTTTCCGCCCAACCTACCTAATATGCGAGAAAAGTATTGGTTTACCCCAAAAAAATTTGAATTTTGAAAATTTTTTTGAGTTATTTTTACGTTTTCCATCAACAACAACACGAAAAAAAGGTTTTTAGAAAAAAAATCCTGTGTGTATGTCGTCGTCGTCGTCGGCCACTTTTCCGTACATGTCTTGTTAGCACGATACAGCCTCCGGAGTGCAATAAGTCACCAATTTTATGATGGAATATTGTTAAGGACATGTCGCAAATGAACTCTATTGATTTTCAGCTCACCAGAGCCAGTACAACGGGTGCTATGGTACTTGAAGTACGACATTTTGTCATTTTTTGAGAAATTTCAGTTTGTTAGCACGATACAGCCTCCGGAGTTCAACAAGTCACCAATTTTATGATTGAACATTATCCAGGACATCTCATTGATGAACCCTATTGATTTTCAGCTCACCAGAGCCAATACAACATGTGCTACAGTACTTTAAGTACGATATTTTTGGAGAAGTTTCAGTTTGTTAGCATGATACAGCCTCCGGAGTATATACAAGTGACCAATTTTATGATTGGATATTATTCAGAGCGTCTCACATATGAACCCTATTGGTATTTAGCTCAATAAAGCCAGTACAACGGGCGCTATGGGACTTGTAGTACCAAATTTTTGTAATTTTTGGAGAATTTTCAGTTTATTAGCACGATACAGCCTCCAGAGAGTCTATGATTGATCAATTTTATGATTGAATATTGTTCAAGGTGTCTCACAGATGTCCCATATTGATTTTCAGTTGACTAGAGCGAGTACAGCGGGTCCTATAAATCCAGATATACTAGATTTTTGGTTATTTTTGGAGAAATTTCTGTTTGTTAGCAAGATACATCCCCCGAAATGTATACAAGTAACAATTTTATGATAGAATATTGTTCAGGGCCACAGATGCGGAAAAGTTAGTTTTAATTTTTAAAACCGTTTATTTTTTCTCTTTATTTGTTTTTTGATGTTTTAATTGAAATGTAATAGTTTCAGAATGTGTTTGTATATAATAGCACTTTATTGTTTACCTATAGATAGTGATGAATTTTTTAAATTTGGTTCCCTTGAAATATGATACAAGACATTAGATAGCAAGTTAATAAACATACAGGTTGTTTATAATGTTTATAAAATTCGTTACAGTTTTCTTTCCGTCAACCAATTTCTTGCAGTCTTCATGCTCGCAGGATCTGAATGACCCGACTCTTCTCGGTATTTTTTCTGCCTAGTTTATTCCAATCTATTCGATTGCATCCTTTCTGGAATCAGTGACGCAATCGCATTGATATTCTTCATCATCATATTACTAGTTCAATTCTTTATTGGTAAATCCACAGATTAATTGCAATCCGACAGAATAATTTGGTATAAATACCCTACAATAGTGTCAAAGCAGTTAGAAACAGCTGTAACAATGTAGTAAAATATGTATATGTGATTTTATTATTTATGTTAGACATATACAAGCTTATAAAATTGCATTATTTTTATGTTTTAGGACCTAAACCTCTCAACATTTTTCTTAAAGCTATTCCTTACCGATTAGCCTTCGGTATTATAGCTGCTTTTTTGGTATATATAACGCCAATTCTAGTACCTGACGCTTCGAACGGCTTACCATTCTTGTACGTAGTTTTCTTAATAAGCTGCTATGCGCTTCACCAGGTAAGGTAATACTCACTATTTTTATTTTTATTGAATTGATTCTAATGAAATATCTTGACAACATTTGAAATATATTTCGTTCACTATGATTAATTCTTCAATGTTAAATACACTTTCTAGTGGTACAATGTGTGCATATTTGACATAACGGGAGGATACTATTTATTTTTTTAACAAATAAAACAAATCACTGGAATGTTCTAATTTTTATTTATTTAAAATAATTGCTATTTTTAGGTATGTGTATATTGTATGTTTGTCGCATTAATGGCTTTTTTTGCTAAAGTTAGTGACTCGTCAGTAGGTGGGACTTACATGACTTTACTAAATACTGTGACGAACCTAGGTGGTAATTGGCCGACTATTCTGGCGCTTTACTTCGTCGATCCATTAACATGGAAACAATGTCAAGGAGGAACAGAAAGTATAGATAACGCATGTAGGACCGTTATAGAAAAAGATGTAAGTAAATAAATCTGTGAAAACATTAAAATTAATATATAAAAATAATGAGATGTTTCTTATTTAACATGCTATTATAGTTACAATGAAAATACAGTCCAAAAATGTTATCTTTGTTGAGCTATAAATCGATTCCAATTTTTTTCATGAATTTTTGTTTTTAATCAGTATTTTTCTTATACAAAGGTAACAATATTAACTAATCTAAGAACTATCCACAGCATAATTAATGATATACTACGGGGTTCGGCAGTGAACCGGGTAGATTTAGATATTGCGTGACGACCACCAGTCGTCTGGAGAGGGGTGGAGGACTAGACCTTAGGCATCCAGACAGCCAGTATTTTTAGTTGCAATGTTGAGTTAGAAGGAATTTTGCGGGGAATTCCAATTGTTTCTGGGTGATCTTGTACCTTCAGCGAACACCATCAACATTTGGGTAACTACTTTCAAAGAAACTGCTAGTGTTACTAAGAAACGATGTGGTAGTGTAAGGATAGCTCGTACTCCTGAGAATGTTGTTGGGTGCGTGAAGCTGTAACAAGAAGTCCACAGAAATCTGATAGAGCTTGGTCTCAGTGACCGAACCACAAGAAGGATTCTGAAGAATGATCTTCTTATACGTTTAAACTACGGGTAGTTTAAGCTCTCAAACCTCAACACTTCATTAACCGAGTACGCTTTTGTCGACAGATGTTAAACGTTATTGGTCAAGATGGAGAGCTGATCGATAATTTATGTATGAGTGATGAGGCACACTTCTCAGTGGGTACGTTAATAAACATATCTTTCGTTTTGGTGTGACAATAACCATGTAATCTTCATGAAAAGCTCTCCATTCACAAAAGGTGACTGTGTGGTGCGCAATGCCCTCTCAAGGTGTGGCTGGTCCTCAGTTTTTCGAAAGTGAAAAGGGCAACACTGTAATAGTAAACTCTGAACGTTGTGCTGACTTGTTGGATAACCTGCTCTTGAGGAATATGTGAATGAGGAGACATTATTCCAGTAAAATGGTGCTACTAGCCACACTGCTAATATTTCGATGGACTCGCTGAAATTGGCATTTCCTGGTCGCTTAATTAGTAGAAACGGCGATATTCCTTGGTCTGCCTGTTCATCAGAATTGGCTTTTTTGTGTGGGTTATTTAAAGTTTAAGTATTTTGAAGTATATGCAACAGGATATACTACAATGCTACGCAGAGTCATGGAAACCTTCACCAAAAGATTTTAAGAATGTCTTAAAACGAAGGACGTCATCTCACAGATGTATGTATTTATGTGGGAGAACTGAAAATAACGGAAAAAACCTTCCGATATTCCAACTTCTTTTGGGGTAAACCAATATTTTTCTCGCATATTAGATAAGTTGGGCGGAAAAGTAATACATTCTGTAAAACCCTCCTTCCTCATATTTTAAGAATATGTCTTGATTTTTCAAAGAAGCAGCTTATTCAAATGACCAACTCTCATACCACCACTTTGGTAGTCTACTGGTATTCAGTCTCTATTTCTTTACGATTTTTACTAGTCCATCCTTTCCGTTCTGTCTTGAAGCGTTTTGCCTGTGATTGAATGTAATGTTCTCTTCTCGATCATTCTTGACATAATAATATGGACCAACCATGTTAAATATTTATTGACGGAGGTACAATGCGAGATACATAAATACAGCAGGATGCCGCTAATAAGGCCGAAAAGCAAGCATTTGACGAAGAAAGTTCTGTTGTATTGTTTTGTGTTTTTGTTCATTTTTGTATTATTTTTAATAGCTATTAAAACATTTGACAATCAATATATCAGGTTTTGTTAGCAGAAAACTTATAAAAACAATAAATTGTAATACTTATTTGTGCAAACACATTAACATCTAACAATTCACTTTCCCTACTTAATAAAAAAATCTAAGTGATTTTTGTAAGCTGTCGAGGGACATAGTTAAAAATTGCAGAGAACACAATTAAAAATGAAAGTAATTTCGGTACCTAATATAATGATAAAACTGATATCCTTCACTATTCAAAATAGAAATATTTCCATTACTTGTAGAACACATCAAAGACCGAGTTGCCTAGTATGGCCATATTATGCAATTATTAAGATTGATTTTGAAAAATTATTTTAATATCCACATTAATTCAACAAAAATGAAATTTAATATACCTGAAAAAAAAATATAACATTTTTACATCAGTGATTATAGGATAGCATTCATATACTTACTATCAAAAGTGCTATATTTATTTGTATATAGTGCTTGGATTTTTTAAATAGGTAAACTGATAGGGTGACTGCTAGTGTCTGCTACTATCCACATTTTTAACTTTAACCATTGAGTATTAATACTCAATGTTTTCACTAATTTTTATTGACCACTAGTCGTCGCTAGCATGTTAAACAACTAATGCGTTTACTTATCCTATATCGGGGACCTATAAATCCGACTTATTTTGAGTGGCTGACTACTAATGGAAGTTCACATTTTCAAATAAAAAGTCGGTACAATTTTCTATAATAGTTCTCAGCAAAAAAGTTCCAATTTTATGATAAACACTATTTTTTAAAACCATTTATAAAATATTAACATGTATTTTAAGATATGAATTTTTAAAATTGATGTACCAAAAAGTAACCACTACGGCACATCATCCTATTTTATTAATTTTAAGGATTTCCGTTTTTGTATTATACCTACATAGTTATTTCTTTTGTTCTTTATAAGTAGTGTAATGCTGTGGATTCATGTGTTTTTTTTTTATAATATTCGCAATACTTCCCAAAAAACTCAAAACCCTTTACTGTCAATGTTAAGAATACACTAATAGGTATATTTTCTGTAAAATATTTTATAAAACATTTTAAGAATAATTGTCATTCAAAACAGAAGTATATAAGTCATATGTCATCTAAAATTGTTCACTTCACTTTTTTTAATTAGTTTAATTAATTCGGAACGGCACCGACTAATTTAAACCTTTCTGTATCTCTGTATCTGTAAGAATTTGAATGGTGGGTGACCACACAGCACTTAGGTCGCAACTGGCCCATTGTGCATCCTTCTGAGGTTCAGACTTCCTTCTAGCTCATCATCCAGCCTACTTGTTTGAAGTAGGCGATAACGTCGCTTGAAGTAAGTTCCCTCATACTGGCGTATGTTAGCTTGTGCTCACTGAATACAAAAAACCTAAATTGAGAGAGGGTCAGACATTCGCAAAGAATGTGTTCGACAGTCTCATCTTCTTGTTCACATCCTCTACAAAGTCTGTGAATGTGTTCTCGTAGGTGGCAGTGACCAGTCAGAATACCCGTGGCTGTTCGTAGGTTCTGCCTGTTCATAGTCTCGTATTTTTTGGCTACTTTGCTGTCTGGATATGGTAACAGTTCCTTGGCGAGCCTGCAGCCTTTTGCGTCGTCCCATCTATCCTTAAACTTATTAAGGGAGTGTTCCTTTAATAGGTCAGCCATCGCTGACGCTGATAGACCAATGAAAGTCCCGGGTCCCAAGAGTTTATGGGAAGCTGCTTTCCTGGCTAGTGAATCTGCAATATGGTTTCCTTTCGATTTCTCGTGGCCCTTAATCCAGTCTAAAGTGACCGTGTTGTTGTTACGTCGTGTCGTGTCGATTAATGCCATATGACATTCTAGTACTAGGCATGATGTAATGCGTGGTCTGTTCAGGGCTAGTAGTGTTTGCCTACTATCCGTAAGGATGTAAATATTATTACCTGTGGTGTTCCTTTTGGTAATCTCTTTTGCAGCGATGCAGATAGCAGTGAGCTCTGTTTGAGCAACACTTGCATTGCAGCCCATTGCCCATTTTAAGTTTAGATTCAGGGGTGTGGAAAAAATTCCACATCCTGAGCCTACATTGGTTTTACACTCATCTTTGAAGATGCGGATTGCACCTTCTTCCAATGGGTCTTGTGCGTTATTTTTAAAGATTACCTTGTAGAACCTGTGAAAGGCATAGCGCGCCTGCAGCAGTGGGCCCCTGAGGGCCTCATGTCACAAGTTACGTCTCAGTTTACCGGATCCTACATCAGGTTGTATACCGGTAGAGCGTAGACGTGTTATGGTATTCAAAACAACCTCCTTGATGTGTATGTCAAGGGGTGTGAGACCAAGGATTACCTCCATAGCTCTTGTTGGTGTGGTTTTCATGCCTCCTGTTGTGTTGAGGCATGCTGTTCTTTGGATTTGATTCATTTTTCGGACGACTGTCAGATGGTTTGCTCTAACTCCCCAGGCAATCGCGTCGTACGTCAGCATAAGTCTGATGATGGCAGTGTAGATCCAGGTAGTGACCCTAGGTGACAGTCCCTAAGTACGGCCAATGGTTCTGCGACACTTTTCATAAGAAATATATGCTTTTTTAACTGTGCTTTCTAAATGAGAGTTACACGTTAACTTACTGTCGAAGGTGACTCCTAAATATTTCACCTCTGAAGAAAAGTTAAGTTTGGTATTTAGGAGCTTTGGGGCTTGATGTACTACAAGCTTCCTTTTTTTCGTGAAAAGAACCATCTCCGTCTTTTTTAGATTTATTGACAGTGCACCATTGTTCTATGATATTGAGGGCCTCTGCCTCTTGCATTAAAGCGCAGAATGTCTCTTCGAATATTCCTGTTAGCAGAATCACTAGGTCATCTGCATATGCTATTGTGTAGAAGTTGCTATCGTTGAGGCGGCTGACAAACCAAGGAGTCCAAGACCATGCTCCACAGTAGTGGCGAGAGTACCCCTCCCCGTAGGCAACCTTGTACAACCAAGCCTCTGATGGTTACATCGTCTAAACTGATTTTTATATGTTATATATCCAGCCATTTATGGTTTGGGGGATATTCTTGTTAGTAAGTGCGTTTGTTATTTTGGGAAACGTGGTTTTATCAAACGCACCTGCTATGTCTATGAATACACTCAGGGTCGACTCTTTTTTTCCAGCGATCTCTTGATGTGGCCCGCCACGAGATAAAGAGCCGAATCGGTAGATTTCCCTGGAGTGTATGCATGTTGATTTGGTTGCAGTGGATTTTGTGTTATCATTACATCTCTTATGTATCGTTCGTACAGCCTCTCCAAAGTCTTCATTGGAATTGATGTGAGGTTAATGGGTCGATATGCTTTTGGAATGGAATGGTCCATTTTTCCTGGTTTTGGTATGAACACAACATTGACTTCTCTCCAACCTTTTGGAATATACCTCAATGCCAGTGCTGAGGATTTCCACCAGGTGCGGCATTAAGTCATCCAGGCCCCACTGAAGTAGAGCTGGATAGATGCCGTCCGTTCCTTGAGATTTAAAGGGGGAGAAGCCAGAGATGGCCGCGTCGATGTCGCGATATACGTCAGTCATCGTCCGTCGGGTAGTGATTCTCCTCTTCCTCCCAGGTTGCCTTGTTTGTGGTTCTGGAGTCAGGGAACTGAGTTGACATTAATAATTTAAATTTTTGCCCGCCATAGCTCCCTCTCACTTTCAGACCTCGCATTTTAATGTTGACCACACGTAGCCATCAAGGCGTTTATAGGAGGGGGCCGGTCCATTTCTGTTATTACGTCAATGGTCATTCTTAAAAGATGTCTCTACTGCGTATGTCATAATGGGCCTAACGCACGTTTCTCTCCATATTATATCTCGAAGGAATCCCTATATCCTGGTTGCTACTGTTGTTTGTGCTTTTACTTCTTGTTTCAGGTTCCTATTGCTTGTAATGTTAATCCCTAGATACTTGCAAAACATAACCTGCTCTAAGATCCGCCAATTTACATCTTCTGGACTCTATAGATGTTGTCATAGACTGTTTTTTGTTTCGATATGATGATGTATTTGCTTGCGACTGTTTCAAACCTATATAGTAGTTTTTGTAGATTGTCCTCATCCTCCGATATTACAACCACATAATATCAGCGTTGCAGATTATCTTAAATTCTTGTTTTCCCATTCTGTATTCTCTACCTGTAGTTTTTACTTCTTTTATGACTTCATCCATGATGACGTTAAAGAGGATTGAACTGACGCTATGGCCTTGTCTGATCCCTACATATGTGCTGTTTCCACTGTTCATGTCTCGAATGTCTCTATAACTCATATAAATAAATAGTTATCAACAATTTTAACATTAAAAACTCATTATATTTGATTTGTATATTAATTTTGATTTTATCGGTGGTCGTATTTAATTCCTTTTCATTTTATTTTTTCAGCTTTGTACGAGTAAAGGAGGTAAATGTATTACTATCGTAGATGGTTTTTACATAGAAACTATTATTTGTATTGCAATCGGTTGTATGTGGTACTGGCAAGGAGCAAAGAAAGTTGAACAGATTCAACTTTTGGATGAAAGTGCTTGGAAGATCAGAAATAAAAAAACAGTCATACATTAGTTGTATTTAACAAATTGCTAGGAAAATTGTAATATATTATTTTAATTTATTAATTTTACAGGCTACGAATCAGGGTATTTGAAAATCGGTTCAATTGATTTAAACAATATATTTTTTTCAATTATAATTTCCAGCATTTCATTTTCTGATACTTGGTCTGTGAGTGGTTTTGGTGATAGGGGGTGGGGTGTTAATTTTATTTCGACTATTTTGGAAATGGTCAAATATTTGGGTTGTAAAATTTGCAGAATTAATTTTTTTTTGGACAAACTAATGATTTAATCATGTAAACTTGGTAGAAAGGGTTCTAATTTTGGTTGATGGCATTTTGATTTTTTTGAAAAATATAAATGGAAATGATAACTGAATATATTTCTATAAATTTGCATACCATAATCCGAAGTGCATATCACCCTTCATATGCATAATAATCATAAAATGAAATATTAAATAGTTATATTTGTAGTAACCTTAAATTATTTAACCCTTAAATACCATGCCTCAAAAAGTTACATTTATGACATGGATGGGTCAAATTTGACCCTTAGTTTTTTTTTAAATAAAAAATGGTGTATTTTCAATGTATTCGTACCTAGTTTATGTTTACACATTTGCTTTCGTATAACAAAAAAGAAATAACCCAAAAAGTCTGGCGGTTACACGTTTAATAAACATAAAACTAAACATCAAGTCAAATAAACATAGTAATAATTTTTTGAAATTTTCTCAAAAAAAAATTTGTCCATTTGCAGGAATGGGAGGTTGAAGTTCAAGCCTCATAACCCCTCTCTGAAACAGAAGATACCATTTTAAAGCTTTTATGTAAAAGATAACAAACATGTTTTACACCTTACCTCTGAATGCAAATTTCGCACAATATCTTCTTACTGCAATGATGCTTACAAAAAAATATTGTGCATTTGTCGCAGGTCATACTCTCCTTTTTCTGATTTTTTGAATAGGGGCATAACTGACACCTTTTTCTCTTTTTACCTTGTCGTGGCTCTGGATTTGGTACTGGTAATACTTCCTGAATTCCGGAAAATTTTAAAATCATATTGCGAAGCTCTCTCGGCAAACAACTTTCTTGAGCTCTGCGTTTCATGTGGCTTTCAATAAGTTCTTTCCCTAAATTGGTTAAAACGAGCCTTCGTGCCATCGTTTCATTTCGAACCACACTATTAAATATAACGTTAGCATTTACTCCAGCAATGTCCAAAATACGAAACCATATTGTTTGGGGCCATCTTCGAGTTCTTCTGCCAGTTTTATAGCAAGCACATTTTTGGTCTAATGAGTCCACCCCCCCTTTTGTTTCATTATAAAAGTTTATAATTTCGGGCTTTTCATTTACCATTGTATCAGAGTGGTGAATGGTTGATACTAATATTACTGCACGATTCCTTTTTGGGACAGAATATACAAGAGTCTCATTGTTTGTAAATCCAAATATCGCAGATTTAACTGGTCTATCTTTGTGAGGTTGAAACTCCAAAGAGATCTCCCTTTTATTTTTTTTAAAGTTCCAACATATGTAATGTTGTGTTTCTTTAGTTCCTTTATCAGTTCTATAGACGAGAACCAATTATCAGCTGTAAGGTTCCTATTTGTTCCCGATATCGGTGGGATAAGTTTCAAAACATCCAGTGTGGGGATAGCTAACTTTCTTGGGTTCATATTATGAGTATCTTTGCCAGTGTATATAAAAGCATTTAACAGATAGTGTGTTTTAGCATCCACTAAACATTGCATTTTTATACCGTACTTATCGGGCTTATTTTTTAGGTACATACGGAATTTACACCTTCCTCTAAACGCTATAAGCATTTCATCGATAGTGAGATATTCCCCGCAGCTGTAATTAGACTGACAGTTAGTGATAAACATTTTAAAAATATTGGAAATAGCTGCTAGTTTGTCTCCATTTATAATACGTCCTGGTCGTGTTTCTAAATCATCAAAACAAAGACATGAAAGTAAAAATTAAAAGCGGTTCAAAGACATTGTCGCACGAAATATATCACGACCGGTACCATTGGCAGCAAATAACGATCTCAAATCTTCATTATTCGATTTGAAAACCCCTGCTAAATATAATAAACCCAAGAAGGCTTTGAATTCAACAATATCCAAATGACTGGTATATTGACATGACAGATTGTGCAAGTTATACCTAGCGGCCATGTTAGTTATTCTTTCATTAGTCGTTTCGAGTATTTCCTGCAAGATGTCATCACTAATAATACATTCCCAAGCTTGAATTGGTTTTTCAGGCATTGTATCTCGCGCTTTTCAAATAATCCCAGGCAGATGGTTAATTAAATTATGCTTGCGAGTACGAGAAGATGCAGGAGGATTTTTTGCTCACTTGAATCTGTTTCTACCATAGAAGTAATTTCTGGAACCAGAAGTATCCTCTTGATCATCCGATGCTTCACTATCAGTGCCTCTTCCTGTATGTACATATATTTCGTCACTATCATCGCATTCTTCTTCCGTATCGGTTTAATGGTCACTGTGTTCACTACCATTATCCGAAAACTCATTGTCACTGTCTAGACCATAAGACATTATATTTTGTGCCTCATCTTAAAGTTCACTTTGTTTCGAAGGTCGCTTGTCGTTACTGCATCCCGCCATTTTCAATCGCTCGTACAAAACAATTTACCGACACTTATACCTTAAGCGGGTCAAATCTGACTCTACGCCCACGTATCTCTGCGAACGTTCAACGTAAACTAACCTTGCTTCCGGAAATGAATAAATGGCTTGTCGGTCGAAGATTACCTGGAAGCGCACGGACCGCCTACTATGCCTTAGTAGCAAAATCTGCCGTCAAAAATGTGTAGGGTCAAATTTGACCTCTCCATGGTATTTACGGGTTAATTAAATATAGATTTCGAGATAACCAAATATTGATTTGACAACTGGTTTTTCTTTAACAACTCTTTAAAAACTGTGCGGCATTAGAATTTATAATCTATTTTAATACTAAATTTTTCATTAAAATAACGAAACAAATGAACTCCCACCATCTTCGTCAATGTCATCATCCCCGTTATCAACATTTCTGATCAATGGTTTAGTTTATCTATGAAATAATTACACTTTAATTCCATTTCCTAGACCAGCAGTTCCCAAAGTGTGGGTTGTGGGAACAAATTAAACACTTAACACTCTTAAAATGTTTTCTCCTCTGAATTGTAAAGAAAATTTAATGGAAGCATAGAAGAAGAACTGCTCTTTACAAGTCGTTGCTGTCAATAACAGGAGAAGATATTTTTAATTGTCTCCATGATTTTGTAACAGAAAATGAAATACAATGGTCAGTGTGTAGAACTGAAGACTGACGGCGCTCATGCTATATCTGGGGCTTACATAGGTTTGAATTCCAGAGTGAGGGCTATCATTCATTCGTTTGGGTTGTGCTCAACAGCCCGAGCACTTGACCTAATTCATTGTACAATTCCCAATATTATCTACTTCCACTCCAAAAGTTTCGTGTCCTCGATATAGGCCACTAGCTTATTTGGGGCAATTTTGAGTAGCTCTTGTGATTGTATTGTTTTCTTTCCAAAATGATTCTGCCCGAGTCCTTGTAAGTTCTTATATAAGCAGAGTATATGAATAGGTGTTTCATTCCTTAGTTTGCATTTCCTACAGATAGGCTCACGGATTTTTCTCATTTTGTATAAATGTTTCCTTACGATACAGTGTCCAGTAACCAACTCGGTAACTGCCTTCAAGTGTCTGAGGAAGATCTATAAGGGCTTCTATTGATGACGTCCCCATGCTGTTCATTGCCTCGGTAATACCGAGTAGAGCTTGTCTTTGGAATGTAGGTAATTTAATCTCTACTAAGGACACTTCTGTCCTCCACCAGACTATCGTTCCATAGGATCGTTGGCTTAAACACTGTTTAGTAAAGCCAGTGTACCACCTCAGGTCATATTCCCCAGGTTTTGCTCATAACTCTTCTGCATTGCGAGAACAACCTGGTTGCCATGGTAGTCGTTTTTTCCAGGTGTGTCCTCCAATTCAATTTAGAATCGAGTGACACTCCCAGATATTTCACCTCTTTGGATATTTCTAGTTTTTCTCCGAACAGTTGCACTCTGTCCTGCGGAAGAGCTCTTGTATTCGTAAAAGCAACTAGTTTGGTTTTCTTTGGGTTGACTGTAAAGTCCTCTTTAAGGCACCAATTCGTAGTGCTTCTTGTAAGACATTCGCGAATATCTCCGGGAATTTCCCCTTGGTGACAATCATTAGGTCGACCGGGAAGCCCTGCGTCCGTATGCCTTGATCATTTAGCCTGCAGATCAAGTCATCCACAATAGTTGTGAAAGTAATCCACCTTGAGGACACCCTTTAGTTGTATCATGCATGTGTGCCTATATTCTCCTATGCTCTAGCATGGATCTTATCCATCTGCATGTGGTATTGTTCATCCCCCTTTTTACGGGGGACCCTGTCAGTGACACCTTGCTTGTCCTCACGGAATTCCCTCCAGGATCTCTTCTTTGATTCTTTTATTTTTTTATTATATGCACCTAGTTTAGCCTTATATGCTCCCCAGTTGCCCATTTTTTCGCTTTGTTAAAAACACGTCTTGTTTCTTTCCTCAATGTTGTCAGGTCTTTATTCCACCAGACGGCTTGTCTGGAAGATCAACTCTTCCTTATCGGACAGTTATTGTGATAGGAAGTCACTATAGTCTGTTGCAACCATGCAGTTGTTCCTTCTAACTACTCGGTAGTTTTAGGTCTGCCTAGGTGTGTGCGGATTTTAGAAAGCATATCCTCTTTGTAAGATCCCCAATTGGTACTCTTAAGATCCCTGAATGTTCTAATAGTCGATTTTTCTTTATATATTTCGAAGTATATTAGTGCATGGTCAGACAGAGACGGTTCAACCAATACATGCCAATACCTTATCGTCTCCCCGACTCGTAGAGTTCAGAGAGTTACATATATTGATGATTCCCCCTTCAATGTTCTAAATGTTGGCGTCAGATAGTTTCTTACCTCTAGTGTTGTTGTCCTTGCTGCGCCAGCTGAAGTGGTGTGCGTTGGTATCAGCTCCTACAACAACATCCAGTTTGTATCGTCTGGCGTAGTCCATCAGGTTCTCCGTGTTAGCCCCCGGTAACGGTTCTTCTGAGTCGATGGGAAGATAAAGATACACTATTATTGTCTCAACTACCCCCCCATCTTTTTCAAGTCTAATCTTTGCTGCTACCATGTCACACGTACAAAGTTCCATGACTAGCATCAAATTATATTTAGATCTGTAACCGTTACAAGTTCCTACTTTAGTACAGTTAGTTCCCATTATCAGTCACATTTTCCTAATATTTAGCCCCACCTTTGTTCATCCAAGGTCCTTGGATCAGAACGATGTCTATGTTATCGGCCACAACCCTTTGATGTAGAACAGCCGTGGCCGTCTTTTGTGTTGCAAGTAGCACCTTAAATATCCTAAGAGGCCGTTGGTCCAGCTACTTGATGAGTCCCTGTTTCCTCTTCGGTCAGGTTTTCCGAGGCCTTAAAGCTGACTCGCTGGAATAAATAGTAAGGTCTCCATTGAGGCCGGACTATTTCCTTCATTAACCCCACATCCATCCGGAGACTCACATGCAGTCCCATATATGATGATTTGGAGCCAAGGATCATCAACCTTCAACCTTAGGTTTTGTTTTTCGAGTCTCTTTAGCCCCGCTTTCAGTTCCTCTTTTATAGTCTCTGGAAGTAGGGTGAGGACTCGTTGCTGTTTTGGAAGTTCGTCACTGATGATGAGCTCCCAGTTTGTTTTGCTTGCCAAATAGTCCCTCGTTATGTTGAAGGTTTCCTCATTGGCACATATCAGCCCAGAGTGAGGGCAATTACTCCTTCTGTTAAGTGGATTCACTGTAGCTTGCAAAGCACTTGCAGTTAAAGGTTTGAATGAATGCCTGAGAGAACCCTTGATGATGCAGTGAAAATTGTGAATTTCATTAAGTCAAGGCCTAAACAATCCTGACTGTTTGCTATTCTATGCGATGAAATGGGAAGTGAGCAGAAGGCACTTCTGCTTCAGTCTGAAGTATGGTTCTCAAGAGGAAAAGTGTCGTCAAGATTGTTTGAGCTTCAGGATGAACTGCGATTGTTTTTTTGGAGGATGATGGTGGGGAAAAAAATGTAACCAAATTTTTGGAAATGTTACATGATGAAAACTGGCTAACACAATTTGCATATTTAAGTGATGTGTTCAGGACCCTAAACATTCTTAATTTGACGTTACAAGGGAAGTACATCCAAGATAAAATCGATGCAAACATTGACAAAGATGGACTAACAAAGTAAAACAGTGTTTTGATGCTTTCTCACTCCTCAACGACTTTTTGATGATCTGCGCCTGAAGTTGTCAATATTCAATCCAGATAATATAGTCTTGTGAATAGTAAACATCAACTTCACAAGTCTCATTAATTTTATGTTTCTGAAATAAAAGGGTTTTTTGGACTAAATATTGTGTCTCCAACTATATCACCGTCGCCATTTTCATTTAGAGGTATGTCTACCTCTCAGTAGACTATTTATATAATAATAATATTAGTTATAATTATTATTATTAATATTATGTAACATGTGGGGCAGGGTAAAAAATTCTGAATGAAGGTGGGTCCCCGGACAAAAAGTTTGGGAACTGCTGTCCTAGACAGTTATATTTTCATCTGAAATTATCTATCCATCTTTTGTTACACGTTGAGTGGAAGTTATAATATTAATTCCTAAGATCTAGCAAAAAATTAGTTAAAATATACAGGGCGTTTCATTATTAATTGGAAATATTTTAACTGTTAAATCTTGAGCTCAAAATATTAAGATTCAACTCAAATCGCTTAGATAAAATGTGGTTCCGTTTTATTTAAAAAACTATTTCCGCCCAGTACTTTGAAACTATTTGACATATACTTGGCGGGAAGTGTGGACACTGTACACCCTACTAAATTATGTTGAATAAACTTTTCTGGCTACAATTACAGGGGTAACTTGACTGGTTGGCTACTAACAAATTCTACGCCACTGTCACTTGCCCTTGTCATACGCCTCTGCTTGTAGCCAGAAACGTTTATTTAACATAATTTCTTAGGTTATACAGTAACACAAATAGTTTTTAAATTTTTAACTCGGTGAGGAGTCACATAAGTGATTTAGGTTAAATCTTAATATATTTAGCTCAAGATTCAACAGTTAAAATAATATTTACAATTATTAATGAAACACCCTTTATAAGTCGTTCATATGCTATATATTTTTCCAGATCTGGATATTAAAGTTACATTTTCTATGTATATAACAATTTAAAAGGTAATTTATATGTTGCTAAAGTTATTAAAATATTTTAGTTATTGTTGATAATAATTTATTGTGATTGGCAAAAAGTGTAATTCAATGTTCGAGTGAATTATTTTGTAAATATATTTTTTTAACATCAGGTTGTGAAACTTATATCGGAGTTTTATTTCTATTCACTCCCAATCCTTTAATCACAGGGGTTAAAAAATATTGTTACACAGCTTGGATAAATTAAAAACAAGATCTTCTTCTTCTTCAGGTGTCATCTCCATTTAATGAAGGTTGGCGACAATTTCGGCATACTTATCAGGGTTGCCAGCTCTAGGGAATATTCCTTAGGTGTAGGCAATTTTATGGCTCTATAGGGAAAAGGGAATTCTATTCTTTTTGATGCCCAATCTAGGGAATTTTCAAATCAGGACGTCTGCAGAGACTTACTTATTTACAATATAGTTTTAAAAGGCACACAGAATTTTCGGGTATTTGTTAATGTTAAGCCTCATAAAAGTTTACAGCTTTCGCAAACTGGATGGTTTTCTTTCTCTTCTAAGCGTTGTAAAGAGAATTATTGAACAATATGACGCTTTAAAACTACATTTTACGGAAGAGGCTTTCACGCAAAAAATAGGATCAGCCCAAAATATATTAACTATACTTGAAGATCCTTCAGTAAAACTATATTTATATTTTTTGGAGTTCGTGTTACCATTTTTTAACGACTTAACGGTGGAAATGCAGTCTGGAGGTGTTAAAATTCATAAACTGTATAAAAAATAGTTTTGAGAACTCTTCTCGACTGTTATTTAGATAAATAATATTTAGACAAAACACTAATAGAAAAACTGGAATGTAGAAATCCGGGTTGTTTTGTTGAACTGGAAAATGTCTATTAAGGTACATGTATCACTATAGTGCCATAGCAAATAACGCACATGAACTAAATGAAGAAGCGATTCTTCAATTTAGAAAGTGCTGTTTAGAATTTCTAATTGAAGGCTGTTCTCAAATTTATAAAAGATTTGACAAAAAAATAAAAGTACCAAAATTTTGAAGCAACTTTCAATAATCTCACCAGATGCCGTCATATCGAAAAAATACAATTCAATTGCTCCCTTGGCGCCAAACTCTTTTGGAAGAAGTCACTTAGACGAAATAGATCGCGAGTGGCGTTTATTAACAAATTTTGATTTTCAAAACTCAAGCGCTACTGTGGAAAGAATTTTATCCCAAATCAATTTAAATAAAACAAAAATACGAAATAAGCTCTCTCCGGATACACTATGTGGGATTTTGCACACTAAAAGTTTATTAAAGTCTAGCAATTGTTTTAATTTAGGTATTGTGCCGGATATGTTGAGAAAACTCACATCAGAAGTTTTATATAAAGAATATAAATAAAAATAGTTTGTAGAGTTTCTTAGAAAACAACATGTTTTATTGATTAAAGAAAGTGGTTTGTTTGTGAAATGTTTAGAATAAAACAGTGTTTTTTATTCCTTAAGAGGGGGTTAACCTTATTTGGGATTGATGTAAAACTTTGTAAAACAAGGAATGGCAAAAATCATATTACTGGGACCTCGATAAAAAAAATCGAGATTTTTTTCATTTTCTGCTTGTGAAAGGTGTGTGCGGATTTTAGAAAGCATATCCTCTTTGTAAGATCCCCAATTGGTACTCTTAAGATCCCTGAATGTTCTAATAGTCGATTTTTCTTTATATATTTCGAAGTATATCAGTGCATGGTCAGACAGAGACGGTTCAACCAATACATGCCAATACCTTATCGTCTCCCCGACTCGTAGAGTTCAGAGAGTTACATATATTGATGATTCCCCCTTCAATGTTCTAAATGTTGGCGTTAGATAGTTTCTTACCTCTAGTGTTGTTGTCCTTGCTGCGCCAGCTGAAGTGGTGTGCGTTGGTATCAGCTCCTACAACAACATCCAGTTTGTATCGTCTGGCGTAGTCCATCAGGTTCTCCGTGTTAGCCCCCGGTAACGGTTCTTCTGAGTCGATGGGAAGATAAAGATACACTATTATTGTCTCAACTACCCCCCCATCTTTTTCAAGTCTAATCTTTGCTGCTACCATGTCACACGTACAAAGTTCCATGACTAGCATCAAATTATATTTAGATCTGTAACCGTTACAAGTTCCTACTTTAGTACAGTTAGTTCCCATTATCAGTCACATTTTCCTAATATTTAGCCCCACCTTTGTTCATCCAAGGTCCTTGGATCAGAACGATGTCTATGTTATCGGCCACAACCCTTTGATGTAGAACAGCCGTGGCCGTCTTTTGTGTTGCAAGTAGCACCTTAAATATCCTAAGAGGCCGTTGGTCCAGCTACTTGATGAGTCCCTGTTTCCTCTTCGGTCAGGTTTTCCGAGGCCTTAAAGCTGACTCGCTGGAATAAATAGTAAGGTCTCCATTGAGGCCGGACTATTTCCTTCATTAACCCCACATCCATCCGGAGACTCACATGCAGTCCCATATATGATGATTTGGAGCCAAGGATCATCAACCTTCAACCTTAGGTTTTGTTTTTCGAGTCTCTTTAGCCCCGCTTTCAGTTCCTCTTTTATAGTCTCTGGAAGTAGGGTGAGGACTCGTTGCTGTTTTGGAAGTTCGTCACTGATGATGAGCTCCCAGTTTGTTTTGCTTGCCAAATAGTCCCTCGTTATGTTGAAGGTTTCCTCATTGGCACATATCAGCCCAGAGTGAGGGCAATTACTCCTTCTGTTAAGTGGATTCACTGTAGCTTGCAAAGCACTTGCAGTTAAAGGTTTGAATGAATGCCTGAGAGAACCCTTGATGATGCAGTGAAAATTGTGAATTTCATTAAGTCAAGGCCTAAACAATCCTGACTGTTTGCTATTCTATGCGATGAAATGGGAAGTGAGCAGAAGGCACTTCTGCTTCAGTCTGAAGTATGGTTCTCAAGAGGAAAAGTGTCGTCAAGATTGTTTGAGCTTCAGGATGAACTGCGATTGTTTTTTTGGAGGATGATGGTGGGGAAAAAAATGTAACCAAATTTTTGGAAATGTTACATGATGAAAACTGGCTAACACAATTTGCATATTTAAGTGATGTGTTCAGGACCCTAAACATTCTTAATTTGACGTTACAAGGGAAGTACATCCAAGATAAAATCGATGCAAACATTGACAAAGATGGACTAACAAAGTAAAACAGTGTTTTGATGCTTTCTCACTCCTCAACGACTTTTTGATGATCTGCGCCTGAAGTTGTCAATATTCAATCCAGATAATATAGTCTTGTGAATAGTAAACATCAACTTCACAAGTCTCATTAATTTTATGTTTCTGAAATAAAAGGGTTTTTTGGACTAAATATTGTGTCTCCAACTATATCACCGTCGCCATTTTCATTTAGAGGTATGTCTACCTCTCAGTAGACTATTTATATAATAATAATATTAGTTATAATTATTATTATTAATATTATATAACATGTGGGGCAGGGTAAAAAATTCTGAATGAAGGTGGGTCCCCGGACAAAAAGTTTGGGAACTGCTGTCCTAGACAGTTATATTTTCATCTGAAATTATCTATCCATCTTTTGTTACACGTTGAGTGGAAGTTATAATATTAATTCCTAAGATCTAGCAAAAAATTAGTTAAAATATACAGGGCGTTTCATTATTAATTGGAAATATTTTAACTGTTAAATCTTGAGCTCAAAATATTAAGATTCAACTCAAATCGCTTAGATAAAATGTGGTTCCGTTTTATTTAAAAAACTATTTCCGCCCAGTACTTTGAAACTATTTGACATATACTTGGCGGGAAGTGTGGACACTGTACACCCTACTAAATTATGTTGAATAAACTTTTCTGGCTACAATTACAGGGGTAACTTGACTGGTTGGCTACTAACAAATTCTACGCCACTGTCACTTGCCCTTGTCATACGCCTCTGCTTGTAGCCAGAAACGTTTATTTAACATAATTTCTTAGGTTATACAGTAACACAAATAGTTTTTAAATTTTTAACTCGGTGAGGAGTCACATAAGTGATTTAGGTTAAATCTTAATATATTTAGCTCAAGATTCAACAGTTAAAATAATATTTACAATTATTAATGAAACACCCTTTATAAGTCGTTCATATGCTATATATTTTTCCAGATCTGGATATTAAAGTTACATTTTCTATGTATATAACAATTTAAAAGGTAATTTATATGTTGCTAAAGTTATTAAAATATTTTAGTTATTGTTGATAATAATTTATTGTGATTGGCAAAAAGTGTAATTCAATGTTCGAGTGAATTATTTTGTAAATATATTTTTTTAACATCAGGTTGTGAAACTTATATCGGAGTTTTATTTCTATTCACTCCCAATCCTTTAATCACAGGGGTTAAAAAATATTGTTACACAGCTTGGATAAATTAAAAACAAGATCTTCTTCTTCTTCAGGTGTCATCTCCATTTAATGAAGGTTGGCGACAATTTCGGCATACTTATCAGGGTTGCCAGCTCTAGGGAATATTCCTTAGGTGTAGGCAATTTTATGGCTCTATAGGGAAAAGGGAATTCTATTCTTTTTGATGCCCAATCTAGGGAATTTTCAAATCAGGACGTCTGCAGAGACTTACTTATTTACAATATAGTTTTAAAAGGCACACAGAATTTTCGGGTATTTGTTAATGTTAAGCCTCATAAAAGTTTACAGCTTTCGCAAACTGGATGGTTTTCTTTCTCTTCTAAGCGTTGTAAAGAGAATTATTGAACAATATGACGCTTTAAAACTACATTTTACGGAAGAGGCTTTCACGCAAAAAATAGGATCAGCCCAAAATATATTAACTATACTTGAAGATCCTTCAGTAAAACTATATTTATATTTTTTGGAGTTCGTGTTACCATTTTTTAACGACTTAACGGTGGAAATGCAGTCTGGAGGTGTTAAAATTCATAAACTGTATAAAAAAATAGTTTTGAGAACTCTTCTCGACTGTTATTTAGATAAATAATATTTAGACAAAACACTAATAGAAAAACTGGAATGTAGAAATCCGGGTTGTTTTGTTGAACTGGAAAATGTCTATTAAGGTACATGTATCACTAGTGCCATAGCAAATAACGCACATGAACTAAATGAAGAAGCGATTCTTCAATTTAGAAAGTGCTGTTTAGAATTTCTAATTGAAGGCTGTTCTCAAATTTATAAAAAAGATTTGACAAAAAAATAAAAGTACCAAAATTTTGAAGCAACTTTCAATAATCTCACCAGATGCCGTCATATCGAAAAAATACAATTCGATTGCTCCCTTGGCGCCAAACTCTTTTGGAAGAAGTCACTTAGACGAAATAGATCGCGAGTGGCGTTTATTAACAAATTTTGATTTTCAAAACTCAAGCGCTACTGTGGAAAGAATTTTATCCCAAATCAATTTAAATAAAACAAAAATACGAAATAAGCTCTCTCCGGATACACTATGTGGGATTTTGCACACTAAAAGTTTATTAAAGTCTAGCAATTGTTTTAATTTAGGTATTGTGCCGGATATGTTGAGAAAACTCACATCAGAAGTTTTATATAAAGAATATAAATAAAAATAGTTTGTAGAGTTTCTTAGAAAACAACATGTTTTATTGATTAAAGAAAGTGGTTTGTTTGTGAAATGTTTAGAATAAAACAGTGTTTTTTATTCCTTAAGAGGGGGTTAACCTTATTAGGGATTGATGTAAAACTTTGTAAAACAAGGAATGGCAAAAATCATATTACTGGGACCTCGATAAAAAAAATCGAGATTTTTTTCATTTTCTGCTTGTGAAAGGTTGGATCTAGGCATCTCTCGGAGTACTTTTTTAATTTTTTGAAAAAAAGTACGAAATATCGGCCATATTCACTATTTTTTATCTCACAAGATATATCGTATTTCGAAAAAGTACTCCGAGAGATGCCTCAATTACACAGTTGTCTTTATTGAAAAATAAAAATTATCGTGATCCATTAATGACTACTAGGTCAAAAATGATTATTGCTGAACCCCTGCAGACACAATTACGGATTATTTTTGATGACTGATTCGAGCGCCCTCGCACCAAATAAGCACTTTTACATAGATACTATGAATTATTGAATAAACCGTAATTTCATTCATAAAAACCAAAAATAGCACTGAAGCTATTCCAAAAATTTCAGCACGTGTGATGATGTCAATCGAAATTGCAAAAGGGATTCGTTGCATTCTCGAATAAGATTAGGTATAATATTAAATAGGCGATAAAAATGTAAACATTTTTTGCGAACGGCGGCGGCGAGAGTGATGGACAAAGAACCGGTTAGATATGCATGTATAACAGACGACAGAAAGCTAGTTAGTTTGCAATTGCATTCAGATGGTGACACTTACTAGTTTGTGATATTGTGTTCAAGCATGTCGAGTTCAAATTATCGAACTGGCGATAAACATCGTAAAATACTTTCTGTTAGGAAATTGTCAGTAAAAAAAGGATTTTAAGATTAAATAAAAGGTAAGTAAATATTTTTAAATGGGTATTTGTATATATCTGTAGCTGAAAAAAGAATCGAAGAAGCCAATATTTCAACAGTTCAACATAAAATAAGTTATCCATACCAATCTACTAGGAAGTGTTTTATAAGAGGAAATACTCAGATAACACCGATAACCGCCGACTATGAAAAATTAAAGTATTTCAAAATAGTGCATCAGGAGTGCTTAAGAAGTGGTGTAATCAGCACAACTCCATATTTGCTTTCGGCAGTATGTGCGGGTGTACTTCTCAGGCGCCCCCGAGTCTCGCTTCATCAACTGCCTTTATGCATGTGTAATTCCGCTGCCGGTCGAGTACCATGAAATGAAATACACGCATAAGAGGCAGTTGACCTGCATCAATCATGCACTAAAATCTGTTGCCGTTAGAGTGCTTCCAAGGCACTTTCAATCGCCGGGAGAGTATATCACGGCCGGCTGGCGTCCGCCTTGACACCTCGATGCTGGGAAAGTATTATTTGCCTGGCCGGAACATGAACTGCCGGTAGACATGTGCGATACAAATGCTGGGCCGATGGTCGATGTTATCTGGGTATAGTTCTTTCATGGGAGCTTGATGACTGCATAATGATGAATATCCCATAACCAGATACTTATTACAATAAGTGTTTCGAATTTGCGGAATTATTTCCTAAAAAATAGTTTGAATCGATATTCCTACTTATTGGAGATTAATCTTTTACGTCAAATTTATTTTCAGCCTATTCCTGCCTCAGTAAACTCCTTCACATCAAATGAGCGGGACTCATATGATCATCACTCTGTGCTTAATTCTGGAGAGCCTCAAGATCATATAGCGGATATAGATAATCTATCACAAAGTTCATTAGGCGAAAATTATGAATTTTCAGCTCCTAAATCATCTATTAATGAAACTTTGAGCACTTCTGATTGTTTTGATTGTGGATTAGACTTTGCCGATGTTATTATGGATGGAGTTTTTCGTTCGAATAATTTACACAGGAAAGAAACTCCTTCAGCATTAGGCAAGGTACAATCGAAAAATGGAGAATATTTAAATATTTCGAATGAAAAATCCTATCTCAAGAATCTGCATGATCTTGACATCAACAAAATCCATATTTTTGAAACTGAATGCTCGGGAACTACCCCAAGTGATGGCTCAAACAACGCGGACCTGAATTATTTGAATATGGAAGACGAGATGGAAGGTGAAGTAGAACTTGTGAATGGTGATGGAATCAACAACTTGAATGAAGAAAATGTTGTGAAATTCCAAAATAACAGACACCAGATGATGGATGTATATGAACTCGAGGGAAGGATATTGATAGATATACAACATTTCATTGATTCCTTGAAACGGGCAGCTAATCACGCCCCTCATTTGGGATGTACTTCGGATAATCTTGTAATTGTTGGAGAAACCAAACGGGGTATGGCATCCAACATCCATTTCCAATGTTCCATGTGCCTAACCCAACATTCCATATCAACTGTGCAGAACAAAAAATAGTTGAATAATGATGCAGTATTGGGTGTAATGAGTTCTGGCTCTGGACATGAACTCCTTAGTCAGATTGGAGCATCGTTGGATATTCCAGTTATGTCTGGCAAAGCATATACTAGATACCAAGATAGTTTGGGCAATTATTGGGAATCATCTGCCTTGGATGAGATGACTAAAGCCGCTGAAGAGGAAAAGGATTAACTATGTCCTCAGACGTTCTTACCAGTCTCGATGTTTCGCGTCAGTGGTAAGCCACAATACCAAAATTCCTTTGGCAATTTTGAAAAAAAAATTGGTGCTGTAAAAGTTGGCTATTATATACAAAACTAATGAAAGTTGCAAGAATAGCAAAAGAATAAATAAAATGAGACTATTTAAGAAACGGAATGAATATTCTAATTCTCAAAGAGAAAAATCATCACAGTCATATGGAACGCGTTGCGGAAAACCAGATCTCGAAAATTATAAATTACAGCAGGCAATATCCGAATATTTGTAAGGATTACAGTTGACTGTGACAGAAAAGATAAATATAGAAGAGATAACGAGAAATCAGTTTGATTCGGAAATGTGGAAAAATGAAAGAAGAAAAAGAGTCACAGCTTCGAAATTTGCTGAAATTTGTAAGAAAAAACCCGAATCTTCAAGAAAAAATTTAATTAAATCAATACTGTATCCTAAGGAAATATTTGCCAAATCTTTGAAACATGCCGTGGATAATGAAGAAAATGCTATTAAGCAATTTTAGAGAAACACCTGGGAGTTCAAATTTCTAAATGCGGTTTATTCATCGATCAGTACATCGACTTTATTGCTGCAAGTCCTGATGGCGTTATCGAAGGAAACAATAAAGTTATTGTAGAAGTTAAGTGTCCTTATTCTGCACGAGATATGACACCAGACGAAGGCATCGCTAAAGGGCTTATAAAATGTTGAAGGAAAAATGGGGAGTTCAATGAAAACCATAACTGGTATTACCAAGTTCAAGGCCAGTAGCATGTAACTGGCTTTGGATTTTGTTATTTCGCGGTATGGACATATAAAGGTATAAAAATTGATCGTAATGATACATTTTGGCAAAATAAGATGGAATCAAAATTAGTAGATTTTTATATGAAATATTTGACAGTAGATACGAGAGAAATATGGAAATAAGAGATTGATATGAGGGATTTCTGTACAATTAGATTGTTATGTATATATTTTGTTTTCAAATATATCCAGTGAGATTTCCAGTTCAGTGAGCATACTGAATACCTTGAAAAATGTCATTTCTTCATACCAATCGAAGAAGAATATTTCTAAATATTTTGTTATATATGAAAATGTTCAATAGAGTATTTCCATTAACAGCATTTTTGCAGCGTTTCTTTTTTCTTTGTGTATCTATTTTTTATCAACTATCTACCCATATCCATATTCATTACGATAAAAAGGATACTAATTTTATTTTTAATATTTTTATGGAAATTTTTTGATAATACAGGCCCATTCTAAGAATTCCAACGGCCGACGACGACAGCTGCAGACCCAGCAAGGTCAAATTTCTACGAAAGTTACGCGACAGTGAGTTGGAGTGAGACGCAAACAGCGCTAAGCGTTTTTTGTTCATCATTGGTCTCCGCCCCTTTCACTCGGGATTTTTACTTCCCGCTTTACACCGCAAATTTACCCTGACATGTTTGTAAAGGTTAACCCCCTCTTCTTTTGAAATATTTTGTATCCTAATGCTTGGATTGTAGCAAATATATACTCGGTAAATAAATGAAATTACTATAATTCATTATACCTACCTCCCCAAAATATATATTTCCATAATTATATATCCTTTATCTATTGATATATTTGTTTAGGGAATTTTTTGTCAAATATCTAGGGAAATAAAAAAAGATCATCTGGCAACCCTGATACTTATTTCGGGTCTAAGTGGTATCAATTAAAGATGATGTGTTCATACCAGTCCAGTCGCGTATGTTTTTTAACCGCCAATGTTGTCTGCGGCCAGGACCACGTTTTCCTTCGATTTTTCCTTCTATTATTAATTTCAGTATATCATACTTGTTCTTACGGTATATGTGGCCCAGATAAGTGGTCTTTCTTCATTTTATTGTTGTAAGTAACTCTCTTTCCCTTCCCATACATCTAAGCACTTCATCGTTAGGTATATGTTGAGTCCATGATATTTTTAATAGTCTACAGAAAATCCACATTTCAAAAGCCTCGAGTCTGTTCATGGTATCCACTTTTAATGTCCATATTTCTGCTCCATACAGAAGAACTGAGTGCACATATGCTTTTACAAAATGGTATCTTAAGTTTAACGTTGCGTTGCACAATAGGTTTTTCAACTTTAGGAATATGTCTCTGGCTTGCTCTATACGTGATCTTACTTCGACGTCAGGGTCTACATTTGTTATGCAATGACCAAGATATTTAAATATCTCAACTTCCTCTAGTGCGGTATCATAGATGTTTATGTTCAGTTGTGGGTTCGGTAATCTGGTATGGCCATTACTTTTGTTTTTGTTACATTCATTTTCATACCTAGTTGATCCCCCACTTCTACAACTTTGTTAATTAGGCGTTGAAGGACTTCTGGATTGTCTGCAATGATAACCGTGTCATCTGCATAACATATGTTGTTTAACGTCTTGCCGTTAATTTTAATTCCATCCTAGTCATCCCCTATTGTTTGGTTAAATATGTGCGCAGAGTACATATTAAACAGTATTGGCGACAAAACACAACCCTGTCGTACCCCCTTTTCTATACCCACCTGTTCCGATGTCGTTTGTCCATATCTAACCTTTGCTTCTTGGTTCCAATAAAGATTTCTAATAAACTCGATGTCTTGTTTGTCTAACCCTTTTTCTGTAGTAATGTCCGAAGAACGGTGTGATTAACTTGATTGAAGGCTTTCTCGTAGTCTATGAAACAGGCATAGACATCTTTCCTCATGTCACGACACTTCTGGAAGAGCTTTAATAAGCTAGCTAGCGCTTTCCCTTGTTCCTAGACCTTCACGAAATCCAAATTGAGTATCGCTTTGATCGGCTTCAACAAGTTCTAATGTATTATTTTGTTTGAAATACTTTTGTATGTTATATTAGGACAGGTTCTCACTAGTATTGATTGTGTAAACACCCTACTCAAGCAAAAAAATGACATATCGGTCACAAAATATACAGAAACCGAGATAGGACGAATGCTATTGACATTCTGATATTAGCATTTAGACAAGCTGACAAATAGCAAAACCAAACGAATTATTTATAGATCAAACTTGAAACAATTTACAATGATACTAAATAAAATATGAGTAGGAACCATGCCAGAGAAATGATTAAAATAGTTCTTGTTAGCAATACCATAAAAGAACAACCCCCCATCATGTAATCGGTCAATGGCGTATATAGCTAGGGTACGGTGTACCAAGGCGTGGGGCCTCGGGGGGCGCCGCAAGATTCCGCATTAAAAAAATAAATCAATTCCTCCCAAGTGCCACATAATCCATAATTGTACCCTACTTTTAACCACAAATTGAGATCAGTATTCCCGAATTTATGTATTGTCCTTAGCATTTACCTATTACCATTCACAGTGGCAGAAGAACAAAGGTATTTTTGTAATTTAAAATTAACTAAAAATTACTTAAGGTCGTTATTATTAAATCTGCAATTAAATGATTCAGTACTGTTCGAGCAGCAAATATCTGATCTCGGTAATAACTTGTTGAAGATTTTGTATGTGTAATAATTATAAGTGGATTAAACAATTATCTATTCAATTCATATGATCATCACCCTCAATTAATCTCAAGGATGACTTTGAAAAATAGCACAACATAAACATTCATGACTAAATAAAATTACGAATAAATAAAACACAGTATTAGAAATTAAATTTAGAAAAAGTTTATTTGTACTGTATATACATATAGAAAACTAAAACATCATATTATTTTGAATAATTAGCATTGATATAATGGTAAAGAACTACAAGAAGAAAAAGGACAATGCCAAGTGCATTAGAAAGAATTGCCAAATGAACGTCAGTGACCATTCTGAAAACAAAAAAAAACAGGTTTGTTAAATGTACAATTCCATTTAGACAAAATACAAACAAACATGAAAAGTTTCGAAATTAAGTTCAAAAATAATAATAATAATAGTGTAGGATTGTGTTATAGTAATAATAAATTATTATTTTTCTGGCCTATTGGAAATAGTATATATTTTAAAAATTTATACAGATGATACTCATTAATTTAAAATATTTTATAGTATACACCTACAAGTTTAAAAGTAAAAAGAATTAAAACATAAAAAACTGAATTATATTATTTTATTGATAATTTAATATTGTGGTATTATGTAGGTATACTTATGGCATTGTATCTTAGTTTAAATATATTGTTTTTATTTATTTACTTAAAGATGAAACAAGTGAGGAAATTATGAGAAGACGTCAACATTACAAAAAAGTAACTATCCCTAGATGCACTATTGTACGGAACAATCTTCTACAAGCTGCACAATACAACATGTAGGTGACAAAATCTCCATTTATTCTTTTGGTTACCCCAATGATATATAATATAATAATATTTATTTTAATTCATCCCAATGCAACGTGATAGTAACAAAATGGAACAAAACTGTCAAGTTAACAGTAGATTCAGATGTATTCCTCAATAGTAGTTGTATGGTTCCAGTTTGATGAGAATATCATGTATAATTTTTTTATATTCATAAAAATATTTTGTTTGCATTATATCCTTTGGTAATTTAATGAATAGAAATAATGTTTTTCTGTTGTTGTCTACCTATGTAGTGAATTTATAAATATCCATGTTGGCTTTTGTTAATTGATTTAAAAGTAATAAAAAGTCCATTATTCTGATTTAACTCAGATTTCCTTCCCTTTTTAAATATTGGTTTTATAATAACTATTGTTAATTGATCAGGAAAAAGACTGAATTTTATTGCATTATGTATCAATATCTGGAGGTATATTAGAATTGTTTAGTGGTAATGGTAATTCTGTAAAGTGTATAATTATATTTTTTTAAACCACTTTGTTCTTAGTGTATATTGAAGTAAATTCCCAGTGCAAAAATAAGTCTTTGTAAATTGTGCAGCATGAAATTATTTACAGATTAATGCTAGTTCACAATGCTTGCTGTAAATTAAAAAAATACTGGAAACTGTGCAAATAATTACTAACAGTAATGTTCTCAATATGCAATATAGCTGGTTGATTTAAACTATAACAAAATTGGAAGAGATACCAGACAATTTAAAAAATAAAATATTTCCAGCAGAGAACAAGACTGTCTATGTTAGTCACAGAGACCAAAAAGTGCTGTGATGTCACTGCTACGTCAGCGCCTTGGTGATGTTAGTAGTAACTAAAAAGTCTACTTCAAGTGAACTATCTTCTTTTTTTAATAGTTGTTATCTTCTGTGGTTATAGTCCAGTCGGTAGAGGTTCGGACTGTGTCAAAACGTGATAACTCAGAAATAACTATGCAGACCTACTTTAAATGGCAAGTACAATAACACCTTAAAATGCTGACAAAAAAATTGATTAGGAAAAAAAGTTATTAACAATTTAATTAAAAAATTTGGGTTTTTAGCGTATTTCTTTAAATAAGTCAGCAGGATAACTTTGTACGAAAAAATGCTTCATATATGATTTATTTGTAATAAAAATAGCTACAAAATGCCGGTGGTCCGATTTTAAAATTTTCAATAACAAAGCCGTGAGATGGAAAAAACGGTAAAAAACGTCAATTTTTTAAAGTTGCTGTAAAAATCACAATTATAAACCAACATTTATTAAACTTTCGAAAATTATAGTTCAATTTATATACAATATTGACGCTAAAGTTGAAAATCAGGAAAGCAAAACTTATTGTTCTATGAGGTTTTATAAATCTACTGCATCGAAAACTCAAGGCTTTGCCGAATTGGTTTGAAGCATCGCTGATACTTGAAAATTGGTATACTGCAGAAACAAATATCAATTTGCAAAATTCAATTATCTTCATTTTTACAGCTTTGGTAAGGTTTTATACGTCACCCTACTTTTATACATATCTTCGGTCCAGAAGCTCGTGGCACAAAAATATTTTTTTGAGAATACGTCAAAAAATAGAAGGAATCGATTTACGTCAAAGAGATTTCTCTAAGATGAAAATTGCAAAAACTATAGGGAAAAAACGGTGGCCTATAAAAAAGTAGGGTGGCGTATAAAACCTTACCAAAGCTGTAAGATAATTGAATTTTGCAAATTGATATTTGTTTCTGCATATTTACACTATCTGTATACCAAATTTCAAGTATCAGCGATGCTTCAAACCAATTTGGCAAAGCCTTGAGTTTTCGATGCAGTAGATTTATAAAACCGCATAGAACAAAAAGTTTTGCTTTCCTGATTTTCAGCTTTAGCGTCATTATTGTATATAAATTGAACTATAATTTTCGAAAGTTTAATAAATTTTGGTTTATAATTGTGATTTTTACAGCAACTTTAAGAAATTGACGTTTTTTTCCATCTCACGGTTTTGTTATTGAAAATTTCAAAATCGGACCACCGGCATTTTGTAGCTATTTTTATTACAAATAAATCATATATGAAGCATTTTTTCGTATAGTCATCCTGCTGACTTATTTGAGGAAATTCGCTAAAAAACGCGAATTTTTCAATTAAATTGTTAATAACTTTTTTTCCTGATAAATTTTTTTGTCGGAATTTTCAGGTGTTATTGTACTTGCCATTTAAAGTAGGTCTGCATAGTTATTTCTTAGTTAGCAAGGAAATACCACTTACACTGACTTTTCGGCCTCTGCCGACTGGACTATTATATGCATAGAAAAAGTAGATGTGGTAAATTTTTTCTGATTTGTGCCATAGTGGTTTTAAAAGATATTTGTTGGGTGAAGTGAAAGTATTTTATTGTGGAAGCTTCATCAGAAAAGCTTAAAACAGGCTGAAATTTGTTCAACGTGATTCCTTAAGAAACAACTTGTAAGGTATGAATATTTGATTTTAATAGGTAAACTTGTTAATAGGAAAAAAGTAGTTTAGCCTGGTCAAATTAACGGTCATTTCGAAAAAACAATGTCGAAGAATACTTTAAATTTAAGGAGTCCTAGAAATGAATATTTTTATTTATTTTTATAAAGGTTTAACAATTTATGAAGTTTATAATTAATTTTAAAACTGAGAATAATTTGATTAATCGTATTGAAGCTATGAAACGAAAAAACACGACGAAAATATATGAATTAAGAATTTATTTAGCAAGAAACAACAACTTGTAACTTAAGCAAATAAGCAATTTCAGAATGTAGTATCAGTCCATTATAACCACACTTCATACTCATTGCATGTTTACAAGATAAATTTTAACACATACAAGATGTACTTACTTATTGATTAATATTTACGATTTAATAAATCATAATTTTTTTATGTATCGATATAATTAACGTGGATTTTTAGACCTCTAAAATTTCGGAAAACAAACAACAAAAAAGCAAACAGCCGGTAAACGTCGTTTGTCAATGTCAACCGAGAGTGCGCCAGAAAACTTTAAGCGGTTGACAAAATAAATTGATAGGGCCTGGACCAATGGTGTGGCTGTTATTTCTTTGTTATTAGTAGGCAACAATTTGAATTTATCAACAAACTCATAGATAACAAAAAAATTTGTTTAAACATTATTTTTCCCAAACAACATTTATATCTCTGCGGGGTCGTTGCGAGGTACCGTGTCTTTAGACATTAGAAATTAAATATAAAAGTCATAATTTAGATAACGGCTTATCTATTTTTCCTCATAAATCCTGATGTGATTGTCTTTTAGAATTGAAAAAATTATTTGCAAACTTTTTATTCTTCTTGAGAACTGATTTCTCATTAAAAGGACCACCGAAAAAGCTGTATCGGCAGTGAGCAGCACATTAAGTATCTCCTCCTTTTCATTCTAAGATCACACATTTTAACAAAAGCAATATTATTTTATTTAGATATATTAATATTGTTCTGCTTACTACAGACTACAGTTTCAGAAACAAAAAATAAACGTAAAGTATGTATGTGTCATGACTTTCAAATTACTAACTCGAAATACTCTTTTTAAAAACGTTTATTTTACAAAATGATAGTTCTACGAACTACAACAAACAACATGAAATCTAGTAACTGACTAACTTTATTTACAACAAGTAATTTTATATATATAATATTTATGCTGAGTGCAAGGTCTGCATCTTACACCGTGGAACAGCAACTCATCAGTTTACATGGAAATCGTTGATATAATTCCTCCCCTCGTAAATTCAACTTACGCAGCTAGCGAGGAAGTTGAACGGTTGAGTGGTCCACCTGGGATGGTTTCTTTGCAGCTTTGCAGTACTTCGATGCCCATTTTTTATATATACAGAATACAAAAATAAAAATTAACAATAAATAAATTAATAAGGTCCATATGCTGGGGGTTTTGGGGACTTGTCCGAATGTTAATTGAGGTTGATTTTCTACAAATTTACTTTTTAGCGGATGAAGATCGTCTAGTTCTGCTTCCTCCAAATGAAAGTCCAGATTTGATGTGGTTGGGCGAAAGGTACTGTTGTCTAGATTTAAAAGTAGTATCGGCTGGCTGAAGCTACTATAGAGTTGTTGGTTATTTATGACTGTGTGATGAGCTACTTGGCATCTCAAAGGAATTTCTAAGAGATAAGTACCCGCTGTAAGATACTTGGTTTCCTCCTGATTTGGACATTTGAAATTTGCTGTATCCTGGAATGGAATGATGTACAACCAGTGGAAATTGTTGAGTTGTTTCAGAAATGGCTTTGACAATTGAAATTTGGTTTTCTCGCAAGTGGAAGTGCGTTTCATTTCAAGTAAGTTTATTTCACAAGGCCTTTCTTCTTGAATTTCCTGCAGGTCTATTCTCGGGCAGACATACTGCTGAGGGAGAATCTCTTTGCAAGGTTTGCTTGAATAAGCGAAGTTGTCACCATTCGTAATTAAAAATTTATTCTGAGGTATTATCACCTTAAACTGACTCCCTTCTAGTATTGGAGCCGAAAATAAATGGTAGTAATCAAAAACTTTGGGATATGTTATAGGAATATTTAAAATATATGTAATTTTATTATTATATGAGTAGCAATCAATTTTAATTAATTTTTCGTATAGTGAAATTTTATCGAATTCAATTCCTAAGGGCAATTCGTTTTTTGTAAATATTTTCTCCAAATTCTTTAATTGTTTAAATAAATCAGAAGTTTTAATTATGTTTGAATGCATCACTTGAAGTTTAGCAAATGTAATTGAATTTTCAATATCGTTTAAAACCGAATTAATCAATTCATACAGATCTATGATTAAGCTAATAGCCATCTTAATGTGTGCAATTCGAAATTTGCTTGTCTGTTGATTAAATTATGGATAAATTTAATTTTTGTTTCCAAAATTTGTTCGTTATTGGTTATTTGTTCGATGGTTCTATTAAATTTATCAATGAGCGAGACTGATAATGAATTTTGATTTCTTATACTACTAGCTAAATTATTTTGTAATTCTTTGATGAGAGTTTCAAATCTTTCTCCATCGTTAGAATCTAAATTTTCAGTGATAGATTTAATGATTGATCCTATGCCGTTTATAAGGCCTCTTTTAGTTCTTGAAGGATGGGGTAATATTTCTGTTAGCTTATCGTTAATCTTGGTTTCTGTGAAGTCAAGCAATTTACAATAATTTGAGAGATCATTAGCGTATTGTATGTTTTGAACAGCAAAGGCTCTAATTTTTGTGGCTTGAATTTGTAATTTATTTATTTCTAAAATAATTGGGTTCAAATCATAATAGTGTATAAGTCCATAACTGTACATTTCAATTTTTACGGTTCCTAACTTAAAGGGTAGCAACCCGGGATTGTTAACTAGATTTCTAATTGTTATTTTATTTTGGAGTTCCATAGTTCCAGAAAATCTGAAATAAAGCAAAATTCTACATTCATCTAAATTATTGTCTTAATATTACGTTTGAAATTTCTGTAAAAGTATCATACATAAGTTTCTATTTTTCAGGTTTTTTCCGGGGACGTTTCAAGTTATTCATATGTACTTTATCTCTATTTTCTGTTGAAGCTGTTTTATGTGCAAGGTTAACGGTTTTCAATTTGATTGGTAAAGTGTACTTATTAGCGTGTTTTTGTCGTATGTGTTTTCTTACATATACTTTTTGATTAGGTTTAAATATTTCCGGTTTGTCTCGGTTTGTATTTAGTTTAGAAGTAATTTTTTCTTTTCGATTATTTAAGTCGGAATTAATTTTTGAGTACAATAATTTTGTTTTTTCTTTGTGATTGTTGATGTAATCATTTAAGAGTATTTTATTTATGTCAATGTCATAAACATCATTAGTATTAATATGTCCGTTGACTATATCTATCGGTTTCATTTTTGTACTGGAATGAATTGAATGATTGTAAGCAAGTATAGCATATAACATTTTCATTTTAACTGGGGTTTTTGAGAAACCTTCAGTATTTAGGAGTCGTATATGTTCTATTAGAGTTGAATGGAATCTTTCTATTTGTCCGTTGGATTGAGGATGATTGGGAGAGGTAAAATGAACTTGAATTTTATGAAGGCTCAGTAGTTCTGTTAATACGAAATTTTTGAATTCTGTGCCATTGTCAACTATGATTTGTTTCGGTATGCCGTGATGAGAGAAGAATTTGATAAGATTGTCTACCACTTCTGTACCAGAGGCAGAATTTATGTGATATGCTTGAGCGTATTTAGAAAAGCTATCAATAATAGTTAAAAATTTTGTTTGTTCGATCGTGAAAGAATCTAAATGAATAATTTCGAATGGATTCGAGGCGGTTGGGGTGATATTTTATTGCATGTGTACTGGATTTCGTTCATATTTACGGTATCCGCCAAAATAAACAGTACCGAAACAGAGAGTGCTGTGGAGTTGTTTATGTAATATGGATTTGTCATATTTGACTTAATTGTCATTAGTTGATATATTAATAGTACGCTGCAGTTAAATTTGATTTAAAAATGGTTCTAACAACGGAAGAAAAAGTTCTTTTGGTAGAGCATTATTTTCGTTCATACGGAAAACGTCGTAATGATGGTCCAAGCTTAGAACAGGTGTCAATAAAATATCAACAAAAATTTAATAAAGCAGCTCCTAGTAAAAGTGTGATGTTAGCTGTTGTTGAAAAATTTCGTCGCACTGATAGTGTATTGTGTGAATGTAACGGTTCTTCAGGTCGTCGAAAAACAGTATGCACTAACGAAAATGAAGGACGTGTTTTTAACCAAGTTGTGCAATCACCTCAAAGAAGTCTTGTAAGAACTGCATGTAAACTCAACATTAGTGAAACGTCTTTACGTCGCATGTTCAAATCAATTGGTGGTTATCCATACCGTATTCAAGTTGGACAACGACTAAATGCTGCGGACAAACGTGCAAGAGAAATTTACTGTGGTCGCATATGTTGAGTTTTATTTACGAAGATCCCGAATTTTTGAAAAACATATGGTTTTCAGACGAGAGTCACGTTTATCTTAGCGGCTATATTAATCGAAAAACAACCAGATTCCTTGGATTTGAACGTCCTGATGTCATTGTAGAGAAACCATTCCACAGTCTTCGAGTTACCGTTTGGTGCGCGGTATCTGGTCATGGAATGATTGGTCTTTATTTCGTTGAAGATGATAATCAGAATCCACTTACTGTCAACCAAGAGCGTTATAGAGAGAAAATTATTATACCTTTCGTGAGAGATCTAAATAACTTTTGCCGTGCACGAAATCTACAGTTTCGCACACAATGATTCCAACAAGATGGTGCAACGAGCCATACAGCTGTGCGCACCTTAGACTTACTCTGTCAGCATTTCGATAATAGAATAATTTCTCGGGGAACAGACTTCGAATATCCTTCTCATTCACCTGATCTGACGCCACCTGACGCATACATTTGGGGCATAATGAAGGACAAAATATTTCACTCGGAAAATCAGCCGGCGAATATTGCCGAACTACGGGAAAGAATACAAAATATTTTTCGGCAGTTACACCAACCACTTTTTATAAATATGTTTATTGACTTACAAAATCGATATGAAGCTTGGTTGCGTCGAAATGGTGAACATTTTGAACACTTACATTACAGAAATTAAAAATTAATTTTTATTTTCGGTACTGTCTATTTTGGCGGATACTGTACTTTGATGGCAAATTTGACATTCATTTATAAATGTTTGTACGGATTCTTTTAGGTTAGGCCAATAATATTTTTCTTTTAATCTTAAATAAAATTCATCTATTCGTCGGTGATTTGATTTTCCTTCGTGAGAGCTTTGTATGATAGTTTTGATCTCTTCTTGATCTGTTACATCTATTAATTTTGTGGTACAACGCTTTAATTGGATTGAATTTGATCTGAAATATTTTTGTAATATTGTCGAAAATGGTTCGTACAATTCGGGGCTTTACATATAAACGTGATATTGAATATTTGGTAAAATAAATTCTTTAATAAAATTGATAATGTCTTGTTCTAGGTTATTTTTTGATATTTGCACAGTTATTTGTTTCTTTTTCTCAAATAATATTCTAACTTTAGGTTTCGCTGGAGAATGTAAAACGGAACTAATTATAATTTGATTTTGTCCGACGTTAACTGCGCATTTTGCGATAGGGATACCTATTACCGGATTTTCTTCAGCATTAGAATGAATCGTAAGAGACTCGTTTTCGTCTACGTTGATCCTATGGTCGTTGGGTTCATTTTGACGGTCAGGTGTTATCTGTTGTAATGCAGAGTCAGGATTGTTGTCACTTGAGGTTGTCGACAAATTTTTATTGTCTAGGTTCAAAACATCGTCAACATTTTTCCAAAAATTTTCATCATTAAGAATTTCGTTCGTTTCTTTAGTATTTATTTCTATTCTAGATAATGCATCCGCATTAGTATTAAGGCTTCCACGTTTATATACAATTTTATAATCAAATTCATCTAATTTAATTCGCCATCTCATGAGTTTAGAATTTGGGTCTTTTAGAGAAAAAAGCCATTGAAGTGGTTTGTGGTCACAAACAATGGTAAATTTTTTGCCATATAAATAAGGTCGGAAATATTGGCGGCCCATACAATGGCCAAAAGTTCTTTTTCTGTGGTATCATAATTGCGTTCAGAATCGTTAAGGGTTCGAGATGCGTAAGCGATTGGAAGATCTTTTCCGATAGGACCTTGAGAAAGCACTGCACCGAGTGCTACATTACTGGCGTCTGTGGTCAAGTTGAAAGGTTTCGTGAAGTCGGGATACTGGAGAATTGGGTCATTGGTCAGAATATTTTTGCATGTTTCGAAGCATGATAAGAATTCGTCATTGTGTTCGATTGTCGCGCCCTTTTTTAGGTTTTTTGTCAGTGGTTTCGTCAAGTGTGCGAAGTTTTTTATAAAACGTCTATAATATCCCATCAGTCCCAAAAATCCTTTGATTTGTTTAGTAGTTTTGGGTATAGGGTAATCTTTGATGGCTTTAATTTTATCTGGGTTGCATTTCACTCCAGAAGGGGTGACTACATGTCCGAGATAAGCTACTTATTTTCTCAGTAATTCCGATTTATCTAATTGAATCTTGAAATTAGATTCTCTAAGTCGATCAAATACACATTTTAGTCTCTCTATATGCTCCTGTAATGAGGTGGAAAAAACGATTATATCGTCAAGGTATACAAGGCATTTTTCATTTTGTATGCCTCGTAGTATATTGTCCATTGCCCGCTGGAAGGTAGCTGGGGCATTTTTCAAACCGAATGGCATCCGGAGGAACTCCCAGTGTCCGGATTCGGTGCTGAAAGCTGTTTTCTCTATATCTTTTTCAGCCATCTCTAGCTGGTGAAAACCTGAAGCTAGATCCAAAGTTGTAAAGTATTGACATCTACCTAACTTGTCTAATAAGTCCGTTATATTGGGAAGTGGGTACTTGTCATCAATAGTTTTTTCGTTCAGACGTCTATAGTCTATGACTACACGAAATTTGGCTTTCCCATAAGCGTCTTGTTTCTTGGGTATGATCCAAATTGGCGAATTCCAGGCACTTGAGCTTGGTCGGATAATTTTATGTTCAAGAAATTTCTGAATTTGTTTATCTACTTCTTTTTTGTACACAAAAGGATATCGATAGGTTTTAGCGTAAACAGGAATCTCGTCGGTGGTTCGCATTTCATGTTTAATTTTGTTCGTAAAAGTAAGTGGTGTGTTTTCGTTATAAAATACATATGTCAGAATATTCGGAACAAAGTTTAAGTATTTTGGATTTTTCCTCGTCGTTCAAGTGATCTGTTCTAATATTATTTAAATCTAAAGTTTGTGTAGAAGTGTCTTCTAGGTTATTCAATTCGAAATTTTTAAAAGCATTGTTATCAAATTTTTCTACAGGAAGTGGTTCTGAAAAACTCAATTTAACTGGATTTGTTGTGATATTTAAAATTGTAGTAATTGCTTCTCCATTTCTTGCAATTGATAGCGACTCTGGTATTTTACAACCGTGAAATTTTTGATGTGGAATGATGATTTCACCATTCTTTATACTTGTTTTTATTTTGATAACCTTTTCAGTTCTAGGTTTAATAGTAATAGAGTTTATGTCTTTCTGAGTTTTATGAAAATTTAATTTAATTTTACTATGTGGAGTTATTAACCATCCACTTGAAAAGTTTATGTTGGCTTTCAATAATTCCAAGTTATCTAGGCCAATAAGTCCTTGGAATACACTATGGAATTTGAATACATAGAATTTGAGATTTAAATTATCAGATAAATTGAAAATTTTTGAAGAAGGGATTAGAGTGCTATATTTATGGGAAGATTCTTGAAAAACTGATTTCACAGTAAATGGGTCATGAGTTAGGTTATCGGAAAAATATTCAAATGTAATTTCGGGATCTATGAAGGATTTTGATGATCCAGAATCTATTAAAAGTTTGATATTATACTCGGGGAATATTATATAAGGCAATTCACTATTATTACTTAAATTTAATGGAATTGATTCGGGGGCTATGTTTCCTCTAAATTCTGAGGCGTTTTGAAAATTTGTAGAATCTTGATTTGAGGAATCGAAATAATAATTATTGTTTTGTTCTTCAAATTGATGCTGTTCGTTTTCTGAATATGAGTTATCAGGATAATAATATTGTTCGGTTTCCTCGTCCTGAATATCAGCATTAAATAAATCCTCGGCTATAAAATTATTTTGTGGTCGAGAATTTCGGAAATGATTTTGATTTGAAGGACCTGGGTATGAGTTTCTAATAGGTGAACTCATTGAGTGATTGTTTACTGTATTTCTTGTGGAAATACTCATGGGTGTGGGTTTTGGTAAATTCAAATTTTGATTTGCTTTGAATGCTTTATGGTTCTGTTGAGGTTTGAAGACTTGAGAATTCGTAGGAAAACGTTAGGGTTGTCTTGGAGTTATAGGGTGAACAGGTATAGGTTGAGATCGAAATGATCTGTGTGCTCTAAAGAAATTATTAGGTGTATGAGTATTAAATTGAGTTGAATTACTGTTAAAATTCTGTCGTTGCGCAAAAGGCTTACCAGAGTATTGCGGTTGCTTTATATTTGTTTTATGAGTAAAATTTGGGAAATAATGTACATTGTCTTCTTTTAAAATATATTGTAAAGCTTCGGCTTAATTATTTGGTTTCATGCATCTAATAGTTCTGATAGTCCTGATAAAAATGTTGTTAAAGCTACATTATTATATAAATTTCTTTTTAAAATGTTTGAGTCATTTTCGATTTCATGAACGTCTACATAACTACACAAAAGATTGAGAATATTTAAAACTCTATCATAGAATTGCTGTGGTTTTTCATTTGATTGTTGTCTCATCATTACTAAATCCCTATTTAGACAAGTTTCGTCTCTCTGATCGGCGAAATTTCTCGTTAAAACATCTCTTAACTCGTTTCAAGTAGATACATTTTGTATATTTACGACTAATTTAGCATTACCAGTTAATTTAGATATTAGACAATTCAATAAATACACATTTTGGAAACAATTTGGTGTGTTTATTCTGTAAAATGAATCAATTAATGATTTACAGACACTTAGATATCTGTTCAAATCATTTGGATTGCCATCGAAATCTGGCACACATTTTAGATATTCTTGTCTAAATTCGGCCATGATTAAATTATTATTAATTGAACTTTGATTTAAAATTAGTGAGTCAGTGGAAGGATCTAATTTTAAACTTTGAAGAATGTTTGATAATTGGTCAACTTCAGACATAAAAATTTATTGTACTTACAGTAATAATAGAAGAAATATTTCAAGCATTCCTATAGTGATATCCTCCGGTTCGGCAATTTTTGTCTTCCTCAGATGAATATCTCTGCAAAATTGGACTATTGTCGTTCCAATTCCCGTTGATGGACTTCTTCGTGCTCGGGATCGTTTCGGTGTGTGATACACTGGGTTTCCTGACGTTGTAGGAGCCACTCTAAACTTCCACTTGCACAAAACAACTAAATCCGTAGATTCCGATACTCAGTCAATCGTTAAAACGAAAATTAACGCGTTCGATACGTATTAATTCTGAATATCCTACTGACTGCGCCACTTTCAAATTACTAACTCGAAATACTCCTTTTAAAAACGTTTATTTTACAAAATGATATTTCTACGAACTACGACAAACAACATGAAATCTAGTAAATGATTAACTTTATTTACAACAAGTAATTTTATATATATAATAGTTATGCTGACTGCAGGGTCTACATCTTATACCGTGGAACAGCAACTAGTTTACATGGAAATCCTTGATATAATTCATGAGAGAAATGTCATTGTCATATGCCAGAAAATATCGCTAGATATTTTCATTTTTGCGAGGTTAAGCGAACGTCACCGTTATGACGTCACGCTTAAGCGACACTGTTAATCCGCTTAAAGACGCTAGATCGCAAGAATATCACTCAAAAATTTACATTCGTGTTTATGTATTTGTATAACCAATGAGTCCCTAATCTATGCCAATGAGAAAGTATAGGTACAATTAAATTCGTAGTTTATAAAAACTACTTTTTAAAAAATAACTTTTATTTCTAGCAACTAAAAATGAGACTTTACAACTCGGAAGCTATATAAAATCTGAATGTGATAATGAAAAACGTTATAAAGAAAGCAATCCGCGGTGTCCTATTACCATATGCGTTCCCATAACTGTACCATGTCAAAAACTGCTAAAGTTGTGTACAATAGTCACTTTTAATTTATAAAACCTATGTCACACTGTAAAAATTTGTTATAAAAGTATTCATAAACACCATTTTGATAGTGTGAGAACATATATTTTTATAAAAATGATTTCTCGTAAAAATATTTTTATGGTGATTCTATTTGATGACGTTACCACAGTTTATTGCTACTGTGGCGTCATTTAAAATGTTTTTATAAAAACCATGTTGTTAGTTGGACAGAAATTTGTGGGACAGAACACATTAGCAGAGAATACTTTCCGGTAATAGCTGGGTGATTTGTGGTAATAGCTATTTGTTTAACAAGGAAGGAAAGTGCTACTTTTCCTCCCGAGGATGAAGTAATCGTTCAAGGAGGAAAGGGCAATTTACCCCCATGTTATACATATGATTTTTCCACCTCCCTCAAATAACAAAACATTTTCAAATAATTTATTTATGAAACTAACAAACAAAATTTATTTAAGAACTAAAACTAAGAAGTAGGTACAGTATAACTTATAGGCACGTTATTTTAATCAAATTAGCTTGAATCACTCATTTTTTAATAGTATATTAAATTACGAGTGCGGAAAGTGACATTTTTCACACGAGTGGGAAATATTGTAGCACGAGCCGTAAGCAGAGTGTGAAAAACTTTTTTCGCACAAAAAATGTACAATATTTTCCTATGACAACCTATTTTATTAAACAATATGTAAATATCAGATCGTGTTTATTGAGTTGCCTGACTAATCTTACATTTTGTTTGCTACAGTATATGTTTGAATATTGAATAACGATTAATGGTGAACAAATTGAATTATTTGGAATCATAAAAATTAAAAGTGAATTGGTTATTGTAGCAATAATAAATTAAGAGTTTTAATCTCTCGTTGCTATCCCTTATTTTATCTTTAAAAATAGCTAAATTTTGTTTTAATAAAATGAGAATATAAGAAATATAATCAGATTTAATGAAAATCGACTTACGAGATAACTTACTATAGTCTGTTTCTTATTGACTGACAGCACGCGAAAAGGTCACAGATGCTAGTCAGGTAGTAAAGCATAAGCGTCACAGTTCATCTAAGGAATTTATTTACTATTTAATTTTATACCCGATCTGATATATAAAGGTAATATAAATGTAATTCGGTTAGTTAAAACAACTAACTGACCTTCATACATTTGTAGAGTACATACAGTTAAAACAATAAATTATTTTTGAAATAATCTTGTAACGCAACTATTCTGACTGAATATTTCATTAATTATCTTGAGAATTTGGAGCAGGTCAATTCTTGGGAGACATATTAACAAACCATTTATCAATTCATTCTCCAGATAATTACTTTCTGATTTTCGAAATGTTGATAATTACATTTCCAAGAAACATTACAATAGGGTCCTACTAGGGATTGTCCAAATGACTACTTAGAAATTTTGCAGGTATATACGGTGAAACTTGGTCTCGCCCAAATTTGTATAATTTGGTTTGCTCAGAGTCGCTTATGCTCCATAAGTGTTGTGAAAAATGTCTTCAAGTTTTACCCCAGTAAAGTGTAAGAGCGTGATTAGCTTACAAACGAAGACTGTAGTGTTAAATGTGCATGATGCTGTTGTACATCAAATGCCGGCTGCTACTGTTAGAAATATAGTTTCGACATGTTCCAATATGACAGGAGTTAGTGAATCTACTATTTACAGGCTTCTAAGAGAGAGGAAAAATGGAAATATATCTCCACCTAAAAAGTCAACTGGAAGAAAACCATTTGACCTTGATGAACATATGCAAAATACAATAAGACGAAAACTACATGAATTATATTTTAAAAAAGAGATCCCAACCCTTGACAGAATTCTAAGAATTGTGAAGGAGGACGAGAATTTTCCTGACATAAGGCGAAAAACTTTGTGGAAAATATTACAAAAATTGAATTTTACTTGGGAGAAGCAAAGTCGCAAATCAGTGCTAATCGACAACGAGGAAATAATGTTGGGTTGGAGACGCCAGTATATACGAGATATCCGAAAATACAGACAGGAGGGAAGACAAATCTATTATCTAGATCAGACATGGCTCAATGAAGGACATTCAGTGAAAAAAATATGGCAGGACAAAAGTATTCCAACTTTCATACAAGGTTTATCTACTGGACTGTAAACTCCTATCGGTAAAGGTCGCCGACTAATAATAACGCATATTTGATGCAATCAAGGGTTCGTTGAAGGTGGTTTACTGGAGTTTCAGTCAACATCAACCAAAGACTATCATGAAGAAATGACTGCAGATGTATTTTACACAAATGGTCGAATTACTTCCAAATAATGCTGTAATCGTTATGGACAATGCCACTTATCATTCGCGATTAACAGAAAATCTTCCATCTACCTCTTGGAGAAAAACTGATATTAGAAACTGGTTAATCGTAAAAGATATACCATTTGAAGATGATATGTTGAAAAAAGAACTTTTAAAGGTTGCTTCAGATCACAAGCTACGATTTGAAAAGTTTGTTATTGATGAAATAGCCAAGAATCGTGGGATAACAGTGCTTCGTTTGCCGCCATACAATTGTGAATTAAATGCGATAGAGTTAATATGGGCCCAAATGAAAGGTTATGTAGCTAGACATAATAAAACATTTAAAATGAAATATGTTCGTGAACTCATGAAGTACTCATTGACAACAATAACTGAAGAGAACTGGAGAGATGCTGTGAATCATGTAATTAAAGAGGAAGAGAAAATGTTGGTTTTAGATAACCTCATAGAACAAACTATAGAACCGATAGTGATCTCTCTCGACGAGTCTTCGGATGATTCTTGTATGGCCAGCGAAGAGAATGATACTATAGATTGAATTTTATATTTCCTATAAATGGTATATGTTTACTTTACTTAATATACATTAATTCATTGTCAATAAATTTGAATTATGAGAATTAAACTATATTTTATTTAATTAATTTAATTTAATAAAAATGAAAATGTAACTTGTTAATAGGCCTAAACGAATGAATTTTATTTCAACTGTAATGTTGACCGAATCTAATTAAATAAGCAAAATGAACTAATATTGTAATCTCCGCCACTGCCGCACTGTTTATCCTTTTGCTGGAATGGTTCAGTTTTATTACTATATTGTATTTTGAGCTGAAACAGAGATGCACAGATAACTAATACAGGCACCTACTTGTTTTGCATTAGAATTTTCATTAGAATTTTAGTATTTACTTGTAAAATTCTTAGGATCACTCTGTAAGAGATAATTTTTTATTTGAATATTTAATGAGGCTACTGTGCTGTCAGACATTAAAAAATAGACTATAGGAGTCAAAGGGCACAAAAACGGTTTTTTTCGCGATTTTCAGCAAAACGGTAAGTTTTATCATAAAATTAGATCAGATAATTGTCTATAAAAAAGGTCTAGATACTTTTTTTCCTCAGAGCCATCGTTTCTGGGATATAACCATTCAAAAAGTTGGAAGAGCTGTAATCATCATAATATGCACACAGTTCTACGCCACCTTTAAGGTAGTGTCTTAGCGCGTTTTTTGGACATGGTTTCCCCGGTAGACCTATTCCACGGATCTGATTCTGTTTAATTTGAAACTATTGAATACTAAAACATAGTGGCAAGTGTTGAAAATAATAAAAGCGGTGTAAATTAAAAAAAAAATCGGGAACTTTATTCTCCTGATTCATAATTCCCTAAAACTTCTGCTTCCTCTTTTCTTTGTTCTTCTTCTTCATCCTGGGTGCAAGTAAATTGCCTCAATAGCGATACATCACGTGTCTCCTTGTTGATATCAAACGAGCCCTCAACTGTTGGTGATGATATCAACGAATCCTCTACTGTTGGTGATTCAACATTGGAGCACGACCGGCCTTGACAATTTGTACATGCTAGAGAACAAAATAGTCCAACTTTTTTTGCATCCGCATTTAGCACTACATCCCTTTTTACACTTGCAAAAAATTGTGTTTAGCAGCTTTTCCGGCGCAGGTAGAAGTAAAGTCTGAACTGGTTCTATTGTATTGTCGACCAACTTCCAACTCCAGTCTTGTGGGTCTAGCTGATGACCAATCCACACTTGGTAATATACCCGAAAAGTATGTTGATAAGCAGCCGCTGAGGTTGGAGGAAAACCACATAATTGCACTTGTTTTTTTTTCGAGTATTTTTAACGAAACATATGCATATCGAAACTTATCTACGCACATAGTTTTTTTAGGAGCTCCATACATAGAGAGAAGAAAGCGAATTCCGTTGGTGATAACTTCTTGTGCAGTCGAATTACTCTTTTTTAAAACTTTAGTACATTGAACTAAACCTTGTTTTTCAAACATTTTAAAAAATTTTGTTTTACCCCTTCTAAAAAATGAAGACCTCGTATCACAGCCAGTTATTGCGTGTAAAAATAGTTCATGCTTTTAATACTTGGGAAAGTAGGTAGACTTTTCGATTAACATATTTCCAATTGATGTTCAGCTTTTCCAGGTTTAAAAAAAAGGTCAAGGTACACTGGCGTATAAAATAAGGGACTGGGTTTCCTTTTACCTAACATTCTCATATTTATAATATTTATATGTGTAAGTTAGACTGACCGATAGAATAACATTTTTACTTGTATTACAGCTTCAGTGATGTATATACGTGGGGTATATATTATGACGATTACAGCTCTTCCGACTTTTTGAATCGTTATATCTCAGAAACGGTAGATCTTAGGAAAAAAGTACCTAATCATTCTTTATAGATAATTATCAGATCTACAATTTTTGTCTGAACTAATTTTATGATAAAACTTACCGTTTTGCTGAAAACCACGAAACCCCCGTTTTTGTGACCTTTGACCTCGAGGTATCGGATCGATGAGGACTTTTTAGATTTCATTTATGATGGTGTTTTGAACAATCTCACCAACTTTGAATTGGGTGCCAATTTTTGAAACCTCGGATGTTTAAATTGACTGGATTAAATACCAAATTGTTACGAACTTACCGATCTGCCGATATACATATTGTAACGACGAATTCAGATAGTGATGAACTTTCTTATAAACCAACAGAAATAACAGAAAATATAAGAAATAATGATGTTAAAAAAACTTTCGGTTCTACACGCGTTATTTACTTAACTTACATTTAATAAATAAATCAAGTGTCGTGGATAAAATACAGTATTCAACTCGCAATTTATTGCCATTATTCACGCGGGTTACTTGCCCCCCTCGCCTACGGCACGGCAATCTTGAATATAAAGTACAACGTTTAATAAGTGTTGCTTAATTTATTGCATTATTTTAAAAAAAAATCAAAAAATAACATCAAAATTGACAAAAAGGCTAAGGCGCCCACCCTTTCATCGGGTTTCCCTATAACCTGCTGTTTAGTTGTGAGGGTGTTGAGGTGTTATAATAATGGATCATTTAGAGTTGAAGATATATAATGGATTACTTAAACATTTACAATACATAAGACGTCTATATCGAGTACAAAGCAATAGAACCGTTTCTGACATTATATGACAGCGTGACAATTGACATCAGCAGGTTTCTGGTGAACCTCATACTGAACACCTTCTCCTTAAAGATTCAACCTTATCAATGGTTTGATAGGTCGACCATGACGAGATCTTACAACGTCAGTGCGTACATTATCAGGTAACACAGGTTCATTGTTTTCAAACAATGAGCTTACATCTAGCATGTCATCATTAGTGTTGTTTTGCAAATTGACATGATTGTTGACTATATTGGTTTTTACAAATTGTTCAGGTAGCAACTCAGGTTTTAAAATTTGCTCGTACGGATCAGATATAGTTATTGAGAGCTTGATTTGGCTTGTGTTTCTTCGGACAATCCTATTATTTTTTTCTACTTGCAACCAGTATGATCGGGGTTCATTAGCCTTGTCTAGTATGGTGGCTTTGTGCCACGTTTTATCTATTGAACTTTTTGTGACTACTTTGTCCCCTTTTTTAAAATCTTGAGGAGATCTACGGCTGCTTTTATCATATTGTCTTTTCATGTTTTCTTTTTGTTTGCATAAGTATTGGTAGATATTGTTTTGAACTTTTGGTTCCAATTGTGCACTGGTAATCGGTATTTGTGTCTTTAAAATCCTACTGTGTAAGATGTGAGCGGGAGATGCACCCATATTAATGATGGGAGCATTATTGTATTCTAGTACTTATTCACGATAATCAGTACCCTCATCATAAGATTTTTTTAAATTTGTTTACATATATAAACACTTTTTTCTGCTAGCCTATTGCATGTGGAGATTGAAATGTCTTTTTCTTTGTAATATTCTTTGTATTTCCTTGAAATAAAAGGTGAGTTGTCCGCTATTAATTGTTGTGGATAACCAAATCTGGTAAATATATTTTGCATCGAGTCAATTACGGCTTCAGATGCTTTATTTCGTAGTGGAGATATTTCTATCCAGTGTGAAAAATAATCAGTTAACACAAGATATGATTTAGTCCCAAACTCCAAGATATCCACACCCACCTTACTATATCTGAGTTTTGGTACATTGTGAGGTAGCATGGGTTCTTTAAAGTTTGTAGGCATATATTTTTCACATATTTTACATTTTCTGATATAATGATTTATGTCAGAACTTAAATTCGGCCAGTACAGAGTTTGTCTGGCTTTATGGATGGTTTTATTAATTCCCAAGTGCCCCTTATGTAACAAATTTAATATATAAGTTTTTAGACTTTTAGGAACTACTACTTTATCATTTACAAAAAGTAGCCCTGCTTCAGCATATAGTTCGTCTTTCAAATTAAAGTATGGTTTACAATTTATTGGGATTTCAGTTATCTTTGTTGGCCATCCATTATAGCAATAATCTAAAATTATTTTTAAAATTTCATCATTGGCTGTCTCTTTCCTGAATTGAGACAGTGTGAACCATTTCCATCATTTCATGATCAAAACTTGTACATTTTAGACTTGACCTTGATAACATATCTGCAAAATGAACTAGTTTACCAGGAACATATTGCACATCTAAATTATATTTTAATAACTTTATTCTTAAGCGATGTAAACGAACAGATCCGATTTTACACAAAGGTTTTTTCATGATAGAAATGATTGTGATCCGATTGTACTATAACATTTGCTTTGTAAATAAATTCATGAAATTTTTTAGTTTCGTAGTATATCGATAACATTTCTTTCTCAGTCATACTATAGTTTAATTCATGTTCATTCATATTACGGGAGGAACACGATACTAGTTTTAATATACCCTCATGTTCTTGGAATAAGCAACAACCAAGACCGTTTTTTGAGGCATCACATTGTAAAATGATTTTCTTATTTGGATCAAATGAGACTAAAGCCGGTGCTGTACTAATTACATTTTTTAAATCTTCGAATGCCTTTTGATGTACCGAAGGCCACTGAAATTCTGTGCTTTCTTTTAACCATTTACAAAGAAGTTTCATAGCTTCAGCCATATTTGGTATATATCTCCTAACATAATTGAATGACCCTATTATTCATTGAAGCTCATTTTTATCTTTGGGATTACTTAATTTTTTTAAAGATTCTATTCTCTCAGAATCAATTTCCATACCTTTTTCAGAAAAAATTTGGCCCATAAACTTAACCCGTGGTTGACAGAATTGTATTTTTTCTTTATTAAACTTAACATTAACATTTTTAGCCCTGTTTAGTACCTTTTGTAATGTTTTATCATGTTCTTCTTTATTTTTCCCGGAAATTATCATGTCATCATAACATATTATTACATTTGCAATGTTCCCAAAATATTTTTCTATTTCCTCCTCAAATATATCTTGAGAGTTTGCTAATCCATATGGTAGTACCATATATTTGTAAGTACCAAAAGGCGTTGAAAGGCAACATTTCCATGTTGACTCCTCGTCGAGTCTTACTTGAAGATATCCTTCTGATAGATCAAGAACAGTAAATATACTTTTACCGCATAGCTTTGAGCCTATTTCATCAATATTTAAATTTAACGCTTCTTACTATGTGTTTATTCAAGTCTGAGGGGCCCAAACATACCCTAATTTTTCCGTTACTTTTTTCAATAAGAACAACCCTATTTATATTTGCATTTTCATTTATATTTTCTACTTTTGTTATAGCATTTCTACGCACTAATCTGTCTAACTCATTTTTATAAGCTTCTCGTATTGCTAATGGTACTCTTGTCGGAGGGTGACAAACAGAAGTGAAATTTTTAGATAGAGTTATCCTACACTTACCAGGAAATTCTCCAGAACCTGAAAACACTTCTATGTTATGTTTTATAAATTGTTCTTTATTTAAATCAATTTTCTGTTTCTCAACAATTTTAACCCTTTTTATTAAATTTAAATGTAAGCAAGTCTGTCCTCCTAATAAAACCTGGCGTGCTCCCTCAACTATTACAAAATCAACATAAGTGTCAACATTTTTAAATTTACAATGGAGATTTACAATACCTAAGGGTTTACTAGTTGTTCCTTCGAAAGCTTTTAATACATAGTTTGTAGGACGAACCCTGAACTGATTATTTATTGTTTTAAATATTTTTAAAGGTAGTACATTTATGTCTGTGTTGCATTCTTGATTTTAGTTCATTGTAGTAGTCATCATAACTATAAAGGATTTTGGGGGATTTAATTAACGTTGTGGGCAATTCTGCTTTGTGACCAAAAAGAAGTTCGAAAGGAGTAAAGGAGGTGGAGATATGAGGAGTAGTATTATAAGTGAATGTAGCATAAACTCATCCCAATTATTCATCTATTTGTTTATAAAACTTCTTAAATATTCGACAAAAGTTCTGTGAGATCTTTCTAAGCTGCCGTTACTTTGAGGATGAAAACTTGTAGTTTGAATTTTAGAAACTTTTAATAATTGACACGTCTTTTTAAATAAATCACTGAGGAAATTTGAACCCTGATCCGTCAATACATAGTTGGGAATTTCATACTGACAGATAATTTTTGTTGTAAAATGATAGGCTAGCGTATCAGCCGTTTGCTCTGGAATCGGTATAGCTAATGAAAATTTAGTCAGATCATTCATGAATGTTAGTAAATATGTATTGCCCTGGTCAGTTACAATTAGTGGCCCAACGATATTGTAACGAATTTGTCCTAGTCGAATTTCACCAGTGTAATAAATTGTAGATTTGAAAACCCCTGTCACCAGTGTAATAAATTGTTTTTCCTATGTTCTAAATTGGCGTTTGGTTATCCGCTGTCAGACGGTGTAGTGAATTTGTTTATTTATTATTTTTTTTGTTCCATCCTTCAAAGATCGTTGCAGCGTGCTGTCACCAGTGCCTTGCGGCACAAAAATTGTAGAACCAGGAACTCTCCCTGCGGGGTTACCTCGAGGGAGGGGTTGTTCCAGGCTCGAGCGATCGAGGACGTCGTGGGGCCCCTTGGGCTTATACAGGGTGCCAAGCCCGAGTTCGTAGTGCAGGTCCTTCCTACCTGACGGGCACGGAAGGGGGAGGGGGTGTGAGGATGCAGTTATGGAAATAAATTGAGAGGTTAAAATACGTAAAACATATATTACAAAATAAAATAAAGAAAAGAAGAATTTAATATAACACTATACATACGTTTCGTTGTTAAAGAATATTTCAATGTGGCTTTCTCCTGGTTCCTAGGATAGCCTACGTAACCCACCCTCCATACATGAAAGGCTAACAACTTATATATATATATATATATGACAGAAAAGAGTAAAAAAAAGGACATGAACGAACGGGAAGTTCTTACACCCCTCGTTTTAGCGTAAAATTCCACTTCTCGCAGAGAGTGAAGCAATGAACTATAGAAATTACTCTTTATATCAAACAAAGTTCAGAAAATCATTTATGAAGACAGGATTTTCTAAGAACCCTAGTGAAGTATAATTATTTCTAGGTTATTATCCGAATAGGATTAACTATGACCCTTAGTAAAACATAAATAAACGTTGTGCTATTAGCAAATCCTAAAATAAGATTAACTATGGCCCTTAGTCAGAATATAATTAACCTTTGAGCTAATATCCAAATCCTGAAAATAGATTAACTATGACCCTTAGTAAAAAAAATGAATAACCTTTGACCTAATATCAAAATCCTGAAATTAGATTAACTATGACCCTTAGTAAAAATATGAATAACCTTTGAGATAATATCAAAATCCTAAACTGAATACGTATATTATAGACAGGCTGAATACGATACCAATTTACAATTGTCAGTAAATGTGGGGCGCTGATATATATGACACACCAGATATGACCAGAAAAATACTATAGGGTTCCTTCCCTATCTTGGGACATCCGTTTAGGTCAAAGAAATAAAATAAAATATCGCTGTTCAAATGCACAATTAAAATAAAATAGTTTAAAAACTTACGTTTTGGATTATCACCAGTCACACAAACTACACAATATTACTGTTTGAAGGGTGAGGGCCCCGAGATACTTTGTTTCTCTCTGATTCCTCAAAATCTCTCGTATTTTATTTCTCCAGTTTCACCTTGCGTGAAAGGTTAGTTATTCATATTTGTTTATGTTTGTGGTAAACAAACCTGACCTGTTCGTAATCTAATATGTTTGGATAACCTTGTTTTTGTTTGTGTTATTTACTTTAGTTGAGGTCGATAATTAATAATTAATTTGAATTGAAAAGGATTTGTCTATATAGGGCGTTCTTAAGATTTATGTCATATCTTGTGTTTATTACATCACTTCCCCTCTTGTAAAAGTGTTGCGACGTTTCAGGTCCAACACCTTTTTATACCTTAACTAATACATTAACATTGTTTGTTTTTCGATTACATTAACATTATCTTTGTACTATTTATAGTATGTTTTTACGTACCGCGCACTTGACCTCACACGCGTTTCGCTTTAACTGTTTTGACCCTGACCTAGGTCCCGGTTATTTACACTCGCGACACTGCTGCTTAGTAGATCGTTCATGGTGTGATTTCTCTCTGTCCAGTGTTGCGATCTGGGGTGGCTCGTCTCTTGATGTTGTATCTGCTCCATTTCTATCGCCTCTTCGTCTTGTTTCTGGGTTCTGCCGTGGGAATGTATTACCCATGCTGTAAGGGAATCCCATATGCTTCATAACATTGCTATTCCACATCCTACAGTCTGCTGGATGCGAATTGCATTTAGTATCGTGTCTACTATGTATTTTAGTAGTTGGTATGTGCAGTATATACCAATTATACCGCTTATTATCGAACCTATCTCCGTGAACCATTTCCAAGTGTGTTTTAGGGTTGATTCGGCTAGGTTTTTGATTTCCTTTGCGTCGAAAATATCTGACACTGTGTATTCTTGGCTGCTCTGCGTTCAGTCCGGCTGCTCTGCTGCTGCTTCTCTTTTTATTTCTTGAGAATGTCTCTCTTTGTTAGGCGTCGTCTATGTATTGCATGCATACGTCACATTTGTATGCTTGCTCTATTTATGAGATCGACATTCTGGGGTAGAATTGGCATTGTCGGTTGAAGGTTTTGGTTGTCTTCAAGGCAATGACAATTCTCGGGTGCTCTGTTCGCTATATTTCGATAGTAGGTTTCTCTTCTACTGTTAAAGCGAAACCTTTGTCTTCTTCTTCTGTAACTTAAACTTTTCCTTGGGTTTCGATTATTTATTCGTGATTTGGTTGATACAATTATATTACTTTGAATCTGTGTGCGGCTCGGCCTCTTCTTCTGCTGCTTCGTCGACTACGGATGTGTGGCTAAGCATCCCGCAGAAAAACATGAGTCTGGTTACAACTACTAGGCATGACCATACTGGTTGCCGTTTGGTTTCGTTGCTCTGGATAACTGGAATGTCGCGCTTTCCCTGGCATACGTCATCTCGAGTTCCGGGCACTTTTGAATGTTTTTTTAGGGAGATCACTCTAATGTTTGTATTGGGGTTTGAACATTCTTGAGCAATTAGCGTAATTGCTGTTTGAAGCCCGCACATAACGAATGTTACCCAGGTCAGAAGAACGGTCTGTCGTTTTATTGTTGCGCACTTATTATACCTTCACAATTTTCCGAAAAATTACATCTGTTAACATTCATCATTTACATAATAATGAGTTAATACAGTTATTTATTTTTTTCTTCGAAAAAAAATACTACTTTTATTTTTCCCATGTTAACGCTACCTTTGCGTTTTCTGTTTATTTTTCTCAATTGACCGAACTGTACAATCATTTAGGACTGTCAATTGAATTCCTTGTGTAACATTTTATTTAAATTTCTAGTTGGTTACTACAATGTAACTTATGTGTTCACCTTGTAGTTATTGAAATTAAATCTTTTTAAACTTACTTTGAGTTGACCTTGCAACGGTGCAAAAATTATTTTTTAATATTGATTACCTAAAATGACCTTGCATTTGTCGATGTGTTATGAGTAGTAACGTAATTACTGCAATTTTCTTTCTGTTTATTTGTCTAAGTCGACAATAATAACATGTTTATTGTTTGAATTATGACTAATGAATAAATCTGTGTTTGTCTTAAATCTAGTGTACCTATTATATATTTTAGAACTTATTGTTTTTGAGTGCTTGTGTATATATATGTATTACTGTATCATATGGTTTATTTACTCTTAAAGCAAGATTTGACTTTAGTGTGACCTCGGTGTGTGTGAATGAACTGTGTTTTGGCGGTTATGTTGGTTGTCTGTGTAAGGGATATTTCCCCCTGATTTTGTATGGTGTATGATAGCGTTTGGTTAGTTTCGTCTTTTTCCTGTATAATTTTGACGCCTGTGTCCATGTCATATTAATGTAGCCGGGTGCGCTCGGAATTCGATTTCTTATCCTGGCTGATCTTCGAATTTCCGGTGGGGGTCTTAGTGATACTGGGAGCCTTCCGCTCGGCTTATCTTTTTGTTGTTTTGTGTGGGGTACCGTCTTTTCACTGTGTGGTTGTGTTGACCATAATGGTAATGCTGCTAGCTTCCCTGTGTTTATGTCGTTGCTGGTTTCTTCTTGTGGCTCTTCCTGTTCGTGTGCTGTGTTCTCCTCATTCTGGGTCGTTGTCGTCTCTATAATTTCGTGTTGATCATCGTTCAGTTTGCCATAGTATGTTTTTAATCTATTAATGTGAACAACTTGTATTTTTTTTCATTTGTTTGACGCGATTTGGTAGGTGACTGGTCCTACTTTGTCTTTTATTTCGAATGGTCCTATCCATCGATTTTGAAGTTTTTTTGATAATCCTGTTGTGTTACTTATGTCTAGGAGGTAAACTAGGTCTCCGGGTTTAAACTCTCTTAGGGTGGTTTTTTCATTGTATCTGTTTATCCTTTCATCTTTTGCCTTTTCTGTGTTCTCTAGTACTCTTGTGTATATTTGGTTAAGTCTCGTCTCTAGTTCTGACACGTAGTTATCGTCTAGGTTGTATTTTAGTCTTTTTGGCTTGATGAAATTGTCGAATGGTAGTGCTTGATCTTTCCCATGTAGTAGGAAATACGGGCTGTACCCTGTTGGTGTATGTATGCTTCCACGATATGCCGTTAGTACATATGGTATCCAACTATCCCAATCTCGTTGATTTGGGTCTATGTAATGTGCTAGCATATCTTTTATTATTCTGTGTAGTCTTTCTATTTGACCATTGGTTGTTGGTGCGTAGCTCGCTGTGTGTATTCTTTTTATGTTTAGTAGTTTGCATGTCTCTCTCATTAGTTCTGACATGAAGTTTGTTCCTCTATCTGTTAACAGTTTCTGGGGTGTTCCGTGCCTGCATATTATTTGTTCTACAAAAGCTCTTGCTACTGTGTCTGCTTTCTGGTCTGGTATCGGAATTGCTTCGCAGTATTTTGTAAAATGATCTTGAAATGTTAGCAGGTACTTGTTTCCTTTGTTTGACGTGGGTAGCGGGCTTACTATGTCCATTGACGTTATTTCCCAAGGCTCTGTGACCTTTGTGAATCTTTGTAGTGGTGCCTTTTTAAAGTGTGGTGAGGTCTTTCGTCTGTTGCATGCGTCGCAGCGTTTACAGTAATTTATTATGTCCGTTCTCATCGTTGGCCAGAAGCAACGTCTTTTTATTGCTAATAACGTTTTTTGTTGTCCTTGGTGACAATATATGGGTGAGTCGTGAAAGTCTTCTATAACTTTGGTGATATATTTCCTCGGTATTACTAGTTGGTCCCTGTTGTCTTCCTGATCTTGTCTGTATAGGAGCCCTTCTTTGTCGTTGTAATATTTTTGCTTTATTTCATCCTCCTTGTTTAACTGTTGTACTGTGCTACTGCAGAAATCGTCGCGTTTTTGTTCTTCTTTCAGTAATTCTTTGTCCCAGAGTGGTTCCCATTCTTCTTCTGCCTCGATTATTTGGATTTTTCATGTGTTTTTGGTTGGGATCGGTTTCAGTATGCTTACTTTGGTGGTTGCCCCGTAAAACGTGAATTGTATCATTTTTGTGATTTCGTCCAGCTTAGTCCTGGAATTTGTTCTTGGCTGGCTATGAAAGTTATGCCTTTTTCCGCGTTCTCTTCGCATTGTTTTTTTAACTTTTGGATAATATTCCACATTATTTCATATGATGTTTCCTCTTTGACTGATGCTCTATTTAATGCTACGTAGAATTTCGTGTCTAATGTGTCCCATTCTTTGACCGATTCTATTTGTTCTTGTGAGATATCCGGTAGAGTGTATATGTTTTCTATCTTCTTTATTAGTGATTCCTGATTAGGTCTGTTTTTTGCCATTAGGAGGGCTACTGATTCTTCTTCTTGGATGTAGTCTAGGTTTCCTTCTTTCCAGTTTATTGTGTCCCTCCCTGGTAGGTCGTTTTCTGCAATATATTGTAAGTAGTCTTCGTATGTGCTTTCTATGTAGTTGCATGTTTTGTCGTACATTCTGCTCAGTGCATCCGCGTTTCCGTGTCTTCTTCCCATTCTGTGTATTACTTCGAAGTCGTATTCGGCCAGTGTTAAGGCCCATCGTGTTAGCCTAGAGTTTGGATCTTTTAGTGTCAGTACCCATTTTAGTGCTCTGTGGTCTGTTATTATGGTGAATTTTGTTCCGTAAATGTAGCATCTGAAGGTTTTGATTCCAAAAATAACGCCTAGCAATTCTTTTTCTGTAGTTGAGTAATGGTTTCTGCTTTGTTTAGTGTTCTGCTCGCATATGCTATTGGTCTTTCTCTGCCATCCCTTATTTGACTCAATATTGCTCCTACGCCTATGTTTGACGCGTCGGTTGATAGCAGGAAGGGTTTGGTGAAATCGGGGAATATTAGTACTTTATCTGAGGTTAGTGATGTTTTTAATTGGTTCATTGCTGGTATTATCTTCCGAGACTTTGAACGGTGTATCTTTTTTTGTTAGGTTTACTAGTGGTGCTGCTATTTCTGTTATATTTGGTATGAAACGTCGGTACCAGTTTACTAAACCTAGAAATCCTCTTACTCCTTTGACATTCTTTGGTAGGGGGTATTTGTGCACCGCCTCCAGCTTTTGTGGGTCTGGAGCTATTCCCTCTTGTGAGATAATGTGCCCCAGATATTTTACTTTTTCTAGCATGAATTTACATTTTTTCGGTTTTAGTTTAATGTTGGCTTCTGAAAGTCTTTCGAACACTTCCTCTACTTTCTCTAAGTGATCCCTGCTTCCCGTGTAATTAAATATGATGATATCATCTAGATATACCATACATTTTATTCCTGTCAATCCTTTTAAGGTGGCATTCATGAATATCTGGAAGGTTGATGGTGCGTTTACTAATCCGAAAGGCATTTTGGTGTATTCGTAGTTTCCTTGGTATGTGCTGAATCCTGTTAACGGGATGTCTTCTTCTTTCATGTCTACTTGGTGGTATGCTTCCGCTACGTCGATTACCGAAAATAACGTTTCGCCTCCCGCTTTGTATCCTTGAAGTAGGTCTGATACGTTAGGTAGTGGGTAGTATTCTTTCTTGGTTACCGCGTTCAGAGCTCTATAATCTATACACATTCTTACTTTTTATTCTCCTTCCGGAGTCTGCTTTACTACTAAGACTACTGGTGCTGACCATGGGCTGGAGGATGTTCTGATTACCTTGGATGCTAGTAGCCTATCGATTTCTTTTTGCAGTGTCTCTCGTTGATGGTAAGGTATCCTATATGGAGCCTTGCATATTGGTTGAGAGCCTGGTTCCAGAGTTATGTGGTGTTTGACTTTAGTGGTGCTAGTCAGAGTTTCGTCGTCATCCGTAAATAGATGGTGGTACTTTTGTATTAGCTTGACTAGTTCTTCTTTGCTTTGTGTGTCCATGTGGTTTAATTCGAAGTTATTTCGGATCCAGTCGTCTGTTTTAATGTCGAATTTTCTGATTGTGCCCTGTATAGTATTGTCTGTTGGTTTCTCTTCTGAGCATTCGTAGGCTTTCCCTATCTTAGTGCCTTTCGTGAGATTTATTTCCTGCGCCGATGTATTGATTATTATTACTGGAATCTGTCTTTGGATTTACGATACGCTGTTTGCCAATCTGATTGTGTGTTGTCCGTATTCTTGGGTTTCGCATACGACTGTGTTTCCTTTTATTTCATGTTTCAGGATCCCGATTGTGTGAACCTCCGTTAGTGCTGGTATGGTCAAACTATCCTCTGTGTATATATCTGTGCTGGTTCTTGTGCATTCTGTTTCTTCTTTGCTATTCCTGATATCTTCGGTTGTTTCATTTCTTCCGTTTTCCTTCTTATGTTCTGTGTCTGTGCGCCCTTTTTCGTTGATTATGTGTTTTTGGTTTGTGTATGTAGTTTCTCTTCCTCCTGTTATATCCCTGCCTGTAGTTTCCTTTATTTTTCCTACCGAACTGTTTGTGTCTATTCCTGGGTTGGTTGTTTCGTGTCTGTACATTGATTCCACTATTTTTAGCCATTTCTGCCACGTTTCTTTTTCCCTAGGGTTTTCTTGTTCCCTTGTTGCCGTTACTTTTCCGTATGCTTCTGTCCGTATTTGTCTACAATTATTCAGCAAGTCTCTGACTTGTCTTGGGTTCATTAGTGGTATTTTTCTTCCCCATATTTCCAATGTTGGTTTTCCTCTGTAAGAAATAGTTGCCTCCTGTTCTTCTAGAAAATCTCTTCCTAATAATACTGCTGTGTCTCCCATTATACCATCCTCGGCTGCAATTACTTCAGTGTAGATATTATAGTCCATTTCTGTTGTTGCTATAGCTATTTGTGTTGAACCGTATAGGTGGATTGTGTGTCCTGTTATGCCTTTTAAGGTTAATTGGTCTGTGATCCGTGTGTCTAATTCGTTGTCTGCTACTATTGATTTACTTATTAGCGAGTATGCTCTGCCTGTGTCTATCATACAGGGTTCGGTTTTTCCGTTTATTCTTAGGAGTACTATATACGGGGGTTCTTCGCTTTTACTTATCGTCGGTCCGTTATGATGCATTGTTTTTATCTGGTTTTTCTTGTCTTCTTCTTTGTTACCCTTTTGTGTTGCCTATTGATTTCCGTCTTTGCCTGCGTGAGTCCAGTTTCCCCTAGTTTCAGCTTGACCACTTGTTTGGGGAGTAACGGTGGTCCTTGTTAGTTTAAATGGTTTCTTCCGTCTTCCTTGTTTGTGTGTCCTCTCTCTGTGGAGTGACCTCTTCTGTTCTCTTCTTTTTGGTGCCTTTGTCCCATATTCTGTTGCACGTGTGCCTGTGATGCTTCTCTGTTCCAATTCTTTTCTCTGGAGTTCCTTTGTCCGCTGTATTCCCCGTAGTTATTTTGTTGTGTGATGATTCTTCTTTCTTGATTCCATTGTTTGTTTTCTTCACTGAACCTTTTCTTTCTGCAGTCCTTGACCCAGTGCCCTTGTTTTCCGCAGTAGTGACATACATTTCTATCTGTTAATATTTCCTTGGTTTCTTTGTTTCTGCAATAGGCTGCCCAGTGTCCCTGTTTTCTGCATATTTGACATTTTTTTTCTATTCTTTCTTCTTCCGCTTCTCTTGTTCTGCAGTTTGATGCCCAGTGGCCTCGTCTGCCACAGTACATACATTTTGCGCTATGTCTACATTCTTCCGATTCATGTCCCGATTTGCCACATGCTGTGCAACTCCGTTGCTCATTCGTAAAAGCGACTCTGTGGCCATTGTTCCTTCCGCTCACCATTGTGGCTGCTGTTTCTTGGCAACTTACCTCTGCTCCTCTGCTTCTTCTAGTGTGAGGTCATCTTTATGCAATATGTAAAACCCCACTTCCCTGAGCAGGTCCTTTCTTAGTCCCACTTTGAATTGGTTCACCAGTACCGCGTTGTGTTTCCTTTGGATGTTCGGTATCTGTTCTCTGTTCGTTCCTTTTATGTCTTCCTCCAATATTTTATTCCCTATTAGCCGTAATCTTGTGCAGAATGCTGCTACATCTTCGTCGTGCCTCTGGTAGCATTGGACTAGCTGCATCCACCAGTCAGCGATCGACTTCCTTGGGACGAATTTCCTCAGTATTTTTTCCTTAAATTCGGCGTATGTTGCTGCGTCTAATCTTGGGTCGGCTTTTAAGAAATCGTGGGCTGCGCCCGCGAGTTTAAATTTTAATAGTGTCAGTGTTTCTGTTTCTGACCATCCGTCGAGTTTGGCCCTTAGTTCTAACTTTTCTATATATCTGGCTGCATCTCTTCCTGTGAAGTCTGTTAAAGTTGAGGCGATCACCCCTAGTGGTGGTGCCTGAGGTATTCTTAGCGCTGCTGGCATATTACTCGAATCCCCTGTGGACTCTAACGGCATATTGTTTAATTTCCTACCGTTCCTATAATTAGTTAGCACAAATCTTAATTATTTAGATGCCTGAAATGGATAGTTGGGAAAAAAACGAAAAAGGATTATTTTTAGGACTTCCCCTCTTGTAAAATCCTACCGTACGGACTCAGTATCTGGAGCACCGCTGTCACCAGTGTAACGAATTTGTCCTAGTCGAATGTCACCAGTGTAATAAATTGTAGATTTGAAAACCCCTGTCACCCGTGTAATAAATTGTTTTTCCTATGTTCTAAATTGGCGTTTGGTTATCCGCTGTCAGACGGTGTAGTGAATTTGTTTATTTATTATTTTTTTGTTCCATCCTTCAAAGATCGTTGCAGCGTGCTGTCACCAGTGCCTTACGGCACAAAAATTGTAGAACCAGGAACTCTCCCTGCGGGGTTACCTCGAGGGAGGGGTTGTTCCAGGCTCGAGCGATCGAGGACGTCGTGGGGCCCCTTGGGCTTATACAGGGTGCCAAGCCCGAGTTCGTAGTGTAGGTCCTTCCTACCTGACGGGCACGGAAGGGGGGGGGGGTGTGAGGATGCAGTTATGGAAATAAATTGAGAGGTTAAAATACGTAAAACATATATTACAAAATAAAATAAAGAAAGGAAGAATTTAATATAACACTATACATACGTTTCGTTGTTAAAGAACATTTCAATGTGGCTTTCTACTGGTTCCTAGGATAGCCTACGTAACCTACCCTCCATACATGTAAGGCTAACAACTGATACATATATATATATATATATATATATATATATATATATATATATATATATATGACAGAAAAGAGTAAAAAAAGGACATGAACGAACGGGAAGTTCTTACCCCCCTCGTTCTAGCGTAAAATTTCACTTCTCGCAGAGAGTGAAGCAATAAACTACAGAAATTACTCTTTATATCAAACAAAGTTCAGAAAATCATTTATGAAGACAGGATTTTCTAAGATCCCTAGTGAAGTATAATTATTTCTAGGTTATTATCCGAATAGGATTAACTATGACCCTTAGTAAAACATAAATAAACGTTGTGCTATTAGCAAAATCCTAAAATAAGATTAACTATGGCCCTTAGTCAGAATATAATTAACCTTTGAGCTAATATCCAAATCCTGAAAATAGATTAACTATGACCCTTAGTAAAAAAATGAATAACCTTTCAGCTAATATCAAAATCCTGAAATTAGATTAACTATGACCCTTAGTAAAAATATGAATAACCTTTGAGATAATATCAAAATCCTAAACTGAATACGTATATTATAGACAGGCTGAATACGATACCAATTTACAATTGTCAGTAAATGAGGGGCGCTGATATATATGAAACACCAGATATGACCAGAAAAATACTATAGGGTTCCTTCCCTATCTTGGGACATCCGTTTAGGTCAAAGAAATAAAATAAAATATCGCTGTTCAAATGCACAATTAAAATAAAATAGTTTAAAAACTTACGTTTTGGATTATCACCAGTCACACAAACTACACAATATTACTGTTTGAAGGGTGAGGGCCCGTCCATACATAGACTAGCCTCACCGGGGGAGAGATACTTTGTTTCTCTCTGATTCCTCAAAATCTCTCGTATTTTATTTCTCTAGTTTCACCTTGCGAGAAAGGTTAGTTATTCATATTTGTTTATGTTTGTGGTAAACAAACCTGACCTGTTCGTAATCTAATATGTTTGGATAACCTTGTTTTTGTTTGTGTTATTTACTTTAGTTGAGGTCGATAATTAATAATTAATTTGAATTGAAAAGGATTTGTCTATATAGGGCGTTCTTAAAATTTATGTCATATCTTGTGTTTATTACAATATCTAAAAATACCTTTTAAAATAGCTTAGACGAGGTGGTAGTAATTACCATCGGTAGTTTTGTTTTCTTACCGGTTATATTTTTCTTGGCAAATTTCACAAGAACGAATGAATTTTTTAATATGTTTAAACATGTTTTTCCAGCGATATTTTTCCTTTATTCGGTTAAAAGTTCTATTAACTCCTTGATGTCCACCTAGGGGACAATTATGATACTCTTTTAATATGGTTTCTATTTCTTTCTGACTAAGGTTTTGGTATACGTTGTTATGACAAATCGTGATGACCGCATTTGTGTCTCTGAAAATATAACGCAACATTATCCTAATAACGTTTAGTTTTAGTCGCACGTTTTTACATTCGTCAGCTGAGAAGGCAAGGTCACTAATACCACCGTTCATAAACAAATGAATAGTAAGTTCACTAGACGTCGGCTCTTTGATGGAACGGGGATAGGAGCACAAAATTTTATGAATTTATAGAGGTTATTATGTTATCGAAGTTTAAGTTATCAAGGTTCTACGTATATAAATACTTAGAATAAATCAAATCCTCATGTATACATTACAATATAAAAATAGGAAGCATGAACAACTATATATTTAAAATAGTTAAAAATTATACCAGATTCTATAACATTCTTTAGAATTTGTTTTGCATATAAGAACAATATTGAATAATAACATATAGTTAAGAATGTAATCCTAAACCAAACTTATGAAGCAAAGCAAAAAGGAATAATTACAAATTTTGTAATATTTGTAATTTTGTTTTGGGTTTATAAGATTTTTTAAGTTTCATTTCACGATTTGCAAATTTAATTGTGTAATATAAACGCACTCTTGTATAAAGAGATAAGAAATAACTTAAAGGAAAATTTTTACAAGGATGCGTAAATGATACATTTTTAAAAAGATCTTTTAACGTCGCTCCGATAGAATTTTTACATGCTAATTTATTGAAGTTAACTACAAATATATCTTCAAGCTGGGTAACATACCCAACAAAATTCTGGCTAGGTACATTGAGCCCATCAAATGAAAAATTTGTATTGCTGACATAGGCTTTTGTCTGAGAAAAAATGGTTGTTTCTTTTCTTAAGGTTTTCTTTCATTAAAAGCAATACATATGTCGCAGGAATGTTGCTGCATACATTTTTTTTAATTAATAACCAGTAACGTAAACTAACGCGTTGCCATTGGTACTGTTTAGATTCCTGTAATCAGTTGTAAAGACTTTCAAAGGATTTGATGGTTCTATTGACGGTAAAATGAGATCTTGACAGTTTTCTGCCAAGTCTGGAGTAATATTTAACAACAATTCATTAATATCATTAGTGCAGTTGGCGCCGTCAACATGGTCTAAATACTTCAGAGTAATCAACTTTTTGAATGCCCTAGAAAACTGTATAGGCGTAGGGTTTCTTGGATTACCACAACAGTTTCTAGCTTGCCCAAAAAAGTTTTCAAGGCAGTCTTGGTTTAAATTTCTTGTCAGTAAAAAGGTGTAACCCTTTGATTTTAATATACCCCAAAGGGCTTTAACTGATTTTATTGTAAGCTTCCACCCAAATATAAATTTCATTTTATTTGTTAAATTTCAAATTCTTTCATTAGCTGAAACTGTTGTTGGGTACCCATGAATGCATTGAAATTATTTAAATGGCACGAATTTTTAAATCGAAAACATCATTAATTGTTTTAATGAATTTAGCAGTTACTTTGGCATCTGCAGGCAAAACTTTAAAAACAATGTACGTATTAAGAGCAACTGCAAACTATTTGGAAACATATGCTCGTCAGTTAATTTTGGACAGTCTAAATTCTTTTTTTTCATAATTGTAAAATGTATCCAAATACATTTTATTGGTAGTTCCTTCTGGTAACTCAAACCAGTAAGAAAAAAAATTGTTCCTAGTAGATTTAAGTAAGTGTGGCACGTCAAAAAAGTAAACAAGCTTGATATTATCTACGTAAAAAAACATTGTCTGTGCTCAATTTAAGGTAGCTTTTAACTAATGTTTGGAAGGTAGAACCCTGATCAGACACCACACCTAGCATATTTAGACAGACATCACGTAACTTTCTAACTGTTTCGAACAAAATGTCTTTTATTTCATTTGAAGGCGCCGTTGATTTATAAAAAAAGTAGGCAAGCGGTTGTTTCCAGCTGCTTGATACACCCCGTGCCATAACAACTAATGCACTAGTTGCTGGTTCGGATTCGTTTTCTGCTGAAAATGATTATTGGAAGCCTACTATTTTATCCTTTGATAAATCATAAAATAAATGAGTTTTCAATGACATCTCATCAAGGCATATAATGCAATCTTTTTCTTTATCACTTAATAGTCGAGATCTAAGATCAATAAGGCGAAAAATAAATTCGTTAAAGCCTGGGTTTACTGCCCAACGGCGAGTAAACCGGTTGAGCGTGCTTTTGGACGGTAACCGATACAAAGTAGAACATTTCTTGTATGCTTTAGGTCCGAAAAAGTAAACGCTCAAAGCAAACTTTTTAAAATCGTCTGTGTACCTACAACCTTTAGGTGATTCATTTAATAAACTTATCTGAGACGTTAGAAGTTTGCAGACATCTTCTGAGTAGTTAGTTTCCAAATATTTGGAAATATCTTCAAACGATATTCCGGTTTCCAACTTTCTTGAACATTGAGCAGGCACAGTTAATTTTTTCAAACACTTTATCTCCTTTCTCATAACTTTTCGAGGAGTATTAGCCGTAAGCGTCATTGAGGTCTGTGAATGTTGATCTAAAACAAATCAAAAGTTATATAAAGGATTAAACTTTCGCCACCACTTTTAAATGAGTATTATTTATTAACCACGAAATCATAATAGACGTAAAAATAAAAAATATTTAATTTAAATCATTCATAGCGTAGCTTTTAGAAATGTATCTAGCTAGAAAAAAACATTAAATAACTCTGGTAACCACAGAAGCTAAAGTAGAAACATCTTTACCACTTTCAACATTTTCTGAAAAAAATTCGCCTTCTGTTTGAACATAAACATCTTGATATTTCATATCGTCTGAAAAATAAAATTGCTATAAAATACTTAACTTACATATATTTATTTTATCCAAAACACGCCATCGATAAGTATAATAACATACCTTCACTGTGCAGCATTGTCTTAAAATCAGTTTGAACTGCGACTTCCTTTAAAGTTGTACCGCCATATAAAAAATTTGCAAATTATTTGAAATACCTAGTAAAAATATACAAGACAAAATCCTATTGTCAGAAGTATTGTTTAGGTACTAAAAATTTTGGGAACTTACTATTTTTTCGCAAATTCAAGGACGGAACTGCATTATATTGCAGATTTGTTCTGCTATTACTGCACATATAATATTCTTGGGAAAAGTGTCTATCGCACACTCTTAATGTTTTGTTGCATTGTTCTGCGTCCAAATTGGCATACCTGTGACAATCACCAAAGCCTAAGGCCTGTTTCCAACGTTGACATCTGAAAAGATATATTGGTAATATTTCATTTTGAAACACAATAACATCTACTACACTGCTTCTTATAACAAAATTACTAATATCTTTTGCTAAATAATATTGTAAAATTTACCTTGTGTCATCCTTGGGAAATCTGAAGGAAGATGTTTTTGCCCAATTTCTACTTCTACAACCGTCCACACAACACATTCGTGGCATTTTCTTTTTAAAAAATATCCCGTAATAATAATCAAATAATTCACTGAAAAGACAGTCCACCCGGTATACTATCAACTCCGCTCGTACCTTCAACTACAAAAGACACACGGTAACTGTATATCGATCGATTCGGAGTTTCAGGATACCGAAAAAGAGTAGCATCGGAGACCGAGTGAGATAGACATCGCGCTAGGAGGAGCTTAGAGTGAACCTACTATTCATTTGTTTATGTACGGTGCTAATACCGTGTTCTGTTACAAAAGAATTCAAATTCGTTAGTGAATAAAAAATATCATCGTATTGAGTTTTATGGAAGTCTGATTCTTTTATAATTAAATAAATAAAATATCGGTCATTGTGCTTTAAATATGCAACGTCGTGTAGCTCTCTATTTTGTGCTTTTAATTCGTAGTGATTATTATCGTATTTTAGCTGAACATCGAATTATTTACTCGCAAAGAAAATTATACTGGGTTTGTCTACACTATTTACAACGTCAGTAATATTTTCAGAAACATCTACAATGTTTTTGTTTATAATAATTTTATTTTCGATCTCTTTTAGATATTGATTGTAAGAGTTATTAGTGGTTGCGAATCCAGTATTCATTTTATAAATCCTAGAAAGACTATCAGCATTGGAGATACGTTTACCAGGTCAGGTCGGTGAATAATCTTGTGATTGTATGAGTTTTAGTCTGAAACGAGTTAGTCTTGATGAAGGATTTGAATGTGAAAAAAGATAAGTAGCGGTTTGTGATTACTGGCGATAAGGAAGGGTCTATCACCCCATAGGGTCGAAAATGCTGTGTGGACCAAACTATACTTAAAATCTCACGTTCAATTGTCGAATAATTTTGTTCAGCCTTGTTCAAAGCTCGACTAGCGTAAGCAATAGGTCTATCTTCAGCTAATTTTCCTTGTGATAAGACAGATCCTATCGCGTATTTACTCGCATCTGTTGTTAAAATAAATTCCTTTTCAAAATCCGGATATTGTAACACGGGAGGGTTAATTAGTTTTTCCTTTAAGATAGAGAATGCTTCATCACAAACAGCGGGCCATTCAAAAGGCACGTTCTTTTTTAAAAAATTATTTAAAGGATAAGCGATTTTTGCGAAGTTTGGCTACGGATGATTTTACTTGCTTTTCGTTTTTGGGAGTTGGAAAATTTTGAACACGTGAGACCTTAGAGGAATCTGGTTTTACACCATCCTAAAATTATTGCTCGGACTTGGGTTTGTCGGAGAATCATAAAAAACTGAACTAGATGTTGAATTAGAGCTTGAGCTTGGATTAATTGAGCCTAATTTATTAGAGTTAGAAAGATTAGAGCTTGAATTAGAGTGGAAAATGGGGCTTGATCTTGAATTAGAGCCGTCACACAGATTTTTATGTGTGTATGAGCTTGAGCTTAATGGATAAGAAATTAGAATTGAGCTTTGGCTAGATTGATTTATGGTCGTTTCTCTTGGGCCGTTTCCAAATTCTGGGCGCAAGAACCGTGGCATCTGGAAGTACTCGCGCCCTGTTCGTTTCCCTGTTGCTGAAATGATACAGACTCTGGTTGATAATTTCGATTTGCGTTACCGTAATTGGAACGTGCATTATTATTATAATTATTTTTAGAATTATTATATAAACGTTTCCGACATTCTTCAAGAGAATGTCCAAACTTCTTGCAATATCGACACTGAGTTTGTCCTAAACTAATATTTCTCTCTATTTTTATCTGCCGATTCTGATTTGGTGTAGTATGTTTGGGATAAGACGGGAAAGAAGGAGTTCGGTTTAGAAAACACTGATCTACAGAGATTTATCACATATACTACAGTTACTTTTATTACAGTAATTATTATTATTTGAGCGATTTTTGTGATTTACTGTGACATTTGGCGAATTTGATGATTTTATATTACGTTCCTCCTCACAAGCGGCTTCCACAGCATCTGTGAAGCTTTGGAACCGACTAGCTTTTATTATTAATTGAACAGGTGGACGCAACCCATCCACAAATGCCTTAAGGGCTGATTTTTTATTTAAATTTTCTATGGTTGCTTTGGCGGCTATACCTGCGCTCGCAATACAAGCGTCATTCAAATCTAAAGTTAAACGTTCAATTCTGTTTGCAAAATTTCTTATGGTTTCGTTAACAAATTTTGTAGAATTAAGGAGTTCTACCTGAATTTGAGCTATCGTCCTTCGCTCCAAGTACTCTTCTTGTAATATAAGTTTCAACTGAGGCCAATCATCATAAACTTTATATTTTAATAAATTATAGGCTTGACCTATTAGTTTAGCTTTCAATATATTTAAAAACGTTTGTTGACTAGCCCTAGTTGTCGCAGTTTCCCAAACAACATCGCAACATGATAGAAATTTATGTAAGTTAGCTCTATTCCCGTCAAATTCCGGGATCATTTTAAATACAAAGTCTACAGAAAAAGCCATTATTGCATTGTCGTTTTCTTCTTCAGGGTCTAAAATTTCGTCATTTACTAATTCTTCATCTGACATCAGATAATAGTTTACATAAAATTAATACAATTAGATTTTTTCAGCATGGGTAAACGATAGAAAAATGTTACAAAATAAAATATAATGATGTATATATATAAAAAAAATATTAACCTTGTTACACGATGTAAAAAAAATTTTACCTTATGTTTTTTTTTCTTTCTCACGGGCCACTCTCGCACAATTCACCTACCGGCACTACGCACAGATCACTCACAGATCGTTGGCTAATTCCAATGAAAGGGATGCAGACTGTAGGCTACCCTGACAAATCAGGATTTTCAGGAACTTGCAGCGGCTTTAAGATGCGGTAGTTCGGAAATAACTACTACTGGACATCTTTCTTCAACGGATTTCAAGATTTTCTTCCTTAACTTTTAGCACTAAACTCATTTAACACGACGATAATACAGAGGTACCTTTACGATGTCCCAAAACTCGAACTTCCAAGTCGAACAAGAACTTTTCTGAAGATATCCGGTTTATTGGCTTAGACACAAATTAACCCCATACCTGACACCATTTTATGTTGTATTCTCGTGAGTTAAGCTTTGTGTACACGGGAGAGTAACTTCGCCAAGTACTTCCTAGAGTAACTTGGGCAAGCGTGTACATCGAAGCAAATAATTTTGTCAAATTCTTTCGGCAAGTGCTATCTCGAGAGTGGCATTTTACATTCTCTAGCAACTTCTTGCAGCAGCGTTTACATGAGATAGTGTAGTACTTTGAATGTTCTGGTAGAGAGAAGACTCAGTTCATGTCACGTCGAAGAAGAATAGCTGCAGCAGTCCTACTGCTGTTAATGAAAAGAAGAAAAGATAAGAAAAACAAGTCCACCAAGACGAAGAGAATATGGGTTAGAAAATGGATAGCAAGAAGACCCACTTTAGGTGCATATTCAATGTTATTGTCGGAGCTTAGAAGTGAAGATCCAAAACAGTTTAAAAAATTTTTGCGCATGTCTGAAAAAGACTTTGATTTTTTATTAAATTTAGTTCACGACAAATTACAGAAATCAGACACAAATATGCGTGAATCAGTTAAGCCAAGGGAACGTTTAGCTATAACACTTAGATTTTTAGCCACAGGTAAGTTTATTTCAAATGATAAGAACAAAAATAAAGTATTTATGAATTATCTAAAAAACTAAAAATTCAACTGTCAAAAAAAAACCTAAAACCGTCTTGTTATTACAGGGGACTCATATCATTCACTGATGTATCTGTTTCGAATCCCCGTATGTACTGTTGCAAAGATAATCCCGGAGTGCTGCCACGTTGTGAATGAGGTTCTAAAAGAAAAGTACTTTAAGGTGAGTACAAAACATTGTTTTCACTTAATGAACTTACCAGCTTCCTGAGAATAGTATTGTTGATGTGAATTTACTAACTGCGTGTTGTATGGGTAGGGAGATGATGGTTGTGAATATGATGAAGGGTTCGATGCCTCGGAGTTTGAAAACTGTACAGAATGGCATCCCTCATCTTCATCTATTGTTGATACATCAATGATAGCTTTTTGTATTAGACGTTTTAATTTGCGTCTGTTACTATCAGATCGCAAAGCTCTTAATTCTGATGCAACGAAGTCTCCGAACACTTGAAACTCGTCCGCAGGTCTCTGTAATTCTTGCATGGCTTGTTTAATAAGAAGGTGATCGTTGGACACACATTTTTGTTTTTTATTATTTTTTTTTAGATTTTGGTTCAATCGTTGTTGTTGGTGCTTCAGTCTGTGGTACTTCCAGTTCATTTGTTTCGATATTTTCTTTCTCCTAAAAACATACCAAGAGTTGAATTTAAAAGAAAAACATACATATGTTTATTTTTTAGGTGCCCACAACTAAAGAAGAATGGATGAAACATGCGCAGCACTTTGAGGAAAAATGGAATTTTCCTCACTGCGTAGGGGCGTTAGATGGGAAACATATAGTAATGCAAGCACCTCCTGGAAGTGGAAGTTAGTGTTATAATTATAAAGGCACGAATAGCATTGTTTTAATGGCATTGGCTGATGCACAGTATAGAATTACTTATGCCAATATTGGCTGCAATAGCAGAGTGTCAGATGGAGGAGTGTTTCATCAGTGTGCTCTGTCGTCGGCCCTCCAAGACAATGCAATAAACTTACCTTCCCTAGAACCACTACATGGTCGCTCTAAAGCTGTGCCATTTGTAATCGTCGCCGATGATGCTTTCCCCTTAAAGCCTTACCTAATGAAGCCGTATCCATTTAAGAATCAGCCAGCAGTTAATCGTGTGTATAACTACCGCTTATCAAGAGCGAGAAGAATAGTGGAAAATGTATTCGGACTAATGGCTAACAGATTTCGGGTCTTAAGAAAACCCATATGTCTTATGCCAGATAAAGTGAAAGGAATTGTTACAACAATATGTATGCTCCATAACTTTCTTATGACAAGTAAGAACTCTATACAAATATACGCCCCGTCGGGAACTTTTTATACCGAAAATGAAAATACAATTATCTTGGGAAGTTGGCGTGATGAAGGTATGCCTCAAGAAAATTTGTTGCCATTGCAAAATGAAAATGCGCACAACTACTCGATAGCTGCTAAAGAAGTCAGAGAAGAATTTAGAGATTATTTTGTTTCACCTGAGGGAGAAGTACCTTGGCAGTACAAGCATATTTAGTTCTACAGTGTTAACTGAACTACCGTGCCTAAAAATGATATGTTCAATGTAGAACTGTTTAATTAAGTAAAATGTGTGTTTGTCTTAGCAAAGTAATTTTTCAGTCTAATAAATTAAGTATAGTCGAACCCTAAACCAAAAGCTTTTTTGAAAATATATATTAGTACAAGAGATGTTTGAATTTTTGCTTACCATTAAATTATCTTCTGTCTGTACTTCTCTGGAATTTCATTTATTAAAAATTTTAGTGCATCGAAATACTCCCAAGAAGTTGTATACACTTCATTCGCACCTTCGCCTGTTCTTCTTTTTTTTATTTTTTTACATTCTTGATTGAACTGAGTGCGTAGGTTATGTAGTTTTCGCTGAATTTCCCCTTCGGTAGTGGTGTATTTTTCAGATAAAATTTTGAGAGCTTTTTGCTTCCTATTTCTATCCCTCTACACTTTTGCTTTTATATTCCAGAGTTCTGGATATTCTTGAATTGATTCAATTATAGCATATGTCTCTTCTTTTGTCCAACAGCGTTTTGCTTTTGTATCCATTTTTAATTGTCTACTTGCACAAACACTATCTGCACACTTCCAGATCGGTTCGAAATTAATACTAATTTGTTAGATCACTATCGCAACACGTTTACACTTGCAAGTCGTTACTTGCGGCAAGCACTTGACGGAAGCGGTGGAGCTTGCCGCAATCTCACTTGCTGCAAGTGTTTACACCGACAAGTATTGGTGAAAGCACTCTCAGCAAGTCACTTGCGATAGTTTTACTTGCTCGTGAACACGAGCCTTTAGGCAAGTAAAAGCAGATTTGTGTAGAAGAAAAACCTTTATTGTCTCAAATTATACACTGTAGACACCGACAAAAATGTGTGACAAATGACCTAGAGTCATGCCAAGCTTTCTGTTTTGTAGAACATGTAAATCACGTGACTGAAGCTTCTAGAATTTAAAGTTTCACCAATGAAATTATGACAACCTTTTTAATACCGACCAATCAGACCAAAGCGCCCGTTTTAGTATTTCTATGAACTAGATATGACAAACAGTAAGCTCAGCTAATTACGAAATAAAACCTTTTATGAAATATATTATGTAGAAATATAAATAATGTAATAGTATGCATTTCAACAATAGAATAATAGAAATAAAAAAATAGGAGCAATTACCCAGAAAACCAGATGACGTCAGGTGACGTCGAATAAACGTAACTTTTTGGTCGAATTTTATGACGGTAGGGATATCACGTGTTATATCACGTTTTTTCGACGAGTTTTTAATTACGTGATTAAAGTGACGTATAAGAGACGTCGAATAATGTCAATAATTATCGTTTTGAATAGAAGTTTAAGGAAATTTTGTACATCTTATTCCAAAGTTAATAAAATTATGCAAACGTGGATATACCTACGGGATATCAGGCTGGAAATGTTTATTTTATTTTATAAAACTACTCTGTGACAAAACGTCTTCCTATACGGCTATCTTACCGATAGCGAGCTTCGCGAAGGTATACAGTATTGAAAAAAATATGATAACTCTTTACAAATTGTTATTTTTATTAAAGTCGGATTGAGAGTTTGGAAAAAAACATAAAGCTTAGAAAAAAAATTCTGGTAGAGCGTGGAATCGATCCAGTGACACTTGAATTACGAGCAGAGTACGGTTCCAATGCGCTATTCGACCCATAGGTAGATATTTCCAATACATGCTTAAATGGCGATCGCAGGACTGGTTCAATGCGCAGGTGCGAATTTCTACAAGATTTAGCATGCATGCGCACTGCCATCACTTTCCGAGAACAAAAAAGGTGGCAGTGACTGATTGCATGGTACATTTATTATATACTTATTTATATATCTATACCTTTGGCATGGCATCACATCATATATATCACCCACAGAAATGGCATCACAAATGTTACCATATATAATAGTGGAGTTTAGCGATGGTAGTGTAAGTACGGTGCTAGATAAATGGTTTACTCCTGAGCTGTCTCAAGTGTACTGGCCTCCATATGCATCTAAGCTGCAATATAACCGCGCGTTAGCTAGAAACGAAGAGGTTAATTCAACGTGGGCATTATATCCCGTCAAAAAGGTGTTTGTATAAAACGGGTAAGTTTAATATATAATCCATACACTTCAAAATGAGTTCCAGAAACTATAGTATCTTACTATAAACTGGGCTGTAGGATTTTATATCTTTGAAATTTTATTTTATAATCGTATTAGTTCAATGTTTCCACGTTCTAATTTTAGATAACCTTCAAAAAGCTCAACATAAAGAAAGAAAAGCAGCGGAAATATCCAATTTGGACTCTTCTAGGGATGAAAATATCGTCAGAAGAAGGATTCGCCCAAACAGATTTTGTCAATCTGATGATTCTGATAACACTCAAAGTCAAAGTGGTCAACACGAACGTCCGCTAAAAATAAATTATAAACGGATATCCAAACAAGGTATACATACAAATGATTGTTTTGCATATATTGTCTTATTGTAATTTATGTTTATCTAAAAGATGGGAATTTTTAGGTCCAAGTAGTGGATCGCAGCCAACAGTGGATATAGGTATACCATATTTAGGAGATCGGGCAGAATCATGTAATAAATGTAAGTGTAACAGTATTATATAATTGTGTTAAAATAAAAAAAAATGTTACAAACAAGTTTGAAAGTACCACATGAGTTTTATTTATACTACTGTAATTAGATATTACATTGAGGGGTCACTACCATGACGTATCATATACGTGATATAGATGACGTACACAGAACGTGATAAAGATTGCGTACAAAGTACGTGATGAAGGTGACGTACAAAGTACGTGATGAAGTTGACGTTTATTCGATGAGACAAACTCACTCGAATTTGGCGTCGAAAAAACGTAATAAATTGACGTGTTTTCGTAACGAACATGACGTATTTTCGACGTTTGAAAAACGTGTTTTGGTTTTCTGGGTAGTAGAATAAAGAAAAGATGGGAGCGATACCTCGAAGAGGGTGTAAAGTTAGGGCTTTACAACAACAGTCGTGGAAAAAAATATTTTTCATTTATGTCGCTATGACAGTTTTGTGTTTTGTGTAATTTTGGGGATTTATACGGAATGCTTAGGTATAAATCCGGAGGTTTCTCTTCTAAAATTGTTTCATTTAATTAAAAACATATACAACAATTTTTTTTAAATTACTATAAACTTTATTCTTTTTCATGAATGTTGGTATTTCTTATTTATTTCAGATATGTACATTGCCTCAGTATCAACAACTATTAAATGTCACGAATTTCCTAGTGGCAACGTTATTCACAATTATCAACCTGGAAAGTTGGAAGGGCCCGTCAGAAGTTTATCATGGAGTAGAGATGGCAATTGGTTAGTAGTTGTTCCGCATTCAGGTCAAACTGAAATTGTTAGTACTAAAGATCAGCTTAAACTATTGAAAACAATTCATGAAGTAGATGAGCCAACTGCAGCCTGCTTTCAAAATACTACAAAAAAGAATGTTGGTATTGGAACCAAAAGCGGTTTAGTCTTAATGTATGATATCAAATCCAGAAATGTTAAAAAGCGTTTTCCCAGAGCTTCTACACCAATTACTCATGTGGCTTTTACCGCCAAAGACAGCCATTGCATTACTGGTTGTAAAAATGGCGAGGTTTTAGTTTATAACAATATTACAAATAGTCCACCTTCAAATCTTCGTGTTCCAAAGTCAAATTCTATTACTTGTCTAAAAACAAACCAAATGAAGAGGAATTTGGTATTAGGAGGTAGTAATGAAGGTATAGTCGTCGTTTGGGATATCAATATTAATAGAAGTAAATTTTGTACAGAAGCACATAAAGCTCCTGTCAATGCAATATCCTTATCACCAGTGAACCTAGATTTAATAGTTACAGCAGGCGCCGATAGACAGTTTTGTTTTTATGATATAGCTAACAACACATGCATAGCCAATATATCTGTACAGAATTGTATTACTGCCGTCGATTTTGCTCCCGATGGAACTCATTTTGTGATGGGATGCCAAAATGGTAGTGTTCATGTCTATGACTCGAGAAACATACAACAACCTATTAATTCGTTCCTTGCTCATACGAGTTCCATAAGGCATATAGCGTTTCAAAACTGGCATGAACCTAGCAATTCAAGTTTGTCAATATCTTTCGATAACGTGGCAGTCACGCAGGAAGAAAAAAGACGAACTAAATCTGTTAGGACTAGTGACTTCTTTACAGTAGATGCAGGTGTGGATGCAAAATCTGATGTTTACATAGAAGGTGCAGATTCTTTCTTAGCAGCACTTGATTTAGACAACGCGGCAGATTCTATAAATAATGATGTTTCTGTGAAAGATACTAGTAATAAATTACCAAATATCCATGATGTAAACTCTCCTTCTTCTATTTCTATTCAGTTAAGTAAACCGGAAGTTAGAGATCTGAAAGTGAAACAGTTTTCTTCCACTCCCAAATTTCATACTCACCATGTGTCTGAGCTATCGCCAAGTCCCATTGTTATGCAAACATCAATTACTAATGTAACGAATTCCTGTGAATTTAAGACTTTAGTTAAGGAATGTTTCAGTGAGGAATTTAAAACTGTTATTGATGATCTGAAAAACGATATGATGTACGAATTTACCCATACTAATCACCAGATGAGGACAATGTTCTTGGAAGTGCACATGGCGATGGTTAGAATGGCGTTGAAATCAGAAAATGTTGCCAATAGAAAGAGAGACGAGCTGTCACATCCTACTTCTGATTACGAAAATACTTTGATTGAAGAAATTGAGAGGTTGAGGAAAAGAAACGACTTCTTAGAAGAACAAGTTGGTAAAAGTGTAAATGGAAAGTGATATTCTTTGGGTATATAATCAAAAATATATGTTTGTCAAATTTAATGTTTTTGTTATAGTTTTATACAAATAAATATGATTACTTTTTTATACAGATTTTTGTGCTTCCATTTAATAGTAGGTAATTACGGGTTATTCCAACAAAACTGCATTTTATATGAACAGTTTCAAAAAATTAATTATATTATTGATTAGATACAGATTTAAATTAATAACATATTCTAAAGGTAATATACTATGTATCCGAGCTTAATTATTAATATTTTCTCAAAGCAATGAAAATATGATTTCGAGAACTTAACGGTTGTGAGATTTTGTTAATGGAAGTGAGGAATGTAAAATGAATCATCAAATGTTTCGGACCTTCATAGAGAGCGGACGTACCGTAATTAAAAGCTAATTAGCAAAATCGCTGTTATCTCTGTTTAGTTGTGAGGGTATTGAGGTGTTAGACTAATGTATCATTTAGAGTTATAAAAATATATTTTGGTTATTTAAACATTTACACTACATAAGACATTTATATCGAGTGCCAATAATAATGGAATAACTGTCTGACATTATTTGACAGCGTGACAATTGACATTAGCAGGTTTCTGGTGAACCTCATACTGAACACCTTCCCCTTAAAGATTCAACCTTATCAATAGTTTGATAGGTCGACCATGACGAGATCTTACAACATCAGTACGTACATTATCAGGTAACACAGGTTCATTGTTTTCAAACAGTGAGCTTACATCTATCATGTCATCATTAGTGTTGTTTTGCACATTGAGATGATTATTGACTATATTGGTTTTTTCACATTGTTCAGGTAGCAACTCAGGTTTTAAAATTTTCTCATACGGATCAGATATAGTTATTGAGAGCTTGATTTGGCTTGTGTTTCTTCGGACAATACTATTATTTTTTTCTACTTGCAACCAGTATGATCGGGGTTGATTAGCCTTCTCTAGTATGGTGGCTTTGTGCCATGTTTTATCTATTGAACTTTTTGTGACTACTTTATCCCCTTTTTTAAACTCTTGAGGAGATCTACGGCTGGTTTTATCATATTGTCTTTTCATGTTTTCTTTTTGTTTGCATAAGTATTGATAGATATTGTTTTGAACTTTTGGTTCCAATTGTGCACTGGTAATCGGTATTTGTGTTTTTAAAATCCTACTGTGTAAGATTTGAGCGGGAGATGCACCCATATTATTGATGGGAGTATTATTGTATTCTAGTACTGATTCAAGATAATCAGTACCCTCATCATAAGATTTTTTTTAAATTTGTTTACCTACGTAAACACTTTTTTCTGCTAGCCCATTGCTTTGATGGTAGTGTGGGCTGCATGTGGAGATTGAAATATCTTTTTCTTTGTAATATTCTTTGCATTTCCTTGAAATAAAAGGTAGGTTGTCCGCTATTAATTGTTGTGGATAACCAAGTCTGGTAAATATATTTTGCATCGAGTCAATTACGGCTTCGGATGTTTTATTTCGTAGTGGAGATATTTCTATCCAGTGTGAAAAATAATCAGTTAACACAAGATATGATTTAGCCCCAAACTCCAAGATATCCACACCCACCTTACTAAATCTGAGTTTTGGTACATTGTGAGGTAGCATGGGTTCTTTAAAGTTTGTAGGCATATATTTTTCACATATTTTACATTTTCTGATATAATGATTTATGTCAGAACTTAAATTCGGCCAGTACAGAGTTTGTCTGGCTTTATGGATGGTTTTATTAATTCCCAAGTGCCCCTTATGTAACAAATTTAATATATAAGTTTTTAGACTTTTAGGAACTACTACTTTATCATTTACAAAAAGTAGCCCTGCTACAACATATAGTTCGTCTTTCAAATTAAAGTATGGTTTACAATTTATTGGGATTTCAGTCATTTTTGTTGGCCATCCATTATAGCAATAATCTCAAATTATTTTTAAAATTTCATCATTGGCTGTCTCTTTGCTGAATTGAGATTTTTGCTCATCAGACATCGGTAAATGCATAGAGACAGTGTGAACCATTTCCATCATTTCATGATCAAAACTTGTACATTTTAGACTTGACCTTGATAACATATCTGCAAAATGAACTAGTTTGCCAGGAACATATTGCACATCTAAATTATATTTTAATAACTTTATTCTTAAGTGTTGTAAACGAACGGATCCGATTTTACACAAAGGTTTTTTCATGATAGAAATGATTGGTTTGTGATTCGGTTGTACTATAACATTTGCTTTGTAGATAAATTCATGAAATTTTTTAGTCCCGTAGGATATCGATAACATTTCTTTCTCAGTCATACTATAGTTTAATTCATGTTCATTCATATTACGGGAGGAACACGATACTAGTTTTAATACACCCTCATGTTCTTGGAATAAGCAACAACCAAGACCGTTTTTTGAGGCATCACATTGCAAAATGATTTTCTTATTTGGGTCAAACGAGACTAAAGCCGGTGCTGTACTAATTACATTTTTTAAGTCTTCGAATGCTTTTTGATGTATCGGAAGCCACTGAAATTCTGTGCTTTCCTTTAACAATTCACAAAGGGGTTTCATAGCTTCATCCATATTTGGTATATATCTCCTAACATAATTGAATGACCCTATTATTCTTTGAAGCTCATTTTTATCTTTGGGATTACTTAATTTTTTTAAAGATTCTATTCTCTCAGAATCAATTTCCATACCATTTTCAGAAAAAATTTGGCCCATAAACTTAACCCGTGGTTGACAGAATTGTATTTTTTCTTTATTAAACTTAACATTAACTTTTTTAGTCCTGTTTAGTACCTTTTGTAATGTTTTATCATGTTCTTCTTTATTTTTCCCGGAAATTATCATGTCATCATGACATATTATTACATTTGCAATATCCCCAAAATGTTTTTCTAATTCCTCCTCAAATATATCTTGAGAGTTTGCTAATCCATATGGTAGTACCATATATTTGTAAGTGCCAAAAGGCGTTGAAAAGCAACATTTCCATGTTGACTCCTCGTCGAGTCTTACTTGATGATATCCTTCTGATAGATCAAGAACAGTAAATATACTTTTACAACATAGTTTTGCGCCAATTTCATCAATATTTAAATTTAACCGTGGCATTTTTACTATGTGTTTATTTAAGTCTGAGGGGTCCAAACATACCCTAATTTTACCGTTACTTTTTTCAATAAGAACAACCCTATTTATATTTGCATTTTCTACTTTTGTTATAGCATTTCTACGCACTAATCTGTCTAACTCATTTTTATAAGCTTCTCGTATTGCTAATGGTACTCTTGTCGGAGGGTGACAAACAGGAGTAAAATCTTTAGATACAGTTATCCTACACTTACCAGGAAATTCTCCAGACCCTGAGAACACTTCTATGTTATGTTTTATAAATTGTTCTTTATTTAAATCAATTTTTTGTTTCTCAACAATTTGAACCCTTTTTATTAAATTTAAATGTAAGCAAGTCTGTCCTAATAAAACCTGGGTTGCTCCCTCAACTGTTACAAAATCAAAATAAGTATAGACATTTTTAAATTTACAATGGATATTTACAATACCTAGGGGTTTACTAGTTGATCCTTCGAACGCTTTTAATACATAGTTTGTAGGACGAACACTGAACTGATTATTTATTATTTTAAATATTTTTAAAGGACGGCCGACGCATGCGCAGAGTCAAAAATTACCACGATGGACCTTGGCGATTTGTTAGATGAGACATTTGACGGATGACACACGTACGTCACATATGACAGATGAGACATTTGACGGATGACACGACGGCACAAACGGCACATAGACAAATCATAGAGAATATGAAATCACAGACATACGACACATTTTACACTTGGTACACGTGACGGGGTTGACAGATGACACTTATGACATATGGTGCAGAACACATGACTGTTGACACATTTGACAGCCCAGCGCCATCTAGCGGCGAAAATTGGAAGTAGTGAGCCAGGAATGGGCCAGGATTGAGCCAGGACCAACTTAGTATATCTGCCCCTGTGTCCAGTTTTGCTTTAATATTTTTATTTTCTACTAAAACTATTTCTTCCCATACATCTTTACATTTACAGTTATTAATATTTTGACATGAGCATATGTTGCTTGTAACTTTACCTACAAAAATGTCGCTGGATCCGTCACTGTCCTGCTCTACCTTTTCAATATTTTTAACTTTACATGCAATGGCAAAGTGGTTTAGTTTTCCACATCTCTTACATTGTTTATTGAAAGCAGGGCATTGACGCGGTCCATGCTTATTTTTACATCTCCTACACTGAAATGTTTCAAAGGGTTTTATATTAACATTTACCTGTGATTGCTCCTTTTGTTTATCACATTTAATTCTAGGTTTGTTTTTGAATTAATTCTTTATATACTTCACTTCAACTTCACATCCATTACTTGAATTAGCTTAGAATTGTCTATTTTGGTTTTTGCTCTGTTCACTCGTTCGACAGAAATCTATGGCTTTTGTCACTGTAAGCTTGTCAATTCTCAATAATGCTTCCCTTGTTGTTGTATCTCTGATACCCATTACAATTTTATCTCTTAGTTGCTTATCTTCTGGGGTTTCATTAGGATCCACTACATTATAAATTGCACGACTTGATCAGGTGTTTGCATTCTGTTAGAAAGTGCTCAAATGACTCACCTTCTGCTGGTACCTCTTTGAAAAATTATATCGTTCGAAGCACTCGTTCATTCTTGGGTTTACATATTTATCTATCGAATCTAACATGTATTTATACTCATCTATGTTTCCACTTGGAATATCAAACGTGGACATAATTCTCGCAGCTTCTGTGCCCATAATGTTTCTCAATATGGAAAGTTTTACTTTGTCTGTGGCTTCGTGTTGCCCCGTTGCAACTAAATAATCTTCAAAAGCAGTTTTCCAGAACTTCCATTCGGGCGGTAGTTTTACGGGACCTGCCCCCAATCCTAGATTTGCCATCCTTAAATTTCGGCGTGTCTATACTCAACCTCAACTTTAATTTCTACGTTTTCAGACTTAAACGATGTTTCCTCACAAAACTTTTTAGATATGTCGCAGCGCCATGTTTAGTTGTGAGGGTATTGAGGTGTTAGACTAATGGATCATTTAGAGTTATAAAAATATATTTTGGTTATTTAAACATTTAAGGCGGGTTTATACAACATTTACATAGTCATAATCATAATCACAGTCACAATCATAAGAGTTAAACTAATGATTTCTTATAGCACCGCGCGTTTATACAATTGTCACAATCATAATCATAAGCATAATTTTGACCTTGAAGTTCCTAACTTTTAATTTTATGATTATGATTAAGACGAGAATTGAAATGCGCATGTGTCGTAACCAACACGCGATGAGCAATGATGACAAAAAGACGTCTTGGTTGAAGAATTAATTTTATTGGCCGTTTTTTGGAGGTATTTCTGTGCTCCGTCAATCATTGTTCATATTAACTTCATTGATTTGACTTTTTGGCAAATTTCATTTATATGAATTTTATGCTAATGACTGTGACTATTAAAATTGTATAAACGCCTTTCAGAGTTATGATTAAGTTTATGATTCTGACTATGATTATGACTATGTAAATGTTGTATAAACCCGCCTTTACACTACATATGACATTTATATCGAGTACCAATATTTAATGGAATACTGTCTGCTGTCTGACATTATTTTACAGCGTGACAATTGACATTAGCAGGTTTCTGGTGAACCTCATACTCATTGACATACTATACTGATGGACTGGCCCGCCTACCACACAATTAATGCCATCGCAGTGCGAGAGAGAAAGATCGAGAAGGATAGCGCTAGCTGTGGCAAAAATATTTTTCAATGAATGGTTACGGTATGGTTTTATATGTTACTGCCTGAAGGTTTGTTATATATTTTAAATAATTTTGAGAAATATTTGAAAATGAGATCGTGTTCATCTTTTACTTGTACTAAAAGGTTGAAAAAAGGCGAGAAAATAAAATTTCACAGGTAGGTAAATAAACAATAAATTTTATATAAGTTAGGTTTATTAAGATGATTAAAAATATTTTTCATGTTTTATAGATTTCCAAAAGATCGCAATTTAAGTAATGGTTACACGCTGTTAGAAGAGATAATTATAAGCCAAGTGATACAGCTGTTACTTGTGAAAAGCATTTTAGAGTTGATGACTAGGTATTAAATGTTCACGGAAATCGGGTATTAAAAAAGACAGCAATTCCATCACAGTTTGATTTTCCTGCTCATTTGATCAAAGTTATCAAAAAGAGAAAACCCGTAACAAGAATACTTAATGTAAACCAAGATGAAGGTGCTTTTCTTGAAAAATTTGAATTGAAAATAATATTTTTAATATAAACATTCGAATACTTTTTATATTACAATTTTAATATACTTGAGTGTACATTTTTAGGGGGGGCAGGATCCAGTACTGATATAATTCCTGAAGTGGAATCTATGGAAGTCGATTTATATGTACCAGAAGTTAATAAGCCAGAAGATCCAGTAAACAATAACATATTATCCAATGAAATAAAAACATGTTTGAGTGTGGAAAAAAAGTTGTAAGACCTACTGATTCTTAAGTAGTTGACCGTTTAAAAAAATACCTTCAATTATGCATTTTTTCTATTTTTAGAAAAAAATGAGATCCAATAGTCTTTGGAGATTTTGAGGAGAGTGATTTAGAATTTCCAGAAAAGAGAAAGATATTTTTGAAAATTACCAACCCAACTGTTTGTAAATATAAAAAAATGAATAAATATTACACAAAAATCCATTTAGTTTATTTTGGACTATTTTTTGACCTACCCTGTTTGACTTGCAACCATTCTGAAAGCATCTAATTTGATTATCGAACATGCACCAACTTTTAGCAATATTTGAATTTTTACTGAGCAATAAAAAGAATTCGACGTTGCACACTTATATGACCACACTGTATAAATAGACACGTAACAATATATTTTTATGAAAATGCATTGTCTTTTTCGTAATGTATAACAATAATAATTGTATATTTTCTTTTTATATGTAATAAAATGATTTTTTTAATGGTTGTTTAATTATTTTTTTGTGTTATTTGGGTTTAAAATAATATTAAAGATATTAATAAAACATAGTCTGTTATTTGTTTATAAAATTAAAATATACTTTGAAGCATTTAATGCAGTTACAACAACTTTTACTAATAAGAAAATAATATTTTATAAGCACCCATTATATGCTTTCTCCGTGTTTTGTTGCCACACCTAGCTCCATCTCTTTCTAGGTTTTCTCTTTCTAGTCTCTTCCGCATTTTATCCTACAGCGTTTATTACCGTAGCCCAGTCCACTAGTATAATATGTCAATGCTCATACTGAACAATCTCTAGTGTAAACAAAAACTACTTACAATAAAAATATATTTAGTGACATATAAAAACTTGTCTTTATTGCGGACAATTGTGTGAATAAACATTAACATGTCGTCAGAAAGCGATGGCTCTAATGATGAAATGGATACTTCGAATCCAGCGAAAAAAATAAGCATAAAAGAAGAAAACGAACCCAAGAGTTGATTCAAGAAGAAATTAACGATATCGTTCTAGGAAAATCCAACACAACAAATACTAGCACGAAAGATGCCATAACCACAGTTTAAAGCTTAACAGAAGCAGTTCGCTCACTCGATGTCGGCGTCTTTGATGTTCAGGGTTCAAATTTTCCACTGCGCAACCGGAGATTGTATCCCACGCGCTTAGGGGCGTATCCAATTGATACAATGCCCGACATCAAATAATATAAACTGCTCGACGAAAGATGTAACTAGTATACATTATGAAGCGAATAAATCGATGAGTTTAATATAATTTATAATGATGAATAAAAAATAATAACCATTAGTGTAGTGATCTAAATTATAATTAATATCTTCGAAGTTATGAATTTTACTAATAATATAAACGAAAGCAGTTGATTAAATTCAATATTGCTGTTAGATGACAAACAGTGAAACAGATTGTTGGGTTATAAAAACACGAATCAAGTTTGTCGATTTTTATGAAACATCTGTATATTTTGCAATTTATTCTTTTGGTTTTTGATAAGTTATCCTGAATCTTACGGACACAAAGTGCTTAGTGCGAAAAGGTTTCTTTGAAAAAAAATGTAAAATGATGAGTTTTTTAATAGTTGTGTTATCAAATTTTTAGTAACCAAATCAGTAATATACTTTTGCCTGTTATAAAGAGTTTTGAACAAATCCGAGTATACTTTAGTTTATTCTGTTTAAAATCTTCTGTTCTTAGGGCTAACATACATTTTCCTGTCTTGCTTTACACTGAAAGTATTAAATAAAAACTTACTTTATTCTTTATCTCAGAGCTTCCACAATCAATGACACAAAAGATTTAGTTATTTTAAAATAACTTTATACTCATTCCCATTACAATAATCCCTTTTTGTATCCTTTGAGCAGTTGACTATGATATTAAAGGAGAGTACCCTATTCTCTAGCCCCTAGATAAATGTACTATAGAAAAAGTTTCAATTATGAATCGTTTTTGACAACCACATTTTTTTCAATATATAATGAAAAAATAACACATATTTTAATAATTTTTATTAATTAAAATACACTAATAATTACATGTTAAATCATGAGTACAAAGTTGAAATGTTATATACAGGGTGCGGCACCTCTATTGATGTTTCAAAATTGTCAGTTTGATACTTGGTTTTTTTTTCGTATCGCTGGTTTTGTTGTTTTGGTTAAAAAATTTGATCGTGTAGTAAATTCTCACCCTCACAAATAAAGAAATTAAATAGTCCATTGGAAATTCTTCACAAGGTTTATGAAATTCGATTTTTAGAAGAGCATCCTTAATGTTGTGTCCAACTCCTTCTTTGATGGCTATGTTTGGAAACAGTTCACAAAAAGATTTTTCCATAGCATTTATATAATTTACAAAAACCATGTTTGGCATTTTTAAATTACCAAATGTATCATTATTAGCATTTGGATATGCTCTAAAAAAAGTGTATATATTGGCTTCATTTAATTCCGTTTGTTCTTTTGCAAACTCCAAGCATGAAGGACATTGATGTTTATCCAACACTTTCTTTAAGAAATATCCAGCGACATATATGAAACCATTTTTTTCACTAATTTCCAAGTTGGTATAATCTCTAGTACCTACTTTTAACGCCTTGAAATTTGATTCACCTGAAATCAAAACATGGCACTTTTCAATAACATCAGGTGTGATATTACTAAGGATTTTTTCAAACTCATCAAGACAATTGGTTCCTTCAGAATTACTCAAATAACTAAGTCCAAACATTTTTTTGAATGCCCTCTGAAATTGTATAGGTGTGGGATTTCTACAATTACTACTCTGTTGACGTATTTTTCCAAAAAAATTTTCAAGGCAGTCTTGATTCAATCTTCTGGTATGTACTCTGTGTATATTTTTTGATTTTAGCATATCCCACATTCCCAGAAAAGCTGAAATGGACAATCTCCAACCAAAATTGAATTTCATCCTTTTTGTTACATTTTGGTCTCCTTTTAAAATAATAAGCGATTCAAAAAATACCAACATATCTTTCAGATATTTGGTTTGTACTTCAGTCCCCATAAAAGGCCTGTTGAATGATTTTGCCCCTTGGAATGTCGATGAATTAAGTAAATCAAAGAGATTGTCCATTTTTTCTATGAATTCAACAGTCTTCGATGCAGCCGATGGTAGTTTATTGAATGAGATATAAGCATTCATTCCTGCACATACAGTGGCACTAAAAACTTGAGCTGCATATTTCACTTTCATTTTTTGAAAGTTGTTTGGAAAAATATGTATACTTGATAATTTTGGTGCCAGACGAAATTTCTCTTCCTTATCTGAAGTATAAAATTCTTCCAAATATTTTTTATTGGTAATACCACCATCAAATTTAAAAGTGTATTTGAAAAAATTATTTCTAGTCGATTTTAGTAAATGAGGTACATCTACCATATAAAAAATTTTCATGTTTTCACAAATAAAAAATGGTTTCTCAACTGATACACCTAGTTCTTTTATCAGTTTAAAAAAATTACTTCCATGATCTGAAATAATTGAAATAACATTTAGTCCTATATCCCTGAGTCTTTTCAAAGTTTCGAAAATAATATTTTTTAAGTCATTAACTGGACAGCTAGATTTGACAAAGAAGTACGCTAAAGGTTGTTTCCAGTTGACATGTATACCTCTGGCCATTAATACCAAAACATTCTGGGCCAAATGGTAAGTTTTTTCTGATGGAGTCTCATGGAATCCTATAATTTCATCTTTAGACAAATTGTAAAATAAATTTGATTTCAAAGACATTTCGTCTATGCATAAAGTACAGTCTCTATTAATTTCATTTAACATAGAAACCTTCAATTTTAGAGCTTCAAATAAAAAGGTATTGAAACCTCCTCTTATGTACCAACTAGCAGTGATTTTCTGTAAAGTACTTCTAGAAGGTAACCGAAACATGTTTGAGAGAAACTTATACACTTTTGGACCCAAGAAATGTATAGTCAAAGCAAACTGCTTATACTCGTTTGAGTATCTAGAACCTTTTGGAGACTTTCTTGCCAATACTAACTGAGTCTTCAAAAATCGAGCTAAATTTGGAGACACATATTCTTCTAGGAATTTAGTAATGGAATCAATTGACATTTCATTGTATGATTCGGCGACTTTTTCGAGAGATTCTTGAGAAGTGGACAGTTTTTTCGTGAGATATCTGACGGTTTTCCTTAACTTAACTTTTCTTGGAGTTCCATAAGTTAAAGCTTCAGGAGTTTGAACCTCTGAAAAAAAAATTGATTAGAAAAACATCTTCGATATATATGAATTGGCATCGTACATTGCTGAATGATAATAAGATACAATCATAAACAATTAAGTTTATTATACGTGATGGGCATAAGTGTGGAACCAAGTGAATATCTCTGGAAATAGACAACTACATCGATATTTTAAACGGAACATCCTATATATTAATGGATTTTTGAAATCTATGTAAAATTTCAGTGCACTTTTGTATGAAATACTTTTTGAATTATTAATTTTTTCAGACAATTTAACTCATGTATAAAAAATTGCATATGCCACAGTGCAATTGTCATTTTGACAGCGGCAAAAGTTAGCTTTAACTTTTACAGCGACAAATACACTAGTGGTTTTTTCACTTATTCATTTGTTCATCAATTATTGCGGTGTTGGTTACCAGAATAAATAGTTTAGCATGTTTGTCAACAACTTATTGAATTTTCAAGAGCTAACAATGAGTCGATTCGGTGTGTCTACGAACGCCGAAATTAGTTAAATTGTTAATACCTGTGTGCCTACTAATACAGTTGCTAATAATAAATTTTGCATTGATATGTTTCCAAATTTCTCATTCATTAAATTGTCCTGCCGAATTACACTCGAGGTTTGTATTGATATTGGGTAAATTTGTGTTGTTCAAATTCTAAACTGTTTCCTTTAGCAATTTGACTCGAATAACTGTCAACCTAAAAACACTCCACCTTCGGTGTCGTGTTTTTAATAGTTGACAGTTATTCTCGTCAAATTGCTAGGAAACAGTTTCACATTAAACAAGCCAAATTTACCCGATAAAATACAAACCACTTGTGCAATTATAAGTGAAAATAAATTGACCTATGTACACCCTTTACAAATTATATTTGTACGAGCAAACGCTTAAAGAGCTGTAAACAGTTTCTGTAGGGTGACTACTAGGTAGGTCAAAGGTATTTGAATATGTGTTGAAAAACTTTTCATTGTATACAGGGTGCGCATAAAAAGTTTAAATATTTGAACTTTGAAATTGTATGTTTTCAAACCGTTATATCTAAACCTAATAGTTTTGGTTGGTTGCAAACTTTTACATTTCTGCCGTACCTCATTTTTACCACTGATTTCAATGTAATTGAAAGAAAAATGGGGGCTTCTTTTAAAAAAATGAAGAACTTTGATATTTTCGAAGTTCAACTTTTGAAGCTTTGTATGCGCCCCCTGTATAGAAGAGTTTTGGAACACGTATTCAAATACCTTTGACCTTCCTAGTAATCACCCTACAGAAAAATTTTACGATTCTTTAAGCATGTGCTCGTACAAATATAATTTGTAATATTTTACAAAGGTCAATTTTTTCCTAAAAAAATTAATAACTCAAAAAGTATACATTTCGGGAAAAAAGTATTCCATACAAAAGTGCCCTAAGATTTTACATAGATTTCAAAAATCCATTAATATATAGAGTGTTCCATTTAAAATCACGATGTAAGTTGTTCATTTCCGGTATAACCGGAGGTGGACCGGTTGTCAAAATATTTTTCAAAGGTGTACCTTTTTGCGTATTATATGCATACCAAACTTCATTTTGCTGTCTTTAACCATTCCAGAAATATTCACTTGGTTCCACACTTATGCCCATCACTGTATACATACCTTTTGAACAATAGTTTTGGCTCTCATGAACTTCAGCTGATGTGCTAGGTGTAACAGGTTCTAACTCGACAGTCTGTATATGTACATATGGCTCTGCAAAAATCAAAATACATTAAAAGTGGGTTTATGAAATATTTGTTATCCTAACACCAAACATTACATTATAAAGTTAATTATTACATTTATATTACATTGAAAAGTTAGCATGCTTCCATCTTTCAATGTTATGTAGTAGTAATGATAATTATTTTATTGAATCATAGTTTTGCAGACCCTGTACTAATTCATCGGTAATATAATATAGATTATATTCCTTCTAATCTTTGAGATTCCTCAAGTGCAGCTATTGGTGAGGGAACTGCATATTTTTTCAAACGATTCTTTTGTTTGCTTGCGAACATTTTATCTTCGAAATGAAGATTACAGATTCTAAAATGATCATAGCAATACTGAGCGCTGTGTGTAGATATTTTCTCTAGTTGAAGAATATCTTTCCATTGTCCAAATCTAAAATAAAAAAATTTGATATTGTTAAACTCAATGCTGGAATAAGTAATGAACCTACGTGTTTACTTAGAAACCTCCGTAGGACATCACAGTTGATAGGAGTATTAATATTTTCAATGCAACTTCAATATTTACCGTTTTGTATCCTTAGGAAAGCGAAAAAAAGAAAGGTTTTTCTCGTGCCTGGAATTCCTACGACACACACAACAATAATGTACAGTTTTCACTTTATTCATAGTTCACAAAGAAATAATATGCTGTTTATAATAATAACACTCAAAACATGTATACACACTGGCAAAACAACAAAGGAACATAATATAACCTCAATTTAAGTTCGAAAAACAACGAACGTTTACTTACAATGTTGCCTAATGTTATTCTTTTAACGTTTAAAGGATGCAAAGTAATACTTTTTTTGTATTTTTAGAATCTAGTTATGCACAACCATTTCCGATTTTATGAATTAGTGAAGTAAGATGAAATTTGAATGTTGGCTGATCAAAATATTATGACGTTGAAAAAATTATTTGAAAAATTAGAAGTTTTGGAAACTTATCAGAATAAAATATCTGACAACAGTGTGTAATAAATAACAAACTTTCTGCGCAACGGGAAGTTGTTTCCCACGAGTGTGTATGAGCGAGATAAAAGATTGTAACACAAAAATCGGTAGAGTGAGCGAACTGCTTCTGTTAAGCTTTAAACTGTGCCATAACAAACCCAATACAAAAACAAACCAGCCAACAAGAAATCCCAATATACACTACTCGCCAATAATGAGGGACATTCAAAAAAAGAAATACCAACACATATTCTACATCACAAATGAGGAATCCTACACGCGAATCAATTTCACTGATTTCTGGGCGAGAATATACCCCAATGCAATGGATACAATAATCAGCACAAAGTAAGGCTTGCTTTTGAACACTGACACCACAAAAGAATCTATTATATCAACTTTGAACAAAATGGTTGAGGTCGGAATAAAATACAATTCAAAGAATCGGTGACAAATTCAACTGTACTTGCTACCTCAAAGCAATCCTTCAGCTACTCTGTAGTCATTGCATCAGTAGTATTCGAAATAGAAGAAAAATCAATCAGCGAATTTCTAACCAAAAACAACATGGATCACAGATTCTGCAGAAGAATCGTATCAAGAGCTACAGGAAAACCTATTAACTGGATCAGAAAAAACTTCTCAGATGTTGCTATCCCAAGGACTATTTTTCAAGTATCACCACTATCCAGTTTATCCAACAGAAACATGCCAACAACCCATAAAATGCCTAAAATGTAATGGAACCCACCCAACTAGCAAATGTACATCCACATTGACTCCTAAGTGACAGTTGCGGAGCAGAATACCACCAAGCCTGGTCATATAAGTGCCCCAATAGACCAAGACAACCAATACAAGGCGTACCTAATGTTTCTATAAAAACAATCAACAAAAAATCACATGAAGCCTGAACAGAAATAAAAAATCAAGAATACATCAACCAATAACCATACATGATACCATCATAAATACCTACAAATATAACGGATATTTTAGGTGTAGTTATGTTTAACTTTATCAACAATAACGATTACATTGAACAAGAAAAGAAGGTGTTTTATTAAGCCATCTAAAAATAACGTAATTATAATGACAGTTGACGAATTGGAAATATAACTCCATGTTATTTAAATAGTAAATTGATCAATATTTCATAAATTTAACAATGGAAGAAGCTTTATAAAATGTTATTGTTAGAAAAATCCTTACGAATTGAATAATAATTAATCATGGATAATAATAATGAAGGTTAGGTTTTATGTCTAGCACAATAAATTCTTAACGTTGTCAGATTTTCTCAGAGAAAATATGTAACAGTTTTGTTGACAAAAAAAAAGATTGTTTTATAAACTATTGTCTTCTAAAACCTAAAGAAATATAGTAGTTTCCTTTACATTAAAGAAATTAAGTAGGTTTTAACAATTGCGGGTACCAAAATATATCAATTTTGACAACGTTGTAATTGGAAAAATAACCATAAGCATAAAAACCTTCTTACGGTATTTCTCCGTAAATAACGAAGTCTGTTATCGTTATTAAAGTTAAGGTCTTCAAGTTTTCATACTGCGCATTCTCAGAATAACGATAACCATACATACGTGACAAAATAAAGGGCTTAAAAACTCTCTAATGAACTGAACAGCACAGTAGTGACCAACAGAAACGAACTAGTGACACAACTTCGTAAAAAATTTGTCAACAACTTCAGAGTGGATAGTGTTGCAGTGTTTTCAGGAAATAAAATGTACATATCCTCATGTTTGACATGGAAGAAACTGACACCTCACATCACTCGCCTACTGAGCCCACCAATAATGCCCATTATGAACATGTCCTTAATTAATATTGTATACTCAAACATCAATGGATATTCCGGGAAGAAAGTGCTTAAACAAAAATATATTGAATCCAATTATATCAATATGGCATTATTTGTAGAATCCAAAACGAAATATCCAAAGAAAATGGTTTACAAAAACTGGAATATTATTCAGAAAAACGGCCACTTAATCCACAACTACGCCAGGGGAAAGTAGTCTAGTCCTAACAGATCCAAAACTGAGAATGAGAAAAGGCAATGCTCCATCTATCAATAACCCTCTAAATGAATGTATATATTTTTCAATGCCATTTCTTGATGATTATTCACATATATTTCTTGTTTACATTCACCCATACTCCAGAATAGAGGAAAATATATTTACGATGGACAGCCTCAACAAATATACCATTGTAATAGGAGACTTCAATGCCAATACAAAGCCGAAGAAAAAACAAGTGAACGACTTCCTGAATAATACCAACTTTGTTAAATACGACACTCCGTCTACTTTTCTTATGAATCATAATGCAGACTCGACACCGGATATGATCTTTCATACCTCCAATCTAGCAAGAAATATCAAAAGCGTTGTAAATATACCAGACCTATGCTCAGACCACCTCGGTTTCAGAATCATTATTGACCCTCACACCCCAATTAAAAATATCAAAATTGAGAAATACAATTTCAGGAAAACAAACATAGAGAAAGTGAACACAGCCATGTTGATGTACATAGACAACAATGAGCAGGACATGAACAGAAGAATGCTCAGCAATTTCAACTCGAAACTAACAAAAGTTGTATTGGAAAATACCCCCAAAAAGAAATGCGGTACATTACCCAGGAACTACCACCATACATCATAGAACTGATTAAAAGCAAACGAAAAATGTATAGGGAATATAGGAATATTGGCAACCCGGCCTTAAAAAGAGAACTAAATAAATATATTAAAAACATATAGATGATGATTCAGCAGTACAGAGAACATAAATGGTTGACTGTATGTGAGGAGGTCAATGATAAACAGTGCAAATCGTATTGACAGGATATTAAGAAACTTTCGAAATATAAAAACTACTCACAAGGGAGCCACCCACTGATAGAAAATGGTCAAACAGTCGACTCACCGGAAGAGAAAAGTACCATATTTGCTCAGCATTTCGAAAAAACGTATGAAGAAAGCGAAGAAGACAATTTCGATGATCACCACTATGAAACTATCTCGGAATTGTACAACATACACTATATAGACCCACAGCAAGTCAACATGAACCCTCAGGAATATGAAATCTTAGAAGAAGAATACTACAGTATAATAAACCAAGGTAAAAATAATGCCCCAGGGTATTAAAAAATCGTTGGTTAAACAGCTACACCATAAGATCCACGAATATATCATCCAAATGTATCAGTAACAGCTACCTACCTAGAGAATGGAAAACGGGTACAATTGTTACTATTCCGAAACCAAACATGGATCACTCTACACCTACCAGTTATAGACCAATTACGCTGCTACCTGTGCTAGGAAAAAACCTTGGAAAAACCATAAAAACATAATAGTGTAATCAATGGGAAATTGTATCCCAGGGTATCAGTTTGGATTCAAAAGTCATTGTTCTACAACCCACCCTCTTGCGATACTCACCAACAACATAGAAGCATCTAAGCTTAACGGATACAAAACAGTAGCAATTTTCTTAGACATTAACAAAGCTCTCGATAGTGTTTGGACGAAAGGTATTATATACAAGTTGGACTACCTTGGTTGTCCCAAATACCTGATACATGTGATAGCAAACTTACTGAATGAAAGAAAACTAAGAGTTAAAGTGCAGGACAAAACTTCTCACGAATTTACCCCACAGCAAGGTGTACCTCAGGGATCTCCATTATCACCCTTACTATACAACATATACTGTTCAGATATATACCACACAGACCCAGAATACTTTGATTCGGATAATTATATACTACAATATGCAAATGATACTGATTTGGTTTCTCACTGCAAGAGTATAAATACAACAGTTGAAAGATTACAACAGCTAGCAGACAGAACAACATCATGGTTCAATAAATGGCGACTGAAACCTAATCCAGGGAAATCGCATTTGCTAATATTTTTCCACTCCCCATCACCTACATCACCGTCAGTAAAGTTATATGACCATGAACTCAGTCCAGAAATATGTACAAAATATCTAGGGATCACTATGGACAATAAGCTAAACTTCAACTTACACACACGAAATATAAAAAAGAAACCCATATCAAGGGAAAAGCACTTCAAATCTATATCTAAAAAATAACATGGAATAAACTTAAACACAAAAACTAAAATCTACAAAATGATATGTAGACCAACCACTAATTGAATATGGACATATAATATTCCAGAACATAAGAAATCCTGCCCTGAAGAATCTCCAGGTGGTCGAAAGAACTGCCTTGCGCATTATCACGAAAATTAAACATCCGAATAATCCTATCCATAATCCACCCAACCAACTGCTATATGAAGTCACTGGAGTGCAACCCATCGAAGAGAGACTATCACAGTTGTCCTTCAAATTTAGTGAGAAAACCGAAAACAAGAACCTCATCTCTCCATATTACAACAGAACACACTACACAAACGTCCAGAACAAATTCTATGGGATAAACTATGGTTTTGGTTATTTTTAGATTTTTTTTTGTTTTTTCTCTCTATATCATTCTGAAACTGTAAAATTTTAAGAATATCATTGTAATTCACACAATAACTTATACCACTGTGGCTGAAGAACCTCGGTCAATGGCTAGTTGAGTATTATTTTTATACTTAATAAATTTTATTTATTATTATTATATTAAATCATCAAATATACTTGACACAATCTTTTAATTATTTAAAAAGTAACATAACTAAATATTACAAGGTTTATTATATTTATTTATTATGACCAGTACCGTAACGAGACCGTGGCGGAAGAGGCGCCCGCCACGGGCGCTACTGGATTTGGGAGCGCAAAATGTTAGGGTTGCGGGTGGTTTTATTTACATTTTACGTCTTGCTTTCTATTCTAAATATAGGCCAGGAGCACTACAGTTTGACATGGCTATGTCGTGACGTAGATTAGATATTGGTTGGAATTGCTTGGAAATCATCTACGAAAAGAAAATATGAAGGTCCGCCAGCTGAAAAAGTTGTGCTATTTGCAGGAAAAATCATAAACTGCAAAAAAACGCAAAAATTGCTAATTTTTTCCGATATTTCTTAATATAACTCTTTAAATACGCAAGATAGAGAAAAAAGTATACTTACGAATTTGTACTTTATGAAATTCTCTACAAGATAGAATTGGTTTAAAATCGATATATTCAATTTTTTCGTTGAGAATTGGCGATAAATGCAAAAAAAGTAGCTAAAAAACGAGGTTATTTTAAAGCATTTGTTTCGCAGATGAGAAATCATCCAATCACGCTATAAATTGGGATTTAAGAACCTTATTATAGTATAAAACAATATGCCAAAGGCCGATTAAATTGGCCTTATAGTTTTTACACGAATTAATTGTTAATTAATTTCCGCGAAAAAATTAACGTCATTTTTGGGTTCATGCCAGGCTTACATTTTTGAGTTGTAATAGGCGCCGATCTTTTTACGGAAAGACGCTCCTTTTAAAAAAATGAGTTAAATTTGGCCGAATAGGTGATGAGATAATAAACGTCAAAGATCGAGTGTTTGCCGTATAACTATTAATGTTGTAACAATAAAAAAAATGCCAGCAGATAGATTTTTCCGAGAAGTTTTTATATGTGCTTTGAGATATAACATCGCCCTTGTGCATGAAGTAGGAAAAATCAAAGAAAGTTGTAGCGGTAGCGTTCGGCGCGTCAAATCTGAGGGGAGTGGGGATAGATTGCGAAACTTAAAATCGACGCTTCAAATCGAGCGCTTCGCAAAAAGTTGCTGTATTTCGGCTACTACCCAGACAGCACAGGACATCCTTAGGACGTCCATATTGAGTCCTAAGTCTATTGAAAATCAACCTAACCTAACTATCCTTTATCTATGCTAGGGACGTTCTGGGACGCACAAATTAGAGTCAAAAATTAGAAAATAATAAACATTATTATAGAAACCACAATTATTTACAATTTTCTGATTCAGATATATAATAACCAAAAATCAGAAAATGCGTAATATCTCTATTCTAATTTTCTTCAAATTTAGCACTTCTCTATTCATCAAATGCGCATGCGTGGCAGCACATTCGCTACTTCGCCACCATCTCACGTGGATCTAATTTATCCGTCAGTCGCCATTTTGGTTGTTTATATGTATAGTTTCTGTGTATAATATAATCTTTGGTATAGTTTTGTGTTGTGATCACAAGTTTTGTGATATTGTGCATAAATATATTTGATGTGTTTGTTGAACCTCCTGGTACATACGTAAGTGTAAATAAAATAAGACTTTCAGACATTATCTCCAGTAACAATAAAGTTTGCAATGGTGGACCTGATACCTGTGGACCTGTAAATTTCTTGATATGTAGTTGAAATGATTTCAGTAACTTAATTTATGTGTAGAAAACACTATTTTGATAGAAATTAAAAATCCAAATCACATGATCAGAGGCATCTTGGTTGATGTTCTTCAAGAAATAAGACAACTTAAAAATTCTCCTAGAGATGCAGATTTTTCATTTTTTGTCCGAGATCCCAATATTAATTTCCCAATTGGAACAGTGGATGAAATTGATAGATTTGAAGAAGAAAAGACAAGAAAATTTCAATGATGCGGAAAATAAATTTTTAACAATACCTACCCTTCCAACGATTTTTAGACGATACATGAAAAAATCAACTCTTAAGTATTTTATTGATTTTAGGTAAATGAATTGGCAAGATATGGGGGTTCAAATCCTTATAATTTTATTAAGAGTACACTGTCAGCTACCGTAAAAGATGAAATATTGAAATCATACAGTTGGTTGGGGAGAAAGGGGAAAAAATCTCTGGATAAATCTCCTATCGCAAAACTCTTGATTTGTAAGTATTATACAGGATGTCCCAGCAAAATATTGTGCTGCATTACACTTTTTGAAAAAATTACTGTTTCATAGTAAAGGTTGTCGCAATATAAAGATTTCCTACTAAAGAATTATACCATCTTTAAATAGGTGAGTATATTGGTTATTAATTGGAGTTTTGAAGAATTATAGCTGTAAATAATTACTTTTACCTACGAACATGTGATAAAAAGATTGTGGTCTGCATGTAGACAAGCGCTTAAACAAAATATCGTTCTCAGAGGAAGCCTTATGTTGCGACGACTGTATATTGTTTGGCAACTTTTATATGCCCATATATTTTTTCAATTAGTGATAATATTTAATTATTATCAGGTGCTGCAAGTAAGTGTAATTTCAACCAGAAGGACATGGAGGGGGCGATCCAGAGTTTTATTAAAAGAAGTAGTGAGAGAATTCAAGCAAAAGAAAATAAAAAAGTGTAAAACTGTTATACATATTATATACGCAGTGTGGCATACTATGGACCTAGGACACCCTTTTCTATAAAATTTTTTAGATGTATGATTTCAACGATTTTTCTTTATGTACACATGTATCTATTGATCCTATTGCGTTGATCCAGCTGATAATCCCAGCCTGCAATGATTTTTTTAAATGTTTTAACTATACGGATTTGCAATGAACAACACAATCCTACCATGGACATAATTATAATCAATGATTATTATCAACATAAAAAAATGCCAAATTATAAGTAGTTACTGTAGATGCTTAAATTATTATAATTGGTAGACGCCATTCTGAAAAATGAGTTTCTTTCATTTTGCTACATCGATTTAAAAAAAAATGATCAAAATCGGCCCAATAGAAGCCGAGATACAACAACTTTTTGCGCCGCGCTCGATTTGAAGCGTCGATTTCAAGTTTCGCACTCTATCACCACTCCCTTCAGATTTGACGCGCCAAACGCTACCGCTACAACTTTCTTTGATTTTTCCTACTTCATGCACAAGGGCGATGTTATATCTCAAAGCACATACAAAAACTTCTGGGAAAAATCTATCTACTTGCATTTTTTTTTATTGTTACCACATTAATAGTTATGCCGCAAACACTCTCGATCTTTGACGTGTATTATCTCAGCACCTATTCGGCCAAATTAGACGCATTTTTTTTAAAAGGAGCGTCTTTCCGAGATCTTTTTTTAGGTATTTTTCTTCGGTATCCATATTCGCTTCAAAAATTAATTATTTATAAGACGAAATTTTTCAACTTTTCAAAATCGCGTAAAAAAATGATAAAACTTGAAAATCGTTCATTATAACTATTGTGTATTATAGTTGAGAGGTCTAAGTAGTTGTAAAAAAATCGGCGCCTATTACAACTCAAAAATGTGAGCCTGGCATGAACGCAAAAATGACGTTAATTTTTAAGCGGAAATTAATTAACAATCAATTCATGTAAAAACTATCAGGCCAATTTAATCGGCCTTTGGCATATTGTTTTATACTATAATAAGGTTCCTTCATCCCAATTTATAGCGTGATTGGATGATTTCTTATCTGCGAAACAAATGCTTTAAAGTAACCTCGTTTTTTAGCGACTTTTTTTGCATTTATCGCCATTTCTCAACGAAAAAATTGAATATATCGATTTTAAACCAATTCTATCTTGTAGAGAATTTCACAAAGAACAAATTCGCAAGTATACTTTTTTTCTCTATCTTGCATATTTAAAGAGTTATATTAAGAAATAAAATAAAAAATGAGCGATTTTTGCGTTTTTTTCCACTTTATGATTTTTCCTGCAAATAGCACAACTTTTTCAGCTGGCGGACCTTCATATTTTCTTTTCTTAGATGATTTCCGAGCAATTCCAACCAATATCTAATCTACGTCACGACACAGCCATATTTCAAAGGTTTGGGGTCTAATTCTCCTGGACTAATAAATCAACACAGACTTTTACTGACCGTTTTGCGTATAAGAAGATGCTAATAAAAATTGACCTCTTAGGTTTTCTTGAAGAAATTTTTAGTTATTTCATACTCTTGAGATACATTACAAACATGTGTCTCGCGCATTTATTTTTATCTTTATAGTTGACCTGTTGTACAAAGTGATGGCTATCACATACGAACAGGAATATTACCCTGGAATTGTATTAGAGAAAACATTAATAGATTGAAAGTAAAAACAATGGCTACAAGCGGAAATTTGTGGAAATGGCCCAAATATGAAGACATTTATTTAGATTACCCTCTCAACGATGTCGTTAACAAGACAAAACTACCATCTAATGTGAACAGCAAGGGAATGTATAACCAGGCTAGGGACACTGCAGACCGTGCCATCAATAGAGCCTGTCGAGTAACTAAAATCGGTAGATAATTCCAAAAAATCAACGAAAACTGTAACGTCGTTAGTAATCTAATTTTATTGATTTTTATAACTGCGTATGCGCGATATCATATTGCTCGTCCCCATCCCCACATATTATATGTTAACTGTTATCATTTCTTAGTTCAAGTGTAGAGGTTATTTTAAGGCTACGGTATTTTGGTGTATTTTTTAATTGCTATAGAGTAATATTTATCTGTTGTTTCGTTGCTTTATTGTTATTAATTGAAAAGACAATGTCACAGTGTATTCTGAAGGAGTCTAATAAGTGGTGTACTTGGTAAGTTTTATTAAAAAAATTTGAGCATTTTACGTTGTCTTTATTTTTATAAAATACAGAATTTTTACTAATTTGATCGACAACTTTAGAGATCATGGTTGTTCTTTACATTAGCTAAACTGAAAATTGCTGCATTAATAAAGTAAATATTTCTTTTTACAGTTTTGTTCCTCCAACCCAGGAAGATAAAATTAATATGGCTGAAAAGCAGGGGTAATAAATCATTAAATTTGTCGACGAGGAAACGATGGAGGATATAATCCCTTCATTTTCAAAAACAGTGTTTCTTTAGACTTGAGAAAGACGAAGAGAGGTTATTAAGTTTGATTTGCCTTCCCATATGAGTGGAAATTAACAAAAATTGATGGTAAGTTTTACTGTATTCAATATAGCATGCTATAATTTTGGACATTTTAAAATGTAAATTGAGTGAATGAAAAGACAAGTACTGAGTGTGCAATTTTATTAAAATTCCAGCTAAGCGCTTTCATCCATTAGGCCATTCTCAAAGCTGTCGTCAAGAAAAAAACGTACAACAGGTGTCAAAAAACATCAAACCCAGTAACTGCTACATACAACGAAATAAAATGTTTGATGTCGTATCATTATTTAAGTAAAATTTGTTAAAATTAGCCTATAAAGAGGGTGTACAATTGTAATTCAAATAACGAAACATCTAATTTGAAATTATCAACTAAATGATATGTGTGTACACCCTCTTTATAGGGTAATTTTAACAAATTTTACTTAAATAATGATGTAACATCAAACATTTTATTTCATTGTATGTACATTGTACCTGTTGTATGTTTTTCTCTTGTCGACAGCTTTGAGAATGACCTAGTGGCTGAAAGCGCTTAGCTGGAATTTTAATCAAATGACACACTCAGTACTCGTCTTTTCATTCACTCAATTTATATCTAGTGTGTACACCATACTCAGACAATTCCATTTTAAAATGTATCCATTGAAAAAATAATAATCTGGGTTTTATTTTATGTTATAGCAATATTCCCTCTACCAGCTATGGGATGGAAGGTATTGACCCCTTGCCGATTTTCATATATAGCCCATGGTGTGACAATTTATGGGAAATGAAAGTGAGTATTAACTTTTGTTGAGGCATTACGTCTAAGTATTTGGTCCAGCAGTAACCAAAAATCCAAAATATACAATAAAGACAAAAAATAGAAAAACAGTTAAAAATCAAGAATTTCTAAAAAAAATCGAAAGCTCCAAAAAAGGAATTCAAAAAAACCAAAGAAATTTATACATACAAACATTTTTTGATATTTTTTTGGCTTAGTACAAAAACATGTGTAAACTTATTATTTCGATAGTAAGCGCATTTTGTTTTCTTTTGTTGACATAAATTTTCAAACATATTTGTGTGTTTACTTATTTATTGTTGTTATTTTGTGTGTTTATTTGTAGAACCTCAACCAGAAACCAGAAAGGACTTCCACGAGAGGGTGGGATTTTAAGAGCCCTTAAGAAACATTTTAACAATCATAGACTGCCAGGAGCTGCAGAGTAACGTAAACTGCCTTATGCCATGGTTTCATAAGAGCAGAATGCTTTTAAATGTAGAAATATACAAATATGCAATATACTAGGTTTAAGCTTGTGATATAAAACTATTTAATACTTCCAGTAAAGAAATAAAGATGTGTTTTAAGTGGAAATGAAATGTTATTATTTTAAATGTTGTACAGTCACAAGTGCTGTTTAGCACTCTTATATGTAATTACTTGGCACCTTGTATTTACAGAGCTGGGCAGTATTTAACAACTTTTCCTATAACAATATTTTAATTACTTTTGTTCTAACATTCACAGTAATTATACTCAATGTTTTCTTTTACAGAAAGTTGCCAAAAATAGTAATTAACAACTCATTGCTAACACTTTTTTTGATTAAGTAAGTAGCAGTTATACTCCAGCAGTTTGTACAGCTCTGTGTGTTTACACGAGTGTAATAATAAAGTAATATAAACTTATCATAAATAATTTTCTAATTTTATCTTGATTTAACATCATTTAAAAATCTAATGATACTCCAATCTAGAATGTATGTTACTCAAATTATTTTTTAATTATTGCATTGGTTTTACATTAAAGTTTACTTATTGTCATTCTGTTTGTTAAGAAAAGTACTTTGTGAAACAAATTATTTGTTATGTATTTTTATACCAAAATAAATAAACTGTTTATATGATTACTGTTTTATTTTTCCAATTTAATTAACCATTTATGGTCCATCATTTGATATTTCATTTAATTTAACTCAACATCTAATCATTATTGAGTTAAATTGAATGAAATGTTAAATGATGGACTATAAATGATTATTTTGAAATAAAATAATTAAAATACAGTAAATTTGAATATACCGCCAAAACCTAAAATTACAGAAATCTTTTCAACATTACTCAATTGTTTAGTCGACAGGCTCTTTAGATGGCGCCAGAATCAGTGTCTCATCTATCTGTGTATAGCTTTCCAGAAATTGAAAATCTTCGCAAGAAGAATAGATAGAAATAGTTGTGATGGGTTACATGTGAAATTAACTATGTACATATAAATGTTTCTGATCAAAAGTATGTACTTACTTATGTTATAACATGTTTCTATCTTTACTAATTTAAGTTGTGCGTTTTCCGTCAGTCCAAGAAACTGGTAGTCTGTACTGGCGGTAACAATGCTATATTGCAATGGTAAATTTGTCCTTGAGTATGAGTCAAATTCTTGGCTTATTAGCCTCGGTCAAGAACATACCTGAGAAGTTAGTTTAAATCCTCGTTCTTCGACAATAGTCGTACTCCAAAGTAGGTCATTTGTATATTTGAAATTTGACAGTCCTCTCCTACATTATTCTGGTAGTGGTAACTATGAAATGTGAAAATGTTTATACTTGATCCATTAATCATAAATGGCATCTTCCTGCACTCACTCTTCGTCACAATCTTATCAAGTTTCCGTTTTTAAATTCGTATGCGCGTTAAGAATGTCAAAACGACGTGTTAGAAATGACGATCAACAGTTACGTCTGACTTGCTCACACCTCAATTGTAAGTAAGCAAGCTTACTTATTATCTACTACAACCCTGGGCGGGTCTTTTTCATCTTCACAATAATCCTGTTGCTGTATTTAGCGAAATAATAGCGTAAAACGCACCCCTCACATTACAACAAAAAAATCCGAATTGAGTTTTGCAACAAGAAACACATGGCGAATCATTTTATATACTTATAGTTTTTCACTACGCCCACACCCTATAATAATAATAGGTTTGATTGGGGGTCAATTCTGGACGGAGACAGGAAAATTACTACCAAGTGGACGGAAACTGGAACTTCTCACTTATTTTGTGATCAACGTGAAAATTAGAGGTTTGTATCTTAAAATACATCTTAAATATCACTAAGTAGCAGTTAAAAGGAATATATTGCTATAAATCTATAGCCTAGACCAGGCATAAATTATTTAAAAAAATTGAGACCTCATCTTTTGCTCAATTGTTTCCTATAAACCGATAAGTGCCCGGACTTCGGCGTTTTTGCGTTAGGCTAAAAACACATGTGGCGGTTTGTGTAGAGTCGGCCGACGGTTAAAATATGAGGTATGGTGGGACACCGCGCTCTTGGCTGTATGAAGAAAACAGATATTACTATCAAATCCGAGGCAACTTTTCGGGAATGTGAAATGCTTGGCTGTTGCCCCTAAGCGAGAAAAGTTTTTTAACCTCTGTTGTTCTGTCTCTTTTTAACATGTCTAGCCTAGTGGTTACGTAAGGAAAGCAAAGTAAAGATCTCCTGAAGAAACAAGATACAGCTTTGTAACGTAAAATACAAAGCGAAAACTAGTTCTGGCCAAGTACTGTCAAGGTGGAGGCCAAAAAACTAAGAGAAGAAGAAGAAGAAAACAGATAGAAGTAGGCGTTGGTATATTTACAAGGGCAGACGTTGCCACTGTGTATGTGAACAAACGCACAATGGATGTTTCTGATGACGAAGAATTGGCACTTCTATTAAGTGCACTCTACTGTCGGCTGAAAAGGAGAAAGAACCGTAAAATGTGGATTCACCCTATAATTAGTGAACGGAAAAATAAAAGTTATTTTTATACATTATACAGTGCTATTCAAAAGTCCCATCCCCCCTCGAACTGCTAAACTTACATTAATAAAATTTGGAGGGTGAAAATAAAGTGTTATAAACTTCTCTACGAATGGTAACAGGTGATGTAATAGTAATAGATGACGTCACAGTGCCACTCTGCCCAATAATTTTAAATAGGACCTTATGGCAACTGATATCTCGTTTGAAAGGCATTGGCTACATAGCCATATTAATTTTGTTTGGGTTTAAATTAATTTTGACGGATAAATCAAATAAATACCAAAATTATTATTTCACATTTAAATATTGAAGATTTTTCAGTCTGCCTTTGGTTAGTTGTCAAAAAAATTGACGTTTTTAATTTAATAGTATTTGTTGCTTTGCAAAGTTTTTCTAAATAGCTTATATATTTAATTTTATTATTGTTTAACGAGAAGTTTAAGAGTTTACATAGGCAAAATGATACGTACTCAAGCCGACAAAGTAGCAGCTATCTTAATAATTGGTGAATCTAGAAAGAATCTCCATGAAGCGGAACGTTTATTTAATGAGAGATACCCAGATCGCCATATCTCGAGAACTTATTTGAGGCAGCTTCTTCACAAGTTTGAAGCAACAGGTAGTGTTCAAGATGCCAAACGATCTGGTTGACCAAAACATTTAGTGATGATAAAAAAATTGATATAGATGCTGAAATTGTAGTAAACCCTACTTCCTCTTCAACTAAAGTTGCGTCTATCTGTGAAGTAAGTAAAAGTACAGTACAGAGAGTGTTGGCTAAAAATAAATTCCATCCATACAAGTTAAAAATGGTGCACCACCTTTCGGATGACGACCCCGACAGAAGACTCGAATTCTGTGAATGTATGACAAAATTAGTCAAAACCCACATTACACAAAAACAATTTGTTTTAGTGACGAAAGTACTTTTTGCCTCAATGGAAATGTGAATACACAAAATGTAAGGTATTGGAGTGACACCTTTCGTGAACAACATACCCAATTTCCAGAAAAAGTCAATATTTGGGCAGATATTTTGGGAAACCACATAGTTGGTCCTGTTTTCCTAAATTCAAATTTAAGTGGTGAAGTGTATCTGGAGATGTTACAAAATGCAATTGAGCCGTTAATTCTTGAAATTCTGGAAGATAATCAAGATGAATTCGGCAATCTGGAAATAACATTCCAACAAGATGGTGCTCCTGCACATTATTATGGTGCAGTAAGACGTTACCTGAATGAATAATATCGAGGTAGATGGATCGGCCGGCGATATGCAGTTAATGTGAATTATCTATTGAGTTATAAATAAATATAATTTTCTGAACATTTGATATTTGATTTTCAGCAATTTATATTAACTTGGACCATCGCGTTAAAATATTTTCAGTATTTCGTTTTGTTAAGTTAAAGTAAATATAAGGTTTTCCAGTTTTTAACCTTTTTAGTTTAATTAAAGTATCGCTTAAAAAGCTGGTGGCGTCCAATTTAATATCGATTGTTCACACCATCCCAGTGATTGCTATAAAAATACATTAACCGGAGTCGAATACTACAACCTGAGGAAGAGTTAAAATTTTTTTCTCCAGTGCCAAGCTCGACACAGAAAATGTGCAAAATTTGTGTACATTTTGTGTGGAAAGTAGGTAGCGACTGTTATGAGTTTGTGGCAGATCGTATCAGTTACTTGGCATTTAAATAAAACTAAATATCTTAAGAAATATTTTATTATAATAACCACAAGGCGTTTAACAACAATGTCCAGGATGTTTCGGTTAATCCAATCGCGTGTCAAAAAATATAAAAACTATTTAAGACAAGACACTTGGTTAACAAATATTTATGTCGATGTCCAAAAAAAAGAATAAGTATATTATTAAATGATGTTTTTAATTAAAATCTCCCCGAGTATGTTTCAATTGAACACACGCAGGGAAAAAACCAGTTTCTCAATACAATGTTAATCGACTTGAATGATTTCTTCCTTTATAAAGAATTCCACTACTTCTTCTTCAACGTTTTCTGTATCTGCATCTAATTCATCAGTATCAATATCTAGAATAAAATAAAATGCATAAATATACAGTTGGCCAACTTGATCTGATTTTAAAACTCTCTCAGACAAACAAATATGTTCAAGACTAATTGACATAAACAACAACAAAAAATTGTATGTACTCAAAAAAAGTTTTTTAGCTTATACTTAAAATAATCTCACAACAAACTATCTTTTGGAAGTTCCACGATCTCAGGTTTTTTGTATGAAAAATATTTAAAACATTCCACCATACAAGAATTTTGTAAACATGCTGTTTTTTTATATTACCATGATTTTCCTATAAACATTTATATCGAGGATGATTTATTTGTAAATCCGATAATTTATTTAAAAACTATATACATTTCGTGTTATTTTAAGTTAACATGTTGACTGCTAACTACAAGATAATTCATAGGTTGTTTCATGCCCAGAATGTCAACCACAAGTTATCCCGCAGTTTCTTTATAGATCTGTTTTGTACAGCTACGACAAAGGGCATATAATAACAGTGTAAATATGAGTATAGGGCCTCTGGGAAAACAAGAAAAAGTTAGGGTTGGCCTAAAAGACCATAAAATATATTAGACATGAACATTATTGTACAGATGTATTCTAAAAACAAAAGTTTATTCAAAAAGTAAGAGTTATGCAAGTATTATTGAAGCAGAATCGTATTTTTATTGTTTGTGATAAATGCATTTCATGGCTTTTGTAGTACAAACTGGACATGGTTTTGTATGATGCATTTTTTTTAGTAGATGAACTTCCTCTCTAAATACTGAACCTCTTGTGGTGTTTGCTTTTTTTAAATTTATTCTATCTCTTCTCCAATTAATGTGTTGACAAATGCCTCTCCAAATTTGATCAATTTTACCGAAGTACAGTAGAAACGGTGAAGCTTTTCCATTACATGACTTAGTTGACAATATTATTCAACACATACTATGTTGGTACTGTCTTCTTCTACTAACAGAAAAAGAGCGAAACTCAATACACGTGTTTGTCGTATTGTTTTAAGTAAGATGCATATAGTTATTGTCATATCAGTTTACGTGATGGAAAAGACTAAGCGTTTCTACTGTAGGTTTTTGGAAAAAAAATGCACATTGGATATATATGACATCATTTGATCTGATCAATCAATACCTGATATGTTGAGATTGTAATCCTGAATTATATTCGTCTTCATTGAAAGTTTTCCATTGCGATTGGATACTTCTACCATTTCAATAGACTTATTAGAAATGGTGAGCATACTTTGCTTGTCTTTCCATTTGCACCAAACTGCCCAATAAACTACCCTTTTAAGCCAACTATAAGCTTTTTCGTAATTAATATTCACTGTTAATAAGGTTTTTAATAATATAATCTGATCAAATTCAATGGGTCTCTGGGACCAGAATCCTTGAAAGTGCCATGGCAGTCAACGTGTTAATGAAATGAAAAAAATATAAGTGCGTTGCTATTTACAATATATTTGAATTCCAAATAAATGGACTACCCAATGTGGTTAATATTAGAGTGGCTAATAACTGAATCTTTTGTGTTCAACTTTTTTTGTAAAGTATCGAGAAATGAGTTATTAAACCGTTACATTACTTTTTAAGCACACTTTATTATAAAATGCAGCACTTGCATAGGTTTCAATGTTTTCTATGATGCGTATTTCAAAAAACAACGAATTTGAATATAGAGTCCTGTTAAGAGAACCATCCTCAGAACTTAATGATCTATAGAATTCTAGAAGTAGGTAAAGACTATATAACTTAGCAAGAATATGTGTTTAGCTACTAAGATTGAAGTAAGTACAGCTAACAGAACGAGACATGGCCGGTGGGGGAACTGCTGGCTGTGTTATGCCCAGGTCTGTTCAGAGAGAAAGTATTCATAACAAAGAAAGTGCAGTCAATGCCTCAGGGGCTTTATTTCTCAAAAAAGGATTATCTGTCTAATTTTTAATCTAAATTATAGAGAAACATACAGAAATCATTTTAAAAATTTCGGTATTCTATTTACATCTACAAGTGCATATTATATACAAAAATAATTTCAATGATTTCAATCTTAATTCTGATTTCCACGATTACCCAACTAGGTCTAGCAAGCTTATCTGGCCCCCAAAACACGAATCTTGATTGTTTGAAAAAGGTTCTGTCTATAAAGGAATTCAATTCCTGAATCATTTGCCTAGCTGTATAAGATATGAGAACATTTTCCAGAAAAAATTCTCATTGTCAAATGTTTTTATGGTGTCTCAGAGTTCTTAAACAAGCGATTTTAATTTAACTGCCTGATATGTAAGTATTATTGTATATGAACAATTTCAAAACATAAATGTGCTAGAGTGCTCCTCAAATTTTAACGTTTTAAAGTGGTTATAATACGTCTAAAATTGTCGCTTTTTGACTGGTGGAAAATCCTGGAAGTTTTCTTCAAATTTGTTATAAATTTGCGATTCCACAACATTTGTAACTAATGCAACTGATTAATCAATTCTCTTCATTGATCCAGCCACTATAAGAAAAACTATCAACAAAAACCTGTTCCTGATAACAACAATCGACTTTTAATTTATTTACTAATAGTCTGGTAGCTTACAGACAAATTTTATCAATCTGATTAAGCTTGTTCATTCGATATGGCTAGTAAATGTGAAACCTGCGGTGATGTTCTTGGTGACAAGTTTATTGCTTGCGACAGTTGCCATGTCTTGACGCACCCCTCAGAGGGTTGCACTGGCCTGGGGGAATCCGAACTGCGTGCTGTAGTTATACAAAAAAGGACTCTGGTTTATTTTTGTGAGGAGTGTCGCCAGGCTTTTAAAAGTGTACCCAAACTATTGAGACAAATTGATAACCTTAGATCGGAAGTAAATTCACTGAAAGATGAAGTCTTGAAGCTCAAGGATATGAAGAAAGATACCCCGATGAATAGTGAAGACATTATTAGTGAACTCCATGAACGCCAAAAGAGAGCCAACAACCTGCTAATCTTCAACCTGCCTGAACCAAGCAATGTCTCTGATGATCTTAACCAAGTTAAAACTTTGGTAACAAAAGCTGCTGGTGCCAGTATCACTGACATTAATGATATTAAAGTTTTCCGCTTTGGAAAGAAGAATAAAAATGGACATAGACCGCTTAAAGTTGTGCTGAAATCCAATCGTGACGTACACGCTGTTATCAAAAACAAACACAATATCAGCCGCGAGAAAAAGGTCTTTATACATCTGGACCAAACTCCCAACCAGAGGAAAACTCTGGAGACTGTCAGAAGCGAGTTATCGAGACGTCAGCAAGCTGGTGAGCAAAATTTAACAATAAAATATGTTAACAATATTCCCGTAATTATAACAAAAAACTAGATTCGGGCAAGCTATCTGTCTACTACCAGAACGTTAGAGGACTTCGAACAAAACTAACTCAACTATGTCTTAATGTTACAAATTGCTCTTACGATGTAATTATTCTTGTTGAAACTTGGCTCACAGCTGATATCAACGATGCTGAACTTGGTCTAAGCGGTTACAACATTTACAGACAGGATCGAACACCCCAGTCCAGCATCTTTAGCAGAGGTGGAGGTGTTTTGATAGCTGTTAAGAAAACAATCTCCTCTAGTACTATCAATTCCAACCCGTTAATTGAGCAACTTTTTGTTCACTTGGACCACAAAAATTGCAAACATATTTTAGGAGCGTATATCTTCCCCCTAAATCTCACCCTAATCTATACCAACTTCACTATGATCAACTTTTAATATTAAATGAGCAACATCCAGACAGACAATTTTACATATTTGGCGATTATAATCTACCTACAGCTACATGGGATATTGAAGATTTCTGCTCTTCAGCTTCGGCACAACCTAGCTCGTCAGCATATGATGAAGATGCTATCGAAATAGTTTCGAATATTTGCGCGTTTTACAATCTGTTCCAGTCCAACAAAGTGCTCAACCAAAGGGGAGTCATCCTTGACCTTGTTTTGTCCCCAGTTGAACTTAAAGTGTTGACAGCCGCAGACATTTTGATCCCACCTGATGTTCATCATCCTCCTCTTGAAACTTCAATACAATATAAGTCGATCTCAAGTGCGACTCCTGTTGAAGATTTTTATTATGATTTTCGACACGCCAATTTTGAAGCTATACGCCAATGTTTGGAAGCTATGGACTGGGATGGGCTTCTTCAGGGGAAGGAACTTTCAGATATGATTTTTACTTTTTATGACGCTTTGTACTCGGTAATTGAGTTATTTGTTCCCTTGAAGAGATTTGTTATTGACAGATTCCCACATTGGTATTCCTTTCAACTTAAAAGCCTGGTCAATGATAAAAATGTTGCACATGGGATTTATAAACAAAACAGAACTCCCCAAAATTATGAAATATTCAGTCAGTTAAGAGAACAATGTAAGATAATATCTAGAGAATGCTATTTAAATTACATACATTCTGTTGAAACCTCCGTTAAAAGTAATGTTAAAACTTTTTGGAATTTTGTACGTACTAAAAGATCAAATAACTGCATACCTGAAAATATGAACCTTGACAACTCTTTTGCTTCTTGTGGTAATGAAGTTTCAAATCTGTTTGCCAAGCATTTTTCATCAGTTTACACTACTCAAAATCTGAATCTTAATTTAAATGATATTGAAATTGAACCGAAACGTCTCCTCTTACCACATTCCAATTTCGACCATTTATGAGAAATTATCAAACCTTGACACAAAGAAAGGTCCTGGTCCTGACATTATTCCTCCAATCCTACTTAGAACTTGCAACTTCATTTTGTCTCGCCCTCTCTTCTATATTTTCAATAAATCTTTGGAGACAGGTGAGTTTCCTGATTACTGGAAACTAACTTTTGTTACCCCAATATACAAATCGGGAAGCAAGACTGACATCAAAAATTACTGACCCATATCTATTCTCAGTACTATACCTAAGGTGTTTGAGAACATTATAACAGACTACCTTACATATGACTGCTCTGGCATCATAACTGAACAACAATATGGCTTTTGTGCTGGGAAATCGACTGAATTAAATCTAGTTACCTATGTCGATTTCCTGTCTGAAGCTTTGGAGAGGGGTTGCCAGATTGATTCTGTGTACACTGACCTCTCTAAGGCTTTTGACAGGGTCAACCATACTCTCTTACTTCAAAAGCTTGATAAATATGGTGTAGGTGGGGTGTTACTACAATGGATTAGTAGCTATCTTACGAACAGGACTCAAATGGTTAGAGTAAACCACCACTATTCTAACTTATTTCAAGTAACCTCAGGTGTTCCTCAGGGGTCACACCTTGGTCCCTTATTATTCAACTTATTTATCAATGACATTATTCATTGTTTTAGGTATGGCAAAGCACTACTATTTGCAGATGATTTAAAACTTTTCCTAACTATTCAAACATATTTTGATGCTCTCAGGCTTTAGTCTGATCTTGATAATCTATCAAACTGGTGCTCCTTAAATGGCATGGACTTGAATGCTATTAAGTGCCATGTCATGCACTTTTATCGATCTCATGTACCTTCTACTACTTTCGATTATACCTTAAATGGTCATGTCTTGGAGTCTGTTAATCGAATCAAGGACCTTGGAGTTATTCTAGATCCCACCTTAAGCTTCAATCAACACATACCTACAGCTATCCATAAATCCATGAAAATGTTAGGTTTTATCAAAAGGCTAACCCACGATTTTACTGACACATCTGCAATTAAAGTCCTTTATTGTTCACTTGTCCGACCCCGTCTTGATTATTGTTCTTCTGTCTGGTCTCCTCATTACATAACACTCAGCAGGAACATTGAAAATGTCCAACACAATTTTCTTAGATACATGGCCTATAAATTGGGTATCTTTTGCGATTATGAATTGTTAGAGCATTTTCTGAACATCCCCTCTTTGGAAACTAGGAGGAAACAGAGAGACCTGACATTACTTTTCAACATTATCAATGGCAGATGTAGTTGTGCTGAACTTCTAGCAAAAATTAATCTTCATGTTCAAACCCAATCAACCCGACAGCAACAAACATTTTATGTACCTTTTTATCGTTTAAACAATACTTTCAATAGCTGTATTCCAAGAATGTTAAGATTAGCCAATACTCATAATGATCTTGAGATGTTTAGCACCCCCTTTCATCACTTTAAAACTCAGTTACTGAGTGCCAGCTTTAATGTTCTGATGTTAATGCTTTATTGAAGTTTATTGTTTGTTGTCTTTTGTCTTTTTAAATTTTTAACCTCTTTTTACTTATTCTTTATTGTATGACATGTAAATATTCCATATATTTTCATTTTATTTTAATTATAATTTTAGAATTGTAATTTATACCTAAAATGGGCTTGCCCGTAAATAAATAAATAATATTTAATGTAAAATCCTTTTTTCTGTTTTACCTATCCTATATCATGTACAATGATAAAAAAGGATGAATAAAGTATTATTATTATAAATAGGGTACTGTTCTAATATGTTTATTGCTTGAACAGAAATAAAACATGGTACGAATTTCGTGCGCATCTTGAGGGCGGAACTTCTGACCGTCCATGGTTCGTAGGTTTGACTCTAATTAAATGCTTTAAATAAATCAGAATAGTAAACAAAACATTTACATGAATAAATTATTTTCAGTGAAAACAAATCAATACATTGGAAAACATAAAAATAACTTACTATTTCTAAGTTGTAGACGCCTTGCTTTCTGATCCAAATATTCTAGAATTCTTTCTTCCCTATAACTCTGGAACTTCTCCATTAGAGCAGCCCTCTTCTCAATGAGTTCCTTGGAAGCTTTCGACTGTCTCATCCTATCTTTACTCTCGAATTGTGGATAATACTTCTTAAGATTCTTCTTGATTTCCTTCTGTTTTTCTTCGCTAAGTAAAGAGGGAGGTCTAGGCCTCCACAATATTTGTGCGAATTTTTCCAAGTTGACACGCTTAAGAATTTTACCTTGGAACGACCAAATCCAATAACCTGTAGAGATTAAATGATCATAAGGTGAATACAATTTCGTTTGAATAAATATTTTACTTTTTTTTGGTAGATAAAAATGTGCACTTTGGTTTTCATGAAAAATATATTAAAATATAATTTCATACACCCCAAGCGCTAGATATAATATATCCTGCGTGACTCCCCATTATAATAATTACCTTATAACAGAAATAAAGCAGGAAGTATTAAAACTTATAATGTATCAAAGTTATTAAAAAAATATATCTCACCTGTATCTACTTTCGTCTTCCAAAATGATACACCAGTAACCACATATCTACCTGTAGGATCCCACTCAACATCTGACATCTGGAAGTGATCTGTAGTGTTCATGATCAAAAATTCATGTGTATCTACAAATTCCAATGATCCTCCTCCGTTGGATCCCAATCCGGCAAGCACAATGAATTGTCCACTTGGAGACCAGAACAAATGGTTACATGCTCTCTTCTCAAATTTTTTCAACAGAATAGGAGCCTGCCCTATTCTTACTTCATAGAAACTGACATTGATGTTAGGGGATTCTCCGTGTATCATGGCGAATTTCGATCCAATTGGTTCCCAGGCGAAAGCTTGGATAGGTTCCTTACATTCAACACTATCGACAGGTATTTGTTTCTCTTTCATGTGGAAGATTTCAAAGTTGCAGTACATACCTAAAGTTTAACATATATATGTTACTTTACGATTGGAAATGTGCATGTTATTATTATTTTGAGAGACGAAGTGTCGCCTTTACTACTTATGCTAATTAGCTAATTACACAGCAATATAAAAATGTATTGAAGAAGCTAAAGAAATTAAAGAAACATGAGATAATCAAATATAATCATTAGATAAAATAAATAAGGATAAACCAAATAAGAAAAAATGTATTGATTTTGTAAAGTCTGCGCTAAATTTTAGAGAAAAAAGTTCTATAAAACATACCTGAATATTTCGTTTCATTCTTCTCCTTACGAACTTTGGAATATCTGTCTACCTTGACGCAAAGGTAATCCCCGGACTTTTGCCAATGTATCTTACAATCGGCTACATTAAACAAGTTTTTCTTCCTAATTTCATTTCGGTTAGGCAATTCAAGTAAAGTTACACTAGCAGGAACGTCTTTGTCTTCGGCAACCCAATATGCGACAACGTTGTCTGTTGGGGACCAGTTGAAATCTCTAATTCCGTTGATTTTTATTGATTTTTTGTCCAATAATCCAAAAGAAGGTGTTTCATAGACTTGAAGTGCATCATTATTTTGTCCAATTCTTGCAAAATATTTGTCATCATGGGACCATCGGAAGATCGGCCAAGCGGATGGGCCTTCAGGATTGAAAGAACGTTTTTCAATACCGGTCCTAACAAAAATGATTAAATGAAACTACGAATGGCTGAAAGAATTAATGCATAGTTTTGTTGATAGATTATTTCTATCATTGTACATACAGCAGATGTTAAATACAAAGATATTTGAATTTATTTATTAAAAAAATTAATATTTGGGACACAACGTATTAATTTATGTATATAATTGTGAAAGATATCACCAAATAGTCGGTAGCTGTTTTAAAATATGTCACTGAAAGTTATATGATGCAGGAAATAAAGTTAAGACATTTTGAATTTGGTTTTTATTAGTTGTTGATGAAATTATTATTCTGTTTATTTTTTTTCATTAATATTTCTTACCTAATGTCCCAAATTATTATCCTTTTTTGTTCTGGATAATGAGGATCTCCTTGGGGAGAGTAGGTCACTATATATTTCTCACAAGGAGAAAAATCTATGAATTGAACATTAGCATGAGAAAACTTCTTGTATTGAGAAAATGAAGGTCCAGCCCATAGAGCTATACCCAACTTGTGGAAAGTTGCCAAAAACGTCCCAACGGGAGACCATTTAATATAAGTCTGTCCCCAATTCTACAAAACATAAAAATAGTTGAATTACACATGCGAATATTCCAATGTTTCCTATCATTATACTTTTTTTTGATCGTCCAACTTTTATATTGACAAAGAGAATTTTATCGATGGTTTTTTACTTTTATTGAAAAAATGCCAAGAAACCTCAAATGAACTATTGGCAATTTCACTTACTCCATGAGAGTATCCTATTATTCAAGTGAGTAAGGTACCATGACCATAATAGTAATACCATTTTTAGGTTTAAATTAGCTTTGGCTCAACTTTAGTATGCCCGGCCTCTCATTGTGTTCTGGGTTAATATTTTTTTTACAAATAGGTGTTATTATAAGAAAGGTTTATACTGAGTCACAGGTTGCGGAAACAAATACGTTTCTGGATATACATTTTCAAAATTAGTAAAATTAACGGTTCTGTTCGACTAAATTTAGTTAATTCGCATTGTTTTTTGGTTTAAATAATATGAGTTATTATTTTTAACTCACTTTGGGTGCGGAAATACGAAAAAAAATGTATATTATTTATAAATTTTCATTAAATACTTATTTGATATTTCTCTCTTATAGTGGGTAACGTTGATAACGTACCCATCCACCCCCCGTTTGAGCTACCAAATCATTATTTTATTTTATTTATTAGCAATAAAAACATATACAGTTCTTTCAGCTAATGGGATGAGTTCAGAGCATGCAAGCTCTACTACAGCGTTATGAGGTCCAGCAACAAGTCCTCTTTACTCGTTTTGTAGGTCTGCTGGCCAATTTCTTAAGTCTTCTACAGTCTTTTGGTTCTATGAGTAGATGGTTAGCTAGTTGTTCATTATGTTTCGTACTTCGTTCTTTTATGACATCTTTGACGAAACTGACGTTTAAGTCTTTATGTAGCGACACATACCATGGTGCATCAGCTATCATGCGAAGTATTTTGGATTGGGTTCTCTGTATAATGGCTCTGTATAATTTATTTGCACAATCCCTGAGCTCGATAATATACATCCAGATAGGCTTGATTGTCGTTTTATAGAGTAAGAGCTTGTTTTCAAGTGTTATTTTGGATTTTCTACCAATTAGCGAGTATAGATCTTTTACTTTCAAGTCGATTTGTCTGTGTTTTTTAATAAACAAGAGTGCACTGGACTTGGATAGATTTTGTTTTGTTTGTCTTGATTTTCCATTTGCTCAGCCACATTTGGATGTCATTTAAATGTGTCTGCAGAATCCTGGAAGCCGCAACTAGACTTTCATTGCTTGCTAATATGACTGCGTCGTCGGCGAAGGTGCCCATAATGGTTTCAATATTTGCTGGTAGATCTGCCATGTATAATACATATTGTAATGGATCCAAGACGCTCCCCTGTGATATGCCTGCTTTTATTGGATGATTATCAGAACTGCTTTCATTGATTTTTGTTCTGAACTCTCTGTCGCTTAGGTAAGATTTTAACAGTTTGAAGTATGTGATTGGAAGACAGTTTTTAATTTTATATAATAGGCCTGTGTGCCAAACCCTGGGTAACGTCTAAAAACCACTGATGTACAGTATTTTTTTTTCTTCTAGTGCTTGATTTATTGTGTGACTTATCCTGTGGATTTGTTGTATAGTTGAATGTTCCTTACTGAATACAAACTGAATTCTGTTGAGTATATCTCAGACTCTAAACCAATTGGTCTGGGAGTTTCTCAGGGCAGTGTACTTGGTCCAATTCTGTTCCTATTGTACATAAATGATCATTCATCATATCTAAGTGATCAATCAGTTGTTATAACAAATTATGCAGATGATACAAATGTGTTAGTTACAGAAAATAATTTTGATGCTTTAGAACAGAAGGCTAGCTCGTCAATTTCAAAAGTTTCTGAATTATTTCAGAAGAACTCCTTAATCATGAACAATAATAAAACACAGTGCATATTGTTTACACATAATCGTAATGAAACTACATATCCAAATAAAATGGGAATTGATAATAATTCAATCAAATTAGAGACCAAAATTAAATTTCTGGGTATTACTATTGATAAACATGTAAACTGGTTGAATCATGTACAGGTGCTCTGCAGTAAACAAAATTGTTATTCATTAAAAGAGTTAAAAGTAGTTAATCAACATACATTAATAACAGCATACTGTGGTAACTTCTATTCACATTTATCATATGGAATTGTATTTTGGGGTGGTACACATGGTCAAAGTGTTTGTATAATACAAAAGAGAGCAGTGAGAATCGTAGCTGGTTTGAAAATTCATGAGAGTTGAAGAGGTCTTTTTAGAATTCTTAATTTACTTACCGTACCTGTGTTATGTACATAGAAACCGTGATTATTTTTCTAAGTTTTTAATTAATCATAGTTACGCCACCAGACAAGTAGACTTGTTTCGTTATCCTGTAGATAAAACGACTTTACAAGAAAAGGGCTGTTTTTACAAATGTTTATACTTTTTTAATCTACTTCCAAAACAAATCCGAGATATGTCAATGAACCACTTCAAAAAAACCATAATTTGTTTAATAGCTACAGAACCTTATGATATAAATGATACCAATCTCATGAATAAAATGTCTAATCTCGAAAGTGTATTTAATAAGGAAATGGTCGACTTGAAATTCCTAATCAAAAGTAATGCACAAGAAATTATTGAAGCACATCGGAGAGAAAATTTTTCACATGCTCTGGTATTTTCTGGAATTGAAGAAAACCAATCTGAAAATTTAATAGACGTATGTCTGAAGTATAATAATAGATGTGTTGATTCTGTAACAAAAAATGATATTAATTATGCGTACCGAATTGGCCGGAAGGGTTATAGTAACAAACGACCTATTCTGGTTTCCTTTATTCACCGGTGGAAAAGAGATGCGATTTTTAAGTCCAAAAGAAAATTAAAAGGATCTGTTGCAATCATATCGGAGATGCTTACAAAAAAATCACACATGCTTTTGAAGACAGCACGTGATGTGTTGGGGATTAAAAACTGCTGGTCGTGGAATGGAAGGATTTTCAAATCTGCGAATGGCGTCAAGATCGAGATACGTTTAGAAGTAGATCTAGTAGATAGCCGGTAATTTTTTTAAGATTTTGTTATGTTTTGGAGCGGCTATTCATTGTCTACTGAAATTCTTTTTTTCCTTTTCTTTTTACTTCGTGAATCTGTGAAACTTTTAATTTTTAAACAATTGTATTTGATTTTCTGTTGCTTGAAACAGTTTTTTGATTTTGTTTGTTCTTAGTCCTAAGTATATTTGTTTGTGTAATTTAGTTTATTTTGGGCAATTATTATTTTCGGTAGTACATACGAGTATATCCCTGCATTTCAACACATTTTATTTAATATATAAATATTTTGTTGAGTACTGTTTTTTGAGTACAAGTGTACACTTTTTAAAAATAACATTAATATTCTGGTTATACAGTTCAACTATTTTCGTAAAATACCTGGCAGTTTTGGGTTCTTTTTATAGTAACTGATACCAGCTAATTGTTTTGAGTTTTACTGACAATTCAACAACAAACAATAATTATTTTATTTTATTTCAGGTTCATATTTAAATGAACAACTTACGATGTAACTTTATAATTAAATATTAATTATGGGAAATTCTTTTGATGTAATTGGTATCAGCGAAACTTGGCTGAGTGATCTCGTTGATGGAAATCAAATTGTAATAGCTGGTTATAAATTGATACGTGTAGATCGAAAAGGCAGAGGCGGAGGTTTGTGTGTATACATTAGAACCGATATTCAGCATGTATTGACCAATACTTCGGATAAAATTGAACAGATCTGTGTTAAACTAACTGTAAATAAAGTAAATATTTCCTTTATTGTTGTTTATAGGTCGCCATTATTTCAACAAAGTGTTTTTTTAATGAACTAGAAACTACTCTCACTACTATTATCCCATTCAGTGATTATATTGTATGTGCAGGTGATTTTAATGTAGATTTAATGAAACATGATTCAATCAAAGCACGTAAGGCTCTGGATATTTTTTAAGGGTTAGGGCTTACACAGTTAATAAATGAACCAACTAGGGTTACTGACCACAGCGCTACTTTGTTAGATTATGTTCTTGTATCTAATACACAAATTGTTGCGAAATCGCGTGTTATTGATGTTAAGCAAATAGCTGATCATAAACTAATTTTCTGCAAGTGGAATATTGAAACTTCTGAAGGGCTTACAACAAAATTTGTCACATCTCGAGATTTTAAACATTTAAATTATCCTCAATTTAAATCAGATCATCACTCTATTCCCTGGAAAAATATATATGATTTGAGGGATGCTGACAGCAAAATTAAATTCATAAATGAAAACATTATTACTCTTCTTAATATTCATGCTCCTATAAAAACATATAAAATAACAAAAAAATACGCACCCTGGATTACTAACACACTACGAGCTATGATGCATGATAGAGACAATGCTTTGTCAAAATTTAGATGAACTAAACGTTAATCAGACTGGACTACATATAAAATGTTGAGAAATACTACAAATGTAGCTGTCAAAAAAGAAAAAAAAACTTTCTTTTACTCAAAGTTTAGTACTGCCTCCAGTAAAGTTGTATGGGATACTGCAAGATCGCTAAGTTTATTGTCTAACAACAAACTATCGATACTTCCTGATGAACTCAGTGATGTTGAAAGATTAAATAATCATTTTATAACATCCATTCCTACTATTTCGGTATCTGATGAACTGGTAGAGTATAATAATAATAAAAAATTAACTGACAATTCATTTAAATTTAAAACCATTTCAGAATTAGACATTTTAAATATTATCACAAAATTAAAAAGTAAGGCTACGGGCTTAGGCGGCATTAATATATTAAGTTTGCAATTATGTATTCCTTATATACTTGCATTTATTACTCATTTAATTCATTTTTGTTTGAAAAATTCTGTATACCCTGGTGGCTGGAAAAAAATCTAGTTATTCCTTTGATGAAGGTTGCCATTGCTACAACATTTAATGATATTCGTCCAGTAAGTATTCTTCCAACCATGTCTAAAATACTTGAAAAGGTAATTGAAACGCAGCTTTTAAGTTTTACTTCTAATCTAAACATCATGTTTTTCCAGAAACTCAATTGGGTTTTAAAAAGCAGTACAGTTGCTACACTGCGCTTTTAAAACTTACGGATGCCATTGTGAAAGCAAGTGATGAAGGAAAACTCACCCTTTTGGTTTTATTAGACTACAGTAAAGCTTTCGATTCCATTAACCATAAATTAATGGAATCAGTATTTAAATACATTAATGTTTCAAGAGATGCTTTATTACTATTAAAAGACTACTTAAGTTACAGGTTACAAGCCGTTAGTTACAATAGCAAATTATCTACGTTTCTGTATATAAGAGGTGTTCCACAGGGTTCAATCCTTGGGCCGCTATTCTTTAATATATACATTTCTAGATTTCCACACTTCTTTACATCTTGTAGGCGCAGCATTATTATGCTGATGACATTCAAATGTATGTATCGTTTTATGCAGACGAAATTAAGCAAGCTATTACGGCGGTGAATTATGATTTGAATACATTATATACACAATCTCTACAAATGTGTTTAACTCTTAACCCAACTAAATCTAACTTTGTGCTGTTTGGTAGAAAAGTCACTTTAAAATTTCTGACATTTTGGGCAGCAACGCAATAGTTGTTAATAACCAAGTTATTGAGCGTCGACATGTTGTTAAGAACTTGGGAGTGTTTATGGATGAGGATTTACGTTTTACTAAGCATGTATCTTTTTGTTTGCAGAGATCTTATACAAAATTAAGGTTTCTTTACCTGAATCGTCATCTACTTACAAGAAAAACTAAAATTATTTAATGTGAAGCATTGAAACTTTCTAACTTAAACTATTGTGATGTTGTTTATGGTACTTTCCTAAGTAGATCTGATGAGACAAGGCTTCAAAAGTTGCAAAATGCTTGTGTACGATATATATTTGGTGTTAGAAAATATAGTCATATCAGTCATCATTACACGACACTGCAATGGCTCAGATTAAAACAAAGGAGAATATACATGCTGCTTGCTTGTACTCCAAAATTTTGCAGTATAAAACACCCGCTTATTTGTATGCAAAAATAAGGTATCGATCAGACGTACATAACTTGAATGTTCGTTTTAGGGGGACACTTACTCCGCCATTATTCAACTGTATATTTTTCAAATGTTGTTTCAGCTATTCAATTGTCAATATATACAATAACTTGCCAGCTAATATTAGCAGCAGTACCCTTTCAAGTAATGCATTTAAAAAGAAATTGCTTGTTCATTTACTCTCTCAACAAAAATGAAATTGTAATGTGTTGTATGGATATATGTTTTCTCCCCTGTATAGGTTATATATGAACATTTTTCATTACGTTGCTCAGCTTTTGCTGTGAATTAACTATGCTAAGGTTAGCTGAAAGAGCAGACATCCGTTTCACTCGGGACGGATGAATTGAACCTCGCCTTAATTGTATCTCTTTTGTTGATATTTGTATATTTCCTTTTCTAAAAATTAATAAAGGCATTATTATTATTATTAGCATGAACTGGGCGTTCATGAACATCAAACAGCATTTCTTCGACACTGCCATTATTAGAGTTTTTCAAAGTTTCTTCTTGTTTAAACTCCTCAATTTGCGACTGCAGATCATCATCGATTTTTCTTAATAGTTTCGGAGCAGAAAAATAAGTTTCTTTTTTGTAATACAAAAGCTCTAAATTCTGATGATGACATTCTGGACAATTTTTTTCTTTCGTTGAATGCACATGAAGGAAAACTCGGCAACTTATAACCGATTTTGTGCATCTATACTTTATTTAAAATCATCAAAACCCCTTGTTGACTAACTAAAAACTTACTAATTTAGTCATTTAACTGATGAACCAAATCATGGAAGTCGTAATTGTAAAAACAGATACCAGAAATCTGTCAAGAATCAACACATTGATGGTCAATAAATTATTTGCGCTAAACCCAGATTTCTGCTCTGCAGAGCTAAGGAATGTAAAGGCATAAATATGTAAGTACATTACCTATATTGCATATTTACTAGATAAAGACAAATGATGTATATGTATGGATGTGAGACCTGGACTCTAACGGTTGCAAACGAAGAACGACTTAAGGTCTTTGAAAGGAAATTGCTAAGAAAAATATTCGGCCCAAATAGAGACGAAAATACAGGACAATATAGAATAAAAACCAACCAAGAACTCAAAGAACTCTACACTGATACCAACACATAATAAACGAACTAAAGGCCAGGAGACCACAGTGGGCAGGACACGTTAAAAGAATGCCAGATGATAGAATAGTAAAACTGGTGTGGGAGGAGGTCCCGGGGGGAAAACGCCCATTAGGTCGACCCCGCCTCAGGTGGAGAGATAATATTACAAAGGACCTAAAAGCCATGAATATCGAAGATGGACCCGATCGGATGCTAGATAGAAAAAGATGGAGACGTGTGGTTGAGTCGGCAAAAACCCACCCAGGGTTGTGAAGCCACTGATGATGATGATGATGTATATTATGCTAGCGTAGCCATTTTACAGGGCACCCTTCGGACCAAGCTAATAATTTGTAACGCTGACCTTCATTTTGTTGCTAATGCCATTTCTAAGAAAACGCAAATTATGCTAGCATAGCCACACGCTATAACTATAAAAATAAGTAATATGTTATGTATTTGTTACCCTTTAAGTAGATTAGATATACCAAACCATATTATTGTTAGACACTGTATATAAGACAAAGAGACATTACTTATATTCATTCACATAATCCATAAGTTGAATTATTAATAATCCTCTTTAGTTAATTAGACAATTAATTTCAGTATCAAATAATATGAATTCATATTATATTTTGTTAAGTAAATAAATTAGTGGAAAATATTTAGAATGTAATAAATGTGTTGTACTTTTATAAAAACAAGTATGACTAAGCGCATATAAACTCGATAACAGAAAGAAATAAGGTATTGGATATTTTTAAGCATTCATTCTATTGTGTTGGCAAGAGGAACAGTGGTGGAATTATTAAATAGAGATTTTTGAAGAAATAGTGTACTTATTTCAACACCGCAATAATAATTCAGAAGTAGGATATAGACAGTACAGTTTTCTTTGTATTTTTTTTGCTTAAAAGTAACTTTCAACAACAAAAAAATGAGTGAAATTGGAGGAAGTGACGAAGAAGTGCGCCGAAATCAAGTATATGATGATTTAATTGAAAGACATATACAAAAAAAAATCACAGCTGCGTTGAAAAGAAAATTCAACACAAATCCGAGAGTACCAACTGTAGGTGTGGGAGATTTAAACCTGGAACAAAATGAGATTGTTGGCATATAAACAAAAATGTCGAAGAAGTCAATACTCTAGGGCAAGTACAGAATAATTTATACAGGGTGTCCCGGGACTGATGGGAAAAAAGTCAGGAGCATATAATCTGAGCCAAAATAACGTTATTACTTCATATAAACTTTTTCTATGCAAGCCCTCGTTTTCGAGTTATAGGCACCCAAAGTTTTAATTTTGAAATGGGTTTTAATTTTTATTCTTTGTACTAGTTATTTGATCTTTATAAACAGATTTCCAGTTGTGTCTTGAAGCCAGGGACGGACTACCCGCAATGGTTAGTGATCCAAAACTTTTGCAGGGATGGCACACCCTGTATGAAATTATCGAAATTGACTTCCCCACACATTACGCTAACGAAAAGGTACTCTTGTTGGAATTTGATAAAATAAGCCGTTTGGCTAATATTTACAGTTTTATTAATGCACTAACTACCAATTTACCTAACTAACTTATTAATGATGTCCAAGATTTACCTACAGTACTACAAAAAAATAATTTGATGATAGCAGATGATAGAAACATTAAGAACTTATTTAATGGAAATTAAATAGGTACGGAAACAACGTAATTAGTTGCTTTTAATCAAAATTACGAACACAACATTATTAAATCATTAAGAAAATCTCAAAAAACACAAGTTATAAAACATTTGACAAAAGTTAATTCCTAAACAACAACAAAAACTAACGTTATTGTAATAAATGTTCAATATGAGCTCCTCCCACTTCCACGCACATTCTAAGTCTACGAAGGTTGTTTCTTTGCACTTGAAAGAGCAATCCCATATTATTTCTAATAACATTGCAGTGTAACTTAATTCTGTCTATTAAATCTTGCCTTGTTTGCACAGATGTTGCGTATACCTTACTTTTGAGATAACCCCAGAGAAAGAAATGTATAGGATTAACGTCTCCTGATTGCGGTGGTCATAGAAAAGGGCCTCCACGACCAATCCATCTATTAGGAAACCTTGTGTGTAAATGCTGTCGTACATCTAAACTGAAATGAGGAGTGGCCCCATCATGCATGAACCATAAATTCCTACGAGTTTGTAGATGCACATCCATCAAACAGGTTCCATAACACATTTTGCAAAAACTCCAAATATCTCTGACTGGAAGTACCGTCAATAAAGTATGGCCCTATCAAATGATTGCCCAAACATTAACCATGAATCTATGCTGGTTCCTAGTTTGGATAATGCCATGTGGATTCACATCATCGCATAAATGCATATTATGAGAATTAATGAATCCATTTCTGGTGAAACCAGATTCGTCCGTAAAAAGAACGTTACTAATAAATGTATTGTCTGCTTGTTGTCGCAGAAACCACTGGCTATACTTAAGTCGTGCAGGATAATCAACCACTGTCATACTGTGTACTTTTTTCATGTGAAAAACTGTTCTTTTAGGACGCGATGAACAACTGATTTCGAGACGTTATGTTCTCTTGATAATTTTCGTAAACTCGTTGATGGTTCATTATCAACTGCATTTAACAAGTCTTGTTCAACTGCCACAGTATGTACGCTTCGTACTGGACCTTCTCCACTTTTTTTGGCAAAAAACTTCCTAAAATTTAAAATTTTGTTTTGTATACATGGAAAATTACATTTACTTATTCATACCTGTTTCTCGTAAGCTGAGATCAACACGCTCAAACTTTCGTCTGTCTGGCAATGCTCTGTTTGCATAATGCTCTGCATAAAGCCTTCTGGCCTCTAAACAGTTTCGCCAGTGCCACTGTAACTGTTAAATTAAGGACTTATGAATTATTGACTACGACCTATTTGACAACTAATCCTATGGTTACTTGATAAACGGTAAAAACACTTTTAAAAAGTTTCTACCAACTTTCGAATTGATAAGTCGTGTTTTTTATCTTCTGCTATCGTTAAATTATTTTGTTGTAGTACTGTAGGTGTAAATCTTGGACATGGTATTAATAAGTTAGTTAGGTAAATTGGTACATAGTGCAATAATAAAACTGTAAATATTAGCCAAACGGTTTATTTTATCGAGTTCCAACAAGAGTACCTTTTCGTTAGCTTAATGTGTGGGGAAGTCAATTTCGATAATTTCATACAGGGTGTGCCATCCCTGCTGAATTTTTGGATCACTAACCATTGCGGGTAGTCCGTCCCTGGTTTCAAGGCACAACTGTAAATCTATTTACCTTTCCAAAATAAGCATACACATACATTATAGCTTTGCAGTAAATTTTATGAAGATCAAACAACTAGTACAAAAAATAAAAATTAAAACCAAATCCAAAATTCAAACTTTGGAGGCCTATAACTCGAAAACGAGGGCCTGCATAGAAAAAGTTTATATGAAGTACTAACATTATTTTGGCTCAGATTATACGCTCCTGACTTTTTTCCCATTAGTCCCGGGACACCCTGTATAAAATATGCATTAAGATAAATAATATTCCATTTAGATAGAGGGTATTTAGATATAGGAAGTTCAGTAAATGTGGCAAATATGAAAGTTTTAAATAAAACGAAACTACAATTAATGCCCTCTAATACGGTTATTAAAGGTTTTGGTGGGTCTTTAGTTATGCCAAAAGGCACGATAAAAACTGAGGTAGTAATTAATGATGACATACAAATTTTTTCAGAAATAGTAGTAAATACACCTATGAATGATATTGATATTATTATAGGACAACCTATATTAAGTCAACCAAATTTAATGCTAGAAATAAAGCCAAATCAGGTAACTATATCAAAATACGAAAATAAAAATAATTGTGAAATCAAAGAACTAAATAATATTGAGTCATCTCTGATAAAACATGGTGATCTAACTACCGAAAATGTTGATGAATTATTTAAACTACTAAACCTAAAACAATCATGCTTTGCTCAATCTCCTGCCGAACTAGGTACCATAAATAACATTACATTTTCTATAACTTTAAATTCAAAACAAACAATATACTATAAACCGTATAGATTATCAGAAAAAGAAAAAACAATAATGCGAAACCAAGTAAATGAATTATTAACTGCAGGTATTATACAAAATTCCAGTTCATCATATGCTAGCCCCGCGATTTTAGTAAAAAAACCAAATGGAGATTACCGGCTTTGTGTTGACTATAGAAAACTAAATGCAATTACTGTAAAAGACCGCTATACATTGCCAAATATTGAAGATCTTAAACAAATTAGGCGGAAATAAATATTTTTGTAGTCTAGATATGAAGCAGGGTTATTATCAAATTCCATTGACAAAAAATTCTATTGATAAAACCGCATTTATAACTCCGGATGGACAATACGAATTCCTTCGTCTACCATTTGGTTTATGTAACGCACCCTCAGCTTTTCAAAGGTGGGTAAATAATATCATGGGTTCACTCCGTCATTCAGAAATTTTAGTCTATCTTGATGACATTATAATACCGTCAAAATCAATATCGCAAGGCATGGAAAAACTTAATACTATCTTAAAAAAATGCGACGAAAATAATTTAAAATTAAACTTAGAGAAATGCTATTTTTTCAAAACTAAAATTGATTTTCTAGGGTATGAAATTAGTGAGAACCAAATAAAACCTGGTTCAAAGAAAGTAAATGTTATACAAAATTTTAAAACCCCGTCAAATATTCATGAAATAAGACAATTTCTGGGCCTAAGTTCATATTTTAGGAAATTTATTAATGATCATGCAGAAATAGTTGCACCATTAACAACATTACTTAGAAAAGATGTAAATTGGGAATGGGGTGAAAATCAAAATAAAGCGGTTTCAAAAATAAAATACATTTTAACAAACGAATCTGTTTTAACGATTTACAATCCGAAAACAAAAAAAGAATTACACACTGACGCTAGTTCAAAAGGCATTGCAGATATTCTATTTCAAGAATTAAATGATGGATTAAAGCCAATAGCTTATTATAGCAGAACGACAACCGTGGATGAATCTTTTTACCATTCATATGAATTGGAAACCTTAGCAGTCGTAGAATCAATAAAACAATTTAGAATTTACCTTCATGGTACTCATTTTAAAATAGTTACGGAATGTTGCGCTGTGCGAAGCACATTTGTGAAAAAAGAATTGGTGCCAAGAATAGCCCGTTGGTGGCTAGCTATTCAAGATTACGATTTTGAGATTGAACATCGCCCAGGGTGCAAAATCTCACATGTAGACGCTTTAAGTCGAAACCCTGAAAATATTTAAAAAATTGAAATTGATGATTGGGCACTAACAGTACAAATGCAAGACAAACAAATTCGAATAATTCGCGAAAAATTAAAATCGAACTCAGCGGACCAACAGATAAAATCCACATATTGTCTTAAAAATTACAGGGTTTATAGGAAAATATTAAATAATGAATTAAGACTTGTAATTCCAAAAGTATATAGGTTTATTATAATGAGAAAATACCATGACGAAATAGGCCATATTGGCTTGAAACGTTGTGAAAATTTAATAAAAAGTAAGTTTTGGTTTCCTAAAATGACGAGATTTATAAAAAAATATGTTTATGCGTGTATTGACTGCGCGTATAAAAAAAGTCAATATGTTAAAAAGGAAGGTTTCCTCCATCCTATACCTAAATCGAAGGAACCCCTTTGTACATGGCATATTGATCATTTGGGACCTTTATGTAAAACAAACAAAAATTACGCATACATTTTTATGATCGTCGATTCATGTTCTAAATACTTGTTTGCCAGGCCAACTAAAACGACAAATTCAAAAGAAGTCATTTATTGTTTAAAAGATTTATTTAGTATGTTTGGAGTACCAAAGCGAATTATTGCAGATCGTGGCAAAGCTTTTAAATCCAAAACATTTAAAGAGTTTTGCGACGAAAGAAAAATTAAATTAGTTCTAAATGCAGTATCATCACCTCGTTCAAATGGTCAAGACGAATGTTATAATCGTACTCTTTTAGACAGTATAAATACAAGCATAGAAAATGAAAACGAATGGAATGATAAACTACCGGATGTTGTCTGGGGAATGAATAATACCATTAGTGAAAGTACGGGGTACACCCCTCATACACTAATGTTTGGTTTTAGAAAGGACCATCACGGAAATTTATATCAAGATGACATCATTCCCGGAAATAGGGAACAAATTGCAGAAAATGCTAAACAAACAATGGACTTACAAAGTAAGAAAATGAAAAAGCGGTTTGATAAAAAACGAAAAGAATATACCAAATACAATATAGGAGATTTAGTTCTCAAAGATGCAAGCCGTAAAATATGGAGGGCCTCACAAAATATCCAAGTTTTTGAAAACGACCTTACAAAATATCCAAAGTTTTTGAAAACGATCGATATGAAATTGTCGCCCTCAAAGGAATGAAAGGTTACCGACGATACTCGGCAGTAGTGGCTGCAGATACAATAAGAAGATTTAAATCCGGCACTATTATCGAATCTGATACGTCTTCAGATTCTGATGCGAATAGCACGGATGAATTAATTGATTTATTAGAGTCGTAATAAATTTAAACAAAAACAAAATAAATAAAAAAAAATTAAAAAAAATGGAACACCATGTAAAACAAGATGATCGTTTTGAAAAGTATGGAACACCATACCGAAACATGTTCACAAGATATAACCCTAGTGTGAATAATTACTTGTGAGTAATGTGCTTAAAAAAATATGTATATGTGTATATATGGATATTCAACAATTATTTGATATATATTATACTAGTTGATAATAGATGACCTTATCAATGAAGTTGAATAATAATGGAAAAAGTTGATTTAAATATTTTGTGTGAATTTTTATACCTACAAATTCTTCTATATTTCAGAAACAATGAAAATACTATAAAAACCTACCCACCCAGTCGACTCGCGAGGACGCTCAGTGAATAGGATGGCCGAATGTTATGTATTTGTTACCCTTTAAGTAGATTAGATATACCAAACCATATTATTGTTGGACACTGTATATAAGACAAAGAGGCATTACTTATATTCATTCACATAATCCATAAGTTGAATTATTAATAATCCTCTTTAGTTAATTAGACAATTAATTTCCGTATCAAATAATATGAATTCATATTATATTTTGTTAAGTAAATAAGTTAGTGGAAAATATTTAGAATGTAATAAATGTGTTGTACTTTTATAAAAACAAGTATGACTAAGCGCATATAAACTCGATAACAGAAAGAAATAAGGTATTGGATATTTTTAAGCACTCATTCTATTGTGTTACGGCGAGAGGAACAGTGGTGGAATTATTAAATAGAGATTTTTGAAGAAATATTGTACTTATTTCAACACCCGTGTAATAAATATTAAAAAAAATATAAACAACAAAGAAGATGTACCAATATCACGAGAAATGTAAACAACAACAAAGATATTCATGGGTAATTCACGCAAAAAGAAACAGGGCTACTAAAATAAGAGTGGTAAGCGCAGACATGCATATTTCTGGCTCAGGTTCAGACAGGGGGCTGTATGCGCCTCCGTGTCGATCTAAGTTGTTGTCCCGAAAACTTGGAATCTTCCAATTGAAGGCACAGATGTGTGTTTGGTTTCCCTGTTGAAATCCTTTTTTTTGTGTTTTCCCAGGTTTCGATCAACATCTTTGCTCCCAAGTTTCACACCCTTATTTAATTATACCGTTCTGAGGACGGCAAATGATCCAAAAACATGCATGTCTGCAGATACCATTCTATTTCAGTACCCATTTTTCTTTTTGCGTGAATTACCCATGAATCTCTTTGTTGTTATTACTTATTTTTATAGTTATAGCGTGTGGCTACTCTAGCTTAATATCAAATAATAGTAGGGGGTGGGGAAATCGGGGTAAGGAATGATTCTTTGAAGGATCAGTTAGTGTCATCCTTTAGTAACAAATTCCTGTGCATTTTTTTTAAATATTACTTATTTTTATAGTTATAGCGTGTGGCTACGCTAGCATAGTTGGCATTTTTTTGGAAACGGCATTAGCAACAAAATCAAGCTCAGCATTACAGATTAGCAACAAATTTTATTAGCCTGGTCCGAAGGGTGCCCTGTAATATGGCTACACTAGCATAATATAGATAAGTGATCCCTTTTGGCAAGTTTTAGTCATGTGTTTCACATATTTATTTCGCTGGATACTCTAATCCACAACACTTCTGAAGTCTTGATAGATTTATTTTTACATTCTGGTACTACACAGTAATGATAGTTACTATATTTTTTATCTAATATATTAGAAATCATAGCTGTAAAGCTTGTGGTTTTTCTTACGGGCTATGGTAAAGAGCGTTTGGTAAAGATCGACGATGCACGTGTTCATACCAATTAAAGATATAGTACAGACAAATTGCATTTTAGTTTTGAAAATTCAAGTTAATTAGTTTATTTTATTTGGACGTTATTATTGTCGGAGACCTTCCAAGCTATAAGTGAAGTCTTTTATCTACAAGGAAGTAAGTTGTTAGAATAATTATTATTAGCAGTTACAAAAAAGTACTAAATGCGTTTTCTTATTAACATTAAAATTGATTGTTTGAAACAGAACATTTGAAACAAAATTATTTAAACAAAAACGCATTATGGGTAGCGACCGTAACTGAGAGGAATAAGTTTTTTCTGTTGAGACCTTCCTTATCAAGACACACTTTGTTATTGTTATATTTTGAATTCAAGCAGCTGTTTACTGTATAGTAGAAATACCTGTATACTTTAAAGAATGCGTTTTTACTGCATCCTCTTTATGGCCTATTGTTCAAAATAACTTTGATGAACGTTTGAAGAAACTGTAATCTAGTTAGTTTTGAAAATTGTGGCATGACCGAAATTAGTTAACAAATATAAAAAATTTCGTGTAAACTAGACAAAAAGTGTTTTTATAGTGTATCCTCAGCTCTGTGGTATTGTTATTTTATCAGTTCCTTTCTTGCAGTGACGATAGGTAAAGTTTCAGCTTTTATCATGTTTGTCATTTACTCGTTTTTTTAACACCATTGATAAGCTGCTGATAAGCGTTGTCCTGCGATTGAAGTGGCAGGAGTTGATATTGTTGATAGGCTGTATTATTACAATAGATTAAAAGATGAACCAATCTTTATCAAATAAGACATTGAAAAATGTCGCCGTCTCCTGGTCCAAATGATTTTTTAACCCCTTTGTTGCAGATACCATTCTGCAATCATGAGCAGTTCCAAGAAAATAATTCCCAGTCAAGGTCGAGAAATTATCTATAATGTTTATACGTTTATGCAAAGTGAGAAAGAACAACAAGCTCTAACAATTCCTCTGAGCAATCTACAAGAGAGAGTAGCTAAAGCTTGTGGAGTTGGCAACAATACTGTCAAAAGAATAATTAATGAAGGTAAGGAAAAATCACCCGCTACTTCCTTTAAATCACCAAGGAAGACCATAAACAAACCCTCAACTTCCAAGGGATCAGTTGATAAATTTGAGGAAGAAATAATTAGAAAAATAATTTACAACTATACAGCTATTCAGAAAAGGAGGCCTACTATGAAAAAGATATTTGATGCTGTTAAAAATGAAGAGGGTATCAATTTTACAGGCAAGATTGATTCGTTTAGAAAATTAGTTAAAAAAATGGGATTCAGGTGGAGAAAACCACAAGACAATAGAAAAGTGTTTATTGAGAAATTTGACATTCAATCTAAACAGTCAAACAGTAAAGTCGAACCTTAATATATTGCAATGAAACTTACATCCACAGTTCCCATACAGTGCCAAAGATGTTTAAAATTTCTGGTATCCAAAGGAAGACGTCTCATTCTCTTATATGCCAGAGGTGCATCAGGATTCGTACCTAATACCTTACTCATATTCACATCGGGAAGTAAAACAGGCGACTACCATGAAGAAATGCATTCTACAAATTTCACGCAATGGTTAAAAGATAAATTTATCCCTAATGCTCCACAAAAATGTGTTTTAGTGACAGATAATGCGTCCTACCACAATATACAGGTGGATCCTATTCCAAATTTTTCGTGGAAAAAAGCAGCGATGCAGCAATGGCTAACTGAACGAGCTATTACATATGATGCCAATGCCTTTAAAGCTGAATTATTTGCATTAATTAAAACGCATAAACCAACTTATACAAAGTATATTGTTGATACACTTCTAGCGGAACATGACATGTTAAGACTACGTTTACCACCATACCATCCGGAGATAAACCCTATTGAAAAAATTTGGTCACTGGTAAAGAATGAAGTAGCAGCATGTAATGTCTCATTTAAACTAGGTGATGTGCCACTGCTCACAGAAGAAAAATTTCAGCAAGTGACAATTCAAAACTGGCAAAAAATTTGCGCCCACGTAGAGAAGATTGAAGAAGCATATATGGCAAGAGAGCACATTATGGATGAGCTGCAAGAAATAGTAATACATCTTGGAGAAGATACGAGGGGGTAACCACTGGAGATTTTTTGTGGTAAAAGATTGCCTCCCCTCAGGATCTCCTCGGACTTCCTTGGATCTCCTCAGGATTTCCTTGGATCTCCCTGGATTTCCTTGGATCTCCCCGGATTTCCTCGGAACTCCTCTTAATATAGTTACGGGGTCTTCTTAAAGCATTTTTCGGTTATAATCGATATTATTTGATTGAAAAATATTGAAACTTGTGGAATTGTATGAAATATGTATTTAAATTACTAGTTCCTTATTTATATGATCGTTGGCAGTATGTCAAGATAACTATAGATGGCAAATGTTCGTTTTTAAGATATCTATTGAAATATATTGTGGGAGGATTTTACATATTGTAAACTTTTTAGGGCTTTCTCTTCCAATACCTGAAAGAATCTCCAATAATTGAATCAGAAATGTTTAATAATGAAAATTCTCCTGCATAAATATTTGCACCAATTTGTTCAGGAGCAATTTATGAAAATTCAGAATTGTATGTTGATATTATATGGAAACGATGGATGTTTGATTAAATTAATTTTTGGTCATGCTATATAAATAAAAATAACATACAATAAAATTTACAATGGAATTAGAACAGAATATGTTCATGGTCTTTCAGAAAAAATGTACCTGCATTTTGTTAAAAAGGAGTAGATATTTGGATATCTCTATTGAAAACCGAATTTGCATTGGGAAATTTCAAGGTACAGTGAATTAACCTCTGTGTGTTTACCAATGTCAATTTGACAGATTTTGAAAGAAAAACAGCGATTCTGAGGATAATTAAAGTTTGTCCGATGAAGGAGTCTGATGTAGACTCCGAAACGTTCAGCAACTCCTTAATTTCACGTTTTGTTTATTTATTGTTGGCAACATTTTTTAACCAAATTGCTCCTAACAGATTGATGTACAAATTTACGTAGAACTATTTTCATTAAAGAACATTTTTTAATTCAAGTATTTAAGTTTCTTTAAGATATTGCGACAGGATGCCCTAAAAACTTTCATGTCTCTTAAAGTTGACGTATGAAATAGTTTGATGTATAGCTGGGTAGCATATTTGGAGTATTATTATTCAATGATAAGTGATATGTGTGATGTAGCAGATAAAGTGTTGACCAATATTGTGAATGATGCTAATTTTTAATGGCGAAACAATCCAACACAGGTTGTTGCCAAGTAGTTCAAGGAAAAAAAACATAAAAATAATAAACAAAAAATATTTATTCTCGAAAAATCTCAACGAAACCCATCAGTAATAGAAATATAAAAAATACTAAAAATTATTGACAGTTGTTTAAATAAAAACGTATAAAAACAAAACGGTCTTAAGATCTCATGTTAAACTCTTTTCTTGAAGATTTGTATAGACTCACTATCTTTACTTGGTCTGATCTTGACAGTTTTAATGGTTGACATCCAAGAATTTGAATTGGATCATAAAAAATTTGGGCTTCTTCAACTTCTTGCATATTGTCCTGCTTAGGCCATACAAAATCTTCCAACAATTTAAGTTTTATTTTACGTTTATTTTCTTTTTTTTTTCATTGATGGCCTTAATATTTTTCCATCTCAATTTTTGTTTCTTTTTCATGCCTTAAATTTTCTGTACTTTCACATTCATCAGAAAAATCCTCAAAATAAATTTTTTTTTCAGATTCAAATACCGGAATTTTTGGTTTCATGGTTTTCCCTGGCCTTTTTACTGTAGAATATATTCTACGATCGACATTCTTGGTATTTGTTCTACATTTGAACCTTTCTAATCTGTCTGAAGTAAGTTTTGGAGTGTCTTTATCCAACAACCAACATAATGACGTTTTTTTCACTGTTTTAGTTGCACATTTTCCAGAACAACTCTCAAAAAACAACTTTTTGATTTATCGTCAATCTGTTTATGAGAGTAATCTTTTAAATTCATGTTTCAAAGATCCACTGTCGCTAAATTCTGAGAAGAAATACTGAATACCACATTTTATACAGCCTATTATGAACTGTTACTTCTTTTTGCAGGTAAGTATCGAGTATATTCCTTAATATGGTCAAAAATTGCACAGTGCCCTCACTGTCAGGAACTTCATTTTCTAATAACTTAACCACCTTCAAGTCACATATTTTTAACACAGAGGTAAAATTCATTTTATCGTCACCATTTAAGTCCGTTTCGACCAGAAAGTGAACACCTTTATCAAATTTATTCATGAGGTGTTTCAAATGATCAATAGATATAAGAAAAATCGGTAACGACGATGTAGCTACTAGCTGTATCCTTCTAGGGATGTGTACATGTGTTTAAGAGATCTATGAAATTTCGCTTCGCTTAGGTATAAATTAACATCAGACAGTTTGCGTATGCAAAAATGATACTCAAATTGACTTAAATCTCCTCGGATCTCCTTGAATCTCCTCGTTTCTCCCTGGTTCTCCTCGTATCTCCCTGGATCTCCTCGGATCTCCTCCCACTAGAAGCACAAAATCTCCTCGGTGGTTACCCCCTCGAGAAGATACTAGTGGGACTGAATCAGAACTGTCTGACAGTGAAACCAATAACAATAATTTAGGTTGCCAACCATTACAATAATAGGGACCGAAAGATGACGTTTATGCCATCTGCCCTGAAAAAACACATACAATGTGATGTAAACACTATTAGTAGTTTTATATAATCAGTGTTTTTAAATGTTCATTTTTTAAAACTGATATTAAATGTTTGTGATGTCATCATCAAAAGTATCTTTCTGTATTCATGGCTGTTCAAATATGCTGTATAAAAATACTAAGCAGTTGAAATTTTATAGTTTCCCAGAAAGGATAACCTTAAAACGTCAAAAATGGATAAATGCAGTAAAAACCCTTATGTAAGTAAAATGTTCTAATTAAAACATTTTATTAACTATTATTTTGTGTATAATCAGTATGATACTACAATTGGCAACTATTAGAAAAGTTCTAAATTTTTTTTACATAAATAAAAGATTATTATCGAGAGAATAACATGTTGTTTTCTGTACGATTTCATTGATTATATAAAATAAAAAAACTAGTTATGTGTTTGCTGACTTTAATATTATATAATAAGTTCAAATAATTAAATACTATTTAGGGGAAGAAAGTAAACTTCAAGTTTTTTTATTACATTTCAGAAAACATCGGGAGGATTGGGAACCAAATAAAAATACTAGAATTTGCAGTGCTCATTTTGTCAATAATCAAAAATCAGATAATTCCCTACACCCATCTTACATACCAACAATTTTTCCTGGCAAAGAAAATAAAAAGATCTATTCATTTTTTGCATTTTGTAGATTGTTTATTATACTGTTTACATCACAATGTTTTTCTTATTTAACACCAGGGCGCTCTACTTTCGACAGAAGTGCTGCCTCTATAGTTCGGTCTTGATCCCTATATTTTAAATGTCGTTTTAAAAAAATTATGTCATTTTAACTTTATGTGTAAGTGCCTACTTGTAGTTTTCTTATTTACCTACTGAAAATAAATTTATGTATTGAATAATAATTTCCACCAAACCAATCTTCTACCAGACCAGTGTGAACTTTGACTAGGCTATTATAGTGAAGTAGTTGAGTCAATGTTTTCTGTTTCCACTTCAATAATTTTGTGAGTTGTTGCCTGAAAGCAAGGCACAGATATGTTCCAAGGTCATAGCCCTTAAGAAAACCCACAACCTTTATTAAAAAATTCGAGGATATTTTTCACATTTTTGTTTTACTGACAGTTATGTAAGAGGATTGTTTATAAGTAATGTGACGTTACGACAAAGCTTATCATGGCCGACAGTGTTTTTGACTGGTCATGGAAAGTTTAATTTAAAATTGAAGATTTTTAGTTTTTCAAGCATCAAAAACAAAAAAGATTTTTTGTGATCTATTAGGTTAATTACTGAAAATTTAGGACTTTTTTTAAAAATATTATCAACACTCCTATTCTTCTATTTTCTAATAGTACAAGTTTTCTTTTTGAAATTCATGGATCCATAAAATAGAAATTTATATCTCAAAAAGTTTTTGTTTCCCAATTTCTGATTTGATATAAACCTTTCTTATAAGCTGTAAAAGAATATGAACCCAGAACTCGACTAGAGTCATACTATTTTGCTCAATATAATTATTGTATATCACAGCCTTAGTTTAATTTGTAAATTATTTACATACTTACATTTCTAGCTTCAACAATAGTAGGATCAGGTTGGGTATTTTGCCAAATTTGCACAGATTGACCTTGCGCTGTCACAACTGCAAACTGATCATATGCATCAGGTTCAAGCAAATAGAAGTGAAGATCAGCTTGTCCCTGATAAGGTTGAGGTTCTGGTGGTTCCCACTTATTTGGAATTTGTTCGTACTTGTTAAAATCGGTGAAAAGATTAACTTGAAACGTATGCTGTTTATCTAATTTAAAATTGTTTGTATGTTTAACTGCTTCAGCTGCGTGATTAGGCGAAGAATATTCTATAAAAATGTATCCTTTTGTATGCCCTTCACTATTAACGGGATAAAATTCGTTTACTATGGGTCCAAATTTTACAAAGATTTTATTAATAACTGATTTCAATTTTTCAATTCGATTGGGCCCAACTTGCGGTACCCCATCTACTACTATTACACTTTCAACTCCATCAGTCTCTTTCGGCTTTTCTTTTAGGATATCCCCCAATAATTCTGAAAAATAATCTTAATGAGGATTCACCACAATAATTTTTAAATTATCACAGAAAAGTTTCATATTACAAAAACAAATAGAAACTGAAATATTTCTACACATGTTCAAAAATCATGAATAAGTTTAGGAATATAGGAATATCCATTAACTGTTATAATTTATTTTGGACAGGTAACCATAATTTTTAAATTATCACAGAAAAGTTTCATATTACAAAAACAAATAGAAACTGAAATATTTCTACACATGTTCAAAAATCATGAATAAGTTTAGTAATATAGGAATATCCATTAACTGTTATAATTTATTTTGGACAGGTAACCATATTTTGAGAAACTACTTTGGCACACCTATTTAACCTGACCTAACCTAAAAATATGAAATGACATATGTTTACAAATGAACATAATTTTACTGTTTTAATACTGTTCATTACGATGTGTGCACACATTACATTTTACTAGAAAAGTCTAAACTATTTTAAAAGTCTACATATTTAAAAAAATAATCTATGAACGGCATGGAGATGACAAAGTTTATTGTTCAATTTTAGGTAAATACCTTCATCTGGGATGTCATCTTCGTATCCCTCGGGATCACTGAAGTCTGGCTCTTCCTCATTTGAAGAATAATCACTTTCATTTTTCGTATTATCATCACTATGATTATTTTTATCCTCTGGTTTCTTTTTCGCCATTTTGACACGCGTGGTCGAAAAACTGAAGAATTCAAAAACCACAGGGCGCTTGCCCAAAACAGGTTAAAATGTCAAAAAATAAAGCAAGGTCCACTTATATCCTGTGGGTCCAATCTGACGGATGCATAGCATCAATTTATTTGTTTATAGTAATTAAATATTACTGGAATTCAAAAATAGATGCCAGCGGCATAGTGACGAAAGTTCTAACTTGACATTTGTACATTGTTATTTATTAACACTTGAAGATGTGGTTATTTCTAGTTTTAGCACTAAATATATTCACTATTATTATCGTTTTCTGGCATGGAAAGTAGTGAGGTATGCTGCATCATTCAGTGCTATTCAACGCGATAATCGATTACAATCATTTCCTGTCATTTAAAAAACAACATGTTCAACAACACATTTTCGATATCAATCGATCAGTTCGATTATAATTGGTCTAAAATTATGATGCTATTGAAAACAATCGTAAAATTCGTAAATCGGAAGCATGTGATTGGTCGAATAATTTAGATAAACTACCGTTGGTCTATGGGTTATGTGATGTGAGTGATATTTTGCAATTGTATATTACATTTTTAGTTAACAGAACAGCTTATATAAAATTAAACGTGATCAAACTAAATGAACTTGTGAAATAGACGTGAAATGAACCAAAATAATGATGAGGTTATGTCAATATTGATTTATTTGATTTGTGACATTTTTTATGGTTGTTCAACAACCATCAATCCTTTTTCGATTATAAACAAAATCGGAATCAAGATCGAAGTGTTGAATAGCACTATTGTTTGTAAAGAATGCAATCAAAATAACCTATAAATAAAAGTAAATATCCCCGAAAATATCGAAATTATATGAAATAGCCCTAACTGATGAATTCGCAAATCGAGATTCTATGGCATATGCACGGACTTAGGATCCTTAGTCCGTGCGCATATGTCATAAAGTAACCACAAAGATGTATTGGGTGTGTTTGGCAGAAAAAGCTCTGGAATGCGTTTGTAAGCAAAATAAGGATCGCTAAGCGGTAAGCCCTGTCAACTACTAAATAGCCTTAGGACTCTAAGTTAGCTTTAACCGAGAAACTTGACTTAAATATGTTTGTAAAGTATTAATAACTATGAAAAATGTATTAATTATCAATAACATATTGAATATTGTAGAGAATCATGAAGAAGAGATGGAAGATATTTTAGGTGATGATATTGCTTATAAACTAATTTCAAAATAAATAAGCAGAATGGCGGATTTTGTCAGCGCTATTGAAATTAGCAGCGTTAGCAAGCTCTGTCAAGCGCTTTTTTCTGCCAAACACACGAATTATGGGCGTGTTAGCCAAAAAAACTCTTGTAAGCAAAATGACGATCGCTAAGCGATAAGCCGTGTCAACTGTTAAACAGCTATTTTCGTCTAGGACGCTAAGTTAGCTTTAATCGGGATACTATGTTTGTAAAGTATTCATACCTATTAAAAAATTATCAATTATGAATAACATATTAACTAATGTAGAAAATGATGAAGAAGAGATATAAGATATTTTTGGTGATGATATTGCTTATATCGCTTATAAACTGATTTCAAAACAAACAAAATAAATATTCAAAATGCCTTTGAGTAACCATGATTAGGTACTTTTTAGCTTGTCTTAAATTTCTCACGTATCCGTATCCGTAACGAACTGCGCATTGTAGACCCGTTACGTTATGATGCGTTGTGCGGATTGCTACGTATCCGTTTCCCGACCAAAATCAGTATTCTGTGCTATTAGTGCTATTTTTCAGGTCTTCTTTGATATTGATTTGGTTTGATTATAACCACAAAGTTCACTTTTAGTTTTAAGAATACAAACCAGTAACAACCTAAAAAAGTTTTGAGGTTGTACAACTATAAACAGAACGAAACGATACGTTATCTGCTAAAAAAGGTTTCTTGACAACTTCTTTACGTCAATGTAACTCCAATACGGATACGGATACGTGTAAAAACTTATGACAAGCTAAAAGTGTCATTGCGATGACTGAGCGGTCCGTATTCACTTATGCAGTGAATACCGACCGAACAGTACGAAAGAGACAAAGCGAATGAGCGACCAGTAGTTTTCTCTTTCTAGTCCAGTCACTCATTTGTTATTACAGGCTTGCAGACAAAAGAAACAGACATTGTCTGCTCCTTAGAGTAATTAATAATAAACATAGAGAGGGCTATTAATTCATAAACACGTTTATTTTTACATCCAACAATTCTAAACGACAGTATTGAAATAATGAATAAATTACAAAAAGTGGGGATGGTATTGTAGATACTTGGCCTTGGTAATTTCTGCTGTTTTTCTCACAAACTTAGCACCGACGAACCATGATAATCCAAAAACATTAAATTAATTAACTCAAAAGTTTATTTTGTCACTAAAGTCTTGAAAAACATCAAAACGAAAGAACTAAATATTTACTCTCTAGTCTTAATGACGCTCGTATAAACAAATCACGTTTGACATTATTTACTACAACTGCAGCGTATTCGAAATTATCCTCGATCACACTCTGACGATATTTGCTTCTCTTTTTATATGGTAATTAAGCAAGGACAAAACTACTAAATAGATTACCATTGACACATTAAACAGGTATAGTACGTGCAAAACATATAGTGATGAAATGTAATGGTATATCCCCTTCAATAAGTCATGTTGCGGAGCTAGATTCTGAAAGGTATTATTATTTTGTTTTCTTTTACCAATACCACTTACACACTACACTCTATCTTGATACTACCCTACTAACTGAATAGTCAGCGTTACTTATCGCTGATGGACACGTGCGTGTTCGAAAAAATTGCTATCTCAAAATATACTTATAGTTCAGTAAAATATGAGAAAAATAATAAGTTATTTAAAAATTATATTACTAATGCTTGTTAATAAAACGAGATGTAAGGTAGTGTTAATTGTCTGGTGTTATGTTTAAGATGTATTTAATAATTATAAAATTATTAAATACATTTTAACGATTGTTAGTTGAAGTTACAATATTGTTACGAAACAGCACACTGGTGTAGTCCCTGAATCCGACTCTGTCTAAGCCATGTATGAGAGTTAAAATGATGGCGGATGCGCAGGGATTTCTTAGAACTGTTTACAATTTTTTGTGACTATCTTATCTAGACATTATTTTTGTGACCAGTCTTATCTAGAAAATTCCAGAGAGCCCATTGTTTTGTGTAAGCCGCAAACTAGAATTATCTAGTAAAAAGGCACTAATATATAAAGGAGAGACCAGCGGGAGAGTTTTCGATTATAAAGTGATCTCGTGAAATAAACAAGTGAACAAGTAAATAGTAGTGTTTATATAAATTAGTTTAAGTGCATATACTGTGTATATAATATAAATTAGTGAATAATTCAGTGAATAAATAAATTAAGTAAGTGAACTTACCGTGTGTATGAATTTATCCCAACTGTCAGCAAAAACATTACATTAGTGTGAGAAGGGGGATAATATAAATAAATAGCTACATCAAAATGGCCAAAAGACTAAGTGACCTAAAAGTGACAGAGTTAAAGGCAGAATTGGAAGATCGTGAGTTGGAAACGTCCGGTAAGAAAAGTGAATTAGTAGAAAGACTTAAAGTGGCACTGGAAAATGACGGCTTTGATCCAGAATAATTTTTATTCAATGACGAGGCTTCCACCTTAATTTCGTCAATTTCTGCCATGGAAGAGAAAATTTCTGCTAATATGGACGAGAAGATTTTAACAATGAAGAACTATTGTGAAGAACGATATTTCTGCCAACATGGACAAACTTTCTGCCGATATCTTATTAATGAAAAATGATATTGCCGCTGACGTGGAAAATAAAATTTCGTCTCTTGAATCGGATATTGAGGATAAAATCACAACGTTGGAGGAGAAAATGGAGAATAAAATGACAACGATGGACGAAAAAATCAAGGAGTTAGAGAGTAAGATAACAGATTTAAGAACACAAGACACGCCAGCAGAACAAAAGAAGATCGAGATATGCAAGCCAGCAACACAGCTCAAGACAGAAGATATTAGCAGTTTTGCCCGAGTGAAGGCTCCAACGTTCGACGGAAAGACATCGTGGACCAATTATGTGAAACAATTTGAAGCAGCCGCTAGAGTGAATAATTGGTCCGATATGGAGAAAGTGGTGAACTATCGCGCTTCGGGGAGATGCCTTAGATGTACTTCATACGATACCTCTGGAAGAAATGGATGACTTTGAGCAGCTGAAAAAGAAGCTGAACATGCGATATGGTCACGAACATTTGTAGCATTTGTACAGATTCCAGCTGAAGAACCGAAGGCGGAAACGTGACGAAACCCTTCAAGAGTATGAACTGGATATTGCCCGACTAGTTCGATTTGCCTACCCATCAGCACCAGATAACATGATGGAATGTTTAGGAATCCAGGCCTTTATTGACGGCTTATGTGACCACAATATGGAGAAGACACTTCGATTAACCCATCCTAAAACATTGGTTGATGCATTGACTGCTGCTCTTGAATATGAAGCAGCCACGATGGCTTCGCGGTATAACAAAGGTAGGACCATCCAGGAAGAAGATGATGATGACAAACTGCACCAGATCATGAACTTTTTGAAAGGTATGGCACACAAGATGCCGAAGAAGATCAAATGCCGGAAGTGTGGCAAGCTAGAGCACGTACGCAGTCCGTCTAAGCGCCCCAAGACTCCTGCAACCCAAGAACTCCACTCACAGGGGAAATCAGACAAGGGTGATCATCCATCTGATGTGGATCACCGAAAAGCCAACTCTTTGCCTAGACCGTCATGTCCTGTAGACTATTCTGAATGCAACAAGGCGGAATCTAGGGAAGCTTCAGTTTCAAGAAGAAGAACTACTGTAGTCAACGAGGAATGGTCACCCACCAGGATCAGAGAAGATCAGGAGAATGATCCTCCCCTGAAGATGATCCGGCAATGGAAGGAAGAGAATCGGCGACCTACATGGCAAGAAGTGTCGAGATTTTCACCGACACTCAAGGCGTATTGGGCTCAGTGGTACTCCCTTGTCCTGGAAGAAATACTGGTTGTAATGGATTATTTCTCAAAGTGGGTGGAAATTTACGCTATCCCCCGAACCAAGAGACCACAACTGTCGCCGATCTATTGGTTAAAGAATTTATCAGCCGACATGGAGTGCTCTTGGAAGTCCACAGCGACCAGGGAAGAAATTTCGTAAACCATCTATTCCAGGAGATTTGCGACAAGTTGAAGAAGACCAGGGCAACAGCATTACATCCAGTCAGATGGAACGGTCGAGAGAATGAACAGGACTATTGGAAAATACCTGTCCAAAGTAGTTTCCACACATCAGAGAGATTGGGACCAGTATCTTTCCCTATTTGCATTGGCTTATCGATCGGCCATAAATGAGTCCACGGGTGAAACACCTGCAAAAATCCTGTTTGGACGCGAAATGAGGCTCCCTTGTGACCTGGACTTTGGCTGTCGGCCTGGCGAAGATTTAGCAGGAGAAAATTACGTAATCCAATTGAGAAGAAGGCTGGACGATATTCATGAATTACTTCGAACAAATCTCCAAGTTGCCAGCGACAGAATGAAAAGTCGTTACGTCACGCAGGCCACGGTAGGCGGTTTTAAAGAAGGGGGCAAAGTATGGTTACATAACCCGACGAGGAATAAAGGATTTTCTCCAAAATTACAAAAATCTAGGGAAGGTCCATACTTAATCAAGAAAAGGATCAATGATTTTATATATCGCATAAGCAAGATCCCCAACGGAAAACCAAAAGTAGTTCACCAAAACCGACTAGCGCCATTCGAAGGAGACCATGACCTAGAGGAAGGAGTAAACCATATTAGAAATGTGTCCGACCCTACCTTCGACGAATTTTTGGGCGCGTATGGAGGTACCGTGGAAGCGAGATATGGAGTCACTTCAGAACAACGACAAGATTTGTTCACTCTCCTGGAAGATTATTCACTGGCATACAACATCCCCGCCCATATCACGAGTGCACGAGGGTTGGTAACCGTCTTTCGAAAGAAGTTCGTACAATTAGAAAAACTTGAAGACCAGATTCCAGCCACTGTCAAAACACTGAGACTGAAACACAATTCGCGGTACGACTTCTACGTGATAACTTAAAATGAATTTCAAGATCGATCTACCTACCGCAATGCGTGGGCAGTAATTCGAAACCTCCGAGAACATGTGTTAGAATCCAGCTAGAAGAAACTGGCTATGCCCAAGATAGCGAGTAACCAGTTGGATTGGCGAGTCATCAGGAACATGGTAGAGGTGATCTTCCAAGATACCGGCGTCCAGATATTAATTTGTAGCTACAACCCCCGTTATCAGAATTCGATGAAGACGGTGCCCTGTTATTTCCATAAGATCGGAAAATGTAGAAAAGTGGCCAGTTGCCGATTCTAACATCCCTTCTCGGTTACACAGAAGTTCCAGGAGGAACTTTAATATAAGGAGGGGTTAATGTTACGAAACACCACACTGGTGTAGTCCCTGAATCCGACTCTGCCTAAGCCATGTATGAACGTTAAAATTATGGCGGACGCGCTGGAGTATCTTAGAACTGTTTACGATTTTTTGTGACTATCTTATCTAGACATTGTTTTTGTGACCAGTCTTATCTAGAAAATTCCAGAGAGCCCATTGTTTTGTGTAAGCCGCAAACTAGAATTATCTAGTAAAAAAGGCACTTATATATAAATGAGAGACCAGCGAGAGAGTTTTAGTTTATAAAGTGATCTCGCGAAATAAACAAGTGAACAAGTAAATAGTAGTGTTTATATAAATTAGTTTAAGTGCATATACTGTGTACGAGTATATGTTACCGTAAATACCCGAAATCCGTTAATACGCGTAATAACTAGTGAGAACCCGAAATAACTAGGAGAATCGGTAAATTCGCGTTCTTACTAGTAAGAACGCGTAATTACTACGAGGTCTAGGAAAATACCGAATTAAAACTTTTATTCGCCTATTTACTGAAATTTTCAGTTAGAACGCGTTCTTTCTAAGCGTAAGTTAGTAACCACTGAGTGTTACACGATCTTTACAGAGATTGGCTACATTTCATCTCGCGATGTCTCGAAAGACAGGGGAAGGTTCCCCCGCACCTTGCGCGCCTCCATAATACGTTATTTTATCTGAAGTTGTTACTGTGTGTACAACGCCGTTTGCCGTTTGTTACTTTTATAAACGTTGTTCTTCGAAAAATGAATTCTTCGCTGATTGCTTGGAAAGAAAAATGTACGAATGATTTATTAAGTACGTGCAGTAAAGATCGCAAATTATCGAAATATACTATTATGAATAAAGAAACTTACGAAAATCTACTTCATGAAATTAAAGAAGCTAAACTGACAAAAAAGAAAACTACCCTACAGTATCGTCGTTTAAACCGTTTTGACATCATGGAATTAAGTGGCGTTCAGCATATTATAGCAAAATCCAAGAATGATGAAATATTATATTACCTCCCAATTGAAGAAATCCTTGATGTTATCGAAGCTGCTCACGTAGCAATTGGGCATGGTGGTCGGGACCGACTTCGAATAGAAACAGCAAGAAAATATGCAAATATTACTACCAGAATGATAAATTTATTTCTGTCGATGTGCGAAGTCTGCAACAGTAAACAATCTAAGAAGAAAAGGGGATTGATTTCTAAACCAATTTTACACAATGAATTAAACAGCCGATGCCAAGTAGATCTGATCGATATGCAGAGCCAATCAGATGGAGAATATAAATTCATAATGGTTTATCAAGATCATTTAACCAAGTTCATTTTGTTAAGAGCTTTAACATCTAGACGAGCTGAAGAAATCGCATACAAATTGAACGAAATATTTTTGACTTTTGGAGCGCCGTGCATATTACACAGTGATAACGGTCGAGAATTTGCGAACTGTGTTATAAACGAATTTAAATCCTTATGGCCAGAACTTAAGATCGTTCACGGAAAGCCACGACACAGCCAGAGTCAGGGATCAGTCGAAAGGGCCAATCAAGATGTTGAAAATATGATTGCTTCATGGATGTCCGATAATAAAACTGTTAAATGGTCAGAAGGTCTACCATTTGTACAATTTATGAAAAATCGTGCCTATCATTCAGGCATAAGGCAAACTCCATATAAGGCCATGTTTGGCATCGAACCTAGAGTTGGATTAACTACATCGTCTTTGCCTCCTGAGGTTATTTCATCTTTAGAGCGGGAAGAGGATTTAGAAAAAGTCGTTAATGATGTTACCACGATGAGAGAAGAAACCCAAAGAGAAGATTTAAATTCAGAAGACGACATTGCTGAAAAAGATCCAGAAGAAGATCAAGAACAAGAACGCTTTTGCAACAAATGTGGTGCTATTTTACCGACTAACATTGATCGTGACTTCTGTTTGAATTGTAAAACAGAAGACAATATAAAAGCAGTAAGGTCAAAAGCAAGCCAATCGCTAATTCATCAGGCAAAAAAGATGAAAAGTTACAGAGATCAAACACATCCACCTGCAAACGTTGGCGATAATGTTACGGTACCTATTCCTGATGTGGATAAAGCAAAAGGTGCTTTCAGAAATATAATAGCTGTTGTGTTACTGAAGACCGACGACAACATGTACCAGTTAGGTACAAAAGATGGAGTCATAAATCATCTGTATACCAGATCCGAATTTGCTATTTGCAAGCAAAAATTTATTGACATTGATTTAATAAGGAAAGATAAACAAATTTCTTTACGTCAAGCAGCTTCATCTAATTTTGGTTCTAGCCAGGGTTTTTTATGTGCAAATGCACTAAAAATTGTAAAAGTAAATTATGCAAATGCAAAAAAAAATGCCATAATAGTACCCCTTGCAATAACAAGTAAGCTAAGTTATATTGTTCACTTTTATTTGAATTTCGCTTGTTCTATGTTTCATTTGTTCTGTAAATTTTTTTTTGTGCAATAAATTAATTGAAACCAACCGCACTTTATTCTCTAACAGATACTTACCTACAATATTAATTTTAGGCATTCATAAATTTTAAAATTCGGTTATTTACTGTTGTGTGCTTAGAAAGAACGCGTTCTAACTGAAAATTTCAGTAAATAGCCGAATGAAAGTTTTAATTCGGTATTTTCCTAGACCTCGTAGTAATTACGCGTTCTTACTAGTAAGAACGCGAAATTACCGACATTCCTAGTTATTTCGGGTTTTTACTAGTTATTACGCGTATTAACGGATTTCGGGTATTTACGGTAACATATATAATATAAATTAGTGAATAGTTTAGTGAATAAATAAATTAAGTAAGTGAACTTACCGTGTGTATGAGTTTATCCCAACCGTCAGGATAAACTTTTTTAAATAAATAAGAAAAACATAACAATATTAAATGAATACATCGTCTTATAAGCATTTTAAATTATAATATTGACTGGACTATGACAATATTCAAATCAAAGGATAAGCCGAAACCTTAAAGTTCGCACTATTTCTTTTACGTGAACTATACTGAAATTTTGAGCAAAGTTGCCACTTTTACTTATAACCATAAAGGTATCTAAGAATACAACAAATACTTGTTCAAAATTTATATAAGAACATGCCTTTAATAAATAAAATTCAAATACTATTAATTTTATAAGCAGCGACTCAAATGCATAAATTAGTATGACTTTTTTTTATTTGCATAACTTTTTAACACATTTTCAATAAAACTTCTAATTTCATTTTTCCTGCAACTAAAGAGACTATGTAAATATAGGAAAGCGGTGGAAGTGTCCGGAAGTGAGCTTAGAACGTGACTCGATGTTTGGGACAAGAAAAAAAAACATATTTATTTTATTTGTTAATCTGAGGTCTGCTCAGTCGCTTTGTCTCTTTCTATGGTGGTTACTTTTGTGACGATCAATCCATTCTTCATGTCTATGTATATATGTATATGTATATATATATATATATATATATATATATATATATATATATATATATATTCCAAATAACTAAATAGATTAACTCTTTTATTGGCCCTTGTAGTTATTCAAAATAGTTCACATAATCATCGTACGAGGGGATTTTTAAATTTATTATCGATCAAAATGGCGATTTTCCTAGCAGAATAATGCGATTACTTTTTAACGACCATTAACGATGCTGCTTTCTTTATTAAAAACCCTTGCAGGAGTGGTTTGGCTGACGATAGAATTAGAGCTTGATATTTCCATTTAAGATATTAGCTTTAAGTATAATACCATTATCTATATAAAACGGAAAACAAGCATCAATCATTTATGTTTGGTGCATTATTTCTCTTACATATTTTTATAACGAATAATTATTATTTTCTCTAAAAACTGCCAAAAATGATGGTAGTGGAGAGTCGGGAGGAAGACAAGGACTATCTGACGGAAATGGGGAATTATCTAAGAATACGAGATAGATTGTAGGGGGGGGGGTCGTTAAGGCTTTGCAGCCAATCAAACACTTCGACCTTCAAGATCTTTTGTTCAGAACCCTAAATATATTCGAGACCCGGGATTCCGAGACTTCGTACGAAGTTTATCAGTTTCCTGGGAGCTAAGCTCCTGATATCAGAGGGTGTTGGGAAGGCCCCTCCTAGGAACCTCAGCCTGTTGCAGAGAAGTGCTGGGCATCAACTAAGCAAATATTCTGTAGTTTCCGTGATGTTCTCGCAGTAACGGCAACAGTTACCCCCTGATTTGCCAATTTTTTTTGAGGTGACACCTCACAGGGCAGTGTCCAGTGAGGAGTTCCGTTACCAATTTCAAGTCTTTTTAGTTAAGCTTGAGAAGCTTTCCTTAGCGGCAGGCTCACCAGCCTTTTCATTTATCTTTCGGAATTCGGTAAGGTTGTCTGACTCCTTATTGCCTCTAACGCCCCTGTGACCTGGCACCCACATCAGAGTGACCTGGTTGGTTGTTGCCATCTGTCTTAAGGATTGTTTGCAGTCCCAAGATAGCTTAGACTCGCAAGTGTATGACTTCAGAGCTTTCAATGCTGCATGGCTATCTGATAGTATATAGATTTTCCAAAGTTTACAGAATAAAATAGCAGTTGCCTCACTGGACGCCACGCCCATCGCTACCACCCTCTGTCCCCTCGCCGCTGCGGCTACCGATCGGTTCTGCACTCCGTACACAGTGAGTACAGTGATTCTGCAAACTTTGACAGTGGCTTATGGAACAGTTGTCTTAGGTAGATACAGAGTGCGCGCAAAAAATCAAAATAAAAGTCATAATTATTTTAATAATTTAGTAGTTTATCTTTACATTAATCTTTGTGATTATGCCACCCGTTTACTGCTGTGTGGAAAATTGTACAACAAAACGAAATAGTGGTTTATCGTTTTTTCGGTGCCCAAAGGATTTAGCTAAGTATGAAGAAACGTATATGGACGATTCCTTCTCAACTGCGATTTTTTTTCATTTATTAATATCATAAATAGGTATATATTTTGAGTAAAAAGTAACAAAAAAATTTTAGTCTAAAAATTCTTCAATTTTCGAATGATTTGTATTGTAAATTTCACAGTTGGTAGAGAATCGGCTGTATAGACTTGTGTGATTTCTAAAAGATACAAGCTGCTCAAAAATTAAATCTGTTTTTAGATGCCAACTTTGGAAAACACAATTAGGATTTATCGGTGATCATCGAAATGCGCTTCTCACTCCAGAAGAATGTTCTAACCGCATTTACATTTGCAGCTTACATTTCACAGATACAAGTTTTACAACGCCTTTGAAACAACGTCTCGTTTCTAATGCAATTCCTACATTGTTGATATCCAAAACAACTAATAGTAAGTACCGATTAATCATCGTTAGTGGGAATAAATAAATATCTAAAAATTACTTCCGGTACTTTTTCCAGTCTTTTACAAATATCTTATTGTTTGAGATCTAGTTTATTGTCAAAAAATCAATTAAAAAAACAAACTATTTTTATTCTCTTCAGGTACTTCTAGAAATATACACATTGAAATGAAAGACGTGGCAGTTCAAACAAATGTATCATGTATGCGGAAGAATGTGGAGAGTCAGACAAACCTAGTTATTAAAATAAGTAAGGGTATGATAATATTTCGAGTATTTTTAATTGTTTTATTAATATATTTAGGTATTGTAGAAATTTGCAATTAATATTATTTTTCTAGACGAGTCTTGCCAAACGTCGCAAAAGCTTTCGTTGAGGAGCCCAAGGAAAGTATCGATGAAAAAAGAAATTGCGGCGCTTAGAAGAGAATTATCAGGATCCAAGAAAAAACTTGAAACTGAAGTTAATTTGGACGACTTTGAACAGTTTTTAAAAGACAATTATTTACCAGAGTCATATGCCTTTTTGAAAGCTCAACTAACCTATCTCAACAAACCCCCAAAAGGTTGTAGATACAGCGATAACTATAAGCAATTTGCATTAAGTGTCTATTTTCTTGGTCCCAAAGCCTATAAAAAACTTGCCACTGTATGTCGATTGCCTTCTCAAAGTACTTTACAGCGATGTACACAAAATTGGGTAATCAATCCGGGCTTCAATGATTTTATTTTTCATCTACTTGAACTGAGAGTTAGTTTAATGCAAGATAAAGCGAAAGATTGTATATTATGTATAGATGAAATTTCGTTAAAGTGCAATTTATTTTATAATATATCTAAGGACAAAATTACAGGCTTTCAGGAAGGTTTTATGATAAAATCTGCAGATATTGCAGGAAATGCTTTGGTTATTATGGCCAGAGGCATTGCTAATAGTTGGAAACAACCGATTGCATATTTTTTTTATAAAACTTCACCAACATCTGATGAAGTGGAAAATATACGAGTATGATTTGAAGCGGTGAGGAAATTAAATGCCACCGGTTTAAATGTTTTAGAAATGCCTGTGGATATGGTGTACACACTATATGCAAATTGAGTGAATGAAAACGACGAATACTCAGTGTGTATTAATTTATTACTTTTAGGCTAAGCGCTTTCGGCTGTTAAGCCATTATCAAAGCCGTCGTCATTTAAAAAGTAATTGTCAAAGACATCAAGCCGATCAAATACAAGAATCAATACTCAAGATCTATCCAACCATCGTTATGATTGAGTCATTCTAATAAAAACTTTAAATACCCTATTATAAGGGTGTAAAATTATATTCATAAGATGTAAATACACTCAAAATTTTAATTTTGAGTGTATTTACATCTTATGAATATAATTTTACACCCTTATAATAGGGTATTTAAAGTTTTTATTAGAATGACTCAATCATAACGATGGTTGGATAGATCTTGAGTATTGATTCTTGTATTTGATCGGCTTGATGTCTTTGACAATTACTTTTTAAATGACGACGGCTTTGATAATGGCTTAACAGCCGAAAGCGCTTAGCCTAAAAGTAATAAATTAATACACACTGAGTATTCGTCGTTTTCATTCACTCAATTTAAATGTTTTAGCCGCAGTATCTGATCAGGGTTCTAATTTTTATAAGATGGTTAAAACTAATCTGAAATTGACAGAGGATAATCCTTGCTTTATAGTTGATAATAAGGAACTTGTTTACATGTTCGATGTACCGCACTTGCTTAAATCAACAAGAAATAATTTTTTCAAACATACATTCGTATTAAACTCAGGAGTGACAAGAAAAAGCTATTTAGAAAAAATGTATAGTGTTGAAAAACTAAAACAATATAGACTTGCTCCAAGATTGTCAAATGATCACATTTTTCCAAATAACTTTCAGAAAATGAAAGTCAAACTGGCGACGCAAGTATTTAGTCATTCCGTGGCCGTCGCAATGCAAACTTACATTGATTTTAATGTATTACCACAGGAAGCAAAGAGTACAGCAGAATTCATAGAAAAAATGGATTCTCTTTTTGATATGTTAAATTCAAACAATCTCTCTAACTACGGGGCTTTTATGTCAACTAACAAACAAAACACATTTTTACAAGAAATGGACAATTTGTTTAAACATTTAAATGTTGTAAGTTTAAATGGAAAAAACGTTACAAAAAAATTAAAATTCATTTTTGGTTGGAGGCTTACCATACGAGCAATTACTGTTTTATTCAAGTCTTTAGAAGCGAAAGGATATAAATTTTTGTTTACAAGAAACCTCCAACAGGACTGTTTGGAAAATTTTTTTGGGCAAATTCGTAATTCTTGCGGAAACGTAAAAAATCCCACCCCCATACAGTTTTGCCGATCATTCAAGAAACTGTTTGCTTTGCGATATTTTGATCAAGCTGATGGCGCAAACTGTATGGAAGATATTAATGAGGTGTTATTACAGCTTAATCCGAAACTTTTGGAACAATGTAGTGAAATATTATGTGTACCCAAACCAATTTATAATCCACTTAAAGTATTTTCAGTTGACTACAGAAATCTGAAAAGCGTAGAGGGCAATGCTCTTGTTTATGTAACGGGATACTTTTTAAAAAAATGTTTGGTACAGCATAGTTGTGAAATATGTATTGACTTTAGTAAATCAAATATGTTGGGAAAGCAAGAAACAACATTCTGTCAGCTAAAATCGTACACTCAATCTACATCCGATTCGAGAGGACTAATAATTCCATTTAAAAACATAACAGAATATGTTTGTGAATTAGAGGATATATTTACTAGCAAGTTTAGCGAGTTGGCATATTGTGAAAATGTTGGATAAAAACTAAAACAATACTTTAAAACAGTTCCTTTCAACCATCCATGTGAAAGTTTTCCTTTAGATTATTTTATATCTTTATATACGAGAGTTAGAATTTACTTTTCTTTAAAGTTTGCCAATCAAAACATAACAACTTGCGGAATAAACAAAAAAAATTCTAAACTCTCTATTCTGCAACATTTTTAATATATTGTTGTAAACAATATTGTATTATAATAATTATAATTTTAAAATAAACCTAGAATGCTAACTTTAATGTGATTTCTACCTTTTGAACACTCCTGGTATTGTAAAAGCACACTGTCGATCATCACTAGCCTTTTTTATTTATTAAACACCCCTTGTATTCGTTCGAGTGCCGACTTCGCTCTGCGTTATCTGCAGGTGTTAGCGGCACGCTTGGATCTTGAAATAACAAAGTGCCGACATGAAGTGAGGCAACTGTTATTTTATTCTGTAAACTTTGGATTTTCTGTCCTCCGGGTTTCCCTTTTGAGGCATTCCTGCGCAGACATTTCTATAGCATGTATTTCTACTTGATATTTGGTTGGAGCTTGGCCAAGGGGTTTTGAGAGCCTGAAACTAGACCCAGTCACTCCCACTTCAGCCCTTCCATCCATCTTGGATCCATTATTGTACCAAACTGATGCGTTCCTTCCCAGTTGAGGTCCATTCTTTGTGCATATTTCGTGGTTGTTTATGACCACTTCCAACTGCCTTCCAAAGTCGTACCTAATTGGTATAGTATCTGTCGATTTAGAGATGGCTTCTATGTTGTCACAACCTAAACACCCGGCCTTGGGACTCCGCTCAGGTAGTGAATTCGGCCTTAGTTACACTATTTTCTATTACCTCAGTTGGGATAAGGTGAATCAACAAACAAAATTTCGAGACAAATGGATTTATTTGACACACAATAAAAAATTTACAAAAACCGTATATTCTCGATACAAATACGAATAAATATTAGTTATACAGTAAAAATGTACAACTCAATATTTTATATATATATCAAAAATAAGTTAAGGACTTATCTTGGGAAGACTTGGGACGTACAGCTCGCAGCAGTAGTCAAAAGTTGAGACGTCGTTGTCTGGACTTGAACGCTGTATGATCCGGTGGAGTGGATAGTCTGTAGAGTCCGTAGCGGTCCGTAAAGGTAAGTCCGTGGAGGTTAAGTTTGTAAACGGTCCTTAAAGTGGTCCTTAAGGTAAACGGTACAGACTGCAGAGCTATAGGGAAAGAAATAAAAAAACAGGAGAAACAGTAAAAAATTGAAAATTGAAAAGGAGGAATAAAATGAACAGGTAGGAGCTTATACTCCAATACATACAAAAATTTGAATTTAATTTTCAAAATAAAACCACAGAAAACTGTTCATTCTTATCCGTCCTGTTTCCAAAATAATCAGAAAAAGCAAATTTAAATCGGTGGAAAATAACCATATAAAGAATCTGTTATAAATTCGCTTCATAAAATAACTTAGGGCGCCACCAGATTTTTTTAAAGAAAGATAATACCGGCGAAGAAAAAAAAGGAAAACGCCATAACAAAAACATTGTTTTTTTTAAAAACGAAATAATTTAACTAAACAGAAAAATCGAAATAGAAGCATTTGTAAGCACACAATTACAATTTGAAAATATATAGATAACTTACCAGCGAAGAAAATTAAAAATCACACACAAAATGATATGATTAAAAAGGAGAATACTGAATACTTCTCAGCGAAGAAATGAACCAAAAAGAGCGAGTTCCACTTCAATCGTAGTTTAAGTAGATATTTTAACGATGGCAAAAACGATTACCGATGTGTTCCTAATATTTGAAATAATAGGAATTGGAATAGGTGGGAGTAGCCGACAAATAAGTAACGCTCTCAGCGTCATGTTACAATGTAAGCGAGTCCCAAAATCTTTACATGACCGATCACATTTCCCGCTTTTAGTTTTACTGGTTGACTCAGTCTAAAGGCACTGATTGCTGCTTCTTTCACTACACATAGGTGCAGTGGTCGAATTCTTCATTTGTGAATTATGCATTTAATTTTTTTTCTGTTTTGTTAAAGCAAAAAAATGTTTTTCGTTTATTCAATGTTACTTTGTTCTTGGTACACCGATAATTTTGCTAAATAAACCTTTTAAAATATTTTTATTCGTTTTATTTTTTTGGACGGCCGACATAGGCACATATGCGCCAATGATGGACCCCTTGGTTTCATAAAAAAACTCTGGTGCTATTAAACAGACAATTAATTGTTAACAAATTCACCCTACACTATGATCATCTTTGTATTAAGTAGATATTTACATAAAGAGAAGATTAATAACTACAAAAGCAAAAAAAATATAATGGAATTTCCTTAAGGGATCCATCAAAGGCACACTTCCCCTAGTAATGCCAACTAAAGTCATCACTGTTTACTACTGCTATATAGTATAGTTGGCGCAAAACATATATTGTAGCAATGTAATCGTATATCTCCTTTAAGTTATGTTGCGGAGCTAGACTCTGAAATGTATTAATATTTTGTTTACTTTTACCAATACCTATATTGTATTTGATGTTACGTAATTGTTGAATGGGCGTTCGGTTTAATCGGGATACCAGACGTGAACTGAGCCCTTTTTGTATCCCATTCAATTTTTCATGAACAAAACAAAATTCAATGAAAAAATAAAAAAAAGAAACTTTATAACAATGAATAAAACAATTCTTTAAAAATAAATATTATGTCTAACTCCTGTTTGTCACTACTATATAAGTAACATGAAAAATATATTAAACCTAATTAATTTTCTTCTTCCAAAAAGCCTATTAATCCTTCTGCCATATCATCTGCTTCACTACCACTATCGTCTTGTAAATCAATAATAAATTTATTTCCTCCATTAATATGGGCTTGCCCAATATTCTTATACTAATCATCAGTTTTGATTACTTTTCTAATCTCTGTTTTAATTTTTTCCAAATTAACTATATGGGATTGAAAATACAAAAATAAGGAGGAAGCTTCACTATAGAGTATCCATGTTGTTCAACAATACTCTCTAGGGCGTTTAATTTATTAAATTTCTTTGTCGGTAAAAATTCAATCAGTTGTTGTTTTGTATAAGAATCTTGAAAGTACAAATTATTATCCATTAAAAAATTTTGTAGTTCGGTCTTATTGTAGCTTTTATTTGGTATTTTATTGAGCTGTCGTGAATGATAAAAATCGTTGTCAAGAACTACAACACTATATTTGGCTCTAAGTTTGGGATCAATGTGAATTCAAACCATGTTCTCGTGATAGTCAACGTTGCAATCTTCAATTTTTTTCCACATATTTTGAAGGCATTTGGAACCCATCCTTCATTTCCACCGCAATGCACAATAATAAGTCTGGATCCTTTGTTTGTTGGCATTGTTGGCATACACATTTTTGACCCATCAGTCCATTCTTTTTTAACAGTGTCGTATGTATCATACCAAGTTTCATCCAAATAGACAATTGGCCGGCTTTCTTCTCTATACTTAGTTACTTGTTCTAAGTATGTATACCGCGCAAATCCACTATTCTTCTGTTTTCCATGATTGTTTGCGTTTATTAATCGTTTTGAATTTGAATCCCAATTTTTAAATTCAGTTTTCAATAGTTTTCTTACAGACATTTACATTACCGTCGACATTTGTCAATCTATTTCTTATAATTTCAACCGTTGGTAACTCATTACTTTTGTTACAGTCATTTTTGGTGGTTTTTAATAATTTTATTACTGACACATCTAAAGGTTTGAACAATCCCTTACCACATCGCTTCTTGCCCATTCTTGGCTATTTTATGTATAGTTGACACGGGAACTTCTGTTAAATCGTATACTGCTTACATTAATTCTGTTCCTTCATCGAAACCAAACTTTTCCCGTAGATTCTTATACACATTGAAACATATCTTCTGTATTTCCAAATTTAAATGACGTCGAATCCTGTTTTCCCTTTGATCACAATTACTTAAATTTTCGTTGTTGTTACACACAATATTTTGGACCTAACTCGATATTTCCCAAAGACGCCACATTGCAAATATTTAACTTTTAACTAAAAATATAATTGCTACATAATAAATATGTATCTTACCGAAATTCCTGAGAAAAACACTACACTCATTCTTGATGTCAGCCTACCAACTGAAGAGTGAGTTTTGCGTATCTCTGGTGAATACCTGTTGTGTTCGAAAAAATTGCTATCTCAAAATATACTTATAGTTCAGTAAAAGATGGGAAAAATAAGTTATTTGAAAATTATATTTCCAATTCTTCTTAAATAAAACGAGATATAAGGTAGTGTTAATTGTCTGAGGTTATGTTCAAGATGTTTTTAAATATAAATAGGTTAATATTGTTTAAAGGAATTCATTTTGTTCTATACATTAACGCTACGTATCTTAAAAGTAGGATGGCGCTCCATTATTGCCGGTTAAAAATAATCGTTAGTCGATAAATGTATTTAATAATTATAAACTTATTAAATATATTTTAACGATTATTAGTTGAAATTATAATATTAAATGAATATATCGTCAAATAAACATTTTAAATTATAATATTGACTGCACTATGACGGTATTTGAGTCAAACTATAAGCCGAAAACATAAAGTTCGCACTATATCTCTTGCTTCGACTGTACTAGTTAAAATTTACAATATACGGTCACTCGAATTCATCCACCGTAGCGCAGTCAGTCCTTATTTTTTGGTAGCACTTCGTATTTTTAAATTAAGTATATTCATTATTTTCATTTAAGTCGTAGTAATCACAGTAGGTATAACCGGAAAATTACAGTATACTTTTATTTTATTAAATACTGTAAATTTAATATTCCTAAATGAAATAATGTCGTTTACATTGAGTTGCACCATTAGAGGACACCTGACTCATCCAAGTTTTGTCAGAAACCTTCATATTATATGTGAGTCATACAAAATATTAGTTTCTTTAAGGATTTAAATAGAACTTAACCATAGTTTTAAGAGAAATAATTAAAATTAAAAATTCCATTTAACTGCAAGTTATTTCTGTCGGAAATAGGATTATATAGAATAAAATAGAAAAATACGATATGTTTAACTGAACTTGAGTAAAAAAACTGTACACACTGTAGCAACACTACGAAAAATTTTTGAGAAATATTTGAGATTAATTTTAAAGCTAAGCTGCCTTTTCTATTACTAAGTAACAACCGACTTGCCATTGGAACAAGAGCAGAGTAGTTGAATAAGATTTGGAAATTGGCGGACGTTAAACTCGACAGACTACTGAAAGAAATACCGGATTTATTGGTGCAACTCCGGAAGGAAGATTACTACCTAATGGACTTTGACTTAACGCAGGATCTTGCAGAAGTTTTTTACAAAGAGGAAATGATTAATTATAATTGAACCAACTTTTGCATCCAAGGAAAGTACAAGAAAAGAGGCAACGTTATTGTGAACAATGATAAACAGTGGCATAGATTGTCTTACGTGGCTTACATATAACGAAAGGGTTAAAATATACAACGAATTTATTTGTCAAGTAACCAGTTCTAGAGTTAACAGAAACTATATTATTGATTTCGTCAACTGCCCAGATGCGAGATTAAAGGAAACTTTCTCTCCTGCATTGTCCAAGAAGCATGGCATTACCAAAGTAGAAGCTACGATATATAACAACTCTATTCAAAATAAATAGGAAGAAATTAATAGAGCAGCGGGTTTTTTTGATCCAATGATGTTGTTTAATATGAGACGATCTTTTATGGAACGTGTAGATAAATGCTTCGACGAGAATGGAGGACATATCGAACATTTAATGTGACACAATTGCAGTTATAATGCTATTTAACTTAGTTTTTTTTAAATTTGTTTTCTAAATGTTTTCAATAATAATCATGCAGCTGATCCCTAAAATGCGATTATATCGTAAACCGTTAAGTTTCAAGGTTAATAACAAGTATATTTTTTTCTGTTGAAGAAATAACGTGGCTTTAATATTCTTTTACAAAAATACCGTTATCTCAAACAGAAAAAATTTTTAGGGCACATTCATGCCACAAATGTGGCCTATGTAGCACCCTCTACAAATTACAACAAAGTAGGTACCAGATTATGATTTTTCGTGCCTAAAAACCTCTATTTACAAATTTTTATGTATACATATCCAAAAAAGAAATTTTTAAATTTAACTTTTAACATCCTGTATATTCCTTATTAGCAACATTTTGTTAAAGCAAGTTGGTTTAAATAGTAATATTTTTAAGTCAGGAATCTACCATATTTCTATGTACAATTACTTAAGGACCACCCTGTATATATATATATATATATATATAATAACAATAAAGAGATTCTTGGGTATATATATATATATATACAGGGTGTCCCGGGACTAATGGGAAAAAGTCAGGAGCGTATAATCTGAGCCAAAATAATGTTAGTACTTCATATAAACTTTTTCTATGCAGGCCCTCGTTTCCGAGTTATAGGCCTCCAAAGTTTTAATTTTGAATTTTGTTTTTATTTTTATTTTTTGTACTAGTTATTTGATCTTTATAAAATTTACGTCAAAGCTATAATATACGTGTATGTTTATTTTGGAATGGTAAATAGATTTACAGTAGTGCCTTGAAGCCAGGGACGGACTACTCGCAATGGTTAGTGATCCAAAATTTTTGCATGGATGGCACACCCTATATGAAATTATCGAAATTTACTTCCCCACACATTAAGCTAACGAAAACGTACTCTTGTTGGAATTCGATAAAATAAGCCGTTTGGCTAATATTTACAGTTTTATTAATGCACTAGGTACCAATTCACGCATTCACCATTTTTATAAGTACACAACGAGGTAAAACTAACTTATTAGTACGATGTCCAAGATGTACGAACAGTACTACAAAAAAATAATTTAACGATGACAGAAGATAAAAAACATTAACAACTTATTAATTCGAAAGTTGTTAAAAACTTTTTAAAAGTGTTTTTACCGTTTATCAAGTAACCATAGGATTAGTTGTCAAACGTTGTGTAGAATAGTTCGTAGTCAGTACTTGTCAATAATTCATAAGTCCTTAATTTAACAGTTTCAATTCACTTTTATTGAGTACGGAGATATGCATGGACTGACTTCTGGAAACTGTTTAGAGGGGCCAAAAGGCTTTATCCAGAACATTTAGCAAACAGAGCATTGCCAGACAGACGAATGTTTGAGCGTATTGATCTCAGGTTACGAGAAACAGGTATGAATAAGTAAATGTAATTTTCCATGTATACAAAACACATTAATAAATTTTAGGAAATTTTTTGCCAAAAAAAGGTGGAGAAGGTCCAGTACGAAGCTTACGTACTGTGGCAGTTGAACAAGACTTGTTAAATGCAGTTGATAATGAACCATCAACGAGTTTACGAAAATTATCAAGAGAACGTAACGTCTCGAAATCGGTTGTTCATCGCGTCCTGAAAGAATAGCTGTTATATCCTTTTCACATGAAAAAAGTACACAGTATGGCAGTGGCTGATTATCCTGCACGACTTGAGTACAGCCAGTGGTTTCTGCGACAACAACAAACAGACAATACATTTATTAGTAACGTTCCCTTTATGGACGAATCCGGTTTCACCAGAGATGGAGTCATTATTTCTCATAATATGCATTTATGGGATGATGTGAATTCACATGGCATTATCCAAACTAGGAACCAGCATAGATTCATGGTTAATGTTTGGGCAGAAATAGTTGGAAATCATTTGATAGGGCCATACTTTATTGACGGTACTTTGACCGGTCAGAGATATTTGGAGTTTTTACAAAATGAGTTATAGAACCTGTTTGATGAAGTGCCACCACAAACTCGTAGGAATGTATGGTTCATGCTTGATGGGGCCCCTCCTCATTTCAGTTTAGATGTACGACAGCATTTACACACAAGGTTTCCTAATAGATGGATTGGTCGTGGAGGCCCTTTTCAATGGCCACCGAGATCAAGAGACGTTAATCCTATGGATTTTATTCTCTGGGGTTATCTCAAAAGTAAGGTATACGCAACACCTGTGCAAACAAGGCAAGATTTAATAGACAAAATTGTGTTACACTGCAATGTTATTAGAAATAATATGGGATTGCTATTTCATGTGCAAAGAAACAACCTTCGTAGACTGTACGTGGAAGTGGGAGGAGCTCATATTGAATATTTATTAGAATAACGTTAGTTTTTGTTGTTGTTTAGGAATTAAGTTTTAGTCTAATGTTTTATAACTTGTGTTTTTTGAGGTTTTCTTAATGGCTTATTAATGTTGTGTTCGTAATTTTGATTAAAAGCAACTAATTACGTTGTTTGCCTACATATTTAACTGCCATTAAATAAGTTCTCAATGTTTTTATCATCTGCTATCATCAAATTATTTTTTTGAAGTACTGTAGGTAAATCTTGGACATCGGATTAAATTGGGTAAATTGGTACGTAGTGCATTATTAAAACTGTAAATATTAGCCAAACGGCTTATTTTATAGAATTCCAACAAGAGTATCTTTTCGTTAGCTTAATGTATGGGGAAGTGAATTTAGATCATTTCATACACGGTGTGCCATCCCTGCAAAATTTTTGGATCACTAACCATTGCGAGTAGTCCGTCCCTGGCTTCAAGGCACTACTGTAAATCTGTTCACCTTACCAAAATAAACATACACGTATATTATAGCTAAGCCGTGAATTTTATAAAGATCAAATAACTAGTACAAAGAATAAAAATTAAAACCAAAATCAAAATTAAAACTTTGGAGGCCTATAACTCGAAAACGAGGGCCTGCATTGAAAAAGTTTATATGAAGTACTAACATTATTTTGGCTCAGAATATACGCTCCTGACTTTTTTCCCATTAGTCCCGGGACACCCTGTATATATATATATATATATATATATATATATATATATATATATATATATATATATATGATAACACTTGTTGTTTGCTCTTTGTTTTTGTTAAATTCACGCATGATCCATTTTTGATCTTGTTTCTTTACCTTGGGTTGGTTTTTTCCAGACAGGAGGGCTTTATGCGTCTCCGTGTTGATATTGGTTGTTGTTCCAAAATCGGAATCTTCCAATTGATGGCACAAATGTACGTTTCATTGTCCTGTTATTTTCCGTTCTTTGTGTTCTTCCATGTTTCATTTAACATCGTTGCTCCCAAGTTTCACATCCATACTTGGTTATACCGTACTGATGAAGGCTAATGAGCTAGAAACATGCATGTTTGCGGTTACTGCGGTTACCACTCCTCTTCAGTAACCTCTTTATTTTTGCGTGCTTTCCCATGATAACACTTGTTGTTTGCTCTTTGTTTTTGTTAAATTCACGCATGATCCATTTTTGATCTTGTTTATTTACCTTGGGTTGTTTTTTTCCAGACAGGAGGGCTTTAAGCGTCTCCGTGTTGATATTGGTTGTTGTTCCAAAATCGGAATCTTCCAATTGATGGCACAAATGTACGTTTGGTTGTCCTGTTATTTTCCGTTCTTTGTGTTCTTCCATGTTTCATTTAACATCGTTGGTCCCAAGTTTCACATCCATACTTGGTTATACCGTACTGATGAAGGCTAATGAGCTAGAAACATGCATGTTTGCGGTTACTGCGGTTACCACTCCTCTTCAGTAACCTCTTTATTTTTGCGTGCTTTCCCATGATAACACTTGTTGTTTGCTCTTTGTTTTTGTTAAATTCACGCATGATCCATTTTTGATCTTGTTTCTTTACCTTGGGTTGGTTTTTTCCAGACAGGAGGGCTTTATGCGTCTCCGTGTTGATATTGGTTGTTGTTCCAAAATCGGAATCTTCCAATTGATGGCACAAATGTACGTTTGGTTGTCCTGTTATTTTCCGTTCTTTGTGTTCTTCCATGTTTCATTTAACATCGTTGCTCCCAAGTTTCACATCCATACTTGGTTATACCGTACTGATGAAGGCTAATGAGCTAGAAACATGCATGTTTGCGGTTACTGCGGTTACCACTCCTCTTCAGTAACCTTTTTATTTTTGCGTGCTTTCCCATGATAACACTTGTTGTTTGCTCTTTGTTTTTGTTAAATTCACGCATGATCCATTTTTGATCTTGTTTCTTTACCTTGGGTTGGTTTTTTCCAGACAGGAGGGCTTTATGCGTCTCCGTGTTGATATTGGTTGTTGTTCCAAAATCGGAATCTTCCAATTGATGGCACAAATGTACGTTTGGTTGTCCTGTTATTTTCCGTTCTTTGTGTTCTTCCATGTTTCATTTAACATCGTTGCTCCCAAGTTTCACATCCATACTTGGTTATACCGTACTGATGAAGGCTAATGAGCTAGAAACATGCATGTTTGCGGTTACTGCGGTTACCACTCCTCTTCAGTAACCTCTTTATTTTTGCGTGCTTTCCCATGAGAACACTTGTTGTTTGCTCTTTGTATATATATATATATATATATATATATATATATATATATATATATATATATATATATATAGTTAAATCAGAAAATCAAAACAGATGATTATTCTGTGGTAATTATCGACCGTACTATTTATATAAACAAAAGGTGATGATTGTCGGGTATGCGGTCAGTATAAGAAATAAAACTCTATATTCTCATGCTCAATATTTCGCTATTGTTCAATAGCATCATCAGGAGACACTACAATAATTAAAATATAAATAAAATGACAAATATAGGAACACAAATACTTACAGATGTTAAGAGTCAGTAAAAGTTGATGTACACCACATTAAGGTACTAACTAGACTAATTGCTAATGATTAATTTGTAAAAATGGTTGTGGTGTGAATTGATAAAAACAAGAAACAATTTGAGTTAAAAACAAAACAGTAAAATAAATAATCTGAAACTTATGAATAAATGGGGTGACAAAACAACAATATTAAAATGAATTTAAAAGGTGACAATAAATATCACTAAGTTTATTAGGATCAGATTTGAGGTTGATAGCATCCTTTTGTTTGTTGATGTGATACATTTCGAAAAATAAACGATTCCTGTATTGGTCAACTTTCTGGAGAATCTCTGTATCGTCATAATTAAACGTATGGCCCGTCTTTATAAAATGATCCACCACTAGAATAGAATAACTGTGTAGTGGTGGATCATTTTATAAAGACGGGCCATACGTTTAATTATGACGATACAGAGATTCTCCAGAAAGTTGACCAATACAGGAATCGTTTATTTTTCGAAATGTATCACATCAACAAACAAAAGGATGCTATCAACCTCAAATCTGATACTAATAAACTTAGTGATATTTATTGTCACCTTTTAAATTCATTTTAATATTGTTGTTGATGATGCTATTGAACAATAGCGAAATATTGAGCATGAGAATATAGAGTTTTATTTCTTATACTGACCGCATACCCGACAATCATCACCTTTTGTTTATATATATATATATATATATATATATATATATATATATATAATATATATATATATATATATATATATATATATATATATATATATATATATATATATATACTTTGTTTCGGTTGCAAAAATGTGGACAAAGTTGACAGATAGTTTACTGAACAGCTGTTGTCTTGTGTTTAACAATATACTGCAATATGTTTATTGGGGTAACAGCAATACAAGAAAATTGACGGGATTACAGATAAATTTACCAAAAGAATCCGACGCAAGGAAGAAGGTTATATATTACATTCTTTCTGTATGCATCTTCAATTTCCTCCCTGTTAACCATATATAAGTTGTAGAAGAAAAGGAGAACAGAGACAATGTTCGAATTATACAAAAGTGTTACATTCAAGTTGGAGAGACCTACTTTTCAAGGTCCAGAACTCTATTTTATACTACACTGGAGGGTATCGACATACAGGACGATGGACTAATCTCTACAGACCTAATAAAACAAGCAAACTATCTTCTTATAATATTAAAGAAATCGACCCTTTGTCGCAAGCTTACATTACATCGATAAGTAAATGAAAACAGGAGGAATACCAAGAGGCGGGAGATGGATTTTCTCGAAAAGACAACTGCAATAAAGGAAGAATATAGAAGTTTACTGCAGTAAGAAGAGAAGATAGCACAATTTTTGTAGCAATTGGGCAAACCTAGACCCAGCAGGTGTGTATAAGGTGTCAGCGTTTACCATAAACAATAAAAACAAATATACTTATCTTGGTGTATTAGCGGAAAAGGATAGCGATAATAATGGCTCCTTCTTAAAAGGTTAAAGTGCTTACAACAACAGAGAAGCTCTTATTACAGATCGTTATATTACAATACTTTGTAATAATGGCATGGAGATAATGTGTTTACCTATAGAAGAAACGTTTGTAACATTTACTACAAATGGTATTTCGTCTTACCAAGGCAACACATTCACCAATATGGAGGTATGGAAGAATATTCCAGAATGGACTTTAGCGTTTTGCCATGTTATTTTACATAAGGAATGAGCCAGAACTCCTTCACTTCCAAGTTACTCACGAAAAGTTGCCGTTCGCTTAAGTGGTAAAGTTTTATGATAGAATTTTAAGTGTACTGTCATTATAGGTATTAGGATACAGAGTTTGTAGTTATTTTACAACATCATGAAGAATCAGGAAACTTGTACAGCTACAATCTTGTGCCAAAATGATGACATCAAGAGACCTTTGAAAGACCCAAAGTACTTATTGAGGCCCAAAACATCTTGTTGATGGACTTAATATGGGTGATATGTGTACCTTATCCTCTTTAACATGATTTTTAGAACAAAAAGGAAGACCGAAACAAGTGAAAGGGGAGTTGGGACAAACGGTTTAATAGTTTTGTTCGCGGGTCACAAACAGAATCGATTACGAACCAGTTGATAACCAATTCAGGATCGCTGTAATACGCATGCTTGATAAGGACCACGAACGATTTAAGGGCCACAGGAAAAGTTCATCTTTCGATTGTCCCTTACTGTTGAATATTTTTGTCAATTATGTATTAAATCTAACCTTAAAAATTAAAAAATGAGCGGCACTAAGTAAACAGTTATTTAAGTTCAATTTTGTTTACACTAACAAGATATAATATAACACGATCAATATTAAAAATACCCTGAATTTCTGAAAAGAAGCATATCAATACTACGTGGGAAATAGGTTTTAATCACAAAGAAGGAATGTGATAAAAACAACAAACGATACCTTTGGAAAAAACAGATGACTTCGAGCAACTGAAGAAGAGGTTGGACATGCGATATAGTCATGAACATCTAGAACATTTGTACCAATCTCAGCAAAATAACCGAAGGCAGAAACGTGATGAATCCCTTTAAGAATATGAAGTGGACATTGCCCGACTAGTTCGATTTGCTTATCCGTCAGCACCAGAGAACATGATGGAATGTCTCGGCATCCAGGCCTTTATTGATGGCTTACGTGATCCCGATATGCAGAGGACGCTTCGTTTAGCCCATCCAAAAACATTAGTCGACGCATTGACAGCTGCTCTTGAATATAAAGCAGCAACGAACAACGAAGGCTTCGGGATATAACAAAATTAGGACCATTCAAGAAGAAGGTGACGAAGACAGATTTGACCAGTTCGTCAGTTTAATAAAAAGTATGATGGACAAGAAGCCGAGAAAGATCAGATGCTGGAATTGTAGCGAGATAGGGCATGTACGTAGTTCGTGTAAGCGCCCCAACACTCCTGCAAACCAAGAACCCCTGTCACAGGAAAACTAGAACGGGTCGGCTACGAGGGGGCAGCACCGACCCATGATCGTTCCAAAGACCCTCTCATACTGAGAGCTTCTCTCAGATGTCGCAACGACAGTGTATATGAGGATGGCGAAGTAAATGGCAAGAAATATGCTCTGCTGGTTGACACTGAAGCAACTAGAACCATTATACGACCAGAAATAATAAACTCCAAGAAGAAGCTTTTACCAACGAGACTGCGACTGCGGACCGCCACAGGTGAGAGTACCAACGTTCACGGTAAGACGCAAATCCAATTGGGAATTGGCGCAGAAAAGTTCACGCATACGGTAATCGTAGCTGACATTGAAGAAGACGTGATTCTGGGAATGGACGTAATGAATGTACATGGTTTCCAATAAGACTTTAGAAACAGAACCATTAAAGTGGGTTCCGAGGAGGGATTCCTTCATCCATATGAAGGCAGTGCGGTGTTGGAATCTGTACAGGAAGATACCGTTCTACCTGCACGAAGCGAAACCATGATAGTAGCACGGCTACAGGGAATCATGAAGGAAGATACACCGGTTATGATGGAGCCAAGGAACTACGACGAAGAAGTTGGCAAAGGAGTACTAATTGGAAAAGGATTGGTTACGTCGGCGAAAGACATCCCAGTACGTGTGATAAACGTGAATGATTACCCAGTTACCATCAAGAAGGAAACCAAGATTGGATCCTGCGTACCAGTGACGTCTATAGTTCGTCAAACAACGACCACCGACAATTCTAATACCAGATTCGAACAAATGTTATCAGTAGCTGGTCAGTCTTTGGATCGAGCGGAAAAAAAGAGAATGAGAGAATTTCTCTTGCAGTATCGAGACCTATTCGTACCAAAAGGAGGAACATCAGCCGTCAAACACAAAATCGATACTGGTAATGCTAAGCCAATTAGGCAATCAGCTCGAAGACTTCCACGAGCGAAGAGAGAGGAAGCTGAAAGAATAATTCGAGAGATGGCAGAAGAAAAAGTAATAGAACCATCTACTAGTCCATGGGTGTCTCCACTAGTGCTCGTCAAGAAAAAGGACGGAACTATGAGATTCTGCGTGGACTATCGCCAGCATAACAACGTGACGAAGAAAGACATTCTCTTCCTCGAATTGACGATACTTTGGCCGGCAGCAAACTGTTTTCCACCTTGGACCTGAAGTCTGGTTATTGGCAAGTGGAAATGGACCCAGAAGACAAAGAGAAGACTGCTTTTACTACCGGATCTGGATTATGGCAATTCAACGTCATGCCATTCGGGCTCTGTAATGCGCCTGTGACAATTGAAAGACTCATGGAAAATGTCTTGAGAGGGTTGTCTTGGAAGACATGCCTGGTCTATTTGGACGACATCGTAGTACTGGGGAAGACATTTGACGAACACTTGAAGAATTTGGAAGACGTATTCAAACGACTACAAGTTGCCCAGCTCATGTTAAACCCGAAGAAATGTCAGCTGTTCCAAAACCGAGTCAACTATCTAGGTCATATAGTGAGCAATGAAGGAGTGGCGGTGGATCCAGAGAAAATTGCTTCCATTCAGCAATGGCCGCAACCAACCGACAAACATCAAATTAGGAGTTTCCTTGGACTTTGCACGTATTATAGAAGATTTATCAGGAAGTTTGGAGATATTGCCAAGCCTCTAAGTCGACTTACAGAAGAAGCAAGGGCTTTCCAATGGGACGAAGACTGTCAAACAGCTTTTGAAACTTTGAAGAGGCATTTTACCTCGGCGCCGATATTAGGATATCCAGTGTCAGAGGGAGACTTTATTCTCGACACTGACGCAAGCAACGTAGGAATTGGTGGGGTGTTTTCAGAGATCCAAGGAGGGCAAGAAAGAGTGCTGAGATATTTCAGTAAAGTCCTCTCCAAACCAGAAAGAAACTACTGCGTCACAAGAAGAGAGCTATTGACGGTAGTGAAGCCCGTGGAACACTTTTACCAGTATCTCTATGGTAGGAAGTTTTTAATCCGGACTGATCATGCAGCACTCAAGTGGTTGATGCAGTTCTAGAATCCCGAGGGCCAAATCGCTAGATGGATTGAACGACTTCAAGAGTACGATTTCAACATCGAACATCGAGCTGGTGTGAGTCACCGAAATGCCGACTCCCTGTCCAGACGGCTGTGCCCAACAGACTGCTTCCACTGCAACAAGGCGGAATCTAGGGAAGCTGCATTTTCAAGAGCTACTGTAGTCAACGAGGAATGGCCACCCACCAGGATTAGAGAAGATCAGGAGAATGATCCTCACCTGAAGATGAATCGGCAATGGAAGGAAGAAAATCGGCGTCCTACCTGGCAAGAAGTGTCAAGATTGTCACCGAAACTTAAGGTATATTGGGCTCAGTGGGACTCCCTTTTCCTGGAAGAAGGGATGTTGAAAAGAGTCAATGAAAACGATTATGGTTCCGAGATAATAGAACAGATAGTTATCCCGAGAACGAGAGTAGCCGAGATACTGAGAAAGTTACACGGCAGTCCATCGGGAGGTTATCTGGGAGTGAAGAAAACCCTTCAGCAAGTACGTGAAAGGTTTTATTGGATGAACAGCTCCGACGATGTGAAGGACTGGTGTAAGAAATGTACGACTTGTGCTACGAGTAATGCACCACATCGCAAGAGAAAGGCACCTATGAAACAGTATAATGTTGGAAGCCCTTTTGAAAGGATTGCTTTAGATATCGCTGGATCATGTCTGACGACAGAAAATGATGGCAAATACATACTGGTTGTAATGGATTATTTCACAAAGTGGGTGGAAATTTACGCTATCCCGAACCAAGAGGCCACAACTGTCGCAGATGTATTGGTGAAAGAATTTATCAGCCGATATGGAGTGCCCTTGGAAGTCCACACCGACCAGGGAAGAAATTTTGAAAGCCATCTATTCCAGTAAATTTGCGACAAGCTGGGAATGAAGAAGACCAGGACGACAACATTACATCCATAGTCAGATGGAATGGTCGAGAGAATGAACAGGACTATTGGAAAATACCTGTCCAAAGTAGTTTCCAGCAATCAGAGAGATTGGGACCAGTATATTTCCCTATTCGCATTGGCTTATCGATCTGCCGTCAATGAGTCCACGGGTGAAACACCTGCGAAAATCCTGTTTGGACGTGAAATGAGGCTTCCGTGTGACCTGGAATTTGGCTGTCGGCCTGGAGAAGATCTAGCAGGAGAAGACTACGTGATCCAATTGAGAATAAAGCTGGACGATATTCATGAATTAGTTCGAACAAATCTTCAAGTTGCCAGCGACAGAATGAAAATTCGGTACGACACTCTGGCCACAGTAGGCGGTTTTAAAGAAGGGGACAAAGTATGGTTACACATCCCGACGAGGAGAAAAGGATTTTCTCCAAAATTACAAAAATCCTAGGAAGGTCCATACCTAATCAAGGAAAGGATAAATGATGTTATATATCGCATAAGCAAGATCCCCAACGGAAAACCTAAAACCAAAAGTAGTTCACCAAAACCGACTAGCGACATTCGAAGGAGACCATGACCTAGAGGAAGGAGTAAACCTTATTCGAGATGTGTCTGACCCTACCTTCGATGAATTTATGGGCGCGTATGGAGGTACCGGGAAAGCTAGGTATGGAGTCACTTCGGAACAACAACAAGATTTGTTCACTCTCCCGGAAGATTATTCACTGGTATACAACATCTCCGCCCGTATCAAAAACGCACGAGGGTTGGCAACCGTCTTTCGAAAGAAGTTCGGGCAATTAGAAAAACTTGAAGACCAGATTCCAGCCCCTGGCAAACACTGAAATTGAAACATAATTCGCGGTACGTCTTCTACGTGGTAACTAAAGATGAATTTAAAGATCGATCTACCTACGGCGATGCGTGGGAAGCACTTCGTAACCTCCGAGACCATGTGTTAGAATCCAGCGTGAAGAAACTGGCTATGCCTAAGATAACGAGTAACCAGTTGGATTGGCAAGTTATCAGGAACATGGTACAGATTATCTTTCGAGATACCGAGAAAAACATTACACTATCTAAAATTTCTTTGGATAAAAAAAGAAATCAAAATATTTTCTAATTTGTGGTAAATTATAATAAATAAATAGTAGGCTGGACCGCCCCCTAAGACTCGGGCCATGGGCCCAGGGAACTATCCAGCCTCACCTTTGTGGGGGGCCTTGTGTTGGATATATTACTGTAATATAATATATGGAATTATTTTCCCTGAATTGCTTAAAATATGTATTACATAACACCTTGTATGAAAAGAATACAATAAAATTACGTAAAAATAAGTTTATTTTATTTATTAGATTGTATAAAAGCAACGACAATAATATCGACAAAAATAAATTGTAAAAGTTGGTTGTTATTGGTCTACGTTGAAAAATACCACACGTATTCTCATTAGAATGTAAAACAAGAGATTCTCTGCGCAACGTAACTAAAATCCAGTTGTGGGATAGAAAATGCTCTTGGCGACGAAACCAGTAAACTTTGTCATCATCATTGAAGTTCTCTCCACATCACCAACCGGTGCACGTAGAAATTCTACCATCAACTTCATACCATCTCGCCGTGGGTGTGTTAACAATTGAATTTAAATTTACTTTTAGTGACTCAACGGATAAGTGAATAACTCTACCGGTGTTTAGTTACAGTATTTTTTCTAGGTGCTGAAGTTTCTGTCATTCAGGTAAGTGTTTGTGCTACTTTTCGCAGTTAGTTTCTTAAGACTCGAGAATTGTTTTTGTAAATAAACCAATTTGGTAACGGTGCTTTTACCGTGCCACTTTTGAATTATCGTCGTTATTTCTTGTTATGTTAGATTCAATTTAAGTAACTTTTTAAATAACTAATTTCGTAAGATATTAATCAAATTTAAATAGTAACGTAACTTGACAATTAAACGAATACCATAAAAAGTTACGGTTGCGGGTTATAGGGCATGTAATGCATGACAAACTGTTTCAAGTTTTTATTAATTAAATTATTTTTGAGTCATTCTTCAACCGCACCTTCTTTGAATGAACGGAAAATTGACATTATTTAAATTATGAAAATGTTAAACCGCAATTAAAAAATAATTTTAATTCTTATAATGATATTAGAATATTTAAAAGGGAAGCAAAATTTAAACACTTTAATGAGTAATTTTCAACGAAAGAAAAATTATAAAACAATTAGATGTATTCATTAAAAGATTCCACACAACATTTAATATACAGGGCTATTCAAAAGTCCCCTCCTCCCTCGTATCTTTTGAACGGCTACACTTACATTAATAAAATTTGGAGGGTGAAAATAAAGTGTTGTAAACTTCGCTACGAATGGTAACAGGTGACGTAATAGTAATAGATAACGTCACAGTGCTACTCTGGCCAATAATTTTTAATAGGCCCTTATGGCAAGTGATATCTCGTTTGAAAGGCATTGACATTAGCTACATAGCCATATTAATTTTGTTTGGGTTTAAATTAATTTTGACGGATAAATTAAATAAATACCAAAATTATTGAAATTATATTTTTAAATATAATTAATCAAATATCAACAATGGATTCTTATAGCAAGTGTTCGAAATGTGCTCCGGCTACTTCCTGACAGTAATACATCCTATTATTAAACTCTTGTCGTATTCGTTCGAATGTGTCAGCTGAAATAGCATTGCATTCTTCAGTAATTCTTTCTTTCAAAACGCCAATACTATCTGGTGCCGTAGTATAAACCTTGGATTTCAAGTACCCCCATAGAAAAAAATCTAATGGTGTCAGATCTGGTGACCGAGGTGGCCATTCTATAGGACCTCGCCTGTCAGGAAGTAGACGGAGCACATTTCGAACACTTGCTATAAGAATCCATTGTTGATATTTGATTAATTAAATTTAAAAAAATAATTTCAATAATTTTGGTATTTATTTAATTTATCCGTCAAAATTAATTTAAACCCAAACAAAATTAATATGGCTATGTAGCCAATGTCAATGCGTTTCAAACGAGATATCACTAGCCATAAGGTCCTATTTAAAATTATTGGCCAGAGTGGCACTGTGACGTCATCTATTACTATTACGTCACCTGTTACCATTCGTAGAGAAGTTTACAATACTTTATTTTCACCCTCCAAATTTTATTAATGTAAGTGTAGCCGTTCAAAAGATACGAGGGGAAATGGGACTTTTGAATAGCACTGTATATAATTAATGGAATATAATATGTTCAATCTAACCATAATTTAATCTACAATTAAAATTAGTGTGAATTCTCGTAATTAAACGTTTTTCAACTAAATGTTTATATGATAACAACAATTCTAGCTTTTAGGGCGGATATTATAAATATGTCTCGAAGTTATCTTTGAATTTAACAGTCAAGTTAATTATATGTTTTAAAATGTCAGTTTTATAAAAGTTTCATTTTTAAAGTAAATAGAAGAACGCGCAAGAGAAAAACATAACCTAGATTTTTTAATTGGCGTTTTGGTTTTTGTGGTGTAGTTTTGTCTTGACTGTGAATTTGGTGTATTCGTTCCCAGTGTCGAATTTTTTTTAAATTAATAGTCTGATTGTATAGACCAGCCAGAAACATTTCTAATGTGGAAATTGAATCTCTTTTATCAATATTCATAGCATTTTCTTCATCGTCGGTTAAAAGTCCTCACAAATCTCGGTTGCTAACATTGCAAAATTCAAAGAAAACAAAGTAAAAACACAATCAAAATTTTCCCAATAATTGTGGTTATAAATGCCAAATTGTTGACAGAACAGAACAACAAAACTCGAAAACCAGGTTTTTCTACAAAGTTAACTTTAACCCAAGGTTATTAGATGTAGGCTGCCTAGTAACTTCCTACCAATCATAGGGCCACATTTTTGGCGGGTTGTGACGTCACCCAAGAAGCCCATTTAAATTTAATGCTTTATTTTATTTTATTATTCTGCAAGGAATCGAAGAAAATTTGTAAATAACTATCGCAAATTTGCACATAGGTATGAATAAAACAAAACAAACATATTTATTAGAATTTTAATGAGGTTAAACATTTATTAGGCTTTTAAATAAAAAGATAAAGCATAAACATTTACAATCCAACCATTTATTTAATTAAAATATCTATTTATTTTTATTGCAAATATAAACAACAAAATTATATCAACTGTCAGCAAAGTCCCCTTTTTATTTGATTTTGTAGTTCAGATAGGCGATGTTTTTCCATGTTCGGTTCTGAAGTTGCTTACAGAAATTGTACTTTTAAATTGTTCCAGTAAAATTCCTAATTAGTTGAGTGAGAAATTTAAAAATTAAAATCCTACAACTTTCACAACTGTGTTATAAAAGAAGACAGTGTATATATACATGTAATAAAAACACCAAGAAACTGGTAAGAAGATCTGATTTGAAAAAAGCTAGGTTATAATACGCCAGGAATTAATAAAGTACAAGGAATAAAAACTTACTTTTTCCTTAAACTAATTAAGATATTAAGTTGAATACATTAACACAGGTCAGGTTTCTTCAATTTAAAATTGAATTAAATCTTAAACTCCGAATATTATAATAATTTTTAATGGAAGAGATACTGCAGAAGTTAGAAAATATGGATCAACGAAACGCCAGAATAGAGCAAAACCTGGACAATATCCACAGTTACAAATATTGAATAAAGAGAACCAAGATCTGAAAAACGAAAATTATTTATTAAGAGAAGCTACGAAAAAATTGGAAACAAGAGTAATTCAAATAGAAAAATATTTAAGAAGGGAAACCCTGATAATAAATGGCATCGAAGAGGAAATACGAGAAAATGCGGAACAACTGAATGATAAGGTTAAAGAAGTACTGAAAAGAGTAAACACCAAAATAAATGTGGAGTCAGATGTAATAGAGTCGAGAAGAATAGGAGACTCGAACAAACTTAGAAATAGACCAATATTACTAAAAATGAAGACATGGGATAAAAAGCTGGACATATTGAAAGGAAGAGATAGATTAAAGGAAACATATATCTATTTTAACGAAGAATTTCCCAAAGAAATTATAGAGCAAATAAAACATCTCTTAAAATACTCAAAAGGTGCAAGAAACAAGGGATGTAGAACTAAGACAATCTACAATAAATTATACATTAACGATAAGCTATACAGCTTATCGGAATTAGAAGGACAAAATGAAACTGAAATAGAGATTGAAGAAGAAACAGGGCTACCAGAACAAACTCCAGCGAAAGGAAGAAAATACAGTGAGAGATCCCCCGAAGGCGCTGAAGAAAAGACAAAAAAAAATAACAAAAGTGAACAGAGAAGTTGAAACATCATAAAAAAACTAATTAATACAGGGGTGAAAAGATCAACGTTTGTGGACGGAATTATCCTTTTTAAGATAACATTTTGGAACGGCCAAGGTATTAACACTTTAGATAATTTAGAAATACAGGAAATTAATGATTTGTGCAGCTCTCATATAACAGGATAAGTAGAGACCTGGATTACCTCTTCTCAAAATAACACCCAATATTTTAAACAATTATCATATTTGTATTTATCACCAGTCCAATTTTCTTTCCCTCCCTTATTATCTCCTCCAACATTTCTTCCATTACTATTCTGTTAACCCTAAACCAATATAGTTTTCACAAATTTGCACCTCACTATTTTGGATGTGCGCATATTTCTTATACTGCAAGAGATTTGCTCATTATGAGCTATATCCGCCGTACAATCTAAACGCACTGAAACATATTTTGCAGATTTTATTCTCTCAACGACTCTTTTTCTAATATTGGTCGCCGTCAGAGAAATTACTTCATTTTGAGTTTCTTTACCAAGATAATAGACTCTTCCAGGACTGCTTTTTTTCTGTATATTCTTCACTTGATCATTTAACAGTAAATCGGATGATTCTCTAAATGCCATATTATATTCAGCTAAGTCTTTAAACAATCCCTTAATCAGCGAACCTAACATAAATTGTAGATTAAAGAAAATACATAAATCGATGCTTTCGGCTTTCTAGTCTATTCTCTAAAAAGTGTGTGAGCGGGAGTTCAGAGTTGGAAGAATAACCGCGCGCGATATTATAATTATTTTTCATAAGGTGCGTCCAGACCGGGCGCACCGAACCGCGCAAAACGTTTTGCAACATTGCATTGCATTCAGTGTGGATGGGAAAGTGCGCACAAACATGCACTAACGATCTTCTTTGTGCGTGTTCGTTGTTGTTCCGCCAGTTGTCGGTACATCAAAAGAAAACCGAGGCTCGTGCGCGTTTTGACGCGGTTAGTTTGGACGAAGTTTTTGAAGTGAACTGTTAACAAAACGTTTCTTTTTGTTTTTACGTGCGTGTATTGATTGTGTTCGATATCGTGTATTGACTGTTTTTGGTAATCGTGTATTGATTAAGAATGTCTGACGAGTGGACTCACGAAAAAATAATTAGATTAATAAATATTTATGAATCTAAGCCGGAACTGTGGGATCCAACCAATAACAATGACCGCCTAAAAAACAAACAGTATGACGATAGGCAAGAAATAGCTAAATGTACATGTCGATATTATCAAATCGAAAATAACTTCGTTGCTTTCTTCATTTAGAAGAGAAAAGGCCAAAAAGAAGTCATCACTTAGAACTGGTTCAGGTGAGGGATTATATAAATTCAAATAATAACAAAACATGTTCTTTAATATATTTTTTTAATTTCAGGTCGTGATGATATATATATATATATATATATATATATATATATATATATATATATATATATATATATATATATATATTTACATCTCTTCGATAATTGTGCGTCCGTACATTGTGGTTTTTACATTAATACCTGCGTCCCGCGACTATCTGCGTCCGTATATGGACGCAGAAAAGTTTTTTGCGCCATTAAATGCAGGATGGTCGAAAACGTAAAAGAATAAATTTTTAGCCGGACGCCCATTTGTGAGAATGGTCGCCAGTTTACGTATATCGTAGTTCAGCCAAATTCCGAGTTGATGCGCTGTTCACGCTCTGCGTATATCGGGATGGCGTATATTTTTGTCACCATTTCGATCATTCTGCGTCCACGAGATTTGGCAATGTTGTAGTGCTTTATTTTCTGTATTTTTCTTTATAATTGATACTGCAGTGTGACTAAAGGACGTTCATAGGTGGATATGCCATTCAGTGTTTCTTTTAGAATATATCACATATTTCTTATGTTGTATTTCGCCTTCTTTCGACGGGTTCGGATTGGATTATTTTTAGTGCAGTTTCTCAGTAATAGATTTCCTCCAAGTACTTAGTAAACAAGGAAACAGAAGAACGCTGTCTCCATTATTTATAATTTTGATTTAACTGATAATACAGCTCCGCGCGACCACTACGGCAAATAATAAGTCTATAAATTTTTCGCTTCTTTCTACAAAGGATACAAAAAAATTTAAAAGTTGATTATTTTGTTTATTATAATTTTTTAAAGTTAACAAAAAATTAAATTTCCCATTTATAGAAACGTTATGAATTTTTTCACGTCATTTGTTCATAAATGATTTGTAGACAAATGAACTATTTTTTTCTTTTCATTCGTCATATTGTCTTATGACTATGATGACTTGAAGAAACCATTCTTATTTTTTCATTGTTTTTAATGGATTTTTTATATTTCCATCATTTATATGATTAAGTTAAGAATTTTTTCTACTCAAAAATCATAATTGGCATTTGTCAATAGAGTTTACAAAGTAATATCAATCATTCCATTGCTTATCAAGTTATAAACAAATTCTCACCATTATATTCTTTTTTAAGACTAAAAAATTACAAATACAGCCAATGCTTTTTTATTTCTTATAAGAAATTTTTATACTTGCTCAACTTTTGTGTTCAGTGGACGTAGAATTTGATGCTCTATAGGAGTTTTTCTCTTAGAGTATTCATTTCCAAGCTGCAGACTCATATATAGTACTATATTTCCGTTTTCAACAAAGCTGTAAAAACCGTTGTTTTCTGACCGTGGTTTTCGACCAAACCACTTTAAATGAATTATTGAGTTAACTTCAGTTAACGCAGAATTTAAGGCTATTTTTCGATATTGTACCGTTTAGGCTAAAAATCGAAGAAAGTCCTAAAATTTCGGCCATGAGGTTATGCAATGTTATAGTATTTTCCGTATTAATATATAGAATTACTCTTGCATTGTGACAGGAGGACGTTCAAAAGTGGGTATGCCATTTAGCGTCGCTTTTAGAATTTCTTATATGGGAGTTTTGATTTCCTTCGTCGGGTTTGAATTGGGTTATTCAGAATGACCTTTATAATCTGAATTCCAAATCTCAAAATGACGAATGAGGTTTGTAATTTATAGTCCGATTCTATTCCAGATTGGTTGGCAAAGATTATGAAGGTTTTGTCCAAATTCATAAGAAATTTAATTAAATTTATTCAGATTTGTGACGTTACAGTGTAATCTAAAGATTCAAAATATTGCCGTGAAATATTTTCAGTTTGAATATAAGTATTCTTGTGCAGCAAGCTTTTGAATCTGTTATCCATAAAATTTTTTTTCGCCAGCTCGGAAAGGAGGTAGTTTATACCTCACACATCTGGAAGAAACTATTTTTCCGTTCCGAGTTGGCAAACGAATTTTGTCATTTAGTGTCCTATTCTAATCAAAATTGGTACCTAAGACTTTTTGTTGTATGGATTGAAGAATTCATTGTCAAAATGACCGAACTGAAGAATATTGACAAGTTTGTTGATTTATGGTTCAAATTATCAAATTTGAGTGTACCAATGAAAATGGTAACTATAAATACTTAGGTTCCCTTGAGTATTCCTCAAAACATGACATATTTAAAAGAAACGTTTTTTCTTACAGAAAAGAATGTTGTGTGTAGCATGTGCAAAAAGCATATTTGTTGCACTCAGAACTTCGTGCATCATGTAGCAATTTTACAAGTTTGGGACTATTTAAACAAAAAACTATTATTATTATCAAACATTTTATACTCAGTTTTACTGTTAACATGTTTTTTATCGCGTTTTTCACTTCTCGTGTATTTCAACTACTGAAACTATTTCCATATCGGATTTGTTGAAACAAAATGCATTTTATTATTTTCAGGTTTTTGTGAGTTCAAAATAAAGAAATTTTCCCTATATCGAATGATTTTATAAAATTGGAAAATAAATAAATATTTTCTTAATATATCCAAAAAAATGTTTTTATTTTTTTGAAATGAAACGGTATTGAATGATATTGTTGAATTCTTTGAACGTTAGTTTGAACTTTTATTACTTGTTATACATTCTATTTTAGGAGAAATATTTTGTCTTTTTAATACCTGCTTTTCTAACCATGGGTTAGATAAACTCCTTTTTGCTTATTTAGATAAGTAATTTGTTAGTTCCTTCAAATTTTGCAACTGAATTTTGACCCACTTTTAGTCTTCCGATTAACTTGAAATTTGTCAGGTGTTCATAATTCCTGTTACAATGCATTATGGAATTTTTGTTTAAAAAATGAAATGGCCGCTTCAGCATGGGCAGACGAAATTTGTTATTATGTCCTGATTCGATTCAAAATTGGTGAGGGATCGGAGTTTATGAATTTTTTGTCAACCTTCATTAATTCAAGATGGCGAAAGAACATTCTGATTATTTTCCGATTCGATTCAAAATTGGTATGTATGGGTATTCGGACGAATTTTTCGTCGAAATTCTTAAATTCAAAATGGCGGCCACAAGATGGAGGAAGAGTTTTGTTTTATGGTCAGATTCTATTAAAAAATGGTGTGTGGTAGTTTTTGTGGTCTGAGATCATGATTTCTTTGGCAAAATTAATGAAGTTTTATGATAGGATCTGCCGAGTAAAGTTATTCCGAATTCAGTATGGTAGGTGACTCTGTAGTGAAGTTACAAAGAATCTGTTGAACGGTTCATGATTGCATGATTTGGTGAAATGGGCGTCGTTCGCAGATAGCTCAAAACTTACAGGGAAAAGAACTTGTAATCACGATGCTCTATTAGAAATGAACAGATTAAGGCGCAATAACTAAAAAGCATGAAATGAAATAAATAATAAAACAACTTTTAAAAGAAAAGTATTTATGTGAGTTGTACTAAAATTAATTAAATATGTTCAAGTATATGGCCGACAATGATTTACTTATGTTTTGTTGAATTATTTGGTTTCAAATAGCTTGTTGTGCAAATTGGGAAAAAATAAATGCCTCGACTAGTTTTTACACGTCAACCAATCACTGTCCCATGAAATTAATTGATGCCTACTTTTATGAACATTTCGCGCGACAAGCTTATTGAAACCAAATAATTGAATTAAAAAAAATATTATATCATTGTCAGCTATAACATGAGCTTATTTTATTCGTTTTAGTACAGTTCTAATAAAAACTTGTCTATAAAATCGTTTTTTATTATTTGTTTTTCCAAAACTTTTTATTTTACAAACACTATGTAACTGAAGTAAAAAACTTTTTTCCTCATTCCTATGGGAGAAAATACCAAAAATCTGAAGAGTTTTTTTTAGTCTAGATTAATGAGAATTCATTGCTTGATTAGACGAAAATTGATTCCAAAAATATATATTCACAGAAATTGATGATTTATCAAAGAAGTGAACATCCATATAGAAATCGCTTATTTCTTTTGTTATTTTCCTGGGATAGTCATTTGGTATGTGATCCGTGGGAAAATCATATTTACTTCCTTTTCACATCGGAATTTTTAAAACATGTACCAAACATTTAGCTTTGCATACCAAACCTACGATTTTCACAATGCAATGTTTCTCAAGTGTCGCTTATTCAATAGTTTGAATGGATACCATTGAAAACTATTTTCAGACAAATGCACTAACAAAGAAAATCGGTACTTATAAGAACAAGTTTTTCAACAAATTCCCTAGAGAATAAAAATTATTTTCCTCATAAATTTTGATTATTGGTTAACAGATTCAAAATTTTGGTCCTGCAACAATACCTATTATTCGCAGCAAGATTTTGAATTTTAGCCCACCTAGGTCAAAAAATCAAATAAATTATAATTTTTTAGCGAATTTTTAAAAACTAAAAACATTATTCATTTATTTATTTTTATTTTTAGTGTATTTGTTTAACAAAATTTCTCTTGAATTTTTTTTATTTTCAATTTTGAATAGACTACAGCCATAATAAATAAACTTGTCGTCAGCTGGGAGCCGCCATATCGAATTTATGAATTTTGACCGTGAAATAATGATCTTCTGCACAAAAAAAGTTATTATATCATGAAGAAACATTTCACAGTTACAAATATAGACGGAGAATATTCTTTGCAATTTTAACTTTCATGCCAATTTGGCTAACTTTGGAGGTGACCCTATAGTGAAACACATTATATACTTATACTGATTCACGATTATCACCAATTTCTCTCGCTGAGTTAATCAATACGAAACAAATTCCAGGCGCTTATATATCTGGCACCACTGCTGGATGCGGAAAGGTGGATGCGATGAACATAATACCCGAAATCGGACGCAGAGTTGCACATGTGGTGAATGAGTATATTTGCGGATGCAGAAAAATCGGTAATATGTACGGATGCAGAAATGTCTGCAAGATGTATGTTAAATTTTGGAAAAAAAACTTTTTTGTTTTAAGAGTATATTGAAATTTCAAAGTATCTACGCGTTTGTATCAATAAGGACATTGGACGTAAACCATTAGAACATAATATACTCTTTTATTTAAGGGAGACGCCAAAACGTCGGAAGGATGAAAAGACGCAGGAAATATAGTATTGTTTATATATATATATATATATATATATATATATATATATATATATAAGCAAATGGTTTGCTTTTGACAGATTCAAGTTTTTACTTGAAAAAGACACAACTAAAGGTTCTATAAATACCATTGAAAACTTGAAAGAAACCGAAAGCGGGACAGAGGTTCAAGCAAATGAAGTAAGTTTTAGATTCAAGCCCTATATTATTTATATAGAGTGGTCTAAAAAATTCACTACTTTTGTTTTTGATGTTTATAATTTTTTATATAGTTTAATACATTTTTGTAACCTTGGAGTTGTTTAAAGGATCAATGAATAAGCTATCATCAACCAATAATAAATATTAGAACAAAGGCAATATCAGAAATGCAGGTCGTAGAGCCTTGTACATTGACAATACTGACAGATAAATCTAATTTGACAAATGCCATTATTGTCATTCCGACTAAACATGGAAATGATTCTGCGGCGTTGACGCTTATTATCGTATTTTTTATTTTTGATCTATAAATTGTTTTTATCCAGGTTTTTATTTTTAATTTGGAATAATTAGGTGGGTCTGGAATGAGGGTTGGTGGGGTGAGTCTGGTGGGTGTAAGGGGAGGGTTGACTGGTGTAGGGATCGGGTTTGTGGGCGGAGTATAGTAAGAATAGTATATTGTGGTTGTATTATATTACATATTATCCTTATTTTTTCGTTTTATGGTATGAAAAACTGTTTATTATTAATATTAAAATATTAAGAAGAACTATTAAAGTCAAGGTTACAAAATAGGTTAAAGAATAAGAGAGGTATTAGGAAAAAATAAAATTACCGAATTTTCAGCCCACTTACAATAAGTTATACAGATATGGAATCCGACATAATTGCGTTGCCATTCAAGTTTACCAACGTCATTGAAATATTCATTTCGTATATCCTGTGCTTGTAATGATGGTTTGCGTGGAATTCTTCGAAGAGGAAGAAGTAATTTTTTTAAATCTTCCTCTTATCGCCAACAGCCTGGTCGAAATTGACCATTTTCTTCTTCAATATCAACGGCTCCTTATGGTACATACAAGTACTTTTTCTTAGAAAATTATGCAGATATATTGTTGTCATAACAACAACCTTTGCTTTTTCTGGTTCTAATAGAAGTGGTTTTCTCAGAATTCGAAAAACAGATGATAGCAAACCAAATGCGTTTTGTACAACTCTGTGAGCTCGAGATAATCTATAATTAAATATCCTTTCTCTTATTTCTTGTCCATGATCCCCAGCAAATGGTTTCATAATATTTTCATGTAAAGCAAATGCCTCATCGCCAAGTAATACGTAAGACACTGGTCTTGTACGTCCTGATAGTATTTGTGATTCTGGAAGACACAATGATTTTTTTTCTATATGTTTCCACAAATAGTATTTTTAAAAACACCTCCATCGGATCTTCGACCTTGAGCTCCGACATCAACAAAAATGAAATTATATTCTGCATCGACTAAAGCAAATAAAACTATACTAAAGAATGATTTATAGTTAAAATAGTCACTTCCACTTCCTATAGGTTTTTGGAGCACATGTAGTTTCCCGTCGATTGCCCCTAAACATAGTGGATAATTCTACATGTATTCAAATTTATGTGATATATCTCTCCATTCCTTAGCACTGCTCGGCATCTGAAAAATTAAAGTAATGTTGTATTAGACATGGACCACTTAATCTATTTAAAAAAAAAATAATTATGAAAACGAATAAAACATAGATATCTCATAGAATATTTCATTTATTTATTTGTGAAGAAGGATATAAGTAACATCGTCTTTTTTTGTAGCTTGATAAAGATAAAGAGGAGACTGCCAATCAAGAAGAGTTTGATAATTCAGATCACGAACAACACATCTCTACAACTAACACGAATCCCCAACGCAAAACATTTAATTCACCCAAGAAACTTCCTCCAAAGAAAAAATCGAAAACGGTAGACACAGGAGATAATAACGTGTCTATGGCCTACAAAAAGTAGCAACCAAATCCACTGATGAATGCTCGGCATACGGTCAATATGTTGGTATCAAATTAAAAAACTTTGATCCTCGTTTAAGAGCTATTGTAATCAATCATGTGAATAACATTATCTTTCAAGCAGAAATGGGGTTATTAGATACCTACAATAATACTCCACGGACAACAACTCAACAACCAAACAATGTTACTCTACCTGCAGTGTCACCTTCGACTTATTCTTCTTGTTCACAACCCTATTCGCCACATGACTCACAGTATTATTCTCCTTCACCATCCACATCAACAACTCCAATAACCTCCCATACCTCCGACACTTCTGAGGATGCTGACAATCCCTTGAAGCACTTTTACAACTGTGCTAATCAGTATTTGCAATAGAACCGGGTGTAACATGATAAATAAGACTTTGTATTTTCTAAAAATAAATATAAACTTACTTCGATACGTTGTTTTAATGCCTCACATAATGCTTCACATACTTCGGTAATTATGTTTGAAATGCTTTGCTTCGAAATTTTAAAGAAATACATTAAACTACCATATGAATCTCTAGTTGCAAGGAACCGCAGGGTAACAGCCAATATTTCTTTCACTGGAATCGCCTCCCTGTAGTTTGTATCACGTTTCTCTATTTTGGAGCCAATTAAATTTATAAGATATTCAAAGTCTTCGGATGACAATCGGCAAAATTTTCTAAATTGTCCAGAACCAGGCATGGATAAATCATTTAATAGATCGCTTCCACTATACTTTTTTCGACTCTGAAATAGCCTTGTTGTCCACCAACGTCCTATTTTATTTTTTTGAGGCATCTTAACATGATCACATATTAAAATAAATGCAGTGGCGGCAATTGCAATGTCAGTATCACTCATATTTTAATATTGACGCAAAAATATCTGTTCAACGAGCAATATTCACCACAAAATTAAAAAAAAAATAATCGCTCGGGTTGGAACACTGACGAACAACTGTTTGTTGCAGGGCAGAGCAGCCGGTTTGGACGTTTCTCGCGCAAAGACCAAATTATGTTCGCTAACGTTGCTGCAACGTTCACAAATGCTTGGCGCGGTTCGGCGCGCCCAGTCTGGACGCACCTATAAAGGCAATGTTGTCAGATTTAAAAAAAATCAGTAAATTCGTACATTTAGATGAAAAAGACATTATTAATAAGATTTGGTATACGCCTTTCGCCAATGGGCGCGAGGCCCGGTACATTGCAGCTTTCGCACCTACCTAGTACCGGACCTATCGACAGAGCACTATTGAAGTGGACTTATTCAACCAGCTTGTATAACACATGTTAATAATCATGCTAATTTCTAACATTGCAATTAGGGACAGTCCTACCAACATAAAAATACTCACAATACTTTGTGCGGGCAATTCTGGATACTTTTTTTGTGCCTGAACAGCATTTAATGTAGGTGTTCATGATTATTTGGGTTTTCGCCGACTGTACTCAAGTATGTTGTAAATTTCAATTGTTTGATAAATTGACAACTCAATAATACATATTAAATGTGGTAACGAAAGTTCCGGTTCTTATTCTTTCAATAACAATTTGAAAAAACTTACAAATTGCTTGTTCCACTAAAAGTAAGAACATAATTTAAAAAACCAAGGTTGATACATTTTTGTGGATATTATTTTACCTAACACCAATTACAAATATTATTACTTTATTTTACATTACCTACTTTTTTTATATGTGTTGTACCGTAAAGGTCGAGAGATACATAATGTGTGACGCCAGTACGTGCAATAAAGAATCACTTTTTACAGTTGTATATTAAGTAACTATTATTTATCAAATGCCTAAAGTTTCTGAATTTTTGAGCGTTTATGACCCAAGAATATGTCATTTTTTATTGAATGCATGAAACACCTCTTGCCTGAGTAATTATTTTTCATTATTCCATAATAGTATATTATACACCAAGCGACTAAAGTGATCCATTTAATCCCGCGGGTGGTGTTTGATTCCTGAGGCCGGAGTGCAGTGGAACCCGAGGGAAGCAATCCACCTAAGGGTTTAATGTAATTTTAGTCGAGACGTGTATACGCCATTTTTTGCAATTCCGGTATTTCTACGTACATTTTTAATAAAAATAAATACTACTTAGGATGGACTTTTACGAAACTTGGCTGGGCATCGAGGACGGACTTCTAAAATGCTTGGCTAGGCATACAGGGTGTACGTTTTTATTTGTACTTTAAATCCCTTCGGTCTAAAAGTGACACTTTAATTTCTAACATGTGAGATTAAAGTCACCACTTTAGTCTCGAATAAATCAAAACTCAATTCATAAAATAGTACATATAAACCATAGTCAGAAAGGGAATTCGCATCAAATGTAATAATTTGATCGAGATAATAAGAATAATAACAGTAATATAGAAAGAAATTACCTTAGTAGTTTCTAAAAGTGTGAAAACACTATATCAAGTATTGAAGAATTATTGAAAACTTTGTGTTTGTCCAAAATGTGTACCTATGATCGTTTTCAATATGCAATCAGCTGTTCATCTAAAAAAAAGTAAAGTTTCAATCATTATTCGTCATAGTTAATATAACTATAAGATAAAGTTTATCCATTAATAATTTGTTATAAAGAAGTTGACACATTATATATGAATCCGAGATGACATAACCATGATGAAGGTTCCATATGTCAAAACTTGAATCACTCTATATATATATTCACAAGAAAAAGGAAATTTAATAATAAAATGGTGATTGCAGAAATGTCAATAGAAAATCAATAAAGATGTATAGTTTGAACTAAATACATAAGACATATGTTATGTAAAAAAAATTATTCAATAATTATTAGATACTATTTAAAAAATATCACATATAGAAAAACATTAATTCATGTTGTAGTTTAAACATTATAGCCATAAAAATAATCCCTTGTTAAAGACTCATTTTATTCCAAATCTGTGTGTATTAAAAAAAGAAAGGACATTATAATTGTATAAATCATACATATATAAATAAAACATATACATATAAATAAATAGTATAATTAAATAATAAAATAAATAAAAATATTATAATATATAACAATATATATATATATATATATATATATATATATATATATATATATATATATAACATAAATTTCGATTTTCTACAACACCTGCTTTTAGTCGAAATTTCAATAATTTCGACGTATTGGCCTGACCGTTCTTCGAAGGGAAAAACAACTACATTCCTGGCTAATACCACGCAGAATATTGAATTACATCCCCTTCGAAAACCGTGACGTCGATCAGCCATTTTGCCGATACGGACATCTGTGGTGATTCGCAACTGATAGTGGAAAGGCATAGTACACTGACGCGTTTCGACCTTCTTGGGTCTCTTCAAGAGTGCCGTAATGCCTTCCAGTTAAGAGTCTCTAATCCGAACTGAAGATTACGTCCTCCGACAACTTCTACTTGGCTCGTGTAGTTACACAAGCGAAAAGTAGTCAGTTGGCGCCATCTTCACTTTCAGTTACGAACCAACATCTCAGATAAATGCGGCGTATTAGTCGTATGAAATAAAATGAATATAATTCCATAAAATACGAGGTGTCTACATGAAACATATATTTCGATTTTCTACTACACCTGCTATTAGTCGAAATTTCAGTAATTTCGACGTATTGGCCTGACCGTTCTTCGAAGGGAAAAATAACTACATTCCTGGCTAATACCACGCAGAATATTGAATTACATCCCCTTCAAAATTCAATTCATTATTCTGCGTGGTATTAGCCAGGAATGTAGTTGTTTTTCCCTTCGAAGAACGGTCAGGCCAATACGTCGAAATTATTGAAATTTCGACTAAAATCAGGTGTAGTAGAAAATCGAAATTTATGTTTCATATAGAAACCTCGTGTTTTATGAAATTATATTCATTTATATATATATATATATATATATATATATATATATCAGATTACCACAGATTTTTCGGTGGTAATTATCGACCGTACTATTTGTCTAAGCAAAAGGTGATGTTTATCAGGTATGCGGTCGGTATGAGAAATAGAACTATACATAAATACTTACAGATGTTAAGAGTCAGTAACATTGAATGTACACCATTTAAGGTACTAACTAGACTAATTATTAATTTCCAAAAACGGTTATGTTGTGAATTGATGAAAACAAGAAACAATTTAAATTAAAAAAAGGAATATATATATATATATATATATATATATATATATATATATATATATATATATATTATATAATTGTGTTTATTTTTCTTCAACCTTCTTAAAGAATTTATTTTTTTACTTCTTGGGTGTTAGGTTGTATAAATAATTAATGCGTTTTGGTACTAACGTTTTGTTCCTGGAACATTCCCAAAGTGTATTATTGAATAAAATTCAGTTCATTGTTTACAATTAAGAAATTAATAAAATAAATGTACAATAGGTAAAAAAATTCACAAAACAACAGACATTCAAAAACAAGTAGGTACCTACAATCGATACAAATTCTACGACATTATCGTACTACGAAGTCGACAAAGTTAGTGACAGTTACTAAATCGCAGTATCTTTCTGGAACGGTCACTCTTTCACGGGTCTTCTGCATAACTTGTATTCCCATCTCTAGTTTCTATATTATCTAATATTTTCAATATACACATACCTGAGTAAAAATGAGAGAATTTTGAATCTGTGTTGTACAGATCTGTAAATTGCTATTGAAAATCGAATTACTTCTTGGAATAAAGAATGATTCAGACGAATTAACAGATAATCTATTATTAATTGAAATAGACTTGATTCATGAGTTCATTAATGCACATTCAAGTATTCGTCACTAATTATTCCCATTTTCGAGAAATTATTGTCAATCTGTGTAATGTATGACAATGAGTAATCCTCAAGGACTGTAGTAGGTATAGGTAGGTATTAATTATTATTAACAAGAATTGTTGTGATATATTCAATAATAAGTTTTTCATAGTGGTAATTACAATTGGAATGTCAACTACGATTTATATACACCTAAGAATTAAAATGATTCACAAAAAGGAAACCAGCGAGAGTTCAAGAACTATGGAGGCATTACACTATTAAACACAACCTATAAAATATTATCATCAGTAAAATACGAGTAGTAACAAAAACTCACAATATTATAGGACAATACCAATGTGGTTTCATAAGAGGCAGATCAACAACAGATGCAATACTTACAATTAAACAAATTTTGGAAAACGCATACGGACTTCAATCTAAAATATAAATGTTATTTTACTTTTCCGCAACCTATCTAATATGCGAGAAAAGTATTAGTTTACCCCAAATAAAGTTGAAATTTTCAAAAAAAAAGTTATTTTTACGTTTTTCATCAAGGACAACACGAAGAAACGGTTTTTAGAAAAAAAATCCTGTGTATATGTCGTCGTTGTCGTCAGCCACTTTTCGTTACATGTCTTGTTCGCAGGATACAGTCTCCGGAGTGCAAGGAGTCACCAATTTTATGATTGAATATTGTTCAGGATACCTCACAGATGAACCCTATTGATTTTCAGCTCACCAGAGCCAGTACAACGTGGTGCTAGGGTACTTGAAGTACGACATTTTAGCCATTTTTTGAGAAATTTCAGTTCGTTAGCATGATACAGCCTCCGGAGTGCAACAAGCCACCAATTTTATGATTGAATATTATTGAGGACATCTCACAAATGAACGCTATTGATTTTCAGCTCACCAGAGTACAACAGGTGGTATAGTACTTTAAGTACGACATTTTTGTCATTTTTTTGAGAAATTTCTGTTTGTGAGCACGATACAGCCTCCGGAGTATATACAATTGACCAATTTTATGATTGGATATTATTAAGGGCGTTTCAAAGATGAACCTTATTGATATTCAGCTCACTAAAGCCAGTATAACCACTGCTATGGTACTTAAAGTACCAAATTTTTGTCATTTTTGGAGAATTTTCAGTTTGTTAGCACGATACAGCCTCCAGAGTGTCTATAAGTGACCAATTTTATGATTGAATATTATTCAGGGCGTCTTAGAAATGAACCTTATTGATTTTTAGCTCACCAGAGCTAGTACAACGGGTGCTATGGTACCTGAAGTGCCACCTTTTCGGTCCTTTTTGGAGAAATTTCGGGTTGTTAGCACGATACAGCCTCCAGAGTGTATACAAGTGACCAATTTTATAATTGGATACTTTACAAGGTATCTCACATATGTACAATATTGATTTTCAGCTGACTAGAGCGAGTACAGCGGGTCCTATAAATCCAGATATACTACATTTTTGGTTATTTTTGGAAAAATTTCGGTTTGTTAGCACGATATATCCCCCAAAGTGTATACAAGTGCCAATTTTATGATAGAACATTGTTCAGGGCATCTCACAGATGCGGAAAAGTTAGTTTCAATATTTAAAACCGTTTATTTAACATCGAACATTCCTTCGAATCGTCAAAGAAGAACGAAATTATGAAGGCATTGAAAGAACAAGGTGTAAGTAGAAAACTGAGGAGCCTAATAGAGATAACCATTGAAACAATCAAAAGTTAGTATCCTGACACAAAAAGGAGAAACGTAAGATTTTGAAATAAACAAAGGTATAGCTGTTCAATCTGGCTCTAGAATTTGTTTTAAAAAATATGCAAAAGAGAAATCTGATAACAACAGGAAGTCAACTAATCTAGTATGCAGACGACATAGTATTAGTGACAAAACAACAGCAAAATCATGGAAAAATGTTGAAGGAGATTTAAGGAGAAGGGGAAATTAATGCGAAGAAACTTAAAGTACAAAAATTTAAATTCCTGGGCGTAATTATAAGCAGAAAATGGGAAAGAAAAACGAGGATAGAAGAAAAAATAATAAAAACATATTAAATAAAAAAGTAAAATACTGAATAAACAAACAATAATAAGACCCATAACAAGTTAGCATTTATTTTATCGCTAATTATTAATTGTTACTTTACAAAAAACAGTTCTGGCGTGAATTGATAAAACCAAGAAACAATTTGAGTTAAAAAGGGGGACAATACATTAACTACACTTAACGTATCTGGGGTAATAAAACAATATTAAAATGAATTTAACAGGTGACAATAAATATTACTGAGTTTATTAGATTTAGATTTGAGATTAATTGCATCTTGTTGTTTGTTGATATGATACATTTTAAAAAATAAACGATTCCTGTATTGGTCAACTTTCTGCAAAATTTCTGTCTCGTCATAATTGCACGTATGGTCTGTTTTTATAAAATGATCCACCATTGCACAGTTATTTTTGCTTACCCGAAAATCCCTTTTGTGTTGGGTAATACGGTTTTTTAACCATTGAGATGTTTGACCAACATAGCATTTTTGACATTGCAAATAATTTATTTTATAAATAAAATTGGTTTGGAATAATAAAGTTGTTTTATACTTAATTTTTGAAAATAGGAGAGAATTAGTTATTTAATTGTATTTGGCAATTCGGAAATTAGTGAACTGCTTAAACAGTCGTTAAATCAAGTGATTTAAACTACTAATAGAAGGAAGTTTTTATATTGAATAGATTGTTGATTACATTTGTCAACCTGATCATCGTAAAACTTTGTGTTATAAATTAATGTTTTTCTAAAATGTGTTTGGGGTAACCGTTGTTGACAGGGATGTCAAATAAAGATCTTAATTTTTCATCACTAACGTGTAGGATTGTATTTTTCATTGTTAAAACTAAGATGTACTTATGTCTCTTACAAAGATCAGAGTAGATATTCAAAAACCTACCAGATGATGTTGGCTTATGATACCAATCAAACAAAAAGCATGTTGTTTTCGGATCTTAGAAACTCTGGTGTTCAAGAATAGCAAGCTAGCCTCAATCACCAGTTCCATAGTGAGTTGTAACTGATTATCAATTGAGTTAAAGTAACGCTCATTTGTGCCTTTTATTTACCTGTTGAAATCCGTTGTTTTGTGTTTTGCCATGTTTCGATTAACATTTTTGCAAACAAATTTCACATCCTTATTTGGTTTTATCGTGCTGAAGACGGCAAATGAGCCAGAAACATGCATGTCCGCGGTTACCACTCTGTTTCAGTAGCCCTTTTCTTTTTGCGTGAATTACCCATGAATCTCTCTGTTGTATATATATATATATATATAGCAAAAAAGCGATAAACGCCTATGATCGTTGCTGATCAATTAAGACACAAAAGGACAAATACTATTGAGGTTAGCAGCAAAAGGAAAAGTGTACTATTCTTAGATTTCCAAGCTTTCGCAAATATTTATTTGCATCTTCAGGGAACTACAAAGACAGAGAAAAAACATAAATTACAAAAACAGTCCGCTACAACAGTTTCATAACTTACGCTAATTTAGAATGTATCCTTGATCTTAACATAAGGACAATCGTTAAACAGTTAAAATTAAAGAAAGAAACAAGTCCAGATTGCATTACAAACACTAACAGTCACATATTAAAATATTTTAAAATCATTAAAAGGTTGAAACATTAAAACAGCGAGAATTCACACAAGCACATGGATCTATTTTAAATTGTATCTAAATTTGAAAACAGAATAAGGACAGGTTCTTCTTTCCTATGAAATAGAAAAGAAAAATTATTAAAAAATTATTAATTACCACGACCATAATGACCTAAACTAAAAACGATCGAAACAATATATACATTTGAATAGAATACGAATACGAGGGAGGTACAATAATTCGGTCGATGTTATGTAGAAATATTGTTAGAATTATCACCAATCTGCTTACAGGAATTTTGCTTGTCTAGAGTCAAGAGGAGAGAGTACAAATTGCTTAAATTTTGAATGTCTGTTTTCTTATTAATACGGAAATCCTCCTGAAAAATGAAGGCCATTTCCAAAAATAATCTTTTACTGTAGTTTCTTTCACATGATAGAATCTTAATCCCTTCAAAATCTATTACATGATCTAAGGAGGAAACATGATTGGCAAGAGAACATCTCTCTGGATGCAGTCTTATATCGCTTCTATGGAGAGATACACGACTAGACAGCTTTTGAGAGGTCTGGCCAATATATGTATGATCACAGCTATTGCAAACAAGTTTATAGACCACATTACTACTATCTAAGGTAGGTATTTTATCTTTTAAAGGACTATAAATCGATTTCCCCAATACGGCACTCCTACAAGCAAACTTAACATTTTGTAAATATTTTGAAAAAATCCTTGTTAGCCTGGGCCTGGACACTCTTTTCACCAGGACACCGGATAACGTGATTATAATTGATTGGTACAGAAAGTTGAGTAGCTCTGGGAGATACCTCAATTACAACTCTTACCATAAATTCAGCATGAAGGTAAACTTGGTTAGACAGATGACAACAAGGGTTATGAGTCTTTCTGATTCCATTTTTAAGAATAAAAATCGTGATATACTCTTCAATTTGTTCCTTTATAATGCATATCCCAAACCATTGCTAAGGAAGATTATTTTTAACACATCTTCTGTTTTGACACAGGTCCCGACGCATTCAGGAATTGAAGCGAGTGCAGCTGGTCGGGATGCCCTTTCAACTTCGGAAGGGGTATCGACCATTTCAATTGTTTCTTTGCCGTACATTAGGGAGGTTACTCCCAGGCTAACAAGGATTTTTTCAAAATATTTACAAAATGTTAAGTTTGCTTGTAGGAGTGCCGTATTGGGGAAATCGATTTATAGTCCTTTAAAAGATAAAATACCTACCTTAGATAGTAGTAATGTGGTCTATAAACTTATTTGCAATAGCTGTGATCATACATATATTGGCCAGACCTCTCAAAAGCTGTCTAGTCGTGTATCTCTCCATAGAAGCGATATAAGACTGCATCCAGAGAGATGTTCTCTTGCCAATCATGTTTCCTCCTTAGATCATGTAATAGATTTTGAAGGGATTAAGATTCTATCATGTGAAAGAAACTACAGTAAAAGATTATTTTTGGAAATGGCCTTCATTTTTCAGGAGGATTTCCGTACTAATAAGAAAACAGACATTCAAAATTTAAGCAATTTGTACTCTCTCCTCTTGACTCTAGACAAGCAAAATTCCTGTAAGCAGATTGGTGATAATTCTAACAATATTTCTACATAACATCGACCGAATTATTGTACCTCCCTCGTATTCGTATTCTATTCAAATGTATATATTGTTTCGATCGTTTTTAGTTTAGGTCATTATGGTCGTGGTAATTAATAATTTTTTAATAATTTTTCTTTTCTATTTCATAGGAAAGAAGAACCTGTCCTTATTCTGTTTTCAAATTTAGATACAATTTAAAATAGATCCATGTGCTTGTGTGAATTCTCGCTGTTTTAATGTTTCAACCTTTTAATGATTTTAAAATATTTTAATATGTGACTGTTAGTGTTTGTAATGCAATCTGGACTTGTTTCTTTCTTTAATTTTAACTGTTTAACGATTGTCCTTATGTTAAGATCAAGGATACATTCTAAATTAGCGTAAGTTATGAAACTGTTGTAGCGGACTGTTTTTGTAATTTATGTTTTTTCTCTGTCTTTGTAGTTCCCTGAAGATGCAAATAAATATTTGCGAAAGCTTGGAAATCTAAGAATAGTACACTTTTCCTTTTGCTGCTAACCTCAATAGTATTTGTCCTTTTGTATATATATATATATATATATATATATATATATATATAAATATATATATATATATTATAATTAATTTTATATTGTTATTATTGTAATGTTTTTCTTATTTATTAAAAGTTTTTATTACGGGTGGGATAAATTTCAAACACTCGGTATGGCTACTTACTAATTTATTTAAACACTAAACTAATTACTAACACTTAATTTATATATACTCAGTACATTCACTTAAACTAATTTATATAATCACTTAATTTATATGCACTTATTTACTGTTCAACTCACGATGTCAAATTATAAAACTAAACTAAGTCTTCCTGATCAGTCCCTTATATATTAAAGCCGTTTTTACTAGTAAATTCTGGGCTGCGGCTTACACAGTCACAAATAATTTTTCTGGCCTTTTCTAGGTAACTCTGGTCACAAAAACAATGTTTACATAAGATAGTCGTAAACAGTTTTTTATAACTGCGTATCCGCCATAATATTAACTTTTATACCTGGCTTAGACAAAGTCGGTTTCAGGGACTATACCAGTGTGCTGTTTCGTAACATTATTTTAATTTAATTACATATATATGAATTTGATTTATATTTGATTTGTGTGGCTAGCTCAGTTTTGTTATAATTATATGATATTGTTCGGGAGCATGAGACTCATTCTACCCTTCGAGTTCTGGCTTTCAATGATTTAATTTTTTAAAAGAAATTTTTATTTAAATATTTATAAAACAGTTACGCCTATGACATTACCAAAACCATAGTCATAAATGATAACATACACCATCCTATGCGCATGCTCAAATAAATGCGAATGGATACGAGAAAAACCGAACGTTTCTTAGAGGCGCTTAGCAGCGGCGTGAATATTCGATGTATCATAAAATTGTTTATTTTGTGATTCTAGAGATGGATATTGCATAAAAGTATTTATGTTTATATACATACAAATGATAAAAATGTTCAGAAGAAATAGGTTACAAATTATATATACATTGGAAATTATTACATCAAATGATTAAGATGCATTTTTCTTATACTATTTGAAATGAAGTAAGTACAACCATTATTTTATTACAGAATAGGCCTTTTTAAATAATATTGAAATTTTATCTATTGAATAAACTACATAAAGTCTTTTTTTCTTTTTTTAGTTAGATCGATCATATAGACGCAAGAATAATTATACACATGGAAATAGTCACTGAATTTCTATTAGTTAGTTAGTTATTATTATTGGCCAATAATATTCAAAGAAACACTGACCTGAAGTCTGGATTCTGGAATCTAACTCGTCTCGCAACAGGATACGCCTTCCGAAGTCCAATCTGCATAATTTCTTGAGAATTTGGGATATTCTCATGGAAAAACTGGATACATACACATGTGAGTGTTCTTAGCTTTTTATTTACAAGGAATCTATAGCTTTGATCATTATATTTTGTGATTTTACTTGAAATTTGTGGAAAAATTGTTCATCACCTCCTCTCTACTTCGACGCCAAAAAACCAACTACCCACGCTTCCACTCGATCGTCAATTTTTTAATCAACAAATAAACTATTGTTTCTCAGCTCACTAATTTTCAACAAAATTTTGTTTCTTTTTAATTTATCAAAATTTTACTCCAATCGTATTCTTTCTGGAGCTGTCGAGTTCTATTCACAATTACTACACTCTATGAAAGTTTTGGAAATACATATGAATGTGAATTTCACTTGAAAATTATCTGTTTTCTTTTTAAATTCAAACGAATTTCAATACAACAAGTCTTTTACAAATAGTGAAATTCATTGTTATATTTTGATATTACAATGTCTAGTTTTGTTTTGATATTTGTGACAACATGAAAATAATATTTACATTTATGAACATAAATTCTTTTATTTGTCATATATATATATATATATATATATATATATATATATATCTTTTGCTTTCATTATTTCAACTATCTAAATTCTATAGTTGCAAATGTTTACTCTTATCCATCACCATTTTATGATTCATTGGCTCCATAAAATTTGATATAAAATTTTGACATACTTATAATTTTTTTGTCATTTATATTTTTATCTTCTAAACTTGCTTAAATCTTTATAGTAAATATGAATATGATTCATATTATTACTGTTTAACTAATTCTTATATTAAATTAGATCACTAATACTTGTATATTTTTAGATAAACAGCTGATGCATTCATGGTAAACTAACATCCATATTGGGCAGATTTAATGTTCTCTTCTATACTTGTTAAGCGTTTTCAAAATTTAGACAATTATTAAGGTAATTTCTTTACATTTATTGTTACTCTTTTTAATTATTATAAACAAATGATTTAATATATTATTTTTACTTATGATTGTGATTTTTTAATGTGTTTTTAATTAACATAGTTTCAATCCATTTTAAATACTAAGCAAAATATTCTCAAACAGCTGATGTTCTTTAATATATAAGATAAATGGTTCAATATATATATATATATATATATATATATATATATATATATATATATATAAAACCACTAATATATATATATTTTGGCCTTCAGCCCCATTTATACTTATGGAACCTTTATTTAAATTACAAAAGAGAATCAACGCCCAAACAATTAAATTTCATTCGGGGGATATATTTTAAAAATGTACTTGTTATACTCGATAGTCGAAATTCTGTAAAGTGACTCATCGCTCTTACTGTCCATAAAATCAGTTGCAGAAGCGAACTTCATGAGCGCATCATTTTTGAAGGGTTCTTAATAGTCCTAAATAAAAAATAAATAGAAAATGTTCTTGTACGCTCTGGCGTTTAAATTTGAGAGAACAGAAATACGAAATTATTATGGTAGGTATCATTATGTATATACAGGGTGTTACCAAGAATAATACACATTTTTAAGGATGAGCTATAATAAGATGTATATAAAAAAGTCGATAGTCGAAATTCTGTAAAGTGACGTCATCGGTTATCTACCGATTTAAAGTGAACTCCATGAGCGTATCATAGTTTAAGGGTGCGAATACTGAAATATCTGGAATTTCAATTTTTAACATTTGAAATAATAACTTATCACAAGTTGTTCATAAGTAAGTTAAAACAAAATAAAAAAATGTTTAAAAGTCAATTCCAACTTACTACTACTAAAACTAAAAAAAAAGTTGTTTGTCAAGACAAAAATAAATTACCAATAAGTATAGGTATGTTGCGAGGTCACTTGTAAAATGTCTGACTAACTGGAAGCGGTATCACTCCCTGACGACTCCTCAGAATCATCGCTTTCTCCTCCTATATCTATAATGAGTGGTTTCGTCATTACTTCTACACGTATGTCTAAATCCCAAAACTTTATTTCTTCTTTTAATACGTGTTGAATACATTTACGCCAACTCTCAGCAGTAACGGTATGCAGCGCCTCGTCAAACAGTTTCTCAACGTCAGCCATTTTGAATGTACTGTTTTTTCTCGCAACATTATTTTTCACTTGGGCCCGAACCAGCTCGATGGGGTTTAACTCACAGTGGTAGGGAGGAAGTCTAACAACTGAGACGTTGAAATCTTTCGCCATTTCATCGACAACGTACTTAATATAACTGCTTTTATGTTTCCGTACGAGAGATAATAAATCAACTTTTAGCATTGCCTCGTTGTGCGGAATGCTTTTACTCTCTAACCAATCAATTATAACCCTCTTGCGGCTAGCTGAAGTAGGTATTTGCTCCAGTCGACGAGAGTGGTATGAAGCATTATCCATAACTATCACTGAACCAGGAGTTACCTTTGTTAAAATTGATCTAAACCATGTTTCAAACCGGTTACCATCCATCTCTTCATGGTAATCGACAGTTTTTTTGGACTGAAAACTTAGTAATCCACCTTCTACAAATCCTTCCTCGCTGCCAATGTGAGTGATAATCAGTCGACGTCCTTTCCCAGAGGGAGCTTTTAAACCGGAAGAGAAACCCTCCATAAAGGCTTGTCGATTGCTTCGTATATTCATGTCTTGCCACACTTTTGACACAGTGTGGCCTTCATTTAACCATGTTTCGTCAAGATAATATATGTGCCGTCCTTCGTTACGAAACTGTCGTATCTGTTTTAAATAATTTCTCCTCCATTCCACAATGTCATTTCGTTCAATTAAGGCACTGTTTCTACTTCTTGTTTGGTAACGAAAATTCATTAATTTTAAAGTTCGTCTCAAAACTTTATCACTGATGTTTGGTAAAGTATCATCAGCTTCTATTACCTTGCTCAATTTAGCTACCGAGGGGATTTAATTCCTAAAATAAAAAGAATGTATTTCCCTACGTATAGCATTCCGTGTTTGGTCGTCCAAAACAATTTTCTTTCTTCCCCTACTTTCCGGTTTACAGTTTTCACCTCGTTCTCTTGTCAAAGATCCGTCCCGCGATTTCTTTAGAATATTGTATATAGTACTCTCAGAAACTTTAGTTAAATAACTGCACTTAATCACAGCGTCACTAACACCCAACTGTTTGTCCATGGCACGCAGTCCTTCGTACACATTTAATATGAGGACTTTTTCTTCCCGAATTAAATTGTTACGACGCCGTTTTTTATCGCCAACACCGCTACACTCCGCCATTATTGTCACTAAATATACCGATATAAATATTACAATAAATACCAATAATAACCGATTTATCACACAAAACCACAACACAAATACTGATGTTACGCTCATGAAGAGAATAAACACCTCACATAACTGTTTACTATCACTGTCTCATTCGCGTAGCTCGATCTATCTATCTCGTTCTCAAAGCCGGAACATTGAAGCGACTCTCCAGCATTGTCAAATCGGCGAGTTTTTCACAACAAACTTTGCGTTCAAGAAATATACATAAACACTTTATTTCACATTTCAAGTAAACTAATTATTATTAGTCTGCTTGAAATTTGAAATAAATATATTAAATTGGTATTGACTTAATTACATTGCATCTTTTGTACCTGAAATATTGACACAATGGATTTGAAGTGTATTTATAAAATACAGCATTTCTCTCTAGAATACATATGGCAACTGCGCTTTAACCAAAGTGTTGATTAGATAGCTCTGACTCACTTTACACAATTTCGACTATCGAGTATAACCTGTTATTATAACTTGAAGAATCCGCCCCTTCTTCAACGGCGAGCATAGATTGTTCTCTGGGGCAACCTTTTAACATCTTTAACGGGCACTGAAGGGTAATTTATTTATTTTGTGTTTTCTCGTTAAAATAGTTAAATGTAAACAGTGTATAAATCAATTAAAACCAGTAAAATTAAATTAAATTAAAACGCCATTTGAATAGAAACAAAACTATGAAATATTGATTTACTGAATTTTATCCTGTTCCACGATGTACAAATCTTCAGCTAGGTACATCATCTGTTAAGTCTGAAAATATAGGTTTGCAAACCTAAATATAATTAGGTACGTAATGTTTATTCATATTTACAACGTTAAAATAATTATTATTCTTGTATACATGTAATGATAGAATCATTTAACATGACTCAATACACGTAAAAAGTTTATGTAAATACCTTTCAATAAACACTCTCATACTAAATGTATGACCATAATAAACTTTTTCACACAACATCCGATAAGTACGTTTCAATAAATGAAAGCAATAATATTATGTTATTTACGATCTAAAATTCAGTGCAGCCAAGTTTTAAAATCGGTTTTCGTATAAAATTCGTTGCATGTATGTTACAATAAACCAAAAGAAAATTTTGTTGAAAATTCGAACGATTTATTCATAAAAAAAATCGTAAAAGCCTATTTGTAAAAATTAGAGGAATATTGGAAATGATGATGATTAATGAGTAGGTAATTTTGTATTCGTTTGTATTCATATTTGTGTAAGAATAATTGATTTGTAAGAAAATATAAAGACGGCGGTGATGCCATGGGAAGGGAAAATACTTTTATGCCGGGTCCACATTAAACCGACAAAACAAAAACATAAAACAAAACAAAAACAAAACATCTTTAAAACTTTTATGCAACAAAACAGTTTCGAAACAAAGTCCACACCGCAGACCATTTATTCAAAACAAAACAGTAACAAACACTCCATGTTTCAGTTTTGTTTTTGCAGTCCACACTAGAAGCATGTTTCGTTACCGTTTCCGTAATGTTGAAGAAGACGACGATTTCGTATTAATGGCTGGATATTATTATATTTTTTTAAATTTGAAGCGGAAAAAAAGACGTTTTTGGGTGAGGCCCACTTTGCGAAGGCGAACGAGTCATGGAGTCGAAAATTTAATTACAGATATCCGTGAAGACGATATTGGTTTATCAGGCGAGATACGTTCTAGTTTTACCAATTTTTTGCGAATGTCAAACGAAGATTTTGAAAGCTTATTAGAATTAGTTGGGCCAGTCATACACAAGAAAAATACGAATTTTAGAAATTCTATTTCCATAACAGAACGCTTAGCTGTTACCTTAAGATTTCTGGCAACCGGTGATTCATATCATAGTCTCATGTATCAGACAAGAATATCTAAGCAATCAATTTCACAAATTGTTCCAGAAACATGTGAAGCTTTAGTACAAGTTCTGAATGGTTTTGTTAAGGTAAGTAAATTAGCTTGCAATTATTTTTAATTGAAAACGCAATCGTATAATTTAATGGCATGTATTTTAATTTATTAAAAATAAGTACAGAATATATATTTTAAAAAAATAAACACCTTGTCGACGAAGTTGATTATTCTCGGTCCCATTCATCAGTAACTATCGTGTTTTCATTCGTAAAGTCCATAGCTGATTGTGATGTCGGCTGAACAGCTGCGAGCGGCTCCAGATAAGTGGGATTTGGCAGAGATTGTACACTGGACAGCTGTGAGTACGACTGGACGCTCGGCGGATTTGAATAAGTCTGCGAAATGGAAGAATGGTCGGTGGTAGTGGAATTTGGCAAAGATTGTACACTGGCTAGCTGTGAGTATGACTGAATGCTAGATGGATTTGAATAACTCTGCGAAATGGAAGAAGATACTGGCGAGACTGTTGGTAAGCGAACGTATTGTGAGAGTTCTTGATGTACATGAGAAGTTTGAGGGGGTTCATTGTATTTGCCTAATTCGGCTTCGTATAGTAGATTATTTATTTGATGTTCTATGGTTATCTGTGCGTAACGAGTCGGTAAATTGCGCAGTTTTCGTGCAACAATCTCGCCAAATATATCAAAATCGTCAGGCTGGGTTTTACGTTCTTGCCTGTCGTGATGCACAGACTTTATCATCGAATATATTTCTTCACATCGCTTGTCGGTAGTATTTTTTGCTACCGGCTTTTTCTTTATTGCTGATGTATTTTGTTCATGCGAAGTCGATTTTTCAATAGATGAATGGGGAACTTCATTCCTAGATGCGTCTAGTTCTGTACCATCGTCATTATCGACAATAACTTCCGTTATTTCTTCTTCCCCTTCTTCGCTGCTATAGGATTCGTCCGATCTCTGTAACAAAGTGAAAAAAAGTAGCAATTACTGTGAATTTTTTAATAAAAAGGGAAGTCAAGTTCAGTCTAATTTAAGAAGATGTAACCCTCCGTTATTTATTTTTTGTTTAGGGTCATTTAGGGATTTTTTAGGAGATTTATGTAATATAATTCTAGTGACAGTCATGTATTTTAATTTGTTCAGAAGAAGGCATTAATTGACAGTGTAACTCTAAATCACGATATTTTTGTTTCAGACACCTAGCAGTGAAGAGGAATGGAAACAGATTAGCAACGATTATAATAAAATTTGGAACTTTCCTTTATGTCTAGGCGCAATGGACGGAAAGCATATTTTAATTGAAGCTCCTGCTGTTAGTGGGAGTGAATTTTACAACTATAAAGGTACATTTAGTATTGTACTTTTTGCAATAGTGGACGCAAATTATAATTTTCTTTACGCTAACGTTGGATGTCAAGGCCGTATTTCAGACGGCGGTGTATTTAAAAATACCTCCTTTTATAAATTGATGGTAGATCGACGATTAAACTTGCCCCCAAAAACTATTCTTGCTGGAAGGAAAAACGAATCTCCTTATGTTTTTGTTGCGGACGATGCTTTTCCCCTTACTCCTCATATAATGAAGCCATATAGTGGTCACCAAGAAAAAGGGTCTATAAAAAGAATATTTAATAACAGGCTTAGCCGCGCGCGAAGAGTTGTGGAGAATGCATTCGGTATTTTGGCAGCCAAATTTCGCGTGCTTCGCAAACCTATATTACTACAACCCAAAAAGACTGAACAATCGGTTATGGCGTGCATTTACCTTCACAATTACTTACGGAAAAGCTTGTCATCTAGAAATAGGTACACACCACCAGGGAGTTTCGATATTGAACACTTAGATAGTGGTACACTTGAAAATGGTGAATGGAGAAAGATGACTGAAAATCAGCAATCTTTTCGAAGTTTAAATCGCACTGCTCGAAAACCCTCACTGGAAGCCGCAGCCATTAGAGATGAATTCGCAGAGTACTTTGTTTCAGACCAAGGGCAAGTTCCTTGGCAAATAAAATACTGCTAGTTAATAAAACTTGTAACTTTCTGCATATAAACATATTCTAGTTGTTAATAAATAAGCATGTTAATTACTTACTTGTTTATCTATGGACAATCCTCCAGCTTCTTGACTTTTACGCGGTTTATTCTTGTCCTTAAGAAAACTCATAAGCGCATATCCAAACCATTTTGGTATAAACTTTTGTCCCGAGCCAGATTTTTTGCACTGTTTATAATTCCTTCTTTCTCTTTGATATTGAGAGTTGATATTTCTTATTTTTCTCTCAATTTCTTCCTCTGACAAATTTAGAGATCGTCCAATTTCCTTTAAAGCATCAGCCTTTTTATAGCGATTTTTATATTCACTATTTGTTGGATCCCATAACAATGGGGTTTCTCGATACAATTCTATTAATTTACAAGTGTTATCCACAGTCCACTTCGTTTTTTCCGACATCGTTTCACAGTAACAAATAAACATACGCGAACGATACTTTAAGTTTTGTTTCTCTGTCCACACCGAATCGACACAGTTCCCGATAAAACAAACAAAACAGAAACCTTTTGATATTTACCGACAAGCGACGGGACTCGAAATTGTTGCGGAATCCGGCGACAAAACAGTGCCGAGACAAAAAAGTCGCTGAAATGTTGCATCTTTGTTGCAGAATTGTTGAAAAACATGAAGTTTCTGTTTTGTTTCTCTTTTGTCGGTTTGATGTGGACCCGGCTTTAGTGGCAACTTTTAATTAAATTTACAATAACTAATAATTAAACAACAAATATATTATTTATTACAAAATTATTATTATTATTTAGCCAAATAAAAGTACAAAAAGTGTTGAGCAAAATTGTGAAAAATTTGTCTGTTCAATCAAAGTAGTTTACGAAAATAACAAAGCTTATAGAAATCTAATGTTATTACTATTTTGTTGTTGCCGAGTCATTCGCTGCTCTTACAGTGGCGTAACTAGGATGAAGCTGTGGGGGGGGGGAAGGGGTGTTTTGAACTACCGGGATATCTGGGTATCGATAATTTTTTTCATAATTTGATACCCTAAAACTCCATTTTAACTTTGTTTTTCTTATAAAATTGTAGCCTACAGTTCCTAGCTTTTAGAACATTTCTTCAATAAAGTATAGATTTGCTGTTATTATGTATTAGATATGCCACTACTGCTCCAAAACTTTTGCCATGGTTAAAATTAGTTGTCGCACATTAAATAATCTTTGATTAGATTTATACAACTGCATTTCACAATCTATTTTCTTTCTTTTTGTCATTGACACCGTCGGAGCACGTACGTTTGAAGTTTACATATTGTAATGATATTGTTATTTATTTAAATAGTTTTTATCACAACGGGTGGGATAAATTTATACACACGGTATACCTACTTTCTTAATTTATCTATACACTTAACTATTCACTTATACTTCTATTTTATATTAAATACACTGTTCACTATCTAACTAATTAATTCACATTAAACACAGTTCACTTGTTCTACTCACGAGTTATTTAAGATATAGACTAACTCACGGTTCGTAGGTAGTTGCTTATATATTAAAAGCCTTTCTGGAACATTCGGATTCCTGAAATTTCTAAGCTCCCATCAAACAATCAACCTTCTAAGAAATGCCTCTATGAAACTATCACAAAACAAGTTTTTCCCAGAAATCCGGCGGTCACCCCAAAATATTAACAGATATCGAACTAGAAGAGGATCGGCTTAGTTGACCAGTGTGCGATTTCGTATCATTACCTATTTGGACCCATTTCTACACTTTCCAGTCGTATGGAAATAATAAGGCACCGTCTTCCTCGGATTCTGATAACGTGGGGTATAGCTGCAAATTAATATGTGGACACTGGTATCTTGAAAGATCACCTCTATCATGTTCCTGATGACTCACCAATCCAATTGGTTGCGCTCTATCCTAGGCATTGCTAGTTTCTTCACGTTGGATTCCAGCACATGATCTCGAAGGCTTCGTAGCACTTCCCACACATCCTGGTAGGTAGAACAATTTTGAAATTCTTTCTTGATTACTAGGTAAAAGACGTACCGCAATCTGAGTTTGAGTTCAGTGTCTTGCCAGGGGCTGAAATTTGATCTTCGAATTTTTTTAATTGACCAAACTCCTTCCAAAAGACAATTGCCAGCCTCCATGCGTTTTTAATACTGACGGAGATGGTGTATGCCAATGAATACTCCTCCGGGAGCGTGAACAAATCTTGTCGTTGTGCTGTGGTGACTCCATATTTAGCATTCCCGGTACCTCCATATGCACTCATAAATTCTTCGAAGGCAGGGTCAGACTCTTCTCGGATATGGTTCACTACTTCCTCTAGTTCAAGGTCTCCTTCGAATGGCGCTAGTCGGTTTTGGTGGACTACTTTCGGTTTTCCATTGGGGATCTTGCTTATACGATAGATGATGTCGTTCATCCTCTTCTTGATTGAGTACGGACCTTCCCATGATTTCTGCAATTTTGGAGAAAATTCTTTTCTCCTTGTCGGGTTGTGTAACCATACTTTGTCTTCTTCTTTGAAACTGCCCTCCGTGGCCTGCGTATCATATCGTTTTTATTCTGTCATTGGCAACTTGAAGATTCGTTCGAACCAATTCGTGCACGTCGTCCATCCTTCTTCTCAATTGAATCACGTAATCTTCTCCTGCTAGATCTTCGCCAGGCCGACAGCCAAACTCCAGGTCACAAGGAAGCCTCATTTATGGCAGATCAATAAGACAACGCAAATAGGGAAATATACTGGTCCCAAGCTCTCATTTCCACCCACTTCGTGAAATAATCCATTACTACCAGGATGTATTTACCACCATTTTCTGTCGTCGGAAATGGTCCAGAGATGTCTAAAGCGATCCTTTCGAAAGGGCTTCCAAAATTATATTGTTTCATGGGCGTCTTTCTCTTGCGATGTGGTCCATTACTCGTAGCACAAGTCGTACATTTCTTACACGAGTCCTTCACATCGTCGGAGTTCATGGACTCGCTGAAGGGTTTTATTCACTCCCGGGTGACCGCCGGATAGATTGTCGTGTAACTTGCTCAGTACCTCAGCTACTCTCGGGATAACTAGTTGTCTTCTCTTCTCGGATCCATCATCATTTTCAAGAATTCTTTTCAACAGGCCTTCTTTCACGAAGGTAGTGCCATTGAGACCAACATGCCTAGAATGTCGGTGAAAATATTGCCAGGTAAGTCGCCCATTTTCTTTCTTCTATTGCCGAATAATCTTTAGGTAGGGATCGTTCTCCTGATCTTCTCTGATTCTGGTGGGTGTCCTGAAACTACAGCTTTCTAGATTCCACTTTCTTGCAGTGGGAACAGTCTACTGGACATGGCCGTCTTGACAGGAAGTCGGCATTTCGGTGACTTACACCAGCTTTATATTCGCCCCTGTCTAGTTTTCCCTGTGACTGGAGTTGCAGGAGTCCTGGGGGTACTTAGACGAACTGCGTACATGCATTAGCTCGCCTCAATTCCACAATCTTATCTTTTTCGGATTCCTGCCTACCATACTTTTTATCAAGTTGAAGATCTGGTCGTCCAATCTGTCTTCATCACCTTCTTCTTGATTGGTTTTAACTTTATTATATCCCAAAGCCTTCGTTGCTGCTTCATATTCCAGAGCAGCAATCAATGCTTCGACCAATGTTTTGGGATGGGCTAAACCAAGCATCCTCTGCATATAGGGGTCACGTAAGTCATCAATAAAGGCCCGGATGGATTCTGATTGATAAGCAAATCGAACTAGTCGAGCAGTATCCAGTTCATACTCTTGAAGGATTTCATCACGTTTCTGCCTTCGGTTCTTCAGCTGGGATTGGTACAAATTTTCTACCACATCGCAGGTCCGCCTCTTCTTCAGCTGCTCCTCGAAGTCATATGTTTCTTCAAGTAGTATCGTCTGAAGTATATGCGTTGAAAATGTATAAAACCCTGTATATTTGATTTTAAACTAGAAGATATTCAATTCCTTAGTTCTCGCCTTTAGAACGTAAAAATGTTAGTATTTAGGTAAAGGATTCCTATAAGTGTAAAAAGGTGTAACATATTCACAGCCTATGGCATCTGTTTATCATCACGAAATAATTGTAAGGCCTTTTAGGGGTCTTAGGGGTATCCAATCATGTAAAAGTTTTTCAGTACTACAAAGTATATCTTTTAACTAAACTTCTCAACTTACAACACAAATATTTTTCGCACTTAAAACGTTCTGAGTACGTATACTGTTGAAAATGTCAAACTTCAAGATGGCGTTGACAGCTTTCAACTGGCGATATCAGTGTTGCCAGTTCATAATACATAAATAGTGACTCTAGTATATTCAGTGTCCTGGCCAGTGGTAATGACGTCATGAATCCGACACCATATTGTACTAGTGAGAAAAGCGTGATGTATTGACTTTTTCTCCGGATCTGTTAATTATTTAAGATAACGACATCTCAAGAAATTGAACAATTAATTTTGATTGATGAAGGAAATAAGAAGTCGTCTTCTCTGTCATTTTTACAACAAACAAGCAGCATTTAATCTTCATCAGAATCACTAGATGAGTTAAATTGTGTTTCAATAGGCAATAACATGACTTTTGTTGTAATAACTAACATTCCATTTTGGAATAGATTATATTTCAAATTTTATGTTATTACATTTATAACTTTGGAAGCATAAGGGTTGTAAAGAAACACGACTAGTGTTACCCAAACACTATTTTCAATATGGCGTCGATATATGACGTCAACGCGCAAGCCAATATATCTCGGAACAAATCACCAGTATGGCGTCATTTCAAGACGTCATTACCACTGGTCAGGATACTGATGTACAGTTGAATTATTGGATCTTTACCCGTGCGTCATTATTATTTGATAACATAACCGACAAATGTCAAATTATTTTGTTCTGTTCTTCACTATTAATAGAAAGAGATGCCACTTAATAATTATGTTGGTTATGATATCAGATATTTATGACGCACGGGTGAAGATCCAATAATTCAACTGTATATTTCGGAATACAGGTACACAATGTTATAAAATAATCAAGAGCTCAACATATTAAAAATCGATTATAAATAGATAAAATGTGTATACGAAGCTAAACAATTGCAATTTATTTCCCTTATCAGCTTCAGACTTACATTAACATAATTGGATCGTATTTCAACTTGATCAGTAAAAATAAATCCATTAAATTCACTAAAGAAAAAACTAAAGTTTTTATGTGAAAACTAAAGAATTTGTTTTAGTTTCAAGGTCTTTGAATGCGATAAGTTGTCGATTTACAATTTTACGGTTTTCACGTAGACAAACAATAGTTTGTGTAATTTCAGATTAATTTTATTTGATTCGCGTTAAAATGTTTTGTTTCTCTGTATAAAAAATGGTTAAGGATATGCTGTTGCAATAAACCTCTGAATTGGTAGCTACTAGGTGCATTACTGCATAAATGTTAATAGGATATAGTCATGAATACAATATAATAATTATATAATATTACGTGAAGTAATATACAGGGCGTAACAAAAAAATAGGCCATGAATTTGTTGTTTGACATATTATGATGAAAATTGACTGTTTAATTTATTGTGGAGTTCATTTTCGAACACACTGTATATTCGTTGCAGTATACTTTCGAATTTTTAGATAGAAAGCAATGCATAAAGAACATTTGTTTTTTCAGTAGGCATTTTACCGTAGTTTATTGTAAATATTAGTGTAATAATTGAATTGTTAAAAAATAATTTTTAAAATATTTTTATCTGTGACTGAGGAGTAGTGGGGGGGGGGGAGTTGAAAGAAAATTTCAATCATTTATTAAATTTATATTTACTTGGCTTTCGAGCAGCATCTAATATTTGACGGTTTTTTACCACAAGTTTTGGAAAATCGAAGTTTGTTAGTATTTGTAACTGAGCTTTTACTAAAGAAAATATTAATTCGGTTTCTTTCATTGCTCCATCATCCTACATATGCGCTCCCAAGAAGCATTAGAGACAGGAAGGGAAAGAACATGACAAATGTTTTCAATTCAGTACAAGGATTACTGTACTAATAACGTAAATGCACTCGATTTTCTTAAACGAGATGTGGTTGCATATCACGTAAAAGTCCAACCTACTCGCATAGTTTGTCACTATCTAACTCAATATTTAATAATCCCTGTAGTCTAGATGCCTGTAGTCTAGAAATGCCTGTCCAGGTTATTGGTTCTTTTAGAGACAAAATTTTAATTTCTTGGTATTGCGGATCTTCAAGGTTATACAATTTTTGTACGCGAGAGATGAATGCATATAATTATAGATAAGAAACGATTGCACTCCGGGAGGTCGGGAGGTTCACCATTATTACCGGGAGTGTTGGGTGCTGACAGGTAACAAAATATCACTTTTTAAAAAATTACTTTTTTCCCTGGATATTGTAATATTTTTCAATATTGAATCGTCATTTTTCCAGTCACAGAAAAAATAGTGTATTATTCATGGGAAAAATATTAGATTTTAGCTCTGGCTCATTTGTCACACATTCGACGACACAACCTAGAGCTAAAATCGAGTACTTGTTTCCCTTGTCTAATAAGTAACTATTGTACATATTTATTTCAAACCTTATGTGCATTCTGTGAGAGTAAAAAAAATATTTTCAACTGTAACAGAATTATTCTTTTCATTTGAACTGTGGAAAATATTATTTCATCCTAAAATATTAAAATGATTGAATGAGTTCTTACTAAAAACAGAGGCAAGCCTGCGATACCTAACAAGGAAGAGCTGGAAGAATCTATTAAAATGAAGGATATCAAAACAGCGACTAAGAAGAATAACACTGATAAAAGAAAGTATTTTCCGAAAATCTAGGCTGCAGTTCAGCTCAGGAACGGAACCGTATTAGGAAGAAAAGTGTTACTAAGCAAAAAATAAATATCTATATGTTAGCAATTTCGGAATCTCCTGAATCGAGCACTTCAATTCGGAGGTCTTCAAATGACGAAGAAGTTTTTTTGTAGCAAACATCCAATCCTGATCAAGACGTTCATTGTCATATCTGTGAAGAAAAGTTTTCAGAAAACAAACGAGGAGAAATTTGGATCATGGGCATAATGTGTTTAGTTGTTGAGCCCATGAAACCTATGCAGAGGTGGAAAAAGAACCATATGTTTGTGATTTCGGTCGTTAAATTCGTGTTTGTGTTTTTCTTAGTTGTAAATGTGTTCAATAAAATAAGAATGTTTCTATAAACCAGCCATTTTAATTTATCTGTTGGTTTTTTCTAATATGCGCTAATTTAAAAAATTATTTAAATATTTTACGTTAATAAAACATATATTCCACATTAGGAACCCATTTTTCATGATCAAAAAAGCTATTTTTACACTATTATTTTTTTCTCTTGTTTACGATGATATAAACTTTTTGATCATGGACTATATATTCCTGATAACTGGACCTATATTTATTGCAAAATGACTAAAAAAAAACTTAAATATTTATATTTTTTTCCACTTGAAACTAAATTGTGTTTCACATTAGGTGACTTTACTCGAATACTAGGTTTTTCAACTTTAGGAATATGGCTCTGGCTTGCTCTATACGTGATCTTACTTCGATATTCAAATTTCTCAACTTCGTCTATTGCGGTATCATTGATGTTTATGTTCAGGTTTTGGGTTTGGTAATCTCGTTATGGCCATTACTTTTATTTTGTTACATTACTTTTCATGACTCGTTGATCCCCCACTTCTACAACTTTGTAGATTAGGCGTTGAAGGACTTCTGGATTGTCTGCAATGATAACCGTGTCGTCTACATAACGTATGTTGTTTAACGTTCTGCCGTTAATTTTAATTCCATCCTCGTCATCGCCTATTGCTTGGTTAAATATATGCTCAGAGTACATACTAAATAGTATATGCGACAAAACACAACCCTGTCGTACCCCATTTTCTATACACACCGGTTCCGATGTCGTTTGTCCATATCTAGCCTTTGCTTCTTGGTTCCAATAAAGATTTCTAATAAACTCGATGTCTTGTTTGTCTAATCCTTTTTTCTGTAGTAATGTCAGAAGGACGGTGTGATTAACTCGATCGAAGGCTTTCTCGTAGTCTATAAAACAGGCATAGACATCTTTCCTCATGTCACGAATAGACATCTTTCCTCATGTCACCACATTTCTGGAGGAGCATTAATAAGCTGGCTAGCGCTTCCTTTGTTCCTAGGCCTTCACGAAATCCAAATTGAGTATCGCTTTGATCGGTTTCACATTTGTGGTAGATTCTAGCTTGTATAATTTTAAGTAGAATCTTAAGCACTTGGCTCATCAAGCTTATCAGTCTGAACTCATCACATTTCTTGGCTCTTGATTTTTTAGGCAGGGGAATAAATATGGAGGTGAGCCAGTCTTTTGGAATATTACCTGTTGAATGCTCTTTCTGTAGTAACTGTAACAGTGGCAACAAACTTTCTTCTTCTAACAATTTTATCATTTCTATGTGGATTTCGTCCAGACCCGTTGCTTTTCCGTTTTTACATAGTTTAAGTGCCTTTACTAACTCTGATTTTAGAATTTTTGGAGCCTGTTCACATTCATTGTTCCTGCCGTATATTCGTGGCGTATCGCTAACGAATGTTTTCCGAATATATGTTTGCCATACTTTTAATAATTCTTGCTCTTCTGTTATCATTTCATTATTTTCATTTAGTATACCGAATACGGGTTGGTTTTTGTTGGAATGCGTTACCTCTTTTATTTTCTTATAACCTCCGTGGCTGAAGTAACTCAATCTCCTTGCATCTTTCCTTCATCCACTTTTCTTTTGCTATTCGGATTTTCTTTCTTATTTCTCTATTTACTTGTTTGAATTTTTCGATGTTTTTGTGTCTGTGTACTCTCCGATTGTTCATCATCAGTAGAATTTCTTCTCACATCCATTCTTTCTTGGTCTTTGAGCTGGCATATCCTACTTTTTCTTGTTCTACTTTTACAATTGCATGTTTAATTCGATCCCAGGCATTTTCTGTATTCGTATCTGATGTTGTGGTTGACTTTATTGTTGCAAATTCTTCATTTGTCTGTGTATTTTTGTCTGTAAGTTTTTTCATGTCTATACTTTTTTTGTAACTCTTTCTTAGCTCTTTAAATTCCACATTCAGTTTACCTACCACATGATTATGGCCTGAGCCTATGTCCGCCCCAGGGTATGCTTCTATGCATTTTATTCCGTTCTTAAATCTAGTTTTGATTAGGACATAGTCGATCTGGTTGCGAACGATGTTATCTGGGCGGTGTTGCGGAGATTGCCAAGTTTACAAACGTCTTTCTGGTAGTTTGAACAATGTATTATCAATCAAAAATTCCTCTTCTTGACAAAATTGTACTAGCCTGTCTCCACTACTATTGCATTCACCTATGCCGTACCTACCGACGATTTTATCTACTTCAATGTTGCCAACCTCCGCGTTGAAGTCGCCCATTATTATAGTAGTTTCTGAGAGTGGAATAAAGTTAATTACAGTTTCACTTGTTTTATTGTCTAATAAGATACCGGCTCCATTAGGATAGTTTCTTTTGTCACTGCCCGAGTAGTACAATGTTGTTTTATTCTTTTGGTATTTTCCACGTCCAGGCCATCGAATTTCTCTTAAATCCAGGATGTTGATCTTCAGTTTGTGGATTACTCTGACGGCATTATGTAGTTTTCCTGCCATAAACGAACTTCTTACATTCCACGTGCCGATTCTGGGATTTCTGATTAAATTGTTTTCTACTCTCGTATGTGGGTCTGAGATTTTACTATATTTTGAACCTTTTTTGATGTTATGTTTTCATTGGCTTTACAGGGGTTTCGCAGACTGACAACCTGGGAGGCCCTGCAGTCTATTTGTAGATCCTGCCGGATCTTGTGTTCCGTACATCACGATCAGTACTTTCTACTTGTTCGTTTGATGCCATTCTTGTTATACTAGGGATGTCCACAGGGACCTTTAATGAAGTGGTTTCGCATTACATTCCCACGCCGTTGACTGCTTCCAGCTCATCCGCCTTTTGGAGCGATTTCTCACTCCAAGGACAAGAGAGTGCCCTACCTCTAGTTTGCTCATCCACCCTCCTATGAAGAGACAGTTGGCAATTCTGAGGAATTTGCTTATACCGGCAGATACTCGGACGTCAGAGCTTCGTTAGTTATGTAGCAGGGTTTACCGCGTGCAGGTGAGGTTGACATTTGGGCTGGTATTTCTGTATCATCTGTACCGTCGCCCCTTACACCGCTGCCATCAAGAACTTGAAAACACCAACAAACAAGACAGAGATACAGAGACTTTTAGGGATGGTAACATATCTTAACCAGTTTATAAAAAATATGTCAGAGCTGACAGAACCGTTACGAAAGTTTTTAAAAAAGACGTACAATTTGAATGGAGTCATGAGCAAGACGATGCTTTTCCGAAAATTAAACAACAATTAACAACTGCTCCGTTTTTAAAATTTTATGATGTCAACAAACAAATGACATTATATGTAGATGCAAGTTCAAAGAGTGTTGGAGCTGTACTTATGCAAGAAACTCCACCAGTCGCATATGCAACTAAAGCACTCACGAATATTCAAGAAGCCTATCCCCAGATAGAAAAAGATGTTTATGCAATTAAATTCGCACGTGGTAAGTTTCATGAGTATATTTACGGAAAACATGAACTTCCGGAAATAGTACAACATTATTTTAATTTCCGAGAAGAACTTGCTTTTTACAATGGTATGGTATTCAAAGGACATAAAGTATTAGTACCAAATTCTCAAGTAAATAAAATATTGAAAAATATACTAGCTAGAGAGCTTCTATATTGGAAAAAACAAACAAACGACATTATTTCATACATCACAAAATGTGTTGTTTGTGAAAGAACTCAAAAAGCAAACACACCATTAACTGTTCATAATAAAGAAGTACCAGAGTTATCTTGGCAAATTGTTGCCTCATATATATTTCATTTTAAAGGACACGAATATATTTGTATTATAGACATTCAGGTTACGTTGATAACAAGCTAATTAAAAGTTCCACATCAAAGCAAGTCACCGAACAGATTAAAGAATGGTTTTCTACACATGGTATCCCAGAGAAATTACAAAGTGACAATGGCTCCTGTTTTTCAGCAAAAGAATTCAAAAATATATGGGACAAGTAGTCCTCACCATAGCAAAGGAAATGGTCTTGCAGAAAATGCAATATAGATCAAAGTGACATACAGCTAGCACTTTTAAATTATAGAAACACACCCAGCACTAACTTAGGTTCTCCTAATCAGCGTTTATATAGCAGAATGACCAAATCAACAATTCCTATATCGAAGGATAATCTTAAACCTAAAATAATCACCAAAGTTTCCAATGAATTAAGAAGACAAAGAAAAAACCAAATATCATACAGTAATGCCAACAAAAAAAGTTGTAAAAATAAAGTGGAAGTGGGTGACAGAATGAGATTTAAATCTGCTCACACACAATGGGAAGGAGGACAAGTTCAAGCAAAGGTAGAAGAAAATCCAAGATCTGTTATTATAAGAAGTGATGATGGAAAGTTATATAGACAAAATACAGAAGCACAACATAAGACGTAATCAAACATGACTAAAGAAAAAGAAGTTGTAGTTCTACCTAATCTCGAAGTAAATAATACACCTTTAGCAGAATATCACTCAAAACCTGAAACTATCGGAGAGAGAAACGTTCCAATAAAAAATCAAGAGAATTACGTTACAAGATGAGGAAGGTTAGTTAAACCAGGGAAGAGGTTCAATCTTTAGATTTTAATGTTTCGTTGAAAATTTAATATTTTTATATAATATTTAGTTTACACTTTGAATGGAGGATGTAGCATTAAGATGTACTTTAATCTAAACAGACCATCTTGATATTATTACTTTAATCACAGTTGACAATTAATGTCATAAAAAAACTTGTCATAAAAGTTCTTAATCTTTATTTTGTTAAGGTTTCTCGCCATCAAAAATCGTCGAACAGGCATGCTAGCCTATGAAATGTCAAATAATATTTAAATAATAAACATCAATTTATATTTTAATTCAGAATTTTATTAATAATTATACTATAACATTATATTAAATAATATTGTTTATAAAGATCTGACAAGATAGTTTAATAATAGAATTTGTTTGAATTTTAAGCAGACAAAAAATGATTGAGGTAAAAAGTAGTTTTCCTACTTAGGAATTACATCTTGTCTCTTTTTCTAAAATATGAGATTATAGTAGCTATAATAATACTAGTGAATAAAAAAAACATTTTGCAATTACAACAAAAATAAATATAAAAAAAGTAAACTTAACAATTCCTGACTTTGACAAACAACCATAATATTTGAGAATATGAAATTCATAATTAATAACCTATATACAGTATCATCAAGCTATCTTCTAGATTGAAAAAATATCTGAACTATCAATAAATCCTTTTACATTCCATGAAATGCGATTTATCATAAGTTAAGACACTTTTGTCCAATCCTTGTTTTATCTCTGTAAGGTGTTCCGAATTTATAAAGTCAATATTCGAATTTTTATCAGATACACACAGTGACTGATTTAGGCCCAAGAGGCCCGTGCCTGGGGCGGCAAATTTTTAGGGGCACTAAAATTTTCGGGGCGGCAAAATTTTTAAATCGATTTTGTGTTTTATCAACTGTGAGACCGAATTTTAAAGCTTCTTTTCTTGCTTTGACAATCTCAATATGTCAATATTTAAAGGGTAGATCGTTTTCCACCCTGAAAAGAGTGAAAAATTATTTACGTGGAGGTATGAAGTCAGATGGAAGGATGCATGTTGCATCGGCATCCGAACCTGGCGCAACGCAGTACAACACCGACAGTCATGGAGGCAGGCTCAGCAGCAGGCCAAGACCCGACCTGGGTTGTAGAGCGACATAATATATGACGATGATGACGAAGCCAGATAGACTAAATACATTTGCATTATTGAGCATTGGAGCACAATTATTTACAGACGTTAAATATAAGGATGCCATTAATACTTTCGCCCAGAAACAAATGATTTGATCATTAATTAGATATGTATGATTTACTTCTTAATTAAAAGCAATTTATTCTAAATTGTTTGTTTAGTTGTTATACCAAAAAAAATGTATATATTTAATTAATGTCTAAAATCAATACCTAAATTTAATTTGAATCCATTATTAGCTACTATTAGTATTATTATTATTATTATCGAATATAAGGGCGTCAAATTAACTTGGGCTAGGGCGCAATCGAACCTAAATCCATCACTGGAGAGACAACATTTATTTGCCAATTAGAAACGCTGTTCCAGATCTGACCATCTGTAAGAAGTTTATGAAGTTCGTTAAAATTCTAATTTATAACTAATATGGCTAGTATTTTATCTGTCAATCATTGGCCAAATAAAAACACACTATAATAGGCTCTATTATAACCAGAATGTTTCATCGGTAGAAACATTTCATCTACCAATTCTTAGTACAAAAATTGAATTCTGTTCAAAAGAACGTGTAGTAAGTGGCTGATGTTTTGTGCTGTACTGGATTCCCGACATTTTAGTTTTTGAGTAAATTAAGTTTAATTTAAACAATCTAAGAGGTGTGAGTGACGCTTAAGAAGAATAAAAAGTATTTATTACATTATCCTGAATTTAGATGACTGGTTGGGCAGAAGTGTAATTTAGAGATCGAAAATCTTAATGATACATTTAGTATGGCGGTTAATGGCACATTTAACTTCTTTTTTTTACAGACTAGAATAGCGAGGACTACGGAAACTCCTTTTTTAATTTGTTCATTACATTCACTTCCTGTACTAATCAACTTTGATATAAAGATCCCAGAGAAAATGAAATCGCAACACTTAAACATAGTAAATTGCACAATTTTTAGTAGACATATGTTATATAATAGCCTGAAGCCTGAACAGCTTTTTCATGGTTTAATCAAAACTCACAACGAGTCAGGCTAACTAAATAAACGATAATATAATTGCCTAAGATGATTATGAACAAAAAATACTTGTAGTTTATAACAGAATATGGGCTAAATGTTGTTAAAATCTTATTTCATAACATGAATTTAATTTAAACTTATCTTAAAATCTAAATGAACACTTCGCTAATTGTAAAAACAAATATTTTTTCATCGCGGCTGTTACTGGATAGTTTCCTTTGTACGTTAACCTAGCGGTGCTCCACTCATCATTTTTTCTGCGCAATAATGTGGAAACTGTACTGCGGAAAGTAGTATATCAGCAAAACCCTGGAATACAAAAAAGTTGATCAATTTTTGTTTAGAACTTTATTGGAGAGCAAAATGTACTTGAGTGTTAAAATTGAACTAAATTAGACAGGGAAACAATTTTTAACTCAATTTCTGTTAATTAGGATTTTTTAGCTGTTTTGGATTAAAATCAGCATGTGACCCCACTATGTCAAATAGAACGAGATATGAAATACGAGTATTCTCCTATTTATTTGGAGGAGTTCCAATAGGCCATTCAGTTTATTTGAATGAAGAATATGAATACACGAAAAAAGTACTCCATTTGTTGCAATATCATATGCACCAATGGATCATTTATGTTCATCTTAAAATGGTATGCTTCCTCATTCGGCAGCAACGCGGATATATCAAATATCCCTGTTTTTTTATGTATCCGGGACAGTAGAGCTCGTGGGAAGCATTTGAAGCAGTCAAATTGGCCTCTACTTATAAAACTGGGTCTCATGAAGTAGTTTTCAATTCTCTGCCAATTGGTGGAGACTGTTTCAAATATATCATTTCAGCATTTCCTAGCCTGTCATTTGAACAGATAAAGGCAGGTGTGGTTGATTGTCCACAGATTCGGAAGCTCAGTGATGATGAACATTTCACTGAAACTATGACAGAAGGTTAAAGGAATGCTTGGTTACCATTTAAAAATATCGTCAAAGAAATTGTCCAAGAACTCTTGGAAAGCTTCAAAATGAGTGGATGCAGCATAAGCATCAAATTGCATTTTTTACGCAGACATTTTGATGACTTACTGGAAAATCTTGGTTCAGTTAGTGGTCCACAGGGTGAGCGATTTCACCAAGATTTGAAGGTTATGGAGGTACGGTATCAAGGTAGATAAGATAAAAACATGATGGTTGACTATTGTTGGAGCATTAAGAAAGAATATCCACAAATTAAACACTCCACAAATAATTATAATCACAAAATGTTACCTTGATATGTATTTATACTATATGGTAATTTTTTTTATTTTTTATGAAAAGAATGTAGCTAGCAGACTCTATACCTCATATCTTCAACAATCTGCCAATACCGGCTAAGTGACATTTTTTCCAAATACTGGTATTTTATGCAGTTAGTCATTAATATTTATTGCGCACAATGTGAAATGAACTGCTATCTCCAGATCAATTGTTTGTTCACTTTATTTTAGGAAAACATTATCTGCTAACCATTTAGATCTTCCTCAAGCTGATGAAGAAATTATTGTACTGTTGATGATATTATATATTCACAACCCAGCACAAGTGTTAATAATAGTCATCGTGAAACCAATTATATTAACGATTAGCCTGAGAGCCAATCCATTTCTGATCGTGATGTCGATTATTCCCTTGATACTGAGCCCAGAAGCAAAAGTGATCATTCCTGAAACAATGCTGGGATGCGAACCGATAACTCTGAGGAAGATGTTGACGCCCATGGTGAAGAACATAATAATAGTTCTGATGACCAAGTAAACAACAACGAAGCTGTCTAGGGTAATATGAATGAAGGGCGAAAAAGAAAAAAATATAGTAAATAGAAATTAATAGAAAAGAGTTAAAAATCAAGAGCTCAGATTGAAAGGTGAAGATTATGTACGTTTTTCTAGTGACAAGCATAAACACTTGAAACCTGATATTACTCGAGCGGCAAGAAAAATAGGAGAGCCCTGTGTGTCAAAAATGTGTCTGAATTGCTGTTTTGCAATACTTCTACTGACGTTATTAGATAAGAAATATTTACCAAATTTGGGAAAACCGTCTCGTGGGATCAAAGAAAGTATTTGTGCCTGGACATGTCAGCCTTCAACCTCCATCAATAAAACCGAAGAAAATTGAAGATAGTAGACGGGAAAATACCATGGTTTATAAACTCCATAATGGCAAAGAGTTAGTTCAATTATCCCGTAAGACATTCCTTAATACTACGGGGTTAGGGCGATTCACAGTAGAGAGTTGGATAAAAAATAGTGTCTACAATATAAACGATTCAAAGTGCGAACAAAACAAGCTGCGTAAGAAGAAAAATTACAGAGTGAATACTTTTAACGAAAGTAAATCATTTTTAAGCTCGTTTTTCGACGACCTCCCCAAACATCCTTCTCATTATGTAAGAAAGGATACGAATAAATTATTTTTGGAGCAAGAATTCACTACACTAAAGCAGCTGTATGATTTTTACAAAGCAACCAGCGAGGAAAATCAAATTAAATGTGTCAGTATTAAAACTTTTAAACAAATATTCAAAGATAAAAATCTTAGTTTATTTTCCCCAAGAAAAGATCGTTGTGACATCTGCATTGAGTACGAGAATAAAAATATTGATGAAACTGTATGGAAAATAAACGGTTTTAAAGATTAAAACTAACTTTTCCGCATATGTGGCCCTGAATAATATTTTATCATAAAATTGTTACTTGTATACACCTCGGGAGATGTATCGTGCTAACAAACCGAAATTTCTCCAAAAATAACCAAAAATGTAATATATCTGGATTTATAGGACCCGCTGTACTCGCTCTAGGCAGCTAAAAATGAATAGTGTACATCTGTGAGACACCTTGAACAATATTCAATCATAAAATTGGTCACTTGTATACATTATGAAGGATAACAAACTGAAAATTCTCCAAAAATTTGGTACTTCAAGTACCACAGAACCCGGTGTACTGGCTTTAGTGAGCTGAATATCAATAGGATTAATCTTTGAGACGCTCTGAATAATATCCAATCATAAAATTTGTCACTTGTATATACTCCGGAGGCTGTATCGTGCTAACAAACTTAAATTTCTCCAAAAATGACAAAAATATCGTACTTAAAGTACTATAGCACCTGTTGTACTGGCTCTGGTGAGCTGAAAATCAATAGGGTTCATTTGTGAAGTGTCCTGAATTATATTCAATCATAAAATTGGTGACTTGATGAACTCCAGAGGCTGTATCATGCTAACAAACTGAAATTTCTCAAAAAATGACTAAAATGTCGTACTTCTAGTACCATAGCAACCGTTGTGCTGGTTCTGGTGAGCTGAAAATCAATAGGGTTCATCTGTGATATGTCCTTAACACAATTTAATCATAAAATTGGTGACTTGTTGCACTCCGGAGGCTGTATCGTGCTAACAAGACATGTAACGAAAAGTGGCCGACGACAACGACGACGGCATACACACAGAATTTTTTTTCTAAAAACCGTTTTTTTGGATTGTTGTTGATGGAAAACGTAAAAATAACTCAAAAAAGTTTTTTAAATTTCCAACTTTTTTTGGGGTAAACCAATATTAGATACGTTGGGCGGAAAAGTAAAACACATTGTAGAGGAAGGGAATAAAAACTTTATTCTGCGCTGGTTCGATGGTATGAGAAAACATTTAACATCATATTTTTCCGTTCCTACATATCCTTGAGCGATGCGATAGCTAAATGCATTCTGTTCTCGAAGGACCACTCTAAATTGACCGTTAGAGACGGTTTAAAAGTCAAACGGGAGTAATAGGAAACTAATGAAAACGAGACATAATATAAATATACCTTATATTACGATTTATTAGTCAATTGACTAGGATTCAGGAAAAGGTATACAAAAACCTGAAATATTTTCCCTCCAAATCTATCAATAATTAAATATAAAGTTATTACAAACACACAAATCTAGAAACACTGATGGAAGAGAGCCGGCAACGATGTAAAATGTAACTAATTTAATTATATAAAAATATTGTTGAATGTTCAATTGCCATCAATTTTATGCGAGTTAATACAACTGAAGAAAATCTAATCTTACTTGCTTGGTTCCTTAATGCACTAAAACACTACTTTAACTAATTATGGTGGCGAACTACATGTTTACTGTTAGACGGTTCAAGGAAGAAGAGAATATAAAATGTGAAATGAACGTCAGCCGGCTAGGGCTAGCAAAAAATTAGCGTTTTTTCCTATTCGTTTCGGGATCGTTTGTAACAGCCGATATTGAAAATATATGAATCGTTAGATTTGTAGAAAGAGAATCACTAAGTTTAAAAGGGATTTTAAACACACATCGAAGATAAAGAAAAAGCTAGAAAAGCACATAGTAACGATAAAAACAAAGCAATGAAATGAAAATGTGTTTTACTATGTATAGATCTACAAGCTGTGAAAGTGGCTCCATCGCTGAATGTGACAAAAATATACTTTAAGACAAAGTTGATATGCCACAACTTTACGATTTATGATTTTGCTAGTCACCAATCGACATGTTACTGGTTCACAGAAATCGATTGCGGGCTACAGGCCTCCATATTTGTTCCATGTATCATAGATTATTTGGAAAGGCACTGCTTGGGACAAAACCTACCAATCGTTATTTATTCAGATGGATACACTTTCCAAAATCGGAACAGTATTTTATCAAACGCTCTACTATTTTTCAATTATTCACAGAATCTCCATTACTCAAAAGTATTTAACAAAGGGTCACGCGCAAATGGAAAGTGATTCTGTGCATAGTTGCATAGAACGAAAACTAAAGAGTAGGGTGATTGAATTACCTAGTGATTGCGTCAAAGCATCAAGGGAAGCCAGAATCAAGCCTGGGACATATGAAGTCCTTCAACTCAAACACAGTTAAAAGGAATTAATTCAAATCAGAATTTCTTCGCTATTCTACTATGAAACCAAGTAAATATAATCTTGTAACAGATATTAAGGCTCTATACAATAATTTCAATGAAAACGGTGAAATAAACGTAAAGATCGATTTTAGTGAAAAACTTTGCAATCTTACATGCGGACCAAAACATATTGCTCCTGTTTTGAATTATCCCAGTCTTCGCTAAGATCGTTTGCCAATTACGCAAAAAAATGGAAACACCTTCGAGAATTAAAAAATGTTACGGTTTGGTAAACGTCCCAAACAAAAAAAAACATAACATATTTTTTAGCAAATGATAAAATTAAGTACGGCACTGTCTTTAGAATTTCCTATAATGTATTTATTAACGTCAGGCATATCCAACCAACCATACAATATACAGTTTATCTAGTTGGTTGATACATCAATTCAATAAATCTTATTTTTTGTGATTGGTCAAACAAGGAAAATGGCAACTGTCAGTTTTTCGTCACTTCTGCCTTCTTCTTGATTTGAGGCCCTCTTCTAGCGACACATCTCTCGCTTTTTACATCAACAGTATAAGTTTTTGAGGCAGTTTACAACAACCTAGACCTTAAGAAAAGCGCACAGCCGCACATGTTTAGCTTTAGGTAGTAAATAAAAAGTGCTGTAAAAACGGATCTACATGGTTTTGAGGCAGTTGAGGTTTTCCAGGTGAATCAAGTGATACCTGAAAACAGTGAAAATTGGTAAAAAAATAGCAAGTTTTTATGAAGAGGCGAGTAAGGTTCTGAATTGCATAATGGCGTCCATTTTGTATAACTGCTAGTTATTGGAATCTTTTGACAATTGGAAATTGGATCTTTGATGGGGCAAACTGGCCAAGTTGGAAGCTTGGTATAGTGTATCGGGGCTAAATGGCATAAAACAGGTTAATGCTTTCCAATTTTTATGTCATTACGAATTAATCTCAAATTTAGACTATAAAAATTCAAGATTAAAATACTTATAAATAAGTCTTACACTGCAATACACAGAGGAACGTATTAAAAACAATGATGGAGATGGAAGAAAAATCCATATGGAAGAAACTGCAAGCTTGTCAGGATCTACAGCCAAGCCACCGAAAACCAAAAAATGCAAAAAACAATTGATTACCCTAATTTTTGGATTAATTAATTATTTTTCTTGTTTACGAATAACCTTATTTCATGTTTTGCCATTGTACTTATTTAGTATATAAACATTTTGAAAAAATAATAGTATATTATATACCGCGGGACTGAAGTAGTACATTTAATCCTGAAGGTAAAGTTTATGGCCCGACCGCAGGGAGGGCCATAATTTACCTGAAGGATTAAATGTACTTCAGTCGCAAGGTATATACGATACTTTTCGTACTTCCGGTATGATTTTATTAATTATTTCAATAATTTCAATCACTTTTTTCTCTCTTCAACTCATTTAATAAACTGTCTTTAAAATAAGTTACCATAGTAACATTGCGTTGTGACAGTTATAATTTAGAAATATTGTCATTACTAGTGTCATTGTAAAGAAACATTGTTATTGATAATTATTGGTATCATGAGTGAAGAAGGTGTATCTGATATTGATAAAAGAGCAGCCGAAGTAGGTGAAGAATTGTTACCACCGAAATCTAGAAAACTATACGAGCAGCAGTACGATGCTTTTAAAAAGTGGTGCCGCTTAAAAAATGTGAGACAACCTACTGAAAATGCGCTGTTAGTCTACTTCGATGATAAATCAAAAGCGGTTTGTGCCTCAACTCTCTGGGCACATTACTCAATGCTGAAATCGGTTATTAACATTAGAGAAGATATTGATATAAGTAAATTTCCAAAATTATTAGCTTTTTTGAAGAGAAGAAATGAGGGATTTAAGCCAAAGAAGTCAAGAATTCTCACGTCTGAGCAGGTAGATCAGTTCTTACGGGAGGCTCCGGATGATAAATATTTAATGCTTAAGGTAAATTTGGAAATTTGTTTATATTCAGAAATTTTAAGAAATCAATTTTTTTGTAGGTTGCACTTATTTTGGGCGTTGCGGGAGCTTGTCGTGGAAAAGAGTTGGTTGATTTAGAAATCGACGATGTGAGAGATTTGGGCGATTCCTTCCTAATTGCGATTAGAAACACCAAAAGTAAAATTGACCGAAATTTTGTGATTAAAAATTCAGAAAACAGTGCCATCAGTTTTGTGGCGATATTTCGGAAATATGTGGCATTGCGAAAGACAGGGACAACTCATTCAAAATTTTTTGTTCAATACATCAACAAAGAATGTACTACGCGAGTAGTAGGAAAAAACATGTTTGGTACATTTCCACGGCAAATAGCAGCTTTCTTGAAATTAGAAAATGCGACGTCTTATACGGGACATTGTTTTAGACGCACATCTGCGTCTTTGTTAGCTGATTCGGGAGCAACAATAGACGTGCTGAAGAGACATGGAGGATGGAAATCCTCCAACGTCGCCGAGGGATATATTGAATCGTCTATTAAAAATAAACAAAAAATTTCAGATAAAGTATTTGGTCAAGTCGCCGATTCGTCCACTATAGTTATGCCACAGTCCTCATTCTCGCTTCCTGTTTCCGCAGTATCTTCGAAACAAACACCAGTTCAATATGAAAAGGACCTATCTGTTACTCGTCAGTTACCTGCTGCATTAACCCAGGAAAGACTGGTCAATATGACGAACTGTCACAATATTAATTTGAATATTAACGTTAATTACCATTCTAATTAATTATATTTTTCAATAAAATATCCCTTAAATTCGTTTGTTTGTGATTTAATCGTTCCGGGAGTTTCGTCAATATTTAATCCCGGAGGGATTAAATGTGACACTTTAGTACCTGTCACAAGGGAGTGAAGTTGTCACTTTAGGCCCGGAAGTACGAAAAATCTTATAATACCTTCTAAGGTCATAAAAATAGTTACAATACCTGCTATCTGTGTTTTAATGAAAACTGAATAATTATTTTGATTAAGAAATTTATACAATCATAGTTAACACTAACTCATATAATATATTAAAATTTTGCATTAAAGGGTCGAAACAATCAAATTCAATAATGTTTACTTTCTCTCCTGTAAAAAACCCTGCTTTGCACTTAGTAGGTATTGTCAAATCGCCAACGATATGTATTAAAATTTATTCTTTCTGAACAGTATATTTGGTTTCCTTTTATATGTGCACATTTTTCATGACTTTATTGGTCAACATCAAATGGCAGAAGCAAAATTATTTTTCGATCCTTAGGATTTTCCGGAATTATCACGGAAAGATGATGTCAAATTAAAAAGAATTGGTATTGGCCATTCTAACCTAACTCAAAAATGACCCAACTCAAACTCTTTCAAACATATCATCTCCCATATCTTAATTTAAGTCAAAAAACGTATTCAATATATTAACGAAATCGGCTTATTCGACATACTCTAAAACACCCTTAAAGAACAAAATACACACAGATAGGTGCGAAATGAACAAGACGTCGATGCACCTTGCCCCCTAACATTTTCGTCCCTCCTTCCTGAGAAAAAGCAAGGGTATATTGTAGCTTAAAAAATTGACGTGATAGACAAAAGCTGCAGTTATTTTTGGATTTAGGGGCCAAAAATTACTCAAAAATCTCAGATTAAAGACAACAAAATTTAGATTCTCCACTGTATGCAGTTATAAGCAAAAGTTGCCGATTAGGCTGTTAAACATCGGGGATAAATGTGACACAATTTTGAGTACTTTTGAGTATACAAGGTTCAAAAAAATGTATGTTTACTATACAATTAATGACGATCAATTGTCATATTATGTAAAAGAATTCGGAGTCCGTTTTGATTAGCACTTATGTTTTATTCAACATTTAAATTAGGTAATTGTACATACTTAAATACTTACCATTTTATGATTTATGTACTTGGAATTATCAGAGCTTTAAGATGAGAATTTTAGTAATGGTAGTATCACAAATTATATTGTTTGGTTTCTTCAGTATCAAATATCTTTTACTACCGTGGAAATAATTCTTAGCAAGCTTCTTTGATACAGTGCACATGTAATCATAATTATAATTATATGATTTTACCGAGTACAAAACTTTGTTAATAAATGCTCTGATTTGTTGTTATTTTCATGTTAAGTTAACATTCGTCATTTTTAAGCTATTGCATAGCTTCTATCGCGGGCCTTGAGCGTGGAGACCGAATCCAGAAATTCCGTAACGAAAATAACCTAACACCCCCCACTCCGACCGGCACAGCGGTGATACTTTTTAGTTTTGCCATAGGTGTATAGGTATTTATCATTTATGTACAACAGTGAATATCTGTACTCGTATAATTTGTGTACAAAGTGTTGTAAATATGAATAAACAAAGTGCATTTATTAATAAAGAAAGTCACGAAAAAATAGTGAAAGAAAATGATTGAGTACTCTATATACATACATTTTATTATTATTATCACAAATGCAGTATTATTTTTTGTTTTGTTAATTTATATTTTTATGTATAGGTAATACACATTAATGTCGCGCTGAGAAAGTATACATGGTGTTCATTTCAGGACTTCCCACCCTAATTTTCTCGAAATGTGTGTATTTTAAGAAAATCCTGGGACACGTCAACAAATATATCGAAGGGGACAATTTTTTATCATAAAGGCAACGCGCCCCCTTTCACCCCCCCCCCCGACAGGGGGAGTTGCCAACTTCAAAATCTTAAATGGCAAGGGGTATCGAGTTATACCTCATTTTAAAGGTCTTTTTAATCTCTACACATCGGCTTTTGTTTTTTTTTAATTGATCGATTCGTTGTCGAAATATTTAGGAAAATCTGTTTGCTGCTTCGTACCATTAAAATAAAAACTGCAATTGTTTGTTTTGTTATTCCTTTTAACTTTAATGCAAAAAAATGATTTTGATAGAGAAAATAAAAGACATGATACCTCTTGAATTGCTTACCATACTTACCAGTTGTGTTAAAAAGCAATTTATTAAAAATGGTTTACACTTTAGCTGAAAAAATTGAAATAGTGTTAATTTACGGCGCCGACAACCAATGTGCGCGACGAACTGCTGCAATATTTAACGGAAGGCACCCAGATAAGAACACCTCTCATAGGTATGTCCTAAATCTAATCGCCCAATTTACTCAAACAGGATCTGTTGCAAATTTAAAACATGATCAGCCAAGAGTTTTGAATGAAGCCACTCAAATTGAAGTGATAGGTTATTTTGGTATGAATCCTAATACTTCGTTACGTACCATTTCTGCTGCAACTGGAATTTCCTTAGGCTCTGTCCACAAAATTACAAAAATTAATAAATGCCATCCCTATAAAATGAAAGTATGTCAAGAGTTAAGTGAAGACGATTTTGACAGAAGAATTGAGTTTTGTGAACAAATGACTACAATTATTAATAACAACAACGAATTTTAAAAAAATATCTGCTTCACTGATGAGTGTACTTTTTATTTAAATGGTTTTGTCAACAAACATAATTGCAGATATTGGAGCAATGAAAATGACCATGTATTTGTCGAAGGGCATACCCAGCATCCCCAAGAAATTAATGTATGGGCCGGTAAACTAGGAAATCAAGTAAGTGGTCCATTGTTTATAAATGGAAATCTAAATGGTGAGATGTACTTGAATATGCTAGAAAATACGATCAATCCGTTAATTACCGAAGCAATTGAAAATCAACTGGATAGAGATGGCAACAACTTTCTTGACGAAAATGAGTTATATTTTCAGCAAGATGGAGCTCCCCCCCATTATGTGCTTCCGGTCCGTCAATGGTTAAACAATATATTTCCCGGTAAATGGATAGGGCGAAGAGGACCTATAGAGTGGCCCGCTAGGTCCCCAGATCTAGCACCATGTGATTTTTTTCTATGGGGACATTTGAAATCAGTTGTTTACACACCCCCGCCACAAAATATAGGAGACCTTCGACAAAGGATTACTGCAGAATGTCGAGCAATTCGAACAGAAGTGTTTGAAAATGTGCGTCACGAATTTGAACAGCGGTTATACCATTGTTTGGCCAACAATGGGCAACATTTTCAGCAACTATTAAATTGAAAATCTGTGTACAATATTGTAATTTAGTTTTGATAAAAGGAATGAGAATAAACAGTTGCAGTTTTTATTTTAATGGTACGAAGCAGCAAATAGATTTTCCTAAATATCTCGACAACGAATCGATCAATTTAAAAAAAAAACCGACGTGTAGAGATTAAAAAGACCTTTAAAATGAGGTATAACTCGATACCCCTTCCTATTTAAGATTTTGAAGTTGGCAACTCCCCCTGGCGGGGGGTGAAAGGGGACGCGTTGCCTTTATGATAAAAAGTTGTCCCCTTCGATATATTTGTTGACGTGTCCAAGGATTTTTTTTAAATACACACATTTCGAGAAAATTAGGGTGGGAAGTCCTGAAATGAACACCCTGTATATGATATTATATCTATATAAATGTACATCGCGCGAAATTCGATGATCAAACTCTTGATATCGTTATTTTCGTTCAAATTTTTTGAATGAATAATTGTTTTGGTGTGTAATTACACTATTAATACCTAATTATTTATACCTATTATTTATACCTATATATTTTCTTTTTATAGAGAAGAAAAGCATAAAGAGCTAAAAAAGGAGCTAAAAAGAAAAAGAAATTGTGAACGTCAAAGTGTAAAACTCTATGCAATAGCTTTACCGCGGCAATCTCCGAGTGCCACACGTCTTTTTTTATAACGACCTTGTCTTTGTACTTACCGTTAACGGTGGTATACAGACGCTGAGAGGATGAACTAAAATGTAGAGACCTGCACAAATTCCTGCTATCCAGAACGAAATGAATATTAAAATCAGCAGCCAGATGATTGAGTATATTACATTACCCATCTGAAAATGAAAATAAAAATATATACCAATTCGACATCAGTTTTTAAAAATAATCTTTTATATTCATGAAATAATTTTATAAATTACATAAAATATATTCAAATTGAAAGGATCTATATTGTAAATTTGATAGTTTGTTTCTTGATTCTAGTGATCCAAAACTATTACCAATGGCCTACAAATGTGACATAGAATTACAATTTCTATTTCTTAGATATTTTGGTTGGATAGCTTTTAGCTTCTGTAATAAAATACGATTGTGCATTGTCAAAGGTTTTATGATTGTAAGAGCTTTGACATAATTGTAAAACGTGTCGGGAGTTATTTAATGGTAATTCTGGGATGTTTAGTGTCATTCTTACACCTTTTGACCAACTTGTGGACCAGACTATTGAGCTTCAAGTCAGCTGCTGAAGTCGGGTGAACGCACCCATTAATACATTTGGAAATTTGTCGCTTCACTCGTTGCGCAGAAATCCGCTCGTTATGAAAAATAGTGATTTTCCCAACAGGTTGCACAAATAAGTATTATTTGCACTTTAATTTGTCCAAAATAGTATAGAAATTTCAATATTTAACAAGAGATTGACTTAAATAGTGCTATAAAATATTGCTAACAAACTGATTCGATCTGTTTCATCAGATCAGAAAAGGTAATTATAGTAATGAACAGGTAATGTTTATATCAAGTTTAACGAATACGTCATTAATGACATGCACTGATTTTTATGATGAATGCTCAAATACATTTTGGTCATTCAGTAAGAGGTCAAAGGAATTTTAATTATTTACGTTAACCAGTTTTATCTGTAGTTTATGTTTTTCTTATCTAGTTCGTGAAGACATCACATAAAAATTTTATTCTATTCCATACAAGGGCGACTTAAATTTTGATAACAATAATGTCTAATAATCACCTTTCCCATTACATTACCATATTAATGATATATATTTTGATAAATATTCAAAATGAAATCAAAATTTTCTACACTAATTAAGTAAATAATATAAACATACAACATTCTTGATGAAACAATTAAAATTAACTCTTGACAGATACCTACAACCTATAATATCGTCAAAAATTTCACTCATTCCGAAAAGGGAACCAATTTGTATAAAATTACTGTTATACGGCTTAAAAACATTGGAATGTTTTCTAATAGTTTTTCTAAACTAGGTCACTAACTAGTTTTATAACAAAATTCATATAAAATTCGAGAAAACAATATTAACAAGTGAATAATTTAAATAACATGTTCAAAATGCGTTACTTACCTTGAAATTAAAGTAGATTAGCTGAGAAGAAAACAAATCAGGCTAAAAAAAACGTTCGTATTGTTTGCACATGCGTTTCTGTCACAACTTATACTGAGTAAAATGCTGAAAGATATGGGCGTTACCTATGATGAGAAACCAGTTGGATATACCCACTACTAACTACACTATTCCGTAGGTAATTCTATTTTTATGTTTTCTTCGCGTCAAATAGTTTTCCTCTTTTGTTTATAACCACTGATGATGCACTTTGAATCGATAATGCAATCGATGCGGTCGGTGTTGGTTGTCTAATGGTATCACAAACTATCAAATGGAAAAAGTCATTGACAATAAAACTAGATTTGAAAATAATGTAAAGTTGAGTTTTATCACACTGATAAGCCTCATTGTAAACATTTTGGGTACTGTCAGTGGTGTAGACAATAAAGTTTTAAACAATAAATAATCCAAATATCCAAATTATTAATATACGATGTTAGTATTTGCAAAAAATGGATACTGTAGGATAATTGAGGGCCTTGTAATGTAAGGGGTACTTATAAATGCATTTGATTGCATTTTGAGATAATTGCATTTGAAGTTTAAAAAAATTTAAAAATTGTTGAAAAAAGCTGGAATATTGATTCAAATATCATTAGAAATTGAATAAATGAGTAATTTTAATATGATATCAGTATGAATAAAATATTTTTCTTAAATGTGCTAGGTAAAACTTGAAAAAAGGGCTTAGACCCTATTGTCGCAAAGTATATAAAATTGACAAAAAAAATCTCTAGTGAAATAGCCATTTATTTTAAAAAAATCAAAAACATTGAACGCTTATACATAAATCAAAAAGCATCCACAATCGAACAACTACAGGACCAACAAAATCAATTGAATAAACGTGGGAATAGCGCTCCTTCTACACCTACTACAAATCAAGCAATAAAAACCCCGAGTTCCGTGAAGACACTGCCTGTTTGAGGATTGAAGTCATCAACGATAAAATAGAGAAAATAAAACCGAAGGTGGGTAATTAAAATCAAGGGAATACGGACAATACTCCTAAGAAAGTAAACGTTACAACTCTAACGAGAAAAACAAGAGCAGGCTCTTTTTCTAACCAAAAAAATCATTGATCTGTATACATGTATTTATGTGTTAATTTTAATTTGGTTCAACTGAAATTTTATCATTACTGTATTGTACATATTATTTTATTTTACTTTATTACTCGAACAACTAGTGTATGTTTTGTGTCTTGAGCGTAAATTGATTTCTTTGTGTTTTTTTTTGAATTTGTTAATAACGTTTCAATTACTTGAAAATAGATTACATTAGTACCTTGAGCGAATATGGATTTGTATCTACCATTAATAAGCCAACTAGGCTGAATTTCTGCCTAGACCATCTCTTTTTATATTCAAAATCTAATAAATATATAGAAAATATTATTCCTTTGGTAATAAAAACTGGTATAACAGATCACCACGCAATAGCATTACAAATTATGATGGACAATAAATAACAAAAGAAGCCATCCGAAAGGGTAACAAAGCATGATAACTACCAAAAACTTAAGGAAACTGTTTCTAAAATATCATGCGATTCGATAAGGAGTTGCTATGATGCAGATGATGCTACAGAGACATGTATTTCAATAATTCAAAAAAATATTGATAAGTGCCTTTATTATAATAGACACAACCGGAAAAATACCAAAATTGCGCTATGGGTAACAAATGCTCTACTGAGGTCTATAAATGAAAAGAAACGTTTATTTCAGTTAACCAAAAAAAGTCCGAATGATCGTAATATACTTTCACATTACAGACTATAAAGAAATAAGTTGAATGCTCTAATTCAAACTACAAAAAAATTATTATATCACAAAAATTACCGAAAATTCCAATAATAACAAACAACTGTGGAATGTAGTGAAATATATTTATCAAGCAATTCCCGAGTTATCATAGGAAACATTAAAGATCAAAAAGGAAATATATTAACCCATCCTTTTCAAATAGCGAATGAGTTTAACTCAACTTTTTCTGATGTAGGGAAATATTTGGCCGAAAAAATTGACAAAAACCGACAGCGGGTATATGATAAAGTTTCTTTCTCAAATTCAATGTTTTTGTTACCAATAAATACATTTGAGGGAAAGTCCATTATACATGAATTGAAAAACAAAAAAGCAACTGGTATAGACGAAATTAGTGCTGACTGTCTAAAGGCAATACATTCATATATCCTTGATCCGCTGCAACACATGATAAACAAGTGTATGAAGGTGGGAATATGGCCTAAAGCGTACAAAAAATCTGTAATCACACCTATTTATAAAAATGGTGACAAATCCCTTCCTATTAACTATTAACTAGTACCACATATATCAAAAATTTTTGAAAGAATATTGAAAATAAGATTAGATTCATACATAACCAAATATGGGTTGATATCGTCTCACCAGTTTGGATTTAAACAAAACAGCTCCGCACACAATGCTTTATTAAATTTAACAACCAAAATGTTTGATACTCTAAATAGGAGTAGAACGTGCTTATGTATTTTTTTGGATTTGGCGAAAGCATTCGATACTGTCAGCCACAATAGTCTATTAAAAACGCTGGATAACTACGGGATACTTGTTTGAAGTTATTCAGGAGTTCTCTCACATAGACAACATGTCGTCAAAATCAATGGATTTATTAGTGAAGAACGCGATATAACATACGGAGTACCACAGGGTACTATATTAGGCCCTGTGTTACTCAGTCTCTACATGAATGATCTATTTCCTTTAAATAGCGCTGGTCATATAATTGGTTACGCGGATGATACTGCAATTGTTTATGAGGACAGTAATTGGTATGATTTAAAGCTAAAAGTTGAATCTCACCTAAAGCTAATTAAGTCGTGGTTTGATAGTAAACTATTAACCATAAATTTTGAAAAAACTTTTTACATGCCTATTTTTAACTCCAACTCATCTAATAACCGATTTTATCCACTGAAAATATCACAGTTTGATCAGGATTTATTTATTAAACCAATGAACAAAATAAAATATTTGGGTGTTATATTGGATACAAATTCTATACAGTCCCTAGGATGATAAAAACGAGTTGTCAGAAAACATATTCTTTCTATTTCGTCAAGATTTAAAACCGTATTCCAGATTATATTAAAAGCTTTCAAAATATTCGATTATTTAAAAAGAAAAAAAAAACATTTCATTTTTAAATTCATATTTTGTTGTGATATTCTGATTGTGCTATGTATTATTTGTGATATTATTACTATCATTATTGTTGCTAAGTTTACTATTGTCGTAAGTGTGACTAATTTTGTCGGTGTACGTAATTTAAATACCATTTACAAGCTGTTTTTTACAGCTTCTGTGGGGCATTGTGTTTATTTACGATTTTTGATCTACATTTGTTATACTTTGTAATTTCTAGTGAATAAACATATATTATTATTATTAAGAATGATTTTGAATTAAATACCCAGAGTGAAGGAAGAAGAAATTAATGCTATATCAGGGAATCTAAACAAAATAAAAATTCCTCAACTTTTTAAATAAAAAATCCCTATTCAACAAAACTGATTTCGAACTTCTCTCTCTTTCTCTCTCTCTCTCTCTCTCTCTCTTCGTATTATATGCAGTTCTCTCAAACAAACAAAAAATCCACGTATACCCCTTTTATTCCAAGTCTCCCAATTATTGGCGTGATTGCCATTTCAATAAATTTAATGTAAAACGTCTGTATGTCTCATGGGTCGTTCGATTTTGAGTTTTGAAACGGATCTAAAAACTATATCTTCTAAATACATAGAACAAAGTCGGGTTAGTTAAGCATTTATAGCTAAGAACGGTTACACCGATGTTGGAATATTAACTCGGAGGACTAGATCTTGATACGTTTCAATTTTGTGGTTGTGCAAATTAAGTTACAGGTACTTGAAAATATAATTCGTCACGCAATTTAACATCATTTTGACCTACCATGTATATTAGGAAATCCAGTGGCATCTATATTGGAAATAATTAATAATATTGTACAGCCATAAACAATAGTAGATGGGTAATAAAAGAGTTATTACATTATTTTGTTGTATACTAAGAACATGAATTCTTATCACCGCATATTATTATGTTTTCATTTGTGACAGATCTGATGTCTATGTTAGCTTCATGCACTACAGACTTGCGTTCGTTGGAGCGATTCTGAACTCGGATTAAGGAATCGTTCGACAGTCAACACGTTGGATTTAAAGGTGTGTGATTCAGACGTTAGAGTTGGGTTTATTGTCTCAATTAGCTTATATTGACAGTATGCGAGTAATTTTTATTACCTTTCCTAATTAACTATACGTCAAGTATTTATTTTATTTCTGTGGAGCATGTCCCCGTGGTGTTACTCCGAACGCACTATCCCTGATACATATCTTTGTAACGCGATTCTCCGTGATGTGTCTATGCATATATTATTCTGTGATATATACTTGTTGGATATCTCAGCTCTTATTGGTTATTGGAAGCTTTGACATCTCGAGAGCATTCTGATTGGCTGGCTGGTTTGACACGAGACCTTTTGATTTTGCCTGTGAATATACTGGACAATTCATTATTCGCTGGGTATATCGAAGTCAAGTGGGTTGAATTTATGTCGCCAGTTTTGGATGAAATAATTGAATATTTCACCTTATATTAAGGGATGACCGATTGGTGATACACATTTCCCAGGTATCGTTAGATATTTTTGGAGTTGTTAGGAGAGTATAGACCTGTGGAAATACCATTTTTTTTGGGATCAGATAATTCAACCGACAGGTGGTTTTTTTTATGCTGTCATTCCAGTTAATTCTGTACATTGTACATGAAAACCAATCTTGAAGAGGGTATATTGTTTCAGTAGGCCTTTATCACAGTACCTAGGGTAATAAAACCTTCAGCCGTATATATTTGGAACTCAAACTGGCCATTTGGGTTCTCTTCTCTGTTCTCTGTTCGCTGTTCTCTTTTCTTCTCTTCTTTTCTGTTCTGCTCTTTTTCTCGTTCGACAATCTTTACTATTCTGGATTTGGATTTCATTTTATGGGACAACGTTGAGTCAGAACAACAAACTTGTATGGGGGAAAACTTGGATTGTTACTGAAGAGTACAATATTGGATAATATAGCATTCTATAGAAGTAGTAGTTGGTAGCCACCACTAGCAACCATCAAGACACAGTGGATTTCACGCAAGTTTTAAACTTTGGTTTATGTAAAATACCTTTTTGCGCATAACACTTGTTTATATCCGTCAGTGTAGATTGTAGATAACTTTTTTTTATTACCGTAAGCCACTTGTGGTACTCAGATTACGATACTTGTGTTGATCAAGTATTACAAATACTTTGATCAACATACACTATTCAATTAAACCTGTTTTACCATTTATACTCACATTGTGGATTGGTGATAATTACACCCATTGTTGTTAAATTTGTAAACGTTACTGTGGCTATTCAATTTTAACATACTGAGTTATTTGAGTTGGTGGTAGTACGCGTATGAGCTCATATGTTATTGCGCCATATTGTATTTTTAATATTTACTTTCAAATTTCACATTTAATTGCATAAACGTTATTTTGTGCCATAGATACGTATGGTATATTGTATTGATGTAACCCTATATTGTATTTGGAACTTAAGTATATAGTTTTCTCATTCTACCGGCTAATCAAGTACTCGTTTGAGAAATTTCATGTGTATGTAGGTACTGGTTTGTACATATTTATACCCAACGAACAATCCTGTAACATAGGATTTCAATCGGGGGGAATTATAGGATTTTACCAGGGGGGTTTCATAGGATTTTACCACGGGGGTTTCATAGGATTTTACCAGGGGGGTTGTATAGGATTTTACCAGGGTAGTTTATAGGATTTTACTTGGGGGGAATTAAAGGATTTTACTTAGGGAATATATAGGATCTTAACCCAGGGATATATAGGATTTTAAAGTACCATTGGGTACTAGTGGGTACAGCCTGTCAACCTTTTTTTTGTACAAATTGTAGTAGGATTGAGTTACTACTGGGGAGGGATACATTGGTTTTAAAGGTACGGGATATATATTTTTGGCTTGGGTTACTTGTATATATATATTTGTATAAATTTTTGTACATCATTTAATCAAGGGGGAATTTCACTTACCTATGATAATTTGTGTTTATGACTTATGAGTCATTTTGGACACCTGGGGGAATTTATTGTGATTTTGTGGTACCCTTGTATGTACTAGTTGTATTAGTAGAACCTTGTAAGATCACTTGATATACTAAGCCAATTCATTAAACTTAGACTTGGGTAAGTGACATCTGACTTTTATATCTTCACTTATTTGGTAGTCTTAGGGTGGGAAAAACTTGTGTAGGTAGTTGTCGGGAGGCAAGATTGCCTGGCGCCTTTTTACATTTATTTAGTCTATGAACAACGGACCCCCCCCCCGTCTCCGCAAGAGTTAGAGGCAACGCCTAGAAGCGCACAGTATGCACCGAGTTTTAGGTTCATAGATCTCAGAGTAAATAACGGTAGGTGGCATATTTTTGGCGCCCAACGTGGGCCCTGAAAATTGAAGTAGATACGTACAAAATTGTGTAAATTTTCGAGTAAAATTAAGTATAGAATTTTCCCAAATTTGATTATCATAGGTAGTGAGGTTATTGTAATTTTGTTTTATTACCATTTGTTAGGTTAGTTTTGCTCAGATAGGTAGATACATTTCTAAAAATGGCTGCGACGATGCAAATAAACCGTCTTCAGCAAGATGAACTACTTTATGAAGTTACTATTAGAGGTATAGCTCCTGGAACTGTCGAAGAGATGAGATCAACACTTGCAACTGCAATCAAATATGAAAGGATTGGTGTGAGTCTCAGTTCTCCAGCATATCCCTATTCTGTTGAGGAACATGAAGCAGCAGTTACAGCTAAATTGACAGAGGTAGCAACACTGATTAAAGACTTTAAGGACTCGTCGACTAGTGGAGTCTTTTTGAAATTGAAAACGAAGTTGGTGCATGTCTTGAATCGCATTGATCACATTGATCAGGAGAAGTCTTCAACCGTCCCGACCTTTAGAGCCAAGGCATTGACATTGTTAAGTGAATTGGAAGAAAAGGCTGCTGACTATCGGAATTCACAAAGCGTACCTCCACAGCTTGGTATCATGGAACATAGTAGCCGGTTTGGTGGTTCTCTTAATGCTGGTCGTAGATCTTCTAGTGTCTCTAACAATTCGCCCGTACGGACGGCCCCGACTCATAAACCAATATTACCGAGTAGCTGGGGAATTAAATTTTCGGGTGATTGCAAGGGTTTGTCACTGAGTGCATTTTTGGAAAGGGTTGAGGAGTATCGCGTATCTCGACATGTTTCGAAAGAGACTTTACTTGAGTGTGGTATTGACATATTTACTGGTAGAGCCTATCAGTTTTATCTAGCATATAGAAATGAAGTTGATGGCTAGGACCAATTCGTAAATCTTTTAAAGGAAGAGTATCTCTCTCCCACCTACAACGAAAAACTTTTTGAAGAAATACGTAAACGTACACAAGGTCCAGATGAAAGTATTGGTATTTACTTGGCAGTTATGTTAGGGTATTTCAATCGCATGACTTGTCCTGTGTCGGAAGAAACTAAATTGAAAATTTTATTAAGGAATATTGCCCCGTTCTATCAAAATCAATTGGCCTTAGTTGATGTAACTTCTATAGCTCATTTAAGGGAGTTAGGTCGTAAATTGGAAGCTCGTAAGGAAGCAGTCGAAAATTTTGCAGGTCCTTCCAGAAAACATAGTGTATTAGAACCAGATTTGGCTTATATGGAAGTCAGTAGTACTAGGGTTGAGGTAGCTGAATGTCACAATGTCGCAGACTCTAGTAGAAGCAAATGGAGTAACAAAGGTCTCTGTTATAATTGTAAGCAACCTGGTCATAGAGCTATTGGGTGTACTGCTAAGAAGGCAGTTTATTGTTTTAAATGTAGGAGAGAGGGATTTACAGTTAAGACGTGTCCTATTTGTTCGAAATCTTCCTCCTCCACTAGTTCGGAAAACCGCGAACAGCGTGCCTAGGCGATCGAGGTAGCCGCGCTGTTAATAGCAACGTCTCGGTCGATAAATTTAAGGTTTTGTTAGATTTTGTGTTAGAACATGCGAAGGGTGATGAAAGGCCCTATTTAACTGTAGACATTTTAGGTAAGTCATTTTTAGGTCTTCTAGACTCTGGAGCATCTCGTACAATTTTAGGAAGTGATGGATATTCTCTCGTTCGTGAGTTAGGTTTCGTAGTTCAGCGTTCTGAAGGGGCAACTTCATATTGTACAGTAGCTAATGGTGCTAAGTGTGAAGTTTTAGGTTATGTAGAGTTACCCATAGAGTTGAGAGGAAAGCTACGTCTTATTGAAGTAGTAGTAGTGCCCAGTTTACCCCAATTGTTGGTGTTAGGTGCCGATTTCTGGCGTATCATGGGCGTTGTTCCCGACCTTCGAACTAAAGTATGGCAATTCTCTAGTGAACCAATCTTATTGAATTCTATTGAACATACAAAGGGACAAAGTTATTTGTCAGATAGAGAGAAATCAAGGTTACAAGCAGTGATTGATAGGAATGTATCATTAATGGGTTCTGAACTTGGTTGTACAGATAAGGCAGAACATGTCATCGTGACAGATAGTGAACCAATTAAACAACGGTATTATAGGGTTAATCCAGTAGTACAGCAGCAGATCGACAAGGAATTGCAGGAGATGTTGGAACTAGGGATCGTGGAGCCTTCGAATAGTCCCTGAAGTTCACCTATTTTATTAGTTAAGAAGAAGGATGGTAATTTTAGATTCTGTGTGGATTATAGGAAACTTAATTCTGTCACTGTTAGGGATAGTTATCCTTTGCCCTTTGTCGCAGACACTCTCGATAAACTTCGGGATGCAAAATATGTTTCTAGCCTTGACGTTAAATCAGCTTATTGGCAGGTGCCCAAGGAGGAGTCATCCAAGCAGTATACTGCATTTACTGTTCCCAACCGGGGTTTGTATCAATTTCGGAGGATGCCATTTGGTCTTCATAATGCACCAGCTACGTGGCAGCGGTTGATTGATAATGTAATTGGCCATGATCTTGAACCATATGTGTTTGTTTACTTGGATGATGTAGTGATCGTAAGTCAGACATTCGAGAAACATTTAGCTATTTTGGATGAGGTATTTCGTAGATTGCGTGAAGCAAGAATCACCGTTAGTGTTGATAAGTGCCAGTTTTGTAGACCGGAAATGAAATATCTAGGTTATGTTGTAGATAGAAATGGCTTACATGTTGATCGGGACAAGGTGAAGGCAATGTTAGAACTTCCTACTCCAACTACAGTTAGTGAGGTCCGCAGACTTGTGGGAACATTTTCCTGGTACAGAAGGTTTATACCTGATTTTTCATCAATTATCGCCCCTATTACCGGCTTGCTGAGGAAATCTTCTAAATTCCGTTGGTCCGATGAGTGCGCTCAATCCTTCATCACTATAAAGGAATGTTTGGTGTCCGCCCCAATTTTAAGTTGCCCAGATTATGCAAAACCTTTTGTAATTCAAACAGATGCATCAGGTTATGGTTTAGGTGCTGTTATGACTCAACCTCACGACGATGGTGATAAAGTCATAGCTTATATTAGTCGATCATTAACGCGTCAGGAGCGTAATTTTAGCACGACGGAACGAGAATGCTTGGCTGTCTTGTGGGCCATTGAAAAGCTTAGACCCTATTTGGAAGGCGTACAATTCACAGTTATTACCGACCACTACAGTTTACTTTGGCTGCAAAATTTGAAGGATTTGACAGGTAGATTAGCGAGATGGGCAGTTCGATTACAGAAATATTCTTTTACAATTATCCATCATAAAGGGAAGGAGCATGTAGTTCCGGACACTCTTTCCAGATCTGTTCCAGCTGTTGATTCGTTGGGAGGTGATTTTGTTAATGTTAATTTAATTGGAGATTCTGGGGAAGTAGATGAGTTTGGTTGTATCACTGACAAGTGGTATAATAAAATGATTGAGAGGCTGAAGGTTAACCCATTGAAATTTGGTAGTTGGAGATTTGCTGATGGTAAATTATGGAAACATGTTAGTGTACCTTACCCCGAACTGAGTAAGCCTGAAGATTCATGGAGAATAGTTGTCCCGAAAAACCATCGTGGAAAACTTATGTCATCTGCTCATGAGCCACCCACTTCTGGTCATACTGGAGTGTATAAAACTTATGCTAGGTTAGCGGAACGTTACTATTGGCCTCGTATGAGTTGTGACGTTGCCAGTTATGTCCGTCGTTGTCAGGTGTGTTTAGCACACAAATCCTCGCACGATCGTCCTGTAGACAAGATGGTTTCCCATCCCAAGGTTAATCGTCCATGGGAAATGATTTGTACTGATATAGTAGGTCCACTTCCTAGATCGTCGCATGGTAATAGCTATATTTTGGTTGTAACGGATTATCTTAGTAAATTCTCTATGTTGTTCCCACTCCGTAAAGCCACGTCTCAAGCTGTGATTCGTAATATTGAAAGGGGAATATTTTTGGTTTTTGGTGTTCCTAGGGTTATTGTGTGTGATAACGGACAGCAATATAGAAGTAAAGAATTCGCTAGGTTTGCTGGGAAATATAATTGTACCATTAAGTTTACTGCGAATTATAATCCTCGAGCGAATCCCACTGAACGAATTAATAGGAGCCTTAAAACTATGTTGGCTATGTATGTGTCCGACAATCATCGCTGTTGGGACGAGAACTTAGATGCGATTGGGTGTTGTCTTAGAACGTCGCGTCATGAGGTAACCAAATTGACACCCTATTTTATAAATTTTGGTCATAATATGTCATTATCAGGGTCAGATTATTCGAATTCTGAGTTGTTTGATATTGAGGATGGTACTCAATCTGGCGATTCAAGTCGTAATGAGATTTTTAAGGGTATTTTTAAGGACGTAGCTAAACGATTAGAAGTAGCTAATAATAAGAGTTGTGATAGGTATAATCTTCGACGACGTCATGTGGAATACTTACAGAATCAACCAGTATGGAAGCGCAACTATGTATTATCTGATGCCGCTAAATTTTATGCGAAGAAGCTAGCTCCGAAGTTCGTGGGCCCTTTTTACATTAAGAAAAGGATTTCTCCCTGGACATACGAGCTGCGAGATGATAAAGGTAATAGCGTAGGAGTGTGGAATGTTAAGGATCTTAAGCCAGATCCAGAAGATGAATAAGATATTGCGGTTGCCTTATGAGGGTATGCACATCACCATTATAATCTATTCTGAGGGACGGTGTTTTGTAGGAATTTACGGAGTAAATCCCTTGAACAAAGGGGGGAGTTGATACGTTTCAATTTTGTGGTTGTGCAAATTAAGTTACAGGTACTTGAAAATATAATTCGTCACGCAATTTAACATCATTTTGACCTACCATGTATATTAGGAAATCCAGTGGCATCTATATTGGAAATAATTAATATTATTGTACAGCCATAAACAATAGTAGATGGGTAATAAAAGAGTTATTACATTATTTTGTTGTATACTAAGAACATGAATTCTTATCACCGCATATTATTATGTTTTCATTTGTGACAGATCTGATGTCTATGTTAGCTTCATGCACTACAGACTTGCGTTCGTTGGAGCGATTCTGAACTCGGATTAAGGAATCGTTCGACAGTCAACACGTTGGATTTAAAGGTGTGTGATTCAGACGTTAGAGTTGGGTTTATTGTCTCAATTAGCTAATATTGACAGTATGCGAGTAATTTTTATTACCTTTCCTAATTAACTATACGTCAAGTATTTATTTTATTTTTGTGGAGCATGTCCCCGTGGTGTTACTCCGAACGCACTATCCCTGATACATATCTTTGTAACGCGATTCTCCGTGATGTGTCTATGCATATATTATTCTGTGATATATACTTGTTGGATATCTCAGCTCTTATTGGTTATTGGAAGCTTTGACATCTCGAGAGCATTCTGATTGGCTGGCTGGTTTGACACGAGACCTTTTGATTTTGCCTGTGAATATACTGGATAATTCATTGTTCGCTGGGTATATCGAAGTCAAGTGGGTTGAATTTATGTCGCCAGTTTTGGATGAAATAATTGAATATTTCACCTTATATTAAGGAATGACCGATTGGTGATAAACATTTCCCAGGTATCGTTAGATATTTTTGGAGTTGTTAGGAGAGTATAGACCTGTGGAAATACCATTTTTTTTGGGATCAGATAATTCAACCGACAGGTGGTTTTTTTTATGCTGTCATTCCAGTTAATTCTGTACATTGTACATGAAAACCAATCTTGAAGAGGGTATATTGTTTCAGTAGGCCTTTATCACAGTACCTAGGGTAATAAAACCTTCAGCCCTATATGTTTGGAACTCAAACTGGCCATTTGGGTTCTCTTCTCTGTTCTCTGTTCTCTTTTCTTCTCTTCTTTTCTGTTCTGCTCTTTTTCTCGTTCGACAATCTTTACTATTCTGGATTTGGTTTTGGATTTCATTTTATGGGACAACGTTGAGTCAGAGCAACAAACTTGTATGGGGGACAACTTGGATTGTTACTGAAGAGTACAATATTGGATAACATAGCATTCTATAGAAGTAGTAGTTGGTAGCCACCACTAGCAACCATCAAGACACAGTGGATTTCACGCAAGTTTTAAACTTTGGCTTATGTAAAATACCTTTTTGCGCATAACACTTGTTTATATCCGTCAGTGTAGATTGTAGATATCTTTTTTTTATTACCGTAAGCCACTTGTGGTACGCAGATTACGATACTTGTGTTGATCAAGTATTACAAATACTTTGATCAACATACACTATTCAATTAAACCTGTTTTACCATTTATACTCACATTGTGGATTGGTGATAACTACACCCATTGTTGTTAAAATTGTAAACGTTACTGTGGCTATTCAATTTTAACATACTGAGTTATTTGAGTTGGTGGTAGTACGCGTATGAGCTCATATGTTATTGCGCCATATTGTATTTTTAATATTTACTTTCAAATTTCACATTTAATTGCATAAACGTTATTTTGTGTCATAGATACGTATGGTATTTTGTATTGATTTAACCCTATATTGTATTTGGAACTTAAGTATATAGTTTTCTCATTCTACCGGCTAATCAAGTACTCGTTTGAGAAATTTCATGTGTATGTAGGTACTGGTTTGTACATATTTATACCCAACGAACAATCCTGTAACATAGGATTTCACTCGGGGGGAATTATAGGATTTTACCAGGGGGGTTTCATAGGATTTTACCACGGGGGTTTCATAGGATTTTACCAGGGGGGTTGTATAGGATTTTACCAGGGGGGTTTATAGGATTTTACTTGGGGGGAATTAAAGGATTTTACTTAGGGAATATATAGGATCTTAACCCAGGGATATATAGGATTTTAAAGTACCATTGGGTACTAGTGGGTACAGCCTGTCAACCTTTTTTTTGTACAAATTGTAGTATTATTGAGTTACTACTGGGGAGGGATACATTGGTTTTAAAGGTACGGGATATATATTTTTGGCTTGGGTTACTTGTATATATATATATGTATATATATATATATATATATATATATATATATATATATGTATAAATTTTTGTACATCATTTAATCAAGGGGGAATTTCACTTACCTATGATAATTTGTGTTTATGACTTATGAGTCATTTTGGACACCTGGGGGAATTTATTGTAATTTTGTGGTACCCTTGTATGTACTAGTTGTATTAGTAGAACCTTGTAAGATCACTTGATATACTAAGCCAATTCATTAAACTTAGACTTGGGTAAGTGACATCTGACTTTTATTTCTCCACCTATTTGGTAGTCTTAGGGTGGGAAAAACTTGTGTAGGTAGTTGTCGGGAGGCAAGATTGCCTGGCGCCCTTTTACATTTATTTAGTCTATGAACAACGGACCCCCCCGTTTCCGCAAGAGTTAGAGGCAACGCCTAGAAGCGCACAGTATGCACCGAGTTTTAGGTTCATAGATCTCAGAGTAAATAACGGTAGGTGGCAATCTTATAGATCAACGAATAAATAAATAAAATATGCTTACGGTTCAAGTGACTGTTTAATAGTTCTTAGTTAAGTTGGCACATGACCTTTTATATGAAAGGCAGGGGTAGAGAGAGGGTGTCAACACTCCACTCGCATAATAGGCGGTAAAAACCTATTTTAATGATCTCCGATTTGCTCCGAATAGCATAATGACTATTAAAATGTGGGAAAAATCATGGAAAAAAGGTTTGTTTTGTAAATAAATCAGGCATAGAACTCCACCAGCTTCCGCAATTAAGAATATCATCAATTTTTTATTTTTACCACTATTAAAAATGAACAAAATACCGTAAAGTTTTTTTTGAAACGTCTACTAGTTTCAGAGAGATGTTATTTTTTAGATAACTTTACAACTGCACCCTGTATGAAGTTTGCGTCGATAATTGATAAAAATGTCGAATCCAGAAACTAAAAAATCGTGTTTTGTACCAAAGTGTTTAAATACAACTACTAATGCAGTCGAAAAGTAATTTTTTTATCGTTGCCTTGGAATCTAAAAGTCAAAAGAAATGGCTGCAAACCAGAAATTTTTTTGAAAAATATTCAATCGAAGATCATCCTTTAACATCAGTAATAGCCGATGAAGTGTTCCATGCCCGTGTAGCTAGCCTTGCCGTTTGTTTCTCTTTCTTTTAATTTGATTTTTGCTTTTAGTCTCCTTTATATTACATATTTTCTAGTAAAATGGCAACTAGCTTTCAAAGTAGTGTTTCACATCGACGGAATAAAAAGACTTCTTAGAATTATTGGGTTTACTTTTTAAAAATCAATGAATCAATATTCTGATTTTTTTTAATTCCAATTCTGTATGATTTTCCTATTATTTTCCCCTATTTACTTATTTTTGCCAGCAATTCCAATCCTCAATTTACTATTTTATTGCCCTTATTTTTTCAACATTCTCATAGCATGTTACACATTCTAATATTTACTGTTTTGCATTCAATTCGGAATTGCTGATCACTTTTACATAAAATAATTCTTAGATAAAAACGTAGTTGTCACGCTACTGATTTTAATTTAAAAGCATGAGTGGTTTTAAATATATTTGGAACAATCCACTCAATATGATCTCATAATGTCAAGTATTACTCCTATAAATCATATTGTCAAAAAATGTAATCACAAAATATTACTCGAATACCGAATCGTTTTGACCTTGGTAACCCAATTATTGATAAAAAACAAAGATTCAAAATTCAATTTGTAAACTTTATGAAAAATTAAGTCATCTAAAATAAATGAAAGGCACGGGAGATGTTAAAAATTTGTGCATAAGTATAACTTTGTTTTAAAAATCGACGGTATCCTACATAGAACTAATGAAAGTTTTAAAGGCAAATCAAAGCTTCCTGCATATTTGTAAACGTATACGTAAAAGGTCATTAAATTGATCATTATGCATTCTTAAATGATTTGGATGCGATTCCAGGTCTTCTGTAACTAATTGTTTTAATATACAGTCTGACGCCCGTAGAATTTTCTTCTTAGATTCCAATAGCCCGGGAGACGGTAACAGATTTTTGTGACCAATTTCCTCTCGGCTGATAATTCGTGAAATGGTTTAGACATTTATATGAACGTCAGCTGCGTCATTTTGGGTGAATGTGCCAACGGCAGCCTCCAAATCACGTAAGAAAAAAAATTTGTCAGTTAATAGTTGAGATAACACTGAAATGAAATAATAAACTATCAGGTGGTTGTAATGCGACTGATCATACTAACATGAACAAAAAAATTTCAATGATTTCCTCCCGCTTGAAAATTTGTAAGATAATAGTTTTCATGGCACTTTGAATAAAAAAAACGTCAGCTGGGTGGATGTCGGTGGAAAACCAGATAGCTGGGGCAGAGATGTATGTAGCGTACACCAGCTGACGGATTTTTCCCCGAGAACTTTTTTTTCTAACGTGATTTGGCAGATGCTGTTGGCAGATGCCTTTGGCGGAGGCTATTGATGCATCCACTCATCATGATGTGCATGACGTTCACGGGTCTTCATAACACAAATGAAAGTATTTCACGAATTATATCGGTCGAGAGCAAATGACAGACCTAAATCTGCTATTGGCTCCCGGGCTACAAAGTTTAATCCACCCACACTGTCGTGCTTTCTTTGTATTTTGTAGATCTTCTTGTAACATTGAATATATAATTTATACAGGGTGTCTCAGGAATTCGTACTAAAAGCTTGGGAGATGATAGATATACTAAAAATAATGATGGTATTTCATATACAATTTTTTCTTTACACCCTTCGTTAACGCACTGGTTCTAAAGTTGGGACTTAAAAATGGTTTTTTATTCATAATTATTAAATGGTTGATTGGAAATTAGTAAAATTGTAACCGTTTATAATAGTTATTTGTAAAACAACTGTCACAATGGCTCGTTTTGTAGTACGAATGAAGCTTGCACAACGAACCGCGAAGCGGTGAGTCGTGCAAATCACGACTACTACAGAAAGTCATTTTGTGGCACAAGTTTTACACAATATTTTTTATAATTCGCATTTATATTTATTATATAGAATTTCATATAATCCCCGTTTTTAAACTAGGATGAGTGGTTTGAATTTAAGTTGGCAATTCTGTAGATTTGTAATTAGTCAGATCATAGATGATGTTATTCAGCACTTCTGACTTTTGACATATCATAACCGAATAATTGTGTAAACTGTAAACAAACTTTCATTCAAGCAAAAAGAGCATGATTATTTGTTTAAAAAGGAGCTTCTTCGTAAATGATCTTGCGATCTATTTATATTATATCATGAACAGAATTATTTCTGTAATACATCTTCACATAGATATCTGGTAATTTATCCCAAAAATCGAACGTTTTGTATACCTATATATTGATATCCTATACAATATAAAAATAAATAATTGACAAATCATTGATAAATAAACGTTAGCGTACTTTATTCAATAATATTTTCAATATATAAATCATTCTAATTTACCTTTAATATAATAATTTGCTAGCTAGAACAACGCAAGACCATTTTATTTATAATTTGTGTCAATGTTAAAGTCAAATGTCAAATAAAAATATAACTAAATTCAATAACCAATTGTACACTAAAAATTACTATAACAGTGTTCAAAGAGCTTTATTGTGACACTGTAAACAATGTTATAATGAAGTCTCTTTTATACGAGAATTATAAAATAGTTATTTGTAAAACAAGTGTCACAATTACTCGTTTTGTAGTACGAGTGAAGTTTGCACAACGAACCGCGAAGCGGTGAGTTGTGCAAATCACGAGTACTACAGAAAGTCATTGTGGACAAGTATTACACAATATTTTTTATAATTCGCATTTATTTAATTATTTAAATAAAATAGAATTTCATATAATCCCTGTTTTTAAACTAGAACGAGTGGTTTGAATTTAAGTTGGCAATTCTGTAGATTCCTGATTGGTCAGATCACAGATGGTTTTATTCAGCACTTCTGACTTTTGACATATTATAACCGAATAATTGTGTAAATTGTAAACAAACTTTAATTTAAGCAAAAAGAGGATGATTATTTGTTTAAAAAAGAGCTTCTTCGTAAATGATCTTGCGATCTATTTATATTATATCATGAACAGAATTATTTCTGTAATACATCTTCACATAGATATCTGGTAATTTATCCCAAAAATCGAATGTTTTGTATACCTATATATTGATCCTATACAATATAAAAATAAACAATTGACAAATCATTGATAAATAAACGTTAGCGTACTTTATTCATTAATAATTTTAATACATAAATCATTCTAATTTACCTTTAATATAATAATTTGCTAGCTAGAACAACGCTAGACCATTTTATTTATAATTTGTATCAAGGTTAAAGTCAAATGTCAAATAAAAAATATAACTACATTCAATAACCAACTGTACACTAAAAATTACTATAACAGTGTTCAAAGAGCTTCATTGTGACACTGTAAACAATGTTGTAATGAAGTCTCTTTTATACGCGAATTATAAAAACACACTTTTTGTCGTTGTAAACAAGTCTACACTATACATGTGAACTCAGGTACGGACTGAGTTCAATGGGCAATTTTTTGCTAAATATAACTTATTCAGTGTTCAAAGAGCTTCATTGTGACACTGTAAACAATGTTATAATGAAGTCTCTTTTATACGCGAATTATAAAAACACACTTTTTGTCGTTGTAAACAAGTCTACACTATACATGTGAACTCAGGTACGGACTGAGTTCAATGGGCAATTTTTTGCTAAATATAACTTATTCAGTTATAAATGCAACAATTGATTTTTTTACATGCAAATAAAGAGATTAAAATTATTTCCAGCTTTGCGAGAATTATTTTATCTACACCCTCTTTTTCGGTCTATGTTGCCTGGCCTATAAGGCACGTAGTCAAATCTGACATGCCGATCTGTTTAAAACGAAGGGTTTTCAATCAACGTGTCCTGCCTCACCTTACGTACGGAGCCGAGACTCTGACATTAACCAAAAAGTTTGAATAGAAAATCAGAGACCCAACATGCAATGGAAAGGTCAATGTTAACTTTCAGAGATCATATTACAAACGTCGAAATTCGTAGAAGAACTGGACTAATCCATACAGTACAGAAAATAACAACACTGAAGTGGAATTGGGCAGGACATGTTGCTAAAATGCAGGACAGCAGATAGACTAATCGCATTTGTTATTTATATGACAAAAATTAATTTGAATATAATCACAAATTACAAATAAAACAACGTTTAACCTGAAACGTATTTATCCGTATCATCCGTTTGCAAAACTCGTTAATATATCGATAAGGTATAGGTATGATATCAAAACAGGTAATTAAATAAAAATAAATAGGCAGAAATATATATACAGGGAGTATCTTACAGCATTATAGAGTGGCGGCCTAGATAAGAGGCTTATAGAAGTAGGGGATGCTCACCAACTAGACGGTCAGATGATATCAAACGCATCCATACAAATAAGATACATACAGGTGGCGCAAAGTAGAAAAATGTAGAAGCAATCACGGGAGGCCTATATCCAGCAGTGGACCGGTATCGGCTTAATGATGATGAGTTCGTTAACGAAATTCTATATGAAATACCACCATTAATTTTAGCCCCTCGATCATCTCCCAAGTTTTGGTATGAAATCCTGAGACACCCTGTTAAATTTTATATCTATGATTTTTATCAGTAAACAAGGACAAAACGCAAAATATTTATTTTTACGATTTAATTTATTTTAGTACTTCAATTTCTATGCGTAAAGGACGAGCTAAAATTTGGAGACATGCTGTATATCTGAGTTTGTGAGGGCAATATATTTGAAGCACATTATGCTTACATCATTCTTGAAATTATTTATATATGATAATTTGAAACTGCCAACGAATTTGATTAGCAATATGGTTAAAATTTTAAAAACAGTAAAAAAAGTTTAAACATAAAATTTAATATTTATGATACAAATCACTAGCTTTAATTATTACTGATATTGCTCCTCGATCCATTAAACATGTTTTCATTCACGTCACAACAAATTAACAAGTTGAAAACAAAATATCAAACACAAACGCATTCATTTTGTTTATCCATGCTCACTTAAACGTAGTATAATCTTTAAGTTTCTTATTTTATCTACTTTCGTGACTCCAAGTACTCTTCTTACGTACTTCATCTATATTGCTTGAATCTTACTTTGTTGTCTTTTGTTTAATATCCAAGATTCAGATTGTTAAGATTGGTTCTTACATTATTTTAAAGACTTTTAACGTGGATTAATTTCTGTTTTGTTAATAAAGGAATAGAGTTTCATCGTTTTCTCAATTCTCTTCTTTATTTCAGCTTCTTGAGTTGCTGTTTCCTGTCTCGTTGATTTTACTGTTATTAATTTTATTGGAATGTTTCGCTTGTTCTATTTCGGTACTATCTACTTCTATTTTTATTGTACTATCATTACTTTTGTTTTATTTTTATTCATTGTGAAACCGATTTCATGAAACGAAAGTTGCTCGTACCAAACAGATAATATTTCGTAGGGCAGTGCATACTGCGTTTCATGAAACTGCAGTTTAATCGATTTCGTGAAACCGGGTTTTAAAAAACTCGAAAAAACGGTTTCCTGTAGCTCCAGTTTCACGTTTCATGTCGTTATTTTCGCATAATTATGATAGGCACTCATTATTATTATTAAAAAGGTCTTTATTAAAATATTTTGTTTCCCAAATATTACAGATAGCATAAAGAAATGTAAGTGCCAGTGGTCTGGCTTTCTTCATGCTGTCGGCGTACGTCATGAATGAAGTTTTAAGGCTCCTTGCGGTAGCAGCATTATCCAAAAATTTTTGTTCATTTAACTAACTTTGTCCCCGGTGTAGATATGGTTCCTAGAATCTTTCGGCTGAGTTTTCCCGGAAAAGCAGCTGAAAAACAGGGTCTCAATAATTGACAGGGGGTTGTTTAGATTTGGAGAGGCAACGTGTCAGACGTTTAGTTTAATTAGTTAAATGTTTGGGTAAGTAGGGGGTAGTCAGGGGGTAGTAGCGGCTTTGAGAGCATTTCGAAGATCAATTGGCAGACAATTGTTGTAAAAATTTGTAGACATTTTAGTGATGAAGTCTTTAATAGTGGGCGTTTCGGCTTTGTCATGCAACTAGGAATTTCTGGGAAGTTTTGGCTAAGTTGTATTATGTTTTATTGCCATTCTTAGACACATGTTTTGTATCATCTGCAAAGAATGAAAGTTGTGTTTTGTTCCTGTGCAATAAACTGGGGCTGAATATGTTAATATGGGTCTAATGATGTGTTTGTAAATAAGTAGTTTATTGTGAGTTGACTGTGTTTACAGTGAGAGGGTAAAGTTTGCTCATTGCAATCTTGGCCTTGTGTATCTGGTTATTTATATGGGCGTTAGCATTTGTGTTACCTTGAATTGTATAACCTGGATAGTTTAGGGTGTTGCTCGGGGAAATAAAGTGTACATTTACACAAAGTTGGGATTACAATGAGCTGTCTTTCCTAGCAATCTTCCTGAGTAATAAATACTCTGTTTTGGAGGCATTTATGTTTAGTTTCTGATTGTTAAAATAGGGTAGTATTTGTGTATTTATATGTGTTTGTATGATATTAAGTGCGGTGTCTGGGTTCTTTGCAGTTGCTACAAAACACGTGTCGTCGGCGTACATAGCAGTTAATAGGTTCGGGGAAGTTGGGAGATCCTGGATAAATGGAGAATAAAGCAAAGGTGAAAACACTGAGCCTTGCGGGACTCCCGCCTGGATTGGGTAGGATACAGCAAGATGCACATTTATTTTTATGAAAAATGGCCCATTTGTAACATAATAATTGAATAATCCTATTAAATAGTTAGGAATTTTTAGTTGTATCAGTTTATATATTAGTACCTCGAGCCATACGGAATCGAAGGCCTTTTGTACATCGATCGCGACCATTATGGCTTTGTTTTTCTCCCGAAAACCTTGCCTTATGTAATTTATCACTCTAATAGTTTGCGCTATGGTACTGTGACCACTTCGGAAACCGTATTGCTCGGGGGGTAGATAATGATTTATGTTTGTCAGTGAACGATTGCATTCGATTAAGAATGATTTTATCGATCACCTTTGCAATATTATTTAATAATGAAATTGGTCGATAGCTATCTACATAAAGTTTATGATGTATGTCAGTTGCACAATAGCTTTTTTTGGTAGGTTCTTAATCAAGATATTGGGAATGCCATCGTGACCTGGGACAATTGTTGAATGGTGTTGTGTATTTCTGTGTAAGACGCTAGGTTTTCTGTGTTCATTGTTTGTAGTGACTGTAAGTGTTGTTTAACTTTATGGGAAATGTGTTGGTGTGTGGTGAGTTGTTTATGAAGTTGTTCTGAAAGTACTCTCCGAAATTCTGCGCTATTTCTGTCATATCAATGAATGTATGACCATTATTTTCTATTTTGGATATTTCCTTGTGTGGATTTTTGAAATATTTGTCAATTCTCCAGAGAGAGTTGTCCTCTGGCTTCAGTTTAGTTAGGAAGATCGTCCAGTTGTAGTTTTTGTAGTCCTAGATAAGGGAGTTTATTGTGTTCTGGTAATATTTTAGTAAGGATCGATCTTCTTCACTTCTGGTTTGTTGCCATCTTTTTCTTATCCTGTTTTTGTCATGAATAAGGGTAATGATGTAGTCGGGAAGGGTGTTATGAGGGGAGTTAGGTTTTAGGGTGGTTGTGTTTTTCTGGCTGTAATAATTATGTCCTGAAGGTTTTTGATTGTTTTAGTGAGGTGTTCTATGTTTTCTATTTTATCTGAGATGTTAATGTTACTGTTTATGTATTTTCTGTAGTTTAACCAACTAGTGGTGGTGTAATCATATATTTGTATTTTAGGGTGTTGTATGGTGTGTGGGAGTTTTAGGTGGATTAGGACAGGGTCATCATCGGAGTTGTTAAGGTCTTTCAATGTTTTCATTTTCGAGATATTGTTTATGTTTTTTCCTACTGCGATATCAATCGTGCGGGGGGCGTGGTTTGAGAAGGGAAAGTGGGTGGGGTCACCGGTGTTGAAAATATTACAATCAGAATTGTCACAGAATTTCAGGAAAGTACTTCCGTTTACGTTAGGGTGGTGTACGAGTTTATCCCATTGAGGGTGTCTGCAGTTTAAATCCCCTACCATTAAAACTTTATTGTGCGAATTCATAATGTTGTGAAAATCTACCTCTCTAAGTTTGTTAGTAGGAGGGTTATAAGCACCTACGATTTTAATTTTATTGTTAAACAGTATAGCGATATGCTCAATAGAAGAATTGTTTTGTTGCAAGAGCTTGAAATTTATGCTTTTTTTCATTAGTAGAGCGATACCGCCACCAGAGGCGTCGATGGGGCGGTCTTGTCTGAAGAGACGATATTCTGAGTATTTGAAATTGACGACTTTATTTGGTTTTAGGAGTCTCTATTAGAAAGAAAATGCCTGGTTTTGGATTTTGAGAAAATTACGAATTAGATGAAGTTTATTAAAAACTCCTTGAATATTACAGAAAATGATTTTAAGATTATATCGTTTTTGAGAACCTGTTTTACCACCTACCTGTCTAGATGTCATAGTTATCTATGCCGGCAACAAAGTTGTTGTAGATTTGGAATTGTTCCATCTTGTTGGTGGCCATCTCCTGTATTAGGTCTGCCAATGCTTGGGGGAGTTCATCCAGGTTGACTAGGCTATGGAGTTCTTTGAACATATTGTTGATTTCAGCAAATTTTGTGATATCGTTGGATGTTGTGTTTGACTGAGCTTTTTGTTGCGTGGAAAGAGGGGTATTTTGTGGAGGTAGTTTTGAGGGAAGACTCGAGAAATCGGATTGACTGGTTGGGGGGGTGTTTGATCCAGGGATTTACTGTTGGGATAGGGGCTGGGACGTATTTTGTGGGGGCAACTTTAGTTTTGTTGATTATTGCCCTTTTCTCTTCCAACCACACTCTTCTTTTGATATACTCTGGGCATACTTCTGCGTTGGCGGGGTGGTCACCATCGCAGTTCGCGCATTTGGCAGGTTTCGTGCGCTCTTTCGTGCACTCCGGGGTGATGTGAGGTCCTGCGCACTTTAAACATCTCGGAGTTCTTCCACAGTTGGCCGTCGCGTGTCCCCACAATTGGCAGATGTGGCATTGTATGATGGGCTTGCTTTGTCTACGATGCTCCCATTGAACCCTTGTATTTTCGATAACTCTGGCATTTTTATTCAAATAGTCCAGAGTTATCTTAGAATCAGTTACCACAAGGTACAGAGGTACTCATTCTATAAACGTCTTTAGTTGGAATTTTATATATTTTTTCCATCTCCTCTTTGGTGTCACTAATTTGGAGTCCTTCGGCAAACCCCCTGAGGACAAAAGCGTGAGTTTTGTCTTCACACGCCTTGAGTATGTATGATGGTTAAATTTTTCTTTACGAAGTGTGTTTTTCAATTTCTCAAAGTCTTCGACTGATTTGGTATATACAATCGAAGAATTGTTTGTATATTTGATTTCGAAATTGCTTTTGATCACGTCCTTCAGGCGGTTGACCATGTCCCTGTGCGCCGCTACATTGCCATCTATTATAATAGGGGGACACGTTGCGTTTTTGTTGCTGTTTGTCGTTTTGGGGTTTTCCTTCTTTCTCTTCGTATTTTGTGTTATGTCAATTTCGTCTTCTGAGGATGAGGCGGCATTTGTAAATTTTCTGAACCTTTTTTTTCTTTTTCGGTGGTTTGTCTTGTCTCTTCGTCTGACGTGTCCGACAGTGAGTCGAATTTGTTGGAGACCTCTACTGTTGATAATTTTTTATTGTGCTTTATAATGTTATTAAATGACGTATAGGGTTTGGGTTTTAAAAATTCCGGGGGTGTAATTTCCATATGATCATCATTTGGGATAATGGACATCGAGTTAACATCCTCTGGCACTGATGTGGGTGTCTTAGTTTTTTTCATGTTCATCTGGCGACCTGCGATTTTGTTGTTTTTGGTTACAGTATTTTCGTACTGTGATTTAAATTGGGCTCCTCTGTCTCTTGGACCCATGATTTGTTCTCCGGTATATGAATTTCGGCTGAAATTATAATTTCGTCTTCAGAATATTTTGATTGAGAGTGGGGACCAATAGTGTCTTCCTCCATTGGAGGGTTATTTTTGCTATGATTTTTGGGGTGCTCGGGGGTTGATGTATTTTCCAGATTATTCCCTCTGCAGATGGGAATTGATAAAGAAGGACTTATTTGTGAGAGGCCCTCTTTATTGTTCTCGTCTGATTTGGTAATAGAATTGTCTTGAATCTGTTTGTTGTCACTTTTTTGTTTGTCCTATACACTTTTTCTCTAATCTTATACCCTTTTTGGTAATTCTAGACACTTATTTTCTCATTCGTTACTCTTTTCTTTTGTGATGTTATGAGTATGTGTGTTAGAAATATCAAGTGCTTTCGATAATAAGTTTATATCGATATTATCGAGACACTTTTTCAAAAAGTTGAAATGTTTAGATGTAGACGGGGATTTGGGTGGATTTAGAGTACTGGTTTCTTTCTTAGAAGTATCTTCGTCGATATAAACTAATTTAAAATAATTTTTATTTTTTAGTTCTCTTTAGTTTGAAAGTATTATCAGGTGAATGACCTGGGTCACCGTTGCTTTCGGTTTCCCAGTCACTTTTTCTGGCGTTGACGTTTTTTTTGTTGGTGGAAAGTTTATACCGTCTTATCGGTTTTTTTTGTACTTTGACTTTGGACGTACCTTTGTGTCTGGAAGATCTGGGAGATGTTTTGACGGAAACTACTGGTTTATTAACACGCACAATATTGTTTATTAAGAGGTTTTCACTTTTAAAAATATCGGGTTTGTTTGCATTGAGTTTTTGTATTTTTTCTCTGAGTCGTCGGGTGTACGTCGGGTGGTAAAGGGAATGGTTCCCGTGGTAGGCGCAGACGGTATGATGAAACCAATGAGGACACTCGATTGCTTTCTATGAAAAACACTTCAAAATGTATAGATATAAGATAAATAACGGTTTAATTCACTAAAAATTCAGAAGCAAAACTTTTAACTATATGACATAAAAGTACGCATGAGAGAATGATGATAGGCACTTGTTTCCAAGCGATGTTGGCTGAAGCTGTCGAAAACTCCCAGTGCGTGTGCCATCGGCTGCTGTCACAAGTTGGTGTCCTTCTTCGTTATTTGTGGACCAACTAATGCCGCCAAACATTCAAAAAGTGGTTTTGACATTCTAAAACATCTTTAAATTTGATAAGATCACTACTGATCTTTTCAGCTACAACAAGAGTACGGTGTTGTCGATCCCTGATCTTCGTATGAATCCAGTATTTTCGTTTTGTCTTCTTTCATAGCAACCACGACAAAACAAAACTACGTCGCCATCAGAATTCATCATGAAACTGATAGGAAACCGTTCATCAGATCTGCATGTACTTATGTAACTGTTTTAATTTTTATAAACATGTTTCATTAAACGAGTTTGTCCAGTGTGCACGGCGCCTAAGTATGCAAACATCATAATAAAACATTTTTACTAGACTCAAACATAGTAAAAAAATCACGCAATTTTTGTCTCAGTAACCGATCAATATATGTGACCAAATTAATTACTCAATATTTGATTGCATTATTTTTTTTTGCAGAAATATGATTCAGTTGAAGATATTTACGACGTGTCTTCTGTTGGCGGTGGTACTTGGACAAGAAAACTACAGCCCTCAAAACAATTACAATAATCCTCCGAATAACTACAATAACCCATCAAATAACTACAATAACCCCTCAAATAACTACAATAATCCCTCAAATAACTATAATAACCCCCAAAATAACTACAATAATCCCCCCAACAACAACAACAATAACCCCCCAAACAACTACAATAACCCCCAAAATAACTATAACAATCCACAAAACAATTTCAATAATCCCTCCGATAATTATAATCCTGAAACTAATGGCAATCAGAACCCGAACAATTTCAACAGGAATAACTACAACATACAACAAACTGATCAAGGAGATTGTTGTGAAGACTATTGTTATGTTGACGATCACGAACCATATCTCCATTTTGGCACGAAAACAGCCTACGAGAATTTGAATAGGAGAGTTAATAGTAACCAACACATTATACCAGGTAAATAAATAATTTATCTAATACGAATGACATCAATATTTATTATTCTTTATCGTTATAAATGGATATACTTCATATGAATTTCATCTTAAACTACATGTTTATTACATGGTTAGGCTAATTATTTGTTAAAAGATTCATTTTGCCTAGACGTCCAACAATTTTGAAAATTATGTAATAAAAAAATCATTCATTAATACATAAAAATTTTATATCCTTTTCTGGACTAGATGAAACTCTTAATTTTCTCATATTTCAACTTTTCGTGAGTGTAATTAGTTGTTAAAATGATTAAGTCAAGATCATTGAAAATTCACAACGCATTCAAGAGAAATCTACTAAAGGCTAGTTCACATTAGCGCGTTTTGATCTCTGAGACGTGTCTCAGGTTGTCTACATCGACAAGTCTACAGAGTAAGCTTTAATTATGGAACGCCTCAATAATCTCGGAAACAGCTTCTACGATTTTCATAAATTTTGCTTTGTAAGCATTTTGTAATATGACCGATATTATGGTGGTATTTTCATTGTCAGAATTTTCGTATTTCTGGAAATATACAAAACCTGTCAGTATTCAGGATTCAAAGATATGATTACCAAAGAGATAAGAAGAATTGAGCAGTCAGGGATGATATAAAATGTATTGGAAAGTTTAAAAATCACAAATCCTTTTCTCTTCGTCGGGTTGTGTAACCATACTTTGTCCCCTTCTTTAAAACCGCCTTCTGTCGCTGGCAACTTGAAGATTTGTTCGAACTAATTCATGAATATCGTCCAGCCTTCTTCTCAATTGGATCACGTAGTCTTCGCCTGCTAGATCTTCTCCAGGCCGACAGCCAAATTCCAGGTCACAAGGAAGCCTCATTTCACGTCCAAACAGGATTTTCGCCGGTGTTTCACCCGTGGACTCATTGACGGCAGATCGATAAGCCAATGCGAATAGCGAAGTATACTGGTCCCAATCTCTCTGATGGCTGGATACTACTTTGGACAGGTATTTTCCAATAGTCCTGTTCCTTCTTTCGACCATTCCATCTGACTGTAGATGTAATGCTGGTCTTCTTCATTTCCAGCTTCTCGCAAATCTCCTGGAATAGATGACTTTCGAAATTTCTTCCCTGGTCGCTGTGGGCTTCCAAGGGCACTCCATATCGGCTGATAAATTCTTTCACCAATACATCCGCAACAGCTGTGGCCTCTTGCTTCGGGATAGCGTAAATTTCCACTCACTTTGTGAAATAATCCATTGCAACCAGTATGTATTTGCTACCATTTTCTGTCGTCGGAAATGGTCCAGCGATATCTGAAGCAATCCTTTCGAAAGGGCTTCCAATATTGTTCTGATTCATAGGTGCCTTTCTCTTGCGATGTGGTCCATTACTCGTAGCACAAGTCGTACATTTCTTACACCAGTCCTTCACATCGTCGGAGCTCTTCATCCAATAAAACCTTTCACGGACTCGCTGAAGGGTTTTCTTCACTCCCAGATGACCTCCCGATGGACTGTCGTGCAACTTCTTCAGTACCTCAGCTACTCTCGTTCTCGAGATAACTAGCTGTCTCCTCATCTCGGAACCATCATCGTTTTCAAGGACTCTCTTCAACAGCCATTCTTCCAGGACAAGGGAGTCCCACAGAGCCCAATACGCCTTGAGTTTCGGTGAAAACTTTGACACTTCTTGCCAGGTAGGTCGCCGATTTTCTTTCTTCCATTGCCGGATCATCTTCAGGTGAGGATCATTCTCCTGATCTTCTCTGATCCTGGTGGGTGACCATTCCTCGTTGACTACTGTAAATCTTGAAACTGCAACCTCCTTAGATTTCGACTTGTTGCATTGTGAATAGTCTACAGGGTATGACCGTCTAGGCAAAGAGTTGGCTTTTCGGTGATTCACATCAGCTGGATGTTCACTCCTGTCTGATTTCCCCTGTGACTGGAGTTCTTGAGTTACAGGAATCTTGGGGCGCTTAGACGGACTGCGTACGTGCTCTAGCTCGCCACACTTCCGGCATTTGATCTTCTTGGGCATCTTGTCTGCCATACCTTTAAACAAGTTGACGATCTGGTCAAGTTTGTCATCGTCATCTTCTTCCTGCATGGTCCTACCTTTGTTGTACCGCGAGCTTTTCTTGGCTACTTTGCATTTAAGAGGTTCTTGGTTTGCAGGAGTCGTAAGACGCTTACACGAACTGATGCGTTCATGCTCTATCTCGCCACAATTACAGCACCTGATCTCCTTCGACTTCACGTCTACCATATCTTTCAACAGGTTGACGATCTGGTCAAGTCTGTCATTGTCACTTTTTTCCTGCTTGGTCCTACCTTTGCTGTATCCCAAAGCCATCGTGGCTGCTTCATATTCAAGAGCAGCAGTCAATGCATCGACCAATGTTTTAGGATGGGCTAATCGAAGCGTCTTCTCCATATCGTGGTCACATAAGCCGTCAATAAAGGCCTGGATGCCTAAACATTCCATCATGTTGTCTGGTGCTCATGGATAATCAAATCGAACTAGTCGGGCAATATCCCTTTCATACTCTTGAAGGGTTTCGTCACGTTTCCGCCTTCGGTTCTTCAGCTGGAATCTGTACAAATGTTCCAAATGTTCGTGACCGTATCGCATATCCAGCTTTTTTTTCAGCTGCTCAAAGTCATCCGTTTCTTCAAGAGGTATCGTCTGAAGTACATCTAAGGTATCTCCCCGAAACGCGATGGTTAAGATTACTGCCTTCTCCCTATCGGACCAATTATTCACTCTAGCGGCTGCTTCAAATTGTTTCACATAATTGGTCCACGATGTCTTTCTATCGAACGTTGGGGCCTTGACTCGGGTAAAACTGCCAATGTCTTCAAACTTCAAAGGTAGTGTTTCTGGCTAGCAAGGTTTCGTTTGCTCGGTCTTCTTTTCTTCCTCTGGCGTGTCTTGAGTCCTTATATCTGTCATCTTGTTTTCTAACTCCATGATTTTTTCGTCAATCGTTGTCATCTTATTCTCAATCTTCTCGTCCATCGTTGTCATATTATTCTCAATCTTCTCGTCCATCGTTGTCATCTTATTCTCAATCTTCTCGTCCATCGTTGTAATCTTATTCTTGATTTCAGATTTTAGAGACGAAACTTCATTTTCAACGTCAGTGGCAATGTCGTTTTTCATTAATAAGATATCAGCAGATATATAGTTCTTCAAAGTAGAAATATCGCTCTTTATAGTTGAAATCTTCTCGTCCATGTTCTCTTCCATGGCAGAAATCTTCTCGTCCATGTTCTCTTCCTTGGTAGAAATCTTATCGTCCACGTTAGCAGAAATATTAGCCGAAATGTCGTTCTTCATAGCAGTAATGTCGTTCTTCATAGCAGTAATGTCGTTCTTCATATTCGTTGAAATTTTCTCATCCATAGCAGAAATATCGTTCTTCATAGCAGAAATCTTCTCGTCCATGTTAGCAGAAATTGACAAGATTAAGGTGGAAGCCTCGTCATTAAATAAAACTGTTTCTGGATCAAAGCCGTCATTTTCCAGCGCCACTTTAAGTCTTTCTACTAATTCACTTTTCTCACCGGACGTTTCTAACTCACGATCTTTCAATTCTGCTCTTAATTCCGCCACTTTCAGATCACATAGTCTCTTGGCCATTTTTACGTAGCAATTTATTTATATTACCCCACACCTGACACCAATGTAATGTTTTTCTAGTTTATTTAAACAGTAAACGGGTGGGATAAACTTTAAACACTGGGCGGGTTCACTTATTTAATTCATTTGAACACTAAACTACTCACTCACACTTAATTTATATACACAGTATATTCACTTAAACTCATTTATATAAACAGTTCACTAATTTATATTCACATATTTACTTGTTTATCTCACGATGTCTCTCTGTCAACTCCCCTCAACTCTTCTTGATCGGTCCCTTATATATTAATGCCTTTTCACGATAAGACTGGTCACAAAAACAATGTAGATAAGATAGTAACTATTCGTAAACATTTCTAGGAAACCCTGCGCGTCCGCGATAATTTTAACTTTCATACCTGACTTAGACAGAGTCGGATTTAGGGACTATACCAGTGTGCTGTTTCGTAACAGTTATTTAGGCGGCACTCATTTTACTCTTGAGACATACCATTCTTTGCAATATCTTTCTAAACTTTCGAATCCCTCAGGTTGCTTAGCACGTCTTTCTCCTAGGCTCTCCCAGTTTGATTTTGAAATCAAACACAGAAAAGAAACCACTATGGTGGTCAGTGATACTTTATCTCGTTCTCTCTCTGAAATTTCTGTTATTGACATACGTACCTTCAAACCAGATGCGTGGTATACTTCTATGATTCAGAAGGTTTCGAATAATGCCAATTTATATCCCACATTTAAGATTCACAATATGTTTTGTACAAACATATTTTTTCGTCTAATCCAATCTCTAGTAACTTATCTAATTGGAAAATTGTTGTTCCTACAGCCATATCAGACATATCAAGGCTATTTCATGACAATGAATTAAGTGCTCATTTAGACATATCTAAAACTATTTCTCGTATCTCTGAAATTTATTATTGGCCAAAAGTTAGAAGTTCTGTATCTCGCTACGTTAATAAATGTTCTGTTTGTTGTTCATGTAAAACCCAAAACCTACCTAAGGCTAGTGTTATTGGTCAATACAAAGATAATAATTTACCTTGGCACTTCTTCCCTTTTTAAGAATCTAATGTCGCAGTACAAAGTGCAAATTTTTTCATATAATGCTCGTTATCCTCCTCAAGCATATCACACAGAACGAAAAATAAGACAATTGGTACACTAAGGTGTTATATTCATGAAAATTCGTCTCATAATAACTGGGACACTTCGTTACATAAGGTTGCACAAGCAATTAGAACCGCAAAACATGACGTTACGGGTTATTCCTCAGCTTATCTAACTTTTGCTCGAAACGTTCCGTTAAGTGGAGATTTTTACGGTGTAATATCTGAAAACGCGAATAACATTATTAACACTGGTGAAAAATTACAATTGATTAATGATGTTCAAACACTTCCTAAACTTTTTGTTGAAGTCCGTAAAAAGTTTAGAAACGCATATGAGAAAAATGTGAAACACTACACATTACAGGTTGTGGAAAAAGAATTATGTGCTTTCATCAACATCTAACATCTAATTTTGCATAAGTGTTTTTAAATGAAACTCAAGGTCTCTAGTTAATTCCACAATATAATACAAGTTATTGAAAATTCTAAATTTTTTAGAATTTTCAATAACTTGTATTATATTGTGGAATTAACTAGAGACCTTGAGTTTCATTTAAAAACACTAATATGAGCATATTCCACGAAGTAAGGGTCGAGACAGTCAATTTCTAATTTTGCAGCTAAATTTGCTCCTTGTATTGTCAACAAAGTGATCTCTAAGTTGGTGTATAATTTAAAAGACATTTCCGGTAATGATTTAGGTAACTGGCATGTTACAGATTTAAAAAAATCAATTCATTGACGTAGATGAAAATCTTCCTGATGATGAGTTTTCTGATCAACATTCTGTTGACATAATTATAATTTGCGAATCAGATCTTATAGTGATTCTGATTAGTTTGATAATTTATCTAGTATTTTTATATAGTTTGTTTGGATTAAAATTTCTTGACGTGACTATTCTTTTTATCTTAATTTTTATTTAATATCAAAATATATCGTGAGCATTTTATACTTTTTGTTGTCAACAATTGTGTTAGGTCCCAAATACATTTTGTCTCTTTATCTAGTAGAATTTGCTTTTCTACTATCGTATTGGTACCTCTATACACCATCTTTTGTGTTTATCTTTACCTTTGTGCAAAAGCACTAATATCTTTATTTTTCGTATGCCTTATGTTCTCTTTTGATGTTGTATCTAGAGTATAATACAATTAATGTATTATATTTGTGTTTTTTTATCGTATCTCTTTTTTGTTTTTGGGTTTTCAAAACGCCAAAAATTTTTCCGTCAATGCTCTGAGAATTTCTTGCATAATGCACCTTTAAAAATCAGTTTAGTTTGGAACGACCTCTATGCTTAAATATTTTCTGGAATTTCTTGCTTTAGGCAAATTTTAAATTCAGTTAATTTTGAGTAGTCCCTTATCTCTTTTGTTTTGTGTACTAAGAAATTATATTTTAATTGCTTGGTAGCGTTTCCGTTCTCAGTATACGCTTGATTTTTATCGTCCCTGTATGTTGATATGAGTAAAACACGTCCTTTTTGTTACATGACAATTTATGGATTATTTTGGAGTACTGATACATACTGTAGTACGAGTGAGGGTTAAAACAATTTATTTCTACTAAACTACAAACAATTCAACGAACTAAACAACAACTAGAAAGGATATTTACATTGAGAAATATTTTTTGAAATCTTTCCAAACGTCACCTATTTCGCCCTTTTCAAAATTCCCCAGCCATACCCTCCCTATTTCTTGTCAGTCCTCCTCTTTATGTCTGGTTCTCTATTCTAGGTTATGTCGCTGTCATATTAATAGTCCGAGGCCTGTTACTATGTAGCTATTCCGTTACACTGCCCCTTCCTTAGATGCATTACTCCTGAAATGCCTTTACCATCTTCGGATTTGTGGCTGTAACGGCAGTTGGTTCCGTTCCGTAGACCTTCATGAAGTCTTCGAACTTGGAATGCTCTTCACCCAGTAGTTGTTGTACTTGCACACCTTCATCGTGGTCTCCGGCATATGATGCTAGCCGATCAGATTGGACTACAATCGATAAATAACATCACTGATCTTCTTTTTGATGACATATGGACCCTCCCAGTTCTTCTGTAATTTTGGACATAACCCTCGTCTTATTCGTGGATTGTAAAGCCAGACGAGATCACCTTCGTTGTAGCACGATTCTTCGGCTCGGTTGTCGTAGTACTTCTTCATTCGGTTGCTGGCTAATTGCAGGTTAGTACGAACCAGTTTATGGGTATCTTCCATCTTCCTCCGGAGATTGGATACATAATCTTCTCCGGCGATATCTTCACCAGGCTTGCAACCAAACACCAGGTTACATGGAAGTTTTATTTCTCGACCGAAAAGGACTTTCGTCGGTGTCTGCCCTGAAGACTCATTCACAGCTGATCGGTATACCATCAAGAAGAATAGAATATGTTCGTCCCCGTCCTGCTGATGATAAGAGACGACCTTCGACAAATGCTATTATTTTTTTGTAGATGAGGAATGTAGTTATTTTCTTGTCTTATCGTTGAGATGTTAGCATTTCTTATATTAGTTAAGGTTACCCCTCTAATTTTTTTGGCGTTTAGCGTCTCATATTTTGGTATAGGCTACCCCTCTAATTTACTTTTTTTGGATATATTAGAATCTCTGTACGGTACCAATAACTGATATCGTTTAATTTTTGATAATTTTTTTTTGCTAATAGGAATGAGCTCCTATTATAATTGCTTACTGCATCTTTACTTTGGTTTACCCACAAAAAAACTTTTGAGTTATTTTTACGTTTTTCATCAAGAACAACACGAAAAAATGGTTTTTAGAATAAAAATGCTGTGTGTATGTCGTCGTCGTCGTTGTCGTCGGCCACTTTTCGTTACATGTCTTGTTAGCACGATACAGCTTCCGGAGTGCAACTAATCATCGATTTTATGATTGAATATTGTTCAGGACATCTCACAGAAGAACCCTATTGATTTTAGCTATGGTACTTGAGGTACGACATTTTTGTCATTTTATAAGAAATTTCAGTTTGTTAGGACGATACAGCCTCCGGAGGGCAAAAAGTCACCAATTTTATGATTGAATATTATTCAAAACATCTCACAGATGAACCCTATTGATTTTAAGCTCACCACAGCCAGTACAACAGGTGCTATAGTACTTTGAGTACGATGTTTTTGTCATTTTTGGAGAAATTTCAGTTTGTTAGCACGATACAGCCTCTGGAGTATATACATGGCCAATTTTATGATTGGACACTATTCAAGGCGTCTCAAAGATGAACCCTATTGAGATTCAGCTCACTAAAGCCAGTACAACGAGTGCTATGGTACTTGAGGTATCAAATTTTTCTCATTTTCAGTTTGTTAGCATGATACAGGCTCCAGCGTGTATACAAGTGATCCATTTTATGATTGCATATTGTTCAGGAGGTCTTATAGATGAACCTAATTGATTTTTAGCTCACCAGAACTAGTGCAACGGGTGCTATGGTACATTTTTGTTCATTTTGGAGAAATTTCAGGTTTAGTACGATCCAGCCTCCGGAGTGTATACAAGTGGCCAATTTCATAATTGGATATTTTTCAAGGTGTCTCACAGACGTACCCCATTGATTTTCAGCTGACTATAGCGAGTACAGCGGGTCCTATAAATCCATATATAGTGCATTTTTGGTTACTTTTGGAGAAATTTCTGTTTGTTAACACGATACATCCCCGGAAGTGTATACAAGTGACAATTTTATGATAGAATATTAATCAGGGCATCTCATAGATGCGGAAAAGTTAGTTTTAATCTTTAAACCGTTTATTTTGAACATAATTACATTTCATCTGCAATTGTTATTATTGCTAATAGGTATTCAAAATGAAATAGAAGTCTTGAATTAGAAAGCAACAATTCTTGGACATTCATTGAATACGTTCCTTTCTTCTCATTATTTTTCTTTTCAATATCCTTATCTTCTTTTCATTTATAATTTGTTTTCTTGAATCTGTAAGTAGTACTACATCTTCTTTCTGATCACCACATTTTCTGTTGTTTTGGCTACTTTTTCTTTGTAGGCAATTTAGGTTTCCAAAAAAAGTAATTCTTCGAATTTCTTTTTTCTCCGAGGAGAGGGGGTGTAATATGTCATCGCGACATGTTTCAATTTTTCATTAGATATTTAAAAGCGTTACTTATTGTTCAGCTACTCCCACCTCCAATTCAAAATTATTTTACTTCGTTATTTTAATATCACGTCGAATGACCGTTTTTACATTCGCAAGGTTTCTATTAAATGACAAATCTGAATCGAGCGGTATCTTTTTCGTTAAACATCCTTCACTAGGAAGTAAATTTATTCAATCGACAATTACATTTTGTGGGTGGTGATATCCTGTAGCCCGTAAGTGGATCTCTGCAGCCGATAAAGAACTAGACAATCACCCAGGGTCCAGAGACCAGGCCAGTCTACTCAAGATCCCGCTGCTATCGCTGAGAGCTGTATATTCCGATTTTCTCCAAGATAAGTCCTTAAACTTATTTTCGATAGATATAATCTTGAGTTAGACATTTTTATTGTTAAACTGATTTTTGTTCGTGTCATACTGTGAATACATGGTTGATGTGAATTTGTTTTTGTATAAAAATAAATCCATTTTTCCAGAAATTTTTGTTATTGATTTACCTTATCCCAATTGAGGTAATAAAAAATAGTGTAACTAAGGCCGAATTCTCAACCTGTGCGGAGTCCCAAGGTCGGGTGAATTTCACGTGACAATACAGGGTGATCTATTTGAAATAACAAAGTTTATTATATTTTCAGAAAAACGAAAGATCTGACAACAATGTAAATACGACCATAATATCGGCCATATTACAAAACCCGTACAAACCAAAGTTTATAAAAAATTTTCAAGCCGTTTCAGAGATAATTAAAAGGTTCCATACTTAAAACTCACTCTGTATAAACCAATCCCCATCTACGGACCAAAAATCGCAGGTCTAAAGTATCTCGAGCGGAATGGGAGACCACATTAAACATTTGTGCAACATTTTAACAGTGTGGACATCACTTTGCGTCTAGAGGAGAGACGCTAACTAGAATCTGAATAAAATGTTATTCATTCATTTTGGTTTCTGTTACAGAGTGTAAACCGGTGAAATTCTGGAGTATCAACCGACATGGCACAACATTTCCCGACGCAGATACAATCAGAATGATGCGAAACATTAATAAACTTCACGAAGACATTATACGAAATCATGAGCAAAGAAGAACTTATCCTGACAAAGGCAGATTGTGTCCAAGCGATTATGATTTGTTTAAACGGTAAATAGTTTTTATTAGTAATAAATCTGCTATTCTGGCCAAAGAACACAATGCTTCTACAGCCTCTACAAAGAATATCGAAGTCCCACCGTTATCCACGCTGGGACAAGAATAATTTTTAATTTATATAATTTATGAAGATCATTTTTGATATCAAATGCAGCTGATATATGAATATATCAATTGCAGTATATAAATCTGATATATAATTAACGACCATTAACAACGCTGCTTTCTTTTTTAAAAGCCCTTGCAGGAGTGGTTTGGCTGACGATAGAATTAGAACTTGATATTTCCATTTAAGATATGAGCTTTAACCTAACCATTATCTATATAAAACGGAAAACAAGCATCAATCATTTATGTTTGGTGCATTATTTTTCTTACATATTCTTTTTATAACGAATAATTATTATTTTATCTAAAAACTGCCGAAATTGATGGTAATGGAGAGTCGGGAGGAAGGCGAGGACTATCTGACGGAAACAGGAAATTATCTAGGAAAGCGAGGTAGATTGTAAGGGGAGTCGTAAAGGCACTGCAGCCAATCAAACACTTCGACCTATAAGATCTTTTGTCTATCACCCTAAATCTATTCAAGACCCGGGATTCTCAGAAGGCGTTAGGAAGGCCCATCCTAGGAACTTCAGCCTTTTGCAGAAAAGTGCTGGACATTCGCGAAGCAAATGTTCTGCAGTTTCTCGTAGTATCGGCAACATTCACTCTCTGATTTGCCCATTTTTTTTGTTGGCAGTGTGGAGTCTTGTTACCAAGTTCTAATCTTTCTTGTATAACTCGTGAAGCTGTTTCGCTTTCCTTGGCGAAATTCTCACCAGCCTTTTCGCTTGTCTTTGCCCTGGCACTTTGTTCCAGTGAGATTTCATTAGCTCGTTTTCCCAGTATCGAAACTCTTCTTTCAGGTGGGCTTCAAAAAGTCCACAGAAGGGTTCCGGGCCAAAGAATTCTGAGTTTACTCCTTCTTTTGCAAGGCTGCCTGCTTCCTCATTGCCTCTGTGGTTGTTGCCAGTTGTCTTAGGGATTGTTTACAGTCCCAAGATAGCTTAGACTCGCAAGTGTATGACTTTAGAGCTTTCAATGCTGCCTGGCTATCTGATAGTATATATATTTCTGCCTCATGGGTGTCCCTTTTCAGGCACTCTATTTCTATAGCATGTGCTTCTGCTTGATATATGGTTGAGGCTCTACCAAGGGGTTTTGACAACCGGAAACTAGGCCCGATCACGCCCACTCCAGCCCTTCCATCCATCTTGGATCCATCATTGTACCAAACTGATGCATTCCTTCCCAGCTGAGGTCCATTCTCTGTGCAAATTTGGTGGTTGTTTATGACCACTTCAAACTGTCTTCCAAAGTTATACTTAACTGGGATAGTATTTGTCGGTTTAGACATTGCTTCTAGGTAAATGTGTTCCAAAATCATTAGGTGTCTGATTGTGTGCGTCAGATTTCGTGCTTTTAGCTTTACTGATTGGCTCAGTCTAAATGCACTGATTGCTGCTTCTTTCACGATGGTATGTGGCACTAAGTAGTTCATACTACACAAGCTGGAACACTTCGGCATTCGCGGCTCTTTACTTAGCTGGATTGACGACTTTCTAACAGACAGATATTTCAAAGTAAGAGTTGGCGAAGACTTCTCAAGGGATAGACTGGTGGAAAGTGGAGTGTCACAGGGTTCTGTTCTTGGTCCTCTACTTTTTATGGTTTACACCAGCGATCTTCCTTATCACGTAACAAAATATCTTTCTACGCTGACGACACAAAGATATATACGAATCCAATCACCAACCAACAAACCCTCCAGCTGGACTTAAACTCCATCTTCATCTGGTGCTCCCAGTGGCTACTTCCGTTGAACACTGAAAAATGTGTAGTGCTCCGAATTGCTAAAAATAACCCACTACTACCGTACTTCGTAGACGGCCGACCATTAAATTATGTGTTTTCCTATAACAACCTCGGAGTTATCGTAAACAGCAACCTAACTTGGTCTGATCATATAACTTCAGTCTGTAAGGACGCGAACACCAGACTGTATCTCATTCGTAAGTGCTTTTCGAGTGTTTCGTTTCAGCCGTTTTGCAAACTGTATACTATCTATCTATGTCCCACCAATTCTCGAGTACACCAACGTGGTACCCAGACCTAGTACGCGATAAAAATATTTTGAAAAATGTTCAAAGAAGATCCACTCGACTGTTCCTGGAATAGCAAAGACCTTCCTACGAAGAAAGACTCTCCATGGCCAATCTAACATCCTTTGAACCTCGCAGACATCGCGGAGACCTCATTACCACTTTTAAAATATTAAAATTTAATTTTGGTAATCCTGATATGATGTTCACCTTAAATCCAGATGACCGCCTTAGAGAACACCTTTTTAAACCCAAAAAAGAAAACTTAACCGTCAGATCAAGACAGAACTTCTTACCAAACAGGGTATTCGACAGCTGGAATAATCTTGATGTATACACGGTTTCTGCACCATTTACTAACTCGTTTAAAAACAGACTTGATCGTACGCTGCTAGAGCACCTATAGTTTATTTGGTATATTCTATATATTGTAGTTATTTTTCTGTTCTTTACCTACTAGTAGGTTACTTATATAATTATCTGTTTTTGGGCACAATAGGGACCTGCCCCTCTGCCCTTGTCTAAATATAATAATAATAATAATAATAATAATAATAATAATAATAATAATAATAATAATAATAATAATAATAATAATATTAATAAGTTACGGCAGTTACGGCACTGGAGACTGATATGACGATGTACCGCATGCGACTGCATAATCACTTCATTGAGAAAATGCCACACCTAAATCACCTCTCAGAACAACGAATAGCAGATCAACGTAGAACTATCATAAGAAATAACCTAATACCTCTACCTGCAATCGAACAAATAAGGGCAGATGTGGAGAGGGAGATTAATCAACAGCCTATAAATGAAACCCCAGAGACTCAGGAACAAGAAAGTAGAGGACCTGAAGCTGACCTACCACTATTAAGTCTTCGACCCTCAGTAATCAACCGTCAAACATTATGGGAAGAAAATTACCAACAACATCTTACTGAATTCAGAGGATCCGACCCTGCCAGCAGGCCGGCGCTACCAAAACTCATTTATACTCCAAACACGCACTCTCTCTTAGGAATTGCTAATCAAATTCTGGAAAGTCAATTGGATGCAGATATGAACCTCGAGGAAATACATCTTCACGTGTATTGCGCAGCTCTAGCAACAATCAAAGCCAACAAACAAAAAATACTAAAAGCACCTAAGACACGTACGCCTCAAAAACCGAGATGGGAACAAAGACTTAGTACCAAAATCAAGAATTTGAGAAAAGAAATTGGTAGAATTCAACAAATAGCAAATGGGCAAAAATCCAAAAAGCTGCTAAATAAAATCCCGGTCCAGATTAAACAACAGCTGGAAGGAAAAACAACAAATGAAATAAAAACAATTATAGATGATACCTTAGATACCTGGAAACAAAAACTTGCAGTTGCTTCTAAAAGATTAAAAAGATATCAGGAGAGCTACCAACGCAAAATCCAAAACAACTTCTTTTTAAAAAATCAGAAGGGCTTCTATAGATCGTTTAACGAACAACCTCGTTCTAAAGGACAACCGCCAAAGAAGGAGGATTTACAGACATTTTGGGAAGGAATGTGGTCGAAGGAATTCGAACACCAGCAAAATACACCTTGGATCAAAACAGAAATTCAGAACAACAACCATCTACATATGGAAGAAATAATATTTACATTACAAGATCTAAAAAAGGTAATAAAAAACTTGGCAAACTGGAAAGCACCAGGGAACGACGGTATCCAAAATTTCTAGTACAAAAAACTTACGGCTACCCATCATCATCTGACCAACCAGTTTAATATCGCTCTAAGAAACCCTGACCAACTACCAGACTTCCTTACAAATGGTGTAACTTATCTTCTTCCAAAATCTGATCAAACCCAAGATCCTTCTCAATATAGACCCATCACGTGCCTTCCTACAATGTACAAAATCTTCACTGCAGCACTATGTGATAAACTGTACGCATACCTAGAAACTAATGATATTCTAACTGAGGAGCAGAAAGGGTGCAAAAGAAAATATATGGGCTGCAAGGAACAAATAACAATCGATAATGTGATATTGGAACAAATCAGAAAGAAGAACAGAAATCTATACATGGCTTATATAGACTATCGGAAAGCTTTCGACTCAGTGCCCCACAGTTGGTTAATAAAAACTTTGGAAATTTACAATATACACCCTGTGGTGGTTAGGTTTCTAAAAAGTACTATGAGTAATTGGAAAACAAAACTCAAAATTAACCTAAATCACACAGAACTAGAAACTGAATCTAGCAGTATTAAAAGAGGAATCTTTCAAGGAGATACACTTTCCGCTCTATGGTTCTGCTTGTGTTTAAACCCATTATCACGTGGCCTAAACCACACAGGATATGGAGCAACTATTAGAGCGGATCGAAACTCAACAACCATAAGTCATCTATTTTTTATGGATGATCTGAAACTATATGCCGCGTGCAAAAAACACCTAGAATCCAACTTAAAACTCATGCACCAGTGGAGCACAGATGTCGGAATGTCGTTTGGTATGGAAAAATGCCAAACTGTATCGGTTGAAAAGGGAAAGCTGAAAGAAGGAGAACCTATAGAACTAGAGCCAGGCAAATATATTGAAGCCATGACAGACAAACCCTACAAGTACTTAGGAATCCTTCAGACACACAAGATAGAACATAAAGAAATAAAAGCCATATTAACCACCGAATTCGAAAAACGCCTTTACAACCTCTTAAAAAGTAAGCTAAATTCAAGAAACCTTACCACGGCCATAAATAGCTACGCCATATCCGCTCTTCAGTACTCCTTCGGAATAATTAAATGGACTCAAACGGACCTGGAAGCAGTAAACAGAAAGATTAGAACCGAGCTAACAAAACATAGAAAACACCATCCAAAAGCGTCCGTCGAAAGAGTGAATTTACCTAGAGAAAAAGGAGGTAGAGGAATAAAAGATGTTGTGGAAGCTTGCACTCAGCAAATTGCAGGCTTGAGGAGTTTTTTCCGCCACCAAAATAGTCAACTTCATAAAGCCATAGTGAAAACAGATACGGGTTATACACCTTTAAACCTAAGCATGGAAAACTTTACGCCCTTTAATACACGAAATGAGGAAGATAAAATTAGAAATTGGCGTTCAAAAGAATTGCACGGAAGATTCATTAATGATTTACAGAAAGACACGATAGATCAAGCTAAATCGGTTGAATGGCTTAAAACTGGAACGCTGTTCCCAGAAACTGAAGGTTTTATGGTTGGTATACAAGATCAGGTTATAAAAACGAGGAATTACCAAAAGTATATCTTGAAGGAAGAAATACCAACAGATAGGTGCAGAAAGTGCAACAGAAGTCAAGAAACGATTGAACACATTCTTTCTAGTTGCCAAAGCATAGCTGAAACTAAATATCTAGAACGACACAACAAAGTTGCCACAGTAGTATACCTAGAAGTACTGAAAAAACTTAACCTTGATCCACAAAACAACGAGCCATATTACAAATATAAGCCCCCTCCAGTTATCGAAAATCAGTATGTTAAGATCTACTGGGATAAAACTATCATGACGGACGTAACAGTACGACACAACAGGCCGGACATCACAGTCATTAATAAACAATCCAAGCAAGCTCTGCTTATTGACATATCGATCCCAAACAATTCTAACACAGAAAGCAAATACAATGAAAAACTAAGCAAATACGCCGAGCTAAGGACCGAAATAAAAGAATTGTGGAATCTTAAAGAAGTCAAGATCATTCCAGTTGTTTTATCCTGTATGGGGCTAATTCCCAAGAAACTAAGTACTTCCCTCAAAGACATTGATATTCCTGAGTCAACCTACCGATTAATGCAAAAATCTGTAATCCTGGATGCGACAAACATTGTTAGGTCATTTCTAGAATAGTGACACCCAACGAAAGTCTTGCTGTTGAGGCCGACTGTCGTTGAAACACGCCGGGTGTAAATCCGGTGACACAAAAAGGATAATAATAATAATAATATTAATAATAATATCTAGGCATCCTGCCTCTTTTTTACAGTTGTTCCTCAGTACTGCAATGTGTTTCCTGAATTGCAACCAGATCAATATTGTTGTTCTTCTGTAGTTTTGATAAGTATTAGCTCTTGGAATAACTTATACTCTCTATATTTATTTGGCAAATTCTAATAGCCATGCAGTCAGTTCATAGAGAAGAAGTTATATCAACTGAAGAAATAATCGATGACCTTGCTCCCAAGCCAAGGCGCTTAGATTTTGTATTGTAATAATTAAAATTATTATAATCACCAGGATAGATAAATATTTATGTTTTGTAGTCAAAAACATATTTATATCTCCCCCGCGGATCAAGTCTGGGTACACCAATGGCTGGATTACACTCAAAGTTGGAGCTTTAAGTGGGTATTTTTGCCTCCTGGTGATTGGAACCAGCACTGTTTTACTTTGTACACCAGCTTTCGCTTATGTTTAGGGCTAGTTGCATGCAATCGGAAATTACTTCGTCATGTCTATCACTGTTGGTTACAACCAGGTCATTGGCATAACCTTGAGTCGTAAATCCCGATTCTTGCAGTTTCACCATTAGACTGTCGACAACCAGTGACCACAGCAGAGGCGATAAACTCCCCATGGGAACAACCTCTTCCTGGTGTTAGCATCACCGTCTCCCCTCCAAGTGTCGCTACAATGATTCTGCTTCTCAGCATAGATTGTATCCATCTGATCAGTTAGTCGGTTATATTTCTTCCCTCTAGTGATCTGGTGATGGAGGCATGTGAGGTGTTATCGAAAGCACCTTCTATATCAATGAAGGCACAGAGAGCCCATCTCTTTTGCCGCGTATGTCTTTTCAATGCTTTCAACTAGGCACTGTAGAGCATTAATTGTGAATTTACCTGCTTGATAAGCAATCTGTTTCTTGTAGATTGATCTTAACTCAAGGAGTTCACTTCTGACATAACAGTCTATTATTTTCTCCATTGCTTTCAGGAGAACGGAGGTTAGACTAATTGGGCGGTAAAACTATGGTTCGTCCACACTGGACGTCTACCAGTCTTAGGTATGAAAACCACTGCCTCCCTCCAAGCCTCCGGTATGTAACCGAAGATAAATCTGGCCTTGAAGAGCCTTCTCAATATGGATTCTATTATTTCTAGTGTTGCAGTAAGGTGGGAAATATTCTGTCCTTCTCAGGCGACTTAAATGGCTTAAAGCTTTTGATAGCCCATTCGGTTCTATGAGCTGTGAAGATTTTGCCAGCTTGGCTTTAGCTGGATCTGTTAGGGCTGTCGCCAACCCCTTCCAGGAGGGCACTTTGCTGTTCATTCTCCACAGCAGCTTTAGAACTAGGAAAGTGCGTCTACAATACAACACTTAAACTTTCCTTGGGGATATCAGTATATCCCCCTCGGTCTTTTCAGCCATTGGAATGGTCCTTTGAGAGAACTTTTTGGAGGCGTTGTACAGGGGCCAAATTATGAATCCCCTCTTACATTTTTCTCCATGATCTCCTCTTGGATTACCATAGATCTTTATTGTGCTCCAAAAGAGCTATTTTGTAGTCTTTCCAGCGTCCTAGACTCTTAGCTATATTAAAAAGTTTTGCCAGTGCCTTTTTCCACCAAGGCACAACTCTAGTAGTTGCCTATTGTTTTTCAGGACAGTTATCTTCATATGCTTTTATTATGGTATTTTGAAGTTGTTTCGAGGTGTTTTCAAGTTCCTCGATTGAGTCAATGGATATTAATTCGTCCGCCGCTAGCCTTCCGAGATGCTCTTTATAAACATCCCAGTTTGTCAAACCCGGTACCCTATATCCGTCGAAGCTTGTTTCAGATGTCTGATATATAATTAATAGAAATTGTAATACTTTATCAAAGGATCCTTATGTTCAGTTTGTGGAGCATTTATTGTATACACTTTTAGAATAAATATAAATAGGAGGGTTAGCGGATATTCGCTAAAACAGTAAAGTAGTTATAGATTCGGGTAATTTTATTATTTTCCCACTACCTATTTCTTATTATTTGCACCTGATTACTGTAACTTTCTTATTGTTATTGAATGCGCAAAGTAATCAAAGGGATTGCTAGCTCAGTACTAGTGGAGTTAAAATAACAGTCTATGGGCGCCAGTATATTTAGTATTTTACCTTTTAATGGGAATGTCTTCCACACATGTATTCTTACCTCTTTTCTACTACTATTTTAGTTAATATCATAGCTTCTCATTATGCTGAATATTTAGTATTTTTTCCTGTTGTCTCAAACATCCCTTAGAAAATGTTTTTTGCAAGGTACCGTTGTGTAATGAGTACTGTACCTTCAGGTAGACTATCTGATTGAGTTTATTGTTTATTTGGTTACCTAATTATTTTTGGTACTAATTTCCCTAATCAATGATGGTGTCTACTTGATTTTACATTAATGTTAACGAATTTGGCGATAATCTGATCATTTGTATAAAAATGGCTCCAGTCGACCCTTTTATTCTTTGTATTCGAAAGATACATTAAGAAGTTGTAATTTTGTGATTTAAGGAAGAGATAATTTAAAAGGTTTTAGTGAATAGCCATAAATAGTCTAATGTATGTCATTTAGTTATTCTTTTAGTTAATCGTAACATTTATGGTAGCGGGTAGTTCTTCTTTGGAATTCCTTTTCATTCCTAGCCAGAATTGTTACTTCAGGTCCTGCGATCCTGCCAACGCGAACATTGAGCCTGTCTCATTCCCTATACCGGAGATAGATCCATGTCGTATCCTCTTGTTTTTCTTTCATTACCATTTGCCTCCGTCCTAATCCTTCAGATTCATGAAGTTTACTAGCAGTTTATATTATTGTTACGAAATAGCACACTAGTGTAGTCTCTGAATCCGACTCTGTCTAAGCCATGTATGAAAGTTAAAATTATGGCGAATGCGCGGGGCTTTCTTAGAACTTTTTACGATCTTTTGTGACTATCTTATCTAGACATGGTTTTTGTGGCCAGTCTCATCTAGAATATTCCAGAGAGCCGATTGTTTTTGTGTAAGCCGCAATCTAGAATTATCTAGTAAAAAAGGCACTAATATATAAAAGTCTGACCAGCGAGAGAAGTCAGTTTATAAAGTGATCTCGTGATATAAACAGCGAACATGTAAATAGTCTAAGTAGTGAAGTGTTTATATGAAATAATGTAACCGTAATATACTGTGTACATAATATAAATTAGTGAATAGTGTAGTGAATAAATAAATTAAGTTAGTAGACATAACGTGTGTTTATAAATTTATCCCACCCGTAATAAAAACGTTTAAATAAATAACAAAAACATTACATTGGTGTCAGAAGTGGGATAATATAAATAAATTGCTACGTAAAAATGGCCAAGAGACTTTCTCTCATCTGAAAGTCGCGGAAATAAGAGCAGAATTGGAAGATCGTGAGTTGGAAACGTCCGGTGAGAAAAGTGAATTAGTAGAAAGACTTAAAGTGGCACTGGAAAATGACGGCTTTCATCCAGAAACAGTTTTATTTAATGACAAGGCTTCCACCTTAATCTCGTCAATTTCTGCTAACATGGACGAGAAGATTTCTGCCATGGAAGAGAACATGGACGAGAAGATTTCTGCTATGAAGAACGACATTTCTGTTAATATGGATGAGAAGATTTCTGCTATGAAGAACGATATATCTGCCGATATCCTATTAATGAAAAATGACATTGCCGCTGTCGTTGAAAATGAAATTTCGTCTTTAAAATCTGAAATCGAGAATAAAATGTCAACGATGGACGAGAAAATCGAGAATAAGATGTCAACGATGGACGAGAAAATTGAGAATAAAATGACAAGGAGTTAGAAAGAAAGATGACAGATATAAGAACTCAAGACACGCCAACGGAAGAAAAGAAGACCGAGCATACAAATCCTTGCAAGCCAGAGGCACACCCTGAGTTAGAAGACATTGGTAGTTTTACCCGAGTCAAGGCCCCAACGTTCGATGGAAAAATGTCGTGGACCAATTATGTGAAACAGTTTGAAGCAGCGGCTAGAGTGAATAATTGGTCCGATAAGAAGGCTTCGCGGAGATGCCTTAGATGTACTTCAGACGATACCTTTGGGAGAAACGGATGACTTCGAGAAGCTGAAGAAGAGGTTGGACATGCGATATGGTCATGAATATCTAGAACATTTGTACCAATCCCAGCTGAAGAACCGAAGGTAGAAACGTGATGAACCCCTACAAGAGTATGAAGTGGACATTGCCCGACTAGTTCGATTTGCTTATCCGTCAGCACCAGAAAACATGACGAAATGTCTGGGCATCCAGGCCTTTATTGATGGTTTACGTGATCCCGATATTTAGAGGACGCTTCGTTTAGCCCATCCCAAAACATTGGTCGATGCATTGACTACTGCTATTGAATATGAAGCAGCCACGAAGGCTTCAAGATATAACAAAGTCAGGACCATACAGGAAGAAGGTGACGATAACAGACTTGACCAGATCGTCAACTTATTGAAAGGTATGGTAGACAAGAAGCCGAAGAAAATCAGGTGCTGTAATTGTGGCGAGCTAGAGCATGCACGCAGTTCGTGTAAGCGTTCTACGACTCCTGCGAACCAAGAATCTCTTAAATGCAAACCAGCCACGAAGAGCTCGCGGTACGACAAAGGTAGGACCATGCAGGAAGAAGATTACGATGACAAACTTTACCAGATCGTCAACTTGTTGAAATGTACGGAAGACAAGAAGCCGAAGAAGATCAAATGCCGGAAGTGTGGCGAGCTAGAGCACGTACGCAGTCCATCTAAGCGCCCCAAGACTCCTGCAACCCAAGAAATCCAGTCACAGGAAAAATCAGAGAGGGGTGAACATCCAGCTGATGTGAGTCACCGAAATGCCGACTCCCTGTCCAGACGGCCGTGCCTAACAGACTGCTCCCACTGCAACAAGGGGGAATCTAGGGAAGCTGCAGTTTCAAGAACTACTGTAGTCAACGAAGAATGGTCACCCACCAGGATCAGAGAAGATCAGGAGAATAATCCTCACTTAAAGAAGATTCGGCAATGAAAGGAAGAAAATCGGCGACCTACCTGGCAATAAGTGTCAAGATTTTCACCGTCACTTAAGGCGTATTGGGCTCAGAGGGACTCCCTTGTCCCGGAAGAAGGGCACTTGAAAAGAGTCCTTGAAAACGATGATGGTTCCAAGATGAGGAGACAGCTAGATATCCCTAGAACGAAAGTAGCTGATGTACTGAAGAAGTTACACGACAGTCCATCGGGAGGTCATTTGAGAGTGAAGAAACCCCTTCAGCGAGTCCTTGAAAGGTTTTATTGGATGAACAGCTCCGACGATGTGAAGGACTGGTGTAAGAAATGTACGACTTGTGCTACGAGTAATGGACCACATCGTAAGAGAAAGGCACCTATGAAATAGTATGATGTTAGAAGCCCTTTCGAAAGGATTGCTTTAGACATCGCTGGACCACTTCCGACGACAGAAAATGGTGGTAAATACATCCTGGTTGTAATGAATTATTTCACAAAGTGGGTGGAAGTTTACGCAATCCTGAATCAAGAGGCCACAACTGTCGCGGATGTATTGTTGAAAGAATTTATCAGCCGATATGGAGTGCCCTTGGAAGTCCACACAGACCAGCGAAGAAATTTCGAAAGCCATCAATTCCAGGAGATTTGCTAAGAGCTGGGAATGAAGAAGACCAGGACAACAGCATTACATTCACAGTCAGATGGAATGGTCGAGAGAATGAACAGGACTATTGGAAAATACCTGTCCAAAGTAGTTTCCCGCCATCAGAGAGATTGTGACCAGTATCTTTCCCTGTTCGCAGTGGCTTATCAATCTGCCGTCAATGAGTCCACGGATGAAACACCTACGAAAATCCTGTTTGGACGTGAAATGAGGCTTCCTTGTGACCTGGAGAAGATCTAGCAGAAGACTACGTGATCCAATTGAGAAGAAGTGTGGACGATATTCATGAATTAGTTCGAACAAATCTTCAAGTTGCCAGCGACAGAATGAAAAGTCGGTACGACACGTAGGCCACAGAAGGCGGTTTTGAAGAAGTATGGTTACACAACCCGACGAGGAGAAAAGGAATTTCTCCAAAATTACAAAAATCTTGGGAAGGTCTATACTTAATCAAGAAAAGGATCATTGATGTTATATATCGCATAAGCAAGATCCCCAACGGAAAACCAAAAGTAGTTCACCAAAATCGACTAGCGCGATTCGAAGGAGACCATGACCTAGAGAAAGGAGTAAATTATATTCGAGATGTATCTGACCCTACCTTCGATGAATTTATGGGCGCGTATGGAGGTACCGGGAAAGTTCGATATGGAGTCACTTCAGAACAACGACAAGATTTGTTGACTCTTCCGGAAGATTATTCACTGGCATACAATATCCCAGCCCGTCTTAAGAACGCACGAGGGTTGGCATTCGTCTTTCGAAAAAAGTTCGGGCAATTAGAAAAACTTGAAGACCAGATTCCAGCCCCTGACAAGACACTGAAACTGAAACATAATTCGCGGTACGTCTTCTACATGGTAACTAAAAATGAATTTCAAGATCGATCTACCTACCGCGATGTGTGCGAAACCTACAAGTCCATGTGTTGGAATCCAGCGTGAAGAAACTGGCTATGCCTAAGTTAGCGAGTAACCAGTTGGATTGGCGAGTCATCAGGAGCATAGTAGAGGTGATCTTCCAAGATACCGGTGTCCAGATATTAATTTGCAGCTACAACCCCCGTTATCAGTATCCGATGAAGACGGTGCCTTGTTATTTCCATAAGATAGGAAAGTGTAGAAATGGGGCCAGTTGCCGATTCAAACATCCCTTCCCGGCTACACAAAAGTTCCAGGAGGTACTTCCATTTAAAGAGGGGGTTATATTACGAAACAGCAGACTGGTGTAGTCCCTGAATCCGACTCTGTCGAAGCCATGTGTGAAAGTTAAAATTGTGGCGGATGCGCAGGGATTCCTTAGAACTGTTTACGATTTTTTGTGACTATCTCATCTAGACATTGTTTTTGTTACCAGTCTTATCTAGAAAACTCCAGAGAGCCGATTATTTTTGTGTAAGTCGTAATCTAGAATTATCTTGTAAAAAAGGCACTACTATATAAAGGACCGACCAGCGAGAGAGATCAGTTTATTAAGTGATCTCGTAATATAAACAGCGAACACGTAAATAGTCTAAGTAGTGAAGTGTTTATACAAATTAATGAAAGCGAATATACTGTGTACATAATATAAATTAGTGAATAGTGTAGTGAATAAATAAATTAAGTTAGTAGACATAACGTGTGTGTATAAATGTATCTCACCCGTAATAAAAACGTTTAAATAAATAAGAGAAACATTACATTATATTAACAAACTAATTTCTTTGTCTTTTGTAGTCATATAGTTTCAGCGTTGTGACTTATATTCTAACGTTTTGGCATGAGTATAAGCTCTTGGCTTGTCTTTTGTGCAGTAGGTGGATACAATTGTTTTGTTTATCTCTTCTGAATCCATTCATCTTTCACTTTTTGACAAAACTCGTATAAGAATAAAAAAAATTGACATCTGATATTTGCATTTTACGTTTTGGACTATACACAACTTTTTTCAGTAACATTATTAATTAAAAGTTTCCCATACATGTTGCCAACTTTGTCAGGCATACTGTATATTCTCCATAAAATTCTCTCTTAATCTTTTATATGCAATGAAGAAAAATCAGTTGTCACTTTTCCTGTATTGGCATTAAGACTACAATTAGTTAGAAAACGGAGAAAATACTTCAACCTTTACAAATAATTGAAAAGAACGATTCAAATGTCAAGGAGCCATTTCAATTAGGCACAACTCCTCAGTCTAAATGTCTTTCTTGGGTTTACTAGAATGCATATATTATTTATAGAAATAGAAAGAAAGAGCTTATAATTTATTTAGCGGAGTATAGATACAAAATTATAACATATGAGTGGACATATTTTACTCATCAACTACCTATAACGAATTTAATAATTTGTGAAGATATCAATTGAAGACTTTCGATTTTCTGTGATATCATACTCTTAATATCGCTGCCAAATTAAAATTTACAGGAATGAAATTTACTAAGAAATCCAATTTAAGTTGTCTCTACTTATATCTCGCCCTATTTACAGCTCTCAGTTTTTCTTTTAGTCACCGTAACTTAATTATGTGTGAAATGGGCAATTTGAATCATATTATTCAATAATTTAACTAGTAATATTACTTGTATTTATATTGTAACATTTTTAGATGGAGATTTAATGAGAGCATTAGTGAAAGAAATGCCAATAGCTTGGCAAGACAAGGTGTGGAAGATCTGCGTTTGTTGGCTAGAAGATATAAAGCAAAGTATCCCGAACTACTACAAAATTATGACGAAAGGGCTTACACTGTGAGTAATAAATTTATTTATACAAGTATTAATGTTGAACAGTAAATAATGAATGTCCCAATAAGAGTGCACGATTTAATGTAAAAAGAAAACGCAATTATTTGAGCGAGAGTAGATAATTTTATTGCATTACAAAATAGACATGTTCAAATTATGTTTGGAATAAAACATCCAGCATATGACTCCCGCGGCTATAAACACAGGCACTTGCTCTTTGCATGAAATTTTCGATGACATTTTGACAAAGATGTAGTTCTATATCAACGATGATGCGTTGGATTTCGGCCTTGAGCTTAGGAATTGTGGTTTAATTACATAGACCTGATATTTCAATAACCCTCAAAGAAAGAAATTGCGCTGCGTTAAATCGCATGATCTTGACGACCACTTTCTTGCCGTGAGATGATTCGGTCTGGAAATCGTTGCTCCGATAAGATTAGATTATATTAAATTTTAATGGGGTTATAATGCACTGAAACCTAAGGTTTATTGTGCCCCCCCCCTATTAGAGCTGCTACTACAGCTTGTGGTGTTTATGTAGCAAGTACCCCTCGTATATCATTCTTAAGCCATCAAACCATTAATATTCAGAAAACACTCACCAGTTATTCATTGGGGTTAAATAATACCATTGTTTATCAAAACTCACTGGGATAATATATTTAACACTAAGTATACAAATTACTGACCATGGATAACTCACACTATAAACATTGCTACCATTAATAATTATTATAGAGAATTGAACTCTCTCTTTTATAAAGGAAATTCTATATATACATTGTTAAACCAAACATCAACAATCGATGATCTTTCGTCGACCTTGTCGTACTTACATTATTTATTGTTAAGACGCGTCATTAATATATTTTACAAAACACTCGTGATTCCTCAATTTGTTAATAACCTTACTACACCTTGTCAGTGACCTTCAAGTTCACTGTCCGCTAGCCATATTTTAAATTATAATCTAATTAAATCTAATAGTGTCTTTTGGGATCGCCTTCCAGTTCCAGGGTTCTCATGAACTCTAGCATTTGGAACGGCTTCAAGGTGGTTAGATAGTCACTCCTACAAGTTTCTTGACTTAAGCATTTTTTGCGTTGGCTTACAATGGCGAGGAATTCTACAACTAGGTGATCCAGAGTTTCTTCCTCCTCCCTACAGAATCTACACTCGTCAATTTCTGCTACACCTATTCATATTAAGTACTTCCTGAGGCGGCAATGCCCGTAACGAGATGTAGCTTATATTTACTGAGATCCAAATAATTTTTGGATCCAGCGGTGTGAAAGTTCCGCATGAAGTTTTTGCAGTGATCCAGCCCGGAAAGGAACCGCCAGAGTGCTTCTCTTTCGGTTTCCTCCTTCTTCCAAAACTCTTTCTTATAGGAGCATTTTCCTATACCACAGAAAGGCACCAGACCAATAAAGGGCGGTCGTGCTCCTTTCCTGGCAAGTGTATTGGCCTCTTCATTTCTTGTGACTCCCGAGTGGCCAGTAACCCAAACTAAAGAGACACTGTTGTTCTTGCCTAGTTTTCTTCGGCACACCCATACCAACTTTAAGTCAATAACAAGGGAGCTCAATGCTTTGATGGATGCTTGACTATCACACTGAATGCTCCAATAAATCGATTGTTTTGTGCGCGGTGTGAAACCACAAGTCGTTCAGATCCATACTTACCATTCAGTTCAGGCCACAAGAACTTCGTTATCATGTTCGTATAAGTAACGAATGCCAGACAGTTGCTCGTTGTGGGTGCATTTGTTTGTTGATGAACCATATTAGATGAAAATGCACATCATTGCTGAAGATGATTTGTTCCGAAAACACGACATTCCCTTTTGCTCCGTCATCCATTAAACGCATCGTCGGCGCTGCGCATGGTCCGCTGATTTGATCTCCTAAGTGAGCTGAATCTTGTATTGATGAAGGTGGAGCTCTTTTGTCAAAATTCGCTGCGTGGTGCTTCGTCGAATTTAGTTGTTTGTTCCCGGGTTTACGGTAACATTATGGTTTACATCAGCAACGTTTTCGAGAGACCAGCCGGTAAATCGAAAACTTGTCCATAATCGGCCCAGTTTCTTCAAACTTATTGATAACTTTTCGAATTGGTACACTTCCATGACCGAAAATTTCACTAGTGGTTTTAACGTAGCTTTCCCCACTTTTGTAATGGGTTTTCACAAGGATAGCGCAATGTTCAATTGAGTAGCGCTCCATTTTTAATAAATGGAACAATCGCTGAAGCTAATTGTCAAATTTCAGAGTTACAACCTGTAAACAAACAAAAATGGCGTCAAATTCGAATCGCACACTCTTATTGGTAAACCCTTTATTATAAGTGAATACAGATTGAGTATCGGGGAGCGAAGACGGACAGTAACTTCAGTGGGCTGTATAATTGTTGGAGAGGTGGTTGGTGACATCTAAACATAAACTATCCTGTCTCCGCTGACCACGAAAGGGTAAACTCACTACTCCGATGTCAATAAAATAGCCAGTTTAATTTCAATTGATCTTTAATGAGAGTAACTTCAAAAGATCTTAACAAAAATAAAATAAACATGTGAAAATGATATAACTAAAAATTGTTCATGCCAATACTTGGCAACACTGTACTGTTAGCGCTTCGTGCTTAATATAAAATATTATTACATGAAAAAATTTAACAGAAAACCTAGTAATTGTAAGATGTAGAGTAGGGATGGCCAAGAAGTCGACCGCGGTCTACCGGTCGACCGCGAAGACGATTTAGGCAGCCCGCGAGAGTAAAAATAAACTGAACAGAAAATATTTAAAAATAATATCATTTATTTTAAAATGTTCCTTTTCGCGCCAAGAACACGTCTATATAAGTAGGTACTCACACGCTTCGGTCTGTCGTAACTCGTAACGTGGTATATTGTTGCGTGCGTGTGTGTGAGTCAGTCGTGTAAACGCGACTCACCGCTAGTATATTGTTGTCTCTTTTCATTTCGCATTATTTTCTCTTTTTGTGACCTCGCCCATGAAGGATCGGCCAAATAATAACAAGAGCCAGTACTAGTTTCGTCTTGAGTGCGAACGTAGGATTTACAACTAATTTGTTGCGTCGCGATTATTAAAAGTTAACGTAGGGGCCTTGAGACTTAGTGTTTTTTAACTATTTTATCAGAATGAGTGGGCCATCTAGTTCGAGTGCTAAAAAAAGTAAGACTTACCATTATCACAGTGAGTGGGAAGAGGATTTTTTTTTCGTTATAGTCAAGGATAAATGTGTGTGCCTAATCTGTAACTCATGTGTCGCATTACCGAAAAGAGCTAATGTTGAAAGGCATTTTAAAACTACACATTTCAAATACGCCACCGATTTTCCATTTGGCAGTGAAAACCGAAACATAAAAGTACGTGAATTAAAAAGCAGTTTAAACGCATAACAATCTTTTTTTTACAAAACCAGACTCGAAATCAAAAGCTGCAACACTGGCGTCATTTGCTGTTACAGAAATATTAATAAAACGAAAGGAACCTTTCGAAGATGGAGAAATGATCAAGGAAGCCATGCAGAGAGCTGGAGAAGCACTTTTTAATAACTTTAAAAACAAAAAAGACATTATTATAGCAATAAATGATATTTCACTTTGACGGAACACAGTAATGCGACGCAGTGAAGCCTTAAGTGAAAATTTGGAACAATTACTTAATGAAGACTTGCAGAAATGTTGTTTCTTGTCACTACAGTTTGATGAATCCACCGATGTAACCGACATTGCTGAATTGTGCGTTTTCGTGCGCCTAGTTTTTGAAGACATGACAACAAAAGAAGAATTATTGACAATGATTCCATTGAAGGGGTAAACCAGAGGTGAAGATATTTACAGATCTTTTAAGAGTTTTGTAGAAAATACTGCATTTTCGATACACAAACTAGTTGCTATCACGACAGATGGAGCACCCGCTATGCTGGGACAAAGATTTGGTTTTATTTCATTGTGCAAAAATTATGACAACATTCCAAGTTTCACCAACTGTCACTGCATCATACACCAGCAAGTTTTGTGCTCTAAAATTCTGGAATCAGATGTTATTATGAAAATTGCTATTAAAATAGTTAATTCTGTTCGAGCCGTCAATTTCGAGCTCTTCTTGAAGAGACAGAAGCCGAACACTCAGACATTCGTTTAATCAAAAGTGATTTGCAAAGAAAAGTTTCCATGCCTAAGAAAGGTGGCTTTATATTTGACTTCATTTTTTGGTTCTACCTATCTTTGCGAATCAACGTTTTCAACTATGAATGCAATAAAAACCAAAAATCGTTCCCGCTTAACAGACGCTCACTTAACTTCCTGTTTGCGCATGGCAGTTACTTCGTACACTCCCCAATATGATAAACTTGTGGAGAATATACAGTGTCAAACATCCACTCAAAAGCGTAAAACGCAATGAAAAATTCGAATTAAGGATGTGATATTCAATAAATAAATACATACAAACTTATTACAAAAATGTTTTATTTCTCTCTTCTAAATTCTACCTTGCAGTCGACCGCAGGAAGTATTTTCGAGCACAAGTAGACCTCACAGGTCAAAAGTTTGGCAACCCCTGATGTATATATATATATATATATATATATATATATATATATATATATATATCGGCTTCTTGGGCAAAGTACACGGCAATCAAACGTGTTAGAGCGAGAACGAACTACCGGCTTTCTTACGAAAGACCACGGCGGATAAAACGGGTTAGAGATATAAATAACTAGCGGCTTTCTTACGAAAGACCACGGCTGTTAAAACGAGTTAGAGATAGAGTAAACTACCGGCTTTGCTACGAAAGGCCACGGCGAATTCAACTGGTTAGAGAAAAAACTACCGGCTTTCTTACGAAAGACCACGGCGGATAAAACGGGTTAGAGATATAAATAACTAGCGGCTTTCTTACGAAAGACCACGGCTGTTAAAACGAGTTAGAGATAGAGCAAACTACCGGCTTTGCTACGAAAGGCCACGGCGAATTCAACTGGTTAGAGAGAAAAAACTACCTGCTTTCTTACGAAAGACCACGGCGAATAACTGCGTTAGGTTACATAACTAAAACACTTATAACTTGAACAAGAACGCACTAACTTCACAATACCGCTCTAACATCTTACATAGGGTCAGTTTTTTGTCTACAGCGTGTAGACACACACACAGTAGGTGTGCTTCAGGCGAAGGTTATTTGAGTAATCTTCGAAGGCTGAATGAATACCCTCTAAAAATGAATTTGCGCGCGCAGAGAGTCCTTACTGTTTGGTGTCCGGCGACATCTACGTTGGTTGCAAGACATATGTACAGGGTGTCTCGAAATAGATAATTAGAACAGTTGGAATTACTTAGTGTAAATTCCAACATTGAGTTTTAATGTTGATTTACTAAGGAATATTCTGTCGAATTCAAAAATAAACGAAATTATTGTCACCTATTTTTTTCTGGATTCTTGAGATAGCAAAGATAACTCAATGAAAAATGTATTAGCTAATAATCTTTAAGTTTGCTTTATGTATTTCAGTTCGAGTATTCTCCCGAAAACCACGACAGTTTCCAAGCTTACGTTGAGGGACTCTTTGAACAAGATGCGTATAAAGTACATGCAAATATTATTAACGGCGATAAATTAACAAAAGTGAGTATATAATACAATAATTTCTCCTACTTTACTTCCACATGCATATTTGTTGTTTTCTACATATTAATGATAACATCTAGGTACTGTTGCAACAACTCCAACTCGATTTATAAGAGCTCTACAGGATTTGATTAATTATTCCATAATATATTACTAACCAAGATCAGAAAGTTCGATTCTCATCTTCTTCAATATACATTTCAACGCAAAAAAGACACAAAATATCTTCAAAACTCTTAACTCTCTTTGATTTGTTAGCATCTTTAACGGCTTTTTTTGTTGGTCTTTGTAGTGCCTTTAGCAATCTTAGGAACCTTTTCCGATTCATCATCTAGTTTCTTAGTTACGTTCTTAACTTTACTTTTCTCAAATTTTTCCTTTTGCTCTTCCTTGATTTGTGTACTCGTCAATATTTCTGATTTTTGATATTTCCGTTTACGAGTTGTCATTGGTTTATCTGGGCAAGATATGGGTCTCAATGCCAAGGGGCTATAGTGAGTTTTTGAACAGCCAGGTTCCGGTTCGGTTATCTCCGTCATGATTTGTTTCTGGGGTATCATATCAGTTTTAGGAGGGCAAACATTGCTATGGACATTTTCTGTTGTTTCTTATTGGGAAACAACATTAGGTTCTACAGTAGAAGAATCGTGAAATTTAGGTCTCTCGTGACGAAATTAATACTGCTGAAGAGAATTTAGTGAAATGGATTCTTGTGTACATATCGGTGAACGGACTGAAGAAACTTCTTTATTAGATTCTGGCAAATTGGTTCTTTCTAATGGATTTGTGCCTTCTGTGCTGAAATTACAACAGCTGGTTCGGAACATTCGTCACCAAAAGTGTGTTTATTGACTAGCCAAATGCCAGGTTTTCAAACCCATTAACTGCATTCATGGCTACTGCAGTTTTTAAATAACCTGGTGATAAAAGTCTGGCTACGTTATATTGATTTATAATGCGTCCAGGGTGCGTCTTTTGGAACATGTTTATCTCCCTTTCAAAGTAAGTTTTTAGCGGGCCGTAAATGACAACATCAATAAGTTGCATTTTGTGAGTAGTATGGGGGCCACGGATAATATTACCACGTTATTCTTGCTTGCATATTCCAAAGCAGGATAATACTTATGGCTTTCATTATTGTCCAATAATAAAAGTACTTTCTTGTCGGCGCTAGGACGCACTTGTTCCACAAAGAATTGCAACCAATGTAGGAATACCTCACCTGAAGTCCAACGATTCGGAGTACAAGTATCTTATGTCCCAGGCGTTGCGCCATCAAGAAGTCTCGGTTGCATCTTCTTTCTTGCAAATATCAAGAATGGTGGGAGAAATGAACCAGCGGCACTGCAACATCCTATGACCGTCGTCAGCTGACCACGTTCTGCACTTGCTATTATGCCCATCTGTTTCTTTCCTTTTGTTGAAAGTACTTTTGAAGGTTTATTATTGGTCGTTGAAATTCCCGTTTCATCCATTTTGTATAATCTGGCTCGAGCAACAGACGTAGTCTCTGGAGTTCTAAGGGTGATAGAATTGTGGCGCGACAAAAAGGATTGGATCCAGTCATCTCCGGTTTTTTTGTACGTATCCCAACTTTTTGGATAATTCAAATTGTTTTTCTTAGCGTAACTGAACGCTAGATTCCTGAACTCATCTCGAGTTAGATCAAAAAATACAGAATCCATGTCTATAAGATAGTTCATTAACTCTATATCCTGATCGTTATTAAAAACAGGACGAAATCGACCGACTTGTGGAGCAACGATGCCACTTTTGACGTGCCTTTACAAAGTTTAAATTATGCCGGTCAATTCGCCGGTTGGAGATGATCATTAACTACATCTTTGTACGATGAGTGGATTGTAAGTCTCAGATTGTTGAGTTGTGTCCGTATTTATTTGGCTCTCGGAGTGGCTGTAAGCAGGGGAGATCACGTGTGAAATTGGCCAATGGATGCATGATTTTAAACACTAACCGTTAGAAACGACGGTTGAGTTATACGAGGTCGAGGGTCATTTTTTGTCATGGAAAGGTTTTTTTTATAGAGAAAGGAAGGTTTTTTAGATAAGTGTTTTAAAATTAAACTCACGGTTTCTAGTTAATTCCACAATATAATAAAAGTTATTGAAAATTCTAAAAAATTGACAATTGTTTCGATAAATCAATATCATCGTCAGAATGACAGAAGTTACATTTCATTTTATGCCTACCTGATGTTTAGTAGTTATTTTTGGCTAGACCAAGAAGTAACCTAACTTGTGATTGGCTTAATATATGTTTATAGAAAAAAAAGACGATGTGATATTACAAATATTGAAGCTTAGATATTATTAGCCCTATGGTGATATCCTGGATATCATTTTTCCAATTAAGATCAGTATAACTGTGCAATGATATAGAAAACCAGGAAAACTATATCTGCTGATCTTTACAATTATCACTTAAGAAGACAGTTTATTAGTGGAGAACTCCCTAGATTTAACTGTTCATTGACAACTTCATATTGTGGGTTTCTTAAATGTCTTCTAATTTCCAGTTCTTCAAGGAAATCCAGTTCTTGTTTCTTTTCACAAATATGCAGCACTTCTAGTTCTGTGTTAGGTGTCAATGAATGATTGGTGTCAAGTAGATGTTTTGCGTAGTGGGATTTATCTGGTTGTTTTAATCTGTATGCTCGTAAGTGCTCACTGTATCGTATTTCAAAATTCCTAAGGGTCTGACCCAAATAGACAGCATTACATTCTGGACATTTGAGTTTATATATACCTGACTTCTTTAATAGTGGTATTTTTGTTTTAGCATTTAACAATTTTGTACTAACGTTACTTTCTGTTTTAAAAGGAATTGTTGTATTCGTTGCTGAAGATATTATCTTTGAAATATTATTAGAAATATTTCCTGCATATGTGATGGTTTTATAAGTTTTATTTTCATCAGCTTGTTTAGGATATATTAGTAGTAATGCCACTTTTTCTTCTTTTTTACTAATTAGCTTAGTACAAAACTGTTAAATGTTAAAACAAAAATACCACTATTAAAGAAGTCAGGTATATATAAACTCAAATGTCCAGAATGTAATGCTACCTATTTGGGTCAGACCCTTAGGAATTTTGAAATACGATACAGTGAGCACTTACGAGCATACAGATTAAACCAACCAGATAAATTCCACTACGCAAAACATCTACTTGACACCAATCATTCATTGACACCTAACACAGAACTAGAAGTGCTGCATATTTGTGAAAAGAAACAAGAACTGGATTTCCTTGAAGAACTGGAAATTAGAAGACATTTAAGAAACCCACAATATGAAGTTGTCAATGAACAGTTAAATCTAGGGAGTTCTCCACTAATAAACTGTCTTCTTAAGTGATAATTGTAAAAATCAGCAGATATAGTTTTCCTGGTTTTCTATATCATTGCACAGTTATACTGATCTTAATTGGAAAAATGATATCCAGGATATCACCATAAGGCTAATAATATCTAAGCTTCAATATTTGTAATATCACATCGTCTTCTTTTTTCTATAAACATATATTAAGCCAATCACAAGTTAGGTTACTTCTTGGTCTAGCCAAAAATAACTACTAAACATCAGGTAGGCATAAAATGAAATGTAACTTCTGTCATTCTGACGATGATATTGATTTATCGAAACAATTGTCAATTTTTTAGAATTTTCAATAACTTTTCTTTCTTAACTTTTCAGTTATTATTTATGGTTTGATGACCATCACCCTACGACCACCCTTCCCCAATAATCCCAATTTTCAAAGATTAAAACTAACTTTTCCGCATCTGTGGGATGTCCTGAACAATATTCTATCAAAAAATTGTCACTTGTATATACTTCGGGGGATGTATCGTGCTAACAAACCGAAATTTCTCCAAAAATAACCAAAAATGTAATATATCTGGATTTATAGTACCCGCTGTACTCACTCTAGTCAGCTGAACATCAATATTGCACATCTGTGAGGCACCTTGAAAAATATCCAATTATAAAATTGGTCACTGGTATACACTCTGGAGGCTGTATCGTGATAACAACCCGAAATTTCTCCAAAAAGGACCCAAAATTTAGCCCTTCAGGTACCATTGCACCCGTTGTACTAGCTCTGGTGAGCTAAAAATCCAATAAGGTTCATCTATAAGACGCCCTGAATAATATTCAATCATAAAATTGGTCACTTGTATACACTCCGGAGGCTGTATCGTGCTAACAAACTGAAATTTAAGTGAATGTAAACGACGAGTACGCAGTGTGTATATGTTTATTAATATGCAGCTAAGCGCTTTCGGCCATTAGACCATTATCAAAGCTGTCGTCATAAAAAGATCCAAAACAGTGTACACTTCTGAATGGGAATTTCCATAATGTGAATTATAACTATACACCCCCTTAAAGGGTTATTTTAATGTTTTTTTTAATGATATCATTGTTACGATGTCTTAACTTCATACATTGTTTCGATTCTATTAGCTGGATGTTTTTTTGGCACCTGTTTTGGATCTTTTTATGACGACAGCTTTGATAATGGCGTAATGGCCGAAAGCGCTCAGCTGCATATTAATAAACATATACACACTGAGTACTCATCGTTTACATTCACTCAATTTATATCTAGTGTGTACACCATACCCACAGACAGTTCAAACTGAAATTTCTCCAAAAATGTCAAAAAAGTCGTACTTAAAGTACTATAGCCCCTGTTATACTGGCTCCGGTGAGCTGAAAATCGATAGAGTTCATTTGTGAGATGTTCTGAATAATATTAAATTATAAAATTGGTGACTTGTTGCACTCCGGAGGCTGTATCGAGCTCACAAGACATGTAACGAAAAGTGGCAGACGACAACGACGACGACGACGACGACATACACACAGGATTTTTTTTTCCAAAAATCTTTTTTTTCGTATTTTTTTTGATGAAAAACGTAAAAATTTCAACTTTTTTTGCGGTAAACCAATATTTTTCTCGCATTAATGTTTGGTTGGGCGGAGAAGTAATAATATCACAGTAGTTACACAATATACCAATATTACATGTTATTTTGAACCTTACAGTATCACTTGCAGACAGGAATGCTACGATGGGTTTTGCAATGTTTGTTTGACCACCAAAGTGACATTCAACTTTCTGTCATGCAAATTCATAAAGTCAATATCTACCAGCTCATTTGGCCCCGAAAGGAGTTGTTTCTGCTTCAGTGTATACATATGTACTTTTTAAAGATAGATTTAGAAATTGAAATATGTATGCTTCATTTTCATCAAATAGATTGTTGTCAAATTAATATAAATTCTATGAATACAATAAAAGTAATAAGAAACAACAGAATACCTTTTACGTATAAATAAAAAATTCGTAGTAACACAACATGCGTTACCCTAACTAAACTGTTGCAATTTTTAATTGTTTGTTATTTAAAGCCTACTCAGAATTGTCCGAAATGGCAAGAATTGGAAAACAATCAATTTGCAAGCATGTCTGAAGTTCAGAGATTTAAGGAAATGCCAGATTATAAGAAAATGGTGGTGGATGTTTTCCGAAGATTGGGATATAGATTTTCACCTAACGCATCAGTCATTGAAGAAATATATGATTTATGTAGATACGAAAAAGCCTGGTACGTTTTTTTTACTTAGTAAATAGAAAATATAGATAAAATAATGAAATAGTTTATATTCAATTTCTTCTTTAGTCTGTACTTTTATTTATATTTGTATTTACTGTTTTTTTCATTTTTTTGTAGGAATCCCCAACCAAAAGCTCCTTGGTGTATAGCTTTCAATAAAAATCAATTGAAATTGTTGGAGTACGTCGAAGATTTAACATCCTACTACAAATCAGGTTATGGAAACAGAATGGCCGAAAGAATCGGATGCAGTCCATTAAAAGATTTATATGAAGGATTCGAAAGATATGTTAATGGTGAGTGTGTTCATATCTAATTGTTCCCCTTGTACTAAACTGCTCTGTTCCCCAATAACCGAGACTCTCATGTACAAATATAAGTGATAAGGGCAGTAAATAGATGGAATTCTAATATGTCAATAAAAGACATCGACAAACACGAACTTAATTAGGATACATCTGACAACAGGGCGGCCAGCTGGGAATGTTTACATGAAATTACCCATCCTATCATGACCTAATGCTAAAATATCTCAAAAAAGAATGAGAATAGCAGTTACACGGTAGCCAAAATAAAATTATCATTTTTATATAAATATTTCGTGAAAAAATATGGTGAACTTCGCATCGGTGGTTTCTGAGGAGTCAAATAGACGCAGAAAGCGACTTTTTGTTTTATACTATATTTATAGAGTTGTCACAAAAATAATGATCCAATGGCGGAACTGTTGATAATTTTTGTTTAATTATTATGTACTGATGTGATGGTATTTTCAGGCAACCCAGATGGAAATAAAGCCTCCTTCATATTCAGTAATACGAATACATTCCAGTCAACTCTCGTAGCACTCGGAATTGATAAGGACTATACGACATTGAAAGCTGACAACTACTATCAACAAATGAAAAGAAATTGGAAATCTTCATTGATAAGTCCATTTGCAGCTAACTTAGTAGCAACATTATATGAGTAAGTTTAATATTAACAGTATATTTATTTTAATTGTACAGTAGAAACGCTGAATCTTTTCCGACACGTGACTGATACGACATCAACCATATGCATCGGAATCAAAACAATACGACAAACGCTTGTATTGAGCTTCGCTCTTTTTCTGTTATTAGACGAAGACAGTACCAACATAGTATGTGATGAATAATATCGTCAACTAAGTCACGTGATAGAAAAGCTTCACCGTTTCTACTGTATATGTACACATGTACATATACAAAATATTTGGAGTCAGTATATTTGAAAACGATTTCCTTTCCCCTTCTGTGAATATTATAGGCATTATACACCGAGGAAGGGGCAATAAATGCGTTGACTCGCTAGAAAGAGAACGATTGATAACGCTACTCGCTTCTCTCTTTAGCTGCGATTGCGCAATAACGTCCCTTAATAATTGCACATCCACATATAACACGTGGATGGTTTTTACATGTTAATCCTTTATTATTTGCGAATTTTATTATTGTTTCGTTTTTGAAAATAATAAGAAGTATTATTAAAAATGGAGAGAGTCTATGTCAGCGGTGTGGTGGTTATTTAGTAAGTGCCCCTCGAATATACTTCTTAAACCATCGAACCATTAATCTTCGGGAAACACTTTACCATTATTCATTGGGGTTAAATAAATACCATCGTTTATCAAAACTCACTGGGACAATATATTTAAAACTACGTATACAATTTACTGACCATGTATAACTCACACTATAAATATGTGTACTATTGATAATAATAGAGAAATTAACTCTCACTTTATATAGGAACTTCTATAAATGTACTGTTAGACCAACACAGTCGATGAACTTTCCGCCGACTTTGTTGACACATTATTTATTCACAAAACAGTCGTGATTCCTTAATATGCTACTAACCTTACTACACCTTGTCGGTGACCTTCAAGTTCACTGGCCGCTAGCAATATATTTGAAATAAATATCTAATAGTGTCTTTTGGGATCATCACATCATCCCCTCTTGGAAAAGAAAAATTATCCCTGATAAATGTTCGATACTATTTATAACGTTAACGATTCTCGCATTATTTGCTTATTACACTAATTGTCTTGTTTTTAAATACTGCTTGTTTGTTTACTATCTCACTTCACTTGATTACAAATATTTTCGTTATGGTATTTATGTAATCGATATTTATGAACGATTTGTTTTTTATTGTTTTGATATATAATCTCACCGTTTACTCCTTTTACTTCCGTTATTTTGAACGGGCCTAAATAATATGGATCGAACTTATTTCTTTCTCCATTTTCCAGAATTGCCGAATCCCCTACCCTAAAGTTTACGGGTGACGATTCCTTCTCGCTTTTATTTACTCTACTTAACTTATTTTTTATCAAAAACTGCTTGACTCTTTCATTCGTGTACTGTAACTCATATTTCAATTCTTTATCATACCTTTCAAAATTGTAGCATGGTTGTACTTCTACATTTAAAAATTCTGGTATGTTGGGTTTTCTACCATATAAGAGCTCAAAAGGAGTGTATCCGTGATACGTCTTTGATGTTGTATTATAACAATATGCAAACATTTTTAAAAATGCACACCAGTTATATCTAGAATCTTTAATAAAATTTCTTATGTATTCATTAAAAATTCTGTGTAATTTTTCACAACTGCCTATTCCTTCGTGCTGATATGCCGTTGAGAAATTGTGTTTTATTTTTAAAAGTTCCGCTAAGTTCTTTATTATTTCGTTCTTATATTCTGTTCCTTGATTCGTTCTTATTTCTTTCATTAAACCATAGTTTGGTATAAAGTTGTCACATATAGCTTTTGCTATTGTGGCTGCCTCTTTGTTAACGACCAGTATCATGACCGCGTATTTTGTTAATTCGCATAATATTGTGATACAATAACGGTTCCCATTGTTACTTTCTACAAAAGGACCTATTGTGTTTATATAAATGATATCAAACGGTTTTATAGATGTGTCCGTGATGACAAATTTCTCTTTATGACTGGGTTTTGCTTTATTCACTTGACATTCGTGGCAATCCTTTACATACTTCCGTACATCTTTCTCCATGTTTTCCATCTAAAATTTGCTCTCAGTTTCTTTAATAATCTATTGTTTCCTACATGTTCTCCAAACATTGCTTCGATGTGATATCTGTCTAGAATCTTTTAAATCTCTCCTTTCTGCTGTACCGATTTTGGTACTACGCATATACATACTTGTATATTTTTCAACCTTTTATTCCCTTCTTCTATAAATTCTTCTATTGTGCACTTTTTGAATATATAATCATTTGCATATATCTTCATTCTTTTTACTTCAAATTTTACCGAAAGCTCCTCAAGCTTTTCCAACGTTCGTCCTAAGTCGATGTTGTGTATTCCGGTAAATAAGGCTTCACTAAATTTCAATTTATTTTTGATCCGAATGCTCATCCGTAGCGAGATGCGGTTATTTTCAAAGTGTAAAATTGGTAATTTATGTGCCTCTAGATTATTTAAAACTTTTATCACTAAAAATTTTATTAAAAATTTTCGGATTAGTTTTGTTATGTTCCTTAATTGTTGAGCTATTCTATCCTGTATGTATTTCTAATTGATTTTTCCTTTCTTCTAGTTCTTTTAGACTACATACGTTGTCATTTATCATTAATGTATTATCAATTATTTTAGCTTTTGCTCCACTTTCTCTCGTCTGTTTCATATATCTTACTAGCTGTTTTCTCTTGTCGGTGCCGCTCTAGGTAAACGTACTTTAACAAATTCATCGAGAATCGCTGTACGTTTTGGAGATCGACTAAAAAATGTGGAAAATCCCTGTAAATTGGCAAAAAAAACTTTAACATTTTTATTCTGACTTGCTGCTTTTTGCAGAATTAAATTTAATTGGTGAGCATAACAATGAATAAAATTTGCTTGAGGATATCGTTCTTTAATTTTTTTTTGTACTCCGCCTAATCAACCACTCATAGTAGAAGCTCCGTCATAACTCTGTCCAATTAACTTTTCCGTTGTTTTATTAATTTCTAGTACCTCTAATTCTTTAATAATTATCTCCGATAATTGTTCGGCTGTGGTGTCGGTATGATTTACAAATTTTATAATCCTTTCGTGAACGACACCGGATAAAATGTACCGTATAATAAAAATAATTTGAGTTCTGTTCGAGCTATCAGTAGTTTCATCCGCCTGGACTGCGATATATTCGGCTGACTGAATCTCCAATTTAAGTTTTTCTTGAGCCACCGATAACGTAGAATCAAGTAATTCATTTTGTACAGTTTCAGAAGTACCCTTAAAAACCGTAGCCTTATCCAAGTATTCTTTGAATATTGGATCCAGCTCTGAAACAAAATTTATAAGTCCACGAAATATTCCCGGATTTACAGAAGATTCTGTCTCGTCGTGCCCTCGCAAAGCAAATTCAAACGTCCCACAAAATTTCACAGAGTCAATTATTTTATTTACAATATATCTGTTTTTCGACACATTTTCATTAAAAATTCTTACCGATTGTCTATAGGCATTGTCTAATTGAGAACGAATATCCACAGTACAGATTGTAGCAAAACTCGTGGCACATTTCATATGGTCTGCTGATAAACTATGTTTTTTATTTTCTCTTTTAAATGTTTCAAGTCTTGGGCACCGTTTTTACACCATAAAGAATTATTCGAAAAAAGCAGACAAACGAAACAGTAAAATGCATCACTTACTTCATATCCAATCAGACAAATCATACATAGACCTGCGAAAATTGCGATGAACTTCTTTATTCTTGTCCTTGCTAGTCTGTTTAATTTTTAAATCTGGAAGAGGACGACCACCTTACTTTAGTTTTAATAGTTTTTCAAAATTTAATTCACTTTTCGTTCTCAAATTTTGAACCATTTGCAGCACAGACATGATAAAAGGCGTAAAATAAAATAACACCAAATAATTAAAACACAAGCCCTCAAAAAAACGAATCAAAAATCAAAATAATAACAATAACAACTTATTACATCAAAACACAAATCTTATTTGACTTCAAAACCTTTAAATCAAAATATAGCGCAGCCTGCCAACCCCTCTACTCATCTCTTTTCTAAGTGTGTAATAATCGAACGACGTAAGTCATCGATATTAACCCGGGCTTTTGACCCAACACATGTAAACTTCGGGCCTGTTTCTTTCACGTTACGAATATTGTCAACATTCAGCAGATTCCGTCCCCATTTAACGCGTTGAGGTCATCGATGGACACCAGCCCGTTTTGCTATTTGGAATTTCGCAGATATGTAGGTACTTGCTGCGAAATAACGTTTACACGGTTGTCTTGAAAAACGTTTACACGGGGTCTTGTCATTTTAGGTAAATTTTATTTTTTGTTTAAGAGAAATACTTAGTATTAGTATTTAATACTATACTATATGTATAGTAGGTATATATTTTTTTATATATCTATTTAAATATTTTTTTAAATTATTTTTTAGTGGGAGGTTATTAACCCAATGACCTAATGGAGGAGCCGCCACTGTAAATCAATAACAATCAGCCGTATTCCGTATCTCGTATGTTATTTTTAACGATAGTCCGTTATGTTAAAATAACGATCGTATTTAACTAGATTGTTAACTCTTATATGATTACGTATCGAGCGTCCTTAACGATATTTTAAAATTCTATGTTAAAAAGGAAGTAAGTTTTGATTCTTACGAAGAGAGATGGAGTGATACACCTTCAACTAATGTAAAAAGAGATAGATTCGGTCCCGTTAGAGTGTAACCCTTATATAACATAACCTGTGAACCTAACATCAAAACGCATGCCAGTAAGCGCATCAGGTGTGCAATTTAATACAAGGGAAGTTTAAATTCAGGTGTTCTAAATATAATTATAAATGGAAAAAGAAGTAAGTATTCCAAAAACAACAAGGGCACAGTATGAGGTGCCGCTGGAATTCTTAGAGAATAATCCTGTTGTGATTAAAGGGAAGAAGAAACCATGCGAGGTTAAATGCGTTAACAATTTGTGGGAGCAATTCGCCAATAAAGTGAATACGAAAAAAACGGGAACATTCAAAAACAGTCTACAATCGACACCTTTCGATCCTCAAATGATACTGATACGGTAAATCTGACATAGAAATATATTTTCAATTGAATTACCTTTGATTTATGTTCACCACTATAGGCGAAATTCAAAAAATTTCCAGCATTTCTCAGTGCAGCCATTCAAAATTAATTAAAGAGCACTTTCTCACAAGTTTATTAATTATGTAGGGTTGTTAAAAATGACAAATCACCACGAATTTATATCAAAAACGGATAGATTCCCGTTATTTATTTCGTTAGCGAGATCGTTAAGACATAACAAGCTGCCAAACTGGTCCAGTTATTTAACGATGGATAAAATAACGATTCTCGTTCAAATAACTATACGTATGATTATACAGAATCGGAATTTTTGAGCATATCGTTATATTACATAAATTCACGCTTAACGATGATCGTTAAATAACATAACGTGATACGGAATAGGGCTGAATAATATCTATAATAATCTAATTGCAAATATTTCTTCTTCTTCTTGATTTTTTTTGGGCTATATTCTAAAGGATAATTTACCCAGTTTTACATTGTTAGTTAGTTATCTGTTAGTATACATAGAACTGCGATATTTATATTTTTGCGTTGTTGCCAGTTCAACCAAATTTTATTATCAGAGCTTCATTATATTTTAATATTCTGGTGTCATAATAAAAATTTATTAAAACATCTAATTACATGGTAGTAATGTTAGTTGCCTACCCAATCTGATCCCATCTGTAGATAAGAGCTATTTTGATTGCGACCCCGACTGAGCAGCGAAAATATAAATAGTTGATGAAAATAAATAAAAGTATAATTTAAATATAACAGCAAAATATAACAATATGTATAATAAAAGTACAATGTAACAGTTACTACTTATTACTCTTTACTTAGTAAATTACTATATAACAAGTATAATAATAGAAGATATTAAAAAAGAAAAAAATCCAACTAATGGGAGGTATGAAACTGTTTTTTTTTTATTTTTCATCAACTGGTTGATGTCAGGTTTCATAGAAGACATTTGAAATCTCGTATCAGATTCAGCGTCCATTTTATTGCGGTATTTTGTTTTCGTGGCTGCATAGGTTGAGAATCGTGTTTCGCACAAATATGTTGTTGAGAACGGGAGAAGAATATTCAGAGCCATTTTGGCATGCATTAGATATTCATCACAAATTCTGAACCAAAAATCGTTGACAGGCATCGTTTTGAACAGTGACTCCATACTTGTATCTGACGAAATTTGTAAAAGAGATTCATATATCTCGTTTGACATACTTTCAGGCTTTTGCAAGTTGGGTAAAAAAGGATTATGAATCCATGAATTCAGTTTCCTTTTTGTTTTCTGTTCTTCGGGAAAATACAAAAGATGCGCGCATCGAAGTGAAATTTTGGACCAGTTCTTCAAATACATCATCTTGAAACATATTGAGTCGTTATCGCTAACAAAATGCAAATAATCCAAAAATCTAATTTTCTTTTGAATGCAGTTATTTTGTTACAGGCCTGGAAAACTGTTGTCTGTTTACCTTGCAATCATACAAAGATATCCGCCATAAAAGACAGTCGGAACAACCAAGTTTTATCATACAAATGATCTTTCAAATTAAAAGAAGTATCTGAAAGAAACATTTGTAACACGGCTCTAAGTTCAAATATCTTGTTTAAAGTTTTACCCCGAGACAGCAATCGCACTTCTGTATAGAGCAGCAGTGTTTTATGTTTGCTGCCATAATCTTCACACAATAATGAGAACAATCGGGATTGTAGTGGTAGTAATTTGAGGAAATTAATTATTTTTACCGCTTCATCTATAACTAATTTTAAATCTGACTGCATTTGCTTCATCACAAATGCTTGTCTATGCAGGATGCAATGGCTGTAACTACAATTAGGCGCTTTATTTTATATTAGTGACTCTGCTCCTGCTGTCAATGCAACCGCTCCAATTTATTTTCTTCAAAAAATATATTTATTTTATTAAAAATTTCTTCTCCGGTAGTGTTTGTGGGCAGCGATGAACACATAAGCATGTCTTCTTCAAAAGAACTTTCATATGGATATCTCATGATAACCAGCAAGATAGCCAGACCAGCGACATCAGTCGACTCATCCATTTGCAAGTCGAATCGTGTTTTTTGTAGACGTGTAACTTTCTTGTTTGACGTAACTTGTCAGATCATGAATTCGCCGTGAAACAGTATCGTTTGATAGCGGCACAGTAGAAAGATGTTTTGCAGATTTTTCATCAAGCATACATTTTGTTATGTCTAACACACATGGCTTTATTAAATTCATAGCGATAGTGTGTGCTTCACCTGCTTGTGCAATGCGATAACTAACTAAATATGATACATCCGTGGCCTTTTCATTGATAGTTTGGGTTACAAGCATCATCGTTTTTTGACTTTCCAATAATTGTTCTCTTTTACGTACCAAATTTTTTTTATTCTTGTCTTTAGACTTGGGGTGTACAGTTTCCAAATGCCGGCGCAACTTGGCAGATGCCATGGAACTATTAGGAAGCAGTTTACTACATAACATGCAGAGAGGTAAACCCTTGGAGTCAACAAATCCGAAACTGATATATGATTCATCTGTGAGATGCCCTGAACAATATTCAATCATAAAATTGGTGACTTGTTGCATTCCGGTGGCCGTATCGTGCTAACAAACTGAAATTTTCGAAAAAATTACAAAAATGTAGTACTTCAAGTACCATAGCACCCGTTGCACTGGCTCTGGAGAGCTGAGAATCAATAGGGTTCATCTGTAAGATTACCTGAACAATATTCAATCATAAAATTGGTGACTTGTTGCACTCCGGAGGCTGTATCGTGCTAACAAGACATGTAACGAAAGTGGCCGATGACGACGACATACACACAGGATTTTTTTCTCAAAAAACGTTTTTTCGTGTTGATTTTGATGAAAAACCATAAATATAACTAAAAAAAATTCAAAACTTCCAACTTTTTTTGGGGTAAACCAATACTTTTCCCGAATATTAGATAGGCTGGGCGGAAAAGTAATATGTCAATAAAATTAATAATTTTTTTTAAATCACCGAGATTTGGAACCCGAGTCGTTTGGATAACCAAAATGTATGAGGAGTGTACCTTACTTATTAGACCATCAAGGCACTTACTCATAGTTTTTGCAACTTGGCAATTTGAAATAAATATTTGTTTTTTTGGCTTAAATCAAAATCTATTTTTTTAAATTTAACATGTTTTTGTCTTAATTTCATTGATCATTTCAAATATGTTAATATTTTTTTTAATTCATTTTGAAAAGAAAAATAGTATACTATTCAGAATTTAACACGTATTTTCCTGTCACATTTTACAAACAGTAGGGGAGGACACCATTGAGTGTCTTTTGATTGAGGTATTATAGTATAATTGCGTTCCTTGTTACTCTTATATATTTCTACTTTTCCGCTTCTCTCTCACTCAGCTTATGTAAATAATAATTAGAAAAGGACAAGAAGTTTAACAAACTTGTTTTGTTTCACGAGTTCACTCCCATGCGAAAATTCCTGTAGTGTCCCATAAAAAGTTTCACTTCAAACAATAGAAAATAGTATAAGATTATCCAGAACATTACACAAATAAAGTACCTTTCTTTTGATGGCACAGTCTGCTTTCTGAATTGATTCATGTCATAACAAATTCCCTGTTGCTATGTATATGTCTTATGTGAACAGACAATTCTATGCCGCACTGTTAAAATTAAATTGAATTGAAAATTAATACAGCTACTTACTTTTTCTCTCTATTTATACAAATTTAATGGTTAATAGAGCAGCTAATTCGTGTAGTTTGCATAAACACTATACCCCGTTTAAATATAAATATACATTAGGGGAAAGGCGGGCAAGATGAACCGGTGTGAACTTGGCAGCCAAAATCTAGCAGCCGATTTGACGAAGACGCCCGAACGATCAGTGGTGTATTAGTTTTATTATAATATAGCTAAGAGTCAAATGCAGCTAGATCATTTAAATATATTTTTTGGAAGACCTAGTATGTTTTCTAACAAGAAAGGCAACAGAAATACTAAATTAATAAAAACTTTTATTATAGTAACTTTAAGATACATTTCTACCATGTGTGGGCAAAACGACATAAACAATGTAAATTCGCACAAAACAAATAGCTTAGTTTATAACATTTATAACAAAGTTGACATTTTTAACCACGATTCTCTTAATTTTGAGCGTCTATAAAGGTCATTATAATATAAACAAGTCCAATCGTCTTCTTCGTCGTCACTTTTGAATGGAATGGATCCATTTTTCACTGCAAAGCAATAGCAGATAATATCAGTCGCAATCGTTTCCCAATAATATTGCATGCCCTGCATTTCTCGAGAAATTCGAGTCCTGGAGAACCGAAACCAGAGGACAGATTGTATAAAATAAGACCTGTTATTAATTTTTTTAACGAAAGAATGGCTATGGTTTATTATCCTTGCCAGCAACCTTCTCTGGACGAGTCGACGGTGCTATGGAGAGGGCGTTTGTCATTCCGCCAATACATAAAAAACAAAAAGCATAAATATGGAATTAAACTTCATATGATGACAACCCCAACAGGTCTCATACAAAAGATTGCTATGTACACTGGCATGCTTGATGAAATAGGAGGCCGAGGTCATGCTCAAAAAGTTGTCTTGTACTTGATGGAAAATAAATTAAACGTTGGACATCAAGTGTACATTGATAATTATTATAATAGTTTTGACTTAGCTAAGACCATATTGGATCAAGGAACCTATTGTACTGGAACACTAAGATTGGACAGAAAAAATGTACCCATAGAGGCCAAAAACGTAAAACTTGCCAAGAGCAATACGATTGCCAGATATGCAGAAGGGATTATGATTGGGAAATTGGGAAATAAAAGGGTTGCGAGCTACATATCGACGGAGTTCGAGAATAGTATGATTGAAATAGAAACAAGGAGAAAAGAAAAACTAAACAAACCACTGCCTATAGTTCGGTATAATAAGTACATGTCAGGAATTGATAGACAGGACTAAATGCTGTCGTACTATTCAGCAGAAAGGAAAATAATTCGTTGGCCGAAAAAGTTATTTATGCATTTTATAGAAACGATGCTGCTAAATGAAGAATGGAAAGCGTACCCAAACTATGTATGAATGTTCTACATGCCCAGGTGCTCCAGGCTTCCGCTTGGAATGTAATGACGTTATTCACAAATATTATTTTTTCGATCAACAATTATTATATTATGTTTGTGCTATAGCGATAATTATACTTTTTATTTTCTCTTCTGTAGTTTATGCAACAATATGTTATGTGGGATTTTAGTTTCTTTTTCTTGGACTGAAAAGGCGGATTTATGTTTTATAAAGTTTTTTAGTTTTGTTCCATTAAAAAAATGTCTTATATTTTTGTTGGTTATGTACCTATGTACTTATTGGTGCTTCACTTTTAATAAATATTTAATATTTTTGGTATACGTTTATTGATATCTAAGAAAAATATTAATCAAACAAAAGCAGCAATGAATTATGTCGCCGGCTCTTAAAAGAGCCACAAAAGAAATCGAGAAAATTTAAGTAAATTTGAAAAAAACTAACTTTAACGCTTATCTTTGAGACATCTTAACACTAAAATAACAACGCATTGAAAAAAACTGAGTTGGCACCTGGCCAAAATCTGCCGAAAATGAACAGCAGTGAACGTGTTAAATCTTTTCCGGGAACAAAGAATACCTGATGTTACATAGGTTCCACCGCTACCCATACAGACCACCACGGTGGTGTGAACGCATCTCTCGGCACTTGTTATAGCGCCAACTTGCTTCTTACCCTTTAGGGCAATAAATTTGGGCGGAGCTTGTACCGTTGTTAAGGCAGACTCGTCCATATTAATGATCATTTTGTTTTAAATTTTTTTTCGTGGGTTATTTGTTCCAATTTATTAAAAAACCAATACTACTAAAGACCTAACCTTGAGTCAGGGATGTGACCTCCGGCAGGTGAAGGGATATTGCAGGAATGCGCTGACGGAAACCACGTAGCCAACCAACCTTTGCCAGCCATTTCATCCTTTTGATTAAAGGGCTATAGGGTAACTTTCATTGATCTTGATTTGTGAAGCCGAAGAAACGGGATTCTAAGTCAAGAATGTGGTTGACAATCGCAGCTTCTATCTATTTATTTAGGACTTACTCCAAGGTTCCAAGATGCTTTTTGGTATTTATTTTTTTGTTATTCACTCTACCTTGCGGAAGGGACGTTATACATTTTACTTACCCTTAAATATCTCATTTCATAATTACGCTACTATAGCTTTCTGCATGTCTCCCTCTTTCCAACTGCCTCGATTTGTTTTCCGTTTGTAAGATTAAACCATCTGTAAAAAAATAAAATTATAATGAGAAAGATGGGCTTGTTGACATAGGTAGTCATCTTGCCCGCCAAGCTGGTATGTCATTTTGCCCGTTTCATTGGTATCTTAAAGTTTTATAAATTAAAACTTAAAAATAACAACAAAAAGTACCTAAACCAACGTTAGAAGTGAGTACTTTATAGTTATGCAATCACAAAACAGTTTTTAAACTGGCATTTAACCTTAAAATTATGAACATTTACTTACCCTTAATCATTGAACGCGAACAACACAAATCTACTATGGTTGCCACACATCGACTGAACGTAAAGCAAATGACCGAAAACTACATAAAGGTGGTGTTGTCAATAAATGTAACTTATAAGCAGAACAGCAGAGTCGTGTAAATTGTCGGTAAAAGTAAATAGTGATTTGTAAAACAAGTGTCACAATGACTCGATTTGTAGTACGAGTGAAGTTTGCACAACTAACCGCGAAGCGGTGAATTGTGCAGGTCACGAGTACTACAGAAAGTCATTGTGGCACAAGTATTACACAATATTTTTTATAATTCGCATTTATTTAATTATTTAAATAAAATAGAATTTCATATAATTCCTGTTTTTAAACTAGGACGAGTGGTTTGAATTTAAGTTGGCAATTCTGTAGATTCCTGATTGGTCAGATCACAGATGGTTTTATTCAGCACTTCTGACTTTTGACATATTATAACCGAATAATTGTGTAAATTGTAAACAAATTTTTATTTAAGCAAAAAGAGGATGATTATTTGTTTAAAAAAGAGCTTCCTCGTATATGCTATTGCGATCTATTTATATTATATCATGAACAGAATTATTTCTGTAATACATCTTCACATAGATATCTGGTAATTTATCCCAAAAATCGAACGTTTTGTATACCTATATATTGATCCTATACAATATAAAAATAAACAATTGACAAATCATTGATAAATAAACGTTAGCGTACTTTATTCATTAATAATTTTAATATATAAATCATTCTAATTTACCTTTAATATAATAATTTGCTAGCTAGAACAACGCTAGACCATTTTATTTATAATTTGTGTCAAGGTTAAAGTCAAATGTCAAATGAAAATATAACTAAATTCAATAACCAACTGTACACTAAAAATTACTATAACAGTGTTCAAAGAGCTTCATTGTGACACTGTAAACAATGTTATAATGAAGTCTCTTTTATACGCGAATTATAAAATAGTTATTTGTAAAACAAGTGTCACAATGACTCGTTTTGTAGTACGAGTGAAGTTTGCACAACGAACCGCTTCGCGGTTCGTTGTGCAAATCACGAGTACTACAGAAAGTCATCGTGGCACAAGTATTACACACTATTCTTTATAATTCGCATTTATTTAATTATGTTATGTATTGTTACAGGTGCAATCGTGACGAAAAATATAGAGTAATGTTTTTCTTAAACGAAGTTCCAGTAGAATTTCCTGACTGTTCGGTGGGTCTGTGTAATTGGTCAATCGTGCAACAGAAGTATCAAGGAATTGTACGAAACTGCAACATCGAAAACTTCTGTGGTGGCCGAGGAGCAGCTGTCAAAAATTATGCGACACTAGCATCGATTTTCTTAACGACTTTAGTTTTTAAATTCTAATCGGTGCTTTTAGATAGAATTTAATTTAGATATAGGTATCTTTGGTGCACTCTTGTATATAGAAATGTTTTTAAAATACGTTATTTGGAAACAATGATGACTTTTTATAGTTTTTAAAGCACAATTTTATTTTTTTAAGTAAATAAAAATAAATCATAATTTGTCACAAATGTTCGCATCCAAGAATGGCTGTCGGTATCGTAAACCTAACAAAACCAAAAAAATACCTTCACATTTATGTACCAGTAATTATGTCTCGGTTTTCTCAAATTCCTACATTTGTAATTTTACATCAATTCATGATGTCTCGTAGACATTTAATAATTTTTATTCTTAAGAAAGTTTATTCGAGATATAATACACCTAAACATTTTTTAACAATTTGGGTGTATCTTAAAACAATGTTTTGTTAAACAAAAATGTACTAAAAAAGTATGTATTATCAAATATTGTAAGAAATTGGCTGATCATTGAGTGAAAATAAGATTTTTTCAATCAAATAAAATAATTAATAATATTCAAACTATTCTTTTATTATTTTCTTTCGTTATTTTAGATATTTTTTTGTAGTACAAAGGTAGAACTATTAAGTTTAAATACAAATATTGAAACCAAATGCCATCTATAATTGTATCTGTTTTTGTTGAATACTGATATAGTTGTATATTTTTGATTTATGTTTGATTTTTACAAATGACTTAATAATAAATATTTTTAAACTTGAAATAGTGTTTAATTCATTTAATGCAAAAACTAATAGTTTTCTAATTGAAAATTCTTATAAACCTTTCTTGAATCTAAATATAGATTTTCATTGCATCCAAACTGGAAATAAATTCTTCTTCTTCTTGTGCCATATTCGTGATCAGACGTAGACGACCACTCACTTCTCACCTGTGTTTTGTGTTGTGCTCTCCAGCAAGACTACCAACTTTTAAAATGACAAATGCGGGACGGCAGAACAAAATTCGATTCTTCACCATTACATGTAAATTTGTATAGGGTTAGAGTTGCCCACCCGTTGGGCAATCAAATTCTGCTTTAAATTAATTGAATAGAATAACAAAAATAAAATTTATTTAAAGAAAAGGAATTTAAATAAAAAAAATTTAAACAAGTTATTAAATAAATATTCTATTTATTTTTAAAATAATATTTTTCTTCTACATAAAATTTCAAAAAAAGTTCTGAATTCCGATTTAATATCTCCAGGAACTGTTCACACTTTCCCATGTTGTACTTCACATGCAACATTGCACGCACAGTCTCCACCGTCATAATGGTTTTTTTCTGACTCTTATGTCAGCATCATTATATTGTTATATCTGGCAACGTTGCTATTACCTAGTACTACACTGCACCAGTGACAGTTTGAGCTTGGAACCGGGTCGGTCGGCGTGCTATATCGTTACGGAGTTACTTAAATATACCAGCAGTCCGCCTAATACTCGTGTATGATTTTAATACAATACATGGTGGCAGTGGTGGGATACACGAGAATAAAAAGTGTTAACAATTTACGAGTTTCGCGTGTGTAATTCAGTGCTTAGTCAGTAAAAATGCCCGACAACGACCCAACCTCATTGGTTTTTTCGCAACAACTAACCTCAATAATGGCTCAATCTCTTTCTGTGCCAGTGTCTCCGCCAGATAAATTCGATTTTACAGTACTCCAAGAGTGGCCCCAGTGGCGAAAACGCTTTGAGCGGTTCATGTCAGTCTCGGGACAAAAACCGACGACGAGAAAATAAATATATTCCTGTATATCCTAGGTGAAGAAGCAGAAGAAATCATGATTCAATTTATCACAGTCCCGATTACATTTGCTGAAACCTTAGCAGCCTTTGAAAGCCATTTCATTCTCTGTCGAAATATTATTTTCGAGAGATACAAATTTAACACACGGGTCCCACAACCAGGAGAGCCTATAGAAAGGTTTATTACTAACCTTCACATATTAGCTGAGTTTTGTGATCACAAAACTCTAAAAGAAGAATTAATTCGAGATAGGATTATAGTAGGAATGATAGATTAAAGGACAAGCGAAAAACTGCAGTTAAACCCCAATTTAACACTCAGCGAATGCGTAATCGAGGCAAAGCAAGGGGAGCTTCAGGCTTCTCAGTGTAAAGAAATCTACAATGTAGCAGCAGGACGCAGAGCGGAAAGCGAAGTAGCAGCCCTAACATCGCAGGTGGAGAACATAAACATTGAATCAAAACGAGGCGCCGTTGCCAAGTCTCTTTATACGAAGAGAGGAGGGAAAGGTAAAGATATGAGAAAAAAGTGCCAGTTTTGTGCATTAAGACCAAATCCCAGGATATAGTGCCCTGCATTCATATCAACTTGCAGATTGTGCCAAAAATTAGGACATTGGGCAACGGTGTGCAGTAGCAATCAGGTGAGATCTATCCAATTAAGTGAAAACTTTCAAGATAATGTAGAAAATTCTACGGGGTATAACACTAACAATTTCAGAGGGTCTTCAACTGATGCTAGACTTAATAATGATGAAATTTTTTTAGGTGCATTCATGTAAATAAAATTACGGTTAAAAAGTGGATTATATCCTAAGAAAGTAAAGAAATAAGTAAACACCTAGTATTTATGATAGACACAGGGGCTGATATAACGTGTATCTCAGCCAATGTTTTAAATGAGGACATAATCCAATCTCTAATATATACCAATAAAAAGATAACAGGCCCTTCTGGTGAAAATTTATATGTTTTAGGTACATTACATGTCACTTTGAACAGTAAAAATAATCAATGTGACTCTGAAATTTAAGTTATCGAAGAGTTGTTTAAACCGATATTAGGTCGTTCCTCTATCATTAAGCTAAACGTTCTTCAGTTTGGTAAGGATAGTGGCATAAATTTAAATGTAATCAAACTAAAATCCGCGGAGATAGAAAAAAGTTTTCCAAACATATTTAATAGCATAGGCACTTTTAAAAATGAAATGAATATTCAAGTTAATACTGAAATCCCATCCTTTGTTCAATCTGTACCCCGGGTAGTCCCTATACCCTTACTTAAACATTCAAAGGAGGAACTAGATCGTTTAGGAAAGGTAGATATTATTCAATATGTTGATTACCCGATCCCTTGGGTAACGCCCTCTCACTTGACTTACCCCATAAATCAAGTAGAAAAAGTTCTTTCCAAGTCCTCTCACTTGACTTACCCCATAAATCAAGTGGAAAAAGTTCTTTCCAACGCCCTCTCACTTGACTTACCCCATAAATCAAGTAGAAAAAGTTCTTTCCAGCACCCTCTCACTTGACTTACCCCATAAATTAAGTAGAAAAAGTTCTTTCCAACACCCTCCCATTTGACTTACCCCATAAATCAAGTAGAAAAAGTTCTTTCCAGCACCCTCTCACTTGACTTACCCCATAAATCAAGTAGAAAAAGTTCTTTCCAGCACCCTCTCACTTGACTTACCCCATAAATCAAGTAGAAAAAGTTCTTTCCAACGCCCTCCCATTTGACTTACCCCATAAATCAAGTAGAAAAAGTTCTTTCCAGCACCCTCTCACTTGACTTACCCCATAAATCAAGTAGAAAAAGTTCTTTCCAACGCCCTCTCATTTGACTTACTCCATAAATCAAGTAGAAAAAGTTGTTTCCAGCACCCTCTCACTTGACTTACCCCATAAATCAAGTAGAAAAAGTTCTTTCCAGCACCCTCTCACTTGACTTACCCCATAAATCAAGTAGAAAAAGTTCTTTCCAACGCCCTCTCATTTGATTTACCCCATAAATCAAGTAGAAAAAGTTCAAGTCCAATAGTTTTAGTACAAAAAAATCCCAATGGCACAGGACCAATTGGACAGGCTTATTTCAGTAACATTTTTGCATAAAACCCAAAATAAAAAATTAGATACAAAAGTAATAGAATGATTTGAGATGTACAAAAAACCGAAGTAACATTTTGGCATCAAATCAAAAACTGGTAAATTTGTGAATGTTCTTAAATAAATGTTTTAATGTACGATTTAGAGAAAAATGTTAAATAGAAAAGTTGTAGAACGTGTTAAGGTCTATGAAAAAGTTCAGTAACTTTTTTGCGTCAAATGAAAAACAGAGGAAATACGATTTTTTTTCAACTTTGACAGGTCACCATCTTGTTTGTACTGGGTCGATTTGGCTCATTAACGAAGATTTTGGCCTAACCGATTTATGTAGCGAGTTTGGTTTCGATTATGAAATAAGCCTAAAAAGGAAAAATTGCGCTTATGTGTGGACTACACTAAACTAAATAAAGCCGTACTTCGTACGCATTTCCCATCGCAAAAGTTGGGAGAATTCTCGCCCAGGTTCAAGGCTCTAGACTCTTTAGCCGCCTAGACACACCTCCACCGGGATTTTACCAAATTCGTCTGAATAAAGAATGCCAGCATTTGACGTGCTTTATAACCCCATGTTCAAGATTAGGAAATCTTGAATTATGTAGAGTACGATACTTTTTAAAAACGTGTAAAATATTTGTAGATATTAAACTCATGTTTCTTCTTGTCGCCATTGTATACAATTTAAGGCGTGAATTCAGTTTGTTTGCTAGCATTATAAAAATGTGTTGGAGTATTGTTAGACCTTTTTGTATTATTTCGGTATTGTTGTAAATTCAAAGGGTAGATTCCCTTTATTTTCATCTTTGTTAAGTACTTTTAAAATATCACGCTTCGCACTATTTTTGTAAAATAGTATTGTTAGAGCAACGAAATGGCACATTTTGAAATTCGTGAAAGACATACTGTCGCATTGTGTTTGAAATCCTATAGTTAAAAATTTAGGAAAATGTCACGTTTCACCCTATTATTTATTGTGTTGTAAACGCCGTAAAATTTTATTTCTTGGAGCAAATAAAATTGTAAATTTCTTAAGAGACTTATTGTCACGTTGTATGTGAATTTTTATGGTAGATGATCGGAAGGTGTGTAATAAACGTTTGAATAACTTTTCTGAGTAAAAAGGTTACAATAGGACGGTCTCGCTTTTTTAATGCTCAATAGAAATTGAAATATCTATTGGAGGCGTCCATTGTTGATTCTTGTCGATGATTCCGGCAAGTCATGAAATCCTGTAGTTAAGAAGTTAGGAAAATGTCACATTTCACACTATTATGTATTGTATTGTAAAAACCCTAAATTCATTGTCACTTGCGCGTGAATTTTATGGTCGACGATCGGAAGATTTGTAAGAAATGTTTGAATAACTTTTCTGAGTAAAAAGGTTACAATAGGACGGTCTCACTTTTTTAATGTTCAATAGAAATTGAAATATCTATTGATGGCGTCCATTGTTGATTCTTGTCGATGATTCCGGCAAGTCAAATTAAATCCTATAGTTAAGAAGTTAGGAAAATGTCACGTTTCACACTATTATCTATTGTATTGTAAAACCCCTAAATTTATTGTCACTTGCGCTTGAATTTTATGGTCGACGATCGGAAGATTTGTAAGAAATGTTTGAATAACCTTTCTGAGTAAAAAGGTTACAATTGCTATTGGAGTGTTCAATAGAAATTGAAATATCTATTGAAGGCATCCATTGTTGATTCTTGTCGATGAACCCGACGAGTCAAATGATACTGGCCAATAGGAAATATTTATTTCCATTTAATCAACCCAATCCATGTGTTAACAAGCCCCTTGCAGATTTCTATTTAACACGTGATCAGTTCATAACTCAGTTCCTAACTCAATAACAAAGTTTTCATTACTCAAATCAGTTACGAGCTCATCGCTCAATCAACGAAGTGAGTTCAACACTCATTCAAGAAGTATTCACACTTAGTTCAGCAGTTATCACATAGTTACGCAATCGGTTAGTAAGTTATCGGTTACGTTCTTAACGAGTCAGTTGGTTGAATAGTGAATCGGTTCCTTAAGTTGTGCAACAAAGTCTAAACTCAAGTTCTAAGTGTAATTCAAGTCAAAACACATCGTTTCACCTCTATTAAGTCAAACACGTTATTTCTTAATTCGTTTTTGAGTTCAATACTCAATCGAGTTCAACACTCAATCCAGTAACTACACTCAAATTCAAACCGTCAGAGATACTAAGTCTAACATATCGTTATGTAGTTGCTATACGAGTCAAGTGTACTCATCAAGTCGAAACATAACGTTCCAGAATCATTAAGTTCTTATTTACCTTCCGATCTGAAACCACCGAAGTTCAAACATTCATAACTTTGTACCATTCTTGTAAATGTGTACATTAAGTTGAATGTCTACGCCAGTCGACGAAGCTCAGCTGGAAATATAATCAAAAGCACCCCATTTGGACGTTTTATTTTCAAGAAGTTAACGTTCGGCATCACTTGCGCACCTGAATATTTTTCAATGACTTTAAATAAAATTTTAAGTGGTCTAGAGGGAGTAATTTTTCATATTGACGATATGTTAGTGCATGCGCCTAATGCGCATAATGAAATACTTTCGGAGGTACTAAAGCGAATTCACGGGGAAGGCATTATTTTGAATAAACAAAAGTCTATTTTCGGGGTGGAATCGCTAGAATTTCTTGATCATGTTATATCGGTTAATTGTATCTCGGTTGACCCTGAACGTATTTCATCCATAGTAGACTTTCCAGCTCCTTCTAACAAAACAGAACTTATGCGATTTCTAGGTATGGTCAATTTTTCTAGCCATTTCATACCGTGTAGATTTCAAATATTAGAACCATTGACTTCTTTATTAAAAAAAAATAATTGCTTCAGCTGGGGCGTTTCCCAAGAAGAAAGTTTTAATAAAATAAAATAAATATTACAGGAAAGCCTTTGTTTAGATTATTTTTATACTTCTAAAAAATTATTATTTCGGGTTGGAAGCTTGTTTAATACAAAAAAAATGGCAATAGGGATAAAAGAGTAATTTCTTATGCTTCCAGATTACTATCTCGTACCGAACAACGTTATGCGCAAATAGAGTGCGAAATCTTCGCCATGACATGGGCGTGCGAAAATTTTTCTGAATATATAACGAGAATCAACGTTTTAAACGAAACTGATCGTAAACATTTAGTGCAAGTGCTTCAGAGCAAACCTATAGACGAGTTTACCCCACGCCTATAAAGATTTCGGTTGAGGCTTATGAGATACGATTATGAAATTTACTACGTACCGGGCAAGGTCATGGTGATAGCAGACGCCTTGTGCAGAAATATTGGTAACGAGAGGTTGCCAAAGGAACAATCCAAGGAACCTATTTGCATCAAGTTGCAACAATATGCTTATAACGGATGGCCACGAAAAAATCTTATTGACTCATTGGTTTCGTCTTACTATCCATACACAGGTATGAGATATCTGAATGTGAGAGTTATCTTTTAAGAGGGACTAGAATATTGATTCCTAAAACCCTCCAAAGTAAATGTTTACGTTTTTTACACCAAGGCCATCAGGGAATCGTAAAATGTCGAGCGCGTGCCAAGGCTACTATGAAGGCCTCGATTCTCGAATGTGTAGGAATGCAATCCCATGGGAAAAATGTGACGTTTCCATGGAAATTTCAGATCATGTATTCTCGAGTAATAGTATAGGAATATACTCCTTCACATTCCATAAAAACTGCTTCCAATACTATAAACCATGAGAATAAGCTGTTTCCAGTGGGAAACACAATAAAATGTGCGGTTATAGAATCGTTTATGTTTTCATTTGGACAGTTTATTCGTTTCGTGAATTAGTAATCAGTATATTTCGGAGGTTAAGATACATATTATATCAGATACTTATAAGATATAATAGAAATAATCTATAATAATTATATTACAATAAAGAGGAAATGGCAAACGTAGATGAAATAGCGTATCTAGAGGCTCTACGAAATTTGGAGATGGCTGAAAGATTAGCTAGAAGGTCTAGAAGAATGTTTAACCCTAGAAAAGACCCATTTGAATGTCTGTCGGAAGATCTTTTCATTAAAGTTTTTCGTTCAATCAAAGATGTTACTCGAGAGGTGATAGATATGTTGGAACCATACCTGGAAGCACCTTCAAGAAATTCAGCACTGAATAAGCAGACTAAGATTTCAGTTGGTTTAAAAAATCAAGTTAGCAATATTGAATGTTTTAATTTTTTAGGCCCTGGTTGCTCTAAGTTTTTATGCAAGCGGAAGTTACCAGACATCAGTTGGTCAGAACTTGTATTTTGGCATGTCGGTGTATAGGAGAAGTGACAAACGGTCTTAATGAACGTCCCATTTTCAATCAATGGGTTACATTTCCACGAACTCTTCCCGAATTGCAAAATATTCTACATGAGTTAGTATTGTAATAAACACGAAATATGACAAAGGAAAATGTATGGACACCCTATATAAATATAATTTTCTTGATAATAAAATAAGTCGAATCCAATTAATATAAAAGCAATCGTTGACCTACACCAGAAAAGAATTTAAACAAACAATTTTACACAACCGACAAGGTCGATGACAAAACACACGATGGTTTGTTTATCAAAAATATAGACAAACCTTGCAACTTAGTATAAAGAAATTGAAAATTAACCTTCAATTACGAAAATAAAAAATATGAGACAAGAGCAACACGAATAACATATCCCAAATCTTCTGAAATAAATAGCAGAAAATTTGGTAACGGAGGCAGTGAGGTAGTAACCCTCATAGAGTGCTCAGGTACTGTAAGGCCTGACTGACGGCCGTATGTCAACAGTGATATTGTGTAGTTGTGACTTGTGATATTTCAAAAACGTAAGTTTTTTGAAGTGAAACTTTTTATGGGACACTAGCGTTTTGTCATGAGAGTTAACTCGTCGAGCTAACAAAACTGTTAAACTCCTTGTGAGAGGCGGAAAAAATTAACGAAGATCCGCACAAAGAGGAGACGCCGAGAATAGTCGCAGGGCATTGTTTATTGATGGCGATCATATTATTCCGTTTATCAATCCCCACTTCGCTGCGCGAACGATAAAGTGAGAACGCATTCGGGGGGAAAAGGATACCAAAAGCGCTTAATAATTTCTGCCGATATTGGTATAATCCAGTGCGAAATTAATATAGAAATTGTTTACCTTTAAAATTAAGGCGATAAAAACTAGGAAATTTCTTTGCATTGTGTATTTATTTGTTTTATTTTGAAAAAAATATGTAATAAAACGTAACAAGAGTATTGAAATATATTGAAAAAGGAAATAAACAGATATACTTGTCCGTACAGATAAGTTCTGTACTCATTAAAGTTTAAGCATAAACTGTGTTATCTCCTACTTTCCGCATTGAGACCAACGCGCATCGTGGGCGTGTCCACTTTCAAACTTTCAGCTATATTTGCTAACGTAGAAGAGCAAGTAAGTCTCAGTTCATCAGAGAAAGTCGTTGTAACTAGTGTTGCTTTATTTATGGAAATATTTTTGAAGTGAAACTTTTTATGGGACACTACAGAGGTTTTGGTTACGAGGTAATCTCGTAAAGGCTAACAAGTTTTGTGAAGCTCTCATTATCATTTGTACTTAAACTTAGTGAGATAAACGCAGCGCTCTTCTCCCCTTCTGTCATCACTCGACTCGATTTAAAATCAAACGAAAAACGCGGGTTCGATACCCCCATGGGCGGCCAGAACTTTTCTTAGGTATTAAAAAGGAAGGATACGTAATATGCATTCAAATTTCTTAAAAAGAATATTTACTTTTGTTTGTCTTTTATTGTAAATAGTTTTTTATAGTCTATCCGAAAAATTATTGTTTTTATTTTGGAAATAATTTTTGTTTTAATTTTTTTAAATTATAGTTTTTTATGTTGTTGATATTTATGAATTCTCTTTGTACACTCATTGGCGGTTATTGCGTCATAAAACATCAAAAGTTTCACTTCTGACGCTGTTAGTTTTCGACTGACGCATAAATCTTTTTTATGTCATTATAATTATTATTTTTTAACAAATATCGTACTGATATTTTATTTGATTTGACGGGGTGTCCAAAGGTACATTTTCTGGTCATATTAAGTGCACTATTGACATTTGAGCCCCTCACCTAACATATTTAGGAAATAGTACGATTTGCAATCGATCTAATAATCCAGAGGAACCCTAAATTTTAGTAAAGGGAATTTAAAGATTGTACAGGGATATTCATGTGTAAGAATTATCTTGTTTATATCATAACCAGGTCAGATTACAGTCAGATTTCGAGATTGTTTTTTTATAGTTATTTCTCTGATATCGTACAGGGATGGTCATAAGTAAGAAATATCGTATTTATACCTTCAGATTTCGAAAGACTTATGATAATTATTTTCTTATATTGTACATGGATATTCATATATAAGAAATATCGTATTTATACCTTCAGATTTCGAAAGACTTGTTTTGATAATTATTTTCTTATATTGTACTGGGATATTCATATGTAAGAAATATCGTATTTATACCTTCAGATTTCGAAAGACTTGTTTTGATAATTATTTTCTTATATTGTACTGGGATATTCATATGTAAGAAATATCGTATTTATACCTTCAGATTTCGAAAGACTTGTTTTGATAATTATTTTCTTATATTGTACAGGGATATTCATATGTAAGAAATATCGTATTTATACATTCAGATTTCGAAAGATTTTTTTTTAGTTATTTTCTTATATAATACAGGGATATTCATACGCCAGATATCTTTCATTCATGTCATAATCAGGAAAGACTACTTTCAGAATTTTGGAAGACGTTTTGCCCGAGTCATATTAATTTTTTCTCACTCCTTCTACAGGGACAGTCATATGCAAGACATATTTTACTATTGTCATCATAACGAGAAACTACTTCCAGATTATGAAAGACGTTTTTCCCTAATTAGTTTCTAGTGTATCATACCGGTACATTCTCCCCCGAGTGACTCTTACTGTGTCCAAACCAGGGCTGAATTACTGGATTTAATTAATTACTGTTTGTAATATATATGTACATATTATTCACCCAGTCTGTTTCCTTTATCAACAACCCCTACCCTCGGACCAGCAAGTTTGGACGGGTTGACGCGACCTGCCTTAGAACTCAGGCTTCGCACATTGTATAAGCCCAAGAGGCTCCACGGAGACTTTGTCCGCTCGTGCCAGGAAACCACCTCCACCGAGGTTACTCACAGGGGCATTCCTGGCTCTAAATTGTGCCGTAAAGCACTGGTGACAGCACGCTGCAAAATTCAAGGAAATAGGAATTCAAAGGTTGTCCTACACTGGTAACGGAGGGCTGTAAACCCTAAACGACCACAGCGGTTATTACACTGGTGACAACAAAATATACAATAGGGTTTTCTACCCATTCATTACACTGGATTTTTTACAACGGATTTTACCAACACGTTATTACAGTATTTTTTCACTTGCTGATTTTATCAATGTCACTCCTATATTCTGATTCACTTATTAATTACAGATTCTATAATTCATTTGAATTTCCCAGGTATAATAGGATGCATTGATTGTACCCATGTGGGAATTTACCCCCCACCAAGACATGATGCATTATATCCTGAATACATATATATTAATAGAAAAAATTGCCATTCCATTAATGTTCAACTCGTATGTATGATATTGATGAGAATATTATTATATTATATATTATCTGTGCTTTACTTATTTTAAGATATGTGATGCAAAAATGAAACTCACCAATGTTAATGCCAAATACCCAGGAAGTGGCCATGACTGTCATATTTGGAATAACTCAATGGTACAAGATGCTGTCATGCATTTAAGTAATGCTCATCCAGACTTCTTCCTCATAGGTATATAATCAATATAATTTTGATTTAGTTGTGAATATTAATTATTAATATTTGTTCTATGGAGGAGACTCGGGATGTCCCCTAAGGCCATGGTTATTAACTCCACTTCAAGATCCTTTGCCAGATGCACCAGAATTTAGGTATAACAAGGCATTCAAAAAAGCCAGATGTGCTATTGAACGGTGCAATAGTCTACTTAAAATGCGTTTCAGATGCTCGTTAAAGCATAGGGTTTCACATTATGCACCAAATGTATGTGCCAAAATAATCAATGCCTGTGTTTCACACAACATTTGTTTGGAGAATAACATTCCAAACCCAGATGGTTTGGATAATGAAATTGAAGATTTAGGTATTTATGGACCAAAACAACATATCGATCAAAACAACATTTGTTTGGAGAATAACATTCCAAACCCAGATGGTTTGGATAATGAAATTGAAGATTTAGGTATTTATGGACCAAAACAACATATCGATCATAATAATGTTGGTCATAACATACAAAATCCTGAACTTGTTCCAGAAATGATTAACGTCTTTAGTTAAATTTTGTTCTATATTTTTAATATATTTATGTTTCTCCAACTTGGTTAAGGATTTAACTTTTTTCCTCAGTACCTTGAATTTTTCATCGAATACATTAGACACTATCCTTAGTTTTCTAAGTCTTTCTTTTTCTTTTAATAGATCCCTAATTGCTTTTGTAAACCAAACTGGAAAAGTTTTGGACTTTTCACAAAAAACAAATTTAGGTACACAATTATCAATTATTTTATTCTATATATTGTAGAATTCATGTAATGCTACATTCACATTAATTTTTTCATCCAAAACTTTCTTCCAATCTGCATCCCTAATACTTTCGCTTAACCTAAGAAAATCTGCTTTTTTAAAATCATATCTAGACTTTTTTATATTGAGTATATTTATTTTTGTATCGGACTTTGTCATCACCTTCTAGAGCAGTAACATCTAGTATCTGAAGGAGGTTTTCATCTTTATCAGTCAGTTTTATATCAGTATTTTTCTTCTTCACACTCTTCTTGAGATCCTGCCAAGTCTACATGAAATTGAGGTACATTGATGAGCACACATTTTATGAGGTATTTTTTACATACCCTGCGCCAGTGGATCCAATCCTTTTTTGGTCCCGGAATTTCATTTAATCTCCCTTCAATATTCTTCCATTGTTGTTGGGAATCTTTATATGAGAAAATAGGGTGAAATTTTCCTTTTCTCAAGTCCTCAGAGGCCTCCATTATCTCTACCAGAAGTTTTTTCTGTGCTCTACTTATACAGCCTCCTCTTTGGATCTTTTTATTATCATTTCTGTCCATCTTTTCTTCGTACAAATGAGTGACAGGAAATAACAAATATTCAAACTATTTTGTATAAAGTATAACCTAAACATAGGAAAATGTATGTTTTCAACAAAATTTGCAGCTCTTTCATTGGTGCATTCGTTAAAGTACAAGACATTATAAGGTTTCCAATGGGAACTAAAAGCATGAGATCACCCTCCTATAGGATCTTCTTCCTACACATTCGAGAATCGAGGTCCAACTGGTATAAAATTTCCACAGAAATAGAAAATATGATAAAAAATTGCCCACAATGTTATGAACTTAGAGTAATAATAAACATAGAGAGGGCTATTCATTCATAAACACGTTTATTTTTGCAGCCAACAATTCTAAACGCCAGTAGTGAAATAATGAATGAATTACAAAAAGTGGGGATGGTATTGTAGATACATGGCATTGCTAATTTCGGCTGTTTTTCTGACAAACTTGACACCGACGAACCGTGATAATCCAAAAACATTAAATTAATTAACTTAAAAGTTTATTTTCTCACTAAAAAGTCTTGAAAAACACATCAAAACGAAAGAACTAAATGTTTACTCTCTAGTCGTAATGGCGCTCGTATAAACAAACCACGTTTGACATTATTTACTACAATACTACGGCGTATTTAAAATGATCGTCGATCACACTCTGACGATATTTGCGTCTCTCCTAATCTGAGGTGTTGAACACCGTGTTAATATTAAAGAACCCTTGATTACAGAACCCTTCCCAGACCGCGCTTAGCAAAAAATAGCATTTGATCTGTTTTACTTAAATCGAGGTTAGTACCTAATAGCAGTCGATATTTTTTCTCGATATTTCGAAATTTTTAAACTTTCAAGTTTAACCGAAAGCCAAATCATTACCAGACTAAAAGAATTGTTTTTAAGACTAGGAATACCGTAAATTGTGAGATCTGATAACGGGCCACAATTTCAACGTGAATTTAAATTATTTGCGGAAGAATCTAACTTCAAACACATCACAAGTAGCCCCTTCTTCTCTCAATCTAATGGAGCAGTGGAGGCGGCCGTAAAACAGCAAAGAATTTAATTAAAAAAGAAAAAGATATTTATACGGCTCTGCTTGCTTATCGAACTACTCCAGAAAAATACGCTCGCAACTTCCTGTGTTGCCAAAACTCTTAAACAAAAACATAGACACAACTCCAGTCCTAGAAAAAGAAAAAAATTATGAAATAAAAATTACGCAAAACTACAATTTAGGACATAGAACTAGGCCGTTATCGGTTCTTGCGGTTAATGACAAGGTTTGGGTGACAGGTCTAATGTTATTTGGTAAGGTTATAAAAATCTTAAAGAACCTAGATCTCATTTAGTGGATACTCAACGAGGAACATACAGAAGAAATCGCTGGCATTTAATACCAGCCAAATACTCTCAGCTTCAATTTAACACTCCTGATAACAACCCCATTCCTATCACCTCAGTGACTCCAACCTTGTCAACCGAACCTAGTACCTCTAGTCTAGTAATAAGTCCGATTGTAACTTTAATGAAAAAATTGCATCTGATGACTATAAAAATTCCAAAATAAGTGGGGATAAGATAAAGGGGTGGAGGTGTTAGTTGTAATAGTGCCAATGAGGAAGGGATTCCCAAGTGCAGTAATACTCCTTCACCGCCAGTGAGAAACATTACGAAACCTTCTTACCTAAACGATTACATCATTTATTAAAATTAAGTTTTCACATTACATATTAGTTAACGAATCATTTGATAGAGGGAAGGATGTTAAGTCAGCATCATTATATTGTTATATCTGGCAACGTTACTATTACCCAGTACTACACTGTTCCGGTTTTCAAGTGACAGTTTGAGCTTGGAAGACGGGTTGGTCAGCGTGCTATATCGTTACAGTGGTATTGTTATACTGTTCTTTACGTGCATATTTAATTACTTAAATATACCAGCAGCCCGTCTAATACTCGTGTATGATTTTAACCCACAATAATACACTGACGTCCATAATTCATTCATTAAAGAAAAAATGTGCTCTATTGTGGCGTTAGAACCTGGCAAACAAAATATGTATTGCACAAGCAGTAAGCACTTGTGAAAGGGAATTGAATTTTCCTTAAATTGCCTAAAAACCTGCAGTCATCTCTGCTCTGGATTTAATTGATTTGTGTAAGTATGACCCTGTGTAGGGGCGGGCTAGAATATCTCCCAACGTATATCCTTCATGTCGTAAAAGGCTAAAGGGTACCGAAAACTGTCGGTATAAACAGTACCCTCTTGTCAACCAACAGCTTCAGGTGGACGAGTTAACAAGAGCCAGGGCATTCTCTTGAACCGATATCTGGTCAACGGAATGTAGATGCAGAAAGCAAATGGGGGACTACTGCATTAATGATCTGTATTGAGAAACTCTTGAAATGAGTACATGTAGCAACAGCAAGGTCTCGGATGAAAGGCTTCGCTCTCCGACTGGCAATCGGCGCTGTTCCTCGTTCGGGGAGGTCAGTGTGAAATTGGTGACCGGGCACAGGGGGTGCGACTATCAGGCTTCTTGTGCGAATTTCACTACAAACACCAAATTAGGAGTTGCCTTGGACTTTGCACATATTATAGAACATTTATCAGGAAGTTTGGAGATATTGCCAAGCCCTTAACTCGACTCACAGAAGAGAAGAGAGCTTTCCAATGGGACGAAAACTGTCAGGCAGCTTTTGAAACCTTGAAGAGGCATTTAACGACGGCGCCGATATTAGGATATCCATTACCAGAGGAAGACTTTATTCTTGACACCGATGCAAGCAACGTAGAAATTGGAGAGTGCTCTCACAGATCCAAGGAGGGCAAGAAAGAGTGCTGGGATATTTCAGTAAAGTCCTCTCCAAACCAGAACGAAACTACACTGTGTCACAAGAAGCAGGGCCAGCGAAAGGCTAGTTTAACGCCCGTGCGAAAGGCAAATTTTCCGCCCCCTCCCCCCTCGATTTGATGAAACACATATTTTTGAAATTTTGTAAGTTTTGCAATAATTGTTATGTGGAATCAATTTACAAAGTTAAAATAAAAATACACAAAGAAAAACTAATACGTTACTATATTCACTTTGATAATCGTGAATCGTGTGTAAATTAAAATACAACCGAGCATAAGGAAATTATTTATTAAATATTAAAAAAAACTAATAATGACACTTAAAGTTATAAACATCTAAAACATTATATTGTTACGAAACAGCACACTGGTATAGTCCCTAAATCCGACTCAGTCTAAGCCAGGCTTGAAAGTTAAAATTATGGCGGACGCGCAGGGTTCCTTAGAATTGTTTACGAATAGTGACTATCTTATCTACATTTTTTTGTGACCAGTCTTATCTAGAAAATGCCAGAAAACCAATTGTTTTTGAGTGAGCCGCAGTCCGGAATTTTCTAGTAAAAAAGGCACTAATATAAATAATGGACCGATCAGCGGATAGGTATAGTTGATAATTTGACATCGTAAGATAAACAAGTGAATATAAATCAGTTAAATGTTTATATAAATTAGTTTGAGTGTATATACTGAGTATATATACTGAGTATATATACTGAGTATATATACTGAGTATATATAAATTAAGTGTTAGTGATTAGTTTAGTGTTTAAATAAATTAGTAAGTAGCCATACTGTGTATTTAAAATTTATCCCACCCGTAATAAAACGTTTTAAATAAATAAGGAAAACATTACAATATTATAAAAATAAACATAATAAAAATATTTTCTCAGAAAACATAAAAATTATATTATTCTACTAAATACAAACTAAATTTAATTAAAATTAACTTTTCTGGCTTTAGTTTGCGAAAAATCCTTAAGAATATTGTCATTATTAATATTCATCATTTGATCAACATAGATTAAGACTGCTGTAACATACAGTAGGTAGCAACTAATTATTTCTTTTTGAATTTGAAAACACTACCCTGGTACCGGCTAGACAAAACAAAAAATATTTATTATCTGCAGGTGGTGCGGTGGCGACGCCTTTCATTCCCCAATAAAATAACAACGCTTGGGCTTGCTTATCTTCTGACCGACCGGCGCGGCGACGACGCGTTTCTTTGTCAATAAAATAATACCGCCCGTCTGTTCACGCTCGGTAAGGCACAATACATCATAAGCAAATAAACTGATTGATATATTATGCACTTAATTTATACTGGATAATAAATAATTTTACACATTTTCTTGTGCTTTAGTTTATTATTTTAATTTTTTTATATTAGACACTTTTAGTTCTTGCTAGTTTTTTATTAACTATCCCTTGATTTGGCGCTCCTAGATGATGGCGCCCCGTGCGGGCGCACGGGCCTTCCTCCGGCCCTGACAAGAAGAGAACTTTTGACGGTAGTGAAGTCCGTGGAACACTTTTACCAGTATCTCTATGGTAGGAAGTTCTTAATCCGGACTGATCACGCAGCACTCAAGTGGTTAATGCAGTTCAAGAATCCCGAGGGCCAGATCACTAGATGGATTTAACGACTTCGAGAGTACGATTTCAACATCGAACATCGAGCTGGCCGTGCCCAACAGACTGTTCCCACTGCAGCAAGGCGGAATCTAGAAAAGCTGCCATTTCAAGAACTACAGTAGTTAATGAAGGATCAGAGAAAGATCAGGAGAATGATCCTCAACTAAAGAAGATTCGGCAATGAAAGGAAAGAAAATCGTCGACCTACCTGGCAAGAAGTGTCAAGCTTTTCACCAACACTCAAGGAATATTGGGCTCAGTGGAACTCCCTTGTTCTGGAAGAATGCCTGTTGAAAAGAATCCTTGAGAACGATGATGGTTCCGAGAAGAGAAGACATATAGTTATCCCGAGAACGAGAGTAGCAGAGGAAGTTAATAGTCTAAGTAAATAAACAGTAGTGAAGTGTTTATATAAATTAACCCATTAAAGCCCGAATTATTTTTTTTCGAAAATTATCAATTTTTTGGTAAAGATGATCTCCATTGAGTTAAATTAAACCAAATTATTCATTATTTTCAAAAAAAGTTTTGCAGTTTTTTTAAAAATGGACGTTGTCTTATGGCAACGCTAGGTCTTTATGAGATCACACAGACTATTTTAGAAAATTACTACACATGCATTGTTAAAAACATTTATTCAGGTTTGTCAATCATTTTTGATGAAATATAAAATAACATTCCAAACATAACCCGACATTACATTTCTTACACATTGTACGAAATATTGATGAGCATCCTTCACCTGCACATCTCTTCTTTTTTTTCTCTGGGGTGGGTATCAAAAGATGATCTCTTCCATCATATCTTAAATCATCACTAATTCTGTTCAAGGAAATGCTATGTCTTGATGTAGCTGGTCTTCCTCCCCCTTGAGGCGCAGTTCCATATCTAGATAGATATATATTTCCAATTTCACGTCTGAAGTCCAGTTGTGGCATTTTTGTTCCCACAGATTTTCGATAAATAACCCAACCATTTACATCAATCAACCATGTAAATATCACCTACCACCATTTTTTTGAACGTATTGCAATCCTATATCAACTGACATCTCCGTCCATTAGGTCAGTTCCACCCATTCCACTATTATACTGACTAATGGCAAAAGGTCTTGGTACTTGAATATGTTTGTGTTCGGCTTTCGAATATCTTTTTACTTGAGACAAAGGATTCACACCATAAGCATTCGAAGCCATTGTTATTGTATTATTGTCCAACCACCTTATGAATATAATGCCATTACTTTTTTCAATCACAGAACAATAATCTCCTTTGCGTCCCGTTTTGATGAAAACCTTTGAAGATGTAAGAGGGCAGGACTTTGGTACCCTATTCTGTCTGATAGTTCCGGCAGCGTTGTATCCTTTCAATCTCAATTGGTTTAGTAAACTCATGCTGGTAAATAGATTGTCAAAATAGAAATTAAATTGAAAGTTTTGTTCTTTTTCAATTTCATCCAGCATAGAGATAAAAGGTGCCGTGCACTTTCCAAAAATTTGTTTGTCTACATCTGTAGACTTAGAGTCTTTGCCTTGATACATATCAAAATTCAATAAGTACCCTGAAGCAGCATTTATGCACCACATTTGAATCCGAATCTAATCGGTTTACCCCGAATAAACTGTTTACATACATCACCATGAACTCGTCGTAATTTGGATTCTCTTCTGGAATAAAGTGCTTCAAAAATTTTCCTTTTAGTAGATTCATTAGAGGTCTTAGTATATAAACTTTATCCGTTACATCTATGTAATTATCATCTGCACAATGGATGTATTTCATTATTTGAAAAAATCTATTTCTTCTCATCGATTGACTAATAGCCTGATTATTCATGTCAGTGCGTGAATCCCAATAAAATCGCTTGTCTGGGTGTGGATTGTAGCCAGACACCAACCAGTAAGATACCCAAGAAACATTTTATTTCATCCTTGGTTACAACAAAATCAGGTGCATTTTTAGAAGAAGCATACCTCATTGATTCCTCTACCAGCAAATTTATCACATTCTCATCAAAAAAAAGTTCGAATAGTTCAGTTGGATTCATATTTTTGTACAGTCCATTTTTATTATCAGGAATCATCATTTTATTATGTTTTGGTGGAACCTCTAAATCTCCAGATATCCAAGAAACACACAATGCGTGGCGTAGTGCATGACTCATCTTCTTTGTTGGCCCCTGCCAAAAACCTTAAAAAGATATCCAGTGACGGATTTTCTGTTTAAGGTATCGTTTCCCCAATCCGCATCGACATAACAACAAATATCTTTACTATTTCTACTATACTCTAATCCTACAGAAATGGTTGATTTTAAATATCTTAAAACACGTTTTAAATGATTAAATACATCGTCTGTAGCTTTATCTTGAAACCTACTGTAAAAATTAACAGCAAAACATATATCCAATCTAGTTCCCAGCATCAAGTACATTAAACAACCTACTAATTCTCTGAATGGTTTTGAAGTTTTATTTAATTCGTTACAAAGTTCAAGCTTAAGATTTTTTTCTATCGGTGTTGAACAACCATTACAGTTTTCCATGTTAAATTTTCTTAAAAGATTTTTAATATAATTTTTCTGACAAACCCTCAATATCCCTCTCTGTCTATCATAATCTATTTCCAATCCAAGAAAATACCTTAAAGATCCTATATCTTTCATCTTAAACTTGTTCATTAATTTCATTTTAACATCATTAATTTGTTCCTCATTTGATCCACATAAAATTATATCATCAACATATATAAGTAGGTACACCTTAAGTTTATTTTCTACATTTAGTATATACAGACAAAAATCATTTTCTGAATGACAAAAACCAATTTCTAACAAGAACTTATTTATTTCATCATTCCAGCACTTGGAGGATTGTTTGAGACCATATAAAGATTTCTTTAGTTTAAAAACATATTTTTCATCTAAATTTATCCCTTTTGGGGGATAGATGTAAATGTCTTCATTTACAAATCCGTTCAAAAAGGCAGTCTTCACATCCAATTGCTGGAAAATATAACCTAGTTGATTTCCTAAAATTAATAATGCTCTTATAGTCGTCATTTTCGCTACAGGTGAGTAAATTTCATTATAATCTGAACCCTTTTGTGCAAAACCCCTAACTACCAGACGTGCCTTAAATTTATCTATTTCGTTTTCTTCCATTGATTTGAAATTAAATACCCATTTTGTATCTAAAATTTGTTTATTCACCGGTTTTTCAATTTTTTCCCATGTCTCATTCTTTTCTATGGCTTTCAATTCTGTTTCTATAGCTTCTAGCCATCTGTCTCTATCTACCCTACCTTTTATCTCTTCAAAGCTTGTAGGAACATTTTCAACAAAACTACATGCATCAAAGGCCATGTATAACTCATAATCATCAAACCTGGTAGGTTTTTTGACTATTCTTTTACTTTCTGATTCATTCCCAATCTCACTCTTATCTTCATTCCTACTCTCATTCGTATCAGTCTCCCTACTTCCTGCCTCTGTTTCTTCATTAATATCTGTCTCATTTAAACTTTCACTATATTCCATACATTTATTTCCTTTATACCAAAACTCATTTTCGTTGAACTTTACATCTCTTGCAATAATTAACTTGTGATTTTCTAAATCCCATAGCCTATATCCCGTCTGAGCATACCCCAACATTATACATTTCTTTACTTTAGAGTCAAATTTACTTCTACATTCCTTTGGTATATGACAATAAGCCATACATCCGAAAACTCTGAAATTAGTCACATTTGGTTTCTTACCATACCAAATTTCTGCCGGCGTTTTGTCTAGTTTTTGTGATGTTCCTCTGTTCATCAAATAGTTTACTGTCAAAATTGCTTCTCCCCAATAATCTTTTGTTACCCCTGATTCCTCTAATATTGCCCTGGCTCTTTCAACTAGGCTTCTATTCTTTCTCTCAGCTTTTCCGTTTTGTTCGGGTGTATATGCTACAGTATAATCTAGAACATAACCCTTTTCAGCACAATACCTTTTGAACTCATTGGAAATATACTCCCCACCGTTGTCACATCTTAAAGTTGCTATTCTTTTATTAAATTTACTCTCAACCATACTTGCATACTCTTTGAACTTGTCAAAAACCTCCCTTTTTTCTTTAATTAAATAAATGACACAAAAGTTTGAAAACCCATCGATAAAAGTCACAAAATATCTACTGCCATCATGATTTGCAGGAGTAATGGGCCCACAAACATCGGAATGAATAATTTCCAAAAGCCTCTTACTTTTCGATCTCTCAGTAAAAGGAAACCTACACATTTTTCCACTCACACATGGCTGACAAAATTCTACATCTCCGATTTTAATATTTTCAAGACCCTCAACCATTTGTTTATTTATAATTTCCCTTAAACCTGTAAACCCAATATGCCCATATCTTCTGTGCCACTTTATAAAATCATTCTCATCACTCTCTACATTCATGCATTCAACATTTGATGTTAAAAATTCTATTTCATACAAGTTCCCTCTTTTTCCCATACATACCAGTTTTCCATCATTATTTAATATTTTAACATGTGCATTTTCAAATAATATTTTCATATCTGACATTTCAAGTTTTTTAACACTTAATAAATTTCTCCTTAGATTAGGTACATATAAAACATTTTTAATAGTACAATCTACTTTTTCAGCTCCTAAATTACTTATTACTTTTATGTTGCCGACTCCTATGGCTAACAAAAAATCATTATTTTTAGCAACAGCAATTTGTATGGGTTCTTTTAACATTAATAAGCTTGAAAACATTTCTTTTTGGTTAACCATATGATCTGTGCAACCTGAATCAATATAAAATTTTAATACTTCCTGTTTATTTTCAAATTTTTCTTCTGGTTTCGTTTCTCCCATAAAACATATACTTGTATCCTCTTCACGGTCAGGTCCAGAGCATGATTGGGACGTTAGCTCTTCTACTAAATTGCTATGAATATTTCTTGGAACATTTTGGTACTGATGATTACCTCCTCTTGCTCTAAAAGCTCCTCTTGTAAAGCCTCCCTGAAGACCTTGTCCTCTGGTGCCTCTAAAACCTCTGTTACTGTTAGAGCTACTTGTCAAATTATTATCTTGCCTGTTGTAATGATTTTGTTGCAATTGGTCTGATGGAGTGTATGAATGGTTTTGTGGGCAATATCGTTGTATGTGCCCTAGTAGACCACATTTGTAACATTTTCTCTGATTTTCCATTGACAAAAATGCACTCTGTCCTACTGTTTCACTATTGGTGTTTCTTTGAAATAGTACTCTCTTTTCACTTTCTCCTAACAACTTATTTTTGGCTTCCTCATAAGTTAGATTACTGGAATTCTCAATTATGGCACTTACTGTTTCGTAAGATCTTGGTAAGGTTAACAACAAGCTGCCTATTTTGTCGGAATCAGTCATTTTACAACCTGAATCACTTAATTGTCTAACAAGGCTCTCAAAATCTCCAACATGCTTCTCTAGTGATTCACCTTCTTTTAATTGTAATGATAACATCCTTTTCTTCAAAAATATTTGTCCTGGCAATCCTTTCTTTTCGTATCGATTCCGTAAAGCTTCCCACATTTCAAAAGCATTTTCCTTATCACGTATAAAATCTAATTGGTTATCATCCAAGCACTGTACAATGATTGATTGACATAATTTATCCTTTTTCTTGTCCTGTTCCCGTTTTGAATCATCTGTATAAGCACTCGGTGTAAATTGATTTTCCACCCATATACCAACTCCCTTTTCTTCAAGCAAAATTTTAATTCTGAACTTCCAGGCCGCATAATTGTTTCCATTGAGTAATTCTATATTAAAGTTGTTTTTGTTTGCCATTTCTTTTACGTTTTTACTTGACCTTGTCTTGACCTTTAGTTGCTGCTTCGAAATCAAAATCTGTTTACTATGGCCGGCCTGGGCCCATAACCTTTTGTCTTTTTGGTAAAATAACACGTTCTACACTCTCATTTATGTTTCTTTATTTAATATTGCAAAAGATTTTTGTGTTACATGAAATCAGAAAATTTAACAACATTAACAACTATATCTCACACTTAAACTTCTAAACTCTCTTCTTCTTTTTTATCATGAAACTGTCTAAACTCAATGAACATTTTAGCGCAACTCTTAACAGCCCCATCATCCATGTCAATATCACCACCTATTCTTTGATTATTGTGTAATACAATTTCAGCCCTTGCAGACAGTTGGCGTCCTGGTAATTGATTTATATCGAAATCATCTTCTTCGTCCCCCGATTCTTCATCTGTAAGAATAATAGGCTCAGGAGGATCAATGGATATCTGATCCACTGCTAAATCATCTTCATATACCATTTGGAGAGCTTCCTCTAAAGATAGAAATAATTAAATAGTTCCGTATTGACCTAGCGTTGCCATATGGCAACACTGAGATAACGGTCACTATGAATGTACCTCAAAAAATAATTTTATTTATTTTACAACATTATTACTAAAGTTTCCAGTGTTTATTTTATACTTATTACGAAATTACGCAAAAAATAATAATATAACCAAAAAATATTACTCACTCGAATCGAATGTCCATTTTGAATATAAACACAAAAATTCGCTGTTTACAAACGTCTTCTAACAAAGTGCAAACACACAATAAACAAATAGATTAGAAAACACGTGTTCCTAAAATCTTACTGAAACGACTTCTAGCGCCATATGGCAACGCTGGGCTAAAATGGGTTTGTAAGTGAATATACTATGTATTTAATATAAATTAGTGAATAGACATACCGTGTGTATAAATTTATCCCACGTCGTAATGAAAACTTTCAAATAAATAAGGAGAACATTACATTACTTTAATAATATTTGGCCTAATTTATTATTTGTGCTGATATCGACGTTAGTTGAAAATTATTTAATTTTTTACTGGTTTTTTTTTGGTGCAAGTTTGATATTTCACTCTTTATGTATGTCCATAATAACTATCAGTAAAGATTAATGGAAAAAAATAATTTAAAAAACTAATTAATTAATGCTAAACGATTGGACCACAATATAAACATAGGTACATACAGAACGAAATATCAAATTTGTACCAAAAACTAGTAAACATTTAAACCATTTTCAACAAACGTCGTTATCATAATAGAAACAATAAACTAGAGCAAGTTTTTCAATAAAATATTATTATTGTAATATGTAGGAGTCACCTACGGTGTATGTGAGATACTAGTAATCTTTATGAGACTGGAACCATGAAAAATGGGGCACAAATTTTTTTTTGCGTAGGGTAGCTATGATGTCAAACCTAAATATTGTTTCTAATTTTAAACAACTTTTCTAAATAAACGTTTTTGACAATGTCGACAATTTAATTCATGTATAAAAACTGAAAAGTGTCATCAGCTATGGTAGTGAAGTGTGGCCTCTAAAGGAAAAAACTCTTGAAGCCACCGAGATAGATTATTTTAGACGCGCCGCCGGAAAATCAAAACTGGAAAGAGTGAGAAATGAGAGAATTCGAGAAATTATGGATGTTAAACACAAAATGACGGAAGACATACAAATTAACCAACTTAGATGGTATGAACACGTTCAAAGGATGGCGGAAGACAGAATCCCAAAGAAAATACTAAATGGGACACCACAGCGATGAAGGAAGAGAGGAAGACCCAGACTGAGTTGGATAGAAGGAGTAGATAGAGACATCAGAGAAAGAGGAGTAGATGAGAATCTCTGGACCGATCGAGAACAATGGAGACTGGAAATCAGAAGACGGCGGAGAACGTTATAAACTGATTTGTATGGGTGTCCCGCATAAGAACCGACACCGACCAGAGACGTATAGGGGAGCCCAAAATATGACGATTGGGGGCAGTTTACCTCTAACCAAGTTGCATCCCTGAGGAGTTATAGGGCCTCAAAGTGGGGCCCAAAATTTCGAAAAAAATTAATTTCTTTGCAACCCTTTACCTTAAAAATACCAAATTTGGTACACTGTATGAGACTGTTATTCGATTTGAAAATTTTTATTTTCATGCCATGGATAACTTAGTTCTTAAACTTTTTTTACTCTTGTAATAACCAAAGACATGTTTTCAACAATGCTATTTAACAAGTTACAAAAAAGTCAAGAGTTTGGCTATGAATTTCACTAAATGAGAATTTTCCACTCCTTTAAAACAAATTATAACAATTGTAATAAACGCGAATACCAAATAGAACAATTTAAATTAGTAACTTTCAGTACACACGGTAAAACATTTTATTTCAAATATAATTAAAAAGTGGAATGCGACCCACTTTTGGTTTAGAAAAATGATACAGAACCATAACAGCTTTGAAACAAATAAAACATTTTACTAGGTCAAAATTAAATAATTGTTAATAACGAAAAATTGAGGCCGCTTCAAAACAAAAAATAGGATTTTTGCAATTTAACAAAAAAGCCCCAAACCTAATTCGGGGGGATAGTAAAAACCAGGTACAGAGCAGTCAGAGCGACAGACAGTGTCGGGCGAAAAACGCGAAGGGAAAAATCCTTTCCCTGTCACGGTAACGGGTATCAGTTTTCTTGGTGTTAGCGGCTTCAGAGGAAGAAGTTTTTCTCCGTTGTGTCAGGGTGTAAAAGGGATATTTAGATATCCTTGACGGTGAACGCTGCCCCCCGTCGGTGACACAAAACAGGAAAACTCGCCCTCTACTCGAAGTTCAACATAGCTCGTTACCGGTTACTAGCGTTTCCCGCGGTTTCTAGAAAGATAGTGAACGCAGGCAGTAATCGAAGACCGGAGAAAGGGAGTTTCCAACGCGGTAAGTTTTTAAACAAGTTGAGATTTAAGTTTTTTTTCTTGAGGAGAAATTTATTCGTTTTTATTATTGTACGCTGGTTCTAAACTTGGTATTTATAACGTAACTATATACATAGGTAGAAACTATAACAGTATATTTATTTTATTATTTATTCTTTCACGGGGTTTTGACAAGTTGGCAGGTTTCAATTATATACTGCAGGTCTAGGCTCACGATTTGGGCACCGCTCGTTATATAAGATATGAGTTTATCGTGTGTGATGACAGAGTAAGGTCCTCTCCAAAATTGTAGGAACATTTCGCTTTCTTTAGGGTGCATATAACCGACAGGAGTTAGGCACTATTTATTTGATTATTGTTTTACGCCACATAATTCGCTTCCACCTCGTAGATGGAAAATAAACAAGGGTTAAACCGAGATTTATTTGTACCTAGTAACACGGGCCCGGAGCGTGTGATTTTGTCTCCTTGAAGTCCCATTTCCAGTGAAATTTCGCTACGATAAATAAAAACTAATTATTTCAGACGTGGTTAGGTAATTTCATTCATATTAAGTAAAATAAATAAACATTATAGGTTATTCAAAGACCTGAAAATTTGCAACTCGGCACTTACGCACTGAACGGGATTGTCGATAAACATGTATTACTCATAGATCAGCAGAATTCCTTTTAACGACTCTGATTCCACTTTCTGTTGATACAAAGTGCAATGACACGAAACCACAGTCGTTTCGTCGTTTTAAGAGCAAAATAAGTATTTCCCGCAACGAGGCACGGGAACTTCGAAATAAGGGTTAAATCATACGCCTCTCGCACACGTTAAACATATTAAATGATAAGTGGGTAATAATTTTGTTCTATTTCATGGTGAGGGATATTATATTTGTTTTGTTGTTAGTCATATGTTATACAGCGAAAGATTTAGTATGTACAATTTATAGATAAGTGAATAGTTACTTTTATAGTGGGGAAATTTGATAATTTGTTTTGATAGGCTGCATATTTAAGAAAAGAGTGGTGACAGCAGTTGTTAGACAATTTACTTACTACAAGAACTGAATTCAAACTTCTCAAATTTGATGTATAAATTCATCCAACTCTTGACTTTTTTGTAACTTTTTAAATAACATTGGTGAAAACATGTCTTTGGTTATTCGATTTTTCCTTGAAAATGACAAAGTATTGTGCAAAATTACAAGAGTAAAAAAAGTTTAAGAATTATGGTATGGAAATAAAAGTTTTCAAATCGAATAACAGATAAAAAAATTATGTGAAATTTTAAGGTTAGGTCACCCCTAATGAACTCCTCAGACTGGTTCGATCGCCTTCTACTTACCATTAATTAATGCTCTTAAGAGTCTCATACAGTGTACCAAATTTGGTATTTTTAAGGTAAAGGGTTGCAAAGAAATTAATTTTTTTCGAAATTTTGGGCCCCACTTTGAGGCCCTATAACTTCTCAGGGATGCAACTTGGTATAGAGGTAAATTGCCCCCAATCGTCATATTTTGGGCTCCCCTATACGCCTCTGCTCTGTGTCGGTTCTTATGCGGGACACCCTGTATATAAAAAATCCCATAAGCCGCGTGATTTTTCCATTATGACAGCGAAATAAGTTTGCCCTAACTTTTCCAGCGACAATAACGGAACCTAACATTTGAAGACGGGGAAACCATATCACATGTGAAAATTTTTGTTAACACCAAATCCTTTCTGGCAAAAAATTAATTCGAAAGGATGGTATAATAATTATCCTATTGGGATCAACGAAATATGTAAATGGACAAAATCTCCGGCGAAAAATATTGGACTTGATATCAAGCAGGTAAAAATTACGAACCATTCTAATCGAGCTGCCGCCGTAACTGAATTGTCCAGGAGTGGTATAGGTGAACAAAAACCCATCGTCATTAAAACCGTACCTTCAGTTAGATGAAGAACATCATAGAGAAATCATTGGTTCTATTCGTACTACCATCCAGGAAACAGTTACTACCACCGCTCAAAATATTAGCATGCAGCCAAATATTAACGAAAGACACGAAAGTTCTGAAAATCAAGCTATTTTTAATAATTGTGTTTTTAACAATTGTACTTTTCCGTTAAATTAAATAAACTAATTTACATCTCATTTTTTAATTTCTTGATTTACATATTCATTAAATTGTCTTACCGAATTACACTCTAGCTTGACATTTACAATTCGAATTTTGCTGCCATTAGGTAAATCAACTAAAAAAACTGCCTCCGGACTCGTAATTTTTACAGAGGCCGTTTTTTTCGTTAAATTGCCAGGCAACAAAATTCTTATTGATACATGTCAAGTTTACTTCAAAAAAAAGCTCACGTGAAAATAAGGGTAGTTAACTCTTGATCAAAATTTTCTGACAAATGGATAATATGGTGGCTGGAGCCACCTCTGTATAAATATGGGATATTTTCTGCAATAATCACATTCCAGAGCTGAAAATATATTGGATTGAATGTATATATTATTGTAATGTTTTTGTTATTTATTTAAACAATAAACGGGTGGGATAAATTTTAAACACACGGTATGGCTACTTACTAATTTATTGAAACACTAACTCACTAACACTTAATTTATATATACTTAACTAATCACTAAAATTTAATTTATATGCACACAAACTTAATTATTAATTTATATCAACACTTTACTTTACTGATCGTTGTATTTTTGTTTATTTCACAAAATCACTTTATCAACTAACTCCTCCGCTGATCGGTCCTCTATTTATATTAAAGCTTTTTTTACCAGAGAATTCTGGATTGCGGCTTACACAAAAACAAATGCCTTTCGCGATATTTCTCGATTGCCGGCTTAATCCTTAAAAGACCTTCCGATAACATGTCTATAAAAACGGTCACAATAAATCCCAATAGACCTTCTCAGAATTCGGCGCGCTCGCCATTTTTTTAACCCCGTTAACATAACGTTACAGGACCGTACTTAGTATCTGCTTCGGTGTGCGAGTTCGTAACATTACCCCCTCCTTAAGTGAAAGTTCCTCCTGGAACTTTTGTGTAGCCGAGACTGGATGTTTGAATCGGCAACTGACTCCATTTCTACACTTTCCAATCTTATGGAGATAACAGGGCACCGTCTTCATCGAATACTGATAGCGGGGGTTGTAGCTGCAAATTAATATCTGGACACCGGTATCTTGGAAGATAACCTGTACCATGCTCTCTTCCATGGCAGAAATCTTCTCGTCCATGTTAGCAGAAATATTAGCAGAAATGTCGTGCTTCATAGCAGAAATCTTCTCTTCCATGGCAGAAATCTTCTCGTCCCTGTTAGCCGAAATATCATTCTTCATAGTAGAAATCTTCTCGTCCATGTTCTCTTCCATGGCAGAAATCTTCTCGTCCATGCTAGCAGAAATTGACGAGATTAAGGTGGAAGCCTCGTCATTAAATAAAACTGTTTCTGGATCAAAGCCGTCATTTTCCAGTGCTACTTTAAGTCTTTCTGTTAATTCACTTTTCTTACCAGACGTTTCCAACTCACGATCTTCCAATTCTGCTCTTAATTCCGTCACTTTCAGATCCCTTAATCTCTTGGCCATTTTTACGTAACAATTTATTTATATTACACCACTTCTGACACCAATGTAATGTTTTTGTTATTTATTTAAACAATAAACGGGTGGGATAAATTTTAAACACACGGTATGGCTACTTACTAATTTATTTAAACACTAACTCACTAACACTTAATTTATATATACTTAACTAATCACTTAAATTTAATTTATATAAACACTTTACTGATCGTTGTATTTTTGTTTATTTCACAAGATCACTTTATCAACTAACTTCTCCGCTGATCGGTCCTTTATTTATATTAAAGCTTTTTTTACCAGTGAATTCTGGATTGCGGCTTAAACAAAAACAAATGCCTTTCGCGATATTTCTCGATTGCCGGCTTAATCCTTAAAAGACCTTCCGAGAACATGTCTATAAAAATGATCACAATAAATCCCAATAGACCGTCTCAGAATTCGGCGCGCTCGCCATTTTTTAACTCCGTTAACATAACGTTACAGGACCGTACTTAGTATCTGCTTCGGTGTGCGAGTTCGTAACATTATAGTTAGATGATTCGAGAATAACACTGTCAATTTCTAAAAAGCCAAAAACAGTTGTGAAGAATAAATACCTATACAAGAACGTATCATTTTGACGTGAATGGTATTATCACTTTTGTTATAGTAACTGATGAGTTGGAAATACTAAAAAAGAAATACACGTATCATGAGAAAATACGAATTTTAACATGTGTCTAAATTTATAATGTGAATATTATAATAAATTACTGACTGACAATTTTGTTTCAATACCTCGTATAAGATAGACGTCTCAAGTCCAGTAGGAAATCTGCCAAACATTTTTCGTTTCCGAAATAATTAAAATGGTATGCTGTAAACATGTTCTTGAATCATATTGTTTGTATTTATATTTAAAAATTGGATCTTCAATATTTCTACCGATGCAAATCACTGCATATTCATTTCAACCGTTTTTGTCAATCAAGAAGTTACTGTTATAAACCCTATTTACAGGTGTTTGTACACTACACATGTTTGGTAGTGTAGATACGTGACGGATGTTAAGTTCCTGTGCCGTTCCTGACTCTGGACATGTCCTCGGTCGGTGAATCATGAAACTTTCGTTACATCAGTGGCGCAACTTGATTATTTATATCAATTACTAATGAAATAAGATGTATTCAGATTTGATACAAATTTAAAATACATCAAAAACAGCAACACTAGATTTGTTTTAACTGCATTGGCACCGAAGCCTCCTCCATCACTGCAACTCCATCGGATTTATTGTGATTTCTCCTATCTGACTTAGAGTGTGGTGTCTAGGCCCGTCCTATTGATTAGACTCCAAAGCCGTGACATTGACCACTCCAAATAGCTTGCTGATTTGGCAGCTCCTTTCCCAGCCTTGCAAACCTAAGCCTACCCAAGTAGCACTTTTAGTGGAAGGAACGTAACTGCAACTACATTAGAAACTTTAAAGAATACTGCCAAATTCTCTGCCACGTAATTACGTGGCGGTTACACTTTCTTGGTGACAGCTATGTTTCAATAACGTTTTAGGATAATATATAATTATGCTTAAGTCACGTGTCGTTTACCTGGCAAAAACGTAAGGGTGTGGTGGACGACAATACAAATCTTTGCCCTTGTCTTTTTTTACTACACTTCACATAATTAATGTGAATTTATTTTGTGTGATTAATAAATCCATTTTTCCCGAAACTTTTTTTATTGATTCACCTTATCCCAGTTGAGGTAATAAAAAATACTGTAACAAAGGCCTTATACCTGAGAGTCCCTGTCCGGGAAGTAAACTGTCGTCTTTGTGTTGCATAATATTTATTCCATTTTCCTTGCTTTTTCTATAATTTGACATAACTGGTAGTCTAAGTAGGTACCTAAAGTACATAATAATAATATTTATTATTTAATTATTACCTTCAAACAGGAGTTGGAAGGCATAAAATTTTCAACGATTGAAAATTTACTTTTAAATATAGGTGTCGTAGCTCGAAATATGGGATGCGCCATTGAAATACATCTTATTTAGGAAAAAAGTAAAAAAATTGTGAATTTTTCGTCTCTGAAATGACAGGCAATCTGGAAAGCTTGAAGTAGGTGGCGCTAGTTAGGCTGGAGGTTTTTCAACTATCAGCTTATGTACATTCAAATATTTCAAATATAAACATTTTGATTAGTTTACTGTTAATGTGTTGATTATTGCAATTAAAATCCCACAATGTTGCGCTGTAGGTTGTGACGCGTTTTCCTCCCTAGGCGAAGACGGTGCGCTGCGTTGCGCGTGATTTATCGGTAGCGGCCTCTTGCTCTACCTCTTAACGCCTCGGAAACGTCACTTCTGACACCTTTGAAACCTTACACTTTCTCGGGCGCCAGATTTTTAACGTGGTTGTCTCCACGGCCCCTCGACTTCACTCGTCGAGAGTTCCAGGTAGCCTCAGATGGAGGTACGGTAAATTCCAGGGGTCTATTGTCGACAAAATTCGGGAGGTTATTGCTAAATATATAAAACAAATGTTCTCGCTAGTCCCGAAATAAATATTATTATCCTGATCCACACTACGGAGAAGCTAAAATTCGTGCAGCCAAACAACTACTCTACCATAAGGAAGTACTAGTCTATAATAGGTCAATAAAACACAACACAGGTTTATTTCAGTTTTATTACAATGATACTTTCTACCCAGCCGTTATATATACAAAATAAACAATACTCAAAAAGCACATATGTATTATTAGCGACGAAGCAGGCAGGACATAAGCGAGAGTGGTTTATAATCATAAAATAGCGTACATGCAAAGAAAAGAAGCGGTAAAAGCAAACAAAACTATTCTAAGTTTGGTGGTCTTTTCATTAAATTATTTGATCAACTCTCATGCAACGAACGGGTCAGGCGTTACTAAAAAGGAAAATTATCAGATCGGGAAAACACTACTAGAGATCGGGACTCTAGACTTAAATTGTCAATAACTCACTAAAATTTGAACAAAATCGAGAAAGGTATCAAAGGACGGAACTAGTATCAAGAAAACCCACTAAAAGAAAATTCTGGAAAGGTAATGAAAACGGGGGATTCTAGAATCAATCAAGATTCTCCCTAAAATCGGAAAAGTTATCAAAGAACGGGAATTCTAAATTTAAAAGATAATTCGGGAAAGGTATTGCAACTGGGAATTCGAGATTTAAAATATCCGGGAGCCCTAGCGTTTATGTATGCCTGGCGCAAACGGATATTTCAATCAGGATTTTTCCTTGTAAAATCGAAGAAAAAGGTATTAAAGAACGGAACTAACATCAACAAAACCAACTGAACTAAAACTCGGGAAAGGTATTGAAACTAGGAATTCTAGATTTAAAATATCCGGGAGCCCTAGCGTTTATGTATGCCTGGCGCAAACGGATATTTCAATCAGGAATTGTCTCTACCAATTGAAGAAAAAGGTATTAAAAAGAACGGGACGAATATCAACCAAACTCACTAAAAGGAAACTCGGGAAAAGTATTGCAACTGGGAATTCGAGATTTAAAATATCCGGGAGCCCTAGCGTTTACGTATGCCTGGCGCAAACGGATATTTCAATCAAGAATTGTCCCTACAAAATCAAAGAAAAAGGTATTAAAGAACGGAACTAATATCAACAAAACCCACTGAACGAAAACTCGGAAAAGGTATTGAAACTGGGAATTCTAGATTTAAAATATCCGGGAGCCCTAGCGTTTATGTATGCCTGGCGCAAACGGATATTTCAATCAGGAATTGTCCCTACCAATTGAAGAAAAAGGTATTAAAAAGAACGGGACGAATATCAACCAAACTCACTAAAAGGTAACTCGGGAAAAGTATTGCAACTGGGAATTCGAGATTTAAAATATCCGGGAGCCCTAGCGTTTATGTATGCCTGTCGTAAACGGATATTTCAATCAGGAGTTTTCCTTGCAAAATCGAAGAAAAAGGTATTAAGGAACGGAACTAATATCAACAAAACCCACTGAAAGAAAACTCGGGAAAGGTATTGAAACTGGGAATTCTAGATGTAAAATATCCGGGAGCTCTAGCGTTTATGTATGTCTGGCGCAAACGGATATTTCAATCAGGAATTGTCTCTACCAATTGAAGAAAAAGGTATTAAAAAGAACGGGACGAATATCAACCAAACTCACTAAAAGGAAACTCGGGAAAAGTATTGCTACTGGGAATTCGAGATTTAAAATATCCGGGAGCCCTAGCGTTTATGTATGCCTGGCGCAAACGGATATTTCAATCAAGAATTGTCCCTACAAAATCAAAGAAAAAGGTATTAAAGAACGGAACTAATATCAACAAAACCCACTGAACGAAAACTCGGAAAAGGTATTGAAACTGGGAATTCTAGATTTAAAATATCCGGGAGCCCTAGCGTTTATGTATGCCTGGCGCAAACGGATATTTCAATCAGGAATTGTCCCTACCAATTGAAGAAAAAGGTATTAAAAAGAACGGGACGAAAATCAACCAAACTCACTAAAAGGTAACTCGGGAAAAGTATTGCAACTGGGAATTCGAGATTTAAAATATCCGGGAGCCCTAGCGTTTATGTATGCCTGTCGTAAACGGATATTTCAATCAGGAATTTTCCTTGCAAAATCGAAGAAAAAGGTATTAAGGAACGGAACTAATATCAACAAAACCCACTGAAAGAAAACTCGGGAAAGGTATTGAAACTGGGAATTCTAGATTTAAAATATCCGGGAGCTCTAGCGTTTATGTATGTCTGGCGCAAACGGATATTTCAATCAGGAATTGTCTCTACCAATTGAAGAAAAAGGTATTAAAAAGAACGGGACGAATATCAACCAAACTCACTAAAAGGAAACTCGGGAAAAGTATTGCAACTGGGAATTCGAGATTTAAAATATCCGGGAGCCCTAGCGTTTATGTATGCCTGGCGTAAACGGATATTTGAATCAGGAATTGTCCCTACCAATTGAAGAAAAAGGTATTAAAAAGAACGGGACGAATATCAACCAAACTCACTAAAAGGTAACTCGGGAAAAGTATTGCAACTGGGAATTCGAGATTTAAAATATCCGGGAGCCCTAGCGTTTATGTATGCCTGTCGTAAACGGATATTTCAATCAGGAATTTTCCTTGCAAAATCGAAGAAAAAGGTATTAAGGAACGGAACTAATATCAACAAAAACCACTGAAACAAAAATCGGGAAAGGTATTGAAACTGGGAATTCTAGATTTAAAATATCCGGGAGCTCTAGCGTTTATGTATGTCTGGCGCAAACGGATATTTCAATCAGGAATTGTCCCTACCAATTGAAGAAGAAGGTATTAAAAAGAACGGGACGAATATCAACCAAACTCACTAAAAGGAAACTCGGGAAAAGTATTGCAACTGGGAATTCGAGATTTAAAATATCCGGGAGCCCTAGCGTTTATGTATGCCTGGCGCAAACGGATATTTCAATCAGGAATTTTCCTTGCAATATCGAAGAAAAAGGTATTAAGGAACGGAACTAATATCAACAAAACCCACTGAAAGAAAACTCGGGAAAGGTATTGAAACTGGGAATTCTAGATTTAAAATATCCGGGAGCCTAGCGTTTATGTATGCCTGGCGCAAACGGATATTTCAATCAGGAATTGTCCCTACCAATTGAAGAAAATGGTATTAAAAAGAACGGGACGAATATCAACCAAACTCACTAAAAGGTAACTCGGGAAAAGTATTGCAACTGGGAATTCGAGATTTAAAATATCCGGGAGACCTAGCGTTTATGTATGCCTGGCGCAAACGGATATTTCAATCAGGAATTTTCCCTACCAATTGAAGAAAAAGGTATTAAAAAGAATGGGACGAATATCAACCAAACTCACTAAAAGGAAACTCGGGAAAAGTATTGCAACTGGGAATTCGAGATTTAAAATATCCGGGAGCCCTAGCGTTTATGTATGCCTGGCGCAAACGGATATTTCAATCAAGAATTGTCCCTACAAAATCGAAGAAAAAGGTATTAAAAAAAATGGAACTAATATCAGGAAACCTACGAAAACGGTAAATCGGGAAAGATATTAAATCAGATGCGATATAAAAAATTTTAAAATGAAAATCAACTACATAAATATTTTAAATTGATAATTGAAAAGACCACATATTTTCGGATTAATTATTACTAAAAACTCTTACCTTTACAGCGACTAAATTATCGAGAATTTAAAATAAAATCAACTGCGTGAATATTCTAAATTTATAATGGAAAAGACCATTTAGTTTTCGGATTTTTATTACTCAAAAGCTCTTACCTTCACAGCAACGAAGTTATCGAGGAAAATTTTTTACAGCGCAGAAAAAAAATCAATAAGAAAAATCGGCAAAACAAAGCTAAGCAATTTACGGCGGACGATGCACAATTTTCGCTTCTGCTTCGATCGGCTGGCACTTCGGCCTGCGCGCTTCTGCCAATATCTACCTCGTTGCAGTGGGGAGACCAGTACAATCAAATGTTGGGTTTTAAAATTGAAATAAATACTTTACCCAGAAAAAATGATTTCTCCATCGCAACTAGATAGGAAGGAAATAAAAATATCGGAATTTTGAATAACTATTAACCTGTTACAACAATTGGCTCTACCCCGAAACTAGGGGATAAAATAAAATCAAATGTTCACGGAGATTTGCAATTACTTTACAATACTTATAAGTCAATATACAAATGATTATATATACTCGTCGACATAAACTATAAAATGAGAATATACTCGGCGCATAAACTGTTAAATGATTTATAAACAAAGAAACGAATATGTGACGGGTGATACATAATATAAATTAAATACATACTCGGTGACATAAACTATCCAATGAAAATACAGTCGGCGGCATAAACTATAAAGTGATTTTTATACAAAGGAAAGAATATATAATGGGGATACGTAATATAAATGAATATATATACTCGGCGACATAAACTATAAAACGGTTTGTATACAAAGGCCAGAATACATGACGGGTGATATATGATATAAAATAAATATACTCAGCGACAGAAAATACAAAATGAAAATACACTCGGTGACACAAAATAACCTTTTAGTAACGAAAACCTCGTTACAAGGTGGCCATAGTATCTGCGAGATACCAGTCCCATCACTTTTTTCAACTAAAGAGCTGCTTTCAAAATGATCATTCCTGTTGTTCCCATTTGAAAATGACAATTTATCATTAATTGACTGGAAACGGGAATATGTTGAGATTATGAACGGCTATTAAGTCCTTTTTTCACACCAGCTTTCGCATTCCTATTTCTCAACCTTTCTACAATTGCTTTACAGTCCAACCACCATATTTCTCACTCATGTTGTCAAAAAACAAGTACACACAGTAATCGTTATATAAAAAGGGCAGGCTGTCAAAAACGAAAGACCTCCAACTACATCAGCGCCGCTATGCGGAAGCAATTTCGTCCATCCTTGCCATTATATACCCAGATGTCTCAAACAAAGTTCTTTAACAATCTTGGTCACTTAAAACCATAAAAAATGTATGGGCTTTCCTACGTTTGCGCGGTACTGTTTGTCAGCATAATGGGAGTTTTAAAAATGGTTGCAAATATGACGGGTTTTAAAAAATAAAATTTCAAATTGGTTGGCACCTAAATTATATAGTTGCAAAAACTAGAAATTTACCCCTTTAAAGTTACGCTCATCATAAAAGTGACAAGCGGAACTAAACCAAAACTTTTTAACACTTGGAAGTGGCTATTACGTCGCAGCCACCTAACTTTGCCACTTTAAAGTTATATTAGTAGATACAACCTCAAAGTTGCCACTTGCAACAGGTTTGGCTGTAGGCGTTTGTCTTTGTTGATGTTTTTAGTTTAAAATGGTGCAATATGAGTTTTAAAATTGTATGGACAAAATAAAATAAAGGTGTTTGTTTTTGCGTGGTTCCTTATCAATTAGAAAACGTGTTACTATTCCAACAATATCTGCCGTTTGTTCACGAAGTAATAATGCTTAAGAGTATCAGTGCCACCCATGTGTTGTTTAAGCTGTATATAAAACGTTAATGGATGCCGAAAAGGTTTCTTTTTGCGATGCATCTTCTTATTACCCATATTTTACACACAAACGCAGTAAATAAAGCAATTTACTGACAACCAACCACACCTTGATTTTTACTTTATACTTAGTGAAGAAGGACGGCAAAGTGAGTTTGGTTTTATGCGATATGTGAAAAAACTTATGGAAGTGGTAAAAACTTGGCAAGAATTACTACATTTATATAATATAGTGCCGCCACTTTAAAGGTATATCAATGTTTCCCAAAATGTCTTTAAATCTAAAGGAAGCACTTCAGGATCACTGCCAGTTTAAAGTAGTGGTTAAGTGATATCGTTTGGTCGTCGTAACTAGTATTTTCCACAGTCGTGCCGCTTAGTAGTTATAAAGTTACAAACACCTTTAGTATCACCAAATCTTTTAAGACATTTCTTGCTATGTACTTGTTCAAGTTCTGACCCCCGCATCTGTCACTGAAACACTGAATCTGGGACACATAAACTGGTATTGATTTGAAGGAATTGTAAAGGCAAGTTGCAATTTTACAACTGTAACGTTTCCCTTCAACCACAGTCCATAAAAAACAATCTCCTTGTTTTGATACTGTATCATAAATAGTGAAATTAATTACTTTAAAACGTTGTTTGTAGAATAATGAATTGTTTGTGGGATTGTTTGGTACCAGAAGTACTTGTTGTAAGTCGAAATTGCAGCTGATGGTTTTTCTATTAGACTCTTCGGTCTTAGTCACTTGAAGGACAGTTGTAAACCATGTAAACCTGACACATATCCATTTACAGGGCCTGTAAAAACCCAGGTTGTATTCCTCTGAAAATACTTTCCTGTAAATGGCAGAACTACCGGCTGATTTTTCTCTAAACATTCATCTGTTTTGTATAATGAGTACATAATATAGTTTACGTTTAACAACATTTCAAGGGGCATAATCTTTTTAGTGTGTATGCCTTGCTGGTCTTCAGTGCTTATATTTTCGTCTGTTCTCTATTGCATGGCAATGTCTACAATTCCTTCTTTAATTTCATGCGTATTGATAAACATTGTTTTGCATACCAGAATTTTGTTGTTATTTACCGGTAAAAAGAACATGATGCTGCTTTGACGGTTGGAGTTTTCTTTGGTGTCCATTTTTTTTTGTTATTTTCGGTGTGACTATGAATGAAATCACGCTTCCTTTCATAAGAGCTCAAGTGATAGTATCTTAGAAATATCATTAGTCTTTAATTATGGGTAATGTTTTCACTATATTTTCGTCTACAAGTAGCTGGGCATGGATCTTTCATACTAACACCAGGCACATGCTTACCCCTAGAGGATACGTAAGCTTCACCACTCTGTTTTCTTTTCTTTGCAATATATCTTTTCCATCCTTTTCCGTTTCTCTTCATTTTCCTTGGTTTATCTGACTTAACAGGTCCATGCCTTGCTGTCGTTTCCTTGAAGAGTTGAATTGTCAGCAGCGAGTTTACTGTCGAAAGAACAGTCTGAACTTGGATCATATCCTGAATGGTAAGGGAAACAAGGTTCACAATCCGATTACAGGTCTTCAACAACTGAGTAACAGGTACTTGGACCAGTCACATATGCCACAGGTCTAGCTAAGTTTACAGTTGTACTACTCGGACCTAAGAGACAAAAGATCAGTTGGTAAATGTTTCAACTGCTTCTTTATTCTATAAAATTACCAGATGTTTGTGAAAAAGCTCACAGCTTGTTCCCTGCACTATAAATAGGTTTGACCTGAACCTGTCTACATAGTCCAGTACGCTAGTGAGGAAAATATTGAGTAACCAATACGAATTCTAAGTTCATGAACGGTTTGTAATGCTTACCTTCAGTTATCTCCTGTAAAGCCTCTTATTCCTCTAAATTTGTCTGAGAGTTTTGCTGCGAATTTTGATAACTGAAAATAAAATAAAAAGGCTAGTCAACGTACAAAGCCAACAACAGTTTATTGAGATAATTTCTATATAAAGGATTAAATTATCTGGTATAATCAGAAATACGAATAAGAAAACATAACCTAAATAACTACAGTACTAAACCTTTCACCTAGTCTGAAATAGTAGACTAGTAGTAGTACTTGACTTACCTCTTGTTTTTCGGTTTTTCAAGTTCCAGATGTAATATTTTTTTTACCTCTTGGAAACATTGTTAGCTTCATTGGGGCCAAATGCATAAAAACTAGAGCTCCAATGTGAAAAATAAACATCTGCTAGGAACTGCACAACTAGATACCTCGTATTGGTCTAGAAAATAGCAGAGGCTATATCAAGTGTTGACCATGTGCACAACTAGATATCTCAAATTGTATAGTTGTACTCATCTAGTTATAGCATTAAAAAGAGCGCACAAAGTTTGTTAGAAATACTTAGATAACTCAAAATGCCAAAAAATTTAGTTATCCAGTTGTAGCATTAAGGTGACGAGGTCATTTTGGTCATTAGCCTTAATACTTTTTAGAACATTTATGGGAGACAAAACTTTACTCGTCGTATCTTCGGCGTGGACGATATAATTTCATTATACAAGTCTTTCACATTTATGTCACTTCATCAGATCCTCTTTTTCTGGCAACTTGCCAATGTCATACAGGAATCTCCATAAAGAATGATGCTTGTTTAGCTATTCAGATCGTATTCTAAGAGATGTAGTTACACTATCAACCAGTGGCAAAGAATCATCTCTGTTAAAAAAAGAATGGATCGAACCAGGGATCTTTAGATCTTTAGTTGAACGCCCTCCCAACTGAGCTATTTCAGCTTATTAATGAAATTGAGTAGACGGGAGAACAGCATTGTGTCTCTCTCACTCAGCTTGGAAACTAAAGTCCCAGTATGTAAATAAATGTTACATTCACGTTAATTCAACATCACATTATGTGATAATGTTCTTTTTTCATCACATGCACATCTATACAACCGCTTATGCCCAGCTTAGGGCTGTTAACTTTTGTGATGTTACAACTTTAACTTCTCAGCGATGTTAAAATGCAGCCTTTTTACATTACTATGATGTTACTAGAACTTCCTCAAAAGGAAGTCTTTATATATAATGAACTAAAAGCAACATTTCTATTACATTCAGAAATGCCTTTTAACATCTTGTAGATGTTAATGCAATGTCTATAAAATAACATCTTATATACCAATGAACTAAATGCAACATTTCAAAAACAATACAGTATATTCTCTTAGATATTAGAAAATGACAAAGAGTTTAACATATCATATTTGTTAGTTTTACTAAATTACTCTCATGCCAAAATTCCTATATTGTCCCATAAAAAGTTTCTCTTTAACAAAACAGATTTTTGTTTGTGCGATTTTGTCAACTTTTCCAACTTCAGGTGGCTTTTTCTGTCGTGAAATGGAGTTTACCCCGGGCTCCCCTATCCACATTTAGAACCTCAAGATGGAATATTAAAAGAAATTGGCCAACAGAAATAGAACCTTCCCATAACCAATTCAAAAAGTATAGATAATTCTGAAAGAATTTCCCTATTTACCTTTAGTTTAGAATGTCTGGTACTGGTAAAGTTTCGAATGTTACGCCTATGGAAAATGTAAAAGGATTATGAAGTTTAATCCTCTATGAAAATTAAAGTTTACCTATCACAGAAAACGGACATCGTTCGTATTTTGTGTTACCTATACATGTGGATGTGGCTGTCTGCGCGGAAGTAAACGTCAAACGCATAAGGATTAGCGTTTGTGTATGTTTACTCATTTTACTGCTGCATTAAATCCATTCCAAGAAGTAATCCATATAAGGTTCTGTAAACGTCAGATTTAATAAACTGTAAACAAGGCGACAAAGTAATTATCAGATGTAAAAATAAAGGTACACCAATGAAATCAACATTATTGCTTACAAAACTGCAATCTGCTAATTATCATCTGAAACTGAAACCTTGAATGGAAAAGAAACTTGTTTAGTTCTATTCGTTTCTTGCCTTATTTATTGTATATTTACGGATAAAAAATACGAAAAATTAAAGTTCAGTTAGTGAATGTCACCAAGAAAAAAATCAATAAGTGAGTAATAGGTAAATAACTTATTTTAAGGTACCTATCTTGATAATAACAATTTGTTATGACTTCTAATCTAATATTTAATATGGAAAGTAATAAATACTCTAATAAAAGCTGCATGATTCATTGTTGAATGTTTATTGAATTTTTAAATTCAAAAACTTAACCTAATCAGTAAAACCTGTTTTTAAACGCGATATCCAATCTATTAATAACATCTTGTATGTGATTTGAATAGTTTTAGTTAATTGAGTTTAAAAAGCAATCTCAAAATGTCTGGAGCAGTTTATCAACCTACAACAATTACATATGAATCAAATGGTCCCCAAGATAGATGGCAAGATAGACCAATAAGTTATTTAGCATCTTCAGTTTCACAAAATGCTAGAAGACCATGTGGGATAAGTTGCTTACCATCCCGAAATGTGCTTCCTATAATTCTTGTTTCATCATGTGTAGCTTGTTTCATTGTAGGGTGAGTAAATTTAAATTGTAATTACGTTAAACTATTATTTAAAGCAAAATTATAGTATTAATTAGTACAAAAGAACAATGCCAATTTAGTTTCTGATACTGCAAACATAATGTACTTTCAGAAGAATGCTCATTCATATAGTATAATCGCCATTATTGATTATCTAAACATTAACTAGAGCTTTCATTAAAAATGTTGTCAATTGTTTTAAATATTTCACACATCGTCAGTTTAGAGTGTAAACCTGCTAAATCCATTTTGTATCATTATATTGTTTCGCATACCATTCAAAAGAGTAAAAAAATACACAATCTAGGAAAAACCGAGGGAAAAACAGCTTGTATAAGTTTTCGTTTTAAATTGACAAAAGTGTATGATGAGTAAAACTGACAACTCCATGACTTCAAAAGCTTACAGCTTACTTTTTGTAAACCATCATTTTATATAGAGTATTCAACATGTGTGCTGCAAATAACTAGTTTTTTCCATGATAATAGTTTAAATGAAAGTTTTTAAGGTTGAAAACTACGAAGTCATGTATTTATATTATTATCTTATTATTTATTGTCTTCTGTTGACATGATTGAAAAATAAATAATGCTGTTATTAATATTAATATGATAAGTTTAAACCAGTGAAGAGACTACTACACTAAATTGTTTAAAGAAGTCAGGTACCCTTTGGAAAACTACAATAAAGCAAATATTTTCTTTGAAAGAAAACTAGTAATGATAATCACAAAAGAAGTGAAACTGCTCAAAAATGGAAAATCGCCAGGCCCTGGAGGAATATACAATAAACTCATCAAATATTGCACAATTAAATTATTCCAATTGATACCACAACTATTCACAATGTATATAAATGGTCATCCTGTTCGGGAAGAATGGAAAACCTCTTTCATAACACCTTTATATAAGAAAGGAGACCGAAACAACTGTGACAATTACAGGGCACTGTCAGATACCAGCACGTTTAGTAGGCTTTATGAACGCATAATAGAGGATGGAATAGAAGAAGAATATCAAAGTTGTGAAGTCGAAGAACAAAATGGCTTTAGAGTGGGATATCCGTGTACATATAACACATTCACAATCAAACAACTAATTGAAGAACAAGAAAAAGTATTTTATAAGTATATTTTATTTGTCCACTTCGCCAAAGCATATGACAACGTTTCATCATGAAACTGTGGGAAGCTACGAGACAAATTCGCATCAATGAAAATTTGATTTCAGCAGTACAGGGCTTGTACGAAAATTTGACATCAAGGATAAAGATAGGTAATTCTTTATCACAGAATTTTGGGGTTACCAAAGGGTTGCACCTAGGGTGTTGTATACGCTAATACTTCTAGGTGGTGCATTCCATCACTTCAAAAATATAATTGGATTTTTTACAAAATGGTTGATAAAAAATATTTGCTTTAGATACTTCTGTCCATATTCTACAACTTTTGTCTAAGTCATTTTGCTGTATCACCTATTTTTAAGTGATAGGGGAAGTGTACTTTTGTTAACATCGAAAGGACTATAACTTTGATATATCTTAACTGATTTTCACAAACATAGACTCTTTGCAAAAAGCAGTAAAGGCACATTTCAGAAACAAAACACAATATCATATTTAACTCTTCAATTGGCAAATACAGGACAAGTTATTTATTTACTGTAATAGATATTTCGTTATATAATTGTTAGGTCATGCATGTTGCTCATATACTTTTACATGGTATACTCATTGTGGATCTTTTGGACTAATTAAAAAAAGTTTTATTCTATTTTATAAAAACTTTTCTTTAAATAAGTTTATATTTTTTAAGAATGTTTTTGTCTCTCTTACCTAATATGCTGTTAGTAGGATCACATTATAAGCTGATGATATTTGATTTAAAAATGTGAATATTTTTCATTTTAGACTTGTAATGCTTGTGCAAGGTGCATTGGGATATTCTGACACATCAGAGAATAAAGAAGACATATTTTTGGTGATCACAATTTTTGGAGCTATATTTTTTGCCCTCTCCATACTTTTATTTGGTAAGAATAACTTTTTAGTCAAAATTTAAAGATTATTTATTCCTAATCGATTCAAAATACTGCTTCAACTAATATGTTGGAATGTTTTTTTAATTATATAAATGAATAAAGCTTTCAATTTGGGCTACAAATAGAATTGCCACCTGTACTTTTTTGAAAAGGGCAGTTCTTTTTTCCAACAAATTGTCCTTGTGATTTTTTGCTATAAAATGGCCTTTTTACATATTTTCCCCCAATTAAGTTATCACATTCTTACTGTGTTTATTAAAAAAATTGAATCGAATCATCTAATGAAACAACTGCGGTCGACCTATTCAATACATTGACTGAATTAAGAAAAACATTCGTCAATAGATTATGGCTTCGAAACCAAAGTTAAGTTGAAATCTCTTGAAGCAACAAACAAGACAAAACTGCAAGATTTTAATGCATTTTATCGAAAATCTATCCAATACATTGAAAAATGGTATGACTTTTATGAAAAGCACATTGTCGTCGACAAATTAAATTAACCTTCATGGGACGGGCATCAAAATTTTACGAAAAGGACTAACTGGGGTCCGAGAAGACCCCATGCGTAAAATTGCAGAAATGCTGTATTTTTTTTTAAATTAAATATATAGAAAAGAAGTTTCATTAAAGTTTTACTATTAACCATTTATTAGTCAAAAATCATCACACGAAAAAATACAAAATACCCTAATCACTAATACTACTAGCTACATATCATTTTAACATTTTTTACAAACTATCTCCGATTTTGAATGTTCTAGGCACACAAAGTTATTACACCTAATACATATTTTTCTGGATTTTCTGTCTTTTCCTCTTTGACACATGCAGTGCCCCCTGGTAATGTTTTATTGTACAACTCTATGTTCTGTTGCGTCCAGTAGTTCGGGAAAAACGCCTGTCATATGCCGTTTTCTATTCATCTGAATGTATTTATTATGATATCGCCGGAAAACGTTTTTGTTTATGAGTTCTTTTCCTAGTCCCAAAATATACATTTTACGTTTATCCAAACTGTTTTTTCGCCAATCCGGGCTTTGCAGTAACCACAATTTATAAGCATTTATTCCTGCGATATCTATAAGATGCAAAAATATTGCCATTGGCCAGCGGTTTTACTTTCTCTGCACTGTATATTCTTTGGCCAGCTTATCTGAAGTGTCGACAGCACCTTTTGTTTTGTTGTAATGAAGAATAATTTCTGATTTATAGTGCTGTTCTTCTCCAGCTACTTTACTATCAGTATGCTCACTTGAAAGTAAGATGACGACAGCATGTTTTTGTTTTGGAACATAGGATACTAGCGTTCTTTGATTTCTAAAAGCAAACATACTTGAAAACTCTTTCTTGTACGATGCCGGTAGAAGTTCCCTGGGAATAAATGTTTAATTTTTCCGGAGGGTTCCACATAAAGTAATATTTTTTTTCTACAACTTGTCAGCAAGTTCTAAACTTGTAAAAAAGTTATTGGTCGTTATTCCAAATCCGCCTTCCAAATGGTCTGTCAAATCTAGGACAACCCTTTGACCTAAAAATTAATAGATGCATAGGAATATAAAGTTTGCCTATATTTCTTTTCAAATAACTTACCCAAATAAACTTGCATGTTTGCAATATAAGAAGTGGTGCAGTCCACAAGAGCCCATATTTTGATTCCATACTTATCAGGTTTACTCTTCATATAGACTCGGAATGGTGCCTTACCCCTAAATGGTACAAGCTGATCATCTACACATAGATGGTCGCCAGGATTAAGTGATTTTTTACAATTCGAAGTGAAAATATCGAATATATCTCTTATCGGAGCTAGCTTATCTACTAATTTTCGTTCTTGTCTTGTTTGAAAATTCTCAAAGCGTAAAAATGAAGCAATTTGTTTGAATCTGTCTCTTGACATTGCAGCAGGAATTATAGGACGACAGTAAGAAATATCTTGACACCAGAGCATATCGATAGCCTCTTTTGATCCGTGAAGTGCGCCAAGAATAAGCAACAGTCCAATATAAGCTTCAATCTCTGTAGAATCAACAGGTACAAAAACTTTAATTTTATTCGGATTTTTTATATTCCATTTATCATAATATGTTTGTGCCTTTCTGTCTGTTTCGGTTACTATTATGTTTAGAATATCCGGAGATAGGAAAAGAAGAAAAGCGTCTTTTATACTTGAGATATCAGAACTGTAATTTGTAAGGCCTAGAGCATGTCTCCGAATATTAGCTTTCGAACGTCTAACTTTTATGTTTCCTAGAATTTTTGACCACTCAGTTCCATCTTTAGATTTATATACTGGAATGCCCTGGCTGTTACTAACTGTTGGTTCCTCTGGGTTCGTTTTCTCTATATTTTGATCAACAACTATTACATCATTTTCTTCCTCTACTTCTGTGACAATGTCTTCATCTTCTAAGTCGCTTGATGTTTCCTCAATGATAACACTACCAAACTCTGGATCATCACTTTCAAGTATACGTAACATCTCATCGTCAGTAAGCCCCTTGCGATTGTTTCTAAATAAAAAGTGACTCATTTTCAAAACGATGTACCCTACTCGCAATATCACAAGAGACTAACCCGAATATTCAAGTCTAAAAATTATATCGCAGTGTGGGGAATCCCCCATTTGAACTGGTAATTTACATTTTACAATTATATGAGTAAACAAACGTTAAATGTATGGGATTCCCCGATTTTACTAACAGTTACCGGGATTATTTTATCGGACGTAAAAGGCTGACCGGGGTCTGAAGAGACCCCTGGAATATAAAACTATTTTTTGTTTATACCAGCCAATAAAAACTACTAAATACATCATATTTTATCAAAATAATTCATAAACTGCAGCTAGATGAAAGATCAAAGTTTAAAAATTTGCATTTGCAAAGATACTGCAAAAACATACGTCATGGGGTACAAACGGACCCCGGCCAGTCCTATGAAGGTTAAAAATAAAATTTCCAATATTTTCCAATTTTGAGCAGATTATCGAAAACACTAATAATCCAAATTTACAAATTAATATGAACCAGCTTTTTTTGTTAGTTTCATTTTTATTAAGTGTACCAGCCAGTTCGGCATTTTCTGTTTTCAATACCAAAGGTATACAAGTATTAAACAAGGAAAACCATCATGTCGGTTAAGCAAATTAATGGTTTAGTTGGTGTATCATTAAAAGTGATCAAAAATCTAGTCAACTTAACAAATACAATTTTGACAGTAAGCTATCCAAATGATTCTAACTTGTGGCATGATCATCTTGGCCATATTAGTCCAATAAAATTTAGGCAAATAATAAATGATAAAATGGCCGAAAATGTTCATCACTTGAGTAGCTTAAATTTTGAAAGTAATAATCTATGTGCAGGTTGTATTGTTGCTAAGCAAATAAAACTTCCTTTTGCACATATAAAAAATAAAGACCACGTAAATAGACCTTTGTATATTGTTCATACTGATGTGTGTGGGCATATTTCACCACCAACAATACTTAATCAAAATTATAATATAACTTTTATTGATGAATACACCCATTGCACAGTCACTTATTTGCTAACATATAAATCACAAGTCTTATATACGTTTAAAGGCTTCGTGGGTAAAAGTGAAGCTCATTTTAATGTAAACCTAGTTAACCTATATTGCGACATGGCCGTCAGTATCTGTCAAGTGATTTTAAAGATTTTTGCTCTCAAAAAGGAATAACGTTCCCTTTAACAGTTTCCTATACACCGCAACAAAATGGCGTAACAGAACGAATTAACCGAACTATTAGATAAAAAGCTCGTGCTATGATATGTTCTGCTTGTCCTGATAAATCGTTCTGGAGAGAGACAGTCTTAACTGCTACCTATTTAATAGAATCCCAACTAAGGTGATAAAGACAAATAAAACGCTATATGAAATGTGGCATGGCCATAAGCCACAATTAAAATGTTTAAAGGTGTTCGGTTCAAGAGTATATGTCCATTTAAGAACCCGACCAGAAAAATTTGATAAAAATCAATAAAATGCATTTTTGTCGGTTATGAACAGAACGGGTATAAACTGTGGAACGTTGAGATGGCATAATGTATCACAGCTCGTGATGTTATAGTTGATGAAACAAATTTCAAAGTCTCAAGGCCGTCCCTTGCTAAGGAAGCTGATAAATAAATCTCCAATAATCAAACCCAAACATCTGAATTATCAGATGACGGTCATGACTACTCAGAAATTCGCACGAGCACAAATCTTGATTTATCAAAAACCGAGAATAATAATAATAACTCTGTGGGTGACTTCATAAGTGATAGGCGTAAAGATCGTCTGCCAGTGTCATAAGTCGAAAACGATTATGACGAATTCCTACCTAACGTATTATCTGCACACAATGTTTTCACTTTATTGCCAAAATGTTATTCTGACATTCAACAAAAAACAGATAAACCTAATGAGAAATGGCTATTAAAGAAGAACTTAAGTCTATTGAAATCAATAAAACTTGGACTATTATAAATAAACCTTTAAATAAAAATAGAATAAGCTGCAAGTGGGCATTTACACTTAAAAGTGATAAAAATGGTAAACTGGTAAAATATAAGACGTGTCTGGTCGCAATACGTTTCAGTCAAAAATATCCTGATGATTACTAGGACGCTTTTGCACCAGTGGCACGTATTTCTTCTTTTCGAATTCTCTTAGCATTCGCAAATCAATATAATCTCTTAATTTATCAAATGGGCGTAAAACCTGTCTCTTTAAATGGCGCTTTCAATGATGAAATATATATGGAAATACCGGAAGGCATAAAAGCCACATCAGCTCAGGTAAGCTAAATAAAGCATTGTATAAAACAAGCAGCCAGGTGTTGGTATGAATGGTTTGATATCATCAGGATATGTATTTAAAGCATTGGAAACATATACCATATCCTGGAATACCAGAAAACAAAACTGTGTCGCCACATCGACAACAGAAGCAGAATACATTGCGTTGTTTCAAGGTGTTCGAGAAGGTTTATGGTTAAAGAATTTACTTATCAGCATAAGTTATCCTATACAAGAATCCTTATTAATCTTTGAGGATGATATGGGATATATCATCATTGCTAAAAACCCCACAAACCATAAAAGAGCGAAACATATAGAAATAAAATATCATTTTATAAGAGACCAAATACAAATAGGTAAAGTTAAACTTGAATATATTTCTACAGGAAACCAACAAGCGGATATATTTACCAAATCTGTACCTGCTTCCCGACTGTTGGAGGTGAGAAAAAACATTGAGCGGTGTGAATAAAAACGAGTACGATGAGTATTTACTTACAAGTAAAGTGTAACGAGTATTTAAACTCTAAGTAAACCGATGTGAATAAAGCGTCGAGTTTACTTGTGACCGTGTACTCGTCAACCCAAGGGTATACTAGCAAGTATTTACTCACGAGACAACTGAATTCACAAAAAAGGCAAGTAAATACTTGTAGCGCCACACAGACTACGCATCATTTCCTGTTGTGACTTGTTCTGTTTTCGCCGCTAAACTAACTTGACTCCCCGTCATTAATCACAAGTCAGTTGTCGTTCCCGTTTGTTTTTGTCCTCTTGCAGCTATGGATGAAAGTAGTGTGACTTCCGGTTGTGACAATAGAGCTATTTTTGTAGCGTTATTGAAAGACTTTAGTGTTGTGCTAAATAAATCCATGTTGCCTAAAGTTGCATCTGCTAAAGAGAAGGCATGGGAATGTTTAGCCGACCAGTTTTCGAAAAACGTTGGGAAGCAAACTAGTGTTGGACAGTTAAAAAGCTATTGAACAATATGAAAACCGCAGTCAAGAAAAAAACTGATGTCAACGCACCTGGAAATAAACCAATAACATTGTTGTCATGGGAGGCAGATTTCCTAAAGATTTGCGATTCAAACGAGAACCCAGTTTATTGCAAAATACCTGGGGCTTCATGCGTTGGATTGGGAGCAAGTTCTACGTCTGAACTCAATGAGGAGAATGAGAATAGGGAAGACGAAGATGACCCCGTTGACATGTTAGCATCAAACCAGCCCATCACACCAGTGACTTGCATACGTAAGAGCGATGCGACGAAGTTGAAAAAAGATAAGAAATTGAAACTCTCAGTTGAAACTGAAGAGACGTCAAAGTTGACAACTGGTGAGCTGCAGCGTTTATTATTACTTGAACAAATTAAGCTAACAAGACTTCAGGCTGAACGTGAACAACTGATGATAACGGAGTTGAACCAAAGAGCTGCACAACACAGACGAACGGAGTCCGTTGAAAAACGTCTAATCGTTTTTGCTGACCACGTCGTCTATTTATAACTTCATTCCGATCTAAGTTATATAGATGTACATTTTCTTCAGCCACACCATTTTCGATTCCGTCTTCCACTTCCCAAGGATCATTCAAATGTTTTGCTAGATTGTGAAGCACTGCACAACTTATTACTAAATTGGGAACATTTTTGACTGCTATTCTAACTTGGCTCGAGAGTATGGGAAAACGACGTTTCATCTGGCCAAAAACTCGTTCAATTATTACTCTTTCCTGAGCATGGGTCGAATTGTAATTCCGCTCACGAGCATTTCTTGGTTCGTCAAAAGGAGTCAGTAACCAAGGAGTAATTCCATATCCGCTATCACCAAGGAGACAAACATCACCATCATATCGGCGCATCACGTCCTGAATTCCACTCACTCGCCAAATCCTGCCATCATGTACACTCCCTGGCCATTGAGCGTCCACACTTGTAATTTTTTCATTAGCGTCACAAGTCATCTGAATGTTTATTGTTGTTTTTCCTTTTCTGTTCACATACTCGTCGCCGAATTCCGAAGGTTTCATAATATGCTCGTGAGTGCAATCTATAGCACCAATGACAGTCGGAATGCGAAATTTTGAAGCCCAATCTGCCTTCGGCTGATCCATATCTTCAATAGTGCGTGAAAATTTAATCCAATCTTCAGACTTCGACACTATTTTATCCAATACACTTGAAAATGTTCTGCTGACGGTACTTCTTTCAACCCCCATGTCGTTGGCAACACCACTTTGGAATCCTGGATCACTAACGTATCTCAGAAAAATTTCCATCTTTTTCCGTGCAGTTAATCCACCCCTTGCATCAGTGTTTTCTTCAAGAAAGTGCGAAGTGAGAAAATCTACGTTTTCGCTCTCAAACCGTAATAGTCCCTTAGATAGATCGGGACTTATATCACGCCGGTCTCTATAACGTTTCACACCACGCAGGTTCATAAATGCAGCCATCTTTCGTGTACAAGTACGACTGCAAGTCTGGGGTCGGGTTGACTTGCGAATAGACGAGTATTTACTTGCTATAGGAGTATTTACTTGCGTTTATTCACACCAAAATTGGCATTTTCCGGGTTTTACTAGCCTCTCAAGTATTTACTCGCGAGTAAGAGTAAATACTTGTTGTATTCACTTCAATTTTGGCGTTTACTTGTTATTTTCATATGTTCAAGTATTTACTTGTCCTACTCGTTTTTATTCACACCGCTCATTGGTTTACTATGAACTTTTACTTATGTTTTTAAGAAAACCAATGTGGCAAATTATTATAACTTTGTTTAAAGTGTTATTATAATTTTGAATGGTAGTGTTGAAAATACAAAATATATAATATGATACGTCTGCATTCTGACAACGCCGCTTCCATCTAGGGTTGCCAGATTAGTTCTAAAAAATTCCCCCAAATTGTAATTTTTTTCTACCCAAAATAACTTCTCAAGTTTTATGTTTTTATCTTCTTTCTACCACTCGGCCAGATTTCAATGCTTTCACGGAAAGCGGCAAATGGGAAAATGACATAGATCATAGAAAAAACAATGCATAGACCTATGATCTGTAGGTGATGGGCACTATTTAAAAAGAAAATAACAGTAAACCAAAGATCACTGAATAAAGCATAAGCCAGATAGCTTCTTTCCAACTCATAGATTTTAGATCTCAGCTGTTTTGAATGATTGATCATTGACAAACCGCCAGTGGCACCGACACAATATCAAAAAGCCGATTTGCGCGCACATTTCATCTAAATTTTACTCTATGAGAAAAATATTCCCCACATATTTCCCCAAATTGTGGTGCCAAACAAAAATTTTCTCCAAAATTGCGATAAAAAAACCACTCTGGCAACCGTGCTTTCATCCTTTACTATTTGGATAAACAATAATCAAAACACTGATAATTTTATGTTTTCTGTTTTTAGTCTAAATACGCATTTCATTGTAATAACAACTCATTCTTTTAACTCTTAAAAGAATAAAATATGTTCACTCCTCTAGTAGTGACTTTTATTTAAATAATCCGAACAGCCGTGAACCCTGAGTGACGTCATTTATGGGAATTTTAGTTTTGTAACCAAGGACTGGTATTCACCGACATTGACATAACATTTTGTTAAAAAAAAGTAATAATAATTATAACATATAGCCACAGCATAACCAACAATCAGCATGGACACTCTCCTTGACATGTAAAGTTCGCGCATAACTTTCGCGTTGACAGTCCGCCATTTTGTGAGGTACCAAACCTCAGATTAACAAATAAAATAGATGTGTTTGTTTTGGTTTTTTCTAGCCCCAAACATCGAGTCACATTCTAAGCTCACTTGCGGACACTTCCACTGCTTTGCCATATTTACAAAGTCTCTCGTGTTAAATGAAATTAGAAGTTTAATTGAAAATGAGTTAAAAAGTTATGCAAATAAAAAATAGTTATACTAATTCATGCATTTGAATCGCTGCTTTTAAAATGAATTAATAATACTTGCATTTTATTTAATAAAGGCATATTGTTATATAAATTTTAAACAAGCATTTGTTATATCCTTAGATATATTTATGGTTATAACTGAAAAATGTCAAACGTGGTTTGTTTATACAAGCGCCGTTACTACCAGAGAGTAAACATTTAGTTATTTCGTTTTGATGTGTTTTTCAAGAATTTTAGTGACAAAATAAACTTTTAAGTTAATTAATTCAATGTTTTTGGATTATCATGGTTCGTCGGTGCCAAGTTTGTCAGAAAAACAGCCGAAATTACCAAGGCCATGTATCTACTATACTATCCCCACTTTTTGTAATTCATTCATTATTTCACTACTGGCGTTTAGGATTGTTGGCCGCAAAAATAAACGTGTTTATGAATGAATAGCCCTCTCTATGTTTATTATTACTCTAAGTGCCAAACTTTCTCATTGTGCCATAGATAACCTTTATATACGGACATTATGTTATCGTCTTTACTGTGTCATAGATAACCTTTATACATATACGGGAGAATACCTGTGATCTGTGTGCATTTATATTTGCTGCATTGTATCCTGGATTTTATTGTTTATACCCACTCATGCAAAAAACTCCTAATATCACGTCTTTTGAGATTATATGGTAGAGTGAATCAAATCTTTTAAGAAAAATTTCAAATTTCAAAAAAATATCGAGGAAAAAAGAAGAAAAAACAAACTTACAATTTGGAGACATGAACAAATATTTGAAAACAGATTATTTGTATTCATAATATTTCACACAAGACCTAAAGATTTCCTACTCAGTTTTATATTCTAAGTAAGGACTACTTTCAACGCTAATGTTTTTTTAAAATTGCCTTAAAGTAAATGTTTGGTAAGAACTTAGTTGATGTTTCTCAACAAAAACAAATATTTTTATATTGATAAGTTGTGAACTTCTAAAATGCCAGAGAAGGAAAACTTCAATTAACAATAGTTATTTGTAAAACAAGTGTCACAATGACTCGTTTTGCAGTACGAGTGAAGCGCAAATCACGGGTAATACAGAAAGTCATTGTAGCACAAGTTTTACAAAATATTTTTTTTAATTTGCATTTAATTAATATTTTAAATAAAATAGAATTACATATAATCCCTGTTTTTAAACTAGGATCAGTGGTTTGAATTTAAGTTGGCAATTCTGTAGATTCCTGATTGGTCAGATCATAGATGGTTTTATTCAGCACTTCTGACTTTTGACATATTATGACCGAATAATTGTGTAAATTGTAAACAAACTTTCATTTAAGCAAACTGAGGATGATTATTTGTTTAAAAAAAGAACTTCTTCGTATATGCTCTTGTGATCTATTTATATTTTAACAGAACTATTTCTGTAATACATCTTCACATAGATATCTGGTAATTTATCCCAAAAATCGAACGTTATGTAGGGGAGACCAGGGCTAAATGTCACAAAATTAGGTTGTTAATTTTTTGTGGAACCATTTTTAATCCTAGCAAAGTTATTTCTGATGCACTTTGTCACTCTGTTATTTGACTATACAAAGTGACTAAAAATGTATTTATAAATAACGCGAATTTATTAATTTTTTTGCAAAACGTAAACTGTTATAAGTGTGACATCTTGCCCCCATTATGGGGCACGTTGTCTCACGGAAAGGGGTGAAAAGTCACGCAGATATCAGGTTAGATTTTATTTAAAAATGCTCAAAAATACAGATAAAAAGAAACAAATAATACATTATATTATGCTCTATTCTAATTTTGTTATTCAGTGTCGTCATCTTCACAGTTGTGACAGACGTACCACGGTGTACCGGGAGTGCACAGTTCATGGGCCCATAGCTTACAAACTGTACATTGAACCCAAACTTCTTTTGGTGAACTATTGGAAAATGGTTCCAAGCAGACAAGACAAAAACTTTCTTCATCCTCGTCCTCTGATTCTTCAGGGGACTTCTCTTTAGCACTTTTATGGTTTTTTCCCTTTTTATTTTTATTATTTGACACTCTTATATTTCCTGTTAAATTTTTCTTCACACTTTTTCTCTTAGCAAACTCCGCCTCAAGAGCCTCTTTCTCTGGCGTATCAGTTAGTACAGCCGACTTCCTTTTCTTTCTATTTGACCATTGTTTCTTGCAGCTGAAATTTAAGGTAACTGTTATTTAAAATGTGTCCTCACCTGATTTTGGTAAAAGTCTTACCTGCTTTGGGCAAGGGCCTTATATCTGAAACACTAAATATACTTTCCTTAGGCCCAGAATGCTGAGTATGGTTTGGGATTTTTTCTAAGGATGAGCCACTAGGACCAGGCTGCTGAGTGTCGTGAAGTTCTGTGTTTGCAGGTTCTGACACAGTTGTTTTTTTTTGTTGCCTATTTCAAGAAAATCAAATTATTGCAGAATAATTTTAAGATACTCAGCTAACTAACTTACTTGTTAACATTTCGTCAACTGTTGGTTCATCAGTTTGGAATGAAATTCCACTGGTCCCGGGCTTTGGATTTTCGAGATCTGGTTCCTGATTTTCTTGGTGCAAGTCTCTGTCTGTTACTTTACATGGGCTAAATTCTGTTTCATCAAATACATTTTGGTTGAAGGGAAATATCCCTGATACACGAAATCCGGATTGTATATTTTTTGGTGTTGCGGCTAGGGGATAGCTTTGAGCAACTAAAACTGGAATATCATATATCGTCATCGTTTGACCGGGATGATTCATCATCCACGCATCGCAAGCATTATTGTACTGTTTTTTAAACGGACCATAAACTGACCCATCAAGAGGCTGCAACTTGTGCGAGCAGTGGGGAGGAAAAGATTACATAACTATAACACTTTTCTTAGCCAACTCAAGTCCCTTGATTGAAATATGCGACTGATGATTATCAAGAAGTAACAGACAGGGGTGCTTTTTGGAACATTTTGAAAATTTAATGAAATGTCTCAAAAATAGCACAAAATTTTCTTCTATCATCCAGCCACTTCGATTAGCTGTTCCCGCACATCCTGCTGGTCCAGATGTTAGCCAGAATTCTCTAAAATGCACTCTTGGAAATATAAAGAATGGCGGGATGCTATTTCCCAAAGCAGATACGGCACAGGCCACTGTGACGAGGGTTCCACGTTCCCCAGAAGTTATGGATCCAAATTGTTTAAATCCTTTTCTGGCCACTACTTTACAAGGCTTCTGAACAGTGGTCACCCCCGTCTCGTCCATATTCCAGATTGAGGATGGATCAAAGTTATATTTTTTCATAACCTTTTCCAGATTTGTAAAAAAGCTGTTCACATTTGCTTGGTTAAAATTTGTTGCGCGTGCGAAACTTGTTGGTTCTGGAGTGCGAAGAGATAAATCATTGTTTCTCTTTAAAAATGATGTAAACCATTCAGGTCCAGCCATTTGATCCCTTTTCCAAGGCTCGGGAACAGCTATTTTATTTGCAATGGCAAACTGGAATGCAAGCTTTCTAATTTCCTTAGGACAAAGTCCGAAATAAATATTTGCTGATTCGAGTAGGTATGTTTTTAAATCCATTTCCATTTCTCGGCTTAATACCATGCGAGGTTTGCCATATCCCACGTCTATATTTAACTGATCTTGATTAAGGTCCTCTGCTGAAAGCTTTTTGCAATAGCGCCCCACTGTTTTATAATTTAAATCAAATTTTTTTGCTGCTTGCCTAATAGAAATATTTTCATTTTTTACTTGTAACACCGCTTTCCTTATTGTTTCCTTATCAAAACTCCCTCGATCTGTTCTTTTTCTGTATTCGCGCACCATCTAAAAATTAAATCCGATTCAGAGCTTTACTTCTTTTAATATCGGAGTAAAAAGTCACACATGACAACTTGCCCCACAACGTGTGAGACAAGTTACCCCAAACGTTCCTGCCATTTTCTTTCTAAAATAACTACATAACCTAATTTTATAAATTAATAAATTTATAGTGACTTTTTGGATAACACCTAGGGGCATCATAAATATAACACGGCATTTTTAAATTCTGTCACTGAGATAAAATATACGGTTTGTATTATTAATCCAAAAAATTACTTACATTGGCTTTTTCCGTAAATTCACTTATAAACATATACACATGCGACTTATACGAATGGCGAATATGGCGGAACTAACTAGCATTGAAATAGTTCCTGGCGTATGAATATGACGACGTTGCCATATTTACTTTGCGCAGGAAAGGGTTTGTGACTTTAAACCCGTGAGACTTTAAGCCCCGGTCTCCCCTATACATATATGTTGATCCTATACAATATAAAAATAAACAATTGACGAATCATTGATAAATAAACGTTAGCGTACTTTATTCATTAATATTTTTAATATAATATAATTCATTCATTTACCTTTAAGAACATTTAATATAATTATTTGCTAGCTAGAACAACGCTATAGTCGTAGGTCGAAATTCTGTACAGTGACTCATCGCTCTTACTGTCCATAAAATCAGTTGCAGAAGCGAACGTCATTAGCGCATCATTTTTGAAGGGTTCTTATTAGTCCTAAATAAAAAATAAATAGAAAATGTTCTTGTACGCTCTGGCGTTTAAATTTGAGAGAACAGAAATTATTATAGTAGGTATCATTATGTATATACAGGGTGTTATCAAAAATAATACACATTTTTAGGGATGAGCTATTGTAAGGTGTATAGTAGATCATAATAACGTTTTATGCAACGATCATGTAATTATGGTAATTAATACACGAGCGAGCCTCTTGTAGCATACGAAGCAAAACATTTTTTACAATCTGTTGTTTTACATCTTTTAGCTACTTCCAAACGATACAATTTTTTTTAACTGTATATCCTGGGATGTCATTCATAAGGGGACAATAACAAAACGGAATGTACAACTAATATCAATGATAATTTTAAAAGCGAAGATTACTTACCGCTGATTATTGTCTGTAAAATCACTCAAAAAACTAACTGGCGTCACAGTCACTCTCCGATGACTCCTCACAAAACGAATTATCACTTTATTTTTATAGTTCTATAATAAATGGTTCAGTCACCACTTCAACACGTATGTCTAAATCCCAAAACCTCGTTTCTTCTTTATATACGTGCTGAATACATTGATGCCAAGTATCAGCAGTAACAGTCTCTAAAGCATCGTCAAAGAGTTTTTTAACGTCAACCATTTTAAATGTTTGGTTTTTTCGTGCAACATAGTTTTTCACTTCGGCCCAAATAAGCTCTATCGGGTTTAATTCGCAGTGGTTGGGGGGAAGTCTAAGAACTGAAACGTTAAATTCTTTTGCCATTTCATCTACTATATATTTTATATAATTGGCTCTATGTTGCCGCACCAGGAATAATAATTCAGTTTTTAGCATTGTTTCTTCGTGCGGAATACGTTTACTTGCCAGCCAATCCATTACAACACTCTTGTGACCAGCGGAAGTAGGTATGTGCTACAGACGGCGACTGTGGTATGAAGCATTATCCATAACTATTACCGAACCGGGAGCCACTTTTATTATTATTGACTTAAACAATGCTTCAAATCTGTTACCATCCATCTCTTCATGGTAATCACCAGATTTTTTTGACACGAAAGTCAATAAGCCTCATTTCACACAGCCTCCTTCGCTGCCGATATGTGCAATAATGAGTCTGCGCCCTTTTCCAGAAGGAGCTTTCAAATCTGTAGACCAACCCTCCATGAAGGCTTGTCGACTGCTTTGGATATTCAAGTTAACCCAAGTTTCGTCAAGATAATAAATGTGTCTTCTTCCGTTACGAAACTGTCGTATCTGCTTTAAATAGTTTCTCCGCCATTGAACAATTTCATTTCGTTCGACTAAAGCCCTTTTTCTGCTTCTTTTCAGGTAACGAAAGTTCATTAGTCTTAAAGTCCTCCTTAAAACTGTATTGCTGATGTTTGGTAACGTTGCATCTGCTTCTATAGCTCTACTATTTTTTGTTAATGTGAGGATTTTACTTTTAAAATGAAAAGAATGAATCAGTCTACGTACAGGGTTACGTGTTTGGTCGTCTAAAACAATTTTCTTTCTTCTTCTAGTTTCCTGCTTACAATTTTGATTTCCCTCTCTTCTCAACGTCCCTTCTTGTACATTTCTCAAAATTTTATATGTGGTACTCTCTGAAACTTTTGTTAAATAACTGCACAGAGCCACAGCATCGCTAACGCCTAACTGTTTATCCCTGGTACGTAACCCTTCATAAACATTTAAAATAATAATTTTCTCTTCTCTTAATAAATTTGGACGACGCCGTTTCTTGTCGCTAACACCATTCGCCCATTATTGTTAACAAAAAATAAAAAGTAACCCTAATTTACAACGTACAAAAAAACAAAAAGTTGTAGCTAATCAAATAAAAACACACACACGCACAAATTGATAAAATACCAAAACGATCACAATGTTACGTCTATGAATACTAGACACTGAATAAATTATGCAGGTGTCCTATTCTATCCTCTCTGTCTTGTACACATCGCTGCATCAAGCTGTCTTTTTTCACAAGTGTGTAAGTCTTCGACGTTGTCACGTACGGAAAAATTCTCGCAAATAATATTTTTTTAATAAAATATTCAAATAGACTAGCTCTGCTTATGCATACTCGTGTATTTGAAATCTATAATCAATATATTGAATTGATATTTGCATAGATGTTTGTTACAAGTATAAGAAAAAAACTAAAATATATGGATTTTATTGTTATTTGTGTAATCAATTACCTATCGCTAGAATATATCTGGCAACACCGCTTATAATACATTGCTTGCTAGGGGGTGGTGAGTCACTGTACAGAATTTCGACTTTCGACTATAGACCAATTTATTTATAATTTGTTTCAAGGTTAAAGTCAAATCAAAATATAACTACATACAATAACCAACTGTACATTAAAAATTACTAAAAAAGTTTTCAAAGAGCTTCCTTCATTGTGACCACGATACACTTACAACGGTATGATCGACTGGAAACGGAAATTCGTCCTCTGCGCGCAGATGACGTATTTGCGATGCATGCACCGATCGTAGAACACGGACCGATATACAAAGTGTTTTAGTTTTCGTCGATTTAACCCCACAAGGCCCACAGGGTTTCACTCTTACAATTAGTCGACGTGAACGATGGAATGTGTGTTTTGAACGTTTGCGGTTTTATTATAATTACGAACTTTTAAATATTTGCTATTCAATTTAGTTAGAACGGTCAGTGGTTAAAATGCCCAGTGGCGCTATTTATGGATGTGCAAATTACAATAGGAAAACTAAGGGAACAGACATTAGATATTTTAGGTTCCCAAAAAATGATGAACTTTGTAAACTGTGGTTAACTGCGTGTCGCCGGCAAGACGACATTAATTTGAAAAACGGTAAATATTACAAAAATGATTACTGATCACTATGTTTACACATTTGTTTTCCTTATAGCATGTATTTGCTCAATACATTTTGAGTAAGATTGTTTCGAAGATATTTCTGTAAGACAGAAACTTTCAAATTATACAGGGAAAAATATAAGAAATTTAAAATATGATGCAATCCCCACTTTGAAACTGCCTGGTAAAAGGGAAAATACTAGAAATTCTGATAAAGTAGTTCGAATAAAACGAAGGCGATTGGTAGCTGAATGCCTAGCGGGAGCTACAATGTCTTCTGCCTCGATCACTTCTCAAAGTTGTGAAGATAAAATAGGAATAACGGAAGGTGACATTACATTAAGTCGAGCATCCTTAAGATAAACTTAAGAAATCAAAAATCGTCACGTGGATTCTTATTTTACTGTTTTAAATGAAACTTACTGTTTCTAGATAACTCCACAATATATTGAAAAACATGTTATAAATTCTAAGAAATTTGACAATTGTGTCGATAATAAATATCATCGTCAGAATGACAGAAGCTACATTCTGACGATGATATTTAATATCGAAACAATTGTCAATTTTCTTAGAATTTTTAACATTTTTTTTAATATATTGTGGAGTTATCTAGAAACAGTAAGTTTCATTTAAAATAGTAATATGAGTAGATTCCACGAAGTAAGGGTTGAGACAGTTAATGTGGAGTCTTATTCTTCTATTTCAGTGAGGATGAAAAACAAATACTTGAACTTCAAACAAAAGTTGCAACACTACAGAAAGAAAACAATTTCCTTGTCAATCAGAATTGTGCACTGAAAGCTGAGTTGGAGCAGATGAAAACTGGATAGCGACAATTTTTGTCAGAAGGTCAAATCAAAAGAATAGTACACTCAAAATGTACAGCCAAACGATGGTCGCCAGATGAAATAGCATGTTCGATATCCTTACGGAGTGTTAGCCCCAAAGCATACCGCTACTTAAGAACAAATGGTTATCCTTTACCGGCGCTTTCGACACTACGCAGATGGGCATCGACACTCTCAGTAGAACCGGGCATTCTGAATGACGTTGTTATTTTAATGGCTAAAAAATCTTTTGATATGCAGAATATTGAAAAATTGTGTATTTTATCATTTGACGAAATACATTTATCTAATCGCTTAAATATTGAGAAACGACATCAAACAGTAATAGGGCCACATAAAACGTGTCAAATGGTAATAGCACGTGGTATTTTTAGTAACTGGAAGCAATCTGTTTATCATAATTTCGATCAAGCAATGACTATCGACGTATTATCTTCTATAATATCAAAACTTTTTGATGCAGGTTTCACAGCTGTGGGTATTGTCAGTGATTTATGTACATCTAACGTTAAAGTTTGGTCACAACTGAATATTGGACATGACCAAAATTGTTGTTTTCCACACCCTAGCAATAATTTGTTAAACGTATATGTGTTTGGTGACGTTCCTCATCTTATTAAATTATTAAGGAACCACATATTGGATCAGGGTTTTTGGGTAAAGAACACGTTAATTAATAGGGATTGTTTTGAGAATTTGTTGCAACTGTCGTCGTCCGAATTAACCATCGCATATAAAATTAAACGATACCACTTAGATTTAAAAGGTTCCAAAAAGTTAAACAAGCCGTTCAACTATTATCGAATTCTGTTGCAAAAAGTATTCGGTTTTGTGGAGAAAATAGGCTACTGCCATCTGTTTTACCGTGTAAGAAGTTTCGAATTTTGTACAGTTAATAAATGATTGGTTTGATCTTTTTAATTCCCATACATACAAAAATGGTGGCAAATTGTACAACTAAAAATGCGTATGGAGTAGATTTAGATAAGCAGAAAAAAGTGTTAAAAGAGGTGACCGAAACTATTGGGAATATGACCGTAGGCAAACATAAGTCTCTCATTCTGTTTCAAAAAGGAATTCTGTTGTCAAATAGGTCACTGGAAGAATTATTTTCTTATTTGCAGGAAAACTATAAAGGAGTCGATTACATCTTGACCTCGCGTTTAAATCAAGACGTTGTTGAAAACTTTTTCTCATATATGAGAGGCATGGGAGCTACAAATAACCATCCAGAACCTCTAGATTTTATGTATCGTTTGAGGTGGTATATATTAGGTAAAAACTCGGCGGCAATTTTTACACAGAACAAAAATACAGAGGAATCTGGTGAAAAATGTCTAATACAATCATTGCTAATGTCTCCAAAAATATTCAAATAACAAATACCCGTATACTTGAAGAAGAAGAAACATTCACTCAAACAGGATATATTCCTGACGATGAGTCTTTACAGTTATTGACAACCTTTGAAAGTACCGAAATAATTCGTCAAGAAGCTCTTAAATATCTGGCAGGGTACATAGCGTACAGATTTAAAGATAAATTTAATTTAGGTACTAAAACCAGCGATATGATTTCCGTTGGAGCTCAAGATTGGACACATTTTCCATTGAGGGGTGGTTTATTACAGCCAAATCAAGATCCTTTCAAAGCTACGGAAATTCTTGAATCCGAGTTTCGATCACTTCACGGAACATCTTTATCAAAAGAAAAAAATATTTTTAAAATTTTGGCTGATAAAACTTTTAGTATTGTCGGTCAAAACCAAATTGAAATCCTATATGAAGTGATTCATTGTTTGAGCCGAACAAGAACTTACATTAGACTCCGAGATCTGAATAAACAAATAAGTTTGCAAAATTTGAAAGCGAAAGTGGAAAAAAAACTTTCAAAATTTACGAACGTTAAAAAGAAAGTGAGATCGGAACAGTGAATATTTGAAAATGAAACACCTTTTTTAATTTCATGTTATTTTTAAATAAGTAAGTTGCATCTTATTCAATGTCTTTGTATGCTTTAATGCATCCAGATTACCCCTGAAAACCCCATACTTGGACTTGCTCTAAAATGTGACTTTTGATACAACTCAAAAAGGTTCAATTATTTTTCTGTTTCAGTAAAGTTTAAGTTTATTTTAATTATTATAATATAAATTATCTCTTAGTATGAACAATAAAGATTTGTATAATCATCCCGTCAGACAAATATCGCCATAAATACCTATTGATGCTACCGAGAGTGGCATTCGTGGCCATAATATAGAAATGAATATTGCATCGCAGTGACGTCACACGCCAAACGTTCGATGCGCGTAAGCATACCGTTGTGATTGTGACAATGTAAACAATGTTATAATGAAGTCTCTTTTATACGCGAATTATAAAAAATCTATTTCAATATTTTATGGGAAAATCCTTTTTTCAGGAAGATTGTTGCCATAAGAACCAATAATTCTTAATCGAATCAATTTTATATTCAGTAGGTTTATCGAAATTATATGAGTAATTATTCAATTTGGATATAAAAAAAATTCAGTTCGAATCTGTCTAAAACCATTTCGCTAGTCCTGCCCTCTTATCGGCACCTCCCAAAATGGTGTCTGGATACTTTTCCACATCAAAGGCGGCATCATCGAGTTTCCATGCTGTTTGATTGTTATACTGTGATATAGCAATTAAATTGATCTACCTGCCTTGCAACAACACCCCGAATTTCTCCGCTAATTAAATTAGCATTATGTGCTATATATTCTGAAACAATTTGGTTATCTACTTTAGGTAAATTATCCGGGCTTGCTTTCACATATCCTTGCTCCATAGTGATAAAAATACAGATAAATTCTGCAGAAACTACATAACTTGAAACCTGCTTGAACAATCATTAAAAGTGGATTAGGCTATGTTTACTTATGACGGCTGTCTGGGCATAACCTCGGATCTTTACCAAATCTTCGTGCTCTTCTTTACCATGATACAACAAAATAGAAGATATGATCTCTAGTCGTTCGAAATATCGTTCGCCGCGCGCATGGCGTCACGCAGAGAGTACAATTTAAAACCGTGAGCGCGGGCTAATGTATTTGATGTAATAGAACTTGCGTATGATGTGTTGCTAATGCATTTTGAAGCAAAATGAGGATGGTTCAGGTTGAATGAGATATTATTAGTATTATAAAAGCGAAGAGAATTCATGTAAAAGTGTTATATGGAATCGGAGAGCCTACCAGAGCAAAACAATAATTCTAAGATCTGATTGAAATCTGTTTGCTCACTTCGTAAAGTAAATAATTACTGTACTGATACAAAAAAAAACATATCATTATACTTTTTGGATTTTTTGACATGATTTTATAAACATTTAAATTTGTAAATGAATATAAGGAATAAAACAATTAGCAAATTTTAATACTTAATCGGTTGTTTATTGCAAAATAAGTATACTACAGAACAACAATAAAGTACAACTCAGGTACTGTGGAGCATTCTTCAAAATAATAATAATAATCAAATTGTTATTGGTAATAACAAAATAACAAATTAAGATTTAAAAATATTTGTCAACTTGGATTTAAGAAAAGATTTATTTATTTATTTATTACGGGAAAACCCCTCTAACTGTTACAATACAACAATAAATAATACAATAAGGACAGGTATAAAGACTGATACAGCATAACCAATATGAAATACCTAACACTTTCCATGTAGCTACAGGTAATAAACAATACTTATATAAATAAAAAAAATTAAGAACACAACATAACTCAACAAAGGAATGCTAATCCCCATATGACTCAAAAGATCCGCACAATCAACCTGCCCATTTAGGAGTTTAAATATAAATATAGCCCCAACATATCTCTACGATTACCAAGAGGAGCTAGTGACTTTTTTCTCAATTTTAGCATAATTATATGGTCTAATATTCTATGGTATTAAATTTATCTTCGCGTTTAGACAAACGGATCCACTCCCGTATCATTTTTTTGTCTTTTGGAAAGGTAAAAGAGCTGACATCGTGTACAAAGCCTTTCACGTGATTGTTTGAATCACAACCATACACTACACATCTCATTTAGACTAATTTTTGCTAATTTTCAACAATAAAAATGTAAAATCAACCGACATAAACATATCCAATAATGTAACTGCAAACTAATTTAAGGCGTTCACTCTCGGCGTGACGTCAGAGCCAGCATGCGCGAAATCATATCTTCTATTTTATTGTATCATGCTAACCTAAATTTTTCAAAATTCCAACTTTTTTGTGGGTAAACCAATACTTCTCGCATATTAGATAGGTTGGGCGGAAAAGTAAAAATATGCCAACGTGTTCAGTATTATACGAACTTTCATATATGAAATTATAAAAAAAAGTCCAAACTCATTGCCAGAAATTTTATGAATCATTAAAAATAAATGCTGTTTTGGAGGGAGCAAAATCCAATCGAAAATATTCCTTCAAAATTTATTAGGCAATGGCATACTCATGTTGTAAATAATATTTTTACTGAGAATAGGCAGTTTTATTTACAAAATCCTTTTTTTTCACAAATAATAATTTAGGCTTAATTTTAACCATTTCGATTCCAAAAGATTTTTTTAAAGTGGAAATTTTTTGCCTCACACGATATAATATATAATCGACAGTGTCTAAAATAATAAATTCGGTATCAATCGCATACAAACTTAAATACAAACAATTTGTAGCAATATTACAAGTATTCTCTTGCTATACAGAATGACAGGTTTATATTTTTTTACAAAAATAAGAAAGGTTTTGTGGCTTGGTAGGATTTTGCAAAATAAAAAAGCGAAAACAAGTATCTGCATCTTTTTACATTAATGAATAATGAAAGAAATATAAAAAATTAGCATGTAGCATCTACTCTATATCAACATTAAAATGTAGCTCATCCACGTTGAATCCACGTATATCTTCAACTATATTTGTTTTTGATTATAATTTAATTGAACTTCGTCGACTGTCGTAGACATTCAACTATATTAATGATCTTAATCTGATAACGTTAATGTCGAAATTAATATTTTATTATATACAGATTTACAATGAGTTGTACAAATTGATGAATGTTTGAATTTCTATGGTTTTTTGATCGGAAGGTAAACAAGAACTTAATGATTCGGAAACGTTATGTTTCGATTTGATAAGGTGACTGTATATCACTACTTTGGTGCTAAACTTCTTATATTTCCTTCAAATTTTTATTGACATAGTTGCCAAATGTATATTTTTTCCCTAAAGCACCGAAAAAAAAATGACCATTTTTTAAACGAAATTATCGGTTTATTTTAAATACAACACCCTCTATTTTTTAATACCATCTGAAAGTCCCTTTCTTCCCCTTTCCAAAAATGTATACATTATCGGCATAAACTCAAGTTTTTAGGGAAAGATTTAATTTTGTCATGTCAATAACTTCCAAACGTAAACTATCACATTTTAACAGCTTGGAAACGTTATATCTCGAAAATGAGACAAGGGATTAATGAATGTTTAAATTTTTTATGACACCGTTTGCAAGTCTCAAAAGCCGTCTAAAATTTTCGTAAGAAATTTACTTTTGTTAATTTTTTACGGAAAGGTGGCTTTGAAACAAATACATATAACTGACATTAACAAACGTCACAAGATTATTTATGTAGTATGAAGTATAACAACGAACACAGTCAAATTTATTAATCGAAAATGTATACTTTGATAGAAAAAGCGCGATGCGTCGTATTATATGCCGAGACAAAATCAATAACAGTGACCAGAAGGAGATTCAGAGCCATTTTTGACAGAAATCCGCCTACACGAAAATCGATATTAACTTGGGTACAACAATTTACAGAATCCGGAAAACGAGAACACCTGAAAACGACCAGAACAATCAGTTCAATGATATTCTGGAAGTAAGGGAAATTCTAGCACTGAACAATAATAGAATATATGTTTGAAAAATATCCCAAATCACACAATTTTCAAAAAGTAAGGTTCACCGGCTCCTAAAAATTATTAAATTTAAAGCATACAAAATACAAACTTTCCAAAAAATAGAAAATCATTCATCTGAACAAAGATATTTCATGTCAGAAACATTGTTGGATCTGGTAAGACTTCAGCCTAATTTGAACCTAATAATGAAGCCACTGTTCATATTATTGGAAGAGTTAATAAGCATAACTGCAGGATTTGGGGAGATGAGAATCCAAGAGTGTTCAACGAGTTTGAAAAGGATGCACCTAGAGTAAATGTCTGGTGTGGTGTATCTAAAACTAAAATCTACGGCCCCTTTTTTTCATGAAGTAACAGTTAACGGAAACACTTACACCGACATGTTGGAGGAGTTTTTGTATCCCCAATTACAACAAGATGAAATTATAAACACTGTATATTTTCAACAAGACGGGCGCGCCTTCACATTACTCCTTAGTTGCTCGAAATTCATTATCAGATCATTTTGGCAACAGATGGATAGGTCGAGCTGGTCCCATCGAGTGGGCCTCATTCCCCGGACTTAACCATACCAGACTTCTTCATATGGGGTTATGTAAAGGAGAGATGCTATAACCCAATCCCTACAAACCTTCAGGAGTTAAGAAATAACATAGTAAATGTTTTTAATACCATAACACCAGAAATGCTGCAAAATGCGTTCAGTAATTTTTGTATGAGATTAGGATTATGTAGAGATGTAGATGGAGGTCACATACAACAACTTTTTATTAAATATATTTTTTTTGTTTTGTTGTGTTTTATGAAGTTATGTTTGGTTATTTGTTCTTATATGTAAATAAAAATGTTTATTTTAAATGTTTTCTTTCTTTCTAGTTTTCCCGATTCTGTAAATTGTTGTACCCAAGTTAATATCGATTTTCGTGTATAGGCGTATTTATGTCAAAAATGGCTCTGAATCTTATCCTGGTCACTTTTATTAATTAACAAAAATAAATTTCTTACGAAAATTTTAGATGACATTTGAGACTTGCAAACGGTGTCATGAAAAATTTAAACATTTCTAAGAATTTCAATGAAAGCCGCTCATTAATCCCTTGTCTCATTTTCGAGTTATAACGTTTTCAAACTGTTAAAATGTGATCATTTACGTTTGGAAGTTATTGGCATGACAAAATTAAATCTTTCCCTAAAAACTTGAGTATATGCCAATAATGTATACATTTTTGGAAAGGGGAAGAAAAGGACTTTCAGATGGTGGGACACCCTGTATTTAACGGCGTTACAATTCTAATAACACAAAATAATGCTACAAAAATACAATAAAATTACGTTTTGAATGCATCGACAATAGGGAACGGATGCAAAAAGAGTTTCATATATCTATACAATTCAAGAATTCCCAATCTTGAACAATATTTTTATTAGATTTTAAATTAGTAGAAAAGGACATAGCATCTTAAAATATAACATACATCATCTCTTGCAGGTTATTAAGTTTTGGTTCAGCTTTTGGTCTACTATCTGGCCACAAAATCACTAGAAAGGTAAAAGATGAACTGCTAGTGGTTGATGCTCTTCCTCTCAGATTTTTTTGAATATTTACTGTCTTGTATTGACTTCAGAAGTTATTTTCTTTAACTAAGATTATAAACGGTTCACTTTTCTGTAATTTAATCGATGTAATATGTAGCCAGTTTATTTTTTCTCCTGTTTCGGTTTGTCGTCTGTTCACAATATTTTTTCAAATTGTGAAACATCAAAAAAATCATCGGATTTCATTTTTGGGCATCTTTTTACAGAAGTTTTTCATAATTTCTATATAGTCATTGGTATGATTTTAGTTTACATTCTATGTAGCGGAAATCTGATTCGTTCGGTAAAAAGCTGTGTCCTGATATTAAAAAATTTAGAGTTATGGTTTCGAGATTCGGGGTATTTTGTAAAATATACATAAGGTAAAGTGTCATTTTAAATTTCTATTATGATCCCCACATGAGTCACTCCACAGAATAAGGTGTTTAACTACTGGGGATATGTATGTTTGAATATACTTTAATACATGATCCCACTTCTTGAGACACTAGACCAGCTTCCCCTTCCACACAAACGTAACAATAACCACGGTCTTGTTTACCACTGTGAATTCCAGTATTATACACCCTGAGCTGTCTTTTATAAAACAAGATATTTGTAGGAATTCGAGGTAAAGATAAAGTTTTTTGAAGGTCAAAAATCAAGCACTCATATTCATCATTGCCTTTAGCTTTTTCAAAATCTTCTCTGCGTAGTCTTTCAGCTTCACTGGCTAACTCTATGTGTTTGTTATGTTTTGCGTTTAGATCTTCTTTCTTCTTACAATCTTTCGTTATTAATCTGAGCTTTGATACTATCATAAAGATTGCAGGTATATTTTTTAATTGCTTTTATTCCGACTATAAAAAATTCGTTTTTAGGAACCCAAACAAATATCCCACTAGGATGGCAGATGCGGACCGCGAATTTAAAATTAATCCAGTGTGTTGACCAAGTCAGTTGAATATTTTATGCTAAAGTGATAATTTCCTATTTTTATTTAGTGATTTTTGGGAATATAAATTTTCAAGGTCTAGAGTCGACATTGGGTTCGAAGGTTTTTGCACAAAAAAAGTATAAATTAAATTAACTGTCTCGACCCTTACTTCGTGGAATCTGCTCATATTAGTGTTTTTAAATGAAACTCACGGTTTCTAGTTAATTCCACAATATAATAAAAGTTATTGAAAATTCTAAGAAATTGACAATTGTTTCGATAAATCAATATCATCGTCAGAATGACAGAAGTTACATTTTATTTGATGCCTACCTGATGTTTAGTAGTTATTTTTGGCTAGACCAAGAAGTGACCTAACTTGTGATTGACTTAATATATGTTTATAGAAAAAAGAAGAAGATGTGATATTACAAATATTGAAGCTTAGATATTATTAGCCCTATGGTGATATCCTGGATATCATTTTTCCAATTAAGATCAGTATAATTGTGCAATGATATAGAAAACCAGGAAAACTATATCTGCTGATCTTTATAATTATCACTTAAGAAGACAGTTTATTAGTGGAGAACTCCCTAGATTTAACTGTTCATTGACAACTTCATATTGTGGGTTTCTTAAATGTCTTCTAATTTCCAATTCTTCAAGGAAATCCAGTTCTTGTTTCTTTTCACAAATATGCAGCACTTCTAGTTTTGTGTTAGGTGTCAATGAATGATTGGTGTCAAGTAGATGTTTTGTGTAGTGGGATTTATCTGGTTGTTTTAACCTGTATGCTCGTAAGTGCTCACTGTATCGGATTTCAAAATTCCTAAGGGTCTGGCCCAAATAGACAGCATTACATTCTGGACATTTGAGTTTATATATACCTGACTTCTTTAATAGTGGTATTTTCGTTTTTACATTTAACAATTTTGTACTAACGTTACTTTCTGTTATAAAAGAAATTGTTGTATTCGTTGCTGAAGATATTATCTTTGAAATATTATTAGAAATATTTCCTGCATATGTGATGGTTTTATAAGTTTTAATTTTATCAGCTTGTTTAGGATATATTAGTTGTAATGCCACTTTTTTCTCTTTTTTACTAATTAGCCTATTTATCATATCTAATGGATAACCGTTAGATGTTGCTATTTGTTTAATTGTATTAATCTCTCTATCAAAATTACATTTGTTCATAGGAACTGAAAAAGCTCTATGTATCATTGAACTATATGCCGTCAGTCTGTGTGACATAGGGTGATTGGAATTGTCAAATCAGTCTGTGTTCGTTATCGGTAAATTGAATAATCAAGTACATTATTAACTCTTTGAATTTTTAAATCAAGAAAATTGATTGAGCTATTTTCTTCAATTTCTAATGTAAATTTAATTTTTGGGTGTAAATTATTGATGTGGTTGAAAAATACATCTAATTGTCGTTCACTACCCATAAAACAAGCTAATATGTCATCTATATATCTATACCAAAATAAAATATTTTTCGAAATATTACTTTCAAAGATCTTTCTTTCTAAATTGTCCATAAAAATGTTAGCTAAAATAGGTGAAATAGGGCTTCCCATTGGTAAACCTTCATTTTGAATATAATATCTTATTGTCAAAAGTGAAATAATTCTGATGAATGCATACATCAAATAAATTAAGTATATCTGATATTATTCCTGGATTAATATTTTTATCTTCTAGTAATTTTCTTACAAGTATTAGGCATTCTTTAGGAGGAATTTTAGTAAACATATTAGTTACATCGAACGAAATGAGTTTATAGTTATCTTGCAAGTGGATTGCTTTCAACTTTTTGATTAGTTCTATTGAATTTCTAATTGAATACTGACATTCATATCCGTAACTATTGAGTATATTGTTGAGCCTCTTTGCCAATATGAGAAATTAAAAATTGCCAATTTGATCAAAAATATTGAACCTTCAAAAGTTAAACGTCAAACAAAAAATGACATTACAGTTTTAAATGCAATAAAAAAGAAGATAGAAGATAATAACCTAACAGTTACAAAATCTGATAAGAGGAACAGAACTGTCATTATGACGACTGAAAATTACAATTCCAAAATATATAACTTCATAGAATCTAGCGATGTAAAAGTTCTTAAAGCAGACCCAACAAAAAAGTTTTCTCATAATGTAAGGGATATTGTTAATAATTCAAATTATCTTTTAAGCGATTACGAAAAGAGGTCTATCATACATAAGAATCCTCATTGTTCACAATTATATGGAACCGTTAAATTACATAAAATAACGAAACCAATTAGACCTGTAGTTTCTTATGTTAATGCTCCTAATAATATATTGGCAAAGAGGCTCAACAATATACTCAATAGTTACGGATATGAATCTCAGTATTCAATTAGAAATTCAATAGAACTAATCAAAAAGTTGAAAGCAATCCACTTGCAAGATAACTATAAACTCATTTCGTTCGATGTAACTAATATGTTTACTAAAATTCCTCCTAAAGAATGCCTAATACTTGTAAGAAAATTACTAGAAGGTAAAAATATTAATCCAGGAATAATATCAGATATACTTAATTTATTTGATGTATGCATTGATCAGAATTATTTCACTTTTGACAATAAGATATATATTCAAAATGAAGGTTCACCAATGGGAAGCCCTATTTCATCTATTTTAGCTACCATTTTTATGGACAATTTAGAAAGAAAGATCTTTGAAAGTAATATTTCGAAAAATGTTTTATTTTGGTATAGATATGTAGATGACATATTAGCTTGTTTTATGGGTAGTGAACGACAATTAGATGTATTTTTCAACCACATCAATAATTTACACCCAAAAATAAAATTTACATTAGAAATTGAAGAAAGTAGCTCAATCAATTTTCTTGATTTAAAAATTCAAAGAGTTAATAATGTACTCGATTATTCAATTTACCGAAAACCAACACAGACTGATGTGACAATTCCAATCACCCTATGTCACACAGACTGGCGGCATATAGTTCAATGATACATAGAGCTTTTTCAGTTCCTATGAACAAATGTAATTTTGATAGAGAGATTAATACAATTAGACAAATAGCAAGATCCAACGGTTATCCATTAAATATGATAAATAAGCTAATTAGTAAAAAAGAGGAAAAAGTGGCATTACAACTAATATTTCCTAAACAAGCTGATGAAATAAAAACTTATAAAACCATCACATATGCAGGAAGTATTTCTAATAATATTTCAAAGATAATATCTTCAGCAACGAATACAACAATTTCTTTTAAAACAGAAAGTAACGTTAGTACAAAATTGTTAAATGTAAAAACAAAAATACCACTATTAAAACAAGTCAGGTATATATAAACTCAAATGACCTAACACAAAACTAGAAGTGCTGCATATTTGTGAAAAGAAACAAGAACTGGATTTCCTTGAAGAATTGGAAATTAGAAGACATTTAAGAAACCCACAATATGAAGTTGTCAATGAACAGTTAAATCTAGGGAGTTCTCCACTAATAAACTGTCTTCTTAAGTGATAATTGTAAAGATCAGCAGATATAGTTTTCCTGGTTTTCTATATCATTGCACAGTTATACTGATCTTAATTGGAAAAATGATATCCAGGATATCACCATAGGTCTAATAATATCTAAGATTCAATATTTGTAATATCACATCTTCTTTTTTCTATAAACATATATTAAGTCAATCACAAGTTAGGTCACTTCTTGGTCTAGCCAAAAATAACTACTAAACATCAGGTAGGCATCAAATAAAATGTAACTTCTGTCATTCTGACGATGATATTGATTTATCGAAACAATTGTCAATTTTTTAGAATTTTCAATAACTTTTATTATATTGTGGAATTAACTAGAAACCGTGAGTTTCATTTAAAAACACTAGTATAAATTATCTCATTTTTCATATAATGAGAGTTGGTAGCTTTTGCCATCGAATATTAACAAGACTTGTTATTGTTCGTTACTTTTGCATAACAGGGCCCTATTGTGCTTAATACTCTTATTTGTAACAAAGTCTTTAAAAACTTAAAATTCTTCAGTAATGTGATAAAAAAACCTTAATATTTAGTGCCTGTTTTTGCTTAGTTACAAAAACAAAAAGGAAACTAAGTTGGAATTACTGGAACTGTTGGTGATATTCATAGTGAACATTTGATATACATGTATATATCCTGATTGATTATTTCCAAAGTTGGAATTACTGGAACTGTTGGTGATATTCATACTGAACGTTTGATATACATGTATATATCCTGATTGATTATTTCCATTGTATCTAACATAAATTTTTTGCACACCGGTTGGTTAATTTTCCACTTAATATTGAAAGATACAACAAGGAAAATAATTTGATATCTGTTCTTAACGGTTATTATAAGAAAATAGTATATAAAATAATAATCCTCATAGGTTTAAGAAATCTCTTCGTGAGAAATTTTTTTTCCAAAATCAAAGTGAAAAGCAGGAGAAACTTGTTTCATAATCTTTTGATCCTGTTTATACAAAAGGTATAACGAATATTTTGAACAGGGTAGGATTAAGTTTGATTTTTGAATCAAATAATACTTTGAGACAGTTGTTAGGTAACCCTAAGGATTTAGTTCACGTCCGGTCTCTGAAGATGAGAACTCGGTTATCGAAACGCGCATCACACAGTGTAATTGTGATTGTTGATACTGGTAGTAAATAATTTGTTCAGTATAAAATAGAAACTCAAAATATCTTCGTTAAAACACCAAAATACTTCTAGAATATGTTTATAGTGTAATGTAAATGCAAATTTCAAAAATAGGTGCTAATAATGTTAAATGTAACTGTACAATTTTTAACACATTTATCAGGTAGATCCTAATTTCAGCAATCAATATGTCATCAATAATATTTTTATCAATTGAGGCACATACAAAAGGACAATTTAGTAACATTATTTTTATTTATTTATTATCTGTATTTGAGATGTGAAAAATGTACTTTATTTCATAAATCTACTTTTTAAAAACTATAAACTAACTGTACCGACAATATTCGTTCGGTTCTAACTGTTGACTGACTAATTCTTGAAAGAAAATGAATTTATAGATAAATCTAAAAATACATCGTAAGCAAATTACAATATCATATTATTATAACTGATCTGCGGGTGAGGGTGATATAATTTGTGTCTCGATTTTTATTGTAACTTACAGAATAGGGATACATTTTAACAGCATAAAATTGATCTATATAATTACATACATATGAATAATGAATTTTAACTGACCACAACAAATTCACCCTATATCACAAGCTACACAGTGCCAAAAAAATAAATACATTCAAATAAACAAAACTCTTTGTAACAACAGAAAACTTTTTGAATAAAAATAAGTATTATATGTAGCCAATATTGTGACTTGATTTTCAGTTTTCTTCATCCGTATAACGAGAAGGATGTGTTGGAGAAATACTAAAGACCATTTAGATACATCCGGTGGACAAGCACTAACAGTAAATCCGTCTACTGATCTTCTAGTAACAGCACAATATGCTCCAGTGTCAGAAGTAGCGTATCAACCAGCACAACAAGAAGATACAGAACAGAGTAAATTAATGCCACAGGAAAATAAGGATCTCATGTGAGTTTGAGTCTTTTATACATAATATAAATGTTTATTATATATTTGTTTAATCTACATCATTTATGCAACTTTTAATCAGCCAGAATTTTTATTGTTTACAAAATGTTCTTAGTAGAAAAAGCTGGAAACAAAAATAAATGCAATGGAAATGAAACATTTAAGGAAAATAGCAGGTAAAACAAAATGGGCAACGTAAGGAATGGAGGGATCAGAAACAACTATTCAAGAGCCAATAATAACAAAGATTAAAAAGAAACAATTAAAATGGTTAGGCCATTTAGTAAGAATGAAGCAAGATAGAATAGCGAGAAACGTTATGGAGATAGGAAAATCAAGAAAAAGACAAAGAGGAAGACTCAGGAGGAAATGGTTAGAACAGATTGAAGAAATTAAAAAAAAAATAAAGGGAAAGCATTAGGAAAGATGAGGGCATCAGCAAAGGACGGGAATAACGGAAAAAATGGGTACAAGAAGAACTCCAATCAGACACCTAAAGAAGGCAAAAGTATATAAGACAAAATGTTCTAGATTCTTGAAAATTATATGAAAAATCAATTACTGACCATTTGCACCATTAATATTGCCAAAAAAGTATTCAAAACTCAAAGTCTTTTGAGATTATTATTAATTTTTTATTTTAAATATCTCCAGTGTGTCTCAAATCGTTTTTTATTCCTTCTCGAAATAAGATTATGAAATGTATGCCTTCATCCGGAAAATCTTAAACGAAAAGATTGTATTTGTGTGATTGAAAGAGAAGGGATATACAGGTCAATTTAAAAAATGATCATTACATCTTCAATTGATTGTGTTAATCTATTAATTACTTGAGCTTTGTTCTGTCGCACATATAGACAATATAAAAAATATGACTCCTCTAGTTTCTATTAGGATTCACAATAATTCTATGGGCAAAGCTTTCTACTTCTTTAGGAGAAATATTCAGTATTAATCAATAAACAAATTCCTGGCTTATTTCAAAATCTATTTAATCTCTTACAAAAACCTATTTTCAGTCATTTGACTGGTCTATTTTTAAACTGTTAAAATGAAGCAAAATGGAATGTCAGCTTGTACGATTCAACTTGAGAATGAGAAACAATATACTAGATTATACAGTTATAAGCGGTAGTATATCAAAATTAAAATTAAAAAACCACATGGCAAATGTTGCAATAATTAATAGTTATACACTGCCGGAAGAAGCAAAAGATGAATTTTTCGAGAAATTGGTAAAGGTATGTGAGGAAACCACAAGACATGATACGTTAATAATTATTGGAGATATGAAATAGGAAAAGAAGACTAAAATAATGTTGCAGGGAAGTACACTATACATGAAATATTTAACAATGATGGGCGGCGACTATGTAATTTAGCTGAGGAGCTCAACATGTATATTAGAAGCACCAGTTTCAAGCATAAGAAAGAACATAAAATTACATGAATTATACCTGGGATTACTACGGGGAACCGGATAGATCATGTTCTAATAGCAAAAAAAGATCAAAGATGATACAGGATGTAAGATCATACAGAGGAACAAGTGTTGGTAGTGATCATCAATTAGTAATAGTACAACTACAATAAATATCAAAGAAAAAGAGTGGAGTCAATATTTCAAGAATTTATTAACGGAAGAAGATGGGGAGCACGAAGAAGATGATATGAGTAATAATGTTACAGGGATAGAATACAAAAAAAAGCCCGAAGAGCAATGTAACTACATAATTAATAAATTGAAACACAACAAAGCAGGAGGGAAAGACGAAATAATAAATGGGCTGATAAAATGTTTAGGAGATGACCCAAGGCATACAATTTTTAAAATCATGGAAAGAATATGGGAATCAGAAACAATGCCGAAAGAATGATCTACTGGAATGATTATACCAATAATGAAGAAAGGAAATCCTAATATTTATAGCAATTATTGAGGAATTAGTTTACTCAAGACCGTATATAAAATATTAACAATGGTAATAAATGAAAGGCTATAAAAGGTAATGGAATCAGAAATAGGGGACTATCGAAAAGGTTTTCAACAGTAGATGCCATACATACTAACCTAACCAAGTAATTGAAAAATGTTATGAACACAATGTTGGAGTCCAAATGCTCTTTCTTGACTTCAAGCAAGCTTTCCACAGCCTGAAACGGAGGACAATCATAAAAGATATGGAATAGCTAAATGTACCACAAAAGATAATACGGTTGGTGAAAATGACGATGAAAGATTCTAGGGCAAGAGTAATGACAAGGGAAGGTTCATAGGAGGAATTTGAAATAAATGCTGGAGTTAGGCAAGGAGATGGGCTCTCAGCTGTATTGTTTAACATAGCAGTGGTGGCATAATTAAGACTTGTAATATCAATGAAAGCATAATTAATAAATCAAAACAAATAATATGCTGATGATTTAACCATAATAGCGAGAGTTAAATGAATTCAGTTTTGAAGTTGTTAACACCCTTAAGTATCTGGGAACAATTATTAGTAACAAAAATGACACAAAAATTGAGATAAGGCAAGGAATTCAATCAGGGTGTAGAGCATATAATAAATTAAAAAACATCATGCAGAGTAGGGGAATAAACTGAGCAACAAAATTAAGACTTTACAGGATGGCGATAAAACCGGTAGTTACTTATGCGGCAGAAACTATGAGACTGACAAATGAAGACGAAGAGCAACTAAGGATATATGAAAGAAGAAGAATTAAAAAAATGTATGGGCCAGTGAAACTAGGGTATAACGAGTACCAAAGACTTATGAAATTAGAAATATATTAGAAAATGAGGATATAGTAAACAAAATTAAATCAAAAAGGATGCGTTGGTACGGACATGTTAAAAGAATGGAGAAAAAACAGGAGGTAAGGAGAATTACAGAATGGAGACCGAATTAGGAAAGATTACCAGGAAAACCAAAAATTAGATGGAAGATCAGGTTGCGAAAGATATAAAAATTTTGAGAGTACAAGGCGGGGAGAGACAGATGCAGGACAGAAAGGAGTGGAGAAAAATTGTCGAAACTGCAAAAATCTTTAATAACTTGCAGATAATCAGCAAGAAAAACGTGGGCTGACCCCCCACAAGATACATGGTCAAAAGAGCACAAATTGAGGGGCTACAACTCCAACTAGAGTGTATAGCATTGTATATATATCAAAAGGAAATGTCACAATTTAACAATGAAGAAAAAACCATGATCAGAAAATGCGTTTGAGGGACTTCAATCCATAGAACAAAATATTAATATTCATGATGTAGCTACATTATGTATTATTTTGACAAAAGTGTATACAAAATAATCAAAACAAGGAATGAAACAAACGATATCAATATGAAGGATGAATCTAATGAAAATCTCCCAAAAATGTCAAGACATAGTTTGTTACGATCTTTGTGTAATATGAACTTCAGATATTTAAAGAGAAAGAGGAATAGAACCGTTATTGAAAAAGAGCAGAAAATATCCGAAAAAAATAACAGTTTCGAAGATATGGAAGAAAAATATATTATACAGATGAAACCTAGTTAAATGAAGGATGTACTGTGACAAAAATTTGGCAGGATTTAAATGTAAAAAACAAACATTGGAGGATTGGTTTTCACTTACTTCTCTCCTCCATTTGGGGAATTAGATAAGCGGAATGGACTGTATATTTTTATATGTTGGTTCAGTATTGTACTGTTTATCAAAGGTCTTTAAAGATAACCTTTCTCTTTAAGCGCTGTGTGAAGGGATTCGATATTTTGAAGTCTTGTAATAGTTGACAATCCTTGTTTATGTAATTCAATAGCTTTAGTTCTTTCGTCTTCATAGAAGAGAATTACTTAGCACTGTTCAGCAAAGTTCCTTTCTCAAGCTATATGTACTTGTTTCTCAACGGCTTTGATAATAACTGGAGGATTGCGTTTTCTGATGAACTGTTGATTACTATGGGTTTTAATGGAATACTAGTCTATTTTTTTTTGTTAAAAATAGTCGGGAAGTTATTATTTGTCAAAATTTACTAACAACTAATCTTTTTTCTCTCTATGGCGATGGTTAAGTTGTAGTGAGTTGATAAGATAATTGTTCCCCTACTGGAACACTAGGTTTGTTCCAACAAACAGTTCACAGACGATTCCCGAATCAGTTAGGAAAATATGTTTCAGATATGAGAGAAGGGGATAAGGTGAAGGCATGCAAGTTCGAAAACAAATGGCTTGTTTTCGAACAAATATCAAGCTTTTGTAGATGGTTTATCGACAAGTTTAAAAGCCCCATCTGGAAAGGGAAAATGCCCATAGTGGTAGCAACTCAGGATTTGTTGAAGGAGGTTTAAACACATTTGTTTCTAAAAAGGCGTAGTAGATGAAATAGCTCGTAAATGAGGCATAACTGTAGTTCGATAGCCACCCTACCATTGTGAGTTAAACCAAATAGAACTTGTATGGGCTCAAATAAAAAATGAAGTAGGAAAGAACAATGTTACTTTCAAATTAAACGACGTAAAAAACTGCTTAATAGCGCCGTCAGCAATGTGAACTCACAGTCGTGGATAAAATGTATCGAATATGTAGTGTAGAATATATAGATATACAGTGCTATTCAAAAGTCCCCTCCCCCCTCGTATCTTTTGAACGGCTACACTTACATTAATAAAATTTGGAGGGTGAAAATAATGTGTTGTAAACTTCTCTAGGAATGGTAACAGGTGACGTAATAGTAATAGATGACGTCACAGTGCCACTCTGGCCAATAATTTTAAATAGGACCTTATGGCAAGTGATATCTCGTTTGAAAGGCATTCACATTGGCAACATAGCCATATTAATTTTGTTTGGGTTTAAATTAATTTTGACGGATAAATTAAATAAATACCAAAATTATTGAAATAATTTTTTTAAATTTAATTAACCAAATATCAACAATGGATTCTTATAGCAAGTGTTCGAAATGTGCTCCGTCTACTTCCTGACAGTAATACATCCTATTAGTAAACTCTTGTCGTACTCGTTCGAATGTGTCAGCTGAAATAGCATTGCATTCTTCAGTAATTCTTACTTTCAAAACGCCAATGCTATCTGGTGCCGTAGTATAAACCTTGGATTTCAAGTACCCCCATAGAAAAAAATCTAATGGTGTCAGATCTGGTGACCGAGGTGGCCATTCCATAGGACCTCGCCTGCCGATGTATTACTGTCAGGAAGTAGACGGAGCACATTTCGAACACTTGCTATAAGAATCCATTGTTGATATTTGATTAATTAAATTTAAAAAAATAATTTCAATAATTTTGGTATTTATTTAATTTATCCGTCAAAATTAATTTAAACCCAAACAAAATTAATATGGCTATGTAGCCAATGTCAATGCCTTTCAAACGAGATATCACTAGCCTTAAGGTCCTATTTAAAATTATTGACCAGAGTGGCACTGTAACGTCATCTATTACTATTACGTCACCTGTTACCATTCGTAGAGAAGTTTATAACATTTTATTTTCACCCTCCAAATTTTATTAATGTAAGTGTAGTCGTTCAAAATATACGAGGGGGGGGGGACTTTTGAATAGCACTATATATACTTTGTACCTTATTAATAATTATAACACCCAGAGACATTTTGACTTGGTTGTCCTGGAAAACAGCATTTCTATAGGAATATTTTAGACCTCAATTGGTTTTATGATTAGTATTGTGACTCTATTTCTGGTTGCTTTGTTGTAACAAATAACTTCTTTACTCTAGCAATGAAGATACTGACCGCATGGTGGAAAGGGATCCGAGGATTGTACTTCGTCCACTAAACACGCACGAAGAAACATAAAGATACATCACCAGCATACGCATAAATAACTGAAGCTAACTTAGTACTTAGTTTATTCATTGAAGACTTAAATTTTTTTATTTTACAATAATTTGCTTTGTTGGAACTGATACTTATTTACTTTGTGTTACAATAGTCAGCTGGTAAGTTATTCTGACTTTAAACTATACTTTTTATCATTTATTCAACTTAAAAAAGTTTAAGTATGTTATAATTACTTAATAAGTAATGGCGATATTTTAAATGTGATCATGATAGTAAACCATTTGCCAAATGTTATATTATCCACATTACAACAAGTTAAACCTTATCTAATGTTATACTTCATTTATATCACAAATTTTGCACATCCACACTCGCTCACTCAGTGGACTGGCTAATTGATTATTATAAGTTGATTATGGTTTAATGAATAGATTATAACAAGTATGTTTTTATTGATTAATAATATACTTATTAAATATGGATAAAATATGTTTTCTAAAATCTTTTCGGTGGAGAATTGCTACAGTTTCATAGAATTATTTTGTCAACTATGAATCTCATTATAAAATTCACAGCTGTGTAATTGATTTGTCTTTATTATTTAATTTTTAACCCTATGTGCATAAGCAATATCGTTTCAATCACAGATAGAGATTCTGTATAAAAAAAACTTAATAGTGCGATAATATTTTACATTTATAAACATGTTTAGTATACTATTTCCTGTTTTTTGACATATCTAGGGTTTTTAGTACAGACAATTCATCTGTGGTTTTTGAAAAGTTTATTTATAATCTTCACTTTCATACATACCCTTAACTTTTTTTGGAATAGATGCAGCTCTTAAAAATATACAAAAGTTTTTCAAAAGATGAATCAATTGCATATCTGTGTTTGACATTTTCTTCTTATCGCAATGTTACATTTGCAATATTGTCATGTTGATTGTTCATCAATTGTTCGTAACATCCTTACTAATCTCGAATTATTGACAGGTTTGTGATATTTTTTTACCTACCAATTTATGTTTAACGAAAAAGAAAAAAAAACAACGAGGCGTTAGAATAGTAACATAGCTAGGAAATTTCGTTGTTAAAACAACGTTTGCTAGCATAGTTTTAATATGTTTATTAAAAAATTAACAATCTTGAAAAATAGCACCGTACATATTGAAATTTTTGGGTAAAAATTCCCTGTAGACAGTTATATTTATCGTTATTCATCTGATAATTTAATTATTCTTTGTGTTATGTTATGCAATTAAAGTTTCTAAAACTATTTAAAAGTGTGGAATACTATATTCGATAATTTATTAATGATGTGGGGTTGCGTTTTACTATATTTTATTTGTTATATATATTTTTTCTAAATCCTTATGAATATCCTTATGAATCTCAAATATTTCACGCCTAGATATTTATTTATATACGCATCAAGTTCTAGGAACATTACTTATTAAACTGAATGGAAAAATGCCCAATAATTTTTTATTCCATGATTTGTTTAAGTAGCTATGTTCAGTGTTACAAGAATATAGTAATTTCATTAATTATTCATAATTAGTTAATAAAGTTGATTATTATTAAAGTTGTACCTGCAGAAATTAATTACAGTGCTCGTGTGAAGGGCTAACTATAGATATATGTCATTCATATGTACCATAAGTCGTTTATACAGGAAAATATTAAAATTTATAAATCAGGAAGAATATTATACTTACACACATAAAAAGATTTAATTCATTAGAGCATTAGAGAATGAATGTAAATATATCAGTTCACATAACTTTAATACTCAGAAAAGAGCACTGCTCATCATTGGAACTCAATCAAGAAGTAGAATGTGTAAAATACCTTGGTAGTAGAAAAACATATCAAAAAAGAGAAAACACATAAATCGTAAAAGAAAGACTGATTGACAGGTTGTAAATTAAAACTGTGAATAGGAAATTTGTAAAATGGTATTAGATCTATTGATTACAGTGTTAAGGTGTGGGGTTGAGCTGGAAAATTGCATATAGCCTTTATATTAGATCATGAATTATCTGCACCATAACAAATGACCCCTGGTACATATCAAAATCATACTCTACATTAAGAGTTGAACATTTCTTAAGTAAAGGGTGTCATTAGGGAAAGAGTAGAAAAATATTACCACTTGAAACCCACACAACTCTCTTTTTGGAACCACTACTACTAAATATTTGTCTAAATGCTAGTGAAAATTGCTTATTAGAGGTTAATAGTATATTTTACTTTAGGTATAGGGGAGTGTCTGGAACAGCGGCCACCTTTTTCTAAAAAAATCAATAAAACCATAATATTTTTTATAGTATTTGATACTGCTAAACAGCAATTACTATATTTACCTCTATAGCATTACATTCAGTAGATGAAAAAAATCATTTTTATCAAAAAAGTTGTAGTTGTAAGAACGTGTTGCAAAGTGGCCACTGTACATGCAATGATGGTACAGTAGCCACTAGAGTATGGTACTGTGGTCACTACTGTTTAGGAATTGAAAAAAGAAATTAAAAATAGAATAATGGTTTATTTTCGAATAAAAAAATAATTTCTATTACAAGAAGACAGAAAGCAACTCAAACTTATTCACTTTTAATGGCAAAGAGTTAACAGACATTATGCATAGATAAATTAATGGAAAAGGAAAATAAATTTGCTGCTCTAGTAGTGCCGTCTATTTTACATGTTGAGATAAATGAAGAACATCACTAACTCGAACTATGGCGAAATCAGGAACATCGGGATATCTGAAGTAGCACCTATGACATTTCAAAAATGTAACATTGAACTCATCAGATTCTTTTAAAATTTATAGTATGTGCCCAACATAATGTTTTATATATTTTTTTGTAGCAAACTTAACAAGAACAAAGGAGTTTGCACCAATATTCGCTATATCATTTGCAATGGGTTCATTCTTCATTATCTTCATATTGTCAGAGTCTGTCAGCTCATATTCTAGACTTGGGCTTTTTTCAGATTCTGCATATTTTATTTGTTTTTTTTTGCTGGTGCTGTTGTATCAATTAGGCAGTCCACAATTTTTCTTTTTACACTGGGCTTTTTTTTAGCCAGATTTTTGAGCTTCTTTCAATTTTTCTTCCGAGCCTTTGGAGAATTGGTGTGCTTGTTATTATTTCAGTTTTTTCTTTGGCGTCTTTTACCTAGCTCTGAAACCGCAGTGAGAAATGGTTGCAGAACAGTAGAAGAAATCAACTGCTTCTCCGGATGTACTTCGTAAAGTTGAAGATTTTGATGGTATGCTCTAACTTAACTGTTGTTAGACTGGTCTTCCAGTAGATTAATATTTCTGAGCTTGTGTTCGGCACCCTAATTTATTTCTGTTTGTATATCAGTAACAGAGGCCGCCATGAAATCTTCATCATTGAAAATGTTATTATTAAAGGCATGTATCCTAGTCTGAAGACCAGAAACACAGTTGCGAGTCGTGAAGGCAAGTGAATAAGATTCTCCTAAAATTTCTGTGATGTCGTTGATACTAATTCTTTTTCGTGGATTGTTAAGTAACCATGTTTAGCAGCTTTGGGTATAAAACTTTTTTAAGGGAAAGTAAATAGTTTTGTCCTATGGCTGAAGTCTATGACTAGTATGAGGCGGTAGCGTTAATACCATTATATTATTCTCCTTTGCTAATTTTATAGCTTCCAGCGAAATGTCGGTTACATGTTTGTCCATGATCAATAAGAATGGTGATTCAGGTGTTGGTTTAGCATGCTTTATAAAGCGATTCAGCCATTGTGTAAAGATTTCGGTAGTCATCCAACCCGATTGTGAAGCTCTACCAATAGTTCCAGGTAGCGCATTTTTTATCATGTAATCTTTAAAGTTTTTTATTGGGAAAAGTGGTGGTTTATTATTACCAATGTCATTAATCCAGCCACATATGGTAACTAATGTGCCTCGTTTGCCAGCCTGCTTTTGTCCCTTTCTTGCGAGAACCTTCCCTGTCTGTTGAACGGTAGTGAGGGCTGTTTCATCAATATTATAGACCTACCCGGGTCCCAGGTTATACTTTTCATAAATTTGACGAAGATTATTAAAAAACTGTTCTACGGCTGGTTTATTAAATCCCACGGCTCTACCCAAAGATGTAGCTTCTGCTGCTCTTATGGACAAATCATTTCTCCTTTTCATAAAGCCGTTAACCCATTAACACCCATGGTATATTTTTTTTTTAATTTCGCAATAATATTTTGTAATTTTACTTAGATTTATTGAACATAACTGTAAAAAAGATTTAAAAAAATATTTGATCTCTATAAAAAAAATAAGTGTTGACCTATAAATAGATCACTGGGTAGAAACCATCATAATGCACTTAACTCAAACAGCATTTTTTATTAATATTACAAAATAGCAAAGTGGTAATACAGAACTTTATCTGAACATAATAAACAACTAAATGACAGTTTTCTAAGTAAAAAAAACTTATTTTAGTTCTGATATGGTATAAAACACTGTGCACTAAGTGTGACTTCTGACGCATTTTAAGTAATCATTGGTCTACTTTTGCAATCATATCTCTGACATCGACTTTGACCATCGCGATGTTGAATGAAACGGTTCAAGCCATCAACGCGCGCATTTAAGATGACACCCGCTGCTTTGGTTGCCGTTTTGAACATGTTGTCAGCTTCATATATAGAAACATGCAGTGGCTCTACGAAATTCTAATAATTTCAGATTCTGAGGGTCATGTATACGTCGATATAAAATCCATGCATTTATTAGGTCCATGTCGAAATTCGACTGAATATAGGCCAGCACCATTTTTTGCTACGAATTTGAATTACATATCTACTAATGAGCCAATCGTGTTTTGTCAACTCTACCCATACCTTTATTGTAGCTTTGAAATAGATATGATTGCAGTACATCAACTTTTTGTCCGATACCACGCTTCCAGCGTTTTTTTGCTAAAGGTTGGATTTTGTCATAGTTACTGGCAACAATTACACATTTATTTTCATACCATATTACCGTTTGCATATCTGACTACGTATCATATCTGTAATCAAAAGAACGACGAGTTTCTTTAGCTGATTTTAGTGGACATTTATTCGTCCTGTCCTCGCGTACAGTTCTCATAGGTCGATAAATGTATCAAATCATTCATCGTAATGTGATAAATAATATCCAAGCATAAACAGACATTCTAACATATTTACTGTTGTAATAATAACTAATTTACCTATCAGTTGTATACTTTTTTCATGTATACACAAGAGAGTAAAGAACTATCAAGCAAAACACGCCCTACTTTGTCAATACACACAGTAGAAATGAAGTTGGACATAGAAACTCATAATAATGTTACGAACTACGGCGAAAAGACCAGAAAATTTCTTAGATATGGGATAAGAGCTCAGTGATCTAGGTGTAGATCCCTAAAATCTTCCAATGTAAATAATTTATAAAATTTATGTATATAACTATACACCAACATGTATATACATCTTATATTTTCAAATGAACTTCGTTGAAATAATTTAGGTTTTTTTGATGAAAAAAAATATAAAACGATATCATTCACCTATTTTTTTAATTTGTAAAAATTCTTAAAAATAGGTTCCTAAATAAAAAATATTGTGTATACTATTACTACCCTCCAATTAGTTTTAAGTAGTGATATACAAATATTTTTCACGTTGTAAATATTTAAATAAATAATTCCTCTGTGATCTATAAATAGATCGCTGGACGTTAATGGGTTAAACCATAATCTTCCCGCAGAACAATTTTTTTTTCCAAGAGACGGGTTTTGTTATCTTTGGCCATTACTAAGTCCTATGCTAACATTCGTGCACATTTAGGATTCATAACATGATACAGCTTTGCCACATTTTGGAAATAATCGTCCTCTTCTTCGGAAGAAAATATCTTATTGACACGGTAATTTGGTGCTCCTTCCAAAATTGGTGAGTTCTAGTCAATTTCTTCTTCTTGATCGTTGCATTTCTTAATATAACACCTAAGTGTACTACGTGGATTGCTGTGCCTGGATATTCACAGCTTTAACTGATAATACACCATTCATTACATCGCGAATTGCTTTGCCCATAGTTTCCGCCAAAGTTTTTCCAATCTCAACATCTGTGACATTTCGGCGAGGCATTTTCCAAAATAATATCTGAAATAAACGAGATCTAAGTTTACAGTATTGTACTAAATAATAATTTTGTAATCAAGGTACAGTGGCCACCTCTTATTTAAAGAATAAAGTAGCGTCCACTGTACCTACATTTAACATGGCCATTGTACCCACAAGCACATGTTTTTAGAGAGTGAAGAAAAAAGCAAAAACTACCTTATACAATGAAAAGCTGATTATATAAATATATACTTATACTTGGGTATAAGCTGTCAACACCAGTTATCATTCATTTTGTCACTCACAATAAATTCACTTGCTTGCTGTTTTTTACTGCACATAGACAATTTGAGGTTAAGTTGATTTCAAACAGAAACTCAGGCAGATAAGTTTGCAAGCATTGTAGGTGCATCATTGGCACACTCTGTTCTAGATGGCAGCACCTAATCTTTATATATATATATAACCTGAAAACCCATCTACCACTTAGAGGTGTAGGGTGTTATGTTTACTTTCCTTTCTCGAATTTTTTCCACTCTTTTCTGTTCAGAGCTAAGTCCTTGGCTTCGTTCCAGTTTCTTCCTCTTTTTTCCAGTAATCCAGCTATTACTTTATCCCACGTTTTCCTTGGCCTGCCTCTCTTTATATTTTTCACAATATTTGCTTTCCACACTCTCTTAACCGGTCTTCTTTCATCCATACGCTGTAAATGTCCCCACCATTGCATTTGTCTTTCTTCTATAAATTCTAAAATAGCTTGTATCTTTAGGTCTTTTCTTATATCTATGTTTTTCATTCTGTCCCTTTTTGTTACATCTATTACTCTTTTTAGATATTTCATTTCTGTCACCTGTATTTTATATTTTTGTTGCTCTGTTAATATCCATGTTTCGCAGCCAAATGTGAGGATTGGTCGGTATATTGTTTTGAATACTTTTTATTTAGTATCTTTAGATATTTCTTTTTTATTTATGAACTTAGTGTTTATGGCATAGTATAGTTTGTTAGTTTTAACTACTCTGTTATTATTATCGGCTTCTTGTGTTCCGTTTTCGTCTATTATTGTTCCAAGGTATTGAATATATTTTATCTGTTCTATTCTGTCGGAGTCTATGTATATATTTATTTCTTCTTTTTCTCTTCCAATGACCATCACTTTGGTTTTATTTTTGTTTATATTTATACCCACATCTAACAGTACTATATTCCACACATTCATATTTTCTTGTAGCTCTTTTTCATTTTTGGCTATTAATATCACGTCGTGTGCAAATACTCCCTCACTGATGTTTACTCTGCATGATTGCAAATGGCCTACACATACTTTTTTACTTAGTGTTGTGCATCTCATAATAATCTCGTCCATGTATATAATAAATAATAACTGGCTTAGGCTCCCCCCTTGTCTTAGTCCTATATTTGTATTAAAATTTTCGGATATTTTGTTATTTTTATGACTGCGTTCTCGTTGTTGTTATAAATCGTTTGTATTATTCGTATCAGTGTCCCATTTAATCCTCTTTCTGCTAGTATTCTCCACAATCTTTCGCTACGTACTCTATCAAAAGCTTTTTCTAGGTCCAAAAAAGCTACGATCATTTGTTTTTTTTTCTTTATCTTTACAAATGATGGCCACTGTTCGAGACCCTCCCTTGCATACAAAACTGTTATATCGAAATCAAATTAATATGTACAAATGACTTTTATTCATATACTCTGTTCCTTAATGTGAATTTACAATGACAGTCTCGGCAACTCAAAAGATCGCAAACTAACAATGATTCCGCATTTAGTTAATAGGTCTAATTGGTCCTAAATTAAGGAACCAATATTTTATTCTACAAAAAAATCTTCAAAATAAAATTTTATGCAACCTGAAGCACTGCAGAAATGAAAAACTAGTGAATCAATAATATAATCATTCCATGCTGCTATCAACAAAAAAAACTAGATAATATCTGAAACAGATAGACTTGAAGAGAGGTAAATATTTTGCTTGTATTGTTACGTGATGTCCTAACAGTATCATAGCTTAAAATTTAGTAAATAATCTCAAAAATCTAATTGTATTTAGAAACGTTACCCTTATTGAAATCACCCGGTACTGTAAGACTTGTTGCAGTGTACCTTGTTGAGTTTTTGTTCAAAATTTCAGTCATAAGCATCTATATTAGTAGTAGATATCATAGATTCATCCAAAACGTCTGGGATCTTCACTAAATAGACCTTATAATATTTTAAGGCGCCTTAAGCACAATTTTACCTTGCCATTTTCAATTTTGCCTCAGTCCATAGTGCATTTAGTACGTTGAGGTAAATTTTTTAAGGGTCCCAATAGTATTTTGAAATAAATTGGTTGGCAACAGTTCCTTTGCGAACAAAGAGGGACATTTTTTGTTTGCACATATAAAATTTTATACTTTCTTAATATTAAGAATAATCCACATTCCTAAGATAAAAAATAAGATACATTAGCTTTAAATTGATTTTTATCGTTTTTGTTATTTAGGCAATATTAAATGTGTTAAAAACACTTATTATTTGGTAATAAAATATACATGGTTGTTTTAATATTTATTGATATACAATGAGATTTCCAAATATAAATAAGATATGCCAAAGTGATTGTGCGAGTATTACCTCTAATTCAGTTTCTTTTTAAATTGACACTAGCCCCAGGCCTTCGTTTTTCTGAGGCAATCTAGTACTGCTAGTTGACATGTCCTTTATACATTTAGCATAACAGTATGGTCATTCATTTGATATATACTCAATGCTTTTGTTTATATATCTATGTAAAATACTTACTTAAGTTTCTCCTACATCTTAATTGGAAAAAGGATACATTAAATCCTTCAAGTCAAAACATGGCAGTAGCATACATTACTAATAACTATGTATTAAGTTTGTTTATAATATTTATACGCAGTTTCTCCAATGCAGTCTTGAGATTACTCAAAATTGGAGCACCAAACATCAAGAATTTTGAAATGACGTGTGACATCCAACACTATTTAGGATCCAACCCCAGTGGACGTGGATTTAATGTATTATTAAACATCAAGAAAGATCATACGTCCGTTTTCGATTTAAATTTTCAATTATAACCAATTTGTATAACAATTTTTCTCAATACAAGACCCCCAGGATCATTTATAATTACTTAGAATATATCTTGAGATTTGTTGGAGAAATTGCGTAGCAACCCTTTAATAAAATTCAAACAATGAATTTTTATATATATTAATTATAACTGTGTTGACCTGAGAGACGTTTAATGATTTAATTTCTTCCAACTAATTGTATCGGAATGTTTCTAAAACTTACAAAATGTAATGATCTTGTAGAAAACGAGTTTTATTAGATCTCGTTTTTATACAAATCTAGGCTATATTTTTGCGATTAGCATTTACGTTAAGTTTGTGACACATTACGATAGTTTGTTAGACCATTCAAAAACTTTTGACATATTATCTGGTGCGAACAAAAAGGCGTCTTGTACTGCTTCTCGCAATTTTAATCATTACATAATGTGGTATTCGTTATAATCACGCCGATTCACGCAAAAATATGTACTGAATAAATTATATCAAAACGAGATTTGATTTGCTGTTTTTGTAACACTTTAATGCTGTACTTAAATTTCTATTTTCTTCTATTATTATATATTTTCTAATAAAAGAAAAATAAGAACTTTATTACATATTTTATTTATTTTTCACAAATTATCCTTCTCCTATATATTGCCTTGTGTCCTTGCAGCGTCAACTGCTTTGAGTTCTAAACTTATTTTGGCCTTTTATTTTAGTTTTTATACAGATTTTTGTCACTTTCTTTTATTCTTCTCCCATTGTTTCACTAGACCTCTCTCCGCTCTTGTATTTAGGAGTCTCCTGGGTCAGGGGCGGCTCCAGTATTTATTCTCGGAGGGGGCACGCATATGGGGGGAGGGTAGCAATTTAAGTGGGTTCCGGAGGCAGACCCCTCGGAAGAAAATTGTTGTGTATTTTGTTTCAGATTGTCTAAACAAATAGATTTCAGTGAAAAATTTTTACTCTCACCTTACCTTAATCAATATTAAAAAATTGTTTAGAGCGACAGAAAAATATGCAATTGCTATACTTACATGTAGTTAAGTATATAAAGTTATAAGAATTAAAAGAACATAGCTACTGCGTAAAGTGTTAGAGATAGTTAAAGAGCTCTATGCCAGCGATTTCCTTGGTGAGATGTTTGTATTAGTATCAATACTTAATCTTAAAATACTTAGAGACTGAAGTCTTCTGACATTTACGTTATATCACGTTTATACAAAGATTTATCACTAATTAAATTAGCCATAAACAGAATCTTAGAAAAACTTATGATTTAAGTTTTAATGTTGATTCTACCAGTTAGACATATAATGAGAGTAAATAAGTCAATAAAATATAAAGAAAATCATTTACTCACATTTATTTTTGTATCAATAACATACATTGTATTATTATTTTAGGGAGGTTGAAGGCAAACCAAGAAAAGACGGGTAAAACAATGTTACCCTATTTTACAAATCAGTGAAACTTCACTTTATATGTCCTAAAACAAAGAGAATCCTAAATAACAAAATCAAGTCGCCTAGATTTGGTTTTTGAAAAGCGGTCAATGATTTTCTCAATGTCCAATTCAATGTCTTTGTGAATGTGTAACAAACACAATCCACTCAATTGATCTTCAGTAATCCTTGAGTGCAACCATGTCTTCATTCTTCTCAAAGTGGAAAACGACCGTTCAGCAGAAGCGACACTGACTGGCAGAGTGGCAAAGATTTTCAAAAGTTCTTTGATTGTAGGATATAAATCCTCGTCAGAGTTGTTTAAGAGATCAACAGCACTTTCTGGGATTTCTTTGTCGTTTTCATGTCTCCATTTGTTGGCCCAAAGTTGCAGTTCACCTCTAAACTGGAATAATAACATTTTCACTTCTTTATTAAAGACTGGTGAAGACTGTTCCAGGGCTTTTTCGAGCCGATTTTGTTTTGTTTGGAAACTTTCTCCGTCTTTAGATAGTAGAGCTTTTGGGAATAAATTTCTTAGCCCAAAGCATTGAAGTGTAGATTGCCCAAATCTTCCTTTGATATATTCGCGACCAAGTTTTATTAGAAAACGTGCAAAGGAGGGCTACAAGACTTGCATTCGGTCGCGTAAGGCCTTCATATGAGGAGCGACTGACTGGGGCGAATCTCATCTCGTTTCAAGTCCGTCGACTTCGGGGAGACTTGATATTATAATATAAAATCATTCAGCACAATTTTGGTGATCTTCACTCTATGTTTCTATTCAACACTGATCTTAGACTGAGAGGTTACCCATTTAAACTTAAGGAGTCCTTTATATCCCGAGTAAGACAGCACTTTTTACCAAACAGAGTGTTTGATGTCTGGAACAATCTTCTTGATGATGTTGTTGACGCACCATCAGTTAACGCATTTAAGAACAGAATTGATAGACTTCTATTTAATAGTGAAAAGTGCACATTGTTGCATTTATTATTTATCTGAATCTGTTTTATTTATATCCTTTTTGGCTGTATAGCTGTTGCGGTTATTGTTGATAAGTATGATTTTGTTAATTATTGTTAATATGTCATTGATTATGTTTATATGCGTTTAAGCACTTATTTATGTTTTCAGATCATGGGCTTCATAGGTTCTTACCTCAGCCCTTATTTCTATTGTAATAATAATAATAATCTTCACAGATGTTTTCAAGTAAGGGGATGTAAATGGATCGTCGCAAGTATTCTTCTGGAGTGCTGCTTGTATAATTTTCCCTATGAGTTTGCCTACCAACAATTCGTGGTAATTTCATTTCTACGCCAACCGAATCAACTATTTCTATGGCTTCCGTGAACACTTTGGCAAACACTTCATTACAATCACGTGTTTTATTTTCCAAAGTAGAAAGAGTGTTGTGAATTGAACTTGATGGCCGATTGAGATCTGAAGAAGGCGACTGTAGCAATCTGCTGATTGGAAGAGTTACCTGGAAGATATCCACTAAATTACAGGCCGAGACGATGAATTCGGGTTAACACATCGCATGAAGTAGACATGTAGCTTTAGATGATGTTTGTGTGTCTTTCCAAGTGGAAATGCGGGTGAGAGCCTCAACAATTTCTGTGAAGTACATCTTGAATTGTAGTACACCATCATGCCTCTCAGCCCATTTTGTCGCACAAAGTCCTGATAACTGTAGTTGTAGAATATTCTTGATAACGAAGTTTCTCTTTGTGGACACATTGAAAAATGTAATAATAGATTTCATTATGTCTACTGTGTTCCTAACATTCACCACTGAACTGGATTTTGACAAAGAATTGTTCAGACCATGATTGTAGCAAGGTACTCTACATGCATTAATTGCTTGATCTTGAATTTCTTTTACAGCCACTAGTACTTAGGAAGCCATTACGCTATAGTTATCAGTCCCTATCCCCTTACGCACAAATTGAGATCTAGGTTCAGTCCTTTCATGATGTTTAAGACAATCGTTCCCAATGCTTTTCCAGATAGCTTGCGCTCAGTCAGCAGATCACCATCAGGTCCTGTCATTGATGGATCATCGTACACGTCGACAAACTTCAAAAAGTCTTCACATACAGCTCCATCATGAACATACCGAATATTGAATAATAGTTGTTCCACATGGGAAATATCAGTAGTCTCGTCGAACTAAATTGAGTAATAACCTGCTTTATGAATCCGTTTTATTATTGTACTTTTGATCTCTACTCCACAGCAGTGGATTATCTCGTTTTGGGTATTTTTAACAATGTAAGTAGGTCTTGCTGATGCAGTTGCCAGATGCATTTATAGATTATTATCGCCACTGGCAACTTTAAACTTCAAAAGCTCTCTAAAATTTCCGTCATTGGAAGGCCGGGCCTCATCATTTAGGAGTCCATCATCCCTGTGGCCCCGCAAAAGAATATTTTGTCGCCCTAAAAATATACTAGTCTGAACAATGGGACGAAATCTTGCCCTGTTCTTTTCAACTTGTTGAAGCCTATGTTTGTTAATCTGATATTCCCCAGATTCTCGGGGGGGGGGGGGGTCAAGTGCCCCGACTGCCCCCCCTGTCCTGGATTCTAATACTTGTTTTGTTACCCTCGCTTGTGGCATCATTTGAATTGTTTCAGCTAATATTTGATTTGATAGTTTTTGCTTGATTATATTGCCAATTTATTAATTTTCTGATTCCCTTTCTTGTTTTTCATGCAATGTTCCTTAGGCATATTGTTTATGCAACCATTATTTTCTTGGAATATCGTGAGGGTCTATGTTTCGCTTCCATATGTTGGTCTTGGGACAATTTGTTTTAGTTTTTACGAATATTTATATCCGTTTTCTCATCATTCTTTATTACGTTCCTAGGTATTCAATAATGGTTTTCTCCTCAAGGGTATCTTCTCTGCATTTCTTCTTTTTCTCTCAACTAGGATTTCTCCTGTTTGTATACCTATTATATTGTTGCTGTAGTTGTTGATAGCAAGTTGTCTGTCCACTTTTCCTTTGGTCTTCTACTGTAAGGTTTGTTGTTCTTGCAAATGTAAGCCACTCCATCAGGTTCCATTCTATTTACTTGGTCGTCCCATTCTTTTTCCTTGGTTATACACATTTATTGATGTTCTGAATGTCTGAGCCATCAGAAGTATTTCACAATGTGACAATGTTGGAAAAAGACAATGTTGCGCTTACTGTCCAAGAAACAGAAATGAATAATATATCTGGATCGGTTACACACGTGTCAGAAATTCATTGCTGTCATGCTGCAATGCCAGGGACGTATCAGGTCCGTCTGTCTGCAACGGTAGTAGAAATAATATTGAATAATAAAACAGTCAAAGCTAGACTGTTAACTAGACAATGGTTCGCAAAGTAACTTTGTAGTGAATCATGGTGTAATCCAAGATACCTGTAGAACATTCAGTAGAAGGGATAGGGAAAGGCATAGTTAATATCAAAAACCAAACCCAATTACAAATAAGATCATTTTATAATGATTTTTCGATAAATGTTCGTTGTTTAGTAATCAATAAAATTACAGACAATCGTCCTAAATATTCGTTCGACAAACAAATGCTAAATATTCCACCCAACATACATTTAGCCGATCCCACATCAGATAAGTCTGCTGAAATCGATATTCTTGTAGGTTCACAAGCATTCTGGGAAATTCTGACAGCGGGTCAGGAAAAGTTAGGAGATAATCTACCAATCCTACAAAACACTCAATTAGGTTGGATAGTTACCGGTGGTTTAGGGATACATGATAATACGTCATTTACTCACGTAACCGTAGGTGTTGATCAAAACATAAATAATGTCGTTTCTAAATTTTGGGATATAGAAAACGTTAGTCACGGTAAATTATTATTGTCAGATGATGATGATTTTGTGAAAAAAATATAGAGAGAGATGAAACTGGAAGATATGTTGTTCGCATACCATTTAAAGACAACATTATTCACTTAGGTAACTGAAAAAATCGATTTTTAACCTAGAGAAAAGATTAATAAAAACCCCGACTTACACAGTCAATATATCGAGTTTATGAACGAATATAAAGATTTAGGTCATATGACAGAACTTCCACCCGCGGAATATGAAAATGAAAAGGACTATTTTATTCCCCATCACGCAGTGATTAAATACAATAGTTTAACGATACTATGTCGCGTAGTTTTTAATGCCAGCTGTCCCTCGGACAATGGAGTATCTTTAAATGATACTCAATATATAGGACCGGCATTGCAAAATGATATATTTGATATCCTATTAAGATTCAGAACCTATAAATTTATAATATGTGGCGACATTTCAAAAATGTATCGTCAGATATTAATTAACCCGATAGATAGGCCTTTCCAAAAATTATTTTGGAGATCAGACCCAACTGAAGATTTGAAATGTTGACATACATACGGCACCGCGTCTGCGCCCTATTTAGCAGATCTTTACTGCAGGTCGCCAAATAAAATAAAGACTCCTTCCCGGTTGCAAGCGAAATCATTGAAAAGGATTTTTATATAGATGATTTACTTACCGGGACTAATTCAACAGATGAAATAATTCAAATAAAGAAAGACGTTTCGAAACTTTTGTCAAACTCCGGCTTTGAAATGAGAAAGAGGTTATGCAATGACAAAGCACTTTTAAGTAAGTTTTCGCTTAATGATGATTTAGATGTAAATATTGTTACTCTAGAAGACAATGAAAGTAATTAAACCTTAGGTGTTTATTGGAACTCCAACAAGGATATTATACAGTATTCAGTTTCTATAAAAAATAATCCTGATGTGGTCATATATTCTATCTATTATCTACCAAATTTTCGACCCGATAGGCCTGATAAATCCAATTTTGGTCATTGGTAAATTATTCATTCAAGAGCTACGGTAGCTCTCAGAGTTTCTTGAGACGATGAAGTTCCTGAAAAAATAAAACAATCATTTATGAAATTCAAACAATATCTTTCCTTTATTCCTAAATTATAAATTCCAATATGCTGCATGTGCTTAGTATTTATGGATAGAATTGCATGCATTTTCTGACGCAAGCGAGAAGGCATACAGTGGTGCTGTTTATATAAGATGCTACATACCGAATAAAGGATATTCCCTAAATCTTTTGTGGGCAAAATCAAGGGTGGCTCTTCTTAAGAAGATTACTTTGCCACGATTAGTACCATATTAGTGGGAAAGATAATCCTGCAGACATATGCTAGTCCTGAAGAATTAGAGAACTGTGAATTATGGGCCAGCATTCCTGCTTTCTGCCAAAGAAAGTTGCACATTGAATCACGAGATTGATACAACGAATGTATCTGAACAAAAGAAATCATCTTCAGTTTTTATTAGCGTATCTAATTTCGACATTACTCAGTCGTTAATTAATCGTATATCAAATATTAACATATGGCATATATACTCCGATTTAAACATAATATCTCAGCTCCATCTCGAAAGAACTCTGGTATATTGACCATCAATTAATTAGATAATGCATTACTCTTTTTAATACAAGTAGTTCAAATGCAATGTTTTGAAACTGAGTATAACGCGTTGTTAAAAAATATAGATTTTCCGAAAAAGAGCAAATTATTAAATTTAGAACCATTCATGCATAACAATATCATGAAAGTAGGTGGTTGACTTGATAATGCCTTCTGCAATTTTGATAAAAAACATCCAATTTTATTACCAAAAAACAATTACTTGACTGAAATATTAGTGCGCTCCAAGCATATAAAATTAAAACATTGCGGTACACAATTGTTACTATGCTCGCTTCGAGAGAAATTCTAGCCTGTGGATGGAAAAAATACATGTAAAAGGATCATATGTGCATGTGTAAAATGCTTTCGTCTGCTGCCAATCCCTCAAAACTATTTGATGGAAAATCTTCCTACCTACCGTGTAAACACATCTTTACCCTTCCTAAATGTCGGTGTCGATTACGGCGGACATTTTTTAATTAAAGATCGGAAGGCTCGCGGAGCCAAACAAACAAAATGTTACTTATGCATTTTTGTCTGTATGAGCTTGTACACCATTTAACCATTGATGCCTTTATGAACTCATTATAGTATATTAAATACCAAGTGTCAAAAGTGTTACTTTAGTCACGAGTTTTACTAGGCACGAGTGTAGCAAAGCGGAACGAGTGCCTTGTGAAATGAGTGACTAAAGACGTTTTCAATACGAGGTGCTTACTATACTTTTTCTTCGCCTGCAGGAAGGAAAAAATTATATTATATTCATAACATGACGGATGATGGCTGACTGACAAATCAAATGACATAGAACAACAAAATTATCACGGAACATGAAATTTAACATAAAAAAGATACTCTTGATTTGACGTTTAAAAAAACAAGAGATAAACGAGATGTGACTTTTCGCATTTTAAACACTAGTGTTTAAAGAGTCATTTTGTGCATGTCAAACCCGTGTTCAAAATGCGGTTTTAGTAACGGCAGTAGAGAAAAGCGTTTTATATCGCGCAGAGGTAAACCTCATAACATTTATTCAGATAATGGATCACACTTTGTCGGAGCAAACCGAGCCCTATCCGAGTTATATGTTTTTGTCCATCGAAATTAAAAATATCTCGCACCAATTATTGGAAGAACGTATTACATGGCATTTCATCCCTGCGCACGCGCCGAATTTTGGCGGCATTTGGGAAGCCGGTATAAAGCAAGTCAAATTCCACTTAAAAATAGTAATGGGTGACTATATTCTCACCTTTGAAGAATTTTCAACGCTATTGGCGCAAGTGGAGAGTATTCTCAATTCCCGACCATTATGTCCACTATCCAAAGATCCCGAAGACTTCACACTCCCCACCCCCGCTCACCTGTTGATTGGAAGATCCTTAATCGCTGTTCCTCAAGGAAATTTAACTTCAATCCCATCAAACCGCTTGGACCAGTATCAGAACCCTCAAGCAATAGTTCAATCCTTTTGGAAAAGGTGGAGCCGAGAATATCTGTCAGAGCTGCAGATTAGATCCAAATGGAAATCCAATGTCCAGTCGTCCGTGTCCCCCGGAACGTTAGTCGTTCTTAAAGTTGATCATCTACCCCCGTTAAGATGGTCCCTTGGACGCATTGACAAAACATACTCTGGAGAGGAGGGAGTTATCAGAGTGGTCGATGTCAAGACCAATCATGGAATCTATCGTCGATTCCTCACCAAAGTCTGCGTGTTACCAATTTAGTAATTGAAAGATATTCTTTCAAGGCGGGCGGTATGTCTGAGCCATCAGAAATATTTCACAACGTGACAACGCCCCGTCACCGTCAGGACACCATCCCACTAGATGTCCAATGAAGAAGAAGAACGGTAGAGTCGAGCAAACTTTTTAGTTTGCATTATTCAAATCATGTTTTTAAGTTTGTTGAAATATTATTATCGTAATAATAAAATGAACAGTCTACAATCCACAATTTATTGAAAGAAAATGTTAGTCATAACACTGAATGTTGCACTGTTCGTATATGCTTATTTTGATTAGTCTCCCTGCGTGTTACACCCTTTATTGATCTCAGAACTTTCAGTTCTATGCTGTTTATCATTTGTTTTGTTCTTTGTCCCTGCGTGTTACACCCTTTATTGATCTCAGAACTTTCAGTTCTATGCTATTGATCATTTGTTTTGTTCTTTTTGCGTCTGCTTTTCTCTGCTACCTATGTTAAGATTGGCCGCACGATAGCTTTATACATTTTCGGTGGTCATGTACTTGTTTTTCCAAATTGTCTCTCTTAGACATCCACTAACTTTCACTGCTTTTGCTTTCTATCTTTATAGCTCTGTTGCTAAGTTTCTATTGCTACTAATGTCAATCCCCAGGTATTTTAATGTCATTACTTGTTCGATGATTTTTCCTTCCACTTCCAGTTTGCACCCGCGAGGTTCTTTACTGATAACCATGCATTTTGTTTTTGTCCGCTGATATGACCATGTTGTGCTTTTTGGCCGTGATGTTGAAAATGTGGAGTTGAATATTGCAGATCGTTTTAACTGTTAGCTATCAGGAGCGCGTAGTCAGCATAGCACAGTATGATTGATCTTATGAGGTCCCATTCTATATCTTCCCTTTTTTACTTCCAGTATTATTTTATTCATTATCATGTTAAATAAAAGTGGACTTAGTGAGTCTCCTTGACGTTTTCCTCGTTTAAGCTACATGTGGCTTGTTTCGCATTATAATTTTTGTTATCTTTGTTTATTTCCTCTACTATTTTAATTAGTGTTTTGTTGATGTTTTTTGTTTCCAGTAGTAACGAAATAACACTCTGCTTCACTCCATCTTAAGCGCTTTTTAAAACCATAAAGCATATTTATATGGGAATGTTGTATTTTGAAATTGAAATTGCTGAATACACTTGTAAAATTACAAAAATGAAGGAACGCGTTGTATTTAGTGTATAATTAATAAATCTCCAAAGCACTTTCGACTTCCGTCATCATCAATGCTTCAAGTCGGGTATTACAATAAGGTTCAACATGTTACAAAATTAAAACTACATCACAAATAAAATAAAATAAAATATGGAAGAACCACGTGGAAAAGAAACGTGGTTCTTCCACATTTTATTTTATTTGTGTGAGATGTTTGTGATGTAGTTTTAATTTTGTAACAGGTTGAACCTTATTGTAATACTTCCTGCACCTGATTTGAAGCACTGATTATGACATAGTCGAAAGCGCATTCCAGATTTATTATACACTAAATATAACGTGGTTCTTCATTTTTGTATGTTGTATTTTAGCGACTTTCCACTATTTTCCTGACCATGTATGTTGTATCAATGGTGCTGCGGTTCTTTCTAAATCACTGCCGTTCTTCCGCTGTTTCTATTTGTTCATCTAATTTGTCTTTTATTAATGGCGTTAGCAGTTTCAGTGTACTGTTCGTTAAACTAATACCACTATAATTTTCTGGGTTCGTTTTTTCTCCTTTTTTAGAATGGGTAGTAATATACTATCTTCTCATTCTATCGGGACTTTCCCTGTGGCTAGTATATTATTAAACATTGTAAGGATATATCTGTGTAGTTTTGTGTCTCCGTACTTTATAAGCTCATTGTGTATTTCATCTGGGCCAGGCGCTTTTCTGTTTTTTTTTAACTCTTTTATTCGTATTTTTGTTTCCTCTTCTGTTGTTTGTACAATGTCACTATACTATTTTTCATAATTTATCTTATTAACATAACAATATTATCAAGCATTTTTTTTCAATTATGTATCTATTCTTGTATATGTTCTTTTCCTTCCGTAATATAGGATCTTATATTGGCCTAATATGCTTCGTTGGGCCACTTCAAAGACAATTGGAGGGATACTTGACTTGTGTTTATTTATTTTGCTTCCTTGGTGCACTCCAGAGACGGTGATAGTGCACTCCACCACACTGAATTTAATCACGCGACATCTCACCACGGACATTTCATTAAGGCGACAATTCATCACACCGCAAATTAATCACATAAAAATTATTTGTCACGCAACTCCTACACGAATATACCATTTCAACGGAAGACATGTTGTGATTGTAGCGATCGTTGCCAACTTATAGGTTTATATCTGTAACTTAGATCTTTAACAGCTGTGCTTAAGCCATGGAGAGTAGAGGGGAGGAGACTAAACGGCTTGCCTTCGAATTGGCCACTTTTCATGTACCAAAGTAGCTGGTACACAAATTCGCCGCCAGGTCCGCAGTATCGCATTCTGGGCTTGGGAATACAAATGCCATTGTTATACAGTGAGAAATGATTAAAGAATTTTTATATATTGAATTCATTAATCGTCAAATTGTTTTGTGCCTGGTTGTAATACTGGTTACGGTAATTTAAAGACATGGAACAAGAAAAATGGCGTGAAAAACCCTAGTTTATTCCGACCTCGCACGGTAAGTCAATCTTGAAATTGTAGTCATTAACTTTAAATATTAGTCTTAAAACTGCTGTTCAAGCAACCCTTAATAATATATAACAGTCTATGTTTAAGGACGAAATGGTTAGAAATTGGGAAAACGTTATTAGGCGGGCAGACAAGCTGTATGTGAAATACATTTTTTAGATAGTGATATTGAGCGTTTTTACACAACTACGGTCTTAGATGGATCTATTTTTGAAATGAAAAGAGGTACTCCCAAGATAAAGGAAGATGCAATACCTTAGATGCAATACCTTCTATTTTTCCATCTTTTCCAAAATATCTGAATAATTCAACAAAAAAACGCAAGTTGCCCACACAACGAGATTCTATTTTGCTACCTATGAATAGAAATACTAAAGCATTGGTGATAAATACCGAACAGGATGGAACAGTACTTGAAGCTTAAAGATTTGTTAAATTATGAAAATTTGCCTTCAACTTCTCAGAAATCGCTAAAATTGACAAAGGACATATTAAGCAAACTCATACCATATCGTAAAACTCTAATAAACATTAAAATAAATTATTACATTCTTGTATTAAAGGAAATATATCTTGTAGTAAATTTTTCGTAGTATCTAATATAAACTAATATGAAAATTAACTTTAAAATTTTGTTTTTGATCAACAATGGGCTTGTCCTTTGACACATATTAAAAATGATATGGGACTTTTCTTTAGCGAAGCAAAGGAATTTCGGACAATATATTAACTTCAGCAGCTATTGATTCAGCTTTTTTTATAAGTAAATCAAAACTTTAATCAGTATTCTTTTAGCAGATAGCAAATTAAATTTTTCGAGACAGTTACACATTCGGAAATATTAATTTTGGGATTTTGATACATCATACTAACAACGTTAATTTTTGATAGATCGCCCCAAATTATGAATGAGCAGATAACTTTAAATGAAATAAATTTCTCTACTAAAGTTTGTGTTATAATTCTGGTGTTTAAATATCTTTTTTAAATTTTTATTATTTCATTAAGGCTTTTAAACATTTTTATTATTTAAAATTATAAGTTTAATTGCAATCTAATGAAACATATTTTGATTTACTTAAACTCAATTTTTTTGGATTTCACTTCTTCGCCAATCAAATTAATTGTTATTTCATTTTGGAAGTGCACCTCTAAATAATGAGGTAGTATGCGACTTTTAATATAATTCAAATTGTCTAACATGTATTTCTTTAAAAATCACATACGCATTTCAAGAATTCTTTTTTTATAATTTATAAAATGTTTAGTGAACGAAAGGCCGCTCCCTATAATTCCCGCCACTCTGTGCAATTGTACATAAGCCTACTGCACCACCGCTAGGAACGGCACTGGGCTGACTAATAATTCAAATATAATGGGGGAAGGCACAGTATTCTTAAAAAAAAATAAGTTGGTAATAATCCTATTGAAAGCTAGGCTTATGATTGTAAATATAAATTATAAAAATCTCAATATTATCCCAAACATTTGAGCAATTTCTAAACATTCTCATTACAGTTACATGCATAGGGTAAATGGCGAAACGTAGCCCAGAGCCGAACACTTGCGCCTCTGGTGGGGAATTTCGAACTATCTATTATGGAACATAAATGTGTGCCATTTTAACTTGACAGCGCATATTGTCGTTTAGTCTCAGGCCTGCCACATCTACGGAATTTTCCGTAGATCTACGGAATTCAGAAGATGTCTACGGAATCTCCGAAAAGTCTCGAAAATCTACGGAATTTTCAATAACAATGATAATAATTACTATGTACTGTTATACTGTTTGCTCCGAGTTCCCTGAGTAAATTATTTCTCAAAATATTACCCACCAACAAAATACTTACTACGAAAACGAAGAGTGCGGAGAGTAGATAACCTGGCATATACCAATCTGTATTTTGTGGTTGTTTAACTTACATGAATCATGAATATAACCATAACCAAAAACAGACGAAAAACTTAAAAATCTTCATTATTCAATTCCCACAAATATAAAACAAAAGAAATACATTTATTGCAGCTTCGGCTACCGATTTTCCTATAGTAATAAGTGAAAATGTGAATTAAATTTCTCGGATAGTTTTGAAAAATTCTGGCCCAAAGTATCAGTTCTTAAAAATGCAAATGATGAACTAACATTTCCTTTATTAGTAAAATTAACAAATCACATTAGAATTCTTTCTCATATTTCTGCAACAGTAGAAAGGATTTTTTCTTCAATTAATATAAACAAAGCTAGCACCAGAAACTCATTGATTACCAATACCTACCCAGAGTCGACTACTCCATGCAAAAAAAATTAAAAACAATTACAGTTGCCATAACTTTGAAGCTGAAAAACTGTATATCGTCCAATAAACCAATTCAAAATTCACACAGGCACGCTACTTGAGCGTTCAAGGTCATTAAGGATCAGATGTTCATAAGTTCAGATAACCCCATACTGTATGTTGAAGCTCTATTCTGGATCTACGGAAATTTCCGAACAAATCTACGGATATTTGATCAGGTGTATGTGGCAGCCCTGTTTAGTCTCCTCTTTTCTAACCTCCATGGCTCAAGCTTATGGCAACGGTATAATTCTTCTCTCTTTTAGGGACTCGTTGAGAGAACGATGATACATATAAGTATCGTCTAGTGAACGATTAAACAGTGACACTTCTAACATAATCTTGGTTTTCTACCAGTTCTGTAGTTATGTATTATTTTATCTATGATTTTAACCATTGAGCATTTAGAATTTTATTGGTTACTGGTGTGTCTATTTTATTATTTAATTGCTCTTTATTCAGCCTTTACTATTTAGTATACTTTTTCAACCAAAATCAGATCAAGAAGAAATATACCATTGCCATAATCTTTGGCACAGCTGTCAAAGCTCTAAGTTACAGTTTCCTTTTAAAATTACAGGTAGCTTCTATTAGTTCCTTTATAAACCGATAGCTGTACAACGATCGCTGCAACCACAAAATGTCGTCCGTTGAAATGGTCTATTCTCACTGCTATTGAGATGGCAGCAATTTTTGAAACCGAAAATATAATTTGTATGAGACACAGACAACGCAGCCACAGGTATAAAAATGTTATGTGCTTTATTCCACTTCCATTGGATGAAGTTGAGGATGCATTTTTTGAAGTGTCCTATCTTGAAATTACATTTATTCGAGGTCGCCAACTACGTGGATGAAGAAAAAATGGACAAAATAAGTTTTATATTCAACTCACATTTACCTGCTTATCCAACTGGCATGTTATTTTCTAAAATTCTCAGAATGGAATAGAATTACACAGTCATTCTGATCGTTTACAGGTACATTTTTGAGTAATTACTTGTACTTTGTAGGTATATACTGCTAATCACATAATAAAGATAATTGATGTTTATGTGGTTGTAGGAATAATAAACTTTATTTTTGTGACTTAATACTTCATCCACTTTGATTTACATGATTATTTATAAAATTCTCAGAAAAATTCAATAAACATTGAAAACACAAATTCAGTAATTTTAGCTTAAATTTTCTATGAATTGTTTCAAATTGGTGACAAATATTTTTTAAGTGATGAATTGTCTGTGGTGAGATATCTCGTGATAAAATGTCGTGTGGTGAAGTTTCATGGACTCCCAGAGGCAATTGGGTAGGTACTTTACTATCTTCATTTTGCATTCCGGAAACAACCGGAGAGATGCTTGACTTGTTTTTATTTAGTCTAATTTCAAATTTCCTTTCATCTTGGTATGATTTAGCCAATGAAAAATATGCCTGAGGTGGGCTATTTTTGACTGTATATAAGAGTCGCGGTTGCTACACCTTACCAAATGCCTGGCTTATGTGTAGAAACACATTTTTTCTTGTTTATTTCCTGGGTTCAAATATGACGTTAATATACAATAGAGCGGATTTGATTGGTGATTTGAAATATTTTCTTTGGGTGGTACATAGATCTTCGTTCAACTATCGAGTATCAGTTTTTCTATAAGATTGGAAATTACTGGGAACAAGCTTATAGGACAGGACAGTATGATAGTTAAGATATAATTACAGTGTTTTATTTTTATAAGAGCTGGTGAGGAATTGCTTGATCTAGGAAGAAGGATGCTGCAAACAAAGGTAAGTAAAAGTTGGGAAATGTAATAAAAACAATTTTTTTATAAAATCATTTATGATTCTCATATGATAGTTATAAAAATATGACATTAGTAACTCTTCTCTGGAAAACATTTTCAAAAAATATGTATTGCATGTTTGTGTATGATCAAGTTTTGAAATTATACTATAAATTAACAAAATTTCTGAAAAAAATGTATTTCCAGTTAACAGTATTTTGAACACTGATACATAGTAACAAAAAGTCACATCTTTTGTTTTTATTTATAATAATAATAAATTAAGTTTGATCCTTTAAAATTAAAAATTGTTAATAAGGATTTAGTAATACACAATTTTATGTGGCACTTTATATAAACTGAACTAGACTAGAAAAATATTTTTTTACTGAAAAGTCATCTTCTGCTTTGAAAATTGAAATCAAAATACAATATATTGTGTTATTCGTACAAACTAGAAGTTGTAATTAAAAATTTCAAATACAACGAATCTGTCAATCCAGATAACGAATTACTGCCCAACTTAAATTTATTCTATCATTTTTAACATTGTGCCATTATCAGTACAAGGTAGAGACTTCCATCCAGCTTATGAAAGCATCACATTGTTCAATTTTTGGTAAGGTATGTACCCTAGCAGAAATTGTTAAATCGCAGAAGAAAGATGTATCACAGCCTGTCATGTATCCCTTGCTGACATTAGTTAAAATTTATTCTTGACCCAATAAATGTTCAGAAATGCCAGTAACATGGTAATTGTAATCCTAAGAAGTACAGTAGAACCTTATTAATCCGGACCCCATTATGACAGACTTTGCTTAATCTGGACAGCCAGTTGACTGCAGGTTATAAAGATTACATTCAGCTAAATTTGGAATAAGTACTAGTAGCAAGCAAGGGAGAGAGAGAGAGAGAGCGCGCGCAATGGTGTGGCCGGGGAGAAAAGGGACATATTGGCCGTTGCCATAGTTACGGTCGTTGCTTCAGTTGTAACCCAGACCTTTGAGTGTGAAGGTTGCATTTACATTTGTGTGTTTCAGTGCATGATTATATTTACAGTAAAACACAAGCATTATACAATGTCGTTAAATAAACCAGTGATAGATATAAAAAAGAGAAATTGTGTATGCGATGAAATGAAAAATAATAAGGCTCCAGGACCTGATAACATGTACTCAGAGACTTTTCAATTAATTAACGATCAAAACATAAAAGTATAGTGACGCTTTCTAACAATATATACATGATACCGGACACATTCCTCATTACGATACCAAAACCAAACAATGCAAGGAGTTGTAAATAACATCGCCTTAATAGCCTAATGAGTCTTTTTCTAAAACCCTTCCTTCGAATTCTGCACACAAGGCTTTACAAAAGATTTGAAGAAGTTAGTGCATATAGCCAGTTTGGTTTCAAGAAAGGCTTTGGAACCAGAGAAGCGATTTTTAGTCTACAAACATTAATACAGAATTGTCAAGATATACGCTTTTACGAAAAGGCAGTTGACAACGTTAAATATAATCTGATAAAATATATGAAAGACATAGGACTAGTCAATAAAGACATAAGGCTTATAATCAACCTATACTGGAACCAGAAAGCAGAAATTCGAATAAACAGCTCAATAACGGAACGGTTTGAGATAAAAAAGGGTGTAAGACAAGATTGTATCTTGTCACCAATGCTTTTCAACTTTTATACAGAAAGAGCATTTACAGAGCCTATAGGTATTAAAATAAACGGGATTCCCGTAAATAATACCAGATATGCAGACGACACTGCAATATTAGCAGATAATGTGCATGATCTCCAGACACTGGTTAACGAAGCAAGTGAAAAAGTAGGGTAGAAAATTAACATAAATAGAACCAACGTAATGGTAGTGAGTAAAAATAATCCCCTAAACGCTAGAATACATATACATGGAGAAGTTGTTGAGAGAGTCGCAAGGTTCAGAAACCTAGGTTGTATGCTGAATGAAAAATGGGACCCAAAACAAGAGATAAGAAGTAGGATAGAACAAGCAAGAACAGTCTTTATAAAACTTCGAAAATTCCTTGTAGACGGACATTTAAATTTTAAACTTAGATACAGAATGCTGAAATGTTACGTGTGGTCAGTCCTACTGTATGGGGTGGAAACATGGACATTAAAAATAACAACAATAAATAAGATTGAAGCTTTTGAAATGTGGACCTTGAGGCGAACGCTTAAAATATCTTGGACCGGACACATAAGAAATGAGGAAGTACTGCAAAGAGCTAAACTAGAAGACCCGGAACTCTTCGCATATATAAAAGGAAGGAAAATTTCATACCTGGGACACATCCTACGCAGGGAACGCTATCATTTTCAGCGCCTCATTCTTCAAGGCAAAATTGAAGGTGGAAAAAGGGGAATAGGTAGAAAAAAATTATCCTGCGTACGAAACATTCGATAGTGGAGCATACAGAACTTTCAAGAACTACAAAGAGCTGCATTAAATAGAAAGATCTAAGGGACGGTCGCCAATTCAGGAATCCTGTAAGGCATCATAAGAAGAAGATAAAAAGTGATAACGTACATCTCTTCCTATTAAGGGTACACTGAGCATTATAGACAAACGTGAAAAGGGTAAATCTGTACCAAGCACTTGTTCTGAATATCAAATAGCTAAACATACAGTCTCAGGCATAAGAAAGTAAAACGACAGTTTACATTTTTTTTCTCAATTTTAATGTCGAAAAGGAGGAAAGTTTAGTGAAAAGAATGCGGCAACTTTCAGACCAATCTCTGGACAATTCCGTTTATAAATGGTTTTGCCAACGTCGTTCTTCGCTTTAAAACAAGTTCAGGTTGGTTGCTTAGGTTTAGAAGGCGTCATAATATAACAAACAAAAAGATTTGTGGTGAAAGTCTAAGTGAAAATGAAGAAGCTATTGAGCCGTTCGGGAAGGCCTTGGATGAAAATGTTATAATTTTGATAAAACCGGGCTTTATTGGAGAGCATTACCTGACAAAACCCAAGCATACGAAGCTGAAAAAAAAACACTCCTGGAAGAAAAATGAGTAAGGAGTTTCCGAATTGTTGTGCGGAAACGGTGATAGAAGTCACGTACTGAAACCTGCAATTGTAGGCAAAAACAAAAAACCTCGGGCAATAAAAAATGTGACGGACAAGATACCATTGCGCTATTTCAACTCAATAAGTGCTTGGTTCACTTCAGCCGTCACAATAGATTGGTTCCATAAAAACGCAATGCCAGAAATCAGAAAATTCCAAATAGATGTTTTAAAAATTCCTGAACGTTGAAGAACAGGTCCTAGTTTCACTTGATAACTGTCCTGTACATCCAGACACAGAAAATATGACAAGCGAAGACAAAAATATTAAATGCATGTTTTTGCCAGCTAACACAACCTCTTTAATCCAACCTATGGATCAAGGAGTATTTACATTGCAAAACGTCTATATAAAAAGAAACTTTTAAATGAAATTTTAGAAATTGAAGAACTAACTGTAGGAGAATACAGAAGAGGTCAAAAGACATTACAGAATCTCAAACAATACAATGATTTATAATTTTGCAGCTGCTGTGAAGGAATTAAAAGCATCAACTTTGGCTAACTTATGGAAGAAACTTCTTACAAAAGAGGACGATGTATCAGATACTGCTGGGTTTGAAACTGTACATTTTCACAACGCTCTACTCCTTGGTGGTGAAAGTGCGGTTTCAATGGATGATATCGATTTGTGGTTAGAAGAAGACGACCAAGATCCAGGCTACCACATTTTAACTGAAGAGGAGATCATTGAAAGTGTAAATGGAGCAGAAGACTCTGATGAAGTAGACGACACTATTAACCCCAAGCATAAACTCCGTGAAGTCAAAAACAACTTAGATTTCGTCATTAAATATGTTGCCGACAGTGACGATGAGAACATATCTGGTTGTTTTGAACATTTGAGGCGTCTGCGTCAACTGATTGTCAAAGAACTCAACACCACAGGAAGACAACAGAAGATGAGCAGTTTCTTGAAACCATTGAATGTGACTTGTAGTAAGGAACAGCCTTAGTCCCTCATGTTATGAGTAAGTCTTGTTTCCTGTATTTTATAAACATGTATACTGCCTTAAGCACAGAATGGACCTTTCATATTCACAGTGTAATACATTTTATTACCTGTTTTATGAATTAACATATGTATTGTCTGTACCTACAACTAAAATCAAAATACATGTTCGTTTTCTATAAAAGGTGTTTCATTATGCACCTTTGTTCATATTAGGGTAATTGTTTAAGTTTGTAATTGAATAATGTGAACTGTAGTTAGGGCCTGGTTCGGCCACTTCTATCCTATAATAAAACTTCCCTGTATAACTAAAACTTTAATACTAAACTTCAAACTTAGTTTACAAAGGAAGAGAAAGATATATTTTAAAATGAATACAAGAGTGCAGAAATACGAAAATTATTATTGTAACGGCTCGCATGTAACCTCGCTCGATTGTTTTCTTGTACTGTTCCGCAAATTGACGGCGTGGTACCCACTACACTTCCCCACCACCGAGAAGTTTTAAAGGAAGAACAAACACAGCAGTGTTTTACACTGTTGCAATGTTTATTCGTAGGCGCGCACTATGACATGTTGTCAAGGTACTGAACAGTAATTTCATCCAGACTTTCAATTATCCAGACCACTTAGAGCCCCAATTAATCCGGATTAATGAGGTTCTACTGTAACATTATTGCTTATCCTCGAAAGAATTTCCCTTGATATCAGTGGACGATTTTGGAGCCACGCAATTCAAATTAGCAGAATGATATAGGTGTGAATCTAGAATGAAGGCGTTCCTGGAGGGTATTTAAAAGTGTTTAGCACCCACTATGTACATTAGGGTATGTATTTTAATTTCAGTTTCCAATAAACTATAACTGTCACTGAGGTAGGGGTTAAAACATTTATTTACATTTGGCCTATAATATTTAATAGTTAATTCATTCTTTTTGTTATTAAAAATAATTTAGAAATTTAAGGAAAAAAAAAGGTTTGCATTTACTCAAACGAGTTTGAAATGTGGTAATTTACAACCGAGAATCTTCATAAATAAAAGCTATGAATATATAAGAAAAACTGATAGTTTCATAATTGGAATGACGTTTTTGACGTGAAGAAGTCTCAACTCATGGTATAGGAATTATGATTCAATTTTAAAAAATATGCGTTCAAATATTTTTAATATAAAGAAGACTTGTCAAACATCTTAAATACCATAAAAATGAATGCTAGAAACAATAATAAAAGTGGAAATGTGGTGAAATGCATTTCTACACATAAAATAAATTAAAATGAATTTTCATAATCTTTACCAAATATGAAATAATAAGAAAATCTCTCAAATAATATAAACTAAAGATTCTATTAATTTAAAATGAAACTTTTAATACAATTAAAAAAACAGTATTTATAGAATTTAAAGACAACTGAGCAGAGGCAATGATGTGAAGAAAAACAGGCAATGATGCCTATACACAGCAGGAAGAAGAAGAGGAAATACAACTAATAAATTATAAAACAACTTTTTTTAATCACAACTGTAAGTGATAAATGCATGAAAAAAACAAATAACATACATACTTATGATTAATGTGACATTATTTGTTTATTCTAAAACAAGGGCGCTTTCTGTTGAGGGTGACTTATTATCCATCACATAAAAAAGCACAATCGAGTATATTTTCCAGTGGCGTACTTACGGGGGGATGTATCCCCCCATGGACTCACCTAAACTTATAAATATCCACTGACTCTATTGGGATCATCTGTTTCAGTCCATTGCTCAAGGAAAGTGATAAGAATTGGTCACTGATTCAAACCAATTCACAATCGAATTCACCAGCAACGAGAACCCCAGCCAACCCACGTGTTCTGTCAATCTTTTCTTAGTTCGACAGTTCATTGCAATCACTCTTGGATGTGTTTTACAATAATTATTTCCATCGAAAAAAGTTTTATTTATGAAAACCTGAAGTAATCTGGCACCGAATCCAACTGAAACCACACCAGACGTAGGAAGGATATTTAATCCAGGTAAATATAAACACCCCGAACAGTTAATGTCAGGAAACCTTAATCTGGGGAGGCAACTTCCTGTGGCAATGAGCCCGCTGTCAGTATTAGCTTTCATCGCCTAAACTTCACACTTAATCCCAAAAAATACCCTAAAATGTCATCCAGACGCATCCGCAACACTAAAACTGCCCCCAAATCCACCACTTCAGATATAGAATATCCCGACCTAATTAATATGTCTTCCCGACAACGCCACGCTCTTGGATTCGCTGAATCCTCAATCAAAATTCCACAAAACTCATTTAAAGCCCTCAGCCTAATCGACACTACAGAACAAACGCCATCAAAATCGTCTTATTCATAATCCCAAACAACTTCAAAGGTTTCAACCTTCTCAAAACCTCCAAGCACCGCACATTCAGACTCAAACATCCTCAAAACTCCCCAATTCTAACACCAAAATTCACTTCCTTTGTATCTCCTTCCAGGCCTTGCGCTTCCTCCGTAAGATCCCAATCTTCCACTCTTTCAATCATCTGAGAACCCTCCATTCCCGACCAGGATTCCATCCTCATAGACAGAAGCATACCCCGACCAGCTGAAACCTCAACCCCTATCAATAGTCCTACCTCAACTCAAACTCTAAACCTTCCTCTTCAATATTCTTCCCAAAAATCCGTTTTCATCCTCCTAAACATCTACGAACTCCTTCACGGACACATCCTTTATCTAAAAGCGAACCAAACCGCTCTCCTTAGAACTGTTATAGTTCATCAGAATAAGTGGTGTAATGCTTCCAACTATATTTTTGTGGCCATATAAAAAAAGAATATCATGTTTTAGGTTTGAGATTAGCCGAGTATGTATATGTGTGATGTGTGAGATTAGAAGAATTGTAGAAAGGAAATCCACTGTAATCGTTAATCAGTAATTACTAAATTCGTGTAATGTATTGTAAATAGAAACGTAATTCTATTTATTCACTCCATAACAAAAACCTCCTCGACAATGGCGTCCTCCGCACACTAAAAAAATCCTTAACTCCACAGGCGACCCCAACATCACCATAAACATTCTCCAATCTACTCAACGTCCCCTCCCATCAGGTCAAAAAACTCACACCCACATTCTCCTTCGTCTGCAGAAATGTAGACGATTCCATCCATCATGAAGAATTTGAAGAAATTCTTCTGAATCAAAATTTCCCTTACCAAAAAACTTGGCGTATCATAATCATTGCCAAGTTTACAAATAAGCCCACTTCCATGTTCCGCATTATCACCGACTCCGAAATCCATTATCACCAAGCCTCACTTCTGGTATCTTATTCTATGGACTCTCACACCAAGGCGAATCTTCGAACGCCAACCTACTGCTCCCAGTCCCTAAATACTGCAACCTTTGCACACAAACCGGACGCTCTTCCGAATCCTGCAGGTCCAAACCGATCTGCTCCTACTTCGGCCAAACCGGCAACCACCCAGAAAAATGTCCTAAGTTTGAAACCCCAACCTGCAAAAATTGCGGAGGTCTGCACCCCGCTCTTCACCCTCGCTGCCCCAACAGGCTAACCACCGCTAAAAATGCACAAGAAGCCGCTCCAGCCACACTGAAAAAACCTCAAGTTGCTTATGACTTATCGACAGACACAAAAATTATCATCGAAATCCTCAAAATTACACTAATGAACGCCATCCCCAAATCTACAGACATTATAGCAGACACTCTTCGTCACTTAATTCCACTTGGCTTTCACTCCCATCAGGAGTGAAAGTAATTCAACTTAAATCCAGCTCACACATAATACGAAGTATAGTGTGAGCTTTAGTGATCTCAATTTTTTCAAGAAATAGTTGCTCCGATTTCAAAATTTCTGTTATCTTGCCCTAATTGTATTTAAAATGTTTTATTGTGAAAATAGTGACGACCAGCTGATAACGTATTGTATTCTTCTCCCCATTCCTCAATTTTTTTAAAACAGAATCCTTCCAAATTACAGGGTGTCCCAAGTTATCGTATACAGGCAATATATCGCTTAATTTAAAAGATAATCCAATCCTGTAAAAACTGTTGTGAATGGCATCAAAATTCCTTCCTAATGACGTATCAGAAACTTCATTTTACATATCAGTCCTTTGACAGCCACCCCTCACTTTCTATTTTCAAATGGTGCCCCCTGTATATTTTCGTTGAAAATTGCTTCTCACTATATTTGGAATACGTCGATGTAACATACTTGTTAGTTTTTTATTATTATTACCAAAAAAATAACATTTTATGATATTTTCATTTACCTAATTATCCTCATTGCTTCCGTCACTGCTATTAAAAGCTTCACGAGAAAGAAGTAGATTAATCTATTGTTTAAAAAACTCATACTTCTTATGTCAAAAAATGAATGATAGTTAATAATAATAAGTGTAGAACAACAGTCATTTGCAAATAGTACCAAGGGTGTTGAATTTAATCAACGAATAAAATTTTTATTCTATCCACAAATTTGAATTCAAAATTATGAATCTTGTTATAAACACAGCGCCATTCACATTCAGTCCAGACGAGTACATTGATATGCTATTGGTTTATGGTGAATGCAGGAAAAATGCTCGACAAGCGGGCCGTTTATATCTAGAACGTTTTCCTCAACGTCATAAATATCCACACTTCAAAAACGTATAAACAACGAACTTTCGTTATCAATACTACAACAGGTAACGGCCCAAATTTTGTTCAAATCGTTAAAAAGTATATCTGTCTACGTCCTAAAACTGAGCATAAACGATTGTTGGTATGCTTTAAAGCAGGCAAATGTATAAATCAAGTGGTTGGCAAAAATAGTATATCCAAAATACCACAAAAAATTGCAGAATATCTCAATCTTCCAAATGCCGAACATTACACAGGGCACAGTTTCAGAAGAACTTCAGCAACTCTGTTAATAAACGCTGGTGGGGATATTTTAGCTCTAAAACAGCATGGCGGTTGGAAATCAACCAATATCGCAGAAGGTTATGTAGAACAATCTTACACAAAAAAAGAAAAATTTCTGATAAAATTATGGGAAATAATGTAGAACCTGAACTTGATCAAAATCAGCCAAGCACTTCTAGAAGTTACCACCATTACAATGTGCTAAGCGAAAATATTTCAAATACTAAAGCTCCTGTTCAAACCCTATCTTCTTCCAATGGTGTCCATATAAGTGCTGCTCAAAACTACAGATTCTATATTAACATGAATAATTCTACACTATAGTTAAACAATACTATGTACTAATTGTATAACATATATTGATAAATTTGTTTAATAAATAATTCTTGTGTTCTTAATTATATTCGTTACCTATTTGTGTCGTAAATAAATTTTCAAAAAAAGGTGGGTAGGAGGAAAAATCATATGTATCACATGGGAGTAAAGTGCCTTTTCCTCCCTTGGATGTTTACTGTAAACTACATCCTGCGGGAGGAAAAGTGGCACTTTCCTCCCTAGTAATACAAATAGCTATTGAAGACGTACTTTAGTTCGTTCTTCATTATTTGTATTTTATTTTAATAAGGAAATTTAGGAATTACAAAATATTAATTTTTTTGGTGCTAATATGAAAAAACCAACAAGTATGTTATATCATTGTATTCCCAATAGAGTGACAAGCAATTTTCAACGAAAATATACAGGGGGTGCCATTTGAAAATATAAAGTGAGGGGTAGCTGTCAAAGGACTGATATGTAAAATGAAGTTTCTGATACGTCATTAGGAAGGAATTTAGATGCCATTCACAACAGTTTTTACAGGATTGGATTATCTTCTAAATTATGCGAGATATTGCCTGTATATGATAACTTTGGACACACTGTATTCTAGTATATCTTGTTTAGTGCTTTCACCTATATGACGTCGAATAAGTGCAGTGGCACTAAAAATATTATGATTGTGTTCTCCCAAAAACTGTATTAAGCAAGGCCAATCTTGTGCTAGAATATCGCGAGTTTTAGATCTCGATTTATTATTTTGTTGCATGAACATTTGAGTAAATGCTCAGAAATAAAGAAGGAACATCAGGCACTGGCCTGTTTGGAAATTTGTAGTAATCCTGTCCATCTGAATGTTCACAAACTTCTAAACATTTTTTGTACACTGCCTGTGTCCACTGCTACACCACAAAGGACCTTTTTAACCATAAAAGGTATAAAAACTTATTTAAGAAATACTATGGCCCAAGTGAGGTTTAATGGACTAGTCGTGCTGTTAGTTCGTAGAGAAGAAGTTATATCAACTGAAGAAATAATTGATGACCTTGCTTGGATTTTCTATTGTAATACTTAAAATTGTTATAACCACAATCAAAGATAAATAAGTTTTTTCCTCCCACAAAGTTCAAGTCTGGGTACGCCACTGATACTTTCAAAACTACGATAGATAAATTACAAGGTTATTGTGGAATTTATCAATTGTATCCTTGAAAGTATACACGCACTGATATGTAAGGGATATTTTATAGGTAATGAATCACCCTCAACTGAGAATTGTTGATGTGTAGTTAGTTCAATGTAGTAAAAGATCTCAAACGAAAGTAGATAATTGTCAAATAGAAGATGATGTGCAGACAAGAATGGTAGATAAAAGTAATAAAATAATTCAAATAGTTTAAAATTCAAAATTTTTCAAGAATGAACTAAATATTGGATAATATACAATTTTTTTCTATCAGTCTTATATTACAGTAACGTTTGCCTGTACAACTTATACAAACTAATGAAGCTAGTGAGTATTAAGATCTTTTCGTCTCCACCAAGGTATTCCCGGTTGTTCAATAATGATTGGAGAATCTCTTTCTGCTGGTCGCATCGGTAAAGGGCGATTTACGTTGACATGGACCTGAGGTAAATTGCTGTTCCTGAAAATTAGACTTTTTCATTTATTTATGTCTCTAACTGTACAAAGGTGAAAGAACATGTTTTTTTCTTTGGCTAAAAGACAGTCCATTTAGCCACGATCTGCAGTGCTAAATATATATAAACTGTTGTTCAAGCATAATTTCCTAGTCTACGCCCATGGTCGACCCCACCAACCACTCGTATAAGGTTCCACAAGAATGCTATAGACAGACTACGAAGAAGAACGAGCGAGAGAAGAGTCAAGTTAAACGCTTCAATTTTCAATATGTATAAACTTGCAATTTACATAACAAGTCCTGAAAGTACTGTTTTTTCGGACGAGTAGACAAGATTCTAGGGCGAGCCACAGGTAAGTCCTGGAAGTCTGCGAGTCCGAAAAAACAGTTTTCGATCGTGTAAAGTACATTATTTTTTCGGCAACCGTGTGGATTAGTTATTAACAATATAAAAATAAGTTAAGAACATTTCTTTATATTATTTATTTATAGAACCAAATTAGGAACATTCTAATTCTTATATTCTAATTCTTGCTTATATTAATATTTATATTGAAATTTGAACAATTGGTAATATTAAACGGGTTCAATTTATTTGAAATGTTTGGTATATTCAAATGCTTGTTGTTGTCAGAGCATGAAGGTGAAGTATTTGAATCACATTGCTACAGTAATGATGAACAGCATTCTTCTAATACCTACCTAGATTTCCATAATAGTATTTGGTTACTAGGTACATACAATGACAACATTGTATTTCAGTTTCCGGCCTATTACGGAAAGTACGTACTTTCCGGATTAGGCCGAAAATGCTTTACTTTCTCAAAGAAAAAGCGTCCGCAAAATAGGTACTTTCTGGACTGTTGCCGAAAGAAGATTATTTAATTGTGTTAAACTCTTATTTTATTCACTACAACAATATAAGTGCATTCTAATAACAATACATGGTCCTTTAAGCGGATTTAAAACCAGTGATTTGCAACAATTTCATGAAAAAACTATTCAAAACAATACTGGTAAGTGGCCATTTTTCAAGTGCAAACGTATTCATGCCAGAAAAATCAAGAACAAGACTGCCGCTTCAACACAGCCAAGTTACATTGATGGGCAACTATAAATAAAGGAATTCATTATAGAAAACAATCACAGCATTTTACCGGTCGAGGGACACAAAACAAACAAGTGGGTGAGTGCTCCATATTAATTTCCTTTAATATAGAATGCCTCTATTTGAGTGTTTTCATTTATATTAATAAATTTAATACATTAAAATGGCTGATTCAAGTGCATTAAAAAGAAAACGAGGTTCTGTTAAATCTATGCTTACTAATTTCAGTAAATATCTAGATACTATTTCAAATAAAACTGAATTGTCTCATCTGGAAATAAATATTCTTCAAGGATCGTTTGAATAATGCTAATAATTTACTCCCTGAATTTCAAAATGTGAATTCTGAGATAGAAATAATTTGCAAAAACACGAAACTGAATTTGAAACATTTGAAGAAAAATTTTATACTTAGACTTCTACTGCCAAACTAATATTAAATAAATTTGTTGATTCCCAGACAATCGGCACTTTGAATTATTTTCATCGGACAGAATCTTGCATTAAACTTCCAGAAATCTCATTAACTAAAGTCACAGGAAATTTCAAAGAGTGGTTCGAATTCCGCGATATATTGTCAACATTAATTTATCATAACGAGACGTTATCTCCTATTGAAAAATTCTTCTATTTACGGGGTGCTTTAGACGGTACAGCCGCGGCATCAATTAAAAATGTTCAATACAGTGCAGACAATTATCCAGTGACGTGGGATACGCTGTGTGATAGATTCAATAATACAAAAAAACTATTACATGATCATTGTTTAAATCTAATTATATCTATGTGTAAAACAGCAATCCTTCGATAGCACAGCTGGCATCTGATTCGAATCGATGTAAGGAAAGGTGCTTCAATAAATAGTTGAGCAACAAATAGTTAGTGGGTGGTGTTGTAGTTCTATATTTCATTCATTAATTATACAATAAAGATAAATGTTACCTTAAATTCCAACAAAAAAATGCACAAAAACACTGCTATACGCACTTAATCACATTTCTTTTCACTGCAAGTGCCATTATGTCTTTTTGTTGGAAATGTGGATTATAATTTCAATAAAAAACAACTTATCCTATTGCAGTATCATCATCATTTTACCAAATTACTGTTTATAAACATACGCAGGTCCGCTTTTAGTATTAGGAACAATCCGAAATACGTACTGGCCATTATCCAGAAGAAATCTAGCTCTTGCTATGGTTCATAAATGTATAACCTGCTTTAGATACAACGTTAAAAATGTACAACCGCTTATAGGTAATCTACCTACTGCTAGGGTTATCCCATCCAGTCCGTTTACAGTTACAGGCATGGACCACGTGGGGCCATTCCTCATTAGAGACAGAAAGAGTCATGGATCCAAGACTTCAAAATGTTATATTGGTTTCTTTATATCCTTCGCAACTAAGGCAATACACCTAGAGGTAATTTCGAGCATTTCTTCGGATTCGTTAATACAGGCCTTGCGCAGATTTATTTCTAGAAGAGGCAAGCCGGACAAAATTTATTCCAACAATGGAAAAAATTTGTCGGCGCACATCGCGAATTGAGATCATTTTTAACCTCAAATCAATTAACTATTGAGGTTACAAATTTTTTAGCATCCCAGTTCATAGAGTGGTCCTTCATACCACCTTATTCACCACATTTTGGTGGCCTATGGGAAGCTGGAGTTAAGAGCATCAAGCATCATTTAAAACGTATCGCTTCCAAGGTACCCCTTATATTCGAAGAGTTATGCACTATTTGTGCACAAATATAGGCCATTTTAAACTCCTGGCCAATTTCTCCCTTCAGTTCCGATCTCAATGACTTACATCCACTCACTCCAGCCCATTTTCTCATTGGCAAGCAGTACCAGACGGGGACATTGTGGATATCAACACAAACTGCTTCCAGCTTGTGCAACAAATAACTCAGCATTTCTGACGACGTTGGAAAACAGAATACATTGCTGAGCTCCAAACAAGAATCCGCTGAAAGGAATTCAGTAAGACATTGTGTGAAGGAACATTGGTCCTGATCAAAGATGATAGCAGCAGCCCGCCACACTGGCAGCTGGGGAGCATTGTGCAACTGCATCCTAGAGCCGATGGCATAAGCAGGGTTGCCTCCATCCGAACATCTGGTATTATCAAACGAATTTTTCCAAACATATGTACATTAGCAATAGAAAATTTTGAAAGCCAAGGCGGGGAGAATGTTAAGGCATAATTTCCTAATCTATGCCCGTGGTCGATCCCATCAACCACTCCAATGAGGTTCCACAAGAATGCTATGGACAGACGACGAAGAAGAGCGAGCGAGAGAAGAGTCAAGTTAAACACCTCAATTTTCAATCTGTAAAAACTCGCAATAAAGTTTATTTATTGGTATTGAAGTCATCTTTTATTCATTACAAAAATATAAGTACATTCTAATAACAATACGACTGTGTATCAACTTGAAAAGGTTGAGGATATACGTTTCACACCCAGGGGTCGTTCAGGGCGGCTAACCCATACAAAAGGTAGACCACAGTACAGGTAGAGTAAGAAAGGAGAAGACTTGCAGTTTTAAATTGCATGCTATAATACCAGTAAGTTCATTAAATTGAAGGGAGGTAGAACATCGATTTTTATTACTTCCCTATGTTGTGTATACTTATTACATTAAAAAAATATGTTCCAATGCATATACGGTAACATCTGTAGCACAAGTTTGAATATACTACATTTATTTTATTAAGATGTACAGGATAGCCGACATGTCCAAACTGAAGTCAACTTATAGTGACTATATTACTTCGCGATAATTGATAGTTCTTGTACCAGTATTGATAGGGAATTTATGGATGTAAGAGTGTACATATATCTTGTTGGTTTGTTAATGCAATATTCGTGCCATAAGTGTTTCCATATTTCTTTTAGATTGATTTCAGCATTCATCCACGGTTATTGTGTTACTTATTGGCAGTCCATTTTTCACGGCTTCTTTTACTAGATTGTATACATGTTCGTTATAACACAGTCCAATATGTACTTTTACCCACAAGAACTTGATATCCAAATCATTTGAGCGTAGCTCATCGACAGTTTAATTTTTGCAATAATTTGATTTTCAAAAGTGGCATTAAAATCAAAAGGTTGACTAATGCTCGTGAGAAATGATAAGGAACCTGATATTATGATGGATTTTTTATAACCATGTCCTTCAATAAATTTAAGAGGTTTGAAAATTTCGATTAATTCTACAGGATGTAGCATGATAAAAATACAATGCTTTTGTTTTGTATTATAACTCACGGAGGTGCAATAATTCGGTTAAGCCACCCACTGAGTATGCAACTTTATACACACTTCTGTATAGTTGGTTGCGTAAGGGAATTAACCATGGGTTTTAAAATTATTTAAGCATATCCTGGAATAATGGGATTTAAATAATTAAATGGGTGTCTAGAGTAATATTTTTATTAATATTTTTCATGTAACTTAACCAATCCACGAGATTTTATCATTTTAGGCGGGGATTTTATTTGACTGCCAGTGGTAACACTGATTGCAGATGTCAATAGTAAAGGGAAGTTAAATTATTGGATCACTTGTCTGATACTTTTCGAATGGTTAAGTTGAGTGTCGATTATGACAAGTCGTGAGTAAAAATGGCCGGTGGCACCTGGTTTATTCCATTTATTTTCGGGACTATCGTGGTGAAAAGCCCTTGGTAACAAGGTAAGCTTTCGTCTTGTACACACATTTTTACGGCTATAGCCCCAATTTCTTTTTAGGGTTTTTTCTGTACAGCATAGTTTTTACATACAATTTTTTACAATACTTTTTTGCCAAATGGATATGGTTTAACAGTTTTTATGGGTAATGGTAATCGATGATAGGATGATCATGTCCAGATTTTAAGAAGCCTCAAATTTCGGTTGTTTCTTGTATAGGGTATATTTTCGTAGAAATAGCTGACAGACTATTGTTCTCCGTTCATGGTTATAGAGACGTATCGTACCTCGGATTGCGTTAACGCTACAGAGCGACAAGAGCTTGTAACGGCGTTTCCAGTTCAAAGGACGAAGCTGGACTTATGTTTGTTGGTGACAACTGTGGAATGATTCCATTCCGCATGGCTGAATCTTGTTCCACAAGTCAGATGTTGCTTGTCAATTAAGCCGATTGACGTTTAATAGTTTGGACACTATAACCGACCGCAAGTAACATTTAAAATTTTATTCGTTTTCATCTGATCTTTAAGCAACTTATTAATTTTGTAATTTCATGTTTTAACGTTAAATGACACATTAACTTTTATATTTCAATATTTAGTAACTTCACATTCTTATAAAGACGTCTATCAATTCACAATTTTATTATTACATTCTTTCAACTTTGTAGAGTTGAAATATTAACTTTATTATTGCATATCGCCCTGAAATTGTATTTCAGCTTAATCTTACTATATAAGAGACACTTTTGATCTATTTGGTTATATCTTGTTAATTATTACAGTTTGTAAGGCTGTAACTGGTATACCATTTACATGTTACTAAAGATTTAGTGTATTGTACATAATGATCTCAGTTAGTTGATAACACTAGAAATTGTTAAACATTTTAAATTAACCAACCATTGATAACTGACTATCAGTTCATAATTAGAGTCGATCACCTCATATTTATTGAGACAGGTTATTACACCATCTGTTCAAGGTACCATTACATTTAATTAAACTGTTTCATTGGCAATAAAATGTGTTTTATTTGATTCACAAACGTAAAAGCAAAACAATGTAAATAACATATTTGAAAAGTTACAATAGCTAATTTATTCACTACTGGTTTCTTGATTAATCAGTAAGAGTTTCTTGAATGTCCTACTAATCAAGTGGCACCTTAAAAAATAATACAGGGCCGGCTTTCAAATATTCCTCACTAACTCACGGCCTTATGCTCTCCGGCGAAAAGCGAACCTTTGGCAATGTAACCTCACTTCTTGTAGTAACAACAGCAAGGTAAGGTTACAAGGAAAAAAGGGGAATAAGATTCTGTATCTGTAAAAGTTGGAAGGGTGGGTGACCCCACAGCACTTAGGCCACAATTGGCCCATTGTGCATCCTTCTGAGGTTCAAAACTTCCTTCTAGCTCGTCATCCAGACTACTTCTTTGAAGTAGGCGATAACGTCGCCTGAATTAAGTTCCCTCGTACTGGCGTGTGTTAGCCTGTGCTCGCCGAATACATGAAACCTAAAATGAGAAAGTGTCTGACATTCACAAAGAATGTGCTCGACAGTCTCATCTTCTTGCTCACATCCTTTACAAAGTGGGGTGTCAGAGAGATCCAGTCTGTGGAGGTGTTTTTGTAGGTGGCAGTGACCAGTCAGAATACCCGTGGCTGTTCGTAGGTTCCGCCTGTTCATAATCACGTATTTTTTGGCTACTTTGCTGTCCGGATATTGTAGCAGTTCCTTGGCAAGCCTGCAGCCTTCTGCGTCGTCCCATCTACACTTAAACTTATTAAGGGTGTGTTCCTTTAATAGGTCGGCCGTCGCTGACGCCGATAGACCAATGAAAGTACCAGGTTCGGGGAATGAGATTATTAAATTTAAATTGCATTTGTACCTTCCATTGATGGGACATAAAATGCGCACTCTACGTCACTGGATTATTTGGAAGCATCCATATAAATTTAAAATTATGATAAATAAGATGATAATATATTCCTACTGATCATTATATCATGTTTGTAATTTGGAATTTCAATGTGTATGGGTTTTAGTGCTGTGATAAAAGAATAAGTTGAACAGTGTATTGAAATCTTATCTTATGTCACCAAAAATAAATAACAGTTAATACTCGACCATGGACTTATTGAATTTTATAGACAAAGCTGATAACAGTATTAAACTTATAATATCTAACTGGCATAATATTAAGATAAAAAGAAATCTTACCTTTGGTTGCGAACATCCCAACCAATATGTGGTTGATTATGTAAAGGATTCGATCTCAGATGTAGATTTTCCATTTGTATGGGTGCCCTTTTTGCCATCTGTATTGCTTTTATTCGTTTCCTAGCAGTTTTCCTGGCATCGTATTGAATCGCCAGTAACAATCCACTAACAACACTCAAAAGTATCCCTATGTACATGAGGACTTGCAAATTACGAGCAGCAGATTTTCTTAAAACGATACCAGCTATATACAATGATATTCCTATCAAAATGCCCATCGTAAACATTAACTAAAACAAACATGTCATTACTTCAAATGATTTTTAGGAATATTTGTTAGTGCAAGTAAAATAAAAAAAAATAGTAGAAATAAATAACAGTGTTACACATATAAAAGTTTATATATATTTTTATAGACTTAATTTCTAGATCTATTATAATACCTCTTACAATCTTTAAATAACTAAGAACTGATATAAAAATATAGCCTAGGTTTCCATTTTCTGTTAGTACATTGTAAGAACGATACTAATTGATGTTTTTTCACCATTTTGGGTGATCAGTACCACACATCCAATTTTAGAACCACATTCTCACTTTGATGTTAAATTAGCATAACCCGAATACTCAGTTTTAGTTTATAGACTGATATCCCCATATGCAAGATTAATATTTATATTCTAACAACTTTAGTTTTGAATTCTTAAGAAAATATAAAAAGAAATTGATGAACACCAACAAAAGATACTGATAAAAAACTTTTGAACCGCAGCTAACTATTTAGTGACAGCTTGAGTTTATCCGTTAAGTTGACAAAAATATGACTTTTTATTCCACTTACTTGAAGGAAAAAATAACAAACATTTTCGAATGTCTGACATCTGCCACCACAACCATGAACTACTGCACTAGTTACACCTGAACTCAAAGAACTCTGCGGTCTATCAGATGCTCTTGTAGGTATTCTTCTAGGCAGATTATTTACAGGAACATTATCGGATCTAACAAGAAAAAAAAACATTATTGTTACAGTTAAATACATCTGAAATAAATTAATTACATTTTCATATATAAATATCGTTTTAGCTTCATGATTTTTGTTTTTCATTTATATTTAATTTAAACTCTGAAGTACAATTTTTCTTAGTTGTATTAATAGATTCCAAAAATAAAAAAGTATGTTATGTTATATTCAATCAAATATTCAACCATTCATTAAATAAAATCTTTCAGCATATTGATACAAAAAGTGTTTTATACATACATGTCTAAGGGATAGATAGCTCACGGAGTAGTTGTTTCTTTGGGAGAATATTATATTTATATGTATTGATTTTAGAGGTTACTTAGATTTATAGTCTTATATAGTCTATATATAATTTAAATTTACTCACGGACTTGGTATTTCTTGATACAACTGATCCCAATTGTGTTCTGGATTAGGATAAACTTTTCGTAAATCTTTGAGGTTGAGTGTGTGATTTTGTCTTCTGTCAGGGGAATTTTTTGGTCTTTTAAAGCTTTTATCTGACACCGTAGTTCTTGAATATCTAAAACAAAAAAATTAATTATTTATAGAAGAAATATATTGGAAGAGACATTTTATGATTTAAATATAATTTAGGATATATCATTAAAAAAATTATCATATAAAAAAAATATTTGAAAATGTAAAGTACAACTAGCCCCACATAAATAATCAATATCCAATCGTAATCAAAATATAATTAAACATGAATTTCATTGCCGTAACATGTATGTAACCAATTATGGACATGGGGTGATGGTGTCGATAATGGGTTGTTACGTGTCGATAATTGGTGATTAGTTTTTTTATTGATTTATAGCTGTGGGTTGCAACAGTGACTAAAATTCATGGGGTGCTAACAAACACATTGATTAACAAAAAGGAAGGAAAATCGGCTGTTATTTGTTCCCCTGGTCCATTTACAATTCTTAGTCCAGAAGAAGAGAACATATTGGTTCAATGGATTTTAGAAATGTCCAAAAGACCTTTTCCAGTTACTAAAGCCCAGTTATTAGATTCTGTGCAAAAAATTATGCATGAATCAGCAGCTTAAATATTTTGAAAATTATAACAAACCAAGTGATAAGTGGTACCGACTGTTCCTTAAGCGACACCCGCAAATTTCTCCTAGGATTTGTCAAACTATGATTACAAGTAGAGAAAATGTATCTGAGGACCAAATTAGAAGCTGGTTTACAGAAATCAAAGACTACTTAATATCGCAGAATCTTTTTGATATCATGAACGACTCCAAAAGAGTCTTCAATACAGATAAAAGTGCATTTTACATATCCCCTAACTCTGACAAAGTTTTGGTAAAAAGAGGCGAAAAAAGTGTATAAACTGCAACTGGTGATGAAAAGGAAAATTTGACGGTTCTAGTTATGACAAACGCGGCTGGAAATATGGCTCCAACTATGATCGTTTTTTCCCAAACCCGGATTTCCGAACATATTGCTTCAAGTATTCCATCTGAATGGGGCATTGGAACCTCAGAAAATGGTTGGATGTGCGCTGACACATTTTAGGAATACATCTACAATATATTTAATCTATGGTTAGTAGAACAAAATACAATTACATTTTTTTATTGATGGCCATGTATCACACCTAACTCTTCACTTATCTACTTTCTGTGCCGAAAATGGGATAGAGTTAGTTGCTCTTTACCCAAATTCTACTCACCTACTACAGCCGCTAGATGTGGCGGTGTTGAGGCCACTAAAAGTGACATATAAAAAGAAATTGAGAAATGGAGAATGGATTATCTAGGCAATCAAATTCAAAAGCAACATTTTCCTTAAGTTATGAAAAAGGCACTGAATCAAATAACTGAAGATACCGTCAAGAATGAATTTCGTGGTACTGAATTATGTCCTTTTGACGCCAAAAGTGTGCATTTTGAAATTTTTTCGAAAAAAATGGTTTCTCATACAACTCCTATACAGCAAAAGGAAACTTTAAGAAACATACAAATCTTACAAGGAAAAAAATTACGCTACATAAGTTGTAAAGATTCAAAAAATGCTTAAAAGACATCCTGAAATGGAGTAGAACTGTTGAAGACACAAGCCTTTATGAAATATGGAGTTATTTCAAAAATAATAATGGAAGTAATCAAGCAGGAACATAAACCAACGAACAATTGGACACCCAGAATATTAATAGCCAACTGACTCAAGAAAAACAAGATGCAATTGAAACACACAACAAAGACAATACTCAGCAACGGTCACACCACCACAGAAAAAGAAGCAACGAAAGAAAGCGAGTCACAACAAGAAAATGGTACGAATTTAGAAATACTGACCACTCCAAGACCTTCTCGTGGACACTTAAGCTGCAATGTACCAACACCATTTAAAAGGCCTTGTTTTGGCCAGGACTAAAACCTTCGATGTCAAAAAGGAAAAGAAAAGAAAAAATCATATCAGTGGACAGCATATCACATAAAAAAGGAAAATGAGAAACAGCGGAAATTAGAAGAAAAGCAAGAAAAGATGAAGCAGAGAAAAGCTTAAGTTGAAGAGAAGAATATATTGACACATAACACAAGAAATAATGAAGTTTCTGAAAACTCAGAAGATGAAGAAGAGAGGCAGCAGTTTGGATGATGTAGAAATATTTGAAAATGAGCGGACAATCTGCGAGACTACACAACAGACTGACAGTTTTAGCTGGCAAAAGAAATAGAACTCTTCTTAAATGTCTGCGTAGTACAGATGTTATTCAAGAAAGAAGTGGAAATAATGTTTATAAAATCAGTTATTGACAAGAAGTGTTTTATTTTTAATGAAAAGGACAAATCTTTTGTTTCTAAAAAATCAATATTAGGAATTTTGCCAACACCTGAAGTTGAGGTAACAGGAGAAAGACAAAATTCCCCCTATAAGTAGACATATATGAAGTTTAGAGCGTATTTTTTATATTTTTTTGTCAAAAATAAATGTGTATTGTTTCTTTCTGTTCTAGCCAAATTTTGTTATATTTAGAAAAAAACTGTCCATATATGGGATGTAGATAAATGGTTTTCCTTAAAACTTTGATATCAGTCACAGGTGTGGCAATATTTTTCCAACAAAAAAAAATATAAAAAACAGGGCAAACAGAATTTCATATTTAGAAATTAACAACGGAACGTTTAAGGAATATCATACTGTTACGAAACAGCACACTGGTATAGACCCTAAATCCAACTCTGTCTAAGCTAGGTATGAAAATTAAAATTATGGCGGATACGCAGTGTTTTTATAACTGTTTGGGACTATCTTATCTAAACATTGTTTTAGTGACCAGACTTATCTAGAAAAGGCCAGAAAAATTATTTGTCTGTGTAAGCCGCAGCCCGGAATTTTCTAGTAAGAAAGGCATTAATATAAATAAGGACCGATCAGCGAAGGAGTTAGTTGATAAAGTGATCTCGTGAAATAAATAAACAAAAGTACACCGAACAGTAAAGTGCTAATTAATAATCAAGTTTGTGTGCATATAAATTAAATTTAAGTGATTAGTTAAGTATATATAAATTAAGTGTTAATGAGTTAGTGTTTAAATAAATTAGTAAGTAGCCATACCGAGTGTTTGAAATTTATCCCACCCGTTTATCGTTTAAATAAACTAGAAAAACATTACAATACAAATAGGACAAATTCCCGAAAGCCCTTTGGTTTGACTATACACAATTAAAGACAAATTTTGTTCCTAATAGTGTCGATAATTGGTTGTATACCTCACATTTAACAAGATTTCAAAATAATACAATATAGTAAAGTCAACAAATAAAAAAGAATGGTGAACTGTATCTAAGGAGCCAGTAAGGTGTAAACTAGAGATTGGAAAGGAAATCATAAGATAAGTAAAGTAAACAAAATTTGGGAAGTAGATATAACAAATCACATTTATTAAGAAACTATGAAATAAGTAAGAGAAGCAGGCACATCTTGAGACAATATGGAGAAACAGATAGCTCAGATATGGAAATTAAAACAAGGACCAGGATTTTCTGCTCTCACTGCCTTGAAATATAAATCTCGAAGTGAAGAGTACAAGAACTAAGAATGACTCAAATATAGAACAAATTTAGATATTTTGTATGCCTTGATAAAAAAAAGTTGTTAGGAACTGATCCTCAGAATTATGTGTCTGAATTGTAGCTAAGTGTTGTCGACTTTTTGGTTATTTAAATTTTTATCTGATTGATATATGTTTCTTTGTGGCATTTGATTCTCATCAGATTCACTGATCTCACTATACAGAAAACACAATTAATAACAAGGTTCTCTAAAACAATCAATAATAATACATGTACATGATAGCTTATAAGTAAAAATGAGAAATAATAAGGTACATCACTTTTTTAATGATTAGGTTAAGGTGCCTCCTAGGGACTGCGTCCCCAATTTCTGACCAATTTAACTTTTAATCAAGTTTGTATTTTCTAGAATCATTTGATAAATCCAAGTTATGTCAGTTCGAGACAATGATGATGTACTTAATTCCGACCCAATTTATATTATATTCAACTACTCTAGACAAATGTAATATAATACTCTCTCAAATTGTTTTTCAGTTTACATAAAATATATCCTTAAAATAATTGGCTAACGTGAATTTACCTTTTATTTGATTCATCGTCGAATTCGAAATATGGCAACCGTGTGGATCCGCTATCGTCAGAAAAAGTAACATCCGTATTTCTGGATTCCCTCAAAGGACTATGCTGAAATCCATTTTGTTGGTAATAATAATCGGGAGTGTCAGTAGTATCATCACTGTATACGATATCTGTAGTGGCCTGGGGAGATTTTCGGTAACTATTTCGGTAACTGTTGCGCCACTGTTTATGGTACTGGTCAGCATGATTATAGGAATGAGGGTGATGGTGATGAGGATAATAGTAGGAGGATTTTTGAGGCTGGGGATTGTTTGATGAAGCAATAGTTGTAGTCTAAAACAAAAATATATTCGAATCAAAGATAAACTGAATATTTTCCACTTTGGTAATCAATATAACAATTGAGGCGTTTATTCTCAAACAAGATGTCCATAATTGTAATTATTCAGGAAATGAAAAAAACGCATTATCTAGTTTTTTAACACATTTTAAGTACGACTAGTATAATATATATATATATATATATATAATATTGGAAATGTTTATATTCTTGGGTTCATAGGTTGTTTTAAAATAATTAAAATACGATTGTATTTCACATTTTTCTATTGAAAATGGATAAAAATTTTAACGTTTCGCCTCCTCCTTGGAAGCATTTTCAAAACAATATCATTATAAGAATAAGGTACGATTAAAATATTTGTAAATAGATAAAAACATAACATTAGTAGGTTTTTTTAAAAAACATTAATAAAAACACAGAATTAAAATTGACGTACTCACCTTAGAATTTCAATGTAACGATACTATACGAGGGAAGTTGAAATGAGTTAATTAATCAGCTTATAGTAAATTTGACTCAAGTTTTTTATATCTTGTCTATCATTCACAGAAAACTCATCTTGTTTTATGTGTATCATTTCTTTAATTGATAATTTCTGATAATTTGTGTCTTGAGCTAAGATTTTTGTTTTTTTATAATCAAATTCATGATTCTCAGTGCTTTCATGTTTGTGTAAAGCAGTTGATGCATTTTTTGTATATTTGTGACCATTCATCCTGCCCTCCAAGTACTGTGTAGTCATTCCTATATAATGCTTCGGACAATTCATGCATGGTATGGAGTATATAATATTAGATTTTTTATTATCTTTGGTTTTGTTTTTTAGTTTAGTAAAAAGTGGCGATAATGTGTTGTGGGATTTATGGCATACATTGATGTTATATTTTGATAAGATGTATTTAAGCTTTTCAGATAATTGATTTGTATAAGGTAGAGCTATATATGTATCATTTTCTTGGTTTGGTTTTATTTGTGTACTTGGTTTTATGTTGTTATTGTATAATTTATATGTACGTTGTTGAATGATTCTGTTAATTTGATTTTCTGGATATTGATTATTTTTTAGAACATTTTTAAGTTTTTTCAATACCTTAGGGCGATACTCAGGTGAAGTTAATTTGATAGCTCTATCTGTTAATCCTATAATGACACTGTTTTTTTGTGATTTGGGATGGCATGAGTTATAATTTAGATATCGTCCAGACCATGTTTCTTTTGTATATAGTTTAGTTTTTATTTTGTTTTTGGTTTTTATAAGTGTCATGTCTAGAAAATTTATTTTGTTATTGTTTTCGATTTCTAAAGTGAATTGGATACTTGGGTTGAAACTATTGAAAGCACTCAGGAATGCATCGCACTTGTTACTCGGAATTACAGCTAAACAATCGTCAACGTATCTTTTAAAAAATGTTACATCAAAATCTATATTATTTAATACTTTTTCTTCTATATATTCCATGACAATTTGCGCTAGACTTGAAGAAATTGGAGATCCCATTGTACATCCGTTTAGTTGTTGGAAAAAGTTGTCATTATATTGAAAGTAATTATTTGTTTGTATAAGCATAATGCCTTCTAGAAATTCGTCATAGTTAAGTGATGTATGTTGTTTGATCGAATCCCATTTATCTTTTAGTACATGTGTTATAAGATCATTTGGAATATTTGTATACATTGAAATGACATCTAGGGATATGATTTTATAATTATCAGGAATATGCACTGTATCTAAAAATTGTTTGAGCATAAATGAATCTTTCACATAAAAATTATTTTTAGTTGTTTTTGATAGACTATATGCAAGATATTTGGACAGCTTATAAAAAGGTGATTGGATGTATGACACTATTGGACGCATTGGTATATTTGGTTTATGTATTTTCGGTAGTCCATATAGTTTTGGTGGTAAAGCATTGTGTGTTTGTAATTTTTTTGCTTCGTTGGCATTGATAGAACCATTATTTAAAAGTTTTTTTATAAATGTATTATTTTTGTTTTGAAATATTTTGGTTTTATCTGATTTAATTTTTTGATAAACTTTTCTATCATTTAGTAGCTCTGTCATTTTATTATTATAATCATCGGTGTTCATTACTAGTGTTTTATTACATTTATCCGGTTGTAGAATTGTAATTTGCGGATTGCATTTTATAAATTCTTTAGTTTTCTTCAATTTTTTTTGGATGTTTTTTTGAGTTTTATTGATTTTTTGAGTTTTATGATGACGGAGTTTTATTTTATGATTGGTGATAGTATTTACTACATCAGCTCTAATATTATCTTTTATTTGATCTGGTTTATTAATAATGGCTGTTTCTATACTTGCAATATATTCTGTATAAGGTAATTCGTTCTCATTTTTGTATGGCAGAGAGAAATTTTTTCCATATGCTAATATTTCTTTTATGTCATTTGGTATATGTGTATTAGAGATATTCTCAATCCACGAGTCAGAGTTTATTTTAGTTTCATTTTGTGTACAGTTATTAATTAAATTATTAAACTTTTTTGAATTTGCTTTTTTCACTTTTTGAAAATGTTTTTCATATTTTGTTTTTTCTAGATTGACATATGAATTCAATAAGCTTTCTGGAATGATATTTTTCAATTTGTTTATTTCACAATCAATAGCTTTTTCTAGTTTTTTTATTAGTTTAACAGATTCACTGATACTCAAGTTGATAATTTTTGATTTAGTTGTATTTATAATATCGTTAAATTTCCTTCTAAGGTACGTACCTGTCACATTAATATGATTTACACTAAAATTCAAAAACTTCGGTTGGATTCCTGAATCTTTACATCTTAATAAGAATATACGGCGATTCTTTTGATTGGCAAGTTTCTTGAAAGAATTGGTTATAGATTTCATAGTTGCTACAGTTGATGCTCCGTAATTTCTGCGTATATCTTCGTAATATGGCATTTTGATGTTGTGAACTTTTGCACTTTAGACCCTTGCAATAAATATAAATTCATTTAGTTTCTTCAACCATTTGTATATAATATTGGAAATGTTTATATTCTTGGGTTCATAGGTTGTTTTAAAATAATTAAAATACGATTGTATTTCACATTTTTCTATTGAAAATGGATAAAAATTTTAACGTTTCGCCTCCTCCTTGGAAGCATTTTCAAAACAATATCATTATAAGAATAAGGTACGATTAAAATATTTGTAAATAGATAAAAACATAACATTAGTAGGTTTTTTTAAAAAACATTAATAAAAACACAGAATTAAAATTGACGTACTCACCTTAGAATTTCAATGTAACGATACTATACGAGGGAAGTTGAAATGAGTTAATTAATCAGCTTATAGTAAATTTGACTCAAGTTTTTTATATCTTGTCTATCATTCACAGAAAACTCATCTTGTTTTATGTGTATCATTTCTTTAATTGATAATTTCTGTCTTGAGCTAAGATTTTTGTTTTTTTATAATCAAATTCATGATTCTCAGTGCTTTCATGTTTGTGTAAAGCAGTTGATGCATTTTTTGTATATTTGTGACCATTCATCCTGCCCTCCAAGTACTGTGTAGTCATTCCTATATAATGCTTCGGACAATTCATGCATGGTATGGAGTATATAATATTAGATTTTTTATTATCTTTGGTTTTGTTTTTTAGTTTAGTAAAAAGTGGCGATAATGTGTTGTGGGATTTATGGCATACATTGATGTTATATTTTGATAAGATGTATTTAAGCTTTTCAGATAATTGATTTGTATAAGGTAGAGCTATATATGTATCATTTTCTTGGTTTGGTTTTATTTGTGTACTTGGTTTTATGTTGTTATTGTATAATTTATATGTACGTTGTTGAATGATTCTGTTAATTTGATTTTCTGGATATTGATTATTTTTTAGAACATTTTTAAGTTTTTTCAATACCTTAGGGCGATACTCAGGTGAAGTTAATTTGATAGCTCTATCTGTTAATCCTATAATGACACTGTTTTTTTGTGATTTGGGATGGCATGAGTTATAATTTAGATATCGTCCAGACCATGTTTCTTTTGTATATAGTTTAGTTTTTATTTTGTTTTTGGTTTTTATAAGTGTCATGTCTAGAAAATTTATTTTGTTATTGTTTTCGATTTCTAAAGTGAATTGGATACTTGGGTTGAAACTATTGAAAGCACTCAGGAATGCATCGCACTTGTTACTCGGAATTACAGCTAAACAATCGTCAACGTATCTTTTAAAAAATGTTACATCAAAATCTATATTATTTAATACTTTTTCTTCTATATATTCCATGACAATTTGCGCTAGACTTGAAGAAATTGGAGATCCCATTGTACATCCGTTTAGTTGTTGGAAAAAGTTGTCATTATATTGAAAGTAATTATTTGTTTGTATAAGCATAATGCCTTCTAGAAATTCGTCATAGTTAAGTGATGTATGTTGTTTGATCGAATCCCATTTATCTTTTAGTACATGTGTTATAAGATCATTTGGAATATTTGTATACATTGAAATGACATCTAGGGATATGATTTTATAATTATCAGGAATATGCACTGTATCTAAAAATTGTTTGAGCATAAATGAATCTTTCACATAAAAATTATTTTTAGTTGTTTTTGATAGACTATATGCAAGATATTTGGACAGCTTATAAAAAGGTGATTGGATGTATGACACTATTGGACGCATTGGTATATTTGGTTTATGTATTTTCGGTAGTCCATATAGTTTTGGTGGTAAAGCATTGTGTGTTTGTAATTTTTTTGCTTCGTTGGCATTGATAGAACCATTATTTAAAAGTTTTTTTATAAATGTATTATTTTTGTTTTGAAATATTTTGGTTTTATCTGATTTAATTTTTTGATAAACTTTTCTATCATTTAGTAGCTCTGTCATTTTATTATTATAATCATCGGTGTTCATTACTAGTGTTTTATTACATTTATCCGGTTGTAGAATTGTAATTTGCGGATTGCATTTTATAAATTCTTTAGTTTTCTTCAATTTTTTTTGGATGTTTTTTTGAGTTTTATTGATTTTTTGAGTTTTATGATGACGGAGTTTTATTTTATGATTGGTGATAGTATTTACTACATCAGCTCTAATATTATCTTTTATTTGATCTGGTTTATTAATAATGGCTGTTTCTATACTTGCAATATATTCTGTATAAGGTAATTCGTTCTCATTTTTGTATGGCAGAGAGAAATTTTTTCCATATGCTAATATTTCTTTTATGTCATTTGGTATATGTGTATTAGAGATATTCTCAATCCACGAGTCAGAGTTTATTTTAGTTTCATTTTGTGTACAGTTATTAATTAAATTATTAAACTTTTTTGAATTTGCTTTTTTCACTTTTTGAAAATGTTTTTCATATTTTGTTTTTTCTAGATTGACATATGAATTCAATAAGCTTTCTGGAATGATATTTTTCAATTTGTTTATTTCACAATCAATAGCTTTTTCTAGTTTTTTTATTAGTTTAACAGATTCACTGATACTCAAGTTGATAATTTTTGATTTAGTTGTATTTATAATATCGTTAAATTTCCTTCTAAGGTACGTACCTGTCACATTAATATGATTTACACTAAAATTCAAAAACTTCGGTTGGATTCCTGAATCTTTACATCTTAATAAGAATATACGGCGATTCTTTTGATTGGCAAGTTTCTTGAAAGAATTGGTTATAGATTTCATAGTTGCTACAGTTGATGCTCCGTAATTTCTGCGTATATCTTCGTAATATGGCATTTTGATGTTGTGAACTTTTGCACTTTAGACCCTTGCAATAAATATAAATTCATTTAGTTTCTTCAACCATTTGTATATAATATTGGAAATGTTTATATTCTTGGGTTCATAGGTTGTTTTAAAATAATTAAAATACGATTGTATTTCACATTTTTCTATTGAAAATGGATAAAAATTTTAACGTTTCGCCTCCTCCTTGGAAGCATTTTCAAAACAATATCATTATAAGAATAAGGTACGATTAAAATATTTGTAAATAGATAAAAACATAACATTAGTAGGTTTTTTTAAAAAACATTAATAAAAACACAGAATTAAAATTGACGTACTCACCTTAGAATTTCAATGTAACGATACTATACGAGGGAAGTTGAAATGAGTTAATTAATCAGCTTATAGTAAATTTGACTCAAGTTTTTTATATCTTGTCTATCATTCACAGAAAACTCATCTTGTTTTATGTGTATCATTTCTTTAATTGATAATTTCTGATAATTTGTGTCTTGAGCTAAGATTTTTGTTTTTTTATAATCAAATTCATGATTCTCAGTGCTTTCATGTTTGTGTAAAGCAGTTGATGCATTTTTTGTATATTTGTGACCATTCATCCTGCCCTCCAAGTACTGTGTAGTCATTCCTATATAATGCTTCGGACAATTCATGCATGGTATGGAGTATATAATATTAGATTTTTTATTATCTTTGGTTTTGTTTTTTAGTTTAGTAAAAAGTGGCGATAATGTGTTGTGGGATTTATGGCATACATTGATGTTATATTTTGATAAGATGTATTTAAGCTTTTCAGATAATTGATTTGTATAAGGTAGAGCTATATATGTATCATTTTCTTGGTTTGGTTTTATTTGTGTACTTGGTTTTATGTTGTTATTGTATAATTTATATGTACGTTGTTGAATGATTCTGTTAATTTGATTTTCTGGATATTGATTATTTTTTAGAACATTTTTAAGTTTTTTCAATACCTTAGGGCGATACTCAGGTGAAGTTAATTTGATAGCTCTATCTGTTAATCCTATAATGACACTGTTTTTTTGTGATTTGGGATGGCATGAGTTATAATTTAGATATCGTCCAGACCATGTTTCTTTTGTATATAGTTTAGTTTTTATTTTGTTTTTGGTTTTTATAAGTGTCATGTCTAGAAAATTTATTTTGTTATTGTTTTCGATTTCTAAAGTGAATTGGATACTTGGGTTGAAACTATTGAAAGCACTCAGGAATGCATTCCTGAGTGCTTTCAATAGTTTCAACCCAAGTATCCAATTCACTTTAGAAATCGAAAACAATAACAAAATAAATTTTCTAGACATGACACTTATAAAAACCAAAAACAAAATAAAAACTAAACTATATACAAAAGAAACATGGTCTGGACGATATCTAAATTATAACTCATGCCATCCCAAATCACAAAAAAACAGTGTCATTATAGGATTAACAGATAGAGCTATCAAATTAACTTCACCTGAGTATCGCCCTAAGGTATTGAAAAAACTTAAAAATGTTCTAAAAAATAATCAATATCCAGAAAATCAAATTAACAGAATCATTCAACAACGTACATATAAATTATACAATAACAACATAAAACCAAGTACACAAATAAAACCAAACCAAGAAAATGATACATATATAGCTCTACCTTATACAAATCAATTATCTGAAAAGCTTAAATACATCTTATCAAAATATAACATCAATGTATGCCATAAATCCCACAACACATTATCGCCACTTTTTACTAAACTAAAAAACAAAACCAAAGATAATAAAAAATCTAATATTATATACTCCATACCATGCATGAATTGTCCGAAGCATTATATAGGAATGACTACACAGTACTTGGAGGGCAGGATGAATGGTCACAAATATACAAAAAATGCATCAACTGCTTTACACAAACATGAAAGCACTGAGAATCATGAATTTGATTATAAAAAAACAAAAATCTTAGCTCAAGACACAAATTATCAGAAATTATCAATTAAAGAAATGATACACATAAAACAAGATGAGTTTTCTGTGAATGATAGACAAGATATAAAAAACTTGAGTCAAATTTACTATAAGCTGATTAATTAACTCATTTCAACTTCCCTCGTATAGTATCGTTACATTGAAATTCTAAGGTGAGTACGTCAATTTTAATTCTGTGTTTTTATTAATGTTTTTTAAAAAAACCTACTAATGTTATGTTTTTATCTATTTACAAATATTTTAATCGTACCTTATTCTTATAATGATATTGTTTTGAAAATGCTTCCAAGGAGGAGGCGAAACGTTAAAATTTTTATCCATTTTCAATAGAAAAATGTGAAATACAATCGTATTTTAATTATTTTAAAACAACCTATGAACCCAAGAATATAAACATTTCCAATATTATATACAAATGGTTGAAGAAACTAAATGAATTTATATTTATTGCAAGGGTCTAAAGTGCAAAAGTTCACAACATCAAAATGCCATATTACGAAGATATACGCAGAAATTACGGAGCATCAACTGTAGCAACTATGAAATCTATAACCAATTCTTTCAAGAAACTTGCCAATCAAAAGAATCGCCGTATATTCTTATTAAGATGTAAAGATTCAGGAATCCAACCGAAGTTTTTGAATTTTAGTGTAAATCATATTAATGTGACAGGTACGTACCTTAGAAGGAAATTTAACGATATTATAAATACAACTAAATCAAAAATTATCAACTTGAGTATCAGTGAATCTGTTAAACTAATAAAAAAACTAGAAAAAGCTATTGATTGTGAAATAAACAAATTGAAAAATATCATTCCAGAAAGCTTATTGAATTCATATGTCAATCTAGAAAAAACAAAATATGAAAAACATTTTCAAAAAGTGAAAAAAGCAAATTCAAAAAAGTTTAATAATTTAATTAATAACTGTACACAAAATGAAACTAAAATAAACTCTGACTCGTGGATTGAGAATATCTCTAATACACATATACCAAATGACATAAAAGAAATATTAGCATATGGAAAAAATTTCTCTCTGCCATACAAAAATGAGAACGAATTACCTTATACAGAATATATTGCAAGTATAGAAACAGCCATTATTAATAAACCAGATCAAATAAAAGATAATATTAGAGCTGATGTAGTAAATACTATCACCAATCATAAAATAAAACTCCGTCATCATAAAACTCAAAAAATCAATAAAACTCAAAAAAACATCCAAAAAAAATTGAAGAAAACTAAAGAATTTATAAAATGCAATCCGCAAATTACAATTCTACAACCGGATAAATGTAATAAAACACTAGTAATGAACACCGATGATTATAATAATAAAATGACAGAGCTACTAAATGATAGAAAAGTTTATCAAAAAATTAAATCAGATAAAACCAAAATATTTCAAAACAAAAATAATACATTTATAAAAAAACTTTTAAATAATGGTTCTATCAATGCCAACGAAGCAAAAAAATTACAAACACACAATGCTTTACCACCAAAACTATATGGACTACCGAAAATACATAAACCAAATATACCAATGCGTCCAATAGTGTCATACATCCAATCACCTTTTTATAAGCTGTCCAAATATCTTGCATATAGTCTATCAAAAACAACTAAAAATAATTTTTATGTGAAAGATTCATTTATGCTCAAACAATTTTTAGATACAGTGCATATTCCTGATAATTATAAAATCATATCCCTAGATGTCATTTCAATGTATACAAATATTCCAAATGATCTTATAACACATGTACTAAAAGATAAATGGGATTCGATCAAACAACATACATCACTTAACTATGACGAATTTCTAGAAGGCATTATGCTTATACAAACAAATAATTACTTTCAATATAATGACAACTTTTTCCAACAACTAAACGGATGTACAATGGGATCTCCAATTTCTTCAAGTCTAGCGCAAATTGTCATGGAATATATAGAAGAAAAAGTATTAAATAATATAGATTTTGATGTAACATTTTTTAAAAGATACGTTGACGATTGTTTAGCTGTAATTCCGAGTAACAAGTGCGATGCATTCCTGAGTGCTTTCAATAGTTTCAACCCAAGTATCCAATTCACTTTAGAAATCGAAAACAATAACAAAATAAATTTTCTAGACATGACACTTATAAAAACCAAAAACAAAATAAAAACTAAACTATATACAAAAGAAACATGGTCTGGACGATATCTAAATTATAACTCATGCCATCCCAAATCACAAAAAAACAGTGTCATTATAGGATTAACAGATAGAGCTATCAAATTAACTTCACCTGAGTATCGCCCTAAGGTATTGAAAAAACTTAAAAATGTTCTAAAAAATAATCAATATCCAGAAAATCAAATTAACAGAATCATTCAACAACGTACATATAAATTATACAATAACAACATAAAACCAAGTACACAAATAAAACCAAACCAAGAAAATGATACATATATAGCTCTACCTTATACAAATCAATTATCTGAAAAGCTTAAATACATCTTATCAAAATATAACATCAATGTATGCCATAAATCCCACAACACATTATCGCCACTTTTTACTAAACTAAAAAACAAAACCAAAGATAATAAAAAATCTAATATTATATACTCCATACCATGCATGAATTGTCCGAAGCATTATATAGGAATGACTACACAGTACTTGGAGGGCAGGATGAATGGTCACAAATATACAAAAAATGCATCAACTGCTTTACACAAACATGAAAGCACTGAGAATCATGAATTTGATTATAAAAAAACAAAAATCTTAGCTCAAGACACAAATTATCAGAAATTATCAATTAAAGAAATGATACACATAAAACAAGATGAGTTTTCTGTGAATGATAGACAAGATATAAAAAACTTGAGTCAAATTTACTATAAGCTGATTAATTAACTCATTTCAACTTCCCTCGTATAGTATCGTTACATTGAAATTCTAAGGTGAGTACGTCAATTTTAATTCTGTGTTTTTATTAATGTTTTTTAAAAAAACCTACTAATGTTATGTTTTTATCTATTTACAAATATTTTAATCGTACCTTATTCTTATAATGATATTGTTTTGAAAATGCTTCCAAGGAGGAGGCGAAACGTTAAAATTTTTATCCATTTTCAATAGAAAAATGTGAAATACAATCGTATTTTAATTATTTTAAAACAACCTATGAACCCAAGAATATAAACATTTCCAATATTATATACAAATGGTTGAAGAAACTAAATGAATTATATATATATATATATATATATATATATATATATCACCTCAATTAAGAATTTAAGAATAAAATTCGTATTTTGAAGATAAAAAACTAAATAACCTGGATATAAGTGGTTTTTAAAAGAAAAAATATATATTAAGGCTGATTTTAATAACACTTTATTCTCTACTATATTTTCAGTTTTAAGTTGATTTTAAGAAATTTTTTTTTATTATATTTGTAGTGATTTAGAACATGGTAATAAATTTAATTTCCGCCATCGCCGCTGTTATCGTCTTCATCAACTTCCATTTGGTCATTCCTCTGTAAATCTTGTGAAAAATGTTCTCATACAATTTTCGGTTTTCGACATTTTTTACAGAAGATCCTTTATATTTTTTAGCTTGGCAGATGATATTGGTACTGCTTGCAGATAAACTGGTATGAGTTCTATAAAACTAGTTATTTTTTTATTATTTCTGATAATATAAGCTCTCCACGGGCCAGTGTAGGTATCTTTTAACTCAAGTACAGTAGAGTGTTTACTAATTTTCATCATTCGAATCTGTTTCAGGTAAACCTGTGGTTTAGCTGTTTTGAGCAAATATTTGTCAGTGGCTAATCTCATGTCAAATATCTTTGCATGGTCCATTTTTCTACCGAAAACGGAGAAGGTTTGCTTCTTGTTGATAGTATAACTTCATCCCACTCCTCAGGCGTCTCTACTCTTTCTAAATGATGTTTCTTTTTCTCGATCAGCGCAAAGTCTTGATCGTTTGGCAAAAAAGCATGGTCCCGAATAGGAGACAGGTAAGTAATTTCGTAAAAAATTTTAAGAACATGAACGATAATAGATGAGAAGGGCAACATCACATAGTTCTTATTTTTCATAGGGTAGGGGAGGGTGGGGACGCATTGGACAGGGGGAGACTCTGGACACAGTCAAATTTCGCGCTCTTTTTATAGGAAACCGACAAACTCTCGTCAGTACGTTCCAAGGACTGCTTGAGTGTGGCACGTGTCTATTTAAGAAATAAAGTTAAGAGTTTCCAGTGATATTTAGAGAAAAAGAAATTTTACGTTTCGTATCTAATATTATCAAGATAATTGGTAAGTAAATTAATAGATGTATAGTGATCAATTTGTTCAATTGCTACACCATCAAGACATGAGGCATTAGTAATTGAGGTTATGTACATATGAAGTGAAAATATAAGATACTTGCTTGAAAATATTGGTTTGATTATTTTAAGGTACTAGAGGGAGACATTGGATAGTAACTATGGGGACACATTGGACTGTCCAGTGTCTCCCCACAGCTTAGTATCATGTTAGTTTCTGCCTATATCTGCTGTAAATAAAATTTAGTAATTAAGTATTCTATTATTTTTAGTTGAACAATGCCCAGATCGTACAAAAAAAAGTACCTCACGGGAATTCTTAGCAGACAAAATGAAACAAGCTGTAATAGATGTAATGGAAAATAATATGTCTTACCGAGAGAGTGCTGAAAGGCATGGAGTTAAAAAACTAGTATCTACAATTACGTCAAAGTAGCATTAGAAAATAAGGGATTGAATAATGTAGAGTTTTCACCAAACTTTAGGAAGTCTCAAATATTTATTAGCCAAATGGAAAATGCTCTGGAAGATTACTTATTAAAATGTTCTTCTATGTTTTATGGGCTAACACCAAATGCAACAAAGCGCTTAGCATATGAATATGCATTACAGAATTCAGTAAATATGCCCGATCCATGGAAGAAAAATAAGTTAGCTGGCAAAGACTGGTATTGGGCGTTTCTGAAACGGCATCCCAAACATTCAGTAAGGAAGCCTGAAGCCACTATTTTGGCAAGAATGACCAGTTTTAATTCCACCAACGTAGGCATATTTCAGGAAAAACTGGGTGAAGTCATTGGTCGATATTCATTTGAACCCCGACAAATTTTTAACTTAGACGAGGTAATATTCTGCCATGTCTTAAATTAATATTTTAACGAACATATTTTATTTGTTTTTAGACGGGAGTCACAACTGTAGAAAAAGTCCCAAAAACAGTAGGCAAAAAAGAAGAACATCAAATTGGCCAGGCAACATCTCGTGAAAGAGGAGAACTTGTAACCCAAGTGGGCGCAATTTGTGCTGCAGGATCTGCATTACCACCAATATGGATCTTTCCTAGTCACCGATTTGATGAAAAACGGATGATGCATGGTGTTTCTGATTGCGGTTGGATGACCTCAGAGAATTCTTTAGAGGCACTAAAACATGTCGCAAATCATACAAAATGTTCGCCTGACACTAAAATTCTATTAATTATGGATAATCATGATTCACATTTATCGCTACCTGCAATAGAATACTGCCGATCTAATGGGATCGTAGTGTTAACGCTGTCACCTCATATCTCAAACAAACTCCAGCCCCTAGACAGAACGGTGTTTGGTCCGTTTAAAACCTTCTTCAATCAAGGCGTAACTTCTTGGTTACTTACGCATCCTGGACAAATAGCATCGATATACGATCTACCTGTCATTTGCCTACAGGCTTGGGATAGGGCCGCGACACCTACAAATATCAAAGCAGGGTTTAGGTGCACCGGTATCGTGCCATTTGACAAATCTATTTTCAAAGAGGAAGATTTTTTGTCGTGTTATGTGTCAGATATACCTTCTGAGCCTAGTGAACACTTAGAAGAGAATGAAGCATCTACATCAAAATCTAATGATTCAAGCAAAAATTTGGAAGTGAACATGCCAGTAACTTCTGGAAATCAAGCATTTGTATCCCCTGAAATTATCCGCCCATACCCAAAAGCCCCACCAAGGAAAAGTATCCGCGCACCAAGAAACAAAGGAAAATACAGAATAGCAACTGACACTCCAGAAAAAATAGAACTTGAGGAAAGACATGCTAAGAAGAAACCGAAAAAGGAGAAGATAAAATCTGTAAAACGCAAGATAGGCCAAGATGAGGACACCGATGAAGAGGACAAAATTTCTTTTCATGAAAATTCATCTGAAGATGAGAGTGTTTGATAGCGATGAGTATATTCCAAAATTAAAAGATGTTCCTGAAGGAGACTATCTTATAGTCAAGGTGCACGGAAAAGCTAGCATTAGAAATGACGCGGCCAAAGGTCTTAACAAGTTTCATAATGGCTATGAAGTAAATTTTTTAAAACGCCATGTGATCTCAAATAGATTCACTCTACATGAGAACGATCAAGCATTTGTGCCATTTGCAGATGTTCTATTTAAACTTCCTCGTCCTATTATCGAAACAAGAGAAAGATTTAAGGATATGCTGTATTTCAACTTCGATATTAGTGCATTTGGTTTACATTAATCGCGTTTTCATGTTTCTTTAAATTGCATGTTTTCCATTTTTTGTATTAAAATTCTAAAATAAATCACATTTTCTTAGTTCTGATGATTTTTGATTCAATATAAAAATATAAACCATGTCCATAGTCTCCCCGTCGCTTGTCCAATGTCTCCCTACGGACGGGGAGAGTTTGGGCAACCGTAAAAGTTATTATTAATTGAGTTTTTGAGAAAACCATGCACATTGAGATTAATGTAAAATTGTTTTTACCTTGCCGAAAGTCGCCGCTAACAACCGCATATATCAGATTTTCAAAAATTACCGACGGCAAGATAAAAAATGAACTAATGTATAAATTGTCCAAAGTGTCCCCACCCTCCCCTACTCGTCACTAATCAGAAAAAAATTGATTGTCATAAAGACATAATTATTTAAAAAAATGCAGCAACATGGAACGGACACCGAGTGAACACAAGTCACCAGTTTTATGATTGGATATTGTTCAGGGCGTCTCACGGATGAACCCTATTGATTTTCAGCTCACCAGAGCCTACACAAAAGGTGCTATGGTACCTGAAGTACAACATTTTTGGTAGTTTTTGAAGAAATATTGCTCTGTTAGCACGATATAGCTTTCGGAGTGTAAATGAGTGAAAAAATTATGTTTGGCTATTGTTCACGGCGTCTCACAAATGAACTCTATTGATTTTCAGCCCACTAGTGCCAGAATTTATTTGGTATGTTAGCTCGATACAGCCTCCAAAGTGAGGAAACAGTTAGTTTTAATCTTTAAAACCGTTTTTCTGCTTCCGATACTAAAACCGAATTATAAGCACAGGTTTGACATGCGCAAAACGACTCTTTAAACACTAAAATGCGAAAAGTCACAACTCGTTTATCTTTTGTCTTTTAAACGTCACATCTCGTGTATATTTTGTATTTTAAGTTTCATATTCCGTGATAATTTTGTTGTTCTGTTTCATTTGATTTGTCAGTCACCTGTCAGCCATCGCCTAAAATATGAATTTATAGGCCGAATAGCCCGGGCAGCTAAGGCCATAAATGAAGTAAAGAAGAAGCTGTTATGAACATAATTCATATATAATATAATTGAGATCTATTTTTTTATTCCTGCAAGCGTAGAAAAAGTATGGTAAGCACCTCATGTCAAAAACGTCTTTAGTCACTCGTTTCATAAGGTACGCTCTACTCGTGCCCAATAAAACTCGTGAGTAAAGTAACGTTTTTAACACTTGGTACTTAATATACTATTATTTTCTTTTCTTTTAGAAATATGTCAAGAGCTGTTTCACCAATGAATAAACTATTATTCATATTATGCACAGATCATAAGTTACTGTCAAGAGAAGAACTTTTTTCTTTATTCTCTATCTTTGTCCAATACAAGGACGGTTGCTATATATGCATCATTCTTAGGGCTACCAAGGGTAGAAAATTTGTTAAATACATAATAAAGTCGCAAATACTTATTTGTTAGTTTGGATTCAAATCAACCAAGGTGAAGAAACGGTAAACATTTATTCCTTGATTATAAGTTCCCATAAGAGTTATGTAGCTAACAATAATTTGGTACTTTATTAGAATATGAAAAAACTGGGCCTTAGAGTAAAGAAATAAAGGGACTGAAAAAAAGTACCAGTCTCTTCATACCTTCTACCACTTAAGAATGACTCTTTTATGAGATTTCTTTGAATGAATGACCTTTTTCTCTTATTCAGTAGAAAAGGGTGGACACCTCAACAAAAGAAGTGATTGACGCTTTTAACACTATGTGTAAGCAAACTGACAGTTTTTGAGTGTAAAACCTTGAAATTTGGCATGTAAACTTCAAGGTATTTGCAATATTTTAGAAGTATTTAGTACTTGTTACTCTAACATTCATGAAATTTTTATACAGCCTGTAATTTCAAGGTATAGATAAAAACACGGTAATTTGATATTTTTTTCAACTTATGCCATATTTGGTGGCTCTTTCATGCAGGCCCGGAACTACGAGGTTTGTCATGGGGGGCAAAGATCAGTTTATAATTAAATCAAATTTATTGATCGTCTCATTATTTCATATTTTTTGGACTAAATAACTATTCAACTGTGACATACAAAATTCAGAATTCATAAAGAATCTTGGCAACGCTGTAAATAATTACACCAATAATCACGACAATTTCTTATAGGTTAAGATAATATTTGTGTTAATTACAAAATTCAAATGAAAGATATTGGTAATTGATCATGATTAGTCAAGTTTAAGTGATCATTTTTACCAGATACCGAAAAATAATTTTAACGATATGCAATGTTGCCAAGTTTAACTCTACTTGATTGGAAATAAATATTTCAGACGAACTTTTCTTAATAAAGTTTTTGTAATATTAATATCTATGGTCCTACAACATGTTGATTAATGGTTTCTGAAAATTTTCACACAAAAAAGAATAAAGTCTATTATCTCAAAATTGGCAATTTAGTCAAGGCATCAACTATAATTTTCCTTAATTGATTTTAAAAAATATGAATTGGTTATAAAACTAATAATAATCATAGTCCGGGAAAGTAAGGAAGTTGAACATCAAATGTTTCGCAGCGCTGATTTTTCATTTTTAAATGAAAATATATCGACCCAGCATCACTCTCTTAGATTGTCTAATAATTTCCGCTGGAGCTTGCGACGCAGCTTGCAAGCACAGCTCGGACTACCTAAAATTCAAGTGATTTATGCTCATATCATTTCTGGATGTGTTCTTACAAAAAAATCGTAGAGATGAAAATTGCAGCAAATCTTATGCTCTTGAAGGTGTTGTAAATAGTTTTTCCAAAAAAAAAATTTCCGATGTTAAATTATCCAAAAATGGAAAACATCTTCGATAATCATATTTTTGGCAGGTAATTATAAATAAAATATTAATATCGAGGTCAAAACATAGATAAACATAGAGGGCGACCTTCTAAAAATTTACGTTTTTTCAGATTTGGAAAATTCAAAATGGCGGCTGCTCAAATTGGAAACAATTTTTTTTTCAATCGCGTTTAAATTTATGAACATTAATGATATCGAGAAGCGGTTGGTTGCAATCGACAGAGTGAAAGTTATATTTATATAAATAACATAAACAAAATTTTTTAAATTTTGTCTACATAATTTTTTAGAACATTTACCGAAAAAAAATTTTCCATCTAGTTTTTTCTCATTTTGGCGTTGAAATATTTGTTAAAAATATCTTTTCACGTTATAAATATGTTTGTTTTTGAAAGAAGAGTATTTTGAAAAAAAATTTTTCAGATGCGACTTTTACAAGCTGAGATAAACAAATTCAGTCTGCTAGATACTGTCATAATATTAATTAAAATTTTCAAATTTTGATAACTTCGCTAGGTTGTTGAATCCAAACTCAACTTGAACACAATTTTTCATTTTTCTACCGTCAATTGGTCCGTTCAAAAGAGAACAGTAATCCTAGCTCGGTCGACCAAACGGTGCGGCGGCAGCTGCTTGGCGTTGTGGTGGGGGGTCAGCGCTCGTTCGCAGTTCAACGAAGCTCAAGCTTTTATTTTGGGTTTCTTTGTAAAAATTGTGCATTTATAGTATGGTTATTATTAATATGATTTATAATTTATATCTATAAATCCATTTATTATATATATTATACATAATTCGAAACGTAGATACTAAGAATAATATTTATTTACAAATTTACATCTATTTTCTACAAATTCTCGCCCTTTTTGGTCTCTGAGGAAATGGCTCTGTACAATTTTCCTCGTCATTATCATTAGCAAATAAATCCTCATCGATATTATTGCTACTATCAATTGCAAGTTCACAATCAACTAATTGAGTCATATCAAAATTTAGCTCATCAACAGTTTTTGCCTTCGCAATTTTTACATAATATCGTACAATGTATGCCAACTTTTTTACAACCACACCTAGTAGTAGAGCACCCTGTGGTACAAGAACACGAAATAATTTTCAATAATTCGTCGGGTACAAGTACGTCGTCAGCCATAATTATCAATGACTATCCAACCCCAGTCGGTAGGCTTCATTTTTTCAACAATTTTTTTATCCTTATCCCACAACTGGAGTTGATAAAACACTCTAAAAGAATGAAATTTCATTGCAGCTTCCGTTGGTGGCAAAGTTGCTAAATTAAAAGTTTTTTTAGCTGAAGATTTTAAAAAACATGTAAATCGTAGCATGTTTAACGATTCATAATGAGCGCTGACCCGCCACCACTACGCCAAACAGCTGCCGCCGCACCGTTTGACCGAGCGAGCTAGGATTACTGTTCTCTTTTAAATGGACCAATTAACGGTAGAAAAATGAAAAATTGTGTTTAAGTTGAGTTGGGATTCAACAACCTAGCGAAGTGATCAAAATTTGAATTAATATTATGACAGTATCTAGCAGACTTTGAATTTGTTTATCTCAGCTTGTAAAAGTCGCATCTGAATTTTTTTTTTCAAAATACTCGGCTTTCAAAAACAAACATATTTATAACGTGAAAAGATATATTTAACAAATTTTTCAACGCCAAAATGAGAAAAAACTAGATGGAATTTTTTTTTTCGGTAAACGTTCTAAAAAATTATGTAAAAAAAATCTTGTTTATGTTATTTATATAAATATAACTTTCACTCTGTCGATTGCAACCAACCGCTTCTCGATATCATTAATGTTCATAAATTTAAACGCGATTGAAAAAAAAATTTGTTTCCAATTTGAGCAGCCGCTATTTTGAATTTTACAAATCTGAAAAAACGTAAATTTCTAGAAGTTCGCCCTCTATGTTTATCTATGTTTTGACCTCGATATTAATATTTTATTTATAATTACCTGCCAAAAATATGATTTACGAAATTTTTTTCAATTTATGGAAAATTTAAAATCGGAAAAAATTTTTTTTTGGAAAAACTATTTACGTCCCCTTCAAGAGCATAAAATTTGCAGCAATTTTCATCTCCATTTTTTTTGTAAGAACACATCCAGAAATGATAAATCGCTTGAATTTTAGGTGGTCTGAGCTGTGCTTGCAAGCTGCGTCGCAAGCTCCAGCGGAAATTATTAGACAATCTAGGAGAGTGATGCTGGGTCGATATATTTTCATTTAAAAATGAAAAATCAGCGCTGGGAAACTTTTGATGGTTAGCAGATTTTTCGACCTTACTTTCCCGGACTATCATGAAATAGGAGTATCTTAATATTTAACCAATTAAAAATTAATCATCATATTTTTATATGACTTTTTAAAAATAAATAGAATAAATGTTCAGTTGACAAGAAACAATACTAGTAGCTTTTGTACAACCTCAAAAATATCCGCTATTTTAGAATATGCAACCTCAAATATCTCAAAGTTTTGACGTGATTCGGATTCTACGCAAAAAATACTTGTTGACCTGTGTAATTACTCATTTGCAAAAATCATCATTTAAAAACGAGCGCCTCCTTTTGGTCAATAGTTTTATCATGTATTATTTTTTTCACAATAAAGACGCAGTTCGTAGTGATTAAATCCAATACTCCAATCCAAAAGGGAACAAGTACTTCAGGTAGCGAAACTCAATTTGACGTAGCATTCAAGGCGTTAAATGAAATTTCACACCTGATCACATAAACGTTGGTATACAGCCTGTTATAATATATGGCGTGCATAATTGGATTTCGTGTACAACAAAAAACACTTTGATCGAGTCGGTATACTTTTGAACGATATCGTATTACATGTCAGTTTTTTCATTGTTACTAGATACCACGTATACAAATTCACTTGAGAAAAATGAATCTATAACATACAGTGGATCTATAAAGGTCCCATATATACAGTGAATATCTAAAGTAACATATAAATTCATTTCCTACCTAATTATGTGACATTCAGATGTCACAAAAAGATAAGACGAATTTATTTTAATTCGTTAGACATCGTTATTCATCATCATCATCCATCAACCGCACCTGTCCACTGTTGGACATAAGCCTCTTCCAGTGCCAGCCATTTACTTCGATCTTAGGAGGCATTTATCCAATTTCCCACAATTCTTTTCACGTCCTCTCTCCATCTTGCTGGCGGTCTACCTCTACTTCTTTTCTCCGTTCTAGGTCGCCATTCCATCTGTTATCATTCATTCGGGCTATATGTCCTGCCCATTTCCATTTACGTTGGATCATAATTTGAATAATGTCCTTGCCTCTTGTTTTGTTTCTGATTGTTGCGTTATTATTTAGGATTTTTTAAACATATTGTTACGAAACAGCACACTGGTATAGACCCTAAATCCGACTCTGTCTAAGCCAGGTATGAAAATTAAAATTATGGTGGATACGCAGGTTTTTTTATAACTGTTTACGATTATCTTATCTAAACATTGTTTTTGTGACCAGTATTATGTAGAATATGACAGAAAGCCATTTGTTTTTGAGTAAGCCGCAGTCCGGAATTTTCTAGTAAAAAAAGCACTAATATAAATAAAGGACCGATCAGCGGAGGAGTTTAGTTGATAATTTGACATCGTGAGATAAACAAGTGAATACGTGAATATAAATCAGTTAAGTGTTTATATAAAATAGTTTAAGTGAATATGCTGAGTATATATAAATTAAGTGTTAGTGATTAGTTTAGTGTTTAAATAAATTAAGTAAGTGAACCTACCGCGTGTTTAAAATTTGTCCCACCCGTTTATTGTTTAAATCAATAACAAAAACATTACAATATATTCAATTTTTTTTAAATGAGCCTCTTTGAGACCTAATGAATTGAGATATTAATATTGATTGGAGTGGGTGATAAAACAATAAAGTATTTTGGGGTATGCAGTATATTTAATGAGAAGTATCCTAACCGTCAAATTTCCCAGTCTACGGTGAGTAGAATAGAATAAAAAGTCCGTAAATTTGGAACTGTCAAAGATCTTACTAAAACTAGAAGATTGTAGAAAAAGCATCTAGCTCACTTAGTAATGTCTGAGTTGAGAGTTAATTTGAAATGTCTAAAACTAATGTTAGTTTGAAAAACGTAAAAAACACGTGTATTCAATGTTACTGTTGTTATCTTTAATTGTTATTTAGTAGTTGTAATTTCCTCTATAATCTATTAAAGAAACCTCTTAGCTACGCCCGGGAGTATTATTCAACGAATTTATAATAGAGATCAAAACTGAATGATGAAATTGAGTATATTAGGTAAAAGACCCAAATTCAGACACCTTTAGGAATTCACGTTACATATTTTGTGAAGTAATAATTAAGTCATTTAATGACATTGGTCAGTTTTAATATTCTTGAATTAATAATAATTTGTAAGGAGATCTCAGCAGTTATTTTTCCCGAAACTTTGTATATAATTATGCTGCTCACACCAAAACAAAGTGGTTTTAGGAAGGGTAGATCAACATCAGACAATCTAATTAACTTAGAATCATATATTCACGAAGGGTATGCTAACAAACAAAACACCATAGCAATCTTCTTCGATATAAGTAAAGCTTATGACATGACCTGGAGATATAACATTCTTAGAAAGCTGAGCTCCTGGGGTATAAATGGCAATCTTCTAAAATTTGCTGAAAACTTCGTGGGAGAAAGATTCTTCAGAGTTAAAGTTAATGGAACACTTTCCGGGAAAAGAGTGCAACAGAATGGTACCCCTCAAGGTTCGGTTTTGAGCGTCACCCTCTTTCTAATTGCGATAAATGAAGCTGTGAAGAATATCAAACAACCTGTAGAAGCTAGCCTTTATGCTGACGATCTTGTGGTATACTCGCGAGGAAAAAATCTTTCCACAATCCAAAATAACTTGCAGGAGGCAGTGATTTCAATTGAGAGTTGGCTAAAATGCACTGGTTTCAAAATGTGCCCAGAAAAAACTAAGTGCATGTTTTTTACTAAAAAAAGAGATCTAGCACTGCCTAATCTGAAACTATGTGGCCGGAATATCCAAGTGGTGGAACAGATGCGTTACCTAGGAATGATTTTCGACAGAAAGTTAAACTGGAATGCCCATCTTAACCATCTCAGAACATCATGTCAGAGCGGCATCAATCTACTGAGAATTCTGTCAAACCAAAATTGGGGTTCCGACAGACAAACGCTCTTACTTCTCTATCGAGCTCTAGTAAGATCCAAAATCGATTATGGCTCTATAATATATGCCTCAGCAAGTAAATCAGTTCTGAAAATTGTTAATACGGTACACAATACAGCAATACGGCTGGCCCTTGGAGCATACAGGACAACGCCCGCTGAGAGTCTCTACAGTGAAGCTGGGGAGCCATCATTGCAGCTGCGACGACAGCAGCTAAGCTTAGCGTATGCAGCTTTAGTCTCTACTGATAGTCAGCATCCAGTATATCATAACACCTTTTCAAACCGTTTTCGCAATCTGTATGAAAACCGAAGAAGACTAACATACCCTTTCTATCAGAGGATCAACAAGTTCAGTTCCGAATTGAATGTGACTTTCCCAGTTACTCTTCCCAACAACAACTCAGACACGCCACCTTGGCTTATTGCCTTGCCACCATGCAACCTATACCTCTCCAAATTCAACAAATCTGAAATTATTCCTAGTCTGCTTCACAATCATTTCCTCTCATCAATAAATGAATATTGTGATTATACTCATATCTACACAGACGCGTCCAAGTCAAACCAAGGAGTAGCATCAGCTTTTTTAAGCCCGAATACATCCAGTGGATTCAAACTACCTCCACAATGCAGCATTTATAGTGGTGAACTTTTTGCAATCCTTCAAGCAATCAAATACGCCGCTCATGAAGATATCCACAATACTTTAATTCTTACAGATTCGTTAAGCTCGTTACAAGGTATACAACTCATCTATTCAGATCATCCCCTGACAAGGCTCATCAAAGAGTATGTTCACACAATTAGGGAAAAATCCAGACGATTGGTCTTCATGTGGGTCCCGTCACATGTTGGGATCTCTGGCAATGAGCGGGTTGATAAAATTGCACGTGAAACCATGAATGAACCAATCTTTCAAAAGCAAGAGGGAGTACCGTATACTGATCTGAAAAAATATATAAAATATGTGGTCTCTAACTACTGGTCATCTGTCTGGGCAGAATCTGGAATGAAACTTAAAGAAATTAAAGATGATATCAAACCATGGAGAAACATCCCTAGCCAAAGAAGACACCAAATAATAATCACCCGTTTGCGCACTGGACATACAAAGTATACCCATGAACACTTGCTGAAAGGAGAAGAAGACAAAATCTGTGATATGTGTCAGGTGCCAATGTCAGTTAAACATTTCATGGTCGAGTGTCCGAGGTTCGCGGAACAACGCCGGACGTACAGTATAAGTGCAGATTTAAAATCAACTCTTGGTGTGTACTGTAATTTTGAAAACACAATCGGATTCCTCTCTGAAATAGGTTTAGTCAACAAAATGTAAATTACTAAGCTCGTTACCATGTTGCTTATTACTGATTCCTATCTTTGATATGATGCTATTCAAATATTATTGTATGTTATAGTGACGTTACCAGCCTAAATGTTATTTCATGTTACTGTTATGTTATGTTGCTAATAACCCTAGTGGTGGATGCAACTATTATTTTCTAAATAAAAAAAAAAAAAAAGTCCGTAAATTTGGAACTGTCAAAGATCTTACTAAAACTAGAAGATTGTAGGATAAGCATCTAGCTCACTTAGTAATGTCTGAGTTGAGAGTTAATTTGAAATGTCTAAAACTAATGTTAGTTTGAAAAACGTAAAAAACACGTGTATTCAATGTTACTGTTGTTATCTTTAATTGTTATTTAGTAGTTGTAATTTCCTCTATAATCTATTAAAGAAACCTCTTAGCTACGCCCGGGAGTATTATTCAACGAATTTATAATAGAGATCAAAACTGAATGATGAAATTGAGTATATTAGGTAAAAGACCCAAATTCAGACACCTTTAGGAATTCACGTTACATATTTTGTGAAGTAATAATTAAGTCATTTAATGACATTGGTCAGTTTTAATATTCTTGAATTAATAATAATTTGTAAGGAGATCTGAGCAGTTATTTTTCCCGAAACTTTGTATATAATTATGTAATAATTATTTTTTTGTAACCATGTCAATAACACCTAATTCCGACAACAAGATTGAAGTTTGTTCCAATATCAGACACGTCAGTGAAACTTATTCTGACAGTGACCCCAAATCGGACATTTGGGTAACATTTCTCCGACAGAAAATATAAATAGTCAATTAACCTTCAGAATTCAAACGTTTAATAAAAAAATAGAAGAGAACGTTCTACAACATTACACATTATGTGTTTCTAACTCCTCAACAGAAAAAAAACCTCTTTTATTTATTTCCATTGGAGGCTTGATCTTCTTGACGACTTCATAAGGATCGTACCAAATTTCATATTTAGTACTTCGCCATTTCCACCATCCACCAGCTTTAGCCATTGCATTAGCTAAAATGTTTTCCTTGTTTTTATCTGTGTTGGGTAATAGTCGCCAAAATAACAATTACGAAATCACCAATTTTTATTTTGTCATAAAATGAGGTTTCTGCTTCTCCATCACCTGATAAATAATTCTTGTATAGTAAAATTAAGTTAATTACTTTAGTAAAATTACTTCTTCATTTTCTGATCTCTCTTCTTCTTTTGAGTTTTTTTGTTCATCTTGCCAAATATGTTTTTTTCTAGGTATTTTTACTTTCTCTTCACGCAACCTCTTGTTTTCTTCTCTTTTTCTCTTTGTATCCTCTTTATCTTGAATTGCTTTTTTTCTGCTCTTTCTCTTTTTTCAAAAAATATTGTGTCCAAGCATCAGAGGTGCCTACAGAAGGAACTTTAACCCGACTATTCCTTGAGTTTACCTTTTTTGTTGGTTCAGGCCAGAATAAACATTATTTAAACGGAGATGGTATAACCACTTCTGGCAGTATATGAGAATGTTTCGTATTACTGCAAATATACCCACTTTCATCTTTATTGACGGACTTCACTCTTACTTGCTCGTTTTCAATGGTATTACTTCGTTTTTCTGGGGTTACTAAAGTTGTATTAGTTCGTTTTTCTGGGGTTACTTCAATGTTTTCTATTACTCCTTCCTAACACATTGGTTTTTCGTATTTCGTCAATTTCTTCCTCGCGTTTTTCATCACTTTCTTCCTCGCGTATGTCGTCATTTTCTATTTCCACCATTTCGTCAATGCTTTTTTTTCTAATATATTTCCTTTGTCAGCGTTTTCCGCATGACTAACCATGAGTTCTACTTCACTTGTTTCGGGATTTTCCAATGTGTTTTCTATATCTTCAGGTAATGATTCATCAGCTTCAAATACAACCAAATTTTCCCATCCATCTTCCAGAATTAGGATTTCTTCTACATCTATGGTCATATTTGGAGTATTTTCTTTGTTCTGAGATAACCCTGAGTTCTCGTACATTTTGTACCAGATTTCATACAAACTTTTATCTTTAATTTCACCTGTCCAGTTTGCACCCTTCAGTTCATAGCATTTATTAAAAAAATCTGGCTGAAAATATGTTTCGAGATATCGCAAATGACTCACTTTTTTAGCATCTACTGCTTCATTTGTTTTGTTTAACTCATTGTTATCTTCGTTGAGAAGTTTGTGATAGTCGATATTATTAGCATCAAAAGGGAAAAGACCACATGCCTTGAAGGCGATGTTGAAAATATTTTCTAAATTTGAGATTGATTTCACAGCATTTTGAAGAATATGAGCAAAGGTGTCTTTGCCTAAATGTTTATAATTATTTTGTGTTTTGAAATTTTGAACTTGACTTTTCCATTTCATTTTTAAAGATTTGAACAAGCCCACGTCCAGAGGCTGCAGAATATGTGTGGAATTTGGTAGCAAGCTTATTGCGACTATTTGTTTTTCTCTGCAAAACTCTGTCAAAGGTAAAGTGATATGTGATTTGTGCCCATCCAAGTATAATACTACTGGAAACTGAATTTTTTCAGATAAAAGCCATGGGTAAAAAATGTTAATTATGAATTCGAAAAAAGATTCTGAAATCATCCGTCCACTGGTTGACTTACCAATCCCCCAACCTTTAAGCACTTGTGATACTATATGCTTTGGTATCCTTTCGTATGGGTACATCACCATGGGTGGAGCTAGTTGACCAGCAGCATTACCAGTTATAAGAACAGTCAGACACTCTTTGTCATCACCTGATCTATCATGAAGTGACTTACACCCTTTCTTAGCAAGTGTCTTACGGCCTTTTGGCGATAGAAAAAAAGCAGACTCATCCGTGTTAAATATTCTTTTTGGGTCAGAAATATTAATATTAGGTAAAACAAAGTAATCTTCAATTTATTTATGCCAGTTTCTGATTTTAGTTTCAGTTATGGCTGCTCGAGAAGCGCGTAAGTATTTTGCTATTTTCTTTCACTGATTTCAGGATGCCTTTTAATAAATAATTCATACCAGTGACGGCCCGGTCTTCCATGTGTAAAATTGTTAGGACGTTTTAAATTTTGTACGGGAAGACAGACACTGTCAAGCAATTGATCTTTATATACAGGAAAACCCTTGCGCCCCATCTTAATGATTCATTGCACTAATAGGTATTCTTCCTTATCAGTTAATACTGAAGGAGCTCCACTACGACATTCTTCTGGATAAGTGCCTTGAATCTTCCCAATAAGCGTAGTTCTTGGAACGTTATTTTGTTTCGATGCAGCTAAACAAGGCATGTCACTTTTGATGGCATCTAAAGCTTGCCTCAAATCATCTCTGCTATATTTGTAGTTTTTTTCGTCGACAACCTGTAAATAAAGCAAATAATGCAACAATAAATAGTTATTAATGATGATTATTTCTAAATTTTAAAATAACAGAGGATACCCGTTTACATAAACTGAACATAATTCAGACAGTTGAAGCACTCAACTCCGTCACTCGTGTCGGAATTTGGATACGACCTCTAAAATGAGCTTTTCTATATAAAACGGTATCTACTGAGGTTATTTTATGAGGAAAGAACGGGATAGTATCATATCAACCATATATCACAAGCACACAAATCCGACACTCAGTGTCTGATTTACGGAAAATACAAATTTGCTTGTACCTAATCCCGCCACCATAAAAACTATAAAATTTTGTAGTTTTACTAATAGCAAACCTTGTTAAAATGCAAATTTGAAACTTTAATAACCAACTTCCAAGAAGTTCATTTCAATGTGCTCAATTAGTGGTGTCATGTGGTTAAGAATATAACAGCTAAAATCTGCTTACCTGATTAGAAATACTTTGCAAATGAACACAGCATGTAACTTTCCACCACCATCAACTTTTCAGGATATGCATTGACCGTTAAAGTGTCGGTAACATAGGAAACTATTCATGACTGGAAGAGTTTATGTTGAATTTCATCAACAGATGTCCTAACGTATATTTGGAAGTTGTAAATTTCTTATTTTAGCTGAATCAACTAAAATATGACTGAATATAGGACAGTGTCTGAATTTGGGTCTATTACCTTTGTTAAATGTTGAGGAAAACCCACAGAAACCCCAGAGAAGTAGCTACTGTCTTAGTTGTTTTGGTAAATCGAACTAGAATTTTGTAAAATACGAATCGATGCCAACGGAAACTGTTGTTTCCTAAAAATATTCTTTTCTCCGTGTTAAGATCCTCTGGTATTTAGGATCTAAGCACCTTTTGTTTCACGAACTTGTCGCGAGTTACACGAAACTTTCGATTAAGAACCTGTGTGTCTATATTAAATTAAACGTGGAGATTATTCTATACGTATATTTACAAGAATCAAACAAATTGAGGAATTATTTACAAAACTGTTATTTACAAAAAAGATTGATAGTCCGATCTTAAATCGCCGATGAAACGCAATAAAACTTAACCGCACTAGTCCCATATTTTTCCTACTCTTAAACTAACTACTGAACATTTATGATACCAACTTAATATAAACTTCAAATAATCAACTAATTTGTTGCCTTGCGAAGTAAAAAACACTACTTGGATTGATTAAGAACAATTGTGAATTTGCTTTGATGACGGCGAGTATAAGAGAAAAAACTATATCTGTGTGAGAACTACTAGTCTTGCTAATTGTGGGAAAGTACTGAGCTTTGGAGCTTCAACGATCGGGAAGCAACTGCTTTCTGAATCCTATTTCATTCGACTGACCGTGTAAGTTCTTAGTTAAACTGATAAGGTCAAACAGGGGTGTAAGAATTCTTACCGTTTTGGAACTATTTATTTTAAAATGCACTAAATGGAATCGAGCGATAAAATGCTTTGAGAGTCTTTACAACTGTAGGTAAATTTTCTATTGTTAAGGAATTTTAATGTACCTAAATTGGGTTATACGTTACAAGTGTATATTTTCTAAACAATTGTTCAATCACCGCCACCTAGCGACCGTTAAAAACACTGGAATGAAACGATGATACAATATTTTATTAGACATTGAATTCCCTTTCAAATGATACTAAGTTTGTCAAAATCCCCGTAAAGCGGAATAAAAGTTATAACAGTTTTATTGAGTCAACTTTCCCACTCAGCCCTACTATTTATTTTACAAGATAGAGGAAAAAGTACTAGAGTAAACTTACGTAAAATGATCTAATGATTACGAATATTTAAATTTTGTGGTACTATAACAGTACATTATTATAGAAAAATGATGTTTTTTATTTTTCCGCCCAACCTATCTAATATGCGATAAAAGTATTGGTTTACCCCAAAAAAAGTTGGAATTTTGAATTTTTTTGAGTGAGTTTAACGTTTTCCAACAAGAAGAACACGAAAAAACAGTTTTTAGAGAAAAAATGCTGTGTGTATGTTGTCGTTGTCATCGGCCACTTTTCTTTACATGTCTTGTTAGCACGATACAGCCTCCGGAGTACAACAAGTCACGAATTTCATGATTAAATATTGTTCAGAACATATCACAGATGAACCCTAATGCTTTACATTTAATAGAAAGAGGAAAGTAAGGTACAGTGAGGAATTTCAATGTAAAATAGCAAATGTTTAACAAAACTTACAAAGCAACTATAGCAACTAATAAAAATGTAAAGCGAAAGATCTGTAACGACAAATAATAATGTATATATTGTGGGGAGATCGATATATACAGTACAAAAGCAAACATACAATCAACATGTACAAGTTTGCTTCTACCTTGTTTGCAAAGATCATGTGTTGTGGAGATTGGAACTGAAACATTTTTCTTTCATTGCACAAAAAAATAGTTGCCTTATTCTCTTTTTTCCATCTATAAAATGACATACACATATGTGTGATCACCTGAATGGTAAATATTTTGTTTTTATATAATACATTATTAGTATTATTACTTTTCCGTCCAACCCATCTAATATGCGAGAAAAATATTGTTTTAGGTACCCAAAAAAAGTTGGAATTTTGGATTTTTTGAGTTGTTTTTACGTTTTTCAGCTAGAACAACACAAAAAAATGTTTTTTATTAAAAAAAAATCCTGTCTGTATAACTTGATACATCCCCCGAAGTGCAACAAGTCACCAATTTTATGATTGTATATTGTTCAGGACATCTCACAGATGAACCCTTTTGATTTTCAGCTCACCGGAGCCAGTAGAACGGGTGTTATGGTACTTGAAGTATGACATTTTTGGAGAAATTTCAGTTTGTTAGCACGATACAGCCTCTGGAGTGTATACAAATGACCAATTTCATGATTGGATATTATGCAGAGCTTTTTATAGATGAACCTTATTGATTTTAAGCTCACTAGAGCTAGTACAACGGGTGCCATGGTTCCAGAAGTGCCACATTTTTGGAGAAATTTCGGGTTGTTAGCACGATACAGCCTCCGGAGTGTATGCATATGACCAATTTTATGATTGAATATTATTCAGAGCATGTAATAGATGAACCTTATTGATTTTCAGCTCACCAGAGCTAGTACAACGGGTGCTATGGTACTTGAAGTACGAAATTTTTGTAATTTTTTGAGACATTTTAGTGTGTTAGCACGACACATCCTCCGGAGTCCACCAAATCATCAATTTTATGATTGCATATTATTCAGGACGTCTCATGGATGAACCCTATTGATTTTCAGTTAATTTGAGCCAAAACAACAGGTGCTATGGTACTTGAAGAACCAAATTTTTGTAATTTTTGGCGAATTTTCAGTTTGTTAGCACGATACACCCTCCAGAGTGTAAACAAATGACCAATTTTATGATTGGATATTATTCAGGGCGCCTCAGAGATGAACCCAGAGATTTTTGAACGAAGCTCCAGAGAAGGTATATCAACTAATAAAGGTAAGTTTATTTAGAAGGAACTATTTTTAGAATTTATTTCTCTTTTTTCCTTGAATTAACATAGATTTTTGTCATTAGTGGCTTTTTAGTAGACAAAAAGAATTAAATAATCACTAAAAATTCTATTTCAAATTCTGCTAGATAGATATTTGTACTTTTAACCAATATATTTAAATACAGGATCAGTGGTACACTGGATCGCGTGCCCGCTTGGCACTCAGGGTTCGAAACTCTCGGGCTGGACAGATTTTTTTTGTAAACTTTTAATTTTACATCTTGGTATTTTTATTTGCAGACTACAGTGGCTATTGGTTTAGCAAGGACATGTCGTAGAGAGGAGTTGTCGAAGTTAAGACACGATAATTTAAATTCGGCTTTACTGGTGAAATTAGATAACACGAAAACAAAAAAGCCAAGAGCGTTCACTGTAACGGGAGAATTTTATAATATACAGTGTGACCCATTTTTAATGGAAACACCCCCCTAATATTTGAAGTTGTAAACCGATTTTAATAATTTTTTTTTTGAAATGTCAAGTACTAAAAGGTCTACCTTGGGACAAAATTTGAAATGTTTATTCCAATTTTCAGGGCATACTACGATATTTTTTATTAGTCGAAAATCGGGATTTTTTATTAGCAATTTTTTTATTGAAAAAATCACTACGCCACTGGATTCGGAGTGCCTCTAAACAGGTGTAACCAAAATTTCATGAAAAGATATCTATCAATAACAAAGTTATGTCAACTCAAAAATTCGAAAACTCTCACAGCTAACAGTCACAAAAACTCCCTATAAATATAGCCATCAGAATATTTTTTTTATGATTTCAACAATAAAGTGCCACCAGATGAAAAAAAACAAATAGCGTAAATATTTTTAATGAAAATAACGGAATTACATTCATTCAAATTTTCACGCAAATTAACTAAAACTAAGACCTAATAGAATTTTCAATTTAAATCTTAGTTGCCATGGAAATGATATTACAGTTTGACACTTGTGAAAGATTTAAGTGTACTATTGTCAACAATATTCACATTACAGTTCTTCGGATTATTTTTTGTCATGGCTGCAAGATTGAGCGTAAGAGAGAAAATTGAAATTGTTCGCCTTTCGGGAGATGACGTTAGAAGTGCTAGAGAGGTTTGTAGAGTATTTAATGAAAGACATCCAGACCGTCCTCGTATTAGCTGCGGTACGGTAAATAAAATAAATAAAATATTCAATGAAACTGGTGCAGTATCAAAAATGATGTTAAAGAGTAATCCTGTACAAAGACGAAACAGAAATGACAGGAATGATCAAATCATTTTAGATTATTTCGGAAATAATCCTAATGCCAGTATAAGGAATGCCACTTTAGATTTGAATATTCCACGAGAAACTATTCGGAGATGTCTCAAGGCGAAGAATATTAAACCTTTCAAGCCAACATTTTTACACACACTGCAAGAAGGCGACGAAGCAAGACGTATGGAATATTGTTTATGGGCCCAAGGGGAATATTTAAACAATAGAAATTTCCTACAAAATATTTTATATACCGACGAAGCCAGTTTCACTACAAATGGAGTAGTGTCATCACAGAATTGTCGCTATTGGGCAGCGGATAATCCTAACTGGGTAATAAATTGTAAAAGCCAGTATTCCCAAAAAATCAACGTCTGGTGTGGGATATTGAACGAACGAATTATTGGTCCTTTCTTTTTTGAGGAAAACATCAATGCGCAGAGGCTGCTAGAATTTTTAAACACAGAGTTTTGGGATGCTATTCACGAGCTGCCAATCAATGAACGATTAAATTTAATTGTTCAGTTAGATGGGTGTTCAGTTCATTATGCCAGAGCTGTGAGGCAATGGCTTAACGAGCATTTTCCAAACCGATGGATAGGCCGTGGTAGTCCGTTTCTAGATTGGCCCCCCAGATCTCCAGACCTCACAGTTTTGGACTTTTTTCTCTGGGGACTTATCACACAAAAAGTTTACAAACACCGCTCAAGAGATAGAAATGAACTTTGTGCAAGAATTCGACAGGTATGTGCAGATATTACCCCTCAAGAACTAAGGAACGTGATCAGAAACATTCGTAAGCGCTACGACAAGTGTATCGAAATAGATGGTGGGTTAGTAGAGGCTACTAGAATATGAGTTAGAATTAATTGTTGCACTGACTCGAAACATTTCAATGATTAGTTATCATAGTTACGTTTATAAAATTTTTTTGAATTGTGTGAATGTAATCCCGTTATTTTCATTAAAAATTTTTTTCATCTGGTGGCACTTTATTGTTGAAATCATAAAAAAGTATTCTCATGGCTATATCTGTAGATATAGGGTGTTTTTGTGACTATTAGCTGTGAGAGTTTTCGAATTTTTGAGTTGCCATAACTTTGTTATTGATAGATATCTTTTCATGAAATTTTGGTTACACCTGTTTAGAGGCACTCCGAATCCAGTGGCGTAGTGATTTTTTCAATAAAAAAATTGCTAATAAAAAATCCCGATTTTCGACTAATAAAAAATATCGTAGTATGCCCTGAAAATTGGAATAAACATTTCAAATTTTGTCCCAAGGTAGACCTTTTAGTAATTGACATTTCAAAAAAAAATTATTAAAATCGGTTCACAACTTCAAATTTTAGGGGGGTGTTTCCATTAAAAATGGGTCACACTGTATATATATATATATATATGTATGTATATATATATATATATATATATATATATATATATATATATATAATATGCTGCTCTTCGACCGATTGATTTGCAAGAAAAACGTTTCTATTTAAATTATCAACACGGAAAGTGTACTAGACAGGTAGTTTGGAATTAACAAATTCGGTAGTATGGCTAAGACAATTGCGATTTTTTTAAAATTAGAAAACCCCCCTTCTATACTCAGGTCACTGCTTCAGACGTTCGTCGGCAACAATTTTAGTAAATGCAGGAGGGTATTAACTTTAAAGCGCCATGTAGGATGGCAATCCAGTACCGTGGCAGGAGGATACGTCGAGGAGTCTATAAAAAATAGAATTAACGTTGCTAATAAAACAGTCAACTGCAATGAAAAACCATTCGAAATACAGTATCCGCCAAAATAAACAGAACCGAAAATAAAAATAAAAATTAATTGTAAATTTCTGTAATGTAAGTGTTCAAAATGTTCACCATTTCGACGCAAACAAGCTTCATATCGATTTTGTAAGTCAATAAACATATTTATAAAAAGTGGTTGATGTAACTGCCGAAAAATATTTTGTATTCTTTCCCGTAGTTCGGCAATATTCGATTTTCCGAGTGAAATATTTTGTCCTTCATTATGCCCCAAATGTATGCGTCAGGTGGCGTCAGATCAGGTGAATGAGAAGGATATTCGAAGTCTGTTCCCCGAGAAATTATTCTATTATCGAAATGCTGACGGAGTAAGTCTAAGGTGCGCACAGCTGTATGGCTCGTTGCACCATCTTGTTGGAACCATTGTGTGCGAAACTGTAGATTTCGTGCACGGCAAAAGTTATTCAGATCTCTCACAAAAGGTGTAATAATTTTCTCTCTATAACGCTCTTGGTTGACAGTAAGTGAATTCTGATTATCATCTTCAACGAAATAAGGACCAATCATTCCATGACCAGATACCGCGCACCAAACGGTAACTGTGGAGTGGTTTCTCTACAATGACATCAGGACGTTCAAATCCAAGGAATCTGGTTGTTTGTTGATTAATATAGCCGCTAAGATGAACGTGACTCTCGCCTGAAAACCATATGTTTTTCAAAAATTCGGGATCTTCGTAAATTAAACTCAACATGCGACCACAGTAAATTTCTCTTGCACGTTTCTCCGCAGCATTTAGTCGTTGTCCAACTTGAATACGGTATGGATAACCACCAATTGATTTGAACATGCGACGTAAAGACGTTTCACTAATGTGGAGTTTACATGCAGTTCTTACAAGACTTCTTTGAGGTGATTGCACAACTTGGTTAAAAACACGTCCTTCATTTTCGTTAGTGCATACTGTTTTTCGACGACCTGAAGAACCTTTACATTGACACAATACACTACCAGTGCGACGAAATTTTTCAACAACAGCTAACATCACACTTTTACTAGGAGCTGCTTTATTATATTTTTGTTGATATTTTATTGACACCTGTTCTAAGCTTGGACCATAATTACGACCTTTTCCGTATGAACGAAAATAATGCTCTACCAAAAAAACTTTTTCTTCCGTTGTTAGAATCATTTTTAAATCAAATTTAACTGCAGCGTACTATTAATATATCAACTAATGACAATTAAGTCAAATATGACAAATCCATATTATATAAACAACTCCACAGCACTCTCTGTTTCGGTACTGTTTATTTTGGCGGATACCGTATTTACATTAATGGAGACGGAAATTGAACCGTACATGAATGATCAACCCTCAACTTCTACAATTAATATAATAGAAAATTTGATAAAAAGAAATTATGTTCCGGGTTTGACAATACAAAATTGAACGAATTTCACTATCAACTACAATTTTAAATAATATTATTTAACAGTTAAGAGGTAGGATACTTTGGTGTTATTTTAGTTTTGCTAACCATTAAAATAAAAATTAAGTTATATTACGTGTAGTCTTTAAATTTGTGCAGTTGTAGAAAAAGTATAGTGGGCAACATGTGGGGAAAAGTTCATTTCTCACTCGTGTGTTTGCGGCACTCATAAGAAAAGTTGAACTTTCCCCATTTGTTGCACAATATACTATTTTTCTCTAAGCAGGACGATATATAGTTTTTGATATACAGACACCCGGTATATAGTTGCTTTATGCAATTTGTATACTTACTTGATAGGGATTGTTATCTACTGGTGGAACGCGACGTTGTGAAGATGGAAGACGTCGAGACATCGGAACGTCCCCACTTCAACATTGCTGGAACCCTGCAATAAATACAGCCGTTTTAACTTCTAACAGTAGAGCTCCGCGATCTTAGCACGTCATATGTGGAATTGTGATTGACCAATTATACCATCTAAAAGGTCAGAAATTAATTCGATTAATTATTGGTCAGTGATAGAAAAATATTCTTTTTCTACAACTACTATGCAAAACACGCTTTTCTACACAAATTTTTATGCGCAAAGCAAGCCTTTTCTTAATTAGTTTGATATCCGTTAGAAAAGTAATAATGTAGAGTGTGGGAAAAGTACACGTTATGGTACTTTTCCGCACGGAAATGTCACTTTTCCCACGGAAATGTCACGTTTCCCACGGAAATGTCAGTGTCAAATTTTTTTGACAATACTTTATAGTGGATTTCTGGGTGTTCAAATTTAAACTAAAAATTCTGTAAGTAAACTATTTTTTAGGTTATGTATTTCAGTTTATTGATTATAGATTATAAACAAATTCATTTATTACCCATTATTTTAGGAACTATGAACCGTTCTGTTTAAGTTAAATAAAATACATACATAAGTTACTTTTTTCTGTAATTAATAAACATAGTTGTAGAAAAAATATTGTGTACAACTCGTACGCAAAGCACTTTTCCCGCTCGCTGGATTTGCGGCACTCGCCTTACGGCTCGTGTCACAAACTTCTGCGCTCGTGGGAAAAGTAACACTTTGCGCACTTGTACAAACTACTATTATTCTTTATTCTTACTCCGACTCTGTACTATTTTATATTCGATAGCAGTGGGTCGGTTATCAGCTGACTTTTTTGCTAATATCGCTTTATTTGTTGTGTTTATGGATTAGTATTTTGATTGTTATTTTAATTATTTACTAGCTTAATTACAATTTCCAAAAGTCTCTTTACAGTAATGCAATTCTAGTTGTTTTAATAATTGACTGCACTTACTTTTATGACTTAACACGTGACTTTTACCAATAAATTTTCATTTATTTTACCACACGAACTCTACTTTACACATGTGCTACCAGGGCATTTATTTTAGCTGACCCGTTATCATTAGATCGATCTATCGAATACAGGTATTATCATCATATAGTTGTTTTATTACTTTTCTGCTTAACCTTTCTATATGCCAGAAAAGTATTGATTTACCCCAAAAAAAGTTGGAATTTTGAATTTTTTTTTGAGTTATTTTCACGTTTTCCATCAACAACAACACGAATAAACGGTTTTTAGAAAAAAAGTCCTGTGTGTATGTCGTCGTCGTTGTCGTCGGCCACTTTTCCTTACATGTCTTGTTAGCACGATACAGCCTCCGGAGTGCAATAAGTCAGCAATTTTATGATTGAATATTATTCAGGGCACCTCACTGATGAACCCTATTGATTTTCAGCTCGCCGGAGCCAATACAACCGGTGCTACAGTACTTTAAGTACGATATTTTTGTCATTTTTGGAGAAAATTCAGTTTGTTAGCACGATACAGCCTCCGGAGTATATACAAGTGACAATTTTATGATTGAATATTATTCAGAGCGTCTCAAATATGAACCCTATTGATATTCAACTCAGTAAAGCCAGTACTACGGGTGCTATGGTACTTGAAGTACCAAATTTTCGTCATTTTTGGAGAATTTTCAGATTGTTAGCACGATACAGTCTCCCAGAGAGTATACGATTGAATATTATTCAAGGTGTCTCACAGATGTACCCTATCGATTTTCAGCTGACTATAACGAGTACAGCGGGTCCTATAAATCCAGATATACTGCATTTTTGGAGAAGCTTCGGTTTGTTAGCACGATACATCCCCTGAAGTGTATACAAGTAACAATTTTATGATAGAATATTGTTCAGGGCCACAGATGCGGAAAAGTTAGTTTTAATCCTTAAAACCGTTTATTTTTCGATGTTAGGATCTGTTCTTTCATGATAATAATTTTTCTTAGTACATTTTTTGCTATTAAAAATTCAAATAATTACAGCATCTCAAAATAAGAAGAATAAACATTTATAATTGATTTTTGGAATTCAATGAAATACCGTGCTTGTGGTTTACATTTAGTCCAGTCGGCAGAGGCCGAAAAGTCAGTGTAAGCGGTATTTTCCTAATAACTCAGAAATAACTATGCAGACCTACTTTAAATGGCAAGTACAATAACACCTTGAAATGCTGACAATAAAATGTATCAGGAAAAAAAGTTATTAACAATTTAATTGAAAAGTTCCGCGTTTTTTAGCGTATTTCCTTAAATAATTCAGCAGGATGACTATGTACGAAAAAATGCTTCATATATGATTAATTTGTAATAAAAATAGCTACAAAATGCCGGTGGTCCAATTTTGAAATTTTCAATAACAAAGCCGTGAGATGGAAGAAACGGTAAAAAACGTCAATTTTTTAAAGTTGTTGTAAACATCACAATTATAAACCAAAATTTATTAAACTTTCGAAAATTATAGTTCAATTTATATACAATAATGACGCTAAAGCTGAAAATCAGGAAAGCAAAACTTTTTGTTCTATGAGGTTTTATAAATCTACTGCATCGAAAACTCAAGGCTTTGCCAAATTGGTTTGAAGCATCGCTGATACTTGAAATTTGGTATACAGGTAGTGTAAATATGCAGAAACATATGTCAATTTGCAATATTCAATTATCTTCATTTTTACAGCTTTGGTAAGGTTTTATACGTCACCCTAATTTTATACGCCACAGTTTTTTCCCTACTATAGATTTTGCAATTTTCATCTTAGAGAAATCTCTTTGGCGTAAATCGATTCCTTCTATTTTTTGACGTATTCTCAAAAAAAATTTTTGTGCCACGACCTTCTGGACCGAAGATACGTTGTTTTTTCAAAAAAATCTGGAAGACGCAATAAACTCGTTACAGCACTCTGATTTTTGGCTGTTAATATTTAATACTTATATTTTCAATACAAAAATATTCGGATGTGATTCATTGATTTCTAGTGTTCGTAATCGAGTATCAAAGTGATGCGCGAAGTATTAAATATTAACAGCTGTAACGTGTTTACTGCGTCTTCCAGATTTTTTTGAAAAAATAAACGTATCTTCGGTCCAGAAGGTCGTGGCACTAAATTTTTTTTTGAGAATACGTCAAAAATTAGAAGGAATTGATATACGTCAAAGAGATTTCTCTAAGATGAAAATTGCAAAAACTATAGAGAAAAAACGGTGGCGTATAAAAGTAGGGTGACGTATAAAACCTTACCAAAGCTGTAAAAATGAAGATAATTGAATATTGCAAATTGACATTTATTTCTGCATATTTACACTACCTGTATACCAAATTTCAAGTATCAGCTATGCTTCAAACCAATTTGGCAAAGCCTTGAGTTTTCGATGCAGTAGATTTATAAAACCTCATAGAACAAAAAGTTTTGCTTTCCTGATTTTCAGCTTTAGCGTCATTATTGTATATAAATTGAACTATAATTTTCGAAAGTTTAATAAATTTTGGTTTATAATTGTGATGTTTACAGCAACTTTAAAAAATTGACGTTTTTTACCGTTTTTTCCATCTCACGGCTTTGTTATTGCAAATTTGAAAATCGGACTACCGGCATTTTGTAGCTATTTTTATTACAAATAAATCATATATGAAGCATTTTTTCGTACAAAGTCATCCTGCTGACTTATTTAAGGAAATACGCTAAAAAACGCGAACTTTTCAATTAAATTGTTAATAACTTTTTAACCTGAAAAATTTTTTTGTCAGCATTTTAAGGTGTTATTGTACTTGCCATTTAAAGTAGGTCTGCATAGTTATTTCTGAGTTATCACGTTTTGACACAGTCCGAACCTCTATCGACTGGACTAATTGATGATTTGTGCTAGCGGTTACTGACAACAGATTTAGATTTCTTTAGTGCTTTTCTATAAACTGTTTTCTCGGAAGTTGTACATTCTTTGATGTTTTATTAACCACCTTCTTTATCGTAAATAAATATTCAATGATTTGTTGATATTAACGTCTATGTTCAAACACTGGATCAAACAATGTAATGAGAGACGAACCGGTTGCAAAATAAAAATCGGGTGAATAATCCAATGAAATTGCGAAATTTAGGACAAATTCAAAATAAACATCTGGTTCATTTTTACCTAATTATCTACACGATTACTTTCAGTGGCGTAACATGAATAAACCTTGATTAAAATATACAAAGAATAAGGACATAAGACAAAGAAAAAAGTTTGAAACTTTACGTTACGAATCAAGTTATACAATGTTGGGAAATCGGTTACAAAGTAATCAAAAATGTTTTATTAAAGATAATGCAAACTAATTAATATTTAAAATGTGGATCGTATAGATTTTCTATGTGTTCATATCATCAGTTTCTTAATTAAACTACTTTTTTTTTGCATGATTTCTAACTCGAAAAAGAACAAATTATAAGCAATACTACAATTTCAATGCACAATACGTGACCAAAATTCCCACACTATCATCAGAATATATAGACTCCTCAGAAATGTTTAAAAATATGACCGTCCTCTCGCTGCATAGGAGGCCAGTCCTACATTAGGTTTTGATTTCCTATAAAATCTGCAGTGATAAGGCAATGCATATTATTTTAAGATCCGATTATATGTAGTAGAAAATTAAAAATAATGAATGCATAATACAACAATGGCAGATATAGTAGTAAAACAAAATATATCACAAGCAATATAAATTTAGTAATCAATTTTAACGAAAGTAATTTTTATAAATTTTAAACCACTACGTCAAACAAAGCATCTGATATGATGTGAAACGTCTATCAAAAGTATAATTTGATATTTAAGAAATTTGAAGACGGCGGCAGGTAGAACAGGTGAATGCGAGTTGAGTCATGTAGATTAAAGATGGTATCTTGCGATAAACGAAACAGGTATAACATGAATAACATTTTTTTTAAATAGGCTCTCTACCTGATGTTTTTATCATAACGATTTGTTGATTTAATGATTACGGAAAGAATTGCAGTGGAGCTGATATTGAATTTTAGAAATAGTCAAAAAAATGTACACAGTATAACAGGAACGGAAGGAAAATTAACTAGATTCACACCTCTATCTAGCACATATGTAAATTTGAATGGTGTTTAACATGCTATGCTAACGTTGCAGTAATTATATCTGAAGACCAAGATAACTTATAAAGGCTTTCTACATGTATATAATCCAACAAATGGCCAAACCGTTAAATGTGTAAATATATGTATAGAAAACAAAATCCTTTAGAGTATCTAGAGAACCTAGAAGATCCATGATCAGAGTGTAGATAAAGTGACGTAATTCTAATATCTTAGGGAAAACATAACAAGCACTAGGAATCTAAAGGAGGAAGTAAAAGTCTCAAACAATAAAGTCATCATTAATAGAATTAATATAAAATTAACTGTCTCGACCCTTACTTGGTGGAATCTACTCATATTAGTGTTTTAAATGAAACTCACGGTTTCTAGTTAATTCCACAATATAATAAAACATGTTGAAAATTCAAAAAAACTGACAATTGTTTCGATAAATCAATATCATCGTCAGAATGACAGAAGTAACATTTCATTTGGTGCCTACCTGATGTTCAGTAGTTATTTTTCGCTAGACCAAGAAGTGACCTAACTTGTGATTGACTTAATATATGTTAATAGAAAAAAGAAGAAGATGTGATATTACAAATATTGAAGCTTAGAGATTATTAGCCCTATGGTGATATCCTGGATATCATTTTTCCAATTAAGATCAGTATAACTGTGCAATGATATAGAAAACCAGGAAAACTATATCTGCTGATCTTTACAATTATCACTAAAGAAGACAGTTTATTAGTGGAGAACTCCCTAGATTTAACTGTTCATTGACAACTTCATATTGTGGGTTTCTTAAATGTGTTCTAATTTCCAATTCTTCAAGGAAATCCAGTTCTTGTTTCTTTTCACAAATATGCAGCACTTAAAGAAGTCAGGTATATATAAACTCAAATGTCCAGAATGTAATGCTGTCTATTTGGGTCAGACCCTTAGGAATTTTGAAATCCGATACAGTGAACACTTACGAGCTTACAGATTAAAACAACCAGATAAATCCCACTACGCAAAACATCTACTTGACACCAATCATTCATTGACACCTAACACAAAACTAGAAGTGCTGCATATTTGTGAAAAGAAACAAGAACTGGATTTCTTTGAAGAATTGGAAATTAGAAGACATTTAAGAAACCCACAATATGAAGTTGTCAACGAACAGTTAAATCTAGGGAGTTCTCGACTAATAAACTGTCTTCTTAAATGATAATTGTAAAGATCAGCAGATATAGTTTTCCTGGTTTTCTATATCATTGCACAGTTATACTGATCTTAATTGGAAAAATGATATCCAGAGGGCTAATAATATCTAAGCTTCAATAATTGTAATATCACATCTTCTTCTTTTTTCTATTAACATATATCAAGTCAATCACAAGTTAGGTCACTTCTTGGTCTAGCCAAAAATAACTACTAAACATCAGGTAGGCATCAAATAAAATGTAACTTCTGTCATTCTGACGATGATATTGATTTATCGAAACAATTGTCAATTTTTTAGAATTTTCAATAACTTTTATTATATTGTGGAATTAACTAGAAACCGTGAGTTTCATTTAAAACACTAATATTTAAATAGTGTTCTATTTTGCCAATTTTTTAACGATATCATAGAGCACTTAATTAGCACTAAATTATAGTGTACTTGTCGTTTATACCATATATTTATTTCTGGTATGGGGCGGTCCAGCTTAATGGCAAGCAGGACCCCCCATTTTCACGCGATTTCCTTCTAAACTGTTTTAGCACTAAAATTTTTGAGTGGTTGCGAACTTGATTTGCGATGGTGGGGGGTCCAGCTTAATAGAGGTCTCTTTCATACCAGCTTCAGTAAGTAACGTTGGTTCCCAGTTTCTTGATAAGAGAGGTATCATTATTAAATAGAACAGATTTGAATAAAGGAAGTTTATAAAAGTGTGGTGACTGTGGAAGTTAGAGAAAACGATCTTCAATAGCTTAGGTGAGTTTTCTCCCGAGGTAACCAAATTCATCTATTGTAATAATTATTATTATTTTCATATTTTGTTGATTGGTTGAGCTATTATAACTTCAATTATTTCGTATTTTACACTTTAAGTTGACAAATCTATCTATCTACACATATTTATATAAAATAACTCTTTGATAATTCATTAATTTGATATCAGATTACAAACAACACATTAAATTGAGGTACGTCGTGAGTTGTCTCTTTGTACTTCGCTAGATGAAAGGAGTGGGTCTTAGTGAGTTGCCCTCTAGTATTTTAGTGAAAGCCTATTACCTGTTTATCATGATAAATATTCCGTACTAGCAATTTTGTGATATTGGAGAGGTATTTCCCGAGTTAATAATAATATTTATTCACCATGTAAATTCACAATTACAAAATATATACGTACATAAAAATCTCATTAAATTTAGAAAAACCACAGGAGGGCAAGCCCTCATGCGTGGCATAGAATAAAATATTTAAAATATTAGTATTTGTATAAATCTTGAGCATCACCTAGACAATCTAAAATTAAAATTGCATTTAGTCCAATTAAAAACAACGAAAGTGAACTGATTTTTGCTGAGGCGATGTGATGTATGAATGACTATAGCTTCTTATCTCAGGAATTCAGATCTGAACAAATTTTCAAGATTCACCCCTGGGAAGGGGTTGAAAATAATTATAAAATAATAAAAATCTCAATATATTGAGAATTAAAAGAATTCTGATGAAATGTTTTAGATAAAAGTTGTAGAGAAAAAAATTCTGCTTCTGAAACGTTAAATCAATTTTCTTCTATGTACAACAGATGTGTCATTAAAATGATTTGAAATTTTTGCGCCTCCTCTATCCTGAAACCGATCTATGGCGTATTTACCTCCGTTTCATATTCGCACATGTTGATCAGATTGCCATGATGCCAGACTTCCTTTCTGTCCTGAGAAATAAAAGTCTTTTCATTTTTAATTCCACTTGTAAGTTATTTTTAATTAATAAATGAAAATTATTGATATAAATCGGATGTAAGTTAAGTTGATGACTTTGTTTTTGTTTGTAAACCAGTGATTGTATGTTAAAAATAACAATTGTGTTTTAATTATTTTGGAAACATTATGCCTTGCTTTATTTTTCAAGAGTTCATAACATAAGCCTATCGACAGTTTATAAACACAAAAGTTCATGATTTACCGTTTCCCGAGAAATATTTATTGTCAGCGTTACTAAAAATTGTGTGATTTCGTAATTAGTATTTTATGGGACGTTTTTTTTACCAATATAAAAACTTAATGTACATAATAACTCGGTTTTAGCGCTATCAGCCTGTTCTTGTGTCGAATGGAAGATGGTAATGCAATGGGATGCATGTTTGTGGGTTTTCGAGGATAAATAGAAACTATAGATATAGACAAACAGTCTGTTATTAGTATCCGTCGAAATAAGTTAATTTCATGAACTATTAGTACTTTTATCTAACTGTGTGACGGTTATCGTAAAATTGAGTATTGTGATTAAGATCGTTGTTTTCGATAAACATTAAAATTAAAGTCCTATATAAATCACCGTAGAAGTGCCATTTGCATAAATGTACAATAGTTATACATATACAGTGTGAAAATTGAGAATTAAGGACTATTATCTTGTTAATTTTTTGTTAAGTAACAATAAAATTGATTACGATTTGTGGTGTAGGTAAATTACTTTATTTTTTGTTCTATTGAAGTGAAACTTTTTATGGGACACTAGCGTTTTGTCATGAGAGTTAACTCGTCGAGCTAACAAAACTGTTAAACTCCTTGTGAGAGAGGCGGAAAAAATTAACGAAGATCCGCACAAAGAGGAGACGCCGAGAATAGTCGCAGGGTATTGTCTATTGATGGCGATCATGTTATTCCGTTTATCAATCCCCACTTCGCTGCGCGAACGATAAAGTGAGAACGCATTCGGGGGGAAAAGGATACCAAAAGCGCTTAATAATTTCTGCCGATATTGGTATAATCCAGTGCGAAATTAATATAGAATTTGTTTACCTTTAAAATTAAGGCGATAAAAACTAGGAAATTTCTTTGCATTGTGTATTTATTTGTATTATTTTGAAAAAAATATGTAATAAAACGTAACAAGAGTATTGAAATATATTGAAAAAGGAAATAAACAGGTATACTTGTCCGTACAGATAAGTTCTGTACTCATTAAAGTTTAAGCATAAACTGTGTTATCTCCTACTTTCCGCATTGAGACCAACGCGCATCGTGGGCGTGTCCACTTTCAAACTTTCAGCTATATTTGCTAACCTGTACGTAGAAGAGCAAGTAAGTCTCAGTTCATCAGAGAAAGTCGTTGTAACTAGTGTTGCTTTATTTATGGAAATATTTTTGAAGTGAAACTTTTTATGGGACACTACAGAGGTTTTGGTTACGAGGTAATCTCGTAAAAGCTAACAAGTTTTGTGAAGCTCTAATTATCATTTGTACTTAAACTTAGTGAGATAAACGCAGCGCTGTTCTCCCCTTCTGTCATCACTCGACTCGATTTAAAATCAAACGAAAAACGCGGGTTCGATACCCCCATGGGCGGCCAGAACTTTTCTTAGGTATTAAAAAGGAAGGATACGTAATATGCATTCAAATTTCTTAGAAAGAATATTTACTTTTGTTTGTCTTTTATTGTAAATAGTTTTTTATAGTCTATCCGAAAAATTATTGTTTTTATTTTGGAAATAATTTTTGTTTTAATTTTTTTAAATTATAGTTTTTTATGTTGTTGATATTTATGAATTCTCTTTGTACACTCATTGGCGGTTATTGCGTCATAAAACATAAAAAGTTTCACTTCTGACGCTGTTAGTTTTCGACTGACGCATAAATCTTTTTATACACTATAGTACACTTGTTTTGGACTAAAAAATAATTTTTTTGCAAATACATATTTATAAATATAAAAAAATTAAAATGTCAGAATTTTGATTAAAGAACTGTTTTAAGAAAAACAATGTCTGATGAGCGCCTTCATATTGTTATTTCAAAGTATTCTTTTTGGATTCGTTGTTTTTTGATGATAAATAAATTATCTGGAAATATTTTGCTTCCTTCACTTCCTAGACAAATCTTGTATTTCTCTATTAAAATTTTTTAAGATTATACCTATAGCATACAGAAAGACAGTATGTTAGTTAAATTGAATCTCCAATTTTTTCTTAATCTTTTTGTCTACAACTATTAATAGATGGTATACTCATATTGTTTGTCTTTAAACTGAAATATTTAAATACTTTTAATGCTTATTACACATTGAACATAATTTTTATATTTCAAATGCAGTTATAATGGAGACGGCGATAAATCAACCCGAATTATCTACATCAGAGAGGCCCTCAAGTTCTGGTTCTGCAAGTGGTTGTGATTCTTTTGATTTTAAATCTTTATGCTTTTATTGCGGCAATATTTGTGATTCCCGTCGCAATCGATATCTAATGAGGGTAGTACAGAAGGAAAGATTAGGTGATTGGAAATTGCATCTGCAAAGCATCAAAAAAATGTTACCAGTTTTTCATGCAGCTGGACACTTGTCGTATGCAAAAAGTGCACAGTTGTACCTAGAGGATATGGTCAAATTAGAAACTGATCTTGTTGATGATGAAGCATATGACTTATTTGCAAAAGGTTATTTTAGAGTTCGAAGGTCGGATAAAACTTGGGCAAGGATATGGACCGACATGACGATTAAACAAACGTTAAATAGATACTTTGGAACTGATTTGAAGCACGGAAGAGGAGTCACGTCTGGGGTAGTCGCTCGCTATTTACTAACCATGCATACAATATTCAGTGTCATGTCATCAGTAGAAGAGTATTTTAACATAAGCACTTCGTCAAGTGGGCAACATAAAGATCTCAGCTCTTCAAGACAAAAACGAGATGAGGAAGACGTATTATTAGCCCTATGGATAAAAATATCTAAGCTTTAATATTTGTAATATCATATCTTCTTCTTTTTTCTATTAACATATATTAAGTCAATCACTAAGAATGTCACTTCTTGGTCTAACCAAAATAATTATTAAACATCAGATAGGGATCGAATGAAATGTAACTTCTGTCATTCTGACGATGATATTTTATATCGAAACAATTGTCAATTTTCTTAGAGTTTTTAATATATTGTGGAATTATCTAGAATCACTAAATTTAATCTAAAACAGTAAAATTTAATAAAGTTTGCACGTGGACAATTTTACGTTGTCAAAAACCACCTTAAATCAAAAATTTTTATGTCATTCCACTATAATATTGCAAGGTAGTACCTCTTTAGAATTTATAGTAGATATTTTATGGTTGTATTTGTATAGGTTTCTTGTGGCTGCACAACCAACTGTAGCAACAGTCGCTGCAAATGTTAGAAATATGGCATCTCATGTTCAAGATATTGTAAAAATTGCAGCGGTATTAGCTGTACAAATATCCAACAAGTGAGAATAGATTCTTTCGACGATAATGACGTCGACAGCTACGTTGAGCCAGATTTTCAAGAAAATCAAGAGGACACAGAGTGATTGTAAATAGCGAAAAAATTTCAAACATTTATAATTAAAAATACCACTGGAACTTATCCACAGAACAAAAGCGATTTACAATTAAATAGATAAAATGCATCACATTTATCCTTAAATGGTACTTAACCTTCACATAATGTGTCAAATGTTTATTGTGATGAGTTTAACTTATATTCAAAAAATTATTCTTTATATTTTTATGTTATGTAAATCAGCACATTTCACTGAAACACGTTATTACGATTGTGGTATATTAACAAATATCTTTGTATATATAAATATTTAACTCTTTATTGAACAAAGACCAAAAAAGTGGTTTATCATAAAAATTCTTCTAAAATATAGGAAATATTGTCATGTTAAAAGAAATAACAATTAAAAACAATTGTACACATGATGTACTATTACTTTATTTAATTTTGCATTACTATCAAATACTTGTAGTAGATACTCGTATTTATTATCAATTATTACAATTACTCGTATTCTTTCTACTCATTATACACTTCATAATATAATACATGTCGAAAATATGAATATTAACCAACTCCTGATATTATGTCTGTATTACTTTTTCATGCACACTCCCAACACCGCTAATCACATCATTTCTGCAAGGCATATGTCAAGGCTGGAAGCGTAACCACCAGCGATCGATTAGAGGGTTGAAAATTGTTAGAAACTTTAATAACATTTAACGACATTTCTCTTATTGATAGAAGAAAATTGATTTAACGTTTCAGAAGCAGAATTTTTTTCTCTACAACTTTTATCTAAAACTTTTCATCAGAATTCTTTTAATTCTCAATATATTAAGATTTTTATTATTTTATAATTATTTTCAACCCCTTCCCAAGGGTGAATCTTAAAAATTTGTTCAGATCTGAATTTCTGAGATAAGAAGCTATAGTCATTCATACATCACATCGCCTCAGCAAAAATCAGTTCACTTTCGTTGTTTTTAATTGGACTAATTGTTGAGTTTGATTGATACTCTAATAATCGTGATAATTTTAAAACATTTACACAATTTTATAAAGCAACTAAACAACTATGTAAGTGAATAAATAAATAAACCCTAAGGTATCCGAGAGGTGTGAATACACCTGTTTCGGCAAAACACAATTAAAAATACAAGTCAAAACATATACACTAAATTTAACATTACTGCATCTTATTGAACAGTTTTGAATAAAATAAAATTAGGACCAAAGTAAATATATGTATATATGGACAATAGATTTAAGCGAACGCAGAAATTTGAGTAAACATAACTTCCATATTTTCAAAGTCGGCAAAGCAATATGTGTTTACCCCACCATAACAATATGACAGAAATTTCTTGTCTGTTCCAAGAAAAATTGTTTCAATTTTTTTTTGAAAACAATAACACTACTCGTATTCTTGATACTATCCGGAATACATTATAGCTTTTCGGAGCTAGACATGAAAAAGATCGTTGACAGAAGGACTTTATCATTCTCGGAGCAATGTAGTGGTTTTTGTTTCTAGTTACATATCTATGTGCAGGTAAGTTTCTTACATCTTTTATTGTGTGGTATTTTATAGATGCACATAGAAAGTACAACTGTTTCGGTTCAAATATGTTGCTTTCCTTATATAGGCGAGTGGGACACCCCCAAAAAGTCGCTTAGAAATAGCAGTATGTGACCACGCAGTACTAATCGCTAAGACCACTTTTACTCTATGTTTTCGGGGTCGCTGAATACGAATATGAAATTATTTTTACGATAAAATTGGAGGAACATGGAAAAAAACGGCAATTTCGGGTAAAATTGAGACAATTGAATTTGGCGTTTTTCTGTGTTCATCTCGCTATATCTTCCACATTTATCAATGTATCATTATGAAATTTTTTATGACTATTGCGTATCTAAAGATCTAAACAATAAGCCTACTCCGAAAATTCTGCGACAATTAATACTTGAACAGTAAATTTACAATTGTTTACTTTTACGTGTTCCGAGTTTTGTCGTACAAATGCAAAAGTTGTGTTACGAAGTTTCGAATTTCTAAAAACTAATTATCCAGTATTAAAATGCGATACCTAAAGAAGTTTTTGGGAAAGTTTCAGATCTAAATGTTGAAAAGAAAAAAAGATATGCTATTTCAAAGTCGAGCGTAGCGTGCGGCTGCACGGCGCGCTATAGCACATAGATGCTGATACTCGCTTAATATTTCATGTACAACGTATTCAACGCAGAATGAGCGAAAACCAGTTAACAATTGCCGAATCTCCCGATACAGACGTTTTTTTATTACTACTATTTCATTTTGCAAGTTTCGAAAATAGACCTCAGCTATGGTTTTTCACGGGAAACATATCCGTACGCACTAATTTCAGAAGGTATATACCTTCATAGTTTAGCACAAAAATTAGGAAAAAATATCTGTTCGTCGTTGTTAGCTGCACACGCTCTAACATGCTGTGATACTAATTCATCGTTATTTTACATAGGCAAGTTCAAGGTGAATGCAGCACTACGACTTATGTCAGACGAAGAATTGACTAATTTAGCTACAATAACCGACTTAGACATACATGTTGCTCAAGAAGTCGTCAGTACATTCACATCTTATTTGTACGATCCAAAGAAAAAGTGAAAAGGTACACGTAACGATATAAATTCATTAAGATATCATTTAACTATCAAAAAGAACTCTGAAATCGCAAGACTTCCTCCATCTGAACCCGCGGTGCATAAACACATTTTAAGAGCTCTTTGGCAAATCAATGAGTGGAAACAAGCAATCGAACCTCTAATCATTTCCAAAGATGTGACAAAGTTTGGCTGGGTGGTAGAAACAGGTAGATTGAGCTTCGATTATTACGATGGACCCACTGCTATGGAAATACTACAACAGTACTTTTATTCGTGCACTGGCAAAAATGCTTGCGAAACTGACGTTTGCCCTTGTAGACAATCTAATTTGAAATGCTGTGATGTTTGTAGTTGTAATGATACATGTGTAAATAAAGAAGTGATTGTAAATACAGATGAAATAAATGAAGATTTTCAAGATATTTTAATGGTTTTTATTTTAATTGATATATTAAAACCGTATTTCGGACGCATGTAAAGTTCCGACTCGGTTAGTCGCTGCTCGTGCTATAGCGCGCCGAGCAGCCGCACGCTACGCTCGACTTTTAAATGGCATATCTTTTTTTCTTTTCAATATTTAGATCTGAAACTTTCCCAAAAACTTCTTTAGGTATTGCATTTTAATACTGGATAATTAGTTTTTAGAAATTCCAAACTTCGAACACAACTTTTGCATTTGTACGACAAAACTCGGAACACGTAAAAGTAAACAATTGTAAATTTACTGTTCAAGTATTAATAGTCGCAGAATTTTCGGAGTAGGCTTGTTGTTTAGATCTTTAGATACGCAATAATCATAAAAAATTGCATAATGATACATTGATAAATGTGGAAGATAAATGAACACAGAAAAACGCCAAATTCAATTGTCTCAATTTTACCCGAAATTGCCGTTTTTTTTCCATGTTCCCCCAATTTTATCGTAAAAATAATTTCATATTCGTATTCAGCGACCCCGAAAACATAAAGTAGAAGTGGTCTTAGCGATTAGTACTTCCGTGGTCACTGTAAGGTCAATTTGGGGGTGCGTCCCGCTCGTCTAATACAATCGATCTGATGAATAGGTATAGGGTATACACATTGTAATCTTTAGAAATCTTTTTTGAATGATTTCTAACGGAAAAATGTGAGTTTTCAGGGCATTTCCCCAAGCCAGTATACCATAACGGAGGTGACTTTCCACTAGTGCGAAATACATCGTTCGAAGATATCTAGCAGAGATGAATTTTCTGAGGTATTTAAATTTGTAAAGGACGAATTGTAGTTTTTTATAATAAATTTAATATGATAATCCCACTTTAAATTTGTATCTATGGTAATACCTAAATATTTCACATGTGTTACAGGTTTGATGCTAAAATTTTGTCCGTTTTGTGATATTTCAAGAGGTTTGAATAGTTCTATGCTTAAATTGGAGCTAAACAGTGGTAGGTAATATGTTTTTTTTTGAAATTTATGGTAAGTAGTTTATTATCAAACCAGGTATTTATTAGTTTTAGGTCAGTTTCTGCTTTTAATTTCAGCTCATACCAGTTATCTGCTTCATAAGTAATAGCAGTGTCATCAGCGAACCCAGTTATATGTCCTGCACTGAGCAATGAAATTTGTCCCTTAATACCTATGACCCTCGAGAGGTTTGAACTTTATTATTTGTATGTTTCTTTTAAATATATTATTCTAATTATGTATTAGTTTTAATGTACGAACTATAAATATACTAGATTGATATTAGACTTCTAGGACACTTACTTTTGTTATTGTAACCTAATTTCCAAATCTCTTATGAACTGGTTACTCAGGTATTTTATTTCCTTTTCAGATGTGTCAACTTGAGAGAGCGCTTTTCCTGACAAACGCCCCACCTTTGTTTTTCTTTATGATATGATAATTTAGAAATAGTTAGTTAATTTACTATTTACATATTTTTATTTTGCTTTTATTATATCTTGTTTTTTTTTAGATTTTGATCGGTTTAATTATTTTACACCTCACAGTTATATGTTTTTATTAAAAAGTTAAGAGTTTCAAATAGAAACATTTATGTAAAAATACAAAGAGACACATCAAAAAGCAAACATTCATAATGTAAAAGTTAAAAACAATTAAACTGAAATTATTAGACTTCATTTAATAAAATGCATTTTTCTTCTACTTTTGAACTGAAGCAAAAATACCTATCTTTTTCGTCCTTTAATTATCATGGGGCGAAAATACCAACTCCCGGTTCGAAAGAAATGTTTAAATTAACATGATAGAAACAGATATTCATTGATTTGTGCCAGGGATCGGAGAGCGATGTTTGAAACATCTCGGATATGTTTAATATAAATAATATAATTCTCATCAAAAACTAATTATTTTTATAGAAAAAATCCTTTCATTTAAAATAAATAACAACTTATTATGGATACTAAAATAATTGTCAATTTTTTAGAATTTTCAATAACTTGTATTATATTGTGGAATTAACTAGAGACCTTGAGTTTCATTTAAAAACACTAATATGAGCATATTCCACGAAGTAAGGGTCGAGACAGTCAATTTCATTAAAGTATATTTTCTTAATGATTTGTTATATACCTGTATTAGTTATCCATTTTTATATTTAGCAACATTCCTTTTCCTATGTAAGATGTTCCCGATGGTAATGTATTTAAAATATTTATATTTTCACTCACAACAATCGTTAGTGTTTAAGAACTTAAACAACATTTATGTCACAAAACTACACCATCTAATTCAAATAATCAAAATATTCCTGTATATAATTATAATCAGGTGTATTTACTAGCAGGTGTCAAATCACAAAGATGTTAAACCAACGGTAAACAGGTTAGCTAATTTTCGAAATCGGGTCGAAGGGCCGGTTATAAGTAGACTACGGCGCCGGGTGTTGTGTAGCGACAGCCCAGCTGAGGTTGACTAACACAATCTCCTTTACGAATTCTTTCTGGTTTTTGTTTTGTTTTGGTCGTGGTCCATCTGGTTAACATGGGCGCGCCGTTCGGAAAAAAGGAATTGAGTAGACTTAGAATTTATTGAAACACTTTTTTTAAATGTGTGTGTTTATTTTGTCAATGTGTCTGCTATAGTTGGATATTAAAATTAAACGATTTATAATATATATGTTACTGTGAAATATAGACATCTGGCGAATGTCGATATACTCTGGAGAGTGTCAACATTCATCAAGTCGCTAGTTGTGTCCGAAATATTAGCCAAATATCATTAATTCTCACTTGCACTAGTGATTGTCGACATTCAGCATGCAATTGCGGTGTTGAAAAATATATTTCTGTTAAAACAAAACAAAAAATCTTATCGTTTTATTGTTAAAACATATGACATACATCAAAACAATAAGAGGTTGGATTAATTTAAAAAACAACAACCATTATATTTCTTTTAAAACTAACAATTATTTATTAAGCACGAGAGGACAAACAGTAAACGTCGATTTATGTTCGAATAAGCCGAAAACGAGGTCGTTGACACATTTGTCTAATTACTTTCTCACAGTTGCATTTATAGTATCAAGGTAACAAGCCGAGCACGCATCTGTTATTTATTCCCCTAACTCGCCACGTAGCTGTCCCGTCCCGTTCTAAGGTAAATCATGAAAAAGTCAGAGCCACTGTACTTCAATATTCTGTCTAGATTGCCAGAGTTGCTAAAAGATGAGGGTGGTAGATACGGATGCCTTTTATTCCTTCATGCCTGCTGGCGAGAAATTTAGGAGCATTTTTTAGACAAAAATGATGATTTTATGCACTTAAAAACATTGAGTCTTTTGTTTTATCAATTCCAATTAGCAAGAAAGCCTTTAAATGGTCTCAAAGACGAGCAGCTTTTAAAACTTTATTTGGGAATTATTTAACCTTCGTTTTCGACTTATTTGTTATTAAAAGAAGTTAGTATTGACTATGATTTTTTTAAATATCGCAAGTGAGTATTTCAGTCGTAGTTAACCTTCCATGTAAAGAAACAACTTTTTTTTCAATTTTGAGGTTTCTTCTTTTTTATCGTGTCTGATATCGCCCTTCCAGGATTGCTATCCCGAAATTTAGCCATCCTAATCTGAAAGTCCCGAGTGGGGTTGCTAGTCCACCATCGAGAGTCTCCCCAAATGGCGGATAGGGGAACGCTTCCCAGCTAAGATATGGATAGTACCAGGGAAATGAAATACGCGAAGCGGATCAAAACTACCATGAGGAAGGGCAGCAGCGATCATCATTACCAGCCCATAGCATAAAGGAAATGATCCTTGAATTGCTTCGGAAACTGGAATTCCACACGCGAAACTAAAAACAGTTGGAATGATGTGGAAAGCAAAAGAGAAACTACCACATTATTTCCATGTCCACAGGACATCCTTTTGTCCAAAACTCTTTTATCATGTCAGGAAACATTAACAGTGCGGCCGTCAGTCCCGGATGGATGTTAGATCATCAGTGGGTGCTAAGAATCCCCCGGCTTGACATGATGAAGATTAACAAACGAATAGGTACGTGGAACACAAGATCGCTTTTTGCAGCCGGCAAGCTTGATAACGATATAAAGGAAATGCGGCGACTTAATATTGACATTCTTGGAATCAGCGAGAGTAAATGGCCAGACAGTGGAATATGCTTAAAACAGGGAATTACTTTTTACTACTCTGAAAATAACAACCAAAACCATCGGAACGATGTGGGATTCATGTTAACTGAACAGAAATCTATACGCCATGTTGTTGCTTACTCCTTCTGCAGATTTACGCCAAGCTAGTCAACCTTAACTTTATTTAGGTATACGGACCAACAGCTGACAAACCTGATACAGACACCAAAAGGTTCTATGAAGAAGTACAGGTCCTAAGTAAATGGAGTCGTAGGTGCATTCGGACTACGTGAGAGAAACAATAGAGGTGAATTACTAATTCAGTTATGTAAACAAGATAATCTGTTAATAAAGAACACATATTACAAGTTACCTCCTAGACGCGATCCCCACAAAACAGTCACAATCGTATAATAAGAAATCAGATTGATTCTTTCTGATTAATTGCAGATACCAAAACGCGAGTGGCTGTCTATCCGGGGGCTGATATTGGCTCTGACCATAATCCCATAATAGCCAACTTTAAAATTAATCTCCAACTTATCTCACGAAGAAAGGTAGGTACATATAAAATATTATGATTTTCATAAGCTTAATCAGTCCAAGAATAAGGAAAATATGAGTTTGGAACTAAAGTGAATACGCAACGAAAAAGATCCTACAAACAAAGATGAACCAAATGACATATGGAATGACATCAAGGAAAATGTCCAAAAAGCTTGCGAGATGGTTCTGGGCCAATAAGAACGAGTCTGGAGGACAGAGGAGATTCTGGATAAAATGGAAGAACGAATGTTTGCAAAAATCCATCATCAATCTGAAAGATACTTCGAACGAAATCGAAAAGTAAAACAGGAATGTAAAAAAGCTCGGAGTGTGAGGAAGCTGAGAGACTGCATGACTCGTTAAACTTTTATATGAAAGTATAACATGTTATTGGCTCTCTCAGATAAGCACAAATTTCATCTCTTAGGAAAGAAAATGAAAGACTAATTTCGGATCCAGATGATCTCTGCAATGAATGGAAGCAACACGTGGAAACACTTTTTAAAGACCGACGCTATTCAAGATGCACGAACGTCGCAGAAGAGCTAACTGGATTTAAAATTTTAGACACGGAAGTACAACTAGCTATTGAAAGCATGAAAAATCGGAAAAGTCCAGGATATGACAACGTACATGTTGAAGTATTGAAAATATTCGATACAAAGTATCTAACATACCTACATATACGAGTCAGGTAAAATTCCATCGCACTGGTTAAAGTCTAAAAAAGTACCCCTACTGTGGTGACTACAGACTCATAACCCTTATGAGTCATGCGCTTAAGGTCCTTCGAATTACTCACACCCGAATATATGCAAAATGCGAAGTAATAAGCGGGGAAACCCCAATTTGATTTTATCAAGGGTCTGGGTACAAGAGAGGCTTTTTTCCATGAAACTGTTCATACAGAAGTGCTACGATGAACGTGGACACGTATTTATATGTTTTATCAATTATCAGAAATCTTTTGATAATATTAAGCGCAATCTTTTTCTGGAGGGGTTACATGTTACTGGCATAGATTCTAAAGACATCTCAATCATTCATGAACTATACAGTGAACAGACTGCAGAGGCGAAAATTAACAATGAACTAACTACAGAGACATTCAATATATCTAAAGGAGTCCGTCAAGGATGTATCTTATCGCTAATCTTATCCAACATATATGTCTCGCCGATGGACAACCTACTCGTTATTACCGGCCTAGACGGTTCTAATAATACACCTACGGCACTTTTCTGACCTTTTAATCAAAAATATATCAGACCAATATCGAAAAAAAGCTCTTAATTTTTTCACAATTAATATTCTGACAACTAGGGGAGGTCGGGTACAATTGTAACGCGGTACGAATGTAACAACAGATAGAAAAACGTCTAGTGTAATTTTTTAAATTTGGCAACATGGCCAACAAATAGGTTGTAGTGTGAAGTAGTTTGCATGTTGATTAGAGCGGTCCATGTAATACGAGTCAAAAGTTATGTTAAATAGGTTGTTTTGAAGACAGGTAAGTAAAATTTTAGTGTTTTGCCTTTTTAGGTATAACCTATACCATGTTTACATTTATCGCAAAGAATTTATAGTTGACGTTTAGAGCAAACATGACTTTAAAAAGTCCTAATGCTAATTTGAGGTTATGACTTGTCTTGTTCTGGTAACTAAGCCAAACATTTCAAAATGTCGTTCGGGTACAAATGTAACAACACTAGTCGGTACAATTGTAACGTGTTACATTTGTACCCCTTATGTTGAGTTTATGAATTCCATGTTTCAGGGAACAATGCCACGCCAAAGAATTAGAAAAACCAACAGAAGTCCTTCAAATGAACTAATGGAAAGGGCAGCTAATCTAATAATGGAGGGAAATCTTTCACAACGACAGGTAGCAAGAGATTTAGATATTTACCACGTAACACTTAACCGTTATATGAAAAAACGAAATAATGGTGAAATGCCAAAAATGGGTTACAATCCACACACGAGAATTTTATCAGAAGAACAAGAAGAAGCGTTTTTGAGATATATACGGATGTCTTCAGTTATATATTTTGGGCTAACACCAAAAGAAATTCGTAAATTGGTTAGTAGTTCAAATAAAAGCCTAAAAAACCAATGTTTATTAAATGGTCAGAAAATGGACAAGCTGGTAAGGACTGGTTTATAAATTTCATGCATACACCCTAATTTATCTATAAGAACTCCAGAGGCAACCAGCTATGCACGTACGATTAACTTTAACAAAGTAAATGTCGGCAAATTCTACGATAATCTCTCAAATCTTCTTGAAAAATATAAATTTGAGGCCGCTGACATTTACAACGTCGACGAAACTGGGGTCACCACCGTACAAAAGCCAAACAAAATCGTTGCCATAAAAGGCACAAAACAAGTAGGTGCAGTTACTTCTGGAGAACGGGGCACTTTGGTAACTGTTTGCACAGCTGTTAGTGCTGTCGGAAACACTGTCCCCCCTCTCTTCATCTTCCCTCGCAAAAAATTTCAAGCACATTTTATAAGCAATGGTCCCCCAGGATGTATCGGTGAGGCGAATGGCTCCGGCTGGATGAACGAAGATACGTTTTTAATTTTCATGAAACACTTCGTAAAGCATGTGAGACCCACACCTGAAAAAAAAGTTCTACTTTTGTTGGACAATCATGATTCCCACCTATATGTGCCAACTTTAGAGTTCTGTAGAGCTAATGGAGTTGTTTTATTGTCGTTCCCCCCACATACATCGCACAAGTTACAGCCGTTGGACCGTGGTGTCTACGGTCCTTTCAAACATTACGTCAATGGTGCAATGGACAATTGGATGAAATCGCATCCCGGTCAGACAATGACTATATACGATATCCCCGGTGTAGTTGCTGAGGCATTTCCAAAAGCAACAACACCCACAAATATTATGGGAGGATTCAGGGTGTCAGGAATTTGGCCCTTTAACAGGGATATTTTTGGAGACGACGAATTTTCGCCTTCATCTGTAACTGACAGGGATTTACTAGAAAATAACTTAGTAGAAACTACGGCTACAAGCAATGAAAATGACGGAAGTGTCGCAAATGTAGCTATACCAGGTCTCAGCAGAAGACCAGATAACCCAGAAGATCTGAATCCATCCTTTCGGGTTCTTGAACAAATTCGCCCTCTTCCAAAGGCAGCAGGTGGCATAAAAAAGCAAATTACGAAGAGAAGAAAGAAGCATAGTGCTATTTTAACAGATACGCCAGAAAAGCTGATTCTCGAAGAAGAACAGAGTAAGAGGAAACAGAAAGCAAACACCATAAAAAGAAATGTAGTGGAAAATGAAGATGAAGCAAAAACCAAAAAACTTAAAGGCACAAATAATAAAAGTTTATATAGGAAGTCTAAAAAGATCGATGGTAGACTAGGTTCCTCTCGTGTGACAGATGAAGAAACGGAAGATTCTGAAATGGAAGATTCTGAAACAGAAGATTCATTTTGCCTATACTGCTTTAAACCCTACACCGGGAAACCCAAAGCGACATGGATTCAGTGTAATAAGTGCAAACAATGGGCACACGAATCATGTGTTCATAAGCTACGATCCGACTTTTTCTATTGTTTGAACTGCGATGATGATGATGATGAGAGTGACTAGTGTTTATTTTTTATTTAATTTAAATGAAAATAATATTATCTTGTTTTATATTCTTTTTTTAATTAAGAATATGGCTTTAATGTGAAATGATTCCAATTGGTTTAGTTTTAGAATCATAATGTTTCACTAAATATGTATTCTTAATTTTTTTCACTAATAAATATTATTTTCAATAGTTTCAGACTTTGTTACATTTGACCCCCGTGCATGTTACAATTGTCACACCTGCGGGTACGATTGTAACATTCTGTCCCACCACATTATATATATTTTTTCTTGTTAATGAAGTGACCAACATCATTAATATTAATTATTTCTATAGCTATATCTTTGGCACACATGGAGGCATTTATGTTTCTTTTTAATTTTATAGACAGTAACAGAAAAAAAATCATAAGTAAAAATTGTTACAACTGTACCCGACCTCCCCTACTGTCATTTTTTCAATACTAATACCGACTACGATAATTTTTTCGGTTACATATACATATTAAAATCAAAGTAATAAAAGAAATGTGGGAAAACCAACCTCTTTGTCTAAAATCTCTAACACAAAGTATCTAAAAGTAAAATTATCGCAAGATAAGGATATGAAGAAAAGGTATTGTTTCCGACAATATATGTAGGAAATATTTTTCAGTTGGCTTTGGAAGAAAAGAATAGGGGAAGATCAACGGAATTCCAATTGACAATATTAGGTATGCGGATGACACCGCTACATTGGCGAATTCCCTCGAGGATTTTCAAAACACTGTAGACAGGGTTAACCAAATAGGTAAACGATTTGGACTACAGATCAATACCAACAAAACAAAAGTAATGGCAATATTAATGTAATAATTAGGATTGACGGACAGGATTTGGATCAGGTGTCGCGTTTTATGTATCTTGGTGGCACTCTTAATCAAAAATGGGACTGCGACGCAGAAGTGAAAATTCGGACTGAACATGGAAAAGCAACGTTTCTTAAACTAAAGATATTTCTCCTTACACGCACTCTTCCCTTGGCAGTTCCGCTCCGAGTAATAAAGTGCTACGTCTAGCCTATCTTGCTGTATGGACTAAAAACGTAGTCTCTAAAAATAAGGTCATTAAACGGCAAAGAGGCATTCGAAATGTGGACTGTACGAAGGCTACCGCGTATTCCATGGACAGCACACACAACCTACGAAAAAGTGTTGAGTGCATGCACAAATTTAAAGAATACAAGTGAATAGTTTTATAGAAAAAGTGTAGGCATCGAGAACCCCCTACCGAAACGTCTAGACATCGAGGATACCCTTACTGGAAAAATGTTGATTCTGCATATAAATATATGTTGTGTGGGGAAGTGCCCTCTAGTAACTATTTATTGAACTGCTGAGCGCGTGGAAGAGGTGCCATTTCGCACGCCTGAGCGTATTGAAAAGAGTCAATTCTATAATGGCTGTAGAAAAAAATCCTTATGAATTAAACTGAATACTGAAAAACAATTAAGAGAATTTTGTGTACGCCACTGCTAACTGTATATAATTCATGCTAACAAGACTGGATTGGACTCCCTCCGCACCACACGAGATCCGCAGTCTGGTTCTATTATCTTCAATCTTATCCCAACCTCGAACCCGTACCAGTAAACCAAGTACCTACCCACCTCCGAAGTGGGTACTTACTTGAATCTTGAAACGTTTACATAGGCGCAATTGAAAATATACCGAAGGTTCGACGTCAATTTGTATTTATCTAAATTCAATGAAAATTACAGTGGATGATAATTTGTAAAATATAATTGAAAGTACGATATAATCATTGTATGAGTAGTAAATATAAATATATACAGGGCGTCAATTTGAAAATGTACCACCCTCTATATTTCAGCCCCTATCGAAAATTCAAAAATATGCATAGCCTCAACACAAATAATTTTAAGGGGGACACTTTGTAGGCTGGTTTCAATTAAATTACATCAATTTTGATCTCTTTCTACTGGTAAATTTTCGTCATCAATTAGTGTTGATAAAACCTTGTATATTATTGGTATTTGCTTTGCTAACCCATTAGCACCCAGCGTCCTCCTTTGATGACACTATTTGCCTTTAAATGTTTATTAAGAATCTAGTTGATATATCGCTAGATGATAGTACAATTTAACAAATAATAAAGTCTGCTTTCATTGCTTTGTGATAGTCTATTATTCATAAATTGATCCAGTTTTTTTGTCAATTTGACACGTGCTATTATTACAAGTAATAAAGCTTTTCAAATATAAGGTAAGTTGTTCCTTGTTCATAATTATAGTGAAAAATACTTTGAGAAAACGCAATATTGGTTATTGGTAAAAAATATATTTGATTGTCAAAATTTTTCCGTAACCTTAGCATCCTCAAATTAGATGAGAACGCTGGGATTGCCTGAGATATAATGTTGGATACATTTTATTTAAAGCGGTATTGGAATATTATTCATTTATTTTGAAATTTTTAATATTACGTATTAGAAAATTTTGAAGAAATGGCCAAACGTTTTTAAAATCTTGGAGGAAGCTCATGAATATTTTTTTCCGAAGAAAGTGAGACGAATATAACTTTATTCTCTGAAGTTTATAAATTCACATACGAAGAAAGTTTTGAAGATGAAGATTTATCCTTACCGATTGTTTCAGATATTGAAGGGCCCATTGAAATTGATCAAAATAGAAGACAAGGAGAACAATGATGACACTAAAATTGCCGCTAGAGAACTAAAGCCCGAGTGAGCGGGTGAGAATCTACAGAGAAACAACAGAAAACAGACAAATTAGAGAAAAATAAAACTATTAGAGGAAAAAAATGGTACTGTACATCAAAATGACGTTTATCAAAATCGCAAAATAACACGAGCTGTTTTGGGTTCAAAAATAGAAATTATATTTTCTAATCATAAGGATGGTGAAATTATCTATCAAAAATATGTTCCTCCTTCCCCATCTTAATCAGAAAAGACGGGGCTCCAGATTTGAAGGAAAAAATGACCCATTAAGTGACTCTTAGTTCTTTATAATATCGCCACTGCAATTGTCGCTATTTTGATATGATGCTGTTATTTCGATATATCGGTCTTTTGAATGTCGCTATTTTGATATATCGCTCTTATAATTGTTGCTTTTTCGATATGTCCCTCTTATGAATGTCGCTGTTTTGATATATCGCTTTCCTAAGTATCATGGTTTTAATACGTCGCTCTTTAAATATGTCGCGTTTATAATGTCGTCGTTTAAAATATCGCTCTTTCAATCCGGAGCAGGAAAATTACTCCACCTAAGTAATATAAGTAAATATACGTTAATAAAATTCAATTATTTTTACATAATTGGGTTTCGTATTTTGACTCTTATTTTAATCCTGATATGATTCTGATCTAATGTAAACTTAATAACCTATACATAAATATACATGAAAATAAATAAAAGTCCAATGTTACAATGGATTCTTTACTTTAGTATGTAAGAAAATAGATTATTTACAGGAGAAAAAATAAGAGTGAAAAATCCAGAGGTTGGATAAAAAAACAGTCAGCTAATTATCAGGAAACATGTTGCTAGTTATGAGTAAATACTCAGCTAAATCTATACACTATGCTAGTTAAGAAAACATGCAGCTAGTTATGCAACATTAAAGTACAGAATAACGTTTCACTATTAAGAGCGGCCTCACGTTTTAGGAACCTGAAAACAGTTGGCACCCGTGATTTGCAACAAAATTTAGGTCATTTTGTACACAACAAATCTAAAGAACGCAGGGAAATTAAGTGTTGAAACACGATATAACTTGGACCTTTGTCTTGGGGATCAGGTATTTGGTTGAGTTTTATATTTTTATAAAAAAGATATAAGCGATTAAGTGCTGGTGTGATTTTGACAGTTTTGACGATTTGTAGTTACCAATCTGGACACCAAAACCTGATCCCCAAAAGGAAGCCTAGAGAATTCGATTTTGAAAATATGAAATCTCAAATCATTGTATTTTTTGAGATTTGTTGTGCGCAAATTTTTGCAAACGAACATATTTTTACTTTAGTTCAACCGCTCCACCGTCTTGATGTATGGCGCAGTATAGAACAATGACAGAAGACGACGGCCAATTCATAAACAAATAATATTATAACTTTCTCTATGGGTCAAATGCTGTTGTCATATGTTTTGTGTCCCAAATTTATAGTTTAGTGCACAACTCACCTTGATTTGTGGTTTAGTGTGTATTGTATTTGTAAGTGATTATAATTAAGTAATTTTCATGCTAAATAAGTAAATTTGTGCTTCGTAAATGCTATTTATATTTACTCCACAAGATTGTGTTTAGTGCTTCATGCTTCCTTGGAACAAAAATGCACTTTTTGCACCTATTACACAAATAACTACTTTTTAATGTTATTCTTATTTATTGTTGGTAAATACATCAAATTGATTAAATATATTATGTGAGAATGATTTTGAGTTCTTGTTCTTTGGAATAAATATATCATGTTTATACCTGATAATAGTAATTGTGATTCCGCTTAAGTTGAATTTTATTGTTGTGTTTTTCTAGACAAATTTTGTTCTTCATGAGGTCAATTATTTCGCTTATTGTATTTGTTTGTAAATTCAGTTTTGATGCAGAGTGGAGGCATTTTATTTCAAGTAGTGCATCATCACCTACAAGCCCTAAAATATTTTATCAATAAATATATGTCATTTAATATGCAAAAAGAATTTATAACACATGGTAACTATTTGTTATGTTAAATATATTTACCATCAGGAGAAGCACCTACAAAACCGTGTTGAACATCTACCCACAATCCTGAATCAACCACCACAACATTTTGTACTTGTTCAAAAATGCTCTTAGCCACTTTTTCCGTTCCATACTCCATTACCTCCGTCATACAATAAGTCGTTTTAAGAACAGTTTTAACTAGAGAATGACAAGGTGTATTTGTTTTTCTCTTAACAACCTGTCCTAAGATTTTATAAGAAATTAGGATGGTTATCCACTTTTTAGCTTGCTTTAGCCTATGCACCATAGGTAATAGTAATTGTTGAATAAAATTAATGAATGAAGTTGGTAACATTATATTTTAAAAATCTTTGAACCATAAATATTTTAAAACTTTGTCTAGTCAATAGTCGAAATTTTCTTGCAAATTGTTTGATTATATAAGCATCTCAAAAAATCAAAGAAAATAGGAAACCAAATTATTATTAAAGGATGACTTAGTAATAGTCATAGTTGTTGATATTAAAAAAAATTGTAAAACAAAGGACGACTAAAAAGTTAATTTTGTCTACTTGTTGAGTTATACAGATAGGTTTTCTTTTCTAAACACCATTTTTTTGTGTTGTTCTTGCCGAAAAACGTAAAAACAACTCAAAAAATCCAAAATTCCAACTTTTTTTTGGGTAAACCTATACTTTTCTCGCATATTAGATGAGTTGGATGGAAAAGTAATAATACCAATAATGTATTATAAAAAACAAAAAAAATATTCACACATATGTGTATCTGTCATGGAAAAAAGAGAATGAACCAACTATTTTTTTGTATAATGAAGGAAAAATGTTTCAGTTCCAATCTCCACAACACATATGATCAATCTTTGCAAACAAGGTACAAGCAAACTTGTACATGTTGATTGTATGTTTGATTTTGCACTGTATATATCAATCTCCCCACAATATATACATTATTATTTGTCATTACAGATCTTTCGCTTTAAATTTTTTATTAGTTGTTATAGTTGCTTTGTAAGTTTTTTAAACGTTTGCTATTTTAAATTAAAATTCCTCAGTGTACCTTACTTTCCTCTTTCTATTAAATATAAAGCATTGTATTACAAGTAAATATTTCTTTGTATAATAAATTTGGAAACTCTTTGTTTATATTATTTGTTTCTAAATAAAATTGAATATATTTACACATGTAGTTCAAAAAAGAGCCTCCATGTCAAATAAAATTTGAAAGCAACCAACAGAAACTCTGAATGGCCTATTTTAAATCATGTACATTTGCAACTTTTCCGCAGTTTAATTTTCTTAGCATGAAACAAACAAAAATTTATAATCATGAAAACAGTTTATTATGTTAATATAAATGGTACAAATTTTGAAAGGTAGAATGTTTTTAAAGTATGGATATTTTTCTTCCATTATTAATTTCTAGCAATTCCCACAATGCTGTCACTTGGTATCCATATTATCAAATAGCACATGTCCTTTCATGCAATATGTAATGCACCTTGTATCAGGTGATAATAGTTATATTTTTCAATTATCACTATTATATATTCATCAAAACGAATTATGCAATTCTTGTCTTTTGAGAGCGGTTTTAATTTTTCTTCATTCAGATACTTCAAAGGTCACTTCACTTCAATTAAGCATTTTTCGCTTTTCGCTAACAAACCCATATTATCATTAAAACAGGGTTTCAAGAGGATGTTGAAAGATGGTTTGATGATACTGGAACAAACCATCAGTATTATTTATCTCATATTTTCACATTAATCAAATAATCCAGTAACATAACCTCAAACATAGCTTTTAAAATTAAAAAATACGGATTGCAGGATAATTTACATGATCATAACTATAATTTTTGATATCGGGTCGATACGATTACGTACTTTTTAACAATTTATTCCTTTCAAAAACATTTATGAAACTCTTAAATAATCAAAAATCTACAGTCAAATGGAAACTATGTCAACAAACATTGTTTGGATCCGTGTAAATAATATTCTCTTATCTTTGCACAGGTGTGCTGTGGTTTGGATGCAACATAAAAAACAGAGATAAGGTTTCTGTGCTCACAACCAGTTGAAATATTCGAAATCACAACATTCGAACAGAGATGCGTTTCTTTGAACCTTCAAGAGTGGAAAGACAGAGAGAGATAATATGTTGAATAAGTAAAAGCCGATTCAGTACTACTATAAACATCTATCGTAAATATTTTGAACCAAATAATTACTAAATTAGTAACTAGTATTGTGTAGGTTTTTAGGTTTATATACCTGTGAGGAGGCCCCTCTTAAGATCATCGTCAAGATGAATATAGTCAATAGCCGGTTGGAAAGTCTGAAAATTATAAACTTATGTATACAAATTTACAGTTAAAGCCAAACCCGCACTTAGCTTTAATCAATCATGTAATAGTTTCAGGTGAATATAAGTTCAGAAATTTACATGATAGTAACGTAATAAAGCGATAAAACGTTTATAAATCAGTGGTAAACAATATGGTATCAGAAATAGGATATCTTAAAATTAGCTACCAAAGTTCTCCGGCATTTCTTAAACACGCGGCAACCATGCTAGGTGAATGTTTTTCGACTTGGCGGATATTATTGGATATTTTATCCTTTTAATAATGATAAAGGTACTTACAATCAGTTCCAATAATAGATTACACTATACTTATTAACTATTAGTAATTATAAGCGGTACAATCCCCATTTTATAGAGGAAAAACACTACATTTTGCAGAGCACTAGGAACAGACGTCACTTCTATGACATTGTCAATGAACAAGTAATTTTTTAGCGGGAAAATGAACTAGACCAGCAAGTGTTTAACGTTTGCACTCAAATATTATACCAGGGGCGGACCGACTATGGTACGAATTTAATAAGAAATTCGTACACCTATTCTCATTCTTATTATTGTAATTATTTATAAATCCATGTAATTAGGTTATTTGCCTGATTGGATCGTTTAACAATAAATAAATAAATATCACATAGCCCATCGGGTGAGGACGGTTCTTTACACGGTTCCTGAAAGACTTTTTGCAATTAATCGATTATATTATATCTAGATTGGCATTATGAACAAATATATGTAGAAAGTAAAAAAATAATTTGGACCTAAATGTGTTAAGGTAAAATGAATCAACTTTATTCCTAATAACATGTTATACTTGCGAATTTGAAACACCGTGTTTATGGCAGGGAGCATTGTGTAAATGTTAAATACCACGAAAATGCATAAATACCACAGATACTGCCTCCTCATGAATTAGAAATTATCCTTTATACCTGCGTCCTAACAGGGTCGGAGTAATCACGAACCAGGTAAAGCAAGGGTGCAGTCTATCAGTCTGTGACTTTTCATCGATGTGCATTGTACAAATAAAAATGGCAGTGTTTCGTCCATGGGAACACATTGTGTCGAATGAAATGGAAATAGAAAATGAAGTGATTGAAATTAGTGACAACAGTGATACTGAAGATGATGTTTCGGACAACAGGAAGGTTAGAATAAAATATTTGTCAAGTGACGCAAAAACGATAATAAAAAATGTTTAAACTGTAATAATTGAAAAAGGGTGTTCAACTTCTTTCACCGTGACAAGTGAATTAACAAAAGTCCCTGTATCTACGGTAAGGGACAATATAAACAAGGGAGACAGAAAGACAGAAACGAGAAATATAAATTTTTTCTAAAATCGATGAAACGGCGGGAACTGAAATAAAACAACAAATTTACTCTTTTTACAAAGAAAATAGGGTGCCATCAACGTCTATGATTTTGGAAAGACTGAAAGTTTCGGGAATTGAAGTAACCTATTCGGAACAATGGTTTCTGAAATATTTTAAAACCATAGGTGTTGAGTGTAAAACCCTCAACGGAAGGATGAGCATCATTGACAGTTGACGATTAAAAAAATTGCGTTGGGAGTACGTTACAGTAATAAGAAGATTTCGCCAAGAAGGTCGATACACAGTTTGGTTGGATGAAACATGGTACGATAGCCATGACGATATAAAGAGAGGATGGACTGATGGCACAAAAAGTTGTTGTCTAGAGGCCCCTCCGTCTAGGGGAATAAGAATAATAATTTTATATGCCTGTGGCAGCGATGGATGGGTGTCCAATGCGTTGCTGTTGTCCGCAAAAAATATCAAAAATTGTTCAGCTGACTATCACGATGACATGAATTCACCACTTTTTGAGAGACCCAAGAACAACTGCTGCCTAATTTGCCCGATAATTCTGTCAGTGTAATGGACAATGTGAGTTATCATTCAAAACAAACTAACAAGAAACCCACCACAAACACGAAAAAAGCAGAAATCCTACAATATATGGCTGAGAAATACCTAAATCAAAATGCACCAAAAAATATCTTCTAAGCATTATAAAAGACCTGAACATTCCTACAAAATATCGGATTGACACAATGGCACAAGCAAAAGGAGATACGGTACTGCGTCTTTCGCCCTACTACTGTGTATTAAATCCCATTGAACTTATCTGGAGTACTTTAAATTCGGCATATAAATACAGCTCCAAGGCTAAGTTCTGCTGTAGTAGATTTAATTAGAAGTGAGGTGGAAAATATAAACAATATTTTATGGAAAAATTGCATCGCACACGTAGTTGAAGTGGAAGATTCATATGTGTCTCCCAATTTATGATTAATTTGGACGAAGACAGCGATAATAGTGACCTGTTTGTGGATAGTGACGATGATTTATAACGCAAATATTTGTTATTATTGTAATGTTTTTGTTACTTATGTAAACAATAAACGGGTGGGATAAATTTTAAACACTCGGTATTGCTACTTACTAATTTATTTAAACACTAGCTCACTAACACTAATTTATATGTACTTAACTAGTCACTTAAATTTGATTTATATGCACACTAACTTATTAATTTATAACACTTTTATATTCACTTAATTACTGTTCATTTGTCAAGATCACTTTATCAACTCATAAACTAAACTCATCCGCTGATCGGTCCTGTATTTATATCAAAGCTTTCTTTACTAGAACATTCCGGATGGGACAAATGCCTTTCGCGATATTTCTTAAAATGCCTTTCGAGAACATGTTTAAAAAAGGACGGTCACAATAAATCCCAATAGACCTTCTCAGAATTCGGCGCGCTCGCCATTTTCTTAACTCCGTTAACATAAGGTTACAGGACCGTATTTAGTACCTGCTTCGGTGTGCGAGTTCGTAACATTACCCCCTCCTTAAATGAAAGTTCCTCCTGGAACTTCTGTGTAGCCGAGACTGGATGTTTGAATCGGCAACTGGCCCCATTTCTACACTTTCCAATCTTATGGAAATAGCAGGGCACCGTCTTCAACGGATACTGATAACGGGGGTTGTAGCTGCAAATTAATATATGGACACCGGTATCTTGGAAGATAACCTCTGGCATGTTCCTGATGACTCGCCAATCCAACTGGTTACTCGCTATCTTAGACATAGCCAGTTTCTTCACGCTGGATTCTAACACATGGTCTCGTAGGTTTCGAAGTGCTTCCCACACATCGCGGTAGGTAGATCGATCTTGGAATTCATTTTTAGTTACCACGTAGAAGACGTACCGCGAATTATGTTTCAGTTTCAGTGTCTTGCCAGGGGCTGGAATCTGGTCTTCAAGTTTTTCTAATTGCCCGAACTTCTTTCGAAAGACGGTTGCCAACCCTCGTGCGTTCTTGATACGGGCGGGGATGTTGTATGCCAGTGAATAATCTTCTGGGAGAGTGAACAAATCTTGTTGTTGTTCCGAAGTGACTCCATATCTAGCTTTCCCGGTACCTCCATACGCGCCCATAAATTCATCGAAGATGGGGTCAGACACATCTCGAATAAGGTTTACTCCTTCCTCTATGTCATGGTCTCCTTCGAATGGCGCTAGTCGGTTTCGGTGAACTACTTTTGGTTTTCCGTTGGGGATCTTGCTTATGCGATATAAAACATCATTGATCCTTTTCTTGATCAAGTATGGACCTTCCCAGGATTTTTGTAATTTTGGAGAAAATCCTTTTCTCCTCGCCGGGTTGTGTAACCATACTTTGTTGTAACCATACTTTGTCCCCTTCTTTAAAACCGCCCTCTGTGGCCTACGTGTCGTACCGACTTTTCATTCTGTCGCTGACAACTTGAAGATTTGTTCGAACTAGTTCATGAATATCGTCCAGCCTTCTTCTCAATTAGATCACGTAGACTTCGCCTGCTATATCTTCTCCAGGCCGACAGCCAAATTCCAGGTCACAAGGAAGCCTCATTTCACGTCCAAACAGGATTTTCGCAGGTGTCTCACCCGTGGACTCATTGACGGCAGATCGATAAGCCAATGCGAATAGGGAGAGATACTGGTCCCAATCTCTCTGATGGCTGGATACTACTTTGGACAGGTATTTTCCAATAGTCCTGTTCATTCTCTCGACCATTCCATCTGACTGTGGATGTAATGCTGTTGTTCTGGTCTTCTTCATTCCCAGCTTGTCGCAAATCTCCTGGAATAGATGGCTTTCGAAATTTCTTCCCTGGTCACTGTGGACTTCCATGGGCACTCCATATCGTCTGATGAATTCTTTCATCAATACATCCGCGACAGTTGTGGCCTCTTGGTTCGGGATAGCGTAAATTTCCACCCACTTTGTAAAATAATCCATTACAACCAGTATGTACTTGCTACCATTTTCTGTCGTCGGAAATGGTCCAGCGATATCTAAAGCAATCCTTTCGAAAGGGCTTCCAACATTGTACTGTTTCATGGGTGCCTTTCTCTTGCGATGTGGTCCATTACTCGTAGCACAAGTCGTACATTTCTTACACCAGTCCTTCACATCGTCGGAGCTGTTCATCCAATAAAACCTTTCACGAACTCGCTGAAGGGTTTTCTTCACTCCCAGATGACCTCCCGATGGACTGTCGTGTAACTTCTTCAGCACCTCAGCTACTCTTGTTCTCGGGATAACTAGCTGTCTCCTCATCTCAGAACCATCATCGTTTTCAAGGACTCTTTTCAACAGCCCTTCTTCCAGGACAAGGGAGTCCCACTGAGCCCAATACGCCTTGAGTTTCGGTGAAAATCTTGACACTTCTTGCCAGGTAGGTCGCCGGTTTTCTTTCTTCCATTGCCGAATAATCTTCAGGTGAGGATCCTTCTCCTGATCTTCTCTGATCCTGGTGGGTGACCATTCCTCGTTGACTACAGTAGTTCTTGAAACTGCAGCTTCCCTAGATTCCGCCTTGTTGCAGTGGGAGCAGTCTGTTGGGCACGGCCGTCTAGACAGGGAGTCGGCATTTCGGTGACTCACACCAGCTCGATGTTCGATGTTGAAATCGTATTCTTGAAGTCGTTCAATCCATCTAGCGATCTGGCCCTCGGAATTCTTGAACTGCATCAACCACTTAAGTGCTGCATGATCAGTCCGGATTAAAAACTTCCTACCATAGAGATACTGGTAAAAGTGTTCCACGGACTTCACTACTGCCAAAAGTTCTCTTCTTGTGACGCAGTAGTTTCGTTCTGGTTTGGAGAGGACTTTACTGAAATATCCCAGCACTCTTTCTTGCCCTCCTTGGATCTGTGAGAGCACTCCACCAATTCCTACGTTGCTTGCGTCAGTGTCAAGAATAAAGTCTCCCTCTGGTAATGGATATCCTAATATCGGCGCCGAGGTTAAATGCCTCTTCAAAGTTTCAAAAGCCGTTTGACAGTCTTCGTCCCATTGGAAAGCTCTTGCTTCTTCTGTAAGTCGCGTTAGAGGCTTGGCAATATCCCCAAAGTTCCTGATAAATCTTCTGTAATACGTGCAAAGTCCAAGGAAACTCCTAATTTGAAGTTTGTCGGTTGGTTGCGGCCATTGCTGAATGGAAGCAACTTTCTCTGGATCCACCGCCACTCCTTCATTGCTCACTATATGACCTAGATAGTTGACTCGGTTTTGGAACAGCTGTCATTTCTTCGGGTTTAACATGAGATGGGCAGCTTGGAGTCGTTTGAATACGTCTTCCAAATTTTTCAGATGTTCGTCAAATGTCTTCCCCAGTACTACGATGTCGTCCAAATAGACCAGGCATGTCTTCCAAGACAAGTCTTTCAAATGTCGCAGGTGCATTACAGAGCCCGAATGGCATGACGTTGAATTGCCATAATCCAGATCCGGTGGTAAAAGCAGTCTTCTCTTTATCTTCTGGGTCCATTTCTACTTGCCAATAACCAGACTTCAGGTCCAAGGTGGAAAACAGTTTGCTGCCGGCCAAAGTATCTAGCGTATCGTCAATTCGAGGCAGAGGATAGCTGTCCTTCTTCGTCACGTTGTTAAGCTGGCGATAATCCACGCAGAATCTCGTAGTTCCATCCTTTTTCTTGACGAGCACTACTGGAGACACCCATTGACTAGTAGATGGTTCTATTACTTTTTCTTCTGCCATCTCTTGAATTATTTTTTCAGCTTCCTCTCTCTTCGCTCGTGGAGTCTTCGAGCTGATTGTCTAATTGGCTTAGCATTACCAGTATCGATTTTGTGTTTGACTGCTGATGTTCTGCCAGTCTTTCCTCCTTTTGCTACGAATAAGTCTCGATACTGCAAGAGAAATTCTCTCATTCTCTTTTTTTCAGCTCGATCCAAAGATTGACCAGCTACTGATAACAGTTGTTCGAATCTGGCATTAGAATTGTCAGTGGTCGTTATTTGACGAACTATTGACGTCACTGGTACGCAGGATCCAATCTTGGTTTCCTTCTTGATTGTAATTGGGTAATCGTTCACGTTTATCACACGTACTGGGATTTCTTTCGCCGACGTGACCAATCCTTTTCCAATTAGTACTCCTTTGCTAACTTCTTCGTCGTGGTTCCTTGGCTCCATCATAACCGGTGTACCTTCCTCCATGATTCCCTGTAGCCGTGCTACTATCATGGCTTCGCTTCGTGCAGGTAGAACGGTTTCTTCCTGTACAGCTGCCAACACCGCGCTGCCTTCATATGGATGCAGTATTACCTCCTCGGAACCCACTTTAATGGTTCTGTTTCTGAAGTCTAATTGGAAACCATGTACATTCATTACGTCCATTCCCAGAATCACGTCTTCTTCAATGTCAGCTACGATTACCGTATGCGTGAACTTTTCTGCGCCAATTCCCAATTGGATTTGTGTTTCCCCGTGAACGTTGGCACTATCGCCTGTGGCGGTCCGCAGTCTCGTTGGTAGAAGCTTCTTCTTGGGGGTTATTATCTCTGGTCGAATAATTGTTCTAGTTGCTCCAGTGTCAACCAACAGAGCATATTTCTTGCCATTTACTTCGCCATCCACATATACACTGTCGTTGCGACATCTGAGAGAAGCTATCAGTATGAGAGGGTCTTTGGATTGATCATGGGTCGGTGCTGCCCCCTCGTAGCCGACCCGTTCTAGTTTTCCTGTGACTGGGGTTCTTGGTTTGCAGGAGTCTTGGGGCGCTTACACGAACTACGTACATGCCCTAGCTCGCCACAATTCCAGCATCTGATCTTTCTTGGCTTCTTGTCCATCATACTTTTTATTAAACTGACGAACTGGTCAAATCTGTCTTCGTCACCTTCTTCTTGGATGGTCCTGATTTTGTTATATCCTGAAGCCTTCGTTGCTGCTTCATATTCAAGAGCAGCTGTCAATGCGTCAACTAATGTTTTGGGATAGGCTAAACGAAGCGTCCTCTGCATATCGGGGTCACGTAAGCCATCAATAAAGGCCTGGATGCCCAGACATTCCATCATGTTCTCTGGTGCTGACGGATAAGCAAATCGAACGAGTCGGGCAATATCCACTTCATACTCTTGAAGGGCTTCATCGCGTTTCTGCCTTCGGTTCTTCAGTTGGGACTGGTACAAATGTTCTAGATGTTCGTGATCGTACCGCATGTCCAACCTCTTCTTCAGCAGCTCGAAATCATCCGTTTCTTCCAGAGGTATCGTCTGAAGTATATCTAAGGCATCTCCCCGAAGCGTGATAGTTAGGTTCACCGCTTTCTCCTTATCGGACCAATTATTCACTCTAGCGGCTGCTTCGAACTGTTTTACGTAATTGGTCCACGACATCTTTCCATCGAATGTTGGGGCCTCGACTCGGGTAAAACTGCATATATCATCTGTCTTGGGTTGTGTTTCTGGTTTGCAGATCTCTATCTGCTTTTCTTCTGCTGAAGTGTCTTGTGTTCTTAAATCGGCAATCTTTGTCTCTAACTTCCTAATTTTCTCGTCCATCTGATTTTCCATCGTTGCCATCTTATTCTCCATATCTGATTTTAGAGACGAAATTTTATTCTCGACTTCAGCAGCAATGTCATTTTTCAATGTTAAGATATCTGCAGAAATATCATTCTTCATAGCAGAAATCTTCTCGTCCATGGCAGAAAAATCGTTCTTTACATTAGTGGAAATCTTTTCTTCCATGGCAGAAATATCGTTCTTCATATTAGCAGAAATTGACGAGATTAAGGTGGAAGCCTCGTCATTGAATAAAAATGATTCTGGATCAAAGCCGTCATTTTCCAGTGCCACTTTAAGTCTTTCTACTAACTCACTTTTCTTACCGGACGTTTCCAACTCACGATCTTCCAATTCTGCCCTTAATTCCGTCACTTTGAGATCACATAGTCTCTTGGCCATTTTTACGTAGCAATTTATTTATATTCTCCCACTTCTGACACCAATGTAATGTTTTTGTTACTTATGTAAACAATAAACGGGTGGGATAAATTTTAAACACTCGGTATTGCTACTTACTAATTTATTTAAACACTAACTCACTAACACTAATTTATATGTACTTAACTAGTCACTTAAATTTAATTTATATGCACACTAACTTATTAATTTATAACACTTTTATATTCACTTAATTACTGTTTATTTGTCAAGATCACTTTATCAACTCATAAACTAAACTCATCCGCTGATCGGTCCTGTATTTATATCAAAGCTTTCTTTACTAAAACATTCCGGATGGGACAAATGCCTTTCGCGATATTTCTTAAAATGCCTTTCGAGAACATGTTTAAAAAAGGACGGTCACAATAAATCTCAATAGACCTTCTCAGAATTCGGCGCGCTCGCCATTTTCTTCACTCCGTTAACATAAGGTTACAGGACCGTACTTAGTATCTGCTTCGGTGTGCGAGTTCGTAACATTATTGTAACATATTATGTGTCTATATATATGTGTATATTGTATATATCATTTTCAAGAAGTCAGTTAAACAGTTTCTGATTGAGAAGTTTGTTTATGATGTAGATGACTTTTTACTTTACTGATTGTTCTTGTATACTGTCTCTTTTTTTGTGTATACGTAGATATATATTTATGTATAATATGTACTTTTGTTTTGTTGACATGTCCTGCATAAATCTAATGTTTTTGTATGTATGTTTCACTGAATGAATAAATGTATTATAAAAAAATATTACATCATATTATAATAATGAAATAATTTGGGAGGGGATTTTTCTTTTCCCCTAATATAGTTGTGTATAATTATAATGTAATAATTATATGAGTCGTTTTTGTTTGTAAACAATTGTTTTCTACTTTGCTCAAATTTTTAAAGACGCCCCTGCGTAGAGTCGGACTGTGTACTTGGTCTTGACTTACAACTATGCTATTTACGGTCCATAAATTGTTCCCCACTGGGTAAAGTTAACAACGGTCGAAGATAGTAAACACGGTATTTCAAATTCGCAACTATAACTGCCTCGTCGATTTCTATAGGTTTTTTTCCTGGAGGCTTCTTCGCAGTTTTCATAATTAAACCGTTTTCTCTGTGGTTTAAAAGGTAGTTTCTACAATTCCTGTCTTATAATAACCAAACTGTTATCCGGGAAGTACGGCAATACCTCTATTTAATACTATTATTAAGAGCCGGAAATTGAAATAAATTGTTTTATATTATTAAAAGGGACAGATATGGTTTATGAAGATTAACCTTGTTTTTATTGATTTCGCTCAGGTAAAATTGCTTTGAACGCTAAACGAATGGATTGTAAGCATAGTATATTTTATTAAAACATTATGCGGATTAAATAATTTTTAAGTGATTTAAAACGTCTATGAAAATGAAAAAATAAAACTACAACCCTCCTTAAAATCATTTTTCCCATCACACGATGACTAACACCATCGAAAATTAAATTATAACAATAAGCCCTACGTTCCTTAACGACTCCCATTGTATTTGAATTTATTACGTCAATTTAATGCACCCTCTGAAAATACTGCCGCTAACTTTTGAATAGAGACTGCGACTGAAGTCCTAATATAAGTAGATTCATTTTGTAATCGCGCATTCGGATGAGTCAAAATTGCTCTTGAAACGCGTGCGAAATCCGTTGGGATTTTTAGGGATTAGAAGACTACTAGATTATTGCAGGAAACGTTATTTATGATCTGTTATACTAAGCTTGGCAGTTGGGGGCGTGGGTAATACTGGTTAGCAAATTCTCAACTTTTTTATGTTGATTTAATGCAAGGTACATTTATTCTCAGTTCTCGACGTATTCTTGTAATATTCGTTGAAAGTACATCTCTATTAGAATCAGCCTTACGGAAAACTATTTTTAAAAACTTTATTTTCACAACATAATTAAAATATTACAATACTTGCTAATGAACCGACTAATTATTATTAAACAACGACTTTTACCAACTAACTAACTATAACGACTTAAACCAAACAACAACTTGAATAATAATGAATATGAATATATATATATATATATATAAGTAGGCGTAGCTGCACTTCAGCCAGACAGCCCGCCGGCTCTTATCAGCTCAGGATGTGGTCAGTGTCGTGCCGCTTATCAGTTCTTATCAGCTCTCGCCAGTGCCGTACCGGAAAAGTAACTTATGTTGAAATATTACTAAGAATTTCGTACCGGGTGGCTTGTAACATATAATATTTGCGTTAGGTCACGATCAATATACAGGATGGACACGTTCGATCGTTATACAGGATGTCATAAGAACACTTGCATCTCTGTTATTATTGGTCGGATTGCAGGTATTATGTAGATATTTTAGCTACATTTGTCCACGCTGAACACACGATATCAATTAGGATATTGCACTTCAGCCAGACAGCCCGCCGACTCTTATCAGCTCTTATCAGGATGTGGTCAGTGTCGTAAGAGGCCGCTTATCGGTTCTTATCAGCTCTCGCCAGTGCCGTACCGGAAAAGTAACTTATGTTGAAATATTACTAAGAATTTCGTACCGGGTGGCTTGTAACATATAATATTTGCGTTAGGTCACGATCAATATACAGGATGGACACGTTCGATCGTTATACAGGATGTCATAAGAACACTTGCATCTCTGTTATTATTGGTCGGATTGCAGGTATTATGTAGATATTTTAGCTACATTTGTCCACGCTGAACACACGATATCAATTAGGATATTTTGAATATTTTGTAAGCGGAGTGCATTAAAAAAAACACAGGCTATAAGATATTATATTACGTAAATATTTTAGCTACAGTTTCATGAATATTTTCACGCACTTTCGATAGATGTTTCGGAGCTTTAGCGAAGTATTCAATCGTAGACTCATTCACCATAAATTTTTCAAAAATACCAACCATGACTATATCTTCGAGAGTTTTGCACTCAAATTCATCTTTTCTATGAGTAACTTCTAGATTATGGGGTATGTGGTGTTGCGTAACTGCTAGGGTGGGGTCATAGATTATCTCATTGTGTTCTATCCAGAAATGTGGTGTAATTTTCACACCATTCGAATAGACCTTCGTACCCAGACATAGTTTGGTTGCTATTCCATATTTTGTAGCCACTTCGTGGAAAATTAAACTTCCCGCCAAACACACACCGCAATAGCCTGCTCGAATAAACTCCTGCTCGATACAACATTTAATGAGTTTGAGTTTGACGTACTCACGCACGGGATCCATGTCTGCTCACGTCAAGCGATAAATGATGAATGATGAACTGTCCAGACATGTTAACGCTTTTAAGCCAAACGATTTTGGGGCGTTCGACTCCTGTATTTTCTGATCGATGATAACCGCAAAAAAAAATTAACAGAAGAAGCTACATATTACACACACCTATTGCCGCAGTGCCGTAAGAACACGGTCATGGCCGTTAATCAGTTCTTATCAGCTCGAAGTCCAGTGCCGTACCGGGTGTACGGAATTGAAAAAACGGCGGCACGGTCATGGCCGACAAGGTGAGCGGTCGGATGAAGTCTTGCCGGATGTGTGGCATACTGAACAAGGTGATCGGACAGTGTGAACGATAAAGGATATTTTGTAGGTGATAAAAAACACAGGCTTTAAGATATTATATTACGTAATATTTTAGCTACAGTTACGTGAATATTTTCGCACATTTTAGATAGACAATATTACAGGAAACATTAATTTTTACGAAACATTCTTTATATATACAGAGCGAAGCAATAACAAATTAGATTCCAAAGCTGATAAGTTATGACATATCGTTGATAATTTTATTCATATGTAGTTACATGATGCGACTTTTCTTCAGATATTTGTTAGCGACATTTTAAATGTTTGCGTTATACTTGAAATTCCAGGAGTTGGACTTTAAACTGAACAATATTATAAAATACACCTCTTCCCACGGCCAACCCTGGAGGCAATAATCATATAGGTAAGAAAACCACATTACTTGACTTTCGGCGAAGCAGTTTCGGCGACCCCCACCCCTTCTCGCACGCGTTTCTGCGATAGCATAACTACGGGAAGTAAAAATTTTAACGCTCAGTATTCGAGAAGATATTGAGTTTAGCGAAATAATCGAAGAATTAAGGGCTAACATAATTGAATAAAAGAGGTTAACAACAGGTTGTAAGATCATTTGATGACCAACTGTTTCAGAGTAAAGATGCCTAATTGTACTTGGGGAAGAGCGTGCAACTGCAGCGACTGCAAACCAAGTTTTTGTTCTTTTTGCTGCAAAGAAGAAGTCTACGAGCTGGCAGAAGAGTACAACTGTGACCGGAAAGGAATTGAATACTACAAGTTCACAGCTTGGTGTAAAGAATGTTGGCTCAAGAGAAATAAGAACATCTAGTCCATTATTACTTTAACTTGTATAGTGTGTGCAGACGTGCTCATCATGATTTATTTTAAGATGAATCACAAAAAATGCAGACGTTTTGACCGGCTAGAGCTTTGGAGTTTGGAATCAAAGATGTCGATCCGGTAGTATAGATGAAAGATGCCATCTCCCAAATTGTACACAACTGAAGACTTGAAAACTATGTAGGGTTCACTTTCTGCTACAATGATTTCTCCCAGAGGGGTGGAAGAAAACCAAAGATGTTACTATGGACAACGTCTGGGAAATGATATACCAGTCCAACTCAACAGGCATGGAAACTTTTTAAAAATTACTTCAGTAAAAAGCTAATTGTACTTATGCTAACTTATGTAAATAATTTTATTAATAAATATTTTTCTGATTTGTATTATTTTGATCAATCACAACATTACAGCACAATAAACAATTACGAATAACTTTTTTTTTCTTATCCGGTGATACGTGCTTTCCTATGATTTTATGCGATAATTACCAACATCACCTGGCTGGTGATATCGTGAAAATTTCTCTACCCCATGTATATAATTTTTATTAAGATTTAGACCTCATGACGCAGCCCCAACATTACGAAAGCATCTTTACAAATAACTTTTTTTTTCTTATCTATTACGGCACGTGATTTTCATAGTTCCACCGACCTCACCTGGATCGTGGACTGGACCGTAAAATTATCACAATTTCTTATCTATGTTAATGAAAATTATAAATTGTTTAAAAAAAAGATTTTCAGAACAATAAATAATTTTAGCAAAACCCCACAACAATATTAAAGGAATCATTAACAGCACTTATCACCGCTGTGAGGTTATCTAACCACATTCTGGTAAAATGTTTCAAACACGAGTCCGAGATGTCGAGGCAACACGCTGAACAGTAGCGTATCGAAAATCATTTTTAAAAATTCACCAAGTACACCCAGTAGCAGAGGTTTGGTGGAAAAATTACAGTGATTGGACCCTGTACAGCTTTAGCATATTAACATATCAGATAGAATACAGAGTCCCACGAAGGGTATCTGTGGAAAACCGATAACGGTAAAAAAAAAAAAGACATTTTAGGTCAAGTAGTGACGGTGCGCTGTGGTCGAAGAACTAGCAAAAGTAACAAGAGTGTTTATGAAAAAAAAAGATTATTTTTTTATTACCATTTGTCTTTCAGTTGTTAGATAAAAATCTTTAGCGGGTTTTTGAAAGGTTGGTTTCATAACTAGGAAATGTGCCTGTTTGTCAGCAAAAACGCTGTCCAAGGGAGACCAAGCGAGGAGGTAGGCACTTTCGTCATATAATGACTACTTCTCCCTCAGGAAAAAAGGAATATTCGCGAATTTTTTTGGAGGGGATACACCAAAGAGGTGTCCTACCATACAACAAATTGGGAGACATTTTAAGGAGGAGGCACACAGATCCCAGGAGGTACCCTTCTTTACACACACAAAAGGAGGGGGCACACAGATCCCCAAAAGTTATTTAGGAGGTGCCCTTCTTACCTTTACACAAAAAAAAGGAGGGGACACACAGATTCCCAAAGTTAATTAGGAGGTGCCCTTCTTACCTTTACACAAAAAAGGAGGGTACACACAGATTCCCAAAGTTAATTAGGAGGTGCCCTTCTTACCTTTACACACAAAAGGAGGGGACACACAGATTCCCAAAGTTAATTAGGAGGTGCCCTTCTTACCTTTACACACAAAAGGAGGGGACACACACAGATTCCCAAAGTTAATTAGGAGGTGCCCTTCTTACCTTTACACACAAAAGGAGGGGGCACACAGATTCCCAAAGTTAATTAGGAGGTGCCCTTCTTACCTTTACACAAACATTCAAGAAAATGTTCCTATTGCTTGTAAAATTTTCGCGAATATTGGGGATGGGGTTGGAAGGGAAGGGAAGTAGCCGTGAAAACGGCTGATTTCTAGTAGCATTGGCGTTTGTAGCCGTAGGGAACAGAGTCAAAGTTTTCTATTCGTTTTCTTTTAGTGAAGCTGGTTCGGAAGACTTTAGTCACGTTTTTTGTGATTACTGAATGATCGGAGTTCCTTAATATGTTACGAGTAGTTATGAATTCGTCGGGGGCTTCATTCAGGACCATGTCTCTTAGGGTGTCGAAATTTACTTTCTGGCTCGTATTATAGTTCAAGGTTATACCTTTCACTTTGATAATATCGAGTGTTTTATTTTTATCAGTTGAATAAACCCTGTAGGCATATATTTTTGGACCACCGGCTACAAAATCTGTTATGTAGCTTCCCTCCCCATATTCACATAGTTCGTCTGTCATATCGCCGAGAAAACTACCTAAAGGTACTTCGTAGGTGCAAGGTCGAGAGACGTAAATGACAGAGTCTGTGTCATGATATATTACTCTATCGTCGAGTTTTTCTAAATACGTGTATAGTTTTAGTCTAGCTTGTGCAGTGGTGTAGGCAGCTAGTACGACATTCACAGTTGGAAGTGTGGCATATGCCTCTTCTTTAAAGGACCAGTTAACAATGAGGGTATTTTCGTTAACCGGAAAAATATTGTTTACTTCTTTGCATGGTTGCGATAAAATGTCAAATAGTTCTGCAGGTGTGTTGACTATAGACGTCTTAGACTGGTTTTCACATTGTCCAAGCTTGCCCCAAAAACTTGTTATCATGGACTTACCAACCTGTCTTCGACCTGGATTGAATTCAATTTCATCACAGGACAATTCTACACCCTCACGATCAAAATATTCCTTTATATAGAGATCTTTTTCTTTTGAGGTTTTACATTCGGCGGGCCAACCGCTTGCCTGTTGTTTTATTTTTAAAAATTTTGAAATATATTCGGCAAATAGGCCACCAGACTTTGTAGTTTTATCGTATTGTACCACTTGATATTTCCAAATTTCGTAAATATTTAAAATTTTGTATCCTTTTTCTTGGGCTTTTAGAACCTCGTCCATTACCCATGTACCGGTAAAGCTTCTTTCTTCATCGTTATGTAAACATTCAGACATGTTAGATTCACAACATGTACGACAAAGTGAAAACATTAGTTTACTATTACATTTATAAGGTAGTACGGGGTGGTAGAGATTTGTTGGCGGTAACACTCGACACTTTATTAGTCCTTCAGTTTGTTTTAAATCAAGAGCGTAGCATTCTTCCACCACAAAAACTTCCGGGTGACCAATTGGATATTTTCCATATTTATTGACCCACGGATATAGGGAGCAGATGTCAGCATATTTTATTTTCTCTCCATTTTTACAAGAATAATAGAGCTTTGTGGCATCTGTTCGTCCCCCGTAAAAGGCGTCACGAGGCTCCAATGGTAGCTGTTCGAGGAGAGGATGTTTTTCGGTAATAGCTACAATTTCGGGGTTTATTTCACGACGAAAATCGCACTCCCATTTTACAATTACTTCGTACCCGAGAGATCTTAACTTTTCATTCTTCGCCAACGTCGCCTCGTACCGTTGCTCGTATGTAAGTGATGGGTTGTCATGTGTCGGTTCGCTACGTCTATATTTCATACATTTTGGACAACTGTGGAAGTAACAGCCCTCAAATTCAAAGACCTGTCTTGTGCTTTTGCAATATCCATCGACCTTAAGACCATTCAATACAACTTCTCGTCCTCTGGCTGCATGTTCTATTCTAATACCTCTTTGGTGCTCTTCATATATTAACCATTGAGTAGCAATCCTAGATTGTTTATCGCGACATCTATATCCGTTCTTGGGAATTAACCCGATGGTATTCGGTTGTAAAAAGTTTCTCCTAAATATTTTATTACATGCACCAGGTAGCGTGATGGCTTCTGTGAACGGGTCGACCCCTCCTTCTTTTAAAAGCAACTCTCTGAACCTTAAGCAAGACTGAGCAAGTATGGACACGTCACTTATACAGTAGGAAATAAGTTCTGATTTAAAGTTGAAGACATACCCTTGATCAGAGAGTTTTTTATGCCAAACGATTAGCTGATTTCTGGCGTCGTTCTTTTCGTCGAGTGAAGGGGAGTATTTCAGATTTTCAGGATCGTAATATTCGAGGGCAGGTAGTTGTCCGATGTAATCCCAATTTCCGACTTTGTTGAACAAGTGGGGGAAGTAACCTTTTTTTATATCTTTTAGCCCGAATACTTTAGGCAATTTTGCCAGAGGCATTGGGAAGTAGTTTAAAGAGTCGATAAAACTCACATTCCCCACTTTCATTTGTATTAGCTTCGTGCCTCTAGTTATTAGTTCGGGTGTTAGACCTGTCTTTGTTATAAGGTGGTTTAACATAAACTGGTTATCATATAGACCTCCTGCATGTCCGACTACAATTATTTTCTTAAACAGAGCCCTTTGGTTCATTACATACTCCATAAAACGAGCTACAGGGTCAATTGTTAAAACTTGATATCTAACACCACAATCGCACCATCTTTTGTCTGTACCTATACATAGTGCACAGTGTTGCTCAAACACACATAAGTTGGCTTTGTGTAGTAAAGAGCCGTCAGACATAACTTCTTCTTGAGTACACTCAAGGTCATAAAATATGAATAGTACCCCGTACATTGAAGGCTTACGTGTGTCGACGGGCATGAAACAATTGTGTGGAGAAGCTTTGAATCCGTCACATATTTTACAGAAAACTTCACCACATATGTGTTCCCGCTTTCTGGGAATCGTTTTAAGGCATATTTTGCAAGAGATTAACCGTTCACATAGTTTACTTTGTTTATGGTAATCGTAGCAGATCTGTCCTCTGAAATACCGATTACATCCATCACATACGATTTTCACACTTGATTTACATGGGGGTGATTGTTCACATGCTGGACATGTTTTTTCACAGCGGTGCAAATGTTCGTGGGGTGTGTGGCAATGTTCGCAGAAATATACACAGCAAAAAGCAGACGTCAACGATATAATCACGTTATAATGATTTTCGTGATAAAGAAGATTGATTTTCTTGCTTCCCCCTACTCCTTCATACAAGACATCCTTTGTGCCATAGTTGTATACCGTTATTGTATAGTCGGTCAAATATTCTTGGATTTTTTTCAACTCCTCCAGACCACCGCCCTCTTTGGGTAGTTCGGTACCACTGGCTGTTAATAATTCCAAAGTTTTCTGAGTCTGCAGACCCTTCGTTTGTCTTATCTTCTTTTTGTCAGGGGCATTGTCGGCGTACGCTTTAGCTACAACCACTGCTCTAGCCAGGCATAAATGGTCTGTATTATTTATTACTATAATACCACCACGTTTAGCACACTCTTCGTCAAAGTTGTTGTACTTACGACCTCGCCCTTTACCTTTAGGCATTTTTACGGTTGTGGCTGCTAGACAAAACGTCTCAGTGTCAAAACCTGCCGAATTAGATTGGTAGACAGCACATATCATCGACCATATGTCTTCAAATTTCACCTGGGATGCAGGATTAAACCGCGACCAACCATCACCACGGCTAAACTCTTTCGAGCAAAAAGTAAAACCAATTTGATCACTCGACTCTGTCCCCTCGGTCACCTTATTGATAACATCCTCCATGCCGGAGCGTACCCATTTTAGTGGATCTGCCCCTTCGGGAATTGGGCGGATTTTAAATTCCACCGTTCTACCAGTTAGGTTGAATTTTCGAACTTTTTTAATAACATCTTTAGTTATCAAAAACTTTTCCATCTTGTGTTGAAAAATCTCCAAAATTTTTGAAATAAAAGTATGTAGACACAAGAACGACTGATAACGACTGAACGAGAGCTGGAGAGATTATACCACTCTGAGAAAAATCAAAAAAATTGTTTCTAGACTTTACCACAACTGATAACGTCTGTAGATAACGAGAGCTGGAAAGATTATGATTCTGCCGCTCCGAGAAACTCTTTAAATAGGGTCGAAAAGGGGCGTGGCTTATTGATATTCTCAGGAGAAAACATTCTTTTAAGGTAATTAGTTCGAGTTTATTCAAAGTAACATATGTTTTAAAAATATTTCATCATGGAATTACTGTTGTGAATCCTTTATAAATATATAGGTGTTATTTTTCACAATTATTACGATGATGTGTGTGCGTTGTTAGATAACCTCACTTTTTTACGATAAACTGTTTTGAGTTTATCAGTTGTTACGCTGATCGAAAAGGGGGCGTGGCTTATTGATATTCTAAGGAGAAAACATTCTTTTAAGGTAATTAGTTCGAGTTTTTATTCAAAGTAACATATGTTTTTAAAAATATTTCATCATGGAATTACTGTTTTGAATCATTTATATATATAGGTGTTATTTTTCACAATTATTACGATAATGTGTGTGGTTAGATAACCTCACTTTTTTACGATATACTGTTTATCAGTTGTCCCGCTAAATCACTTTTTTAGAACTTTGCAATCTTGAATAGTAGGAATGGGGAAGATATGGAAAATGCATGTACAGGTCTGTACAAAGAAGTGTGGGCGGTACTGTTCTATTGATAAAACAACTTGAATTTTTTCAATAGGTCTAACGTGAATTATTTTGAGCAAATTTTTAACTTACAGAAAGGTCTATGATCAAGTCTGAACGATTAGTATGACATTTTGAAGTTTTAGCGATACACGGTTCTGCTTTCATTCGAAGAGAATCATTCTTATTTAGATACATATTGGAAAAATTGTAATGATTATGCTTTTGGGGTAATGGTTCAAAGTGGAAATTGGTGTAATAAATAACTTTACAGGTCAAAATATTTTGCTAGATACAAGACATAATCAGACTTATATTCGCTTCTGTTTGTCAAAAAACCCCCGAAGATCATCAAAATTAACGTTGGAATTAACAGGAGCAAATCGTCGCAGGCAAAACACCAAAAGTGTCCAGCTCATGATTGTAATCATTTCAAATTAAACTGTACGCGTGAAAAATTGTAATATATTGAAAATTCGTTGAAAACTCTGTAAGAAATAAATAATCTCTTATATTTAAAACTATATTTTATTGCCCTCTTCAAAACTCTAACAATCTCGTATCTTTTTTATATCGATCGTTTCTATTGCACGTCTTGTCAATAGCTAAACTACCTGACCAATTCAACCCTCGTTGTACTTCCCTTTTCTTGATACTCAGCTTGTGTTTGTTTCTCTCTATTTAAACATTCCTATGTTGTTATTGTTATCAAGCTCGTAACGCTCGTTTGAGATTCATCTGACAGACCTTGCATATAGGGTGGATCCAAATATATCTTACAACTCTTATCGGTGTAGTACGAACGTATTTAACCTCGAATATTCATGATAATTTGAAAAACTAAATAATATTGCATAGATATGAAAGAAAGCTGACCGTTTCAAAACCGGAAAAGGTGATAAGAAAAATTGTAATATATTGAAAATTCGTTGAAAACCCTTATCGGTGCAGTTCGAACGTATTTAACCTTGAATATTCATGATAATTTGAAAACTAAATAATATTGCATAATTATGAAAGAAAGCTGACCGTTGTAAAACCGGAAAAGGTGATAAGAAAATCATGATAATTTGAAAAACAGGTGTTGTAAAAGTTTAAATATAAAAAAAAAGGAATCCAAAAAAATATCCAATAACATACAACATAATCTTTTAGAGGTGTGTGGTTTTTAAGGTAAAGTAAAACAATGTAAATCGTGAAAGTGTACCAACTATGGTGTGTGAAATAGGGGAAAAGCTAAACAACATAAGTTGTGAAAATATTTTTAAAATCTACAAAAACAATATACCACCCTTTGTGCATGTCACAATTATGAATAATACAACAATGTAAAAATTTTGCCAACGCTGTGTAGAAATAATACAGCTTTCAGAAATAATCAAAGTAGTAATAATTAAACCTCTAACCCATAGTTTTTTCAATTTCTATACGTCACAATTATGAATAATACAACAATGTAAAAATTTTGTCAACGCTGTGTAGAAATAATACAGCTTTCAGAAATAATCAAAGTAGTAATAATTAAACCTCTAACCCATAGTTTTTTTTTCAATTTCTATGTCTTTGCGGTTGTAAACTACTTTGATTATTTCTGAAAGCTGTATTATTTCTACACAACGTTGGCAAAACTTTTGTTTTATTATTTATATTATTTTTTCTTAGCTACAATGTGGTTGAAAATGGTTATTATTTAACTATGTTCAACATCAGGGTCATAGCTATATCAATCAGGGGTAGGATGGATAGTTGGTTTTTAATAAAACAACAATAATTATTGTGAAAGGGTCACACATCTTTTATTCGTACAACCCCAACGATAGAAGGGAGCAGGCCACATGTATATGGATCTTGAGGTATTATAGCATCTTGAATCATATTAAATAAAGACTAATTATTTGTTTTTTCTAGATGTCTACAATAAAAAATATTTTGAATTTAACATGTCTTTTAATCCTCTTTCCCCAAAAAAAAACAACAAAAAACACAAAAAATACTTACATAAATATTATTCCTCCCTAGGCGTCGGAGGGACCCAAGAACCATCCCCGATGTGGAAAGAATATTCATGGGCACCCCATGTGTAAAGATCACCAGAGTATGTGCTGTCAGCGGGGTTCTGTAGATGATACGTAAAGTGTTTTACTAAAACATCATCTATAAAACACGTTATTTGTACTACTAGTCCTTCACTTATGTCTTCGTACCTATTTTTTAGTTAATAAAGGTTATTTAGGGGCTTCTATGTACGCGTATGAACGTCAATGATTACGACTATTGGTTGTTTATGGTCGCTTATACACATCTATGATTACGACTATTGGTTGTTTATGGTCGCTTATACACATCTATGATTTACACATTTGGGCGCCTATGGTCGCCTATGGTCACTTATGGTCGCTTATGGTCGCTTATGCGCGGCTATGTTTTACATATATGATCACTTATGGTCATCTATGGTCATGTATGAACCTGTCCGAGTACATACCGAGGTTATAAATAGGGGTGTACACAATAGTTTTTTCATTCGTTACCATGACATTGCGTAAGCAACACGTATTAGAGCTCGCAAGAGCTATTCGTGAAAAATACAATGCGCTCAGACAATACGAGCGTGATCGAGAAGAACATCTCGAAAATATATTTAAACCCGTAACAGAACCGTTAAAACAAATAAAAAATACCTTAGTACAAGGTGAACCGTCTTCACACGAAATTAAAACTACGAAAGAAACACCTTCCCAACAGCCAAGAAATGATGTGCCCCCTATAAGTGAAGAGAATAATTCCTATTTAGATACATATTGGAAAACTTGTGATGATTATGATAACGCCTTTGGCCCCGTTTATGATGGCTCGCAATGGAAATTAGGTAATAAAGAACTTAAGTTTGACGGTCAAAATATTTCACTAACCGATGCAAAGTTTAAAGGAACTTCTGGTCTATATTCGCTTTTGTTTGCTAAAAATCCAAAGGATTTTACGCCCGAAGATCATCAAAATTATAAACAAATGTTGGAATTAACAGGTGTGCATCGCAATCGCCGAGGACATTTAAAACACCAGTCATGTCCAACTAAGTTCAATAAAATAATTAAACCATTATTTAGAAGCACCAAACGTACCCGCGGAAATTTGAAAAGTACACTACCAAGATCAGTTGTGGGAAATATACGAGGTATTTCGGAAAACATGGCATATATGAACAAAGACCTCGTTAAAACAAAACTTAATTCAGAAAATAGACCCCCAACAACTACTATTAGTACACGACGTTACCCTGTAAATAATATACTCCAGAATTGGACAGACCCAAATGTACTTGTGGAACGATTAAAACAACTTGACAGAGAAGATGAAGAATTTTGTGAAATAATTGAAGAGCTTAGGCTGGTAGATATAATTGAATAAAAGACACTACCTAAGGATCAGGTAGTTATTTCATGTTATACCTTTCTAGAGTAAACAGGCCTAATTGTGATTGGGGTCGAGCCTGTGACTGCAGCGATTGCAGACCAAATTTTTTGTTCTTTTTGTCGTAAAGGAGGAAGTATAACATTGCGATGAAGAGTACAATTGTGATTGTAAAAACTCTAATAGTGTTTAGTTATAGAATACTTATATATGTAAATAAATAAGATTTTATATTTATTAATAAATATTTTTTCTGATTTAAAACGTTTTATTTTTTATCCTTTTTTAATATCATTATGACACAACGTCAGCGTGTCATTGCGCAATTTATTTTACAAGCTGTAATTTTTCTTATCTAATAACATGATTTTTTTTGCCACATTTTCCATTAAAATATACGAACTTTTTCAAATTATCGCGATTTTCTTATCATCGTTTCCGGTTTTGCGCACGGCTCTACACTTTTCCCACAATTTTACAAGCTTTCCAAAACTATAACAATTTTCTTATCTATATTTCCGCCGTTGCACACGCCACGAAATTTTTTTTCGACCATTTTGTAGTCTCCTAAATTTTTTCAGATTTACCAGAAACAGAATTTGAGTATTTTAAGTAAACCAGTAATTAAAATTATTACTTTGCAGGTGTAGCGTGCTTAAAAGAGATTCCCTAAAATAAATTTTATAAATGAATCATATTCACAGCTGATAAACAGCTCGCTATAAAGCTTATCGAAATTGTAAAAGTGAGGTTATCTAACCACAGTCCGATCATATGTTATAAAATCGAGAAATAATACCTATATTTTTTATATATATGATTCACGGTGGCAATCCCCTGATAAAATAATATATAATTTAAAACGGTTTTGTATAAACTCACCTGGGAAAGATATTTTCTCCTGAGAAGATCACGTGACGTCGGCAGACCACGCCCCTTTTTCTCTCTGTATAAAACAGCTAACGGCTGCTCAAACTCATTTTCTTTCCTGCTCTCGGCGTGTTCAGACGTGTCTCCTGCTCTTGCGGTAAGCCTAAAAATATTTTGAGTCTTTTTTTGATTTTTGAAAATTTTGAGTTTTTTGATTTTCGAAAAATTTTTAACAATGGAAAACAAACCTTGGTCTTTTAAAAATCTATCAAAGAAATATATTAAGAAATTTAACGCTTTTCTATCTACATATCAGTATAATTTAAATAAAGATATTAAATATGGTGGTGGTTTAGGAGCTGAAAAACAGCTTTTACGTAACAGTTTACAAGAGGTCATAGACCATTCTAAAAAAGAAGCTAATTATGTAAAGGGTGATAAAATCAGGGTCATTATTCAAAACTCTGGTTTTAATAATCCGATAAGTACGGAAACGGTTACTAAGCTTAATACCGATACTCTTTTAGATCTCGTCGAAAACATCGTTACGTCAGATCAGAATGTCGATATTAAAGGTACAACCTTCGACGTACAGATATTTAAAGTACCACGCGGTAAAGGTCATAGTAAAAAAATAATTAATTTAGCAGAAAATCGTATATCAAAAAGAAGTATTACAAGGATATACAACAGTGATGCTTTGTGCGGTGCTCGTGCTATAATAGTAGCCCTTACATATCACACCAATGAAATCTTGGGTAAAAAACTATCGGCATCAGACATAAGACACATTAGATTGGGTAGATCTATACAAACTAACCTAGCCCGTTCATTATGTCGTAGACTGGGCGGTGACTACGTATGTGGGTTCTCTTTACAAGATCTTAAACGAGCAGAAGAGTTATTAGATGTACAGATTAAAATTATTTGTGCTGAAAATTTCAACACAATTATTTACGAGGGTAAGGAAAAACCTGTAAAATTATACTTGTATAAAAATCACAATCATTTTGATGTTATAAGTAAGATGGCTGGTTTTCACGGCCGTAACTATTATTGTTATAAATGTGACACGTGCTACGATCATAAACAAAAACATAAATGTAAAAAATTACCGAAATGTAACTTGTGTAATATGCAACAGCATGGCATCGATAGTAAAAACAAAATCTTTTGTGAAAACTGTAACAGGTATTGCTATAATCGCGAGTGTCTGTCTAATCACGAAGAAGTTTGTAAAAAGGTATACAGGTGTACAGGGTGCAACAAGTTTCTTAGTCGTGAAAAATTTCACAAGTGTGGTTTTTCATACTGTAGAAACTGCGACGATTTTGTAGAGACTAATCATCAATGCTACATGACTAAGAAACCTGCCAAAGGAGGTATATGTAACGTGCCCTGTGAATGCAACGGTCGTAGCATTGGAATGAATAAGGGTTGTAAATATAATAAATATAAAAAAACTTCACCTATTTGCACAGAACCTTGTACTTGTAATGGTATGTCAGAAGATAAAATACAGAGGTGTACCTACAACGAAAAGTATATTTTCTTCGACTACGAAGCTATGCAAGATACCGGTATACATATACCTAATTTAGTAATAGCCCACGACTTTGATGGTATCAAATATACTTTTACAAATAATGACGAATTTTGTCAGTGGCTTATATCCGAAAAACATCGAGGATATACAGCGGTTGCTCACAATGCAAAAGGTTACGATTCATATTTTATTTTGAAATATTGTGTGGAGAACACAATAAAACCTTTCACTATTTACAACGGTTCTAAATTAATGTTGTTAGAAGTTCCTCACATAAAGTTGAAAATAATCGATAGTTCAAACTTTGTGGCTGGTCCTCTAGCAGCATTTCCAACAACATTCGAATTAAAAGAATTAAAAAAAGGTTATTTTCCACATTATTTTAATACAATGGAGAACCAAAATTACGTAGGCCCCCTACCAGATGTTGAATATTATGGGGTTAGCACTATGAAAGTTAAACAAAGAAATGAGTTTTTAGAATGGTACAAAGAACATAAAAATGATATCTTTGACATGCAGAAAGAAATACAGGCCTATTGCGATTCCGACGTTGATATTTTAAGAAGAGGTTGTTTGACATTTAGGAAAGATTTTTTGGAAATAGCCAACATTGATCCGTTTCAATACCTAACAGTAGCCAGTTTATGTATGGGTATTTTCCGTTCTAAATACTTGGTACCTAAAACAATAGCTAGTGTAGAGGATGAAAGAAAAGAACAGTTTAGCCAGATCTCTATTACGTGGTTAAACCAGTACCCTAACGTACGTCACGCTTTAAATGGTGGTGAAGTAGTTATCTGCGGAAAACCCGTGGATGGATTTCTTGAGGCGACAGAAAAGCCGACAGTTTTCCAATTTTCCGGCTGCTACTGGCACGGGTGCCCTAAATGTTACAATCCCACAACTATTAATAAAGTTAATAACGAAACCATGGAAGACCTTTATGAAAAAACAAGACGTAGAAGTCAACAAATTATAGATGCTGGCTACAATTTAGTTGAAATGTGGGAATGTGATTGGCTCAAATCTGCTGAATTTAAAAAAGCTAAACCTGTAGAATTTGATGAGTCTTTAAAGCCTAGAGATTCATTCTTTGGAGGCCGAACCAATGCTGCAAAATTAAAGGTAACAGGTAAAAAACTCAGGTACATTGATGTGGTTTCCCTGTATCCAACCGTTAATTATATGGATTTCTATCCAGTAGGATTTCCCGTAAAAATATTTAAACCCGAAACATATGATCCTACATGGTTCGGGTTGATAAAATGCACTGTTTTACCTCCTCGTGAGTTGTATCACCCTGTATTACCGGTGAAAACTACAAAATTAACATTTGCCCTCTGTCGTACCTGCATGGAAAACAATACGTCGGTATGTACTCATACAGACTCAGAACGTGTGTTTACAGGTACTTGGACCACTTTGGAAATAAATAAAGCAATAGAAAAAGGATACAAAATTATCAATATATCCGAAGTGTGGCACTTTGAACAAAAAACGAATGAGTTGTTTAAAGGATATGTAAGGGATTTTATGAAAATCAAGTTAGAAACGAGCCCGCATAGCTATGAATCAAACGAAGCATATGCCAAAGCCATCAAAGAAACAATGGGCATCGAACTGGATATTAACAACATTAAGTCCAACCCCGGTAAGAGGGCTATTGCCAAAATAGTTTTAAATAGCTGCTGGGGTAAATTCGGTCAAAGAACTAACATGAGTGTGTCTAAATATATCACAGATACCAAAGATTGGTATGACATATTATTGGACGATAAAATAAATATATCTAATTGTGTTTTTATTAACGATGACATTGTTCAAGTCACCTATAAATACAAAGATCAGTTTTACGAAGATCCGAAATCTACCAATATTTTTATAGCGACATTCACTACATCCAACGCACGTCTCAGGTTGTACGAAATGTTAGATAAATTAGGTGAGGCTGTAGTTTATTACGATACTGACTCTATTGTTTATATAGACGATGGTCAAAATACCGTACCCACAGGCGAGATGTTGGGTGATTGATTTAGATTTAGACTTTTAAGATGAATAAGTTTTATAGTTATTGTTACAAAACCTCAATACGATTAGTAGGTATCCTCACTACTTGGCAACATCTCGCATTTTTCAATAGTTATTGTTAGGTAAAAAATATTACAGCTATAGATTTATATGTGTGTTGTACAAAACTTTTAACAGCTGTAGCAATGTTTTATTTCTATCGGCATAATTTGATTTAAAGAAATGACAACGTCTGTATCAAAAACACCTTATCGGGTTGAGGAGGAGGTGGCAACGTCGCTTTGGAGTAAAATATTCATTGTTCGTTGAAACCTCGAATATCGTTTCTTTATTCCTGTTTCAGATAGATAACACAATAATACCCCGTTATATACAAAGTACTCATTTCTTATCATTTCAAAAGATTTAATTTTATATCACAAATTTATTTACAATATTATCAATTTTTAGGTTCACCTTGAAACAAAAACTGCAATTTTCCCATGCACCAATGCAGCAAAGGCATGCGGAAGCGAAACCGCGAAAACCGTAAATTATTTGCAAGCTGGATATTCAGGAGACTACGACTAGCCTTGAACACATTTTATATCAAACACAAAATGGTATTTCTGTTATTTGTTCATTAATGATAAATAATTTTACATTTTATATTTAAGCGCCAAAACGATAATAATTACTAGGTCTGTGGTTTTTAAATAGCTCGACTTTTATCACTTTCTATAAGCTTTTATTTTTCGAACGATAATAAATGCAAGATTTCTGTACACTACGAACAACCTTAAAACTCTCCACCTGCCAGCCGCGCTAGTGACGTCATCTGTATTTCTTGGAAGGGCTATTTTTAGAACACCTGGCGCCCTGGGGAGGCGGTGGGGAGGGGAGGGGGAGGGGCGGGGCAAATCTAGTAACTTTTTTAGTAACTTTTCTTGTAATTAAAAGATGTATACATCAGCCCCTTCTACAAAATATTTACGTAATATAATATCTTATAGCCTGTGTTTTTTTTTAATGCACTCCGCTTACAAAATATTCAAAAATATCCTAATTGATATCGTGTGTTCAGTGTGGACAAATGTAGCTAAAATATCTACATAACACCTGCAATCCGACCAATAATAACAGAGATGCAAGTGTTCTTATGACATCCTGTATAACGATCGAACGTGTCCATCCTGTATATTGATCGTGACCTAACGCAAATATTATATGTTACAAGCCACCCGGTACGAAATTCTTAGTAATATTTCAACATAAGTTACTTTTCCGGTACGGCACTGGCGAGAGCTGATAAGAACCGATAAGCGGCCTCTTACGACACTGACCACATCCTGATAAGAGCTGATAAGAGTCGGCGGGCTGTCTGGCTGAAGTGCAGCTACGCCTACTTATATATATATATATATATATATATATATATATATATACTAAAACAAAGCTAACTCTGCATTTCTTATCTTATTTACAGTAATATAATATTATTATTTATTTATAGAAAGGACCCCGGCCTTTTCTAATAGCAAAGTGGCGTTCCGTCAAATGTAATAAATTTGGAATATGATGTACTCGACTTGTTGACCAAAAGTGTCCATGGGACCAATTCAATCCTATGACTAGTTTTTAAAATACAGGTTGGTGTTAAAGTCAAGAAATCCATATTTTTTGAAACTACGTAACTTGATTAAAAAGAAAAAAAATAAGCATTTTTAGTTGATTGTGGCATTAATATGTCCTAGTCTAACGCAAACGTACACATAAATAGTTCAAAATGTAAACATATACAGGGTTGTTCTCAGTTACATCAGGGGGAGTTTTTGAAATTCTGGGAGAATGTGATGTGATATGGAATGAAAACATGGTCAAAAATAAAAACTTACATAATGTTTACTGTTCTGACATTATATAAACTGATTATACATTATATGTATACAGGGTGATTGTTAATTCATCCACAGAAAAGCGTATCTTAAAAAATAAAAAATTACACTCTGTTTATTAGGGAATTTGTTATTAATATTGATTATACATTTAATAACTAGAGAATAATAGTTTTTATGGAATACAAGGTGATAGAGACATCTAATTCGTTTTTGATGCAGCAATAATTAAAGATATATTCCCTTTTTAGAATCACCCTATATTTTTCAATTCGATCCGTCAAAATCTACGATCTATTTATTTATGTAATTAGCTTTAAGCAATTAATAACTTCATATAATTTCATAATTTTAGTATGATGCGTTTTTGAGATTCCAATATGTCTATATAGTGAACTATATTAAATATCAGACATATCCATTCATGTATAATAATTTCCATTTGTTACTACAAAAATCGTAGTTTACTATCGATCATGGAGCTAGTATCTATCGGTTAAATAGGAAGAAACAGAAATGCAAGTGGAAAAAAATATTTATTTAATACTTTTAATGTGTACAGCAGTTTGTTATGGATTTGGTATCTTCTAAAAGCATTGTTTTAGAAAAAGGTAAATATTTTTTTATAAAATATCTGGACCCATTTCAATATTTTCAGGTAGAATTCTGTTATGTGCATCATCAATATAATTTAATGGTGTGATTGATGGAAACTTAACATGTTCTTGATGCCTGGCAAAATCAAGGAACCATATAACACTTGCTACGTGAGCACATGTTCCTAGGGTTCTAGTTCCTGACCTGCAAGTACAGACATATCCCAAGATTAATTGCTCTTCATCGTCATCATTAGGATCTCTATAAACTACCCACAGCATATGTTTAGTATTATTTCTAAATCTAGAATATAGCCGGAATCTTAAAAAGTTCGGTTCTTCCACGTGTTCATCAATCTGTAAAATATAACCTTCCTCTCTTTGTAATTTATCCTGGATATAAGAACTGGCAATATGAACATGATATGGACCTGTTAAATTTTTTAAATATTCTTGTGATAAATGTGGAAATATTGGTACATGCCTGTGATCTAATCGAGTCCATTGACCATGTCATCCTCCAAGATTTTCTTGTTCTACTCGAGCCTGAACAATATTTACATCTTCAGAATGAGTTAACATTTGATTTGCTAACTCCACTGTTCCAGGTACTGCTATTGAAGGATGGAATTTTTTAAGTAAGACGCCAGCAATAGAGTAAAACTCTTGCAGTTTTGTTGCGTGAGTTACGCTAATTCGTCCAAAAAATTGATTTTAAATGTCCATTTCTGGCCTCTACTATCCAGCTCGTAGTTGTTATTAAACGAACCGTATTCGCTTCGAACGTTGTTAACTGTGGTCGATTTCTAGGTAAACATGGTGGCATATGATAGTGTAGACCTAGTTCTTCTAACAACGGAATAGAGTCTTTGTATCACCTATCTAATACCACCACGTCACCTTCAGAAAACCAAGTTCGCATTCCGTTGAAGTCGTTTGCGAATTCATAATCCAAAATAGATGCATCATTGTTCTTTGTTTACTGTTTTGACATATAAACCCCTTTCCCATTATATGTATACATGGTGATTGCTAATTCATCCACAGAAAGGCGTTTCTTAAAAAATTACACCCTGTATATTAAGGAATTTGTTAATAATATTGATTATGGAGTAATGAATAAATACCTAGATAACAATACTTTTTATGAAATACAGGCTGATACTCACGTCTAATTCGTTTTTGATGCAGCAAAAATTAAAGAAATATTCATTTTTCAGAATCATATTTTTCAATTCGATCCGTCAAAATGTACGATCTATTTATTTTTGTCATTGGCTGTAAGCAATTAATACCTTCGTATAATTTCATAATTTTAGTATGATCCGTCTCTGAAATTTCAATATACAGGGTGATTCATTACTATTGGGACATAGGCTAAGGGTAGATTATTTGGACCAAAATATGGCGATAGGACCCAATAACCTCAATAAAATGGCGTTAAAGTTGAATTTTTTTTTCCGTTTTTTGCTAATTTCACTGTATATTTATCGATTGTTATCAAAATAGGTATATAGGCATAATTTTATACTGGCAATGTTATTTTATGTATTATTTGATATTTTGTTATAGGGGGAGCCTCGTGAAGGATTTCTGATGATGAAATTGACTGGTAACTTTTTTTGACGAAAGTTTTTAGTGATTTTTATTATAAAATATGACATAAACATCATTTCTACATAATATTGGTACTCTTGTTCAAACACGATATTCTCATTCGTTTTCGACTCACAAATGGTTATTATACTCGTACATGAATGGATATGTCTGATATTTAATATGGTTCACTATATATATATATATATATATATTATATATATATATATATATATATATATATATATATATATATATATATATAAAACGCATCGTACTAAAATCATGAAATTATATGAAGTTATTAATTGCTTAAAGCTAATTACAAAAATAAATAGATCGTACATTTGACGGATCGAATTGAAAAATATAGGGTGATTCTGAAAAGGGAATATTTCTTTAATTATTGCTGCATCAAAAACGAATTAGATGTCACCCTGTATTCCATAAAAACTATTGTTTTCTAGTTATTGAATTGTTATTAATATTGATTATGCAATCAATATTAATAACAAATTTCCTAATATACAGAGTGTAATTTTTCATTTTTTAAGAAACGCCTTTCTGTGGATGAATTAACAATCTCCCTGTATACATATAATGTAAAATGGATTTATATAATGTCAGAACAGTAAACATTATGTATGTTTTTATTTTTGACCATGTTTTCATTCCATATCACATTCTCCCAGAATTTCAAAAACTCCCCCTGATGTAACTTAGAACCACCCTGTATATGGTTTTATTTTGAACTATTTATGTGTCCGTTTCCGTTAGACTAGGACATATTACTAAAAAATATTACAAAAACAACCATATATAATTTTTTATATGAAAAACATTTTTTTTACATAATTTTTAAATATATTGTACTTGTAGTTTTCTTACTTTCATTTATTAACGAAGAACAAAAAAGTATTGAAATGTTCTTATCATATTTTCATTAGTTTATAAGATATTTGAATTGAGAAGTAAAAAAAGTAAAATTCGGGTGAATTTAATAAATAACAATAAAAAAAGTTAATAAACAATTGAGTTAGAGGTTCCTTCCAGAGCTCAATTTGTTTAAATATTAATAACGAACAAAAAAATCTTGAATTGTTTTTGTCGTATCTTTAATAGTTTATAAGTTATTTCAATAACAAGAAGTAAAAGCAGAAAGAAAACTACAAGTCCAAAAGTACAATATATTTAAAAATGATATAAAAAATAAAAAAAATTTTTCATATAAAAAATTATATATGGTTGTTTTTGTAATATTTTTTCGTGTTTAAAAAAATATTTCGTATAAATGCATTTGTTTATAACAAATTATTTCTTTTGTAATAAACACGAGATATGACAGAAAATTTTAAGAACGCCCTATATACACAATTTTTTTTTAATTCGAAATAACTAATAACTGTTGATCTCAACGAAAGAATTGATACACACAAAATGTGTTATTGCAAGGTTAACAAAACATTACAGATGACGATTGTGTCATGATTTGTTTACCAGTACGCTACAAATTAAAAAATAATGATATAGGAAAGTAACCTTCACACAAGGTAAAATTTAGAATAAATAACGAGAAAATTTTGAATCTAGAGAGAGAAAGTATTTCTCCCCGAAGAGGCCAGTCTAAGTACTGACGGTCCCTTCACCCCCAACAGTAATAGTGTGCAGTTTGTGACTAGTGATATTCCAAAACGTAAGTTTTTAACGTACAATTATTTTATTATATTTTGTATTGATCTGTTGTCTTATATTTTATTTGACTTAACCGGGTGTCCCAAAAAAGGTAAGGGACCCCACAGTTCTTTTTCGGTCATATCTAGTGTATTATATATATCGACGCCCCTCATCTACTGGTAGAATCTAAACAGTTATAGGTATTTATCTTATGTTCAGGGACCATTTCGTTATATATTTTACTTTTCCGCCAACCTATCTAATATGCGAGAAAAGTATTGGTTTACCCAGAAAGTAGTTGGAAATTTGAAATTTTTTTCTGAGTTATTTTTACGTTATCCATCAACAACAACACGATAAAACGGTTTTTAGAAAAAAATTCCTGTGTGTATGTCGTCGTCGTCGTTGTCGTCGGCCACTTTTCCTTGCAAGTCTTGTTAGCACGATACAGCCTCCGGAGTGCAATAAGTCACCAATTTTATGATAGAATATTGTTAAGGACATTTCACAGATGAACCCTATTGATTTTCAGCTCACCAGAGTCAGTACAACGGGTGCTATGGTACTTGAAGTACGACATTTTGTCGTTTTTCGAGAAATTTCAGTTTGTTAGCACGATACAGCCTCCGGAGTTCAACAAGTCACCAATTTTATGATTGAATATTATTCAGGGCATCTCACTAATGAACCCTATTGATTTTCAGCTCACCAGAGCCAATACAACCGGTGCTACAGTACTTTAAGTACGATATTTTTGTCATTTTTGGAGAAGTTTCAGTTTGTTAGCACGATACAGCCTCCGGAGTATATACAAGTGAATAATTTTATAATTGGATATTATTTAGAGCGTCTTAAAGATGAACCCTATTGATATTGAGCTCACTAAAGCCAGTACAACGGGTGCTTTGGTACTAGAAGTACCAAATTTTTGTCATTTTTGGAGAATTTTCAGTTTGTTAGCACGATACAGCCTCCAGAGAGTATACGATTGATCAACTTTATGAATAAGTATTGTTCAAGGTGTCTCACAGCTGTACCCTATTGATTTTCAGTTGACTAGAGCGAGTACAGCCGGTCCTATAAAACTAGATATACTAAATTTTTGGTTATTTTTGGAGAAATTTCGGTTTGTTAGCACGATACATAACCCGAAGTGTATACAAGTAACAATTTTATGATAGAATATTGTTCAGGGCCACAGATGCGGAAAAGTTAGTTTTAATCTTTAAAACAGTTTATTTTTTTTGATTATTTGAAACAGCACACAGATATTTATATTGTACCAGGGATCATATTTAGTCCTATCTTAGAGTTTTGGTTATTTGCAAAATTGTACCAGGGATCATATGTAGTCCTATCTTAGAGTTTTGATTATTTGAAATAGCGCACAGATATTTATATTGTACCAGGGATCATATTTAGTCCTACCTTAAAGTATCAACTGATAACTTTTTCAGTCATATTACCGGACATCCAGATACCGGAGACATCATAATTAAATCTTCTGAATTTTATTGATATAGATTGTATTCGATTTTTTACCCTTCGAGAAACGTAATTAGACTTCAAAATAGGGGATATAAATTTTTCTCTTTTTTATTATATTGTACCAGTTAACTAAATTTCACGGGATTCGTATTACAGAAATTTTGGCAATATAGATATAGGTTTTACAGGATATCGTATTTGATCCGATTCATAAAGTTTCATTTGATTTCTATTTATTGCCTTAATTTTTGAGAAGGATATCCAACATCATTATCGCTAAAGGAGTATAGGGTACCATACTTATTCAGGTTAAGTACCAAAAAGACATTCCGCTTGTTACTTTGTTATTTTTTTTATTTATTTATTTCATATCACGTAGACTATCCAAAAATCAGGAGAAAGCCGTGTATATTATATTTATTCGATTGCCAAAACTTTCGTATATAGTTTTAATATTTCTTTTGTAATATATGCTTGTACAGATTTAACCTTTCAGTTTATTTAGTAACAAAAAAAAATTGTTAATTAACAAGTGCGTTTTTTGTTAATAAAAAAATTTTTTTTATAAACGATTTTTTAAAAAAATCATTATTTTCATCAAGGATGAAATTCCAAAAATCTTATAAACAATGCATTTGTTTATAACAATTATTTAAATAATGATAAATAAAAATAAATTATTGTCATATGGCTTTCATCAATAAGAAAACAAAATATTAACAATAATTGGAAAAAAAATTTCCTGATGGCTTTATTTATATAATTAATTTTTTAATGAATTTCATTGTTAACAAAAAAGTGAAAAATCAAAATTTTTGAATATTTCCAACGGGGATCTCTTCTAAACCCTTTTAAGATTAGCTCCAATAAAACAAAAAAATCTAGATTTCTTGTTTTGAAATAAGCAGCGTTTTTATGTTAACAATAAAATGGTGAAACTTAACTAATTAACAAAAGCATAATTGAAAAAAAAATTGTGATAAAAAGTTTTTTACGGATTATTGTTTATTCATATGTATACTTAGTACCCAAATATTTTTATTGCTTAATATTAATATTTAATCAGTTAAAATAATTTTTTTAGTTCATGTGTTAGATTCGGGCGATGCGCGCGGCAGCCGAACCACGCGTTTTTACCGTTATTTTCGCCGCTAAATTAAAATTATAAGGATTGTCGGTACAGTTCCGGGAGGTCGGACTTTTTTTAGGAAATTTCCTGCTCTTTCTTCAAATTTCGATTATCTCAAATAGTTTTTGAAATATTTCAAAAAAACCAAACCCTTCTTTTTTATTTCACTTTATTGTTTATAACTTTTGCATTTTTTTCAGCCCGTCTTGCAACTTTGATAGAATGTTCTAGATGCCATTCCGAATCGAATGAGACCAAAATCATAATTTTCGGTGGTCCGGTTTAGGTTCTGAGGAAAATGGGACTTGTGAACCAGACTAATATGTGTGTAATATGTTACTGCAGTGCCATTAGGATCATCCGTGATCTTGCTATTATTTTCAAAAAAATTTGTAAGAATGTAAACTTACTTTGTATTATTAACTATTTGTATGAATAAATATTGTTGTGTAAGCATTTTTCACTTTGGCACCTGGGGAACTTACCTAACACTCTTATGGTGGCAGCCAATGTGTTACAGCAGGTAGGCATCAACTGAAATGTAACTTATGTCATTCTCACGATGATATTTAATATTGAAACAATTGTCAAAATTCTTAAAAATTTTAACGTTTTATTTAGAAACCATAAGTTTCATTTAAAAACAGCCAATTTTAAATTCTATCATCGACACTAAATACGTAAAATTCAACTTTATGACTGCAATTACTCAATATTCCAATAACATTTCACGCCTTTTAAATTTACTAATTGTATTACCAACATTTTTGAAAGTAACGATTTATCGTAAGAATTATAAACAACCTTAACGCGAATGATACAATTAAAAGCGCTGCTGCTACTCTCCACGTTGCAACCAGTTGAAATATTCGGTGTTTTGTGGTAAATCTCCAGCGCTCTTTAATCAGTCGAAGTAACGCAACAAGCTTTAATATACGGACGTGTTTTTCGGTAAAATATATGATGTAATGTCGATCATAAAGTTCAAATCCAATTGAAAGTGAAAAAAAGTGAGTTAATTAAATTGTAAGTAAGTTACTTTCACGCAATATAATATAGTATATACAGGGTGAAGAATAATAATAAATAATTTTTGTTCTAATTTTTTTATTGTCTTTCAAAAATGGATCAATGTTTATATGGTTTTCAACTAATTTTTCATTCCTTCTAAAACATGTCTAGATTGTCTATTCGTAGCTAGAAAGTAAAAAATAAATAAAAACAGAATTTCTTTTAACAATAGTAAGTAATATAGGAGTAGGTTGATTGTAGGGTTGCCAATATTTCTTCAGCGCAATATAGTTTTTTCAAACTAAGATTTAATAAATATACAATGCACGTTACAGAAAATAGTATATTACGTAACGAGTGCGGAAAGTGACATTTTTGACACGAGTGGGAAGTATTGTCTCACGAGGCGCAAGCCGAGTGTGAAAAATCACTTTCGCACAAGTTATGTACACTATTTTTCCTACGACCACGCGATATACTTTTACCGAATCAGGCATGTACAATTTTGCGTTTTTATGTAGATGTGAGAGGTTTTATATCTATGTATTTGTAATTACTTTATATAGTTTTGATTACTTACCTTTGAAAGTGACCCAGAAAATTGTGATTTTTATGCGATGAAAAAGAGTGCCTTCATAAAAAAGTTAGAATAAATATTGGTACACAAAATATTACGAACATTTATTTTAACAACTAACAACAATTGGGAACAGAACATCAGAAATAAAACTGTTTTTGTTACATAAATATTGCGATTCAGAATTAATTATTTATTTGAATCACTGTAAAAATTAAAAGTAAAATTATTATTAGTGCAATTTATAAATTGCAAGATGTAAACACACTTTATTTTTATGAATAAATAAACTGTTTTGTATATTTTCTTAGCGCTATAAGTATCTTTGATAAGAACACAACGTAACAGCGATGGAATGACATTTTAACATTCAATTTGACAGCTTTTTTATCCGTACACGTACGGATAAGTTTTTTTTTCCATACGCGTATGAATAAAGGCCACTTTCCATAGAACTAGACAGTGCGATATATGTCACTTTCCTATGTGGTCGTAGGAAAATAGTATTTCATAGAAAGTGCAGAAAATACACAAATATATACGGTATGTCCATAAACTCCCATGCCAAATACAAACTAGAGATACTAGATATGATTTTATGTCTATCTAACCTAATTTACCTCTATCCACAAGTACCTCCTAAACGAGCTAGCGCCCTTTGAAGATGACTGTTAAGTCAGTTTTTTGAGCATATGTCAAAAAAATTGCTACATACAAACAAACATTGTATAAGCCTGCAGAGGTAAATTGTTGTTTACTACCAACCCGCGTTTTTTATTGCCGTCACAAACATTCACATGAGGGGGGGGGCAACGGGTAAATTTGATTAATTGTTTTGTGTATCAGGTTACCAGTGTTTTCACAAATTTTACAGTAAATTCAAAAACGATACGGTATTTTCCAAAAAGGTGTGCTTTTGTTTGAATTCGCCATTAATTATGCACCGTTGTTTTGTTCTTCTTAACATATATAGGGTGATTCATAACTATTGGGACATACGCTAGGGGTAGGTTGTTTGGACCAAAATATGGCGATAGGACCAAATATACCTCAATAAAATATTGCTGTGGAAAAAGATAAAGGGCGTTAAAGTTGAATTTTTTTTTTCGTTTTTTGCTAATAATTTCACTCTATATTTACCGATTGTTATCAAAATCGGCACCGAGGCATAATTTTATACAGGCAATATGATTTTATGTATTATTTGACATTTTGTTACAGGGGGAGCCTCGTGAAGGATTTCTGATGATAAAATTGACTAGTAACTTTTTTTGAAGAAACTTTTTAGTGATTTTTATTAAAAATTATGACATAACCATAATTGTTACGTAATATTGGTACTCTTGTTTAAACACGATATTCTCATTCGTTTTCGAGAAAAACGCAATTGAACAGTTCAGAGTATCGGAAGGGGATTTCAAATATTATTTCATTTATGAAAAGTGTGCTTTGGACTGTCAGATAATTGTTGCTGGTAAATGACATTTCTTGTCCGTGAATATTTTTTAAAGCTATCATATACTTTTTCGATGGAAATGCCTCGTCACAAACAGTTTACGAATCAAGAAATACGGGATATGATTTGTGTATACGCACGAGAACATTTTTGCGGGCGCTCTGCAACCAGAAGGTATGAATTGTTATATCCAGGCAGAAGGCAACCAAATCACAAAACTTTTTCAAATTTATTTCATCGTTTGGGTGAAACCGGGTCATTTCACAATAAAAATAAAGGTGGTCGTCCGAAACAAATTTCACCTAATCAAGAAGATGAAATTTTGGTTCGAATAGATGAAAATCCTACAGTAAGTATACGTCATTTGTCAATTCTATAAAAAGAAAAATTCCACCCTTATCACTTCACTCCTGTTCAAAATTTGCTTCCAAGATATCTCCCACGACGGTTACAGTTCTACCAACGTATTCTCAACAAGCATAATGATGACCGAAATTTTATTAAGAATATTATGTTCACCGATGAAGCGACTTTTACCAGACGAGAGGTATTTAATTGGCGAAACAGCCATTATTGGGAAGAAAAAAAATCGCATGCTCTGAAAGAAAGACATTTCCAGCATGAGTTTAAATTGTATATTTGGTGTGGCATTATAGGCGACCAACTACTAGAGCCATATGTTCTGCCTCCAAATTTAAATGAAGATTCTCATTTATTTATTTTTTCAAAATACTTTTAGTGATATTTTGGATAATCTGTCACTAGCTGTAACAAATAAAATGTGGTTTATGCAGAATGGGCTCCACCTCATTTCCCTTTAGTTGTTAGGAATCATCTAAGTGACATATTTCCTCAACGATGGATTGGCAGAGGAAGTGATTTTGAATGGGCACCAAGAAGGCCTCAGTATAACCCGCTTGATTTTTATGTTTGGGGACATATGAAGTCCTTAGTTTATGCCCATGAAATTAACTCTAGGGACGAACTCTGGAGGAAAATACAAAATGCGGCTAACTTTATAAGGGGATAGAATAATATGTTCTTTGAAGTTTGAAAGTCCTTTATTAAAAGAATTAGAAAAGGCATAGAAGTCGGAGGAGGCCACGGAGAACATTTAATTTGAGTTTGCTCTTTTTATGTTACATTGATTTTATTTATGGTTTATCGTCGAAATAGAAGCCTTAAGATACAAGTTTTTTTATTGTCCGTTACTTGCAATCCCCTTCCGATACTGTGAACTGTTCAATTGCGTTTTTCTCGAAAACGAATGAGAATATCGTGTTTGAACAAGAGTACCAATATTACGTAGAAATGATGTTTATATCATATTTTTTAATAAAAATCACTAAATAGTTCCGTCAAAAAAAGTTACCAGTCAATTTCATCATCAGAAATCCTTCACGAGGCTCCCCCTGTAACAAAATGTCAAATAATACATAAAATAATATTGCCTGTATAAAATTATACATCTGTGCCGATTTTGATAACAATCGATAAACTTACAGTGAAATTATTAGCAAAAAACGAAAAAAATTCAATTATAACGCCCTTTATCTTTTTCCACAGCAATATTTTATTGAGGTTATTTGGTCCTCTCGCCATATTTTGCTCCAAACAATCTACCCTTAGCCTATGTCCCAATAGTTATGAATCACCCTGTATGTCATTGTTGTCATTAATTTTTTATTGATATGCAAGATTGGTGTGGTCATAATCCTTGTTTGCATTAAAAGCAATTTTGTACGTTCAAATTATCATCGTATATTAATTAAAGTTGGAAGACAACACGGGATTACATTTTCCAAAACGTTGGTCCATCGAGTGGGATATTTTGGTTGAACCTGTGAATGGAATTTTACTCATCGGCTGGCGGTTTTAATTCCTAAAAGTTGGGAGCCCATTCCTAGTGTGGTAATCCATTGGATGGTGGTAAGTCCATTCCTTGTTTATAATTATCCTGGTTAACTTGTTGGGTTTTTATACTGAAAAAGAGGTTGTGTCAAATCCAAATTATCCTAATTTGAAAAATTTGTAGGAAAATTTGGGAATGAAACGGTAGAAATAAATGAAGATATTTTAATAGAACTCGAAAGCAGGTTAGAAAGAGCATATATTTGTTAGATGAATATGATGATATTCAAATTTAAATACTATCACTTGAAATTGAGGAAGATATTGATAAGGAGTTGACAGATGATCGGGTAAAATTTGAAGCTTCTTATCATGCAGCCATCGGGCTAGCGAAAAATATTTTAATGAAAAAATGTGTTGTTTAGCAAAAAAAGTAATAGTCAAATCGAGTATATTATCTGAAGTAACTCTTCAAGCTTATCCTAAATTACCATACATTCCTTCCTATCCCTAAATTGAATGGTAACATAGATCATCGGTTGGAGTTTAAGGATACATTTGAATCTGGTTCATAATAATAGTGCAATATCTTCTGTCCAGAAATACCATTTTTTTAAAGCAAGCGTTATAGGGTGAACCAGAAAAAATGGTCAAAATGAGAAAAATTACGACATTGTATGGAAACTTCTCTGTGATCGATATGATGACAAACCATTATTAGTTGGACACCATTTAGATGCAATTTTGAAGTTTCGGGTTTTAAAGAATAAGTCTGCGACAGATTTACGGGCAATATTAGATACAATGATTGAAAACTTATTTGCATTGGAAAAACTTAATGTTCATATTACAACATGGGATCCAGTAATTGTACATTTAATGGGACAAAAATTAGACCAGCAGATATTTAGTAGATTGAAGGAATTTAAACCGAAACGGGAGTTAGCTACTTTAGAACAGTTTAAAACTTTTATAAGTAATACGGATTACCAAAATTGCCAATTTTGCATTTTTGTTTTTTATGGCAAAAATAGCAATAAGTTTAATTTTGTTAATAGAATTGTTTGTTTGAGTTTTCATTAAAAGAGTTTTGATCAATTGTCAATTGTATAGTTAGCGCAAAACATATATAGTGTAGCAATGTAATGGTATATCCCCTTAAAATTATGTTGCGGATATATACTCTGAAAGATATTAATATTTTGTTTACTTTTTACCATTACCTATATTGTATTTGATGTTACGTAATTGTTGAAAGGGCGTTCGGTTTAATCGGCCCTTTTTGTATCCCATTCGATTTTTATAAACAAAACAAAATTCTATGAAAACATAACAAGAAAAAAGAAATTTTATAACAATGAATAAAACAATCTAAAGGTTTGATCAATCCCTTATCACATCGCTTCTTGCGTTCGTTATGCCCATTCTTGGTTATTTTACGTATAGTTGACAGGGGAACTTCTGTTAAATCAAATACTGCTTGCATTAATTCTGTTTCTTCATCGAAACCAAATGTTTCCCGCACATTCTTTCTTATACTCATTGAAACATATCTTCTGTGTTTCCAATTTTAAATGACGTCAATTCCTGTTTTCCCTTTGATCACAATTATTGAAATTTTCGTTGTTGTTACACACATTATTTTGGACAGAACTCGATATTTCCCAAGGACGTCACATTGTAAATATTTAATTTTTTACTAAAATTAGAATTGCTATATACAAAATATGTATACTTACACAAAAATCCTCAGAAAAACACTACACTCTTTCTTGATGTCAATCTACCAACTAAAGAGTGAGTGTGGTTATCTGTGGTGAACACCTGCTGTGTTCGAAAAAATTGCTATCTCAAAATATACTTATAGTTCAGTAAAAGATGGGAAAAATAATAAGTTATTTGAAATTTAAATCCCTAATTCTTCTTAATAAAGCGAGATATAAGGTAGTGTTAATTGTCTGGTGTTATGTTTAAGATATTTTTAAACTTAAATAGGTTAATATTGTTTAAAGCAATGTATTTTGTTCTATTCATTAACGCTAAATATCTTAAAAAGTAGGATGGCGCTCCACAATTGCGGGTTAAAAATAATCGTTAGACAGATGATGCATGTATTTAATAATTATAAAATTATTAAATACATTTTAACTATTGTTAGGTGAAATTATAATATTAAATGAATATATCGTCAAATAGGGATTTTAAATTATAATATTGACTGTACTGTCACGGTATTTAACTCAAACGATAAGCCGAAACCTTAAACTATCTCTTGCATCGACTATAGATTAAAAACATAATATTTATTTCATTTTTATTACAAAGTAAAAAGTGATTCTTATAAATTTGGTTGTGTATATTTTCGTATTCATTACACCAGAATTATTACACTTTCGTAGATCGCAAACGTTACGAAATAGCAGCTAAAAAGAACAACAAATAATGCAAATGCATATTAATGAACTTTTTGTTTGTTGTTACAGCAATATTAAGTTTCTCATTTTTAGTTACGCCTAAAAACATTCAACTAAAGATTGAATGTTTTTGGTTACGTCAGTGGTATTTTCCTTTAATTTATTATATGGTACTATTTTACATTTTGCATTGTTATTTTAAAAGAATGGGAAATCTACTTATTTTAATGAAAAGTTTATTTTATTAACAGCCAACAAATGTTTTTCCATTAATTTTTATACTTAAGGACGTACCCAATCCCAAGAATGATTCGTGCTCAACTTATTAAAAGCGTATCTCAATATATTGACAAGAATAATTGATAAGTATATATTCTGGAGACAAAACCCAAAGGAATTGGGGTGCAGGATTTTCGATAATCAATTGTAATAACCTAGTGAATTCCGTCATGTAATTACCGGTGTCTCAAATGTATTAACAAAAAAAATTCATTCAATATAATTATTCGCTAGAGTCACTCATGTAGTAACGTATTCACCAGTGTAATAACCCTAAAGAGAACTCTGTAATGACAAATAAAAAACTCTGCTGTCACCCAAATGTAACAGATCGCTTACGTGCAAATAAACCTGAGTCGACGGCTCCTGGAAGAAATGTCCGAAAGGGTGGGCTTCGGCCTCCGCTGCTACCAGTTGTCGTTAGTAATGAGAGGTCTTGTGCTATAGGGTTACGCCAGTTAGGGGGATAGGTTGAGGAAAAATCTTATGTGTAGCTCTTATGGGTATATGTTATGTATCGATAATGATTTCTTTAGCGAGTATAAAAAATAAAAAAAAATGACGCCAGTTGACAAAAGCGTCAGGAATAATTGTATGTAGAGTCTTGTGACTGTAAATAATTAAAACCAATGATAGGATCGAGAGAAAACTTGAGATACCATGTTACATTAACGAGAATGAAATGCAGAAAGAAATGAAATTTGTAAGTTTGAAAATAATCGCCGCATCCTAAATATTTTCGCACACCCTATATATGAAACTATGAAATTAACAATTTAGTATTCAGCCTCAAATGTGCTCCCTATCCCTGATTCATACGGAGAGGTATCACCATTGAATACTTGTATGCGATATGAAATAACATAAATTAAAATTATATCGATAGTATCATAGATGCGGGCTGGCAATGTTAATAATTTGACCAAACTACAAGAAAAGTCATAATACACAGTTAGTATAATTTTTAAATTTGACTCATCAATTCTCAGTCTGCGTCTTCACAAAAACGCCGACGGCCACGACTCGCGTTTCGAACAAAAAAAAAACTTTTAGAGCGCGTACAGTAGACGCTCCCTTGTAATCTTCTTTTCCCTTTTTCGAAAAAAATTACACTTGATAAGTTAAAACACTACGTCTTAATTATATGTTAGTTAAACTCAGAATTCCTCAAAAACCGCTATCCACGAACCCCAAAAAAACTAGACCGCTTCCGACCGCGAGTTTTTACCAAACTGCTGCTTCAACTGTTACATTTTCGTAGCTTCGGCATTTTTCTCTATGTCAGCTCCGTTTATTTTTTTGTACCTGTTAATTTCTGATTGGTGGAAACTTATCGTTCGACGTAATTGTGTAATAGGTTTTTTACCTCTATTAAGAATGAATTTTTATTAGATTCCGCAAAATTTCGTTATTTTGACACAATTATTATTTCCTGTTAAAATATTTTTTTTTCTTTTTTGCAACAAATTCAGACTGCTTAGCTAAGTGTTTTTTTACATTGTTTGTGTGTTAACCGCTTTCTTTAGTTTAAACGTTACAATATAAAAGGTAAATTTGTTCTTACTTTGGTATTTATTACACAATTAAACAAACATTATTGAATGCAAACATGAGAAAACATAACAGAATTCAGCAGGATAGTCGAACACAACATTTGTGTCAATAATATTAGAAGATCTCGAATATTCGAGACAACAACCAACATAGACAAATGTTGTGTTTGACTATTCTGCTGAATTCTGTTATATTTTCTCATGTTTCATTCAACACCTTTGCTCCCATGTTTCACATCTTTTCTTGGTTGAACCGTACCGATGACGGCTAATGAGCCAGAAACATGCATGTTTGCGGTTACCACTCTTTTCAGTAGCCCCTTCTTCTATTTGCGTGCAATACCCACTAATCTATTCGTTGCTTATTGTTCGTATGTCACGCACTATTCGTACATCTTGCTATATATATATATATATATATATATATATATAACAACAAAGAGAATCATGGGTAATTCACGCAAAGTAAAGGGCTACTGAAATAGAGTGGTAACCGTGGACATGCATGTTTCTGGCTCATTTTGCCTCATCAGCACGGCATAACCAAATAATGATGTGAAATTTGGGAGCAAAGATGTTAATCGAAACATGGGAAAACACAAAATAACGGATTTCAGCAGGGAAACCAAACGCTCATTTGTGTCTTCAATTGGAAGATCCCGAGTTTTCAGGACATCAACCAACATCGACACGGAGGCGCATATAGCCCCCCCGCCATGAACCTTCCGACCCATAGTAAATAACAAAGAAGATGTAGGAATATCGCGTGATATGTTAACAACAACAACAAAGAGAATCATGGGTAATTCACACAAATGAGCGTTTGGTTTCCCTGCTGAAATCCGTTATTTTGTGTTTTCCCATGTTTCGATTAACATCTTTGCTCCCAAATTTCACATCATTATTTGGTTATGCCGTGCTGATGAGGCAAAATGAGCCAGAAACATGCATGTCCACGGTTACCACTCTATTTCAGTAGCCCTTTACTTTGCGTGAATTACCCATGATTCTCTTTGTTGTTGTTGTTAACATATCACGCGATATTCCTACATCTTCTTTTTATATATATATATATATATATATATATATATATATATATATATATATATATATATATATATATATCTTTTTTGGATAGTTCTTGGGTATAGGTTATACCCAAGAACTATCCAAAAAAGATAAATATATAATGGTTTAAGAAATACTACAAATATATATATATATATATATATATATATATATATATATATATAAAGTAGCACATCCAGAATAATATAAAATAACATGGGTGCCGCCTGATAACGAAACAACCTCTCAAATTGACCATATTTTCATTAACAGGAGAAAATGAATTTTAATAAAGGACGTAGGAGCATGTGCGGACTCGGACCACTTTCTTGTTATAGCCATAATAAAACAAATGGTAATAAAAACAAACAAGAGACAGAAATACGTTAGATGGACCATGACAAAGCTAAGCGAAGAGAAAATAAGAAAAGAATATAAAATTCACATAGCAGAATTACGAAACAAACTAGTAAACAAGGAATACAAATAACAACAGAAAACACACAGGCAAAATGGATAGAGATAAGGAAAGAGAGTGGTACAATGTTAGTTGCCATGTAGCAGTAGAAAAAAAGACAAAAATGGATAAGAACAAATGAAACAGAGCACAAGCAAGAATGCATAAGAAGCAGGAATGAATGTAACAAAACCATAAGAAAATCATAGCGAATGGATAGATAACAACATAAAAGATATAGAACAAGAAAGAAAGAATCGTAATACTAAGGAATTTTATAAAAATAAAAATGAACAAAGTCAAACCTATAAGAACAAAACGAAAGGTATAAAAAACCAAAATGGCAAAATCATTGAGGAAGAAAACGAATACATACAAATTTGGATAGATGACTTTAGGACGCTATTAGTAGACGATTCAGATATTGAAGAAACGATATAACAGAAGAAAACATATTGAAAGAAGCTTCAAGAGAAGAAATTATGGAAATTATTGCACCAGCCGAGACGAAATGGTACCCGGAAAAGATAACATAAATAAACGTTTTTAAAGATTAAAACTAACTTTCGCGCATCTGTGGCCCTGAACAATATTCTATCATAAAATTGTTACTTGTCTACACTTCGGGGGATGTATCGTGTTAACAAACCGAAATTTCTCCAAAAATAACCAAAAATGTAGTATATCTGGATTTATAGGACCCGCTGTACTAGCTTTAGTCAACTGAAAATCAATAGGGTACATCTGTGAGACACCTTGAACAATATTCAATCATAAAATTGATCAATCGTATACTCTCTGGAGGCTGTATCGTGCTAACAAACTGAAAATTCTCCTAAAATGACAAAAATTTGGTACTCAAGAACCATAGCACCCATTGTACTGGCTTTAGTGACCTGAATATCCATAGGGTTCATCTTTGAGACTCTCTGAATAATATCCAATCATAAAATTGGTCACTTGTATATATTCTCCGGAGGCTGTATCGTAACAAACTGAAACTTCTCCAAAAATGCCAAAAATATCGTACTTAAAATACTGTAGCACCTGTTGTATTGGCTCTGGTGAGCTGAAAATCAATAGGGTTCATCTGTGAGATGTCCTGAATAATATTCAATTATAAAATTGGTGACTTGTTGAACTCCGGAGGCTGTATCGTGCTAACAAACTGAAATTTCTCAAAAAATGACAAAATGTCGTACTTCAAGTACCATAACACCCGTTGTACTCGCTCTGGTGAGCTGAAAATCAATAGAGTTCATCTGTGACATGTCCTTAACAATATTCCATTATAAAATTGGTGACTTATTGCACTCCGGAGGCTGTATCGTGCTAACAACACATGCAAGGAAAAGTGGCCGACGACAACGACGACATACACACAGGATTTTTGTTCTAAAAACCGTTTTTTCGTGTTGTTGTTGATGGAAAACGTGAAAATAACTAAAAAAAATTTCAAAATTCCAACTTTTTTTGGGGTAACCCAATACTTTTCTCGCATATTAGATAGGTTGGGCGGAAAAATAATATGAAACTGATAAAGTACGGAGGAGAGAAGCTTCATGATGATAATAAAAATATGGAGAGAAGAAAAATTGGCTGTAGAATGGGAAATTAGTCAGATAATTAGCGTAGTTAAAAAATGTGACCAGTAAAACAAAATTATAGAGGTATAACTTTACTGAATACTGTTTATAAAATATTATCTACTAAAATACAAAGAAGGCTAGAGACACTACAGGAAATACAATAGGACAATACCAGTGTGGATTCATAAAAGGAAGATCAGCGGTGGACGTCATACATACACTAAAACTTTTAACTTTAGCACCAACACAATAAATTTAAATATTAATTAATACAATGTAATAACTTGTTTTGTTCAGATTACATTCATACTTTTTGGTCGTGGAGAAAATATAGTCTATTACTCGGTTGGAATAAAACAATCGATACTCGTTCTTCACGCTCGTTAATGCTCGCGTTCGGAATTTTCCACTCGTAACAATTTTTTTCATTTTAACCTCATTACAAAATATACTATTCCAGTTTATCACATTTCATTTGTTTTGTATTCAAACTTTTAAATGCTTTTTGGAATTCTAAAAATGCTTTTGCACCATTGCACCTGGTTTATAATTTATGATAATGTAGAATAATTATGCGACGAATGTCACGAGGACTTTTGATAATTTCATGGGTGTTGTTTGTATACTCCAGTTTTGAATTTCTCAGTGTTTTATTTTCTTTTTTCGCGGTATCTGTACAAGTAAGTAGATCTTCAAATAACACCTTTCAGCTTAGAATTTGTTTTGTCATTAAAACTATTTTTCACATTGTAATGTTTGAAAATGAGAATTTACAGAAATTCGTTTTAAGTTGGTAACATATTGAAAATTAAATGGCGAAAAGTAAGAATACTGCAAAGTTGCTTAAGTCTAAAAGCTATTAGCAATAAATATTTAAAACAAGAAGAGTGCGCTTTTAATATATTGATCAACAAGCATTTGCTTGACGAAGAAGAGCAGATTAAAAGCTATTTCATATTTACCCGTGGGCAATTTAATTCGATCTTCAATAATGATTTCAAAGAGAACCTGCATACTAATCCCTGCAATAATGTACGTACCATACGTACCAATAAATTCCTAAATCTCTTTAGGCTTATTTCAAAAAGAAATAGGACTATTGTAGAGAGTAAATTTATATATATATATATATATATATATATATATATATATATATATGAATTCTTTGTTTTTCTTTAACCTTGTATATAATTTTATTCATTTTTCTTGGGCATCAGGTTAATCGTAAATTCTTTATCAATTTATATTTTTATTTGACGTTTCGCTCTCTATTCGGAGCATTTTCAAAAATTTTTACATTGATGTTAAACAATAAAATGAAAACGATTGAAAGATTAAAATTGAATGTACACACAGAGACGACAAAAACTGGTAACTAATAAAATAATTTCAAAAACAATAAAATCGAAAATACCTGCCTTATAAACAACTCTTTACAATATACCAGGGTCATTCAACAAGTTGATGTTATTATTATAATAAATTATAATATATCTGGCTTAGATTTTTGATATATCTTGTTTATCGTTTACTGCATTGTTCTCTTTTTTTATATGTATCATTTCTTTTATTGTTAGTTTTTTGTAATTGGAATCTTGGTGTATTATTTTAGTATTATTAAAGTCAAATTTATGTTTTTCATTTTTCTCATGTTTTAGAAGCGCAGTGGAGGCGTTTTTTGTATATTTATGGCCATTAAGTCTATTTTCAAGATGTTGGGTTGTCATACCTATATATTTTTTGGGACAATCTAAACATGGTATAGAATATATGACGTTAGATTTTTTGAAGCATTTATTTGACTTTTTAATTTGGAGAACAATGGTGATAGAGTATTTTATGCCCTATGACAAACTTTTATGTTATGTTTAGATAATATATAATTTAGTTTTTCTGATAGTTGTTTTGTGTATGGCATTGCGATGTATGTAAGAGGGGATCGTGTATTGGTTTGTGTTGATTGGATTTGACTATTGTAATGTTTATGTGTGCGTTGTTTAATAATTTTGTCAATATGTTTGGATGGATAGTGATTGTTTTGTAATATTGTTTTTGTTTGATATAAAATTTCTGTAACACCAACAATAAAATACAGAAAGATATACAAAAAAAAATTAAAAAAACCAAACATTTCATTAAAAATCACCCTCAGATCACGGTACTACAACCTGATAAAAGTAATAAAACTGTCATAATGAACACTACAGATTATGACAAAAAAATAAATGAAATATTAAATAATACAAATGTATATCAAAAAATAAAATCTGATCAAACGAAGTCCTTTCAGGAAAAAAATAATAAATTTGTTAAAAAACTTTTAGATAATCAATCAATTGGTGCAACGGAAGCTAAGCAATTACAAACACATAATGCCATACCGCCAAGAATTTACGGTTTACCTAAATTACATAAACCTGACATACCATTACGGCCAATAGTTTCTTATGTTCAATCCCCCTTTTACAAACTGTCTAAATATTTATCAAACTGTCTCCCACAAATAATCAACAAGAATGAATTCTATATAAAAGATTCGTTTACACTTAAACATTTTTTAGACACTGTTGAAATACCAAACAATTATAGCATTATTTCTCTAGACGTAGTCTCAATGTATACCAACATTCCTAATGAACTAATAACCCATATATTAAAACATAAATGGAGATTATTAAAAGAACACACAACTCTCACATATGAAGAATTCATAGAAGGAATAATGCTAATCCAAAACAATATTTTTTTTTAATATAAAAAAGATTTTTTTGAACAACTCAATGGGTGCACTATGGGTTCACCAATTTCATCAACCCTCGCACAAATTGTAATGGAATACCTTGAAGAAACTGTGCTTAACCAAATAAATTTCAATATATTATTTTTTAAAAGATACGTTGATGATTGCTTAGCTGCCGTTCCATCCAATGAAATAAATCATGTATTGACTGCTTTCAATAATTTTCATCCAAAGCTCCAATTCACAATAGAAAGCGAACAAAACAATACCATAAATTTTCTGGACATGACAATTATTAAAACTAGAAAAAATAAAATTACAACAAAACATTTTATTAAAGAAACATCATCAGGTCGCTACTTGAATTACCACTCCCACCATCCTAATTCCCAAAAAAACAGCGTAATCATAGGATTAGTAGATAGAGCCATCACACTTACATCACCTGAATATCGTCCAGAAATTTTATATCAAACAAAAACAATATTACAAGACAATCACTATCCATCCAAACATATTGACAAAATTATTAAACAACGCACACATAAACATTACAATAGTCAAATACAATCAACACAAACCAATACACGATCCCCTCTTACATACATCGCAATGCCATACACAAATCAACTATCAGAAAAACTAAATTATATATTATCTAAACATAACATAAAAGTTTGTCATAGGGCACAAAATAGTCTATCACCATTGTTCTCGAAATTAAAAAGTCAAATAAATGCTTCAAAAAAATCTAACGTCATATATTCTATACCATGTTTAGATTGTCCCAAAAAATATATAGGTATGACAACCCAACATCTTGAAAATAGACTTAATGGCCATAAATATACAAAAAACGCCTCCACTGCGCTTCATAAACATGAGAAAAATGAAAAACATAAATTTTACTTTAATAATACTAAAATAATAAACCAAGATTCCAATTACAAAAAACTAACAATAAAAGAAATGATACATATAAAAAAGAGAACAATGCAGTAAACGATAAACAAGATATCAAAAATCTAAGCCAGATATATTATAATTTATTATAATAATAACATCAACTTGTTGAATGACCCTGGTATATTGTAAAGAGTTGTTTCTAAGGCAGGTATTTTCGATTTTATTGTTTTTGAAATTATTTTATTAGTTTCCAGTTTTTGTCGTCTCTGTGTGTACATTCAATTTTAATCTTTCAATCGTTTTCATTTTATTGTTTAACATCAATGTAAAAATTATTGAAAATGCTCCGAATAGAGAGCGAAACGTCAAATAAAAATATAAATTGATAAAGAATTTACGATTAACCTGATGCCTGAGAAAAATGAATAAAATTATATAGATATATATATATATATATATATATATATATATATTTGTATGTGTTATAACGGAATTTGTAAGCACGATAGAGGGCGCATTTTTTGACTGATCGAAATCAAACTCGCTGCAAAAATTGGATCGGTCAAAATCTTGGACGAGTTCGTTACCGGGCCATAGCGGCCAAGTAGAAACAAAATGGCGGCCTGTAAAAATTGAAAAAAAATCGTATTTCTTTTGTTTTTGATCTGACGCAAAAAAGTAACTGAGATTTTTTACTTAACTTAACACGTTCTACAACTTTTGCATGAAACACTTTTTTGTAAAACCTACATGGAAACATTTATTAAAGAAAATTTAAATTTTGTTTTTTTTTGTTTTGAAACTGATGCAAAAACTTTACTGAAATAGCCGTCCAATTGTTCTTGTGCCATTGGGATTTTTTTAGTTAAAGCTAATAGTGACGCTCCGAATAAAATAGCACGAATATTGATGTTGACTGTGTCATTTAAAATAAAATTACATAATTTACACAAAGATGATAAGAGATTTTTTCCTGAAGGGCCAGCACTGTAACTTATTAAATCTTGTAGATGTGAAGGTCTTAAAGAGTCTAAACCACCAGCAGAACTTGTTTTAAAAGAGTTTACTGCGTTACTGACAAATTCTTCTGTTATAAGAATAGGAATAGGTTCCGAACTCAAAGTTGGGAACGTACTATTAAGTTTCTCTAAAGGATGTTTCGATTTAAATTTTGTTAAAGTGGCTGCACTAACATCAGCAAAACTGTCATCTAGATCTTAGATTTTGATTGCGTATGTCAAGTTGCCGTCAGAAACTTTATTAATGACATTTATCATTTTACTATTTTTTTGATAAATTTATGTTTTTCCGAACTGAGAAATTTGTGTTTTGGTGATCAAGAGAAATTTAAATGATGATCTATATATATTATCAAAGGTTTTTAAACTATTCGTGATTATAGTAGAGAGAGATACTTTTTTATTAGAATTTTTAGAAGGAAGACTTAAAACATTGTATGGAAAAAGAAATAGATTTTCCCAGGTAGGAATAGAATTTTGTCTTACGTATTCATCAATCCGACTAGACAACGTTGACGCACAAAGAGCTCTTGAAACGTTTGTGACTCTTGATGACAGATCGTTGACTCTTCAATTTTGCTAACTTTACATGAAAAACCGTATCTATTATTTCCTTATTGCTGAGACTTTCTTTTGTATTAGATCTTAAACGTTGTCCACTATGGGTCTTGTTTTGGTGTGTTAGGCCCGCTTCTTAAAAAATTTACCACATATTTCACATTTTATGGTGACTGGTGTTGACATCAGGCTTCAAAATATGTTAGATAAATAAATTCGTTATAATTATAAATATTTTTCACTATTTCTTGTTTTAAACTACGCGCAAGATTCCCCCATAGGATGGGAAATTGTGCGCAAATGCACTTTTGTACTTTTGAATTGTTACCAGTATTTGTGTTGATATTACTAATTAGTTATTTCACCGATTTATTTACTAAAACGTTTGCAATTCATTTTATTAATTTCTTGAAAATTTATGACAATTGTGTTTGGCAGTTACAAATACACCATTTGTAATTCAAAATTGCGTGTTTGTGATTGGTGGAAATTAAGACGAGGGAAATAGTCAGTGAAAATTACATAAAACGACCTCTAGAATAAGAAGTTTCAATTTCTAGACACTTCATTCATCGTAAGGCCATGAATCAGAATAAAAATCAGTAATATGCTGTAAAATACCAATGATTTGGTATTATTTTGATATACATTCAAGTATTTCCTATATTGTGATTATGAATAGATAAACCTTGTATCTAAATACAGTTTATATAATTGGAAATTCTGTTTGGAAATTACTTATTGAACCTTGGATATATTCACGTTATCAAATTAATTTAAATGCATTATAATTGCAAAACATATAGTAAAAAAAGTTGATATATTTACAATAGGTAGTAAAACTATTATTGCAATTTATGATACATTTTATACCTTCTAACATATTAATATTTTTTTCTACGACTATTATAGAATTTCTATATTCCGACGTAGTTTTGAATATAGAATAGCTTCATTCTAGCCCTAGGGCAAGAATATTCATTCATGGAATGAATACTTGTAGCGCCCTCTCAATGTCACGGTTCATTTGACAGAAAGAGAAAATGGGCGTGTTCCGTTTTCTACATCATATGTAGTGATTCGCACGAGACTCTCGTTTTCGAGAGTCTCGCATGGTCTCGTCTCATTTTCGAGACGATACTCGGACCAGACGAGACGAGACTTTTGTTTGGTCTCGTCTCGAGTCTCGTGCATGAGGTATCGCGTCTCGCGCGAGTCTCGCAGGTGAATATTTCTGAATGAACATCAATTTATTTTGATAAAAATTTATAAGCATAACACCAAGAAATGCTTTTTAAAGCCTCTGCCGGCGTTATCGGTTGACGGTAATCACTTTGTCTTTCTGAAGCGGGCCGCCGCCGTCGTCTTCTGCTATATATTTTGCGATATGTGCCTGTCCTATCCTATTGTGATCGAATAAATAAAGATCATTATTGAAAATAAAAGTTTATATTTCTACCCAATTTAGTTATTCGTTGTGGATAGTGGTAGTTGTCCGAATTTTTGAGCGTGCGGAATTGTGCCAAGTTAATTCAAAATGAGCCGATTCAAGAGGAATAGGAGCGAACTTTTGACTTTAGAAGATGAATCAAATTGCGGTGATTTTTCTAGTGGAACTGCGGACATTTACCTACCAGACAATGTTAGTTTCAGTGATAATGTGACTGAAAGTGAATTGCCGTCTTCGTTAAATAGCAGTCGCTCTTCGTCTCGCATGCAAATACAAAACGACACTTACAAAAGCAAATTCGATACTTATTTCAACATTGAATTGAAAAGGACCAATCGAGATAAAATAGCCAGGTGCAGAATATGTTTAAATTCGAAGGAAATTAAAATGTCACGAGGAATTACTACTGGATTAACCCTAGAATACTTACCATACTAAATCACCTTTTAATACTAACCATTTACGACGATAAAAAAAAACAACTCAAGAAAATGTTCCTAAGCTTTAATAAATTCGTAAAATTTTTGTAACATAGAACAGGGTATTAACGCACTAAATCTAATAAAAAAGGATATATTTTATATATTTTGACTGCAGGACACACAAAGAAGGGCGCGATGTTCCCCGTAAAAAGGCCGATGGCAGTGTTGGCAATGGTGGGTTGTCATATCGCGTTTGTTGGTTGAAATTGACACATTGCTCGTTTCTTTACATTTTCTATTGGTGTTTCCTGTCCTAGCTCCAGATTTAAAATATTTTCTATCAACAGCCTTAATGGACGGTTTAAAGTTGGCCATTTTACGCGCTGCTCCAACCACTGTTTCGTGAGCTGTTCTGAGAGAATAGCCATAAACTCTTTTCTTGAAACAATTTTACATCCCTTTCTTCTTTGATTATGATTATAAATTATCCAGGCGTTTATGCAGGAAATATTGATCATAACATAAAAAAGGCAGAGCGGCCATCTTCTTGTTTTCTTGTTTTTCGTGAAGTACTTCTGCTCCCACACATTTGATTAAACGTATCGACGCCGTATTTAGTTTTGTTATAAAACTTAACTAAATCTGGTTTTCCTGATGTCATGTTTTGTACCTCCGAACTATCATGCATAGTAGATAGTAAAATAACTACTTTTGACACCTTAGTTTTATAGGATACCATTGTTGTCTCGTTATCAAAGCAATGTAGTGAGCTTCCAATAGGTCGATTTTTACTATCCAACATTTGTGGCTGTATCCCTTTTTTGTTGCTTCTTAGAGTGCCTACCAGGGTCAAGTTATATGGATGCTTTAATAATTCCTTAGCCAGTGGTATACTCGTGAACCAATTAACCATGGTCACGTTTCTGTTGCTTCCATAAATTGCTTGGGATAATTTTTTTACGTAATATTCTCCTAATGGTTGTCCATCGGTTTTGGTTCCCTTTCCCAAATATACTTCAGCATCGAACATATACTTTGTGCCAACATCACACACCATAACAATTTTCAAGCCATACTTTGAAGGTTTATTGGGTATGTTGCGACCGACAGCTGCTAAAGATAATACCTATAAAAAGTAATCCTTCAACAATACCAGCTGAACTTCGTTAAAACCTAAGTCGCCACCTACGACCGTAGGAGTTGCCGCCAGCTCTCGCGGAGATGGGAGGGGTTCAAAATTGTGTTCAAATAAAAATAATGATTTTAATAAGGGCGCCAGGTAAGTTTGCCCCGCGCAACTACCTGATTTTCATCCAACACCTCTAAACTTACCAAATAGGTGCCAATACAAAAAGAATAAAAGTCGTGAATCTCTTAACTACGTTTATTCGACAGCAGCAGTAGTCAATAATGCATGTGAAATAACTAAAAGTCATCAGCGATAGTAAGAAATAAAAAAAAAATTAGCAATAACACTTACTATTAAGCAAATATAGAACCCAGATAATGTTACACAAGGAAAAAAATGGTAGCTGTTCCCAAATAGAAAGCACAATATCTATCGTAAGTCAAACAATACCAGTTCAGTCTATAAAAATTCGATAAAGCATCTACAAGCATGTACTTGACTTCACAGACTAATTATAAGTTATAAATTATTGGTTATAATTATAAATTATAGTTAAACAATGATCAAGTAACTCTATATTTACGAAACTACTAACCAATTTACTACAGGCGATATTAATGCATGCTTTAAAAAATATAAAATAAACAATGTCGCTTGAGCTCAGGCGCATGCGCAAAATCTTGTAATCACCGGTATGTGGAGTAATATTTTAATTGATTAGAAAAGAAATCCGTAGTATTAATTAACGCTTAACAATTAAATAAAGTATACACCATAAAACGCAGAAATAATTAAACACCTATATGTTTATTTCTTATAATTGAGAGTTTGTTTCGATAGTTTATTTTAATCAAATAAGAATTGACCGTACTATACTTGGTAATAAAAGAAAATAATGAAAACTTGCGTAATGATGATCCCTACGAAGTACGCTACTGATTCCTCGTGTTCAACTTCCAATCTTTGGAACACCACTCCAAGTAGTAAGAACTAGGTATGCCAACAGGAACAGCCCCTTACGTGAACCCTACAGAAAATGTTTTATTTTTTTCAGGTATTCAAAAGACAACAACAAAAATTATAATTCCGAGTTTGACAATTAGCTAGCACTTTATGCTACGCCATTAAAACCTAAATCTAGAATAATTATTTACTAATTACTTATCAATAACTAAAATGTTAAAATTATATCAAAATTAATGTGAAACTTTGCCAATTTCTCCCAGTGTTTAAATCTACATACAAATGAAAATAAATATCACTTAAAATCGAGTTAAACTCTAATTAAACGAATGGATTGACCCTTTTTTCCTATTTTTAACTCAATAAAAATGTATAAAAAGGATAGGAAAAAAAAACGGATAACAACAAAACATGTATTTGCTGTTGAAACGAAAGATATGAATAATAAACAATCACTTACCCTTATGCACGGGGTTACTTATGTAAGACAATCTAAAGTGACTCCAATTACCAGGTCTGATGTAACTGACAGAGACTACTATACTTCAAAGACCGTTCGCTCCTTTAGAGAATCTATTTGTGATAAAAAGAATAGAAAAATGAGCCGAACAATTTTTCTAGAGTTAGTAATAAACTTTATAGCCAAAGAAAGATAGTTTTGGTAGCATAAAAAAGAATAAGACAACCAGTACATACCCATTATGAACGGTTCTGATCCAAAATGGTAGTTGAAAAAGTAGATATCCAAAATCCCTTAAAACAGGTTTATAAGTCTGACACACCAAAAATATACAATCTATCGAAAACTACGATGGTCAGACTTATCAAGTGGTTTCAAAATAATTCCCACGAATGGATGATTCTTCAAAATCAAAAGTTTAAAAACCACAACTGGTGTTATACACCATCTACTCCCAGACTACAATTGAGAATGCGTCACGGATGGGTGTCTTCTGCCCTCACGCGAAAGATTTGGTAGGTACTGCCTAATATTATGCTTCAAGGTAGCTACAAGCGAGCTTCGAGTTTTAGTAGATCGATTCTACTAATTAGGTACCTTGGCCCAAGGTGGCATTGGATGTGCCAAATTTAATATTTGCATATACGAATAAAGGTCAGATAGGTCATACGGAATGTCCCAAGAGAATTCTTTTACGGAAATATCAGTTCTTACGTAGTAAGTATAGGAAAAATAAATAAATGATAATAATTTAATTACAATACTTATAACAACTGATGATAATTTAATATTTGTTACCAAAGAAAGGTCTCAATTAAAAATAAACCGTTGCAATGTACATCCTAAAGGGATATCTACCCCTGAAAGCTAAGAGCTGCTTGTCTATTGTAACGTATGACCCTGGTTTATATGATCTTCGACAGTTGCTTATTAGTTGGTCCCATATTTCTCGAATTGGTGCTAATGGATCGTCTATTTTTCTTTCAGGTCTAGTCTCCTTGTTGTCAAAACGTAAGCAGTCTACTAGAAACTCGAATCTTTCGCGACTCATAGTAGCTTTGTATATGAACCCGGAAATTGTTACATCATACATCTCCCTTGTAGACAAATGATTATCTTTTTGACAACCAGCAAATATCAATAGTCCAAGTAAAGCATGAAGTTCCTCCAAATTCACTTGTGAGGTAGTGTAGTAGTGTGTTTCTGCGAACGGATTGAAATTTCGTGATTTGTGTACACTACTATTTTTTCAAGGATACTTGTATCTAGCAGACAAAGAAAAACATCCAGAGGGGTTTCTGCCGCTTTAGCATCATTTGTAGGACCTTGTATGATATGCAAAATATTACGCGATAGTATTTTAGTTACCGCCTTCACCGAGGACCACCTATGGCCGTTTTTTCCCCTAAGGCTTACAGGTAGCTGGCATTCCTTGACTTTAAGATTTTTAGAAACTGTGTATTATTCTCTTCATCTGTAAATGGAGACTCTTGCATAATATCATCGCTTTCAGTAAGACCTACAGGCAGCTGGCATTCCGCTCTGTTTAGATTTGTAGGAACTGTTTTATTGTTCTCGTCATCTATAACTGAACACTCTTGCATATGTTCGCTTTCAGTAATATTTGTTCCAACGTTATACTGATCCCCGCTCTTTAGGAATTTGTTTTTTCCCTTTTCGTCATGTTTGATTTTTATTTTTGCTGGTTGATGGTTTATCATAATCAGAATCGGTGTCACTTCAAGGGCTATATTCTGACCCCGATGGAACAAATACTTCAACGTCGTCATCCAATTCGGAGCCGCTATCCGATTCGCAGGCATTTTCATCACTTTCACCAGGAAAAAGATCTTGTAAACACTTCTCCATTTCAAATTCCAATTCTTGTGGGTTTAGTGGTCTTAACATATCTCATTTCTTTTTATCCATATTTATTTACTGTAAAAAAATATGAAAAATCGGTCCCGATGCCAAATGTTTAATAATAACGTTAATACTTACACTCGTAAAAATACGACACTACCCTTGAAATAACCCACTTGCTCGGCACTTTGCACCATACTAAATGCGTGACTCAAGTCTACTAAGGCATAGACGGGCGCTCAACTTTTATAGATGCTTCGCGACGATAAACACGTGGTCAAACTAGATGCCGGTCGTAAAATTTACGATGGTAAGTGTTCTAGGGTTAAGAAAACACCTACGCAGTAAACATCCAAAAGCATATCTCGAAATATATCCAAATGAACAAAATCAACTGGCAGGACCAAGTACTTCCAGACTTACTGTTCCCGAAATATTTGCTACGAATTCTCAAATGAAGGTAAGCTGTTAGATAACTTAATAATTTAATTATTTTAACGCTGTATACCATCGTTGAACCACATTTTTATTTTTGGCATATTTTTGTTTTGAATAGTGTAATCTACAACTTTTTCAAAAGGCTGACGGCATCTATCGTTATCAAAAATCTGCAACTTTTACAAGATTAACAAGCCACGGCAAGCGCCGCGTGAATAGTCTTTCTAATACCTATCAATTTCGTTTGATACGCCGACACCTCATTTAAATGATGATTTATAACTTTACTGCCAAAGATTTTGCATTTTGCCGCACGTCAATATGTCCACGGGGATCGCGGAGCTTCCTTTGAATTTATACGAGTTGTTGCAATAGTTGATAATGAATGAACCATATTCAAGAAATATCAAACTACAGCGTGGATCAAATTGGGTTTACATGTATTGTTATTTTAAAACTATGAGAGATAGATAAAGTGAGAATCGGCTATACGGTAGAATCTTTTCTAAATTTTAGCCATTTAGATTTTGATATACAGTGTGCTCAAAATGGATTGATATATTGCGATCTCGGAAAGTGTAATCTAAGAGATATGAGAACGAGTAAATGGAAGAAGCTTTAGACAATTTAGTTAGTAATAAAATATTAAATGGCGTTTGCTGGGTGATTTTAGAGATTTTTGTTTTTTAGATATTTTGAAAGAACTAAAAAGGTGCATTTTCGAAAAGGCCCACAACTGACAACGTTTCGGTTTTTTCAAAAGAATCATTAACTTTCATTTTTTAAATATGGGCCTGGATTGTTATTCCACACTTTAAGTGCCGTTGGTTTTTTTTAGTGATTGCAATATACGCCAGCCATACTAACTACTACCACTATACTAAAAACCAGAAAATAGAGAGTAGAGAAAGAACTATTCATGCATCAATTATCTATTGCATTACACAAATTGTGTCATTTCGCAGGTGGTTACATAAATAGATATTTTGACACTGACAACCAAAATATGCTATTTTTCAGTTGTCATTTCGATGTGAAAAACATCACTAAAACATAAAACAACAATGCGAAAAGTGAATCAAACCTTGAAATATCGTCTAAATATTTTTATTATACTTTCGTGGCAAATAATATTGTATGATACATTTGTTAAAAGTGATTTTATTTTGCTACCGGAGTTGCACCACTCGTGGACGCTTATTTCGCAATATAAAATGCCACTTTTAGCAATTGTATCATAAATAACTATATTTTGATTTCCGTCCGTTTTAAAAAGTCTTATCACATTACACATTACTATTTTCAGACTACATCAGTGAAACCAAAAAAGGGTCATTTTGACTTGGCGATTGTTGATTGGATGGCAAAAAAATATTTACCTTTTAATTTCTTCCATGACGAAGATACTAAAAAATTTTTAAAAGAAATATCTGGAAAAGATTTTCCAAAAAAGGATAAATTGAGAAGATTAGCAATGTTACGATTCGACAAAAAATGATCATTTACTATACACGGCTGGGCCTCTATTAGCGGCAGATCATATTATGGAATTACAACACATCTTATAGATGACAATTGGGAATTGCAATCGATCCCTCTAGATTTTGTTCCTGCCCATGGAAAACATACAGGAAAAGACACCGCTCTCACATTTTTCAAATGTGTAGACGCTAAAGGCTTTATCCACAAACTTCAAGGAATAACAATGGATAATACCTCAGCAAATACAACTTTTATTAAAGAACTTCAGGAAGTTATTCCCGATTTAAATGTAGAGGACTGGCATTTTCGATGTTTTGGACATGTGATTAATTTGGCCGTGCAAGATTTGTTTCAGTTGAAACTGAAGTCTGAGGCAAATGAAGAATTGAGTGATGATGGTGTCGATGAGGAAGCCGAAGTTGATGAAATTGAAGATAATTCTAACGCACTATGTAAAATACGTTCTATCTTTTCGAAAATTAAACGGTCAGAACAACTTTTAATGAAGTTCCAAAGTGCGTGCGAGGCAACTGGTAATTCTCGCCAATTAACACCTATGTTGATGTGCCTACACGCTGGAACTCCAGTAATGATATGTTGAAAGTAGCTCTTGAAGCTAGATATGGACTTGGTGTACTTACTGTGTCAAAATGTTGTTGATTTAAAACAATATGCTCTTATGGACAATGAATGGATTCTGATAGAAGAAGTGCATAAATTACTAGTCAACTTTCAAATTCTTTCCAAAAAGCTCGGAGTAGAGAAGTACGTCACATTACCTATGGTGGTTGTATGTATCAATATACTAACAGATAATATTGAGAACAAAATAGTTAAATGGGATCAAAAGGTAGATCGAAATGCTGTCGAAGAGCAGCTTATTGTTAGTTTTCAGGCTGCGAGAGACAAAATATTAAAGCATTATCGTAAAGCTAATTGGATTTATGCTGCAGTTTTAATTCTCGATCCGCGGCATAAGTTAGAAGCGTTTGATATGACAACGTGGGGGCAAGAATTAAAAGATACTTCGATTCAGAAATTTCAAGATATATACAAAGCCTATTTTAATCAATCAGAAGATTCAGAAGGACAATATACGAAAAAAACGGCGGCGAGGGAACGAGAAGATCCTGGACCGGAAAAGTCAGATTTTTTAATTGATTTTGATGTTTTGTATGCAGTAAACCCTACGCATACAGAAGGAGAATGGATGCAGGAGCTTCAAAAATATTATTCTATGCCTCGATGTAATAAAGAAACAGATATACTACAATGGTGGAAAATGCATGCTTCTGAATTTCCTATTCTACGTTTAAAGGCACGAGATCTCTTAAGCATACCGACTGCTTCAGTCCAGGCGGAAATATTATTCTCACGTGCTGCATTAACTATAAGAAGACATCGATATCGCCTCAACAATGAATCTGCACGATGTTTGTTATGTCTAAACGACTGGGTGATAAACAAAAACATATGCAACCGAGAGGGCTAAGGGCTGTTTTTTACCTTTGATTGTTTCAGTTATTTCATTTATAAAATAATGTTATGTTTTTATTTTCTTTAGTTGTATAACTTTCAAATACATGTTATTTTTCAACAATTGTAATTTCCTCTTCCGACTCTTATATTATAGCAAGTATTTAAGTATTCCTTATTGCACTGAAGCAATAAGATTATGAATGATGAGATTTCGATACTTTTACGAGACTCTCGGACTAGACTGGAGGCTGCGAGACGAGACTCATCATTGCATCGGCGAGACGAGACGTTGTGAAAATCTCGTCTGGTTGGTCTCGTGCGAACCACTAATCAGCTGCACTACGAGAAGTAGAATTAGTGCAGAAATATCGACATGCAAAAAAATCCTATAAAGTGAACGTAAAACGACTATGTTCATTGAGTATTAATTGTTAGAGCCAAAAGTGCAGCATAAGTGTATTTTGTTGCACTTTTAAGAAAAAAGAAGAACAACAATTGTCAAATGTCAAAAATGTCGACATTCAAAATTGTTAATTATCTATTTTTTTAAATTAAAATTGATTAATACTTCATAAAAGGTAAGTAAATTTATATAATTTTATCTAAATTATAATTATTACAAGGCCTCATTCCTTTTCATTCCCTGTGATACTGACAGCAGTAATAATTTCACCACAACTCCTCCAGAAATTAAGGAGTTAGCAATTCAATACATGTTTTCATGTTTCTATTTGATAGTCGTAGAAACAGTATAGTCGATAACACAGGTGGAATTCAAAATTCTACACTCGTGGAACCGTAACAAACATTTCTACTCGTGTAGAATTTTGTTTATTCCACTCTTGATATAGAATGTACTATTAAAAATCCATTAATTCATGATGTTAAGTGGATTTTGGGATACAGAAAAGTTATAGCCTCAACAAAACCGTAGGTATACTTCAATGCGATACCCGAGTAAACCCCCTACTAGCCCGGCACTTATCCTCAAATAATCAAAATCGCCAAAACTTTACTTATTATTAGTAAATGTGGTTAAAACTTTACTTTTTTATTTGGCAAATTCGCAATTCATAAATCTGACCTTCACAATACACAATACACGTGTTTGTCAAGTGCATATCTGTCTCAGCACAGTTTACAGTCACTTTCCAGATGTAGTCTGACCGGTAAGTGATCTTTATTACTAACCAATTTTTATAACCGGTTATTATAAGAAATTTCATAAATTGTATTGAGTAATAATTTTATTGATTTTTCGATATAACTAACCAAAGTTTATAATTACAAGTAGGTCATAAATTAAATCACATCTTTTGGGACCAAATAACTAGATTGAACTTAACTTATCTCAGTAGTTCTTATTTCCTTTTACGTTTTCAGGTGTCTGACGGGAGTTACATTCATTTTCGTAGCTATTTCATCAACTGTCTTCTGTCTTTTGCTGTGATCCACAATTTATTCAAGTTTTTGGCCCCCAATTCATTTATTTGGTTTATCCATTTCTTTCTTGGTCTACCCTTTCGTTTCCATTAGTGTGTCATGCCTCCATTCCTATAATGTGTCCATACCAATCCAGCTGCTTTTTGTTGATTTTTTTCTATTATTGGTTTTGTTACTTCTCTAATGTCTTCGTTATTTATCCTATCCCACTTAGTTTTTCCCGCTATTCTTAGGTGTTTCATTTCAAATCAATTGACTAATTTTATTGAATGGAGAGTCCGCTGCAATAAGGCGGAAGAGTATGGGAATGGGAGGGGGGTAGATGTGGAAAAGTTGACAAAACTAGAACAATAGTACAACTCATGGAAAATACCCCGCACACCTTATATGGGAAAATACCTCGGCGTGACACCACATAGAAAAACAGGCACAAGAACCACAAGTGAGAGATCACAAATTCGCTCATTTATTATAAACGAATAGCTTGGGTTTTACACAATTTTTTTTTCTCGCTCTTCTATTGTCAATTTTTATTGTGATTTTGCTGCAACTATATATTTATTTATAGACACTGTACCGGATTTCTTGCTATATTGATTTGTATCAATTTGAAGCAATAAAGATAATATTATTATTATTATTATTATTATTATGGATATGTTGATATCTTCAGAACTCATTATTTTTGTTCCGTGACGTTGTTACTTATTAGGTCTATGTCGTTTGCGAATCTAAGGTGGTTAAGTCTGGCACCGTCTATATTAATGCCTTTGGTCTCCCACTCCAATTTTTTGAAGATGTCTTCGAGGGCCAGCTTGAATAGTTTAGGTGAGATGGTGTCTCCCTGACGCACTCCCCTTTCCAATGGTATTTTGTTTGTGATAGTTGTTTCATCCAATCTAATATGTATCGTTGCTTCCTTATAAATACTTTCGATGATTTGTATGTATCTCGCATCTATTGTTTTGTTTTGCAGGGCCATTAGGATTGACCATAATTCAACAGCGTCGAAAGCCTTTTGGAAATCAACGAATGCTAGGTGTAGGGGTACGTTATACTCCGTGCATTTTTCTATGAGGGTACGGACTGTATATAGGTGATCTATCGTGCTGTATCCCTTTCTAAATCCCGCCTGTTCAACCGGTTGATAAGAATCCAGTTTGGATGTTTGGCGATTCGTTATAATTTTTGTGAAAAGTTTATATAAATGTGATAGAAGGGATATAGGTCTGTAATTTTCGACGCTTGTGTTATTGCCTTTTTTGAAAAGTAGTATTACTTCAGAGTTGCACCATTCGGTTGGTATTTTACCGGCGTGTAGGCATTTATTTAGCAGTATTTTTATTGTTTTCTGTAAAGTCTACTCTCCCAGTTTCAATATTTCTGTAGTGACTTGGTCTTCGCCTGGGCATCTGAAGGTCGGGTAATTAGAAAAACTTGAAGACCAGATTCCAGCCCCTGGCAAGACACTGAGACTCAAACACAATTCGCGGTACGTCTTCTACATGGTAACAATTTTTTAGTTAGGCGACAATGAAAAAAAAAACTCAGATTATTCGCCTGTTGAGTTCGAAGAAAATGAATCAGATGAAGACGAGGATGATGGTTCATCATCGGAAAGTAATAATGAATTGTTTCCTACTTTGCAATGTTGATTCTATATTAAAAAATTTGTGATGTATAAAATCTATTTCCAAATAAATATATTGAGAATTTTCTTGAAAAAGCTTTTGAGATTTTGGTTTCACCTTGCAATTGAAACTATTTTTTCTTATTTTGTCAGAAACAAATTTTTCGATTGAAGATTTTTATATGGTGGAAGTTGATATGTAAAATATTTTCATTTTCCCTATGAAACCTCTCACTAAAAATAAAATTAATTCCAATACTGATATAATATGTATACGGTGTAAAACCTCAATATTGCAATAAAACAGGTTTGTGTGTTGATTTAGATGTGCGTAAATTATTATTGCAATGTCGACATCATCAATTAGTACCTACCATCAATCAATATTATTATCTATCCATTTTTTTTGTTATACACAAGGTCAGTCTAATTTGTAAAATAGGAAAAAATAAATTTCATAAACATTAGTTTGATATATCAACGGAACATAACTATAAATGTCAACTTTAATTATGGAGTAGATATGAAGAGCGGGCACGGCCTGAATTTTGCGTAATTTATAAATATTATAAAATTAGTTTAAAAATATAAATTTTGGATATTAAGTATTTGAACATATCATTTATATCTAAACTTTTGAAAAGATACAATACCAATATTTTATTAAAATCAATAAAACTTCATTGCTAATATACCTACGCTGCAGAAAATTTGTAACCATGATCATAAATGAAAAAAAAATTACGTACTCTTATACAGGCATCGTCGGATTAATGATATTTTGCGCCCTGGGCAAATACTTTTTTTTTCGCCCCTTATCTATCTATCTCCCCTTCTCGTCTTTCACACAGCACATACATACGTACAGTTGAATTATTGGATCTTTACCCGTGCGTCATTAATATCTGATAACATAACCGACAAATGTCAAATTGTTTTGTTCTGTTCTTCACTATTACTAGAAAGAGATGCCACTTAATAATTATATCGGTTATGTTATCAGATATTAATGACGCATGGGTAAAGATCCAAAAATTCAACTGTATACCTTTAAGGCTCACCGCATATTGACCCAGCACCCGCACAGCCCACGGACAACCCACGCGTGTGTTATTCTGTAAACAATGGTTTAAAGTAGGGTACCGCATATTGAGCCCGACCCACGCAGAGCACACGCCCAACCCACGTTCGCTTGGATCGGTTTTAGTGTGTCGCACAGTGGGTCATGTGTATAGTTTGATTTATTAAAAATGGAGAAGTTAATAGAGTTATTGCGAAGTTTCCCAATTTGTAATGACACCAGTCATGAAGATTATATAAGATCTAAATTTAAAGATGAGTTGTGGGCACAGATTGCCAAATGGAGAAAAATTATTAGGTTTATGTCATATATTGTAAGTAGGTTTGTATAAATAAGTATGTATGTATAATGTGGACCATTTAAGAGGTATCCTATGTTACGTATAAACCTTCTTTGTTTCAAGGTTTATATGGGGTGTCCCATTTCAATCCGACCGGCGAAATAAAATAAGAACATTACGTTTTCGGAGAAGAGTTATAGAGATTATAGGCAAATATCCGATACCGCCAATACTTTTAACCTTAAGTAGAAGGTTTAAGGTCAAATTTGTTCCTTCTTACTCAGAATCCATGTCAATAAGTGTACGTTGATCGTTCGCAATCATTGTGGAACTGGGTCTGGGTTGGGTATGGCGTGGGTTCAATATGCGGTAGATAAGAGAAACGTGGACGTGGGTTGCGCGTGTATTGTGCGTGGGTTGCGCGTGTATTGTGCGTGTGCTGAGTTCAATATGCGGCAGGCCTTACAGTTGAATTATTCCGCGTCATGCTACTCTCTACAATAGCCCAATTTCATTCTGAAATAAGCCTAATATCTAATTTTAAATCATTCAATGTTTTTATTATAGCCTCTTCCATATCGGAAGCTTTATGTGAAACTTTACTCATGACTTTAAAAAAAGTTCAAAAATACTACCATCTGGTAGTATATAACGAAATATAAAAGTAAGTTGATCTATATGGGAAACGTCAGGAGTCGAATCTAAACTTATGGAATAATAATGAGATATTTTCAATTCATGGAATATTTTGTTTCTGACCAATTCTGCAATACATCCTATGAATTCATTACAAATTGTTTTAGAAAGATATGAGACTTGACCTTTAACTGCTTTTCTTTCAAAATGAATTTTAAGGAAATAATCAAACTTGGCTAATAGAATCAGAGTTTCTAGATAATTTCCCGAATTATCTTGTCCAACATGTTCAACCGCGAAATGCTAGACCCTGTTTTGTTAAAAACGTAATTGCAGCTAGTATCCTTTTCAAAACTTCTCTCCAATAATTCAATTCCAAGAAATACTGTTGTTTTAAAAAAGAATCAATTTTACCTTGAATTTTCGAGCGCAAAATGAAAGTTTTCATATTTTCTCGATGTTCCAGAGAACGCTCATGTTCAGATATTTTTTCCATATTGTTACGAATCACACACTGGTGCAGTCCCTGAATCCGACCGTCCAAGCCATGTATGAAAGTTAAAATTTTGGGAGATGCGCCGGGATTTCTTAGAACTGTTTACGATTTTTTGTGACTATTCTTATCTAAACATTGTGACCAGTCTTATCGAGAACATTACAGGGAGGCGATTGTTTTTATGTAAGCCGCAATCAAGAATTATCTAGTAAAAAAGGCACTTATATAAAGAATAACGACCAGCGGGAAGAGTCAGTTTATAAAGTGATCTCGTGAGATAAACAAGTAAATAAACAGTAGTGAAGTGTTTATATAAATTAGTGAATAGTTTAGTGAATAAATAAATTAAGTGGGTAAACATAACGTGTTCATAAATTTATCCCCCCCGTCGTATCAAAACGTTTAAATAAATAAGAAAAACATTATATTGGTGTCAGAAGTGGGTAATATAAATAAATAATCACGTAATCATGGCCACGAGAGTAGTGACCTGAAAGTGACAGAGTTAAAGGCAGAATTGGAAAATAGTGAGTTGGAAACGTCAGGTAAGGAGAGTGAATTTATAGAAATACTAAAAATGGCACTGGAAAGTGACGGCTTGGATCCAGAAGCATTTTTATTCAATTACGAGGCTTCCACCTTAATCTCGTCAATTTCTGCCAAGAAGAATGATATTTCTCCTAATATGGACGAGAAGATTTCAACTATAAAGAGCGATATTTCCACTATGAAGAACGATATTTCTGCTAATATGGACGAGAAGTTTTCCACTATGAAGAATGACATTTCTGTCGATATCTTATCATTGAAAAATGACATTGCTGCTGACGTTGAGAATAAAATTTCGGTTCTAAAATCAAGAATAAGATGACAACAATGAACGAGAAAATAAAATCAGACAATGAAAATCAGATGACAACGATAGACGAGAAAATCAAGGAATTAGAGAAATATGGCAGATTTAAGATCACAAGATACGCCAGCAGAAGAAAAGAAGATTGAACATATAAAACCCTGCAAACCAGAAATAAAATCCAGGATAGAAGACTTTGGCAGTTTTGCACGAGTCAAGGCCCCAACGTTCGACGGAAAGACATCGTGGACCAATTATGTGAAACAGTTTGAAGCAGCTGCTAGAGTGAATAATTGGTCCAACAGGGAGAAGGCAGAGAACTTAACTATCGCGCTTAGGAGAGATACCTTAGATGTACTCCAGACGATACCTCTGGAAGAAACGAATGACTTTGAGCAGCTGAAGAAGAGGTTGGACATGCGATAGGTCACGAACATCTAGAGCATTTGTACCAGTCCCAGCTGAAGAACCAAAGGCAGAAATGTGCCGAAACGTTTCAAGAGTATGAAGTGGATATTGCCCGACTCGTTCGATTTGCTTATCCATCAGCACCAGAGAACATGATGGAATGACTGAGCATCCAGGCCTTTATTGATGGCTTACGTGACCCCGATATGCAGAGGTCGCTTCGTTCAGCCCATCCCAAAACATTAGTTGACGCATTGACAGCTGCTCTTGAATATGAAGCAGCAACGAAGGCTTCGGGTTATAACAAGTAAGGACCATCCCAGAAGAAGGTGACGAGAACAGGTTTGACCAGATCGTCAGCTTGATAAAAAGTATGATGGACAAGAAGCCGAGGAAGATCAGATGCTGGAATTGTGGCGCAGTTCGTATAAGCACCCCAGAACTCCTGCAAACCAAGAACCCCAGTCACATAAAAACTAGAACGGTTTGGCCACGAGGGGGCAGCACCGACCTATGATCGTTCCAAAGTCCCTCTCCCCCTCTCTGATAGCTTCTCTCAGATGTCGCAACGGCAGTGTATATATAGATTGCGAAGTTAATGACAAGAAATATACTCTGCTGGTAGCCACTGGAGCAACTAGAACCATTATACGACCAGAGATAATAAATTCGAAGAGGAAGGCTTTTACCAACGAGACTGCGACTGCGGACCGCCACAGGTGAGAGTGCCAATGTTTACGGGGAGACACAAATCCAATTGGGAATTGGCGCAGAAAAGTTCACGCATATGGTAATCGTAGCTGACATTGAAGAAGACGTGATTCTGGGAATGGACGTAATGAATCTACATGATTTCCAATTAGACTTTAGAAACAGAACCATTAAAGTGGGTACCGAGGAGGTATTCCTTCATCCACATGAAGGCATCACGGTGTTGGGAGCTATACAGGAAGGCACCGTTCTACCTGCACGAGGCGAAACCATGATAGTAGCGCGGCTACAGGGAATCAATTTAGGAAGGTACACCGGTTATGATGGAGCCAAGGAACCACGACGAAGAAGTTGGCAAAGGAGTACTAATTGGAAAAGGATTGGTTACGTCGGCGAAGGAGATCCCAGTATGATTGATAATCGTGAACGATCACCCAATTACCATCAAGAAGGAAGCCAAGATTGGATCCTGCGTACCAGTGAGTCTACAGTTCGTCAAACAACGACCACTGATAATTCTAATGCCGGATTCGAACAAATGTTATCAGTAGAAGGTCAATCCTTGAATCGAGCTGAAAAAAATATAATGAGAGAATTTCTCTTGCAGTATCGAGACCTATTCGTACCAAAATGGGGGAAGACTGGTAGAACATCAGCCGTCAAACACAAAATCGATACTGGTGATGTCAAGCCAATTAGGCAATCAGCATGGAACTACGAGATTTTGCGTGGACTATCGCCAGCTAAGCAACATGACAAAGAAAGACAGCTATCCTCTGCCTCGAATCGACGATACCCTAGACACGTTGGCCGACAGCAAACTGTTTTCCACCTTGGACGTGAAGTCTGATTATTGGCAAGTAGAAATAGACCCAAAAAGACAAAAAGAAGACAAGACTGCTTTTACCGCCGGATCTGGATTATGGCAATTCAACATCATGCCATTCGGACTCTGTAATGCGCCTGCGACCTTTGAAAGACTCATGGAAAATGTCTTGAGAGAGTTGTCTTGGAAGACTTGCCTGGTTTATTTGGACGACATCGTAGTACTAGGGAAGACATTTGACGAACACCTAAAGAATTTGGAAGACGTATTCAAACGACTCCAAGCTGCCCAAACAAGGATGGACGATGTGCACGAATCTTCAAGCTGCCAGCGACAGAATGAAAAAACGGTATGATGCGCAGGCCACAGAAGAGTCCATACTTAATCAAGAAGAGGGTCAACGACATCATCTATCGTATAAGCAGGATTCTCAATGGAAAACTGAGAGTAGTTGACCAAAACCGACTAGCGACATTCGAAGGAGACCATGACGAAGAGGAATGGGTGAATCATCTACAATAAGAGTGTGACCGAGCCTTCGAAGAATTTATGGGCGCCGCACACGGAGGTACCGGGAAAGCTAGATACGGAGTGACTACATAACAAAGACAAGATTTCTTCACGCTCCCGGAAGAGTACTCACTGGCACATAACATCTCCGCCAGTAACAAACTGAGGAACTGAATTATGCGAGTATATGATGAAACAAAATAACAATTTCATTGATTACGTTTTATTTTCGGGGGAGGCAACGTTTTATTTGAACGGTTATAATAAATGGCAAAACACCTGTTATTCGTCTGACGAAAATCCACACTGGATGCAAGAGTACCATACGCAAAGACCACAAAAAACCAACGTATGGGCTGGTATTGTGAGAAATACAATTCCATATATTTTTGATGAAACTTTAACAGGAGCATTATATCTGGATTTCTTACAAAATACATTAATTCCTAATCTGATCCAGCTTTTTCCTGATATTCAAATACCGGCTAATTTAGACCGCAGAATCTGATTTCAACAGGATGTCGCACCCCCACATTTCGCAGTAACTATACGCGATTTTTTAAACACAACTTTGCAACAACGGTGGATAGGAAGAAGGGGACCAGTGGAATGGCCCGCTAGATCACCTGATCTGAGCCGATTAGACTTCTTTTTATGGGGTTAATTGAAATGTAAAGTCTACACAAACACACCTGGAAATATCCGTCAACTACAAGACCGAATTAGACCTCAAATATAGAATATAACACCCGTTATGCTACAGAATGTTAGAGACGAAAGTAATATCTAGTTCAGCCATTGTCTAACGATCTATGGAGAACAATCTAAACATTTATTGTAAATTTTCATTTATTTGTTTTTGGTAGTGTGTCATAGTAATTGCATAACTACGTAATTCCATTTAATTTGTTTATTACATTCAGTAACGTATAACTTTCCATAAACAATTTTCAAATATTGTTTTTGTACTCTGTACCAATTTGAAGCAACGTATTATAACATTTTTGGAATCAGCTCAGCAAGGGAAATCCGGAAATTGAAAAAAGGGGGGGGTTCCATTTAAAAAAATGGTGAGACGTCATCACACGAAGGTGGTTCACACTGTATATTAGATTATAATTTGAAAAAATAGTAAATTAAAATAAAAAATCGACCTGTTCCGAGAATTTCGAATATTATTGTTTATTTAGATAATAATGAATTTATGCGGTACTTTATGGACGCACTGTATACGTACAATCATAATATCAATATTATGGATAAGGAGCATGCGTAACAAATAGGAAAAAGCTGAAATACTATATCAAAACAATAGTATCTCGACATTTTACACGGGTACAACGCTTTTTAGTCTAGTCGAAAAATCGTTAGAATTCTGCCAAAAATATGAGCGATTGTTCATTCGACGCGGAATCATATTTTGGGAAAGGAGTATTTTTTTTCTGGAGATGAAAATTTCCATTATTTGTTAACAAAAAAAGAGGCCTCTCAGTTTTTTGTTATCAACACAAAAATTATATAAGCGTTAATAGTATATTACGTAACGTGTGTTGTAAGAAGCATTTTACGCACGAACGGAAAAGTTACGCACGAAGCCGCGTAGCGGCGAGTGCGTAATTCCGTGATTGCGTAAAATGCATTACAACACGAGTTACGTACTATACTTTACCTACGCCCACTTGTACTTGTGTTTATAATCTTATTAAGGTATTTAATGTACAAGTAAAAACGTACATCCTCGATGCCCAGCCAAGTTTTATAAAAGTCGCTCCTGGATGTCCAGCCAAGAATCTTAGAAGTTCACCCTCGATGCCTAGCCAGGTTTCGTAAAAGTCCGTCCTAAGTAGTATTTATTTTTATTAAAAATGTATGTAGAATTACCGGAATTGCATAAAATAGCGTATACACCTCTCGACTAAAGTGACATTAATCCCTTAGGTGGATTACTTCCCTCGGGAATCAAACACCACCCGCGGGATTAAATGGGCCACTTTAGACGCTTGGTGTATAATATACTATTGTTTACTAATATGAGATACATTCAGACAGCTAAAAGATGCGGATTCAATGAAACGGAACCAATTATCATATAATTCCAAATAACTCTTAGTATTAAATGCAATCTCATATCTAATAAATGTTATCTACCATTTACATATAAAATAAAATTCAACGTCTAATATCGAAATAATGAATGTTTAATAAAATGGCTACGTCTATTGACAGTTGCTAAGTGGTTGCTATGGAAGCGATTTACTTTACAGCCGTGTGTTTTAATTAACCGTGCGTAATAGACGTCTTACATTCATTGCCGACTGTGTGTTTTTGACTACTTACAGGGGTGGTCCTAGGTAAATATCCTTAAAGAGCAGGAAATTTCCTAAAAAAAGTCTCGACTCCCTGAACTTAAGGTTAATAATAGTCTAGTCGACAAATTGAAATTCGTGAAAAATAGAGATAAAGTTCCTAAAAATATGTGTGATAGTTCATTGGATTCGGAATTTTGTCTAGAAAAATATATCGAAATTGGCACATAAGAAGTTGCAAAAGTTATTAACAAATTAAGATATGAAAAAAGGCAATTTGTTTTTTGTCTACATCTCATAAACTATTGACTTTTAAAAAAAATATTCTTAAAAAACAGTCTTTAATAAGAATACAATGTGTATATATATATATATATATATATATATATATATAAATATATAAATAAATTTTGCAGAAAAAACCAAATAAGACATTGGTTCACAATGAAAATATACAATTTAAAAACTAATAAAAAAATTATTAAACTTTGTGTCATCTTGTTCATAGAAGAGAACATATGCTTCTCCACTGACTAAAGATTTCCACGATATTAATAGCACCCTTGAATCGTTATATTCGTGCCACTGCCCCGTGTAGGGATGTCGGCAAAATGCTGTGTAGTGACCATTATAAGTGGTTCCACAGTGATTTGATATAGCGTAGAGGTTGTACATACAAGGTGCCACATTATCAGCAGCGTAATAGCTCATATCAAGCCCTTCTATTGGAAAATCTATTGCAACATTAAGTTTTCCACTAAATATTTCTGTTTGCGAAAAGCGCTCCAGGTAAATAACCAATATTTTCAGAAATTTATGAATTGAGAATGATTTAGTGCATCGTCTTCGTTCCTTACATTTCGAACATGTTGGTTTCTCATCACCGTCGAGTGTTTCTTTTCTTGTAAACGAATCTAAACATTGTGAAAGTCTTAATTGACCTGTTCTTTGGGGTATCGAAAGGGATAAATCCCAAAAGAGATCGTAGGTAACTGAACAGTGATCACAGTATGTGCACTTGATTGTTGATTTTAATTGACCGACAAAGTTATCCACAATCTTTGAGTTGTCCATTCGCGGATATCTCACCCAAGATTCTTGTGCTTTCTCAATGTCACTAAGTTTGTCATCAATTTCTGTTAATATGGGCTTTGGTTTTTCATATAACTTGTTGACAATCTTCGTGAAGTCCTGCTAATAGGTAACGAAGAAACTCCTGTGCATCATGTTGAGTGTATCCCATGAATCTTGAAGTAAATCGCTGAATCTGACTTTTCAATGATACTGTATTAACCACTTTGTCTAAACCGTCTTCAGACCAAAGCTCTTGAATAACTTCAGCAAATGCTTCGATTAATGCTCCTTTCATGCTAGATAAGTTTATGTTAATATCTCTTATGTATGCGTCTTTCTTTAGATATTCTAATAGCCACCTTGTGTTTGATAGGCATTGGATAATACTATTCATGAAACATGTGTTACCAATATTTTTGAGGCCTTTGAGATCCAAAGATTCTTGGGCAATACCCTTTATGGATCTGATTGTGGAGATATTGTTAAGAGCTCTTTTGCAACTACTATCATTGTACGAATAATCTCGGATTCTATTATTGTCTTTCTCACTTGATCGGTTTTGGAAAGTTTGGTTGATGTCGATAGATCATTGGTCTGGTTCACTTTGTTAATATATTCCTTGTTATCTACATCATTTTTAGACGTGTCCTTTTGTTCCTGTTGAGTTTCATTCCCTTTCTGAAAATCTGTAATTGAAAATGAATTGTATGAAGAGAAGTTTGTTAACTCTAGGATTATTTTTAGAAAGGGAATTGATATTTATTGATTCCTCAGTTACTACGACCTTATCGACTTCTGAACCATTATTTTTTTCCACGTCTTCATTCTCTTCCAATTTTGAATTTGACTGCAAAACATCGGGGTTATTTTTGACACTTGTTGGAGGCAATGTCATTTTTTTTGGTCACCGAAAAATTATTACTAGATTTTTTAACTCTGGTTGATATAGATTTTGTACTTATTGGTTTCACTCTATTGGTCACATCAGATATTTTGGATCTAACCTCAGTTGTCTTATTGGCGAGGTTAGTACCATTTTTTACTGTTCTGGAGAGTTTGTCATTAAAATTTTTACTCAAATCGGCTACTGATGTGTGATTTTCGTTATCATCTTCATCATACAAATTGTCTATATTAGTATTGTTAGAGTATGCCACACTGTTAGTATAAATAACTTCCATTTGGTCGTTTACCTGTTTATTTGATGTCTGCAACTCTATTGGGGGTAAACCAGTTTTATATTTTGTTTTGGTCAAAGATAATTTATTGCGTATAGGAATCGCATCATTCTCTAGCATAGTCATCTTCTTTAGTATTCCTATGAATGGGACATAATCTGGCTGGCGGTTATCTATATTTTTTAGTAAACTGACGCCCAAAAACTTGTTGGAAGCATAATTTATAAAATTGTCAACGCATGTATTATCATAAGGCACACATTCTGAAGAAGAGAATGAAGATGTTAAATGAGAATTTCGGAAAAAGAAAATATCACATGTTTTAGGGTCGGTAATGTGACAATGTTTGAAAGTGGTAGAAGAATTAGGTTTCATAAAAAGTTCTTCTAGAGGCCTAGAACGGGGAAACGTACCGAGAAAAGATGAAGCTTTTCCTCTTTGAATTGCAATACTTATTTGTTGTATAAAGAACAAAGTTGCTCTTGAATCATTGGTTTCTACTGATATTTTTTACCGATTTCTTTAATGAATTTTAAAGCTTTATGACCGAAAACACCAGAGGTTTCAATTGCTACAGAAATAAAAATGTAAATGTTCTCCAAATTTTTGTATTTATTGATTTTAAAAGTTTTGCCTTGTAAAGCTTCAGCGCCTACGGAAGTAGATGTGGATCGGACATGGGACGGAGCACAAGTGACAGTGCATGTGAAATCCCATATAACTATTCTGCCGCGTTGGCATGGAATGAGGGTCATACCATCTGGACGTTTACCGTCGTCGCGGCAAGTACCTAACGGTTCCAACGAACAGGGAATCTTTGCAGATGACAGGCCTTGTTTGATTAGGTCATTTACTGCAGAATGGCGTGAAAAACGGCCGGCACTTAATTTGCAACTTAGGCCGTGTCTACCAGTTCCGCAACGACAGCGATGTTCTACACAAATTTGACAACCTAAACGGAGACCAATAGAAATACGGAAACTTTCGTCATCTAAAAGCGTACCTAATGGGGCCGACGGTATAGCGTTCAACCATGCTCCTGATTCCTTTTAAAATGGTGCATTCAAACGAGCCTTGTCTGGTAAGTTGGTAGCTTCTGAAGCAGATTTTCTTTTTCAATGTTCAATAAAGGTATATCCCAGGATTTTTGAAAGGATTTATATTCATTGGGTACAACTTTGTCAGACTTTAATGACCAAATATTTTCTGCCTCTATTAATAAAGGGTCTTGTGTGTGGAAAAATATAGGCTGGATGTAATTCATGAAATTTTTGAACTATTTAATGATGACAAAAAGAAGGAAGAGCTTCTGAAACGATTGAGCGAATTCCTAAACCACCATATGAAACAGGTAGTGAAGCTTGTTTCCAAGAAAGATCCTCTAATTTTATGTTAATTAATGACTCTAATGAATGACTAATGGTATTGTCAAAATTGATTAAGATATCATTATGTAACCAGGTCGGACTATATCTTAAGATATATGTTAATTTTGGAATTAATAGGCAATTCTTGAGAAGGTAATAAGAAATATGTGTCGGTAACCAGGATAAACGAGATGACATTTTTTTTAAAAAGGTTACTTTTTCATTGAAAGCTGATAGAAAGGATTCGTTTAATAAAGGAGCACCTAATAGAAATAAATTTTGTCTGTTGGTAATTGTTATGTGTATGTTAAGAGACTTGAACACGGAATTAGTATTACCACCTAAAGAACCATCATCAAGGTACCAAGCGTTGAATTCTGTGTCAATGTTGCTTATAAGTTTGTGTATCGATATGCAAAAAAGGAGAGGTGCCACACTGTAGAGGAAAATTCGTATCTTTTATATCCTTATTTCCAAAACTTTCTTTTGTAATCGAACTTAAATTTTGTCCACCATGGGTCTTAAAAAGGATGACATTTCCGATAAAAAACTCTCAACTCCCGGATCTCTATCTTCATTATTAATATTTTTAATTTAACGCTGAAAGTAGGTACCCGCGCCTATTTTCGGTATGTGCGCGCAGAGTCCATAGCTAATACGTCACATTAAATATTTTTTAAATATATTAACTGTTAATTAGAAAATTCGAATAAATTATCTTGTATTCTGAAAACTTGGAAGAAATTATTCCCATTGGAAATTTGTTTTAAAGTTAATTTCCGACCAAGTTAGGCCATTGTTAATTAACACAATTTTCTATAACTTACGCCTTCATTGTTAATAAAAAAAAATGTTTCAATAATTGGTCTAAAAATAATTCGTTTCATGGAGCTTCTTATATACATACTTAGCACGTTCACGTCATAAAAATTGAAAAAAAATTATAAATTTCTTTATTATAATTTTTTTTAGTTAACCTAAAATGAAAAATCGATGTAATGTTGTGAGAATATTTTTTTCCGTCATTTGTTTATAATTTTTATATAAACAAATAGACTAATATGATATGTGTAAAAAGATTCTTTTTACAATTTTGTTGTCTTGAGAATATTATGATTTTTAAGAAAAAAATGTTTTCTTAATAACATTTTTTTATTATTATAATTTTTTTTTATATTTGAAATGTTTAAATAATTAGTTAAGAATAATTTTTCTAAAAATCATAATTGTCTTCAAGTGTCTAGATTATACGATAATTTTTTCAAATTTTTAAATTAATTTTTTATACTAAAAAAATCATTTTTGAGTTGAGCGCATGACCCTATTTTAAGCATTAAATATAAATTACTTTTTATTAACCTTGGGTCCGGGAGTCGAGACGTTTTTTAGGAAATTTCCTCCTCTTACAGCTTTTGAGTTATTAACAAAAAATGTGGCCTCGCTCATATTTTTTGCACAACTCTAACGATTTTTCGCAGGAAACTCACTTGTCGGCTAGACTATTTTATATTAATAATTATATTTTAATGTGCATAAATGAAATAATCATAACTGATACGCACTTGACTTTTAACATAACCTATAATCCGTAGTTATCTATAAATTGAAATATATCGTTATAGTTAAATTCGTTTTTGATAAAATTGTGTTTAAAAAAATTATTTAAACAAAAAATGAGACCGTTTTTAATCTAATAAAAACTATATGATTATTGTCGAAAAAAGTCAATAAATTGGGAGCTCGAATCCAAGTTTCTAGTTCTAGTGATTAAATTTATAACAAAATGGCGCAACCGCAGCAGTGTTAGTTTCTGCGCCACATTTTAATCATTTTTGTGACCTACGATTTCTCGGTCGGTGAACTGATATTTATGAAAATTCATGATATGCGTCTGATATGTGTTTTTTTATATATAAATTATAGTATAAAGGAGCATTTTTCATACATTTTTACTAATTTTGCATGGTGGCCCAGAGATGTTTTTTACATGGTGGCGCTTAATGTATTAAACTGTGATAATTTTGTGTCGCAGATAATTATTATACCCCATAACTTCCCCTGCATTATTATCTAATCCATTACGAATAAGAAAAAATTTCATCCGAAGCAGTTCAAATAGCGCCAGTATTAAAAATAATTTTGAGATGACCCCATTAAAATTTTATTTTCTAATATTAATGTATATATACGAGATTTTGGAATCGAAATAATTAAAATAACTTTCCTTTCTTTGTTTCAGATGATGCCACACAATGAACAAATTCAGTTATCTACAAAAAAGGTTGTCCATTTTTAGTGCAATTGTAATTATAATGATATTCGGACTATTGATACAAAGAGATTCAATAAATTATCCAGAAAATAATGAATACAGAAAAACATTAGATAATATTCAATCGGACACTGTTAAACAATGGCAAGATTTGCGCCAAAATCTAGTAAGTTAAAAATACTATGTCAAATAGTTTTTATAAAAAAATTAACACTAAAATATTTTCTAGTACGAGGATATATTGAAAAATTCTTAGCCTACTATAGATGGATACATTTATTACAGCGAACCTGCAACGTCTCTAGACCTTTAAAAAAATTTTTTTCTTCTTGCTCTGCAAACCAGAACTCCACAGCTTTTATTACCTACTCGTTTTTCAGTAGAGGAAAGAGACGGAGCCAAATCTGGTGAATAAGGGGGGTGTTATGGTAATTCAAACCCTAAACCACGAATTTTTTGCATGGCAACATGAGATTTGTGTGTAGGAGCGTTGTCCTGCAAAAACAAAATACCTTTGGATAGCTTTCCGCGTCTTTTCTCTTTAATTTTTTCCCGTAGAGTGATCAGTAATGTCGAATAGTAATCTCCAGTTATTGTTCTACCCTTATCCAAAAACCAATCATGATTACTCCATGGCAATCCCAAATAACTGAAGCAAGAACTTTTCCAGCAGATTTTTGGACACGAAACTTCTTAGGTCTTGAAGAACTAGAGTGTCGCCATTCCATCGATTGTTGATTTGTTTCTGGATCGTAGAAATGTACCCAAGTCTCATCCATAGTAACAATTTGGTTTAAGAAGTCTACATCGTTTTCAAATCAAGCATAGATCAAATGTGATGCTTCTACCCTTGCATGCTTTTGGTAAACATCCAAACATTTGGGGATCCATTTTGCAGCAATTTTTCTCATGTCCAAATTGACGTGAACTATACGATGAACGCCTTCGTATGAAATATTCAGTTCTTCAGATATCCGTTTTAGCCCAATTCGACGGTCTAATAAAATCATGTCATGAACTGCATCGATATTTTCGGGGACTGACACAGAAACTGGCCTTCCCGATCGGTCATTACCTTCAATGGAAAATTTACCTCTTTTGAAGCTTGCAGTCCAATTTTTCACGGTCGCATACGAAGGATATTGATCACCAAGGGTATTAAGCATATCTTCGTAAATCTGCTTACCTCTTAACCCTTTTAAATACAGGTGACTTGATGATGGCTCGATACTCCATTTTTTTGATTTGCACAATTTCGGTGGACATATTTTTTCTTTTAATTTATTGCGTAACTCTGGTTTACTTTTTTGACGTCAAACTTTACACTGACACTTCTAATAAGTTATTGTTCGTTGCTATGGTAACGCAATATTTGTTTATGCATGGAACTGGTATAGGCTAACTAGATATCAATACATCCTCGTATTTATCAGCAGTTATAAATAATACAAAATAATTATTGTATTTTTAATTAATTTTATTGAAACTAAAATAAGTAATTTGATTAAATTTCACACATCAGTCAATAAGAAATTTTTATCCATGAGCAAGAATATCTGACAACAGTGCCCTTAGCTTAGTATGTTTATATGAAAATCCGTAACCTTTGATAACATCAAAATATGTGAGCTGTTTCACATAGAACCTGAACTGCCAATTGTGTTCCAAGTTAAATTGTATAATTTTATGAGAATTATAATATGTTCGTTCCAACCTGGCGAAGGACCCCATTCTAGAACTGGACTGCGCAAGTACATATAGTTAATACCGTTCCAAGCTAATCGTGACCATAATATTACGGTTCTATTTGCGGTCCAACCAATTTGTGACCGTTATAAAACGAAGCATGGTCACTACTAAAGAACCTAGGAAGCGGTGCACCTGTCCGACAAAAAAGAAATACCGTAGCTTCCCACATAGTAGCAACATCCAGAGCACCAAGTGACAAAACGCACGCAAAAGAGATAAGACGGGAACTGAGAACCCTATGGAACGAAGCTACGAACACCAAATACGCACACCCTTTATCATATGAAGAAATTGAATCAGCGCTCTAAGATATCACCCCGGGAAAAGTAACAGGATTCGATAACATCCACCCGGAATTCCTGATAAACTGCAGGAAATATGCAAAAATCTGGCTGCCAGCAAAACAGAGGTGACATGCTTCCACCTAAACAACAAATATACCTAGAGGGAGCTTAAAATCAAAACGCCAAAATACATAGGCGTAACACTTGACAGAACACTTTCATTCAAGGAGCACTTAACAAAAACAGCTGAGAAATTGAAAATGCGAAATAACATAATACAAATACTCTGTGGAACAACGTGGGGTGAGTCGGCGTCCTCTTTACGCTCTTCAGCTCTGAGCCCCGTCTTCTCAACCGCTGAATATTGTGCACCAGTGTAGCGTAACAGCCCTCATGTCCATAGAATTGACGCTCAACTCAACAACGCAATGAGAATGATAGTGGGTGTTATCAGATCTACCCCGATGGAGTGGCTCCCAGTACTCAGCCACATACTACCCCGCCGCCCATCAGAACAGCTATATATGCCTAACTAACGCTTGTTACGAAGAAAGGACCACAAAACAGAACTACCAAATCCCATGCATTACCCAACAGCCTCCAGGCTATCACTTGCCCCGTAAAACATGGGCAACTTTAAACCGAATAAGGAATCAGCACGTTAGATGTGCTTACTCTCTGCATAAGTGGGGCAAGACAGCAGCGCCCCTCTTCGAATGTGGAGAAGACCATTAAACACATTATAGAAGAATGTCCAATAACAGCCTATACAGGGGCAAGCAATAGCTTATATTCATTCGTTAAATGTTTGTGTGTAACCCTATTTATGTTTATTTGTTATTGTGTCTTAGTGCCATACGTTAAATAAAATAAATCCAGCACAAAAAATCTACACTAAAATGACATTTTTAATTTCAATTATTCCTTTTAAACCTACAGTTAAGTGCTCTTTTTGATATATAATCGAAATAGTAGTGTTTAATATTGAACATACTTCAATTAATTTATAATTAATAATAAAGCTTCAAACTTAATATTTGGTGTGTGTAACTGTGTATACATCCTTAAATTCATTTAGCGACCATATTAAAACGTCTAAATGTCATATATTTTCACTTCTATTATCTGTAATTGTTTTTTCTCCTTGTTACACATTATCTACATGTGGTGATTAGAAGTAAGGGTCCCCCTGGTTAAGCCATTTGACACCCATACCATCAATATGGGAAAACACTCCAATCGGTAGGAAATAAATAATACCATCTGTTGTATATAACTTACTGGGAGAGATTTATTAAATATCTAATAACAAGAAATCTTGACCATAGTCAACAGTCAATGACTCACGTACAACCTGAACTATAATTAAATGACTTACTTATCTATCATACGGAACCATATTATTTATATATTAAGCCAGTCCGCTAGTATAGATAAATATTCATATATTAGATTGAATTAAAAAGGAATTTTTTTTTATATATACGTATGGTGTATCATTAGACACTACCTAATTAAGAACAAAATTTAACATAAAACGAATGAATGACTTAAGCAAATGTATTATAAAATATTGAGTACATCAATTTAAGAAATGGATTAAGGATAAGGAATAGAATGGTAATGATAATATAGAAATTAATTCTTAAGAAAATGTTACCTTCACAAATAAATCCTAAGGTCAAGTCAATGTCAACAATTTTCATTAAAATCAATCTGAACGCTGCTATGTCCACACTTGAATCGGGAAAAGGATGTTAATTTGTTCAAAACCTAAAATAATAAGAATTAATAATCAAATCACTAATTTATTAACGATATGCAAATATAATAAAAAGTTGCAATTTGAAAAAAGTAATTTATAAAAATAAAACTGTATGAAATATGACATTCGGAATAAGAGCCATATTGTATGTCATAGAAATCTAGTAATCAAATCGAAATCAATGAAGGAAGAGATTGAATCTAGTTATAATAGTGCCAACCTAAATTCAATGAGTTGGAAGTTAATATAAAACAGAGAATGTAAATTTGAAATTAAGTTAGAGTTTATATAAAGCGAAATTAGTGCTAATTAAAGAATTAAAAAATAAACAGTTCCATATATATAAATCATAAATTTAGATTGTAGAAATTGTATATTAATTGTAAACAAATTTACTAAAAAAAAAGGAATTACAAGGATTGAAACCATTGTAATACATGTAAAAGACTATTTATATATTCTATAAGATATTGTTAAACCATTTATACAAGTGATTTCACTCTCCAAGACTATTTTAATTGAAGAATTCAGTATTTCCATAAAAAAAACATTATCATTGACAATTGTTGAATAAAATAACAAATTAGGAGGCTGTGTTTTAGAGATTGTAAAAATGTTGTTGATTTTTAAAAGAAAAGAGAGTCGAGAGTTAGTTGGGGAATGAGGAACTGGGATGTAATTCTCTGAGAAGATTTTTGTAAAAACTTTAAGTAAAAGTAATAATTTTAAATCTAAATCAATAAAAAAATTCATAATATTAATGTCGATTAACCCCTGTGAAAAAGTGAAACGTGCCGAACGAGTATTTCTTGGGTAAGGAATACCTAAGAAAAGAGACGGGATGTTGCAGGTCCACCACGCCGAGAATGGAATATAAGGTCTGTGTTATTTGAGTTTTTTTTAATTTGGAATTCCAAACAAACAAAGAAAAAGTGAACTTTTGAAATTAATTTGAACATTTAAATTTGAATAATCTAAAATTGGCCAAAGAAACTTTAAAATAATGAATACCAAATTTTATCCATGGATAATTAAAGAACTCTAAATTTCTGCAACAATAATTTTAGATATTAAATATGTACTTACTTGTAAAAAGTTTTTCGTTTGTAAAATAATCAAAGTTCACACCACTCATAAATGCTTTTCCAATCTTAATTTCCGCTTTGCATGCTGACCTATTCTTATAACTATCAAACACACACTTAATTCACAACTTGAATTATATATGTAACTGTTTAATATAAGTTTTCAACCATATTATTCTAAATGCACTAAATTGATGAACATTGAACTGTTAAGCGTTTGCATCCTCCACGTTAACTGTGTACTATAATTTTGTGACGACGAGAAACGTTGAACCGGAAGAGTTGCTCCGTTGCGCCGAAGCAGCTACTATAAGCGTTCAGTGCGCATGACCATCAAAGAATACAGGGGAGGTTCAGGAATATTTGTGTGTGTAAAATTTTGAAGATTTCATCAACAATTTATTAAAATATTTTTATTTAAGTGTTGGTATTTTTTTTATTCCAGTCAATGTCCATAACACTTTTCACGAACATTGTTTAAATCATTCATTCGATTATCATATGGTGAGATGATTGAAATAAAGATATATAATTTATTCAGGAATAGACCTATCACGAAATCATAATAAGTAAATGTTCATATGTGTAAAAATTTTTTCTAATAGGTGTCCAGGACTCAAAGAGAGAAGTCTTATGCTTCCGACTGCAATATAAAATTTAAACAATACATACAATTAAAAAAATTTCATATAATCATATAGGGCTAGTCGAAGGTAAAAACGGGTAAATAAAGGTAAATCATATAAGTATATATTAAAATATAACTATATCCACTATAATATATATATATATATATATATATATATATATATATATATATACATATGAAAATGAATACACAGTTCATCGCCTTGTTTACAATATTTCGACCTCAACTTTGTCTATTTATTTGTTTAATATTTATATGTCGCGTACAACCGTGAATGTCTGTTTTGCTACTACTTCTTTACTCGTATTTCTAAGGATCCGTGGTTTTTCTTACTGACTAAATCTTCCTATATTTATTGGTCACCTTACGGTTCATCTACCGCCACATACAAAGATAATACTTATTTAAAATTTCCTCTCCAAGGTTGGAATGAAGTTTTGGGGAAATTGTTAGAAGATGCTATTCGTGTTGATATTATGTGCACAAGTATGATCTTGAGTATTGCTGGTAGTTACATGAGGATATCACGCCTATCTTGGAGAAATTCTTGTTTGTTAGGAAGGGCTGTATTTTTCACATAATGTCATTTTGATTCCCACAAATCTGGGGAGTATAGCAACTGACCAAACTAAAATTCTTCCTTTCTTTTATTGCAGACAAATCTTTCAAAATTGGGACGAATCTTATTTTTGGGAGAACAAGAACCCATAATTAAGTCGACCAAGAAGTATCACATATTGATTTGGAAATATGGTCCTACTATAGAAAGGAGGTTATTAATGAATTTCTCAAGCCAACGGTAAGATTTGAATTAGAGTATAAACTATTAAATGTTCGTTTATAAGTATGACCCCATCCAGTAAGGGTTGATACAGCTCCAACTTAAAAGATTGCTCCAAGAATGAAAAATTATGATATTTATTTAATACAACATGGACTTTGGTAACATTTACTTCAATATTTCAATGTTAGACCATCTTTGAGAATATTCTAAGTTATTCACATATTTTGATAGCTACTCAAGCGGTTCATCTCTGAACTGAGTTTTATATGTTAATTGCCCCAAACTACTAACGAGACTTGCAGTATTGTGCATCGACTGCCATCTATTTGAATGGCATTGTAACAGTGTTAACTATGAAAAAATCATAGTCGAGATTCTGTTTATTATTACATAAATCACAATTTGATGATTCAATTATGTTTTTCAGGGTAGACCCTTTCAAAAACTGTCCTGTGAAAAACTGTGATATTACTTATAAGGATTCAGCTATAAAATCAGCAGATATAGTATTAGTTCACTTACACAGAATGAAAAGTCCAAAAGAACTTCCTCCTTTGCGAGGAAAGCCTGATCAAATTTGGGCTTTCCTAACAGAAGAAAGTCCTCACCACACATTTTTACGTCCAGATAAAAATATTTCAATCAAAAGTTACAATGGAATTTTCAATTGGTCGATGTCCTACAGGTAATTTATGTTTTTGATTAATCCAAACTCTTCCTTATACAGTAAAGAATCCATATCAAGCAACTCAGAGGTATCAATTCCAAAATTTTCAAATCTTAATGCATAATCCTTTAATTGAAAGATTATTAAAATGTGCTCCCAGGAATAGTTATAGGCTCAGATTGGGAAGCTGGAAGTAGTAGTATAATGTGAGGGGGGGGGGTATCCACCACATGCTACATGATAGTTAGGATCTAATTAATGAAAAGTTTTGATAAGAGGCGTGGTCAACAACAATTACTAGACTAGACTAGAATAATTTATTTCCCAGTACGGCACTGGCGTAACAATATTTTCTTCGAACTGTGTAGGATATCGTTTCATATGACCAATAAAAATAAAAAAATTCGGAACAATATATCTCTGGACGCCGAAAAGGTTTGTTTCGCCTTAATCTTGATTTTCAATTCAAGTAAGTAACAATTGAATATACAAGAATTTTAATACCGCCTCTAAAAGAAATGTGCGATGTGCAAACAACAGTTTTTAGTATCGCCTCCGACAAAAAGGTACTTTTTACGAAATTGTGGGTAGACATCGTAATTGGTGAATTTATGACCTCGATTCTTTTTATATGGTTTGTTATATGGTTTTTTAGAGCTAGCTTTACCGTTATTTTTCGGAAAAACTTTTCAAACAAAAGGCTGCCTATCCCCAAAAATCTCGTGACGAGGGGCAGTCTGCGACGAACACTTGACTGAGGTAGTTGTAAAGTTCCGAGAGTGTCAATTCTATTCACGTGTCGTATTTACCGTTATTAAGATATCGTATTGTATCGTACGAAAGTACCGATATTACCAGGGCTTAGTCGGCGAATTAAAATTACCGGAGTATCTGTTTATTGTGCTTATTACCGACATTAAGTTACCGAAGAATACCGAGTATCTGTGATTTGTTCCACCACGTGGTGAGAGTAGATTACTTATTACAAGTATTCTCCTAAGAAATTAAATCGACCGCATCGAGAAACCACGCCCTCGGCGTTTATGCAAGTGTCATCACCCAAGCTGATCACCTGAAAAGTATTGTCGTGATTGGTTGGTGACTGTTGGACGCAGGTATCGTTAATGATTATTTTGTATCTCTCCTACCTGGAGTAAATCGCACCTTTTCTTAGTCGCTGGTGCTGACTAATTTAGTGTCACGCCATTTCTTTAGCGAAAGAACCATACGATATCAGAACTATTTTATTAGAAATTCGGCATGTACGCTTAATCTAGATTAAACTATTTTCCGATGCCTTATATTGACGTAACTTCCACAAAGCCTATGTGTTTTTTTGTTTTCGAGTAATTCAGTAGTACATTATTATCCTACATTTTCTTTCTTGAATGAACGGAAAATAATTTCATTAATAAACTAATTTTTTAGTTCGCAAACTCCGCGACATTTATCGTTTGTGTATTTATATAATTTTGATTTGTATATTTGTAGTTCCTTGGAGACTATTTATTCCTCGAACAATTACCATATGACTCGCCGTGTAGTGCTGAGTGATAATTTGTTTTTATGGATATATAAATTTTTGAACGTATGTAAGATTTTGTATCTTATTGTTGCTGTCTGTTGTGGTACCCGGTTATGCATGTACCCATATTGTAAATTTTTTGATGTTCTGTTCACTGACGCTGGTCAAATATGTTAATAAACTAGTTAACATAATAAACGCGACTTAGTGAGAATTTCCCTAACCTCCACAGACACATTACCGAAAATACCTCATTTCTTATAATTTCTCTCTCTTATCGCAGTTTTTGAAATTTTTCCTGTGAATTAAAATTTCAGGCGCCCTTTAATTACCTTTCCGGTTGATTAACTTTCATAAAATAAACCCAAGACTATTAGCTCTCCAACCAAAACAAGAGTGCCGTTCGCATACGTCTTAATTGTTTATCGCCCAGTATCGTTTCAAATAATAATACTTCACTAGGTCTTCTTGTTTCCATCCAAGGAAACTTGGAGAAATTGGTACCGAACAGTTAAGACGGTAACAATAGGTCTATGATTGGCCAGATCTCAACTGGAAATATTTTAGTAGTTTTTCTAATTTGAGAGAACTGTTTGGTCAAAGGCTTTTTGAATATCTGTATAGATAACATCTATTTGAGTCTGGTCATCAGCAGCTTCAAAGAGTGTACTAAACCACAAGTTAGATAACTTCGAATAATTTAGATAAGTTGTATACTATAGCACTATAATTGGCTAGATCTGAAGTCTGGGCATATTTTAGCAGTTTCCCTAATTTGAGACTACCTATAGTTTGGATTGTATGTTCAAATTAAAAATAATAAGTTAAAATATGTATTCTGTGCCCAAGAGAAGACATATTACTTTTCCGCCCAACATATCTAATGTGCGAGAAAAGTATTGGATTACCCCAAAAAATGTTGCAATTTTTAGTTATTTTTACGTTTTTCATCAAGAACAACACGAAAAAACGGTTTCTAGAAAAAAAAAATCCTGTGTGTATGTCGTCGTCGTCTGCCACTTTTCGTAACATGTCTTGTTAGCACGATACAGCCTCTGGAGTGCAACAAGTCACCAATTTTATGATTGAATTATTGTTCAGGACATCTCACACATGAACCCTAATGATTTTCAGCTCACCAGAGCTAGTACAACGGGTGCTATGGTACTTTAAGTACGACATTTTTGTCATTTTAGTTTGTTAGCACGATACCGCCTCCGGAGTGCAACAAATCACCAATTTTATGATTGAATATTATTCAGGACATCTCATGGATGAACCCTATTGATTTTCAGCTCACCAGAGCCAGAACAGCGGGTACTATATTACTTTAAGTACGACATTATTGGAGAAATTTCAGTTTGTTAGCACGATACAGCCTTCGGAGTAAATACAAGTGACCAATTTTAAGATCGAATATTATTCAGGGCGTTTCAAAGATGAACCCTATTGATATTCAGCACAATAAAGCCAGTACAACGGGTGCTATGGCCCTTGAAATACCAATTTTTTGTCATTTTTGGAGAATTCTCAGTTTGTTAGCACGATACAGCCTCCAGAGTGTATACAAGTGACCAATTTTATGATTGAATATTGTTCATGGCGTCTAATAGCTGAACCTTATTGATTTTTAGCTCATCAGAGCTAGTACAACGAGTGCTAATGTACCTGAAGTGTCAAATTTTTGGTTCTTTTTGAAGAAATTTCGGGTTGTTAGCACGATACAGCCCCCAAAGTGTATACAAGTGACACTTTTATAATAGAATATTGTTCAGGCCATCTCACAGATGCAGAAAAGTTAGTTTTAAACTTTAAAACCATCTATTTTAATTTTTTGATTAAGCAAAAAGTTTTGATTGTACAAATAGAATTGAAAAATAAAATTGGTTTCACAACCTGCTACATTTAGTAATCAATTATATATAAAATTGGCCAAAAAATATGTCAGATTGTGAAAAACTATTTAATTTTAAATTTTGGAACAAACATAATTTTTTAAGAATATTTTTTACTAAAATTAAAAATATTTCATCTCTTAGGTACCTCATCCGTTGACACAGTGTATAATCCTTCATAAAAAAATGGCACTATTAAAAATTCCTGAAGTACCTAACCATAATTTGGTTCCGCTTCATCCTTAAAATGATTCTAAAAAATAAAGTGCTTCTTTTATCTAATATTACAAAAATTAGTATTTATTTTGATTTTCCACAATGATTTATACATTTCAGCAATTTAATATTTGTAGAATGGATTCAGATATTCCAGTTCCTTATGGGAGAACCATTATAAAGAAACACCCTGAACAAGTTGATTTGCATTTGAAAAAACGGAGAGATGTTTTAGTAGCCATTTTAGGGTCGAACTGTGGTGGTAAAAATAATAGGTGGGCCTATGTGAAGGAACTACAGAAGTATATAGAGGTTGACGTATATGGTGCATGTGGGAAATTGAAGCAAGTATTTATTTAGATTGAATATCAATACTTTCCAAAAAATTTCAAAAAAACATTTACAATGCTTGGAAATTTAAATAAAAAAGTGTTTCCTAAAGCAATATCACAAATTATAGATGTTAATTCACTTATCTTAACAATATTTTTGTATCTTAAAACTAACATTACTAATTCTTGTGTATTAGTAAATACTGAACTAACAAAACATATTATTTTATTTAATTGGTGTCATGGCTTAGATAAATATAGTTATTAACTACATATTCGATGCAGGCTTTATTACTATATGCTGGTACCACTCTAGAAGCACTGATAACTAAACCCCATTATCGGGCATTTGACATAATAATGAGAAAATATTTCCCTGTCTGCTTTTTCAGGCACTTTTGTTATTTGACCCTATTTTGTTCTACACCTGTAGATCTTACATTTTGCTTTGGGAAATTTTAGTCTCACAATTTGAATAGATGCTCATTTTGCTGTCCTTTGTTTTTGTTATTATATACTTTTTTACCCTGTGAAATCTGCCCGTCACTATCAGTGTAATGATATATTTGTGTTTTTTCTTATGTTTCAGATGCCCTGGTCACTTCAGAAAAGACTGTCCCGATTTGGAAAAATATCTGTTCTATTTATCATTTGAGAATTCAAACTGTGACGAATATATCACAGAAAAAGTTTGGTGGAACGCGTTTCACAAAAAAAATTCCATTCCTATAGTCATGGGTGCAAATCGGGCAAATTATAAAAAAATACTACCTCCAAATTCTTATATAGACGTAGACGAATTTGCAAATCCCGCATCTTTAGCACAATTTATACTTAGACTGAACAGAACCAACGAATTTTTAGAGTATTACCAATGGAAATCGCATTTTGAAGTATTAAATGAACACGGGTATTTTCAAAGTTCAAATTTTCACTTTTGTCGTGTTTGCCAGGCTTTAAATTACAATGATAAAAAACAGAAAATTTATCAAAACTTAGAGAAAGACTGGAACGCCAAAAATGTTTGTTATCCTGCCTGGAATGCGAAATAAATGAAATAAGAAAAATTTTGTAGTTATGAAAATAGTATTGTTATATAAATATATCATATATTTACTGAAAGAATCTTGTTAAAATGCTATGAAACATTCAATAGCTCGAATACCTACTTGTATATAGAATAAGTATAAGTTTATATATATTTTCTTTTTAAGAATAAAATGTATTATTTTTACTTTGTATCACTCTATTAATATCTTTTTTAGGGACTGAATATTTTTCCTTTAAACCTTTGTGATCATGTGATTCACTGTATTTCTGTGCATTGACATTTTTAAAGTTTTATTTATTTTTACGTCATATACAGCGTTTTTTAAGCTTTAAGTTTTATAATCTGAACCTGTCAGGTTAAAGTATAGAAACACTTTCAATTTCATATTTTGATTAAGAAATGACAAAGATTATAACAGTATATGTAACTGTAAAAACGTATGAATGTGTGAGGGCTGAGATACTTAAATGTTTGTAACAATTTTAGTTGCAACTAATATTTTAAATAAAAAATTTTCTTGGGTTTTTCACATTTGGAATCTTGAAATTCATTAACATCCTATAAACACTTTAATTGTATGCTAATTAATTTCAAAATATGACTGACACTATAATTAAAACTAGAAAAATATTCATTGTTAATTGCATACCTTCTCAAAACTGATCTCATAGGATGCGGTTTTACATGGGATCATTTTCAAAAAAAGTATAGCCTTGAAGCAATGAATAACTTATTGCATTCACAATTATATTTACGTATTCATGACGTGTTCATAATATATATGTATATTATGTGTGGCAAAACTGTACAAGGTTACTTCTAGGCAATGACTGATAAAATCTATGATTTCTTAAATAATGACAATGAAACTATGTTTCCGAAACTCTTTTATAACCAACCAAAGTAGTAATCTCCATGATCAAATAATTTATTTACTATACCAGAAAGCTGAGGTACCTCTTATTCAACAATGATTACAGTATCTAGTCAAGACATTTCACAAAAAACTCGGTACTCACAAAATAAAGATGTTTTAATTTGAGATATTTTCACATTTTACAGATAATTTTTGGACCAATTTTTTTCTTTCAATACCAAATATTTATTTAATTTTAAATAAATTAATTGGTTTTTCTGTAATGACACATAAAAATTATTATTAATGTCATTGATGGAGTAATAAAAATTTTAGGAAATTTATGTTATAAATAAAAAAACCTAAGTTACTTTATTCTTTAAAAATTAAATTTGCTGATTAAAAGTTATGGAAAATACCAAGGCGATAAATCAGAAACCATTGCGTACTTTTTACTATCTAACTAACTCTGTTAAGAAATATAAGAAAATGACATACCACATTTTAAATGGGTTTATCCAAAGGTGGCCATAAACAAACATTGAATAAACGAATAAATGCAAGTAAGAATACGAGTAGTTCCGCACTTAAGAATGTATTAAACTGCAAATCCGGAAGACGTAATTTCATTATTAAAGTAATAAAAATAAAATAATTTGGTCCTTTTAGCTGATTCAAAATGAAAGTGTTCATCCCATAAAACAAATTATGTTCTAAAGACTGTATATATAACCTAGCTTGGTAATTATTCTTACTTCTTGTGTAATACAAAATGTGTAAAATATTAGGTAATGTCTTACTTATTACTTTTCCGACCAACCTATCTAATATGCGCGAAAAGTATTGGTTTACACCAAAAAAGTTGGAATTTTGAAAAAAAAATGAGTTATATTTACGATTTTCGTCAAGAACAACACGAAAAAACGGTTTTTAGATAAAAAATCCTGTGTGTATGTTGTCGTCGGCCACTTTTCGTTACGTTTTGTTAGCACGATACAGCCTCCGGAGTGAAAAAGTCACCAATTTTATGATTTAATATTGTTCAGGATATCTCACAGATGAATCCTATTGATTTTAAGCTAACCAGACCCTGTACAACAGGTGCTATAGTACTTTAAGTTCGACATTTTTGTAATTTTTGGAGAAATTTCAGTTTGTTAGCACGATACAGCCTTCAGAGTATATACAGGTGACCAATTTTATGATTGGATATTATTCAGGGCGTCTCAAAGATGAACCCTATTGATATTCAGCTCACTTAAGCCAGTACAACGAATGCTATGGTACTCGAAGTACCAAATTTTTGTCATTTTTGGATAATTTTCAGTTTGTTAGCATGTTACATCCTCCAGAGTATATAGAAGTGACCAATTTTACGATTGAATATTGTTCAGGGCGTCTTATAGATGTACCCTATTGATTTTCAGCTGACTAGAACGAGTACAGAGCGGGTCCTATGAATCCAGATATACTACATTATTGGTTATTTTTGGAAAAATTTCGGGTTGTTAGCACGATACAGCCTCCGAAGTATATACAAGTGACCAATTTTATAATTGGATATTTTTGAAAGTGTCTCACAGATGTACCCTATTGATTTTCAGCTATAAATCCAGATATACTACATTTTTGGTAATTTTGGGGGAAATTTTGGTTAGTTAGCAATATACATCCCCTGAAGTGTATACAAGTGACTATTTTATGATAGAATATTGTTCAGGGCATCTCACAGATGCGGAAAAGTTAGTTTTAATATTTAAAACCGTTTATTTAGAAAAAAATCCTGTGTGTATGTCGTCGTCATCGTCGTTGTCATCGGCCACTTTTTGTGACATGTCTTGTTAGCACGATACAGTCTCCGGAGTGCTACAAATTACCAATTTTATGATTGAATACTATTCAGGGCATCTCACAGATGAACCCTATTGATTTTCAGCTCACCAGAGCCAGTAGAACGGGTGCCATGGTACTTGAAGTACGAGATTTTTGTCATTTTTTGAGAAATTTTAGTTTGTTAGCACGATACAGCGTTCGGAGTGCAACAAGTCACCAATTTTATGATTGAATATTATTCAGGACGTCTCACGGATGAACCCTCTTGATTTTCAGCTTACCAGAGCCAGTACACCAGGTGCTATAGTACTTTAAGTACCACATTTATGTCATTTTTTGAGAAATTTCAGTTTCTTAACATGATACAGCCTCCGGAGTATATACAAGTGACCAATTTTATTAGTGTTTTAAATGAAACTCACGGTTTCTAGTTAATTCCACAATATATATTGTGGAATTAACTAGAAACCGCTAGTTTCATTTAAAACACTAATATGAACAGATTCCACGAAGTAAGGGTCGAGACAGTTAATTTGACCAATTTTATGATTGGATATTATTCAGGGCGCCTCAAAGATGAACCCTATTGATATTCAGCACACTAACACCAGTACAACGGGTGCTATGGTACGTGAAGTAGCAAAATTTTGGAGAATTTTCAGTTTGTTAGCACGATACAGCATCCAGAGTATATACAAGTGGCCAATTATATGAATGAATATTGTTCAGACCATCGTATAGATGAGCATTATTGATTTTTAACTCACCAGAGCTAGTTAAACGGGTGCTATGGTACCTGAAGTGTCACATTTTTGGTCTTATTTGGAGAAATTTCGGGTTGTTAGCATGATACAGCCTCCGGAGTATATACAAGCGACCTATTTTATAACTGGATATTTTTCAAGGTGTCACACATATGTACCCTATTAATTTTCAGCTGACTAGAGCGAATACAGCGGGTCCTATAAATCCAAATATACTACATTTTTGGTTATTTTTGGAGAAATTTCGGTTTGTTTGCACGATACATCCCCCGAAGTGTATACAAGTGACAATTTGTTCAGGACATTTCACAGATGCAGAAAGTTAGTTTCAATCTTTAAAACCGTTTATTTTTAATGGAAAACTGTAATTAAATACTAGGCAAAGTACAAAACTGTTTGATCATATCTCAATTTAACAGTTATTCCGGGTCTTTACTAATAAGAGTCAGTTAGTCACTTTCTTATATCTCTAAGCATACTTTATCATAGCCCAATCTTCTGACTTGTTGTTGGTTAGTTCTAGGCTCTAGTATATTCTTCAACATCATTTTTTAATATTGTCAAACCCCTTATCTGTTTAATGAAATTAACTGTCTCGACCCCTACTTCGTGGAATCTACTCATATTAGTGTTTTAAATGAAACTCAATGTTTGTAGCTAATTCCACAATATAATGAAAAATGTTGAAAATTCTAAAAAAAGACAATTGTTTCGATAACTGGATATCATCGTCAGAATGGCAGAAGTTACATTTCATTTAATGCCTACCTGATGTTTAGTAGTTATTTTTGGCTGGACCAAGAAGTGACCTACCTTGTGATTGACTTAATATATGTTAATAGAAAAAATAAGAAGATATGAAATTATAAACATTGAAGCTTAGATATTATTAGCCCTATGGTGATATCCTGGATATCATTTTTCCAATTAAGATCAGTATAACTGTGCAATGATTTAGAAAACCAGGAAAACTATATCTGCTGATCTTTACAATTATCACTTAAGAAGACAGTTTAATAGTGGAAAACTCCCTAGATTTATCTGTTCATTGACGACTTCATATTGTGGATTTCATAAGTGTCTTCTAATTACCAACTCTCATCACAAATATGTAGTACTTCTAGTTCTGTGTTAGGTGTCAATGAATGATTGGTGTCAAGTAGATGTTTTGCGTAATGGGATTTATCTGGTTGTTTTAATCTGTATGCTCGTAAGTGTTCACTGTATCGTATTTCAAAACTTTTAAGGGTCTGAATACTAAATACTCAATTAGAAATTCAATAGAACAAATCAAAAAATTAAAAGCATTCAACTTACAAGCTTATTTCATTTGACGTTACTAATATGTTTAATAAAATTCCCCCTAAAGAATGTCTAATACTTATAAGAAAATTACTAGAAGATAAAAATATTAATTCAGGAATAATATCAGATACACTTAATTTATTTGATGTATGTATTAATCAGAATTATTTCACTTTTGACAATAACATATATATTAAAAATGAAGGTTTACCAATGGGAAGCCCTATATCACCTATTTTGGCAAACATGTTTTATAGGTAGTGAACAACAATTAGATATATTTTCCTAGCACATTAATAATTTACGCCCAAAAATTAAATTTACATTAGAAGTTGATTTGAAAATTCGAAGAGTTAATAATGTACTTGATTATTCAATTTACCGAAAACCAACACACACTGATGTGACAATTCCATATAGTTCCAATCACCCCATGTCACATAAACTAGCGGCATATAATTCAATGATACATACAGCATTTTCAGTTCCTATGAACAAATGTAATTTTGATAGAGAGATTAATACAATTAGACAAATAGCAACATCTAACGGTTATCCATTACATATGATAAATAAGCTAATTAATAAAAAAGAGGAAAAAGTGGCATTACAACTAATATTTCCTAAACAAACTGAAAAAATAAAAACTTATAAAACCATCACATATGCAGGAAATATTTCTAATAATATTTCCTGCATCTTTAGCAACGAATACAACAATTTATTTTAAAACAGAAAGTAACGTAAGTACAAAATTGTTAAATGTAAAAACAAAAATACCACCATTAAAGAAATCAGGTATATATAAACTCATATGTTCAGATTGTAATGCTGTCTATTTGTGTCAGACCCTTAGAAATTTTTAAATCCGATACAGTGAACACTTACCAGCATACAGATTAAAACAACCAGATAAATCCTATTACGTAAAACATCTATTTGACACCAATCATTCATCGACACCTAACACAGAACTAAAAGTACTACATATTTGTGATAAGAAACAAGAACTGGATTTCCTTGAAGAGTTGGAAATTAGAAGACACTTAAGAAACCCACAATATGAAGTCGTCAATGAACAGATAAATTTAGGGAGTTCTCCACTATTAAACTGTATTCTTAAGTGATCATTGTAAAGAGCAACATATATAGTTTTCCTGGTTTTCTGTATAATTGCACAGTTATACTGATCTTAATTGGAAAAATGATATCCAGGATATCACCATACGGCTAATAATATCGAAGCTTCAATATTTGTAATATCACATCTTCTTATTTTTTCTATAAACATATATTAAGTCAATCACAAGTTAGGTCACTTCTTGGTCTAGCCAAAAATAATTACTAAACATCAGGTAGGCATTAAATGAAATGTAACTTCTGTCATTCTGACGATGATATTCAGTTATCGAAACAATTGACTTTTTTTAGAATTTTCAACATTTTTCATTATATTGTGGAATTAGCTACAAACATTGAGTTTCATTTAAAACACTAATCCTTTTCAGTTTAATATATTTAATGTACTTCCTCCACGACAGTCAGGTCAAAAAAATGTTAGCACAGTACCCATGTCATATGTATCTGTGGTACTAGAGATTAGCCAAGTAGATGATGGGTTACTTTCGCCTGGGAATTTTTTGTTAACATCTCTTATGGCAAGCCACACCCACGTGCTGCTCTCTGATTGGTCAGCGTCCTCGTATCTGATTGGTCAGCCATTTTAGGCAACGCCTTCTGCGCCGCCGCCTGTGTCATCTGTTACTGTTGTTATGCGCATGTCAATGGACTGAGGCACGCTCGATCATTATACAGGATAGGATATAGTCATTAAGATGCCATAAGAGCACTAGCATGTATCTCTGTTATTATTGATCATATTGATGTGGGACAAACGGCTTAATGAAAGAGAGGGGATAAGGGGTGAAATCCGGCTTTAAGTTATATCTTACACTATACTAGTTTTTTATAAAGATGGTGAAAGTGTCAAGAAACAAAATTAAAAAAATAACTGTTTTTCCCAGGGTCGTCTCATGTTACATTTACAAAAAATGTCCTTTTTAATTGAAATTATCTTATGTTTGGGGAGGTAAATCGTCTTCAAACTTGAACAGCATATTCATTATGGATTTACTGACATATCTTAAGTTTTGTGGATTTCTTGAAATATTGCATTCATAGAGGTACTAATAAAATTGGCAAATATTTGGGATAAATAAGAGTATATTTCTGATGTTACACTCTTCAGCAAGACAACAAGCCCATAATTTAACTTATTTCTACGTATCTGTATTTATTTTGGTGGTTGGTCTTATATTAAATAGAATATCAAAGTTAGTAAATGAAAGAATAGATGTATTTTAACCCACAAATTCATCTTTATATCAATAAACTTACATTGGCAAAACGTTCAAAGTAATTTTGAATTAAATTAAATTGTAAATAGATCATAATATACTTGAAGTTATTAATAACTAACTCCAAAAATTTCAAGCATTTTTGCAAGTTTTAAGCTAATGTTAAGTTATCTAGGACAGATTTAAGCCAGTAACTTTAAATAATTATTTACAATTCAAAGGTTATAAACAAGCGTAAATAATACTGGCAATTTAATGATAAGTAGTTTTCTGAAGTGAGGAAGAATTGGTAATTTTTTAAATAAGGAAAATGCGTGAAACTATTTATATTGTCATCAACCCAGCACCATAGGGGAAAGTGGCACACATCATATACTTTTTTAATTTTAATTTATTACTCTATGATTAATTGTCCAAATGATCTAGTTCATGGACCTAAGTATAAACAAATATATCATAGTTAGCTACACAAACATTTGATACAATTATATCAAAAGGTTGTAACACTTTTCTGGAACAAGATATTTGTATGAGTGCACTCCACATGTGGGGTACTTACACACAGCATGCGGTGTACCTTTGTACACCATGGGGTAGATTCATAAGGGTACATAAAAAGTCTATTAAACTTCTATGTACTTATAAAACTAACATAATATTTAACTTGACTCATACTTAATAAATTATTTTCAAGAAAAACAACAAAATATAAAAGCTTTTACCTTTAGTTCACCTATTAGTAATTCTAAACTTTACTATTATTCGTTAGTCAAGAACAATTTAAACTGCAAGTAGGTAATTAAACATTTGGATGTCAGTTTGGAAATTATGGCACATTAAAATTAATTACAAAAGTGAAAAGTCTAGCTGTTCTAGCTGTACAATGCGGCCGTGGTTGTGGATCAGAAATGGTCATGGCAACGTTACTGATATATAGAATTTGTATGTCTTCTACATCATGGAAAAAGAATGATCATGATAATCCTGGTTTCTTCCAAAGATAAGATACTTTTAGCTCTGTATGCAAAGAATGACTGAGCACTTTTCTGACATAATGGACAACAGAAATTTTGTTCTCAAACGTTAACAAAATTATACAATCATCTTTTATTTTCTCTGATTGTTGTACCCGTTTTCATCTAATTGGTTACGCCTCTGGCCGTCACGTATCAGAACAAGTGTATCGGGCCGAAACGTTAGAAGCGCGCGCCGCAAGTGTAAGTGCCATGCGCGATAAGACAGACTTTCCAATTTATTTCGTAAATATTCATTCTTAGACAGACATTAGAGACAGACAACATAACATGTTTATTTTATTTTTGTAACTCAACATACAGTCCATTTATACATTGTTTTTATTTTAATTAAAAGTTCAAAAAAAAGGTAGTGTGACAGTTTATTTGTAACAACACTATAAAAGCACCAGCTACAACGAGTTGAATACTCAACACTGATGTCACATCAAAATTTGTATTGGTATTACAACTACTATCTTCATTGTTTTATAAATCAACAGAAGACATTGAGCTTTCCCGCAAGCTTATTTGCCAGTCTTCAGATTCCTCTGTTTTCCATTTTCTTAGCGTTTTTTGACCTGAATTAAATTCCAACAATCTACTTATCATAACATTTGCTCTCCTTTCCAGTTCTATTGTTTTCAATTCTTTCTGTCTGTCTCTCTCTTTTATTCCACTTTTTCAGGTGATATGAGATTTAGCCAATATTCTTCCTTTATTGTTTTTTTGTTTCTAGCAACTGTAGGGTAAGGTCTTATGACTTCTGGTGTTATGGGAATATGAGTACTCGGTCCATGTAGTCTCAACAACAAAAGTAGAAGGTATGAAAAGTTTTAGTAATAATGTATTGAGGATTTTGGAGCAAAGAATGTGACAGCTCATGAGTATCAATAGATGATATAATTTTCAGTCATACCAGTTGACAGCATGAATGTGGAACATTATGGTTCTAAAGTGGCAGGGTTAGGGGATACAATTTTGGAATTATTTGGAGCATACACGTCAATGGAAGCGTAATCTTCATTGCTGAAGGCCATTTCATTGAACATCTTTTCAAATCTACTTGTTTTACCTGCTTAGAAATACTGTAGATGCTGACTATTATTGCTGCATATGCCAATTATTGAATGATATTTTCCACTTTGACTTAAATGACCCAAACACTCCAACGTCGAATGGTTGGAAGCGTGTGGGGGAAAAGACACATACAAATTGAAATTTGATCTACTGGTGGTAGATAAGACCTAAAGGGGAGCATTCGAATGTGCCCCAGACCTTGAAGAAAATTAAATTACAATTTTATATAAATTCTAATACAGTATCTGCCAAAATAAACAGTACCGGAAATAAAAATAAAAATTAATTTCTAATTTCTGTAATGTAAGTGTTCAAAATGTTCACCATTTCGACGCAAACAAGCTTCATATCGATTTTTTAAGTCAATAAACATATTTATAAAAAGTGGTTGATGTAACTGCCGAAAAATATTTTGTATTCTTTCCAGTAGTTCGGCAATATTCGCCGGCGTATTTTCTGAGTGAAATATTTTGTCCTTCATTATGCCCCAAATGTATGTGTCAGGTGGCGTCAGATCAGGTGAATGAGAAGGATATTCCAAGTCTGTTCCCCGAGAAATTATTCTATTATCGAAATGCTGACGGAGTCAGTCTAAGGTGCGCACAGCTGTATGGCTCGTTGCACCATCTTGTTGGAACCATTGTGTGCGAAACTGTAGATTTCGTGCACGGCAAAAGTTATTTAGATTCTCACAAAAGGTATAATAATTTTCTCTCTAAAACGCTCTTGGTTGACAGTAAGTGGATTCTGATTATCATCTTCAACGAAATAAGGACCAATCATTCCATGACCAGATACCGCGCACCAAACGGTAACTCGAAGACTGTGGAGTGGTTTCTCTACAATGACATCAGGACGTTCAAATCCAAGGAATCTGGTTGTTTGTCGATTAATATAGCCGCTAAGATGAACGTGACTCTCGTCTGAAAACCATATGTTTTTCAAAAATTCGGGATCTTCGTAAATTAAACTCAATATGTGACCACAGTAAATTTCTCTTGAACGTTTGTCCGCAGCATTTAGTCGTTGTCCAACTTGAATACGGTATGGATAACAACCAATTGATTTGAACATGCGATGTAAAGACGTTTCACTAATGTTGAGTTTACATGCAGTTCTTACAAGACTTCTTTGAGGTGATTGCACAACTTGGTTAAAAGCACGTCCTTCATTTTCGTTAGTGCATACTGTTTTTCGACGACCTGAAGAACCTTTACGTTGACACAATACACTACCAGTGCGACGAAATTTTTCAACAACAGCTAACATCACACTTTTACTAGGAGCTGCTTTATTCAATTTTTGTTGATATTTTATTGACACCTGTTCTAAGCTTGGACCATCATTACGACCTTTTCCGTATGAACGAAAATAATGCTCTACCAAAAAAACTTTTTCTTCCGTTGTTAGAACCATTTTTAAATCAAATTTAACTGCAGCGTACTATTAATATATCAACTAATGACAATTAAGTCAAATATGACAAATCCATATTACATAAACAACTCCACAGCACTCTCTGTTTCAGTACTGTTTATTTTGGCGGATACTGTAGTATGAGAAATGTTACAATATACTTACATGATCAATTATAACATCAATTTATTATTACTATTTTGTCAAAACCATAAAAAGTCTACTCACCACACGAAAGTTTCGCTATTAACCTTCATAGGACTGGCCGGGGTCCGTTTGTACCCCATGACGTATGTTTTTGCTGTATCTTTGCAAACGCAAATTTTTAAACATTGATCTTTCATCTAGCTGCAGTTTATGAATTATTTTGATAAAATATGATGTATTTAATAGTTTTTATTGGCTGGTATAAACAAAAAATAGTTTTATATTCCAGGGGTCTCTTCAGACCCCGGTCAGCCTTTTACGTCCGATAAAAAATCCCGGTAACTGTTAGTAAAATCGGGGAATCCCATACATTTAACGTTTGTTTACTCACAGGGAATTTACCCATATAATTGTAAAATGTAAATTACCAGTTCAAATGGGGGATTCCCCGCACTGCCATATAATTTTTAGACTTGAATATTCAGGTTAGTCTCTTGTGATATTGCGAGTAGGGTACATCATTTTGAAAATGAGTCAGTTTTTATTTACAAACAATCGCAAGGGGCTTACTGAAAGTAGAGGAAGAAAATGATGTAATAGTTGTTGATCAAAGTATAGAGAAAACGAACCCAGAGGAACCAACAGTTAGTAACAGCCAGGGCATTCCAGTATATAAATCTAAAGATGGAACTGAGTGGTCAAAAATTCCAGGAAACACAAAAGTTAGACGTTCAAAAGCTAATATTCGGAGACATGCTCTAGGCCTTACAAATTACAGTTCTGATATCTCAAGTATAAAAGACGCTTTTCCTCTTTTCCTATCTCCGGATATTCTGAACATAATAGTAACCAAAACAAACAGAAAGGCACAAACATATTATGATATATGGAATATAGAAAATCCGAATAAAATTAAAGTTTTTGTACCTGTTGATTCTACAGAGATTGAAGCTTATATTGGACTGTTGCTTATTCTTGGCGCACTTCACGTATTGAAAGAGGCTATCGATATGCTCTGGTGTCATAATATTTCTTACTGTCGTCCTATAATTCCTGCTGCAATGTCAAGAGACAGATTCAAACAAATTACTTCATTTTTAAGCTTTGATAATTTTCAAACAAGACAAGAACGAAAATTAGTAGATAAGCTAGCTCCGATAAGAGATATATTCGATATTTTCAATTCTAATTGTAAAAAATCACTTAATCCTGGCGACCATCTATGTGTAGATGAGCAGCTTGTACCATTTAGGGGTAAGGCACCATTCCAAGTCTATATGAAGAGTAAACCTGATAAGTATGGAATCAAAATATGGGCTCTTGTGGACTGCACCACTTCTTATATTGCAAACATGCAAACTTTATATTCCTATGTATCTATTAATTTTTAGGAAAACAAGGTAACAAAGCGGAAAAGGGTCAAGGTCAAAGGGTTGTCCTAGATTTGACAGACCATTTGGAAGGCAGATTTGGAATAACGTACAATAGCTTTTTTACAAGTTTAGAACTTGCTGACAAGTTGTGGAAAAAAAATATTATTTTATGTGGAACCCTCCGGAAAAATAAAACATTTATTCCCAGGGAACTTCTACAGGCATCGTACAAGAAAGAGTTTTCAAGTATGTTTGCTTTTAGAAATCAAAGAATGCTAGTATCCTATGTTCCAAAACAAAAACATGCTGTCATCTTACTTTCAAGTGAGCATACTGATAGTAAAGTAGCTGGAGAAGAACAGCACTATAAACCAGAAATTATTCTACATTACCACAAAACAAAAGGTGCTGTCGACATTTCAGATAAGTTGGCCAAAGAATATACAGTGCAGAGAAAGTCAAACCGCTGGCCAATGGCAATATTTTCGCATGTTATAGATATTGCAGGAATAAATGTTTATAAATTGTGGTTACTGCAAAACCCGGATTGGCGAAAAAACAGTTTGGATAAACGTAAAATGTATATTTTGGGACTAGGAAAAGAACTCATAAAGAAAAACGTTTTCCGGCGATATAATAATAAATACATTCAGACGAATAGAAAACGGCATATGACAGACGTTTTTCCCGAACTACTGGATGCAACAGAACATAGAGTTGAACAACAAAACATTACCAGGGGGCGCTGTCATATGTGTCAAAGAGGAAAAGACAGAAAATCCAGAAAAATATGTATTAGGTGTAATAACTTTGTGTGCCTAGAACATTCAAAATCGGATATAGTTTGTAAAAAATGTTAAAATGATATGTAGCTAGTAGTATTAGTGATTAGGGTATTTTGTATTTTTTCGTGATGATTTTTGACTAATAAATGGTTAATAGTAAAACTTTAATAAAAAATCTTTTCTATATATTTAATTTAATGAAAAATACAGCATTTCTGCAATTTTACGCATGGGGTCTTCTCGGACCCCAGTTAGTCCTTTTCGTAAAATTTTGATGTCCGTCCCATGAAGGTTAACATGACGGCCGGTATGTCAATGCTCACTAGCAAAGGTGTGTTTATGTATTGTTTCTTTGCTTTACTTACAGTATGAATGAGCCCCACGAACTAAGGGCGACCACTTTCCCTTATATATAGAAACAGTAAACAAGGCATATTTAAAATATGTAGTAATTCTTAAGTTTTGTTGAGTTAAAGGCCCGGTTTGTGTTGTGTACAAGGTTTAGTATTTTCTACAAGGTTTGTTTGAATAATGAATCAAAATCTAGAAGTACGTTGAAAGCTTCTTTGATACCAATTTATTGTACACTTACAGATGAAACCATCTGATAATATGTTTAATTTAGCATGACAGTTAATAAATAAGAAACCAAATAATGAAAGAACAAACACTCAATGTACAGGTAATATAATAAACTTATATGCATATTTAAATCTTGTCGAACCATAAATGGGTTTAAAAACTAAATACTTCATAAGAGCCATATTCAAAGTTAAATTAGACAATAAAATAATACTTACCCAAATCCAGAAATTGCTTTTGTATCACAATTACAAAGAAAACAGTTCGTATAATAGTATTATTTAAAACTAACATCAGAATTATTAAATATTAAAAAAAATCACATTACACTTATAAATTAACAATACAATGAAGTTAGCTATAATTTATGTCACTGTCTTCTGGTTTAACAACAACTATCAACTATCACTAAACATAATGAACAAAACAGTTAGTAGATATAATAAAAATAACGATAATAATCTAAAGCATGTTATAATCTTTACTATATGTAATATGATATTAAATTCACATAGTTACGAGTTTCTCGGATTAATTGCTTAATTTAAAGTTAATGTTGCTTCTTGTATGATTCATATCCGTTGGCAATACTGTGTACAAGTCAGGTGAAGTGTGAAGACTGAAGTGAAGAGGTTATTTTTATTTTCCAATCATGGCAGATCTCGCTATGGAGTCTGATGACAATAAACAAACCCAATTATTAAAAAGTGGAACCAAACAATGGGTAAAACTAAATGTTGGTGGAACGTGTTTTTTAACGACAAAAACAACTCTGGCAAGGGACCCTAACTCATTTTTGTATAGACTGATACAAGAAGATAATGAACTAGATTCTGATAAAGTGAGTTTTTAAAATATATTTTGTTTTGTTGAACGGATTACTGCTGTAATATTTATTATGGTTGTAATACAAAGTTCAGGAATATATTTTTACTCAAGTAAGATTCAGTTTAGTATCTTATGAGACTAATCTTTAAAATAAGTATCATACAATATTTTCAAAACATTCCAATTTTTAAATTAATTGAATTGATACTTGTTTTGATGTTAAATGCTTGAAATGGCTACATATATGCATTTATTTCAGGATGAGACAGGAGCATATTTAATAGACAGAGATCCCAACTACTTCTCCCCTGTTTTAAATTATCTTAGGCATGGAAAATTGGTGATTAATAATGGTTTGGCAGAAGAAGGGGTATTAGAAGAAGCTGAATTTTATAATATTGCAGAATTAATCACGCTAGTAAAAAGACGAATAATGACTAGAGAAATTAGACCTAACAAAGATGGTAAAAAACATGTTTACAGAGTTTTACAGTGCCATGAAGATGAGTTGACACAGGTATACTTTCATAAGTTTTCTATAAATTTGGTGATAAGGTCATAATATGGTCTTGTAATGTTAGTTATTCTATCAGTTAGTAGGAATATGCGATACTATGTATTGAATGTGAAGTATAGATATAAGAATTGTATCGCTAAGAAATTATCGATACCTACTGGAATCAAATCAAAAATGAAGGAGTAAACATGAAAAAAATTATATTCTTTTAAAACTACTACACATTAAATAAATAAATATTCAAAAGTAGGCATAGGTGTGGTATTATCCTTCAATTCGTACAATATTTTTTTTATTACCAAATGCTGGCTAGTTTCGACTTAAAAAAATCATCTTTGGGGCAGATAAGCTACAATTATGATTGTCAATAATAAAATGCAAATTAGGATTTCATAAAAAATTCATTGTAACTTACCAGTCAATTACAGAATATACATAGGTCGAACAACAATATTAAATCCACACAAAACAACTAATACAAGACATGACGACAGAACTAGATAGACTGACAATTTAAATAATTTGATTGGTAATCTTCCCAGGTGAAGATACATCTTTATACAAAATCCTAAACAGAGGCAGAAATTCAATAGTGGAATTTAAATTTAAGGATATATTAATTTTGTTGTTGATTGATTTGAAAATTTCTAATTTCACCAAATCACTCAATCTAGTTCCATGTCCACAAACGTGTTAAATTAAAAAATAATCATCTAACAAATGAGTGGTTATTAAATTGCAAATGCTTATAAAAAACTAAACTATTCCTTGTTAAATGTTCTTGAAATCTCAATTTAAACTTCCTACTACACTGACCTATATATTCAGCGGCACAATTGCTACAAGTCAACTTACTGCATACTTATCAACTTGTGAAACTGGGTTTTTGGTTCGAGAAAATATTGTTTTTATGTTTAGTGGAGTCTTTAAAGCTACTTTATATTCTGTTCTATTTTGCATAACATTAGCTATAGTATATTTCTTAATGTCTGACAGCACAGTAGCCTCATTAAATATTCAAATAGAAAATTATCCTAAGAATTTTACAAGTAAATAAGTACTAAAATTCTAATGCAAAACAAGTAGGTGTCTGTATTGGTTATCTGTACATCCCGTTTCAGCTCAAAATACAATATGGTAATAAAACTGAACAATGCCAGCAAAAGGGTAAACAGAGCGGCAGTGGTGGAGATTACGATATTAGTTCATTTTGCTTATTTAATTAGATTCAGTCAACATTACAGCTGAAATAAAATTCATTCGTTCAAGCCTATTAACAAGTTACATTTTTATTAAATTAAATTAATTAAAGAAAATATAGTTTAATTCTCATAATTCAAATTTATTGACAATGAATTAATGTATATTAAGTAAAGTAAACATACCATTTATAGGAAATATAAAATTCAATCTATAGTATCATCCTCTTCGCTGGCCATACAAGAATCATCCAAAGACTCGTCGAGAGAGATCACTATCGGTTCTATAGTTTGTTCTATGAGGTTATCTAAAACCCATATTTTCTCTTCCTCTTTAATTACATGATTCACAACATCTCTCCAGTTCTCTTCAGTTATTGTTATCAATGAGTACTTCATGAGTTCACGAACATCTTTCATTTTAAATGTTTTATTATGTCTAGCTACGTAACCTTCCATTTGGGCCCATATTAACTCTATCGTATTTAATTCATAATGGTATGGCGGCAAACGAAGCACTGTTATCCCACGATTCTTGGCTATTTCATAAATAACAAACTTTTTAAATTGTAGCTTGTGATCTGAAGCAACCTTTAAAAGTTCTTTTTTCAACATATCATCTTCAAATGGTATATCTTTTACGATTAACCAGTTTCTAATATCAGCTTTTCTCCAAGAGGTAGATGGAAGATTTTCTGTTAATCGCGAATGATAAGTGGCATTGCCCATAACGATTACAGCATTATGTGGAATTAATTCGACCATCTGTGTAAAATACATCTGCAGTCATTTCTCCATGATAGTCTTTGGTTGATGTTGACTGAAACTCCAGTAAACCACCTTCAACGAACCCTTGATTGCATCCAATATGCGTTATTATTAGTCGGCGACCTTTACCGATAGGAGTTTTCAGTCCAGTAGATAAACCTTCTATGCAAGCTTGACGACTGGTTTGAATACTTTTGTCCTGCCATATTTTTTTCAATGAATGTCCTTCATTGAGCCATGTCTCATCTAGATAATAGATTTGTCTTCCCTCCTGTCTGTATTTTCGGATATCTCGTAAATACTGGTTCTTCCAGTTGACTTTTTAGGTGGAGATATATTTCCATTTTTCCTCTCTCTTAGAAGCCTGTAAATAGTAGATTCACTAACTCCTGTCATATTGGAACATGTCGAAACTATATTTTTAACAGTAGCAGCGGGAATTTGATGTACAACAGCATCATGCACAGTTAACACTACAGTCTTCGTTTGTAAGCTAAGCTCGCTCTTACACTTTACTGGGGTAAATCTTGAGGACATTTTTCACAACATAAGCGACTCTAAGCAAAACAAATTATATAAATTTGGGCGAGACCAAGTTTCACCGTATATACCTGCAAAATTTCTAAGTAGTCATTGGGACAATCCCTTGTAGGAGCCTATTGTAATATTTCTTGGAAATGTTATTATCAACATTTCGAAAATTAGAAAGTAATTATCTGGAGAATGAATTGATAAATGGTTTGTTAATATGTCTCCCAAGAATTGACCTGCTTCAAATTCTCAAGATAATTAATGAAATATTCAGTCAGAATAGTTGCGTTACAAGATTATTTCAAAAATAATTTATTGTTTTAACTGTATGTACTCTACAAATGTATGAAGGTCAGTTAGTTGTTTTAATTAACCGAATTTACATTGATATTACCTTTATATATCAGATCGGGTATAGAATTAAATAGTAAATAAATTCCTTAGATGAACTGGGATGCTTATGGTTTACTACCTGACTTGCATCTGTGACCTTTTCGCGTGTTGTCAGATAATAAGAAACAGACTATAATTAATAGGAAAGTGGTCCATAATAAATTTTTGTTCTTCTTTTTTGTCAACTGCGCATGAGTCATTTATTAAAAGTTTATCAAATTTTTCATTAATCAAATTATCAATAAGAGTTGTGGAGTACCCATTTTTAATAACTAAGTATTTAATTATCTTTAGTTCTTCATTTAAACTATCCAGGCTCATTGGAATAAAAAAAAGGTGATGAATGTAAGATCTTAATGCCCAATTCTTTTGTTGAAACCTGCTGATTAACTCTTTCTAAAGATAGATCCAAGAAATTGAGTGTGTAGTTATCTTCCAATTCTAAGGTAAATGTGAGGTCTATATGTATGATATTTATAAAATTTGAAAAATCATTCTTTAAAACATTAATATCCCCCTGTTAACAAACAACAACGTCATCGACATATCTATGTCAGAAAACAATATTCCCAGAAAACTGACTTGTTGCTATTTTCGTGGACATTAATAAAGCCTTTGACAGTGTTTGGCATTCTGGATTGTTGTACAAACTACAACAAATGAAATGCCCGGAATACCTGCTACTAATAATCAAAAATTACCTCAGTGACAGAACAAGTTAACAATAGTTTTTCACAAACAATTATACCTCAACAAGGAGTCCCGCAGGGCTCCCCACTTTCTCCTTTGCTCTACAATCTTTACTGTTATGACATATACAACTTCAGGTTAGCACCAGATCACATAAATTTACAAAAATACATATTGCAGTATTAGTCATAATAACAGCATCAAAAAACAATGAACAAACTGGAAACACTAATGAACAGAATGGAGAAATGGTTCAACAGATGGAGAATGAAGCCTAATCCTTTGAAATCTCAATTAATAATCTTTAATCATACACCAACACATAAAACACCATCTATTTATATTAACAACATAATTCCATGTACATTAACTGTAAAGTACCTTGGTATGACTATCGACAACAAACTTAACTTTAATAAAAACGTAGAGGTAGCAAAGAAAAAATGTATTAGCTGAGGAAAACACTTTCAAAGCATAACATACAAAAACATGGGCATAAGCAAGAAAACTGCAAAGCATATAAAAACGTTATCTGTTGACCCATACTCGAGTATAGCCATATAATATACCAGACAATAAGAAGACCCATATGGAAAACACTACAGACAGCAGAGACAACAACCTTAAGAGCCATTACAAAACTGAGACATCCATCAAACCCTCTCCACAATCCTTCAAACAAACTTCTATACCAAACCACAAAGGTACAGCCACTAAAAGGTACATTGACAACTCTGTCCCAGGCATTCTCCAAGCGGATGCATAATAAAGAAATTATGGATACTTTGCGTTTTAAGTTTATGGGTATGGAGTTGTTCCTCAGGATATGGGATATTTTCCCAAAGGATGCCCATGAAAGTTGCACTCTTCTGCTAATTTCTCTAAAACTGTTCTCCTTCCCAAATCTTATGAAGTGTCCTAGATAGTTGTATTCTGTCACATTTTCGATATAGGTGCCGTCTATTGCTACATATTGTATTTTCCGGACTCATTATTTTAGTTTTCGCGTAGTTCATTTTTAGACCAGCCTTTCTTGATTCCTGATTCAATTGTTGGAACATCTCTTCTATTTTGTGACTGTCTTCTGATAACAGCATGACGTCATCCACAAATCTAAGATGGCTCAGGTATGCTCCATTGACTTTAATACCTTTGTTTTCCCATGAGAGTCTTTTAAATACGTCCTCTAGCACGAGAGTAAATAATTTTGGCGATATAGTATCTCCCTGCAGTACACCACGTTGGACCATGATGGTGTTGGTTTTTGTCTCTTCATCAGTTTTAGAAAGGACTTCAGTACGATTGATCATTTACAAACAATCCGTAATCTAATAGAAAAAACAACAGAATACAACATACCTATCCACATGGTGTTTATCGATTTCCATAAGGCGTTTGATTCCATAGAGACATGGCATATTCTCAGATCTATGAATAACGCATGCATTGACTCCAGGTACTCCACACTTATAGAAAACATATATAGGAACGCATTCCTACACATAAAAATTGATGAAGAGACAAAAACCAACACCATCAAGGTGCAATGTGGTATACGGCAGGGAGATACTATGTCGCCAAAATTATTTACTCCCGTGCTAGAGGACGTATTTAAAAGACTCTCATGGGAAACCAAAGGTATTAAAGTCGATGGAACATACCTGAGCCATCTTAGATTTGCGGATGACGTCGTGCTGTTATTAGAAGACATTCACGAAATAGAAAAGATGCTCCAACAATTGAATCAGGAATCAAGAAAGGCGGGTCTAAAAATGATCTACGCGAAAACTAAAATAATGAGTCCGGAAAATACAATATGTAGCAATAGACGGCACCTATATCGAAAATGTGACAGAATACAACTATCTAGGACACTTCATAAGATTTGGGAAAGAGAACACGTTGAAAGAAATTAGCAGAAGTGTGCAGCTTTCATGGGCATCCTTTGGGAAACTATCCCATATCCTGAGGAACAACTCCATACCCATAAACTTAAAACGGAAATTTTTGGACACATTTATCTTGCCTGTATCCACCTACAGACTTGAAACAAGCGCTCTAACTCAAGCAACCGCCAACAAACTACGAGTAATGCAAAGGGCAATGGAGAGGGCTATGCTTGGTATAAGCCTGAGGGACAAAGTTGGAAACGAGGAGATTCACAGGAGAACGGGAGTCATGATGTTATCCAGAAGGTCGCTGAGCTGAAATGGCAGTGGACAGGGCATCTTGCATGACAAAAAGATGAACGGTGGACACTAAAGATTATCTAATAGCGACCCTGAGAGACCAAGCGACGCAAAGGTATACCCCCACTGTGATGGGTGGATGATATTAGGGATTTCCCCAGTGGCATGAAGCTCAAGACAGGGATGGATGGAAAGGTTTAGGAAATGCCCAGGTCCAATAGTGGATGAAAAAATGCTGGGAAAGAAGAAGAACAACTGCTTGTATTTTTGTATTCAAAAATAATGGATATGTGTTACTGGATAGATTTTAATAATTTATTGCTGGCTTATGACCCTATATACATTAACATTTCTGTTGTATAACCGTATGGTCCTCTGCTTAGCCTTTTTTTTACTTTTATAATAATCTTTTGTAATCATTTATCTCTTCTATTTACCGTTCATTCAAGTAGACCAAGTTTGTTACTATTTCCGGATTTTAAAAATCAAATTTAAGTTGACGTATGCTCCCTTGTCAACCATAAACTACCAGCCTGAATTGTTTAAATCGTCCATATTTTTTTTAGATGGTTTCAACTATGTCAGATGGTTGGAAATTCGAGCAGTTAATAAACATTGGTTCTCAATACAATTATAATGCTGATGAACATGCAGAATTTTTGTGTGTTGTAAGTAGAGAATGTGGTGTACCAGATTGCCCAGAAATAAAGAGTGACCGAGAAGACAGGGCCAAAGTGTTGCAACAAAAGGGTTCTAGAATGTAGATTTTAAAGTGTGTTAAAAATCAGAGAGTTTTTAATAAATCATCTACAGGGTGTATCATATTGACAACATGGTTGTTAATGCTTTTTAAGAGCACAATAAGTAATTAGATATTGTCTCGACTATTACTTTTATGTTATTAAAATAAATCTGACAATTATTTCTCGTTGTTGTGTTGTCTTAGATTAAACTGAATTCATAAGTTTGTGTGCTAACCTCACATGTGATATTCCTATGATTAATGAAATGTTTAAACAAAGTTCACTGTATATATCAAAGCATAAACACGTGTGTTCTGATTTAAATATCATTTCAATTACTTAAACTTGTTTAAATTATTTCAACTACATATTTGTGTGTTAGTTTTGAAACTGTTTCAATATCCTAAATTAACAAATTAGATTAGCAATTAAACATTACATAAGACAACAAGGTAGTGTCTCATTTTATATATATTTTAAATGATGTCAGTGTGATATGCCCTGCATGAAAGAAAAGTAAACATAATTGGAACTCATATATTCAGTGCCTAAGTAACGCAAAATTTGAATATTTTTTGAAATATGCGAAAATTTGGTTTCCTGGCATATTTATACTTTAACAACAAAATCTAAACTAAAACCAAAAAGTTTGAACAGTGCAATGATCTGGTAACGTACATATAAAGATGAAAGAGTTGTCATATTTAATTCTAAAATTTCTTTATCTTTGTGAATAATTCGGAAATACTTTAAAACACTCTAGGACTAATAATTTCAACATGTATTCTTGAATTTTTCAAAATTCATTTATGTATACAGTGTGGAAAGTCTAACTGGAACAAATTCTGTAACTTGATAAGTAAAGGTTTATCGCAAAATTCTTGAAACACGTCAATTTTAATTTTCAATGGGGCATATTACAAAGAGATTTGTTTATATTTTTAATTATCTGGTGGGGTTGCAGACAACCCCAACTTTTTTTTTAAATGGAAGAGTAGGTTGCTTAATTTTTTATTTTAAAACTTTTTCAATTGTTAATACAATTCCACTTTTTTTGTTACTTTTTATAAGCAATGTGTCAGAAAAAAATTTAATAAGGAAATATTTACTCAAATTACTTTAATGTATAGGTACATTTTTACTTACTTGATAAGCCCAATCAAAAACCTGCTCGATAGTTTTTTGGTCGATTTGAACTGAATGTGATTGATTTGTTAGTACTTGTTTGTATTTCAACGTGTGAATAACAAACGAGAAATAAGAAAATGCCCTATTTAACCGAGACGCATCGTATCGAAATTTTAATGATGATCGGATATGGGGACAGAAGTCGAACACAGGCTGATGTCGCTCGATTGTTTACTGAAGTTCATCCAGAATTACCTTCAATTAATTGAAGTACGATTAGCAAAATTGAAACTCGATATCGGGAGTTGGGCCGCGTAAAGGAGGCTCCTCGACAAAAGGTTTTAAAAGTTGACGAAGAAGCTCAGTTGAACGTATTGTTGGAAGTTGAAGAAAATCCTGTTACTCCAGCTAGGCAAATAGCTCGCGTTCATGTTGTCAGTCACACAAGCGTTTTAAAAATTCTTGAAGAAGCCAAAAAGCACCCATATAAGATGCAAAACCTGCAGGAGCTTAACGAAGATGATCCTGATCGTAGACTCGAATTTTGCGAACGAATTATGGCTTCTATTGATGGTGGACAAATTGCTTTGGAATGGGTGCTGTTTTCTGATGAGGCTACGTTCGCATTACATGGGCACGTCAATCGACAGAAATGCCCAAAGGCCTCAAAAAACAAACGTCTGGGTTGGAATTATTGGGGATCACATAGTAGGTCCTTTTTTTTCAATGGAAACGTAACCGGAGAAATATACCTTAATATGGTCCAAGAAGAACTGATTCCTATTTTAGTAAATGTATTCCCCAATAATTTGGATCCCAACTTATTTGACCAACGGATGTGGCTTCAACAAGATGGGGCACCACCACATTTTGCTGAAAATGTACGGACCTATCTTAACGAAGTGTTTCCAAATAGGTGGATTGGAAGAAGGGGCCCAATTGAGTGGCCAGCAAGATCACCCGATCTTACTCCATTAGATCTTTTTTTATGGGGATATCTAAAGAGCAAAGTTTATGCCACTAAACCTAACGACATCGCCGAGCTTCTACAAAGAATCAGAGACGAAATTAGGCAAGTAACGCCGGATGTGTTATAAAATGTTCGCAATGCTATTTATAATCGATTAGGATATTGTCAGCAACAAGGTGGAGAACACTTTTAACATTTATTGCATTAAAGTAATTTGAGTAAATATTTCCTTATTTCATTTTTTTTCCGACACATTGCTTATAAAAAGTAACAAAAAAATTGGAATTGTATTTACAATTGAAAAAGCTTTCAAATAAAAAATTAATCAGGAATTTTGCGATAAACCTTTATTTATCAAGTTACAGAATTTGTTCCAGTTAGACTTTCCACTCTGTATAATACTACGATTTATGAGTCACATATAAAAAGGTTATTTTTATGAAATAAAATTTGTACTTCTATTTCTAATGTTTGAGAACTTTTTCAAATTGTGGCAACGTCTGCCTGAATTGCGATTCGAAAAACGCCTGTCTCTCTTTTGCTCATTCCTTGGACAAGGAAAGACGAATGGACGAGTAACAAAGTTCGGACCAAACCGATTGAACTGTCACACCAGTGGCGGAACAATAATTTGAACAGAAACTAAATTAGGATGGAAATAAAAGTACTACGAAGTTTCAAACATTTTATTTGTTGGAGTTCGATTGTATTGTCTAAAATCTATTAAATATTGTTAAGTATCTAAAGTAATCAAAAAATTTTGATTAGATACAGACTTGAAAGGTTAAATTAGAACGTTATCAAGCAATAAACTTACAATTTTTTATAACCAAAACAATATTTATTATAAAAATATGTACCTACATTACAATAGTACGGGAGCTAGCCATGTCTCGTGAACACTCCTATGTTTTGTTGCGGGGCTTTGTTATACGCCTATAAAAGTGTAAAAAAAGCTGGTCACATGATCCAAATCTTGGTCGTTTGCCATATTGGAAAATGGCCGCTAAATCCCTAGATTGTTTCTTTTACTGTATATCTGCACCCAGTTGTCGGATTTTCATTTTTTAAAGTTTATTTTATTCTTCTATTTAAGGCAAACAAATTTTGTTATTATACATTTTTTGTTAAATAACTTAGTTTTGGAACTACAATAAAAATTTAATAATGGCATGGTTTTTATGTTATGAATAAAGGTATTACATAAAAAAACGTAAAGATATGCTTAAACGAAAACAAAAATATTCAATTAGTTTTTACCAAACACATTCATTATAGTGGATAATATTGATACAGATCAGTAGCATGGTTTTGAACAAAGAGAAATTGTAAATCTCAGAAGACTGACAGAGTTCTTGCATTGATCCCAAACACTACTTTTACATATGCAAAAGTCACATCACATTATTTTGAGTCTTGTACAGGGACATACATTATCTCTAAAGTATGTCTGGCAATAACATGGCTTGGGAAAATCTTCGGGGTCCATTGGATCATCTGTCACTTGTGGAGTTAAGGTGTCATCTTCATCTATATAGCCATAGTCCAATTATTGAGTTTTTCACACGGTTCCAAAGCATAAATCCATTTGTAGCATTATAAGTAGCCTCTTTTGATATGAAGACGGATAGATTTTGATGTAGGGGCCAAATCTTGAAAGTTTCGTAATTTTTTTTGATGCAACTGATGAAAACCCAATTTATTCATTGTTACTAATCTTGACCCAAATGATCGAACTAGAAATTGGGGTACACCTATGCCCTCAGAATTACTTGAAATTCTTGAAGCAAGTGCTACGTTATGTCTTTCCAACTCATCATAATTAACAGACACTCCAAGACGGTTTGTAATCTGAATTAACAATTTAGAGCCGGTCATCTTATGAATAGCTTGTGACAATCCCATGTGCAAAAGTGTCCTTTATGTACCACTGTGTAATACATATAATAGTATCTGGAAAACTGCTTGACATTTCAACAGTACCTGGGGAGAAGTATGGTAACGGGGAAACATAAATGAGGATTGGGGTAAATTGTCCTTTGCGTCTGTAAACGATTTAAATAAATCTTTTGCGTCGAAGTCAGTATTTTTAAACCAAAATCAAAACTTTTAATTTCACTGCACAATGCTTCAGCACATTATTCAATACAATAGGAGCAGCGAATTTCTTCTGCAAGTTGTACAACAGTTGTTTGATTTGAAAATACCATTTGTAATACGGATCGATTCTTTAAGTAAAATAAATAGTATCACCATTGAAATTTGTAATTCGCTAGACAAATATTTCTCATTAAACTCATTGCGTAGGTATGCAATTGGGTTTCCTTTTGTGTCAAATTGAAGTGTAGCCGCGAATTCTGTAAAAGAGTCTTTCAAGATCTCAAAACCAGCAGTTTCTTCGTCTACATCTTTTTCAATATCCCTTTGATAATTTAAAATGTATTTTCTTATACAGTTCTTATGACAGTGGATGTCTGCAGCAAATACACTATTTACATCTTCCAATGTACTTGTTCGCTGAAAAACTGCATCAAGGTAAAACCGCGAGGCTTTCAGTAGTTGCTCTGCTCTGAACTTCTCACAGTTGTGATACAGTTACAAGTCTCCTTTTACTTTTAATTGGTTACACTCTACACATTTTTTAACTGTCTACCAGGTCCAGCTGTACTTTTCTGTCTCTGGTGTTGGGCAGTATTATCTTCCTCTTTGGAGTTTGATTCTTCATCACCTTTTCCTTGTTTTTCTCTAGCTCGTTTGTATTATCTTCCTTTTTCGAGTTTGATTCTTCATCACCTTTTCTTTGTTTTTCTTTAGCTCGTTTTCCTTTCAGTATGTATGGTCTGTAGAAGGCAATATTGTATTTTATACTGTTTTCATCTTCAATGTTTTTGAATACATCTTCCCCAATATTTTGAGAAGCACTTTTAATGTTTTTTATACCCTTTTCGCTTGTACATAATTGTAATGAACGCTTCACTTTTTTCGCAAAAATGCACAAGTTAATTTCTGTGTCAGAGTCTACATCTCTTCCGAGGATTGTCTAAGGTCACTATTGTGTCACGCATCTACTTTCTTTTACTTGAAATGTATACCTCTGACAAAAAATAAGGTTATAGTGCATTACAATGTAATTACATTAATAATACGGTTAGTATTGTTAAAAAAAGTCTTTGCAATCTGGGAATATTCAAAACTTAAATATATATCAGTAACAAAAATTTGTTTGCCTTAAAAAAAGGAATAAAATAACCTTAAAAAAATTAAAATCTGACAACTGGGTGTAGAGATACACTAAAAGAAACAATCTAGCGATTTGGCGGCCATTTTCCAATATGGCAATAAAACGACCTAGATTTGTATCATGTGACCTATTTTTGTTACACTCCTATAGGGGACATAGAAGTGCACACAAGACTAGTGTTTTGAATGAAACTTACTGTTTCTAGTTAACTAGAAACACTAAGTTTCATTTAAAAGACTAATATGAGTAGATTCCACAAAGTAAGGGTTGAGACAGTTAATTTGCACACAAGACAATAGAAAAATATGAATATATTATATTCTCATCTCCTATTGTCCAGAACAAAATCATTTTAGTTAAATTGGCGTCTTATTTCACTGTTCTTCTTAACAATAAAGTGTATTCTGATTTTTAGGTATTTTGTGCATATGGCTATGAAAATGTAAATGCGGTTAACATCATTTTCCAACACATGCTTATTCAAACATTCAGACAAATCCATTGTTAGAGCTTTGTTCGTAACTGTGTTAGTTAACAATTCAAAGGACTTTTTCCTATGCAGATTTTGTTAAAGGATTTTTAAAACACTTCCAGAAATTTTACAAACGTGTATAACATCATTTAGGGGATATGTTAATCCTTCTTTACTTTTATGGGCAATCAAAAAATTAAGCAAATTTGCTTAAATCCAGTAAATGCCCCAACACATGTTTCACATATCAAGATGTTTGTCAATTGTAAAACAACAAATCCAGCTGTTTACATGATAATTTGTTCACTACATATTGACATAATAAATGGATTCATAATATTGTCTTGATCATTAAAGATATTTTCAAATGAGTCATAAATTGTAGTCATCTTCATCTTTATCAAATTGAGGAATACTAATGTTTATCAAACAACTGGGATCTGTTTTTGCTTGTCTACAGGACACAACTAAAATGAAATTTTGTTCCAAAGATGTACAATTACCAATGCCTCCACTTCTGATCTGATTAACAAACTCTCGTAAGATGACCTAAACTGACAAGCTGTTGGATTGTTATTCCATCCACCTTTGGAACTGATAAAAAGTACATGGAGAAGTACAGGCACCAAAAAGGAAGAGCAGTTGAACAAAAATAGAAGTCGAAGAAGATGCAAAATATGCTATTCGAAGAATTGTCCATACATTTTTTATTAAATATTAAGTACCAACATTAAAGAAAGTGCTGGAAGTTGTTCGTGAAAACTTGATCATCCCTAAAATGGATAAGGGGACGTTGTGGAAAATCTTACATGGTTTGAGTTTTAGTTATGAGAAAATAAATACTCAGAGTATTCTTATTGAAAGATATGAAATAGTTTTGTGGAGAAGAGAGTATCTAAAGAAAATTAACGAGTTTCGAAAGCAAAGAAGAAAGATTTATTATACGGATGAAACATGGGTCAACGAGGATCAAACGTTGAAAAAAGAATGGCAACATGGAAATGTGAAAAATGCACGGCAAGCAGCTATTGAAGGCTGATCAACTGGTTTAAAAATTCTATCTGGCAAATGCCGTCGATTGATAATTACACATATGGGAAGTGATAGTGGATAGTGTCTCGTCGGTAGAAATTTTGAACGACAATAGAATAACTAAAATATAACTGTTAGCTCAAAGAACAATGAGTAAAGGAGCTAGGCGGGTTCTAGACCATTCCTTATGTAAATTAACATGGGAAATCGCCAAGGTCCAACGTGATAATTTTTGACGCAATTTCGATCTGCGCATGCGTCAATCATGAGGCGGCCGTGACGACGACGACGTGACGTCACGGCCGCCTCATGATTGACGCATGCGCAGATCGAAATTGCGTCAAAAATTACCACGTTGGACCTTGGCGATTTCCCATGTTAATTTACATAAGGAATGGTCTAGAACCCGCCTAGCTCCTTTACTACAATGGACTGTAGTTTTATTTAAATAATTCAATTAACGAATCGACAACATATACAATAAACTCTAATTTAAATGTACTTACCAAAGAGCCGGTGTCTGCAATTCACTATGAGCTTTCACAATCGATCGTTTGACTTATAGTGAATTATAGTGGAAACTCGTGGCCTTTATGACACTAAATAAAGTTTATTACAATGTCTATATTCGCGAATAAATGGGTGAAACAAATAAAAGAACTTGACACACGTCGCGGTTTTACAATGAGAGAATTAAAGAGTTATTTGAACGAACTGTTCCTTAGCGAGAACGTTAACGTTAATGACCAGAATTAAAAATTAGTCCTTTATCAAAATGTACAAGAACTCAGTTTTGAAATTTAATGAAAATAATCCATGAGCGGCGCGCCGAATTTTATCGAACCTAAGAGGGTGGCGCGAACAATAACTATAGATGAAAATACAAATTGTTGAATGTGTGGTTTCAACAGGTATCATTCAGTTTCGAAATGTTTTGATTCGAAAACAGTCTGAAATATTGAATTACCTAATATTGGTACAAATCTTATCTGGAATTATTAAGCTACTAAATATATGATTTCCAATTTTCTCACCTACTTTGTCTCATTTCGTTTGGTGCAATTTTATTAACAATTTTGTATAAATATACATACATAATATAAATTCTAGTTTACAACAGTTGAGTGCTTCATCAAATGTTTTGAATTGAAGTGTAAAATCACCAATTTCCTAGTTTTACATTTTTTTTATTTTTTTATTTAATCTCAATGTTGTATACCATTTTTTTATAAAGATATCTACATTTAATATTAGAGAAGCTTAAGGTTAAAACATTATAGATTGAGGGATGTGTAGATGCTGGTAAATTATTTAGAATTTCTTTTGAAACATTTTCAGATCCATCATAAACAAAATGTAACATATTCACCTAGACAAAGAAATTTTCTATTTATAAGGTTGCTGTTTTGACCCCGTCACTTTTTTTGGTATTTTTTATGCCAATTTGATGTGTTTTTATTGAAGTTTGTTCAACCTGAGGTACTCATCAATCTATGTTCTCATTAATCTGAGGTAGAAAATATTATAAAGGCAATACATTTACAATGATTAAGACTAAAGTTTAATTATATTATAAATGAATAAACACAATAATTACCATACACATGATAATCACAAACTGTAACATTGAAAGGGACTGCATGGAAGTACCGACTCATTAAAAACCTTTTCGAGATATGCAAATTCAAAGGTGGTGTTATCTTAAGCTATAAAAGTTCTAACTTCTGTTCATATTGGCTCAATTGGTTGAGGTTACAGCCTCTACATTTTGGTCACTACTTGATATTTGAAATAATTCTCCACTGTAATTTTTTGTAACGATTTATTAAAACCCTTTTTGAGATCTACAAATTCAAAGGTGGTGTTATCATAAGCTACAAAGGTCTTAACTTGGTTGAGGTTACAGCTTCCACATTTTAGTATCAACTTGATTCTTAAAATGTTGAACGAATTCTCCACTGATTCTTTGTAACGACTCATTAAAAACGTTTTGGGATTCGCAAATTCAGAGTTGGTGTTATCTTAAGCTATAAAAGTTTTAACTTCTGTTTATATTGGCTCAATTGGTTGAGGTTACAGCTTTCACATTTTGGTCTCTACTTGATCCTTGAAATCTTGAAAGAATTCTTCACTGTAATTCTTTGTAACGACTCATTAAAAACCTTTAGGATTCGCAAATTCAAAGGCGGTGTTATCCTAAGCTATAAAAGTTCATATGTTCATATTGGCTCAATTGGTTGAGGTACAGCTTCTACATTTTGGTCTCTACTTGATCCTTGAAATCATTCTCCACTGTAATTCTTTGTAACAACTCATTAAAAACCTTTTTGAGATATACATATTCAAAGGTGGCGTTATCCTAAGCTACAAAAGTTTTTAACTTCTATTTATACTGGCTCAATTGGTTAAGGTTACAGCCTTCACATTTTGGTCTCTATTTGATCCTTGAAATCTTGAATAAATTCTCCACTGTATTTCTTTGTAACGACTTTAAAATCTTTTTGAGATCTGCAAATTAAAAGTTGGTGTTATCCTAAGCTATAAAAGTCTGAACTTCTGTTTCTATTGGGTCAATTGGATGAGATAACAATGAGGGAGGTTAACATTTAATGGATCTGAACTCATTTTCACCTGATCACGCATTGAGTATAGTTTTAGTCTATCGTCTTCTGATGGCGATCATCCTGGATATAATCACTTTGTTCACAGCTGCTTTGAATAGTCGGTGGTATTTTTTGAGAAACATTTCCTTAAGTTTCTAAGCCATGCTATTCTTCTTCCTGGTTGTTTTACCATATAGCTTCTCTTAGAGAATGGATTTTAAAAGGCGGTATTTGTTCTCGTTTCTTATAATATGTTCAAGGTATTCTAGTTTCCTTCTGTTAATGGTTTTCATTACTTCCAAGTCCTTTATTCGTTCCAGCACTGCCTTGTTGGTCACTTTATTTACCCAAGAGGTCCTCAATATTCTCCTGTAAAGTCACATTTTAAAGGCATCGGTGATTACCCACGACTCCATTCCATAGAAAAGTTTAGAGAAAATCTAGTATCAAAGGAGTTTGATTTTGAAATCGATGCTGAGGTTATGAATTATGAACAGTTTCACCATTTTCTTAACGGCAGCTGTTGCTTTCTGGATTCTGCACCTAATCTCCTGTAAAAGGTCCCAATCCTCAGTGATCATGGTTTCCAAGTAGCCAAACTTTGATACCCTCTAGTTTAGTTTAAATATTGTTTATTTCTAAACTATAATAAGTGCTGGTGTCTTTTATTCGGTTCATTAGTTCTTGTATAAGATGTCAATACTATCGGTGAATATCACAGTATCATCTGGGTATCTACTGCTGTTTAATCGTTCTTCATTCACTAGGATTTCTATGTCGGTATCCTCAAGGACTTTGAATATTTACTCTGAATTAATATTAAATATGAGAGGCGAAAGGATGCAGCCTTGCCAAATGTATCGAAGAATACCGACTGCATTGGTTTGCTCCTCCTAATTTATCTTGATACTAGATTCTGGATGATCCTAAGATTTTTATCATCCATTACTGTGTTTCTCAAAACTTTCATCATCTTTTCTTGTTGTATTTTATCTATGTCAACACATATTTATTGTTTCCCGATCATTTAGATGATACTATATGAAAATGTTTATACAAATCAACTACTTTTTAAATAATTTACTAAAATCAGCACACCAATTAATGAATATGGTTTTATTCTAAAACTGTGTATATTTGATTGATCCTCAATTTGTAAATTGATATTTAGAAGATATTTCATTAAAATATTTCGTAGTTTGAATGTTTATGTGCTTCTTTAGTCTTTCTATAAAGTAAGACTGAAAGTCTTTAGGATATTTGTTCTTTATCTTAGAATAAATCACATTGATTATTAACAATTTCATTCAATTAATCAAAACGGAATACACAAATGTGATTTAATAATTGAATGAATATGTTTTGACAAAATATTTGATATTAGTTTTATTATAAATTATAAAAAAAATTTAATTTGTATAAGTGGCGTTTAATTTGTTAAAAGACTCAAATTTTGTTAGTGGAGCAAACTCCCCATTGACATGTTTGATACAGGGTGTCCTTCCTTTTAATTTAATGTTGACCTAGTTATTACAACGGGCAATAAAAATTTCTTGAAAACTTTTTACTATCATATAAATTTAATTTTTCTTTTCTTTATAATAATGTTCTTACTATTTCAACGTATTTTTCTTTTGTATCATTATTTTTATTAGCAATAAAATCATCTTTTTCTTTGTAGCTTTATTTTTGAACATAAGAGCTGCAGAAAGCTTTTGGTACTCAAAATATTGTCACGGATATGCCAATGTCAGAACTGTGCAGCCTTGTTTTTAATCTATGAGTGATTTGTGTGTGTTTTGTGTTCTTATTTTATCAGTTTTCTGTCATATTTGTCATACTGAAGTTTGGTTGTAGGTTAGGTTAACTGACATTAGATATATAGAATTTTAGAACTGTCACGATTCTTCTATGGACTTCTCTAGATGGGCAATTGTAAACGTTCTCGAGTTTTCTAGATTCATTTTTAGAATATAAATAGGCCAGACATCCCCGGCAGTTGGTTAGTTGTTAACCAGAGTTTGTATTCGAGTGAATAAATAGTTGTGATGCGAAGATGTTAAGCACCGGGTTATTTTTGCCAACCAAAGGAGAAGTCGAGTGATTTGTGTTTAATTGTGGGTTGTCTTACACACACATATTTGTAAGGAACACTTTATACTAAAGAAATAATATAATTAACATTCAATAATTACACAGAAATAATGACTAATATGAAATACCAAAAATGGCGAACTTTTTTTGAATGACAATTGACAATGTTGGCTCTTCTTCTTCTATTTCTTTATATTCTGCTGTCAGAGGCCTCGTCGACTAATCGTTACAGTTGTGAATAAAAACTAGTAGTGAATTTGTAACATTTGGTGTCAGAAGCGGAATTTTGGGAAGAGAAAGGATTTTAAGAAGTGCATGCCCGTGTATACCGGATCGAAATAGCAGATATGGACGACATAATGGAAATGTCAAAGGCGATGAAGGCGAGTATGGAAAAAAATTGATAAGAATCAAGATGATATGAAGACTAGTATGGATAAAAATCAAGATGATATGAAGCCGAGTATGAAAAAATTGGATAAGAATCAGGCGGAGATGAATAAGGACCAAGAAAATATAAGAAAAGAAATGGAAAATGTGAAAGAGGATATGAAGAATCAATTAGCTGAACAAATAGCAGGAATTAAAGAACAGGTAAATGAGGCAGTGGAAGAGATTAGAAACGAAGTTGATGAATTTAAAACGGAAACGAAACATAAAATAGAGGTTATGAAGAAAAAACTTCAAGAGCTTGAATCAAATGGTGACTCGGTAAGAAGATCTGGTACTGACAGGATGGAAGAATGTAATTTTTCACCATCAAGAGTTATTCCGCCTACCTACGATGGTAAAACGTCATTGGACACACATAAGAAGCAATTTGATGCCCCATCCAGAGTGAATAAATGGTCAGATGAAGAAAAGGCAATAGCACTGGTGGTCGCGGTACGAGGTGAGGCGCTGGACATACTGCAAACGTTGACTGAAGACAAACACAAAGATTAGCTGGTTCTACATCTGGAAATGAGATTCGGGAATAAACACCTGCAGCAGATGTATCAAGCACAGCTGAAAGGTAGGAATCAACGAGAGCCTGCAGCAGTATGAAGCCGATATGGCCTGACTGGTACATTGGCGTATCCCACAGCACCGTAAGACTTTATGGAACAACTAGGTGTCCAGATATTTATCGATGATATTCGGGACCACGAAACCCAACAGAGGTTACGCCTAGCTAGATGCAAGACGTTAAATGAAGCCCTAACAACTGCTTTGGAGTTCGATGCAGCTAAGCAAGCATCGAGGGGACATGCGAGGGTACGGCAGATACGAACCTTTGACAGAGGGAAATATGGACAAGTTAAAAGCCGCAACAATATTGGATCTGGAGATGATCAAGCTAATTAGCGATTTTACAGAAAAACTTTTGGCGATACAACAGAATCACACCCAGAAGAAATCAGGTAGGAGTTTTCGGCAATAAAATTCTTTGGAGTGCGGAACTGCGGGGAAATATGATACATACGACCTCGATGTCCCAAATTAAGGGGCGACGCTGCCCCTGTCCAACAAAACCACCAGGAAAACTTGAACTAGTCAGCTTCCAGGGGCAGAAGTTGGCTAGGACCTACCAAACCCCACCTTCAAGAATTAAGGTATCCCGGTTGCGACACGATGGTACTAGCTTGGTAGTGTATGGTAAAATATGCGGCCGGGATTGTCAAATGGTCATCGATACAGGCTCTTACCACACCATAGTAAATTCGAAGATAGTGGCCCATTGTAGACTACAACAGAGTGCGAGGAACTTCATACTGGAAACCGCAGGGGGAGAAACTCTGCCTGATGTACTGCTCGGACTGGGAATAATGGAGCAACATGGATTCAACTTAAACTTACCTGATCGTGTCCTGAAAACCAGACAAGAAGAAATCGTTTTGTCAAAACCCCAAGCTATGGAAAATGTAAGTAGAGTGAGACTTTCCGAAGACGTTTTATTACCAGCATGGTCGGAAACGATTGTGAAGGTAAAATTGAATGGCGACACTTGCAACGATACAGAAAGTGAAGAATTGGCCAAGAAAGGAGTATCGGTAGCAAGAACATTGACTAGAAAGAAGCAAAACATAGCCTATGAAAGGATGTTGAACTTGAAGGACTTTGACTTGAATATCAAGAAGGGACATCAGATTGGATACGCCCAGACTGTGACGACTATTTCTAAATGTGAAGAGGGTAGAAATGCAGCCAACGAGAGTACATCGGATGAACTTCCTGTCAGTTTGGCGCAGCTTGCAGAAAAGTCAAGACCGCTGTTATCAGATCAAGAAGGTCTTGGAAGATCTCCTGCGAAAGCACAAGAATGTCTTCTCACTGACTGACGACGAAATGGGTAGAACAAATATCGTTCGGCACACAATTAATACTGGTGACAATGTACCGATTAGGCAGAGACCAAAAAGAATTCCATTGGCGAAACAAGAAGTCGAAGACATGCTTCAAGGCATGAGGAACCAAGAGGTGATTGAACCATCTAATAGTCCCATGGATGGCTCCGGTCGTATTAGTAACGAAGAAGGACGGATAGACAAGATCTTGTGTAGACTACCGAAGACTACGATGTGACGAAGAAAGATATTTACCCTTTACCCCGAATCGACGACACAATAGACAACCTAGCTAATGCCAGATGGTTTTCAACGCTGGATCTCAAGAGTGGTTATTGACAAGTAGAAATGGACCCCAAAGATAAGGAGAAAACTGCATTTTCTACTGGAAATGGCTTATGGCATTTCAACGTAATGCCGTTTGGTCTTTTCCACGCACCGGCCACCTTTGAGCAGCTAATGGAGTCAGTACTACAAGGACTTACCTGGAAAACTTGCCTTGTATAATAATAATAATAATAATATATGTTTATTCACTAGAAATTACAAAGTATAACAAATGTAGATCAAAAATCGTAAATAAACACAATGCCCCACAGAAGCTGTAAAAAACAGTTTGTAAGTGGTATCTAAATTAAGTACAGCGACAAAATTAGTTACACTTACAACAATAGTAAACTTAGCAACAATAATGATAGTAGTAATATCACAAATAATACATAGCACAATCAGAATATCACAACAAAATATGAATTTAAAAAAATATAATACGAAAAATTAAAGGAATAAAGAAAATGAACCTGTACTACTACAGAAAAAAACCTGTAGTATATTAAACTATTTAAGTGATTGAACACCGAAAACTCCAACCTTCAGTCAATGTAACCATGTGTAGGTGTTCTACTTCTCACGTTACGATTTTTATATCGCAGAATTCTCTTTTCTGCTCTAAAATGAAGTGTTTTAGTTTCTTTTTAAATAATCGAATATTTTGGATGCTTTTAATATAATCTGGAATACGGTTGTAAATCTTAACGGAATAGAAAGAATATGTTTTCTGACAACTCGTTTTTATCATCCTAGGGACTGTATGGAAATGTCTATTCCGAGTATTGTAATTATGGATTGGTAAGTTGTATGTATTCTTTGATCCATGATATTCCACTGAAACGCATAAAAAGTATAGTGGTTTCAGATCCAATATTCTACTTTCAGAATACAAAAGATATGAAGAATAAAGGTTCGGTTTAGACATTATGATTTTTAGAAATCTCTGGATTATATTTAATGGCTGCAGGTGAGTTTCCAACGCACTTCCCCAAACCTGAATTCCATATCGAAGATGGCTTTCTACCAATCCAGAAATATACTACAGGCTAGAAATATACTTTTTCAAGTGCCTAAATTTATGCAAAATAAACTGTAATTTTTTTATTATATATTTAATATGACAATCCCATTTTAAATGTGTATCCAATATAACCCCCAAATATTTTATTTTGTTTGTTGGTTCAATAAATAAATCCTGATCAAACTGTGATATTTTCAGTGGATAAAATCGGTTATTATATGAGTTGGAGTTAAGAATAGGCAAGTAAAACGTTTTTTCAAAATTTATGGTTAATAGTTTACTATTAAACCACGACTTAATTAGCTTTAGGTCAGATTCAACTTTTAGCTTTAAATCGTACCAATTACTGTCCTCATAAACAATTGCAGTATCATCCGCGTAACCAATTATATGACCAGCGCTATTTAAAGAAAATAGATCATTCATGTAGAGATTGAATAACACAGGGCCTAATATATAGTACCCTCTGTGGTACTCCGTATGTTATATTGCGTTCTTCACTAATAAATCCATTGATTTTGACGACCTGTTGTCGATGTGAGAGATAACTATCCTGAATAGCTTCAAACAAGTATCCCGTAGTTCTCCAGCGTTTTTAACTACTGTGGTTGACAATATCGAATGCCTTCGCTAAATCCAAAAAAATACATAGGCACGTTGTATTCCTGTTTAGAGCATCAAACATTTTGGTTGTTAAATTTAATAAAGCATTGTGTGCGGAACTGTTTTGTTTAAATCCAAACTGGTGGGACGATATCAACCCATATTTGGTTATGTATGAATCCAATCTTATTTTCAATATTCTTTCAAAAAATTTTGATATATGTGGTACCAGTGATATTGGTCGATAGTTAGTAGGAAGGGATTTGTCTCCATTTTTATACAAAGGTGTGATTACAGATTTTTTGAACGCGTTAGGCCATATTACCACCTTCATACACTTGTTTATTATGAGTTGCAGCGGATCAAGGATATATGATTGTATTGCCTTTAGACACTCAGCACTAATTTCGTCTATACCAGTTGCTTTTTTGTTTTTCAATTCATTTATAATGGACTTCACCTCAAATGTATTTGTTGGTAGCAAAAACATTGAATTTGAGAAAGAAACTCTATCATATCGTATACTTGGATGACGTCATAATATTGGTAAATACTTTTGAAGATCTACGGAACATCGAGAAGGTCCTTATGAAATTGAGAGCTGTCACCCTAAAACTCGACCCGAATAAATGTAACTTTTTCCAAAAAGAAGTCCAATACCTAGGTGATGTGATTTTATCGGATGGTGTTAAGACATTGGAATGTCAAGAAGCCTTCGACAATCTGAAAGAAGCATTATGCATACCACCGATCCTTGCTTAACCTCAAGCTGGAAACGCTTTTCTGGTACTTGCAGATGCCAGCAACACCGGAATTGAAGGAGTTCTTTACCAAGTACAAAATGGACTAGAAAAAGTCATCTCCTACTTCAGCAAGGTTTTGTCGAAACCCGAGAAGAGCTACTGTGTTACAAGAAAAGAATTATTGGCTGTCGTGAAAACAGTAGAACATTTTCATAAGTATCTATATGGGCAATGATTTACATTGAGAACGGAGCATGCTTCTTTGAAATGGCTATTACAGTTCAAGAACCCCGAAGGACAAATCGCTCGCGTCAGACCCAGGCAAAGCATAAGTGTTTGCCTTGGCAAAATGACGACCGTATTTCAAGCAGAAATAGCTGCACTAATCGAATGCGGCAGAACATGCATAGGCAGGAAATATAACAAAAAGACCATCTATGTGAACACGGACAGTCGGGCGGCCCTTTTGGCCTTAGCAAGCCACAGCTATACGTCGAAGATAGTGTGGGACTGTCACAATACCTTGAAACCCTTGGCAAAAGACAATAGAGTAATTCTTACTTGGGTGCCAAGCCATACAGGGGTAGCTGCAAATGAGGGAGCTGATAAGTGTACCAAGAAAGGAGCTCATCTCACTCTCACCCAACCAGCATACGGCGTTTCATACAGCGCCGTACGAAAAACTGTTTCCAACTGGGTGTCGCTTGAACACCAAAAGCGCTGGAACAAAACCACGGGACATGCTCAGTCCAAAAGAATGCTAAAAGGACCATCGAGTTCCTACGCAGCAAATGCTTTTAGACTGTGTAGGAAAGAACTGCGAAAAGTAGTAGGATTCATAACTGGCCACTGGATATTCAACGCACGCCTAGTGAAAATGGGGATTGAAATAACAAATCCCCATTGCAGGATGTGTGGAGAAGCAGAAAGGAGAAGCAAAGCACGTGGTCTTCGATTGCCCTGCCTGTGCAGAAGGCGAGCCTCCTGTCTAGATATCTTCCTAGGCACAAATCAGAAGGGAATGCAAGAAAACATAGTCAGACGAATCTCAATGCTCGCTAAGAATTTAGGATGGGACTCTGCCTAATACCTGTGATTGGGGGTGCATAGTAAGCCAATTTAGGCTGAGCGGCAACCGTTAGGGCACCTGAACCCTAACCCCCTCGTGACTAAAAAAAATTACACGAATGAGACTGTCCTCGGTTCCTACACACAAGACTATATATAAAATGCGAGGACGTGAGTGGAACCAATCAAATTGGTTTCTAAAGTGGGTTCGGAACCAAAAAGGCTATATTCACTCTGCATTAGTACAGAACTGCCATGACCAGAGAAAAGATGTCTTCATATGCTTCATCGATTACGAAAAATCATGCGAAAATGAAACATGACCTCCTCGTATCATATCTTAATGATCTGGGGCTGGATGGAAAAGACGTACGACTTTTATAAGTAGCCTGTACTGGAACCAAAAGGCAGAGATTCGACTAAGCAACTCGGGAACAACACAAGAGTTTGAAATAAAGAAAGGCGTCTTGTCTCCAATGCTGTTTAACATATATGTAGAGAGAGTATTTGTGAAGGCAGTCTCGAATAGGTCAATTGGTGTTAGAGTGAACGAAATTCCTATCAACAACATCCGATATGCAGATGACACCGCTATAACGACAGATAATGCAGGTGATCTTCAGACCCTACTGAATCAGGTTATCGAAGCAAGTAGAAGTTTAGGCCTAAAAATTAACATTAGAAAAACCAAGTTTATGGTGATTATTAAGAACAACGTTGCAAACACTCGGATACACATAGATGAAAACAATATCGAACGAGTTAAACAATTTAGATATCTGGGGTGCATGGTTAATGAAACATGGGACTCAGACCAGGAAATAAAGTGCAGGATTGAGCAGGCACGAATAACTTTACTAAGAATTTCTTACAGACAGGAACTTAAACTTCAGCATCAGATACAGAATGGTAAGATGTTATGTCTGGTCGGTACTGTTGTATGGAATGGAGGCGTGGACAATGAAAATAAACACAATTAACAAAATTGAAGCGTTCGAACTAACACATCGACAACTCTTCGATACAATCAAAAAAATACAAATTGCATACCTGGGTCATATAATACGTGGGGAACGTTATCACTTTCAACACCTTGTTCTACAAAGAGAAATTGAAGGGGGATAAATATGTATAGGAACGAAGAAACTATCCTGGCTTAGTAATATTCGCCAGTGGACAGGGATGAAGGACCTAAGAGAAATACGAAATGCAGCGATTTGATAACAGGACGATGAGCGCCAACGCAGGAATTTGTATGGCACTCTAAGAAGATACAGGATCATCTGACGTTTATTACCCTGGGAACAAACCCGACATATTTTTCTATTTGTCCGTCCTTATACACATTTTTGAACATAATTTTTGAAATCTTGTACCCACCTATGTATTTTATTAAATTACTGCATAGCTCACGGCTTTGGCCACTTAAAAGTTTATTATGAATTTTACTCTTAAAGTCCATCTTAACACTAAAGTAAATAAAAATCAAATTAACACAAAACTGATAATAAAAAAATCTACTACACCTCTGGAAATTTTACAATGTTAACAATAAGAAAAAGTAACATCACATGCGTTCTGGGTGTCGATGGGCGACGTTTGCCACAGCGCATCTGAATATTCTCAAGATCGAGTGCCAAGCAAGGGTATAGTCAATTAATACATTTTTTATTTTCAATAAATGTCTGCATAATTTCGATGTTGCTCTCTTTGGTACCTACTTCCCCACAGTTGTAGGTATATTATATGACAAAAACTACTTCATTTCATTTTATAACTTCTGAGAGTTAGTAATTTCTTCCATTTGTTTATCTATATTGTCTGTATTTTATTGTTTTGTTTCCAAATTCATCTGCATTATCTTCCAGAATTTGAAGAATTAACGGTTCAATTCCGTTTTCTAACATCTCGAGACATACTTCACCGGTTAAATTAGAGTTCAAAAAAAGAGGCCCGACTGTATGGTTTCCCAAAATATCTGCCCAGACATTTTCTTTTAATGGGAACTGTGTATGTTTTTCACGAAATATGTGGGGATTTATGTCACTCCAATACCTCACATTTTCAGTATTAACATTTATTCCAGGCGATAGAGCAATCGAAATGGATGTTGTTTGATAACGCAAAAATTTTTATGCAGAAAGTTGCCGAATATTGTGTACAACAATAATTTATGTTTGCCTACTCCAAAAAGTGCTTGCTAAATGCGGTAGAACAACAAATGTACCGAAATATCGAAAAATTACCCATTTTTCGATACATTTGTGTCTAAAAATTTGAAACAAAGCCTTAAATCAAAAAAAATTACTCCTTTTTTGTTTATTTGACGATTTCCTATAAGGTTATGAGAATCGCGAATCGAAAAACTTTAATTTTCCATGAATAATATGCGAAAATTAGTAAAAAATCATACGTAAACTTAGAGAAATTTTTTCGGTGAGTAAAAATTGATAAATATTTATCAAATTTTCAGAAAAGATAGTTAAACATATGACAATTACACACAAAAATTTTTGTAACGATCGATCGCGTTGTTTTTCACTGCCACAATTATTAATTAACAAATTATAAAAAAGTTGATCGCGCGTACCTTGTTTAAACAACTGTGAAAAAGAAGCACGCAATTTTTAACAGTTACTTAGTGTCATAACAAACAATAAGCAATTATAAAAATACCCATTTTACGTTATAATAATTTTTTAAAATTTTGTCAAATTTTTTCCATTATAAATAATTTCTAGTTTACAGCATCGGTTCGATGTAATTTAAAAATTGTTTCCCATCTGAATACTGCTTTGCAAGCACTTTCATTTTAGCCCAAAACGACGAAATTTGACCGTGTAGATCCGGAGATAGAGGCCCACAAAGTTAATAATAATTTATGGCTTACTTGATCGTTAAATCGAAATTAAAAAAATACTCTCATATAGCTGGTTGCAAATACTTTCTATCTATATTCGTCTTGTGCATTTTCGACAGATGAAAGCCTAATGAAAGAAAAATTGATGAAAATACCGTAATCAGAGGAGTTCGTCGGCCGAGCGGCGTGGGAGCAGGAGTGGGGATGGCGGAGAGTAGCTGTGCTGTCGCCCGGCCCGGGTGTTTCAAAATGCGAATGCGCGGTAAAACATGTTATCTCGGCAACGGTGGCACTTATCGAGACGATTTTTTTTAATTCGATGTCGCGAAATGAGAGGAATCAGAATATGCCATCAAAAAACAATATTACAAAGAAATTTTGCACGAATTTCAAGATCAAAAAAGTTATTTTCAGATATTTTCTTACTTTATTTGAGAATTATATAAATCTGCAAATATTTGCACACTCTGCATACAAGTAAATACGCGTTGAGAATACTTTCATCTGTGAAACTGACACTGTCAAGGACGCTTTTCGACTAAACAGCAGACGACCGTTAAAGGACGCTCTATGCTATGCCATCCGATGGATGTTCTTCATAAGTTCTACGTGTGCAGCACAGTTTTGAAATAGACAGCATCCCTAATTGGCTAGTCGGGTCCAATGTAACCAATGAGCGTGTTCGATATTAGAGTCCCAAGCACCTATATGTACGCGGGGCCTAAGTTATGAATAACAAGGAGGGAACTGCGATCTACCTGGATCAAAGTAACCCAATGCTTTTACTTGTTCCTACGCAGTATGTATACCTGGGCTGAAGTATTATTATTGGAAAATGTTTATTGTACTGTAATAATGTCATTTTATGGAAAAAAAGCGCTACCATATTTATACAATTTATTATAAAAAAGGACGGTTAGTTATTATAAACAAAGACTATTTAAGAAAGAAAATATACTTTTTATCAATATTTATTATTGAAACGTTTAATTAGTTGCATGATTTGATGAACATTATGCAACAAAATAATTTTCCAATGATACAACTATTTTTTGATGCAAATGAAGAAAGCATACTTTTTTTATCTTTAAATTCGTGCAAAATTTCTTTGTAATATTGTTTTTTGATGGCATATTCGGATTCCTCTCATTTCGCTAGATCGAATTAAGAAAAAATGTCTCGATAAGTGCTGCCGTTGCCGAGATAACTAATGTTTTACCGCCCGTTCGCATTTTGAAACACCCGGGCCGCGCGGCAGACATCCCCACTCCTGCTCCCACGCCGCTTAGCCGACAAACTCCTCTGATTCCGGTATTTTCATCGATTTTTCTTTCATTAGGCTTTCATCTGTCGAAAATGCACAAGACGAATATAGAAAGTATTTGCAACCATCTATAAGAGAGTATTTTTTAATTTCGATTTAACGATTAAGTAAGCCATAAATTATTATTAACTTTGTGGGCCTCTATCTCCGGATCTGCACTGTCAAATTTCGTCGTTTTGGGCTAAAATGAAAGTGCTTGCAAAACAGTATTCAGATGGTAAACAATTTTTAAATTACATCGAACCGATGCTGTAAACGAGAAATTATTTATAATGGAAAAAATTTGACAAAATTTAAAAAAATTGTGAAAAATTGTTAAAACGTAAAATTGATATTTTTGTAATTGCTTATTGTTTGTTATGACACTAAGTAACTGTTAAAAACTGCGTGCTCCTTTTTCACCGTTGTTTAAACAAGGTACGCGCGATCAACTTTTTGATAATTTGTTAATTAATAATTGTGGCAGTGAAGAACTACGCGGTCGATCGTTACAAAAATTTTGTAAGTAATTGTCATATGTTTAACTATCTTTTCTGAAAATTTGATAACTGTAACGAGGTTTTCGTTACTAAGAGGTTATTTTGTGTCACCGAGTGTATTTTAATTTTGTATTTTCTGTCGCTGAGTATATTTATTTAATATTATATATCGCCCGTTAGGTATTCTGGCCTCCGTATAAAAATTATTTCATAGTTTATGTCGCCGAGTATATAGATATATAATTTATATTATGTATCACCCGTTACATATTCGTTCCTTGGTATACAAACCATTTTTTTCAGCTTATGCCGCCAACTGTATTTTCATTTGATAGTTTATGTCACCGAGTATATATTTAATTTATATTATGTATCACCCGTCACATATTCGTTTCTTTGTATTTAAATCATTTAATAGTTTATGCGCCGAGTATATTTTCATTTTAAAGTTTATGTCGACGAGTATATATAATCATTTGTATATTGACTTATAAGTAGTGTAAAGTATTGTAAATCTCCGTGAACATTTTATTTTATTTTATCCCCTGGTTTCGGGGTAGAACCAATTGTTGTAACAGGTTAATAGTTATTCAAAATCTCGACATTTTTAATTCTTTCCTATCTAGTTGCGATGGAGAAATCATTTTTCCTGGGTAAAGTATTCATTTCGATTTTAAAACCCAACCTTTGAATGTACTGGTCTCCCAACTGCAACGAGGTAGATATTGGTAGAAGCGCGCAGGTCGAACTAATAGAGAGGGAGGTGGAACCGTGAGGTTGGAAGGCAGGTAGATTTTAAAAATCGAACAGAGAGTACCAAAGGGCTAGCCGACCGAAGCAGAAGCGAAAATTGTGCATCGTCCGCCGTAAATTGCTTAACTTTGTTTTGCCGATTTTTCTTATTGTTTTTTTCCGCGCTGTAAAAAATTTTTCCTCGATAACTTCGTTGCTGTGAAGGTAAGAGCTTTTGAGTAATAAAAATCTGAAAACTAAACGGTCTTTTCCATTATAAATTTAGAATATTCACGCAGTTGATTTTATTTTAAATTCTCGATAATTTAGTCGCTGTAAAGGTAAGAGTTTTTAGTAATAATGAATCCGAAAATATGTGGTCTTTTCAATTATCAATTTAAAATGTTTATGTAGTTGATTATCATTTTGAAATAAGTTGGAATATCTTGTACATTAGAGTGTGGTAAACCATTTATATATCGCATCTGATTTAATATTTTTCCCGATTTTCCTTTTTTGTAGGTTTCCTGATATTAGTTCCATTTTTTTAATAACTTTTTCTTAGATTTTGTAGGGACAATTCTTGATTGAAATATCCGTTTGCGCCAGGCATACATAAACGCTAGGGCTCCCGGATATTTTAAATCTCGAATTCCCAGTTGCAATACTTTTCCCGAGTTTCCTTTTAGTGAGTTTGGTTGATATTCGTCCCGTTCTTTTTAATACCTTTTTCTTCAATTGGTAGGGACAATTCCTGATTGAAATATCCGTTTGCGCCAGGCATACATGAACGCTAGGGCTCGCGGATATTTTAAATCTAGAATTCCCAGTTTCATTACCTTTCCCGAGTTTTCTTTCAGTGGGTTTTGTTGATATTAGTTACGTTCGTTAATACCGTTTCCTTCGATTTTGCGAGGAAAATTCCTGATTGAAATATCCGTTTGCGCCAGGCATACATAAACGCTAGGGCTCCCGGATATTTTAAATCTCGAATTCTCAGTTGCAATACTTTTCCCGAGCTTCCTTTTAGTGAGTTCGGTTGATATTCGTCTCGTTCTTTTTAATACCTTTTTCTTCAATTGGTAGGGACAATTCCTGATTGAAATATCCGTTTGCGCCAGGCATACATAAACGCTAGGGCTCCCGGATATTTTAAATCTAGAAATCCCCGTTTCAATACCTTTCCCGAATTATCTTTTAAATTTAGAATTCCCGTTCTTTGATAACTTTTCCGATTTTAGGGAGAATCTTGATTCATTCTAGAATCCCCCGTTTTCATTACCTTTCCCGAATTTTCTTTTAGTGGGTTTTCTTGATACTAGTTCCGTCCTTTGATACCTTTCTCGATTTTGTTCAAATTTTAGTGAGGTATTAACAATTTAAGTCTAGAGCCCCGATCTGATAGTTTTCTTTTTAGTAACGCCTGACCCGTTCGTTGCATGAGAGTTTATCAAATATTTGAATGAAAAGACCACCAAACTTAGAATAGTTTTGTTTGCTTTTTGCCGCTTCTTTTCTTTGCATGTACGCTATTTTATGATTATAAACCACTCTCGCTTATGTCCTGCCTGCTTCGTCGCTAATAATACATATATGCTTTTGAGTATTGTTTATTTTGTATATATATAACGGCTGAGTAGAAAGTATCATTGCAATAAAACTGAAATAAACCTGTGTTGTGTTTTATTGACCTATTATAGACTAGTACTTCCTTATGGTAGAGTAGTTGTTTGGCTGTACGAATTTTAGCTTCTCCGTAGTGTGGATCAGGATAATATTTATTTCAGGACTAGCGAGAACATTTGTTTTATATATTCAGCAATAACCTCCCGAATTTTGACGCCAATAGACCCCTGGAATTTACCGTACCTCGATCTGAGGCTACCTGGAACTCTCGACGAGTGAAGTCGAGGGGCCGTGGATACAACCACGTTAAAAATCTGGCGCCCGAGAAATTGTAAGGTTTCAAAGGTGTCAGAAGTGACGTTTCCGAGGCGTTAAGAGGTAGAGCAAGAGGCCGCTACCGATAGATCACGCGCAACGCAGCGCACCGTCTTCGCCTATGGAGGAAAACGCGTCACATAAGTACTTATCAATTATTACTTACCGAAAAAATTTCTCTAAAGTTTACGTATGATTTTTTACTAATTTTCGCATATTATTCATGGAAAATTGAGGTACATTTTCACGTGACGCTGGAAGCTCAAAAATGAGCTTCAAAAGCTGTCACATTCTAAATGGAACGCTCAAATTTGTAGCTTCCATGAAAAAGGTATTCCAGCGTCAAAATTGGAGCGTCTTGCAAATAAAATACATATAAATCCTAAATTTAATTGTTCCTGTTAATAATTATATTGATAAGCAACTGTAAAAATGTCAAATAAAGATCGATATGGAAAATATGTTCCCGAATATCATCAAAAATATACTGAATGGTATAATCGGAATATACAATATTTAGCACAAGTGTAAGGACTCAATATAAATCATAGATTCCAATTCTTCATTCATTTTACTCAATATTTATATACTTTTTCTTAACACATTAATAAACCATAAGGCGAATAATACTTATTAGATTTGTCTATGGAGTAACACAGTTCAAACCACTGTTGCCAAAGGTGTCGATTTTTCCTCAAATTGGGGATTTTTTAACGTAGTGACGAAATTATTAGGGTTTTTAAATTTTATGGGTAGAAAGTGAGAACCTAGTAAATTTGCTTACTTTTCATTAAGTAAGGTACAAAGTAATATTCTGTTTATTTGTGATGAGATATAGAAGAATGTGCTTATTTTGAAGTTGTTATGTGCATTAAAAAAATTGTATCTTGATTTTACATAATTTTATAATAAAAAGTTTATTTGTACAAATTTTGTTACATTTAATTTAATATGTTGGGAACTTTTAAATCACGGTTGGTACGGTTTTGATAAGATGGTTGAGGATGTAAATATTTTTCGCCTGGCAACACTGGTTCAAGCTGAAAATCGACGCTGAAAGTTGGTTTAAAACGAACTTCCTAAAGCGAAGCTAAAACTGCATATTTAGTCATGTGATCAATGGTTTGAGCGTCAAAATTTGAGCTTCCAGCGTCACGTGAAATTGTACCTTTAAAGTTTTTCGATTCGCGATTCTCATAACCTTATAGGAAATCGTCAAATAAACAAAAATGAAAGAGTAAATTTTTTTGATTTAAGGCTTTGTTTCAAATTTTTAGACACAAATGTATCGAAAAATGGGTCATTTTTCGATATTTCGGTACATTTGTTGTTCTACAGCATTTAGCAAGCACTTTTTGGAGCAGGCAAATATAGATTATTGTTGTACACAATATTCGGCAACTTTCTGCATACAAATTTTTGCGTTATCAAACAACATCCATTTCACCCTACTTTTACTGCTCTACCGCCTGGACTAATTTCCATTAAGGAAGAAAGTACTTTCGCCACTAAAACAAATTGTCCTTACATAGTCTAGCTGTTTGATAATTTTAGTGGACATATTTTCACAGAATTGCAGCCTTCGGTCGTGGTCGCCATCTGAAAGTTGATGCACCATTTTGAATTTCTATGTATGAAATTTGTTTTTGGCCAACACTCTGTGTACTGTACTATAACTGACTCCACATGTAGAAGCTACTTGGGCTGTGGAAAAAGAAGGGTTTACTACAATTTGAGCAACTATATAGATTTGTTTATCAATACCAATATTTAGTCGACCCGATCGTTTGGCATCGTGCATCATAAACACGTACCATTTTGTTTATGTAGATACTTAAACGTCTATTAAACTAGAAATTCAAGATATTATCACGTGTAAAAACGCCAATTAAAAAACTTCAACTTTTTTGACAATTAACCATATGCGGACTTTTTAATCTTTATTAAAGCGAAACTCAAATTTTAGTGTTTATTTATTTTAATCATCAAAAACATCATGAATCCAACAAAAATAGTATGATTGAATAGGTATTCTAAATACCTTTCAAACGAGGTGTCACTTGCCACCAATGCCTATTACGTCACCTGTTACCACTAGTAGAGAAGCTTACTATAGTTCATTTTCACGCTCCAAATTTCATCAGTCTAAGTCTCACAGTTCAGAAGAAAATAGGGGGGAGGGAACTTTTGAGAAGCACTGTATATAAAATATTTACTGTTACTGGTATTTTCACCTGTGGATACTTTAATTTCTTATTCGAAATATCTGTACCTCAGAGGTCAATCGTAATAAAAAATAAAAAAATATTCTTTATTTAAATTTTTGACTCCCCGTTTCAAATATTCTAAAAAATAACATGTATATAAATGTGGACCGATGTTCTGGTGATTCTGGTGTGCGTCTACGGTGGTGGTGTGGCTCCTTGATTCGGTGTGATTGTTTACGTAACTTTGTCCCTGGTATGCCTTTGTGGCTCCTAGCATCTTTCGGCTGAGTTTTCCCTGAAAAGCAGAAATCGTATTTTCAGGTAGATGAAGATTCAAAATAAATCATTGTTTTTGGTTATGCAGTATATTTTGTCTTGAAGCTGTAAATAGTATGTGACAACTCCAGTTAACACAAAACTGGAGAATCGATTATTTCCTTGATGTAAACCACATTTGAATATTGCTCTGACCTATACTCACCTTTTTGTTCTGAATAAGAACGCTTATGATCGCTTGACATGAAGCAATACAATCTGCAATTTATTGCAAGGTCAAAATATTGCATGTGATGCATCTTGCACGATATTTGACATTATGCAAGGCAAATAAAAAACTTAAAAAAATGGCAATTACAAAAATCACGAATCAACAAGAAGGTTAGTTATACAAAAAAAGTGTCAATCAAGTGCACAGAAAACGGACCCGTCGTCAGTATTTTGTGATCAAGTGATTTGACTGACATTTAATATTGGCTGTTAAACCAAAAGTAACTAGATTTCTCCCTAGAATTGCAACTTGCATGCAATAGAAATGGCACCAAACCGATAAAGTTGCAATTCAGATATCTATCAGCTGAGCTTCATCTGCGCATGCTTGTGATCAAGAAATATTGCGTCTTGCATTACATTGCAGGTAGTATTGCTCCATGTCAAGCGGCCTTTACAAAACACCTTTTTACAATAAATATTGGCATAAAGATTTATTTTAGCGAGGTTATGTTTGTGTTTACTCACATACTTCAAACACAACATATTAGGCTGTGCTTCAAACTCTATCAGTTGTTCCAACCTATAAATTTATCAGGAAACCAGTTTACAGACATGCGCTTTGAAAACGATTTGCAAACTGTAAGAAATGAGTTTGTGATTGAAGGTGGCAACAAACCTAATACCATTGATCGACACATCGTAACTGGAACTTAAAAATAAAAAAAAAACCCAAACATACTCATAAGAAAAACATTCACCGATCGAATCAACTATCAGAAGTTTGATAAAATCATATATACAGATGACGTTTCCAAAAATAGCAAAGGAGTAGGATGTGCTGTCACCTCATTAATCGATATCCTTTACAGACACTTGCAGTATATTTACCGCAGAAATATTGGTAATTCTCCACAGGCCTTCAAATGATTAAACGCAGGAAATAAAAACGCTGCTAAGCTGGCCGCTACAACTGAAACCCAAAAAAACACATACAAATTTATAACGACCTAAGATCTCCGTTTAAAAACATCTCAGAGACTCCTGGCAATCATACTGCGACACAACACATTCCGCCCTTCATGAAATCCAGCCTACGATAAAATATCACCTTGACTCCACACTCTCCAGAAAAGAAAAAGTATTATAAGAAGATTGCGTTTTGAATATACACGTTATACCCAGGGATACTTGATGACAAAAGAAGATCGTTCCCTGTGCCAGTTATGTTGTGTACATCTAATTGTTAAACACATCCTAGTGGAATATCCCCGCTACTACAAAGAAAATTAAACAAATTAAAACGATAATTTAAAAAAAAATTATATCCAAAAAGTAAAACAATACTTTTTCCAATAGACTATAAAAAAGTATTTACAATAAAAGTTAAACAAAAGTAAATATTCTTTTTAAGAAATTATTTTTCTAAATGTTTGAACAAACCACCATTTTGGGCCAAAAATATATTTTTTGAATTAAATTAACTTTTCTCGGCTGCTGAGGCCATTGACACAGTTACAATAATCGATATATTTTAGGTAGAACATGTTCGATAGTATTTATTAAATTTGAGTCTTCACTAAACTTAAGAATATCACCAAGTGGTTCTTTTATATTGTGTTTCTGCTGGGATAGATACACTCATTGACGTGGACCTTAGAGTAATAATAAACATAGAGAGAGCTATTCATTGATAAACACGTTTATTTGTGCGGCCAACAATTCTAAACGCCAGTAGTGATATAATGAATGAATTATAAAAAGTGGGGATGGTATTTTAGCTACATGGCCTTGGTAATTTCGGCTGTTTTTCTGAGAAACTTGGCACCGACGAACCATGATAATCCAAAAACATTAAATTAATTAACTTTATTTATTATTAAGTTTATTTTGTCACAAAAAGTTTTGAAAAACACATCAAAACGAAAGAACTAAATGTTTACTCTCTAGTCGTATAAACAAACCACGTTTCACATTATTTACTACAATACTACGACCTATTCGAAATGATCGTCGATCATAGTCTGGCGATATTTGCATCTCTCTTTATATGGTAATTAAACAAGGACAAAACTACTAAATAGATTACTATTGACACATTAAACAGGTACTGAAATTTTGAGCAATGCTGCCACTTTTAGTTATAACCATAGGATACAACAAATACTTGTTTAAAATTTATATAAGAATATGCGTTTATTAAATGACATTCAAGTATTATTAATTAATTTTAAAAGGAGCGACTGAAATGCATAAATTAGTATGAATTTTTATTATTTGCATAACTTTTTAACACATTTTCAATGCTAATTTCATTTTTCCTGCAACTAAAGAGACTTTGTAAATATGGCAAAGCAGTGGAAGTGTTCCGCAAGTGAGCTTAGAATGTGACTCAATGTTTGGGGCAAGAAAAGATCAAAACAAACATATCTATTTTATATGTTAATCTGAGACGTGGACATAAAAAGTTTCACTTCTAAGGGTGCGTTTATGTTGGAGCTGCGATGAACGATAAGAGCGTCGATACTAGCAGAGCGAAGAGAATTATTTCATTATTTTAAATGCAGGTGTTTATATTGGACCGACGCGGTGAGACTCGCTTTGTAGCCATGCAACGATAAGAGCGACGATAACTGATCTGTGTATTTTCTTTGCTTTCATATGGTTGATTGATATGGATATCGACAGCTTAATTTGTGAAATTTTTATCAGACCAGCCTTGTGGGACCAAAGATGTAGAGACCACCACAATAGATTTATTCTCGACAAATTGTGGGATGAAGCTGCTATCAAATTAAGTACAACACGTAAGTTTTCCGAGCCTCTTCTCCGATAATTTCTTAATATTTTCAAATAATTTTTGTAGTTTTAGAATAAAAACCTTAGTTCGGCAACGGCCCCAAAGACCATTTTTAAAAATATTGCTTGTTACGTGGCTCCCCCTGTACATTTTGATTAGGTATTTTTTATTTATACAATTAAGAAAAGGTCCCCTAATATTCACACAAAATTTCAACAAAATCCGTCAAATTTAAACGAAGTTATTCAGGGCCAAATTGAGCCCACTGTAGATATTCTTTAAATTGGATTGTGACAAAGATATGTTTTAAACAGATTGCGAATATTTTCAGCAGTTCGGTTTGGTCTGCCAATGTTACCTGGTGCAACATTTCTTGGTTCTGTTCTGCATGTTTCTTAAAGGTAATGCTCAATGCCTTCTCTGTCAATAATAATGTCATGTAGCGAACAGATACACTTCACAATATCATCAGCGACATCTGTAGATGTTTGTATTGCTGTTCCTAAAACTCTCCACTTAGGATACAATATGCCAAAAGTACATTCAACCGTTCTCCGTGCTCTTGATAGTCTAGCATTAAAGTATTCCTTGTCTGCATATAAATGTTGTCTTCTATAAGGTTTTAATAGATTAGGTAAAAGTGGATATGCTTCACCACATATGAGAACGTCAGGTACTGTGATATCTGAATTTTTATTTGAACTTTTAGCAATATAATATTTAACAGCACTCGAAGATAAAAGTATTTCTTCTTCAGAATCACTCATTTTAAAAAAAATATTTTCAGATGTCGTCGCGATTGTCGAAGCTCCACTGTAAACACATACCAATGAAATTAAATTTTCGCTGCTCTCGTCGCTGCTCTCATCGCCGCTCTTATCGTTTATCGCAGCTCCAACATAAACGCACCCTAACGCTGTTAGTTTTCGATTGACGCATAAATTTTATATGAAGCCTCCTTTTAGTTCTCTCAAACTTACTGCCATAGATTACTTACTGCTTTTGTTCACAATTCTAGTGATGAACCGTATTCGGATATCAGAAAACAAAGGAGTAAATATTTTTAAATCTGCAGATTTTGTCGAATACCTTTGTACCATAGAGAAATAAACATTTTATTATTATTTGTCTATGCTTTGTACTTTTCACCTTCATAAAATAAAGACAGGGACTTGGTAAATTTTAGTTTTGATTCTATTCACTACTCTTATGATCAAGCGTATCAGGATACCAGAAAGGAGGAGGATGAGGTACGAGAGTGCGAGAGATGAACGTAGTTGGGACGTGAACTGGTATTATTTATTTTTCAAGTTTCTTTGATTGATTCTTTAACGTTTGTTTGAGGGTGTAAAATAATTTAGAAATAAAATTGTTGAAAGTATCTAGTCAAACTATATCTATATTAGTTATAATATTGAAGTTGAGCTTCATCATAATATAAAAAACAAGTAATTACTACTTACTAACTGACATGTGCTAAAATTGTGATATACTGTCACATTCCTCGCTAAAAATGGTTTTGGAAAGGATAATCTAAAAATTTTATATTCGTAACAAATGAAAAAAAATCCTTACTGTTTATCATGATCATTAGGTATATTTTTACATACCTGTCAAGTTTTATATTTAGTTTTGTCAGTAATTTTATCAGGCTAAGTAGAACAATAAACAAAATTAAAATATTCATAGGTCAGTCATTTATTACAAAGATTTTGCACTGGACATTTAATAAAATTTATTTAGTTATCTATCATCTACCTATCGACCTCTGGGATGATCGCGATCGTTCCTACTTAGACACATATTTCTATTTTGTGTATCAGGAACACATGAGGTAGATATCCAAACTACCATTTTAATTTCAAATTCTAAGCTGAGTCTTTGGTCACTGTACAGGGTGTCCCAAATTGGTGTGTTTCGTAAACTAGAAGAGATAGAAGAAAAGCAGTTAAGATGTTATGACTTCTTTTTTTGTTAAAGTATCGATGGCCTAATTACATATTTAGTAACTCCCTGCAGTTGGAAGATACAGGGCGATTATTGAAAAGTGTCGAAAACTACAAGGTACTATAACTTATTCTTAATTAAGAAAAATATTAAAAAAAAACGTTATAAAAACTTTTGATAGATATAATATTAAAGAGTTCAGTGGCGCACAGAATTGTTTTGCTCACTGCAGTTTTGAAACTGATATGTAAATTTTGACGTTTTTTGTTTCCTTTTTTAATTCTCTTCACCTGATATGACATTATATATCCATTTTCAATGGTTGGAGCTACAGTGCAAATAAACCATTTATGGATGTTATCAGGTGAAACACCCTTAAAAAATTGAACACTCAGTAACGAGATTTAACATTTTATTATAAGGATACTGATAGGTGACAATTTTGTTTATCAAAACTATAATTAATAAAAAATAAAACCAGGTTAAGAAAATAAAAACAATAAACTTATGAAACAACAAGAAATATTGTAACAACCAATCTACCTATAACTAATTTTATTAGAATGTAAAAATTACATTAAATGTTCAAAATGTCCTCCGTTTTCATCGATTAAAAAGTTTTTCGTTTAAATAATCTTCAACCAATTCAGCATTACCAAAAATAAAATCAGTGAACTAAAAACAAAGTACGAAATAAGACGTCTGTATTTCCTTACCGATTTCACTTTTATTTCTAATTATGTTTAACCCTATATGTTGTTATATTTTAGTTTGTTAACCTCAATTGACATGATTGTTATATCTTATAAGAATGTTCATTTCATCAAGTAGGCTTTGGTCCTCTTACCATAGAAAATAAAACAAAACCTGTGTTACCTGTCAGAATTAATTGTACGACGTGCCGTCTTGTCAACAACATGAATTTTGAAAATTATGAAAAATATGATATGCAAGTGGCATATATTGAATGTCAAAAGAATGTTAGTGATGTGACTGAATTATATTTTCAACGATGTCCAGAAAGAAGGCAACCTGACAAGAGAATTTTTAAAAAACTCGATTCAAATTTAATCGAGTATGGATGTTTTGTGAAACCACGGCGTAAGTACGAAAAGAATCATGAAGAGAGAGAGGTAAATACGTTGTGATATATCCAAGCACATCATGAATCTTCTCTGCGTCAAATTGAAAATGAAATAGGTGTTGCAAAAACTACTGCAGGAAGGATTTTAAAGAAATATAGATTTAGGCCTGATCGGACATCCGTCCGTCAAAAATTATACCCAAACGATTTTTTGAGAAGAACACAATTTGCACAGTGGTATATAGGAAAATGCAATGAACAGCCAAATTTTTATTCAAAGGTAATATTTAGCGATGAAGCTCGCATAAGCAGTACAGAAATATTTAACAGATATAATGAACTATATTGGAATGACTCAAATCCACACTTAGTTCAGGGGATCAGGAGACAAGGCAGATTCGGCTTTAACGTTAGTTGTTTTGTCACTTATAATTGCACAAGTGGTTTCTATTTTAACGGGTAAATTTGGGTTGTTTAATGAGAAACTGTTTCCTAGCAATTTAGGTTGACAGTTATTCGAGTCAAATTGCTAAAGGAAACAGTTTAGAATTTGAACAACACAAATTTACCCAATATCAATACAAACCTCGAGTGTAATTCGGCAGGACAATTTAATGAATGAGAAATTTGGAACATATCTTGCAATATTACATTCAATTTCTCGATGGAAGTATTTGGCTCAAACGAATTAACTGCTTCAAGCACTAAATTCTATTTTTAAAAACTTTATTTTCAAGTTACAATTATATTCTCTGACAATTATTACGTTTACTTCAAATTCAAATTAACAACAACAACAAAATACTCTTTACAACTGTTTTTATGTCCTCGGTTCCGCACTCTGCTGATTTGGCGTTTACACTGCGATGTCATCAGGATGCGTTGAGGTAATTCCTCCCCCCGAAGCTCCAACTCATGAGGGTAGACGAGGGAGTTAGATTAGTGGAACTTGAGTACTTGAACTGGAATCTGGATTATCCCTTGGGCGGAATTTCTTGTAGACTATAGTGGCTATTACTCCAATTATCAGGGTATACAATAATATTGTCCAAACACTAGGAGTATAGGAAATATCGTTGTTGAACTGAGCTTGTTCTAGTGACAGATGACGTATAGCTTCTGGGTAGTGTTCAAGGCTTATATCTTCTAAGTTTATTTCTGATGTTTATATTGGTAACGTGTCATTCTCAAAACTTATTTCTGGGAATAATATTGGTTGTCCTTGAATAACACTTTCTTTGTTTATGACGGTTTCTATATCAGTTTTGATTTTACATCCTAAGGGGACTTCCATGATATAAGTATCATTGAGTTGTTTTACTTCATGTTGATCTTGACAGTCAAACGTAATGCTCTTTTTTCCTGGGATTATGGCTAACCAATTATTTGTGTCTCCTAGATGGTGGAACCTTGATTCTGTGAGGGTGATGAGGAATTGTTTGCATTCTGACGCGTCTGCTGCGTTGAAAATATTCACTTCACAAGGTGGATGCGATTCTATTTCCTTGGGCGTCTGATTCTCACATAAGTAGTATTGAGGCAAAACTTCGGTGCATGGGTCATTACGAAGGATGAAGTGCAATTTATTTTTTATTAAGTAATTATTTTCGGTAATTATAACCTTGAACTGACTCTTGTATGGAATCGGAGTCGAATACAAACGGTATATTTCAAAACTATCTATGTACATTATTGGTAAATGAAGAATATAAACTATTTTATTATTATAAATGTAACACTGAATTTTCATGATACTTTCATACAGTGAAATGTTTTCCAAAGAAACATCAAATGGTAGCTGTGGACCTGGTATTTGTTTTCCTATCGCTTTTAGTTCTGTATACAAATCTGTAGATTTAATTATACTGGGATGCATTACTTTTATTTTTGCAAAGGTTAAAGAAGTCTCTATATCTTGAAGTGTGGAATGAATAATTTCGAATATATTTATAATTTGATTAATAATATCTTTAATGGAAATCAAGTTCTCTCTATCATCTACGGAGTTAACCATTTTGATAACTTCATATATTTTTGATTCCAATTGTTTCTCATTATGTTTAATTTTCTCAATTGTCTGGTTAAAATTTGTGATAGTGTTGATTGAAAGTGAAATTTGAGATTTTAATGTCGAGGCAATTCTCTCTTGATTTTTTTGTAAATTATTAATTAAATTTTCATATCTTTCACCGTCTTCTGCATCTAGATTACCTGATATTGATTTGAAGATTGAACCTAAGCCATTAATTAGACCCCTTCTTACTTTTTGATGTGGTAGTATATTTAAAATTTTATATTCCACCTTTTCTTCAATATACTCTAATACATTCATATCGTTTGAAACGTCCCAAGAATAGTTTTTGTTTGTGCATACTACTTTTATTATATATCGTGATTTTCGCTGTAGTTTTTCTATTTCCGAGATAATTGAGGTTAAATCGTAATAATGTATCATCTTATAGGAATATTCTTCTATTCTAGCGGTTCCTAACCTAAGTGGTATTAATCCTAAATTATTGTCCAATGGGTTTATTTTTATTTGTTCCCGAAGCCCGAGCGTAATGGGAAACCTGTAAAAATTTTTAAAATAAGTATGTTTTCTTTCGCGGTCTCTTGAGATTGTCCATATGGACCTTCTCACAACGGTCTGTACTAACTGTTTTTCTTTGTTCATTTATATCAATTATTTCTGTTGATTTCGAAAATTCATTTGCAGTTTTAGGTCGCCGAAGTTTTATCACCGATTTTAAAAGTATCCGGTGTGTCTCTATTCTCATCAATTTTTTGAATGACGTTTTGTTTTTGTCTGGCCAAAGCTTCATTAATTTTAGAATATAATTCGCGGGTTATTTCTTTGTGTTCGTTTATAAAGTTACTTGTTAAAATCATATCCATATTTAAATCAAATGGATTTTCGGCATCTAAATGACCGTTAACTATGTCTATGGGTTTGAATTTGGTTGATGAGTGTATGGTGTGATGATATGCAAAAATAACATATTTCATTTTAACTTGTATAGGTGTTTTCAATAAACCTCTGGCATTAAGTAATCTGATATGTTCGTTAAATGTGGAATGAACTCTTTCTACAGGCGAATTAGATTGGGGAACAAAAATGGATTTTTATCTTATGTTGAGCTAACAATTCAGAGATTACAGAGTTTTTGAATTCTGTACCGTTATCCGTAATTATCTGTTTAGGGACACCATGATGAGAGAAGAAGGTCACCAGGTGATTCGTTATATCTGTTGAATTTACTGAATTTAGATGATAAGCTTGAGCATACTTAGAAAATGTGTCGATTATAGTGAGAAATTTAGCTTTTTCTATTGTATATGTATCCATATGAATTATTTCGAATGGTTTATTTGCTGTGGGTGTAATATTCATTTGCATTTTAATAGGGTTCCTTTCATATTTGCATTGTTGGCAAATTTCACAATTATTTATATAAGTTTGAATAGATTGTTTTAAATTCGGCCAATAATATAATATACTGATCTTAATTGGAAAAATGATATCCAGGATATCACCATAGGGCTAATAATATCTAAGCTTCAATATTTGTAATATCACATCTTCTTCTTTTTTCTATAAACATATATTAAGTCAATCACAAGTTAGGTTACTTCTTGGTCTAGCCAAAAATATAACTACTAAACATCAGGTAGGCATAAAATGAAATGTAACTTCTGTCATTCTGACGATGATATTGATTTATCGAAACAATTGTCAATTTTTTAGAATTTTCAATAACTTGTATTATATTGTGGAATTAACTAGAGACCTTGAGTTTCATTTAAAAACACTTTTTGATTCTATTAAGTGTTTCGTCGATTCCCCTATGGTTGCTTTTTGATTCGTGATAAGTTTGTATTATTTCGGCTATTTCGGCTTTACTAGTTACATCTATTAACCTTTCTGTACATCTACGAAATTTTAATGACGGCCACTTAAAATTTTTTTTTACAACTTCGCAGAACGTTTCAGTTTTTACAAAATACAAGTAATATGATACTCCGGGGGCAATATATTCTTTTATGAAATTAATTATATCGTTTTCGAAATTATTGTCTGAAATTTGTAGCGTTATTCTCTGCTTATTTTCAAATAATTTCGTAACTATTGGTTTTTATGGTGAGTGATAAACAGATTGTATAATTATTTGGTTTTGACCATGATTAACAGGTGTTTCGCTGATAGGAATGCCAACTACGGGATTTTCCTCCGCATTTGAGTGAATAGTTTGTCCTTCGTTTTCTTGTTCTATGTCAGACTCTGGGTGAACTATGAGTGAAATATTGTCCAGGTCCAGACTAGGAGATTTTGACGTGGTAACAGTTATCGGTTTAAAAGTATCTTCAATATCCGGTGTAATTATTTCGTCTCTGTTATTTTCAACTTCTTCTGTGATAATATCTATTTCGTCCCAAATGTCGCTTTGTGTTTATTTTGCGTGAATTTCAAATCGGCTCAGATTGTCGGCATGAGCTATTCATGATCCCTTCCGATAAATTATATTATAGTGTAGTCGTATTCTTCAAGTTTAATTTTCCACCTTAAGAGTTTTGAATTGGGATCTTTTAACGAAAACAACCATTGTAATGGTTTGTGGTCAGTTATTATGAAAAATTTACGTCCATATAAATATGGCCTGAAATATTTAGTAGCCCAAACAATACACAACAATTCCCTTTCAATCGTAGAGTAATTCCTTTCAGAATAATTTAACGTTCTCGATGCATATGCGACCGGTAAGTCTTTACCGATTTGTCCCTGTGATAGAACAACTTCCAATGCTACATTACTGGCGTCGGTTGTTGAATTGAACGGTTATGAGAAGTCAGGGTATTGTAATATGGGCTCGTTCGTCAGTAACTGTTTACAGGTTTCAAAACTATTTAAAAATTCTGCATTATGCTCAATTTTTGCACCCTTTTTTAGACACTGACTCAATGGTTTAGCTATTTTTGCGAAATTATTTATAAATCGTCTATAATAACCCACTAAACCAAGAAATCCTTTTATTTGTTTCGTAGTTTTTGGTAATGGGTATTCTTTTATTGCCGTAATTTTGTCCGGATTAGGTCGAACACCTTCCGGAGTTACGACGTGTCCAAGATAGGCCACTTCCTTACTCAAAAAAATCAGATTTGTTTGTATTTTAAAGTTGGCTTCTCTCAATCTTTCAAATACGGCCTTAAGTCTTTCTAGACGCTATATAGATTTTCCATAAGGTCAACTTTATATTTTATTTCTTATTTTATTTTATGTTATTTTATTTTCTGTATAAACCCATCTTTACTTTAGATTTCAGACACTCACAATTATTTTACACTTTTGATGTATTTTATATCGATTTTTGATGTACTTCAATTGTTATTTTCTTTCAAGGTTCTCATTTCATAAATTTTAACTTGTGTGTCACTACTTATTAGAATATTTTTGGCCTTTTATGTTTATTCTTCTTTTTCTTAATTGTCGTGGCTTAATATAGTTTTTACTTTTATTTAATGATATTGTTACAAGACTCTGTGCTCTTACATTTGCTGTGTTTTAGATAATTTCTTTACATGACAGTTACTATGTCTCATTCATCTCTGTTTTGAAAGATTTTTCTTTCTTTTTGTTATTGAGGGCCGTCATTGGTCCTTGTCATTTGTCAGTTCTCCGACCATCTTGTCTATTTGGGATTTACTGAGTCATTGTTCTTAGTGCTCTTACACACTACAATACTGGGCTTAGCTTCGGACATATTCTGTCATACGACGATGTCCAGTTTTGTTTTCTTTTATACTTTGACCAAAAATTTTTTATGATTTTTATTAATGTTGTCCTGTTTTGTTTTGTTTAATTTTATTTTACTGTGTTCGACGTTTCACATAGTAATGAAGATTTTTTCATTACTATTTTTATTGATGATTTCCCCTACAGTAAATCCCCATATTTTCCACTGACATATGTCGGAGTCTGCTGGATGCCACGGACATGTGACGGCTTTCTCTTTTAATTCATTAAGGTAATTCGACATGTTGTGAATTCCTATTTTTATCTTGATACCTTTTACAGGCCTGATGATGGCTCAGTGAGCCGAAACAAGTTGCTCTTCTTGACCTTTCACTAATATATGCTGTAGTACTGATTTTGAGTTTTACTTACTGCTATTTACCTACAGACTACATTCGAGATGGATAGTCTTTTTCATTTAAGTTTTAATAAAATCAATTCAATAAATTTGCATCACTTAGTTTTTAAGATAACCGTCTTGGTTTTTGTGCCAAACCTACTATAATTAAATTTTAGTAAATAGTATACTAACCAATACTAATTTTAATTACTAATGTTTATTCTGATTAAAATCTGTTCATTATCATCTCATTGTAAATCAAGATTAGTGCATTGTAATACAATTTTTATAGTAACTTGTTTCTTTTCTTAACTTCCTAGATCACTGATATTATACACACTGCTAAAACTAAATCAATTATTTACACAGAGAATGCCTAGGCTTGAACAGGCTTTATGATATTGTTTCTAGGTTCAACTAAACAATAAAACACCTAGTGGCACTCAACTCACATCTTATCTTTGTTTGAAAACAAATTATTGGCTACTGTTTTGTGTCTAGGTTCGGCGATACTTACAACTAAAGTTAAAATTTGATAATTTCTGTAATAACCGATGAGCTAGGGAATTTATTGTTACGAAACAGCACACTGGTATAGTCCCTAAATCCGACTACGTCTAAGCCAGGTATAAAAGTTAAAATTATGGCGGACACGCAGGTTGTTTTTATAACTATTTACTACTATCTTATCAAAACATTGTTTTTGTGACCAGTATTATGTAGAAAATGCCAGAGCCAATTGTTTTTGTGTAAGCCGCAATCCAGAATTTTCTAATAAAAAAGACACTAATATATAAGGAAACGACCCGAGAAAGTTCATATAGTTGATAAAGTGATCTCGAGAAATAAACAAGAATACACCGAAATAGCGAACAGTAAAATATTGATATACATTAATAATTAAGTTTGTGTGCATATAAATTAAAATTTAAGTGATTAGTTGAGTATATATAAATTAAGTGTTAGTGTTTAAATAAATTAGTAAGTAGCCATACCGTGTGTTTAAAATTTATCCCACCCGTTTACTGTTTAAATAAATAAGAAAAACATTACATTATCAACATCTTTACAAACAAATTGTTGGTCTGTAGCATATTTTGGCTGACCAAATATTCCAAAAATGTGTTAGTCTAGCTGAAACCCCAGAAGATTGGAAAATCTGATATATGACAAGTGTACATAAGAAGGGAGACAAAGCCAAATGTGAGAACTGTCTAGGCATAGCGGTCACAAGCTCGGTAAGTAGAGTGTATGGAAAAGTTCTAGTAAATCGAATAGAACAAGAATACAAGGACAAGGAAGCATAAGAGCAGGCAGGCTTCCGAGCAGGTAGATCTACAATAGACCATATATTCACCCTTAGTCAAGTAATAGAGAAAAAGATAGCTAGAAACCAAAAAGTGCATCTACTTTTTGTAGATCTCAAAATAGCTTACGAAAGTGTTCCGATAGCGAAGTTTTGGTAAACTTTAGAAGACACCAATATCAATTATGAAATAATTAAAGCAGTTAAAAGTATGTATAACAAACCAATAACGAAGATCAAAGTAGGAAGACAAGTAACATCCGGATTCACTGTATCAAAGGAACTAAAACAAGGGTTCTGTCTTATCACCAAAGCTCTTCAAAATATATCTCGAATGAGCTTTGAAAAACTGGAAAGCAAAAGTTAACTGATTGCTCAAGATTACGATGATTTAAATAATATGACTCGAAAACTTATCGAGGAATACAAAAAATGGGATTTAGAAATAAATATATAAAAAACAGAGTATATGGCAATACAAGGACGACAACAAGAACTCAAATTAGAGGACGGAAAGATCATTAAAACAACTAGCGAGTATTAATATTTGGGAGTGAAAATTTCAGAGAACGGAACACTTCGTGCTGCAATTAAGGAGGGAAACTGCTTAGGAAGAAGAGTCATTGCCTTACTAAACAGCACACTGTGGTATAGAAACATTACGAAAGAAAACAAAAAACGAATCTACAACACTATTGTAAAAAGTATAATAATCTATGGTTTCGAAGTGAGGCTTCTAAAAACCACAACAGGAAAAACTCTACGAGCAACCGAAATGGATTTTTGGCGACGAGCAGTTGGAAAGTGCAGAAGAGAACGAATAACCAACGAACGGATAATAGAAATTATGGGCATAACACAAAACATTACCGAGTGTTCAAGATTGTAAAATCTTGAAATTTATTCGTTTATGATATCTTTAGAATATATGAGATATTTGTATGTGTCCTTTTTTTATTGTATATATTTAAGGCGTAAATTCATTTTAGTTAATAGCTTTGTAGAAATATGTTGCAGAATTGATAAGATCTTTCTATTGTAGTAAATTCAAAGGATATTTTAATTTTATTTTCAGAATGCTTTGTAAATATCACGTTTTCCAACAATGATTGTAAATTCTTTTGTATGGGCAGATGAATGACACCTTTTTGAAAGTCGACATTGTCCTATAGTTAAGAAGTGAGAAAAAAGCACGTTTCACCCTATTTGTATATTGGATTGTAAAAACCCCAAATTTAGTGTCAATTCTGCATGAATTTTATGGTAGAGGTTCGGAAGACATGAAAGACATTTTTGAATTACCTTTCTAAGTAAGAAGGTTACAATTGTTATTGTAGTATTCCATAGAAACTTAACTTACTATTGGCGGCACCCATAGTTGATTCTTGTCTGGAAACCCAACAAGTCAAGTGATGCTGGCCAATAGGAAATATTTATTTTCGGTTGGTCAACCCAATCCGCGTGTAAACACGCCCCTCGCAGATTTCTACTTAACACGTCTCGCAACGTGAAGAAATCAGTTTTTTCATACTCATCGAATCGAGCGCAATGCTCAGCAACGAAGTTAATTTTTAACTCCTCGAAACGAGCGCAAGGCTCAACAACAAAAGTTAGTTTTTCACTCGTTAGTTCTACACTTCTAGACGCGAGTTTTGCATTCATCGACGCGAGTTTTACACACTCATCGAATCGAGCTCAACGCTCAATAACAAAGTTAGTTTAAAATTCATCAAATCGAAACATAAAGTGTCTTCCGATCTGAAACCACAGAAATTCAGCGTTCACAACTTAACTTTGTAACATTTTGTAAGTTTGTACATAATAAATTATTAATTTCGACATTAACTTTGTCAAATTAGGATTATTTATTTAGTTGAGTGTCCACGCCAGTTGACGAAGTTCAATTAGAAATATAATCAAAAACACCGAGGATATTGGAAACAAACAATTAGTTTGGTTCGGACATGTACAACGAATGGACGAACAGGAGAATTCCCAAACAGGTTCTAAATTGACAACCCTAGAGAAAAAAGACCAAGGAAAAGCTGGAGGGAGGGTATAGACAAAGAAATCAGAGAGAGGGAGCTTGAAGACGATCTATGGAATGATAGAGACAGATAAAGTGTCTTCCGATCTGAAACCACCGAAGTTCACCATTCACAACTTTGTACCATTTTGTAAATTTGTATATAATAAATTATTAATTTCGACATTAACTTTGTCAAATTAAGATTATTTATTTAGTTGAATGTCCACGCCAGTTGACGAAGTTCAATTAGAAATATAATCAAAAACATTGGTTCTTCGAGTCGGATATAACAAGTATTGTTATATAACATTGTAAAGTGCCAGTATCAAGAGAGCAGTTCAAATCGAAGTATAGCAGTTCAAATCATAGTGAAAGTGTAGCAGTTCAATTAGCAGCCCAGTTAGCAGTTCAATTAGCAGTCAAGTGTAGCAGTTCAATTAGCAGCCCAGTTAGCAGTTCAATTAGCAGTTCCAAGGATTCATCACAACAGCAGCCAGGATGATCAAGGTAAGTTGGTCAGTTATCTATTTAAATGTGCCAATTATCCGTCCTGTTTCCATATTAGTATCATATAAACATTGTTGAAATTCCTTACCATACTCACGCATAAACTAAATTTGAAATGGCTGAACTTACTAAACTAAAACGGCAGCGCGGTTATATACAAACAACTATTACGACATTAAGAAAACTCATCGACCAAGCAAACGATGAGCCTACGAGTCAGTAAAAATTTGATTCAAACGACGTTAGATAACGCAACTAAAGCATATGAAAAATTTGACGCAATCCAAGATAGCATGGAGGAGTTAGACCAAGAGGAAATGGATCATCGTAGCTCCTATAGCGACAGCTTCAGGTTGGAAAAAGCGCGTGCTTTAGATCTTCTCGATAAAATAACACCATCGTCCAATGGCATACATCCAGTAGATACCATACACATTGGTAACATCAAATCAGCAGTCAATTTGCCTCCTATAACACTCAAACCTTTCGATGGAACCCCTGAAAAGTGGACCGAATTCTTTAGCCTATTCTCAGCCGTGGTGGGCGATAAAGAGATTCAAGACGTTGAAAAGCTAAATTATCTGAAATCATCATTAACCGGAAAGGCAGCCAGGGCAATTGAGTCACTTGAAATCACCAACTGTAATTATAGTGTTGCTATTTCAATTTTAAAGGACAAATTTGAAAATCCACGTCGTATGGCACGTCGTCATATGGCAATTTTGAGAGAGTTTCCTCGATTAAACAAAGACACTCCCGTTGCAATAAACGAGCTCATTGACGTGTTCTATCAACACACGAGAGCGTTGGTGAACCTGAAGGCTCCAGTTGACTCATGGGACATCCCACTAGTCGATTTGATTTTATCCAAGGTCAGCTCGAATACGGCTTGGCATTGGGAATTAACTTTGCAAGATGATCAGTTCCCATCGTTTAAAACATTACTAAAATTTTTGGGAAGAAGAGCTAATTGTGCAGATCCGTCTCAACACGAAGTACCTCACAACAAAGCACCAAGATATGAAAAAGATAACCAACGCAGAGAAACCCGTTCGCATGCCCTTGTCACACACACAAATAACCATGGTAATACGTCGCATCAGCAAAGATTGACTATCTGTCCTGCATGCAATAGTTCTCATACATTGTACGTTTGTGAAAAGTTCCGTGGATTATCCGTTGAAAACCGACGAAAATTTATATCAGATGATCGTTTGTGTTTTAATTGCCTTGGGAAAGGGCATGGAGTTAAAGCATGTAAAACACAGGCCTCGTGTAAAAAGTGCAACAAACGGCATCATACCTTGTTGCACATACCAGTTGAATGGAGTACATCTGAGCCTTCTCAACACAACGAAGTATCAGAATAGAGACAGGTATCACTCGTGGTAAATGCGCTGTCTAACGACATAATGGTCACCTCAGTGCTTGATATTCTAGACAAGGATGAAAGACCTATTCAATGCCGAGGCTTGCTTGATACCTGCTCCACCACCAATTTCATCACTCAGCGGCTTGCTGATATCTTAAGATTGAAGAAAAGAACATGTAATGTACCCGTAGGAGCTTTAAATGCTATGACCACGTACTGCACCGAATTAACAACGGCTACCATCAAATCACGGATAAACGCGTACAAAAAGACGTTAACATTTTTAATCGTACCAGCTATCTCTCACGTTATACCAGATCAACCGATCCAGCGTGAGTTGATAAAGATACCCGCTAATCTAAAATTAGCAGACCCACATTTCCATCGACCTGCACCAGTCGATATATTGTTAGGAACTGGCACCACTCTTTCGTTATTGTCTGTAGGACAAATCAAGTGATCCGCTCCTAATCAACAAGAATTATATCTTCAAAAAACAATGCTCGGTTGGATAATAGGCGGAGCTGCCCCTTCCAATGTGCCATCAAAATCAAATTGTTATGTTACTACTACTCCTATAGACTTCGATCTCCAGAAATTTTGGGAGATAGAAGAATGTCCTAGAATCAAAAAATTCTCCGAAGAAGAAGAAAAATGTGAACAGCATTTCCGGAAGCACGTAACTAGAGAATCGAGTGGGCGCTATGTAGTTGCCCTACCCTTCAACCCGCAGGCACATAACCTAGGTAAATCTTACTATTTCGCAAGAAAAAGATTTGATGGTATTGAACGTAAGTTAAACCAAACGCCTGCCCTCAAATTGTTATATGAAGAGGTTTTAGATGACTATTTAAACCAACGTCACATGTCCCCCGTTGTGGACAGTCCGTCGACATCAGATGGTTATTATTTACCTCATCACGCCGTTATTAAGGACACGAGGCTGACTACTAAAGTACGTGTGGTATATGACGGCTCACTAAAGACTTCCACGGGCGTATCATTAAATGACGTCCTGTACACCGGCCCCAATATTCAACCGGATTTATTCACAACATTGATTCGGTTTCGTGAACACCCTATCGTGATTACAGGCGACTTAAAACAGATGTATCGACAATTCCTAGTGAGAAGTGAAGATCGTAAATTTCAACGTATCATTTGGAGGAATCAACAGAAAAGGCTGCACATTTTCGAATTAAATACCGTCACGTTCGGTATCACTTGCGCGTCGTACTTAGCCATCCGATGTCTGCATCAATTAAGTGAAGATGAGAGTGAAAGGTTTCCCGTAGCCGCCCCATTGTTATTAACCGAATTTTATGTGGATGATTTCCTCAGTGGCGCTAAGAGTCAAGAGCAAGCAAGTATATTTTCATAAAAAGCATTTGCATGCTGGAGTTCAGCAAACTTTATACTCAATTCGTCGCAAATTTTGGATTATTGACGGACATAGTCAAGTGTATAAAAATATTAAACAATGTTGTGCCTGCTTCAAGGCTAATCCTCTACCTACCAATTACATTATGGGTAAATTGCCGAAAGCTCGTATCAATATCTCGAACCCATTTAATCAAGTTGGGATTGATTATTGTGGACCATTTCTCTTAAAGGAGAAGAAATACCGTAACCAAGCATCTGTAAAGGCTTACGTTGCTGTATTTGTTTGTCTAGCTTCAAAGGCTGTACACTTGGAAGTAGTTACAGACCTCACTTCTGTAGGATTCTTGGCAGCGTTGAGACGTTTCGTTTCCCGCCGCGGCTTATGTCATGACATTTACCGTGATAACGGCACGAATTTCGTGGGAGCCGATCGGATGCTAAGGGAATTAATTGAAGACGTCCATACACGCGAAGCACAAGATCGAATTCAAGGATACTTGAGCGACAAGGGTATTCAGTGGCATTTTAGTCCTCCTCAAGCCCCACACGTTGGGGGCTTATGGGAAACGGCAGTGAAAAGCTTTAAAAAACATTTATACCGAGTTGCCGGACGTGATATGCTATTTACGTATGAGCAATTTAACACATTAATTATCGAAATCGAAGCTATATTAAATTCCAGACCATTAACTAGTATTTCCTCTGACCCTACCGATCCTATCGCCCTTACTCCTGGCCATTTTTTAATAGGGGACTCACTGACCAACTTGCGAAGTCGTGATTATTCCACGACTCCTAGTAACCGTCTGTCACACTGGCAGCACATCCAGAAGGTAAAGCAGCATTTCTGGACGAGATGGAGTAAGGAGTACCTGAACGAATTGACGGTTCGCACCAAATGGGAAAAGGCCGGTCCTGAAATCCACGAAGGGGCTGTGGCCTTACTACGAGAAGACAACATTCCACCCTCACAATGGGCCCTGGGAAGAATCATGAAGTGCTATCCCGGTAGTGACGGTGTGGTACGTACTGTTTTAGTGAAAACCGCGAAATCTTCAGTTGTCCGAAATGTGAAGAAGGTAGCTTTACTTCCGATTCTACCGACTAATGCTGAAGCTGAACATTCATAGACTTTATAATTGATCGTATTCTCTCAACGGGAGGAGTATGTTCAAGATTGTAGAATCTTGAAATTTATTCGTTTGCGATATCTTTAGAATATATGAGATATTTGTATGTGTCTTTTTTTATTGTATATATTTAAGGCGTAAATTCATTTTAGTTAATAGCTTTGTAGAAATATGTTGCAGAATTGATAAGATCTTTCTATTGTAGTAAATTCAAAGGATATTTTAATTTTATTTTCAGAATGCTTTGTAAATATCACGTTTTCCAACAATGATTGTAAATTCTTTTGTATGGGCAGATGAATGACACCTTTTTGAAAGTCGACATTATCCTATAGTTAAGAAGTGAGAAAAAAGCACGTTTCACCCTATTTGTATGTTGGATTGTAAAAACCCCAAATTTAGTGTCAATTCTGCATGAATTTTATGGTAGAGGTTCGGAAGACAAGAAAGACATTTTTGAATTACCTTTCTAAGTAAGAAGGTTACAATTGTTATTGTAGTATTCCATAGAAACTTAACTTACTATTGGCGGCACCAATAGTTGATTCTTATCTGGGAACCCAACAAGTCAACTGATGCTGGCCAATAGGAAATATTTATTTTCGGTTGGTCAACCCAATCCACGTGTAAACACGCCCCTCGCAGATTTCTACTTAACACGTCTCGCAACGTGAAGAAATCAGTTTTTTCATACTCATCGAATCGAGCGCAATGCTCAGCAACGAAGTTAATTTTTAACTCCTCGAAACGAGCGCAAGGCTCAACAACAAAAGTTAGTTTTTCACTCGTCAGTTCTACACTTCTAGACGCGAGTTTTGCATTCATCGACGCGAGTTTTACACACTCATCGAATCGAGCTCAACGCTCAATAACAAAGTTAGTTTAAAATTCATCAAATCGAAACATAAAGTGTCCTCCGATCTGAAACCACAGAAATTCAGCGTTCACAACTCAACTTTGTAACATTTTGTAAATTTGTACATAATAAATTATTAATTTCGACATTAACTTTGTCAAATTAAGATTATTTATTTAGTTGAATGTCCACGCCAGTTGACGAAGTTCAATTAGAAATATAATCAAAAACACCGAGGATATTGGAAACAAACAATTAGTCTGGTTCGGACATGTACAACGAATGGACGAACAGGAGAATTCCCAAACAGGTTCTAAATTGACAACCCTAGAGGAAAAAGAAAACCAGGCAGACCAAGGAAAAGCTGGAGGGAGGGTATAGACAAAGAAATCAGAGAGAGGGAGCTTGAAGACCATCTATGGAATGATAGAGACAGATGGAGACTGGAAATCGGAAGACGTCGGAGAACGTTTTAAACTAATACATATATAATAACGCAATACGAGCCCGAAAGTCAACTAAATATCGGATAGGTACTACAAAATATTATTCAGGGAAATATTGACAGAAAGAGGGGACCTGGAAGAAGAAGATTAACTTGGCTGGCGTAAATGGTATGGGGTAACCACCGTTCAGAAACGCTATAAATAAAGTCCGTAGGTATAGGCAGGATGGTGGCTAATGTCCGGACTGGATAAAGAACAATATTCAGCCTTGGGTAGTAAAATAACACATTGTACTGCTTAATTACTTCGATGATGATGGGAAAACTATTAAAAGAATATTATTTTTGATATAATCCATATAATTCATGTAAAATTTATATATAATTATTTCTTATACAAATTGTATATTATATTGTACAAACCTATTTACAAATATTCCAATGATTTTTGAAATCATACAACCGATTCTGAACAATACTGCAAAAATATACCCTCATCCATTAATTATTAACTGCGAGATATTAAAAAAAAGTAGTAGATCAATCTAATTACAGAATTATTCGCAACTATTATTTCACTACTTCTTTTAATCTAATTACCTATATATTCGTTAAATCAAACGAAACTCAATTACCCAGTATATTTACAACAATTAAACCAGCTTACATTTCAAACGTACTCTACCTATATCAAAAGAAATATTATTTCACATGTTTTACAAAAAGATATAATACCATCTCTTTAACATTATATACACCGTTCTTTAAAGCTATATCACTTTTGGTTACAGTTACAAAGTCAAATCCACAAGAAACTACAAGTGATAACTATACCGATAATCGCGGGAGCGGCAACTGAAGCGGATGATGCAGTTCTGCTGGTTTTTTCCATATCAGTACCTACTTTAGGTTCTGGTTCCGATTTAGGCTCCGGTTGTGACTTAGGTTCTGGTTCAGACTTCGGTTCTGGCTCTGACTTCGGTTCTGGCTCTGATTTAGGCTCTGGTTCTGACTTGGGTTCTGGTTCAGACTTCGGTTCTGGTACTGACTTGGGCTCAGGTTCTGACTTGGGCTCTGGTTCTGACTTAGGCTCTGGTTCAGACTTAGGCTCTGGTTCAGACTTCGGTTCTGGTTCTGATTTAGGCTCTGGTTCAGGTACTGGTGTTGGCTCTGGTGTAGTTTTGGGATCTAATTTAGTTGCAGACTCCATCTTGGATACAACAGAAATTGTTGCGGGTTCTGTTGATGGTTCCGGAGAAGGTTCTGGAGTAGTCGTAGGTGGTTCCTTGTGTGCAGGTACAGGCAGGGGTATTAAATAAGGATCATTACCTGAAGCTGGTAATACTTCTGGTTCTTCTAAATTGATATCTTGTGTTGTACTAGTAGACGTAACATTGGGTTCTATATTGTATTCGTAAAGTTGGTTTAAGAGGTAACTATAGCGTCCAATATGAGAGGAGATTAATCGGAAGTTGAATTGACTAGAATCCATTCTGTCGTAGATGAATTTATTGAGTTTATTAATGACGACCGTAATGTTGCCTTTTTCGTCGAAGGTGAATGCGTTCGGCCATTCCAAAAATTTCTCGTCTCTTGCTATTATTTTTTGAGTTGACGCAAAAGGTGTATAGGAATCCCATTTGGCAATGCTGTTGGTGCTTAGCAGACTGTAATAGAGAACCCCTTGGTTGTCCATCAACATACCTAAAAGCAAAAATTCATTAGTATATAGGAATTTTGAGTCCATCTAACTAATAAGAACAATTAGTGTTTTAAATGAAACTCACGGTTTCTAGTTAATTCCACAATATAATAAAAATTATTGAAAATTCTAAAAAATTGACAATTGTTTCGATAAATCAATATCATCGTCAGATTGACAGAAGTTACATTTCATGTGATGCCTACCTGATATTTAGTAGTTATTTTTGGCTAGACCAAGAAGTGACCTAACTTGTGATTGACTTAATATATGTTAATAGAAAAAAGAAGAAGATGTGATATTACAAATATTGAAGCTTAGATATCATTAGCCATATGGTGATATCCTGGATATCATTTTTCCAATTAAGATCAGTATAACTGTGCAATTATATAGAAAACCAGGAAAACTATATCTGCTGATCTTTACAATTATCACTTAAGAAGACAGCTTATTAGTGGAGAACTCCCTAGATTTTACTGTTCATTGACAACTTCATATTGTGGGTTTCTTAAATGTCTTCTAATTTCCAATTCTTCAAGGAAATCTAGTTCTTGTTTCTTTTCACAAATATGCAGCACTTCTAGTTTTGTGTTAGGTGTCAATGAATGATTGGTGTCAAGTAGATGTTTCGCGTAGTGGGATTTATCTGGTTGTTTTAGTCTGTACGCTTGTAAGTGTTCACTGTATCGGATTTCACAATTCCTAAGGGTCTGACCCAAATAGACAGCATTACATTCTGGACATTTGAGTTTATATATACCTGACTTCTTTAATGGTGGTATTTTTGTTTTTAGATTTAACTATTTTGTACTAACGTTACTTTCGGTTTTAAAAGAAATTCTTGTATTCGTTGCTGAAGATATTATCTTTGAAATATTATTAGAAATATTTCCTGCATATGTGATGGTTTTATAAGTTTTTATTTCATCAGTTTGTTTAGGAAATATAAGTTGTAATGCCACTTTTTCCTCTTTTTTACTAATTAGCTTATTTATCATATCTAATCTCTCTATCAAAATTATATTTGTTCATAGGAACTGAAAAAGCTCTATGTATCATTGAATTATATGCCGCTAGTGTGTGTGACATGGGGTGATTGGAATTAAATGGAATTGTCACATCAGTCTGTGTTGGTTTTCGGTAAATTGAGTAATCAAGTACATTATTAACTCTTTGAATTTTTAAATAAAGAAAATGGATTGAGCTATTCTCTTCAATTTCTAATGTAAATTTAATTTTGGGGGTAAATTATTGATGTGGTTGAAAAATACATCTAATTGTCGTTCACTACCCATAAAACAAGCTAATATGTCATCTACATATCTATACCAAAATAAAACATTTTTCGAAATATTACTTTCAAAGATTTTTCTTCCTAAATTGTCCATAAAAATGTTTGCTAAAATAGGTGATATAGGGCTTCCCATTGGTAAACCTTCATTTTGAATATATATCTTATTGTCAAAAGTGAAATAATTCTGATTATTGCATACATCAAATAAATTAAGTATATCTGATATTATTCCTGGATTAATATTTTTATCTTCTAGTCATTTTCTTACAAGTATTAGACATTCTTTAGGAGGAATTTTAGTGAACATATTAGTTACATCGAACGAAATGAGTTTATAGTTATCTTGCAAGTTGATGGCTTTCAACTTTTTGATTAGTTCTATTGAATTTCTAATTGAGTACTGAGATTCATATCCGTAACTATTGAGTATATTGTTGAGCCTCTTTGCCAATATATTATTAGGAGCGTTAACATAAGAAACTACAGGTCTAATTGGATTCGTTATTTTATGTAATTTAACGGTTCCATATAATTGTGGTCAATGAGGATTCTTATGTATGATAGACCTCTTTTCGTAATCACTTAAAAGATAATTTGAATTATTAACAATATCCCTTATATCCAAAGGTTATCCATTAGATATGATAAATAAGTTAATTAGCAAAAAAGAGGAAAAAGTGGCATTACAACTAATATACAACAAAATTAGAGGTGCTGCATATTTGCAGATTTCCTTGAAGAATTTGAAATTAGAAGACATTTAAGAAACCCACAATATGAAGTTTTCAATGAACAGTTAAATCTAGGGAGTTCTCCACTAATAAACTGTCTTCTTAAGTGATCATTGTAAAGATCAGCAGATATAGTTTTCCTGGTTTTCTATATCATTGCACAGTTATACTGATCTTAATTGGAAAAATGATATCCAGGATATCACCATATGGCTAATGATATCTAAGCTTCAATATTTGTAATATCACATCTTCTTCTTTTTTCTATTAACATCTATTAAGTCAATCACAAGTTAGGTCACTTCTTGGTCTAGCCAAAAATAACTACTAAATATCAGGTAGGCATCACATGAAATGTAACTTCTGTCAATCTGACGATGATATTGATTTATCGAAACAATTGTCAATTTTTTAGAATTTTCAATAATTTTTATTATATTGTGGAATTAACTAGAAACCGTGAGTTTAATTTAAAATACTAATATGAGCAGATTCCGCGAAGTAAGGGTCGAGACAGTTAATTTCATTAATTTTGAAACAGTTTATAGAAAAAGTCGCTATGACGGAAATGCGGATACCCTATCCAAAATGCCATGTACTCAACAACAATGCAGATATTGCCAAAGAATTGAGGAAAAGAAAAGAAATAATAACCAAATAAACAAAGATGAAAATATAGAATTGCTCCATGCAACAACAATAAGAAACGACTCGGACGAAAACATGTGGTCAGTAGAAAACCTAAGGAGTTTTCAAAAGAAAGATGAAGACTTAAAAGTTGCCCGGACCTGGCTATAAAATGGAGTTAGATCCGATTGGCAAGAAGTTTCCAAGTATGGTTCAACGATCAAAAGATACTGGGCTCAATGGGAGTCCCTTACTCTTCGCGATAGTGTACTCCATCGGATATAGGAGAGCTCTAACGGTGTATCTACGAACCACCAACTTGTCTTGTCTAAATCACTTGTTCGTAAAGTGATGGAAGAACTTCATAGCAGTCGTTCAGAAGGACATTACGGAGTTGGGAAAACCTTATAGTAAGGGAGCCCAAGAGGGGATTTTGAGATTTACTAAAGCGCGGCAGATTAACATACAGGGAGGTACCTAGTACCCCATTAAATACCTCCACCAAGTATTAGCCCCGCGTCAAGGATAAAGGATCAGATTAGTAAAAAAAATTGATCATCTGAAACTCTCGATCGCGTCAGGTTAAGGTAGGGTAAGTTAGTTATATCCTAAAAAGGGTATATTCCACTAATTTGACAATTTTCAATTGGCGATAAGACGTAGGTGGGTTACAAACTTGTAAAAAAACGTCATCTGGACTTTCTAGAGCATGGCTAATTTTATTTTTTTATTTTGAAGGCAATAATTCAACGTTCACGAATAATACATAATCTGACGATTTCCGTAAGCCGAAGTACGGAAAAATAATCGATAAAGTTTAATGCGTGCAGCTACGTGATGCCGGAATTCCCCTTCCCGCGTTTCTATTCCTCTCTCACTCTTTCTCTATCTATGACTCTCTCCCTCCGTCCCCACTTTGGGTTCTGTTGCCATAACGCCATGACAGCTGATCGCGCAGATGGTTTTGTTTACAACGTAGCTTACTATCACAGATATATAAATTATTCACCAGAATCATTACAAACAGATTAGAACGAAAACTCGAGGCTTACCAACCAAAGGAACAGGCTGGGTTCCGAAGCCATTATAGTACGACAGAACATCTACACACAGTAAGGCAGATGATCGACAAAGCTACAGAATATAACATAAGCCTATTGATGGCTTTTGTCGATTTCCAAAAAGCTTTCGACACAGTAGAAATCTGAGCAATAATAAAATCATTGAGAAATGCTAGAGTAGATCAACGTTATATAAACCTCATCGAAAACATCCATAGAAATTCTTCAATGTCGATAAGACGCTACAGTGGGAAAACAATGGATTGAACGTACATGGTAAACGCTTACACAATCTGAGATTTGCTGACGATGTTGTACGGTTTGCAAAAGATAAACAGGAATTGATAGACATGTTGGAAGAACTACAAAATGAGGCTGCAAAAGTAGGATTACACATGAACAACACAAAGACCCAGTTCAAGACAAATATACCAGATGCAGACGATACAATACCGATTCATGACAGCACAATAAAAAAGACGGAAACATACATATACCTGGGCCAAGCTATAACACCAGGCAAACAAAATCAAGAGATGGAGATTGATAGAAGAACTATACTGGGATGGGCAGCCTACGGCAAATTAAAGTACATCTTCAGCATGAATATTCCAATGAATTTGAAAACAAAAGTCTATAAAGAGTGTATACTGCCTGTTGTCACGTATGGTTGTGAGACCTGGGTAATAACCAAGAAGATAAAACATAAATTGGAAGTACATCAGAGAGCCATAGAAAGACGTATTTTGGGAATTTCCCTGAGAGACCATAAAACAAATACTTGGATACGAGAAAAAACCAAAGTCTTCGATATAATAAAAAGAATTGGTTCCCTAAAATGGCAATGGGCAGGGCACGTGGCCAGGCATACGGAAAACTGGAGCGGGTATGTCACCAGATGGAGACCTTGGGCAGAGAGGAGGAGTGTTGGAAGACCCCAGCAAAGATGGTACGACGAGATAAAGAAGGTCGCTGGCCTGAACTGGTATCGAGTTGCGCAAGATCGAAACCGATGGACGAATTTGAAAGAGGCCTATACCCTAAGGATAGAATACGGCTAAAAATGGAAAATGGATGATTTGTGTTATGAATATTCTGTTACCGATAATAAAGTAACGCGCATCATTAATTATGAGTTGTCTTGCCCTGACCACGAAGAAGTGGATACAAAGATAGCATTTCTTGCTTGCCAACAAAAAGAAGATTCTACTATTACTATCAAAACATCGGATACTCATATTCTGGTGATTAAATATGGAACACCTGCAAGCAACAGTAGAAATCTGGATGGAACTTGGAATTGGCAATGCACGCCGATGCATCGACGTATCCGCTCTCTACATTAAACTTGGCCCAAAAATTTCGAAGGCACTTCCAGGTTTGCATGCATTCACTGGTTGCGATTTCAACCCAGCATTGTACCGACGAGGGAAAAAGAAACCTTTACAGTTTATGATGACTTCTGAAACTTTTCAAAATACATTTCTGGATTTGGGATCAAAGGAGCACCATGTGCAGGATTCGTTTCACATTATACAGGCTTTTACTTGCCACCTGTACGGGTTAAACAAGTTAAGCGATGTAAATCAAGCCAGAATTGTTATCTTCAATAAGACGTACAAGGTAAAAGACCAGTCTCAATCCTTCTTCTTGAGTATCCGGAATTACGATGCGTGCAACTTGCCACCGTGTCAATCGGAGTTATTCCAAAAAGATTCATTGCATGCCTGTGGAGTAATGCCCATAAAACAAAAATTATTGATCTTTTACCAACGGACTATGGGTGGAGAGTTGTCGACGAAAAAACCAAATGATCTGGTTTGCGGGTGATAAATTGTCAAAAGCGTATGAAGATGTAGTCATAACACCAGATATTTTTGAGGATACTCCAGAATTAGGTATATTTTTTCTGCAATGATTAAAGAAATCGTTATTCATGAAGAAAAATTTCGTTTAATACTCTCATGATTTCTTGTTAAAGATACACAATCTGAGGATGAAATCGAGCCAGAAGAGGAAGATGATTCTACCGACGAACATGATAATTGATTAAAAAAATTCTCAAAAGAATATATACTGTTTTATTTGCATGCTATTTTTTCAGCTCTTTAATTTGTTAAGTTAAAAAATTTGAAAAAATACAAAAAAAAACTCTTTCCATTGTCAGATTAGGCGAATCTCTCCAGATAATCGTCAGATTATGAGACAGCACGTTTAGGGTATATAAATGAACCATATATATCTTAATCTGACGCGCTCGAGTATTTCAAAATGGCGATTTTTTTTTGCACATTCTAATAATGGCCGCGGGTTTGGGTCACATCCAAATCGTTAGATTATTACATAAGAGCCTTCTTTTAGGTTCACTTAACATCCCCTTTGAAAATCTGACGCGCTCGATTAATTTTTTTTCCCGTTTTCAACCGTTACTTACAACCACCCCCTTTATGGAAACAATCAGATTAACATACGTATGCTTTCAAAAATACGTAGGACATGGATGCTATTAATATCTGCCGCGCTCGAGTATGTCCATGTAACTGTTATTTTTTTACATTTTTGAAAATTTATAGCCGCTCCCCCCAACGATGAAAGTGAATATATTATATGACTTTTTTTTCTTCTTATCATCTAAGCTTCGCAATCCAATAGATCTCTTTGACTCTCGAGTAAATCCCGATCTAGCACCCTCGGCTCCCCTACTATTAGCCAGAGTTCGTGAACGATTCTACTGGGTCAACTGTCGCCAAGACGTTACATAATGGTGTAAGAAATGTGAATTGTGCAGCGGAAAGAAAGGACCAGAAACTAGAAATCGTGAAAAAATGGCTCAATATCTGTCCTGTGAAGTATTCCAGAGAGTAGGTGTAGACATACTAGGGTCACTACCAAAAATAGGGGGTGTAAGAATTCATATTCATCTATGATTGAAATAATCGAGTGTATTCATTATGTAATGTAAGAAATAATACGTCTTGTCAATATAAATGTGAAAAGTAGGAAATCAATAAATCTACTTTCAAAGTCTTCGTTTATTTAAATCAGCAACTAATAAAATACCGCTTAATAAATCTAACAATATGAAGGGTTTTGCAGAAGGAGTCCACTTTCCGGCCAATTTGAGTTGAGGGTTCATCTTGTAGCTTATGACCAGTCGAACCGAAGGTGTGCTTCAGTTTAGTGAAAAAAGTTTTATATGTCATTTTTATCACGCTCAGCGCTTTTGGGTCATCACCATACTGACCCATGAAGTATTTTATTCTTCACTGATGCTGTCTGGAGGATGTGGCGCATACCCCCGTTACCTGGACTCCGGCGTCAAAACTGACGTTACACACTTATTAGTTTCAAATAAAGTTTATAGATTCAATTTTAAAAATTAGTTTTTTATCAATAACTCGGCATCTCAGAAAACACACAAAATTTTTATACTTAGTGACGGCTTTACACTCAAAAATAAAATATTTATTTTGAACTAGCCGTTAGCTGTATTAAAAACTATTAATTACCTGCTGATTGAGAGCCCTTCAGTCCACAATCCTTAACATTTCCCTGATATTCGCCATTGTCCATTCCATTTTGTTCATTTCGTAGTACGCTACTATTGATAGAATACAGATTAATGCTAGAAATCGGGCTGAAGTAAACTTCTCTATCATCATTTACGATGATCCTGTCTAAACTTGTATGAATTCTGGGCCCCAGAGCTATGCTGGCTATGTTTAATGGAGAGTTGATAATAACACCTCCTACTCTAAAAGTTGTAGCTTTTGGATCCGCTCGCATGGTCTGTGAATGTCGAATTTTCCATGAATGGTGGTCTTTCACAGAGAAAACAATTATACCTGCAAAAACACCAACTATTAATATACATCACTGAAATGTTATTGGAATACAGGGAAAAAGATGTGCATAGTTTTCAACTGAATTTAACATCGCTAGCTGCTGTATGCCTCATGAATCAATGTGTACTATTTTAAACGATTTCTCAAGCAGAGCATACCACTAGGAACTAATTTTTGACCAAAACTCAACAGACACTATCGAACAACCACCGTATTCTCCTTATATAACTCGGCCTACGTTTTTCTTCTTCTAAAACTAAAATTACCATTTTAAAGGTGGGTACAGACATAGAACAAAGCTTCGTATCGTAACTCCGTCGCGCAAGAATTGTTTGTTACGCATCGAAGATACGGCGTGTCAACAAATTAGCGTATCAATACAACGTCGCGTATCTTATAAACGGGACATTTTGCCGTTCCGTCTTTACTAAAACAGAACAATTAAATTAGTCTTTTTGTTGTGTGCAATGGAGGTTGTTGCAGCAGCTTATATATACATGCATTACTTAGTTAAAAAAAAATAAAAAGACTCGCAGAAAGACGCTGGTGGCAGACCCGGTTGTATACTAATAGAAGTGTGTACAGCGTAAATCATTTACTGTTGGATTTAAAATTTCAGGCAACTAGTGGCGTTTACAAAAATTTTATTAGAATTTCTCCAACAGAGTTCGATTACTTGATTAATTTAATTGGACCCAAAATAGCACGAAAAGATACTAGATGGAGAACGGCGATTTCTGTTCAAGAAAGGTTGGCAGCAACAATTCGGTTTCTGGCGACTGGCGACTCTTTCACCAGTCTACAATACCTTTTTAAAATTTCTAAACAATCCATAAGTGCTATAATTCCTGAAGTGTGTGAAGCCATTATAGAAGGATTAAAAGAAAATATACAGGTAAGAAACTGTTTTATTAAAGAAGTATAATAAACGCACATTAAACAAAACAAATGTTTATCTTAAATTCTCTAATTCAATATCGGGCATATCCAATAGTTGGCGTGGTAAATAATTGACTGGAGTACTGCGACTTGAATGATCCGAAATACTAGAATTAGCATAATTATATGCTGGAGATGGTACCTGTGAATTCTGTTGAGTAAAACTGGAAGCTTGGCTATCCTGATACTGTTCAAATTGAGAATGTTGTGGCACAGAATTTGCAAAGAATTACTGAAGAGTATGAGTACGGTATAATTGCGAATGATAAAAATTGGTTGAACTTTGTTCGAGATGGGCCTTGTCTGCTTTAAACAAAATTAACATAATATCTTGTTGTACAGTACTTTGTAATTCAAGAGAAGATTTGGCCAGTTTTTTAGCCACAAGATTTCCAAATATTTGACATTCATTTTGCTCCTGTGGGTTTCTAGCGTTTGCTGATGCTTCTGACAGTATTTTAAAAGCTTTATCTAGTTTCTCAGAATCTTCATTCCTCTTTTGGCGTTTCCTACTAGGTGTCGCTTTTCTTTTCGGTACTAGGTGTTGCTTTTCTTTTCGGTACATTTCCTATACTTTCCCGATTCTCTTGTACAGCAGAATTTTTATCGTTATCTGCTAATGTTCCTTTATCACCCGATATTTCCTTTTCATCATTATCTTCTTCTTCGTGTACAATCTAAAATTAATAATAATTTAAAATAAGTATTTAATAAACAAACTTATTTAGAAAATAAAAATATGTCCAATTTATGGCGCACTGTATAATTTGTTTTAACGAAATTTGATTTAATTTTTACAGATACCTTCAACACCAGAAAGATGGTTAGAAGTGGCAAAACAGTTTGAGGACACCTGGAACTTTCCACATTGTCTGGGTGCTTTAGATGGGAAGCATGTTGTTCTACAAGCTCCAATTAACACCGGAAGCGAGTTCTTTAATTACAAATCAACATTTAGTGTAGTTTTTTTTGCCCTAGTGGATGCTAATTATAACTTTTTGTATGTTGGTGCTGGAGGCCAAGGAAGAATTTCAGATGGTGGTATATTTAAAAACTGCTCGCTTTACAAAAAATTAGAGCGAAATGACTTAAATTTACCTGAACCAGAAGCTTTACATGGCAGGCAACAGAAAATTCCCTATTTTTTTTATTGGAGACGAGGCATTTGCCTTAACTGAGTCGTTAATAAAACCGTTTTCGGGAATACATCCTAAAGGATCATTGCAAAGAGTGTTTAACTACAGATTATCTCGCGCACGAAGAACTGTAGAAAATGTATTTGGCATCGCCTCAGCCGTTTTTAGAGTACTTCGTAAACCGATGTTACTTGAACCCAGAAAAGCTGAATTAGTTATAATGGCAGTAGCTCATCTACATAATTTTTTAAGAGAAAGTTCCACATCTTGTGCTTTGTATACTCGACATGGAACCTTCGATACAGAAATTGATGGAAAGCTTGCGGAAGGAAAGTATAAAACTATAACTAATGAACCAATGTCTTCTTTATTTCCAATTAGAAATATTCCCAGAAGACCAACCGAAAATGCAACACGAATTAGAGACGAATTGTCATCGTACTTTCAAAACGAAAATTGACTTTTGTGGCAAGATAATTATACGTAATTCATTTTATACTTACGGTGCTTTGTGTTTCCCGAACCTTGTTTTTGTCCCAAAGGAATAGCAAACTTTTAAAGACAAACCAACAACTACTTTCATAGATATCTGAAAGCCCTGTAATAAATAAAAATAAAATTTGTAATTCAAAAGTAAATAAACAAAATAGAAAAGAAATTAATTTTCAATTATTCAAACTTACCTTCACCCGTACCATGGCTCTTTTTAATTTTTGCTTTCTCTCGCCTCCTGACAGAAGAACATTAATTTTTTTTGCATTGTCCGAAACTCTACAGCAAGTTCTTCCCAAGCATCATGCTTCTTTATTTTATTATAGTATTTGGGATGTTTTGCATCCCACAAAATTTCTTTATTACGGTAACTATTTATGAAATCCAGGGTAGATTATTCTGTCCACTCCATGTTTTCAACTGAATAAACAAAACGAAAAATAAATCGCAACTGTGTACCGCAGACTTGTCCAGACATGCTAACAAGTGGTGCAACATCAGTATCATTTCTTTGATGCGGCGTCAAAAAACCGACAACCGATGGAACGCCGAGATGTTACTATGTTCTGGTGTTATGGTGTTACGCAGTGCCGTCCACACTTGTTACGCGACGGCGTTACGATACGAATTTTTGTTATATGTCTGTACGCACCTTAAGGCACCCATTTTAAGTCCATAGACTTAAAAGAGAATTCGCGGCGAATACTGAAGTCGGTTTATGAAAAAAATATATTCATGAATGCATTATTCGAAAGAGATCTAATTTGAAGGCGATCACAATAAATTTGGATAAATAATAGATATATTTCACCGTAATTTTTTGACATATCAGTATATATTTCCAGCTTCATACCGAATCTCTCCTAACAGATGGACTTAATTATAGGTAATTTAAAGAAAGAAACAAAGTACGCCTTTTTAGACTCTCCTGTGAAGGTAAATATGAGGATTTTATTGTATAACTGCAAAAAAGGAAAGTTTGAATAATTAACTTAATACACAAATTAATGTGAGCACATCCACACTAATTTTTACAACAAATAATGAGGTAGGCGGATCATTATGCATTGTTAAATGTAAATAAGACACAAAGAGAAGAGAATGACATCATCATTTGTTCAGTTCATTAGCAAGAACCAGCATTCATATTATTATGAAATAATATTTAAAAGTGGATTTTGGTTTTACCATTTTAATATTAGGAATATTTGATACCATCAAATTGACAGCAGTATTTTGTTTTGGATCTAATTAAATTTATAAATATTCATGGTTAGGATTTTAGAAAACGTATTTCCAAACGACACGAAAAAACGGTTTTTAGAAAAAAAATCCTGTGTGTATGTCGTCGGCCACTTTTCCTTGCAAGTCTTGTTAGCACGATACAGCCTCCGGAGTGCAATAAGTGACCAATTTTATGATGGAATATTGTTAAGGACATTTCACAGATGAACCCTATTGATTTTCAGCTCACCAGAGCTAGTACAACGGGTGCTATGGTCCTTGAAGTACGACATTTTGTCGTTTTTCGAGAAATTTCAGTTTGTTAGCAGGATACAGCCTCCGGAGTTCAACAAGCCACCAATTTTATGGTTGAATATTATTCAGGGCATCTTACTGATGAACCCTATTGATTTTCAGCTCACCAGAGCCAATACAACCGGTGCTACAGTACTTTAAGTACGATATTTTTGTCATTTTTGGAGAAGTTTCAGTTTGTTAGCACGATACAGCCTCCGGAGTATACACAAGTGATGAATTTTATAATTGGATATTATTCAGAGCGTCTTAAAGATGAACCCTATTGATATTGTGCTCACAAAAGCCAGTACAACGGGTGCTGTGGTACTTGAAGTACCAAATTTTTGTCATTTTTGGAGAATTTTCAGTTTGTTAGCACGATACAGCCTCCAGAGAGTATACGATTGATCAACTTTATGAATAAGTATTGTTCAAGGTGTCTCACAGATGTACCCTATTGATTTTCAGTTGACTAGAGCGAGTACAGCGGGTCCTATAGAACTAGATATACTAAATTTTTGGTTATTTTTGGAGAAATTTCGGTTTGTTAGCACGATACATCCCCCGAAGTGTATACAAGTAACAATTTTATGATAGAATATTGTTCAGGGCCACAGATGCGGAAAAGTTAGTTTTAATCTTTAAAACCGTTTATTTTTCTTGATTTTACGTCTAATTTTAGGATAATGTGTTTTTTATGAGAATATGATGAATCGTCAGAAATATATATTAATAAAAAACACGTTTTCCATTAAATTAGATCTGAAATCCAGAGGAAATCTGCTAATATATGTATACAGTGTATTTAAAAAGTAATGTAACGATTCCAATACTTTCGAGCAAACAATATAACGACATTTTGTCGGTCCGTACGATTACTTCGGTTTGAAAGGTGTTTTGCACAGTTTATTCTTAATAGACAATTGTGATCTGTCAGGTGACCAAAGAACTCTAATTGTTAATTGGTTGGAAATACTAAAAAGAAAATTTCTTTATTTAATTTTAGTTTCAACCTACATCGTCTACTTTCACTCACTCATAACCATTTTTCAAATCTAAGGGTATCATATCAAGGTAGCAATCAGTGAGCTCCATTCTGTGTACTTTAGAAATACGGAAATAAAAATAATTAATTGTAATAAATTCTATGAACAGTATTACTTTTTTAAATGAACCTAACTGTTTCTATATAATTCCATAATATATTGAAAAAATGGTAAAAAGTCTAAAAACTCAACAATTGTTTGTTATTAGATACTATCATCGTCAGAACTACAGTTACAGTTCATGTGATGCTTACCTGAAGCTCAATAATTATTATCGGCTAGACCACCAGGTAGGCATTACATGAAAAGTAACTTCTGTCATTCTGACGATGATAGTAATATCGAAACTATTGGCAATTTTTTAGAATGTATACCATTTTTAAATATATTGTGGAATTATTTATAAATAATTAATTTCATTTTAAAAAGTCGTGGAAATAATGTAAAAATGGATATTAAGTACAGACCTCAAGAAGGAAATAATATATAGTTATTTGTATCAACCTTTTAATTCAATGACACACGCAATCTGTCTGCAACTGATGCTGTCAAATTTGGTTGACAACCTTATTCAGAAGGCTTTAAGGTGATTTTACATGAGCTTAACATAACATAACATAACAGTAGTCATATCAATAGATTTTACTTTCTATTATATAAAATGTTAAACAACAAAAAGGTTATAATTTTTTTTACTATCGTAATTTTTCAAATCTCTTTTACCTCCGTATATGAATGTAAGTTCTCGTTAAGAATATATGAAACCGCTAACGTCCAGTGCGATGGTAAAATTTTAATAATAGCTCCACATAGAGTATTCGATTTGATCGAATAAAGTTACTTAAGGAAGAGTGGGGAAATTGTGCGCAACAAAGCAAGATATGCTTCTATGACTAGACCATTGATCTTATTATACTGATACTAATAGAAACTTAAAGAGCATATATTATTCTTTTATTATGTAATGAGAAATATTTCTTTATGTTTTGTAGAACCAAGTACCACAACAAAAAAACAAAAAAGTGTACAATTCCCCACCCTATGGGGTAATTAAAATATTTTCAATTAACAGTGCAATATTCACATAGATAACCTTCAGCTTGATCAGCCAACGCATCTGTACCATAGCTCCCTATTGCGACCGAACTCACCTCAAATGCCACATATTTCATAAGGGTTATCTCTACGCTCAACATCGTCAACATTTTCAGAATCGTCTTGGTCGTCGTCATCGCAAACAACTTTGCTAACATCAGATTCACCACTTGTTTCAGACAACCTTCTCGTTTTGTTTGTTACCGATTTCTTTTCTGTTATATTGTTTTCTTTCTTCTTGTTATCTGTTAAGTTTCTTTTAACAGTCTCATTTTTCTTGGCTGCTGTTGTTCTTCTTTTCTCCTCAGCTTTTTCTAATTGTTCTTTCATAGGGGTCGATGTTAGTATTTAGGAGCACTGCTTACCACGAGACTTTCTCTTAGGATCTCCAAGATTTTTTTTTGGAATCGGAGCAAAGCTAAAACACGAGTTGTCTAATGTTGAAAGATCTTGTTGGGATGAATTAACTGCTTTATACTGATTTACTGGAGAGTCCCGTCATGTAAAAGGCCCAGCAGCAGGTGTTGAGGGTTTCTCAATATCGGGTGTAGAAGCTTCGACTATCGGGGGTCTTATTTGATTTGCTGGTGTAAAATCATCTTCGGTGAATTTATCCGGGTTTAACGGATATATTCCAGCAGTTCTAAAGCCAGAAATAGCTTTCCCCATAGAAGCTACTTTTAAAAATGCTCTATTTAAAAGTTCAGTCAAGTCGTATTCTGAAATTTTTTCATGTCCCATATTGGTAAGCTGTAGATCAATTTCCCTAGAGAGTTGTTTTTTGAAAGGACTAAAAAATGTTACGTTCAGTGGATGAATGTGGTCAGAAGTATGAAGTGGCAGAGAGACCATGTGAATAAATTTGCTTTTACAGAATAAATAAGTTCCTAGCGATATATGATGATGATGAATGATTGTCTAAAACTAGGAGAACAGGATCGTTTTCTGTAGGATTGACGTTATTTCAAAATGTTTTAACTAGTCAACGAACAGCTCCGAATTGATCCATCCATTTTTAGAGTAGGTGTAATGAGCTCCAATTTTTTTGTATGGCTGGGGACATTCGCTTTCTTGGATCTCGTATTAGCATAGGTGGACAATAGTTACCTCCAGCACTAACTGCAAATACTGCTGTTATTGTTCGTCCACGCTCCGCCGAAATAACAGCTCCAACTTTTTTCGCACCCTTGGGTCCATAAACTTTTGGAGACTTTTTTGCACCCCAGTTACCCCTGTCTCGTACGTGGTAAAAATCCTGTTTGGAGGAAACTTACGTTAGTCAATTACCACTTCCAGATTTTCGAAAAACTTTTTGGTTGAGTCATAGTTAAAGGAAGCAATTATATTTATGCTGGTGCCTTCTGGCTGCCGAAGTTTTATTTCAGGATTTCGTTTCAGGAACCCACATAACCAGTATTTACCAGCCATTTGCTTTTCGGAAGAGTAAACATGTTCTATACAATGTTCTTTTGCATATTTAAATGCTAACCGACGAAGTTCTGTGAGCTTGTTCCTGAAGACTCCCAAAAGGGAATATGTATTACATCAACAAATTAACTTATTATGCCAGGAAAAAAAGGAATGGCCTAAAAAATTGTGTTCTACACGATACAGTTTTAGTATTTGTGGAATTGTATAAACCATTGGTGGCTGCTTTGGATGCAATAGAGCAATGGGCCCAGCGCAATATTTCCACTGAGGCATCTGGGTTACTGGCTAGCATTAAAGTCCCAAATTCGTCATCGCACAATGTGTTGAGAAAGAATGTATGCCTACACATTGACTATAAGCAAGATTCTAGCCAAAAATTATTAATAAGCATCAGGTAGGCATCAAATTAAATTTAACTTCTGTCATTCTGACGATGATATTCAATATCGAAATAATTGTCAATTTCTTAGAATTTTCAACATTTTTTTCAGTATATTGTGGAATTATGTAAAAACAGTTAGTTTCATTTAGAACAATACTTAATATTAGTAGATTCTACGAAGTAAGGGTCGAGACAGTGAATTTCATTAATCGATTTAAACCTTTGTAAAGCATTAAAGTTTGATAATGACGTAACAGATCAAGTTAAAGAAGTAAGAGGTCTGGCAGTTGACCATTTTCAAAATATTTTTAAAGATGGTCAAAATCTACTTTCTGAATACGATATTTAAATCAGAATACCTAGTATATAGCCAAGACAAACACAAATATTGGTTATAAAAACCGATTCCGTTGCTAAGTATTTTAAAATAGCAAGTTTTATTCCGTTTTAAGAGGTGTTTAAAACATCGAGAAACCATTCAACGGTTTGAATGTCCCCTTATATATGATAATCAAGATTTGGATAGTCAATTTAAATGTTTTTAGGACCAGCTTCTACAAGAATGAGTTCCTTGAAGAGTTTTTCAACAAAACGATGTTAAAATTTGAGCTTGAGCTGAGGTATAAAAATGGAAAAACAAGAAACTGAAGGAAGATTCGGATAAAGTGTATTCCGAATGTGATGCCTATTACAACCGCCACATCTGAAAGGTCATTAAATGGTTCGGCAGTTCATTATGCGAACCCCGATCTTGATATTATCGTGGAAGAAATTCTGGACGAAATGGCAAAAACAAAACGAAAAATTTTACTTTCATATTAATGATTCCTTACCACTTATTGTTTTTATAATGATATTATGTGTTACTTATTTTGATAGATTTTTGCTGATTAAAATGAAAGTGCCTAGTTTATTAAAAATATTTAGTTAGCCCTCACCCTGAACAAAATTTCTGACTGCGCCACTGACTACAAGTAAAAATATAACAAACAATAATATTCTTTCAAGTTTTTTTCGTAATCTACTGTTAAAATCTCTTGGGAAACAAATATGAATGTTTAATTCAAGGAAACAAGTCTTCTGCCGTTACAAATAGTGCTTAACATTTATATTGTTTTGAACTCTCAATTATAATTTACAAAAGTTTGCACAAAGTTTTCACCATATGGGAACTTGTCTTTTTTCGTAAACGCAGCTAATCAAAATATCTAAAACAGCCAGAATACTAATTTGAATTAGGTACTCTTGGATCTTGCTCTTATAATAAGAGTGTCACTAATAAATCAAAATTGAAAATAATTGTGAAACTTATGTTTGATATGTAACGCAAAATACTTAAACTTATGTTTGTTTCAAATGTAGGTATATGTTATGTGATTTTGTAGGATATATTATGAAATGATTACATGTGAATAATGGTAAAACTGTACGACGATCAAGGTTATTACAAGTGATGCGTAACTATTATTTTTATAGATATTTAAAAATAGTTTCACAACAACCATGAAGTTCGACCTAATGAATACAATGGGTTGAACCTCTTTTTGGTAGTTTAAACAATCTAATATAGAAAAATTAAACAAGAATCCACCCTTCTTCGACTCGAAGCTAATCGACGGCGAGCACTGATCGTCCTCTGGGACAATCTAACATCTTAACGGACACTTGAGGTTTGTATGCCTAATGGAGTTGCCTCGTTAGGCCTGTATGACAGGATATTTTTTGTGAAAATTTAGCTGTTTGTTTACTGAAAAAATAGTCACGTTCTGTTTGCAACTAGTAAACTATTTTGGCCAAAATTTCCTTTGTAAGCTAGTAAGCTTGCGTATTTACTAAAAAGTAGGAGTAATATCGGCACCATCAGGTGTTGAGCAACAATTTGTTGTGAAAACAAGATTGTCATAACCTAACTTTTTGTAACGAGGGCAGTATATTGATATGTTCTAGTTCTAGTGTAACTATCGAACATAACAGAAAACGGTTAACGTCATATGTCATCAGTGACATGGCGGTAATCGATGCATGTTGTGTTAGATTATGATCTCTTTTCATGTAGTATTAAACTTATTACGTTCAATAAATGATTACCGATTTGTCTAAGTGTTTGGTGTTCCAACCATACACAGCAAATTTGGGCGACGAGCTCTGGAAACGAGCCATACATTATTAAAAGTTAGTCAAAGTCAAAACTTTATGTTTCTAAAGTCAAAGTCTTTCACAGCGATAGTGAAAATCGTGAAATAGTAGTTGTAAAGTGTTTATAATAAAGTCCTTAAGTCAAGTCATACAGTATGTCGTTAATTGGAAACATAGAGCCGTTCAACCCAAAAGAAAGCGATATTACCACTTATATTGAGAGGTTAGAACAACTTTTTAAATGTAATGATGTCACAACAGAAGAAAAGAAAGTTCCCTGTTCTAAACCTTGATAGGGGGAGAGACCTATAGCATCTTGAAAGACCTTTTAGCACCCACGCTACTAAGTTCAAAAAATTATGAGGAGTTAGTAAGTGAATTAAAGTCACACTATAGTCCTAAGCGCTTGATTATTGCAGAGAGATTCAAATTCCATACAGTATTCCAAGAAGCAAATGAAGATATACAGTCATTTGTAGTGCGTCTGAAGAATTTAGCCAAATCATGTGAATTTCAGAATTTTCAAAATGAGGCCCTAAGGGATCGATTTGTGTGTGGGATAAGATCTGAGGCTATAAAGAGAAAACTGTTGACCGAAGCTGCATTAACATTAGATGGTGCTCATAAAATTGCAGTTGCGATGGAGTTAACGGAGGGTCAGTTAAAAGTAATGGGCCCAGATATTGGTCAAGTCAATAAGGTATACCAAAAAAAGTCTTATTCAAAAGCAACATTTAGTAAGTCAAACTCAAGTCATGACAAGTCCAATAATCAGTCAGTTGCGTCTACGTCACAGTCCAGTAATAGAAAACCCAAGTGTAAGAGATGTAACCGAATTCACTTTGATTATAATAAGTGTCCAGCGGTGGCTTGGACATGTTTTTCATGTAACCAAGTAGGACATACTGCCACGTCTGCAATGTGCAAGAACAGAATCCACGAGCTAGAAGAGGAGCAAGATGATGTTGTAGAGACAGAAGAGTCTGAAGATGGATTCGAGTTAGGTTTGTTATCTGAGGACATGGGTAAGTTTACTATTAAGTCTTTAACATCTGTTAGTAGTGATACATTAAGAGTCACTATGTTGATTGATAATAAAAATGTAGAGACGGAAGTGGATTCAGGGGCTGTTCGTTCAGTAATGCATCAACAGGATTTTGTTAAATTGTTCCAGAATTTAGTTCTTGGACCTGTTGATTTTAAATTAAGAGTTTTAACCGGCCAAAAAGCTGAGATTTTGGGTCAAGTTTTTGTACATGTTACTTATTTAAATAAAATGTTTTGTTTACCATTAGTAGTACTTAAGTCAGAGGTACCTTTTGTACCCCTATTGGGTAGAAATTGGTTGAATGTACTTAACCTAAATTGGAAAAATAATGTCTTAGATAATAGTGTTATTATAAGTACGTTCAGAGGAAACAAGTCAGTTGATAGTCAAATATCTCAAATCATGTCAGAGAAACTATCTTGACCCTTAAACAGATTTTTTTCAGTGTTTGGTTTGCCAGCTAAACTGGTATCAGATAATGGACCTCTATTCAATAGTTTTGAGTTTACTGCTTTCTGTCAGGCTAATGGAATAAAATTTATAAGAAATCCACCCCAACATCTTGAAAGTAATGGTCTTGGCTAGAAAAATGTTCAGACAATAAAAAAGGGTTTGGTACGTTCTTTGTTTAAAGAGAAGGGAAAGGAGGTAAGCACAATTTCAATTCTAAATAGACTGGAAAACTTTTTATTTGTACATCGTAATACACCCTCAACTGGCTTGTCACCTGCTGAATCTGTATTTAAGTTCCGTCCTCGTACTAGGTATGATTTGTTGAAGCCTTGGGCAAATAAACTGAAGCCTGTGAACTCTGATATTACTGATTTGAAATTGTATTGTGAAAATCAACATGTTTATGTAAAAAATAAGTACACTCACTTGTGGCAAAAAGGTAAAATTGTAAGATGCATGAGTTACTGTACTTATCTAGTTAAGATTGGAGAGGTTATTAGACTTTCTCATTCAAATGATATTCGACAGTGTAAAGCGGGATCTTCTGAAAATATATCGCATCAAATAAATCCAAACAATAATCAGTATTGTTCACGTAATGATATAAACACCAGTCAACCGGCTGTTGTTGAGGTACCAGTGTATGTGAGTCCTACAGTTAGCAAAGCGCCTAAGTCAAATAACCGAAATACAATATTGATTTCTGATACTCCATGTGACCTTGGTACTGCTTCAACTTCCGGATATACATCAAGGTCTGGACGAGTGATTAAGGTTCCTCAAAAATTAGATTTATAAGCTTAAAAGGGGAAGAAAATGATATGTTCTAGTTCTAGTGTAACTATCGAACATAACAGAAAACGGCTAATGTCATATGTCATCAGTGACATGGCGGTAATCGATGCATGTTGTGCTATATTATGATCTCTTTTCTTGTAGTATTAAACTTATTACATTTAATAAATGATTACCGATTTGTCTAAGTGTTTGGTATTCCAACAATAAACAACATATATTACTTTAACAAAATGAATAGTACAAATTTAATTATAACAAGCTGCAGCATTGGTAAATATTGCAATGATTCCTTTACTAATAAGAAAAAAAATCTAGAGAAAGAGAACGAAAAGTGTGGAGTAAGAAGTCGTTAGAACATCAAAGAGATAGAGGAGTATTATAGTATATTAAGTATCAAGTGTCAAAAACGTTACTTTAGTCACGAGTTTTATAGGGCACGAAGGGAGCGGAGCGGAACGGGTGCCTTATGAAACAAGTGACTAAAGTTGTTTTTAACATGAGATGCTTACTATACTTTTTCTACGCCTGCACCAATAAAAAGATAGATCTTAATTATATATTAATATCCATAACATATATATCCTTCATTTAAGGCCTCAGTTGCCAAGGCTATTCGGCTTATATTTTCATTTGCAGACGATGGCTGACAGCTGACTGACAAATGAAATGGCACAGAACAACAAAATTATCCCGTAATATGAAATTTAAAATTCAAAAGATACACGAGATGTGACTTTTCACATTTTAAACACTAGTGTTTAAAGAGTCGTTTTGCGCATGTGAAACCCGTGTTTAGAATGTGGTTTTAGTAACGGAAGTAGGAAAAGTTTGTTCGGATACTGATAAAGGGGGTTGTAGCTGCAAATTAATATCTGGACACCGGTATCTTGGAAGATAATCTCTACCATTTTCCTGATGATTCGCCAATCCAACTGGTTACTCGCTATCTTAGGCATAGCCAGTTTCTTCACGTTGGATTCCAACACATGGTCTCGGAGGTTTCGAAGTGCTTCCCACACATCGCGGTAGGTAGATCGATCTTGGAATTCATTTTTAGTTACCACGTAGAAGACGTACCGCGAATTATGTTTCAGTTTCAGTGTCTTGCCAGGGGCTGGAATCTGGTCTTCAAGTTTTTCTAATTGCCCGAACTTCTTTCGAAAGACGGTTGCCAACCCTCGTGCGTTCTTGATACGGGCGGGGATGTTGTATGCCAGTGAATAATCTTCCGGGAGATCTTGTTGTTCCGAAGTGACTCCATATCTAGCTTTCCCGGTACCTCCATACGTGCCCATAAATTCCTCGAAGGTAGGGTCAGACACATCTCGAATAAGGTTTACTCCTTCCCCCAGGTCATGGTCTCCTTCGAATGGCGCTAGCCGGTTTTGGTGAACTACTTTTGGTTTTCCGTTGGGGATCTTGCTTATGCGATATATAGCATCATTGATCCTTTTCTTGATTAACTATGGACCTTATCTGGATTTTTGTAATTTTGGAGAAAATCCTTTTCTCCTCGCCGGGTTGTGTAACCATACTTTGTCCCCTTCTTTAAAACCGCCTTCTGTGGCCTGCGTGTCGTACCGACTTTTCATTCTGTCGCTGGCAACTTGAAGATTTGTTCGAACTAATTCATGAATATCGCCCAGCCTTCTTCTCAATTGGATTGCGTAGTCTTCGCCTGCTAGATCTTCTCCAGGCCTATAGCTAAATTCTAGGTCACAAGGGAGCCTCATTTCACGTCCAAACAGGATTTTCGCCGGTGTTTCACCCGTGGACTCATTGACGGCAGATCGATAAGCCAATGCGAATAGGGAAATATACTGGTCCCAATCTCTCTGATGGCTGGATACTACTTTGGACAGGTATTTTCCAATAGTCCTGTTCATTCTCTCGACCATTCCATCTGACTGTGGATGTAATGCTGTTGTCCTGGTCTTCTTCATTCCCAGCTTGTCGCAAATCTACTGGAATAAATGGCTTTCAAAATTTCTTCCCTGGTCACTGTGGACTTCCAAGGGCACTCCATATCGGCTGATGAATTCTTTCACCAATACATCCGCGACAATTGTGGCCTCTTGGTTCCAGATAGCGTAAATTTCCACCCACTTTGTGAAATAATCCATTATAACCAGTATGTATTCGCTACCATTTTCTGTCGTCGGAAATGGTCCAGCGATATCTAAAGCAATCCTTTCGAAGGGGTTTCCAACATTATATTGTTTCATAGGCGCCTTTCTCTTAGGATGTGGTCCATTACTCGTAGCACAAGTCGTACATTTCTTACACCAGTCCTTCACAACGTCGAAGCTGTTCATCCAATAAAACCTTCCACGGACTCGCTGAAGGGTTTTCATCACTCCCAGATGACCTCCTGATGGACTGTCGTGTAACTTCTTTAGTACCTCAGCTACTCTTGTTCTCGGGATAACTAGCTGTCTCCTCATCTCAGAACCATCATCGTTTTCAAGGACTAATTCGAACAGCCCTTCTTCCAGGACAAGGGAGTCCCACTGAGCCCGATACGCCTTGAGTTTTGATGAAAATTTTGACACTTCTTCCAGGTAGGTCGCCGATTTTCTTTCTTCCATTGCCTGATCATCTTCAGGTGAGGATCATTCTCCTGATCTTCTCTGATCCTGGTGGGTGACCATTCCTCGTTGACTACAATATTTCTTGAAATTGCAGCTTCCCTAGATTCCACCTTGTTGCAGTGGGAGCAGTCTGTTGGGCACAGCCGTCTGGACAGGGAGTCGGCATTTCGGTGACTCACACCAGCTCGATGTTCGATGTTGAAATCATATTCTTGAAGTCGTTCAATCCATCTAGCGATCTGGCCCTCGGGATTCTTGAACTGCATCAACCACTTGAGTGCTGCATGATCAGTCCGGATTAAAAACTTCCTACCATAGAGATACTGGTAAAAGTGTTCTACGGACGTCACTACTGCCAAAAGTTCTCTTCTTGTGACGCAGTAGTTTCGTTCTGGTTTGGAGAGGACTTTACTGAAATATCCCAGCACCCTTTCTTGCCCTCCTTGGATCTGTGAGAGCACTCCACCAATTCCTACGTTGCTTGCGTCAGTGTCAAGAATAAAGTCTTCCTCTGGTAATGGATATCCTAATATCGGCGCCGAGGTTAAATGCCTCTTCAAGGTTTCAAAAGCCGTTTAACAGTTTTCGTCCCATTGGAAAGCTCTTGCTTCTTCTGTAAGTCGCGTTAGAGGCTTGGCAATGTCTCCAAACTTCCTGATAAATCTTCTATAATACGTGCAAAGTCCAAGAAAACTCCTAATTTGATGTTTGTCGGTTGGTTGCGGCCATTGCTGAATGGAAGCAATTTTCTCTGGATCCACCGCCACTCCTTCATTGCTCACTATATGACCTAGATAGTTGACTCGGTTTTGGAACAGCTGACATTTCTTTGGGTTTAGCATGAGCTGGGCAGCTTGGAGTCGTTTGAATACGTCTTCCAAATTCTTCAGATGTTCGTCAAATGTTTTCCCCAGTACTACGCTGTCGTCCAAATAGACCAGGCATGTCTTCCAAGACAACCCTCTCAAGACATTTTCCATGAGTCTTTCAAATGTCGCAGGCGCATTACAGAGCCCGAATGGCATGACGTTAAATTACCATAATCCAGATCCGGTGGTAAAAGCAGTCTTCTCTTTATCTTCTGGGTCCATTTCCACTTGCCAATAACCAGACTTCAGGTCCAAGGTGGAAAACAGTTTGCTGTCGGCCAAAGTGTCTTGCGTATCGTCAATTCGAGGTAGAGGATAGCTGTCTTTCTTCGTCACGTTGTTAAGCTGGCGATAATCCACGCAGAATCTCGTAGTTCCATCCTTTTCCTTGACGAGCACTACTGGAGACAGCCATAGACTAGTAGATGGTTTTATTACTTTTTCTTCTGCCATCTCTTGAATTATTCTTTCAGCTTCCTCTCTCTTCGCTCGTTGAAGTCTTCGAGGTGATTGTCTAATTGGCTTAGCATTACCAGTATCGATTTTGTGTTTGACGGCTGATGTTCTGCCAGTCTTTTCTCCTTTTGGTACGAATAAGTCTCGATACTGCAAGAGAAATTCTCTCATTCTCTTTTTTTCAGCTCGATCCAAAGATTGACCAGCTACTGATAACATTTGTTCGAATCTGGCTTTAGAATTGTCAGTGGTCGTTGTTTGACGAACTATAGACGTCACTGGTACGCAGGATCCAATCTTGGTTTCCTTCTTGATTGTAATTGGGTAATCGTTCACGTTTATCACACGTACTGGGATTTCTTTCGCCGACGTGACCAATCCTTTTCCAATTAGTACTCCTTTGCCAACTCCTTTGTCGTGGTTCCTTGGCTCCATCATAACCGGTGTACCTTCCTCCATGATTCCCTGTAGCCGTGCTACTATCATGGTTTCGCATCGTGCAGGTAGAACGGTATCTTCCTATACCGCTGCCAACACCGCGCTGCCTTCATATGGATGCAGGAACACCTCCTCGGAACCCACTCTAATGGTTCTGTTTCTAAAGTCTAATTGGAAACCATGTACATTCATTACGTCCATTCCCAGAATCACGTCAATGTCAGCTACGATTACCGTATGCGTGAACTTTTCTGCACCAATTCCCAATTGGATTTGTGTCTCACCGTAAACGTTGGCACTCTCATCTGTGGCGGTCCGCAGTCGCAGTCTCGTTGGTAAAAGCTTCTTCTTGGAGTTTATTATTTCTGGTCGTATAATGGTCCTAGTTGCTCCAGTGTCAACCAGCAGAGCATATTTCTTGCCATTTACTTCGTCATCCACATATACACTGTCGTTGCGACATCTGAGAGAAGCTATCAGTATCAGAGGGTCTATGGAACGATCATGGGTCGGTGCTGCCCCCTCGTAGCCGACCCGTTCTAGTTTTGCTGTGACTGGGGTTCTTGGTTTGCAGGAGTCTTGGGGCGCTTACATGAACTACGTACATGCCCTAGCTCGCCACAATTCCAGCATCTGATCTTTCTCGGCTTCTTGTCCATCATATTTTTCATTAAACTGACAAACTGGTCAAATCTGTCTTCATCACCTTCTTCTTGGATGGTCCTGATTTTGTTATATCCTGAAGCCTCCGTTTCTGCTTCATATTCAAGGGCAGCTGTCAATGCGTCGACTAATGTTTTCGGATGGGCTAAACGGAGCGTCGTCTGCATATCGGGGTCACGTAAGCCATCAATAAAGGCCTGGATGCCCAGACATTTCCATCATGTTCTCTGGTGCTGACGGATAAGCAAATCGAACTAGTAGGGCCATATCCACTTCATATTCTTGAAGGGATTCATCCCGTTTCTGCCTTCGGTTCTTCAGCTGAGATTGGTACAAATGTTCTAGATGCTCATGACCATATCGCATGTCCAACCTCTTCTTCAGCAGCTCGAAGTCATCCGTTTCTTCCAAAGGTATCGTCTGGAGTACATCTAAGGCATCTCTGCGAAGCGCGATGGTTAAGTTCACTGCCTTCTCTCTATCGGACCAATTATTCACTCTAGTGGCTGCTTCAAATTGTTTCACATAATTGGTCCACGACATTTTTCCATCGAACGTTGGGGCCTTGACTCGGGTAAAACTACCAATGTCTTCTAAGCTAGGTAGTGTTTCTGGCTTGCAAGGTTTCGTTTGCTCGGTCTTCTTTTCTTCCTCTGGCGTGCCTCGCGTTCTTGAGTCGGCAATCTTTTCCTCTAACTCCTTGATTTTCTCGTCTATAGTTGTAATCTTATTCTCAATTTCAGATTTTAGAGACGTAATTTAATTTTCAACGTCAGCGGCAATGTCGTTTTTCATCAGTAAGATATCGGCAGATATATCGTTCTTCAAAGTAGAAATCTTCTCGTCCATGCTCTCTTCCATGGCAGAAAACTTCTCGTCCATGTTAGCAGAAATATTAGCAGAAATGTCGTCCTTCATAGCAGAAATCTTCTCTTCCATGGCAGAAATATTCTCGTTCATGTTAGCCGAAATATCATTCTTCATAGTAGAAATATCGTTCTTCATATCAGAAATCTTCTCGTCCATGTTCTCTTCCATGGCAGAAATCTTCTCGTCCATGTTAGCAGAAATATTAGCAGAAATTGACGAGATTAAGGTGGAAGCCTCGTCATTAAATAAAACTGTTTCTGGATCAAAGCCGTCATTTTCCAGTGCCACTTTAAGTCTTTCTACTAATTCACTTTTCTTACCGGACGTTTCCAACTCACGATCTTCCAATTCTGCTCTTAATTCCGCCACTTTCAGATCCCTTAATCTCTTGGACATTTTTACGTAGCAATTTATTTATATTACCCCACACCTGACACCAATGTAATGTTTTTCTTATTTATTAAAAGTTTTTATTACGGGTGGGATAAATTTCAAACACTCAGTATGGCTACTTATTAATTTATTTAAACACTAACTCACTAACACTTAATTTATATATACTTAACTAATCACTTAAATTTAATTTATATGCACACAAACTTGATTATTAATTAGCACTTTACTGTTCGGTGTATTTTTGTTTATTTATTTTTCGAGATCACTTTATCAACTAACTCCTCCGCTGATCGGTCCTTATTTATATTAATGCCTTTCTTACTAGAGAATTCTGGGCTGCGGCTTACACAAAACAAAAACAATTGGTTCTGGCCGTTTCTAGATAACTCTGGTCACAAAAACAATGTTTACATAAGATAGTCGTAAACAGTTATAAAAAACAGTGCGTATTTTTAACTTTTATATCTGGCTTAGACAGAGTCGGTTTTAGGGACTATACCAGTGTGCTGTTTCGTAACAGGAGGTAGATGAAATAACGGAAAAGAAATCGACTTGTTTTGCAGGAAGAGAATCTATATTAGTGTAGAATTTATTTATATTTGTGAGTTTTAATAGTTTTTTGCACCAAGTTCCTCCATAGTGTTCACAATGGAATGAAATTTTATTAACGCATTTTATGGTTAGATGCTCATCCTCCATTTTGCGCCTTTCCAGCACTTCTCTCAAATACTTTAAGTACTTAATTTGATATTTAGTTTAGTCATCCTTTATTTGAATTCGAGAGAATTGAGTACCTTGTAATTTTTTCTTATCGCGCAGTATGCAGAATGGAGTATTATTATCCTGAAATTGAATTCTTAGCGGTCTAGATTTGTTCCTATTTTCGACTGTTTTGCCTATACGGAAAACTGTAATCACATTCGAGTTACGAGGCTTCAATATATCAACATTATCAGTAACTTTATCCATATCATCTATATTATGTATTTTTGATTCAGGCAAGTTATATACGATCAAGTTATAGGATTTTTGAAAGCAAAGATTTGCCTCCTGCAAGCATTCCTCAAATTGTATCTGATTCGACAGAATTGAGTTTTCTAAGGCAGTTAAACGATGCATTAGTTAGCTTATTCAATTTATCATCAAATGAGCAGCAGCTGCTACAAACAATTCTAACCGACTTAGATTTAGCCTTTTTTATTCTTATTGCCTCCTCCTGAGCGATATCTAAACAGCGAAAATGAATTAAAGCCTGACACGACATGTATGGGGTACAATTTTTGTTATTATCAATTGCCGATTTGCAATTCGGACATTTATTCATGATGAATACTTCCTTATATACCTTCACAATGCGCTATTCGCAGGTATACTAAATAAAATAAACAAACCGTTGGTGTAGGTCGACAGGTCGTCTAATCACAATCAGCTGATTTGTGATAGTGGTAGGAGGTCTGATAACGAAATAATCGTAACCTCCTTCTTCTGATAATTTTTCATTTCTTGAGAAGAAACCACTTTAAAGGCTGAATTTGACTCACCCGTGGTACTGAGCCCATATTAATTGCAAAATCTGTCAACTCACAATAATTTTCACTTTAGAAAACCACTACTATTTTATACAATTTAACAGAGCGACATAAGCACGTCTGACCATCAGTACTGAAATAGTTATTTATGTAACAAGTGTGTAAAGTAGCCTTTTTTCGACGAATGTGAATATTGTTGCATGAGCCGCAGGCAAATGCGACAATCACATCAGTCGAAAAAAGGCATTTACACACGAATTGCATACACTATTTTTTCTACTACCGAAAATTTTATCAAAATACAGAAGTTTAATAGTAATTTTCTTTGTGCACTAAAGTAGGTTTAATTTTTCTTTAGAAGAAACTATAACGCTTTTATTGATTCCTAATAAAATATATTATATATTGATTAATATTTTGAACATTCTAATCAAAATTACAACAAATTAACAAAACAACAGACGAATTCAATTATTAACAATGCTAATATTAAAGGTGAAATTTGTGCACTCGGACATTATCGTATGTTATTTTATTTTTCCTACACCATTCTTTAAACAAATTGTATTTTGTTTCGTAAATATTCACATATTTTTTGGGCAATAAATCATTAGAAGCATTCTGTGCTACGTGTAGTATGTTCGATGGTACATTTTCAAAATAATCTCCTGAGAGATCGTCAGAGGAATCCATCTTTATAATTATATGTACCTACATATTCCGTTTCTAAAAAAAGAATCTAAAAAAACATCATAGTTTCCCAAAAATGTTTAATACTTAAATATAAATACTTTTGCTTACCCCAGGTATAGTCGAAAGATCTCAATTTCAAATTTAAATGTCAGATTCAATGCACAAAGAAATGTCACTCACAGCCAACTTATAGGTACCTACCTATGCACCCTATTCTATTATTTTACAGTACCCAATAATTATTACGTATGTACTTTACTGAATTCTATACGTTTCAATTTCTGATTTAAAGAAAACAGATTTAATATCCGTTTATTATACCTATATTTTTATAAGACTAGATAAAACTACATACAAATTGGAACTTTTTCACTATTGCGTAAAGTCTTACGCACTCGAAAGTGTGTCTAAAGTACGTACTTTACGCACGGTAGTAGAAAAACAAACACTGAATTATATATCCAGTAGTTAGCAAGCACCTCTGCTCTCAAACTTCATTATTCATAGCTATTCCGAAATCCAGCCTTCAAATAAATGTTCACTTCACATCCTAATTGAACAGTACCCCAAGAAGTTACTTCTGATTTTTCAAATTTTATGATTAATAGTTTTATTTTCTAGTACCATAGGTTGGGCAGCCTCAAAATTACCTTAATATGTGGTGCTAGAAGTCAAAATTAAAAGTTTGAAATAGAAATCTAAACTACATCTATGGTCTATTTTCTTGAAAAAGCGGTTGATTTAGTAAATACACCCATGCTACTACGCTTCGTTTTAAATTATTGTATAAAAAACTATTAGTTTTTTGCAAAACAAACAGAAAATTAAGAAATAATTCAATCAACAGTTTCAATGTTTTGACTTATTCAGTGTTAGTAGCTTAGTATTTTTTGGTAAATTAAATGTAGCCAACGTAAATGGTCATGCGATGGCGACTTGATAGCCACAGTCATTTTAGTAAAATTTTTCCATAAGGGCTGGCAATCCATTTTGTTTTCCTATATCCGTGGTAATCAATCAGTATTTACAACAAGTTCTAAGAAAAATTTTATACAAAAAATTTTGTTCAAAATTTTACATAAGCTGGTGAGAAATTGTGTTTACACCGACACTCAATAATTTATCAAAACTTTTAACTAAAATTTTGTTAAACATACAGGCAGAGAAACCGACAGACCAGTGGATTGCGTGTGTTCTATCCGGCGCAAATTTTTGCGTTTCCTTGTGCGGCGTATAAATATTTTGACGAGCGTGAGTAACACACAACGTAAATGTTCATTGATGTGGACCCGACTTAACAGTTACGTGACCTTCAAATTACAATACAATAGTCACAAGTTGACACAAACTTTTTTTATTGCAAATGTACCAGAAAAAACTGCATATAATAATCGTCATGGAATTTGCTAAGGATGCATCATAAATTATACATACATATACATAAAGTATTTGAAAACTCCACATATGAGCATCGTAAAAATATTTTGTAAAAATACTAATGATTTGAGTCATCAATTATTAATACACCTTATATATTCACAATATTATCTAACTCAACCTACTGTAATAAAAAAAATATTTAAAAAAACCGAGACGCAGTTAATACATGAAAAACATCTTATTGTTATTTAAACAATACATTATTATTACAAACTTAATATATCGGCAAAATATCAGATTAAGTAGACAAAATAATTTGTCATGTAAACAATAACATGCCTTGGTCACGTAGCGAGGGCCGAATCACTTGAAATAAAAGTTGAACTGCACATGGCTATTTCACACCTGGAAACGATTGCCCATTGACGTAAAAATTCGATCGAGTGATCACACTTTTATCAATGAATTGTATTTTGTTCCACTGGGAACTTATTAAACACTAAAAATGCGTAGTTCTCCACTTTTATTTTAATTTTACTTGTATCTAACATTGATGCACGACAGCACACTAGCACTGTTTCAATACACACTTGACCAAAAAATCTGTGGAATAACAGAAGGGAAACATGTCAACGAAGTATACAAAAAAATAGCTTCCGAAAAGCAGCCGAGGAAGCAATTGGACTGAAAACTCGAAGAAAAAGCAACAAACTATGGTGGAGTAATGAAATAGGAACAATAATCCCCCAAAAGAAACAAAACGATACCAGAAATGGTTAAGTAATAAAACTCAAGGAAATCGAAATAACTACCTGGAATTAAAGAGGGAACAAGACGAGAGATTTCAGCAGCCAAAAGACAAATAAGGGACAGAAAGTGCATCGAAATGAACACATACCTAGTAGGAGCAAGATGCTCAGAAACGAGAAGTTTGTTAAAAAAATCAGGTCCGAGGAGAGAAACAGCCAAATATCCCACTAACACCAACAATAAAAATGGGTAGACCACTACGAGCAACTTCTGACAGAAAAAAGAGACAAAAACAAAACCATGTCACCAACAGAAGTAATAATTGAAGGCGGAACCAATACACTAGGAAAAGCGGTACGCGGTCCAAAAAATGGAAGGGCTCCTGGTCAAGAAGGAATTCCAGCTGAACTGATCAAGTGTGGTACAAAAAAACTTTCTGAAGAATTGACCTTGCGCTTTAATAAATTGATAAATGGGACAACCAGGCTATTCTGGCAATGCAGAAGAGTTATGAACAAAACCTGGGGAATAAGACCTGAGATAGTACACTGGCTTTACAAAACAGTGATTGGGCCACCGATTACCTATGGAACGATACTCTGGTGGAGAACAACGGAAGTGTCCTCAGTAAAGAATAAATTAACTACAATCCAAAGACAAGCTCTCCTCGGTATTACCGGGGCAATGAACAGCACGGTGACGTCATTAAACAAGGCTCTAAAGGAGACTTCAAAGGTCCGGAACCGTTCTGTGGAATCACAAAGGATTACATAAGAGGGGAAATCCGGAACTGGCTAGAGACGGAACACCAAATCAGATGAAGTTTGACAGAAGGTCACCTTCACACAAAAAGCTTACTGGGAAATGTAAACAAACAAACAGTTACCGATTTGGTTACTGGACACTCTACCATAAGGAAACATTTATACAAAATGGGAAAACTCAGTGAACCTTTCTGTAGGAAATACGAAATAAGGAATGAAACACCTAATTATATACTCTGCTTATGTAAGAACTTACAAGGACTCAGGCAGAAGCATTATGGAAAGGAAACAATACAATCATCAGAACTACACAAAATCCCCCCAAATAAGCTAGTGGCCTATATCGGAGACACGAAACTTTTGGAGTGGAAGTAGATAATATTGGGAATGGTGCAATGACTAGGTCAACTGTCCGGGCTGTTGAGCATAACCCAAACGAATGAATGAATGACCCCTTATAAATTTTATGGTTGTTGAGATCTCCTAACCCATATTCCCATATTCAGTGGTTTTTGTGGAACCATTAATTGAATACTTTATTCTTATAGGCCGTAGACATATTCGTAAATACCCTATGCTTTAGCCACCTGAAGTTGCTTCGTAAAAATCAGACCTGTCGGACAAAAGCGTCAGGTATTTACAAGACCCCGAAGTGCTTTGTAACTAACCGACGTGCCAGTTATCTCGTTAATTCAATAATGGAAGTAAAATAAAAGAGGAAAAAAATAATAAGAAGGCAGATGAAAATGTTTATTAATACTGTAGCATAAACTAAAACTATCATACTTCATGACCCAGCATGTTATGGTATGCATTAATAAAATAGTATACATCAGTATTGTAGGCAAATACTGCTTTATACTATTTATTGGATTTATTAATTCTCAAGGCTTTGTTTTATGCTACACATGTTTCAAGGCAATGTTGCTTTTTTTTTCAATCCTGTTGGTGCTTTACCTACTGAAGTCTTGATAGTACCACAACGTCGTGCCACTGACATTTTGCTCGCCGTCGACATTTGTTTTCTGAACCGTTTTTCGTAGGAATCACTTTCCATTTAAAAGCGGTGCATACACCACTCAAAAGTGTAGTTTTTGAACCTACATATTTTTTGAGATTTCCTAAATAGGTATCTAATGCTGGCATAAAGTTCTGTGAATCGTCTTCTAAATATTTAATTATTGTGTTGCAATGTTCTAGATACTTCCTTTTTATTGAAATTGACTGTCTCGACCCTTACTTCGTGGAATATGCTCATATTAGTGTTTTTAAATGAAACTCAAGGTCTCTAGTTAATTCCACAATAAAATACAAGTTATTGAAAATTCTAAAAAATTGACAATTGTTTCGATAAATCATTATCATCGAACCGAATACTGCAATCTACATCGCCACCAGCATTGGAAATGGTCAATGGAAAATCGTAATGATATAATATGATTATTTATAAGGAAAAACGGTGATTTAAACCGATAAGAGATGCATAAACAATATATTCGTATTCGTCGCCAGTCATCGCGCCGTTCTTATATCTTAATTTGTTTTTACTATTTATTCTTAATCACTGGGATGATTCGAATCACTGTCACCGTTTCACCGGTTACCGGAAAATCGCCGTATTCCCCAACGCTAGTTTATTTGGGCCCCCTCCCCCCATCATCAAACAGCTGTACCCTCCGGGGAATGTGGTGCAAAGAAAATCATTCATGGTGCATTGCGACCATATATGGTTTTGTAGAAAATATCATTTGGAAACTGTACACCCCGAGTCTAAAGACAAGAATAAATAATTTTTTGTACGTAAAAAATAACAACTATTGGAAAGTCAAAAAATGTTGATGCTTGTAAACCAAACTATCTTACAGGCGGGATATTTAAATTTGGTAGTATGGATTATGGGTAGGTAAATTTTACAGTTTGTCTTAAAATTGTTTATTATATAATTATTTCATTCCAAAAAATTATATTTCATTTTTGTAATGAAATAATAATAATAAACAATTTTGAGACACATAATTTAGGTAATAAATAATAAAACGGCACACATTTAAAATTTTTATTAACCTGCACATAATATAAAAACAAATTAATAAAATATTTGTTTACTATACATAGGTCTGTTATTTATACATGTTATTACATTGGTAACTTTAAAATTCTTATTCTAATAGTAGACGATAATATTAAAGTACAAAAACATCTGATTAAATTATCAGTTACAATAATCAAAAATTTAAATGTTCAATAATATCTCCTATTATTAAAACAATTATTCTAATATCACTTAACACTGTTTCCACACAATTTTTGTTATTTTTCCTACCACACGCACTATAAATAGGCATTTATACGACTGTACATTTTTCAAAAAAATTTTAATGCAGCCTCCGCCATCCCCATAGCTGCCCAGATCTCACCTTTTTTTTTAACTTTTTAACTTCACATTTACTTTCTTTAAATTAATTAAAAAGACAAAACATTTAAATTAGAGGAAACCTACAGTTGTATAAATACACAACATAAACATATACTTAGCAAAAACTGAAAATAAAAATGTCACACTAGCTTGAATATTAAATAATGTTTTAAATTGGTAACACAAAACATGAAAAAACTATTATTATCTATATCATTAATTTACCATACAGTTACATATTATTATTAATCACAAAATTACATATTTCTACTCAAATTACAGCATTATACTTAAGAAAGTTTATCCAATATTACATCAAATATTTAAAAAGTAGATTCCCCTTTACATGAAGACAGGAACAGGTCTGAAACAAAAAAAAAATTAAACGCAGTACATTGTTACCAAAAAATAATAATTATTTTTGTTTGTTAGTCCTTTTACCATCATTATATTTTTAATTAATAAGGGGACACACACTTTTATGAGTTGAGAAAATACGTACGATTTATGTTCTCGACAAGTGAACCAATCAAAATTTATATGATTTTTTGCAAAGAGTTCGTTTGTCATTAGCCACATCCAAAGTCAATTGCTCTTTTAAAACTATTTCATCAAATAAGAGGACACAATTTTTATCTATCTGCTTCATTTTGACAACCCTTTCATTACGCCTATCAAAAATTGCTTTATTAATTCCAGTTTCAAATGGCACTGATATTAGAAGTGACTGTAAAGTAGATTTACTGGGCAAAGCTATAAATCGTTTTAAAAAATTATATGCTCGTGGTCCCTTCTTATAAATGGCTAATGAAAGGGCCTTATCCGGTATTGACCATGAAGATTTATGTTTCTTAGAGTTAGCAGTACTACTTTTTAAAAACTACATGCCTGCTGGATCTAATTTTGAATTAAAATTTTGAAATAACTTTGATTCTGACAATTTAACTGCTTTTTAATTTTGTTATTACTACTGATACTGATAAGTGTCTTTTTTAATTTACAAATTATATTTCTCTGATCTTTATTAATGTAATACATTTTCTTCTTCTTGGGAGATACATTACTGACCTTAGTTTCGTTTATTTTACTTAAAATACTAGATTCCAAACATTGTTTTTTAGGCAAAGGTTCAAATTCAGTTTCTTTAAGACTATCATTATTGTTACAAAAAATAAGCTTTCTTTTTATGGGCAATACTGTATTTTCAAAAGCTTGAATTTATTATTATTATCTTCAGCTACTTTTGGTGGTGTATGATGTAAGGGTTGCAAAGGTAAAGCAAATTTATCAAGTCTTTTGCATAATGAATTTGTAAATGCCTCATCATCAAAATGATCTTCACACCACCTTTGATCTTTGGATGTATAAGGAATTTCTAAAATGTTGTACCACTGTTCCCTTTGACTAATGTCAGATGGAAATTTGGAAAATGTTTTGTTCTTAAACTCCAAATTGCGAAGCGGCCAAAAATATGTATTATTACAATTTTTTGCTATACAACTACGACGAATTTTACCTGGTGGTGACATTTTAAAGGTTCACTTAATTTTATTTACTTTATTAAAACTAAATCCTAAATAAATTAAAAAATACTCACTCTTGTTCTCTTGTATTGTCTTATTTTTCGGAAATGTTATTTTTGACACTGTCACTTTGCATTTGACAAACAGAAACCAGATTCACACCAACCAATGTAAGATTGGTTTTGTATATTTTCATTTTTAATGTAATAATAAAAGTTAATATACTAGTATATTTTATAATATTTATCCACATTAAAGGCGATGTTTTGAAATGTATTGAAATTTATGATATTATGTTCTATTTTGTTTATGTAAAACAGTCTTGTAGTTCGCGACAGTAGAGACTCCATGCGCGGGGAACTTGCGCAGAAACGTTGTGCCACATACCGCATATGCATAAAACTGTCTCTTTATTATTATTTGTCTATGGTGAACACTGAATCACTGAACACTGAATTTAACACGATTCGTCATTGGCAGCCACGTTACAAAATCATTCTCGATCGCCACCGATTTTATACGAATATATGAACGGAAACGAAAATGGGCGAAGAGAATAATAATTCGTTTTTTCAACTGTTCGTGGATTCACCGCAGATATATGAACTAAAGGTTTGACGAGTTTTTCAGTGCATAAAATACGGCGAAAAATTCGTCATACCAACATAAATGTACCAGCTGACTATGTTGGAATATATATGCGAGCTCGTGAAAAACCAAAGACCTTACCAGGTCTATTACCTGGACCATTGCTTCTATAAAAATTTCAAAAAACTGCAGTTTCTCACATCTTTGCGACCTGGAAAGAAAGTGGGTGATCCTTTGGTAACGGACATACGCGCTTTAAAATACAGCCCAGATGGCTGTTTATTTTACAAACTAAGACACCCGGAAGATTACTTAGAGTTCAAATGTCGTGTACCTGGAAATAAACAGAATAATCTCGCCTGTGAACTAGAAAGTCTTCCATCATTATATGAGACTTCTATACCGATAATATTAATTAATTGGAAGATTTCAGTAAATAATAATTAATGAAATTAACTGTCTCCACCCTTACTTTGTGGATTCTACTCATATTAGTGTTCTAAATGAAACTTACTGTTTCTAGTTAACTCCACAGTATATTGAAAAATGTTAAAATTTGTCAATTTTTCAGAATTTTTAACATTTTTCAATATACTGTGGAGTTAACTAGAAACAGTAAGTTTCATTTAAAACACTAATAATAAGTAAGACTGGATGGACCGAAATATTATCAAATCAAAACAGGTTTAACTCTAAAAACATTAAGTTTCTATACAATTTTTGAATTAAAGATGTATGCAAAAATAATTATAAAATCGTTAATTAAACTATGTAGTTATATAATGTTTGCTCAAATTATGAAGTTTAGTTAGTTTTAAGCAGAACAGTTCCACAATTGGGTATTTCATCATAAAAAACCAGGTCATTGATACGATCTATTGTCAGAATAAAATATTTGGAGAACGGGAACAAAATGCTTGTCAGAAACGGAAAACAAAGTCCTTTTATACATTCTTATTAATTCAAACTGCTTGCTTAATGAGTCACCAGCTTTAACCATATCTATCTTGAGTAACAGGATATTTCAACTAAGCTGAATACTTGATGCCCACATAGTTACATGAGGAAATTCAATATGATGTTATATTTTTATAATATTTAACGCTATATATAGTTTTAAAGAAATATTGTATAGCAGCTAAATAAACAAAACAATAATTATAAATTCCTGAAATAGTTTTATTTATGATTTTATGTCTGGTCTCGAAGTACATCTAATTATTATTTTTTAAATTATTGTAATGTATCTAATTCCCTAACTTAATTCCATTATTCTTTTCCTATATTATTATAATCATTGCTTTTAATTAAATTAGAAGGTAATTGTATCTAATTTACCGCAGTTTAAAGTCTTCTTAAATATTGAAACTATCATTAATCAATGTAATTTTAAATAGTACTCAAAATTCTAATTTAGTTAACGTAAGTAATAAACACAATTTTTGAATTTCACACGGTCCTTTGTCTATGGTAAATAGTGCATTAGAAACGTTTTTAAATAAACACAGTATTCAGTATGAAGTCAACAGTCTCAAATGTAAGATCTAATTCTTATAACATAAACAGTTAATTGCAGCAGTTTGAATTTTAATCGAAATCCATCACATTACCTTGTTTGAATACATCACTAAATATATAGAACTAGTAACGCCAACATAACTAGAAGATGAAATGAGAACGAGTATCAATCCAAAAAAGCACTTGGTTTTCAATAACAACAGGGAACATTCTTAAACATCTATCAAGAAAAAGAATAGTCATACTAGTATAATTCAATGCAACCTTTAGATTCAAACGTGTCCCTATTTGTTGGAAAATACCAGAGGTCATAATGATTCCTAAACCTGGAAAAACCATTAGTGAGGTTTCATCATATAGACTAACAACATTACTGCCCATTATACCGAAACTTTTTGAAAAAATACTCCATTATTGAAGAAAAATGCATACTTCTCTTACATCAGTTTCGATTTAGAGAAAGACATGTAACAATAGACCAAGTGCATAGACTTACTGATGTAGAAAAAGTTATAGATGAAAAGAATATATGTTCAGCGGTATTTCTGGATGTAGCTCGGGCTTTCGCTAAAGTCTGGCATCAAGAACTTGAACATAAACTTAAACAACTTCTACCTGAACAAAATAGTGTAGTGCTAAAATCTTATATTAGTGAAAGAAGGTTTCGTATTATATTCAGAACTAAGACCAATAAAGACTGGTGTACCACAAGACAGTGTTCTGGGCCTAATGCTATGGATATTATACTCTTTTAATATACCAGCACAAACTACAGTTGCCCCATTTGCAGATGATACATGTTACTGGCAGTTGATAAAACTGAACAAAAGGCTAATGAAGAACTTCAAGAACCATTAAAGTCAACGCACGGACGAAAAGCGGTTTCATTAGATTTAATCATAATAAATCATTGCATGTAAATTTTATGAATAAACATACCGGTCAAATGCCGATAACTATTAACAATCATATTATTCCATATGCAAACACAACCAAGTATTTAGGCATGAGTATAGATGCGAAGCTACGAGGGAAAGAACACATTAAGAAGAAAAGAGAAGAGCTGAATCTCAAATATAGAAAATTATACTGGCTATTATGTAGAAATTCTGAACCATTCGAAGCAAACTAATGATATACAAACACAAACAAAAAGCATGTGTACGACATACAACTCTGTGGATGTGCCTGTTCAAGCAATATTCAAAGCAAACACATTTTCCAGAATATGGTTTTAAGGGTTATTGTTAATGCTTCTTGACATGTAAGAAAAACAACCACCACCACAGAGACCTAGGAGTGGAAATGGTAGTAGACGAGGCAAGATATTTTGTAAGGAAGCATGAAGAACGATTTCACAACCACAAGAACGTCAAAGCAATCCAGCTGCTGGGCCAACGTGAAATAGTAAGAAGACATAAAAGGATTAAACCTTTTGAGCTAGTGTAGTGGTTAAAAGAGAGCACAGTGCGTGTGGTGTAGTGTAATTAAGAAAGAACAAAACTGAGAAAACACCAGTGGGTGAAACTCGGTAAAACATTTTAGTTTTAAGATTTTAATAAAATAGGATTGTTCGTTAATCTTACTTCTAGATTAGTTGTATTTAAAATCAATTTAAAAAAATCTTTCTTGAAAATGTTTTGCATACTAATATATTTTCCAGCATTATTTTATAAGTAGTAATATATGCAAAAGAATTGATTTTGTACTTCTAATTAATTATTGAAAGTAAAATGAGGATGCAATTGGATGAAATCTCATAAAGGACGCATCAGCCAATAACTTTTTAACCATGTGCTAGAAAATCTAGCAATAACGCGACCAGCTATATTGTTTACATGACCTTAAAATCTGCTGGTTACTTGAAATCGAACCAAGGTGATTTGTCTAAAAAAAAAGAATTAGATTAGATCTTAAATTATTATTTGTGTAAATTTCTTCCAGTGATGATTTATTGGAATGAAAAATATTTATATATACTAATCTCTTAACAACATTCAAAATATTGTCCATACTGTATAAATTAATGTTTACCGCTACTATTCAAACACTTATCACGTGACAGCGCGATGTTGCATATCTTATACGAAAATCATGGTTGTCGGAAATCAGCTTGAATTTCTCACTAACTTTTCGAAAATTATAAATATCAAATATTTCTAAGTCTACAAAGTATACAGTAAAAAATTTCTCAACAATTTCTCCTATTTTTTCCATGTAATTCAAATAGTATTGCTTATTCTTCAACATACTTTTGAATAATTAAACTTGAGTATACATCCTTAAACCAGTTACATCATTCGTGTCAGTGGAAACTAAAAAGATATTGGTAAATGTTGAATGTGTATGCTCAACACCAATTTTAATGAAATAATAATAATGACGTAACAATATTTTTTTATGTATACTCCGGTTAGCTCAATCAACAATTTTGATTTAACTATTACCGTATACTGTGCTATATTTGGCACACGTTCAAAATTATTATTTGTTTTAAGTTTCCGAAGAGTTTGTGCTGTTATTTCAAGTTTTCAAGTTGTCCCATACTAGCACACTCGCTTGTTCACAGGCAGCCGTTAAATCCCTTCCACTATCGTACGCGCAAATTTGATGAATCATTTAATGAATATCTGGACGGCGACAGGTGCTAGCCCTGTGGTGCTAGCTTGTTTTGGGGAAAATTCAATATAGAATATTTTTGTTCTTTTGGCCTAATTTGTGTGGAAAAAATTATTTTTATAAGGGTAAGTGCTCACTGTGATGACTAAAGTCGTACAAAACATTTTTCTATATAAAAACGAGAAAAAAACTGTCTTTGTTTACTTGTGCCATATTTGGAACAATATGAGATAAAGATAATATTTTTGTATCGGATTTTTTGTTTTTCAGATGAATACCAAGAAGTTCTATGGAACAAAAAAAGTACAAATTCCAATGACTAATGGGAGTGATGATGAGAATTTATCTTCTGATGATGATCATCGAAAGAATGAAATGAGTCTCATAAAACCTACAAAAATTTTGTGTGAGGCATCCGATAGTGAAAGCAATGCTTCATCAACTAAAGAGGTAATTATCGACGAAACTGACAGTGACAGCGAATATGAAATACCGCTCTCTAGATTACGACAATCTAACCAAGATATGCATAGTGATTAATGTTCCCTCGACATTTAAATCTCATAGTGATACAGATTTACCATCGACATCGAGTAGGCAAAGATGTAAAAAATCACAAGAAAAAAATGGGAAACGAAGAAGTTGCTGTTACTGAAGAATTTGTGAAATTCAAAAGAGATGAAACACTTCCAATTTTCATACAAGCACTCGAAGATCCCATTCAGTTTTTCAATTTTTTTTTCACCGACGAAATTTTTACTTAATAGCTGAACAGTCAAACTTATTTGGTGTGAAAAGGTAGGCCTGAAAAACCGCCCAATATATCCAAAGAAGAACTTCGCATTATTTGCGGTATTTGCATATACATGTCAATTATTCAACTCCATTCAACCAGGTCCTATTGGAATCAATCGTTAGATATTCCCTGCATCTCACGTGCTATGACCTGCAATAGATTTGAATGACAACACACAAGATACGTCTATTGCTAAACAAAATTCGTGAACGTTTCTTACTTGTTCCTAAAGAGGAGCATATGGCCGTGGATGAACAAATTATTCCGACAAAAGCTCGATTAAGTCTCAAACAATATAATCCCAAGAAACCTCATAAATGGGGATACAAGGTTTTTGTTCTAAGTGGGGTGTCTGAATTCTCTTACGAATTCGACTTTTATTGTGGAGCTACTACTCTTGAAAATAATCAACCAGATCTAGGAGCAAGCAGCAATGTTGTTGTAATACTTTCAGAATCAATTCCAAAAAATGTAAACTACAATTTTTTTTGATAACTGGTTTACGAGCATTCCTCTACAAATATACCTCACCAAAAATGGTATTTTACCTTTGGGGACAGTAATAGGAAATCGTGTGCAAAATTTCGAATTCCCTAAGGAAGCAGCTGTGAAAAAAAAGGCAGAGGCACAGTTATTGAAGCAGTGGCCAATGTAGATGATGTGGACATATTTATTGTTTCATGGTTTGATAATAAAATTGTGAACACCATGTCAACATATGTTGGAAGTCAAGTATCAATGGTAAACAGATTCTGCAGGAAATCTAGGACACATATAGAAATCACCCGCACTCAATGTGTTGCGGTATATAATGCTTATATGGGGGGGGGGAGTATATCTTCTCGATTCTATTTTAGGATACTACCGAATCCAAATTCGATCCAAAAAGTGATACATGAGGGTATTTATCCATTTCCTGGATATGATAAGCGTCAATAGCTGGATACTGTGGAGGCGAACCAAAACAAATAATGATTTATACCTACCACTTTCAGAATTCAAACTTGGTATCGCAGAAGTTTTGACCACAGCTTATAGTTCAGAAAGAAAAAGAGGAAGACCAAGTACCAGCTTACAACCTCAATTGGATCTCAAAAAAAAGAAGTATCCTTTTTTGCAGATTCCAGCTCAGCAAATAAGAACGGATAATTTGAATCATTTGCCAAGAGTATGTAAAGAACGACAGAGGTGCAAATATCCAGATTGTAAGGGAAAATCCCACATATCATGTGGCAAATGTTCAGTATTTTTATGTCTAAATAAGGATCGCAATTGTTTTAGCAAATTTCACACGGAATAGGGCAAGATTTTCACACTTTTGTTGAGATAAAATCTATTTTTTTAAAATAAATCTGAATTTATACTTATTATTTTTATTTTATTTCCGAAATTTGTGCCAAATTTGGTACATCTCAGAAATTAACATTGTTACTGTTATCACATTTTGTGCCAAATTTGGAACAAGTCAAAGTTTGACATTTATTTCCTTTAAATATCGATAAATATTTTTATCACTATTTTTTCATCATTAATCAGCCATTCTAACGCATATATTTTTTTGACACAAAAATATAAAATCATGCAGTAAGGAGTTAAATTAATATGTAATGATTACTTATGAATTTAACTGTTAAGACAGAAAGTAGGTATAAGTTACCACAACGCTCGACTGTTGGATGTTGACGTTATTAAAGTCTCGGTTCGTAAGTTAGCGAAAACAACCTTTTGCCCTCAAAGCTCATTTTCTATTGAAATGCCATATGTCGTAAACGGCCAGTACTAATGAACCAAATTATTCAAATAAAAGTTATAAATTTAACACATTTTATTATCAAATGTCCTGAAAAATTAAGTCATAGTTAAGTGGAACAGGCAAAATGTACCTGTCAGAAAAATTCACATTCAATGTAAGTATGCTTATAGGTTATATTTTATATTAAATGTATTTGGCATGTTTTAATACAGTAACGAATAAAATTATACTAAAAAATCTTACACCAATTCTCTTCTTAGAGAATTTTGTTAAACGCCTTCAATAAACCAATTACAGTGCTACACAACCGCACACCTGCATCACAAATTTTCAATAAATGTTCCAATTTAAAAAAAAATACTTCTGTTCAGCACTGTTAACGTTTTACCAGCGCAAAATGTACGTTTTATAAGGCTAACTATAGTCACTTATATCGCAAATTCAAGCCAAATATTATAATTTTCGCAGATAATTCTTGAAAATACCACACTCTACGAAGGTTTTATCAAGTGTCACGTCTTTTCAAAATATAACAAACCTTAACAACCTGAAATTTTTTTCTAAAGCAATCTTCCCAAATTTAAAATACAGGGTATAAGGTAATTTTATGTTACGATTTGTTTATTTAGAACGACGTCATTAATATCTGATACCATAACTGACATAATAATTAATTGGCATCTCTTTCTATTAATAGTGAAGAACAGAACAAAATAATTTGACATTTGTCGGTTATGTTATCAGATATTAATGACGTCAAGGTAAAGGTCAATAATTTTAAGTGTATAATCTTCTATATTCAAATTTCCTTGGTCATTATTTCTCTTTAATTTGTTAAATTCTCGTATAAAAGGCTTTATTTTTCCTTCCCGCTCTTCTTTATTATTTGCAATGTTGACACCCATGAGTGTCATGGTTTCATTTTGTTAATTCTTCATTTCTTTGATGCTTTTCTCCAATGATTTACATTCTCTTATCTCTTCCATCTCTACTTCTGGTTTGTTACTCTCCAATTCCTTCTCTAAAACTTCTTCCAGCTCTTTGATGTCTCTTACATTCTGTTGAACTATTCTTTTCATTGACTGTTGGTCCTTCTTTGTTTCCATTCCCATCTTGGCACTTATCTCTTCTATATTCCTTTCTACATTTATTTGTACAATTTCTTGGATATTCTTTTGTAGATTGTCAATTCTTCTATCTCTAATTCAATCTCATCTTCTAAATTTTCAACATTCTTGACTAACATCTCTGTTAGTTGTTGAAATCCTTCATCTATGCTCTTCTTCATCTATTCTTATTGTTCATCTAGTTTCTCTCCCATTTTGTTCATATTATTTTTCTTTTATTCTGATTTTTCATCTATTTTCTTTCCCATATTCTTCATTACATTTTCTTCATTTTATTTTCCGTCTTCTTATCAATGTTAATTGAAAATTCTATCATCTTAGCAAAATCTTGATTTTTATCTCCTCCCATTTCAGTTCTTGGTTCTTCTCCTCCTGTTCTTGTATAATCTTTCTTTAACTTGTTCTATTGCGACACTGTTTAGTTCTAGATTGGTGTTCATGCTCTGGTCTCCTATTAATAATATTTTAGTTTTATTCACATTTATTTTCATACCTTCTTCCTCCAATACATCTTTCCATATATTTAAGTTTTCTTGTAGTCGAATTTCGCTGTCTGCGCCAATAATATTATATCATTTGCAAAGACTCCTCCAGCTATATCTACTCTCTCTAGGTTTTTGTGTCCAATATACATTTTCTTTACCCTTCTTTCACATCTTTTGACGATGTTGTCCATATGCACATTGAATATCGTTGGGCTAAGTGTTCTACCTTGTCTCAATCTATATCGGTTCTAAATCCATCTGACATTATTGTTTTTTATTACAAGGTTTTTGTTAGTATTAAGGTAAAATCACCAATATATGACACCCCACTTTGTCCGTACCAATACGTGACACCCCACATTCAATCAAAATTATTAACATCTACAAACACTTTTTAATATTTAGTGCAATACGGCAACGTTGTTTGGTCATTATGTGATCCTGTCATATATGTTATTCAGTTGTTTCTAGGTTATGGTACAGTGTAGACCTTCATTTTTCATGCAGTGTTGATCTTAAGTTATTTTTTAACACATTTTAATCGTCAGTAAGAAGGTAAGTAACAAAATATTTTTTTACACACATCTATATGTTCTTAAGAATAAGATTCTTGTAGTGTGGGAGTACAGTATAGGTTAACAGTCCATGTTTTATTCTAATTTTATGAAAATTACAGGCTAGAAATTTGTTAGCATAGTGTCAGCCATTGGCTTAGCTGACACAGGTTAATCCAAAGGCTGACACTGAGTGTCATTTATTAGATTTAAAATTTTTTTCAATTGAAATTGTAAGACAACTTAGTTTTCTAAATGGTTTCTTTAGATATTTATTTTAACACTGTAAAATAGTGGCAACCTATAGATGACATAGGGTGTCATCTATTGAATTTTCTGAGCGTCAGCTATTGGATTGGACTTTTGGAGCTAATCAATGTTTTGTTTTAGATGCAACGGCACGATAAAAAAAATTTGAAATACAACCCACAAGAAATACTTGATATCGTAAATGAAGTCAAGTCTGGAAAATCCGTTAAATCAACATCTAAAAAATATAAAATTCCCCGAACAACTTTAGCATATAAGGTGAGTAGAAAATTACCAGCGGAAAAGAGAATGGGTCCTAAGAGTCTTTTTACACCAGAACAAGAGGTAGTTTTGGTAGAATGGATTTTAGCAATGGCAAAGGCTGATTTTCCAGTCACCAAAAACACTTTTATGATAACCGTCTCAAAGATAGCTCAAGAGCTGGGATTGGAAAAAGTTCCAGGGGATACATTATTTCGAACAAGGAATAACAGAATTGCAGATCGGCTTTACCAAATATTAACCCGATCTAGAGCTAATCTAATGAATGAAAAATTAACTCGTTGGATTAATGAAGTTTGGACCTATATGGAAGAAAAGGGGATTGTTAATGTTATGAATGAGTGTTTAATGCGGACGAAACTGGGTTTTATCTAAACCCCAGAGGAGGAAAAGTTATGGCTGAAAAAGGTAGCAAATCTGTCTACCTTGCAGGAGCTAATGATGAGAAAGAAAATGTGACAGTATTAATGACAGCTAACGCTGCTGGATATAATAGTTTATCGCTATAAATGAATTCCACAACAAATTGCTGAATCTGTGGCAGAGGATTAGGCAATAGGCAGGTCCAAAAAGGTGTGGAGAGCACAAGAACATTTCTACGAATACATTGTAAACATTTTTCTACCATGGGTCCACAAACAAAAGATTCAGCTACTTGTAGTATACTTTCTCGATGATCATGGATCATATATTTCCCTGCACTTATCAAATTTTTGTCTTGCAAATGGAATTGAGTTGATAGCATTGTAACCCAATGCGACTCATTTGATACAGCCTATGGATGTGGCAGTTTTTCATAGTGTTAAATCCGAATGAAAAATTCAGGTGCAAAATTGGAAAGTGTCTCATATAGGAGAAGAACTAAAAAAAAGAGTTTCATCGACTTCTTCAAAACACGTTCCAAAAGATTGAACCTTTGATAATCCCAAATGGCTTTAAAAAATGTGGGTTACTACCCTGGAATCTCGATGCTGTTACAATTCCAATACCTAATCCAACTCCAATACCTATCATGCAGAAAAAACAAAATGACATAAAAACGTTTCTAGTTTACCTAGAGAGTGTAATTGGTGATGAAAAATTATTGCTAGTTAAAAACAATGATGGTGATTGGAAAGGGCCAAAAGAGGACTATTCACTTCACAATATTTGGAGACAAAGCATCACTCAGCTCGATGAACAGTCTTTGTCCCAAGAGTTCAAAAGATAATACCATTAATGTGGCAGATAATTTAGAAATATTAGAAGCAGAACACCAACTAAATGAAGAACAAGCAGGACCATCTGGAATTCAATCATATCCACCTCAAACAATTCTGGAACAAACTAAAGAAACTTTGTCACCGGCTGAAGATATAAGAGAAAAATCAGAATAGAGCCCAGAAAATGTCCATCGCCTAAATAATTCATCAATTAGTTTACTCGATCAAGTCTGCTTATACAAGAGAAAATCTGAGTCATCAGGAGTGACAATAACTCAGTTCACACCTCTTAAACAAACGGAAGAAATGCTTGCAAAAAAGAAGGACGATGCTAAGGACTAATAAAAGTACAGACGAAGACCACAAAACTGCATGCCGAGATCAGTACAGGCTAAGTAGATCCGAACTTAAAAAGTCTATAATACTCGCAAAAAAGCCAGCTGGAGAAATGTTATTGATGAAGTCAACGCAGATATTTGGGGCAAAGCATATCAAGTCGTTACAAATAAGCTTGAGAAAATTCGCCCTCTGATCATTACCGACGAGGAACAAATCAAGATAGCGAAAACTCTCTTTCAGGAGCAGCAAACGTGAGTATGGAATACAATGCCAGTAAATTCAGCGGAAATACCAAAATACACACTAGAGGAACTACTACAAGCAAACGAACGGCTGAAAGAGAAGAAAGCACCGGCTCCAGACAACATTCCTGCCGAAGCGATAAAGGCCATAGTAAGGAGCTACCCAGAAAAGTTCTTGCTCGTATTAAACGAGGCACTAACTAAAGGCAAGTTCTCCAAAGAACAGAAGTTAGCAAGATTGGTGCTAATTGAAAAAGCTAAGACAGGCCAAAATAGTATAAGTTACAGATCTGTCTACTGAACGTCCTGGCTAAGCTAATGGAACATCTGATGCTCACAAGGCTCAAATCCGAAATAGAGAGATGGGGAGACCTGGATACTGAGCAATATGGATTTAGTGAGCAAAGATCAACAATCGATGCACTAAAAAGGGTACAGAACATTGCAGACGAAGTATGTTTAATAGTAAAAATGTGATTTTGTGCACTTCTGCCCGGTCGTAATCCACTTTGTGGTTCTGATAATTTGTTTTCTAAGATTGGTTTTATTCTGTTATTGATAATTTGTTCATATATTTTTACAATAGTATCTCTCTGTCATTATTAAATATTTTTTGGTCTCGTTTTTTTGGGAGTTATTAATACTACACCCCATTTCTCTGGAATTTTTCATTGCCTTGTTTAATATTTCCAGTAATACTTCGTTTCCTATTTCACCTAAATTTTTGAACATTTCTGAAGGAGTTCTGTCTTCTCATGTGCTTTTCCATTTTTAAGTGATTTAATCGCATTTTTTAACTAATCGATTTCAATTTTACCGTTTTATTGCTCATTTCTGTTTCAAGTTCATTTATTTTTCCATCATTTCTTGTATTTCTTGTCCTAGAAAATCTTGGAAATGTCCATTCCATCTCTTCATGATGTCTATTCCATTTATTAATAATTCTTGTATTTTATGTAGTGTTCATTGGTCTGTTTTTCCGTTCTTATCGATTTTTAAACTTTATAAAAGAGTGTTTGATTCCCTATACTGTCAGTTTCCATTTTGTTCCCAAAGTATGTCCATGATTTATCCTTCGCTGCTGTCACTAGCTCTTTAACAATTTTTCTTTTATTTATACAGATTTCGTACAGTTCTGGGGTATTGACTTTTAAGTATGTTTTGCACTCTTTTACTTTTCCGCCCAACCTTTCTATATGCGAGAAAAGTATTGGTTTACCCCAAAAAAAGTTGAAATTTTGAATTTTTTTTTAAGTTATTTTTACATTTTCCATCAACAACAACACGAAAAAACGGTTTTCAGAAAAAAAATCCTGTGTGTATGTCGTCGTCGTCGTCGTCGTTGTCGTCGGCCACTTTTCCTTACATATCTTGTTAGCACTATACAGTCTCCGGAGTGCGATAAGTCAGCAATTTTATGATTGAATATTGTTAAGGACATGTCACAGATGATCCCTATTGATTTTCAGTTCACCAGAGTCAGTACAACGGTTGTTATGGTACTTGAAGTACGACATTTTGTAATTTTTTGAGAAATTTCAGTTTGTTAGCACGATACAGCCTGCGCAGTTCAACAATTCACCAATTTTATGATTGAATATTTTTCAGGGCTTCTCACTGATGAATCCTATTGATTTTCAGCTCACCGGAGCCAATACAACTAGTGATACAGTACTTTAAGTACGATATTTTTGTCATTTTTGAAGAAGTTTCAGTTTGTTAACACGATACAGCCTCCGGAGTATATACAAGTGACTAATTTTATGATTGGATATTATTCAGAGCGTCTCAAAGATTAACCCTATTGATATTCAACTCAGTAAAGCCAGTACAACGGGTGCTATGGTACTTGTAGTACCAAATTTTCGTCATTTTTGGAGAATTTTCAGTTTGTTAGCACGATACAGCCTCCAGAGAGTATACGATTGATCAATTTTAAGATTGAATATTGTTCAAGGTGTCTCACAGATGTACCTTATTTATTTTTAGTTGACTAGAGCGAGTACAGCGGGTCCTCTAAATCCAGATATACAAAATTTTTGGTTATTTTTGGAGAAATTTCGGTTTGTTAGCACGATACATCCCTCGAAGTGTATACAAGTAACAATTTTATGATAGAACATTGTTCAGGGCCACAGATGCGGAAAAGTTTATTTTCTTTACTTCTTCTTTTATTTCGTTGGTGCTATTTTTTTCAAGTATTCGAAATATATAATATTTATTGTTCAACATAGGTACTTAAATTTGAATAATTAAACTTGGGTATATAGCCTTAATCAAGTTACATCATTAGTGTCAGTGGAAATTAAAAAGATAAGAATACAAAGTTCAATTCTTGTTTGACAACGAGCACCTAGAAATTTCAGTAATATAAAAGAACTAGTTAGCCTTATACTTTTTATAACTGAGGTAAACAACACGATTAATATGAACAAGCACTGAATATATGTTGTTTTAAAGTAATATTGACGAAATAACTTGAATTAAAATTATAACTTCTGATTGCTAATTTAAATTTAGTCGACTTAAATATTTTAAATAGTCCAAGATCCTTTTTTCTGTTGAAATATATATTTCTTCCGATAAAATTTATAGATAAACAAAATCTAGCGTGATTGGCACTCCATATTTTGGCAAGGATATTTTTAATTGAATTTCTTTCCCAGTTGTGGACATTCAATTTCTTAATAAATTTAGTAGCAATCGGAAGTAAAACCATATAGATGTTTGATTAACTACCTTTTTCCTGGCAACAATACCCGCCAATCAGGTGTAAACGGGTTAATTAGTATTTATTAATAATTTTCCCTCATTCTTTTTCCAAAAAAGTCGCACATATAAATGTAGAAAATTTTATTGCGAATCCAGTGGTATGTGATTGACATTTCAAATCATAGTAAGTCTATTGATCGGCACGACTTACAGTACGGCATGACAAAGAACAATATTTATACATTATTATGTGCGGTAGAGACGGATACACGACATAAAACGGCTCAGATCATTAATATAAATGATAAACAAGAGGGGGCCTAGAACCGACCCATGACTTACTATAAGAAAATCTGATGTTACACCATTCACTGTTACACAGGTAAGAACCAATAAGCTTCAACTGAATTCCCCTAACTCCATAATAATTTAATTTTTCTAAGAGAATGTCAGGGGAAACGCAGTCAAATGCCTTTGAAAGATCGCACAGCATTATAGCAGTACGGTTGCCATGTTCAAGTTCTTCCACTACGCCACTCACAACATTAAGAACTGCCTGGGTGATTGAGCGGGAATTTCTAAAGCCAAATTGGGAGCTACTAAATAATTCGTTTGAATCAAAATAGTCATACAGCTGTTTTTTATCAATTTTTCAATGACTTTACTGAATATTGAAATACTATTAATAGGGCGATAATTATCGATTACGGAAGCATCGCCTTTTTTAAAAAGAGGAAGCACTTTAGATAGTTTAAAAATATCGGGATAAATACCGGTGTTAAAATATCAAGACAATTAGAATTTTCATTGAAATAATGGCTGGAGAAACGTCAAATTGAGTGACCGGGTGTAAATATAATGAACCGCAAGGAGCAGAAAAATTTTTAAAACATAAGAGCTCGGCATTAGAAATGTTAGGAATAGATTGGATGATATTGACAGCAATTTCACAAAAGAAGGTATTTATCTCATTTGGTGACAAATCAGGAGTTATTAAGGAGTATTTCGATTTCTTTCTTTCATATTTAATAACTTTCCAACAAGCCTTTGCTCTATTTTCAGACGACATGATAAAATTATCATAAGCTGCTTTTAGCCTGCTATTATACACTAGTAACAATTTTATGATAGAATATTGTTCATGGCCACAGATGCGGAAAAGTTAGTTTTAATCTTTAAAACCATTTATTTTTCACATGCGTTTCTCCAGAGCTAGGAGAACTATAGAAAATACGTTTGGTATTCTTGCTCAGAGGTGGAGTAGACTCAGAAATTATTCAGTTTAAGTAGTATACACATTGTGTCAATTGCTATGGGTATTTATAGAATATTTTACGCCTAAATTCAAGCAAAGCTGGATGAATTTGATGCTAAGAAGCTTTATAAAGATGGTGAAAATATTTTTTCCGCCTACCTCTATCCAAAGTATATATTTCCTGGCCTCATTGTAGGGAGCAAAGTCGTACTTTTCCTACCTAGGGAGGAAAGTACTTTCCCTCCCTAGGGAGGAAAAGTAAAAGTGACGTCATAGTACGTTATCAATGAAATAATTTTTGCAATTCCCAAGGGATTTGAAGTACAAATAAAAACGTACAACCCCGATGCCTAGCCAACCATTTTAGAAGTCCGTCCTCGATGCCCAGCCAAGTTTAATAAAAGTCCCTCCTCGATGCCCAGCAAACCATTTTAGAAGTCCATACTCGATGCCCAGCCAAGTTTCGTAAAAGTCCAACCTAAGTAGTATTTATTAATTTTGTTTGTTAGTTTCATAAATAAATTATTGAAAATGTCTTGTTATTTGAGGAAGGCGGAAAAATGATTTGTATACCATGGGTGAAAAGTGCCTTTCCCTCCCTCGAATGATTACTGCCCTCCGCTACGCGTCGGGCAGTAAACTTCATCCTCGGGAGGAAAAGTAGCACTTTCCTCCCTTGTTATACAAATAGCTATTTCAATATGTAGCATCATTAACTTAGTATTTCAATTTTTCTTAGCTATTCCTTCACTGTTTTTGCAGTCTTCAGAAGATGCCAAAAGGTGAATTCATTACTAGGACTACAAAAACATTAAAAAAAGAAAGAAAAACTGAGGTTAATAAAGTATTCAACGTTAGTGTGCCAGATTTTCTCTTATATATGGAAACAGACAAAAATGATGAGAACTTTGATATATCTAATATTCCATCCATTAGCAATGAAATAAACCAGAGGTTTAAGGAATGAGAAATTTTAATTAAATAAATGGTTACATTGTAAACCTTAATGTTTATCTTTTTATTTCAGTATGTAACAAATGTTTAATGACAATTAAACTTCTAATAAATATGTTTCTTTGGTTTTATTCATACCTATGTGCAAATTTGCTATAGTTATTTACAAATTTTCTTCCATTCCTTGTAAAATAGTAAAGTAAAACATTATAGTTATTTGTAAAACAAGTGTCACAATGACTCGTTTTGTAGTACGAGTGAAGTTTGCGCAACAAACCGCGAAGAAGTGAGTTGCGCAAATTACGAGTACTACAGAGAGTCATTGTCGTACAAGTTTTACACAATTTTTTTTATAATTCGCATTTATTTAATTTTTTAAATAAAATAGAATTATATACAATCCCTGTTTTTTAAACTAGGAGGAGTGGTTTAAATTTAAGTTGGCAATTCTGTAGTTTTCTGATTAGTCATATCACAGATGGTTTTATTCAGCACTTCTGACTTTTGACATATAACCGAATAACTGTGTAAATTGTAAACAAACTTTCATTCAAGCAAACAGAGGATGATTATTTGTTTAAAAAAGAGCTTCTTCGTATATGCTATTGCCATCTATTTATATTATATCATGAACATAATTATTTCTGTAATACATCTTCACATATATATCTGGTAATTTATCTCAAAAATCGAACGTTATGTATACTTATATATTGATCCTATACAGTATTAAAATAAAAATTGACAAATCATTGATAAATAAACGTTAGCGTACTTTATTCATTAATATTTTTAATATATAAATCCTTCGAATTTACCTTTAAGAACATTTAATATAATACTTTGTTAGCTAGAACAACGCTAGACCATTTTATTTATAATGTGTGTCAAGGTTAAAGTCAATAAGTCAAATGTCAAATAAAAATATAACTAAATACAATATCCAACTGTAAAAACTAAACACTAAAAATTACTAAAGCAGTGTTCAAAGAGCTTAATTATGACACTGTAAACAATGTTGTAATGAAGTCTCTTTTTACGTGAATTATAAAAAATATACATGAACATTCTTGGTGACGTCACAATCCGCCAAAATGCGACACTCTGATTGGTCGAAAATTAACAGGCAACCTATACATCTATTAACCTTGCCTTAAGACTGATAATTTTTGCTACAATTTGAAACGGAACAAAAAATTCTGTGTATATGACGAGTGACAGTTGAATACTTTTTATTTTATTTGTCTGTATAAATCTAACAAAATTTCCTTATTCCTTTCTGTTTTATTTTATCCTATTTTATTTTATTTGCTGTATAAACCCATCTTTAGACCTATTATTTTACAGTGATCCATAACGGGGAGGTCAACGTTATTAATGAAGGTAGTAAGAGATAGTGTAGGTGGTCGTCTACCAAATTTAATAATTTTAGATTTTGTTTGCGATAAAGTTAATCCTATGTAACATGTATTTTTATTTAGGATGTTTACTGCTGACTGAATTAGATTAGTTGTAGTCGTAATAGACATGCCATCACAGTCAATTATTAGATCGTCTACTTGAAACGAATTCTTGGTGAGAGAAATGATATGGGACCTTTGTGGAAATCTATCATTACTATATCCGTTCACACAAAAAAACAATTATCAAAGACTAACGATTACGTTAGTTTATTTAGAATGGACTGTCTGTTAATAGTATCAAAAGCACCGTCAATATCGAATGTAACTGCAATGACCTCTTGTTTTCTGTTTAGTGCACCAGATATATGGATTTGGAGAAGAACGAGATTGTCTTGAGTCGATCTATTTCGTTGAAATCCCGATTGTTTCTTTGAGATTACATTATATTTATCAAGAAATCCGCTTGTTAACCATATTACTTTTCCGCCCAACCTTTCTATATGCGGGCAAAGTATTGGTTTACCCCAAAAAAGTTGGAATTTTGTAACTTTTTTTCAGTTATTTTTACGTCTTCCATCAACAACTACACGAAAAAACGGTTTTTAGAAAAAAAATCCTGTGTGTATGTCGTCGTCGTCGTTGTCGTCGGCCACTTTTCCTTACATGTCTTGTTAGCACGATACAGCTTCCGGAGTCAGCAATTTTATGATTGAATATTGTTAAGGACATGTGACAGATGAACCCTATTGATTTTCAGTGCACCAGAGCCAGTACAACGGGTGCTATGGTACTTGAAGTACGACATTTTGTCATTTTTTGAGAAATTTCCGTTTGTTAGCACGATACAGCCTCCTGAGTTCAACAAGTCACCAATTTTATGATTGAGTATTATTCAGGATATCTCACTGATGAACCCTATTGATTTTCAGCTCACCAGAGCCAATACAACAGGTGCTACAGTACTTTTAGTACGATATTTTTGTCATTTTTTGAGATGTTTCAGTTTGTTAGCACGAGACAGCCTCCGGAGTATATACAAGTGACCAATTTTATGATTGGATATCATTCAGAGCGTCTCAAAGATGAACCCTATTGATATTCAGCTCACTAAAGCTAGTACAACGGGTGCTATGGTACTTGAAGTACCAAATTTTTGTAATTTTTGGAGGATTTTCAGTTTGTTAGCACGATACAGCCTCCAGAGAGTATACGATTGATCAATTTTATGATTGAATATTGTTCAAGGTTTCTCACAGATGTACCCCATTGATTTTCAGTTGACTAGAGCGAGTACAGCGGGTCCTATAAATCCAGATATACTACATTTTTGGTTATTTTTGGAGAAATTTCGGTTTGTTAGCACGATACATCTCCCGAAGTGTATACAAGTAACAATTTTAAGATAGAATATTGTTCAGGGCCACAGATGCGGAAAAGTTAGTTTTAATCTTTAAAACCGTTTATTTTTAAATAATTTGCACACTGCATGTAAGGCATCTAAACGGAATATCACCTCAGATTAATACATGTAGTATTACTCTGAGAATATCACTATGACCAGAGGCAGTATTTCTACAACTATTAAGAGCTGAGGAAAGCTCTAGGTACGAGAATGGACAGTTAAGAGATCTAATATCATGCGATTTTATCACAGAACATGCGTAACTTTATCTGTATAAGGAGGTGTGAAATTGATTTTAATTCAAAGCTTTTTGCTATTATATTGCTGTTTTTTTCATTTTCACTAACTACAGTATTGTTATAGATGAGACTGGGAATTTGGAATTGTTACCTTGAATTGTCCCTAATTTTATTCCAAAGTTGGGTGGGTAAAAATTTAAAATCGCTGGCCATCCAATGGATGTAACCAAAATTTTGTTACTGCATCCTACGAGATGTTTCCATACTTTACACGCGCACTGTATAATTATAATTATGAAATACCGGGTGTCCCACTATAAAGTAACACATTTTGATGCCTTATTACTCGAGAATGGAAAAAGATATCGACGTGCAGTTTTCGCTGAACTTCTTATATTTCCTTCAAATTTTTATTGACATAATTGTCAAATGTATATTTTTTCCCGAAAGCGCCGATAAAAAATGACCATTTTTGAAACGAAATTATCGCCTTATTTTAAATACAACCCCCTATATTTTTTAATACCATCTGAAAGTCCCTTTCTTCCCCTTTCCAAAAATGTATAGATTATTGGCATATACTCAAGTTTTTAGGGAAAGATTTATTTTTTTATGAAACCATGTCAGTAACTTCCAAACGTAAATTATCACATTTTAACAGCTTGGAAACGTTATAACTCAAAAATGAGATGAGGGATTAATGAGCGGCTTTCACTGAAATTCTTAGAAATGTTTAAACTTTTTATGACACCGTTTGCAAGTCTCAAAAGTCGTCTAAAATTTTCGTAAGAAATTTACTTTTGTTAATTTTTTACGGAAAAGTGGCTTTGAAACAAATACATATAACTAATACTAACAAACGTCAAAAGGTTATTTATGTAGTATGAAGTATAACAACGAACACAGTCAAATTTATTAATCGAAAATGTATACTTTGATAAAAAGCGCGATGCGTCGTATTATATGCAGAGACAATATCAATAACAGTGACCAGAAGGAGATACAGAGCCATTTTTGACAGAAATCCGCCTACTCGAAAATCGATATTAACTTGGGTACAACAATTTATAGAATCCAGAAAACTAGAGAGGAAAACGAGAACACCTGAAAACGCCCAGGACAATATGCTCAATGATATTCTGGAAGAAAGGGAAATTCTAGCACTTAGCCTTCCAGGACTCGCGCTTTATTTTGATACATGAGTACTCGCGCCGGGTCCAGCAGACTTTTTTGTATTAGCTTAACCTCTTTTATATAAAAAAGGGAAATGGCATTTTAAATATAAAAAAATATGTACAACACAAAAGTAATTCATTTTATTGAAACTACATCAACTTTTAATAAAAAAAAATACAAAACAAATTATACTTATACTCTTACAAAACAGAATACTTGTTTATAACATATTATTATCTTTTTAATTTCTGACACATCCTTGGCAAAAAATTTGAGCATAAGTCAGACAAACAAACTTTCTACACATTTCGCAAAAATATTTGTTTTTACTATCTTTCTTGCAAAAATAGCATCTCTTTCTAGTGCCAGGGGGAAAACAAGGTTGTTCTTGATTTAAATTTAGTATTCCAGCTGCTTCCTGTCTGTGTTCTCTCACTTTTCTTGGCAAATTTGTCAGTTGAGCTCTGCATCTTTGATGATCTTCTGTTAGCATATTTGCCAGTTTTTTAGAAATTTTCTTCTTACACAGGAATACTTTTTATTATTCGCAGCATAAATTCTTTGACAATTGATACCAGCGATATTCATTATATGGAAAAAAATTACCATAGGCCAACGTTGCGTGTTTCTTGCTACATTATATGTGGCACAAAGTTTGTCAACAGTATCCACTCCACCTTTGGTTGCATTATAGAATGTGATCATCTCTGGCTTATTTTTGTCACTGGTATCTGGATCGATTGTTCCATCGCGGTGCATGCTGTAAGCAATAATTACGTTCTTTCCTTTACGTGGTACATACGAAAGAATTGTGGTGGTTTCTTGATAACCAAAAATACTTGATAAATCAGGATGACTTTTTGTATTGACAAATTCAGAAGGTAGCTCCCGCTTATTCTTTCGTACTGTTCCAACATAGGTCAAGTTATGCTCTGACAAGAGTCTCGTTGTAAGCGGAAATGAAGTAAACCAGTTATCACAGGTTACATTACGACCAGTGCCGGAAATAGGAGAAACAAGTCGTAGCACAATATTACATAAACTTCCATATTTTGCACATACATCATTTTTGAATCCACCACGGCAAAAATTTTAATGCCGTACTTGTTGGGTTTACTACCGATGTATTGTCGAAATGGACACCTTCCCCTAAAGGCCGGTAACTGTTCGTCGATAGTTGCAAATTGACTAAGAGTGTAGTTTTTCTTACAATTAACAACAAAAATATCAAATAGTTCTCTAATCGGGGCTAATTTATCTTCAGCTTTTCTTTCATCTCTTGTTTGTTTATCGTCAAATCGCAAAAACAAAAATCTTTCTTTACACATCGTCAGCCAAAACTTTTCAACGCCGGTACCATCCCTTTCCCATAGGTCATCAACATTTAGATGGCTGCTTCTTAGAGTTCCAGCTAAATATAGTAGACTTAACAAGCCTTTTATTTCGATTTTATCGGTTTCTTTAGCATCTCTTTGTCGGGAAAAATTAGATCTCTGCATCTGGATCATTTTATTCGTATTTTGTACAATGATTTCGAATATATTATTACAAAAAAATAAATTCCAACATTCAAATGGAGTCTTTGCATTCTTAGCACAAGGTCTAACGCCAGAAAGTGAAGTCACAATATTGTATTTTCGTGTTCTTACATTTTTTTTAGTGATATGTTTTTTCGACGTTGTTTTGCCATCCTTTTCAATAAATGTTGCGATCCGTGGAATTTTTGCTGGGCGACCAAAATTTTCTTCGTCGGATTCCGCCTCTTGCTCAGTATCTGTGTCTTCGTTTCTTTTTTCAAGATGGTCTTCTTCAAGATCAGATGCTTCATCAATCTGCGGTCCTTCAATTTTATCTTCTTCAAAAAGACTGAAATTATCATCTATGTCGTGTTCAGGTGTAGGAACTTCAGCATTAAGCCGTAAAAGATAAGCCTGTTCCTTTTCATAAGACATCTGAAAATAGTATAATATTTAATTATAAGAGCTGGTTACAAATTAATTAAAAATTTTACCTTTATAGTCGGAGACATAAATTCAACAGTAATACGACTACTCGCGCCGGGTCTAACAGACCTTAATCGACAATTACCACTCACAAATAAGACTTTTTTGATATAGCGCGTCACGAGGTTAAATATCGACTGGACATGGAAAGCTACTGCACATCCCAGTATCGAGCGTACCACCATATGACACGTAGAAGTAAATTCGTTGGGTCTGTGAGACTTGGCGCGAGTCCTGGAAGGTTAATAATAGAATATCTGTTAGAAAAATATCCCAAATCACACAATTTTCAAAAAGTAAGGTTTACCGGCTCCTAAAAACGATTAAATTTAAAGCATACAGAATACAAATGTTCCAAAAACTAAAGAATAAAAGATATTTCATCTCAGAAACATTGTTGGATCTGGTAAGAATTGAGCCTAATTTGAACCTAATAATATCAGACGAAGCCACATTTCATATTAATGGAAGAGTTATTAAGCATAACTGCAGGATTTGGGGAGATGAGAATCCAAGAGCGTTCAACGAATTTGAAAGTGATGCACGTAGAGTAAATGTCTGGTGTGGTGTATCTAAAACTAAAATCCACGCCCCCTTTTTTCATGAAGTAACAGTTAACGGAAACACTTACACCGACACGTTGGAGAAGTTTTTGTATCCCCAATTACAACAAGATGAAATTATAAACACTGTATATTTTCAACAAGACGGCGCGCCTCCACATTACTCCTTAGTTGCTCGAAATTCATTATCAGATCATTTTGGCAACAGATGGATAGGTCGAGCTGGTCCCATCGAGTGGGCCTCATATTTCCCGGACTTAACCATACCAGACTTCTTCATATGGGGTTATGTAAAGGAGAGATGCTATAACCCAATCCCTACAAACCTTCAGGAGTTAAGAAATAACATAGTAAATGTTTTTAATACCATAACACCAGAAATGCTGCAAAATGCGTTCAATAATTTTTGGATGACATTAGGATTATGTAGAGATGCAGATGGAGGTCACATACAACAACTTATTTATTAAATATATTTTTGTTTTGTTTTGATGTGTTTTATGAAGTTATGTTTGGTTCTTTGTTCTTATATGTAAAAAAATGTTTGTTTTAAATGTTTTCTTTCTTTCTAGTTTTCCCGATTCTGTAAATTGTTGTAGTTAATATCGAATTTCGTGTATAGGCGTATTTATGTCAAAAATGACTCTGAATCTTATCCTGGTCACTTTCATTAATTAACAAAAGTAAATTTCTTACGAAAATTTTTGACGACTTTTGAGACTTGCAAACGGTGTCATAAAAAACATTTCTAAGAATTTCAGTGAAAGCCGCTCATTAATCCCTTGTCTCATTTTCGAGTTATAACGTTTCCAAGCTGTTAAAATGTGATAATTTACGTTTGGATGTTATTGACATGACAAAATTAAATCCTTCCCTAAAAACTTCAGTATATGCCGATAATGTATACATTTTTGGAAAGGGGAAGAAAGGGACTTTCAGATGGTAATAAAAAATATAGGGTGTTGTATTTAAAATAAACTGGTAATTTCGTTTCAAAAATAGTCATTTTTTTTTCGGCGCTTTCGGGAAACAATATACATTTGGCAACTATGTCAATAAATATTTGAAAGACATATAAGAAGATTAGTGAAAACTGCACGTCGATATCCTTTTCCATTCTCGAGTAATAAGCCATCAACATGTGTTACTTTATACTGTATACATAACTGCTAGTAACCCCAGACATCCCAGGCTGTTTATGTTTGAATAGAAGAAAATAAATATATAATAAAATCGGTAATTAGAATATCTTATTACAAATTCAAGACAATGGATAATCCTCCTTTTCTTCAGTAAGCCTGATAATAATAATAATAATAGACCTTTGTTTAAACCGTAAGAAATTATGATAATTATTTTTGTGTTACGTGCATTGTTATTATTTAAATTAATTGCAACTGAATCTCTACATATTATTGAACTTTAGTTGGTTTATCCTGTTTATATTTTGATATTTTCAATTTTGATAGTAAAATAGAAAAAACTCGTGAGAATAAGGTAAAACAGATTACAGTTCATAGAAATTCGCAAATACCAATATAAAAATGCCTTGCTGGAATAAAGGGAAGTAACTTGAAAGTTTTACTCCAAAAGGCAAAAACGAGAAGTTGACGAAAAAAGTATTGTAAGGATCACTGCACGAAAAAAGCTTATTTTGACAGCTATCAATATTACATTTGGTTTCTTTTCCAATTAAATGTTTCATTGTTGTTTTTAAGCGTAACAAAAACATGAGCAGCGATATATATATATATATATATATATATATATATATATATATATATATATTATTATATATAATTTTACTTACGCCCTTATGTTGTAGTGCTATTTTATATTATAATTTTTTTTAATTTACCTCAGTTGGGCTGCTGTTTTTATTATGTATATTTTTTTATTTTTAATTTAATATATGTTTTATTATTATTTATGGGCGCCAGAATTGGTTACGCTTACCGCTATACCCAATTCAAAATTATTATCAATTTTACTTTACCTTTTAAATACTGCATCTCAGGGATGAGATTCGGCACTTGACGTTTGCTAGCAACAAGAAACCATAGGTAGATATCAGAGAAAAATAAGACGAACCTGAACAATTGAACATAATTTAATTAATGAGAAAAGATAAGAAATTTTTATAATCAATTAATAAACCAATATTATACGTTTAAATTCATTATTGTATCATTATTACGCAACAACCATATAAACGCTTTCATTACTATAAATATTATTGAAACTCAACAAATAAATTTCGTGTATCATTATTCCTATTCTATGTTTGAATGTACATCCAAAAAAACTTTCAATCTCAACCATAGATCTTTAAGTGCGAAAACGTGTAGTGTGCTGTTCTGTTAAATGTTTTGTTTAGTTTACAAAATGGAAGGCAAAGTGATGTGTCTAAGAATCTTTATTATTATTATGCAAAAATCTAGTGAATACTTATTTAATATGAATTTAGTGTTTGTGTCCGTTATCAGTGGAGATTGATCAATTAATACTAACGTTTAACCAATAAATTGCTACCACAGACAATTAACCTACGTACAAAAATATACAAGTGAAATGTTTTTATAGAAAAAGTTCAATATACACGTGGAAAATGTTCATCGTTAGTTATAGAGCATAGCATTGAATGTGCTGTTCTTGGAGGAAAAAATGATCAGCTGTGATCAAACAAAAACGAAGTCCAAGATGTAGGAATGATGATATATGTGGTTAATATCGTCAGCAGAGTATCTCTATTATAAGATACCTTGGATAACCACCAGAATAATTGTAATAAGGTAATTATAGTTATAGTTCTTACCAAATCTAGATGATTTCACTAAAGTTCACTTATTTTTAATTATACGGAATGTATTTTATTTTATTTACTTTAAAACGTCGTCTGAACACTTTTGATTAATATTTCTGATAATTTATTTAAGTTATTTCAAATTTTAATAGAAATTTGAGGAGATAAAATTTTACACGTCCACCCTCTAATTCATTTTCACGGCGTCCCTTTAAGCTCCAAATCAACAACCTTTTTATTGTTTTTAATTTTGTTTTTCGAGTTCATTTGTTGATAAACAAACATTGTTTTCCTGAATCAATATATCTATTCTTGCGTTAGTATAGACGAAATCACTTTGTTTTTATGCATTTCGAAAAACACACCGAACTACACCGTACGAATTACTAACATAACATTGCTTCTAGCGTTGATCTTTTGACCTTGACGTTTGCTAATAATTATAAAAGTTTATGCGATATACGGGGTTTCCGAAAGTGTCTATAAAATATAAAATTGTAATAATCGAATTTTGTTTGAAAATTTATGTGATGATATATACAGGGATCACCACAATTATGTATAATATTACGTTCGACGTAATTTACTTGTTGGTGTTATTTATTTTGCAATATACTTTAAAAGAAAATAGATACTAAATTAAATAGCAATCTCTTAAATTAATTTATCAATTGTATATGATAGTTAAAAATTTCTTGACACGTTCAACTCATGTCTTTACGGATTATTTCTTTTTTTATTGGATGTTTACTAATGAACTACTAAGATTCACACTATTTGTATGATGCTGATTTGATTTAATTTGTCTGATAGATATATTTCACTTTAATATATAGGATTACAGTACATTTTTGTATCGCCTGCATAAAGGGATATAGAACTAGAAGCAAAGTATTGTAAATCACGGGCATATATGACAAAGCGCAGTTGACCAAGGACAGATCCTTGAGGAACGCCTTTAGATACAAGTCGTTCTGCCAAAAAATGCTGAGCTACCCGAACTTTGAAATTTCTGTCCGTTAAAAATTCAAAAATCCATTAATTAACCTGCCTCTAACCCCTAGATGATCCAATTTATAAAGAAGTCGTCGTCGAAAACTTTGGAGAAATCGAGGTAGATGACGTCAGTAGACTGATTATTGTCCAAAGCCTTGGCCCAGTCGTTAACGCAGACTAGGAGTTTGCTTAATGTCGAACGACCTTTAACAAAGCCATGTTGCCGATGAGAAATAAGGTTATTATTGAACAGAAACTCAGAAATCGTTTTGGCGACTTTCGATTCCACAACTTTAGAAACAAAGGATAGTAAGCTAATTGGACGACAGTTATAAATTAGCATTTTATTGGTAAACTTTTTTAAAGACAGAAATAACCAAAGCTGATTTCCAAGTGGGAGGAAAACAACCTTGAGTAAAGGAACCGTTCATTATTATTGCTAGTGGATTAGATATTAAACGTGCACACTTTTTTAAAAAGAAAGACGAAATGCCATGAATTCCCGGAGATGAGTTGATTTTCAGCTTTAGTAAGTGGGTCTTAATTAGTTAGAAAGTATTGTTAATGGCCTCTGAGGGTCGACGACCCTGTAACTGATGAAAATTATCAGAAGGTTCCACATTAAAAGCTTTGGAGAAGGAACTAAATAAAATTGCGGATGGCTCATAGTTAAAAAAACAAATAGTTCCATCAGATTTACTGTTGTTGGCGTTGGCACTTTTGTCTTCGTAAGTTGGTCTTAGGTTGGTTAGTTGTTTTACTAATGTGTTGGAGAATTTTGTAAGTACGAGGAAGTCGGCTAAATTATTATATTTATCTAGAAATACGCTTACTAACCATATTTTTCCATGATTTGCACATGGTATAAGTTAATGATATAGGACGTAAACAGTTTGGAGAGATAACAACTTGTTCGGGCCTTTTAATGGGAATTATCGTTATGTCCTCAATTGATTAGGGAACTGGTTGGAGTGTAGTAAGTTATAAAAGACAATAAGGACAAAAGGTCTTTAATTAAGTATAAAAATAGAATCTAATAATAATATCTAATTTTAATATTCAAGAGATAATGAACTCATAACATTGAACTCATAACACGTTTGTTTATCAGTCATGACCGAAGGGTAAGCAACATTCTTTCATATTTTGAACTTGAACGTGAAATTGAAGCCATCGACTTGAAGTATTGTCAAATATTTCCTATAAATAATTAAGCTTTGAGAAATGGCGAGGAACTCAGTATTTATATTCGATATAGTTCTAATGTAGAATAATGTGTAAATTGTATTTAGATTAATATACTAACCCAGTGAATTAAATCAAAGTGTTTCTTATTCAACCCCAACACATGGTTACGAGGTAAGTGTTTCTCAACAATAAATGGTGTTATGGTTTAATCGAGGTATCTACGAGGGCACTTGCTAAGTAACCACTACAGGAGGACCATATTAAATTGTAAATTTATAAGAGCTTACGTAAACCTGTGTTGAAAAATTTTTCAAGACGTTTATACGGGATGTCATCAAGAGTATAGGTAGTATTTTTAGGATGAGGTAATTGGAGGAATTCATACCAACGATGCCGGTTCTACGTTGACTGATCAAGTCATATAAATATAATGCAATAATTTCTCTATGGTCAAGATAACCAGAGATATTCGATATTCGTCCATCACGATAACGAAGTTTAAAGTTGATCAATTTTCTGACTGTGACAGTGTGTATTTCTATTATTTGTGAGTTTTCTTTTGAATTTTTATGATGGCTGTGTTTTATTTTGAATGCGATAAGATTTTCGCAATAACAGACGCGTTAGAGAAGTGCAAGTTTATACAAGTGTTTAGATGGCTGCGAAATATCTTTCAGATTTACGTAAACATTTGGAAGAGAAATATTGCGATTGAAGTTGAAGAAAAAAAGTTTGCTGTTTACGAAGGTATATGTAATTGTACAATATGTTATTTTTTATCTTATTCATTTTCCGCCCAACCTATCTAATATGCGAGAAAAGTATTGGTTTACCCACAAAAAAGTTGAACAACACGAAAAAATGGTTTTTAGAAAAAAAATCCTGTGTGTATGTCGTCGTCGTCGTTGTCATCGGCCACTTTTCGTTACATGTCTTGTTAGCACGAAACAGCATCCGGAGTGCAACAAATCACCAATTTTATGATTGAATATTGTTCAGGACATCTCACAAAAGAATCCTATTGATTTTCAGCCCACAATAGCCAGTACAACGGATGCTATGATACTTGAAGTACCACATCTTTGTCATTTTTAGAGAAATTTCAGTTTGTTAGTACGATACAGACTCCGGAGTGCAAAAAGTCACCAATTTTATCATAGAATTTTATTCAGAACATCTCACAGATGAACCCTATTGATTTTCAGCTCACCACAGCCAGTACAACAGGTGATATAGTACTTTAAGTACGACATTTTTGTAATTTTTGGAGAAATATCAGTTTGTTAGCACGATACAGCCTCCGGAGTATATACAAGTCACCAATCATATGATTGGATAATATTTAGGGCGTCTCAAAGATAAACCCTATTGAGATTCAGCTCACTAAAGCCAGTAACACGACTACTATGGTACTTGAGGTAACAAATTTTTGTCAGTTTTGGAGAATTTTCAGTTTGTTAGCACGATACAGCCTCCAGCGTGTATACAAGTGACCCATTTTATGATTGAATATTGTTCAGGGCGTCGTATTGATGAACCTTATTGATTTTTAGCTTACAAGAGCTAGTACAACGGGTGCTATAGTACCTGAAGTGCCACATTTTCATCCTTTTTGGAGAAATTTCCGGTTTAGTACGATACAGCCTCCGGAGTGTATACAAGTGGCCAATTTTATAATTGGATATTTTTCAAGGTGTCTCACAGAAGTACTCTATTGATTTTCAGCTGACTATAGCGAGTACAACGGGTCCTATAAATCCAGATATACTACAATTTTTGAAGGTCCGTCAAGCTGCCCCCCCCCCGGTTAGATTTTTTTACCAAAATGCTAGCACACTTAAAGGGCACCTAGCACAACCTATCACAACAATTTTTATAGCTAGCATAGCAACAGCTCACAATAAAAATGCATTTGAATTTGGGTGGGGCCAGGTTAACGCTAGCCTTCCCCGGTTGGAATTTTTTCGCCAAAATGCTAGCACAGATAAAGGACACCTAGCACAACCTAGCACACCATTTTTTATAGCTAGCACACCAACAGCTTACAATAAAAATGCTTTTGAATTCGGGTGGGACCAGATTGACGCTAGCCCCCCCCCGGTTGGATTTTTTTCGCCAAAATGCTAGCACAACCTAGCACACCATTTTTTATAGCTATCACACCAACAGCTTACAATAAAAATGATTTTGAATTCGGGTGGGGCCAGGTTAACGCTAGCCCCCTCCGGTAGAAATTTTTCGCCAAAATGCTAGCACAAATGAAAGACACCTAGCACAATCTAGCACACCATTTTTTATAGCTATCCCACCAACTACACTTTTGATTCTGGGGAGTGGGACGGAGGTCAGTGAAATAATGCTATACTTACCCGATGACTAAATGAATAGGTTGAATATATATGTAAATCGGCTGGTTTAATTATTTCTTACTGTAGTTACGAAAAATTTTCGGAACATTCCACTCATATGGTAAAGATTCCAAATGAAGCAGGATCTTTTCGGAGATAACTCTCCGGCAGGGCCGATAATTTCCCTTTTAAGTCCGTATCTAAGTAACGTCTAAGTAACAATAGTTGTTATTATCATAATTTTAATTATCATAAAAATGTCACGGTTTGAAAACGATTTTTCAAGTTTAATCCAAAAATAAGTGACTGAAAATAAACCAAAAAGAGTAATTAAATACCATGTAATGTTGTTTAAATAATATAAATGTCGCATTAATACAGTTATATGTCGTCTAATCGAGAAATATTATATCGAATTACACTCGTGAAAATAGTTAGATTATTAGTTTTACTTATATAGTCCATGTCGCTTGCAATATTATTAGAAAGAATACATATTATTACAACCATCAGCCCCTCGGAGAAACCATTTCTTAACCCAAACATCTGAATCGGCCGGTTTGGATGTACCTACAAGACCCATAAAAACGGCATTATAAAAATGATTCAAATTTTAATGATAGACTTGGTTTAACGACCCTTTTCAAAAGTCCGATGAGAACTTCAGATGGATTATACCTAGTTTTTAGAAAAATAAAAATACCTATGTCATCAATTTTGCTGCCTTCCATTTCATACCCATATTGTGAAAAAGCATAAAAAAATTAGTCCACTTTCTTTAGTCCGCCAACTTTGGAGACCTGTCATGTTGAATTTAGAATGACGTCACATACCTAATCATGGATTGGCATGCAAAATACACGTATATACAGAATTTCAGCTCAATCGGTTGAAGATAACTGCTTCAAAACTGAGTTGCAAGATTGCAACCGAGCAAACATACATTGTTACATACTAAAAACTTTGATATGCCACAGAAATATTTGAACCTCTGATTAAACGGCTCTAAGAATTAAAAACTGCACGTTCTAAGTAAACTTGGGAATTTAAAAAGAATCTGATAGTGAAATGCAATATTTATGTTATCATTACAATGGTTAATTAATGATCAGTCTAAAACATGTATTCTCAATATATTGGAACATTTTTAGGGATCTCAGCCGCCCCTTCCCAGATTGCACAACTTTGTTCAAAGGACATATCCAATGGCTTCTCTTTTTTGGACATTTATTTATCCAACATGTCTGTACGCAAACGTTTGTCGTTGCCTTTTTTATAGTGTGACGTAATTTGCAACTTATTTGTGCACGGATTGTTTCTGATTTCGTGACTAAATGGTTCAATTTAATTATTTTGTTTTATTAAAATTAGTATGATTTTAACAAAATTATTTTTAAAAGTGAAGGTTTTTTGTAATCTTTTGTTTTTTAGCATTAATTGAAAATAAATAGATAATTATTAATTAAATAATAGTTAATTATCGATTAATCAAATACCCTGCTAGATGAGAAAATATAGATATCACGCACAATCCGGCAACAGCTGACAACAATAATGCTGTTTAGGGGCCATTTTTTATAGGAAAATGATGTTTAGGGACAAATACATCCAACATTTTCATCCATCTGTGTAACCATAGCGTTATTTTGCAGACACCCTCCACCCCCTGAATTCAAAGGCTTTGGTTATGTACTAGCTATAAAATTTTTTGTGCTAGGTTGTGCTAGGTGTCTTTTATTTGTGTTAGCATTTTGGCGAAAAAATTCCAACCGGAGGGGGCTAGCGTTCACCTGGCCCTACCCAAATTCCAAAGCATTTTTATTGGAAGCTGCTGGTGTGCTAGCTATAAAAAATGGTGTGCTAGGTGTCCTTTATCTGTGCTAGAATTTTGGCGAAAAAATTCCAACCGGGGGGGGGGGGGGGGCTAGCGTTAACCTGGCCCCACCCGAATTCAAGAGCATTTTTACTGCAATCTGTTGGTGTGCTAGCTATAAAAATGGTGTACTAGGTTGTGCTAGATGTCCTTTATTTGTGCTAGCATTCTGGCGAAAAAATTCCAACCGGGGGGGCTAGCGTTAACCTGGCCCCACCCGAATTCAAAAGCATTTTTATTGTGAGCTGTTGGTGTGCTAGCTATAAAAATTGTTGTGCGAGGTGCTCTTTATGTGTGCTAGCATTTTGGTAAAAAAAATCTAACCGGGGGGGGGGGCAGCTTGACGGACCTCATTTTTGGTTACTTTTGGAGAAATTTCGGTTTGTTAACACGATATATCCCCCGAAGTGTATACAAGTGACAATTTTATGATAGAATATTAATCAGGGCATCTCACAGATGCGGAAAAGTTAGTTTTAATCTTTAAAACCGTTTATTTTTCTTATCGTTTTAGACTTTTTGTCATGGCTACAATTGGAGGAAAAAAACAACAATGTTAGATACCAAAAGTCCACTGGAACAAGGAAGTGTGGGTCTAAAACAATAGAAAGGACTTACTATGATTGTGTGCGTTCTGGTAGGTATTTCCCTAATTTAAAAATTTCATTTTAATTTAAAGCCTTTTACTTCATCTTTTTAGGAAGAATTAGATCAGTTCCAGAGACTGAACTGAAACGATCAACTAAAGTACAAAGTTCATCAAAGTTGAACTCAAAATGCACAAGTCAAATAATACTGACAAAATGCACAGAAGAATGTTCAATGGTCTATTTTAAAAGGCACTATGGTCACAGTGTAGATATTCAGCACCTAAGACATTCGAAGTTGTCCAAACAACAAATTGCCAAATTAGGCGTGTCTACAGAACAGTAAGATTGTTTATATATATATATATATATATATATATATATATATATATATATATATTTAATTAATTTTTCTTGACCATCCTGTATATATATTTTTATGGAAATTTCTTGGATTAAGGTCATTAAACAAACTTTGGACGTTTCTTTTAATCAATAAAAAAATGTATTAAAAGAAACGTCCAAAGTTTGTTTAAAGACCTTAATCCAAGAAATTTCCATAAATATATATATATATATATATATATATATATATATATATATATATATATTTATATATATATTTATATGATAATTATCAGATTAATACAGCTGTCATTATTTTTTGATAATTTATATATATAAGTCAATGGATTAATCGGTTATTTCTGACAATACTGGTACTAGTAACGAAACCTCGAAATAAATTTACAAATTATCTGGAACCAAGGTTAAACAACAATAAAATATAGAGTCCTAACTAAGTCCCAGAAATTTTCTCCAATTACAGCACTTAGTATTAACATTTTTATTTTTATTCATATCTACATTTATCACTTTAAAATATTAGATGTTTAATCAAGGGGTTTGTTTCAGTATTATAGGCAGCACTCGAGAAAATATACTGCAACATCTGAATAGAGATGATCTTCTGAATAAGGATGATGTCAATAATATTAAGAACACCTTCAATATTCATTTGAAAGATGGCTATCGACATCCTAATGATGCTCTATGTGTAGATTTATGGGTGAAGGAAATGAGACAAGTACATAATAACTCAATAGTATTTTATAAGAAACAAAATGAAGTATCCTCATTATATCAAAACTTGAGGAAAGAAGATTTTTGTCTGATAATAATGAATAATATACATTAAGATTTGCTCCAAAAATTTGGTAATAAAATCATATGTATAGACAGCACACATGGGTTAAATCCTTATGATTTTGAGCTAACAACAATTCTTGTGTTAGATGAATTTGGAGAAGGTTTTCCCACAGCTTTCAAGTTCTCCAATCGGAAAGACACATTTATAATGGAGTTCGTTTTTGAGGAAATAAAAAACTTTGTGGGAATTATACAATCAGATGTCTTTATGACTGATATCACAAATGTTTTCTGCAACGCTTGGCAAAAAATAATGGGATCACCTATGTGAGAGCTTTTTCGCTCATGGCATGTTGACACAGCTTGGCAACAGAACCTGAGTAAAGTATCAAATAAGGATACCAGATCTTGGATTTATAAAACTCTGAAATGTATTCAAATATTACGCAACACTGAAGAATTTGAGAAAGGGTTTGAAAGTTTCCTGTCCAAATTAAAAAGTGATGAGCAAACTAAGTCCACCTTGCTTCTAATTATGCAAATAATGTTTCCAAATGGGCATATTGCTATCGGAAAAATTGTTTTATCGATACAAATATGCACATTGAAAGTATGCACAAAGTTAATAAATATGGTAGAAAAGTTAGAAGACTCTATAAAAGTTTGAATGCTTTATACAAATTCATTAGAGATAAAATAATCGATAGAATAAATAAAATAACGAAAGGAAAATCTTTTGATCATACCCGAATCATAAATAATAGACATAGAAGTGCTATGTGTTCAAAATTTTTGATTCAACGAATAGAGGATACTACCCATATATTGAAAACAGAGGCAGGTAAAGAATATTTAATCAATCAAACTTCTGTCACTAAATGTTGTAACCTTTCATGTAATTTTTGTTGAATTTGTGTACATATGTATAAATGTACATGTACAGATTTTTTATGAAACACACTATCTGTGTTCATATACATTATGTATGCATGCAAACAGTGAAATCAACAAATTTGCATGTTGGACATGGAACGTTCAACTGAAATTGACAGTTTAGTTCAAGAAGTGAACAAAACAAGTGTGCCAAACGCCAAGTCTAGTAATGAAACATTGAAAAATGAAATTCTCGCAATAACATCACAAATTTCTGCTCAAATCAAAACTAAATCTGTTAAAAAAGAAATGATGAAATTAGCCTTAACGCAGTTGAGAGCGGCAGCATTACTCATTTCAAACGAAACATTTGGCATGCTGGAACCAAGAAATAAAGATATAGAAAAACAAGAATTCTTTTCTACCAAGAAAAAACCTATCCAGAAGAATAGACACATCAAAAAACCGAATGAAAATGAGAAAACCATCATTAAAGAACATTTAAATACATCTTTATGTATTTCAAGTGATCCAAATGATCATACATACACTTGTATGTTGAATGATGTATAATATTTCTTGTTTTATTAAAATTTATTAACGTTATTTGAGAGTTTATTTTTTAACAATACTTTGAGGAAATAGAGGTACTGATGTTTTTAAATGAAACTCAAGGTCTCTAGTTAATTCCACAATATAATACAAGTTATTGAAAATTCTAAAAAATTGACAATTGTTTCGATAATATTGATTTATCGAAACAATTGTCAATTTTTTAGAATTTTCAATAACTTGTATTATATTGTGGAATTAACTAGAGACCTTGAGTTTCATTTAAAAACACTAATATGAGCATATTCCACGAAGTAAGGGTCGAGACAGTCAAGAGGTACTGATATTTATCAACTAATATTACTCTGAGTTAAAATTCAAATGTCTAGCTCAGAGTAGATTTTGGTAATTTTACACCTCAATCGATACTTATCCTACGTATTTTCTCCGCAAATTCATATGGTATTTAAATCTGAAGGTGTGTGGTTGATGGCCATTGAGGTAGTCCATAGGTAAGTGTTATCGTTATTTCTTGACATACAACCAAACTACCAAATGAAAGCCTATCTTTCAATTGTAGGTACAAATGAAATTGAAATTATTTTTAATGATGATAATTAGACAATTAGAATCAGAAAACAACAATCCCGAAAATTGGAAGCTAGTCATGAACGAATTGTTGTTTCCATTAATTTCATATCATCCGTTGTGCACGGTTTTGAACTTTTCCTTCCCTTTTAGTGACAATCTTATCCCCTACGACTATTTCAATTAGAAATGTATATGTATCTATTTTTCTAACACTTCTATATCTCGGGAACTTATATAGTTTTCCTAAAAAAATTAAATAGGTTTTCAATGCAGATTAAATTATTTCTATTGTGTTATATCCACTTTTTTCATATTCCAAACGATATCTGCTATCCAACATAACGTTTTTTCTAACTGCAATTGATTTAAGACCTATACTGTCGTGAGCAGCGTGGACCAAATTAAGATTTTTAGTAACAAACAAAAACTATGGAGTACTCTACAATCTTTTATCTTTTGTAATAAATGAGGGATGTCCAACGATGCACGAATTGAATTCTTTCGGAGTTCACCGATTTGACCACAGTTTAGAAAATAGCAAACTGTCACACTTACAACTGTGGTTTGACATAAGTCATGATTTACTTGATTTATCAACGTAGAACCGGCAACGTTGGTATGCATTCCTGCAATTACCTCCTCCTGTATTTTTGCAGCTATTAAGAGCTGAGGAAAGCCCTAAGTAGGAGAATGGGCAATTAAAAGATGTAATATTTTGCGATTTTGTCACCTATGGGTAGGGGAGCTTTATTTGTAGGAGAAGTTGTAAAATTAATTTTACTTTTAAATTTTAATTTAAAGATTTTGCCAGTATATTGTGATTGCTTCATTTTCACTAACTATAGTATTGTTATATACTGGGAATTTTGAAATTGAAATTGTTTCCTTGAATTTGCCTAATTTTATTCCAAAGTTGGGTGGGAAAAATTTTAAAATCGCTGGCCAGCCATTTTATGTAATTAAAAGTTTGTTACTGCATATTAGAGGATATTTACATACTTTACGCGTGCACTGTATAATTATGATAATTATAAAAATGTCACATTAACTGACTATGCAATATTCACTACTAGTAACCCCAGAGAGCCAAGGCTGTTTATTTTTAAATAGAAGAAAATAAATAAAATAAAAACAGTAATTAGAATAGCTAATTACAAATTCAATAAAATAATATTTCTTCCTTTTTTTCTATGAACCTGATAACAATAATAATAAACTCTGTTTAAACCGTTTGAAATTATATTTATATAATTAATATTTGTGTCACGTATATTGTTATTATTTAAATGAGCTGCCACTAAATCTCCACATCTCACTGAACTTTATTTATTTTTTTCTGTTTAGTAAATTGATATTTTCAATTTGGATAGTACAAAAGAAAAAACTGGTGAGGTTAAAAAGTAAAATAAATACAATTCGTAGAAATTGACAATGACTAATATCAAAAATGCCTTGCTGAATAAAAAAATGGAAGTACTTCGACAGTTTTACACCAAAAACAAAAATGAGTAATAAAGTGGAGTGTCGATGAGGAAAAAAGTATTGTACGGATCACTGCACGAAATAAATCTTTTTATGACAGCTTTCAATTTTTTCTAGTTTATTAAATGTTTCTTTGGTGTTTTTAACCGTTACAAAAACATACATCCAAAAAAACTTATTATAATAAATTCCGAAAACTCACCTGGATCTTTAGCACTATTATCCGTAATATAAGCATATCCAGAATCTGTATCATCTACCACGATATCATATAAAAAGTTAGAATCCAAACTTGCAACATTTTCCGGAAATGTATACGCCGTAGTCGTCATATTTTTCTTAATATCGAAAATAATCAACTTGGCAGGACATCTCGCGGAAGGATGCACCAGAGTTTCCGTTCTGCCACTATCAATTATCCAAAGTTGTCCTTTAGGATCAATTTCAATATTCTGAACGTTTTGTAAAGCGTTACAGTCCCCTTCAGTGTTCATTTCGAATGAAGGATAAGGTTCTAGAGCAGGTGCGGTGTCGGTTGTAATTCCAGCGGGAATCCTAACAAGTGTAGCTGGAACGCCGTCTTTCATCCTAGGAACAGTCAGGTAATAGTAGTTCTCAAAGTAATTAATTCCTGCTATTATATTATTTTCGGGTATGTAAGTACCTCTTGAAATAGCGTTTTTGTACATTTCCTCATTTGGCCAAGTGAAATTAAAATATTTCCATTCCCGTATTACTCGAAATCGTTCAGTTTTAGCCGATACCACGAACAGAGTTAGTAAAATCAGGTGCCGGCGCATTTTGGCGAAACCGTTCATTTTTAACAGCGCGACGGAAATTCTGAACTGACTGAATATTGTTTATTGTTGGTAACTTGTTTTATAGTGGTAGTGGAACTATTAATGATGCTAAATGATTGAATTTTGTACAACCAGGTAAAATCTGATGCGACGCGGAAACGTACGGCGTGTCCCAATAAATAAGGACTTGTTTTAAAGTGAAGAAAATGTAAATTAGAAGCAATATGCCACAATTATAATATTGAAGTCAACAATAGTTTCACAAATAAATTGTTAAGTACTGTTATGATTCACTATTTTAAAAAAAACTTGAAATCCTATTTTTAAATCTTCAAGTTTGTATTCACTTATTTTGAGATTACTATTGTGCCTACTAACTACAGATTGATCTGACTTAGAATTTACAGAAGCATGATCAGTTACTTTAAAAATAAATTTAAATAAGCATGATGATGTATAATGTGACAGTTCAATAACCAAAAATATACAATGGGGACAATATGAATTATAATAATAATAATCGATATAATAATAATGATCAAAACTACAGGAATTACAATAATAATGGGGCAAATGATAATGAAATGTACAACAGATACCAAAATAACAATTATAACAATAATCGATCATATGGAAATAATAATTTACATTATAGACCTAGAGTGCATAGCGAAGAACGACAAAATGAAACACTAAGAAATAACAATGACTATAGACTGAACAGAAGTTAAAGCCTGGAGAACAGAAGACTAGGGAAGAACAAGACATAGCAGGACCTTCACAAAGTAACACAAGCCAAAACGAACAAGTTTTTCAATAAAAAACCTACCAAGATTCAATAATAAAATTAGAAAACATTGCTCAGGAATTTATCAACATCCTAGAGAATTTATAGATATAGAATAAAATTTTAAATTAGAAATAAATAAAGGTTTAATACAAATTCCAGAAATATTTTACAATAAAAAATTAGAAATATTAATTGACACAGGTTCTGAAATATCATTAATAAACTATAAAATTATAAGAGACTTAAAATTAGAAAAATATTACTGTGGAATGCCAAAATTAGTTTTGGTAGGTGCGATCACATTTAACAACAAAGAATATACAATACAATTTTTATTAATAGAAAATTTGCTACACGATGCTATAATTGGGGCAGACGAGCTAGACAGACATGGTGTAATAATAGACTATGAACAAGGACAAATACAGATAGGGGTAAACATTTTAAAAGAAAACGAAGAAATATTTTCCCTACAGGAAATTAAAATGGCAACCAACGTTTAGGGCATTTCTGGAAAACCTGAAAACTAGATAAAAAAAGTAACAATTTAAATTAATTTAAATAAATAAAATAAAAATGGATTCAAAAAGAAACTCCAGAAGGGGCCGCGAACAAAGAAAACCAGGCACAAATAGAGAAGAAGCAGATGGAAAGGAAGAATACCTGGAAGAAAATCTACTAGAAAGAGGAGATGCAAATATAGAAGAGGCAGGAAGACCACAGGAAATCAATATGCAAGATTTAATGGTGTTCTTGAATAAGAAAGTTGAGAAGAAATGAAACTTCTAGAGAAGAAAAGAGGAGAAGAAAGAAGAGAAGATACGGAACTTCTAGAAAGAAAAAGACAAGAAGACATGGAAAAACTAGAAAAGGCTATATAAGAAGTAAGAGAAGAAGATATAGAACAATTGGAAAGGAAAAGAAGTGAAGACATAGAAAAATTAAAAATTTAAATCCAACAAGAAAGAAAAGAAGAAGAGAAAAACCTTAAAAAACAATTCAGGAAGAATTGAAGGCCCAAGAAGGAAAAATAAATCAATCAATCAATAAAAATGGCCAGCAACAGGAAGGAAACAGACGAGAAGATAGAAGAAGTCCAAGAAAAAATTAAAAATATAGATATCAATGTCATGAAGAACGGAGAAGAAAGCATAAAGGAAAAAGAAAAACTGGAGAAAAAGATGGAAGAGCAAAATAAAAGAATAAATGATAAAATCAGTTATAAAGAACAAAATTTAAATGGACAGGTAACAGAAATAAATCACACAGACAGAAAACAAAATAAAACAAACCAGTTGTGAATAAATTATTCTAAGAACAATGTCAACAAATATAAATACTAATAAATTAATATTTACAGGTAAAATAAAACGACAACACTCAGCACCTTTCATAAAATTTCTTAAAAATAAATATTCTGATAATGTAACCTTTACTAATTTCAAAGAAGTAATAAAGAGCCAATTATAAGATGAAGCATTATTAAAGTTCAATAACAAAAAAACAGAGAAATACATCTGAACAGCTCTCTGAAAAATTTTTTACATACTTTTGGGGGTCCTTCACATCAGAAAATCATTAAAGATGATCTTTTAGGTGGAAAATATAATCCAAATCGTGGAACTTCATTCCATAAATATGCTATGCAATTGTACAGTACGTCTCAATATTTAGATTGTAAATTTTCAGAAGAATATTTTGTCAATTTAATTATCCAACATTCTGATAACAACCTAGAAGAGATAATGATGCTATATAATTTCAAAGATATGGATAGTCTATGTCAACTTTTGATCATACATGAGAGAAGCAGAAATAGTTATAATAATCTGAGTAATAAGGTCAATAAGAATATGAATAATACAGGCTATAGAAGAGATTATAACAATTTTAATGAACGATGAAATAAAACAATATGGTTTGTTTAAATCTTCATATATTTGAACTGATGTTCAATTTTAATAGTAATAATAATTATAATGCTCAGAGGAATAATAAAAATGGGAGGTATAATCAAAATTATCGACAAAGAGACAACACTATCCAATTTAATAACCAAAATCGATATAGAAATGAAGATCGGAGGTATTCAAACGCAGATAGAAATGTCAGAAGGTTGGGAACTGTCACGTAAGAGATGAAAAATTTTGAAAAAAATGTGTTTTAAGTTTAGGAATGTAAATATTTTATGATAAGGAGTGTTGGGGAGAAGGAATAATAGACATTAAAAAGAAAAAAAACTAATAAGAGAGGGTACCGGTAACAAGGAAAATTAGGTGGTGGACAAGGGACTTGAGGTGTTAAGAGACTATTTTGGGGACAATGTGAATGGACTTTGTGTAAACTGGAGAAGTGAGAAACGGACGATAGAACAATTTGATAGAAAAGGACAATTTTGAGGACTAATAAGGTATTTAGAATTAGAAATAATTAAGTAGTAGTATAAAGGTAAAATGTAAAAATTTTGTATATAGTGTAATTAGAACCCTCAAATAGACTGAAGAGTCAAATTGGATATTTTTTTTAATACTTTTTCAAAAAAAAATGTAATATCAAATAAAAATGATCTGAGCTAGCCAAATTTAAATAAAATAATAAATAAAAAAAAATTAATAATAATATAAACATCGATACTATAATAGTACTGACATAGCAGTGAGTGATATACATTTTGTCAGAGGCCATAAGCAAGACAACTCTACAACTCCTGTGGTTATAAAATTTGTCTCACCGTACAGAAAATAAATTTGATTAATGATATGTTCGCGGAAGATAGAATACAACAGAAAATCTTCGTAAAACACTTGAGAAATGCTAGAGAACAAAAACGAGGTGTCAAGATAAGAGAAAATGTTTTTAGAAAATGACGACCCTTACCAATATCCCAGTTAAAAGCATTGTAGGATGGAGAGGATGAATCGAAAGATAAGTATAGTGAGTCAGAAACTGTAGATAGTTCGGTCAGGTCAAATAAAAGAAATACTAGGAATCTTCGTAAAACAAAACTATAAATAAAAAACATTATTAATTTTTTCTTTTTTTAAGTTTTTTCTTCCTTCTTTCTTCTCATCGACTTAATTACTGTTACCCTAACTTACTGTTTTAAGTGTCGTCATAGTTTTTTCTTTCCTTTTTAATTTTTAAGAAACAAAAATTATAATGACAATTTAACTCATGTATAAAAAATCGCATATGCCACAGTGCAATTGTCACTTTGACAGCGGCAAAAGTTAGCTTTAACTTTTACAGCGACAAATACACTAGTGGTTTTTTCACTTATTCATTTGTTCATCAATTATCGCGGTGTTGGTTACCAGAATAAATAGTTTGGCATGTTTGTCAACAACTTATCGAATTTTCAAGAACTAACAATGAGTCGATTCGGTGTGTCTATGCCGAAATTAGTCAAATTGTTAATACCTGTGTGTCTACTAATACAGTTGCGACGCAATCATCAATCTGGCGACAATTTTCTACGTTTTGCGATGCAAATTTCTCATTCATTAAATTGTCCTGCCGAATTACACTCGAGGTTTGTATTGATATTGGGTAAATTTGTGTTGTTCAAATTCTAAACTGTTTCCTTTAGCAATTTGACTCGAATAACTGTCAACCTAAAAACACTCCACCTTCGGTGTCGTGTTTTTGGTAGTTGACAGTTATTCTCGTCAAATTGCTAGGAAACAGTTTCTTATTAAACAACCCAAATTTACCCGATAAAATACAAACCACTTGAGCAACTATAAGTGAAAAAAATTTGATGGTGTGTCACGTTAACGCCTGCTCCTTAACAAAAAAAAACTACAAATCTTAAAAAAATGTGTTTATATTACTAAGACTTTTATTTGCTTGTCAAAATGAAAAAAACATTTTTTATATATACGAATCAATTTGCGTTGTCACTATATTCATTATTATGTGAGAGATGTCATTTTAATTTTTAATCATTATTTGTATAAAAAATAAAGTACAGTTCACCGTTCATAAAGTAATTATTTGGTTTCTTAGCATTGAGGTGATTTGTGGAAATAAAACAAATATCACATCAAAATGCAGAAAACACATTTGGCATCAGTACTGTATCTTTAATAAAAAAGTACAGTAAAACTTTTCTAAAAGCTAAATTAATTAGGCTAGATAATTGCCACACAGAATAAGTATGGATTCAGTTTAATTTCAAGGGGAAAAACTTTGCAACAGGCGCAATTCTCTTATGTGCAGGCAATTTAAATATTAATTGCCTAGAAGTAGAATTTGTACAGTATAAAGCAGGAGATGACAATGTTTTGATTTTGCTCCTGCATTAAGCCGTAAAAATCGAGAGTTACAAAGAAAATTAATTAATTCTGAAAGACTTCCAATATAGTTAAAGTGATGAACTTAATACCAGTGAACAAAAAAAAACTCATTAAATATACATTCTTGGTAAGATAAACAAATATTAATAGACAAATAGTGTGAAAGTGAAGTTCAATAACAAGCTAATTATTAAGTACAAAAAGAATCCTGGTCGATATCAAAGCGGCGTTGTCAGACTGACGTATAAAGCGGAAAACAAAAGTAAAATAATAAGCAGATAAAACTTTTATTGAAAAGTAAATTAATCAATCTGGCGACAATTTTCTACGTTTTGCGATGCAAATTTCTCATTCATTAAATTGTCCTGCCGAATTACACTCGAGGTTTGTATTGATATTGGGTAAATTTGTGTTGTTCAAATTCTAAACTGTTTCCTTTAGCAATTTGACTCGAATAACTGTCAACCTAAAAACACTCCACCTTCGGTGTCGTGTTTTTAATAGTTGACAGTTATTCTCGTCAAATTGCTAGGAAACAGTTTCTTATTAAACAACCCAAATTTACCCGATAAAATACAAACCACTTGAGCAACTATAAGTGAAAAAAATTTGATGGTGTGTCACGTTAACGCCTGCTCCTTAACAAAAAAAAACTACAAATCTTAAAAAATGTGTTTATATTACTAAGACTTTTATTTGCTTGTCAAAATGAAAAAAACATTTTTTATATATACGAATCAATTTGCGTTGTCACTATATTCATTATTATGTGAGAGATGTCATTTTAATTTTTAATCATTATTTGTATAAAAAATAAAGTACAGTTCACCGTTCATAAAGTAATTTGGTTTCTTAGCATTGAGGTGATTTGTGGAAATAAAACAAATATCACATCAAAATGCAGAAAACACATTTGGCATCATTACTGTATCTTTAATAAAAAAGCACAGTAAAACTTTTCTAAAAGCTAAATTAATTAGGCTAGATAATTGCCACACAGAATAAGTATGGATTCAGTTTAATTTCAAGGGGAAAAACTTTGCAACAGGCGCAATTCTCTTATGTGCAGGCAATTTAAATATTAATTGCCTAGAAGTAGAATTTGTACAGTATAAAGCAGGAGATGACAATGTTTTGATTTTGCTCCTGCATTAAGCCGTAAAAATCGAGAGTTACAAAGAAAATTAATTAATTCTGAAAGACTTCCAATATAGTTAAAGTGATGAACTTAATACCAGTGAACAAAAAAAAACTCATTAAATATACATTTTTGGTAAGATAAACAAATATTAATAGACAAATAGTGTGAAAGTGAAGTTCAATAACAAGCTAATTATTAAGTACAAAAAGAATCCTGGTCGATATCAAAGCGGCGTTGTCAGACTGACGTATAAAGCGGAAAACAAAAGTAAAATAATAAGCAGATAAAACTTTTATTGAAAAGTAAATTAAAGATGGGGGATATGGCAAGAATAGAACAGATGTTCCAACAAATAAACGAAACTGCACAACAAACGAATGGGAAAATAGATCCTTTTGTATTGGAAATGAAACAAATAAAAGATGAAAATTTAAAATAATTGAAAGAACACATTATGAAGCAAGAAGAATGGATAGAAAAGTTGGAGAGGGAAATCAGGAAGAAAAATATTCTGGTAATGGGCATTAGCGATGAGGAAAATGAAAAGGAATCTGAAGCAGAAGATAAAATATATAAAATTATGCATAAAATAGGAACATCTATCAACAAAAATGTAGATATAGATTAAATAAAAAGACTTGGGAACTATTCGAAAGATGCGAAGAGGCCAGTAAAATTAACTAAAGAAAGCACCAGAACGAAAATACTAAAATCTGCAAAAAATTTGAAAGGCACAGGAATATGGATAAATGAAGATTACCCAAAAATAAATTCAAGAGGGAAGAAGATCATTAATATCCAAATTGAAGGAAGCTAGGGATAAAGGATCTACAGCATACACTAGATATAATAAGCTAATAATTAATAAGCAAGTATACCAGAACATAGAAACATCCGAAGATGACGAAAATGGAAGTGGCAGCCATAAAAGAACGGCAGATCAAAGATCCCCAGCTGAGAATAATACAGGCGGAAGCCTTAGGAAAATAACTAAAATCACAAAATCAAAAAATTAATAGCGACAGACAAGGAAAATGACAAAGAAACTGACCGGGCGATAAAAGTGGAAATGAGAAAGGATAATGGAAAAAATAAAAATAATGATATAGAAATAAAAAGGGACATAGAAGGTCTACTTCCTCTGCTATTCTGGAACAGTCAAGCAATTAATACAATAAATAATTTTGATACGGAAGAAAAGATAAATTTTTGTAAATTCCCAATTATAGGAATCGTAGAAACATGGATAACTACAGAAAACCTAACTTTACCATATTTTCTAAATAATTATAATATTTTACAATCTTGCGCAACGAAAGACAAGCAGAGGGGCAGAGGAAGTGGGGGTTTTATGTTCCTCCTGTCAAAATCATTAAAATTAGATAATACGGCTGTTATAATAGAAAAATCAAATCTTTGGATATTTATTAAACTAGAAATTAATGAAATCAAGCTCGTTTTAGGCATAGTATACTTTAAGCCAAAGTTAGATGATAAGGTTTGCATAGATATGTTTGAAGGATATTAATCGTAAATACTCCGAGTATAAAATATTTATTTATGGGGATTTTAACGCTAGAATTGGGGAACTTAATAGCTTCAACAATAATGACCTATTTGAAAATAACTTTCCTCTAGGAACTAGAAACTCAATGGACCTAACGATTAACAAAAGAGGGACCTTACTTAATGACGTATTTGAAGATGTAGGTTTCTTCACCCTTAATGGCCGTTATGATGATAATTTAGGACACTACACATATTTGAGTGAGCGAGGCAATAGTGTAGTAGATTTAATTTGGTCTAATCTTAATAGCATAAATTGTATAAAAACTTTCTAGTGATTTTATTTCAGACCATCAAAGTTGTACGGTAAAACTAGACATAAAAATGTTTAAACTAGCCCAATCACGAATTCAACAAAAAGGAAGAAAATATCTTGAGTGGAACCCACAAAAAACACAAAATTATAAAAACGTTATGTCAGAGGTGACTATAAACCCAGAAACATACAATGTTGAAGAACTCGATGCACAATTGATAAGTTCCATCATTTATACAGCCGAAACTTTAGATATGTGTAGAGCACGGTTTTATAGAAATACTTTAATTCAGAAATCGAAACCCTGGTTTGATGAAGAATGTGTAAAAAAAAATTATCAAAATTAAAGAAAAATAACATTAAGAAAAATAAATACAGCATAAATACAGTCGAAGAATATAAAACAGAAAAGAAAATATTTAAGATGTTAATCAAAGATAAACAAATCAAATATCAACAAAACCTACAAGCACAATCTCTGAACATTAAAAACCCATCCGAATTTTGGAAATATATAAACCTTCATAAAAAAAAGCACTATAATGAACACCCTATTACAGCAAAAGAATGGGAGAACTATTATAACCTATTTTATAACACCACTGAAGCTAATATGAACCTATCCATAATGGATGCCAGACATCCCTATCTAGATTCACCCTTTACAATCCAAGAGATATACAATGTAATAACAATAGCAAAAAGTAATAAGGCGGTAGGGGATGATAAAATAAATTTTATAAAAACTTGCCTACTAACTGGATCATACATCTAAAAGTTTAATTTAACAAAATATACATGGAAGAACACCTTCCATGCAATTGGACAAATATTAACATGATTCACTTTCATAAGAAAGGCCCTGGAAACGATCCTCTAAATTACCGAGGTATTGCCTTACTCAATCACAAAACTAAGCTATTCACCCAACTAATAAATCAGAGACTACATACATTCAGTGAATCAATTGAAACGCTACCAGAGTGTCAGGCTGGCTTTCGTAAACAAAGAAGTACGGAAGATAATATTTTTGTTCTTTACTCGGTGATAAGTAACCATCTGCGACTGCCTGGGAGGAAGGTTTTTGCACTTTTTATCGACTTCAAAAAAGCTTTTGATAATATCAATTTGGATATACTTTGGCAAAAGCTTTTCTCTAATGGAATCAGCGGCAAGATAATAAGAATTTAAAAAAAATATGTACTCCTTAGGGACAATAACAATTGAGCAGAACGGTTGTACCTCAAAAAAAATTAAAATCAACAAAGGCATCATCCAAGGCGACTCGCTAAGTCCACTATTATTTGCTTTATATGTGTCAGACATAGACGACTACTTTAAACAATGAGGAGCTAGAGGTTTATCTCTAGATCAAAACAAAGACATTACATTGCTGGGCTATGTGATGACTTTATAATATTAGAAGATTCGGAAATTCAGATGAATAGATCAATGAAAATATTAGGAAGTTATTGCGACACTAATAAATTACAAGTTAATGTAGATAAAACAAAGGTAGTTATATTCAGAAAAAACCCAAATATCGGACATAAACCTAAATTTTGGTATAAAAATGCACTAATAGAACAAGTAAACAGCTATAATTACTTAGGAGTGATATTCCCGTCTAACGGCACGTTCTCAGAAAATTTAAAATCACGTATAAAGAAAACGAAAATAACACAAAACGCAACACAAAATTTGATTAAATCATCACATATGACCGATTTGAAAAGTGTTAAATCGCTTTATTATAGCATTGTAGTTCCAACCTACACATATGCCAGTGGAATATGGGGACTTCGGTGCATAAATGAGGGAGAAATAGTTGAAAATCAATTTTGGAAAATTTTTCTCTATTTACAGAAAACAACTCCCAGTTGCATTTTGAGAGCGGAAATAAGACTAGTGAAAACTGGATTTTTTATTATAAAACAAGCTCCAGAATATTTACTAAAGATTAAAAAATTGTCCTCAAAAAGATTTCCTAGATAGAAGTTACCAACTATACCAACAAAATAAAACTGTATCAAAATACAATTGGATAAGTCAAATAAATAATGTTTTAACTGAAATTGGAGCTCCAGAGTTTGATATGCATAGTTTCGATGGGGATAAAATCAACATTATTTTAGAAAAATACGAACAATATAGTCATATAGAGGATTGGAATAAAAATATTATTAAGTACATATTGTCCAATGTATAAACACATACTACAAGACAAGCATCCCTTTCAAAGCACAAACCACTTAGATCTTTCAATCCCTTTGCATATTAAACGCTTCATCTCACAACTACGCACTACTAACAATAAAATACTGTATATGTATGTTAATAACAATGCATATACCATAAAAACAAATGAAATATGCACAATTTGCAACTGTCTAGTTCCGGAATCCCTACAACATTTATTATTTGTATGTCCAATGTATGAACAAATTAGATATTTCTTCTCTAAAACCTATCAGTCCCTAACGGACTTTGAAACGGTAATTAATGAAGCTGAACCACAATTATTATATCAACTATATAATGTGACAAAGAATATTTTAATAATCAGATCATTCATTATAAACGAGTAGTAAGTATCCTCTCACTCCCGTCAAGGCATCATCTAAGCATATCTATAAAATTATAATTCATTTCTTTTTTTAGTTATTATTTTTTACATTTATATTGGAAATATTGTCACCTCCTTGTTCAAGTATTCTGTACGAAAGCGCAATAAATTTTCTATCTATCTATGTATCTATCTATAAAGCACTAAGCAATGTTCTGCGAGTTCTTGCGCTTAAGCAGTTGATTAAAGAACCAACTATATTCAATTGTGGATATGTAGCGGTTTAGATTCTAAAAACGATAGGGATTCAAAAGTGAGTGACAGTAGTGAATGTTTAGAATCGATATTTTTTGACAATTATAATTAATATGTTATATATGTATACATATAAGGGAAGTATTGTAATGGAGTGACTTTGACGTTTCGAGTCGATCTACACGTTTCATATGTTTCTGAGTCCAACATACCTATTTTGTCGGTCGGTCTGTCTGTCAACACAATAACTCAAAAACGCTACCAAATGTTTCCATTGCATAGACGTAGATATTACAAACTTTTTTAAGGTACTTTCTTACAAAAATTTCTAGTCCCGCTTTAATCCTTTATATTGTCTGCAAATATAAAACCAAAGAATTCAAATACAGTAAGCACCATCAAGCTCCAGTCGTCGACTTCCCGAAAAATCATCCTGCAGAGCAACGGATAGCTGTAAAATTACCACATTTTTGGCCGACAAACCAAGCTTATGGTTCCCACAAGCTGATTCTAAGTTTTTGTTGTCTGATATCACGAATGAGGTAACCAAATTTCATTATATCGTTTCTCAATTAGACGCACGCTCTTCATTGGAAGTCGAGGATATTATCACAAATCTTTCCGTTCAGTTTCCATATACATGTTTGCGTACAAAATGAATTGAACGTTTGTCTGTGTTTGAAGAACTAAAGAAGAACGATGATTTGCGAAGCAGAACTCGGTGATCGGAAACCATCGCAGTTTCTTCGTCATCTTCGTTTTCTCGTTGGTCCCACCATCGTTCAAGATAACATTTTGTGTGATAATGAATTTGAATGGATTTTGTTTGCTATTGAATTGGATGTCGATATTGCGGTTTTGGAAATTTTGGTTGATGTCGATAGATCATTGCTCTGGTTCAACTTGTTAATATATTCCTTGTTATCTACATCATTTTTAGACGTGTCCTTTTGTTCTTGTTGAGTTTCATCCCCTTTCTGAAAATCGTTAAACGAAAATGAAATGTATGAAGAGAAGTTGTTAACTCTAGGATTATTTTTAGAAAGGGAATTGATCTTTATTGATTCCTCAGTTACTACGACCCTATCGACTTCTGACCCATTATTTTTTTCTACGTCATCCAATTTTGAATTTGACTGCAAAACATCGGGGTTATTTTGACACTTGTTGGAGGCAATGTCATTTTTTTGGTCACCGAAACATTATAGCTAGATTTTTCAACTCTGGTTGATATCGCTTTTGTACTTAGTGGCTTCACTCCATTGGTCACATCCGAAATTTTGGATCTAACCTCAGTTGTCGTTTTGGCGAGGTTAGTACCATTTTTTACTGTTCTGGAGAGTTTGTCATTAAAATTTTTACTCAAATCGGCTACTGATGCGTGATTTCCGTTATCATCTTCATCAGACAGATTGTCTGTATTAGTATTGTCAGAGTATGCCACACTGTTAGTATAAATACCTTCCATTTGGTTGTTTACCTTTTTATTTGATGTCTTCAGCTCTATTGATTGTAAACCAGTTTTATGTTTTGTTTTGGTCAAAGATAATTTATTGCGTATAGGAATCGCATCATTCTCTAGCATAGTCATCTTCTTCAGTATTCCTATGAATGGGACATCATCTGGCTGGTGGTTATCTATATTTACTAGTACACTGAGGTCCAAAAGCTTATTGGCGGCATGATTTATAAAATTGTCAACGCATGTATTATCAGGAAGCATACATTCTGAAGAAGATAATGAATATTTTAAATAAGAATTTCGGAAAAAGGAAAGATCACATGTTTTAGAGTGGGTAATGTGAGAAAATTTGAAAGTGGTAGAAGAATTAGGTTTCTTATGATTAGGTTTCATAAAAAGTTCTTCCAGAGGCTTAGAACGGGGAAACGTACCGAGAAAAGATGAAGCGATTCCTCTTTGAATTGCAATACTTATTTGTTGTATAAAGAACAAAGCTGCTCTTGAATCATTGGTTTCTACTGATATTTTTTTACCGATTTCTTTAATGAATTTTAAAGCTTCATGACCGAAAACACCAGAGGTGTCAATTGCTACAGGAATAAAAATATAAATGTTCTCCAAATTTATGTATTTATTGATTTTAAAAGTTTCGCCTTGTAAAGCTGCAGCGCCTGCGGAAGTAGATGTGGATCGGACATGGGACGGAGCCCAAGTGTCAATGCAAGTGAAATCCCATATAACTGGTCTGCCGCGTTGCCATGGAATGAGGGTCATACCATCTGGACGTTTACCGTCGTCGCGGCAAGTACCTAACGGTTCCAACGAACAGGGAATCTTTGCAGATGACAGGCCTCGTTTGATTAGGTCATTTACTGCAGAATGACGTGAAAAACGGCCGGCACTTAATTTGCAGCTTAGGCCGTGTCTACCATATTCATCAACATCAGCTCTGCAACGACAGCGATGTTTTACATATATTTGACAACCTAAACGGAGACCAATAGAAATACGGAGACTTTCGTCATCTAAAAGCGTACCTAATGGGGCCGACGGTATAGCGTTCAACCATGCTCCTGATTCCTTTGTAAATGCTGCATTCAAACGAGCCTTGTCTGGTAAATTGATAGCTTTCTGAAGCAGATTTTCTTTTTCAATGTTCAATAAAGGTATATCCCAGGATTTTTGAGAGGATTTATATTCATCGGGTACAACTTTGTTTTACTTAAATGACCAAATATTTTCTGCCTCCAATTATAAAGGGTCTTGTGTGTGGAAAAATATAGGCAGAATGTAATTAATGAAATTTTTTGAACTTTTAATGATGACAAAAAAGAAGGAAGAGCTACTGAAACGATTGAGCGAATTCCTAAACCACCATATGAAACAGGTAGTGAAGCTTGCTTCCAAGAAAGGTCCTTTAATTTAATGTTAATTAATGACTCTAATCAATGACGAATAGTATTGTCAAAATTGATTAAGATATCATTATGTAACCAGGTCGGACTACATCTTAAGATATATGTTAATTTTGGAATTAATAGGCAATTCTTGAGAAGGTAATAAGCAATATGTGTCGGTAACCAGGATAAACGAGATGACATTTTTTTGAAAAAGATTAGTTTTTCATTGAAAGCTGATAGAAAGGATTCGTTTAATAAAGGAGCACCTAATAGAAATAAATTTTGTCTGTTGGTAGTTGTTATGCCTGGTGCTACAGAATTAAATTTATCAATGGTTAGATTATTTGGTGATTCTAAGAAAAATAACTCGCATAGTTTCCACCCCAGTACTGTAGCAGTAGAGTCATGTAAGCATATAAAAGAGGAACTCAATAGCTTTACTAAAGCTATAGAAGATCACTGCCTTGTGAAGCTAAACGTTTAGGTGTAATGTTAGACTTCAATCTAAAATAGCCATTCAGAACACCATTTCTGCATGATATCTAGATCTTTTTGTTTCATATCGTCTGCATAAAGGGAAGATTCTTCTTTGGAAATATGGTATGTTATACAACAAATACCAAGGAAGATTAATAATGTTTATATCGTCTACTGAACCCGGTATGCTCATGAAGAGTTGCATCAATCAGTTTATCGAATTCAAAAGTCAGAGATTTGCTAATAGATTCAACTTCCAGAAATAACGAATTTAACATCGAGAAAATAAAGTTTGAAACTTCGTGTTTGAAGGGAAAATCGGCGGACACAAACATGTCGGAGTGTTTTGATGACATTTTAGCTGTTCTAGTAGACCCCGGGAATAATGTTTCTCCACGATCATCACAGAATTCGCCAATTCTGAAATCAAATTTGATTACAGAATGCTAGAATTCTCTCTCTTGAGATGGAAGACAATAATTACATTAGCCTTGACGCAGTTGATTGTCATTGTAGTGGCATCATTTGAATGGGTAAGTGTCAAAATGATTGCTGGCACGTTTCCATTGGAAAATATAAAAAGTGTCACGAATTTATCCTGGGATTCAGAATCAGAGTGTGAAAATACACCACCTGAAATTACAAAGAGTGAAAATAATATACTGGAAAGTTTACTACCAAAAAAATTAATGAATGAATATGAAAAATATTACAAACTATTCATGGATTGGAAACAAATAAATATAACGTATTCCTTTTCAGAAAATATTTTTTGATTGCTTTTTTTTGGTGAATTATCGGAAAAAAGGAAATCTTCAACAATGTGTTTACCTAATATAATTGTGATTGAGTTCTGTAATATTAGTTATCTTTTATTCGTCACCATTTAAAAATATATATTTAAAATCTTTGATCGAGGGGAAATTATAGTTTGCCCCTCGGTTAGAATGCTCGTGGTTCCTCACGCTCGCCTTCGGTTCGCGCTCGGAACTTTCCACTCGCATCGAATTTTCATTCCAACCTTGTTACAGAATATTCTTTTCTAGCTTTTACAGTGGTTCTCTATAAATTTCCCGATAGATATTATTGCAAACTTTCTTGTTATTGGCATATGGTAACATATGCAACTTTTATATTTAAATCAAAAGTCGCTACACTTACAGTTCAATATCTTTTCTAATCTTACCAACCACCGCATTTTTGGCAATTATTTTTTAGTGCTGGCAAATTTTAATTCTAAAATCGACTAAATGCTGGTGTGCACATTCAGGTTGCACCGACCGTATGATGTTTACTCAACAATCCAAAACAATGTGAACGAACATATTATTAACAATAAGTAGGTTACGATTCTCACATACCATTTCAGATTGTTACATTGTTTATATTTTGTCATTAAAATGATTTAAAAATGTAAAATTCAACAAAGGCTGAATTACTGTTTGTTTTTTCAAGGCGTACCTTGAACAAGATGGTATATTTTCGTGCGCTGTGTATTTTTATTGCTCACAATTACTGCACTTTACATGTAGTACATGTTGATCAGATGGAAAATCAATGATTAATGTAAACACAAAACAACTTTTAAAATTATGAAGGATGCGGATGAATTATGTAAAGATTTATTGACGCGATTGATTCTTTCTAAGAATATAACAACGCAGCAATCGCTAAATTTCAGGATGGATACAATTTTGCAGAAATAATGGATACGACTATGTTTCATTCAATAAAATTTAAGGTCATTATTAGGTAGATAAACAGTAAGATGAAAAAATCCTGGAACAGAAAGACTTTTGATTTTAATTTACTATTTTTTAAATAATAATAATGTTACGTATCATAAGTTGACTGAAAATGGTACAAGGGTGGACACAAACGCAAATGTTGTTTACATATCAATTTAGTATTTATAACATAATTGATGAAGACTAAACGTATACCCTAACAAAACCTAGGCAAAGAACATTTACAATAAATGTTCAAATTGATCTCCTTCCACTAAACAATTACTTACGGTCATATGCACTGTATGGAATAAAACTTAAACCCTGTTAATTACTAAAAGTTTTATGCACCGCCGATGCAAAATTATTTCAGTGTAGTTTAAATTCAGCGCCCGAAATCCAGGGCTTAACTATAAATGTCCAATAAAAAAGTCTCAATTGATGGCCGTTTACACCGACTCTAGTTCTGTTATGCTATGAAAAGCTCAATAATTCCTTAAAGCAAGTGGAGATTTTGAGCATGCGCTGTGCCCACATTTTGAATTTTTAACAGCAAAAAAAAGTGTCTAGGAAGAGAAGAAAAGAGTATAGAAAGTAATAAAAAGTGTCTAGAACGGACACCAAAACACTCCGAGCCTTTACTAGAACTCAACGAAGGTAGTTCCGGACTATCCATACCCACCTATCGTGGTTTAAACCCTAAAAAAACATCCACCCCTAATAGAAATCTAATCATGGAAATTAATAAAAATAATTCAAAAATGGAAGAAGACTCAATTGGAGAGCAATCTAGTGATTCCACACCAAACAGAAACAACCAAAAGACGACACAAGCGCTAATACATGGTCCGGCGAATACATCATGGGCACAAGAAGTGGAAAACGAGAAGGGTACAGAGGTGCCCGCAATCGAAGATGCGTTTGTTTCCCAATACACAAAAATAAATAAAAACAAAGAAATAACTACAAAAAAACTTAATATTAACAGTGATGACATTAATAAAATAACCACCATCCCCGACACACAACGGATAGAAGTGGTGGAAATTCCACCCCCTGGTTTTGAAAAGCCAAAAAAAGAATTAAATTAAACAATATTTTTAAAAGAAACACACATAACTCCAAGAATTGAAACCACAAACAAATACAACTCACTATCGGACTCTTCTGATGACGAACCACCCCCAACCCAAGCACAGCAGAAAAAACGTAAGAAGACTAGATTCCGCAAATTGATTGAAACACAATCTAGTTCAGAAGAGGAAGCTGCCCAAGACGCGTAAAGAAAAAAACATTAACAACAATCAAATTAACTGTCTCGACCCTTACTTCGTGGAATATGCTCATATTAGTGTTTTTAAATGAAACTCTTGGTCTCTAGTTAGTTCCACAATATAATAAAAGTTATTGAAAATTCTAAAAAATTGAAAATTGTTTCGATAAATCAATATCATCGTCAGAATGACAGAAGTTACATTTCATTTTATGCCTACCTGATGTTTAGTAGTTATTTTTGGCTAGACCAAGAAGTAACTTAACTTGTGATTGGCTTAATATATGTTTATAGAAAAAAGAAGATGTGATATTACAAATATTGAAGCTTAGATATTATTAGCCCTATGGTGATATCATGGATATCATTTTTCAATTAAGATCAGTATAACTGTGCAATGATATAGAAAACCAGGAAAACTATATCTGCTGATCTTTACAATTATCACTTAAGAAGACAGTTTATTAGTGGAGAACTCCCTAGATTTAACTGTTCATTGACAACTTCATATTGTGGCTTTCTTAAATGTCTTATAATTTCCAATTCTTCAAGGAAATCCAGTTCTTGTTTCTTTTCACAAATATGCAGCACTTCTAGTTTTGTGTTAGGTGTCAATGAATGATTGGTGTCAAGTAGATGTTTTGCGTAGTGGGATTTATCTGGTTGCTTTAACCTGTATGCTCGTAAGTGTTCATTGTATCGAATTCCTAAGGGTCTGACCCAAATAGACAGCATTACATTCTGGACATTTGAGTTTATATATATACCTGACTTCTTTAATAGCGGTATTTTTGTTTTTACATTTAACAATTTTGTACTAACGTTACTTTCTGTTTTAAAAGAAATTGTTGTATTCGTTGCTGAAGATATTATCTTTGAAATATTATTAGAAATATTTTCTGCATATGTGATGGTTTTATAAGTTTTTATTTCATCAGCTTGTTTAGGAAATATTACCACTTTTTCCTCTTTTTTACTAATTAGCTTATTTATCATATCTAATGGATAACCGTTGGATGTGGCTATTTGTCTAATTGTATTAATCTCTCTATCAAAATTACATTTGTTCATAGGAACTGAAAAAGCTCTATATATCATTGAATTATATGCCGCTAGTCTGTGTGACATAGGGTGATTGTAATTGAATGGAATTGTCACATCAGTCTGTGTTGGTTTTCGGTAAATTGAATAATCAAGTACATTATTAACTCTTTGAATTTTTAAATCAAGAAAATTGATTGAGCTATTTTCTTTGATTTCTAATGTAAATTTAATTTTTGGGTGTAAATTATTGATGTGGTTGAAATATACATCTAATTGTCGTTCACTACCCATAAAACAAGCTAATATGTCATCTACATATCTATACCAAAATAAAATATTTTTCGAAACATTACTTTCAAAGATCCTTCTTTCTAAATTGTCCATAAAAAGGTTTGCTAAAATAGGTGATATAGGGCTTCCCATTGATAAACCTTCATTTTGAATATATATCTTATTGTCAAAAGTGAAATAATTCTGATTAATGCATACATCAAATAAATTAAGTATATCTGATATTATTCCTGGATTAATATTTTTATCTTCTAGTAATTTTCTTACAAGTATTAGACATTCTTTAGGAGGAATTTTAGTGAACATATTAGTTACATCGAACGAAATGAGTTTATAGTTATCTTGCAAGTGGATTGCTTTGAACTTTTTGATTAGTTCTATTGAATTTCTAATTGAGTACTGAGATTCATATCCGTAACTATTGAGTATATTGTTGAGCCTCTTTGCCAATATATTATTAGGAGCATTAACATAAGAAACTACAGGTCTAATTGGTTTCGTTATTTTATGTCATTTAACGGTTCCATATAATTGTGGACAATGAGAAATTAAAAATTGCCAATTTAATCAAAAATATTGAACCTTCAAAAGTTAAACGTCAAACAAAAAATGACATTACAGTTTTAAATGCAATAAAAAAGAAGATAGACGATAATAACCTAACAGTTACAAAATCTGATAAGGGGAACACAACTGTCCCTATGTCACACAGACTAGTGGCACATAATTCAATGATACATGGAGCTTTTTCAGTTCCTATGAATAAATGTAATTTTGATAGAGAGATTAATACAATTAGACAAATAGCCACATCCAACGGTTATCCATTAGATATGATAAATAAGCTAATTAGTAAAAAAGAGGAAAAGTGGCATTACAACTAATATTTCCTAAACAAGCTGATGAAATAAAAACTTATAAAACCATCATATATGCAGGAAATATTTCTAATAATATTTCAAAGATAATATCTTCAGCAACGAATACAACAATTTCTTTTAAAACAGAAAGTAACGTTAGTACAAAATTGTTAAGTGTAAAAACAAAAATACCATTATTAAAGGTATCAGGTATATATAAACTCAAATGTCCAGAATGTAATGGTATCTATTTGGGTCAGACCCTTAGGATTTTGAAATCCGATACAGTGAACACTTACGAGCATACAGGTTAAAACAACCAGATAAATCCCACTACGCAAAACATCTACTTGACACCAATCATTCATTGACACAAAACTAGATGTGCTGCATATTTGTGAAAAGAAACAAGAACTGGATTTTTTTGAAGAATTGGAAATTATAAGACATTTATAAAACCCACAATATGAAGTTGTCAACGAACAGTTAAATCTAGGGAGTTCTCCACTAATAAACTGTCTTCTTAAGTGATAATTGTAAAGATCAGCAGATATAGTTTTCCTGGTTTTCTATATCATTGCACAGTTATACTGATCTTAATTGGAAAAATGATATCCAGGATATCACCATAGGGCTAATAATATCTAAGCTTCAATATTTGTAATATCACATCTTCTTCTTTTTTCTATAAACATATATTAAGCCAATCACAAGTTAGGTCACTTCTTGATCTAGCCAAAAATAACTACTAAGCATCAGGTAGGCATCAAATGAAATGTAACTTCTGCCATTCTGACGATGATATTGATTTATCGATACAATTGTCAATTTTTTAGAATTTTCAATAACTTTTATTATATTGTGGAATTAACTAGAAACCGTGAGTTTCATTTAAAACACTAATTAACAACAATGGAAAAAAACAACCCACGCCCCTTTGTCCACCCATTATAATAGATGGAAACGTACAGAGACATAAAGAAATGGTGAAAATACTAAAAGAAGAAATAAAGAAAAACTTCGAACTTAAATACACAGCCAATTCAACAATTATTTTCACTAAAGATATAAATGATTTCGAACATTTGAAAAAGACATTGAGGAAAGAAAAAGTCCCCTTCCACACGTATAGTAGACGTGAAGAAAAAACCCATGCATTCGTGCTAAGAGGCCTCACAGAGGGTTTACAACCAGATGATATCAAAGACGAATTAATATCAAGGATATTTATCGCATGACTACTAAGGGTAGTTGTATTTAATAGTAACCGATGATAAAATTACGTTCGATTTTTTCAACAAGAATGTTAGAGTAATCGAGCATACCAGGATACAGTGGGAGCATAGAAGACAAACTAAACCTTTAATACAATGTCACATTTGCCAACTCTGGGGCCATGCAACGTCAAACTGTGGCAGGCCGCCCAGATGTTTGAAATGTGCAGGACAACATCTCACCCCTGAATGCGGAAAGGACCCAGCACTACCCGCTTAATGCGCTAATTGTAAGGGTGACCCCCCGGCAAACGCGGAGGTTTGCCCCGAATATTTAAATATTAAGATATGGCTAGAGGACAAAAAAACAGCAAACTAAACCCACCCCCACAAAATACATTCCCGCACCCCTTCCCAAAAACATCCCCTGGCAGAAAAATGCCAATGATGCAGAATTTCTTAGCCTCCCCTCCAAGCACACCCCACGTACATCTCAAACTATCACTCCTCAACCAACAACGATGAACCCCATAAGAGCCACGACAACAACAAACAGTAAACAATCTCTTCAAGGAATTACAAACTCTAGTCAATCTAGAGGAAGTGTCCAGAGCCGTTTCGGACCTGATCCAACAGATGAATCTAGCTACGAACAAGATCGACAAATTCACTATATACAATAACTTTGTAGCTAATATAGACAACTATGACATCTAGGCAGGTAGGTGGAAAAACAGGAATTCAAAAAAGATTCACTCTCAAAATAATTTTCTATAATGTACAAGGAGTTCAAAGCAAACTCCACCTTATCAGACACTTTCGACATTCACAAGCCCAATATTTTCTTTTTAGTCCAGACGTTCCTTAAGCCGAATAAATCAATCAATTTCAGAAACCCAGATTATCGTCTATTCAGACAAGACCGCCCCGGTGATGTCAAAGGTGGCGGTATCGCACTATTAAACAAAAAAGGCATTAATTTCAAACTTTTGCAACAAAATAAATCTTCAATTGAGCATATGGCAATACTTTTTGATAATAAAATAAAAATAGTAGGGGTATATAACCCAACTATACATAAACTAAAAAACGAAGACCTTTTCAATACAACAAAAACGCACAACACGGTACTGATAGTAGGAGATCTCAACTGCAAACATCCGCAGTGGGATCCCTACTTGACGTACCCAAACACTAACGGAAAGACTACTGTACTGAACTTTTGTGATGATTTACAAACAAATTATTTGTCCAATACTCACATATGCAGCCCCTATATATTACACTGGTACTCAACACAACTTCCACTCATTGCAGGTAATACAAAACAAATGTCTAAGAATGGCGATTAAACATAACACAATTTATCCAAAACTCCCAAAAACCTCTTGGTTAAATGAAAAAGCAAACATACCTACCATCAAAGACTTTATAAACAAACTTTTATAACTACTGTCTGCCACAAGATCTTCGTAGAAAACTAATAGACGCAAATCGCGCAGAAGGCATCCGCGATAGTGGGTGTAGGCTTCTGCATGGATCGCTAATCACATAACTAGGATCTTTCAAAACTCCGAACCCTTTTTCATCGTGGGGGTAGTATAAGCGCAAAAACTGCGCTGTGATACCCCTCACACAAAATAAAATATATTCCTAATAAACAAAAAACGCAAAAACCAACGTCAGTCATGTTGCCTTCTCGAAATCTAATTTCCCCGTTTCAATTTTGAAACACTGTTTTTTAACTACTTTTCAGGGATACCTCAGCCGAAAGATACTGAGAGTCACAATTAGATATTAGGTACAAAGTTATTAACCACGCCAGAAGATATGGATAATGCTCGTTGAGCAAGGAGCAATTGAAGACAATCCAATACACGCAAGAAAAATAAAAATCGCCAGTCCATCGGCATACTTTGTATATCTATCTTATTTTTAGTTACTTGTAACCAGGAAAAACATAAAAATCCAATAAAGAACGTTTTTAATCTTTTAATCTAACCTCTAACCATTCGTTGAACGCTGAACACCTTTTTTTGAAAATGGGCGCGTTCGAAACATTGTTAGAGTTAAAAGTTATTGATTTAGTAGAAAATGGATTTCCACGAATGATTTATAATTGAAGTAATTATTTCGAAGAAATGGACAATATCACATTTTTAAGCGGCTTAGTTTGCAAAAAGACACAGTCTTGCACGTGCTAGAAGCAATTGAGGACCAGTTGGAATATTTAAATGACAAGTAAGTATAATATGAATTAAGGTATTTATTTTTAAATCTGTACCTTCTAGTGGATAAGTATTGGCTCTTATTAAAAGGGTCCAACTTTAACAAACTAATGTTACTGGATAATATCTCTCCGATATGGTCGCCGGTTCACTTGAAGAATATACAGATGGGTTGAAAATAACTATTCACAGGTTACTCTAAATAAATAGGTACTCGTATATTCAACTACTTAAATATCTTATTTTACATGACGCATTTTTACAAAACTTCAAATAAAAAATAAAAAGTGACATTTTGTGATAGCAACTGACTAGATAAAAATGTGAAATTAAATTTGAACATACTGGCCCCCGTTGATTCCACAGTGAATAAAAAAACAACAAGTTTTAATATAACAATTTGCTCTGAAGAGGCTCAGACAATTTACACTATATTAATATGATAACCATTCTTAAGCTAAATTAAAACATGCAGTAGTAATGAGATGTAAAGGCGGAACGAGTATTATTGTGTAGTTTATTTAAAAACATAAGTATTTTTTACAAATAATTATTTACATTCCCAAACTAGAGGTCACAATTTTGTTATATTTCTAGTGTAATTCCAGATTGAGTTTTAATTTTAACTAATCTGACTTTGGTATCTTTGCCTGGTAAACGTTCTATGACCCTAGCTAATGGCCATTGTAAAGGTTTCGTATTTTCGGCTTTTACTAATACAATGTCATTGAGTTTAATATATTCTCTTGATGAGTGTACCACTTAGGTCTATTTTGTAATTGATTTAAATAATCCACTGACTAACGCTTTCAAAATAATTGTTGGATTTGAGTGCAACGTTGCCAACGTGAAAGCCTATTTTCTTTAATTTGTGATAGATCTTTTTCTGGAAATGAGGTTAAACTGTCACCTATTAAAAAATTACCAGCCGTTAATACCTGCAAATCTGATGAATCATTTGGAATTGTAATGAGTGGTCTAGAATTAAGAATGGCTTCAACTTGGCTAAGAATAGTAAATACTTCTTCGAAAGTAAATTTGGATTCACTAATTGGTCTATGAAGATGGTTTTTGTAGATTTAATTGCACTTTCCTAAATACCTCCCCAATGTGGACTTTGAGCTGGGATAAATTGCCAAGTGAATTTTTAAGGGGTTGAAAATTGTTGGATTTGTTCTGCAGTTTCTTATTTTTTGAAAAGTTTTCTGTAAGTTGTTGGATTTCAGCAACAAAAATAGACCATCGTAAAGGGGTGCTAGAAGCAATTGAGCTATCATACCACAAGTTAATACTGAAAAAGTAGAAGTTATTTTGAAATACGATAATAATTTTTTGTAAGAATTGGGAGAGAAGTAAACAGCTAGTCGGGGTAAAGTGGTAGTTTTTATAGGTGCTATACGGCTTTTAGAAGCTACTAAACGGCAACTTACTGTGTTATCTGAGTAAATGACTCGAATATATATACAAGCACCGTACGCACTCATACTACTATCACAAAACCCGTAAATTCCAATAGATACATAATAGGAATTGTTTAACAGTTAACGAGGAATTTTTAAATTTTTCAAAACATGGATTTTATTATAAAAGTTTGTCCATTCATAGAGGAGTTCTGGCGAGAGATCATCGTCCCAATATAGCTTGTTTATCCAAAGCTTCTGTATAATGATTTTTGCCACTTAAATGACTGGACCTATAAATCCTACTGAATCATACATTTGTGCGATTTTTGCCAAGACTTCTCTTTTGGTAATACTATTTAAATGTGCAAACTCTGTTCGATACTGTGACAATATTAATTAAAATTTTCAAATTTTGACCGTTTCGCTCGATTGCTAAATCTCCACTCCATGTGCAACTCTTCATTTTTCTCCAGTCAATGGGTACATTCGAAAAAGAACAGTAACCTTAGTGCGCCCTGCCGCACTATGGTGCGACAGCTGTTTGGCGTAGTGGTGGGGGGTCAGCGCTCATTCTCAGTTGAAAGATACTCGCGCTTTTTTAATTGGTTTTTTTCCATAATATTGTCAATTTCTGGTTGGCAAAATGAAATTTGTAGATATTCTCAATAACAACCTACAATTGCTCGATAAACTACAAACATTTTACAATGATACAGCAACGCAAGCTAACGTTGAGGAAGCTGGTTCAGAATTTATAAAATATGCATATGTTTCAAAACCAAATGAAGAAGAATCGTTAAATATGCTAAGATACAATTGTTTCCGAAAATCTTCAGCGAAAAAAAATGAATTTAGCAACTTTACCACCAACGCAAAACGCAATGAAATTCCATTCTTATAGAGTATTTTATCAACTTCGACTGTGGGATAAGGATAAAACAGTTGTTGATAAAATAAAGCCTACAGACTGGGGTTGGAAATTCATTGATAACTATGGCCTCGCACCGTACTGATATTGTACTCGTACCCGAAGAATTATTAAAAATTATTTCGTGTTCTTGTACCACAGGATGTTCTTCTGCCAGATGTGGTTGTAAAAAAGTTGGCATACATTGTACGGTTTTATGTAAAGGTTGTGAAGGCAAAAACTGTTGTAACATCGAAGTTACAAGTACAACGAATGACGATGACGAGGATGATAATGAAATTATGAGTAATGAGCAAAATTTTGATATAAGTGAGTTATTTAACTGTGAACTTGCAATTGACAATGGCAGTGCCATCGATGAGGAATTATTTGTTAATGACGATGATGACGAGGATGGTACAGAGACACTTCCTCAAAGACCAAAAAAAAACGAGAATTTGTAAAGTCGAAGTAAATTTTGTAAATAAATATTGTTCTTAAGTATCTATTATAATAACACTGTACTTAATCCTAGCCTTTTGCAATCATTGATAATCATAATACTATTAGAAAACCAGAAATTGACAATACTATGAAAAAACCAATAACAAAAGTGCGAGTTTCTTTCACCTGTCGCACCATAGTGCGGCAGGGTGCACTAAGGTTACAGTTCTGTTTCGAATGTACCCATTGACTGGAGAAAAATGAAAAGTTGCACTCAAATAGAGTGGAGATTCAGCAATCGGACGAAACGGTCAAAATTTGAAAATTTTAATTAATATTGTCACAGTATCGAACAGAGTTTGCATTTGTTTATCTCAGCTTCTACTAATTGTATCTGGACATTGGTTTTAAAATACGCGTCTTTCAAAGACAAAGATACTCATGATGCAAAAATATATTATTATTATATTTTTGAAAGGAAAAAATGGAAAAAACGAGATGAAAAAATTTTTTTTCGGTAAATGTTGTTTAAAATTATGTAAAAAAGGCCGCCATTTTGAAATTTCCAAATCTGAAAAAACGTAAATTTTTAAACGTTTGCCCTCTATGTTTATCAATGTTTTGACCTCGATATTTTTATTTTATTCATAGTTGCCAATTGAAAATGTAATTTTCGAAAAAATATCCAAAAGTTTCTAAATTTTTTACCTTTACAATTTTTTTGTACAAGCACATCCAGGAATGCCAGGAGCATAAAACACCTGAATTTTACGTGTTCCAAGCTGTGCTTGCAAGCTCCGTCGCAAGCGTCAGTGGAATTTATTAGACGAACTAGGAAAATGTTGGTGGGGGGATGTACTTTTATTAAAAAATGGGAAATAATTTACGCACAACTTTTCCCTTTAATTTCCTTACTTTTCCGGACTAGTACGAATACATTTATGCCAAGTATCAGCTGTAACAGTCTCTAAAGCATCGTCAAACAGTTTTTTAACGTCAACCATTTTAAATGTTTGTTTTTTTCGTGCAACATACTTTTTCACTTCGGCGCAAATACGCTCTATCGAGTTTAATTCGCAGTGGTAGGGCGGAAGTCTAGGAACTGAAACGTTAGATTCTTTTGCCATTTCATCAACTATATATTTTATATCATAGGCTCTATGTTGCCGCACCAGGGATAATAATTCAGTTTTTAGCATTGTTTCTTCGTGCGGAATACGTTTACTTGCCAGCCAATCCATTACAGCACTCTTGCGGCTAAATGAAGTAGGTATGTGCTCCAGACGGCGACTGTGGTATGTAGTATTATCCATAACTATTACCGAAACGGGAGCCACTTTTGTTAATATTGTCTTAAACCATGCTTCAAATCTGTTACCATCCATCTCTTCATGGTAATCATCAGATTTTTTTGACTCGAAAGTCAATAAGCCTCCTTTCACAAATCCTTCTTCGCTGCCGATATGTGCAATATTGAGTCTGCGCCCTTTTCCAGAAGGAGCTTTCAAACCGGTAGACTAACCCTCCATAAAGGCTTGTCGACTGCTTTGGATATTCAAGTCCTGCCATACTTTTGATACAGTGTGACCTTCGTCAACCCAAATTTCGTCAAGATAATAAATTTTTCTTTTTTCGTTACGAAACTGTCGTATCTGCTTTAAATAGTTTCTCCGCTATTGAACAATTTCATTTCGTTCGACTAAAGCACTTTTTCTGCTTCTTCTCAGGTAACGAAAGTTCATTAGTTTTAAAGTCCTTAAAACTGTATTGCTGATGTTTGGTAACGTTGCATCTGCTTCTATAGCTTTACTAATTTTTGTTAATGTGGGGATTTCATTTTTAAAATGAAAAGAATGAATCAGTCTACGTACAGCGTTACGTGTTTGGTCGTCTAAAACAATTTTCTTTCTTTCTCTAGTTTCCTGCTTACAATTTTGATTTTCTTCTCTTGTCAACGTCCCTTCTGGTACATTTCTGAAAATTTTATATATGGTTCTCTCTGAAACTTTTGTTAAATATCTGCACAGAGCCACAGCATCGCTAACGCCTAATTGTTTATCCCTGGCACGTAACCCTACAATTAAAATAATAAGTTTCTCTTCTCTTAATAAATTTGGACGACGCCTTTTCTTGTCGCTAACACCACTACATTCGGCCATTATTGTTAACAAAAAGTAACCCTAATTTACAACCTACAAAAAAACAAAAACTAATCAAATAATAACACAAAAAGCACAAATTGATAAAATACCAAAACGATCACAATGTTACGTCTATGAATACTAGACACTGAATAAATTATGCAGGTGTCCTATTAAATCCTCTCTGTCTTGTACACATCACTGCATCAAGCTGTCTTTTTTCACATGTACCTAAGTAAGTCTTCGACGATGTCACGTACGCCAAAATTCTCGCAACTTATCTAATATGCGAGAAAAGTATTGGCTTACCCCAAAAAAAGTTGGAGTTTTGAGAAAAATTTTTGAGTTATTTTCCCGATTTCCATCAACAACACGAAAAAATGGTTTTTAGGAAAAAAATCTTGTGTGTATGTCGTCGTCGTCGTCGTAGTCGTCGGCCACTTTTCGTTACATGTGTTGTTAGCACAATACAGCCTCCGAAGAGCAATGAGCCACCAATTTTATGATTGCATATTGTGAAGGACATGTCACAGATGAGCCCTATTGATTTTTAGCTCACCAGAGCCAGTACAACGGGTGCTATGGTACTTGAAGTACGAAATATTTGTAATTTTTTGAGAAATTTCAGTTTGTTAGCACGATACAGCCTCCGGAGTCACCAATTTTATGATTGAATATTATCCAGAACATCTCACAAATGAACCTTATTGATTTTCAGAGCCAGTACAACAGTTTGTTAACACGATACAGCCTCCGGAGTATATACAACGGATAAATTTTATGATTGGATAATATTCAGAGCGTATCAAAGATAAACCATATCAATGTTCAGCTCACTAAAGCCAGTACAACGGGTGCTATGGTACTTGAAGTACCAAATTTTTGTCATTTTTGGAGAATTTTCAGTTTGTTATCACGATACATCCTCCAGAGTGTATACAAGTGACCAATTTTATGATTGCATATTGCTCAAGGTGTCTCACAGATATACCCTATCTATTTTCAGCGGACGCGAGGGGGTATAGCGGGTCCTATAAATCCAGATATACTAGATTTCTGATTATTTTTGGAGAAATTTCGTTTTGTTAGCACGATACGTGTAAACAATTGACAATTTTACGATAGAATATTGTTCAGAGCCACAGATGCGGAAAAGTTAGTTTTAATCTTTAAAACCGTTTATTTTTTTAATAAAATATACAAATAGACTAGCTGTGCTTATGCACAGCTCGTCTATTTGAAATCTATAATCAATATATTGAACTGATATTTGCATAGATGATTGTTACAAGTATAAGAAAAAAACTAAAATATATGGATTTTATTGTTATTTGTGTAATGAATTACCTATCGCTAGAATATATCTGGCAACACCGCTTATAATACATTGCTTGCTAGGCATAGTAGAGTAAGGGTAATCCTTGGGAAGGGGCTGAATTTGGAAATGCTTTTATTCTGGGTTAGTTCTGTAACAATAGACCTATTTATCAGTTAAGCTCAAAATAATTTTTAGAATTAGTTGTGAAATACGTGCATTAATTTTAGCGATATAAATTTGATAGTGCCTGTGCACTCAGAAATTGTTTGCTTACTCCATTGACATATCCACAGATTCAGGCAGAACGGAGATACGAGAGTCGTATTAGAACAAGAAAGTTTGTCAAAGGCCATTCGGAGTGTGGAAAACACGATTTCCCATTTTGGCGTATGGTTGCTGGTTAAAATTACCAACCACACAACCAGTTATTTCTGCAACAGCTGTATTGCACAACATTGCTAGAGAAAGATACGAAGAAGAGCCTCCAGTTGTCGTAAATGCCGACCAATTATATTATCTGATAATAATGGGGAATATTCCTGCCTTACCCAATGCAGATGCTGAACAGGGACCCATTTCGAGAAATTAAATTATTAATTATTTCATACTTTTTTGCAATATCACTGAACGAAATGACCTCAACAGTTTTATTGCAATTATTCCTTGAGGAAGTAAGGGCAGGATACACTGGTTTTGTAAGTTTGGTTTGTGCGAATCCCTTCCAGGTGAAAGTCGAATTTGCTGTTATCTATGAAAATGAAATTCTTTCAAAAAAATTAAATACCATATCTATATAAAACAAACACTAACTATGTAATAAAAAATAATAAAAAATCAGATGGGTTCAAAACAGAGACGGGATTAAGACAAGGTGGAGGACCAAGCCCAACCCTATTTAATGTACACATGGATACTATAATTAAGAAATGTGAAAGTGAAACCTAAGCCATGTTTGTGGGTTATAAAAATTTAGAAATAATTGTAATATCTGAAGGAGTCTTTGCTGATGATGTGGTATTAGTGGCAGGAAACGAGAAACAACTACAAGAAAACTTAATTATATGGAAAGAAACAATGGAAGAAGAAAGAATGAGAATATATATACATAAAACCAAAATAATGATAATAGGAGATCAAAATATTGAAACTCAAATCATTTAGATAATATTGAAATAGTACAAGTAAAAGAATTCAAATATTTAGTAGTAACTTTAGCACAAAATGGAAAACAAGATATTGGAATTTAGTGAGAGAATAGATAAAACTATATCATGCAATGAATCCAACATTTTTCAATTAAAAAGAAATCTCTAAACAAACGAAAATTAAAGTTTTTAATACCATATATAGACTTGTACTAACATATTGATGTGAGTCAAACTCAAGAAAAGGTTAAATCCAAGCCGTTGAGATGGAGTACCTGAGGCGAATAATAGGAGTAACTAGTAAATAAACTCCGCCTGTATGGCTGTTGGGTGGATTGAGTAGCACAACGGTCATGCAGCCTGGTCCCAAGCCCAGGTAAAAGGAGGAGGGTTCTCAGGCTAGGCTAGCACCCTGCCTGGGGTAAAAGAAACATACTGCTCACAGAACTGGAGGGACAGCCTCGGAAACCGATCGGAATCATACTATGACGACACACGCTACGAAATGGAATAAACGACTTGGAAGACGTAAACGTGCCTTAACAAGACTTGCCTGCTGGAATATAACATCGTGGAACGGCAGAGACCAGGAGATTGTTAACGAAATGAAACAACATAAGATTGACATATGCGCTCTATCAGAAACGAAGAGGAAAGGACAGGGCACATCAAGATACGATGATTACATCTTAGTCTATAGCGGAAAAGCTAAGCAAGAACGAGTAAAATCGGGAGTGGGAATTCTACTCCACCAGAAATACGAACAATGTATAGAAAACATAGACTACGTTAACGACAGAATCCTGAAAATATCGCTAAAAGTCAACCACATGCAAACACACTTAATAAGCATATACGCCCCGGATATAAGTAAACCCACAGAGGAGAGCGAAACATTTTACCAACACCTACAAAATACTATAGACAAACTAAGCAACACGGATAAAATCATCATACTCGGAGATTTGAACGCCAGAATAGGCAGGGAAGTAATACCAGGCATACAACAAAAATATAATGAAGAGATAACCAACGAAAATGGAGAACTCCTGATAGACTTCTGTGCGAGAAACGAGCTACGGATAAACAACACGTATTTCCCTCACAAAGAGCAACATAAATATACATTTAGTAACTCCAGAGATCAAAAGTCAGTAATTGATTATATAATAAGTAACAGGACAATCACACCATCACAAGTAATAGATGTAAGAGCACTTACCTCTGCAAACATCGGCACAGATCACAACCTGCTACTGTGTAAAATGATTATGGAAACACCCCACAGAGCCAAAAAACCTCCAGTATTCCTCGAAAAGTTTAATATCGAATCACTGACAGATGATAGCACGAGAAACCTGTATGAGAACCGATTAACAAATAAACTGGAAGGACTTAATACGCTGGAGTGTGATGTGGAGAGCTGTTGGAACAAAATCAAATCATGTATCGTAGAAGCAGCCGAAGAATCCATTGGTAAAAGAAAAGTCAACATAAATGGGACCAATAATAGCAAAAAACCCTGGTTCTGTCAAGAAGTTAAAGAACTATCGCAGCAGAAAAAGAAATCCTACCTGATATACAGAAGCTCACCAACACCAGAGAAACACTCCGAATATACAGAAGTGAGAAACAGAATCAATGCCAGAATCAAAGCCATAAAACGGGATTACTGGGCAAAATTTACAAGCGATATGGATTACGACCTATATGGAGCACAGAAGAAAGTCTGGAAGATGCTCAAGAATAGGAAGAAGCCAATAAACGAGTTCGTGCAAACAAAAGGAGTCACCAAAGATGTATGGGAAAAATACTTTAGGGAACTTTACAACACCGAAGAGGCCATAAGGATCGAAAACTACGAGTCAAATCATCAAATATCACTGAACGAAGAAGAGGTAACAGCAAAAATAAAAAAATTGAAAAACAGAAAAGCTCCCGGAACAGACCTTATCCCAAACGAACTTCTAAAATATGCTGGACCCAAGCTAGGAAAACATCTGAAAATTATCTACAACAAAATTTTAGAAACATCGGAAATACCTACGGAATGGCACAAAAGTATAACTATCCCTATATTCAAGAAAGGACAGAAGACACACCCAGACAACTACAGGGGCATAACGCTGCTGAACACAAGCATGAAACTCATTACTAGCATTTTGAAAGAAAGACTCGAGGCACAAATAACAAACAGGGAAGAACAACAAGGTTTCAGACGAAACAGATCCACGACCGACGCCATATTCATTATCAAACAAATCAATAGAATTTAATACACCAGCGTATGTCTGTTTCATCGATTTGACCAAGGCATTTGATAGGGTTCGTCTCTCCGACATCATAAACATACTGATAGCGAAAGAAACGCCAGACACCATCGTAAGAGCAGTCCGCAGTCTCAATACAAACAACATGACCAAAGTAAAGGCAGGAGACACTTATACGGAAGAGATACCAACACCAGGAGGCATCAGACAAGGCGATAGCCTTAGCCCATTTCTGTTCAATCTCTTAATGGACAGAATTATAGAGGAAATATCATCACTAAATATGGGATACCGAATGGGACAGAATAAAAGAATCAGCATGGTATGCTACGCCGACGATGCAGCTATTATTGCGGAAACGCAGGACGATCTACAGAGACAACTGCACAAATTCTACCAGGTCAGCCAAGCGATGACATGACCATATCCATAGAAAAATCGAAAAGCATAACCTTTGCTAAAGAACCTGTAAGATGTAAGCTGGAAGTCCAGGGAAAAATCATCGAGCAAGTCTCACAATTCAAATATCTGTGTATGGATCTGTCGAGTTATCACGACCCAGTGAAGGACCTAGGAAGACAGATTAACAAAGCGACTGCCATATCGGGCTGCTTAAAGCAAACAATATGGGCAAACGAATACATGCGAAAGGATAGCAAGGTTAGGATCTATAAGACTTGTATCAGGCCAATCATGACATACGGAATAGAAACCAGAGAAGAAACCAACAAAACGAAAAGCATGCTTAGAGTAGCCGAAATGAAAACGCTCAGGACTATAGTGGGGAAAACAAGAAGGGACCGAGTTAGAAACAATGACATCAGGGAACAATGTGGAGTACAAGACATCGTAAGATGGGGGAGACAAAGAAGAAGACATTGGTACGCTCATGTGAGAAGAATGGAGGAGAGCAGACTGCCACGCATTGCACTTGAAGGGAAACCAACAGGGAAAAGAGCACCCGGTAGACCACCTAAGAGATGGAAGGACAGTTGGCAGTCCACCTCCCAGGAAACGATAAAGAGGAACATTCAAAACTAACAGATCGCAAGATCTTAAATACGAATAAGAAGAAGAAGAAGAACTAGTAAATACAAGTATAAGGGAGGAATTAGGGGTTGAACCAATCTTGAAATTTATTGAACAACGACAATTAAATTGGTGGGGACATATAAAACGAATGAGTAATAGCAGACAAGTAAGAAGAATATACGAAGCAAAAACACAGATAAAAATACAAAGAGGAAGACCCAGGCAAACATGGAATAAAGAGGTGGGTAACATATTACAACAAAGAGGGAAGATATTGGAAGAAGCAGCTACTTTAGCAAAAGACAGAAGAGCATGGAAAAAGTTTATATATGAAAATTAAATGTAAACCCGACACCTAACGGTAAACGGTATATTAAATACCATAAATTATGGCATATAGAAACTTCAAAAAATATCTAGAATTAGATAACTTAAAAGAGGTTACTCACTGGAGTAATTCTCTACAAGATATCTTCTATCATAACAAACGGTTATTGCCTAATAGGCAGATTGCTGACTACTCTCATAGTTAAAAAAAACTGTTCTCCTGGAAAATCATTCAAGTTCTGAAGATCTGGATAATTAAATAAAAGCGGCCAAATGTTTTGGTTTTGATAAATGGCAACTATATCATATTTAGCTTGGTGGCGAACAATTTAGCTGAAAATTATGATATTAGCATTCAAATTTTCGGCAAGGAAAATGTTTCGACTTCACATTATTTTATTTTAAGTTCAAACGTGTTTCAAACGCAAAGACGTTTCTACTACCTCCATAAAGCTCTAAACTATTTTGATATAAGTTTTATCAGTAACATATTCTGTATACTTTTAATAAAGTTATAGACAACCTTTTGTGCTGGACCAAACTTGATTTTTAAATTTATAGATATCAAACTTTCACTTTGTTGAATTAAATAATATTTATAACATTCATCAACAGTTTCTGACAATAGTTATACTTGGATGTGTTTTGTGTTGGTTTTATTATATCGTGAAGACCTTGCATAATACAGATGTCGAGGTTAAGAATAACATTTACGTGACCATTATAAAAAAATTATTCTGAAGATGACTCACTTTACTAAACCATAAGCCGTGTACATTGCGCACTTGAGTCGTGTCCCAAATAATTTTCAGTAATGGAACAGGTGTTTAACAAAAATGTCCAATAATTGAATCTAGATACCTACATACATGATCAGTTATAGGTTGTTGTAAATGAAGATATGAAATCAATCAATTATTATGTTTATTACCTACATTACATGAACCACTTGGTTCGTTGGTAATAATTCTGCTATTATATGTGCAATTGATTTCATTAATTTACACTGAGGCACATCTTCATGTACATGTCAGATGATAATATGTTCTAATATCAGTCTTCTGACCACGTTGCCTAGGGGAAGAATCTTTTTTTAACAAAAAATAACCGAAACAATTCACTCTATATAAATGTTTTGGCAGTTGTGGTCTAATGAAACATGCAATTTTTTTTCTACAACCACTATGCAAAACAAGCTTTTCTATACAAATTTGTATACACAAAGAAGGCCTTTTGATATCCGTTGGAAAAGTAATAACCATAGAGAAATAAACATATTAAGAGAGTGTTCGTTCCCATATAAACAGCTGGCATCGCGTGGATCTCAGCTCACTCCTTGCGGGGAACAGAACTAATTCTTACACGCGGGATATTTAAATTTGGTAGTTTGGATTATGGGTAGGTAAATTTTACAGTTTGTCTTAAAATTGTTTATTATATAATTATTTCATTCCAAAAAATTATATTTCATTTTTGTAATGAAATAATAATAATAATAATAAACAATATTGAGACAAATAATTTAGGTAATAAATAATAAAACAGCACACATTTAAAATTTTTATTAACCTGCACATAATATAAAAACAAATTAATAAAATATTTGTTTACTATAGATAGGTCTGTTATTTATTTATACACGTTATTACATTGATAACTTTAAAATTATTATTCTACTAGTTAACGATAATATTAAAGTACAAAAACATCTGATTAAATTATCAGTTACAATAATCAAAAAATTTAAATTTTCAATAATATTTCATATTATTAAAACAATTATTCTAATATCACTTAACAGTGTTTCCACACAATTTCAAAGTTATTTTTCCTACCACACGCACTATAAATAGGCATTTATACGACTGTACATTTTTAAAAAAATTCTATTGCAGCCTCCGCCATCCCCATAGCTGCCCAGCTCCCACCTTTTTTTAACTTTTTTATTCCAGAAAACAAGAAACTTCACATTTACTTTCTTTAAATTAATTGAAAAGACAAAACATGTAAATCAGAGGAAACCTACAGTTTTATAAATACACAACATAAACATATACTTAGAGAAAACTAAAAGTAAAAATGGCACACTAGCTTGAATATTAAATAATGTTTTAAATTGGTAACACAAAACATGTAAAAACTATTATTATCTATATATCATTAATTTACCATACAGTTACATATTATTATTAATGACAAAATTACATATTTCTACTCAAATTACAGCATGATACTTAAGAAAGTTTATCCAATATTACATAAAATATTTTAATAAAAAGCATTTAAAAAGTAGATTCCCCTTTACATGAAGACAGGAACAGGTCTGAAACAAAAAAGACGTGTGGCACTCGGAGACTGCCGCGGTAAAGCTATTGCATAGAGTTTTACACTTTGATGTTCACAATTTCTTTTTCTTTTTAGCTCTTTATGCTTTTCTTCTCTATAAAAAGAAAATATCTAGGTATAAATAATAGGTATAAATAATTAAGTATTAATAGTGTAATTACACACCAAAACAATTGTTGATTCAGAAAATTTGAACAAAAATAACGATATCAAGAGTTTGATCATCGAATTTCGCGCGATGTACATTTATATCGATATAATATCATATATACTTTCTCTGCGCGGCATTAATGTGTATTACCTATACATAAAAAGTGTGTGTGTGCGATGCTTCAAACCAATTTGGCAAAGCCTTGAGTTTTCGATGCAGTAGATTTATAAAACCTCATAAAACAAAAAGTTTTGCTTTCCTGATTTTCAGCTTTAGCGTCATTATTGTATATAAATTGAACTATAATTTTCGAAAGTTTAATAAATTTTGGTTTATAATTGTGATGTTTACAGCAACTGACGTTTTTTACCGCTTTTTCCATCTCACGGCTTTGTTATTGAAAATTTCAAAATCGGACCGCCGGCATTTTGTAGCTATTTTTATTACAAATAAATCATATATGAAGCAGTTTTTCGTACAAAGTCATCCTGCTGACTTATTTAGGGAAATACGCTAAAAAACGCGAAATTTTCAATTAAATTGTTAATAACTTTTTTCCTGATAAATTTGTTTGTCAGCATTTTAAGGTGTTATTGTACTTGTCATTTAAAGTAGGTCTGCATAGTTATTTCTGAGTTATCACGTTTTGACACAGTCCGAACCTTTACCGACTGGACTAATTGGAAACAATGTTTTTTTAGACATGGGTCGCTACAAAAGAAAGTCAACTAGAGAGTCATTGGATGAAAATAATATGCAGGAAGCCATCGTAGCTGTGAAGGCGCAACGTATGGAGTGGATTTTAGCGTCAAAAACGTTTAATGTCCCTTTTGGGACTTTAAGACGTAGGGCAACTAAGGAGGAGGCTGGAAAAAAGGTTACATAGGAGGTCACAAAAGCACATTCAATGAAATCTAGAAAATGAACTGGTCCAACATATCAAAAAAATGGAATGCATGTTTTTTGGGCTATCAACGGATGACGTCCGAAAACTGGCATTTCAAATTGCGGAAGCAAAACAAATCCCTCATCGATTTTCTACTGAAACTAAAATGGATGGGTGGACCTGGCTGAATGGTTTCAGGCAACGTAATCCTACGATATCATTACGATCACCAGAGAGTACTTCTGCAGCTCGAGCTAGAGCTTTTAACAAAGTTCAAATTGACAAATACTCTCAAATGCTTTCTGGAGTATTGGATCAACATAAATTCCTGCCGAATGGTATTTGGAATATGGATGAATCGGATATTACCACCGTTCCTTCGAAGAATACAAAAGTTTTGGCCACTAAAGGCAGAAAACAAGTAGGCGTTTTAAGTAGTACTGAACGAGGTCAGCAGCAGGCAAGTTTATGATTTTAAAGTACCTAGGTACCTATAAAAAATCGTTATGTATTTTTTTAGGGACATATCTCTCTCCTGCTCTAACATTTCCAAGAAAAAACGTGAAAGCTGAACTAATGGATGGAGCACCTGTTGGATCTGTGGCATTTACTCAAGAAAATGGGTACATGAATAGTGAAATATTTTCTAAATGGTTGAAGCACTTTGCGAAATATGCCAAACCATCAAAGCAAAATAAAGTCTTGCTGTTATTGGATGGACACACTAGCCATCAAAGTTTAGATGCACTTGTATATGCTAAAGAAAATAGCACAATTCTTTTTTGTTTTCCCCCACATTGTACCCATAGGGTACAACCAATGGATATTAGCTTTTTTGGTCCTGTTAATGCTTACTACAATCAAGAACTAACTAATTGGCTTGGAAATAACCCAGGGCGTGTAGTAACTCATCTCCAATTACCTTCTTTATTCAACGCAGCATATATCAAGGCAGTAACCATTCCCAATGCTCTAAGCGCATTTTCGGAGACTGACATAGCACCATTCAACGACAAGATGTTTTTTTCGTCATAAATTAAAAAATTATAGTACCCAAAATAAAAGTATGACATCTCAGGCAAACATCCCCTATTATTCATTTTGCATCAACTTTAGAAAGTTACTAGCGTGGGTAGACCGAGCAACAGGAGAATTTGATATGACAAATCATTTCAGAAAACCAAATGTGCCATTACAAGAAAGTTAACTTATACTCTATACACTAAAACCAGAAAGTTAGAAAAGTGCAATGTCCTGGTAACGTACACTTAAAGATGAAAGCGTTGTCATATCCTTGAGTATATATTTAATTCTATAATTTCTTTGTCTTTGTGAATAATTCGGAAATGCTTTAAAAAACTCTAGAACTAATAATTTTAACATGTATTCGTGAATCTCTCAAAATTCAGTTATGTATGTAATACTACGATTTATGGTCACATAAAAAACGGTTATTTTTATGAAATAAACTTTGTATTTCTAATATTTAAGAACTTTCTTCAAATTGTGGCAACGTCTGCCTGATTTGTGACTCGAAAGACGCCTGTTTCGTTTTCACTCATTTCTTAGACAAGGAAAGGCGGATGGACGAGTAACAAAGTTCGGGCCAAATCAATGTAACACTCACACCAGTGGCGGAACAGAAACTAAGTTAGGATGGAAATAAAAGTATTAGGACTTTCAAATATTTTATTTGTTGGAGTTCGATTGTATCATCTGAAATTAGCCCTGAAACGTCCATTGCTGAACATACGCCTCCCCAATGCATTTCCAGCTTTCTCTGTCGTGTGCGGTTGCCATCCAATTGGTATGGATTCTGTTCAGGTCATGGTTCCATCTGGTTTGAGGTCGGCCTCGGCCAAAAATAGGAAGAGAGAATATGGCAAAGTCGAGATGTAACATGGCGCGAGTGACGAGCGGTCACTCTTGTATTATATACGGGCACTGCTGGCTGCACAAAACAGTCTTATAATGTTGTGTGTTATGCGCGGAGCGTTCCTTCACCTGCAAAATATTTCCAAAAGATACTGGATCGGATCGGTCATGGCACCGTCACAGCATATTAAAACGACTGTGATCAAATGCTGTGGCACCGTACGGCAGTGATGCCAACCTAGGGAATTTTTCCCTAGTTCTAGGGATTTTTTGATGCAATAGGGAAAAAGGGAATTTCATCTAATATATAGGGAATTTTCAACAGCTTCGAACTAATCGACCTGCTACGCTCTCGTGATTTTGCCTGAACAGTAAGTATGAGAAAACCACTGGAAAAAATATCCTGCTAAATCTGAACTCGCGTGGTATTTGATAAGACAATCTCATGAATGTATTTTCTGGAGTTGTTTTTTCAATTTCCCTTACTATTTCAGCCTGGCAAATATTTCCAAATCTCGACATACTTGCTGTTAAATCCGGCTTTGAGGTTTACAATTGTAGAAGTGATGCGACGCTCAACGCTTGATAAACAAACGGTAAATGCTAGTGTTGCTATGGTAACGTAATTTATCCGATAATTTTATCCACTTGCATTTCTGTTCATTCCTATTTAACCGATAGCAAACTACGATTTTTGTACTCACAAATGGGAATTATTATACATGAGTGGGATTGTCAATGTAATTTTGATCTAGGGAATTCTAGGGATTTTTCTACATAAAAATTGTGAATTTTCGACTAACTCCGTTGGCAACTCTGCCGTACGGTCCCAGTAGTGAACGGAACGATGTAATTGGCGACGTTTCATAAGAGTCTCTACAAAGATTACTTTTTGCTTGTGTCGGTACCGTTTTGGTATAGTAAGCGAAGACCTTTAAAATTAAAAATCGGACCATCTTTGCGCCATACACACATTTTACAAGTAATCGCATCAATTTATTGAATTTACAATTACGTCAATGCTTATTATCCTAAAATGTTAATTTATCTGCACATTTGAAGAGCATAGAGACCACTAAACATAGCAAAAAAGATTGTCCGATTTTCCTAAATAAATTTTATCCGCCTCTAATTTATTATCCGATGAGGTCGAAGCCATGGCTCATTTTTTTTCGTGATTCAATTGCCGACAAATTATTCATTGATCTGAGGGCACTTGCTCAATTATTTTTCATGGTATGAATATGAAAATGAAAAAAGTGCGACATACAGGGTGCGCCATTAGTGTGACAAAGTTCGATATATCCGTTATTATAGAAGATATGGAATAAAGATATACGAAAATTGTAGACATCTGTAAACTTCACATTTCAAAATTATTTTCATTTGTACTGGGTGTTCCCTATCACCAAGGTGACACAAAAATGCCTTTTTTTGAATGAAACACCCTATATATTATTTCAGATTCAGATTGGGGTCACCCTCCCCCTACTTACAATGTAGGGTTTCAATAAGTATATAGGGTATTTCAGAAGGAGTGGTACAATTGGAGACCACGTAATTAGACCACATTTTTTCGATGGAAGAGTGAATGGTCTAGTTTATTTAGACTTTCTAGAAAATCATTTACCATTACTGTTGGAAAATGTTCCGCTCAACATTCGGCAAAAACTGTGGATTTTACACGATGGAGATCCGGTACATCACACAGCTTCAATACACAATCATCTCAATACCCATTTACCTGTCAGATGGGTAGGAAGAGGAGAACCCATTGCATGGCCACCTCGATCACCAGACTTGACTAAAATTGACTTTTCATGTGGGGTTATGTAAAAAACCGTGTTTACCAAATACTGCCAACCACACAGAACGATATGAAAAAGAGAATACGAGAAGTATTTCAGAGTATTAATGTAGAAATGTGGAGAAATATAAGTCGATCTTTTGAAGATCGACTGCAATGTTGTATTGACGTTTTGGGTGGCCATTTCGAACATTTGGTATAGAATCAATTATCAATTCACAGTTCACATTCGACTGTTGTTTTATTATTTTTGTAAAAGAATTTGACTTCTGTCATTTTTCTATATCTTACTTCTTTCGATAAATTATTTTTTCAACTCTGTGTTATTAAATTGACAATATCTCAGAAATTAATGATTTCAGATATAGGGAATGCCTGATAAGTATGGAAGTTTATAAGCTGTCTTTTCACTTTTGGAAATGAAACACAGGGTGATTCATTTGAAAAAATAGAGAAAATAATGTGTTCGACTCTTGGCTCGCCCTGTATTCAGATGTTGTAATATCCAAAAAATGGCATTGTGTCATGAAACTAGATCAATATCAAAATGTTATGGCTGCAAAATATTGATGTCAAATTGTTTCGTTTCAACTATACAAGGCGTTGAATTCACAATGATTTTCACATACAATTATGCATAACTTCTGAAATACCGTATATACTTATATGAAACCCTACTTTGAGTAGGGGGGAGGTGCAGGGTTGAAAAAAATCTAAGAACTACAGATATATATTTGGGTTTTTAGGGTTTTCCAGGTTTTTTATGGTTTTTAAGGTTTATTAGGTTTAAAAAAATCACATTTTAAGCCAAACAGGGATATTATATCTGTAAATCAACATGAATTGGTAAATCCCCGGCCCTGCAGCATCCTCTAACTGTCTGTGTCTATACTTTTAATATCTATGATTTGAATGAAATTTAAACTAGGAAGAAAAGCTTTCTTTTTGGGTGGGTAATTTTAGATTTTAGTAAAAGATGGCTGTAACAGGAAGCTTTTATTCAGTATCTTAAAAGAACATAGAGAAAAACCTACAATAGCCATATTTATATAAGTAGGTTTGTTAAAAAACCTAGGTTTAAAAAAACCTGTAGTTCCAACCCTGGGGGCATTTTTGGGAATTCGCCGACACATTAGCCGCTCGGAACGACTCGGGTAATGCGAATCTCAGACTCGTAAAGTCCCGACGTATTGGACCAATGCGTCGGGGATTTACCTATGTAAAATACATGTGCGCATTGCCAAGTAAGTACGTGTATATTTTTGTTAAGTTTCTAGAACAGTAACAAGCTATAGGTACTATTCAAGTGAATATAAAAATAAATATTAAAACTAATATAATAAAATGGATCCAGGAACATTACCAAATGTGCCTTACAAAGATACGTCATCGAATACGATTAGGTTGCAAATAAGTGAGCAAAAAGATTTTGAGGTATGTAGAATTTGGTATTTTAAGGTTAAGTTTGTGTAATATGATATATTTGCCGAACTGTAAAATCAAAAACATAGGAAATATAAATATATTATTAGGAAAAATAATAATTATAATTTTTTATTTATGAATTTGGAATATAGAATCTTATTACGTTGAAGAATAAACAGAATCTTAAACTAATTGGTTTTTTGTTGTAGAAATGGTTGACTGAATTGGAAAATAATCAAAAAGTAACTTGTAGAGTTTCAAAAACCTTTAAGCTTGGTACTGAAAAGCCACGCATAATATTTAAAAGATTATATCACTGTCATTTTAAAGTAAAACAAAAAAAGAAAAATGGAAATTCTAGAAAAAGGATTTCTAGAAACATAAACTGTCCAGCAAAATTATTGGTAACTATAAAGCGGTATAATCCAGACACAAAATCAAAAAACAATGATGTTTATATGCCAAAATGGCCATGTGTTGTGGAATTTCGGGATGAACATAATCATAATTTAAATTCTGCTGCAGCACTTAGAAAACGACCCCTTGCCCTGGATGTAAAAAATCGTATTATTGAGCAATTTGAGAAATGTCACTCAGTAGCCTCTGGATGTCACTCTTATATTTTATCAATGATGGAGGAACACGGCGACAACTATGAAAATATTGTTATAGATAGACATTTTACTCCTACTAAAACAGATGTAGAATCTATATGGAAAAGCCATTTCAAAAAAAACTATGGCGAAAAGACTGGAGAAAATATGCTTAGGATGTTAGGAGAAAAAAATGGTACTCTTTTTAAAATAATTCGAAAAGAAGACCATTATTCTGTGGCACTTTGTACACCAATCATGCAAAGAGTTGCAACACTTTCCCAGTCGTCAGAGATTATGTTTGTTTTTTCCACAGGCAACTGTGATAAGCAAAATCATAAGGTTTCTTCAAAGGACGTACAAAAACGCTACAAATATTTTCGAAATATTCTTGTATCCAATACATATGAAGGCCTAGAAAATTTGTGTTTGGAATTTACTAAAAATTGCAAATATGATAATTTCACAAAATACGTAAGTAATATGATGGAGAGAGCTGACACTTGGTGCCTTTTATATCGGCAACATTTACCACTAAGGGGAACTGACACCAACAATTACATAGAAGTCGTATTTAGACTGCTAAAAGATATACCCTTGGAAAGGACGAAAGCGTTTAATTTATCCCAACTTTGCGACTTTATTACTACCAACTTTGAATTTTATTATAAGCAACGAATTTTGGATATTTTGCTAAAACGAGCATCTAAGACAGTTATTAGTCGTTATTTGCCTGATGAAAAGAACGTGACTGCTGAAAATATAGTTCAACTTAATGACTTTGAATATGAAGTTAAAAGTGCAATCGATAGAAATGTCACCTACATCGTCGATTTATTGGTTTTCAAGTGTACGTGTCCACAGGGATTTACCGGTTAACATTGTAAATATCAGGCAGCAGTTGTAAAAAAATTTAATATACATTCAGTTTTTAACACCTTATCATTGAATGTTAGATGCCATCTTTACCATATTGCCACCGGAAAGCAGGCAGGTGCACAACTATTTTCGCCAATTGAAAATGTTTCAATGGGCCAAAACACTACTAAAGATGTTCATATAAATCCAGTTTCTTCACAAAATTGTAATTTTGTTATGAGTATTGTTGGTGATAAAGTTGATGACATTAAGTACGAAGATCATCATATTGCCGAAATTAAAAAAAAATGGGAACCACACTCAAAAAAAATCATGGAATATTTGGATAGAAGTCCATCAATATTCTATCCTGCGATTAAAGAATATTTAAAGAATTGTGATAAACATGCTAACTCAGAGCAGACTTTATTATCTGGTTTGCATACAGCTTTTAAATACAAAGGCGTAGTCTGTAAAAAGAAACGACAGCCATGCTACACGAAAAAGAGGTAAAAACATAACTGTACAGCCTACATCAATTGGACGAAGAAAGACGAAAATGACAGGAAAGAAAGCAATGTGTAGTGGAAGAAAGTCTCAACAATTTAAAAAACAGTTAAAAAAGCACCCCATTCTTTGGCGATATGTGTTGAAAATAATGTGGGTTTAGGGGGGAATAAATAAAAAAAAATGAAAATATTATCTTTTATTTTTCAAATTTTTTTTATTAATAAACGTTGCAACAATTTTTTTTAATTTATTTTTGTGAATATGTACCTATGTACCTACATATAGTGAGTTTTTTAGAATGGTAAATGTAAATAATATTCGCCCTGAGTAATTTACAAAAAAAAAGCTCAGATGCGTCAAATTTTAAATTTAAAAGGGCATCTTGTTATAATAGGACGTTGCTGTGACGTCGTCACTACATATTTTTTTTAATAAGATGTCCATTCAAATTTAAAATTTGACGTGTCCCAGGTTTTTTAATAAAATTAGATAGGCAAATATTATTTATATTTTCCAATCTAATAAACCTCACTGTACATATACGTACATACCTATGCCTAAAAAATTCTGACAAACTGACATTTAACGTTTTGTAAATCCCCGACGCATTAGTCCAATACGTCGGGACTTTACGAGTCTGAGATTCGCATTACCCGAGTCGTTCCGAGCGGCTAATGTGTCTGCGAATTCCGAAAATGCACCCTGGGGAGGTGAGCCCAATCTGAATCTGAAATAATATATAGTGTGTCTCATTTAAAAAAGGTATGTTTGTTTCACCCTGGTGATAGGGAACACCCAGTACGAATGAAAATAATTTTGAAATGTGAAGTCTACAATTTTTGTATATAACTTTATTCCATATCTTCTATAATAATGGATATATCGAACTTTGTCACACTAATCTCAAATAACATGAAAATATATATTTTCACAACTAATTGTAGACGATTTTTGAAAAAATGTCGGTGAAAAATTAGATGTTTTGTTGCAAAAAGCGCAGTAGGCAATGCAAGACTAACTCAGTTATTTCTCAACTTTTCATTGCAAAATAATAATTCATCATTTGGGAATTCCCATTTTACTGTCAACAGGTTTTTTGATTCACTGACATATTCTAACAGATTGTATTTAACACTTATTTATTTATAAACATATACGTAGCCACATATATAATATTTAAAATTACTTTGAAGAATAGATATTAAACTACGAAAGATGAAGCAAAACAGCGGAAAACTCGGTGAGAACTCGTCTAACCAGATCTTTTATATTTTAACCTTGAGGATATATTTAATTACGTAACAATTAATATAACATTGCTAATGTATCTAAATATTAGCAAGGGAACGATTATCATTGAAATAAATATCAACAATCTCGAGGCAACTATATTATGAACCTCGTGATAATGGTAACATTTCATTGCTGCATTAAATTTCCTTTTCAATTATTCAAAACAAATAATATTTTCATACTTTGTTGAAAACAAGACGCCGTTTATTTGTTCTGCGAAATAGTATATTTGAAAAATTATATACGGTTGCAACATGAATTATATGAGAATATTTGATGTTTGAATAGAGAGAAGGATGTGGAAATTATTTGTAAAAAATACGTCTTAAGGTGGGTACAGACATAGAACAAAACTTCGTATCGTAACTCCGTCGCGCAACAATTGTTTGTTACGCATCGAAGATACGGCGTGTCAACAAATATAGCGTAAAGGCGGGTATCCATTTGTTGCCAAATCACGTATCGTATCAACGTATCGTATCAGCGTATAGTTTCATTTTGGTACGATACGCTGCAACGAGTCAGTTTTTTTTTCAGCCCAGATTCACTGCGTATCTGTGTATCAATTGCGCGAACGGGAGGGATACGTCGTGCGGACGTGTTGCTAGTTTGACTTATTTGGTGGAAGCATCTCAGGTTGATAACTACAAAATAGTTCTCTCAGCATCTCTGCAATGAATGGACCTCAGCAAGCGGCAGCCGCGTATATTTTTATTCACTATGCTCTGCAGCAAGAGAAGAAAAGACGCAAACCACCGCGTTGGTGGATGTCAAAGTTGTACGCCAGCAGGGAGCAATATAGTGGAACAAGTTTAATGGCTGACCTGAAGTTCCAAGCTGTTAGCGGCATGTACAAGAACTTCACTAGAATGCATCCTACTGATTTTGAATTTTTGTTGTCATCGATTGAGCCAATAATTGCTAAACAAGATACTACATTTCGAAAAGCAATTCCCGCTCAAGAAAGATTGGCTCTAACTTTACGCTTTTTGGCCACTGGCGATTCCTACTCCAGCCTTCAGTATCTATTTAAAATCGCAAAGCAAACCATCAGTAAGATTGTTCCAGAGGTGTGCGGGGCTATTGTGGAAGTATTGAAAGACTACATTCAGGTAAGTTGAATTTATTTTTATTTACAAGCGACTTTACAACTGTTGTAATGCTTCATCAAGTGGCAATGTATATGAAGGAGTATTAATTAAAAACGCCGATGTTGTTGGGCTTTGAATACCAGATTCTTCGCCATAGTCATTCGAGGCTTGATGTGTGTGGGTGGATTGATTTGATTTTTGCGATTGATCTTGAAATTGGTATTGATTTTGAGACTGCGAATGATTTGATGATTGCCATGGAGACTGAGAGGAGGAGCTGGATAAAGAAGAGTGCGGAGAAGTGTATGTGTGAGAAGTAGGTGGGTTGGTATAGTGTACATGGTCCGGTAAAACGCTTACTCTGTTATTATAATAACCTCTGTTCGCCCGAAGGAAAATATTTAAAATGTCACTTTGAATTGCACATCGAACATCATCATTATAAAGTCGCAGCTTAGAGGCAATTAAGTTACCAAAGTGGTAACTATCGTCTAATATTGGCGTGCTTGATGTTGACGTTAATATCTCAAAAGCCTTGTCGAGGCGTTCATCTGTTGTAGTTTTCTGACGTTTCTTTTTTTGAGAACTAGTGGGTGTTGGTGGTTGTACGCGTTTTGTAGCTGCTGAGGCCTTTGTACTTATTTGGGAATTTTCATTGGTTCTAACTGGTCCGGGGCGGTTTGTACTTGCTACGGAGTCCATACTGTCTTCGAAATTCTCTTCCGCTGGTATTTCCACATCCTCTATCTCTTCATTCGCTGTTACTTCTTCTTCTTCTAGGTTGTCCTGGGTATTTGCAGCTATGGGCAACTGTAACAACAAAACAATAATTACAGTTATTTATATACCTCGCTCTGTTTTCTAATATTTATGAAAGATTTCGAAAAAATCTTTCAAAGATTTTTTGAAAGAAAGAAAGAAATATTTAAGTTTAGTGAGTATTGTTTAATTATTGTTTCTCCGTAATGAACATTAAATTTTGTTGAGAAATTAATACTTCAAAGAAATAATAATAATATTCAGCAACTAAATAAAGGTTTTTTTATTGTAGATACCAAAAACTCAAGAAAAGTGGATGGAAGTGGTGAAAGAGTTTGAAACTAAATGGGACTTTCCACATTGTGTTGGAGCCATTGATGGCAAACATGTTACATTACAGTGTCCCATAGGAAGTGGCAGCGAATTTATCAATTATAAAGGATTTTTCAGCATTGTCCTGTTTGCTTTGGTTGATGCTAACTATAATTTCCTGTTCGTGGATATAGGTTGCCAAGGCAGGATATCTGACGGTGGCGTGTTTTCAAATACCGAGTTGTACAAGCTAATGCAGCAAAAGCGATTAAATCTCCCAGCGCCCACTCCTCTAAACAGTAGGGAAGAAGACGTGCCATTTTTTTTCATCGGAGATGAAGCGTTTGCTATGGCGGAAAATCTCATGAAAGTTTATCCCGGTTACTACACTAAAGGATCAAAACAAAGAATCTTCAACTACCGACTTTGTAGAGCACGCAGAGTGGTTGAGAATGTGTTCGGCATCGCCTCAGCAGTGTTTCGGATATTAAGAAAACCACTGCTATTAGAACCAGAAAAGGCGTCACTTATAGTTATGACAGTTGTTCTGCTACATAACTTTTTACGTAGAAGACCGCAGTCGGTTCATATTTACACTCCCAATGGAACATTTGATTCTGAAGAAGAAGGTGTCACTACAGAAGGAGCCTGGAGAAGAGATGTTGATGGTATTACTTCACTCCTCCCGTTGAGAAGAATTGCACGTAGAACAAAATCTACTCTGTCAAATATAAGAGACGAACTGGCAGAATACTTTACAAATGATGGCGAAGTACCGTGGCAACATAAATATGCCTAACCTAAATACTTATAACTTAACCCACAAATAATTGCAGACACTATGCTTAATTTATATTTAAATAAATATTTGTACTTGTGTTAAGAAATGTTGGTAGCATACCCTGTCAAAATTTAACTAATAAAATTGGCCAAGAAATAAAAATTTAACATAAAACCTTTAAAAAAGGATGCTACTTTCATTTTACCCACAGTGTACAATAAGAAAAAATGTACTTACTGTACTCATTGTAGATCTCGGCTTGTTTTTGTCCCATAAAAATTTCATACTTTGAAAGGCAAACCATGAGCTTTTGTAAACTTCTGCTGTTCCTAAAAAAAAATAAAACTAATTATACCGGGTGGAAACGTTAAACGGGCACCGCGCTCTCACGTCTGTATTATTACATTTAATTGAAAAGTAAATATGCTGACTATGATTTGCACCATTCGATAGCTGCGAAAAAATCATACAAGTCAGCATATTTACTTTTCAATTTAATGTAATAATACAGACGTGAGAGCGCGGTGCCCGTTTAACGTTTCCACCCGGTATAAACTCATTTAATTAAGGTTTGTTTTAAAAAAAATTAAAGTAAATTTTCGGTACCTACCTTTTCCAGTGCCGGTGGTCTTCGTCATTTTCATTTTCTCTCTCCTAAGTGCTGCCAAAAGATATTCCATTTTTTTCTTGCATTCATCAACCGACCTATTCACTTCTTTTGCGATTTCCTCCCAAGCATCTTGTTTTAGAATTTTATTATAATGATCTCGATGTTTCGGGTCCCAAAGTAGTTCATATTTACGGTAAATTTCTATAAAGTTTATTACTTCTTCTTTATTCCACTCCATAATATTATTTTTTAATATTAAAAATAAAACAATAGTACCATCCCCAGTGGAATTCAGACGACTACTGACTAGTGACTGCACACAAAATATATTTTGTTTTATCATTTTTAAAGCGAATATGCAACGACTGGTTGTGTCAAAAAAACGTCCGTCCACACTGTGACTGTCTCGTATCGTATCATTTCTTTGATGTGTCGGCGAAAAACCGAAAATTGAGCGATCAAGTCCGTTGCGTTTCTATTTATCCATTTTGATACGTTACTATGCAACGGTTTCCTGTCTCCACTGATACGCAACGATGACACGATACGTGATTTGGCAACAAATGGATACCCGCCTTAACAATACATCGTCGCGTATCTTATAAACGGGACATTTTGCCGTTCCGTCTTTACTAAAACAGAACAATTAAATTAGTCTTTTTCTTGTGTGCAATGGAGGTTGTTGCAGCAGCTTATATATACATGCATTACTTAGTTAAAAAAAATAAAAAAAGACGCGCAGAAAGACGCTGGTGGCAGACCCGGTTGTATACTAATTGAAGTGTGTACAGCGGAAATCATTTACTGTTGGATTTAAAATTTCACGCAACTAGTGGCCTTTACAAAAATTTTACTAGAATGTCTCCAACAGACTTCGATTACTTGATTAATTTAATTGGACCCAAAATAGCACGAAAATATACTAGATGGAGAATGGCAATTCCTGTTCAAGAAAGGTTGGCAGTAACAATTCGGTTTCTGGCGACTGGTGACTCTTTCACCAGTCTACAATACCTTTTTAAAATTTCTAAACAATCGATAAGTACTATAGTTCCTGAAGTGTGCGAAGTCATTATAGAAGGATTAAAAGAAAATATACAGGTAAGAAACAGTTTTATTAAAGAAGTATAATAAACACACATTAAACAAAACAAATGTTTATCTTAAATTCTCTAATTCAATATCGGGCATATCCAATAGTTGGCGTGGTAAACAATTGACTGGAGAACTGCGACTTGAATGATCCGAAATACTAGAATTAGTATAATTATATGCTGGAGATGGTACCTGTGAATGCTGTTGAGTAAAACTGGAAGCTTGGCTATCCTGATACTGTTCAAATTGAGAATGTTGTGGCACAGAATTTGCAAAGAATGACTGAAGAGTATGAGTACGGTATGATTGCGAATGATAAAAATTGGTTGAACTTTCTTCGAGATGGGTCTTGTTTGCTTTAAACAAAATTAACATAATATCTTGTTGTACAGTACTTTGTAATTCAATAGAATATTTGGCCAGTTTTTTAGCCACAAGATTTCCAAATATTTGACATTCGTTTTGCTCCTGTGGGTTTCTAGCGTTGGCTGATGCTTCTGACAGTATTTTAAAAGCTTTATCTAATTTCTCAGAATCTTCATTCCTCTTTTGGCGTTTCCTACTAGGTGTCGCTTCATCGCTTTTCTTTTCGGTACTAGGTATTGCTTTTCTTTTCGGTACATTTTCTATACTTTCCCAATTCTCTTGTACAGCAGAATTTTTATCGTTATCTGCTAATGTTCCTTCATCACCCGATATTTCCTTTTCATCATTATATTCTTCTTCGTATACAATCTAAAATTAAAAATAAACAAACTTATTTAGTAAATAAAAATATGTCCTATTTTTGGCGCACTGTATAATTTGTTTTAACGAAATTTGTTTTAATTTTTACAGATACCTTCAACACCAGAAAGATGGTTAGAAGTGGCAAAACAGTTTGAGGACACCTGGAACTTTCCACATTGTCTGGGAAGCATGTTGCTCTACAAGCTCCAATTAACACCGGAAGCGAGTTCTTTAATTACAAATCAACATTTAGTTTAGTTCTTTTTGCCCTAGTGGATGCTAATTATAACTTTTTGTATGTTGATGCTGGAGGCCAAGGAAGAATTTCAGATGGTGGTATCTTTAAAAACTGCTCGCTTTATAAAAAATTAGAGCGAAATGACTTAAATTTTCCTGAACCAGAAGCTTTACATGGCAGGCAAGAGAAAATTCCCTATTTTTTTATTGGAGACGGGGCATTTGCCTTAACTGAGTCGTTAATAAAACCGTTTTCGGGAACACATCCTAAAGGATCATTGCCAAGAGTGTTTAACTACAGATTATCTCGAGCACGAAGAACTGTAGAAAATGTATTTGGCATCGCCTCAGCCGTTTTTAGAGTACTTCGTAAACCGATGTTACTTGAACCCAGAAAAGCTGAATTAGTTATAATGGCAGTAGCTCATCTACATAATTTTTTAAGAGAAAGTTCCACATCTTGTGCTTTGTATACTCGACATGGAACCTTCGATACAGAAATTGATGGAAAGCTTGCGGAAGGAAAGTATAAAACTATAACTCATGAACCAATGTCTTCTTTATTTCCAATTAGAAATATTCCCAGAAGACCACCCGAAAATGCGACACGAATTAGAGACGAAATTGTCATCGTACTTTCAAAAAATCGACTTTTGTGGCAAGATAATTATACGTAATTCGTAATTCGTTTTATACATACGGTGCTTTGTGTTTCCCGAACCTTGTTTTTGTCCCAAAGGAATAGCAAACTTTTAAAGGCAAACCAACTACTTTCATAGATATCTGAAAGCCCTGTAATAAATAATAATAAAATTTGTAATTGAAAAGTAAATAGAAAAGAAATTAATTTTCAATTATTCAAACTTACCTTCACCCGTACCATGGCTCTTTTTAATTTTTGCTTTCTCTCGCCAAGTCCTGACAGAAGAACATTAATTTTTTTTGCATCCATCTACTGGTGTCCGAAACTCTACAGCAAGTTCTTCCCAAGCATCATGCTTCTTTATTTTATTATAGTATTTGGGATGTTTTGCATCCCACAAAATTTCTTTATTACGATAACTATTTATGAAATCCAGGGTAGATTCTTCTGTCCACTCCATGTTTTCAACTGAATAAACCAAACAAAAAATAAATCGCAACTGTGTACCGCAGACCTGTCCAGACATGCTAACAAGTGGTGCAACATCAGTGCGTATCATTTCTTTGATGCGGCGTCCAAAAAACGACAACCGATGGAACGCCGAGATGTTACTATGTTCTGGTGTTACGGTGTTACGCAGTGCCGTCCACAATTGTTACGCAACAGCGTTACGATACGAAGTTTTGTTATATGTATGTGCGCACCTTTAGGATACACAATGTACATGGTGGGGCAGAGAAATTTGATGTAGGCTCCTGGAGCGAAGGTTGCAAAATGTTAAGCCGCTTTTGTTTGAGTTAGCATCATCTAGAGCAGGGCTATCAAACATGAGGCCCGGGACGTTATTTTTTGCGGCCCGTGGGGCTCTCAAATTCGAAATATGTACAATTCTTACATTAACGATAAAATACAAATTAAATAACGTATGACGTCACTGGCGACGGATAGAAGGTAGCAGCGATGTTACTCGAAATCGTATCGATCTTACTCTATCACCTTCGAATATTCGAGAAGCCGCGCGCCAGTGTTGCCAGAAATGCAGAATTTTCTTCAATATGCAGAATTTTAGCCTTCAAAAAGAGCTAATGAAGAAGAGATGAATATTTTACGAAAACCACTAAAATATGAAGAATTTTTGTAAATTCACTTGTTTTTGCAACTATTTTATTCATTTCGTATGCATTCTGACATCTTTCGGTAAAATGGTTTAGCTACGACTCGAAATTATTGGCAATTCGGCCTTGAGATGGCCCTAGCAATAGCAAAATAAAAATATTGCAATGTGTTAAGTGTGCTACAGCATTTTATAGTGAAACTGGGGAAGTCCCGACTCCTGCATTTTAATAAGTTAGATGTTAAGTATTGGTTTGGTATGAAGTATGAACATAAAAACATTGAAAACTGTGAAGGTGTTTATATTTCAAGCATTTGCTTAATTGTGTATTGTAATTTGTGTCGATTCTCGATTTGAAAAGGTTACAGATTTATTTAAATATGAGTTCAAGTGAAGAAGATTCTCAAGGGTGAATAACATAATTATTTTAAAATATGTATGCATATTAATTAATTAAATGAATGCCTTTGGCACAACAAATATTAATTAGGTATTTTGTACCATATTTTAAGATTTTCCATAATACGGTACTTCCACTCCCTACATAGACAAAAAATTATTTTTTGCTGAATACCTACTATTTTTCTCGACGTTCCTGATAATCTTGTGTCATTTAAACAAAACAAAAAAATACCATCACAACGAAAATTTTAACAGAATTCATCTTGAGAAGTCGAGCAACTAGGTTTTATTTCTGTCGATGAAGAAATTATCCAATTTGGGAATTTTCTCTAGCAGTTTGTCAGACTTCTCTTGATTTTGTTTCTGAGCTTTACGCCTCTGTGCCCCACAATGTTTTATATAACTCATTTAGAGTTGAATTTAAATTTTACAAGCGTTTATTCCAACTTTTATCACAAATCACAATAGCAACAGTCCAGAGGAGTGAATTGGGAAAACTGATTCTAGAATTCCGTCCTTTTATATAGCAAATTGTAAGTGCAATAATTATCTAGGAGTCCAACGGATTTTTTTAATGATACTGTCGCTAATGCTGACAACGTTCAAAGAGTCGAAAGAAAGTCGATTTAGCCTTTGAAGCTAGTAAAAGTCACCGAGTGGTCCTGTGCGAGATGGAAATCCAAAAACACGTTAATATTTCATGATTTGCTCAGTGATTCAGTGAATTTCTCGAGAGTCGTCTCGTTTATTGATTGCGAACTACATAGTATAAATGGTGTCAAATACAGATTTGGATTTTGGCCTTGACTTTGGCTTGAAGAGGAGACGCTGGTCCAAAGAGTGGTATAAACTGAGAAGCCACTTTACCCATGAACATTTACTACAATTTCTGCGAAATAGTGAATCAAATGATTACAAAAATTTTCTCCGAATGGGAGACAGTTTTGATACATTATTAGAATTAATTCGGCCAGAGATCGAAAAACAAGACTCTGTAATGCGTCTTGCAATTTCTGCTAGGGTGCGACTTTCTGTAACATTAAGATACTTAGACTTTGTCATGGATTTGGAAGATTTAAAGTTTACCTGTGCCATTGCTCCATGAACGTTGGAGATAATCATAATGGAAACATGCGAGGCCATAATCAAGAAAATAAGAGAGTAAGTTTATTTTTAGGACGTTTATAATACAAATTAACTGAAAAGGAGTATTTAATCATTTAAAAAAGTAAATGTCATCAGGTGGCTTGCTACAGTTTGTTCTTCACTGTTTTTAGTATGATCGGCAGGATAGGCGTTGGAGGCCGTTGGCTGAGTAATGCCAGGGATGTATGCTTCATTATCTGAGTATTCCTGCGTTTGTCTTTCATTGAAAGAATCATGATAACTTTGTTGTTGGTGGTAGCTTTGTTTTTGTGAGTGATAGCTTTGTTACTGTGGATGATAATTGTGTTGTTGTGTTTGAGAAAAGTATGGCGGGAATGCCGAATTTGAGATATTTTGGATAGGGCCTTCAGGTGTAGATAATGATGAGCTATTCGGTGCAGGCGATCTTGAACATGATCGTTATAGAGTTTGCGATGATGGTAAAAAACGCACTCCGTTCCTAGTTAACGCACCTATTTTACCCTCAAACAGGGTATCATTAATGATTTTCTCAGCATACCGTCGCTGATCTGGTACTAATCGGTTCAATTTTAGCCCACCCCTTGGCTATTATGTCCGCTTCAGTGTCTGGTGGTCTTTTAAAATATGCCGTAGCTAATCCCATGAGTTCATTTGTTGAGTCAGATGCTTGTTTTTTTTTCGTAGGTGGGACAGTCTTGGCGTCAGATGATTCAGATGCCGTCTGGGCCTCTTGGGAGTCTCGCTGTAAAGAAGACAGAAAAATAATAGCATACAACATTAAAAAAATCTATAAAAAAAATTAAGAAAAAAATGTGAATAACAATATTTTTTGTTTGTTCCAGGTTCCAAAAAATGCACAAGAATGGAAAGAAGTGGCGCAAGTGTTTGAAGCAAGGTGGAACATTCTGGATAGGGATCGTCGATGGCAAACATGTAGCCATACAAAAGCCCTCCAACTCTGATTCAAAATTTTAAAAAAAAAACATCAAATTCGCACCAGATAAGGCTCGAAACATAGTAATGGCTTGCTGTTACTTACACAACTACTTGTCAACTAGAAATAAAAATTACATTCAGCGTGCTGATGTTGACTATGAAAATACAGGTTCTGCAACAATTGAAGAAGGTTCATGGAGACGGGGAACACAACTGTTAACAGAACAGAACATATGTTAACTATTCACTTAAATTTAATTTATATACACGCAACCTTATTTATTAATTTATATCAACAGTTTACTGTTCGCTACTTTGGTGTATTCTTGTTTATTTGTCGAGATCACTTTATCAACTGAACTAACTCTCCCTGGTCGGTCCTTCATATATAATAGTACCTTTTTTACTAGATAATTCTAGATTGCTGCTTATACAAAAACAATTGGCTTTCTGGCATTTTCTAGATAAGACTGGTCACAAAAACAATGTCTAGATAAGATATTCACAATCGTAAACAGTTCTAAGAAATCCCTGCGCATCCGCCATACGTTCAACTTTCATAACATGGCTTAGACAGAGTCGGATTCAGGAATTATACCAGTGTGCTGTTTCGTAACACTATACAATAAATGGATGTCTGATATACGGAATGAATAGTTTTTCAACTTACCTCTGAACTTTCAGTATCTGCTATCTCTACTTGATCTTTTATAAAAAAGCTGGTCGTTGTAGTTCCATAATGTAGGCTCGGGAATATTATCACTAGATGCACCTACTCGTTTTTTCTGTTCTATTTTTTTGGACTCTTTATTAAAGTTTGTTCGTAAATTATTAATTTTCTTCTTCAACAATTCCCCCGTATAATTATGTTTATACTTTTGTAAGCATTAAGTATTTTTTTGAACGCCAGACTTCTTTTATTTTTGTTCAAATAATCTTTAGATTTTACTTTCCACAACTTTGGCTGAACACAATATAGTGCTATTAATAATAACACAAAGTCTCTCTCCGCGATGTTGTCGGGTTCTACAGGGCTCAACGGTGTATCCATCATCGTGGCTGCCTGGCAAGCAACTGCCCGAATGATTGTCAATTTATCGATTACACGATCAATTAGGATCCATCAATGGTCCTCTTCAATCGACTTCGATCAAATTACGTATCAATCTCCGTCCATCGATTGAGAATGGCATCAATCACTTGCTACACGATCAATTAGATGCATCAATGAGTACCATTTACAATATTATTGACAATATTGTTGACCGTTTCGGAACCACTTAAGACTTTTACCACTTTAACGAGTATGATTTTAATATTCATGAAATTTTTTCGCCCCTATTTGAATTTCGCCCATGGGCAGTGGCCCATTGTGCCCTGTGGTTAATCCGGCACTGATTGCCCCAACGTATTGAGTGATGTGTAGTGAATATACGTTTTTTAAATATTCCCCACTCGGCATATTCCATTGGGTTACAATCAGGATACCCTGCAAGCCACTTGGCAGATACGTATTCCACGACCATTCCATTTTCCGTAACGTTTTCATTAGTAAAGAAAGTATCTCATTGCAATGAAAAGTGGAAAATCTTCAAAATGAGTACCTTTATTGCAGACAAAATTTATAACCTCAAAATAAAGTTTATGAATTGGATACAAAAAAAGTCAACGAACCACTAATAACCCGCCACTGGCTTGTTCTTATTTGTCAAAATTAATTTTGTTGATGTGTTTTGAAGAGACTATAAACTAAACTTTTTAAACATTTTAAATTTGTATCCTTCGAGAATATATACAACTAAATGTGGCTTTTTCTGCACCCTTTATTAGCTAGTATCCCAAAAATTAACAATGTTAGAGAAAAATTGTAATTACTTATTCACGGGTATAGGTGATTTTACACAAGGAGATGCCTCCACAATGTTTTTTTTCATCTTTTCACCCCATTTAACATTGAATTTCCATTCAAATTCTAGTCGTACCTAACGTACCTTCATGTTTAGAATTAACAACATGTACGTCAGGAGTTTTCACCGGAAAACAAGGCATCATTTACTGGCACATTATTTGTGGTTAAAATTCATATAAATATGCACTACACGAGTTTCTACTAAAGACAATAATACAATAATTTATTTAAAAATATTTCGAGGCACCCAAGGTTTTTCGTATTAAAATTCAACGTTAAACTTTTGTTTAAAATAGGAAGATATTGTTTTTCATTGAAATAAATACAAGTTAATTTAAATTCCGTTTGAATAATGAGACCAATTTTTCTCCGCAATATATTGATTGTCCCTCAAATATTGGTCATAAATAGGGTTGTCAGATTAAGATAACTAAATTCCGGGTTAGCAAATGTGGAAGCCTGGAGGGGCGATATCAAAGACGACCAAAAAAGGTCTCTCAAAATTTACATTACATTCTCTACCACCCGAAATCCGCACATGCGGTATTGAAAACAAAATGATATAGTCAAAACTAACTTCTTTTATTAATATAGACACAAAATAAGTCGAAAACATTAACGAAGGATCTTAGATTGGACAAGTTTTAAAAGCTGCTCGCCTTCAGGGCCATTTAAAAAGGATAAAAATCCTAAATAAGACTAATTGAAATTGCAGCTCAGCCTTTTTAAGATCGATACACATCCGGTTTCTTACTTTTGACTACAAATTGATCATTTTGCTAAATATCCTCTCGTAAAAGGCTTACTTTTGTCATTAGAATCGATCATAGATTGAAGATTATCAATCGATAAAACGAATTTATAAAACTTTCATTCTTGTACATTTTAAAATTTAAAAAAATTACCCCTAGTTTGATCATTTGGTATATCTATTGGGTAGATTAGATTATATTACTAGCGGGGTTGAATAAATGAATGAATGAAATGGGCGGGGCGGTTGATGCCATAGAATTAGGTCACTTCTTGCCCTTTTTACAATTCCCCAGTTTCTCCCCCCCTTTTACTTCACTCCTTCGGTCTCCTTTCAAAATGCCACGACCTACGTATAAGGGCCGTAACGTCATTCAGAGAAAGGGAATGTAGGTCTACTTCTTCAATACTATCTACACCAAATATTTCATTTCTAAGTTGTGCGTATATCTCACCGGTGCCGAGAAGGTGGTGAGGATTCCTCCTCCCCGCAATGTGGGCAATCTAGGTAAGAAATGGTCTTTAACAGATGTAAGTGTCTTCTAGGTCTGCAATGGCCAGTTGTTACACCAATTTATCAGTTGTAGCTGTAACCTGGGTTTATCCAGCAGCCACCTTGTCCTTGTTGTATCTGGGCAGGCGATTGTTTGTTTCGACTGCCTGAGGCCGTTGCAGTCTCTCCAGTATTTCTCAAGTATCCCTGGGCCCATTCTTTGAGCAAGGTTGAAGTTTGAACTCAACTCAACCCTATTATTGGTTCGGGTCTATATCAGGACATGCTGGCACCTCACCTCTGGCAAGTTCATCTGCCCGTTCGTTACCTTCGATACCGCTGTGTCCTGGTACCCACAGTAAGGCAACTTCTTGTTCTGAAGCCAGGCTATCTAGAGTATCTGCACATTCTTGCACAAGTACCGTACTTGTTCTGGAGCTGCAGATTGCTTTCATAGCGGCTTGACTATCCGATGAAATGCTAAAAGGAGTTGTAGATATGTTCCGTTCTGTTATTTGCTCTGCGGCTTTAAGGATGGCAAATATTTCTGATTGGAAGACCGTGGACTATTTACCCAGAGAATAGCTTTTTTGCACTCCTATATCCTCTTTCAGGATACCTGCTTCCGACTGTCCTTCCATGCGGGAACCGTAGGTGAAGCTTACGATGCTCCCGGGTGGAAATCCAACTTGTTCATCGTTCCACAACTCTCCTGGCGGAATGATGATTTTGAACTTGTTGTCTGTCCTTACTTTGTCTTTTTTGGGAACAGCTTTGAGAGCTAGAATTGGTAACTTCGTTTCTGTTAATTTGGCTATTATTGTGTGGCCTTCGCCACCCCCTTTCCGGTGTCCGTTGTCCCGCGTGTAACATGTCTAGCGCGATATGTTATAAATTATTTATAAGTTATTTCTGAGCGGTACTTATTCTTTAGTTACTTCCATCTTTAAATCGAAATTATTTACTTCGATATTTTACAAATAACTGAAATGATTCTTTTAACATTCGCAAGTTCCTATTTAATCGGTGAATGCTGACTCAAGGGTCACTTCTCCCTGTATCGTTTCGTTGCTCGATTAGAACCAAATATAATTTTCAGTCCTCAAATATATTTTGTGCGTGGTTTTATCCTGTTTCGCTGCTCTGCAGCTCGCAAGTAGACATCTGAATCCGCATCTTCATCAAGAAGTCGCAACCCTCCAGAGTCCAGAGTCCAGACCATCGACGGCTCAAGAAACTGCTGATATCGCTGAGAGCTGTACATCCCGAGTCTCTCCAAGATAAGTCCTCAACTTATTTTCGATAGATATAAAATGTTGAGCTGGACATTGTTGATTAGGAGCTCAAGAAATGGATAAACTGCGTCGAAATAAACTTATGTGTTTGACACCAAACACTACTCTGCAGTGTCTATAAATTTTTAATTTTTCAGCTTCGTAATCATCCCACCAAAGGAATCTCAGAAAATCCCTGTCACTTTGTTCAACGCTTATTTGTAAAAATGCTTTTTCAATGTCAGAAATCACACCAATAGGTCTTAAACGAAATTTACCTAGCAAATTCGGAATTAATTCTAGAAAATTGGGTCCTTTTTCCAAACAATTGTTCAACGAAACACCCATTTTATCTTTAGCAGACGCATCGAATACTGGGCGTATCTTACTAGTTTTACTTGTTTCCTTAAAAACTGCATGATGTGGCAAATAATGAACCCTGTCTTTCATTTCAAAATTTTCAGTGACTTGCTCAATAATTCCCAACGTCTCCCATTCTCGAAAAACATTGTCGTAGTCATCAAATTTACCTAAACTAATCAACTTTTTTGAATTGAAATACAGTCTACTTTGTGCTATATCTTTGTTACTTGAAATAGTTGGATGACCTTCAGTCCATGGTAACTGAACTTCATATCTATTATCAATAATAAATTTGATGGTATCATAAAATTGTTTCAAAGTACAATTCTCTAAAGTATTATTCGATTTTACTTCGGCAGATTCTCTGATTGCCAATAATTCTAAATTCCACAAATCGGGTATTGAAAATTCAGTAAAACCAGAAAATAGTTTCATATTTTTGTTTCTAGAATCATATCTTCCCATTATCGTCCACCCAAGATGTGTTTCAATAGCAGTTAAATCATGGGTGATGTTTTCTGTATTTCCTGTAAGAAGTTTACCAAAAATGTCCCCTCCCAGTATTAATTCGATTTCATGTGAAAAATCTTTGACGTCAATATCATAGATTATTATATTTTTTTTCTTCAGATAATCAATACAAGATGCATCATCAAGTCTTGGTATAGAGTTGCAAATTTTATTCTGATCCAAAACTTCTAAACTACATGCAAATGAGTTATCTAAACTTTTTATTTGAATATTGAACATGCTGTGTACTTGTGGTGAAGACTGACAACCTCCCAACACCCCTTGAATGATAGTTTCTTCACCTATTTTTTCCAATTTCAAATGTTTTGTACAAGAAGACAGAATATATGAACGCTGTGAACCCAAGTCCAATAATTCTCGAACGAGTTTCTCATCATTTCCATTTAAAAATTTTACAATTACAGTTTGCAATAGGACAGTCTTTGTGTAATTTAAAATATTGATACATAAGACTTACAATTTTTACTAGTGTGATTTTGTTTGAGATATGCAAAGCAACCCTTTCTTTTCATGATAAGATTCTTCTTTTCATCGAATGATAATTTTTGTGCCTTCAAACAGCCCTGACTTGAATGCGACTTCTCATAAAATAGACAAAATGGAAATTTCTTACCGTCTTTTTCTTCCTCCTTAGAGCTAGCTGAGTATAAGGCTGCTGCTGTATAAAGCTCACCCTCATCTAGTTGTCATTGGTTCCTTCTAGACGTATACTTGATGTTCTCCTTTCGAAAGCTTGCCTGTGCCAAACTGATTCTTTCTTCGGATTCCACTTCGCTTCTCAAAAAATCTAGTAATAAAGATAAATTATCAGTTTCCAAAATATCATTTCCCTTAGTTTTGTCCTGAATAAATGAAAATTTATTTCTATTTGCATTTCTATGCCTTTCCCAAACCTTTAATAGGTCTTCTGGTAACGCAGACTCGACGAGTGGAAATAACATAGCTGCATACTTTTCCTTTGTAACACCCAGTGTTTCCAAAGCCGTCAATTGAGTTTCTAACTTATCATATAATTGATAAAGTGTCATACCTGTATCTTTCATGGCCTGTTTCAGGACCAAACTCAACAACTCTCTTACATATACTTCAATAAGAAATTCGTCCCTGGCGAATCTGGCCTTCAACTGGTCAATAGCAATATTGTAGTTCGCGCCTGACGGTGGAAAGCTCTCTATCAGTTCTCTAGCGGCAGAACCCTCTTCAGTGGACTGGAGCAGGTACTGAAATTTGTCCTCCAAATCGATATCATCGTCGTCATGGATTTTTTTGAATTGCCACCAGAAACCAATCCAATTTTTGACATTTCCGTCAAATTTTCTCAACTCAATTTTCGGAAGATGAAATTTTCTCTTGGTGTGTTCGCTGCAACCGCGTGAACTACATTGGTCCTCTTCTATATTTTTCTTAAGGAAAAGTTCACATCTTGATCTGTATTCAATCAATGCTTCCCGAAAATATTCAACTTGATTGTATTCTTCCTCAAAAGATGCGTCGTCAATGTCTGTAGATAGTAGTAGTTCTCTTATATTTTCGTCTGCCCTGAACAATCTATCGCTCTTGTCTTCCAATTGTCTCGAAACTGCTAACAGATGTTGCTTATTTGTGGATTCATTGCGCAACATCTGGTCCAACTCTTTGCAGATTTTTGAAAAGTTTTTTCTGATGAATTCTCTTTCCTTCTTGATATTTTCCATTTCTTAACTTATTGAGTCCTGTCACGGTCGCCAACTGTTGATTAGGAGCTCAAGAAATGGATAAACTGCGTCGAAATAAACTTATGTGTTTAACAGTTTTTATTAATTTTTAGAAATCTTTCAAATCTGACATTTTTTTCTTAGTGAAGTATATAGGGTGATAATAACAACAAAGTATTCCTAACAGAAATTTTTATTGTTAGACTGTTTTTTATTCGTATTGTATTGTGAATACATGGTTTATGTGAATTTATTTTTTTGTTAAATAAATCCATTTTTTCCCGAAATTTTTGTTATTGATTCACCTTTTCCCAATCGATGTAATAACAAATACTGTAACTAAGGCCGAATTCAGAGCCTGAGCAGAGTTCCAGGCCGGAGAAAACTCACTTGACAAAAGTCTCATATTAATCCATAGTGGGGTTACTGCAACCTTAAGGTTTATTGTGCTCCCCCCTCTATCAGAGCTGTTCTGGCTACTTATTTTTTGGATAATTCAATAAATACAACTCTCAGACATGAACACTCAGTATAAAGGGCATCCATATCAACAGAACTTTTCTGGTTATCTAGATTGCTTCCCGGGATAGAATAACGAAATTCCGGGATTCAGGACAACATGTCTAATTCCGGGAATTCTTGGACAACTGGCAACCCTAATCATAAATAATATCGTAAGATATTCTGAGGTCCAAAAATTATATAATAAATATTTATATTGTGCTCAAATTGACTATTTAAAATGACTTTTTGACGATACTGTAAAACAATAAAACATTTATACAAAGTGTGCGTAATATGTAAGATGCAAGGCAATACAATCTTTAACAAACAAGAGTTATTTAAGCATCTTTGAATGGCGTAAATATGGAGGAGTGATGAGTGGTATAGAACCCCCCCCCCAGAACCTTAAAAATGAAAAAAAATCTAAAACATCATCACACCCACTTGATTGAAATATAATAAATAAAAGCTAGGAACTGTAGGCTACAACAAAAACAAATCTTAAATGCCGTTTTAGGGGTTTAAAATTTGAAAAATGTTCTGGTACCCAGACCTACCGGTAGCTCATCCAGGGCTGTCCTTAGGGTGGAGCGAGTGGAGCGGCTGCTCCAGGCCCCGCGGTGAGGTGAGAATAAGATAATAAGGAATAAAAATGAATTAGATAAAACCTTCTCTTTTCAACGGTTTATATTGGATTTGTTTGTCTCTAAACATTTCAAGTTTAAGTATTCCAGTTTTTTACTTTCTAATTCCTTAGACTTCGAATAATGTCAGAAGTGGCGGCGGCTGACCGAGCATGTTACGATGCAGGCACTCGAAAAGTACACAGTTGTTCCAGCCAATCAGATTAGAGTTCATTTTTTGTCTGTTATAATCAGGGTTTCTTAAAAAAATTTCTGTGCGAGGGAAGCATTACACCTTAAATCTTTTTTTTTAATTGACAGGTGGACCTGTTAGATTTCCGTATTAAACATTTATTATGTACGTTATATGAGATTTTTCTGAGATTTTTCATTTTCAGGGCCATTTAAAATAAACTTTTGCCAATATCAAATATTAATATGTAGTAAAACTTATTTAGTTATTGAAGTTTTCTTGCTATATGCGTACGATATTGCTTTATTTTTGCATTACCATTACGTAATAATAAACGTTTTATATTGTAGCGGCGTCGGTGGTGCGAACAAAGACAAACAAACGAGCAAAAAATGTCACGTAGCATTATGCAAATTAGGCGGCACGACTAGAAAGAAAAAAGGGATTCAGTCACTAGAATATTTTGGAATTATTCGGGTTTATTTGTACGAAAATTCCGGAGTGTCCCGTTGCTCGTAAAATATAGTTATTTCTACCTAGTACTCGACTTTAATAGTATATTACGTAACAAGAGTTGTAAGTAACCCATTACACACGAAATGAAAAAGTTTATGCACGAAGCCGCGCAGCGGCGAGTGCATAAATTTCATGAGTGCGTAATGGGCTCACAACTCGTGTAACGTACTATACTTTTCCTACGCCCATTCATTTTCTTCCAATAAATAAAAAACATCGCAATTATTTAAATTTTATTATAATAGTTGTTAATAACAATTGAATAATTATTGTAAATCGATTGTACCCTATTACTTAATGGTGATGAACGGTTATTTATAATTGTATTATATTGTGTTTAAGAAATTGACAATATAAAAAACATAACAATTATTTTCATAGCATGCTACTTAAGAAAACGTGTCCAATTTTTAAAGAAATTGCATAATGTGCTGCCTACATTTAGGGGCATCACTCTTTCAATCCTAAATATATCTCGCTAATGCTAAAAGTTTTTATGTTTTTTAATTGACTAAATTTGTGTAAATAGACCAAATAAAGTCTTAAATAAATAAAAATTTGATTGTAATTTAATTAAACCAAGATGTTTAAGTTTTCTTCTCAAAACGCACCTGTATGTTATGAGATCTCATTACGTGCATGTTATTGTTAAGTGTCATTTACAAGGAATGTTGACAGTGCGATTTTTGACGTTTACAGACATGGGCGTAGAAAAAATAAATTATGCGATTTATTAGTGTATGGAACGAGTGAACTACTTTACTTAATTGTAGTTTAGTTTAGTGCCTACTATATTGGAACTGAACTATAGTTATCTAGACAGCCCAGAGTGTCACCAGTCACCCAATAAAGTAATGCCTTATAATTATTAAACTGTTTAAAAATTGTCTTTTATGGCCGTTTTATCAGCTGTAATAAAAAGAACTTATTATATTCAAAGGAAATTTTGTTTATCAGGACAGCGACTTTTTTATTTTGGGAATTACTTTAAGGGCCCATTGTACCAAGAAAATGTGTAGGTACTTACATTACATCTGGGGGATTAAATTCAAAAACTGACATGGGAAGAGGATATTTGTTTAGAAACTTACGGCCACTACTCTTATATATAAAATCAGATTGTTTAGAATGCTCCGAACAAATTTCAGGTCGTTTTGGTAGATCATGAGTCTCGCTTAGACCCAGTAAAGCAAACCAAATTCTTCTTGTTTCCAAATTGGTGGGAAAACTAGAATAAAACAACGCCAAATAGAAATTTGCTTTTTATAATTAAAAAACTTTTAAGCATTTTAAGTATTATTGAAATGAATAATAAATGTCGCCGCCACTGGAAAGCCGTTCAAATATTTACATACCTGTGGTATGAGAGTTGACAGTTCGGGGTAATTTCGGCCGTTTTCCCGACAGACTTGGCACTGACGAACCATGATAATAAAAAACACTAAATTAATTAACTTAAAACCAAAGTTTGTCACTAAAAGTCTTGAAAAACACACATAACATCGAAAGAACTCAATTTTTACGTGCTAGATGGCGCTCGTAATAAACAAACCAAGTTTGACAGTATTTACTATAATACTACAATCCAATACAAATGTTAGTCGAGAACGCTCTGACGATATTTGCATCTTTCTTTATATCGTAACTGAACAAAGACAATACTACTAAATAGTTTATACTAGACAAACAAAGCAGGTATTGAAATTTTTAACAATGTTGCCACTTTTAGTTACAACAAATACTTGTTTAAAATTTATATAAGAATATGCCTTTATTATATAAAATTCAAGTATTATTAATTAATTTTAATTTAATTGCATAACTTTTTAAGAAATTTTCAATAAAATTTCTAATTTCATTTTACCTGCATCTAAAGAGGATTTGTAAATATGGCAAAGCAGTGGAAGTGTCCCGCAAGTGAGCTTAGAATGTGACTCAAGGTTTGGGGCAGGAAAAAGTCAATACAAACATATCTATTTTATTTATTAATCTGAGGTCAAATCTACTAACTCACTCCCAATTTGATGCAATAATAGAAAAGGGCCCGTTACAAGTGAAAATTTTTAATTTTCCGAAAAATGCAGAAAAATTACATTTTTCTGCCAATTCTTATAGACGAACTATGAATAATGGAGAACAAGCAAGTGCACAGACGTTGGCTAGTTTACAGCAAAAGTACTGATAAAGCAGTTTGTTTTTGCTGTAAATTGTATGGAAATGACACTGGATCTCAATTAGCTAACGAAGGGTATAGTGATTGGGCACACTTGGGCAAAGCTCTTGATAATCACGAAAAATTAGCAATTCATGATCAGAATGTTGGAAAGTCGATGGATTGTGAGATACGTTTAGATAAAGCGTCCTCTATTGATAAGCAACCACGGACTTAGGATCCTAAGTCCGTGTCTGCAACATATGAAATTGATAAACAATGAAAAGGAACATTGGCGTGAAGTTCTTAAAAGAATTGTTAATGTCATTAAATATTTAGCACAGCACAATATTGCTTTCAGGGGATCGAGCTCTAAATATATGAATAAATAAATAAATTTTGCAGTAAAAACCAAATAAGACATTGGGGTTCACAATGAAAATATATACAGTTTAAAAACTAATAAAAATATTTATTAAACTTAAAGGTGGGACTTTGTGTTATCTTGTTCATAGAAGAGAACATATGCTTCTCCACTGACTAAAGATTTCCACGATATGAATCATTATATTCGTGCCACTGTCCCGTGTAGGAATGTCGGCAAAATACTGTGTAGTGACCATTATAAGTGGTTCCACAGTGATTTGATATAGCGTAGAGGTTGTACATACATGGTCCTACATTATCAGCCGCGTAATGGCTCATATCAAGCCCTTCTATTGGAAAATCTATTGCAACATTAAGTTTTCCACTAAATCTTCCTGTTTGCGAAAAGCGCTTCAGGTGAATAACCAATATTTTCAGGAATTTATGAATTGAGAACGATTTAGTGCATCGTCTTCGTTTCTTACATTTCGAACATGTTGGTTTCTCATCACCGTCGAGTGTTTCTTCTCTTGTAAATGAATCTAAACATTGTGAAAGTCGTAATTGACCTATTCTTTGGCGTATCGAAAGGAATAAATCCCAAAAGGGATCGTAGGTAACTGAACAGTGACCACAGTGTGTGCACTTGATTGTTGATTTTAATTGACCGACAAAGTTATCCACAATCTTGGAGTTGTCCAATCTCGGATATCTCAACCAAGATTCTTGTGCTTTCTCAATGTCACTAAGTTTGTCATCAATTTCTCTTAATATGGGCTTTGGTTTTTCATATACCTTGTTGACATCTTCGTGAAGTCCTGCTAATAGGTAACGAAGAAACTCCTGTGCATCATGTTGATTGTATCCCATGAACCTTGAAGTAAATCGCTTAATCTTACTTTTCAATGATACTGTATTAAACACTCTGTCTGAACTGTCTTCAGACCAAATAACTTCAGCAAATGCTTTAATTAGTGCTCCTTTCATGATAGATATGTTTATGTTAATATCTCTTATGTATGCGTCTTTCTTTAGATATTCTAATAGCTACCTTGTGTTTGATAGGCATTGGATAATCCTATTCATGAAACATGTGTTACCAATATTTTTTAGGCATTTTAGACCTACTATATATCATTGTACGAATAATCCCGGATTCTATTATTGTCTTTCTCACTTGATCGGCGTGATAAGGAATTTGAATTGATGTTATTTGCTATTGAATTGGATGTAGATATTCCGGTTTTGGAAAGTTTGGTTCATGTCGATAGATCATTGGTCTTGTTCACTTTGTTAATATATTCCTTGTTATCTACATCATTTTTAGACGTGTCCTTTTGTTCTTGTTGAGTTTCATCCCCTTTCTGAAAATCTTTAATCGAAAATGAAATGTATGAAGAGAAGTTGTTAACTCTAGGATTATTTTTAGAAAGGGAATTAATTGATGTTTATTGATTCCTCAGTTACTACGACCCTATCGACTTCTGAACCATTATTTTTTTTCTACGTCTTCATCCTCCAATTTTGAATTTGACTGCAAAACATCGAGGTTATTTTGACACTTGTTGGAGGCAATGTAATTTTTTTTGGTCACCAAAAAATTTTTTTAACTCTGGTTGATATTGCTTTTGTACTCAGTGGTTTCACTCTAAACTGTATGAGACAAACAATTGCAACTTTTTAGGACTTATTGATCCAGTCATGCAAGAGCATTTCAGGCGAATCAGATCGTCTGAGATTCACGATCACTATCTAGGAGCAAATATTCAAAACTGTTATCTGAAAAGGTCAAAGAGAAAATTGTTTCAGACATTAAGGCAGCTAAGTATTTTTCTGTACTACTAGACTGGACTCCTGATCTAAGCCACCAAGAGCAGTTTTCTTTGATGATACGTTTTGTTAAGACTGATAACAATGTAAGTGTTACTAAGAATAATAGTGGGGGTGTGACTATTGAAGAGCGTTTTCTCGAATTCTTAGACGTTAAGTCAACAACAGGCAAAAATTAAACTGATATTTTATTAGAGGAACTAGATAAAATAGGCTTAGAGATGAATGACTGCAGAGGCCAAGGATACGACAATGGTTCAAATATGAAAGGGTCGTATCCTGGAGTTCAAGCTCGAATTTTAGAAGTAAATCCAAGGGCGTTTTACATGCCTTGAGCAAGTCACAGTTTGAATCTCTTGATTTGTGATGACGCAAAATGTTCACCTAAGACTATTATTGTTAAAGCAATACTTTTCAGCGGATTTAAATTCGTTTTAGTTTAGTATTCATAAGAATAAAAAAAATGTATTTCAAAATGTTTAGCTGTGTTTTTTTAACTGAGATAAGTCACAATACAATGTTTATTTTTAATGGTAGCGATATTGTGGTGGAGGTGGAAAAGAAGATGATGGTAGGTAGTTTATGAAAGAGAAGACTCGAGAGCTATTTACCTACATAAAAGCCCCGCAAAACTATTTTGCACCAGGCCCGCTTTTGCTATAGACGGCTCTGAGCTAATCCCCCTCCCCATAACGTTATCTTAGTTATGCCACTGGAGAAGTTAACTAGTCAAGTACCTATTTATTTCTGTTATATTGTAGTATCGTAAAATTTAAGATAAGTGACCCTTATGTTCTAAGGGAACTATGCCCTAGACTAGATGGTGATGTAAATTCATGTTTTATGTCGGCTTAACTGTGTGTAAAAATAAAAAAAATTATATTTCATATAATAGTTGTCTTACAGCTATGCAACACTCATGTCAGACATTCGATAATAGTATTGCCTATACATTTCAATCAAATGTTCTGAATACGCTTTGGCAACTTGTGGATCGAGAAGTTCCGTGTCGAAAACCATCATGACATATTTATAATTTGAACAAAGAATACACGGTGTATTTATTCTTTGGTTTGAATGTCTTTGTGAATTTAAAAATTAAGAAACATGAAAACACCATAGGAATAATAATGGAATTAAGAAAATGAATTTGTAGAATATACATATTGAGCTCCATATTAAACGAAAATTTAAGGACGTTTTTTTAATTCTCCTAGGCCCCAGCCATTGACATCCAGTCTTGAAATTTCTGGAATTGGCAGGTTTCCTCAGTAATGAAAACAAATAATAGGATCGGCTGGCTCGGACGCTTCGTACGACATTTGTACTTATGAAATTTTGGGCATAAAAAGCTAAATTTTATCATATAGCCTTGTAAATGTAAACTTTTGTAGCCTCTCAAAACATACCAAATTTAAATTTGAGTAGTTCAAAGGGTCAAGTTGAAGAAACCGAAAAGTTTACCTGGTTAGGTTTTCCGTTTTTCCGGAAAATCCTCGAGTGGTTTTTTTTCAGTTTTTATATGGTAATTGTGTAAATAATAAAAATACGGAAAAATGTTCAAATTAAAATTTGTAGCCGACGCATTTATGTATAAAAGTTGTATGAAATGTTTATTGTAATTAATAATTATAGTAGATATTGATATGATATTATCGATTTTTTTATTGTTCGATTTATAAATTAATAATTTGTGGCTTATACTGCTCGGGAAAAATGAAGCAAGTAGAGTTAAATGTAGAGAATGAACTCAACTTTCAAATTATTATAATTTCAAGTTGAAAAAAGTCTAACTGTAAAATCTAATTATTTATAAAAAAATAAATATTGAAAAGACAATCAACAATTTTAATTCATATTTGTTGTGGAGAGAATTCCTTTTGTATTTACTGTTTTAAATATTTATCCAACATGATTATTACTAAAAAAAAATGGAATAAATATTACGGGAGAAAAACAATTTGAAGTTAAAATTATCGTTCGATTTTCCCATTATTTTTAAGACTTTACTTGATTATATATTTTTTAAAAGTTAATGTTTTTAAATGAAATTTTTTTCATAAGTGCTTTAAATCATATTCTTTCCAAACTATTATATTGCTTTTCTACAAATATAATTTTTTTTAAATAATTTACATTTATTTATAACTAGGTACTACATGAATTAAATGAATGTAGAAGCCATTGCGATCTATATGAACACTCCTATGGCTCAGGTAGAAAATACAAGGGAAATGAAACTGTAAATGTTGTATCTCATGCGGGAGCGTTAGGAAAAATTTATATATTTCCAAGTAAAATGTTAATAAAAAACCATTTCCAAATTAACTTTTTAGATCAAACCATAATCTTTAGAATAAAAGTGAAAAAATGACTTTTTACCGGTGTATTACTAGGAAAATCGCTAATATTAGTACTACTAGTACTATTGTTATTTCGCCTTTTTTGGTGATGCGCATGATTTCCTCTAATTCGCCGTCGAGTCCGTCGTATAAGTCGGGGGTATAAGTTTGAATTATGTTCATAATTCTGTGAGTTGTTTTTAGTTTTATCATAATGATTCTGTCATTCAAAGGTAAAAAGTCCGTGACTGATTGTGACAGTTTGTCCGTAAGGATCACAGCAACACCATATTGGTCATTTCTGTCTGTTCCCCCAGAGTAATATATGCGTCCATTGTTTGATTTTTGGGTACCTTATCCAGGCCATCTTACTTCGCTAAGACCCAGTACGTCTGTGTTTAGTCTATGCATTTCTTGTACGACGTTTGCCAGCTTTTCTGTACTAAAAAGGCTTTTCACGTTCCATGTCGCAATGCGTAGATTGTTTCTGTAAACTTACAACGGGGGGATTCTTAGCACCCTCTCCCCATTTAAGGGGTGCCCCGGACTGAGGGCCGTTCTGTTTTGTGTCTCTGCCATTTGGAGTTTTTGGAATGTGTGTGTGTGTGTGTGTGTGGGGAGACAGGGATGGCCTCAGTCTAAGGCCACAGAATTTTTTTTTGTTATATGAATATACTTACAGATCTATTCTTGCTTCCTTAATGAAGTTTATTATTGCATCGAAAGTATCTTTATTTATGCATGCCAGAAGAGAACTCATATTCAATGGAAAAGGAAAGTTATTGTTCCTTAAAGAGATATATAAATTTGATATAGCCACATTGTTTTTCTCACACTTCAGAAATATATGATTAGTATCACCTATCGACACGTTGTCACAGTTGCACAATGGAGACTGTAGAATACCCAATTTATGTAGGTGAGCAGGGAAACGGCCATGGTTTAGTTTTAGTCGCGTTATAATTGTTGCGTATTTTTTCCTATAATCAAATATTGTTATATGAGGAATGTTATTTGGAAGATTTGGATGAAACTGGAAATAGAAGCTTTTAGATATTTTGCTGTTGTTATTGTAAGCGTCTCTCCATCTGTTTCTAATGGATTTTTTATGTCTGTTAATTACGTCAGCCTGACAGGAAAAGTTTGAAAACTCTTTTAATTTGCCAGCTTCTTTTGCCTGGTGATCTATCTTCTCGTTGCCTATAACGTCGCTATGGCCTTTTACCCATATGAGAGCAATTTGTTTATTATTATTTTCTAATTTATACAATAAGTTTTTTATTTCTAAAATCAGTTCCTGATTATAAATGTTTATTGGAGAACCTTCGATAGCTTGTAAAACCGATTTCGAGTCTGTCATTATAGCAGCTGTTTGCACTGGATTTAGTGTGCACCATATTAAGCAATGTTTTATTGCAAGAGCCTCGGCAGAGTGTATCGAAAATATGTCTGCTATTCTGAATTTTTCGACATGATTAATGTTTGAAACAAAGAATGCTGCTCCTGTTCCATCATCATATTTGGACCCCTCTGTAAATATTTTAGTTATATTGTCTCCGAAATCATTCAGTATAGTTGTAAGTAATTAAGTTATTTAGATTAGGAATTTCGGTGTATAAGGGGTATATGACGGTTGGTCGAAATATAATACTTTTGTAACTGTACTTATATATAGGGAATTTAAGATGAAATCTTCATCATGATTGGTATTAATAAAGGCCTCTGCCAAGGGAGGAGTAGATTTTATTCTTCAGTACGGAACTGTAAGGTGACACGTATTTATATAAGCGATTTTTTGGACCATTTCCGTATTAAATGCTCTATATTTAATCATTTGTTTTTCAGCTAAAAATTGTCTACGTATGTTTAGTGGCGGTTCTTGCATTTCTGCCAAAACTGCTTGGTTAGGAGATGATATCATTAACCCCATACAAATTTTTAAGGCTTTATATTGAATACGGTCGATAATGAGTAGGTTTGTTTTAGATGTTGCTCCATATAATGTACACCCGTAGTCCAATATGGAACGAATATAAGTCTTGTAGAATTTATACATCAAATTGACCTGTGCTCCCCATTTTCTTTTGAAAACCACTTTTAGCAAATTCATACCTTTTTCACATTTTTTTTTACATATTTGATATGATTTGTCCATAGCAGTTTTTTATCTAAGATAATGCCTAGATATTTGAATTCGTCGACAAATGGAATCTTAAAACCAGCCAGGTAAGTAGCTCCAGCAGTCCTAACTCGGTGTCGAGTAAAACATACCAAAGCAGTCTTATCCTGAGAGACACTGAATCCCATATCATTAAACCAACTTATTACTGACTGCATACATTCTCTTAGATCTTCTAAACATTGCTCATAAGAACTACGGGTAAAGTAAAAACATAGATCGTCCGCATATTGAATCATGTTAAATTTATCTTCTACTAACCTGTGCAGATCTGCAGTGTAAATGTTAAATAAGATAGGGCTCAGTATAGATCCCTGCGGTAAGCCATTATATACTATATGTGGACCATGTAATACGTTATTATGATCACGTATAAATATTTTTCTAGTATGAAAAAGATTAATAATATTGGTAGAGACAGTTTTATTAATTCCAATATTTTCCATTTTATTTGCTAAAATATTAAGATCAACTACATCATACGCCCCCGTTAATTCAACAAACAAACAAAATGTGTAGTAATTTTTAGAGAAACTTATTTGTATATCTGAAACTAAATGACTTACAGCGTCTATAGTGCCACGTCCTCTGCGAAAACCATATTGAATGTTTGGCAATAGAGACCTACTTTCAACAAAATGTTCCAATCGAATTTTTATTAATCTTTCAAAAGTTTTTGTAATACAATATATCAACGAGATGGGGCGAAATGATGAAGACAAACCAGGGTCTTTATTAGGTTTAAGACTATAATATTTTTAAAGCAATCAGAATACTTTTGCTTCCTCCACCAATCATTGAATAATTGCAATAAAAAATTTTTAGCTGAAATAGGTAAATTATTAATTATTTTGTAGGTAAAACCGTCTAGACCGGGAGTAGTATTGAGACCTTTTTTAATTACTAAATCCAGTTCATGAATCGTAAAAGAAGCTAGCAATTCGCCTTCGTGATTGAATATAAACTTGACATCTGTTTTAACCCCAAAATTAGAAGCAGATGGAGGGGCTATTTTATTTAGAATATCATCAATTAAATCTTTTGAAATAGGTTTTTTGGGGCATTGAAAACTTGTTAAGCCTTTAAACAAACTTCCAAATTTCTGTTAAAGGAGTATTTTGATTAAGTTTATTTAAAAAGTTAATCCAACTGCCACGTTGTTTGTTTTTGATTAAACGTTTGGCTTGCGCAGCTAAGTATTGATATATTACATAATAATTGTAACTGGAATAAATTCTATAATTTTTTAATGCCGTTTTACGTTTTTCTAGCATCCTTACGCATTCCTCATCCCACCAAATAGGTCTAGGAGAAACGGGAGTAAATGCCTTTTTAACAGGCATCGAACGATCTGCTGCAGAAGAAATGATCTCAAAAAATGCTGCGACTTTGTCTGTAAGTAATTGATTTATGTCTGCTTCCAACACTTTATGAAATGTATCCCAGTCTGCTCGAGAGTCATTCCATTTTGTGGACGGATTTACAGTGAAGGATTTTGGGTTAATCTGAATTCCGATAGCTATTGGGTAGTAGTCTGATCCCATTGTGTCGTCTAGAACTTCCCAAGTTAACCTGTCTACTAAAACGTGCGAAGTTAATGATATGTCAACTGCTGAATGGTTTCCCCTGGGGTTAACTCTAGTAGGAGTGCCATCGTTTAACACAACAAGCTCTAAATAATTGATTGCATCTGCTAAAATTTTCCCATGCTGATCATCCGGTATAGGACCCCACATACCATGGTGTGCATTAAAGTCGCCGCAGAAAATGCTATTGGAATCAAATTGCTGGAATAAATTTATCCAATCGTTGTAATTGACGGCTATATCAGATGGACGGTATAAAGATACTATCGAAATGTTTAAAGAGGACAATGTAATTGCGCATACTTCTAGATCTTCATTAAACGATTGTATAATATCTACCTCTTTATAATATATACCCTGCCTTATAAAGATCCCTACTCCACCATAACCATCGATTCTGCACTTTTTAATTAAGTTAAACCCTTTTAAAACATAATTTTCGTCTGGCCTGAGCCATAATTCTGATACTACTATAATGTCAATATGTGTTTTATTAATAAAGTTACTCAAACTAGCTTTATTTGCTTTTAATGACCTGCTGTTCCATTGTAATAAACTTAGTTTATTCTTTATAATTTTATGATCGCTAGACGAGAAGGTTAACATTCAGATTCGGATCCGGATGCGGATCCGGATCCATTCTAACTCAAATCCATCTTTTCTGTAGCATTATCGGCATCGTACATATTATCTACAAATTCTCGTATTTCCGAGTTTGCAAAAGAGACTGCAGTAGCGGGGAAGTTTTTTTGTAATTCTTTGACAAATGTAGATAACATAAACTGATTTTTCTTTATAACTCATATATTCATCCCTGTAAGGGTTAGTGCGAACTGAATTAATCTTTACTTTCAATTGAGGGCTTTTCTTTACAGGCAGTGATTCTATTGTGGGGGATATAGGGGAAGTTTTACGTTTTTTGGGAGAAGGAATATTGGATTTGTTAACGAGTTTTCTTAAGGTTATTGGTGTACTTTTGAAAGATGTATGATTAGAATTAGGTGAGGGAGGAAAATTGTTAGTGTTATTTAATACCGCGAATCGGTTATTTGTAACAATTTTAGCGTACGATGGGTTGATGTAAATATGTTCAGCTTTCCTAAACGATACATTTTCTTGTGCCATAATCTGTTTTATTTGTTTTTGTTTTATGAACACGGGGCATTTCCTAGAAACTGAAGGATGATCATTTGTTTTACAATATATACAGATATTGTCAGCTTTACAGTCCTCCTAACGATGCTTTATATCGGTGCATTTTTTACATCTGCTTTCTTTGGATTTGCACTGTTTGGCCTAATGGCCGTATCGCAAGCAATTGTAATATTGTACCACTGGTTGTATGTAGGGCTCTACATGGAAATTACACAAGTTGATCTGTACATTCTGTGGGATTTCATTGCCCAAAAATTGAACGATAATCATTTGTCTTTTAACTAGGCAATAATTTCCATCTGAATCTATTATTTTTCTTTTCATACGTTGTACACCTACTACTTTTTTATTGGAGTATAGAATCTAGGGATATATGCTGTAAGAATGTGTCATCCGTAAGAAGATAATGACCTATTTTAATAGGGAATAACCTACAAATGTTTTTTTCTTCATGTTCCACAAAAACAAAAAAAGGGCGTTTAGCGCCTGGACTATAACGATTTTCTAAATCTATAATATTATAAGTTCCATCTTTTTTTTCCTGTTTCTTGATAAAACCAGATTCTTTCAAAACGAGCGGCTTATCGCCGCTCGTTTTTTCTCCCATATTCAACTAATTAGACGTTTTTCAGATATGTTATTTTGAAATTTATAATGATATGATATTAAAAATATTATTAAATGGAAAATACTTAGCTAGATTAAATCTGACTCCAGTAAAATCACAAACAATCGAACACGTCCACTCACTATGACTGTCGAATTCGAACTGGAGTTTTTGGAATTATTCCTACAATAAGGGTTCCGTTCCTTTTCTGCACCGCAGAACAGAGGCCTTTCTGCTATCCTTAGCTCCGCCGTCTGCTTTTCAGTACCTCACCGCTTCGAAGTCATTCTTCCCACGCCAAGGACCGATTTTGATAAGACTGCTGCCTCTTACCATTTTGTCTTATACTACACCTCTAAGACTAGGTTACCACTTCCGCCATCGTCGCCGTGTTTCTTACGCCTTGGCTGCCGTTGTGGTCTTCGTCCGTAACCCCGGACAGGGGACTGCGTTATACCCCGCAATACTGGGTCCCTAGCAGAACTTAGCCACCAGCTGAAAGCTGGGCCCATCCCCGCGACTTGGACGCGCCTGCTAGGACTTGAGTGCAGTGTTGTTAGGTCGCGTTGGTACATTATCTCCTTGCGGCGTTGCCAAATTCCCTCTCTTCCCGCAAAAATCCCTCTCAATAAGGAAAAAAATCTTGTTATTTTATTATATAAAGGTGAAATAAAAACAGAAATTTGCAAATCATTTATTTCATTTTTCTTATAAATTTCATTATTAAAATAATTAATATGTTTATCTGTTATAAGAAAATTCGTACAGTTGGTATTGTCATCAGAAAATTTTGATCGTATCAAACAAACTGCATTTAAAGAATATTGTCCTATTTTTTTTTTAGTTTTTACATCATTTACTATAGAAAATATTCTTTCTGCCTCGGCGTTTGAATGGGGCAGTGTTAAAATAATTAGAGCCAAATTGCTTATATTTTTACAAACAAATTCATCGCAGAAATTTTTTGTGTCTATTATTGTCAACCAAAAGTCGACAACAGACAGAGTTTTTAATTTTTCTTTTTCTTCCTCTCCAAAACAAAATGGAAGATTACGGTATTCCGTCATAACTAAATTAATGTCAATAATATTTTTGAAATTTGCAAGTATGTTTTTTAGATTTTTTAATTTTTCGTTTTTAGTAGTACTTTTGGGTCGATAAAAGCAAATTCTTCAAAAAGATCTTGTTTTAAAGGTAGCCTATTGAGCATTTCTTCGCAAATGGTGACATAAAATTCTAAAATTTTAAGCTTAAAATTATGTTGCTCATCATGGCACACAGAAGGAAGTAATTGTTGGCATTCAGGGCCTAAATACAACTCGTCTAGAGGCAAAAAATTACTTGGATGCAAAATTGTTTTATTATAATTTAAAACATCAGGCTTCAAAAAATGTTGACTTATTCTGAGGAACATATCACAACTGTCTTTTTGTAATTTGTGCACTAAATTATATTTTGATTGGAAAAGTGCATTGAATTGGTTCATAAAATTTAATGCATATTTTAGAAAAAAGAAGTAACATTTAATAATTTTGTTGTTTAAATTTTCTAATATGGCTACATTTAAATTATCTTCAAAAACAGCAATATTAAAAAAAGAAACAAGTACATCCCAAATTAAAAGAATTCTTTCTACACATTGATGCATTGCTAGCCACCTTGTGCCAGATAATTTTAAAATTTTGTAATGCTTCATGTCAAAGTATGACTGTATTTCCTTTAATTCATCACAACGTTTAGAACTTCCACCAACGTATGTATATACTTCTTTATAACATCTTCTAAAACTGGTGGAAGTTTTGCGCAGGCTTTACTCGCCACAAGTGCTGCGGAGTGGCAAATACATTTCAATAAAATGACATGGGGTACATCACTTTTTAATTTTGAAAAAAAGGAATTATGTATTCCTGTCATAACTGAGGCACCATCACAAGCCATTCCCATTATGTTTTGGATTGGTATATTTTTGGCTTCCAGAAATTCTTTGAATGTCAAATATAGTTTTTCTGCTGTTCCGTCGGTAGCATCAATTTTTAACAATTCTTATAATTGTACTGATACTTTATTGTTCATTTTATCAATGTATTGAACATATACACATAGAACTTCATTTGTACCTATATCAGTACTTTCATCTATTAGAATTGAAAAGTATTCCTAAAAATTTGCATAAAGTTTATACATAAATTTTAATATTGTATCAAAAAAAATTAATAACTTTTTGAAGGATGCTTATCGATTCTTCACTTTCTACTCGTCCAATAATGTTTTTTATTATTGATGTACATTTATTTCTTTTTAAATTAACATCTTTTAATATTTTCGAGCCAGGAAGCACATTCTTTAACACTGGTATTAGATGATCCACGACTGAGAATGCAGTATTGTGTTCAGCAATAAATGCCGAAATTGCTATTTCTGCTTATTTTACAGATTTCGCATGCTCAATTTCTTGTTTTAGAGCTATCGTGCTCGTGCTTTTTGAGAAAAGCGTATCAATTTTTCCAGTGTTCTGTATGCTTTTTATATTCTTTATGTGGGTGTCAGTTTTTGCGTGTTTCTGCAACTCACTTTTGCCACACACTAAAGTTTTTCTGCACACTTTGCATCGTTATAAATTTTTGCTGTCTTTCACGGGTTCTAACCAACCTTTAAATTGCTCATTTTCTAGCCAATTAAAACAAAACACTTTTTTCTTGCTTTTATATGTCTTGGATTTCTTAGCCATCGGCTCGTCGCAACTACTTTCACTACTCCACATTTTTGTGATTAAAAAAACACAAACAAAATCTTAAAAACTGTAAAACACTAGTTTATACTACTATTGAGGTTAAACTGGTTAAAGCGAATTGGGATTCCCGAAATATCTGTCATTTGCGACAAATCAGATGCCTGCAGAAAAAGAATTGCGCCATCTCTGTTGCAGCAGCTGAAAGCTAAAGTGTAGTTACCTACATCCAGTGAACTGTAGTACAGTTCACTGCCTCCATCATATATTATATTATGTGTACCACGTACCGCCGTAATCGCACCAGATATAGCGCTCCAAGAGCTTGAAAGTCTTTCTTAATTAATTCATTGATTAAATATCCCTCTTTTTATTCAAATATTCCATTTTCCCACAGAAGCTTTAAAATCCCTCCCAAAAAGGAATTTCCCTCCCATATGACAACACTGCTAAAAACCCGTGCACAGCGGTCTCTACTTCGGGAGCAAGCACCGCAGCGAAAAGGGTTAATGAAAATGTTTCGAATCCATTGATTGAAACTCAATAGTATTTTTATTTCATAATTATTAAAGTTTTGTATTTTTGTAGAGGAAATTTCAAAACAAATAGAAGATGCGTATCCCAAGTTAATAATTACGCAAGCAAATTTAGTGCCCACAGTTAGATCTGCTCTGAGTATAAGCAAAAGAAAATTTCCAATTGTTATTATCAAAGAAACAGTAAGTACTAATTTAATATATATTGCAACTTATCAAAAACTGCACATTTTATATACAGTAATATCGTCAACTAAGTCACGTGATGGAAAAGCTTCACCGTTTCTCCTGTATTTGTTTTTTAGCAAGCTGAAAGTTTACCGGAACAAACTGTAGACTTTTCGGAATTGACAAATGTGAAGATAAATATTCCCGATATCCACCCAGGAGAAGCCAGCGACGTAGCATTCATACCATATTCCAGTGGAACAACGGGATTACCGAAAGGAGTTCTACTCACACATAGAAATAATGTTTCAAATATTTTGCAGCTGGCGCATCCAGATTTGAGTAACTACACTCTCCCTACAGGTTAGTGTGTATTTTTTAATGTGCAACGAAAAACTTAGAGCAAGATAAGCTTTTGAAATACGGCATTAATTATTGGAAACCACTAATTTACAAAGATTCTGTATTTTTTTGGTCGCTTTACGTACGTTCTTTCTTTCAAAAAATCGCCTAGGAGTTGCTGCTCCCAAAAAGAAATTTTTCAACTGACGATGACGAACTCTAAATATTTCAAAATATAATTTAAACTTAAACTTGCTATATAATATGACATAAACTAGTTCATATCTAATAACACTAGGGAAAAACCGGGATATACGCCCCACTTTTTGAAAAAGCCTCCCAATTTTAAAAATATCAATTTTATAGGAATGACTTTTATTAATGTAGGAAGCTCAACCCTTTATGTTAAATAAGTATTTTTTTTTAACCTATTAAATGCAGATTTCGCAGAATTGAGCTTTTTGTGAAACACTTTTTTTTGAGGATCGATGCCTACCTGTATGGATAGTTGCCCCACCATGAAAAGACTGGGAAGGATAGATGCCTGCAGTGCAGGATAGATGCCTTTCATACCGTGTAAACGAAAAACCCAAACCAAATGTTAGTCACTTCTACTCCTAAGTAAAACTGCAATTGTCTTCAAGAAACATGGGTGATAATAATGAAAAACATTTCGTGTTTTTTTAGATCTTTTAATTGTTGTCATTAGTAGATAATCCTAATATCACACAAATTAATATAATTAAATATTTAAAGCGTTTGTTTAACTAAAATATCAATTCTTAATTGTTTTTATAAAATATCCAACAAAAATATAGATTCTTAATTGTTGATATCTTCATTACTTTGAACTTCAATTTTCCACACCTTGAGCAATAATTTCTGAAAAGTGTACAGCTTTCATTTTCATGTAGCCAGTTCTTACACACATTGAATTCAGTCGGATTGCGAATTAGAATTTTTATAGTTTTCAAAACATTCAATGCAGCTATCTTTACTTGTATCTTTAGGGTGATCCTGTCCCTTAGTTTTCTTTACGGACAAACCTTTAGTGTTATTTCCTTTTATTTTATAGTTAGGTGGATTGTATTCATCTTCGCTGCTTGAACTGTAAATAATTTGTCTTTTTAGTGAAACTCGGTCTTTCAAATCATTATAATTTTCTTTATCACACAATTTTTAAATTTGTCTGTAGTATCGACTTTATGTTTACTTGTCCAGTTATTTTCATAGGTATGTGATTGGATCTGTATGTGTCTGTCATGGTTTGACAATTGAATCAATGATGTATGTTGGGGCTACATATCGTTAAACCAAGAGCACTATTATTTTGATTGAAATTGTTTATGCAAGTTATACTACCATCGTTTAAAAAAGTTATTTGCTTCTAAGCTGTCTAGCAGTGTTTTTCCGAAACTATCAGTTTTTATACAACCCCAAGGTATATAGTGCAAATTAAAATCTCCCCTCCACCACATATCGTTTTGGTATGTTTTAAAAAAATATATTACATTCATTCATAGTAATTTTAGTTACGACTTTTATGTATACTGATACTAAAGTTAAACTTACATTGTTAGATCGAGTTGCAGTTATACTGATTTTTTCTATTTTATTTGTGCAATTGAATTGGGTTGTTTTATTAGTTTATGCTATTTTTGGCAGTATTGCTACTGCTCCCTTTCCGTCGGACCGGTTTTTTCGTATATTATTATATCCAGAGAAGTTTATATATGTATGTCTTCTTAAAATTCTATTCCATTATTTTTATTAAGTGTTTTCATTATTTCTACTACAATACCCATTATTGTACTAAGCATATATTAGTTTGTTTCTTCATTTGTTTTTAAATTTTTATTATAGCTATTAATGTAACGAGATTATTATGCGATTTATAATAGTCGAGGACATTGCTAGGTGGCGAGGCGATAGCCGAGTCACCTATCAATGTCCGAGACGGTGTTAAATCGCTAATAATCAAGTTACATTCAAAGCTTTATCGTATCATTGACAACGGCGGCGATACGAAAATACAAACAAAACGGTTTTATGTCATTTCATTAATCATTTCAAAAAAGTAAACTTTAAAATCATGCAAGATTTCGATATTCCTGACGATATATTAGCTGCAGCCAACACTATAAGGTTGAACTTGCTTCCGGACAAATCTAAAATACATTATAAAAAAGAATATCGGCAGTTTTGTGAGTGGAGAAACAAAGTATATGTTCAAGGTGCAGAAGAAACTGTGTTGCTGGCATATTTCGCGAAACTCTCTGAGGAATATTGTGCTTCATCCTTATGGCCGAAATATTCCATGTTACGAGCGACTTTAGAACTGGAGAAAAGAGTAGAAATCGATAAATACGGTGCCTTAATACGTTTCATCAAGAAGAAAAACGTATTTACAAGAGAACAAGTCAACGAATTTGTGCGTTCTGCCCAAGGTGAGGAGTTTTTAATGATGAAAGTGGCTTTTTTAATTGGAATCGGTGGAGCCTGTCGAACTAATGAATTAGTGAAGATGACCACGGAAGATGTTGAAGTTTTAGAAGACAAGCTGATTGTTACTATTCCCGACCCAAAAACCCACAAGAAACGGATTTTTGCTGTGGTATCTGACGGCGAAGTCAATACTGTGATTTTATTTAAAAAGTACGCAATTTTAAAGCCAGTCCATGTTACTCACCGAAGCTGGTTTGTATCATATAGAAAGGGAAAATGTACCGTGCAGCCCTGCGGAATTCATTTCTTCTCCAAAATACCTAAAAAAATAGCTGGGTGTCTCTCACTCACTTGAAAATCCCAATATGTATAGTGGCCACTGCGTTAGAAGATCTTCGGCAAATTTTCTTGTGAATGCTGGAGGAGATTACAGTGACTATATACAAGACAGTGGCGACAATTGGGTATAAGCTCCGCCCATCCGCCATTAGTTTGCTAATTTTGGTTTGTTTACATTTGACCACATGCAACTAAATAACCCTTTTAAAAAGAGTTTTACCACTTTTAAACTAGTTTTGAATGTGTAATTTTAAATAAAAGCTCTTTTATAAGGCGTATCATAAAATATTTTTGGAAAAGAGGACGGATGTTAATCAAAATCATCAAGGATGTAATGTTGTTGCATACAAAATTATGGATGCATCTTTATTTACCATCTGATAAAGATATAAGGTAAGCTCTTAAATTCTGGGTTATAATGTTAAATGTCATGGTAAATAGATACTCCATTGAATCTTAACGTGTAGTGTAGATATATGTACTAGGGAATCTTTATTTAATCTATGATTATATACTCGGAGCGGAAATAATGCACGACCAGGCCTCTTAGCAAAAGGAGGTATTTAATTATATAGATATATGCCATGGAGGCATGTTAGTCCCTATTCTTGTGTGAATAGAAAAAAATAAAATAAGTAATCAAATATTTTAATTTGACTTGTTTGGATACAAATTTGGACTATTACAGTTTTAGTCAGAATTATATCTAATTTCAGTATATAATTAGGAAATAATTACCCTATGTTTATTTTTTCACCTAATTTGAAATTAATCAATTAATGTTTTTATATGTTACAGACTGGACCTGCAATTCTCACATTGAAACTCCACCTTAAAAAATGAAACACATACCTATTTAATATTTATGTAATAAATGTTTTACGCTATTAATAAAGAAGATAATATGAAGCTTATATCTAATATTTTTGGCCATTGTACATGTCATAATGCCCCAATATTTTTGAATTTGTCTCAGAGATTTTAAGTTTAATTTAAAAAACCATCAAGCAAATAAATAATAAAATAAAAAATGTTCTGTTGCAATTGTTTATTGAATATTCATAACAAATGACCAGACGCGCGCGCACTTACTAGCTAATTCTTTAGAAGCACTCTAATTCTTTTTTGAACTTAATTTTAATCTGAATACAATGTATCATTTAATAATATTATTTTTCAATTTATGGCAATCGAGTATATTTAGAGCTGAATTTTCTTCACACATTTTTTTGACATAAAAATCTTGCCAATTGTCCCTTCTGGTTTTAATGAGCTAGTGCCTCCTTCTTTCAGGATCTGTTGGAAAGTGTTTCATAATGAACCCCTTTAATTATTGCAGAATTACTGCAATTTACATCAGCACAGCCAGGCATTGTCCTATTACAAATAAAAGCCAAATAATTTTTAAAAGACTTCTTATGTAACATATTATAGATCTAAGAGGTTTTAGTAATAACAAGAAAACACTGGTAAAACTCGAGAATGCATTTATGTTTTAATTTAATCGATGAATTCAATGTCTAAAACCATGCTCAAAATCCACTGTAAGAACCAAGGACATTTGGTTATAAAAAGGCAAGAATTCATATTTATTTGAATATTATAAGTATTAATCACTAATTTTGTTACTCTAAACCATATATAAGTCTTTAGTCCAGAATTTTTATGAATATGCTCTTAAACACCAAATTTTGCACGGAAACTTTCAAAAACCTAAAACTGTGGTAAGAAGACATTAGAACCCAATGGTAAATAAACAAACATTTAGCAAACTAATGGCGACCGATACCACGTGACATAGGTAACCAATCACTAGGACGACCATAATTGTCGCCACTGTCTTGGATATAGTCACTGTACTGAAAGCCTTTCTTAATTAATTCATTGTTTAAATATCCCTGTTTTTATTCAAATATCCCATTTTCCCACAGAAGCTTTAAAATCCCTCCCAAAAGGGAATTTCCCTCCCATATGACAACACTGCTTGAGTGAGCCCAGAGAAGAACTCTGCTGCTCCTCAAGCTGGGTTAATGCCCATGTATGATTCCATGAGCAAAGGAGAAACTATTAAAGATTTATAAAATGGAAGGATTGTATATTGGGTTATTTGGAGGTGGCAAAATTATAATTTCCAGTTAATTCCATAAGGGTGGTCATTCTTTTCATCACTCAAAAGATCTTATGTTTTTGTGTACAGAAAAATGATAAATAAATTTATTAATTCAATTAATATTTCGAATCGTTCTTTTTTGAAGTATAATAGCACTTAACACGTCAGAAGAACTTTATTAGAGATTGAGATAATACCTACTTTATTTCACTTTCACCGGCCGGCAAATTTATATCTTACTCTGCCATTTTGGGGAATCACAGATCGATTTATATGGCCTTCTTCTTAATAAATACATTTATATAATAAAATAATTTAACTTCTGGTAATACGCTTAAAATTTTGGCTGGCTTCAGTCTTTTACTATGACAAAAAAAATAGTTTTATTACTAGATAATAGGAATAATAATTCGCAGTTGATATTTACGGGTTTAATGTAATGTTGCGCGTTCATTGCCCATAAGATAATAAATTGATACGTGTACATATCCGTTCTGTAGAATCTAGGATGGATGTATTTATCACAGTTTTATCAATGATATTTATGTGGATTATAAGGATATCACGTATTTCGTGGTTTCCTTCTCGGTGAAATAGTGGCCTTGAATAATACACGAATGCAAATTAATTTCACAAAATCCATCATCGGTTCGATGACAGAAAATATTTACACATGCATTCCGTGAACTATCATTATATATATTTAGTTACGTAATGCAAAAATTAAAATATTAATATTCACAAGGAAAAACCATTTGATTGGTATTTACTTAGTTCGATGTGTAATGAGAAGTCCGTCTTGTTAATATCAACAATGTAAGTTTCGCGTTGGGCTCCGTCCAAATTTTTTATCCAACATTTTACAAAGTAAGTGGTCTGTCAACTCGCATCTATAGGTCGTGAACATGCTCTTTCACGGTCTGTCCCTGTTGTTGATGAGGTGTCTGTAGAGCTTTCTTCTGAAGAGGTACCCTTTTCGTCGTTTGATACTGCCGATGATAAGTGATACTGTAGGATGGTCAATAATGTCAATTGTAAACCCCTCAAATTTCCTGCTTGGCATGTGGCAAATAAGTACACACAACCACTGTCACCTGGTGAGTCTTGGAAACTGGTAGTTCCGAAATCTATTAGGGTACGTATTATCTAGAAAGTCCATGTTCCTCCTACATATAGACATACGGGTATTTATCAAACATTCCACAGGGTAGCTGAACTTTTTTATTGTCTGAAAATGAGAGCAGATGTAGCGAGATTTGATAATCGGTGTGAGGTGTATGCTGCACATAAAGTGTTACAAGGTAAACCGATCGATAAGATGGTATCATCCAAAACCTAGTAGGCCGTGGTAAATTATATGCACAGATTTACTGGGGCCTGTGCTAGAACCGTGTTTGTCTCGAAATATTTATCAAACACGTTGATAATTTATGATTCTTGATTGAAATGCGGCATCTTCGTTACAAGATTAATTGGATCTCTTTTTTTAGACTGACATCTGTCAAAAAACATAAATTCATCCCTAACGTCTTGTTACCAAGTACAAACAAATTCATAACATCAATCCCAAGGGCAAACCAAGTTAGGCAATAACGAGTACAGAGGTTATTAAGTTACCTATCACCTCATAATATGGGTCGTATTTCTAACAATAATAATTCTAAAATAAAAGTTACGTACAGTTACGAGGATATATTGAAAAATTCTCACCATTCTATAGAACCAAATAAAATTTCAATGTCAAAATATTTTATTACTCAACATATTCTCCTCTTAATTGGATACATTTATTACAGCGAATCTGCAACGTCTCTAGACCTTTCAAAAAACTGTTTCTTCTAGCTCTGCAAACCAGACCTCCACAGCTTTTATTACCTCCTCGTTGGAAGAAAATTTACGACCTTTTAAATTTTTTTTCAGTTGAGTAAAGAGATGATAGTCGGACGGAACCAAATCTGGTGAATAAGGGGGGTGTTCCAGTAATTCAAACCCTAAATCACGAATTTTTTGCATGGTAACATGAGATTTGTGTGCAAGGGCGTTGTTCTGCAAAAACAAAACACCTTTGGATAGCTTTCCGCGTCTTTTCTCTTTAATTTTTTCCCGTAGAGTGGTCAGTAATGTCGACTAGTAATCTCCAGTTATTGAGTTATTGTTCTACCCTTATCTAAAAAATCAATCATGATTACTCCATGGCAATCCCAAAAAACTGAAGAACTTTTCCAGCAGATTTTTGGACACGAAACTTCTTAGGTCTTGGAGAACCAGAGTGTCGCCATTCCATCGATTGTTGCTTTTTTTCTGGATCGTAGAAATGTACCCAAGTCTCATCCATAGTAACAATTAGATTTAAGACGTCTACATCGTTTTCAAATCAAGCACAGATCAAATGTGATGCTTCTACCCTTGCATGCTTTTGGTCAACATCCAAACATTTGGGGATCCATTTTGCAGCAATTTTTGTCATGTCCAAATTGACGTGAACTATATGATGAACGCGTTCGTATGAAATATTCAGTGCTTCAGATATCCGTTTTAGCCCAATTCTACGGTCTGAAATTACTCAGTGTTTGAAAGATAACAATATTAGTTTTTTTTTCATTTAAAATCAATTTGTTTTTTGAAAACTAATCTTTCGCCCTACACAAAAGTGTTGATCAGTCCCCAGACTAATACTCTTCACTCCTTTCTTTGTAAGCCTCGTCTTGTTTTGGTTTTTCTTGTATTTTAGCTTTTAAATTCAACCACTTTCTCCTATATGAATCGCACAGTTCGCATTCGTTCTCGAAGCTTGTTTCATCGAAATATTTTGACTCCAACATCTCGTTATGAATTTCTTGATCCAGCAGTCGTAATTTTTCCATCTTCTCTGCTAAGAATTCCAAATCCACTTGTGTAGACGCGGTCTGTTCGTGGCGTGTGAACACCCGTCGTATATAATCGCGTTCACGAGTCTTCTTTCCGACATCCATCTTGAATTTGCGTTTATCTAGTCCTGTCATGGTCGCCAATATGTGCTAGAACCGTGCTTGTCTCGAAATATTTATCAAACACAGTGATAATTTATGATTATTGATTGAAACGCGGCTTCTTCGTTCTAAGATCCATTGGATCTCTTTTTTTAGACTGACAGCTGTAAAAAAAACCTAATTCATCCCTAAGAACTTGTTACCAAGTACAAACAAATTCATAACAGGATCACTACCAAGGTCGAAACGGCATAATTGTTTTATTCTTGTCGCAACGGATTATTTAACCAAGTATGTCCTGATTCATCCACTTAGAACAGCTTCTGCAGCGGTAGTTGAAGGGGAGGTATTTTTTGTATACGGGGTACTTCAGGTAATTTTGTGTGATAATGGATATCAACTAAAACTAGAATGAACGGAATTTTCTTTTATGATATTAAATAACAACATAATGTTTTTGTTTTACATTTTGTCAATCTCCAGATTACTTTCAAAGTCTAACAACGTTGTTAACATCTCGATGACTTTCATAGATTTTTACCTTTAGAGAATTTTATAGCTATTAATGTAACGAGATTATTATGCGATTTATAATAGTCGAGTACATCGCTAGGTGACAAGTTACATTCGAAGCTTTATCGTATCATTGACTACGGCGATTCGAAAATACAAACAAAACGGTTTTATGTCATTTCATTTATCATTTCAAAAAGTAATCTTTGAAATCATGCAAGATTTCGATATTCCTGACGATATATTAGCTGCAGCCAACACTATAAGGTTGAACTTGCTTCCGGAAAAATCTAAAATACATTACGAAAAAGAATGTCGGCAGTTTTGTGAGTGGCGAAACAAAGTACATGTTCAAGGTGCAGAAGAAACTGTGTTGCTGGCATATTTCGCGAAACTCTCTGAGGAATATTCTGCTTCATCCTTATGGCCGGAATATTCCATGTTACGAGCGACTTTAGAACTAAAGGAAAGAGTAGAAATCGATAAATACGGTTCCTTAATACGTTTCATGAAGAAGAAAGACGTTGGATATAGGGGAAAAAATCAAAAGTATTTACAAGAGAACAAGTCAACGAATTTGTGCGTTCTGCCCCAGACAAGGAGTTTTAATGATGAAAGTAGCTTTTTAAATTGGAATCGGAGGAGCCTGACGAACTAATGAATTAGTGAAGATGACCACGGAAGATGTTGAAGTTTTAGAAGACAAGCTAATTGTTACTATTCCCGACTCAAAAACCCACAAGAAACGGATTTTTGCTGTGGAATCTGACGGCGAAGTCAATACTGTGCTTTTATTTAAAAAGTACGCAATTTTAAGGCCAGTCCATGTTACTCACCAAATATTGCTTGTATCATATCGAGAGGTAAGAACCAGAACGATATAACAGAAATTTGTTAAATGTTCAGGAGAGCCAAAAATATGTCTAAATATTATATAATTAATGTTTACTACGATGTCTTGTGTTACTATCGAAATTGATTCTAAGTCTGAATACAATACTCGCCCACTATTGTACTTTTGACAATATTTTTTACAAAAATGGAAGTATTGAGGTTTTTGGAATATATACATATTTTTCTTGAAAAAATATTATGATACGTTAATTTGGCTCTTAATGAATAGTTACAATGTACAAGGAATCAGCATAACGTAAGTACTTATTGTTGTAATAAAACGTGTTTTTTTAAGAAACTATGTATTGAAAGGTAATGTTATAAAACAACGCAAGTTACTTCTGCCACATATGTGTCAGACATAATGGTAATTTCTTTACCGTGGTTATGATAGCTGCTCCCATCTTAGTTAGCTATGCCCTCGTGCTAGCAATAACAATAAACTTTTGGTTTATCTTTTTCAAAATGTAACATAGTAAAGTTATATATACCTAACCGTCTTTTATAACAGATCTGTTTAGCAGATGTACTAGGACAAGAACAAACCGCATCGAGATCTACCTTTGGTAGCCATTTCTTTGGCTTTGTCTCGATGATATCTTCTTTTAATACGCTCCTCATACTCTGTATGAGAACCTCGTTGCTCCTCTTCAGACATATCTTGATAAATGAAGCAGTTATCGCACATGTGCTTTCATGGTTTATGGAAAGATATATTAATATAAGTTGTTATAATATGGCGATAAAACGAAATTTTTTGAGGCCCAATATTATTTTCTTGGCACAAATTTTATATAAGTCGTACATTTTCGACACGTTCAGTATAGGTTCCAGGTATTCCCGTCTAGTATCATTGAGTGTGTAATGCGAAGAGACTCTAGGAAATGAGTTTATGTGCTCTATAATATGTTTTTTTGCAATCTCGTCTTTTTTGTTATGTGGTACAATATCAACAATATTAGTTGTACCAGTTTTCTTGAAGCAATATTCTAAAAAGGTTTCAGTTATGCTAAGTGTACCTAAAAAAAGCTTTTGACATACGTCGACCTTTTCTCCATTCAAATTTGTAAAGAAGTATTTTTGGCTAAATTTTCGACGGGAATTGACATTAGCCGTTTGTTTATGCTTAGTGGGCCAAGAGTTAATAAGAGACAATATATATATATATATATATATATATTGCCGCTTTTGTTCTAAGGCATTTGTTTTCCAATATTTGCCAAATATTGACAATCGCAAATCATAATTAAAATAGTCATTACAGTTTTTCTTACATCTGTCATTACATATACTTTGGTGCTTATTATCTTACCAGCGACATATTTTCCACCTACCGATTTATTCCATATGCTGCCTGCTTCCTTTCCGAATATTCTTCTTCCATTCGCTTGGTTTAGCTTGTTCTTTTTTATTTCGTTTTCGGGTTTGACCATCAGGTCAAATGCTTTGAATACTATTTGAATACTATAGTTGGTGGCTCATTTTCAATAGATTGCTCATCATCTTGATTACCAATAAGTCTGACATATTACTTGATGAGCTACTAGATGGAACATATTCCTCTGCGGAATCTGATGCATCTTCGGATTCTGATATAGCTAGGTCGTCGTTTAAGAAATCTACTCCCCGATGTACAGATTCCTCAACAGTTTTACCAAGTAAAAAAATTGTAGGGATTAATTAACATTTGCTATTATTATCAAATAATCTAAAACTTTTTAATTATACAAAAAAAATAGAAATTAGCTCAGAATAAGTTTAAAGTCGTTCAATTAGTATCGAAGTAAACACATAGAAAAGAGATACGAAATTTTCATAAATAAATGTTTGGTTAAAGAATATACAAATAAAGTACGTCACTGTATCACCCCACACACTAAAGAACGTGGTATTTATATTACTAGATTATACGAACATGTTTTGAATTGTTAACACTGAAAATAACAAATTTTGTTTTGAAAAATTTCTTCTCAACTTTTCTTTCTCCTATGCGTTTACTTGTTTACATAATTTCAATGACCTTTTTAATAAGTAGTAGTAATATTGCTTTTTTACTTACATTTTTAACAATTTATGAGAAATTATTAGGTAGGAAATACTGCTTTTGCAGCAGTATTGTCGCCTAATGCCATTTGCAAAATTTTCTTCGCCCTGTTCATGCTAATAATATAGGTAATTAATCTGAATGATTGCGGCTAATAGTAACAACTCTCACTAACTCGCACATACTTATTTACTGCAGCACGTGGACACAAACAATACTACGCAATACAGCATTACAATGAGCAAACAGCGCGAATTGGTGGTGAAAATAAAAACACGCAAATAACGTATGTAAACGCATAGGAGAAAGAAAAGTTGAGAAGAAATTTTTCAAAACAAAATTTGTTGTTTTCAGTGTTAATTCAAAACATGTTCATATGATCTAGTAATATAAATACCACGTTCTTTAGTGTGTGGGGTGATACAGTGGCGTACTTTATTTGTATATTCTTTAACCAAACAATTATTTATGAAAATTTCGTATCTCTTTTCTATGTGTTTACTTCGATACTAATTAGGGGACAACTAACGTATCATACTGATACATCAATTAGGTCCTAAATCGTACTTGTGGACAATTACTAATTGAACGTAACACTCTGTTACGTTAAATGAGATCTTACTATGTTACATTTTTAAAAATGTATTTAGCGTAAAAACTGATTCGTTGTTTTGGCTCTTAAGAAATACAATAGAATAATTTCACGTCAAACATGAATTAGCACATGGCACGAGCCTACTGTTACGTTGTTCTGCTAAAAAGTTTTTAGTGTAATTTGAAGTAACTTAGTGCTGATAACTCATTATGTCTATTTTTTCTGTTACGTCGTTCTGGCTCTTATCCCTCTATATAGAAAGGGAAAATGTACGGTGCAGCCCTGCGGAATTCATTTCTTCTTCAAAATACCTCAAAAAATAGCCGAGTATGTCTCACATGAAAATCCCAATATGTATACTGGTCACTGCGTTAGAAGATCTTCGGTAAATTTTCTTGTGAATGCTGGAGGAGATATATTAGACCTACAAGAACCTGGCGGATGGGAATCGGCGAAGGTAGCTAGAGGGTATTTGGAAGAAAGTGTGACAAAAAAAGTTTCCATTGTTCACAAAATCCAAATCGGCGATGTTTTCGGCAGAGGATTAAGCACTGGGGAACCGCATATCCATCAAATTTGAAAACTGTCAAAATATTGTTTTGCATGTTCATGGAAACTAGTTCTGATATTATTTAGTATCTAACGTATTATGGTTTAGTAACTAACGTTTTTAATTATGGTAACTAATGTATTATGAGTAATTAATGTTTTATGTAAGTTTTGGTACGTTTATGATGTTAATAATTACTAATAAAGATTTCATATACAAAATGTCTTAATCTTCAATGATACGATAAATGTAATAATGTCATTGTTCTTAACTCAGAACGATGATGAAATAAGAAAAGTCTTGTTGTCACATCAAATTTACCGCAAGGTTGAAGTTTAATCAACTAACAATACTACCAACATAATTTTTCCACCAGTATTGTCTTTTTTTAGATCTTCTGAATTCCATTCTATGGCGTTCACGTGTTGACATTGACGCCAAAAACTTTCGTGTCTCATGTAACAATTTGACATTTTTCATCAAACTTAAAAACATCCATGGTTAAATTTAAGTATTTCATTCATCATCTCTCATGTAATGTAACAATGGATTGTAAGAGTGGTCATTAAATAGAATAATGGGCAACGGAATTGGATATGAAAGACAAGACCTTCGAGATAGAGACACAGAACTTTCAATGCCTCGAAATATTTCGTAAGGTTTTTTATTAATTTTCTGTACCAAACATTTCAATGTGTGGATAAGATGTGAAAAAATTTAATGCTTCTTCTTTTTAGACGAGTTATATCCAATTTTATCCTTGCCATGCTGAACGACAGTTATTACCCGTGTGTAATTCTACGACCCGGAGTTTATATTCAAGAAGGATACGTTGTATACTTTTTTCATCTTAAACAAGAAACTGAAGTGCCATCAAACAATATAATTGGAAATTTATGGACATTAATTAATTGTGAGGTACAAACAATATATTTTCTAATAATCGTATAAAAATTAATTGAATTTTCTGTAATGGAATTTAGTTGAGAAAATATTTTCTAGCGGTAGGATTTTACACAAGCCTTTCCAATATTTCGTAATTTGTAATTATAATTGATGATTTCTAGACGCCAATCATTCTCAATAATGGCATGATCACTGTTCAACAAGATTTGTATCCGGAAACCTCTGAACCGACGTGTTCAGGTATTGATAATTATAATGAAACTGAGAAAAATAGGGACAAGGCCGATAGAGATACTGGAAACGATGATGACAATAAGATGGTGGTTGAACAAGAGACAATAATGTCGAATCAGATAATGAGAAATTCAAAAAGCGAAGCACACGTAAGATATTACGTAATCCTCAACATTGGAAAAGCAATGTGAGACAAAACCTCTACCAGAGTTGTAAGGAGTATTTGAGTGTTCGAGGAACGAAAGTTCCTGAAAGGAATATAAGTAATCTTAGAGACTGTAACAGAGTCAATCTGTAAATTCAATTGCTCAACAAATATTGGAGAAACGGACAGAAAAACATTGTTTGATTTTTATTACAATCTGAACCAAAATGAGAAATATTTTTCCTAAGTAATTCCACAAAAAAATACAAGAAAGCTCGGGAAACCGTGGAAGGTCCCTCTAGAAGAAATTACTCCTTCCAATATTTCTTGAATATTTGAGATAGGCAAATACGTGTATGTAAACAGTATTTCCTAGGAAATTTTAACAGATCGCTAAATCCAATATATACATCCAATTCCAATGATTTTTTTCCCGTCCTTGACCATTTCCGATATTAAATCGTCATAGCCTGACACAATCCGATTCAATCTCAAATTTTTTTCTTTCAGATATCTTTCACCGATTCTCTTGGAAACGTCTGTACCGGGAGAGTAATTGGAACGGATTTCAAAAGATCAGAACCGTTTGATCAACCAATAAATTTCTTCATCTATAGCAACAACAATTCTGGTTGGGTATCATTTCCTTATATTTTCATGACTCGACAGCAAGCGAGACTTTTATGCTGTTAGATCACACTTTATTTCAATAAAGACGCTCAACTTGAATACGATGTTTTATTTCAATAAAATAAAACCCGCATCTTCCTGAATACATTCGCAGTGCGATGTATTTAAGCGAAGAATTCCATAACTCTCATCTCATCACGATTAAGCTCAATATTCTCTTCTTGGTTTCTTCCTTTCTTCGACTCATAAGAGAGAGAGAAATTCGTATGAATTTTGTTGGATTGGGAATGTTTGTTGGTAGAATTGTTGTTTTTTGTTGGTGCCCTGGTGTAGGATAGGTTTCCTCTTCAGGTCTGGGTTGGGGATGTGTTGGGTGGTTTAGTGCGCATTGACTGAGAAATTAAATTGGGGATAGAAAAGTGTCTGGAATTTTTTTTTGAAAAGGTGACTAGTAAAGATTTGTTTAAAGGTGTATGGAATGAGAAGATTTAGTCGGGCTTTTCGCTAGAAAGTAACCGGAGGGTTGTTTTGTGTTGGGGTGTTTCGGAGGTTGGTGTTTGGAAGCAGCGAAGCCCAAGGTGTGCGGATATGGTGTGACATAAAGTGTCTAGGATGGGATCATAAATGTAGAAGACGAACCATGTATCGCTGCCGATACATAGATATGTGCGCTGAGCTGGCTAGGTGTCAGAAATTATATGACGAAAAAGGGTATTATTTACTGAATTTGAGATTTGAGATGTCTCCGATATTAGAAGAAATATTATGAAATAATAGAGATTTGAGATTTTTACTGGTTTTGGAATTTTCGAGAAAAAAGTGTATAGGAGACACCACTCATGATTGAATGAGTCGTCCCGTCTGCATAAACGTAAAGTGCAGACGCATAAAGGTACGTCCACACCAAAAGCAACACGTAGGAACATTATGTTTATGTTTCTTGTTCCTGGAACTTGTTTCTGATGAATGTTGCCAAAAGTTTATTTAAGTTCCTCCTTGTTTACTGTTGCAGCAACAAAAGTTCCTATAAGTTGCTTGTTTCCATATTTAGTGGCAGAGATCAGAGGATATATAGAAACATTGGTAAACATTTTTTGTTTCTCAACGGTATTTTTATCAGTGTGGACATGTTTTTGCTTGTTCCTCACTCGAAACTTGTGTCGTGAAGCCGACGCGTCGTTGCCGAAAGTATCGCTCAACTTGATTTAGTTTATCAATAATAAAAACATTAATACTAACAATAACAAACATGGCGTTTAAATGGTCAACAGAAAATATAATATGTTTAATTGAATTATACCGAAATGCCGAGTCATCGTCCATATACACAAAACATGCTCCTACTCACTGTAGTGTAAGTGTGTAGTCTGCTTTGTTTGTATGTCTATGGCGCTTACGTCATCTGTCAATCTAGGAAGTTACAGACAGGGGTCGCAAGGTCGATGGCCGTGTTTTATAAAGTCTTTTCCTGTTACATGTTTAGTCTTGAATAAACTCTAAATATTCAAACGTTGTTTTGTTATTTCTGTTAGCAAATACATTACACTCACCTATTAAATGTATATGTTTTATTGTAAATTATTTAATTTACAACGAAAACGCTTAAGTTGGGAGAAAATTGACCTCGATGCACGCAAAAAAATCGCTGGTTGTTTCATCAAAAAATCTTGAACGTCTTGTATTTAAATTACATGTCGTACCATCTAGAGGATAATAGTTAAAGTTTATGATGATCGCTACTCTTATTATAAAGGAGTGAAAATTAGATCGGTCCAAGGTACAATCGGTATAAGGTACAACAATCTCCCCTATAACTGTGCAATGATATAGGACACCAGGAAAATTATATCTCTTGATCTTTACAATTATAGCTTAACAAGTGGGGAACTCTCTAGATTTATCTGTTCATTGACGACTTCATATTGTGAGTCTCTTAAGTGTCTTGTAATTTCTAATTCTTCAAGGAACTCCAATTCTTATTTCTTATCACAGATACCCAGACAGCACACACATATTCTATGAACAGTTATAGAAGCTTTCACAGAATGTTCATATATCCTATGGAACTCTTCACAAGAGACATGTCATATTCTAAGGACATTCCAAGAACTATGAGATGACAGAGGAACTCTGATTCTATAAAGGAGCTATGAACGTCCTTCTTAGAATATTCTACAGTATTATTTCACGAACATTCTCAAAAGATCTCCTACAAATATTCTATGGAGACTTTCCTCTAGTTCTAGAAATGTTCTCAAAATATTCATTACACATTCATCCTGTCATCATCATGCGGGATTTATGCAGCACAAATTTACACCAATCTAAACTCCAACTCTAAGGAATTGAGGAAGCTGAACGGTGTTCATCTTCAAACTTATTAATGGTATTGATATTCTAGTTGGAGTTTAGTTTTATGTAAATTTATGCTGCATAAATCTAGCCTAACATGATTTGTCAGACATGGCACCTATATTAAACTGGGATACAATTTTTGATGTTTCGCCTTCTATACAAATTCAACAACAACTGGTCTAAGATTTTGAATAAAAAACAAAATGTTAGTTATGAGCATTAAGCTCATTAATAGTTAATGAAAAGAAATGGGTAATTTTTATTATTGAAGAGAAGAGAAACTAATCGACATTTCATATTAATAAAATACATCAGTAATAGTAACGATTTGTTTGCAGAAAGACTCGGATGAGTCATTTATAAAATAATAAACATTTCAAACATAATAAAATTAAAAATATATCCAGATATTTTTCAAATAAAAAAAATATTCACAAACAATAATTTCCGAGTCCTTTCCTCTTTTTCTTTAGCCTTCACTAACCAGCCCTTTATGGCAGATTCCACATCAGACTCTGTGACGGTCTTTCTGTGTATTTTCATCACAGATTCTGAAAGACAAGAAAATTCAAATAAGGTATCTAGAAAACTGAATAATTTTCAGTATAAGAAGTTCTTGAATATAATTAAAATAAATTACCAGGCAATATACTATAGTTAGTTAAACCACAATATATTCAATATTCTCACCTTTCACTACATTGGTTATATTCGGGCCAGAAAAATTCTCTTTTTTTTAAATCCAAGCCAACTGTACTTTATTGCCAGTATATTTGCAATTACCTTCTTCAGCAATCGTTTTATGTCATGAGTTTGTGGTTTGACCCCCCAATTTTCGATAACTCGTACACCTAAAACATCCCAAGCATAATATAAATAATACATAATATATCAACAACAACATATTATATTATTCAAATAATTGTCTACATAAAATAAAACAGATGATCTCACCACTTTGTTTTATTATCAGCTATTTCCAAGTATGTATCCAAATCTTTCAATTCATCAATAGTTTTAAGGGGAAAATTGAACTTATCAAAAATCGATTCCTCAATTTGCTGGGTTTCATCACCATTGATATTATTTCTGAACAATTTTACAAAATCTTCTGTGAGTTGGTCTAGTTTAAAATATATTATAGACACTTGTCTAAGTATTTGCCTTTTGAAGTTCTCATCTGAAAAATGGTTAGGTAGTAGTTGATTTGATGAAATTAATATAGTGCAAAAATACATACCAGCAAATACTTTATAGGTAACTCTTTTATTGGTAACATAATCAGCTGAAAATTAACACTCAATACAATAACTCTGCAAAACTAATTATTAAATAAAATTAAAATATTAAACTAATAAACTGCGCCAAAGCTGGGCTAACAAATATCAAACGTCATTCATTAATGGAGGTTGATGTCAAATGTCAAATATACGATAATGATCCGCAGAATATTCTGACAAACGTTCGAATCCTATTCTAGTCTCAAACTCAAGAATATACTATTAGATACTAAATAAACTAGTGCTATGGATATTTTCTAAGATTATTTTAAAGATATTCGCAACAATAATATTATAAGAATCTAACTTTTGGAATATGAGGAGAACATTCACAGAAAGACATTCTGTAAATATTCTAGATGTTCTACGACGATTCGTAGAATATTCTGTTTGAATATTCTGAAGGATAAACATTCAGAAAGTAGTTAACATGAACGTTATGTGCTGTCTGGGTATGTAGTTAAGTCAATAAAAAAGTTGGTTACTTCTTGGTCTATCCAAAAATAATTATTAAACATCAGGTAGGCCAGTGGCGTAACTAAGAAGAAGTTCTGGGCGAGGTGGGGGGATGAACTATCTGGGGTCTGCGTATCGGAATTTTTTTATATTTCAAGCCCCTAAAACTGCTTTTTAGCTTTGTTTTTCGTAGAATCTTGTAGCTTACAGTCCCTAGTTTGTATTTTTCATTTCAATCAAATAGGCTTGCTGTCCCCTTTATCCCCCCGTAGTTACGCCACTGAGGTAAGAATCACATGAAATGTAACTTCTGTCATTCTGCCCGTGATAGTAATATCGAAACAGTTGCCAATTTTTTAGAATTTTCTTAATTTTTTCAATATATTGTAGAATTATTTTGAAACAGTTTCATTTAAATATGTAATAGTCTATTTAAGACGTTAAAAGTGTCTTTTTTCCTATGCACCCGCTTATCATTTCAAAGTAACAGCGTCATTCGGTAACTAATGATCTATGAACTGTTTAGTTGAATAACTCTATAGCGAATTCCTGAAATATCCAGCTGTACCGTATTGATGATTCATTCATTAGTAATATTCGTATTTACATAATTATGTGGTACGTGGGTAGTTCATAAGCTTTGATAATTGATAGTTTTGCATTATATCTATTAATTTTGATTGTGTAAGCATCATAAGGTAATTCCAAATGAAACTTTGTAAACATTTTTAAAGAGAGCTATCTAAAAACTGGAAAATAATATTCGTGTTGAAACAGAACGAAACAATAAAAAGCGATACAGAAAGTCGGATATACGCAGAAAACATAGCAAGAAATATGTTTGGATTACATCTTACACAGACCACAGCAGTCAATAAGAAAACATTTTTTTACACCCAAAAGAATCAGCCAAGAACGCGGTCAGCTCAGTGTGTTTACATGAAAATACTGTCGATTATATTGCAAGTTAAATTCTAATCAGTATAATTTCATCAGAAGTATGATATACAATAATAAAAATGTTTGAACTAATTGATAGAAATAAGAAATTTGCGTGTGCCCTGAAAGAATCTATTATGATACTAGGTACTCACGCATTTCTTCAGTCGTCTACTGTTCTTTAGAAGACTTACCACCTTAAGACATGATCAGAAAAACCAAATTGACTTATACTTATATTGGCGATTTCCACTACCGATGGAGGCGTTGCTGTTTGTAAACAAATATGATGGAAAGCAGGTAATTTTGCAGTTACCGGTTATGATCCCATTGTTGATTTTAATGATTTCAGATTAAAACGCAGGTATGAAAAGACACAAGTAGGCCTGTTGCATTTATTTTAGCTGCAAGTTTTGTTTCAAAAGTTTTCGGCTTGATATAGACGATTCGGGTTAAGATTGCAGCGCCATGACGGTGACAGCTGAAAGCTAGCTAAGTATCATTATACTATTGTTTACGTTTGTGTATAATAAAATCGGTCCGTTTTAGATATTTTTCAAGTAAAATTTGTATTAAAATAAATTTAGTAAAGTTTCTGATGCTTCTTGGCCCTCTAAATCTATGTCCTCGTGTTGATCCTCAACATTTACATCCTTTGGTTCATAAGTGGAGCCAACTTCTATTGAGCACTCTTCCTTCTCGTTTTTATCGAAGAGCACTGAATGATGGTCCTGTCCTGAAAAAAATTACTTCAGAGAAAATGTAATTAACACACTTTCATCGTATTTGACACACTTTTTGCGATTTTGAATGTGTTTATCCACAACAATCTTCTTTGAATTAGTTCCATGGATTTAAGCTTTCGGGCAAAGATAAAACTTAATTTAACATTTCGCTAGATCCAGGATGAATACTGGGGAACGCAGAAATACTGGTTAATTTAAAACATCTCCAACAAACAGTATTAACAAAAAAAAAATTAACAAACACAACTGAAGCTCTATGTTTTGTCATTAACAACAACAAAGAAAATTGCCACACAATGGATTTTAGGTCTGTTCTTACACTATCCGCAAGAAGGCGTATCGCATAGCAGTGATTCCAATGACCAAATAAGTGACAAAACCGAGCAGGAAAATCCGTTTAGCGATAGGGGGAGCGAATTTATTGTTAGTAGCAATGATTCGATTACTCAAGGTGCTATTCTGACCCTTACTGAAAAAATATATAACTCGTTAAACAACAACAAACCCTGTCTATGTGTTTTCATTGATTTATCGAAAGCATTTCATACTGTTAGCCACGAGTTGCTCTTTCAGTCGCTGGAGGACATCGGTATCAGAAATACTTGCTTAGATTTATTCAAAACTTATGTTACGAATAGGTATCAGACAGTCCGAATAAACGGTGTCGACAGTAAATCGTTAGTCGTACAATGTGGAGTGCCTCAAGGTACGGTCCTCGGACCCTTACTTTTCAACATCTACATGAATGGATTGTTTTCTGTGAAAAGCAGAGGAAACATTATCGGTTTCGCAGACGATACCGCGATTTTCTACGAGGCGGATACCTGGAGAGAAATGAAAAAAAATAGTAGAAACAGACTTTATTATCATTAAGAAATAGCTTGCAAGTAGGTTGTTAACTATAAACTTTCAAAAAACCAACTTCCTACCTTTCATTTGTAATAAAACAAATCTTCCTCACTTTACTCAGCTCAACATCCTTGATGGTAAAAACAATCTTACAATTACAGTCTAAAGTAACATAAAGTACTTAGGAGTCATAATAGACTGGCACATGAAATGGAACATACACATCAACTACGTAGCCAAAAAACTACAATGTATCCTTTATAAATTAAGATACATGAAAAAAATCCTTCCTGTTCATTATTTGCTCACACTATATCATGCACTCGTTGAAAGTCATTTTCGATACGGATTATTAGCATGGGGAGGTGCACTAAAATCCCACATCCGACCCCTTGAAACTCTACAACGACGATTCCTGAAAACTATTCTAATTAAAAACTCAAGATATCCAAGTGATCTACTATTTCAAGAATCAGAGGTACTCGACCTTAAACAACTCTATTACTACTTACTTACCAAAACATACCTATAACACTAGACAACAAAATAACTATGTAATACCACAAATAACAAAATCACTGCTGAAAACTAGTTTTTCTTACAACACTCCAAAAATGTTCAATTCTTTACCTGAAACAATTCGCACTATACCCAACTCATTCCAATTCGAAAAACAGCTGAAAATGTTCATGAAGAGATCTAAAGTTCGAGTCTTTTGAGAATGATTATTTTGATCAATCAATATTGACCAAGAAACTTCTTCGTTATGTTATATTTCGTATACATTTTTTATCTCTATCCCATTTCCGTGTGTGTTAAATATGAATACGCCTCATGAAATATTGTTATTTTATTACATTTTATATATATTTATCTTTCACACTTTAACCCATATCAAAATTGTTGTTGTAGCCGACTAACATTCCAATTTATCTGTAGTATTATATGTCCTAAAATGGTAAATAAATATTATGTTTATAACATTTTATTTTATGATACTTAGTACTGTAATTCGTTCATGTTGTTTGTAGTTTATAACATTATTGTATTGACTTCACTCCAATGGATTATATGCTTAATTTCTACTGTATTGAGGCCTAATTATAATTTAAAATTCCTTGTGTCGTTGATTCAGTTTTATACATATCATATATATAAATCAAATAGATTATAACTAATTTTTTTCTGTGACAGGAAAAAAATTTGACATTTTATCTCTGTTGACAGGTAACAAAATTCAACTTTTCACGAAATTACTTTTTTCCCACGGGAAAAAAGTTAGTACTTTTTTCCCGGATATATATACATATAGATAAAGGAAGATATTTGATTTTGGAATATTTTATTGAACATAAGCTACATTTCCTTTATATCAAGAGTCAGAGAAAACTCGGAATCAGACATTTTTTAACTTTATATTTTCCAAAATAACTACTAAACAATCACTGCGTTCGCCATTTTTGAATCAAATCACAGAATTAAATTGACATATATTTGATCATTTTGAAGTTTTCCTTAGCAACGCAGGTCTAATTGTCGCTATAACTACAACAGCTTATTAGTTTATAAATTCAATTTTCATATCGATAACATTCTGACTTTAATATATTGTAATAATATGTTCTTTCACTATTGAATCGTCGTTTTTCCTGTCACAGAAAAAAATAGTGTATTATACACGGGAAAAATATTAGATTTTAGTTCTCGGTTTGTTGTCTCCCTCCGCTTCACGTCGGGAGACAACATAACCTCGAGCTAAAATCTAATACTTTTTTCCCTTCTATAATAAATAACTATTGTTGCAAGTGACCATTGTATATGATTCAATTGTATTTTTTGCGAAACAAGTATAATAACACTTATCGCCTACCTACTTTATTCACTTCATGTAGTGTGCTTGTAAAACCATCTTTGTGAATAAAGTTATTATTATTATTATCACTGGCTGTATTGATAAAGCTAATTCATTACCAAATCAGAAAAATAAAAATAAATTGACAATAGTATATTGTATCATTAGCGGGAAAAGCATAATATTCCCAAAAGACTGTGATAATTACCAGACGAGGAGTGTAGCGATGAGTCTGGTAACACATGAGCTTGGGAATATGCTTTTCCCACGAATTATACATACTATTTTTTCTTCGATCGTTGATTTACATTTGAAAAATTAATTAAAAAATATTTAATTCAAGGTGTACTTAAGTAAGTTTAGATAGGTTTCTCTATGATCGAAACGAGATAAACCAAACAATTAGCCATGTAGCTTCAACGTCTATAAATTCTCGTTGCCCTGCAGTACAATTTACAAATTGTACAGATTGTACAATAAATGTAAATATTAACAACAATTAATTTGTGTTCAAGAATATCGTTATAAATTAGATGTTTCTTTTAATTCTTTTATAATAACTTTATTAATACCTATAAAAATTAAAACCATACTTTGTTTCATTTTATTGTAATAATCCATTTGTAACATTACCGCACGCTACAGCAGTGGGGTAAGAATATTACCGCACTGTTATTTTCTAATTGCTTAGCAACTGCCCACTATTCTGGAATGTTGAGCTTTGCGCATAGAAAACAGGTCAAAATAGTGTCACTTTTCCCACGATCGGAGAAAAAATACATTGTAAGTCAGCCGTCTACCTCCCGAGAAGGTGAAGTAATAAAGTATTCCAAAGATCAAAAGGCATCAGCAGTATCAGCAGGTTCAAGTTTCGAGGTTCCTAAAGAATTAAGAGGAAGTGTACCTGGAAAGTACTTTATCATTACTTGCATTTACAAAGTTAATAATGATAAGGTATGCATGATATGTAACCAGAAAATAAAAATGACCAACTCAACCGAATCCGGATTAAAAAGGCATTTACAATCAAAATATCTAAAATATTATCAGTTACTATATCCACTAGAAAAAGATAAACCTTAGAAGTTTGTTGGAGGCAAATGTCAAAGTCAAGCCGACATAAGAACAATGTTAAGTACCTCGACGGTAATTTCTACATTTTTTCCCTACCTTCACATTTTTTGGATCATACAGAGTGTTTTATAATCATACAAGTAGAATAAATTTGACAGAGGGTTATTTCACTGATTTTGAAACTAAAAGCCCATACCATTTCTATTTCAGATTACGTCCAATAAATCTATCTACATTTGGTGGATTTAATCAAATAGAATTTGAAGAGCTCCTAATATAATGGACCATAAAAAATAGCTTCTATTCAGATTTTTACTATACCGAACAATCTATCTAATATGCGAGAAAAGTATTGGTTTACCCCCAAAAAAGTTGAAATTTTGAAATTTCTACGTTTTCCATCAATAACAACACGAAAAAACGGTTTTTAGAAAAAAAAACCTGTGTGTATGTTGTCGTCGTCGGCCACTTTTCGTTATATGTCTTGTTAGCACGATACAGCCTCCGGAGTGCAATGAGTCACCAATTTTACGATTGAATATTGTTAAGGACATGTCACGGATGAACCCTAATGGTTTTCAGCTCACCAGAGCCAGTACAACGGGTGCTATGGTACTTAGAGTACGACATTTTGTAATTTTTTGAGAAATTTCAGTTTTTTAGCACGATACAGCCTCCGGAGTTGAACAAGTTATCAGTTTTATGATTGAATATCATTCAGGACATCTCACAGATGAACCCTATTGATTTTCAGCTCACCAGAGCCAATACAACAGGTGCAACAGTATTTTAAGTACGATATTTTTGTCATTTTTGGAGAAGTTTCAGTTTGTTAGCACGATACAGCCTCCGGAGTATATACAAGTGACCAATTTTATGATTGGATATTATTCAGAGCGTCTCAAAGTTGAACCCTATTGATATTCAGCTCACTAAAACCAGTACAACGGGTGCTATGATACTTGAAGTACCAAATTTTTGCCATTTTTGGAGAATACAGCCTCCAGGGAGTATACGATTGATCAATTTTATGATTGAATATTGTTCAAGGTGTCTTACAGATATACCCTATTGATTTTCAGTTGACTAGAGCGAGTACAGTCCTATAAATCCAGATATACTACACTTTTGGTTATTTTTGGAGAAATTTCGGTTTGCACGATACATCCCCCGAAGTGTATACAAGTAACAATTTTATGATAAAATATTGTTCAGGGCCACAGATGCGAAAAGTTAGTTTTAATCTTTGAAACCGTTTATTTGAAAACGAAACACGTACAAATTTGTTCTCGTTTTTATATAAGGAGGCAAAGTTACCAAAACGAAATGCTTCACGGGAAAAAATATGTAATAAATATTGTTCGATGCGAGAACACCTGATAAATGATTTTAAGATTAATAACCGTTTTGAAATGTCTACAATTGGCATTATATCTAATTTTATTGATTGGATTTTACCCCCCGTGCTATATTTTTAACAAATACGGGATCATCCTAAATATTCTAGGTGTAGCTACAGATAGTACAACATCAAATTTTACATTCATCTAAAATGGTGGGAAATTTTGACAGCAAAGACAATAGTTTCGTGTGCTTTAGTCACGTTTTAAACCTAGCAGCACAGGATCTGCTTAAAATTATAAAAGTTGGCAATAACGTGGCAGAAATGAGAGGATTTGATTTTTTTTCTACAGAACTAGGAATTAATATGCTTTTAGACAAATTGGAAATAAATCTGGGATTTTGAGATAGACTGTAGCCCAAATGGAGATACAATCTGTTATGTTAATGTTTGTTGCTTTTATTTATTATTTAAACATCAACACTTGTAGATTGTAGATTACAAACGGGTCGATTGACCACACTGCGACCTGGAAAGATCTTTTGTGTATACCCTCCATCTATTTTTTGTCCCAGAGATCAAGGCTTCTAAGGAAGTCTATTATCCGATTGGGAGCTATTTTTGTTACCTGGTCAGGTCTCAAGAACAACCGTTCCAGGTACCTATGGCGTTGGCGAACAAGTAGTCCGCAATGGCATAATATATGTTCAGCCGTTTCATCTGCACTGTTGCAGATTCTACATGTTCCTCTGTCCACTTTTCCCATCTTGCAGAGGTGATATCTGAGTGGGCAGTGTCCCGTAAGGAGTCCTGTGATTGCTCTGAGATCAGAACAACATTAACACTTGATTGTATTTCAATTAACCTAACCACTTTTCTTTTCTTTGTATCATAAAATATTTGATTTTTCATTAAATTTACAGTTTAATAAACATTTTACAATAAAAGCTGATTAAAGTATGATACTTATGGTTCAAATAACCGTGAAATAAATTTTTAATTCACCGTGTAATGCGCGAAGACGTCGGCCACTCGTATGATTCATCTTTATATCACCCATGAAATATTTAATTTATTTCCGCAGACGTTCTAGGAAAGGTACGAGATTGTCTACCTCTACATTCTAGTTCAAGAATGGAAAGAATGTTGATAAAACTGTAATTATTCCAAAATGTTTTTTTCAAACAAAACCTAAACGTTATATCGCAAATGACGTTCAAATACTGTTGATATAAAGGTATTGTCGAAAGTCTTGAATGAATCATGTATCAGTACCTGTAGCAATGTGTTTGTTCGCATTTTGAATCAAAACTACTCACAACAATTAAACTACAGTTAAAAGAATTGAAGCTTAGTAGTAATCGGCGATTATAATAAATTATTAGAGAAGTAGAATTAAAGAAAGCAGTCAGTATGGACGATGATGTTATACGGAAAGTCATAGATTGCCTGTCGTATCCTCATAATTTTGTTATTTTAAATAATATGCCCCATAAAGTATATATTTTCGTAAATCGCACATCGGATTGCTTTATGATAAAATAACTAAAGCAAACTGTTTTTTTAATCGATATCTATGTATACATATATATATGTATATATATATATATATATATATATATATATATATATATATATATATATTAAACTATTTATGATAAATGCTTACTTAATTTTGATTATGAAATTTAAATGTATAATGTTTATAATTTATAATTTTTGTTTAGTTTGGCTAGCTCAGTTTCTTTTTAATATTTGTTTGGTAATTTATTTTAATTTGATTGTTCGGGAGCATGAAATCCTTTTTCTCTTTGAGTCCTGGCTTATTGTATTGTTATAATTGTTTAAATAAAAAGAAAACACATTATTTGAAATAGATTTAATTTTCAATGCAATATTTTATATTTGATAAAAATAATATGCGACGCCAATGGTTATATTGTACCTACTTATTTATTTTAATAATTTCATCAATGCGCATGCGTGAAAAACTAGTCATGCGCTTTAACATAAAACGAACAATTCTGATACGTAAGAAGCATCTATTCATATTATACAAAGTTTGATGAAGATGCAAACAAGTAAATGGTTCAAACACATAAAAGAATTTATATATATATCATAGTTATATATGATACAAATTGCTGTGGAAAGAAATTAGTTATATACATGGATAGAAAAATAGGAATTATATACAGATGGACATAGTTATTACATTATGAAATTTCAATCACCAGATTTATGCGATTACAAGATGGCGTAAGTGGCGTTAGTACATATTTTAATTTATTGAAAATTCGGCCTTTTATTAAATTTAACGATTTATGCAATGAATTCACTATACAAAGTCTGTTTCTTTCTTTTTCAGATCGATCATATTTGCAAAAGTTTATCAATTTATGAAATTAAGTACTTAATTGGGTATTTTGAGTTTTTACACTGATTATTGGCCAATAAATGATTTAAAAACACTGACCTGTTGCTCTTGAATTGGGATGAAAGTCTCTGGATACCAGGAACACTCCGCTGAAGCTCCAAAAAACCAAAATTTATGAAAATTTCGCAGATTCTTGCCAAAAAACTTGATACACTTGACTGTGAGTATTACTAATATTGTATTTAATAGTACTTTATAGATTTAAATGTCTTAAACCGGGAATATCTTGAAATTTCAGGAACACCATTACACACACTCCTTGCTTCTTGACACCAGCTTCCCTTCTTTTGAAGCGTCCCCTCGATTCTCTACTTTTTTCAACAAAACAGTCTTTTGTTCTTTTTCAGGTCACTATTCCAAAGTTTATTTATTGATTCACAATTTGTTCTGTCATATTTTATAACCAATAAGATATTGTCTTTTGCAATCAGATTAATTGAAACTTCTATCACTTATTAAAAATTTCATACATACACTCTTTTACATTATTAGTTCATTTATAGAGTTCCTATGAGTTTTTTCATCATACAAATAAATTAAAATTGGTTATACATAGATACATTTACATGGTACAACATTCAATATTATTATTGATAATATATCACTGTTACACTCATATTAATTATAAATATAAATTCTCTTATGTTATTTGTCTAAACTCTTTGCATTATATTATTTATAATAAACTTTAACAAATTACTATTTATTGATTCTATGTTTATTTTATTTACCATATATCATTTGTCTATATGTCATTATTTGTTTATCTATGAAATCTATTGAATTATATTCTATTCAATATTTGTGTTTGTTCTTATTCTTAAATTAATGATTATAATGAATTAACTATAATAATATTTGTTTTCATTTCAGATGAACAGCTGATTATGTTATGGAAAATAATCTTCGTCTTAGGCAACTTTATTTACATCATTACATTGGTTAGGCAATCTCTATATTTTGTATTATTATTGAGGTAATTCCTTTTTTATTATATTGTTTTAGGCTATTATTTAATATATCTTTATTTGATATGTTGTTTAAATTAAGAAAAGTGTTTCCTTTTTACTTGTTTTCTTAAATTATATTATTTTCATATATTTTAATACTAGCAACATATTTTTATAATACTAATTCTCTTATTATTTATGATATCTGGTTCAATATATATATATATATATATATATATATATATATATATATATTACCCATGAATCTCTTTGTTGTTATTGTTAACATATCACGCGATATTCCTACATCTTCTTTATATATATATATATATATATATATATATATATATATATATATATATATATATATTTCAAGTACCTAATACTATCAACAAAAAAAGTTACCATAACAATCTGAGTGATATTTATTATTATCTACTAACGATAGATAATTAAAATAACCAAATTTCAAATTCTTATACATAATTAAAACTATATAAATAAAATTTGATGATTTTTAGAAATAATTTTATTTTAGGTAAATGATATTAAATTTTTTTCAATAATTTTAAATAAAATGTAATTATGAAGAAATTATTAAGATGACATCTATAATAATTTGAGGTTGAATTTTATATAATAAAAGAAGAATATTCTAATAACTATTAACCTATATTACAAATATAACCTATTTTCTTTTTTTGTTTTCAAAAACATTTTAGCATATAAAGAAAATGTGTACATTCATGAATCTGTCAAAATGTCAAATCAATTAATGATTGAAAAAATTTACTTATCCTTGATAATGGAAATAAACGTTTCCGAAAGCTTCGAAGAAAACAGTAAGAAGAGTTTTCTTTAATTAACTTGCCGTAACCCCAATATTCGTGGTTTTTTATATATAATATATATATATATATATATATATATATATATATATATATATATATATATATATATATATATGTATATATATAATATTTATCTATTATTTTATTATTCATTATTTACATGATTGTATAACTTTCCTTTCACAACTAATTTTATTTTAGGTAAATGATATTAAATTTTTTTCAATAATTTTAAATAAAATGTAATTATGGAGAAATTATTAAGATGACATCTATAATAATTTGAGGTTGAATTTTATATAATAAAAGAAGGATATTCTAATAACTATTAACCTATATTACAAATATAACCTATTTTCTTTTTTTGTTTTCAAAAACATTTTAGCATATAAAGAAAATGTGTACATTCATGAATCTGTCAAAATGTCAAATCAATTAATGATTGAAAAAATTTACTTATCCTTGATAATGGAAATAAACGTTTCCGAAAGCTTCGAAGAAAACAGTAAGAAGAGTTTTCTTTAATTAACTTGCCGTAACCCCAATATTCGTGGTTTTATATATATAAATATATATATATATATATATATATATATATATATGTATATATATATAATATTTATCTATTATTTTATTATTCATTATTTAAATGATTGTATAACTTTCCTTTCACAACTTTAAATTATTTTCTATGTTATGTTTATTATCACCCGTTAGCTAAGCTCAGTTTCTACTATCGGAGCATGAGAATAATTTAACTTGGAGAAATACGATTTAAAACATTAGAAATATGATACGCCTATGATGTGCAAAACCATAGTCAGAATATAACTATGCGGTCTAATGCGCATGATCAACGGATCTACGCGTACCATACACTTATCGACAGAGGGCGATTATTTAATGATTGTTTATTATACAAATATCACAAGTTATTCCAAAAATTATATGTGTATTAGTGATTATATAAAAGGATATATGTGATCGTATTACATTAACATATATAAGCTGAAGTTCGATATAAATCAATATGCAAGATAATTTATCAGCTGATTTCTGGAAAACCAAACATTTATGTGCACATGTTCAAAGGAAATGTATTCAACTAAGTAGATAAATAATGTCTTCACATTCACGTAATCCATTCAGTGTTCATATACTTTATAACTAATTATACCTATGGAATTATATTTACAAATTTTCCTTTTTTAGTTCAAAGATAGAAAAAGAATAGAATCGTCATTCTTTGTGATTATCGTTTGAATTATTGGCTAATAATATTAAAAATGTCCTGACCTGACACTATTTTCTGGAATTTCTCTGGCTGGAAACTGCTAATAGCGGCATGGACACGACTCTCTCCCAATTATTTAATAATTTCTGGATTTCTTGCGAAGATACTTTATATAAATATTGGTAAGTAGTGTATGTATGCTAATTTATATTATTTCAGCACTGTGACTTGGATTTTATCTAAATTTACTTAAAATGTTTAACAAATTTCGCCTCACCTCTTGATGCTCTTCGACGCCACACTTCCAAGTCCCCGATCTTTTATTGCATTTCCACTATTATTAAGATGTCTTCCTTGGATAAAATGTTTTTACTGTTATTTTGAGTTCTCACATTTCTTACAGCACTTTAAATTTCCTAGCATACATATCGTTAATAATATTAACTTTCTAGTAGTCTTTTTCTCATATATATATATATATATATATATATATATATATATATATACAGGCATTTTAATGAAAATAAGTCATTAACACAGAATTACATTTATGGTTATTATGGTTAAATCACAACAAGGATATATTGGATTTCTATGTCAACTTTTTCTAAATATATTATAGACCATTTAATAGATATAATGATAACAATCAAAGATTCCATTACCAAAATAACTATCAAAGACCAAATAATCAATCAAATAATAGACAAACACATTCTCCTAATAATCCAAATTTTAATCGCCCCTCTCAACCTTCCACAAACCAACCCCAATGAGTATATCTACAGCAAATACTTATAGACCTCCACAACAAAATTCTTTTAGACAAACAGGACCTCCGAACGTAGTTGTCGAAGAATTGTTCAATATTGAAGATACTGACGAAAATTCTGATGAATCATCATATGCTAACCCCCAAAACGAACAATACGATGGAACTCAAAATTTAATTACGAGCCTCGGAATTGATACAAATAATATAAATTTAGCCCCCAAACTTCCATTTATATACCTCTCAAATCTAGACTTAAAAATATTGATTGACCCCGGTGCAAGCAATTCCATTATAAACCCAGAACCAGCCTATAGATTATTTTCAGATTCCATTTATGAATCAAAAATTTCCGTTAAATCAATTAAAACAACTTACAATGGTAATTTTAGCTGTAAGTACCATCTTTTGAACGAATTCGACATTAAATACATGTTCCATATGTTTATCGTACCTTGGCACGATAGATTCGATGAATTAATAGGTAGTCAGGATAAATTAAAAGCACTTATTAATTTCGAAAATCATTTATTACAAATTAATTCTATTAAAATATCATTCTATTTGGAAGTCAATCCCAACTTATTTACCCCTTATTCTGAATCTTTAGATAAAAGAATTTTAAATATTCCTGTGAATATTGATAATGGACAGGTAGTTCTTCCAGAATTAAAATTAAACGACATAATAATACCTGAATGTATAGCTCTCGCGAAAGACGGTTACTGTAAAATACATATAGAACAAGAAATCTCTTTGAATAATATTTCTACAAATTTTCAGGAACCTCTTCCAGTCCAACCCCTATCGAAATTTGATGAAACCTTTTCTTTATCATCTAATAATAATAATATTGATATTACCAAACTTCTTCGAACAGATCATCTGAATCCCGAAGAAAAATATGCAATAATTTCTCTTTGTAAAAAATTTAAAAATATATTTTATAACGATAACTCCGACTTAACTTTTACTCATGTAGTTAAACATCACATTAGAACGGTCGACGATGTACCGATTTATCAAAAATCATATAGATACCCTTACCATTTAAAACAAGAAATTCAAAATGAAATACAAAAGCTCCTAGACAATAAAATAATTAAACCAAGTATATCTACGTACAGTTTCCCTACCTTTCTCGTCCCCAAACGAATGGACGCCAGTGGAAAGAAAAAATTCGGATTAGTTATCGATTACCGAAAACTAAATGAAAAAACTATTGAAGATAAATATCCCCTTCCTCGTATCGATGAAATTCTCGACAATCTTGGTCGAAGTACTTAATTTTCCACATTAGATTTGGCACAAGGTTTTCACCAAATTGAAATACACCCAGATTCGGCAGAAAAAACTGCATTTACCGTAGATAATAGCCACTACGAATATACTCGTATGCCATTTGGCCTAAAAAACGCTCCTGCCACTTTTCCACGTGTCATGGACACAATTCTCCGTCCTTTTCTCTATAAACAATGTTTCGTATACATGGATGACATAGTAATATTTTCGAAGTCTCTCCAAGACCATATTCTTCATATAAAACAAATATTCAGTGAATTAGAAAAATATAATTTGAAAGTCCAAATAGACAAATCAGAATCCCTCAGAAAAGAAGTTGCCTTCTTAGGACATGTCGTAACCCCTGATGGTATTAAACCAAATCCAGATAAAATCAAGTCCATCCAAAATTTTCCATTGCCCAAAAATGAAAAACAAATAAAATCATTTCTCGGCATGCTCTCCTATTATCGTAAATTCATTCAAAATTTCTCCAAAATAACCTATCCAATAAATAAATATCTTAAAAAAGGAACTAAATTAGATTTAAACGACCCAGAATACCTCAATGCTTTCCAAAAATGCAAACAACTTCTTTGTGATTCTCCTATTTTAGCATACCCCGATTTCACAAAAACATTTACTTTAACGACCGACGCTGCAAATATCGCTATAGGAAGCGTACTTTCCCAAGATTCCCATCCAATAGCTTTTTACTCTCGAACACTTAATTCAGCTGAAAGAAACTATGGCACTATCGAAAAAGAACTCTTAGCTATAATCGATAGCTGTAAGCATTTCCGACCATATTTATATTCCAAAAAATTTATTATTGAAACTGATCATAAGCCACTCGTATGGCTACATTCTCTTAAAGAACCCAATCAACGCCTAATGAGATGGAAACTAAAGTTGGAAGAATTCGATTTTGAAATTAATTACAAAAAAGGCAAAGAAAATTACGTCGCTGATGCATTATCGAGAATTGAACTCAATGCAATCGATAAAAAACTTCCTAAACGTGATCTAAAAATTAATATAATTAGTGATATAGTTATTACTCCCCCAAACTCAAAAACAAGTACTAAAGATTTCAAACAAAACCCTGATAATATCGATACCATTTCAACTATGGCAAGAGCAAATTCAGATCCAAATCTAGCATTAAGTGATGCTAACGAAATTTTGAGTAAAATATCCGATGATAACAAAAGTACCGCTTCAGGCGAAACTAGACATTCCGCACAAGAAAATGCAATTTTTGGTTTCCCAATTTCAGAAAAAACCTTAAATTCCGCCCATTTTTAAATAATCCTAAAATACGGAGACAAAAACGACATAGTTTATTCTAAGCCATTTAGCAAAAATCACTATATTCTTACTTTTAGAAAAGGATCCGACCATAATGTTATAAGTAATATGTTTTTAGAAATACTTGATCCAACAAAAACATACTATATATACTGCCCCAATGATTCATTACTTAATATTGCTTCTACAGAATGTTCAAAAATCTTAGAACCAAACGTAAAAATCATTAAAACAAATACTTTTCTGAAATACATAATTAACAAGGAAGAACAAGTCCGATTAATTTCAGACTATCATTCAGAAACTCATAACGGTATCACAGAAACTACGAAACATATAAAGTCCCTATATTATTTTCCGAAAATACAAGAATTAGTAACGAATCACGTCAATAATTGCGAATTATGTCTCACCTCAAAATATGATAGAAACCCTCGAAAAATTCCATTTTCCGGCCCACTCATTTCTAAAAGACCTTTCGAAAATTTTCACATAGACGTATTCTGTATAGAAAATAAACAATTTCTTACAATACTCGATTTATTCTCTAGGTACCTTCAAGCTTACGAAATTAGTGACTCAAATTCTATCACTATACTTAGTAAACTCCGTCATTATTTCTCTCATCATAACTACCCTTCGCAAATAACTTGCGACAATGCCAGAGAATTCACTAGCGAAACCTTTAAATAATTCATGTATCTCTTCCATATAAAAATTCATTACACAACACCCCAATCTCATACCGGCAATTCTCCGATAGAAAGAACATATTCACCTTTAATGGAAAAATTTAGAATCCTAAGACAAAAATCAAAAGAAAATATTACCGACTTAGTTACAACTGCTATTCTTATATATAATCAATCAATCCATTCAGTAACAAATTTTACCCCATTTTCACTTCTTTATGGACCATACGAAAATCTAAATCTTCATGAAATAGATCCCCATAAACAAGTATTCCAAAATTACAACGAATATCGAAAAACAGAAATTATGCCATTTTTCGACGATCTTTAACAAAAACAATTAACAAAAAGAACCGAACAATTGATTAAAATTAATAGTAAACGATAGTAAATAGATATCCCAAAAACAGATGTATACTCAGATATGGAACCACGAAATAAAATTAAACCTAAATATAAGAAAATATTAGTAGACACAAATCAATCCAATGATAAGTTAGTTTCTCAAAAATCTAAAAAGGTTAGCAAACACATGATTAAAAATACTAAATCTTTCCAGGTTAACCATGAAGATAGCCACCCAGGCACTTCAAGTCAAAACAATTGAACCCCCAGGTTACATATTAGATAGTTTAGGATTAGCGAAATATTAGACCAATTATCATAAGATTTATTTCAGTATAAGTATTGAAGAAATTGAAAACTCATATAGTAAATTAGTATTAAATCAAGTTCATTTAGCTAGTAGACTTGACGATTCAACAATAACTTTAGCAAAAATTTATAACAGAGATCGACTTACTCTCAGAAGATATAAATAAACTTAGAATGTATGCTCGATCAAATAAAGTAATTAAAAGAAGTTTAATAGACGGCCTAGGCACAGTAGTAAAATATATTTCAGGAAATCTTGATCAAAACGACCTAATCGAAATTCAAAATTCATTTGAAAAAATCAATTTAAATGAAAAGAAACTAATGACTGAAATTTCGAAGTTGCATTCATTTGCAGGACAGATTACTCAACGCTGGCAAACAGACCTACTTAAAATACAAAATTATGCTGAAAACGTTCTAAGAGAATTAAATACCTTTAATGATAGATTGAGTAACGAAATTATTATTCATATTCAACTAGAACAAATTAGAGATCTAAGAAATTATATTCAAATTTTACTAAGAACAATATCATTTAGTAACCAAGAAATTTTAAATGTAGAATTAATCAAACAAAAGGAATTAGAAGAAATTCTTAATTATTTACATACTATTCATTCTCACAATGAAATCGCTTCCAATATTCCTACTTTATTAGAAATAATCAAAGTCAATCTTATGTTTACTTCAAAAACTTTATATATTACTCTTAAAATACCCATATTACCCGATGAATTACTTTATATTTCCAAAATTATCTCTATTCCCAGTAAAGAAAATAATATCCTTCTACCCCCATACGCCTTCACATTAAATTCCAAAGGATCAACAAAATGGACAAACGAAGAATGCAAGAATACCTTTTCGTTCTGGTATTGCGAAAACGAACCACACGAAGACCCTTGTAACTTGGAAGACCTTTCACTCTGCAACTACGCTCAAGTAAAAAACGACTTTTCACACAATTAACTAATGGAAATACAATAATTTGCTCAAAGAAGATAACTACCATCAATGAAGACTGCAAACAAAATTTTAAATCATTGAAAATATCAAAATGTAACATCGTACTAGGAAACAATGATTGTATTTATTCTTTTCAAAAACATACTTGGATGGGATCCAATAAAATATTTACTCAAGAATGGCCCAGCCTCAAAGAACCCACAGAAATTCATCACAAAATCAGCATCAACAATGTACATCTGGACCATCCAACCAAGCTACTACCACAGTTTCAAGAACCAAATTTGCTACCTATAGAACTTCATCAAAGCCATTTAGGAATAACAACAATAATAATTTTCATTTTATTAATTCTACTATTTTTGTATCTGAATAGAAAATATTTTAGAAAAATCAAAAATCCAAAACAATCCCAGGGTGAACCAATGGAGCTACGCCAATCCCTATTGGAGCCAAAGCCACGAGGTCGTGCCTTTAACAAAGAGGGGAGGAGTCATATGGAGACATCCTGTTAATATTATTGTTAGATTGCTGACAGGACGTTTCCCACATTATTGAATTTATAATTTTAATCTTAATCAGCAAGCACGTGGAGACATCCTGTTTACAATTATTATAATTTTGTTATCATATATTTGTTCTTCTATTCAGCATTATAATACTGTTACGAAACAGCACACTGGTATAGTCCCTAAAACCGACTCTGTCTAAGCCAGGTATAGAAGTTAAAGTTTTGGCGGATACGCAGTTATAAAAAACTGTTTACGAGTTCACGACTATCTTATGTAAACAGACTTATCTAGAAATGGCGAGAAACATTATTTGTGTGTGTAAGCCGCAGCCCAGAATTTACTAGTAAAAATGGCTTTAATATAAATAAGGACCAATCAGCGGAAGAGTTAGTTGATAAAAGTGATCTCGTGAAATAAATACACCGAAATAGCAAATAGTAAATATAAATTAGTTAAGTGTACATATAAATTAGTTTAAGTGAATATACTGGGTATATATAAATTAAGTGTTAGTGATTAGTTTAGTGTTTTAAATAAATTAGTAAGTAGCCATACCGAGTGTTTGAAATTTATCCCACCCGTAATAAAAACTTTTAATAAATAAGAAAAACATTACAATACATTTTCTCATTTTTGTAAACTAAAAAAGAAAATAGTCGTAATTGTAACTTCAAACGTAACTGATCACTAAGTTTAATAAAATCTTTTTAAAGAGTATATTTTTTACTTAATAAATTTAACTCCCAGGAACAAGTTCAGAAATTCATTTTAAAGGCCCCAGATGACATATTTTTATCGATGAAAGTAAGTAGATATAGATACAATAGTATTACTTAAAATTCACAAAATACGAAATATAGAATTTTTGATTACTTTTTAGGTAGCTCTGATATTTGGAATAGCAGTAAAAATACCAGAAACAAAAACAAATAAACCTAGATCATTTATCATTAACGAAACCTATTTAAATATTTATAGAAAGTACGTATCATTTAGGCCTAATGATTTTGAAAATCCTAGATTTTTTTGTTTAAATCCAACAAGGGAATAGGATGGAAGACAGTCATTGGAATAAATCAATTTGGAAAAATGCCGCAAATTGTTGCAAGTTATTTACAGTTGGCAAATCCGACAGAATATACAGGACATTGTTTCCGAAGATCATCGGCAACACATTTGGTAGATGCTGGAGCTGATATCCTTTCATTAAAGCGCCACGGAGGATGGAAATCTTCCAATGTGGCGGAAGAATATATTGACGAATCACTTAATAATAAAGTAGAAGTGGCTAATAAAATATTCAACACCCCTGCCTCGACTTCAAATGAAAATGATCGAAACGAGATAAACCAAACAATTAGCCATGCAGCTTCAACGTCTATAAATTCTCGTTGCCCTCCATTACAATTTACAAATTGTACAAACTGTAAAATAAATGCAAATATTAACAACAATTAATTTGTGTTCAAGAATATCGTTATAAATTAGACGTTTCTTTTAATTCTTTTATAATAACTTTATCAATACCTATAAAAATTAAAACCATACTTTGTTTAATTTTATTGTAATAATCCATTTGTAACATTACCGCACGCTACAGCAGTGCGGTAAGAATATTACCGCACTGTTATTTTCTAATTGCTTAGCAACTGCCCACTATTCTGGAATGTTGAGCTTTGCGCATAGAAAACAGGTCAAAATAGTGTCCCACGATCAGAGAAAAATAGCTATTATCTGCCTCATTTGCGGCAGGTAAAGTATTTCACTCTCCGCAATTTTTCATTGGTACAATCATGACTTTGACCATCAAAAATCGTTGGTCATTGTCACACCTCTTCCTATGACTCTATAAAAGTTTTCTCGCGATTTATTTATAACAAATTATGGAAGGTATTCAGTGCACGCTACCTTAAATTCAAGAGATGTCTTAAGACACGTCGTTGATACCATTCACAATAATTTGAATAGACAAGATTTGTACATTTTCAACATAGATAATAATCTTCCAATGTTTTCAATTGGAACCAATTCGATATCTGGAATTAATTTTTATAATAGTTCAGAGTGTAAACTCACTTTTAATATAACAAATAATAAGTAGATTTGTTTTATATCTGCTTGTTTACTTTGTCATAATAAAATGAGATGAGATGTACGTCAATTTTTATATTGTGAATTCTGAACGGTTGGCGATAAAATTTTGTATGCACCACGTCAGTAAAGTGTCTTTATCGGACTCGCCTGTTATTTGCCTCGCTCGCTTCGCTTGCTCGGATCATAATTTCAGACCTCTCCGATGACGAAACACTTTACTGACTTGGTACATAAATAACTATCATTTTATATAATAGTATTTATCGTGCCAGAAAAGTTTGAAAAGTCAACACTTTCCATTCTTAGTATAAGGACGCTAGAAATAGTTGCCAACGTACATAAATGTATGTAAAAGAGCATGAGTACTCTTAGCTTAATTATTGGAGTTTGGAAATATGTTAGTTAAAGTTTGTAACCCCCGAACATTCTCAAATCTACTGTAGTGAGAAGGTCTACAAAAGCATATAGCCTTTAAATATACTGTAATATCTGGCACCCCCTGGATCTCAGTTTATAAATATTTTAGATTTTATCACTTCACATTTATTGCATTTATTAGAATTTTTAGAATGGTTTTCATTTATCAATGGGACTCTTAATGTAATAACAATGACTTCCTGTAACAATGTTTCCATTGACAGTTAGAATATTCCTAACAATTTAACAATGAAGCACGACGCTTGTGTGTACGCTTCACGGTGGCCCCGGCCCTGAACGCGGACTCCCCGGTATGAAATTGCACATACACTTCATTTCTGGGTACCCAATCGCGAAAATATAATCGCGATACTTTGCGCTCGTGATCGCATTGTCACGTTTTCATCACTACGGAACGGACGAGAGAGGGTACCATATAACGAGTACCCAATATCTTACGCAGTGCGGTGCTGTGCGATTTTTTCTTTAATAATGTTTTGTTTCGTTTTATTAGAAATGACTTGCTCGAATTTCTTCGAAGAACACGAGTTATAACAGTGGTGGATAGTGTGTAGTTCTTTTTATTCAATATTTGGAATTTCGATAGAAATAGGTAAGCGTATTGAGGTTATGTTTGTCGGCGTTTGCGAGCGCTAATGTGATACCTATAATGTTATTTTAAGATTTTGACGGTCGTATTGTTTCATTTACTAGAATAGAGTGATACGTTGTGTAGGTTTTATATTTATTCATATTCTTGACAAGCAAATTTTAATTAGGTTATTTGGAGATAAAGTCTTTTTCATGACTGAAACATTGCGTACAGCGTACTTATAATGGATTATAGATACATCTTTGACAATGTGTACTGCAGCTTCTATGATTTATTGAACTTTGATACATGAATATATTACTTACTACTTGAATATAAAACAACTATCTTTACCATATGTGAAAGAACTATCCCACTAGTAATTGGAATACTATAGTAAATACAAAATTAAAATAAGTCATATAGGATTTAACACATTATAAACATGATTTAGTTGTCTAAAATAAAAAGCGCCGAAAAACCAAAAAGCAACATTCTATATGAATTTATCTGTAATACTTGCGATGCTGTTTACGTAGAACGAACATCACAATATTTATAAAATAGATTAAAAAACCATATTTACAATAAATAAAATAAAACAGCATTAACTAACCGTGAAAAAACAAAAAAAAACAGCATTAAATTACCTATGAAAATACAAAATCCCAACAGAATTAAATAAGAAGAAAGATCATTCTTAGAAATCCTTTATATACATAAGTATTAAAAAAGACCCAAGCAATTTTTAGTGGAGGCAACGTAGACGAAAAAGGGCGTTTATTCAGCGCCGGATTAATTATATTTTGCGCCCTGGGCAAATAATTTTTTTCGCCTCTTCCATCTATCTCCCCTCTTCGTCTTTCAGACAGCACATACGGCATACGTAAAAGGTATATGTATTTACACTATAAAAAATAGTCATAATAACGTTTTATTTATTATTGAGAACAAATATATCAAGAAAAAAATAAATTGAAAAGAACACACTGAAAAAAACGATGACGAGAAAGTTATGAGAGTGAGGACAATGAGACAAACATTCTAACGCTGTAGAACAATAAAACATATAAGAATTTAGAAATATCAATATGTAAGCAGTGCTAATGAATACTCTTGATGATCAATAGTTCAATCCGATATTTTTATATCTCTGAAACTCATAAGCTTTTCACTGAACTTTCTTTCTAGCGTTCAGAGATTAAATTTTTCAATGACGAATTGATCATCAAGCGTATGCATCAGCTCGTGTTCAATGCTCAAAAGAGAAAGGTCGCTCAATCTCTCATCCCCAATAGAGTTTCTCAGATAATTTTTCACTTTTTTTAGGGTTGAGAAGGATTAGTTGAGGGCATGCATAAAAATATTCTCAAAATTCTTTCTAATGGTTTTTAAATGAAAGAACAGCCTGATTTCACTAATGAAATACTATTTGGAAACGTAAACTGTAAAATTAATTTTTATTGTCAAAACTTGACAGACAACAACAACAACTTAAAAACAAAAATATCACACAGAGAGATCACATCTACAAATCTGGCGATCTTGAATATTTCTTTCTAACACCCCCACTCGACAGATTATTCTTCGATGAGTCCCATTGATGTTTTGAGACGTTGAAACTTTTCTTTGGGGAGAGGCTTTGTGAAAGCATCAGCAATCATATTTGAAGTTTCACAATATATGAGTTGAATTATATCACTGTCAACTGAATCACGTAGATGATGGAATCTGACATCGATATGTTTTGTTCTGCAACTAGACTTTTCATTGGTTCCTAGATTGATACAACCTTGATTGTCTTCATAAAGTTGCATTTTCACAGAGTATTCCGAAATCTTCTAAAAGTCACCTTTACCAAACTATTTCCTGATGATAGGGCTACTGAAGATTGCTTCTTGCTAGCCCATAATATAGGATTATGCCCAAGAAATAATTTAAAACCGGCTGTAGATTTCCTATCAGAGACATTGCCTGCCCAATCGGAATCAACATATCCGTTCAGAGTTAATTCAGTATTCGAACTAAATTACAGTTTATCTTTACTTGTAACCTTCGGGTATTTGGGCACTCCCTTGACTGCATCCCAATCCTTCTGACTTGGCTGACTTACTCGCCTGCACAAATATCCCACAGCAAGAGATATATCCGGACGGGTTGTAGTTTAAAGATATAGCAGTGCCCCCACTGGTTTTCTATATTTTTCATTATTGGGTAATAAAGGGGAATATGTATCGAATTTGGGGTACTCGGTATCCATTGGAGTAGCTACACATGAGACATTTTCCAATCCATTCTCTTTGAGAAGGATATCAATTTTTGAATTTTGATCCAGTAGAAAAGTTCCATCTTCAGTTCTTTGAACCCCGATCCCTAAAAATGATGAAATATTTCTTAAGTTGACCGTTTCTAAACTCTCATTGAGTTTATCTCCAACCCATTGTGTATCACTTCATCATTTTCATGACATATACATAACAGCTGCTATTGACAACAGTATTCGAAAAGTCGTTTGTCTCATCACTGGAGCGAAAATACTATCATAGTTCTCCCCATATTTTTGTGTGTAACCTTTTGCGACTAAACGAACCTTATCTTTCATTATTTCACCATTTGAATTGATTTCTGTCTTGAAAATCCACTTACATTTTATAACTGTTTTGTTCGGGGGTAGCTCGGTCAGCGTCCATACGCCTTTCTTCCTGAATGATTCCATTTCATCTTCTATAGCATCTATCCATTTCAATATTTCATCTTCTGTTAATTTCATTATTTCGTACCAAGTCTCAGGATCATCATTTGTTTCACTTGAAGAAAAGTAGGGCAGATTCTCAGGAGGTTTCCCCTTATTCTTTCTTGAAGATCGTCTTAAATACTCCAACCCTTCATGGTCCAAACGTGTCCATTCACTTTCAATATTAGTATTATTTTCGGCAATAACCTTTTCCGCGATACTTACTTCCTCTCCGTTTACAAAACTATTTCACTGTTTTCATCCAAGATTTTAATAGATTCAGATTTCATATCAGTGTAGTTTTCATCTTCGAAGAATTTTATAGTTCTACTTATTATTATTTTATTGGTTTCTGGATTCAAAACTCTATAACCATTGGTAGTTTCATTATATCCTACCAAAATCCCTGCTTTTACTCGAGCATCCCATTTTGTTTCTTTAGGAACATAGGTATAGGCCACACTGCAGAAAGCTCTGAGATGATCCATTCTTGGTTTTTCTGAATTCCACAGTTCATATGGAGTACATCCGATAGCTTTTGTAGGAAGATTTTGAAGATAATTCGATGTGGCAATTACTTCACCCCAATATTTATTCGGCAATGCTGCATCAAACAACATACACCTTACTGCTTCGCATAAGGTTCGATTTTTACGTTCTGCTATGCCATTTTGTTCGGGCGAATACGGAACTGTAGTTCGAGAGGAAATACCTTTCTTCTTTAGAAAACCTTGAACTGCTGATCCACAATAACCTCCTCCATTATAATATCTGAACATTCTGGGTAACACTCCGAATTTATTTTCAACAAGAGCGACGAATTCTGCAAATTTCTGGAATACTTCATCTTTGGAATGTAGTAGTTATAATATGGTATAACGCTAGTGGTCATCAATAAATATAAAAAAATAGCGTTTCTTTCCTGAGGTTTCTGTTTTCATCGGATCACAAACATCAGAATGTATCAAATCTAGACATTGATTTGATCGTTTGTCACAATTCTTCAAAAATGGTTTCTTTGTTAGTTTTCCTTTTTTGCACCTCACACAATTCATAATTTCATTGCAATTTTCGATTTTTATTCCTGAGGCTAGATCATGTGACACAAGTCTTTTGATATCGAACGGATTTTTATGACCTAGTCAATTATGCCGTGCGTGAATACAATTTTCATGCCGACTTTGTGTTGTTATATTTGCTCGCTCATCTTACTTCAAACATAATCTGTAAATACCATTCTCATTCTCTTATTCCCATAGCGAGGACGATTCCAACAGTTTCAACGTTCGGAACGGTTGAAACTATTTTTTCAGTTTTTATCATCTTTAAAATTTCGTGTATATTTACATCTTGGCTTTCAGATTCCGTATTTGTTTCATTATCAGTTTCAGTATCTTTGGAACTTGTCAGCTCATTTTGGAAACTACTAATGAAATATTTTGAACTGAACGCACTCTTTTGGAAAATCGGGACTGAAATTGTCAACATTCCAAATTTTTCTGATATTTTTTCATACAAACATTTTCTTCTGCTTAACTCCGCTGCCATTGTATCAAAAATAACGTAAAATACATTGATTTTCATATTATTTGAACCTTCAATAAATTCGACGGCATTTTCCCTTGGTTCTCAACTGACAGGTTTAATAATTTCTCTTCTTTTAGTTTCGACTTCATAATGAGAGCATTTTGTCAAGTTCCTACCAATTGTTTCATAATTCTGGAAATTATTTCTAATGAAGTTCCAATAACCTACTAAAGAATCGTATAATTTCACCACGAGAAGTACGTCCGTCGTTACATTTTGAATACGTTTATTTGTTTTGTCAAATTTAGATAGAATGTCGTTCCACACTGCCAATAATACACCAGTATCTAATTTCTCCATAGTTTTAAGTAAACCACTGTCATGAACTTTGGTAGCTGTTCTCTGGTTTTTGTCATTAATAATTTGCTATAAGCTATTTTCAAAACAGTCATAACCATTATACAAGGTTTTAACATCTGCTCTAGCCGACCATCGAGTAATAGACACTCTTCTTGGACAAAGCTTTGATTGCAGTTTTGAAAGAGAAACTAGAATAATTACCCTACGTTGTGAATGCAGAAAAAAATGTATATTATTCGTTGAGAGACATGAGAATTTTTGTTGCAGCATGACAACACTCTGCATCACAATTTCCAACTAAATTGGGCAAATGAGCTGCACACGGGATCTAGAGAAAACGTTTCTCCTCTATCCCCTTCGAATCAAGGCCTCTTTTAATTATAATCCGATTTGGTCAGAGGAAATTCCCATTCGGCAGCCAGTGTCAAATAGTCAACAACCTTTTTCTCTTCATCCTCCGATAGCACAGGAGGACGTCCACATTTGTTAGTTTGTTTGTTGGTGCACCAAAGGGGTAACGTGCTTTTTGGTATGCCATATTTGTCTTCTCCTTGTCTATATGTTAAATTATTTTCCTTGATATCGTTGACAGCTTTATCAAGAAGGTCTCCGGAGAATGCGTGGTATTTTTTCTTTGCCGCTCTACTCATGATGAAAACCTCCTTCAGTCTGAAATCATAAATGAAAACACTTTTTATATGTTCTTCTGGTTATTAATTAAATTGTGTCGTCCAAACTTGGGACACCTGTCCCAAGTTTGGACAATTTGTACTGTTTTTTATTAAGAAAATAAAATACCGATAACGGCAACACTGGCGAGGGGAAAAAGTGCTTTGTCGGTTAAAGCAATTGATAACCTAATACTTCATCATGATTTGAAGCTTCTACATAATTTGACATGAAACATACAGACAACTCTGTTCAAGCAAAATAAAGTAAATAAATGTGGTCTCACTCACAGATAACACAGCCTCACTTACCGTGGTGAAACAAGTTTATAGTAAAAACCAAAGTTGCGTTTACGTCATCATTGTGAACATTTGTAGCGTTGTCAGAGTGTTCACGAAATATGGAAATTAACAGAAAATAACTGAAGTCAACAAAAAACGTGAATGTAGAAAATTTCATAATATTATAAATGAAAACTACAAAACTGTCGATAGTTTTCGTTTAATATAGTGTGGAGTTTTTTCATTTACGATTTTTGTTAATTAAATTTATGAATAGATTTCACAAAGTAAGAATTCTAGAATGGAAGTGGTAAGGTTATTACTGACTTACCAAATCTTTTAATAAATAAATATAATCAAAATACAAGCAATAAAATAAAATATGTCTAATAATGAACGTATTATCAAAGACAAAAACTAACATTAAACAAATCAACATATTGTGAAATGAAACTAGGCAGATTCAAATTCTTGTTCATTTTCTTCATCTGATTCAACGTCAGTGTCACTCTCTTCACTATCAAAATTTATAACTATCGGACTAATTTCTGGACGATCAAATATTCTTTCCCTCTCATACCATTTAAATATCTCTCTTTCAGTATGTTGTATAGAATTTTTCCACATATCAGGAGTTATCATGTGCAGTGCCTCGTGCCACATGTTCAGGCAGTTATTCGCATTGTTACCATCCCTACCAATATGCCGATTGTAGTAACTTTTTGCTATGCCCCAAATTAATTCGATAGAGTGCTGTGATAAGGTGCATTATCAAGTATAATTAGAGAATGATTATCTAAATTTTGCAGCAACTGATATTCAAACCATTTCAAAAAATTTGCCTGGTTGATTTCCCCATGGTAATCATTAAGTTGGGTTTTTGAACAAAATATTGCTTCAGCACCTTCAATAAATCTGTTTTCATTTCCAGCATGGAGTATAATATATCTGTAATAATATTATTTAAATAATGTTTAAGTAACCACTTATGTTTTGCAACACCAAACCTTTTGCCATCCGTTTTAGTGGTTTTAACACTCTTGATATTTTCATTTTGCCATGAATGACCTATGATGCCATTTTGAAATATCCAGGTTTCATCGATGAACACAAATTGGTATATACCTTCGTCCTTTGCTTCTTTATAATATCTTAAGAATTCTACTCTTTTCAAAACAACATTAGGTAATTCCATAAGTCCTCGTCGTGGATTATCCTTCATCCACTCAAACCCAAGTTCTTTGAGGAATCTATTTAAAGAAGTGGTACTACCATTAAATAATTCTTTTTCTCTTAGTTGGGATCACAATGATTGAATCATTATGTGCTGCTTTAAAAGCATACAGAAATAAAAATATGTTAAATATACAATTGTCGTAATTATACTTCCTTCTCTGGTACATGTTGTAAATGGTATCACGAATAGAGCTTGTATTTAAAGTTTCTGTATTTGTTACTCGTTTATGAGCGCAACGTTTTTTCTTTGGTGACTCAAACTCTTCACCTTTTTTCTTTGTTTGACAAATTTTGCTTACTGTTCTTACACTGATTTTTAAAGCAGCAGCTACACGCTAAAATAATAGAAATTTTCGTAAAGTAAAGTAAGGATATTTTATTCACGTATTACAGCATTTAAGGGCAACAAAGGACCATTATTATTCATTTCTTGTTCAAAATAATTTACTAATGAAGCCACAAGTTCTTTGCATCGACTATTCAGCTGTTTGGGCATTTTAACAATCACAGAAGAAAATGCTTTGTTGTTTTGAAAACAAAAACAGTTTTGATTATAAATATTTCTCACAAAAAAATTTTGTAAAGCACGTAACTATAACCTCCGAAAACGATGACAATACACGAGTAGAAAAGTCATAAACAACGCGGCAACATGACATTATTTCTGGCAGTGACTATTTTACCGTCAATAATTGGATGTTTACATCGAGGGACGTCTAAACCCAATTAAGCTATATTGCTTATACATTATTTTGGTACAAAAGTTTTTTTATTGATTGAGTTATCTTTAGAACCGATTAATTAACAAATTTGAGTATATGCACTTTTCGATAGAAAGATAGCCACACATGCGATAGAAATACGCCCTTGGTCACGTAAACGCAACTTTATTTGGTTTTTACTATAGTTGTTTATTTGCTCTCAGTTTGCTTTTTATACTTGTATAGGCAATATTCAAATTTTATAAGTGCATTACAACACAAAATGGCCCAAAACGCTCGTGAGATGAGAAATATTTCGCGCGAGGAATGTGCTACTGCCGTAGCACTTGTGGGAGAAGGCCTGCTGCAAGTTGAAGTGAAACAACGTCTAGGAGTGACAAAATCTACCATATCCAGGGCTATAGCACGATTTAGGGGGACTGGTATTAACGAAAGAAGACCCGGACAAGGACGGAATAGGGTCATAACTAACAATCGAGATCGATTTTTGCGATTGCAAGAATTAAGAACTCGATTTTTTACAAGCGCTTCGCTGCAGCAAGAATTTTCTCGTCCGTATAATTACCAAATTGGTCAAGATACCGTGCGAAGAAGTTTGGCAGAAGCCGAAATTACCCCCGTATCGTGCTGCAACTGGTCCTCTTCTAACCGCAAACCATCGAAGGCTGCGACTCCAGTTTGCCCAAGAACACCAGCACTGGGTCAAGCATGAATGGGGCAATGTATTGTTTAACGATGAGTCCAGATTTTGTCGTTTTAGTGATGATCGACGTAGGAAAGTGTACCGACGCCCTGGAGGGCAATGCAACACTGTAGAAACAGTGAGCTGTGGAGGGGGATCTGTAATGGTATGGGGTGGTATTAGTTTGGAGGTCCATATGGACCTGGTTATGATTCAAGGAGGTCGTTTGACTGCTGACCGATACATAACAGACATTTTAGAACCGCATGTGGTACCATACGCCCCATTTATTTAAGAATATTTTTTATCAATGCACGATAATGCACGTCCGCATGTGGCAAGAGTGGTACCAAATTATCTCCAGGAAGTACTGATCTGAACCCATTAGAGCACTTATCGGACAACACGGGTCGAATTATTAATGCCCCCACCTGAGAACCTAAATGACCTGTGATTAAGGCTCACTGAAATATGGGAACAGAATGATCAAGTTGAAATTCAAAATCTGATTTTAAGCATGCCGAGGAGATGTGAAGCCGTAATTAGGGCAAGGGAAGGCAACACTAAATATTAAATATTGTAATTTTATAATTTTTTAAACAAATAAAAAGTAATAATTTGGTTAATTTTTTGATTATCCCTGTATTTTTATTCATACGCTTCGGAAATTCAATAAATTGTAGAAAACATATTTAGTATAACCAAAATAATAACTGTCCTTTGAAACATTTTGAAAATCTCTGAGTTATAATGGTAGTTTTGAGGTAATTTTTAAATTATGCGTTAATTTAGCGGCGCAGTTTACATTCAACCTATGCATTTATTCATTCATTCACCGAGAGTTTTATTTCATCGTTCAGTATGGATTTTCATCAAGTAAAAGCCTCATCTATTCAAAAGCTATACTTGCCAAGTAACTCAACATTTGAAATTAAACTAGTGGAAAAGAACGTGATGAAAAACGAGTTGAAAAATTGGTGAGAAAATGTAAAGTTGTAAAATAATTTAATATTTGTTTCAGCATTCGCCCAAACCTAATCTAAAAATAAAACCTACGTCAAAGCGTTGTTTTACTAATCTTCAAAGGTCAATTTGTGTCATTTTGAATGTATCGTGTACGAGCAACCGTACGGGTGATTTGCTGTAAATTAACAAATTGGAAACATAATTATGGAAGAATCGAAAATAAATAGAATTACTTTCTTATGTTTCGACCGTCTTTAAATAATAAAAAAAATTAAATATCGAAATATTTATTTCAATGTGTTACAACAAAACACGTATTCAAGTAATAAAGTGAATATCTGCTTTTTACCCGTTCCTACCTAGTCATAAAATCAAAATAAATTTATCGTGTGAATATCTTTGAATGTAAATTCAGAAGTGACATTTTTTATGATCGTATTAGGTATAAATATAAGCGAAATCTAGAATGGCGGCTAGTAAATATTTCCCATTAGTTCATGCCATTCGACCCCAGGAAACACACATTATTCAGTATTCAAAATTTAGTATAAAGTATACGTTTTGCATTTGTGTTTTATGTTTTGAACAAAATGAGTGACACAAAAGAATATTCTTAAGAAACTACAGGCACAAGTATTCCTAGATAGATATTTCAAGACTGCAGAAGTTACCAAAGCAAACTGTTGACTAATGTAATTAAGACATTGTAATTAAAATAAATGTTTGCAGTAACAGTGTCCAGGCAGACTAAGAGCAAAAACTTTTAGTGCAAATTTATGTAACAAGCGGAAACGCAGAGCTCACGAAAACTATTCCCAGACCTGACACGACAGCCGAAAGTCTTGGCGTGTGTACGAGAAGGGAAATTCGCCTTAGCGATATTTGGCTGGTTCCTCTAAGTTTAGTTGGTTGATCCTTTCCTTCCCGACATGTTTTTGAGTATTTTAAAACAAGAAGACTCGCCAACCTTTTGTTGACGGGAACGCTGAAATTGTCGTGAGAATAAAGGAGTAATAAAAATACGGCTCACTCACAATCCCTCTATTTGAATTCTTACAAGAACGAAGTACCAAACTTTAGTATTGGATACGGCAACAGCGCTAAACTACCGATGAACCGGTCTAGGCGACCATGCGGATTCAAACAATAATTTTTTAGTAAAAATAGTACTTACAATACAGAAATTCACCGACCAATGTCGGAAAAGCACTTCACGTCATATTTACACTCTCATTTGTTGCAGTTACATTAAATTGATAAACGAAATTAGGTATGTATTTAAACCAATGAATCAACACTTGATCATATCGTCACAAGAGGCGAGCCAAGACTACTGATTGCCTTTCGTTGGCGGTAATTTTGCGGCTTATGGCGCGGGAGGTACCAATTGGTTCCGTGAACATGAATAAAAGGCGCGGAGATTTAAACTTCGAACCTTTCGCTTAATGTTAAATTAAGATCCATTGTAGGAATTTATGGGAAATTCCTACAGCGTGAACTATGAAATATATTGAGTGAATGAAACGACGAGTACTTAGTGTGTATTTATTATTAAAATTCAGCTAAGCGCTGTCGACCATTAGGCCATTCTCAGAGCTGTTACGTCATTGTTAGAATAAAATGATTGAAAACATCAAAAATACACTTTTAAGAGGGTGTACAAGTATATTTTACATAATTAAAAACCTTTGAAGAAGACGTTCTCATATGAGTTTTCTGCAAATTACTCAAAAATACCGTTACTTAAAATATTCAAACTTGGTATAATCAATAAACAGTTACAAACCAGACATTTGCTGTAAATAATTTTTTTCCAGACTCATCACAAGCGTGTCAGCTGGGGGGACCAACAGGTATTTTTATTAAAAAAAAATTATTTTCAAGTTTTTTACGTATCCGACACCGAATTAGGAAAATTCAAGATAATTTTCATAAAAAATGTTCTCTTCTTTCAAATCGATATTGTAGTGGTTACTCAGTAAGTGCCCCTCGTATAAACTACGTTTACCATAAAGCCATTATATCTTTGAGGAAAACACTTACCTAGTAGCCGTTCTTCGGTGATTGAATAAACAACATCATTTATAAAAATCACTGGGTTTAGTAGATTCAAAATTAACACAGATTACAATATCATGGACCATTTAACTTCAAAATACTAATAATTGAATGATTCATGGGTTAGTTACACTTTGTTTTTATAGGAAACATTCAAGTCAGTCACCGATAGATTCGACCTTCCGCGTGTGTGAACGCGGTGTTTACGTTAAATAGAAACGTGATTTCTGGGTGTTCGCCTGACCCTAATCAGATCGATGACCACTATTAACATTGGAAAATATAATACGTACAATTTAATCTTTTTCTGTAAAAATGTATTTTTTTTATAGTACTGACTTTTTCGGGATCATCACATCATCCCCTCTTGGAAGAGAAAAATTATCGTCCTGATTTTTCGATACTACCTATAACTATAACAGTTCTCGTTGATTGTTTTTGTTTACTAAATACTACTTGTTCGTTTATAAACACTCTTCACTTGTTTACAATTGTTTTCTGCTGTTGTATTTATACGAACGATTCTTATGAACTGTCTGTGGTGGTTTATTGTCCTGAGATGTAATCTCACAATACGCCTTCTATTTCCGTTATTTTAAACGGACCTAAATAATGTGGATCGAACTTATTTCTCCCTTTATTCTTTAAAATATCTAATTCCCCTATTCTAAAATTTACAGGTGAAGATTCCTTTTCACTATTATTAACTCTAATTATTTTGTTTTTTATTAAAAACTGTTTGGCTCTTTCATTTGCGTATTGTAACTTATATTTTAATTCTTTATCATATCTTTCAATATTGTAACACGGTTCTATTTCTACATTTAAGAATTCTGGTAAATTGGGTTTTCTCCCGTATAATAACTCAAAAGGAGTGTATCCGTGATACGTGTTTGGTGTTGTATTATAGCAATATGCAAACATTTTTACAAACTCGCACCAGTTATCTCTAGAATCTTTGATAAAGTTTCTTATATACTCATTAAATGTTCTATGTAATATTTCACAACTGCCTATGGCTCGTGATGCTGTTGAAAAATTATGTTTTATATTTAAAAGTTCCGCTAAGTTCTTCATTATTTCATTCTTGGATTCCGTCCCTTGATCTGTTCTTACCTCCTTCATCAGTCCGTAATTCGGTATAAAATTGTCAAATATTGCTTTTGCTATTGTGTGTGCTTCCTTGTTCTGAACCGGTATCATAACTGCGTATTTAGTTAGTTCGCATTATATTGTGATACAATAACGATTCCCGTTGTTACTTTCTACAAACGGACCTATTGTGTCTATGTAAATAATATCAAACGGTTTTATAGATGTATCTGTGATGACGAATTTTTCCTTACGATTAAGCTTTGCTTTATTCTTTTGGCATTAGTGGCAATTCTTTACATACTTCCTAACGTCTTTCTCCATGTTTTGCCTCCTGAAATTTGCTCTTAGTTTCTTTAATAATCTATTATTTCCTACATGTCCTCCAAACATTGGATCGTTGTGGGATCTTTCTAAAATCTTTTGGATCTCTTCTTTTTGCTGTACCGTTTTTAGTACTTCGCATATACATACTTGAATATTTTTTAACCTTTGATTTCCTTCTTCTATAAATTCTTCTACTCTGCACTTTTTGAATATATCATCATTTGTATATGTTTTCATTCTTTTTACTTCATTTTTTACCGATAGCTCTTCAAGCTTTCCCAACGTTCGTCCTAGGTCGAAGTTGTGTATTCCGGTAATTAAGGCTTCACTAAATTTCAATTTATTTTTGATCCGAATGCTCATCCTTAGTGAGATACGGTTATTTTCAAAGTGTAAAATTGGTAATTTATGTGCCTCAAGATTATTTAAAACTTTTACTACTGAAGGTTTTTGTATTCTTACTTCCTTTGTTTCTTCGTTAATCCTTAGATACTTTTCTGATTGAGCGTTTTCTTTTCGCGTTTGTGCTCTTGTGATTGCCAAGACATGTGAATTATTTATATATAAATCCTTAAGTTCTTCTATAGATATTCTCGATATGCTATCCACGTAGTTCGCTATACCTTTGACATACTGTATTTCAAAATCGTATTCTTCCAAATCGAGTCTTATTCTCGTGAGTTTCGACGTCGGGTCTTTCATTGCAAATAAATGCGTTAGTGGCTTAGGATCTGTTTTTACTATGAAATGTGGTGAATCATATAAATAACACTTAAAATGATTGATTCCCCAATGAATCGCTAATAACTCTTTTATGATGGTGGGTTTGTTAAGCTCGCTTTTCTTAAAGCTCCGTGATGCAAATGCGATGGGTAGGTCAATCCCTTCATAGTTTTGACTTAAGATTGCTGAACATGCGCTATTCGAAGCGTCCGTAGTTAAGATGAATTGTCTATTGAAGTCTGGGTATTTTAAAATTGGTGGATTGATTAATGCATTTTTTAAGACCTGAAATAAGTTTTCACATTCTTTGACCACTCAAATTTAACGTTTTTCCTTGCTAACCTATTTAAAGGAATACATATTTCGGCAAAATTCTGAATGAACCTTCTATAATAATTGCAGAATGCAACGAATCTTTTAACTTCGTTGGCATTTTTTGGTACTGGATAATCCTGAATATTTTGCTTTGTCTGGTGAAACACTATCCTTTGATTAATTATGACCTAAATATGTGACTTCTCGCCTGAAGAATTGGCATTTTTGTGGATTTAACTTTAAATTGAATTTACGACATGCGTCGAACACTTTCCTAAGATTGGCTAAGTGATGATTCTCCGAAATTCCTATCACAACTATATCGTCCATATAAAGAAATGCTTTTTCCGGCGTGGGGCCTGAGAATGCTATTGACATAATTCGTGAAAAACTATTAGGACTTATGTTTAACCCAAAAGGTAGTCTTGTGAATTGGAATGAGCCTTTTTCTGTACTGAACGAAGTTTATTTCCTAGAAGATTGTTCTAAAGGTATTTGATGAAAACCTGACATAAGGTCTAAAACTGAAAACCATTTTGCTCTCCCTAATTGGTCTAAAATTGCATCTATACGGGGTAAAGGAAATTTATCTGTGACTATTTTCTTATTTAGCTGCCTAAAATCTATACAAAGTCTTCATGCCTTATCCTGATTCGTCGATTTCTTCGGTACTAATAATACTGGACTATTATAATCTGATACTCAATTATTCCTTGTGTTATAAGTTTCTCTACTTGACTATTTAATTCCGTTGGTTGTGAATGTGGTGTGCGATAATTTTTTATGTATATCGGTGTATCATCTTTTACGGATATCCTTTGCTCATAAAAGTTATTGTGCGTTATTATATCATTCTTTAAAGCGAATATATCTACGTAATTCTTACACAGTTTCGTTAAATCGCTTCTTACATATTCTGGTACTTCTAAATTTAATGATTTCCTTAATTCTTTCATTCTATTACTAATATCACTCTTAATTGTATATATCTCGAACAAATCTAAATCCAAGATTTTAATATTCTTAGTTTTTACTGAAACACTTTCATAATTTCTATTCAAAATTCTAACGTACGGGTTTTTCCCCGATATTATGGATCTGGCTATAAATACTCCCGGTGCTATTTCCTGTTGCTCTACTACTGTATCGTTTCTCAAATTCTTAAAGTTCTCTATTAGCCTATATACCTCACATCTGGGCGGTATTGCTAAAATATCGTATTCTGGATTACCAAAAATTTGTATGGTTATCGAATTCTTAGACTTGCAATTTATGTGTAATTCTGATTGTGAATAATCTAATACACAATTATTTTTAATCATCACCCTATCAGTCCATTTGTTGGTATCGGAAAATTTTCTTCTACTACGTGAAAATAATGACTTAAAGTTATGTTGTCGATATAGAGGTTAATGCTTATTTGACCCAAAGTTTTTGCTGAGCCTTCAGTTATACCCTTAATGTTTATTTTATTCCTAGTTTCAATTAAATGTTGCGGAATATGTTAGAAATTTTCATCAGAGAAATGTCTGCTCCTGTATCTAATATAAAATTGTAGATATTATCAGATAGACTTGTCTGAATTTCTATAAAGTTAGAAAGTGATAAATCTAAGTAATATGCTGAATATGTTTCTGTAATTTTGCTTTCGTTACTTGGTTTTTTATTCAAAACCCCAATTGTTTCTGATTCTCTTTTACTTCTTCATTTTCTATTTCACATATTCTTACGTTACTTTTAGCTTGACTATTGTAATTTCCATTATTATTATATTTCTTATATTTATTAAAATTTTCGTATCTGCCGTAGTTGTTTCCTTGATTATACTGTCTAAATGTTCCTCTTGAATGATTACCATTGTAACATCCTCTGTTGATTCCTCTCCGATGGTTATTCCTAAAGTCAAAGTTTGATTTCCTGAAGAAATTCCTGTTATCTTTCATATGTAAGACGTGTTGTTGTCCTACTATACCTTCTACTGAAACCAATTTTGATAATACTTCTTGTGTTGTTTCAAAACTTCCTGCTGCAATTATCGTTTTGCTTGCATCCGTTGCGGCATTCATAGTTACTGCCTTAATCGTTGCTTCTTTCGTATATTTTTCAGCTAGCCGCTCAGGCATCCCTTCCGATATGTATGCTGCCTGTAATCTTTCCGCCAGTTTCTCTATTTCTGTTGCATACTGTAACACATCCTTTCCGTTCTGTCTTATTTTACCAAGTTTCGCTAGGAGAAGGCTTGGGTTGTCTCCTCTTATCCCTGCTTTAAGTTTATCTTTGATGTCTGCAATGGAGTTTTCCGTTGTGATTAAACTTCTAGCTTTTCCTGTTAATCTCGTTTTTATCAATAGGATAGCATTTTCCTCATTACCATTCGTGTTTGTCTGTAGTAAATCCAATGAGTCTAAGAATGATTGTAATTTGCTTGCTTTGCCGTTAAATTCGATCGGTAAAATTTTCCCCCAAGGTCCCAAATTTAGATAGAAAACCATATAGTTCCACTCGTCCTTACCATTTGTTTTGCCTTTAATTTGCTGGATTATTTACCATTACCATTTGTTCTATACAATTACCATTTCCATTTACTATTTACTTTGCAGGATCATTTACCATTAATTTTACCATAACCATTTCGTTCGCTGGATCGCCATGTAGTGGTTACTCAGTAAGTGCCCCTCGTATAAACTACGTTTTCCATAGAGCCATTATATCTTTGAGGAAAACACTTACCTAGTAGCCGTTCTTTGGGGATTGAATAAACAATATCATTTATGAAAATCACTGGGTTTAGTATATTTAAAATTAACACAGAAAACAATATCATAGACCATTTAACTTATTCAAAATAATAATAATTGACTGAATCATGGGTTAGTTACACTTTGTTTTTAAAGGAAACATTCAAGTCAGTCACCGATAGATTCGACCTTCCGCGTTTGTGAACGCGGTGTTTACGTTAAATAGAAACGTGATTTCTGGGTGTTCGCCTGACCTTAATCAGATCGATGACCACTATTAACATTGGAAAATATAATATGTACAATTTAATCTTTCTCTGTAAAAATGTCTTTTTTTTATAATACTGACTTTTTCGGGATCATCACAATATCATGAACCGTTTTCGAGAAAAATAAATTTAAACTTTTTGTGTTTCTTACATAAAATCATGTTGGATTATAATCTGTAATATCAAGTTGGCTTTGAAAAATCAACAAATTGTACAGATACTGGTAACAAAAATAAATATTAAGTTGCTTACATTGTTTTGGAAATTTTAGATTAATTTTATTTCGTGAGGGTATATAACAACAATCAACATTAAAAAAAAACAAAGTTAGAGATAATTATCAACAGAAATAAGAGAATTAGTTTTACAACAGATGCTTTACATGACGACCATTTGTCTCAATACACAAATTTATTCTTTTCTCTAAAGATTGTCTAATTTTTGCAAAAATTCCTGCATTATTTCTAATTTCATTACAAGCGTTTTGAATTCTTTGCCACAGCTGATTACGGGTTTTTATTGGAACAGCATAGACTAACGATTTTCAATATTATCAAATACAAAAATCACAGGTGTTTAAATCTGGAGATCCTGGGGGCCAATTAACTGGACCACCTCTTCCAATCCATTTATCGTAATAGTTATTGTCGAGATATTGACGAACCTCCCTACTAAAATGAACTGGGCCGCCGTCCTGCATGAACCATAAATTATTTCGAATCATCAGAGGAACCTCATCTATTAAATCAGGTAAAACATTTTGTAGGAAATTAAGATATTCTTGTCCTGTTAAACGGCTAGGAAGCTCTACGGATCCCAGAAGCTGATTACCGATTACACATCCAAACATTTATACTAAATCTTTGCTGGTGCTTTTTCTCTACTGTTGCATGAGGATTATCACCAATGTAGGCATACTGATGTGCATTATGTAAATTAAAAATTCCGTCTCTGGTGAACGTAAATTCATCGTAAAATAAAATATTGGAAAAGAAATTAGGATCCTGATTTTTTTTGTCCCGCAACCAGTTTGAAAAATCTTTGCGGGCAGGGAAATCACCATCTACCATAGCATGAACATTTTGAAAATGGAAAGTGTGAAGGTTTTGTTTATGAATAATATTCCATATGGAAGACTTGGAAATGCCAGGGTACATAGCAGCGAGTCTTCTGGTGCTAACCTCAGGATTATTTTCGATTTCAATCAAAATATCGTCTTCGTATTCCATTGTCACATCAGGTCGTCTACCAGTTCCAGTATTTTTAGGTACTACTGAGCCACATTCTCTTAATCTTTGGTGTACAGCTACAAATGTTGCGCGAGCAGGATGCCTTCTGTTTGGAAATTTTTCCGCGTTCTGCAGTAAATGACCTAATCAAACGAGGCCTGTCCTCTGCAAAGATTCCCTGTTCGTTGGAACCGTTAGGTACTTGCCGCGACGACGGTAAACGTCCAGATGGTATGACCCTCATTCCATGGCAACGCGGCAGACCAGTTATATGGGATTTCACTTGCATTGAATATTCGATCCACATCTACTTCCACAGGCGCTGCAGCTTTACAAGGCGAACCTTTTAAAATCAATAACTACAAAAATTTGGAGAAAATTTATATTTTTATTCCTGTAGCCATCGAAACCTCTGGTGTTTTCGGTCATGAAGCTTTAAAATTCATTAAAGAAATCGGTAAAAAAATATCAGTAGAAACCAATGATTCAAGAGCAACTTTGTTCTTTATACAACAAATAAGTATTGCAATTCAAAGAGGAAACGCTTCATCTTTTCTCGGTACGTTTCCGCGTTCTAAGCCTCTAGAAAAAATTTTTTATGAAACCTAATCATAAGCAACCTAATTCTTCCACCACTTTCAAATTTTCTCACATTACCAACCCTAAAACATGTGATCTTTCCTTTTTCCGAAATTCTTATTTAACATCTACATTCTCTTCTTCAGAATGTACGCTTTCTGATAATGCATGCGTTGACAATTTTATAAATCAAGCCTCCAACAAGCTTTTGGCCCTCAGTGTACTAAAAAATATAGATAACCACCAGCCAGATGATGTCCCATTCATAGGAATACTGACGAAGATGACTATGCTAGTGTAAAATATAAAACTGGTTTAGAATCAATAGAGTTGAAGACATCAAATAAAAAGGTGAACAACCAAATGGAAGGTATTTATAGTAACAGTGTGGCATACTCTAACAATACTACTCGTAATACAGACAATTTGTCTGATGAAGATGATAAAGGAAATCACGCATCAGTAGCCGATTTGAGTGAAAATTTCAATGACAAACTCTCCAAAACAGTAAAAAATGGTACTAACCTCGCCAATAAGACAACTGAGGTTAGATCCAAAATTTCTGATGTGACCAATGGATTGAAACCACTAAGTACAAAAGCAATATCAACCAGAGTTAAAAATCTAGCAATAATGTTTCGGTGACCAACAAAAATAACATTGCCTCCAACAAGTGTCAAAATAACCCCGATGTTTTGCAGTCAAATTAAAAATTGGAAGAGAATGATGACGTAGAAAAAAATAATGGGTCAGAAGTCGATAGGGTCGTAGTAACTGAGGAATCAATAAACATCAATTCCCTTTCTAAAAATAATCCTAGAGTTAACAACTTCTCTTCATACATTTCATTTTCGATTAAAGATTTTCAGAAAGGGGATGAAGCTCAACAAGATCAAAAGGACACGTCTAAAAATGATGTAGATAACAAGGAATATATTAACAAAGTGAACCAGAGCAATGATCTATCGACATCAACCAAACTTTCCAGAACCGCAATATCGCCATCCAATTCAATAGCAAACAACATCAATTCAAATTCCTTATGACGCCGATCAAGTGAGAAAGACAATAATAGAATCCGAGATTATTCGGACAATGATAGTAGTTGCGAAAGAGCTCTTAACAATATCTCCATAATCAGATCCATAAAGAGTATTCCCCAAAAATCTTTGGGTCTCAAAAGCCTCAAAAATATTGTTAAAACATGTTTCATGAATAGTATTATCCAATGCCTATCAAACACAAGGTGGCTATTAGAATATCTAAAGAAAGACGCATACATAAGAGATATTAACATACACATATCTAGCATGAAAGGAGCACTAATTAAAGGATTTGTTGAAGTTATTCAAGAGCTTTGGTCTGAGGACAGTTCAGACAGTGGTTAATACAGTATCATTGAAAAGTCAGATTCAGCGATTTACTTCAAGGTTCATGGGATACACTCAAAATGATCCACAGGACTTTCTTCGTTACCTATTAGCAGGACTTCACGAAGATGTCAACAAGGTATATGAAAAACCAAAGCCCATATTAACAGAAATTGATGACAAACTTAGTGACATTGAGAAAGCTCAAGAATCTTGGTTAAGATATTCGAGAATAGACAACTCCAAGATTGTGGATAACTTTGTCGGTCAATTAAAATCAACATTCAAGTGCACACACTATGGTCACTGTTCAGTTACCTACAATCCCTTTTGGGATTTATTCCTTTACATACCTCAAAGATCAGGTCAATTACGGCTTTTACAATGTTTAGATTCATTTACAAGAGAAGAAACATTCGACGGTGATGAAAAACCAACATGTTCGAAATGTAAGGAACGAAGACGATGCACTAAATCATTCTCAATTCATAAATTTCCGAAAATATTGGTTATTCACCTGAAGCGCTTTTCGCAAACAGAAATATTTAGTGGAAAACTTAATGTTGCAATAGATTTTCCAATAGAAGGACTTGATATGAGCCATTACGCGGCTGATAATGTGGCACCTTGTATGTACAACCTCTACGCTATATCAAATCACAGTGGAACCACTTACAATGGTCACTACACAGCATTTTGCTGAGATCCCTACACGGGACAGTGGCACGAATATAACGATTCAAGGGTGCTATTAATATCGTGGAAATCTTTAGTCAGTGGAGAAGCATATGTTCTCTTCTATGAACAAGATGACACAAAATCCAACCTTTAAGTTTTAATAATTTTTTCATTATTTTGTTTTTAAATTGTATATTTTCATTGTGAACCAATGTCTTATTTGTTTTTTTCTGCAAATTTTTTTTATATATTTATATATACAGTGTATTCTTATTTAATAAAATAAAATGTCATTTTTAGAAAATGAAAATAATAACTGTTTAGAATCAAAATAATTTGACACATTGTCAGATTTTGTTTATTTTTCAAAGCCAACTTGATATTACAGATCGTAATCCAACATGATTTTATGTAAGAAAAACAAAAAGTTTAAATTTATTTTTCTCGAAAACGGTTCATGATTTGAAAGAAGATAACATTTTTTATGAAAATTATCTTGAATTTTCCAAATTCGGTGTCGGATACATAAAACCTTGAAAATAATTTTTTTAATAAAGATACCTGTTGCCCCCCCCCCCCAAATGACACGCTTGTGATGGATCTGGAAAAAATTTATTTACAGCAAACGACTGGTTTGTAACTGTTTATTGATTATACCAAGTTTGAATATTTTAAGTAACGGTATTTTTGAGTAATTTGAAGAAAACTCATATGAGGACGTCTTCCTCAAACGGCTGTAGCTCCCTTAGGAAGCATTTTCGGATTAAGGTAATTTGAGATAAATAGACTTATAATCACCTTTAGTAACTGTAGTTTCCGTTTGGCAGGAGAGTTTCTGGACACCCTATAGGTGTAGGGATATATTTGCCATCCAACCTACAAACAAAAAAAGTTACATCATCATTCAAAATATGAATCAGAAATCATAATATTTCTCTTCTTATTGGAAAACATTCGATTTTTAGTATTTCACATTCAGTTCATCAAAAATTAAAAAAAACCTGTGAATTATTTGTTTTTGGAAATAACAACAACTTTTTATATTACTCCTTGCTATCCAATTAACAGAACAAGGAATTACATTACTTTTTAACATTTTGGTAATCTGAATCACACAATTTGGAAATAATACTTTCTCTTCCCCTTCTCCACATTTGTTGTTAAGTAAAATTACGAAATGATTCGCTTATCATTGATTGAGAACAATTATGAATTTCTTCAGCACGAGAATTGGAAACGTTAAGCCTTAATAAACATTCATTTATTAATAAAGATCCACGCTTTTTCATTTACTATCTTGATTAGTTTGTATAGATATCAGGGTCAAGTTCAGATAATACCTTGTTGCCGGATTTATCCGCAACGCTGCATACGTTTCTACTATTGACAAGCTGTAGAAGAGGGAATAGTTGGTTAAAATATTTATTTATATTTCCTGATAAAAAGTAGGAAGTGATTCATAGTAAATTATAGACATAGAATCAAACAAATTCACATTGAAATTAAGTTGCTTTCATTACTATATAAAAATTTACATCATAATAAAATAAAACTCATATAGTTGTTTAACTTATTTATGCATTGTTCTTCCAGAACTGCATTTTTTCTATGATACATGTAACAAAAAATTCTATGAGAATAAATCAGGAGGCTAAATTTGGATTAGAGGAACCAACAATGAGCTAATGGAACTATATCGTGATCCTCCAATAATATTCATAACAATTCAGATTGCTCATTTATAAATTGAAAACAATGTCCAGCCTAGGCTTGAGTGTTGGTTAGATACGGCAAATGTTCCCTACTTTTTTATCCCCATAGAATATTTTCCCCCATGAATCAAATGCTTTATACTTTTATGTTCAGGGTACAGAATTCTGAACCGTATACAGTGTTAGAAACATTACGAGGGAACATACGTTTGCCGTCAATGTGTTAGAAAGAGACAAAATACATATAAATTCATTCTATTATTCTTTTTCGCTAACAGGATATCATAAAGTGGAAAACGTGCAATAAATCAATCAATAAACAAGAAATGCATTCAGGCTATCACTAGTCACTCTACCACAGCAAAATGTTGTATAAACAACTCATTATGTTAAAGATCGCAATGAAAGAAGTTAATGTTAGAAATACAGATGTGTAATGTGAACAGGTTAGTTGATTAATTGAGAAATAATAAGATTGTACTATACTGATAGCTTAATACAATGAACAATAAAAAAATCAACATTACTTTCGTTTATCCCTTCATGATTAATTTACAAAGAAATGATTCAGTAGTAATAAACTAATTCACTATATCAGTTCGGGTAGTACACGCTAATATGATTTGAACAATAAATTAAAACATACCTAATAGGTATTTGAAACAAGTACCACTAAAAAATCATTGGAAGATAGCTAAAAATATTACATTCGTCGATATTGAGGGTACAATTAATGAATATAAGCTTAATAATTTCCATTAACATCATAAGGAATAATCTATGGCAACAATACAGAGTCCAAACGCGACAATATGTTGTAATAAAACAAGCGTATTCAGTGTATCACCATTTTCTTTAAAATGAGAAATAAGTCGTATGCTAATATTTGTTCAACTGCTTCTCGTTTTAAAAATATCTCAATGTTAACCGCCTGTTTCCTACGCTCCTGATAAAACGATTTCGCTTAGAGCTCTAATTCTTCTACTTTTATCTGTCCCCTCTCTTCATTTTCAATCCACGCGTACCCTTAAAAATTTCCTTCTTATTTGTGAGAGAAATCAGTCACATTTAATTTCAACGTAAAACGATAACCTCTCACGGCCAAAGGGATCTTATAATGGGCACATGGCGTTACCAGTGTGTTAGAGAAGGACAATCATGAGACAGAGAATTAAACGCCATCGTAGATTATTATACCAGACGAATATGAATCGCGCGTGCGCCTCTTGAAGATGTTTAAATGTAGAATCTGGGTAGCTCAGAACTGGGTTTATTCGAACATTTGATTTAAGCTCATTGAAGAATTAAGAAGTTTTATTTTTTAATTTATTATATATCATAATATTACTATTATTTAAAAATTCTAGGCACTTTCTTTATAATTCGATTTTATTTTTATTTTCGTTTTTTTAAATTTGTACTGTGTGTGTGTGTGTGTGTGTGTGTGTGTGTGTGTGTGTGTGTGTTTACACAGAGAATTCGTTCTCACTTGCATACAAACGATAAAGATACAAACTTTTTTTTACAAACACATTCGAGACCAATTTCACGTTGCCGAATTTGGAAAAAAGTGAAGGTTTCAACCGCTTTCAAACTGAAAACTAGAGCAACTTCCAGCATTACAATAAAATATTCCACGAATAGATGGAATTAATTATATCTTGATCTGTTACAACCTCTTGAATTATCATAATTAAAATCTTCTTATAACTTGTTCTCGTGTTAGAACAATGCATTTTACAATTAATATGAACATACAATGAAAATTGGCAATACTGTTAGAAGCTACAAAGAGTAAGAGGCCGGCGTTGTGGGTTTTCCACTTATGAGATCCTGTTAGCGAAAAATGAGAAGTGAGATATTTGGAAACACATATTATTATTATTAATACAAATTTTATCTCGCATGTTATGTTATTTATTCCAATACTAACCGAACTAATATAGTGAATTAGATTATTACTACTGAATTATTTCTTTGTAAATTAATCATGAAGGGATAAACGAAAGTAATGTTGATTTTTTTTATTGTTCATTGCATTAAGCTATCAGTTTAGTACAATCTTATTATTTCTCAATTAATAAACTAAATTGTCCACATTACACGTCTGTATTTGTCTCTTGAAAGCGGTGTCTACCAGACATACCTTTACAGGTGGTGGGAGTATATTTCTACCGTTTTCCACTTTATGATATCCTGTTAGCGAAAAAGAATGATACACTGAATTTATATGTATTTTGTCTCTTTCTAACACATTGATGATAAAACATATGTGCCCTCATAATTTTCCTAACACTGTATATCCATAGGTTTATTGAGATTTCAAATCCGTTTGTTTGTTGAGGGTTTGTGATTATGGTTACTGATTTTAGATTCAACCCATTGTAATGCTTGCTTTTTTTATCGGCGCTGTTTCAATTTCCTTCAGTACTTTAAGATAAGCTATGGCATTTGCGCTTTTGTAACTATGTGCTTCTAAACTGATTACTATATTTTTGTTCATTACCTTATCTTAGGGCCGTATGCACCGTAATGTGTTAAACTCGATTAAAGCTTAACCTCGTTTAACATTTCGTATGCACCGTCGTAATTGACAGTATTAAACTGGTTCATATTTAATCTAGCTGTAATGATGGTTTAAACGCAAATTTTCTAAAATATTATTCGTTTCATATTGGAATTTTGAAATAGAGACCAAACAAACGTATCTACTATTTTGAAAAATATGATACTCTCAATTTCCGAATTTTTTTATCTCGTGACAATCAAAACTGTTTCAAATGTAAAAATTCAGGTCATCTATCTTCACAGTGCCGAAATGTTTCAATACAGCACCTTCTACTTCATCGAGACAACCAATTCCTATAGGGACTACTCCTACAACTCATACCAAACTGGACACTCCTTCCCAAACATATCTCCCAACCATAACAATCACCACACTTCACTTAAACCAAAATATAAATGCACCCACATCAGAAGAATCTGTTGCTAATTTAACAAACACTGTAACCCGTATTATTTCTCTTATCACAAACATAAATCAAGAAAAAATTATCAATGAACAAACACCACAAAATTCAAATGAAGAAATTGATAAATTAGACAACAATCAATTACAAGATCAAACTCGAACTAATAAAAGAAGTTTCTCAGAAGTTACCGTATCCACTTCAGACCACTCACAGCAATCAACTCCAACTGAACAGCTTACTTTTACTCTCCCAGAAAATCCAAGAAAGCCAAATAAAAAAGCAAAGAAGAAAAAATCTCAACAAAATAACTCATCCAAACGAGAAGAAATGAAATAAGTTACAGATTTCATAGATAAACACAGTCCTCCACTCTTATTAAATGCTGACCAATTCACCTCATTATTGGAATACTCACTTGGAGCTCAAGATGTTATCAATATAGCCAAAGATTACACCAAAAATATAAACAGCTTAATCGAATTGCTGCTACAAGTTCACCCACAAATAGAAAGACAGACAGATACCGACCCTAGCAGTGACGGGTCAGCCGACAGCTGTTTCTAAATAAATATTCGTTTCCCAGACCATTCTACAATGGAATTTGAATGGATATTACATCCATTCAAATATGTTACAACTATTAATTGCAGAATATTCGCCAGATGTAATATGTAAACAAAAACAATACACTATAACTATATCGGTTTCATCAAAAATAGAATTTCTAAAGTAGCTAGTGGTGGAGTTGCCATCTACACTAAATCACTATTAGCTGCAACCTCAATACAAATGAAACTATGTACTTTTAATAAGATAAATATATGCAATATTTACATATCCTCCAGTCAAGCAATCGACCAACACGAGTTGGAACTTCTAACAAAGCAACTACCTAATCCATTTATTATCCTCGTCGACTTTAATGGTCACCATAGACACAATGAATATTTCACTCTTGTATGATGGAAGCATGACTAGATTCAATGCAGCTACCAAAAATGTCTCTGCTATAGATTCATCTCTGTGTACTTCGAACATTACAACTGACTTCAATTGGAGAGTGGTCGATGATCTATACAACAGTCACCATTTTCCAATTATTATAGAAAGATTACCGAATAAACTAAATAATGATAACAACACAATTTCTTTGAAAAGATGGAAACTTAACAAAGCAAATTGGAAACATTTCGCAGATCATATTGGGAAAACATTACTAACCTAAGAATAACCGACAACGTCAATGAAACCCTTAATAATTTCAATTCTATAATACTATCTGCTGCCTTCGATGAAATTGGAAAAAGTGGTTTTCTCCAAAAACACAATCCTGTACCTTGATGGAATAATGCTTGTGATGCTGCAATAAAAGCCAGTAAACATCCGTAGAACAAGTTCAAAAGACACAAAACAAATGAGAACCTATTAGAATACAAAAAACAAAGAGTACAACACAGAATAGCCAAAAAGAATCATGGCATAACTACCTGAAAAGTATAAATAGTTCCACGCCATTATCGTCAGTATGGAAAAACGTGAAAAAAATATCGGGAAATGAAATGAAATCCCTGCTTTGAAAACAAAAAACAACACATTAATCTCGAACTCTAGCGGAATTGCTGAAATTTTTGCAGAGCAATATAGACAATCTTCAAGTAATGAAAACTATGATGCTGATTTCTTAAACCTCAAAAATATAGCTGAATCTTCTATAACAATTGAGGAAAACGTAGATCAAATTAATAATCCAATTTCAATAGAAGAGTTTTCGGAAGCATTTTCAGCTAGCGGAGTCCAAGAAATGGATTGGCCTTTCTTTCTGCCATGAAGAAGATCAATTATTGGAAAGCAAATAGTAGAAAAATCTTTAATAAATCGACGATACCAACCAATAAGACCTATGACACGTTTTATCGGAGTAGCCTTTTTTGGAACTGGATAATTTAAAAAAGCAGACTTTGTCGTCATCCGTGCGAAGACCATTTTTGTCAACAACAAAACCTAAAAACTTAAGAGATTCACGACAAAATTCACATTTTTCAACATTAACAGTAAGAGCATTTAGCCTAAGATACAATTTATTGAGAGTTTCCATGAAGCGATAATAATGTCATCTAAATAACAAAAACAATAAGGCCTAAGAGAAGGATATAACTACGACCATTAGACGAGCCATAGTTTTAGTAGCATTAACTAAAACATAAGGAGTTGTAACAAACTCAAAAAGTCCTACACCGTACACAGCGAAAGCTGTTTTCGGACGGGAAGATTCAGAAAAGGGTATTTGTAGAAAAGCCTTCTTCAAATCAATAGACGTCAGAAATTTTGCGTCTCTTAATTTAATAAGAATAATATCGACTTGCGCCATAGGATAGGAATCAGAAACGGTGACCTTGTTCAATTTTCGACCATCAAAACAAACATAATACTCTCCGGATTTCTTGGGGACGATACAGAGAGATCAACACCACGGGGAGATGGAATGCTGAATAACTTTGAGAGTTAACATCTCATCTATTTCTTTTACAAGAAGTTTTTGCATGGCTGGAGACAAATGATATTGACGTTCCGCAATTGGCTTTGCGCAACGACAGCGACATATATAAAGTTTTAAATTACAAAGTGAATTCCTACTTTATATTTGTTTTAAGTAGTTACAACAAAGTTAATTATTCAAAAATAGTTTTATTTCGTTAAGTGACAGTAGAAGAAATGTTGTATATATTACGAGCAAAATGTTGCATTATTGCTTTCAAGTAATACCGGGAACAGTTGCTCTCAAGCAATAATGTATCACTTTTTGCTCTTCATACATATATAACTATTGATTATCACTAAACCTGATGATAATAGAAAGAAAACACGTCACTCTGGGCCCATAATCTATTTGAAAAAAACGGTTTTATAGGACTGTAATCAAACAACTTATACTTGGCCGATACGTGTTTATTCGAGAAAAAATTGCGTAGAACTAACCAATTGATTTTAAGGCATATAGCTCGAAAAGACGGAGAAGTTTCACACCCTACTTTCTTAAAAAATGTTCCGACGCTCTCGCTACTCCGCTATGCTTAATAATGCAATCCTCCTTCACAAACAGCTCTCTGCCTTCTAGTTGGAAACTAGCTTCTGTCACCCCCATTTTTAAGAAGGACAATAAGCTCGATACCCACAATTATCGCCCAATAAGTTTATTACCCGTCGTCAGTAAAGTAATGGAATCCATTATCTCCGAGACTATGATGGATTTCCTCTTCGAATAACATATTATTCCAAAACAACAACACGGATTTATTCCAGGGCGGTCAACACTTACCAACTTACTTCATTGTGTGAATGACTGGACATCATTCTTGAATAATAGAGAACCTATTGATATAGTGTATTTAGATTTTTCCAAGGCTTTCGACTGGGTTCCCAAGCGAAGACTCCTGTACGAGTTAGAACATTTCGTTATTAGAGGAAACTTAAAACTAGGGATTGAAAACTTTTTGACGGATCGTTTCTACAAGGTTCGAGTTGATGACTCCTTTTCTCATAAAAGACCAGTTAAAAGTGGAGTTCCGCAGGGCTCAGCTTTGGGCCCACTTTTGTTTACAGTGTACACTAGCGATTTACCGTTTCCAGCAATATATCGCAATATGCCGACGACTCAAAAATATATGACAATCCCATCACAAGTGATCTATCTATTCAAAACGATCTAATGTCAATACATCAGTGGTCTTCAGAATGGTTACTTCAGATCTATCCTTGAATACGCCGGCCCAGTCTGGTACTAGAACGTTGCTGGAAAGTGTACAGCGGAAGGCTACCATAGTTGCTTTTGGACCTGTAAAACCTTCATATGAAGAAATATTATCCATGGCAAATCTTACCACGTTTGAGCTGCGTAGGTTACGAGGCGATCTTATTGTAGCCTTTCGAATTCTTAAATATAATTTTGACGATCTAAATACAGTTTTCACCCTAAATACGGACACGAGACTTCGAGGACACCAGTTCAAGTTAAAAAAGAAACATTTTGCGGTTAGATCGAGACAAAACTTTTTACCAAACAGAATTTTCAATATTTGGAATGATTTGGACAGTGAAATTGTCTCAGCAACAAGTGTCAACATATTCAAAAATAGACTAGATCAGTGTAACTTATTTAATAACTTTTAGAGCGTAATCGTAATTTCTTCTTCCTCTTATTTCTTTGTTGACTACTAGTAGGTATTTCTTTTGAAATGTATTCTTTTTGAGCATAATAGGAGCCAGCTCCTCTGCCCTCATCAATTTGTAATAATAATAATAATATAATAAGTGATTGCCATACATTTTTATGTTGTTAATATTAATATAGACTCCGAGAATGCACGGTTTAAAGTTTAAGTTTTGCCTTTTTTATCAATGTAGAAACATTATTTTATATTGATATATCCAATAATAATAGCTGTCTTTAAATATATTTGAAAAGAGGGCATTAAGAAGAAAGTAGGTGTTACTACCAAAACTAACTTGACACAAAACCAGTGAAAAATAACCTGAAGATTTCATCTTACATTTTATTTAAACGAAACAATTCAATAAATAAAAGTAAGAGTTCGATTTGTTTCCAATGGGGAGGTTTCGATAATGCTGATTCCGAATCCATTTATACCTAAACTCTAGCACTTACCGGTCATTGAAGCTTAAAACAGATGGACGGACGGACATCAGACTCCAGAATATATGAATTTGTCGACTCGTGTTTAGAAGTCTAAAATTACCTGAGAATCTGTGAATATTATTAATGGTCTTGAAATAAGGTCATGAGAAACTATTGAAGATAATATAAATATGTTAACCTCAAAATAATAAATTCCATGTTACATAGTACAATTTTGAGTTTTATTATTCATAAACAATAGTTAAAATGATTTGAATTTCATTTGAGAACTATGAATAGTTGGTAATTTATTCTGATCTGACATTAAATGTTTTGTTCTTATTTAAGGAACATTATTAATAGCTTTCAAACTGACTTACAAAAATATACAAATGAAATTCGTTTTGTTCACTAGTCTAAATTTCATGTTGTTCAAACAAGTATAACATTCAATCGGTTAACACTTTCGAAACCTAAACATTTTTATCTATTTTTAACGTAAACTAGTAAGGTTCCTTATGTAACACTTCATTTATTGTCGACTGTAACTATTATTATTATTAGATTAGACTGAAACTTTTTATTTAGAGCATATGGCAATGAATCAACGTCCTTGTAATCGAAATAGTTAACTTAATAATAAATTGGTAAACTGATAAGGCTCCTTCTGGAATATCTTTTAAGGGGCCGATGCGTCTTTTAAAACCATTTATAACAGACTGATCCTTTGGAAGAAGGTTCATTTAATCGACTTTTTCCTGTGCGAAAATTGCGAAAACGAAAGCAAAAGACGTTGCTCAATTGATTGTTTAAATATCATCAACAGATTGAACATTTTCAGTTCGTTTCGAAATACATTTACAATTAATCCTGAAATAATCTAGTTTTCACCTTGAAATTTTATATCATTAAGGTATTTAGTCGATTCTGCAAGAAAAAGAATAATTCTTGATATTGATACTTCACTTCCAGTTTAGAAATGTGAGACTGAGACAATGGTTCGCACACACAATCAGTCAACTCTTAAGATCAGCTGTGAATGAAGTAATAAGAGCCAACATGATTGCTAGTACTTGTCGAACGTATAGAGTATGTAAAGAAGTCACAAGAATGTTCTTTCTTATATCGAGAAAAGTATTCAATGTACTTTTGTTTACTTTGTATAGTTAACAATGTCCGAGTCCCAGTCTAACAATTGTGGAAGGTAATGGAAAATATGGAGATCATAACCAATCTGATTACAGATACTAGAATGAATTATAAACAAAACAACACCAGATTCATGCTCTGAAACAAACTAACTCTCCCGTTTGAAAGTGGGGGATAACACATTATTCATGTTATAGTTCGCCGACGATCAAGTGGTAATAGCAGTAGACGAAGAATGGTAAAAAAACTAAAAGAAGAACATGAAACAGCCAGATAACTCTGAATATGTCAAAATGTAAATCCCTTATAGTGGGTAGCGCGAAAGTAAGTTATTGACGATCATTAAGATAACAAAAACATCTTACATAGGTCACATTCTACGCAACGATAAATACCTACTGCTATAAAACGCAGAGCATAGAAGAGGGGAAGAAAGGTACCGGCAGAAAGAAAATATTCTGGCACCGAAACATTAGGTAATGGAAAAAGACGCATTTAGAAATGTGGTCGCTAACTTTAAACGCGAAGACGGCATGAAAAGAAGAAGAAGGTTAGCGAAAAAGTCAAGTATTTGAACTAGGATGATGACACCATTAAAACTAACCTAACCATTAAAGGAGTAGAGAAGAGCAGATATTTAAGAGTCATTATTAACCAAAAGTGCAATAGTAAAGGGACAATAACAACGAAAAATATGTGGAACTTTATGGAACAAAAATTTGGAATGCATCAAAAACAAGTGAAATGCAGAACCGATCAATAAATGAAGAAATTTAAAGAAGGCCACTGACTTAATTATATAAATTAATACTTGTTGAATAACCTCTGTTGTATCAATAAAACGCTTTAGTTGATTAGCATTTACATCATACACATTCAAATTGAGAATCCGGTCCTGGTTATGGCTGATAATTTTGGGTTAGCAAAAATGTTGCAATTTCAAAATAATCAAATTCGAAGAAATTGCTCTCTAACTCTCTAACAATTTTTACTTTCTTTAAATTGTAACGTATTATTATTAGGATCAATTACTATCATTATGAGAGGAGTTAAGATTATAATTATCATTGAAATTATTTTAATAATGGGATTCAAATTTTTAGAAAGGTTTTATTAGACTAAATGGGTACCTATACTTATTATTATAATTTAAATTTAGCGCAACAACTATCTGAAAAAGTGAATATATTATATTAGTTTCAGTGATTTGTGTAACACTTTTCTATCGCAATAAACTAAATTATTTATGTCAACGATAAAAATATACTGAGGTAAATTGGGCTCATATTACAGGGAATAGAATCTGAAAAGGTGAATACATTATATTAGTTTCAGTCGTTTCTGTAACACTGTTTTATAGCAATTAACTTAGTTATTTATATCAAATTAGAAAAAAATAAACGGTTTGAAGGATTATAACTAACTTTTCCGCAGCTGTATCGTGCTAACAAACCGAAATTTATCCAAAAATTACCAGAAATATAGTATATCAGAATTAATAGGTCCCTTTGTACTGAGTCAAGTTAAGCTGAAAATCAATAGGGTTCATCTGAGGGACGCCCTGAACAATGTCGACTCATAAAATTCGTCACTTGTCTATACTCCGGAGGCTGTATCGTGCTAACAAACTGAAATTTCTCTAAAAATAACAAAAATGAGGTACTTCAAGTACCATAGCACCCGTTGTACTGGCTCTGGTGAGCTAAAACTCAATAGGGTTCATCTGTGAGTTGCCCTGAATAATATACAATCATAAAATTGGTAACTTGTATAGGTACCCTCCGGGGGCTGTATCGTGCTAACAACACATGTTACCTTTTCTCGTATGTCAGATGGGGTTGACAGAAAAGTAATATACTGCGGTAAAATGGGCCTTAGTTTATGTTGTAATGCGTATTCCGTAGTGGAGATATAACAAACATGTTAGTTTTTGATTTAATCAGATACTTCTCCGGAACATCAGATTTTCCCTATTATTCTCAATTTTTCGGATGAATTTGAAACGGTAAAAAAAATACGTTCAAGCCAGAAATGGCCGTGCGATTAGTAGCGTGGGTAAATGGACAGTCAATTCTGATTGTTTACTCGGCGAGACGTCGAACTAAAATTCACTTGGTAGAACGTCATTGGTAACCAGCTTTCGCTTCCACGAGGTGTGGGTTTTCGTTCCACCAAGATAACTATTAAGACAGATTGGTTGACGGGATTTTGAAGATTTTATTTCCTACTTTATCTCGTCGAGAATTTCGCCGTAGGAACTCAAGAGAATGGGGGGGGGGTGTTATTTTTCTGGTTGGTTGTTGATTGCTGGGCCTTGAAGCCTAGGAAATTATTGGAGGCTTACGTAAAGACTTTAATTTTTTTACCACCTTTTTCAATTCAACTGAACCTATTCCAAGAGGTTGGTTTAAGTGGTCGAGGCATCGGTAGAATTTGACTACAGGAGAATCTCTGTAACTGTTTTTTAAATATCACTTCTCATTATTTCATTGAATATTGGAAATTATATTTTTTCTCTTTTTGATACCTTACTTTTGTCAAACCTGTTCCATAAAATGTCAAATTAACTTTTTTTACTTTATATTTTTTTCGTACTTCATTATATTTGAACTAATGTTCAATATAAACTAGTTGATGCGTTTCGCTAACACAGTAGCTTTCTCAAAACGAATGAAGGTCAATGAAAAAATGTTTTAATATATACAGTGTATAAATACAGAATTCTATTATACTTATATTAACAAAGGTAGTGAAAAAAATACCTGGAAATTCATTCACCACAAACATTCCCCAACTATCTTCTAGTTAAAAAGATTTAGTAAGGGGGTGTGATTGATATCATTTGGACGTTAAGAAAGTTACCTGAACATTTGTTTTTATTTATCTCAAGAGCTTTTAAAAGATTTAAACTAAAGGATTTATGTTCTACATGTAAAATTTCAAAATTTGGATCGAAAGTGTGTTGGTTTTCTAATAAATGATTTGAATAGTTCGAATCTAATTTTTTGTTGTCATAGTTACGTTTGTGTTCGAAATTCTAGTTATAAAATTTCTAATAGTTCTACCGATATAAATTTTATCACAGTTGTCATTACAACATTGTAATTTATAAACTCCTGATTTGTTTAATTTTGAAGATTTGAATTTGTTATTTTTAATGAGTTTGGATAAATTGAAATCAGTTTTAAAACAAATATTCATGTCTAAAGTTTCTGAAAATGATTTAATTTTAAAGGATGGTGTTCCAAAGTATTTTAAGATTTCAAATTGTTTATTATTACTTTTATCAGAAAGGAATACATGTTCCAAAGTCTGTTTTATTATCTTTATATTTATGATATTGTCAATTGAATTTGAATCGTAATTATTATTAACTGCCATTTGTTTTGTGGTATTGAATTCTTTGTTATAATTATTAGTATTTAATGGAGCTGTTAAAAGTCTGTATCATACTATTGAAAGCTGCTAGTTTATGACCGAATGGGTGGACCGAACTATAATGAATTGTAATGTCTGTATGAGATGGTTTATGAAATATAGAAAAGCCATGTTTATTATTTATATTTGAAATTGTAAGTTCTAAATAGTTTATAGACTTATTGTGTTCAAGTTCTACGGTAAGTTATCGTGAATTAAGTTAATGTAAGTATTGGAGCTGTCTAATTGTACCGCCGAAGCTAGCTGAAATGTCGTCCACATATCGGTGCCAGTACATAATTTTTTTACTGAGGGGGTGTTTATGAATTATTTTTTCTTTATTATTCATGAAAACTTCTGCTAGTAGGGGGCTGAGTGGGTTGCCCATAATCAAACCATCTTAACTGCTATAAACCTCTCCATTGAAATGAAAATAACTTTGATTCAAACACACTTTTAATAAAGTAATGATATCAGAGTGAATTATAGGATTAACATTATTGTATGTGAGCAAGTTATCAACAAGAGTTATAGTTTCTCTAGGAGGTATACTAGGGAAAATATTTGTTACATCGAACGATATGCATTTAAAATTATGGAGCAATATTATTTCTTGAATATTATTAATGAATTAACTGAAAACCGAGGTTTGAATGAACATTATTTAGAAATGACGTCTATGAGAATCTTTGAAATTTTAAATGAAGGTTCTGTGAAATAAGAAACAACTGGTCTGATTGGAGTTTAATTAATGAATAAAGTTCAGGGTGGTATGGATTGGGTAAAAATAATGATTTTTCTTTATCGGTAATTATTGATTTAGTGTTATCTACTGCTAATTTTTCTTTCCTCTTGAAATTTATTAGTTGGGTCTTTTCTAAGGGTCTCAAAAGTGCTTGCCTGTATAAAATTTTTGGTTTTTAATATACAATCTTCTTTAGGTAATACTATTACCGTATTTCCTTTATCTGCTTTTATGAAAATGAGACTATTTGACTTTGATTTTTGTTGAATGGATTTGGCGATTGATAATTCAAAGTAGGGTTTGTTAAACTTCACAAATTCTGTTTTAATAATTTCTGAAGCTTTTTGTTTTAGATTAGAATTATTTGGTAAATTATTCAAGTTAATTTCTGTTTCTATGCCTAATTTGTTGAAGTTATCAAATGCACATGTGGGTTGAATGTTATGTTTAAAACCTTTTTGTAATAGTTGAACTTCTTTATCTGAAAAAATTGTATTTGAAAGACTCACGAATCTATGAAGAAATGATGTTCTGAGAATTTGGTTTGTAGGTTTTTTGATACTGGTTTGTTAGTTAATAATGACTTAATTTATCTTTTTGTCCTTGGTACTTTTTGTGAATTATTAATTCAATTTGATCACTTATGTCCCTATCTAAAATGTCAAACTCTATGGGGTGTAGTATATGTGATAGTTATGAATGAATTACCTTAACATAAATACTAAAAATATATCTCTTACTATACTGAATATTCTTTTCTTCTTTTAACTATTTTTCTTTGCCATAGATACTGCCTTTGTTTTTTCAAATAATAGCTATTACATGGCTTCATTTCCTTTTAGTGTTTTATACTGAGCTGTGATGATTTCACCACAACTTCTCCAGAAATTAAGGAGTTAGCAATTCAATATACCTTGTTTTGTTTCTTATTTGATAGTCGTAGAAAAAGTAAAACACGGGTGGAATTCAAAATTCTACACTCGTAGAACCGTTTCCCTCGCCTACGGCTCAGGAAACAAATATTTCTACTCGTGTTGAATCTTGCTTAATCCACCCTTGATATAGAATATACTATTCAAGGTAACGTTTAATTTAAACAGTTACCTTTAACTTAAAACAAACCCCTCATTTACCATAAAAAACAACTTAAATCTGGTGCAACGAATAATTTAAAAAAATGGCAAAAGTAAACTGACATTAAATCTTCAAATCTAAGTTACGAAAAGTTCAAATTTTATCATAGTTGCAAATTTTCCAAATCTAAATTTCGGGATACATATTGCTGGAAAATTCTGTTTTTATGAGCCCCACATTGAGTGCCAAAAATCTATAACGAGACAACAACAACTAACATAGAAACCTGTGTCCATTAAGATATTAGATTTCCCCTGATGACAATATGTGCTCGCCGTCGACTAGCTTCGAGTCAAAGAAGGAGCGGATTCCCCAAATTATAAATAAGTGTTCACAATAGGGCACCAGAGACGTTTTGGCAAGCACCCAAGAATGCTTCAAGTTAACCCACAACTCCTCAGAGGGTTAACGACACTGTCTCCAGACTTGAACAGGTTAATAGGCGAAACTTTGAAATAAAACCAGCAAATAACCCCTGATAGAAATTTATTGGGGGACCTTGATAATTACCTGAAAGGTCGTAGAAATATATTAAAGTGAGCAAACTGCAAGTAAGAAAGTGATCAAAACCACCACCGTGACTATTAAAAAATTGTTTATTTACAGCTAAATATTTACAAACTTATTACAACAAAAAAATTATTCCTGTACAGATAGTACGGCTATTTTTTGTAACCTATCTCTTGTTTTAACCTCTAAAACTCCTACTTTTGTTGTCTTTACCTGGCACAACCTTTATTATGCGCGAGCAAGGAACGTTATCCTCTTTCAATAGAACCAACATTCCTTCTTTCAAATTTGTTAAATCCTTGCTCCATTTCGGCTTTACTTTTTTGAATGTAGATCAAGGTGCGGGCCAAATATTTTTCTGCGGGCTTCGTGAAATTTTCGGATATTTTTTCCGTTAAAATATTGATCAACTCATGAATTGAATATTCTCGGAAAATATTACTCTTCAAAATAAAATTAGGAAGATCTTCGTAAGTGTGATGTTCCAATAAATCCAATATCGATTAGGAAAACTTCTGTTTGGTATTCGAACCGAAAATTTTGTCAGCGTGTGCTCCAGCCTTAATTTCCAATAAGATTTTCTTCAAATAATACATTAATCCTTTGGCAGAATGATTTCCGGATTGCTCTTGTATTTATTTCACTGTTTTTAAAACTTCTGCAGGTCTCTGGCCATCTTATAATAAGGCATAACCTGAATATAGTCATCTTCATTGTTACACATGACATAATGGTCCCCAAGAGATGCACAAGAGATGCGATATGTCTTCACAACATCATCTTTATTAAATACTCTACAAATCACCAATTTGACATTTTCATCTGTGATCTGCCATTTTTTAATAATAATACTACACGATGTATCATGTGTGCTTCGCTCATTGGATGACAATAAGTCTGCACTGAAGTAAATCTGTGTACATTAGCAATAATAGCAATGTCGTTAAAAATCATTTTTGGAGACGGTAATTTCAAATTATACAAAGTCAGAAATTATGCATTTGAATTACTATTCGAGCTGGCCCAATGAGCAGGCGATATTTCCGAATTAGCCAATAATACCATGTGATTTTCAGTTAGTAGAATTTGTTTTACGCCCATAAATGGCCTCAAACCAACCAAACACATCGAATCGGAAACTTGAGGGTAAGCCACATTGATGTTATCGATGATTTAGAAATTTCTACACATCTGATGACCGTACCTTAAGGTATAAGAATACAAACCAATCAGAACTTGGAAGTCTTGAGATGCCAGAAGTACCTGTCAAAAGAAATCCAAACTTCGTAGAATGTTGTCAGATATCCGGTTCGAAGGTCCAAAAATGATGTAAGATACATTATCTGTGGTGTGAGCAATGTAGAGTGGACTGTATGTTCTGGATTGCTGGTAAATAGACTCACCTATTTTCTATATACATATATTTACACAACTATTTACATTACAAAGATGGAACTAATCCAGTGCTTTGAAAGATGCCTCTAAGGCCGGGCTTTGGATATTTTATGATTGAAGGGAATAAAACCCACAAAAATATTCGCTACTAAAAATTAGCTTCAGATAATTGCCATTTCTGACACATCAGTAGTACAAGCTGTCATCAACTGTCAATCAGATTGACCAACATATATTTTTAAGCGGCAAGTTGTCAACTCAAATGATGGAAATAACAAATGAATGTGTTGGAGGTTGTTTCCAACAGATGTCTCTTTTCAGCATGAAAATGACAAGTCTCACAATGATTACACAATTAAACTAACATCTGGACCTAGCTGACTACTAAAGATCCAGAATTGAAGTGAGGCTGAAGACCAGAAATTTATTTTAATATTGAAAAATGATTGTACAATCTGCCTGGATGAATTCAACAAGAAATATAAATTTAAAAGAACAATATAAAGTATAAAAAAATAAATATATATAAGTCCGAAGGCCAAAATTTATATTACAAAGTGATTGAATATCGAAAATTTCACTACGAACAGACAAGTTAACAATCAGCCACATAGTTCGTGTGCAACTGTTCCAGGAAGTTTACAAATATAAGGTAAAGTATCTAATACCCTAAACAATGAAATATTATATGGGTCACGACTAACTACACCGCATATATATTAGAATATACGAAAAAATTATAATGTATATCAATAAATATGAATTTGGCGTATCGCCAAGGTACGTACCATGGTTTTACGATTATAATCTAAAATATATTATAATTCAATTTGTCAAGCAGTATAAATTTTAAGTGTGAAATGATTAATAAAATATTTTAAGTCAGCGAAGGAAAAGAAAGAGTTAATTAAATATTTTATATTAGTAAAAAAAATTAAAGGAATTTTACGAGTTGAAAATTGAGTAGCAAAAAAAAAGAGAAAGTAAAAAAGTTAAATTGACATTTTATGGAACTCGTTTGACAAATGAAAGGTATCAAAGAAAGGACAAATATAATGTACAATATTCTCCTGATTGTAGTCAAATTCCCACGATGTCTCGACCACTTAAATCAACCCTCCGGGATTAGGTTCGGTTCAATAGAGAAGATGAAAAAAAAGGCTTTACGTAAGCTTCCAATAATTTCCAGGCTTCAAGGCCCAGTGATTAATAGCCGGAAAAATGAAAAGCCCCCAGTCTCTTGAGTTCCTATGGCGAATTTCTCCACGAGACAAAGTAGGAAAGAAAATCTTCAAAATCCCGTCAACCAGCCTTGAAAGTTATCTTGGTGGAACGAACATCCACACTTCGTGGCAGCGAAAGCTGGTTACCAATGGCGTTCCACCAAGCGAACTTTAGTTCGACGTCTCACCGAGTCTCAGAACTAACTGTCCATTTACCTGCGCATCGTAGATGTTCCTAGTACAAATCAGTTGTACCATCGTGTCATCACACGAAATAACTAATCGCTAGGCCATTTCTCACGTGGACGTTTTTTTACCGTTGCAAATTGAACGCAATTTTTAACAACTAGGAGGTTCCTTAGTATATTTACGTCGCAAAACCCCTCAATGCAAAATTTCATCAAAATCCAAAGCATTTTTTTTCCAATTCCTTTGAAATCCAAATAAAACTTAAAAAGAATATCTTAGATGTCTTATAATTAGGTCTGTATTTCCACTGAAGAGTGACATTGAAAACTCAACGCCTAGTAAACATCAATAATAATTAATACCATCCACAATACAACTCTTCGTCTTTAAATCCAGACCAACCGACAGCTTATATATGGAATTTAATTCACCTGAGATTTTGATATCTTTTACAATTATATATGTCCTACACCCGTCAATCTCCACAACCTAGTCCATAACTTAATCCCAAACGTACACCTCAAAATCAATACGCAACATCATCGACACTGTAAACTATCCTACATAACATCGACCTCAACTGCACTCCACCTTTCCGTATATCCTCCTCTTCTCCATGGAAAAAGCCAATACCAAAGATCGACACTGGTCAAGAAACTCCAAATATACTCATAAGAAAAACATTCACAACAGAAGTTTGACAAAATCATATATACAGACGTTTCCAAAAACGGCAAAGGAGTAGGATGCGCGGTCACCTCAGTAAACGATATCCTTTACCACAACTGCTTTTGAAGACACTTAGAAATCTTTAAAATTCTCCAGGCCTGAATCACCTTTTTGAAATTTTTAATCGGATAATGTTGGCATGTCTCTTCACCGAGATATAAGTGACAACAAAAAGATATACTCGTATTATCCATTAGCTGTGAAAAATTTGAATTCAAATTCTTCGCAACTATCACTGTCAGAGGAACTAGTGACACATATTCCCTGTTTTCATCTGAATCTTTCGATTCATCACTTGAATTTGTCAATCCCTTCCTGCGACTCGTGATATTAGTGCCTAAAAATACAGAAATGACACGTCTTGACAATGAAGTATAGATATATTTCAATGACAATGAATTATAGATATATTTCAATGGTGGGACATGCACTCCACTACATTTTAAGTTTATTTATTCCATTCTTATTCTTCTTGGTGTGCTTTATCCTTAAGGACTTTGACGATCACATTCGGCCATTTTATTTTGTCTGTAGCAGCTCTAAATAGGTTAATTAATTTCATTCCCGGCCAAGATGTACGACGTCTTTTTGGTATCTTTCACCTTCGATTTTCCCCTGAATAATTAGTTGTAGGAGTTGGTATTTATCATGTCTCATAATGTGGCTGAAGTATGGAAATTTTATTGATTTTATTAAGTTCAGAAATTCTTTTTATTTTTTCATGAGCTGAAATACTTCTATGTTTGTGATATGTCAAGTATCTGAAATCTTATACATCCTTCGGTAGCACCACATCCCATAGGTCTTGGAAATATCTGCGGGACATACGCCGAAAGGTCTAGAGGAGACTTACTTCCATATGTTACGGCACACCATAACCCCTCGGGTAAGCGAAACCTCACATTCCAAACAAAATTGAAGCTCCCGTCGTTCCACACGTTTTCGTCGGATTCTTCTACGATCATCGAGGCCCATAAACAAAATCGGGATTCATCACTAAACACAATCCGATTCCAATCCTTATTCCACTGGGCATGTTCCTGGCATCACTGCAGTATGACTTCTTTATGTATTTAACTCAATGGTAGGATGAGACGTTGCCGAAAAGACAGAAAGCCAAACAATCTGATTCTACTATTAATTGACCTTACAGAGAGGTGTTGTTGTGTTGCAGTCAACCATTCAAACAATCGATCTCGTGGTACTGAAGCGATCCCTAAAAGCACTTATTCTCAGAAGCCCTTCTTCGAGGTCATTAATCCTTCCCACAGCTCCGGTGTCTCCACGACGGTGTCTCTGCTCTTCTGTCCAGGTATTTGAATATCGCATCACAGTGGATATACTTCTGCATACTCTATTAGCAAGTTCTCGAAGCCACGTTCCAGCTTCGCGCATTCCTATTATTCGAACTCTTTCAAATTCACTTAGTAGGTGAAAATTATTACATATACGAACCCGAGGTATAAACTAATGTTTACAAGATTACAATTAAATAGAATATATAATTTAGTTCAATGGCAAACAAATTAAACGCCAATAAACAAATACTCGCATTGGTTATGTCAGATACCGAAAGCTACTAGATCCTTTATCAAATCATGTTCAAATTTCAATTAATTAATGTAGTATAATGTGCCCAGTCTACTAGACAAAATTTATTAAAATACATTCAAGTTTACTGGGTATTGCATTTTCATTGTCAGTATAGTATGAACATTATTCTTTTCCGATTTTCACCTATTCTAGCTTTTTAATTGCTTGAGAATAGATAATACTATTTTTTTAGTAATCCATGTAACAAAAAATGTCTTTCTTCATTCAGACTTATCATCCAAGTTTATATACAAAATAACTAAAGGTGTTATACTAGACGGGAAGACTAACATCAACATGCTAATGTATGCTGACGACCTTGTCCTTTTTGCCGAACCACAAGCTGAAATGTCCCGTAATTTAAGAATCTTAGAGTCTTATTGCCATACATTTAAAGTGGAAGTTAACCCTTCAAAAACGAAAATGGTCGTTTTCCGTGAAGCAGCCAACATGGGCAAACAACCCCAATTTTACATATAATAATTAAAAGTGGAATTAGAAGTAGAACTATTAAATTTTTATGAATACCTGGGGGTAAAATTCACATTTAACGGACTTTTTTCAAATAATTTCAAACTTCACGAACAAAAAGCAAGATTATCACAAGGAGTAGTACTAAAAATTATAAATTCCTCACATATAGCATACTTAAGTTCAATATAAACCTTATATAATAACGTAGTTATCCCTACCTTCACATACGCAAGCAGTGTTTGGGCTCTTCGATACTTGGATCAAATTGAAAAAATCCAGAGCATTTTTTGGAAACATATTATGTATACAAAAGCGCACAGCTGCATATATAATACGAACAGAAGTTAATATCTGTAAATTACACTATTTTATCATAAAGCAAGCGCTGGAACTTTTAAGTAGAACAGCAAAGCATGGAAACACCAGGTACACCTATAAAGCCCTTATGCGTTTAATTAATTTATATGAAGCCGCTAATGTTAATATAAAGTATAATTAGATACACTAATTCCAAACTTGTTTACAAAATACTGCCAACTTGACTTAATTATACCAATATAGATTTAAATGATAAAGAACAAATTCTGACTAGATATCTGAAACTTAGTTATGAGGAAGATATAAACAAAATTTTGCTTAGTACTTACCATCCACAATATAAGTTTATTTTAAGAGATTACTCACAATTTGTATCTACCAACTATTTTAATCACAAGCTTCCCCTCTATATTAAAATATTAATTGCACAATTACGTACTACTAATACAGAAACTTGGTACATATATGTAAATAAAAACTCGTATTTGATCAAAACAAAATCAATTTGCTCAATCTGTAATCAACAAACACCTGAATCCCTTGAGCACATTGTCCGCTGTATAGTGGTCTACGAGGCTCCTTAGTCAAATTCGAGAGTTATTCAGATGACTTTGATGCTTTATTAACTTCAAACGACGCTATGATAATGCAAAAGCTTCACAGGTTTATGAGCGAGGAAATTAAACTGAGAGCATTCATTATAAATGTTTGTCTGAGCAGGCTAGGGACACTGCAGACCGTGCCATCTATAGAGCCTGTCGAGTAACTAAAATCGGTAGATAATTCAAAAAAATTAACGAAAACTGTAACGTCGTTAGTAATCAAATTTTATTGATTTTTATAACTGCGTATGCGCGATATCATATTGCTCGTCCCCATCCCCACATGTTATACTGTTATCATTTCTTAGTTCAAGTGTAGAGGTTATTTTAAGGGTACGGTATTTTGGTGTATTTTTTAATTGCTATAGTGTAATATTTATCTGTTGTTTCGTTGCTTTATTGTTATTAATTGAAAAGACAATGTCAAAGTGTATTCTGTATATACAAATATGCAATATACTAGGTTCAAGCTTGTGATATAAACCTATTTAATACTTCCAGTAAAGAAATAAAGATGTGTTTTAAGGGGAAATGAAATGTTACATATATTATTTTAAATTTTGTACAGTCACAAGTGCTGTTTAGCACTCTTATATGTAATTACTTGGCACCTTGTATTTACAGAGCTGGACAGTATTTAACAACTTTTCCTATAAAAATATTTTAATCACTTTTGTTCTAACATTCACAGTAATTATACCTAAATGTTTTCTTTCACAGAAAGTTGCCAAAAATAGTAGTTAACAACTCATTGCTAATACTTTTATTGATTAAGTAAGTAGCAGTTATACTCCAGCAGTTTGTCCAGATCTGTGTGTTTATACGAGTGTAATAATAAATTAATATAAACTTATCATAAATAATTTTCTACTTTTATCTTGACTCAAAAGTACTTTGTGAAAGAAATTATTTGTTGTGTATTTTTATACCAAAATAAATAAACTGTTTATACGATTACTGTTTTATTTTTGCAATTTAATTAACCATTTATGGTCCATCATTTGATATTTCATTTAATTTAACTCAACATCTAATAATTATTGAGTTAAATTGAATGAAATGTCAAATGATGGACTATAAATGATTATTTTGAATTAAAATACAGATAATTTGAATATACCGCCAAAACCTAAAATTACAGAAATCTATTCAACAACACTCAATTGTTTACTCGACAGGCTCTTTAGATGGCGCCACAATCAGTGTCTCATCTATCTGTGGGTTATCTATGCGTCTGAGGGCATCTCAATCAGTTCATGCGTTAATGGATGTAACCTAATCTTCTTCTCTTGTTCATGTATCATTGTTATACTAGAGAGCAATAAATTCATTTATTTATACAAAACAAGTGAATACAAAGGTCCTCTTCATTTAGTTTTTTTTGTCGCCTGACAGATGTTTGGTATCACACGGGATTTAGTCAAATGAATTCGATTAATTTTCTCATTATTATTTCCCAAAAATAGGTTGCAAATACAATCAGGCAATACCACACACATAAATAATTGTTTCCGTGCGTATGATTTAAATAGAATCAATCCAATTAAATTTTTTCGCCAACATCCACAGTTATCTGTACCGTTACAAATTATTCCCGTCACAAAATTGTAATTTATTTATAATTCTAAAATAATTATTCTCTACATTATTACAATGAAAAGTGGGTCATAATATTTCATCAGGTCAGATAGATCTTGAATTTAATACTCGTTGAATTGGCGAAAAGAAAAAAACTTAAACAATATTTGAATTAACATGTTATTGAACATCTCATTAATATCTAACTATACTAAACTCAGCTTATAAAGACGGCCAGTGAGAACAATGATAAACTGCCTTTTTTCCTAGGCACATAATTTCTAGTATAAAATTCATTATATCCGAAAGATTTGTGGAATAATAAGAAAATGATTTGTGAAATCAGTTTTTGAGTAATATATTTTGTGAATATAGAGCTGCTTTTAGCATTTATGTAAAAAAGTGCGGAGGAAAAGATTACAATTCCTGAGCCCAACGAAGTAATGGCGTACAGAATCGTAAACGTAGGATAGTTCAAAAACCACTTCGCAAGCTTAGCTACATCAGAATGATCACTTTCCTGGCGAGAGGGTCTTGCTGGGAAGTTTTGGCAAGCTCCCAAGAGTCCTCAGAGGATTAACGAGACTGTCTCCAGAATTGGACTTTAAAATCCCTTTTCTATTACTCGATCAAGTTTCATTAGCAACTGGATTGAGTTGTTTGTTCCAACAACATAGTGCTCCTGCACATTATGGTGGAAAAGTAGAAACCAGGCTGGACGATAGACTTCTGTCAGATTGAAAATAACGAGATTTTGATCGTTTTCCAAGAAGAAATGAGGACTTTCCGTGACGAATACTGAATTACATTTCTCTGGAGAACGTGGATTAATTCTTATTCGACTTATTTCATGTCAGAACCTGGTTTAATGAACTGTTATTTCCAAACGGACAAGTAGAAATTCGTATCTCAATAACAGCTAAGTATCAACAAAATAATAACTATTGTAATCGGTATAAAATAGTAAAAGATAGAAACTGCAAGGTATTTCGAAAAACAAAACCTTCTTCTAAATACCTTTTTGAATTTTCAACTGAAACGCACTGTAGATAGTTAAAAATAAAGATTTTATAGTTTTCTAAACAACATTATAATGAGAGTTTTCTGTGAATTGTAGTTTAAAATCTTTTCATAGAATACCTATCAAATTATTATTGACAACCTTGTTAAAATTTACAATTAAATTAGGAATATTCAACGCTGCACTTTTGATCTGCCTTAATTCTGTTATCAAATGAGAAATAAACAAGACAATGGCACCCACTCTAATAACACCAACAATCAAATTTCATCCAATTTAAATTTCTTGAGCCTTGTCGACGTCTCCTTCATCCATGGATTAAATTGGCCTATTAGTTTTCACAGCAATAAATATAATAATCATTAGTTTTTAAAATTGAGAAGTTTAGCACATATAAAATAGTATATTAAAGTATAAGTGGATAAAGAGGTCTTTCAAACAGGCGCCATTTTCGAGCACGACGGCGCAGCCGGAGTGCTCGAAATAGAGCAAGTGTTTGAAAGACCAGTTATCCACGAATACTTCACGCTATTTTTTTATTGGTGCACTTTGAAATCATAAAATATTATTATTATATTATCACAACAAAAAATGGAAGTCTGTCCTCGATGCCCATCCAAGTTTCATTTCATAAAAGTCCGCCCTCGATGTCCAGCCAAGTTTCGTGAAAGTCCATCCTAAATAGTATTTATTTTTATTTGACGTTACGAGGTACTTCTGTCAGATCAATAATCAAAAAGTTTATTTATATTTAAAAGGATGCAATGTATATATGAATATATAAATAAATTTTGCAGAAAAAACCAAATAACACATTGGTTCACAATGAAAATATGAAAATATAAATTAATAAAAAAAATTGTCATTGATACTTACGTTTCTCGAGTTGTTGTTACCATAGGGACTTTAAAAAACGCACGTGTTTGAAAGTTCGATTTAAACACGCTGAGGCGTGCTTTCAATAGGTAATGAGGCGTCAATAAAAAAAACTAAAATTTTCTCATCAAATTTTTCTGACAGTTGTAATGAAGTATGTATTGTTTTTGAAATATTTATAAAGCAAAAAGAAATTTAAATACTGCAGAGATAGAAAATCAGTACACCATCTATATTGCATATTCTCTATTGAATGAATCGTTGAGCTACCTATTTTAGACTATTTAAACGAAACCGATAAGAATAACTTGAGATAAAGTGTAAACAAGAATTTATTTATACAAAATAATTTCTTCTTGTTATTCTTAGGTCCAGAGTACCTGTGTATTAAGTTAAATATACCTAGAATCTTCTGTCGTATATTTATAATTTGTAGTTCGTCAAAAGAATATTTTCTTGGTTCTTCATCAACAATCATTTTTATCTTTCTTAAATGTGTACCTCTTGAGTAGATAACCAGGTCATCTGTGTGTATGAAGCAACAACACGTGAAATTTCATTGGTAACTACCAAAATCAAATTAACCCAAATAATTGTGGATTTCCTTTTTTTTCCAACGAATACTTTCAAGAAAACAATTTCTTAGAGAAATTTTTAATGAAGTTTAAAACGTTTCTTTGAATTCCATGCAACCCATCCATGTATGCCATTTTGTAGACTTTATTGATCCGATTATAAAAATTATTGGCAATTTAATTCAACAATTTCGCCTGAATCAAACCACAAACAGCGATCATGTTATATCAACAAAAAATACATCGCAACGATCATTCCTAATTGTTGATTAGATACAGAAAATTACACTCGCATCATCAACATTAATATAATTACCAATGATAGAAACGAAATTAGTAATAACGGCAATCAAAAATAGCTTTTGCTTGTTAGGTGTAATCATGATCCGGATAGTTATCCTATTGAATGTGTACCAATTACGAGAAAAAAGACAGTTTTCTCAATGAAACATTGTTCAACAAATTAATATCAAGACAAGAGAAACCGCAGACAATTAAAAATTAGCATAAACGCACATATTCAACAAAACAATGGTCAACAACATTTAAAGGTCATGTTTGTGGATGAACGAAAATAATTAAGTTTTTTGTTGATTCGGAAGCAACTCCTGTGGAGCAAATCCTACGATAGAATGATAAAAAAAGCTGCAAAAGTAATGTTGGTGACAGGCAGCTGACTAGAAAAAAATCCTTTTTTACAATCACTATGCAGAACACGCTTTTCTACACAAATTTTTATACGCAAATTTGTATTACCAAAATACCTAATTTACAATCGCCTTCAGATTTTATAGGAGCCAATGAAATCACATTTTTAAAATTTGAAGTTTGAAAAGAATCTAGGATGTTCTAACTATTGTTTAACAAAATAATCGTAGACGTTTCTGGAATGCATAGCCAACCGTCATCGATATCTTCCACATGCAGATATGGTAACGCAGCACACATTCTTATAAGTAGGCGTATCTCTTCGTTGTCTTTGTATTTGGAAACGAGTCCAATATTTTGAATATTTTTCCACATACATTGCTTAAAATGGAAATTACAGCCAGAAATTTTAGCTTCAGAAAAAATGTTTTCTAATGCACTAATTGCCTGTTCAAAATCCAGTTTTACAAAGGTGGTTTCCGATTCGGTATGTCTGACAGATCCGGTTCTCACTTTATATAGTTTTACTAAAATATGTTGTGGATAAAATAAAGGCAAAATAAATTAACAAATCTAATAAGTCGGCCAGAACGGAAGCAGATATCATAATATTATCAGTATTTTGAAATTAATATACCGTTATCTGCATATTATTAATATTCATTTCGAAGTATAGACTTGTGAAAAATATATAATTCTACTAAAATAAGAGCGACACAATTATCGGTTCTTTCCGGTTAATGTTTTATTTGTAACAAAAACATGCCTTATCTCTCTTTTTATTGAATTCTCTTTTTGGCGGAATCCAATATATGTATTTAATTTCATTCCTAAGAACTTAACTGAGCTATTTTTTAATTTAAAATTTTATTAAAGGTGCCCTGGCAAGAGCAACCATCCAAATTCTTAAAATACCTGTTCTTAAGTGTCCAATTTAGTAATATGTTTTATTTTCTCGACACCGAATAAATTCCCACGGCTGAAAAATGTTATGCTTTTGCATAGAACCCTACCGATATGCCTGAATGTTGCGAATTTTTGCCTCCCCCAGAATCCTTGAGGACCTTATGGGTGTGGGAGTTGGAATTTTGATTCCTACCCACCTCGATACCATTCTTTTTGTTTTGAAATTCGCCATTTGGATTTTTTTAGCATTAATCTTAAGCTCTGGCTAGATGGATTAAAGGACGGTGTCAACTCTAACTTCCGGATGTGCTAACAAACTGCGAACAGCACAAAGAGCAATAAAATAACTCATATTAGTCGTCAGATTCCGGGATATCATGATATTAGATAATTATGTATGACTCGAGTATGGCCAATAGATAATCTACGAACAACAGCAATGTTTCGCCTGGGTGTACCAAAACAAGAAGATTTGTGTACTGTTGGTTGAATTTCACGCATCGCGTTACTTGACTCCAATGATTTTGCCAGATGGATCGATTTAGGTTTTACGCCACATGATATTTGCGGATTAATCGTGGTGATAAGAGGCTTCTATTTCAAGGCAAACATCAATAACAATTAACCACATATTTCCTTAGATGGCTCCGGAAATCAATATGAATCCAGGCCCAAGTTTAATTACATGATATTATTTCAAAATGTTACTTATTTTTGGACAGTGTATTTCAATAAAAAGGCTATAACTACTTTTATATAGCTAGTGGTTTTGTAGAGAGTTCAATTGAATAACCCCTAAGCACCAGCATTGTTTGCAAAATATATGTAGACGTTGTTAGTCGAAATTGTGACTTCTGTCATTATCAATGGGGGGGGGGGGTCAACTTCACTTTATATATTGACGTTTAATCGAGTAAGGGAAGGGGGATTCTGTTTTTCTTGGTGGTGCATATGATTGCATTAGAAGTGGAATCCGATGCCGCTTGTTTATTTTTGAAAATTATCATTGGGGGGAGCCAACTTCACTTTATATATTGAGGTTTAACTAAGTAAGGGGAGGCGGATTTTGTTTTTCTTGGTGGTGCATATGAGTGCATTATAAGTGGATTCGGCTGCAGTATATCTTTTTTGTAAATTGTCATTAGGGGGGGGGGAGGGGGCAACTTCACTCTGAATAAAGCGATACTACTAACTGAGGGGAGGGGTGCAAAATATTTTTTCGGTGGAGCAATATGGTGCATTACAAGCGCTTGATGGTGCAAAGTACAAAATTTGAAAATTTCGATTGGGGGGTAAGACCCCGCTCCCCTATCATAAACAAATACCGGTAGTTTTTCGGGAAATGTGGTGCAGAGAAAGTCATTCATGGAGCATGTTGGTGCATTAGGAGTGCATTACGATCATGAAACTATAAGTAATTACATACCAACACACTTTGCACCACGATTTGAAAACCTTTCAGACACTAATTTTACAGATAGTGAATAGATTTTTTAAATAAATGTTTAAAGTACAACATACCACCAAAATTTACGAATAATATTAAACAGATAATGGCTACAGAGTCAGAAATAGCTTTAAAATCTAATTCAAATAATTTTCTTTATAATAAACTAAAAATTGTCAATTTAATAAAATTGAACCTTCAAAAGTTAAACGTCAAACAAAAAATTACATAACAGTTTTAAATTAAAAAAAAAAAGTAAGTAGAAGATATTAACCTAACAGTTACAAAATCTGACAAGGGAACGCCACTATCATATTGACAACTACTGATTATAATTCGGAGATATATAACTTTATAGAATCTAGCGATGTAAAAGTTCTTAGAGCAGACCGAACAAAAAAGTTTTCTAATAATGTTAGAGATATTGTTAATAATTCAAATTATCTTTTCAGCTTTTACGAAAAGAGGTCCATCATAAACCAATTAGACCTGTAGTTTCTTATCTTAATACTCCTAATAATATATTGGCCAAGAAACAATATACTTAATAGTTACGGATATACATCTAAATATTCTATTAGAAATTCAATGGAACTGATTAAAAAATTAAAAGCATTCAACTTGCAAGATAACTCTAAGCTTATTTCATTTAGGAATAATATCAGATATATTTAATTTATTTGATGTATGTATTAATCAGAATTATTTCCCTTTTGACAATAAGATATATATTCAAAATGAAGGTTTACCAATGGGAAGCCCTATATTGCCAATTTTGGCAAACAATTTTCTGGACAGTTTAGAAAGAAAAATCTTTGAATGTAATATTTCAAAAAATTGTTTATTTTGGTATAGATTTGTAGATGACAGTAGCTTGTTTTATGGGTAGTGAACGACAATCAGATATCTTTTTCAACCACATTAATAATTCACATCCAAAAACTAAATTTACATTAGAAGTTGAAGAGAATAGTTCAATCAATTTTTCTTGATTTAAATATTCAAAGAGTTGATAATGTACTTGATTATTCGATTGACCGAAAACCAACACATATTGATGTGACTATTCCATACAGTTCCCATGTCACATAAGCTAGCTGCATATAATTCAATGATACGTAGAGCATTTTCAGTTCCTATGAACAAATGTAATTTTGATAGAGATATTAACACAATTAAATTAAAATAGTAACATCCAACGGTTACCCATTACATATGATAAATAAACTAATTAATAAAAAAGAGGAAAAAGTGGCATTACAACAAATATTTCCTAAACAAACTAAAGAAATAAAAACTTATGAAACCATTACATATGCAAGAAATATTTCTAATAATATTTCAAAGATAATGTCTTTAGCAACAAATACAACGATTACTTTTAAAACGAAAAGTAGCATGAGTACAAAATTGTTAAATGTAAAAACAAAAATATCACCATTAAAGAAATCTGGTATATATAAACTTAAATATCCAGAATGTAATGCTGTCTATTTGGGTCAGACCCACAGAAATTTTGAAATCCGATACAGGGAACACTTACGAGCATACAGATTAAAACAACCAGATAAATCCCACTATGCCAGACATCTACTTGACACCAATCATTCATTGACAACTAACACAGAACTAGAAGTACTACATATTTGTAATAAGAAACAAGAACTGGATTTCCTTGAAGAATTGAAAATTAGAAGACACTTAAGAAACCCGCAATATGAAGTCGTCAATAAATAAATAAATCTAGTGAGTTCTCCACTTTTAAACTGTCTCCTTAAGTGATAATTGTAAAGATCAGCAGATATAGTTTTCCTGGTTTTCTATATCATTGCACAGTTATACTGATTTTAATTGGGAAAAAAGATATCCAGGATATCCCCATAGGGCTAATAATAACTAAGCTTTGATATTTGTAATATCATATCTTCATCTTTTTTCTATTAGTATATATTAAGTCAATAGTGCTATTCAACACTTCGATCTTGATTCCGATTAGGTTTATAATCGAAATCGTAAAAGGATTAATGTTTGTTGAATGACCAAAAAAAATTGTCATTTGGCATGTCATTTTACAGATCGAATAAAGTGATCGATTGATATCGTAAATGTATTGTTGAAAATGTTGTTTTTTAAATGACAGGAAATGATTGTAATCGATTGTCGCGTTGAATAGCACTAATCACAAGGTAGGTCATTTCTTGGTTCTAGCCAAAAATAATGATTAAACATCAGGTAGGCATCAAATGAAATGTAACTTCTGTCATTTATCTAGTATCGCAACAATTGTCAAATCTCTTAGAATTTTTAACATTTCATCAATTTATTGTGGAATTATCTAGAAACATCTAGTTTCGTTTAAAACAGTATATGAGTATATTCCACAAAATAAGGTCGAGTCAGTAAATTTCATCATCCATGTTTACTGTTATGTTTACTGTTGAGCTTGTTTTATTTGAAAATAAAATTCCTCGCGCCAAATGTAGTATGGTGGAATGCTTTTGATCTTTAGGAACGTTTATTAACTGGTTATAAACCTGATTTCGATACAAATGTTTTTGAACTATGTTGACGTGAGAAAGTTATGTCAAAAACTAAATAAAATATGTTCAGTTGTTGTTCATAATTAGAAAATCTTGAATTATATTGTTTACGATGCTTTAAATAATATGTAAGATATTTGGATGTTACTTCTTTTCGTCATTGTATATATTTAAAGCGTAAATTCATTTCAGTTTCTAGTGCTGTAAAAAGGTGTTAAAGAATTTGATAGACCTTTTGTATTGTTATGAATTCAAAGGGACTTACACTTCATTCGCAGCTTTTATTAAATACCACGTTTTGCAATAATAATTGTAAATAGTTTTGGTTGAGCATTGAAAGAACACATTTTGAAAGTCGACATATTGTCGCATTGTGTTTGAAATCCTATAGTTAAAAATTTAGGAAAATGTCACGCTTCACCCTATTATCTATTGTATTGTAAAAACCCTAAACTTATTGACACTTTGTGCGTGAATTTTTATGGTCGACGTTCGGAAGAATTGTAAGAAACGTTTAAATAACCTTTTCTTGGTAAAAAGGTTACAATTGCTATTGGAATATTCAATAGAAATTGAAATATCTATGGAGGCATTCATTGTTGATTCTTGTCGATGAACCCGACGAGTCAAATGATACTGGCCAATAGGAAATGTTTATTTCCGTTTGGTCAACCCAATCCACGTGTAAACACGCCCCTTGCAGATTTCTATTTAACACGTCTTACAACGTGAAGAAATCAGTTTTACACTCATCGAAGCGAGTTCAATACTCAATAACAAAGTTTTTTTAATACTCATCGAAGTGAGCTTACAACTCGAAAACGAAATCAGTTCAATACTCAAGTTAGTTCATAACTCAGTTCAACACTCAATCGAGTTCATCGAGTCGTTGTTACATATCGAAGTAACTTCACTCAAAGTCAAACAATCAGAGATACTAAGTCTAACACCGCGTTACTTAGTTTCTATACGAGCCAAGTGAATATTCATCAAATCGAAACATACAGTGCCGTCCGATCTGAAACCACCGAAGTTCAACATTCATAACTTTGTACCATTCTTGTAAATTTGTACATAATAAATCATTAATTGCGACATTAATTTTGTCAAATTAAGATTATTTATCTAGTTGAATGTCTACGCCAGTCGACAAAGTTCAGCTAGAAATATAATCAAAAATAGTTGTTTTATAAAGCCCTATGCTACAGTTTGTATTGGAAAAGAAAGAGGACGTGCGATTAAATAACATGAAGGGTCTTATATTTCAAATTCCTATTAAAAACTCTATATCGGACCACATTTTATGCGACATTTTACAATTAATCGCATTATTTATTAAGAGTAAATAAACGATAGTATTAAAAAAGTTATCTAGCTGAATGAAAAACTCAAAATAAATAATCAAATTGTTCGTTCAAACAACGTTTGACAAGTAATATTTTATATTCCAAAGCAACACACTGCATCTTCTATCATATTTAATGTTTGTAATATTGTGTAACAAAAATATACACACTTATATTGAACGCATATACATTTCTGCTTTTTATTAAGATCGTTCAAATGCTATCAAAAAAGTTGTTTATTTTATTTTATATTTCATACTCACCACTTGTGTTAACGTACATAATATATAAAAATGTTTGATTTGAGATTAAATAAATTTCCAAGTTTCGTTTATTTTTCTTTCGACGCGTTTAGTCAACGGTAAATGATACATTGTTTAAAAAAAAGGAGAGAATTTTGAATAGGTCTAAAAATCAATCAAGTGTTTAAATAGAATACGAAAACTGTTAAATCATTTTATTTAGCAATGCCATCTTTTCCGATGTTAGTATCCAATTTTCATGTTATTTTCTATGCACATCAACCATTAATTATTTTAGCCCAATTTCATTCACATCTGGTGTAAAATGGTCTAGATACTGTAAGATTAGAAAATGTATAATATTATAATAAAACTGATACTGTAACTATCTAAATTTACTCGTTTCGGTGTTACGGTTATACATAGACTGAACATTTTTAACCATCCAAATCCCAAACAGCACTCTACACCCTGTTCTCTCTCCTCCCTCAACCCCGGCCGTATATATTTTATGAGAACGATGAGATCAAGTGAAATAACCAAAACAATACATGTTCGAAAGTATATTCCATCTCAGTCTTGTATAATAAATACAATACACAAAAATAAAATATAACACTCGGCCATCCTGAGAGTATGTTCTGTCCTCAGACCCTAAATATATACTAATCAAGAAACTAAAAATATATTTGAATTAACTTGTATCAAAACAACTTATACAATAGCTATACTGATAATAATACGCTAGAAAAATGAAATATAACACTCGGCCATCCTGATAATTTGGTCTGTCCTCAGACCCTAAATACATAACTTAACATAAATTCAACATTACATCGTTAGAATACAGTTTGAGAAAAAAAACAATCTATGGCACTGAAGTTGTTTTTTGCTTATTTACAGGCAACAAATTTTGCTAAATAGAAATACAAAGGCAACGTTGCCAAAAATAATAGCGATGTTCGCTTATAGGCACGTTGCCAAGAAAAAAAACTAGCGACGTTCGCTTATAGGCAAGTTGCCAAGAAAAACAAATAAGCAACGTTCGCTTATAGGCACGTTGCCAAAAAAAACACATTAGCGACGTTTGCTTGTGGGCACGTTACCAAAAAAACACATTAGCAACGTTTGCTTGTGGGCACGTTGCCAAAAAAAACACATTAGCGACGTTCGCTTATAGGCACGTTGCCAAGAATAACACATTAGCCACGTTCGCTTATAGGCACGTTGCCAAGAAAAAACTAGCAACGTTCGCTTATAAGCACGTTGCCAAGAATAACACATTAGCGATGTTCGATTATAGGCACGTTGCCAGGAAAAACACATTAGCAACGTTCGCTTATCGGCACGTTGCCAAAAAAACACATTAGCGACGTTCGCTTATAGGCACGTTGCCAAGAATAACACATTAGCGACGTTCGCTTATAGGCACGTTGTCAAGAAAAAATTAGCAACGTTCGCTTATAAGCACGTTGCCAAAAAAACACATTGGCGACATTCGCTTATAGGCACGTTGCCAAAGAACACATTAACGACGTTAGCTTATAGGCAAGTTGCCAAAAAAACACATTAACGACGTTCTCTTATAGGCACGTTGCCACTAATCCTCTTCGTTCTGTATGCTTATCCATTTTTCATATGGTCTGTGGCTATAACAGTTTTCTTACGTTTAAATCCCTCCCGCAAGTCTTCAACTTCGTATTTATCATTGAATAATGCCTTTATGATGCAAAAAGGGCCTTTGAATTTGGGATGAAGTTTATGGTATAGTTGGTATACTCGTTAATAATACCCTTACTAAATCTCCTTCGTCATATTTGGTGGCATCTCGTCTTATTTTGTCGTAGCGTTGTTTTTGTTTTTACGGGTCTTTTGTTATATGGTCTGAAATCTTACATCTTAGCTCCTACAGATCTAGCCTGTCTATTTTATCTTGAACTTCATTCAAAAAACTATTGCCTCTGCTGCATGTTTTGATTTATAACCAATAAGCGCCTTCATAGGGGTCGAATTAATGCCCTTATTAAAGCTTATATTGAGTGCACTTGCACTTGTTTTACGTATTTATCCCAATCTCCTTCGTCTTTACCTGCAGTTGTCGTTGCCAGGACACTTATAATCGTTGTATTGTAACGTTCGCATTGGCCATTGCTTCTTGGTGAGGCAACGGCATTTAAAATATTCTTGATTCCGTACGTATCACTAAATATCTTAAATGTAAGGGATGTAAAAGCTGTTCCTCTGTCGCTTATAATTCTGCTAGGTACTCCGAATAAGTGTATTAAGTTAGTTAAAACTTAAAGCTCTTTTGATTATATACTAGCTCGATTACAGTGAATTTAGTAAATGCATCAACCATTATGAAAATATACGCATTTTTTCTTTCACTTGTCACAACTGGCCCAACATAGTCTACGTGTAATGTATGAAAGGGATTCGGATGTTTCTCAATGGGGTTCAGTTCAAATTCTCTTTTAGAAGACGTCTGTTTGTAATACATACATCTTAGGCATGCATTTACATATTTTGTGACAAATTTTCTAATTTTTGCAAACCAATAGTTCTCTCGAATTATTTGTAGTACTTTTTCTGTTTCGAGATGTCCAGAATCACCATGGCACTAACGACAAATTTGCATACGTGCTGCTCGTAGAACAACCCATACTCCTTTTCCTAATTTCCTGTATAATTTATTACCTTTCAACTCGTACTGATCAGAGTATAATTTGTTTTCTCCATTCTTCATTTTACTGGCAAGAATATTTCGAATTCTACAGACCTGTTCATCTTGCAATTGAGCGGCGGTAATCCAGTACGCTTGTGTCAAATCTATTTGAAAAACTTCGACTTCTAGATCAGTGCCGGCTATGGGGTTCCTGCTCAATGCGTCATCATGCATCATATTTTTATCAGCTGTATACTCAATTTCGAAAGTATACTCCTGAATCCTAAGCCACCCTCTTACAATGCGTGGAATTAAATCCTTTTTAGACAAGGTCGTCCGCAAAGCGTTACAATCAGTGACGACCTTAAGTTTATTCCCAACAAATAGACTCGAAAATATTAAAAGGCACACACTACAGCCATAGTCTTGAGTTCATATGAGTGATACTGCCTTTGGTCACATGTTGTTTGTTTGCTATAATAGGAAACATGTTTATTACCGCCAGTGTCGTATTGAAATAATATTGCTCCCAGGCCAATAGAGCACGCATCTGTATGAAGTTCAGTTTTCAGTTTAGGGTTATATATTGCAAGAATTGGGCAAGATGTAAGCGCCTATTGAATTTCATGGACCGCTTGTTTCTGTTGTGTGTTCCACATCCAAATTGTATTTTTGTATACCGACAAATAGTTCCAACTGATTAAAAAAATATCCCACCCGATTAGGAAAAGGTATGATATTATATTAAAACTCAAAGATACTGTAAATATCTAAATTTACCCGTTTCGGTAATATGGTTATACATAGACTGAACATTTTTAACCATCCAAGCCCTCTTCACCCTGTTCTTTCTCCTCACTCAACCCCGGCCGTATATATTTTATGAGAACGATGAGATAACCAAAACAACGCGTGTTCGAAAGTATATTCCACCTCAGTCTTGTATAATAAATACAATACGCAAAAATAAAATATAACAATACCGTATAGTATTTCTGTACTTGATGGTTATGGTAGGATGTATATTCTCTCCATTTTTCATTACATACCCTATATGAAAATGATGTTAAAGTTGAAGAACGTATGAATATAATGAACTTGTTTATTTTTTTTCCGCCCAACCCTATCTGATATGCGAGAAAAGTTTTTGTTTACCCCAAATAGAGTTGGAATTTCGAAAAAATGTTAGTTTTTTCGTTTCTCAGAAAGAAGAACACGAAAAAACGGTTTTTATAGAAAAATCCTGTGTGTATATCATCGTCGTCGTTGTCGTCATCGTCGTTGTTGTCGGCCACTTTTCGTAACATGTCTTGTTAGCACGATACATCCTCCGGAGTTCAACAAGTCAGCAATTTTATGATTGAATATTAAGGATATCTCACAAATAAACGCTATCAATTTTCAGCTCACCACAGCCAGTACAACTGGTGCTATGTTACTTGAAGTACGACATTTTTGGAGAAATTTTAGTCTGTTAGCACGATACAGCTTCCGGAGTGTATACAAGTGACCAATTTTTCGATTGGCTATTATTCAAGGCGTCTTATAGATGAACCTTATCCATTTTCAGCTCACTAGAGCCAGTAAAACTGGTGCTATGGTACTCGAAGTACCACATTTTTGGTAATTTTTGAATAAATTTTGGGTTTTTAGCACGATACAGCCTCCGAAATGTATACAAGTTACCAATTTTATGATTGGATATTGTTTCAAGCGTCTCGTAGATTAACTCTATTGATTTTCAGCCCACCAGAGCCAGTACAACGGGTTCTATAAATCCAGATATACTACTTTGTCATTTTTGGAGAAATTTCGGTTTGTTAGCACTATACAGTCTCCGGAGTAAGTACAAGTGACCATTTTTATGATTAGATATTGTTCAGGGCGTCTCAAAAATGAACCCTATTGATTTTCAGCCCACCAGAGCTAGTACAACGGGTCATATAAATTCAAATATACCCCATTTTAGGAGGAACTTCGGTATACTAGCACAATACAGCCTCCGGAGTGCGGAAAAGTTAGTTTTAATAATTGTTAAAACCGTTTATTTTTTATATTATTTTAGATTGCATTAATAAATAGTTTGGCAAGCGCTTGTAAAATGAAGTTGGATGATATGGAAGATAAAGTCTAAACGCTGAAGATTTTATGACACGTGACTTAGTTGACAATATCATTTAACACATACGAGGGTTGCCTTTCATGTTTCGGGATTTGTCAACTCTAGTTTTGTAATCTATTTTTGAGGTTATACGTACTCAGAATGTTTTGACATACAAGCGCTATTTGTGTTGTTTACATTTTCGTACGATTATTTTTTACAGCTTTAGACGTCGATTAACTTAGCAACAGTACATGGACGAACTCAATTCAATTTTTGGCGACGAAGCTCCATCAAGGACCAGTGTTTATCGATTGCATGGTGAATTCAATCGTGGTCGTAGTTTACTCCAAGACTAATTTCGTGAAGATCGTCCAAAATCAGTTGTTGTTCCGAAAACCATTGATGCTGTGCGCCAACTGATATTGCAAGATCGGCATGTGACCTATCGTGAGATTGAGACAACCTTAGGCATTAGTGGGACCAGCATACATTCAATATTGCATAAACATTCGACTGTCAACAAAATTTGTTCGCGTTGGATCCCACACAATTTGTCAATTGCTCAAAAAAATGCTCGTGTCGATTGGTCGAAAGAAATGCTCAAAAAATACGATCGACGTGCTTCGAAACACGTCTATGACATCGTGACAGGTGATGAATCATGGATTTACGCGTATGAGCCCGAAAATAAACAGCAGTCGACTGTATGGGTGTTTCAGGATGAGGCAAATCCAACAAAAGTTGTTCGCACACGAAGCACTTCCAAGCAAATGGTCGCCTGTTTTTTCGAAAAAACTGGACATGTCGCAACCGTACCACTAGAGCAACGCAGAACAGTCAATTCTGAGTGGTACATAACCATTTATTTTCCAGTTGTCTTCCAAGAAATCAGGAAAACCAACCGCCGAAGTCGGATCACTCTTCACCACGACAATGCGAGCTCTCACACATCGGCTCAAACAACTGCATTTTTGAGCACCCAAAACATCGACTTGATGAGTCTTGACTTGGCACCGAATGACTTCTTTTTATTCCCGTACGTAATAAACAAACTGAGAGGTCAACGTTTTTCGGCACCTGAAGAAGCGGTTGCGGCAATCAGAATGCATGTTTTGGAGATACCTCAATCAGAGTGGCAAAAGTGCTTCGACAAATGGTTCAAACGCATGCAAAAGTGTATAGATTTTCATGGGAAATATTTTGAAAAACAATAAAGTGATTTTCGATAATTAAGATTTGTTTTTATTCTCTGTTCCCGAAATATAAAAGGCAACCCTCGTACTATGTTGGTACTGTCTTCTTCCAATAACAGAAAAAAAACGAAACTCAATTCAAGCATTTGTCATATTGTTTTGATTCAAATGTATATGGTTGATGACGTATCAGTCACGTGTCGGAAAAGATTCAGCGTTTCAACGGTGAGACAACCATGTTAGTGATTAAAATTCCTTTGTCATCTTGGAGAAAATAGCATTTCTTTATACAGAACATATTTGTAATTACGTCAAGCAATCATATCACATCGTAGATTTTTTGTTTATTATAATACAAACGGAAAATGTACTATACAACAAATTGGTATTCACACTTTTGGAAAAGTCGCCTTCATATTTGTTGAATTTCTCCTTTGTTCGCAATTACTATTTCTATCACTGGTATTTTTTCATATTTCCTACAGTCTTCTGATTATATTTTCTTATCCGCTATATTTGCTGTCAACGAATGTTTATTAATGTAGAAATATCCATTAGAATGAATTCATCCATGTATTTTTAACTTGTGATATGAAATGAAACTTTCCACTCACATTCACTAAAATATCATGAATAAATAACAATTTGTTATAAATAATATTGTTGTGGAGCATTAATGTTGTTGTATTGTTGTGATTAACTTGTTTGGTTAATTTTGAATGACACATTCGATGTAGTTAAAGGTTAAAACCTTGAATGCATCGAACATTTATAATATACCAAAAAATATTCATTAACACTTTACCTTGGACAATTCTTCACGCAAATAAAATAATGAATGGTTAATGGTTTTCTTGTTCGTTATGTATTTTGATAAATCTGATAAATATTTTTAAACTTACGCTAGTTTATGTTTTTTCAATCAAAATATTTTTGTTCTTCAAAAGTATAATTCATAATTCTTAGTCTGAAGCTGAATATTTAAATTTAATTGAATGTAATTTTACAAATTACACAGATCAACATAGTTTTTTCGGTATCCGGAAAATTCTTCGAAAGCAATTCTTCGAAAACAATTCTTCGAAAACAATTCTTCGAAAATCAATTCTTCGAAAATGCAATTCTTCGAATAAACAATTCTTCGACTAATAATTCTTCGAATAACAATTCTTCGAAGTATCCAAAAGGAATGACTTTGTTCAGAGATATAAATCAGGTATAATTTATCTAATCTCAAACTTGCAGCTGACGATAATCCCTTGGAAATTAGTTTTAATTTAACCCTGTGCAAGTAAATATGGATGCAGAATTTGTTTGTGATATAAATCAGGTATAATTTATCTAATCCCAAGTTTGCAACTGACCTGAGTGGGTATAAAAGGGATTGTTTTCCATAAAATAAAATTAGTTTTAATTTAACCCTGTGCAAGTAAATATGGATGCAGAATTTGTTTGTTCAGAAAAAGGAAAACGTAAATTGTTGTTCGAGGGACATTTTTATTTTAAAGATGTTGAAAAAGGTGAAAAAGTGTATTGGAAGTGCGCATTTTTTGAAAAAAGAAAAACAAACTGTCCAGCGAGAATAATTACTGTCGACGATAAAATCAGAGGTGGAAGCGACCAAAGTGTACGAAAAAATTCGAATCAACTCGAAAATAAGTAATGATCCTCCGCACAGAATTATATCAATTGCTTCGACTACATGTTCCATAACGGCAGCTCCCAAGCTTCCAAGTGTTAGCAGTATGAAACGGAGTATTCGCAATATCAGACAAAAAAATCTACAAGGACCAGCTCTTCCTACTAATAGAAGCGAAATAATATTTTTGGAGGAATATACGAAAACCTACAAAAATGAAATTTTTTTGCTATATGATGCCGGTCCAGTGGACGAGAGAATATTAATTTTTACTACAGAACAAAATCTCCAATTATTGTCTAACAGTAAGCATTGGTATATTGATGGCACATTTAAAACCGTGCCGTTATTATTCCAACAATTACTAACCGTTCACGGACTGCAACACAATTTATCGGTACCTTTAGTTTATGCACTCTTACCAAAAAAATCAGAACGAATTTATGATCAATTTTTTCAAGAACTTAAAAATTTGAAATCATCTTTAGTGCCTGCAACGATTACCACTGACTTCGAAAAAGCATTGATTAATGCCTGCAATAGTGCTTTTCCAAGTTGTAGAAAAAGAGGCTGTTTTTTCCACTTCAGTCAATGCATTTTTCGAATGATTCAAAGGAATGGATTAAAAAAACGCTATGAGACTGACAGTGAATTTGCTTTCAAACTAAAAATGTTGTGTGCTACTGCTTTTGTCCCAGTGGATGATATAGTTATGGCTTTTGAACAATTATATGATAGTGAAATATTTCCGTCAGAAGCCGAAAGTGTTATTAATTATTTTGAAGATACGTGGATTGGGCGACCAAATCGAAAACAGCGAAAACCACCACAATATCCATACGAATTGTGGAATCTATATCAAACAGTTTTGGATGATTTACCGAGAACAAATAATTCGGTAGAAGGATGGCATCGAAGTTTTGAAACACAAGTATCAGCAGTTCACCCCAACTTGTGGAAATTTATAAAATGTATAAAAAATGAGCAAAGTCTAAATGAACTTCGTGTAGAACAATATTTAAGCGGATTTGAACCACAAACACCAAGAAAGAAGTACAAAGATTGTAATCAACGAATCAAAACTCTTGTAAATCAGTATGATAAAAATAATATAATAGAATACATAAGAGGTTTAGCTCACAACATATCATATTAATCTATAATATTTTTCTTACCTTGGTATTTGATAGTATTCATGTCATTTATCTGTAATTTTTACTGTAACCTTTTACTGTACTGTAAACTTTTACTGTAATTTATTAATAAAATGTTGACATAATTATAACAAATAGTCGTGTTTTATTTCCAGTTCCTAGGTATTCTCAAAAAAGAAAATGACCTTATAATTCTCATTTATTATTAGTATGTTCCGCATCATACGTTTATATATCATGCGAGAAATATTGATTATTGTCTAATGAAAACTCATCCCAGATTTTAGTAAATCCAAATAATAAAGCTGTCGAAGAATTATTAGTCGAAGAATTGTTTATTCGAAGAATATGGTATTCGAAGAATCGCATTTTAGAAGAATTGATTTTCGAAGAATTGTTTTCGAAGAATTGTTTTCGAAGAATTGCTTTCGAAGAAAATTCCTAGATCCAGTTTTTTTCTTGGGAAGTGGGATTCACTGTTGGTGTATGTACAATCTTAATGCTAGGTCAGGATTGGTCCAAGACGGTATTGGATAGGTATATCGATATAAAATAATATTTCTACATTGATAAAAGGGGAAAAACTTAAACTTTATTATTTTACTGGTAGTGCAGCATGATGTATTGGTAAATAAATGTTTTAATTTAATATTTTAGAGCCGATATATATATAAAGAATTAAATTTTCAATAAAACATTAGGTGGCCGCGAAACGGGGTTCTAAATTTTACCTGAATTTAGTTTACGACCAGATGGTCGCAAATCAATGTTATTAAGATTAAAAGTAAATACATTGCAATCAAATACAGTCAATAGCCGGTTATAAATATCAATTTACTTTAGTAAAATTCAGTTTTATTCTAAATTTATAGCCAGATTACAACCGTCAAAATATTATTTGATAAAAAAGGTGAAGCCAATCAAAGTTTTAGCAATCTTAGTGGCCGTAAGCCAGCCCAAATTTGTCCATTTTCCTACCATGTGGCCGAAAATATGCTTAGATTGATGTGAATTGCGACCCCAGGTGTATTTTGACGGCCGAGAAATAGCAATGTCTGATTTGTTTTTCGGCCATGTACAAAATATTACTCGAAAAAGTAAATTAGGGTACAGGTAAGGCTTAAATCCGCTTCATGTGTTATCTAAAAGATAAAAAAGGTTTAGTTACCTGCATACACTTAGCTCTAAAAATTTTTTAATTGGTTTTGCCTGGTTGTTGAAGATTTGTTATTTTATTCTTAGATCGATCCTTAAATAAGAGAAAAATCAAAAAGGAAGAAGGATCAGACGACATGAACAAGTGTCTAGTATACAGAAGATGCACTAAACAATGCCTTAAAAGATATCCGCGAAAATACTCGCCGAATATTCGAGATGCTTGCCGGGTTTATCGGGCCCCGCGAACGACCGTGTAAGACAGGTAAGACTGGTCGAACAGCAGAAAAACCGAGAAACTTTGGATCAGATTCAATATTCAGCAAAGATGGGGAGAAAAAATTATGAACTGGATATGTGGAATTCCAGGAAATAATGAAGATTTACTCGACACTGTGGCTGATTTGGTCAAAGACCTAGGCAAATAAGCTCACTTCCTGAATAGCAAACCTGACAGAAAGTGGTACCAATACTTTCTTCCCCGTAATTCAGAAATTAGCGTCCGTGAACTGGAGGGTATAAATAAAGCCCGAGAACCAGTGAAGGGAAGCAACATTAAAAAATGGTTGTGGGATCTTGAATCATTTTTAATAATGAATGTCAAGTAATAGTGGAAAGAAAAACGGAAGCTAGATTGAAATGTATAAGAACAAGCAAACCAGAAGATAGACAAAATATACAACAATAAGGAAGAGTAATAAAATAATCGGAAAGAGGAAAAGCAATGGATGGACTTAAAAATACCGGAAATTGAGATTGAGAAATGGAATAGAAACTCAAAAAATTTGTATAATAAAATAAAAGAAAATAATAAGGTTTTTAAAAACAAATTAAAAGGGGTAAAGGACAAACAAGAAAAAATTGTGGAAGAGGAAAAACAATACAAGAAAATACGGATGACATACTTAAAAAAATTACTAAATGAACAAATGGAAATGAAAGAGAAGACGAAGAAAAAACTATGGTACAAGAACCAACACTAGAGGTAGTAAAAAATATTATAATGAGAGGTAACAACGAAAAGGTACCTGAAAAGGATGGACTAAATTAGGAATTAATTAAATACGGAGGAGACATGCTGTACGAAACAATCCATATAATGATTTAAAAAATATGGAAAGTGTAAAAAATGCCTTACGAGTGGGAAATTGGACAAGCTATAACAATACACAAAAATAAACTGAAGTAAGAGAAAATTTCATAAAAATAAACTAAAAATTCTCAAGCCACAACAGTAACGAGTAACAAAAATAAATTTGAATATATATAGTAGATTTAAAAAATAAAAAAAATTGTTCAATGAAAACAAAAGGATGTTTTTTTTTCAATAATGGAAGTCGTAGGTACAAAAATAAAACTCGTTACACCGAAAAACGATGTTAGAACTTACCCTTTGATATTTCCCGATTTTTCATCATCAATATCATTATTACCGACATTGATAATGATATCATCGATAACTTTATCAACCATATTATCTACATCGCACATTTTCTTTTTTTTGTATTGAACATGAGCAATACACTTGCTCCCGTTTTTTGCTGTCACTCGTTCCAATGAATTTTTAAGAAGGCGTTCCACATCGGCTAACTTGAACGTTCGATTTTCCCGTGCCACATCGCCTTTTGCCCAAATTAATTCAATTGGATTCAACTCACAATGATACGGCGATAACATCAATACAGTAATTTCATGGCTCAATACTAATTCATCTACAGCAAGTTTCTTATATTTATAGACATGTATCTTCACAATTTGAAGCAATTCGTTCTTTACACTGTTTTCATCGTAAGGGATGCTTTTATCCCGTAACAATTTTTGAATATAGGCTTTGGTCCATGTCTGTTGTGGCGTTTTTTCGCAGTGTAGGCTGTGGTAAGAAGCATTATACACAACGATGACAGATCTTATTTCCAACTTTTCAGTATTGCGTCCAAACCACTTCTCGCGTGCACCTCTGCGTTCATATTTTCATGGTAGTCTCCCATTTTCTTGGAATTAAATACTAATTCACCATTTAACACAAATCCGCAATCACTTCTTATATGTGTAATTATCAAACGACGGCCTTTTCCGATAACATTTTTAAACCGGTTCACCAGCCTTCAATAGCTGCTTGACGTGCATATTTCGCATTTTCATCTTGGCATACTTTTTCACCGTGTGCCCCTCGTTGACCTATGTTTCATCCGTATAATAAATTTTTCTTCCTTGCTTCCGAAACTGGTTAATTTTCATTAGACAGTCTCTTCTCCACAATACTATTTCAGGTCTTTCAATAAGAACACTCTTTCTATTTGACCCATTTGACATAAACGACCATTTAGTTATGTCTCAATATCTTCAAAATTACAAAGAAACACGTTGTACTAAAAAAATAAGGGAACGAAACGAAAAAACTGAACAAAAGGTGATTGAACAACGTAACATAAATAGATCCGATCCATTAGATTATTCAAAACAAAAATTTGCTTATCGTCGTCGACACCGCAAAACCACGTAACTAACAAAAATTCGAAAATAGGATTTTACCGGCAAACGATTTGTCAAAACAAGTGGCGCATGACTGCGAAACCCTTTAACCAACAAAAAATCCTACGCCATTCAATTCCATAAATGCAATACCACGCATCTGAAACACGATTTGAACAAGTGTGCAATAACAAGTATCTAACAGTTTCTTATGTCATTGTGAGTGAACACTGTATTGAGCACAAATTTTAACTTGTAAGTATGTTATTTGTTGTAATTATTTTTTTAAACAATAAGATTTTAATCTATAACATTATTCCCGACTGATTTTCGTCCATTTTTGTAAATGTCTTTGGTTAATATTGCTAAAAGCATCCATTTTAATCAAGTATGTAGATACGTTTTTTTGCAAAATTCTTTTTTGTTTGTATTTTACAGATACGTATTTTTGAGATGGCAATGAACAAAAAACCATTATCTCACTCTGAATTGCAGGAAATATCGTATTTGAAAATACTGCAGAATTAGAAGACAACATCGAAGAGTTTTATCATACGTAATTCCTGAACGTATTGTAGCAGAAATAAATTGTCCACCCCAGGAAAATGTCGATCAAACGATCAGTACGTTGGAGACTGATGATGTCTGCCATAGTGTTTATCTGGTTGACAACAACACCAATGAATTTGAACTAAATAATGACATTATCAATAGTAGTTAACCCGAAGTAGTCGACAATGAAGAACCAAATATTTTAAATTCACATGGTAAGAACTCGCACGATTCTGAAAAACTGCGAGAGTATTCCTATGATGCAAGATAGGGATGATGGTATGTCGGGAGATCCAAATAGCGAGTCTTCGGAAAGCGATGTAGAACCACTAGACTATTCAGAAGAAAAAGATTTAAGAAAGAGAAATCGTAAACTTAGAGAAAAAAGCTGACAATATAAAACTTAAAAAAAAAGACTCTGAGAAGTATGTTTATGAAAAAGACAAAGGGGAGCGGAAACTAAGACCAACCTGTCAGTCTGTGTTGTGCAAGAAAGCTAAAAATAGGTTTTGTGAATCTTTTAGTTCTCTTGAGAGAAAGAATATTTTTTCAAATTTTTGGAAAATATCGTGGGATATGAAAAAAGTTTTCGTTTCATCGTTAGTTAAGACTGTACCCACTCGACGCCCAAAAGAGGCACACTCAAAAAGACAGCAGTCACTTGCAAAATACGGTGAAAATCTCGGAGTTTGTAAAAAAATGTTCTTAAGTATATTAGATTTAAAGGAATGGATGGTGAAAAATGGGGTAGTTGCCGCAGCTAACAACAAACTTAAAGATAGCAATGCCATATCCATGCCTACTAAAAAGCGAATCCCTGCAGAACTTAAAATAAGGATTAATACTTTAGAAACATTTTTAAATGACCTTCCCAAGTTGGAATCACACTATTGTAAGTCTTCGTCGAATAGACTTTACTTAGAGCCATTATTCCAAAGTAAAACAGATGTATATCAGATATACAAAGATTTCTGTGATACAAACGGCGTTAAAGACCTCAGTTTAGCTAACTTTAAAGAAGAAATGAAAATCAAAAATATATTTATTCACAAACCAAAGAAAGACCAATGTGATATCTGCATTGGTTACCAAACTAAAAATTGAGTGAATGAAAACGACGAATACTCCAATTTTTATTCCAATGACTTAATCATAACAATGATTCTACTTTGACCATTGTTCTTAATCAACTTGATGGCTTTGACACCTACTTTTTAAATGACGTAAGTTCAACCTTTTTTTTAAATTGTTTTTTCAAAATTTCACAAGCTTTGTAATTTTTCATAGGACAGCTTTGATAATGGCTTAATAGCCGAAAGCGCTTAGCTGGAAATTAATAAACTAATACACACTGAGTATTCGTCGTTTTCATTCACTCAATTTACATCTAGTGTGTACACCATATCCACACACATTTCTAAAACTAAAAATGTTATTGAAGAAGACTATATAAAACACATGAAAAGAAAAGAAGAAGCCAGAAATGAAAAAGAGAATGACAAAAAAGAGGCTAAAGAAAATTCTGAGTTAGGTATTTTTACAATGGATGTGCAGGCAGTAAAACTAACTCCAGTATTACGTGCATCTGCAATTTACTACAAAACAAAGTTGTGCGTGCACAACTTTTAACATAAAAAACAATGAGGTAAACTGCTATTTATGGCGTGAGGCTGAAGGAGGTCTTGAGGCTAACATTTTCGCAACTATTATCACCAAACATCTTTTCCAGTTTTTGGAACAGGAACCCTCAACTAAGAACATTGTGATCTATAGTGACGGATGCGGTTACCAAAACCGGAACAATACTCTCAGTAATGCCCTTTATCATTTTGTTAATGAGACAAACGTAACTGTGATCCAAAAATTCTTGGAGAAAGGGCATACGCAGATGGAAGTCGATAGCGCACATAGCTTGATAGAAAGAAAACTAAAAAATAAAGATATAAGACTACCATCAGATTACATAGAGGTCTGTAAGAAAGCACGACCAAAGCAACCCTTTCAAGTAGAATTTTTGGATCATACCGTTTTTAAAAAAATTTCAAATTTGTGCTATTACCAAAGTATTAGACCAGGAAATAAGACTGATTTACCCATTAATGACATAAGATGTCTTAAATATGAAAAACATGAGGAAATATCATACAAAATTAATTATTCTGATGACTGGACTAATTTGCCTCAAAGAATCAAAGTTAATCTAAACCCCCAAATAGGGAGACTATATCAAAGTCGTCTAAAAATGAAGCAACAAAAATACGAGCACTTACAAGCTCTGAAAAAAGTCTTGCCATCAGATTGCCATAGTTTCTATGATTCTCTTCCGCATTAGAAATGTTTGATACTATTTTTAATTTTTCTAAGAATAATACTTTTGTTTTTTACTCTTTTATATTGTAGAACATAAAAATGACTTTATTTTTTGTATTTCTCAATATAAAATGAGAAAACTAAATAGGTTTTTTAATCTATATTCACGTTCCTAATTAAATAGCAAAACCTCGTAACTGTTAAAATTGTCAACTAATATAAAACTCAAAAACACGTAACTAGCTTTTAAAACTACTAGTGCATTTTTTAAAAATATTAATAGCTTGTACGGTGTCAAGAAACCTAACATTTAATAATGACAAACAAATAATATTCATTAATACATTATTACAGAAAATATGAGGTTTTTCCCTCTCCTGAAAAATGAGGTTTTTGCAGATACTAGGTTTTGCGGTGTCGACGACGTTATGTTAAAAGAAAACTAATAGAAAAAAAACTTGCCGAATTTAAACAAACAAAAACAATTCGAGACAAATGTTTTTTGCTTGAAACAAACAAAGGTACATATCATAAGAGTGTCCGGAAACCAAAACGTAAATTACGAAAATTGTTACAGGATGTCGACGAGCATGCGAACCCATCCGGGTACTTCAATCATATTACATGGCCTATAGTGGAGAAGATATACAAGCTACGAAAATTGGAAATTTCCTACTTCCCAAACAATTAGGAAACGCCAAATTAGTTTATAGTAAACATACTTTTTTGCACTATTTAGATTTATAGCAATTAGTTAAACAAATATATAATTTGGTTATACACTTTAATTATATAATAGTATATTATGCAACGATCATGTAATGAAGGTGATCAATACACGAGCATTAACCGGGATACGAAACGAGCCGAAGGCGAGTTTCGTATGGTTTATGCGAGTGTATTAATAACCATTACATGAGAGTTGCATACACTATTTTTTCTACGACCGATAAATAATAAAATGAAAACAAGAATTAATTTCAAACAAGCTCCCATAATTCCCATAATTAAGGCAACCTGTAAAAAAATATCATTATTTAATTTCAATTATTCCACTTTGATAAAAAGAAATATACAAACAATGCAATTAGTTTTTCTTTCAAGAAAATACATTATATTCTAAAAAAAAAAATTTCAACCCGCCCAGGATCTGCACCACGATCTGCAAAGCACTCATGCGCCACGACCGCAAGCGTTACCAACTAAGCTCCGAAGACTTGTATGAAAAAGTACGCACATTATGCATATACAAATTAAATCATTGTATCAAGCGGAAATAAACAGAAAGGTTTTTCAAAAGAATTTCAAAATAAAGATTTGCTTACCTTTATCAATAAATAATCATAATCTGGAGCTTCCTCGATGAATTTCCTGAGCTCGTTTGGCTGAAATATTTTGGATTTCTTTCCAACGTATCCTTCAGATTTCCGCTTCAAAAATGCATGTAGCCGTGCGTATTTTGAAATGTCAGTTTAATAGTTGATTTCCAACATCAATTTTAATATGGAATCATGTGTCCATAAAGTTGAAGAATTGAGTTTATTTGAAAGTTCTTCAAAACAAACCAACAACACATTTTCCGAAATAGAAGAAATATCTTTTGTATTTCTCCAGTCCATGAATTGCCTGTATAATTTGTCATAGATTTTTTTTTATTTAGTTGGAACTAAATTTTCACAGACACTTTTAGGTTTATCAGAAATTTCTGGTGGTGTACAAGATAATTCTTCACTACTCGACATGTTTATAGTTATCTACTTTTGACGCGTTGTGAAATGTCAAATAGGTAAGTAGGTGTGTAGAAACATAGACCACTTGATTATCCCCAAGTACTTGTTTCTATTGGCCGAAAATTCGTTTCATAATAAAAAGTATGTATTTTCATTGGCCAAAATCTGTATCGAAATGAAAATCCGTGTTGAAATGAACAATATTAATGAATCGGAAGCAGATATTTAATTCGCGTATTATAATACGGGAGTAGAAAAATAATAGCATTACAATTGTAAACGCTTCTAATCCTATATGTTACCACTCTTTGGCACAAAACATGCTAATAAGAGCAGTACATTTAATCAAAATAGTTCAAGGAAAATTTGAAACTTTAAATCCTCATAGTGGAAAACGCAGAGGTCTAGTAAATGGTATTGGCATACTAAACTCAGATGACGAAATTAGATATGACAATGCTCTATTGCAGCAAAATTAAAAAAATCTAATCCATGAAACAAACCTTCAAATTTCTCTTTATCAAAAACTTCTTGACCATTACAATAAATCAATTACAACTTTAATAAAAACCAAATAAAATTAAAAAATTATTTAGAAACATTTTCAGCAACCGTTTACAATAAAATTGAATCCCTCGAACACTACTTAAGTTTTCAAGGTATGCTAGGGATATCAGTTCAATTTAGACTACCATTCAACTATAAAGTTTATAGATAATATTGAAGGCGCAATTGTATTTTAACAACTCAGTTCTGTTCACAGTTCTATTATTTCTAGTTAATTTAATAATATTCTTACATACTATCAATTTCTCGGAACTCAAGTGTCAATTTTAGATTCAAAATTAGTTTTCGCCATTCATATTCCAATACTTAATTCTAAATCCTCTGAATATTGTTTCCCATAACCCAAAACAATTAAATGTATATTCCTCATTTTACTTATTTAGCACGAACCCAAAACGAAAACCTATCAGAAAAAGAAGAATGACCATCGTTGGAGGAAACCCTATTACTGCCAACAACATTTATTTATTTATTTATTTATTCATTTATTTATTTATTTATTTATTTATTTATTTATTTATTTATTTATTTATTTATTTATTTATTTATTTATTCATTTATTTATTTATTTATTTATTTATTTATTTATTTATTTATTTATTTATTTATTTATTTATTTATTTATTTATTTATTTATTTATTTATTTATTTATTTATTTATTCATTTATTTACTTATTTATTTATTTATTTATTTTTTTATTTATTTATTTATTTATTTATATACAGGCATGCCAATTTACAATCTTTAAGTTACCTTATCAACAAATACAATCATAATCAACTAAAACTAAATTACAACAAATTAATGGGCCTCATTTGATTTTTGATTAAAATGTGGATGTGTCGAATGAATCAATTAATTCACAATTTTTATTTCCCAATTTAACTACCCTTATAATTGACTCATTTCGACCATAGTTTGTACTGTGATGATGAATCATGAATAGTTCTGAAATTCTTGTTCTTCTCGGATTAACGTTCAATTAGACTTGGACAACTTATAGCTCCATTTACAACTTTGTGCAGAAATCTCAAATCAATCTCAGCCCTTTGATGTCCAAACCTTGATAAATTCAAAATGTCGGAATATTCATAATTTCTCTTCTGATATCCAACTTTGAATGTACATGACCTTAAAAATTTATTTTGGAATTTCTCAATTGTATTGATATCCGCCTGATAAAATGTACACCATATCATACAATTATATTTAATAACTGATCGAACGAGAGAGCAGTATAATATTTTAGAAGTGCAAAGGGAAAATTTATCCGAAGATCCTGTAATGAAGCCCAATAATTGAAATTATTTCGAAATGATGTTATCAATATGTGTCTTAAATGTATTTTTGGAATCAAATAATATGCCAAGATCTCGAACACTATCAGCTATTGACAAATTAACATTTTCCACTTGGAAAGAGTATTTTTTGAATTGGATTTATAATTCTCGAAAATGTGATTTGATAACATATGTTTATATTAAGATGGAGCATATTTATATCGCACCAACGGAACAAACTGCTCTAATCTCTATTTGCAAGAGTTCATCATCCCAGACATTGTCAATGACCCTATAGAGTTTGAAGTCTTCAGCAAACATTAAGTGGCAGCTGTGTTGTTTTACTTCTGATATATCATTCAAATAACAAAAAATGTAGTGGACCCATATGGGATCCTAGGGGAACCCCAGATGTTACCGAGATTTCTGATGACACAGAACCAGCATATATGACACATTGAGTTCTACCTCTCAAATAAGATCCGATCCAGTTCAAAAAGTTACTGTCAATGCCTAACGCAGAGAATTTTGCAATTAGAAGGTCATGATTGACTCTATTTATGTCATCTCCAGCTCCAGATTTGTGGATTGGGGTGAGAAAACTGAATTTCCAAAACTTAGGAAATGTTCCCGATGATAGGGGATATTGAAAATTGTTTGAAGAAGCTTTGTCAGCGCGAATACAAATTTTTTCAAGAAATGTAGAGGAATTCCATCAGGGCCAGAAGAAAGTTTTTCTGGGGCTAGCATTAATTGATCAATTACTTCTGTTATTTCAATATTGTAATTGCAAACATTCAAACACCCTCTTTTCAACCTTCCAGAATTTGGGTAACATTATTATCAGTGTAAGTTGTGGAAAAATAGTTGACAGAAAGATTCACAATCTCATTCTTATTACTGCTTGTTGCCTCTTCGAAAAACATGCTGGAGGCCAAGTTATATAATTTTCTCTTACTGTTTATATAATTCCAAAAGCAACGAGGATCATAAGCAATATTTCTTTCAATGTTTACAATATAATTTTGTTGAAAATGGGCCTGAAGCTGTTTACATCTTGTTCTGAGATTATTAAATTGTGGATAATGATCTATGTATCCAGTGACTTTAAATCTTTTATACGCTCTTTTTTTTCAATTATTAATTTCCTAAGTTGAGATAAAATTTGAGGTTCTGAATTTTTTCACTGGTACAAACATATCAATTTCAGAGTAAACTATTTCGTAAAACGTCTAAAGAACCTGATCCAAATTTAAATTTCCCTCCAGCATGTCATTCCGATTGTTACTGGCTAAAAAGTTGTTAATTTCAAAATACTTTGCATTTTTAAAATCATAATACAACTCTTCAAATTGAAGTTGCTGCTCTTGTAAGTGACAGGTTATTGCTGTGTGATGTAGAGGTTGGCAAATTAATTTTGGCAGTCGGAAGTTTAGCAACTTCCGATGCGCCGTAGCAAAGACGTATGCGGATTGCAAGAGCTCACTTCCCTGGCAGAATTCGTAAGCTTCGTTTCGACAGTACAGTTCAGAGAAAAATGTGATTACCGTGGTTGTGCAATACTAACTTGTTATGGCGACTTCAGAAAGTGAAGTTGTTCATAAAAAGTTGAGTGAGTAGTGTCGTGAAATAATTATGAACGTTTTAAATTTCATGATCGAAGAGGCAAACAATGGCAAGTCGACAATTCCATTAACAAAAGGAAAGTTTTAATTATTGTAATGAAATTTTTAAACCAAAGTAATTATTTAACAAATTTACACTCGATAGTAAATTTTTTAAATCGATTTTCGTACATACCAAGATTTTTTTGTTTTTCCAGTCCTAACTCTGTAAAAAATGGGATGTTCTAATTTCATAGTAAATATTTGCAAAAAACCCAAAAATTTACAAAAGAAAGTAGAAATATCTACCACAAAAAATCTTTAATATTTTATTTATATTATTTTTTTTTCTTGGCTTTGACACTCGTCATTCGGCCAGTCACAACAGGAACAAACTATTAATATATAAAAAAATATATTCACCTCACTCACACCTATCCACACCTAAGAGAAGACAAAATTACCTACCTAAAAAAATAAATACAATAAGGATATACAGGGTCACTCGCTTCTTGTCTAGGGGCCCATCAAGACATTATAATTTATCACAAACAAAACTAGGCCACGGAAAGATAGGAATAACTACAATTGGGATAAACAGAGGTAAACAAATCTAGTTCAAACATTCACAAGCATACCTTTGATTCGTATATGAATTTCATCAGAACATTATATACTTCCATTTTGTTTAAGGCTAAAAGATGGCAGATATTGAAGGGTGGGAAAAATCCGATTCTTATTAAATCATTAATAAGGTTTTGAGTTTCTTGGGAATATATGCAGTTAAAGAAAATATGATTCAGATCACTTTTGATATGACAGTGTTGACACAGGTCTGTGTCAAGAATTTTTATTTTATATAAGTGTGCCGGATAACATGCATGTCCAAAGCGTAGTCTAACAATAGTTGTAATGTATTTACGTGGACAGGAGTAAGAATTGAACCAACAACAATTCGGAATTTCTTATTGAATTGATGAATATTGGGTATTAGATATTTTACAATAATCGTTCCAGGACTTTTTCCATAAATAACTTTGTTTTTGCCTAGAATTAGCAAATACGTCTGGTACAGTTAGTGGATAGAGAGATAAGGTACCATTTTCTGCTGCATTTTTAGCTAAACGATCTACATGTTCATTATGTTTAAGTCCTATATGTGCTTTGATCCATATCAGCTGTACATGTTTATTATCTTTTTTTAATTGGAATAACATTTTTTTTATATAGAATATATAAAGATTATCTGATAAAGCAGGTATAGTTGGATTTTGTATAGCTGTTAAGACAGACAGAGAATCAGCTAATATAATAGCAGAACTTTTTCAGGACGAAGAAAAAAATTTTAACGATTCATAGATGCCCACAGCTTCAGCGCTGAAAACTGAGAAGTCTGAGGGGAGCTTAAACAATTTTTCGACATTATCACCTGGAATGTAGAACGCACAACCAGTTCCATATAAACTTTTGGAAGCGTCAGTATATATCTGTATGGAATCAGAATAATTTTCTAATATGGAGTTTAAAATTGTAAGACTTATCATAGGATTTACATGATACCTAGGTTGAATGACATTAAACATATGAAAAAAGTATTCAAAATCATCTAAAGTCATATTTTTTTCTGATCTAATTACACATAGATTGTTGTAGTTTCGGAAAGCATCACAGTGAGGCGGTGAATTTTTGCGGATCATTTATATTATTAGTATACTTATTAGACCATCTCTAAAGGCGATTTCCCCAATTGGTTTTTGAAATTTTATGTATAAACTTGAATTTTCACATTATTATCTACTACATTTTATTATGAATAACAATTTTAGAAAGCTTAACAGGTAGGTATGTCATTAACTATTACTACGAACAGATAGGAAAAAGTGTTGGCCATTGTTAAATTTAGAAAGTCGTTTAACAATCCTTATCATAATGTACGCTTTATCTACAAAATCTACCTGACTTCCAATTTATACAGAGTGGCCCAAAAGTCTGGAAACGGCCAATTATCTCGTAAACTGCTAGTCCTAATTGTACAAAATTTGGGGTACACCTATTTTGCGATACGGAGATTCCAGATTTAATATTTGCAATGTTGCCAGATTTCCTGTTTCTCTTATATTATTAGTAACTTTGGTTTTTTAAATGCATCACCCTGTATATTCAGTCGTTTTTGGAACCTCCTATTCAATACGAGTTCAACCATATGTAAGACTTATGATTTTCTGTAGTCTGGAAGGTCTTAAATACATAAAACATTAAAAAATATGTAGATTTGAAGTAATTTAAATGTAGAATGCTGTGATTTTGACATTTGTCCACCATTTACATTATTAACTAAAACTGACAGTAGTTTGATGTGTTTTGAAAAGTTCTGCAAGGTAAATTGCTTCTCTAAAATGGCTCTTAACGAAAAAGAACGAATTACTATTCTAATGATGAGAGGGTACGGCGACAGAAAAAGATCTTATTGTGAAGTAGCCAACTTGTTCAACGATACTTTCCCAAACCGTTCTCCTATTCATAAGGCGACGGTACAAAAAACTGTAAAGCGATTTGAGGAATCTGGAGGAGTAAAAGACAGATACCGATCAGGTAGACCGAACAGTTATGAATGACAACAAAACTTTAGATATAATGCAGAGTTTTGTTGAAGATCCACATACATCCTCACGCAGGGTTGCACAAGTACATGATGTAGGTCGTTCTTCAGTCTTACGTATACTACATAAGACTAAATTTGTACCATACAAAATTCAGTTATTGCAAGAATTAAGTGAAGATGACTTCGATCGTAGATTAGAGTTTACTGAGGTAATGATGGATAAAATTGAAAATGATGAAAGTTTTGTTAACAGAATATGTTTTTCCGATGAAGCAACCTTTACACTTTGTGGCAGTGTAAATCGACACAATTTAAGGTACTAGAGTGACGTAAATCCCCACTGGATGCGTGAGAACCATACTCAAAGACCACAAAAATTAAATGTATGGTCAGGTATAGTAGGTACTCAGTTAATTGGGCCATTTTTTATCGAAGGAAATTTAACGTCAGATAAATATGAACTTCTACTTAGAAATGAAATTGTACCTAAACTGAGAAACTTGTTTGGAGCCAATTTTAATAATATATGGTTTCAGCAAGATGGAGCTCCAGCTCGTTTTGGTGTAGATGTCCGGCGTTATTTAGATGGGATATTTCCCGGACGATGGATTGGTAGACGAGGTAGAATTGAATGGCCTCCACGTTCACCTGATATCAATCCTAAAGTTTATTTTTATTGGGGATACTTGAAAAATTCAGTTTACAAAACTAAACCAGCAAGTCTTGCAGATCTAAGGCAACGAATTATCTATGAATCTCGATTAATTTCTAGACAATCATGGAGAAATGTGGTAGATGCATTCTACCATCGATTAGGGTACTGTCAACTCACAAATGCAGCACATTTTGAGCACTTGATAAAGTAACCATTGAGTTAAAAATGTTGCAATATTTCAATTATTACGGTTTAATGTAGTTGAAAATAGTTTGTATTAAAATATTTAATGAGACAATTAGGCGTTGCCAGACTTGTGTTTTATTTATTTAAGACCTTCCAGACTACATAAAATCATAAGTGTTACATATGATTGAGCTCGTATTGAATAGGAGATTCCAAAAATGATTGAATATACAGGGTGATGCATTTGAAAAACCAAAGTTACTAATAATATAAGAGAAACGGGAAATCTGGCAACATTGCAAATATTAAATCTGGAATCTCCATATCGCAAAATAGGTGTACCCCAAATTTTGTACAATTAGGACTAGCAGTTTACAAGATAATTGGCCGTTTCCAGACTTTTGGGCCACTCTGTATACACATAAACTTCAATGATGAATATTATTGCGACGATATAGGGTTTTATTCCAACGCTAGGATTTTCGGATTGGGTCCCTACCCGTCTACCAACATCGACGATATAGCTACTGAATCGACTATTTGGGCCTGGGGGGTCAATTAAGAAACCACTTATTAAAACTTAACAAATATATTGACGGAATTTCCGATAACAAATCGACATGCACTCAAAGCTTAACAAAATATATACAAAACAAATATAAGACAAATACATCCAGCCTTCACCGGCATATATTCAATGACCCTCAGGAGACAATACAATATTCTCCCAAAATGACAACGCTTACGGAAAAGTACGACTGGCCGTACTGAGCATAAGTTTAAGTCTCCCGACAGCAATATAATGTACACTCTCAAATTAACAATATTATGCAAAAGGAATACAATAAACTATTCATTTACATTAAAATTATCCCAGGACACGACTTCTCCTCTAGAAGGGGCACTTTGTCTTCAGTCACGGTATACACTTACCAGGTAGGCCTTTTTCGATTCACTTGACTATAGTTTGTTGTTTTTTATATTAGAAAATATTATGCTCTACTTTGAAGTAATTAGCAAAACATATTTTAAAACGTTGACCTACTTTTGTTTGGCCTACCATATACTGGGTGTTATTTCTAAGCGTGACATAATGAAGGGACCACTTAAAAGCCATTTATTTGAAGTAAAGGTGAAAGTTTATGTCTCTTGGAATCTATTTATTATTTATTATTTACATCGCTTAAAATAATAAAGGGTAATTATAGAATATAAATAATTATATCTGTACAAAAAAACCCCAACTTTCGTAGAAAAATCTAATGGTTTTATTTCCTTAATCATTTAATTATTAATAAAGAACACATTAATGTTATTTTGTTTTGTAAACTCGATTTTATATAGCATTCTACATGTGTCACAATTTATTATTTTTAAATCCAAATTCAAAATATTGTGCTACCCTCTTACGTATTAGCAGTCTCACAACCTTTAAAACTTTGCATGCGTAATGTACGTCGCCTGCTTTTCCCGGTAACTGCGTTTACAACGTTGTCAAGTTGTATGGCTTTCTTGCGCATCGTCAACTGCCAAAATTAATTTTCCAACCTGTTCACTGTTTGGTAACAGTAAATCCAATGGTTCAGATATAAAAATATCTTTCAATGATGAAAAATTTAGGTCGAGTAAGACATTTCAACTATTAGTTATGGTATTTATTTGATGGAGACGATAATAATGTGATCGACCAGTTTACATTTAAACCAAAATCATCATTAAACCAAACAGCCTCAGGTAAATTATAATCCCCAAACAGAATAAATGCACAGTCCTTGTTATTATTAAAAACATGAACAACATCCTGAGTAAGTTGTTCATAGATCTCAACAGTTGATGGTGGTATATAGACTCCCCAATTATTATTTTATAGTTTTTTATATAAAGAATGACAAAAATCTGCTCGACTATATTCCTTTGAATTCCAACTTTTTTAACATTTATCTCAGACTTGGAAATCCTCCCCGTTTTTGTCAGTGTTTGTTTCATCCCTATCCAATCTGAATATATTATAACCATTTAAACCTAATTCCTAATTGAACTTTTTTCAAGTGTGCAACTTGACCCTGAGTTAAATTCGCTTTTATAAATACATTTTTTTCTTTATTTAGACTCCTTTTGTTCTTTAATGCCTAGAGATAATTGGACTTTAAGTTTACTAGAAGGAAATGGTCTGGATGATGGCCATATCATGGACGTCAATATTTAAGAAACGTTTTGAATGAAAGTAACTGTTTCTAGATAATTCCACAATATATTGAAAAAAATGTTAAAACTTCTAAGAAATCTACAATTGTTTCGATATTAAATGTCATTTAGTATCAAAACAATTGCTTTGCGCACTTGTACAAACTATTATTATACTACTAGATACACATAATGTACTAGTTTCAAATTTAGTAGAGGGATTGATTGAAAAACAATGATATTTGAAGGTGACAAATTCGTATTGGAGAAAAATTTATTTGCGATGTAAGATAACATTTTGCAAAAATTTTTCGTACTTTTACTCTTACACACTCTCCTAGGAGCAACTGTCGTTCCTGCGTGCCAAATTCAAATCAGAAAATTGCTTTGTCTCATCTTGTATTTATTTTTGCTAATGTCGAAGATGATTTTTTCATAATGACATAAAAGTTTCATGATAATCAATCATTTTAGGTATAATATATTCTTCATTATTGAAAAATTATTACAAAAACTACTTGCTCTTTTCGTTTATGACTATTAAATTGACTTTTACGTAACGTTACAATTTTATGGGATAAAATAAATTAGTTTATATTATATAAACATGAAACGTACAGAAACTTGCATTAAGTTTATAGGATAGCAAAATCGTTTATTAATACTTTCTTAAAAAGCATCGATTATTGCAATTCAACTTCGCAGTGTTATATAATGTAATCGGTAAAAGTTTTTTATTGATTGTATTGATTTTGTTTAACGATTGTTTTAATGCAAAATTTTCTCACTTCCAAATACGTTAAAGCCACGATATTACCATTAAATTCATCTCGTTAATTTTATTGATACTGATTGTTGTATTTTATGGCATAATTGTTAATGTAAATGGTGTGTGCTTACAAAGTGCCCGATTTTTTCTAAAATTACGCTCTTAATACTGCAAATCAGTTACAACTGGATGGTCAGAAAGTGGAATCACATCCGCTTTCTGAAACTTTAAGTCCTTGAAATACCAATTATATCAAGCACTGTCATTATAACGATATTGTAAGCGATATACATCATAATATTGTGTAATACAATACGAGTTTGATAGAAATTAATGCATTTTAAATTTATTTAATGTTGCTATTTAACAATACATTCGTTGTGAATTAAGATTCTAAAACGGTTTTGAGTCATAGTCAAACCATAAAGGAATGAGAATTCACAATCTCGACTCTGACACAATCGAAATGTAAAAATCAAAATGGAAACAGTGGAGTTGACGGTTTTGGCAAATTATGGATAAAATTCAATAAAGTATAATTTAAGAATGAAATCAGTAATTTACAAATAATTATCTGTTGAGCGATGAAATAAAACATTTTAATTTGTTTAAAACTTCATTATATTCAAACTTGTGACGCGTTTCGCCAACACAGTAGCTTTATTAAACGAGTGAAGGCATAATAATTTTTTTTTAATTTATCAGTGCATAAATAGGTATTGAAAAAGTTTACCTGGAAATTCATTCACTAAAATCATTCCTAAACTGCCTTCTAGGTTTAATACGGGAGAGTGGTTGATATCTATTTGGTCGTTAGGAAGGTTACCTGAATATTTGTTTCCATTTATCTCAAGAGCTTCTAAAAGATTGAATCTAAAGGATTTAGGTTCTACATGTAAAATTATAAAAAAAGGAGTCGAAACTGTGTTGGTTTTCTATTAAATGATTTGAATAGTTAGAATCTACGTTTGTGTACTGAATTTCTAGTTTTAAAATTTCTGCCGATATAAATTTTATGACGGCTGTCATTGCCACATTTTAATTAAGAACTATTATGAATTGTAATGTCTGTATGTGATGGGTTATGAAAAATTGAAAAATCATGTTTATTATTTTTATTTGAAATTATAAGGTACAAAAAGTGTACAGACTTATTTTGTTCAAGTTCTACGGTAAATTTGATATTATCGTGAATTGAGTTATTGTAAGTAGTGAAGCTGTCTAATTGTCTAGTTGTACCGCTGCAGCTAACTAAAATGTCGTCCACATGGTGCCACTACATACATTTTTTACTAAAGGGGTATTTAAGAATTATTTTTTCCATATTATCCATGACAATTTCAGCTAGTACAGAGCTGAGGAGTTACCCATGATCATACCATCTTTACTGCTACTAGCTACAATAAATATTACTCAGTTGAATAATGTCAGATTTATAGATAATGTAGTTTTTAATTTTATTAATGTAGCACATTCTAAAACAACTTTAAGTATTACCCTATACAATACTAAAAGTTATTTAGTTTTATCTCCCTATAATTATTTCGAGTCTACACCTTTTATAACAAAAAACTATTTTTAATTTTATCAACCTGTTCAATTTTTAAAGTACCTACTGTCTAAAAATTTGTGAACGTGAAATATTGTTTTTATTTACATTTTAAACAGTTGACTCCAATTCTGTAAGTAGTAATTTAAAATATTTTATTTTTGTATTGTTTCATTTAAATAATTTTGTAGTTCGCTCCTGATGAAGCTATTAAACAATGGCGAAATATTGATCAGTTAAGAAAAACAGTTTAATTTCTTATGACCGCTGGACTGATATCTTCTCACCAGAGTACACCCTTTTAAATATTTAATCCAAGCATTCGAATAAATTATTATTCATTTTCAAGGACTGAAAATTGATGGTCATTGTTATGAACATTGAAAATGAAATAACATCTTAACTAAAGAAATTAACTGTCTCGACCCCTTACTTCGTCGAATCTACTCATATTAGTGTTTTAAATGAAACTCACTGTTTCTAGCTTAATCCACAATATAATGAAAAATGTTGAAAATTCTAAAAAATGGACAATTGTTTCGATAAATACATATCATCGTCAGAATGACAGAAGTTACATTTCATTTGATGCCTACCTGATGTTTAGTAGTTATTTTTGGCTAGACCAAGAAGTGACCCAACTTGTGATTGACTTAATATATGGTCATAGAAAAAAGAAGAAGATGTGATATTACAAATATTGAAGCTAAGATATTATTAGCCCTATGGTGATATCCTGGATATAATTTTTCCAATTAAAATCGGTATAACTGTGCAATGATATAGAAAAACAGGAAAACTATATCTGCTGATCTTTACAATTATCACTTAAGAAGACAATTTAATAGTGGAGAACTCCCTAGATTTATCTGTTCATTGACGACTTCATATTGTGGGTTTCTTAAATGTCTTCTAATTTCCAATTCTTCAAGGAAATCCAGTTCTTGTTACTTATCACAAATATGTAGTACTTCTAGTTCTGTGTTAGGTGTCAAGTAGATGTTTTGCGTAGTGCGATTTATCTGGTTGTTTTAATCTGTATGCTCATAAGTGTTCACTGTATCCGATTTCAAAATTTCTAAGGGTCTGACCCAAATAGACAGCATCACATTCTGGACATTTGAGTTTATATATACCTGATTTCTTTAATGGTGGTATTTTTGTTTTTAAATTTAACAATTTTCTACTTACGCTACTTTCTGTTTTAAAAGAAATTGTTGTATTCGTTGCTAAAGATATAATCTTTGAAATATTATTAGGAATATTTCCTGCATATGTGATGGTTTTATAAGTTTCAATTTCTTCAGTTTGTTTAGGAAATATTAGTTGTAATGCCACTTTTTCCTCTTTTTTAATAATTAGCTTAATTATCATATGTAATAGATAACCGTTGGATGTTGCTATTTGTCTAATTGAATTAATCTCTGATTTTCTGTTGGCAGCAGTGGTTGTCTCATTTGGAGGCAAATTATACCATTTCCTTGCCGGCGTTCAACATGGTTACGCATGAAGATGAAATTATTTATTTTATGTTATAAAATGTTGCGACATTTTCATTTGGTGCTGTGATGCGGTTGGTTTGCCCTTCCGTTAACTCAATTCCTGTACAACATTTCACAATTTACGATCTGTAGTTTACGAATTTACAACTTTATGGAGTCTAACCCCACTTCGAAGGTAAGTACACACGTGGTTGTGAACTTCATTTCTAATTATTCTTTATTGACCACGTATTTAACTGTTGTTTTTAATTTTAGTCTCCCTGATGATGAGTACAAACATCTTCGAAAGCTTGGAGATTTTCTGCTAAGAGTATATCTTTTCCAATGTTTTGCTGCAATCCCCCAATATTCACTAGTTTTATATATATATATATATATATATATATATATATATATATATATATATATATATATATATATATAAAAAGGAAGTAGTTCTTCTTTTTTCGACCGGGAAATATTTATTTGTTAACGAAGATTTCGGGTTGGCGGTCATAAGAAATAAAAACTGTTTTTCTTATCTGCTCAATATTTCGACATTATTTAATGGCTTCATCAGGAGCGGACTACAAGATTTATTAAATGAAAACAACAAAATAATAAAACATTTTAAAATTACTACTTACAAGAAAATTGGTGTCAGTTAATTAAAATATGAAACAGCACAACACGTTCAACACATTTTTAGACAGTAGGTACATTTTACACTTAAAGATGCTGATAAAATTAACAACCAGTTTTTTCTTTTTGTTGTGAAAAGTGTAGAACTAAACTAATTACAGGGAGATACAACTGACTTACTTTTTAATTTTATATGGTGATACTTAAATGTTATTTAGAATCTTACAATAGATATTGCTTAATTAATTGACGTCAGATTTATAATTTATAGTGTTTTTTGTTTTATTGATGTAGCACATTTCTAGAAATAACCTATTCTTATATCTGTTCTCTCTTTCTAAAATTTTTATATTCATGTAGTCAAACTCATGTCCCGTATTTATATGGTGTTCAACTGCCGCACAGGTGTTTTTTTAGTTGCGACAATCGCTTTTGTGTTGAGTGACTCTTTGTCTCAACCATTGGCCCGTCTGTCCTATGTAACATCCATTGCAATCAGAACAGGGCAAACTGTAAACAACATTGCTATTAAATAGCGTGGGTGTTTTATCTTTCACTTTGGAGAAAATGTTTCTGATTGTTATCAGATTGTAAGGGGCAATTTTCAAATTAGGAATACAATTTTTAAATAGTGGTGTAATACGATTTGTCAAATAGTGTATTCTAGGAATCCTTTTATAAATTATGTTAGTAGGTTTCTCTTCATTTGTGGGACCATCGTAAAAGTCTGTGTTGTATATTAACTTTTTTAAAATGTTCTTTGGATATATATATATATATATATATATATATATATATGTCGATACAATTAATGGAAGTAGTTAATATTTTATTTTATTTTAACTATTTGATAACATTGACCATTCATTTTCTGTGCTTGAAAATGAATAATAATTTATACGAAACCTTGGATTAAATATCTAAAAGAGTGTACTCTGGTGTTTTATTGCCACATCGCCACCAAAATATCCTTTATAAATAAGTTAGAATATATATATATATATATTAAACTGAAAATTATCTATCAAGATAAATTAAAACAGAGATATCACTAAGTTAATGTGAATCTTAGTAATAGATGACAATAAATCCAATAAATTGCATAATAGTCCATAAGACAACAATTTAAATATGAGTATAAATATGTGAAGAAACACTTACAAACAAGATACAACTAATATTGCATATAAAAAAATTGCTATTTAAGTTTGCAATTATTTTTCTTCAAATTATATTTCATGACAGAAAACACAGACGTAACAAATAAATTACGTAAACATTAATTTGGTACATAACAATGATTATCACGGTATAATATTACATGAATTTCAAAATAAAATTCCATAATTGTAATTTTATATATTATAGACACTTTTCAGAAACCCTGTATGTTATGTAAATTATTGATTATTTTGGTATAAACTTCAAGGTCAAAATGTCATCGTAAAATGACGTTCGGTTAATAGTTCGAACGGTGTAATTTCGGAGTGACATTAGGAATGCATAGGAACAAAGTGAACTTATCTACAATAACATAGAAAACAGATATTTGGATTTGAAAACAATGATGTTTATTTATAAACAATTGAAAAATAAAACAAAAATGAAAAACAACTAAAAGTTGTTGATTGAGAGCTGGGGAGACGCGGTGTAGATTCAATAATGTGAGGACGCATTAAAATTTCTCTCCTCTAAATTTTTTATAAATCTCAAACATTTTGATATATTTTAAGTTTAAAGAATTAATCATAGTATTTAAAAACAATGATGCTATAAAATAACAGAAACTTTCTATCGAATACATAATAAAAAGTGAAAAATTAGTGAAACGCCGAGAGTTGGTAAGATGAACAATTTACCTCTATTAATCTGCTTTTCGTTTGCTCATTCACGTATCTTCTGTGAATAAATTGTTGCTCCTGGCGAGATAAATCACGTCACATCATTTTAATATCAAGATTTCGCATATATGATCATAGGCGATCGTATTTCTTCAAAATGTTTCATCCCAGAGACAAGAAGATGCCAAGCATAGACTTTTCCTTTCGTGTGTAACATATTTGTCCTATAAAACATCGTTCATAATTTTCATTTGTTAGGTTATATTGTGTAAAAATTTATTCGTTGGTAAAATTATTAGATATAGATATTCAATCTCCACTAGATCGGGATAGAACATTGAACTTACATTAAAGGAAATAATAAAGGAAATAATACTCACCAAATCATTACGATAAATCATCAGTTTGCCTCACAAACACACTTGGTTTTCATTCTTTATTTAATAACTGAATTATCATTACCATAGAATAACTCAACGTCACGTCAACATTAACAAATTATTAGAGTAGAGATTGAATGGTTTGTGGAAGCTTTCAAAAACACATAGAGATAAGTTATAGGAAGCGAAATTTATTTGATATTTTTCATATTCAATAGTATGCATTAAATAAATAAAAAAAAACGTACTTACGCAAAGGTTTAATTAATATGATTATACAATTATGATTCAGAAAATGTTCATTATTCAAACAACTATTCACAATTAAAATCTATTTATCTATGTTTTTCCTTTCTTTTCTTTGATATCTTACCTTTCAGTTTCTTGTTACTGCCGATCGCCAAGTGCCGAATCTCATCCCTGAGGTATAGTGTCATAAAGTTACATAACTCATAATTTTGTTACTAAATAAAATTTTGAATTGGAAATTAGCGGTTAGCTAAACCAATTCTGGCGCCCACAATCATTAAAAAAAAAATAAATACTCATAAATATAAGATCCATAATAAAGTAGCATCCCAATATAGGATCATTAATAAATAAGTAAATGTTATTACTCAATATTTAAATACATGATAATATATATATATATATATATATATATATATATATACATATATACATATATACATATATATATATATATAAAGAAGATGTAGGAATATCACGTGATATGTTAACAACAACAATAAAGAGATTCTTGGGTAATTCACGCAAAAAGAAAAAGGGCTACTGAAACGGAGTGGTATATATATATATATATATATATAAATAGCGTGAGCTAGGATATTTAACCTTTAACCTGAATGATGTCACTTGTCACCACTATACAAATAATATAATCAAATTTCACGCTACCTTAAACAAAAGTTAGGGTATTTAACCTTTAACCTGAATGTTGTCAGTTGGCACTGTTATATAAAAAATTAAAAACGTCAAAAAACTATGACTGATTCATTTTTCTGAATTTTATTCCTTCTTGCGACAGACCACGTTCTAAGAATTAAAATTGATATTAATGTTTGGTAATTAATATAAAACTCAAATCCAAATTATGTATTCAACGTTATCAACTTTGCAATCCTTCAGGAAATTACTCACTTCGCTAGTAAGTTTTATTTGTTCATATTTAACGTAAGCATTGTTTAAAACTTTAACAAAATTATAATTTTAGCATTGAAAATGATAAAAAATATTATCGAAAGCTTGGTATTGTGAAAATATATTTTTCTTAACTACCCATACATTTTCGCTGTATCCCATAAAGTTTACAAGTTGTTTTTTCAACTAGTCAGCCGTGACTACCATTTCTTTTTTTTGTTCGATATATATAAGCGGTGGAGTCTAGAGTGACACATATAATCGTTAATTTATTTTATAAATGTAAAACTTTTTGGAACAATTGTACACCAACCATTTGTTGATTATTGAGTTGTCTGTTTGAAGTTGCAACTTGGGGTTTAGGTCATTCCAATATTCTTAAATAATATAACTTTCTGGCCTCATCATTTACACTTGATCTATATATCCACATTGTCTTTTTTCAAATATTTTTTTTGTAATTAATTCGTTCAGATCGTTCTTTTGTCAATTTTAATATAAAAAAATGTCTGACCTTCAATTTCATTCATATCCTGAATCTTCAGCCTTTAGCTAAATATCAGGTTGTTTGCAAAACTATACATTGTTAAATATTTTTCAGATGAGAAGAGACTCAAGGTCCAATCGATTAAATTTCAATCAGGGGATACTTGTTGGTTTTATTTTAAATATTTACCTGTTAACTTTTGCATGTCTGGAGACAGTGTCGTTAACCCTCTGAGGAGTTATAGGTTAACTTGAAGAAGTTTTGGGTGCTTGTCAAAACTTCTCTGGCACCCTTTTGTAAACACTTTATTATTATTTATTTAAAGAATGAACTCCTTCTTCGACTGGAAGCAACTCGTCGGCGAGCACAGATAGTCCTCTGGGACAATCTAACATCTTAACGGACACAGTTTGTATTTTGGTTGGAGTTGTCGCCTTATAAAATATGCTAATTTTATTTGAAATACCACTTCATATGTGAATTTAAAAGAACTCAGTGAAATATTAACGCTACAAATATCAAATTGGAGAAAAATAATAATCTATTAACTTTTATTATATTGTGGAATTAACTAGAAACCGTGAGTTTCATTTAAAACACTCATAATCTATTGTTAAAACAAATCAAATATTGAAAATTTACGCTAGTGATTTATCAGCTTGAATATTTACTGACCTGTTTTATGAAACAAATTCGTTCGGGAGTGTTTGTAGTGTAGTTTCTAAGTACTCATTCATTAGGTATTGAGAGAATATGATCAGAAATTAAAGAATTAAACAAAGAAAATATTTGAGATTTTACAAATACTAACTAACAAAACGTATCACGGAAGGGATAAAGATCCATAACTGTGCTGAATGGTAAAAAAGTTGATTATGAGGTTGATTACGGCATTAACAGATTACTTTTAATATCGAACTTTTAATATCGAAACAATTGTCAATTTTTTAGAATTCTCACCATTTTTTAATGTTTTTTGGAGTCCTTTATAAACAGTTAGTTTCATTTATAAAAGTGATATGACTAGATTGCACAGAGTAAGGATCGCACTAGTGAATTTCATTAGCAGATTTGTTAAAATCATGAAGAGGGCTTAGTTTGTCACCAATTTTTGAAATATCACTACTATCATATCTTAAAAGCTATTAAAAACTTCTTTTGTTTCAGTTACCTACATAACCTCCTGAAAGTAAAGTTCCTTCAACAAAGTGCTGTGATATTCAACCAGAACGAATTTATCTGTGATTTTATTTATTAGCTTCGTTTATTTATTATGCGATCGATTTTGTGACAATGACGAATAATAACCAGGATATTTTGGAGGGTGTGTGCGTAGACAACGGCCGCAAGACCGATCAGTTTGAAAAACTCTTAGGAAATAGATGTCAAACAGCGCCAACTTTGCCAGCTTTACTTCCGTCGTCGCAGCTATGCGGTAAGAAGTTGGAAAACAGGAGAAAGTCGGATAACAGTCTGCTTGGATCATTGAATAGACTGAGGAGTTCTATTGGATCTAAAGATGGACCTATTCAACTAAACAATAGACTTAGTAGGTAAGTCTGTTCACAGTTATTCATCTTAAACAGGAAAATATAGTTTTTAGGTGATCGAAACCTAGTCATATCTTATTCAAATAGAATTTTCATCTACGTTAATTTATTTGCATAATAAACATAAATTCAAAAGTTTTGCGTAACCTTGATTGTTTGAAATCAAATTTATTATTTTTAGGAATGTGTTTAAGATTGTCGTATTGTTCAATTTAAATTACAAAAACACCATTTGTTTGTTTATTTTTTGATAATAATGGAATTTGAGCAATTTTATACATAGACGAATAAATCAGATGAACAAGTTTTTTAAGAAATACCAAAAAATATTGTGTTGCCACCTGTTGCATCTACGTAAATTTGAAGGCGTCGGCATGTTCTGTTTACCAGATTAGTTGTTGAGGTCTTAACCTCTTAAGGTATACATTTGAAAAAAACTTTCTAAAAAATCAGTTTTGTGAAAAAATTGATCAAAAAATGAATAAAAACAAATGGAGGTAGTCAAAAAGTTTATTTTTTTATTTTACAAAAAAATTATGTTAATGTTACTAATGTGGAACAGTGGTCTACTGATTTATATGTGGAATTCTGCAAAACAGTTCCGCTTCGTATTAAAACCTAAGTATATATTACATTTTGTACAATAAAAATATGTTTGGAGACCAGTGAGGTTTTTTGCATCGTTGTCTATGTTCTTTTTCATAAGGAAAGTGTACTACCTGATTTTTCATAACGTCAACCTGGGGAATGGATTTTGTTTGGTTGCATATATTTTTCTTTTCAATATCCTTGTCAATACTAACACTACTTGGTCTTCCTCTTTTTCTTTTATTATTTTTTTTTCTAAAAGACAAAGTCCTTCTGCAACCTCAGCGCGAAAACCTAGGGAATCCAAAATATCTTTGTTCCCTAAAATTGCTCTTATCATGTCAGCCCGGTATCGTAACCAAGCTGTAACAAGTGCCGTGTCAACAAAAGTGCCGTAAAAAAAAATTCGTAAATACCATTTCCGGCATCTAAGCCCTATTCTATAATATGATATAAGACCAACTAATAAGTCTACCCCTCCCATAAACTGATTATATTGTCTTACCATACTTGGGCACTGAACGTAAATTTTGGATTTTGTTTTTCTGTCAAAAAGTTGAACGATATCAACAGGTTGTGATCCGCAAAATGCACTTACTAAAATGAACACTTTTATTATCAAACCACTTTATAGCAAACATAACTATGTTTTTTATTGTTGTTTTGTATTCTTCGTAGGTGCCCCTTCCCCTTTTTTTCATTTCTTTGTTGTTTGCAATCAAATCCAGGAATTCTATCTTTCCTTATAGTGTCCATGCATGAAGGCTGATAAGAAGTTTCAAGGATATCCACTAATTGTCGAAAAATAATAAATACTTTTTATGCTAAGGAATAATACATACTAAATGTAATACAATATTCCCACTGGCTCCAATGTCTTCCTTTCCAAGAGCTGGTATTATGTTCCCTATATAAACCTCAAAGTTGTAGATCAGGCCATTGCTATCACATGAAATGAAGATTCTATATCCCCATTTATTGGGTTTCTTCGGATTGTATTGTTTAAGTGAAGATGTCCCCTTATATGGCACAATTTTTTCATCTGTACACAACTTATGTGGTTTTTCTTGACTTCTATCGCAAATAATCTAGAAATTTATCTCTGCTTATATGATTTCGACCTTTTGGAAGATTCTCGTTGTTGGAATGCAGGTTCTTTTTTATTTCTTCCCATCTTTTTGGCGACATGGTATCAACAACCTGTGGAATTCTACAGGCGGAACTCCAATAAAGACGATGTCTAGGTAAACCGAACGTAGACTATATATGACAGTCCCAATAAATATTTCTAACTCTGAAGTTGTGAGGATCAAAGGTTTTGTCATATCAACTTGGCAAGCATATAAGTTGCTTTGGTCAGTTATCATATCTAGTAACTATTCTGAAAAAATATTTGAAACTAATGTATAGGTCGACCTATCCCTGGCCCTTCTTCGAAGTTTTCGATTGTGAATAGTGGTTCAGACAAAGTTTCAGCTTCCTGTACTTTAGTCCTGTTGTATTTTTGTCTTCCATTAGTCCCTAAATAGCTTACCGGCTCTTCGTTTTCTGATTCGCAGAACGAATCATCGTCGCTGTCATAATGTTCATCTCTGGTAACTAATTTGGTTGGTAAGTATTCCTCGTCAGAAGAGTTACTCAGATTTTCATCCTCGCTTCCGCTTGGAAAATCGGCCATGTTACACTAAACACAGGAAAATAATAGGAAAATTCTAGATTAAATGCCCGTTGATCCATATTAGAAACTAATGCAATTTTGAAAGCAAATGATCATTGTTCCTGATTTGGAAGATTAAAAATTTTTGAAGATAGAGACCCCATACACAAAAAAATATTTACTAATTTTACTTTGAAAGTTTATTATACTGGCTAATAATTATTTTTCGGTCATATACTGAAAAAAACATAGCAAAAACTGATACATAAACACTGCACTTGTCTATACATTAGCAGAATGGAATTCTGAATGGCGGCCTTGACAATTCACCTTTGCTATTACTAACTAGATGGCGCAAGAGGTTGGTTTTGTGAAAATATTCAGTGTTCCAACTTGGAACCAGGAGTCTATTATGAAAAATTGAACCATATTATATTTTTCCTATTTATATCGAGCAGTAGATTTCAATGTTCCTATCCCGGAACATTGGACGTTAAGAGGTGGACCCTTATGTGCTCTAACTGTTCTAGCAAAAATATCCCAAGCATGTTCAATTGGGTTCATATTAAAAGATAAAGCAGGTCAGTCGAAACGATTTACTCATTCAGTTTTGAGGTACTTATTTACAGCTCTGGTACAATGAGGTCCGGCATTACGTCCATAAAAATAAAGGCATCCGCAACAACTGCTCGCCACAACCTCAAGCGAGGGTAAATTATATCTCTGATGTCCCTGTTACCAGTCAACGTGCCTTCTATATGAACAAATTTTATTCAGTCATCAGACTGACATGATATCCCCCAAATCATGACACTTTCTCCTGCGAAAGGCGGCACGAGACAGCTAAGCAACTCTCGTTGGCTCCCTCCATGCTCGTCTTCGATGACTATCTAGAACCATTATGCTTTCGTCTGAGAAATACGAAGTTTCAGAATTTTCCTAGTAGATTCATATGTTCTTTAGCCCACTAAAGTCAGTAAATTCGGTGCTTTTATTGAATTCGAGGAGCTCTTATTGGTCGTCTACACTTCAAACATGTCTCAAGTTCTCGACTTCGTAATGTAACAACAGATATTTAAATTCTCAAAGCCTGTCTCACATCTCTCTGAAGTGCTGGTATTGATATGGTGGGATTGTGGAGAACACATACTACAGGAAACATTTGTGACTTCCCGGTTTTTTAACCTAACATCATTAAAACTGACATATTAGTTGTGTTCGTTTGTATCAATCCCGCGGACGATTTCAAAGAACGTAGATGACAGTTCATTATATCTGACAAGCGTCGTTTGAGTGTCGGTGCGTTTTCAAGTGTAGGTCGAAGGCAGAACTGCGGAAAAAACGAATATAATAACAAATTGTTGATTATCCGGCGATGTCTCAAGGAAACCAGAAGAATAAATAAAAGAATTTAAAAAAAAACAACAAAGACGTTTTCATTTATACTTTTAGTTTTGAAATCTTAAACATAACCGCATCCTCCGCGAAAATTAAGCTGTTGGTAAAGGATCAAGAATATTCAGGAACGGTTAGTATACAGGCTATCCCGTAAATGCATACCGTGCATTTGATTTTTGTATCAACACTTTTTGACGTATCTATTAAAATAAAATTATGGGGAGTGATTCAATGTTTTTTTTTAAATAAACAGCTGTAACTCTTAAACGACTGAACAAATTTCAACAAACATGCTCTCGTTGGAAAGAGCATCTCTCCTGTGATATGTTTAATTTTTATTGATGCCGCCACAGTGCGTTTTTTTGATATAATAACAGCAACATTCTTTAAAAACATGAATGCGATAATATCACAAATAGTGTAATTATCACTACTAGCTGTGAAGTTGACAATTATTGTGTCATCTAGCCAACTGAGAAGTTGAATTTCTCTATTAGTGGTTAATAATTTTTTCTATTGTTAACCTAGGTCAATAATGGACAAATTCAAATGTTTTGAGAATTCAGGGATAATAGCTTAACAAAAACTAGTGCAACATAATTTTGTATACCCAGGAGATTGTCTTCAACAAATTTACTGCTTGAAATTACCTAACAAGATAAAATTATTTCGATAAAACTGTCATTAGTCTAAAATTCCCGCTCAACCAAAAATTTCTGTTGACATAAGGAGTGCGTTCATAATATATGGGTGAGGTGAGGAGCGAAAACAGTGTCAGTGTCAGTCAGACGACGGAGTAAACGCCTAGGGAGAAATCAGTTTAAACGATTTGTAGATCGACACTATCAAAATTTGACATTGAAATGTGTTCTTTATTTTCCGTTAATTTTAGAAAAACGAGGATCGAGGAATGTTTTTACCTTCAACATTATCACCAGTGGAATTTGAAAATCTTCTCTTGATAGAAACTGGTAACTAACCTTGACCCACAGAATATCGGTTATCGGTGCCTTAATCTCTACAAATAAGAACATGTGTACATACATATTATACGAATTGCGCATATCAGGGTAATAGTTTCCCCGATAGCAAGCGGGGAACTAGGAGTGCACTCTCGTTGATTCTCGTGGTTCGTTTGTAAACTCTGTGGTGTAGAGTGTGAAGTACATAGACAAATAATATATTACTTTATTTATGGTGAAGTATATGTTAAATGTTTTATGAATGCTCACTTTGTACCCAAGTGTTGGGAACGCACTACCGCTGTACTTGTCAAAAGTTCAAAGTAAAACATAAACCACGTTTAGTGAAATTTTTGGATGTGATCGTATAATTGGTTTCGTTAATTCGTTGCACTTAATATTGGTGATTATGAACTATAGGAATAATGGTATTCTATTGCTGCGTGATTAAATTATACCTACAAGATTTTTATAAGACATTTTTTTATTTTTAATTTTTGTCTTAAATTTGGCTAGTAGTGGGAAAAATTGTATATACACCACGGTGGTGAAGACATTTATAAACCTCGCAACTTATTCCGCTCGGGGCAAATCCCCTCGCGAAATAATTTTGGTGCTCGGTTGATAATAATAGTCTTCACTACCTTGGTGTATAATATACTATTAATAGGCAACTGAAAACCGTATCTCTATATCTTATTACTAGCAAAATATTGAAGAAAGAAAACTTAGTTATCACACGGGTATTTATTCTTATTTATTGGTCCTGATAATTTTTGGATAATAAAACTATTCGGAACTTTCAGTATAAAGTCGAAATGTACGAAAAACATCATTTGCAAAAGATTTCTTTATCATAGAATCAAGGTGACAATGATCAGCAAGGAGATTTCGTATTGACCAATGAGACAAAGGAGAGTTAAGGTGTCTGATTTGCCCAATAGCCAACAAATAAGGATAAGAAAATAAGAATATTGACCAATGGGATAGAAGAGAATTTAATCACTAATTTGCTTAATGGCATAAAAAAATAAACGGTTTTAAGGATTAAAACTAACTTTTCCGGACTTGTGGCCCTGAATAATATTCTATCATAAAATTGTCACTGGTATACACTTCGGAGGATGTACCGTGCTAACAAACCCAAATTTGTCCAAAAATAACCAAAAATATCTGGATTTATTGGACCGGCTGTACACGCTCTAGTCAGCTGATAATCCATAGGGTACATTTGTGAGACACCTTAAATAATATACAATCATAAAATTGGTCACTTTTTTACACTCTGGAGGCTGTATCTTGCTAACAAACTGAAAATTCTCCAAAAATGACAAAAATGTTGTACTTCAAGTACCATAGAATCCGGTGTACTGGCTTTAGTGAGCTGAATATCAATAGGATTCATCTTTGAGACGCTCTGAATAATATCCAATCATAAAATTGGTCACTTATATATACTCCGGAGGCTGTATCGTACTAACAAACTTAAATTTCTACAAAAATGACAAAAATATCGTACTTAAAGTACTATAGCACCTGTTGTACTGGCTCTGGTGAGCTGAAAATCAATAGAGTTCATCTGTGAAGTGTCCTGAATAATATTCAATCATAAAATTGGTGACTTGATGAAATCCGGAGGCTGTATCGTGCTAACAAACTGAAATTTCTCAAAAAATGACTAAAATGTCGTACTTCTAGTACCATAGCACCCGTTGTGCTGACACTGGTGAGCTGAAAATCAATAGGGTTCATCTGTGACATGTCCTTAATAATATTCAATCATAAAACTGGTGACTTGTTGCACTCCGGAAGCTGTATCGTGCTAACCAGACATGTAATGAAAAGTGGCCGACGACAACGACGACGACGACATACACACAGGATTTTTTTTCTAAAAACCATTTTTTTGGGTTGTTGTTGATGGAAAACGTAAAAATAACTCAAAGAAAAATTTCAAATATCCAACTTTTTTTGGGGTAAACCAATACTTTTCTCGCATATTAGATAGGTTGGGCGGAAAAGTAATAATGTCTGAAATCGCTCTTCTCAATGGTAAAAATAATAAGAAAAAGCTTGCATGACCATATTTAGTACATATTATATTATATTGCTCATCAAATAAAATTAATTGAAAATAATATACCTGAAATAATTAAATACGGAGGGAATAAATTTTGTGATAATATTATAAGAATTATGGGGGTTCAGTCAAGCGACTCACTTGATCTTATTTTTAAAATAATCTGGTCTTGAACTTTTCTATCTTTATAACTTTGTACTAGAATTCGAAGAAAAAATAGAATGCGAAGGTCCCAGAAACTTAGTTACATAATATACTATAAGTTACTTGGTATAAGTTAATTTGTAACGAAAAAACCCAAAACTTCTCCTCTTTATTTTAAAGATTTGGCAGGTAAGTGTAAATCCTGATATCCTACGTCAAGATCGTGAATTAATCAAATTTAATAACCACTGTTCATCTTATTTCTTTCTATACAATTTTGCTGACAAGATAAAACTAACTATTGATTTATATTCAAAGAGATAATAAACCTTTGAACATATATTTTTTCCTGTAAGTTCCTCTACTATTTCATTCGGTATTGGCATTTTCGCTAGAACTTGGAAACGTAATATCTCAAATATTAGTTTTCGAATGTTGTTTCTAACTTTAATCGACAGTTTATTTTTGTTTTATTGCTATAAATTTAAGCAAACCGAACGTCCACTCTTCACTTCGAAAATAAATTGGGACTGTTATATTTGAAGGTGAAAATATTATTAAAATTCAGTCTGAAATCGACGGTTAAGGTGATTGAGTACTTTTCGGTTTTGCTCGGATCTGAAATGTTGATTTGTTCGGAGAGTCGCCACACGTGTTTTTCTCAAATCGTAAAGTTCATTTTTCTTTATATATTGTATTTAGCAAACACAATTTTTAAAAGTTCTATGAGCTAAAAATGTTAACCATCACAATTTAAACTTCTTACTACAATTCCATCATCCAAAATATTTTTACCGAACAATTTATTGTCCAATTCATGACTCTTACCAACTTATACCACAAAATAGTAGTTACTATAATTTGGTTACCTTCCCAGATTGGCATAGTAGGCAACGATCTTGCAGACCAACAGGCAAAAATTGTATCTACATTTACCCTCACCGAGAATCTAAATATTTGTAAGGATTTAAAATTACACTTCAAAAGAAAAACAAGAGCAACATGGCAGCAGAATTCGGAGATCGTTGGTACATCCTTAAGGTTGGTACAGACATAGAACAAACCTTCGTATCGTAACTCCGTCGCGGAACAATTGTTTGTTATGCATCGAAGATACGGCGTGTCAACAAATATAGCGTATCAATACATCGTCGCGTATCTTATAAACGGGGCATTTTGCCGTTCCGTTTTTACTGAAACAGAACAATTAAATTAGTCTTTTTCTTGTGTGCAATAGAGGTTGTTGCAGCAGCTTATATATACATGCATTTCTTAGTTAAAAATAAATAAAAAAAAGACGCGCAGAAAGACGCTGGTGGCAGACCCGGTTGTATACTAATAGAAGTGTGTACAGCGGAAATCATTTACTGTTGGATTTAAAATTTCAGGCAACTAGTGGCCTTTAGAAAATTTTTACTAGAATGTCTCCAACAGACTTCGATTACTTGATTAATTTAATTGGACCCAAAATAGCACGAAAAGATGCTAAATGGAAAACGGCAATTTCTGTTCAAGAAAGGTTGGCAGCAACAATTCGGTTTCTGGCCACTGGTGGCTCTTTCACCAGTCTATAATACCTTTTTAAAATTTCTAAACAATCGATAAGTGCTATAGTTCCTGAAGTGTACGATGCCATTATAGAAGGATTAAAAGAAAATATACAGGTAAGAAACTGTTTTATTAAAGAAGTATAATAAACACACATTAAACAAAACAAATGTTTATCTTAAATTCTCTAATTCAATATCGGGCATATCCAATAGTTGGCGTGGTAAAGAATTGACTGGAGTACTGCGACTTGAATGATCCGAAATACTAGAATTATCATAATTATATGCTGGAGATGGTACCTGTGAATGCTGTTGAGTAAAACTGGAAGCTTGGCTATCCTGATACTGTTCAAATTGAGAATGTTGTGGCACAGAATTTGCAAAGAATGACTGAAGAGTATGAGTACGGTATGATTGCGAATGATAAAAATTGGTTGAACTTTGTTCGAGATGGGTCTTGTCTGCTTTCAACAAAATTAACATATATTAACATGTAAAATACTTTGTAATACAAGAGAATATTTGGCCAGTTTTTTAGCCACAAGATTTCCAAATATTTGATATTCGTTTTGCTCCTGTGGGTTTCTAGCGTTTGCTGATGCTTCTGACAGTATTTTAAAAGCTTTATCTAATTTCTCAGAATCTTCATTCCTCTTTTGGCGTTTCCTACTAGGTGTCGCTTCATCGCTTTTCTTTTCGGTACTAGGTGTTGCTTTTCTTTTCGGTACATTTTGTATACTTTCCCGATTCTCTTGTACAGCAGAATTTTTATCATTATCTGCTAATGTTCCTTCATCACCCGATATTTCCTTTTCATCATTATCTTCTTCTTCGTGTACAATCTAAAATTAAAAATAATTTAAAATAAGTATTTAATAAACAAACTTATTTAGAAAATAAAAATATGTCCTATTTTTGGCGCACTGTATAATTTGTTTTAACGAAATTTGTTTTAATTTTTACAGATACCTTCAACACCAGAAAGATGGTTAGAAGTGGCAAAACAGTTTGAGGACACCTGGAACTTTCCACATTGTCTGCATGTTGTTCTACAAGCTCCAATTAACACCGGAAGCGAGTTCTTTAATTACAAATCAACATTTAGTGTAGTTCTTTTTGCCCTAGTGGATGCTAATTATAACTTTTTGTATGTTGATGCTGTAGGCCAAGGAAGAATTTCAGATGGTGGTATCTTTAAAAACTGCTCGCTTTACAAAAAATTAGAGCGAAATGACTTAAATTTACCTGAACCAGAAGCTTTACATGGCAGGCTACAGAAAATTCCTTGTGAAACGATATTGGACAGAGTATGACACCAAGGATTGCTATACAAAATTGCTACCCACTTCAGAAATCTTACTTATCCAACAGAATATTTCAACCAAAAGTTAAGGAAGAAAAGTCCGAATTTTTTCCTATTGCAGCAGGGGTGCTGCTGGATAGCGTACTACTTCACATACTGTACACATCAGACATACCAGAGACACAGCACAGAACAACAGGAACTTTTGCCGACGACACAGTTATCCTCTCCACCAACCAAGAACCACAAGCAGCAACAACGAATGTACAGACCATCCAAACAAATTACAAGAGTGGCTACAAAAATGGAGGATTAAAACAAACGAAAGCAAATCAACAAATGTAACATTTACGCTACGTCAGCGCACGTGTCCCTCAATAAAGCTAAATAATACAGAAATACCATAAGCAGATAGTGCTAAATATTTAGGAATCCACCTAGACAAAAAACTTAACTGGGAACATCACATCATGAAAAATAGAAAACAACTTGACATAAAAGCAAGAGAACTACATTGGCTAATAGGAAAAAAATCTGCATGACTCTGTGGATATAATGCTGTACACTTTTTTAGAACATGACATAAAATTAAATGATTGCAACTAATTGGAACAGAATATTGACCTTTAAGACTACTCAGAAAAATATGAAGATGCCTTAAAAGTAACGCCCCTCACTAAAGTCATTAAAAAGTCTTCATACTGTTGGCTTTTGGATGAAAATAATGGGAGAATTAGTCAGATACGTTAACCAGATTTTCTACGGGAAACAAAAAAAGCTTAATCCCCAAAAAAAAAAATTAACAATCAAGGAAAAATTAGAGGTAAAACCGTTTGTAAAAACCGAGGTAAAACCATGATAAAACACAACATAAGGTTCTAAACTCGGTTCAAAACGTTGAACATGGATGAACCTCTTCAAGCTCAGAGACAGAAGATTTTATTTTGAATGATTCCACCGATACCGAAAGTTTTTCAGATAATTATGCCTATGAATTTTTAATTTTGAGTGAATTTACATCATGTGAATTATAATTTTACACCCTTCCAATAGGGTATTTTAATATTTTTATTCCAATGACTCAATCATAACGATGATTCTATCTTGAGTATTGTTTTTAATCAACTTGATGGCTTTGACAACTACTTTTTTAAATGACGACGGCTTTGATAATGGCTTAATAGCCGAAAGCGCTTAGCCGGAAAGTAATAAACTAATACACACTGAGTATTCGTCGTTTTCATTCACTCAATTATGCCTATGCCTATACCTACATTCAGGTCTTCCTTTAAAGAAAACATCAATTTTTTAGCTAAATTTTCAGTTAAAATTTCAGGTTATCTTTGGTATTATTTCGTATTTTATGGTAATATTTGGAATTTTTTGGAATTATTTGGTAATATTTGAGGTAATGTTGGAATTTTCTGGTAATTTTTGGTATTTTAAGTTGATAATTTTGGTATTATTTGTCAAATATGGTATTTTAGTGTACCACTTTTGGTCAGCGGTTCACCCCTCAGCAAATACCAACAATATATTTATGTACACACAACAAAAATACACAGAACACAATATGCCACCACAAACAGCAGTACTCCTACTACGGAACCATAACAAATGATATTCTTTTTTGTACTCCTGCCACATGCGATCCATGTTACTAATTCAAATATAGGATAGAGAAGGCTTTAATGATAAATTACATTTAATATTTTGTCTATTTTCAAAAAGCTTACTCTGTGTAAATCAAGTACCTACTTCAGTCCCATCAGTAGACAAAGGGTTAAAACAATAACCAAGCACTCGATTAATAAGTGTCAGTGTTTACAATACTTTAAAATAAGAAGAAAGGATATGAATACCTATACAAAATATAATCAACGCTACCCGTCACGAATCAAGTGTTTTGTACAGAGTCAAGCTGAAAAAGGCGAACTTAATCAGTTTTTAACTTTGATTTGACTAGTTACATCTTATACGGGACACAGCAGCCAATAACGTTCTTCCTGGGTTATGAAAATATGTCAACAACACAATAATTTATTATTTGTATGCTAATATAAACCTTGTGTGAAAAATTATCTGAATTATGATAGAACCGTTGCGTGATTTAGGAACAGACAGACAGACAGACGCGGAAGCTTTGTTTTATATTATGTCGAGATATTGGCTATGGAAATAACACACTTCTACCTAACAGATTTTGATTAAATGAAGTTTCTCCAAATTATATTCCCACAAAACGAACCAATATTGATTTATTGATTAGTTGACGTCCGAGGTATATTTGTCATTTTAAAATTTGTTAATGAGCTTTTTTCCAAATTGTGACGCCACTGGTATTGGATAGATTCCAAAAACATAAATCACTCATAAACATTTAAAGCATTTCAAAAATTCATATTGTTTTGATTTTTTCAAATGCTTGTACTCGTTTGAATAACAGAAAAAACGAAATACATTAGAGTGCCGAAAAGTTGTATAGTAATTTATTATTAAGTGAAATTTCTATGTCTACTATTTTTTCCCATCGAATTTAAAATAGAAATGAAAATCGTCGCGTCACCAGAGTTCACATGATATTTTGTGTCGCGTTGAAAAATTTCGTATGTCGACAGTTGTTGGATAACAAGTGAAGATACGCGTTTGTTGTGCACGAATTTTTTTTTCTTACTTGTTGACAGTTCCGTGATATTCCCTAGCAAAACAATCAAACAAGTGTGTGTGGATTGCCAAAGCTTCTTCCAATGGATAATTTTTGGTAACTTCCGGAACTACTAAAATAAATAAAATTCGCATCTGATAAATATTTGTTACAGGTATAGGCAAATCAAAATGAACAGAATAGGAATATTTATTCTATCATTTTTAGGGCCGGTTTCCCCAAAATCTAGTTAAACGCGATTACTTTGATCTAGTTCAACATTAAACCACAGCTTAAACCAATTTCGGTTTCTCCATAAATATTTGGTTCCCGTATAGTTTAAACCTCAAACATGGACTGTTGGGAATTGTTCAGTGGACTCACTGTTGATTTGAGGTTATGTTTGTTGAGCATTTTCTCTAAATATCTTCTATTTTTGCACGAATAAGTATTGTAAATTATAGTTAATCAATTCCTTCTTTATTTCTATTATATACATTTCAACGTAGGTTATTAAGTTATAGCAAATACGTTTTAAACTTAATAATTGGGGGAACCAAGGGCAAAACAGAACCTCTAACCTTTAATGTAACATTGCATGGAAATACCAAATATATAAAATGTTTTTAATACTATGGTATTTTGTTTAGCTTATTGTGGTGGTTGCAAAAAGGATTACGGTTTGTGGTAAAACGAAACATCTTTAAATATATACCTTGGTATATAGGTAGGTACTAACTGAACATTTTCTGAATGATGAAAGTAGAGTTTATGGTTACATTTTTAATTGGCTAAACAAAACAAAATGTAAATTGCAAAAATTTTCTGTATAACCCACAAAAATGTCAATTCAAATAACTAAGTAAATGAGAACCACAATTATAATTAACAAAAATTATTGACATATTTCACAGATATTTTCTATTTCATTTAGCCTATCCAAGCGAGCGAGTGGTTATTACCGGCGGTAATGTCAGCAAATGTCAAAATACGTCACGGGTATACTGGTCGCTTTGATACAGTGGTATTTACCAATATCTTTATGTACTTTGTGTACGGTCTAGAGGATTTGTCTCTCAGTGTTTATTACCGTTTTCCCATTTGGAAACTTAAGAAGTTCAGTTTTAATGAATATGCCATAAACAAATCTCAAATATCACATCTTTCAACCGCTATAACTCTGCTCCTGACAGGGTTACTGGTGGTTTTAACCGTGACGTAATTTGGCATCAAACAATGACGTAACGGTTAATACCAATCCTCGCTAGGACGCTACGGTATTTACTTTTGGTATTAACCAACCCTCGCTTGGGCAGGCTAATAATCATCAGTGTCAACGCCCAGCACAGGAGTCATGAGCCCATTTATGGCAGGAAACGCAGGCAGGCAGTCCAATCTTCTTTTGGATGTGATTATGAAAAGAAATTTCCACAATATAAACATTCGGTGTCGCTTTTATCTTCCTCTTCACTGGAACTTATGTCTACTTGCTTTTTCAGGTTAACGGTTCTTTTTGTTTTGCTGTTTTCTTTATTTAACGGAGACTAGGCATGTTTTGTTTATATTGTGTTCTATTTTTCTCCTCGGTTTAATCACCTATCACCGTTTAATTGGTGCTGGACCTCAATTTAAATAGATCTTGGTTTAAACTTCCATTAACTTTTAGGGAAACCCATTTCCAGTTGATAACCAAGGTAAAACCGTGAATTTAGTTTAAACGATGTTGGGGAAACCGACCCTTATAATCATAAATATTTGTTGTTTCATTCCGAATGCTGAAAATACTTTTCTTCTAATGTCTCCTGCACTTTCAACAAATATTTAAAAGTATGATATTCAGTGTTACTTTTGATTGTATATAAGATGGTTTTCTAATCGCAGTGATTTAGACGACACAGTTAATAAAACACAACTGAGTTTCTCTGTAAGAAAATATTTATTGTATTATTTTACATACAAGATTCACAATAAACAGTGTGCATTAAGCAGTAACAAAAACAAAGTTTACCTCTAAGAAAAGAAACGACATTTAATGTTCTTAATCGCAATATCGAATCCTAAACCACTATTAGCTTTTCATTCTATCAACAAATATCAATCTCCAATAAATTGCTTTCTCATGATGAGATGGCATTGACAACCCAACGTATAGGTTATGAGAATATAGCGTATAAGGTGCGTTCTGGTACGATGACATTTGATACGCGGGAATAATTAAAATAAAGGAAATTCTAGTTTTCTTTACATATCCCCCTCCTAGAGAAGATATAAAAATATCCACTCACTCCTCATGATCCTCAAGCGTAGGAGTCGGAATTAGTTTCGAGATGTGGAAAAAGTTAGACTCTGTTTTTCTATGGTTGGTGATTATCTTGTAAATTGAATTAGATATTTTCTCAATGATTTTATAAGGTCCGTTTCTCAGTTCGTCGAGCTTTTTCCTATTAATTTTGTTTCCATTATGCACAAAAACGGTATCACCAACTTTGAAATCTACAGTGTGTGAACCATTTTTAATGGAAACACCCCCCTAAAATTTGAAGTTGTAAACCGATTTCAATAATTTTTTTTTGAAATGTCAAGTACTAAAAGGTCTACATTGGGACAAAATTTGAAATGTTTATTCCAATTTTCAGGGCATACTACGATATTTTTTCTTAGTCGAAAATCGGGATTTTTTATTAGCGATTTTTTTATTGAACCAATCACTACGCCACTGGATTCAGAGTGCCTTTAAACAGGTGTGACCAAAATTTCATGAAAAAATATTCATTAATAACAAAGTTATGGCAACTCAAAAATTCCGAAACTCTTTCAGCTAATAGTCACAAAAACACTCTATATCAACAGATATAGCCATGAGAATATATTTTTTTTGATTTCAACAATAAAGTGCCACCAGATAAAAAAAATTGATGGCTTAATTTTTTTAATGAAAATAACGGGATTACATTCACACAATTCAACTAATAATGAAGCAAAAATTTTAATAAACGTAACTATGATAACTAATCATTGAAATGTTTCAAGTCAGTGCGACAATTAATTCTAACTCATATTCTAGTAGCCTCTACTAATCCACCATGTATTTCGATACATTTGTCGTAGCGCTTACAAATGTTTCTGATTACGTTCCTTAGTTCTTGAGGGGTAATATCTGCACATACCTGTCGAATTCTTGCAAAAAGTTCATTTCTATCTCTTGAGCGATTTTTGTAAACCTTTTGTGTGATAAGTCCCCAGAGAAAAAAGTCCAAAACTGTGAGGTCTGGAGATCTGGGTGGCCAATCTAGAAACGGACTACCACGGCCTATCCATCGGTTTGGAAAATGTTCGTTAAGCCATTGCCTCACAGCTCTGGCATAATGAACTGAACACCCATCTAACTGGACAATTAATTTTGATCGTTCATTGATTGGCAGCCCATGAATAACATTTGGGATGTTTAAAAATTCTAGCAACCTCTGCGCATTAATGTTTTTCTCAAAAAGGAAAAGACCAATAATTCGTTCCTTCAATATCCCACACCAGACGTTGATTTTTTGGGAATACTGGCTTTTACAATTTATTACCCAGTTAGGATTATCCGCTGCCCAACAGCGACAATTCTGTGATGACACTACTCCATTTATAGTGAAAGTGGCTTCGTCGGTATATAACATATTTTGTAGGAAATTTCTATTGTTTAACACATTCGCGGACACTAGTAAAAAAATGTGGATTGTAAACACACATAGTTATTATAAGTATTTAAACTGGAAAAGTCATAAAAGATTAATAGAGGATGTCATATAAACAAAAAAATTGGTTTTTTGTAAGAAAAAGTAGTGCGGTAAATGCCATCTTGTCCCTAACAAACTTATTTGGTGGTGGGTTGGAGCCACCCGTCATACGAAAAAAAGTACAAACAGATTAAGAAATTATCATTATTTATTGCTAGACATAAACAAAGGATTTTTTTGGTTAGTAAATCGTATATGGTATTCTTCAAAAGACGGTACGATGCGCAAAGCTGATTTGCTAGGACATGTCTTACACAAATATTTTGTTTCTTTCCGTACGGATTTTTAAGCAAAGTTCTTACATCTCAGATGGTACGATTTAGTTGGATTCTTTGGATTTGGAATTTCATCTAGAAAGTGCATTTCAGGATGTATATTTGGTGGATCAGGTTCAGCTACTTTTACCTCCGTGTAATGGACCCGATTTCACTAACAATCTTCCATCTCTTATGTCCTTATCGAGTTCTAAATATTCTTTTATAAATTCATCGCGAATTTGTTGAAAAGTAAATTTGTTATCAATTTTTTTTTATGTAATATGCATTCCATAAAGTAATGTCCGACAAATGGAACATTACTTTTTTGTACCACCTTATTCTCTTTCTGGGTGACGAATAATAATACCAGACATAAAATTATTGTAATTGGATATTTCTTCCGGTTTTATTTCTTCTTTACTATATCTATTTGTAACCTGAATTAGTTTCGGATGATATCTTGTAGTAACACACAGTACATCCGTTTTGTCTTTCTGGTTAGACACATGTCTTACTACGTCTCCTCCAGCAATGGTCACCCCTTTTCAGTTTGCCTTTTACAACAATCTCAGGATTTCCTAATCGGATTCTGCGTAAAGTTCCAGCAGTATGAGTGTTTAAATTGAGAAGGTGATTAGGCAGAGACAGACTATTATAAAAGTTGTCCATGACATTATGGTGGCCCCCCAAGTTTGGATAAACTATTTGCTTCTTGGGTTTTTCTAGAATAAATTTGTAGATTCAAAACATAGCCATTTGTAGTACAAACAGAATAAAATTTTACCCCATATTTTCCCTTTTTACCTTTTATGTATTGTCGAAAGCTTAGCCGACCACGAAAAAGAATAAGTGATTCGTCTAAAGATAAATGTTCTGCTGGTACAATAGCACTTCTAAAGAGGGTCGAATTTTGTTCAGTCTATTATTCGGATTGTGAAGTTGACCGTAAGAACAACTAAAACATCTGAAAATATCCTCAAAACGTCTTCCAGAGAGAGTACGATGAAGATTGAGACAGTAGTATAAAGGGTCCATACTGAATATTTTTCGGATAGAACAATATTTAGGTTGACCCTGTAAGATGCACAATGGTAAAAAATGTTTGAGTTCAGTTATAATTATTGATCTAATAGATCGATATCGACAATGTTTGCTGTGCGGTCGGTTGCTCTTTTGTAAAATATCAGAATATGTATTCATAGAATTGAGTATCATGTGTGAACATCTGAGGTTAGGGTAATTGTTCCACCAAAAGTTCTTATAGGACATGCTTCTTAATTTCATGTTTTCTCGTGGGGCACTAAGCATATATGTATTAGGAATACCGTGAAGATTTGTTAAATATTCCCCTTGGGCCCATAAACAATATTCCATACGTCTTGCTTCGTCGCCATTTTGCAGTGTGTGTAAAAATTTTGGCTTGAAAGGTTTAATATTCTTCGCCTTGAGACATCTCCGAATAGTTTCTCGTGGAATATTCAAATCTAAAGTGGCATTCCTTATACTGGCATTAAGATTATTTCCGAAATAATCTAAAATGATTTCATCATTCCTGTCATTCATGTTTCGTCTTTGTACAGGATTACTTTTTAGCATCATTTTCAATACTGCACCAGTTTCATTGAATACTTTATTTATTTTATTTACCGTACCGCAGCTAATACGAGGACGAGCTGGATGTCTCTCATTAAATACTCTACATACCTCTCTAGCACTTCTAACGTCATCTCCCGAAAGGCGTACAATTTCAATTTTCTCTCTTACGCTCAATCTTGCACCAATGACACAAAATAACCCGAAGAACTGTTAGGTGAATGTTGTTGACAATAGTACACTTAAATCTTTCACAAGTGTGAAACTGTAATATCATTTCCATGGCAACTGAGATTTAAATTGAAAAATCTATTATGTCTTAGTTTTAGTTAATTTGCGTGGAAACTTGAATGTAATTCCGTTATTTTCATTAAAAATATTTACGCTATTTGCTTTTTTTTCATCTGGTGGCACTTTATTGTTGAAATCATGAAAAAAATATTCTCATGGCTCTGTTGATATAGGGTGTGTTTTGACTGTTAGTTGTGAGAGTTTTCGAATTTTTGAGTTGCCATAACTTTGTTATTAACAAATATTTTTTCATGAAATTTTGGTCACTCCTGTTTAGAGGCACTCTGAATCCAGTGGCGTAGTGATTTTTTCAATAAAAAAATCGCTAATAAAAAATCCCGATTTTCGACTAAGAAAAAATATCGTAGTATGCCCTGAAAATTGGAATAAACATTTCAAATTTTGTCCCAAGGTAGACCTTTTAGTACTTGACATTTCAAAAAAAAATTATCAAAATCGTTTTACAACTTCAAATTTTAGGGGGCTGTTTCCATTAAAAATGGGTCACACTGTATATGTGTCCTGTAATTATGCGATTTGATTGTATTGTCTTGGATCAAATCATGCTTGGTCTTTTTAAGTTTAGTTTCATTTTCGTTTATCTTGCATCTGATTTTGTTGACTAACGTTTTATTTAGCCTCTCATTTAATCCATTTGAGAAGGGCGAGTCCACAGCAGTAAAGATCATTGGAATATTTTTTTCATCCAAAATTTTTTTAAAGTCTCTAGAATTGATACCGGGGTATTGGTCTGAGAGTATCATGCCAATGTTAGTTGGCATGATGGTTTCCGTACAGTTTCTGACTAGTTTAGTTAAATCAATTGCATTTTGTGTACTTGATGTCAAAATGTACGCATACCTTGTGAAGTGATCAGATAGCAGTTGCAAGTATTTCTTCGTTAACCTCGAAACCCCAAATCATCCAATTGTACCAATAGAACATATCTCAACTGACTTGTACATCTGTCAAGAGTGTCAAATTAAGCACATCTTTGAAGGGTATTTTCGGCATTTTGGTTATTATTATATCTCTTTATCTCAATTGCCTCATGTGTCACGTGAACTAACTCAGTAAAAAACCATTCAAGATGAGTATAAACGAAATTAATGCAAGGAGGTTAAATGTATTAATTATTAGTGTTTTAAATGAAACTCACGGTTTCTAGTTAATTCCACATTATAATAAAAGTTATTGAAAATTCTAAATATTGACAATTCTTTCGATAAATCAATATCATCGTCAGAATGACAGAAGTTACATTTCATTTGATGCCTACCTGATGTTTAGTAGTTATTTTTGGCTAGACCAAGAAGTGACCTAACTTGTAATTTTCTTACAAGTATTAGATATTCTTTAGGAGGAATTTTAGTGAACATATTATTTACATCGAACGAAATGAGTTTATAGTTATCTTGCAAGTGGATTGCTTTCAACTTTTTGATTAGTTCTATTGAATTTCTAATACTTGTAAGAAAATTACTAGAAGATCAAAATATTAATCCAGGAATAATATCAGATATACTTAATTTATTTGATGTATGCATTAATCAGAATTATTTCACTTTTGACAATAAGATATATATTCAAAATGAAGGTTTACCAATGGGAAGCCCTATATCACCTATTTTAGCAAACATTTTTATGGACAATTTAGAAAGAAAGATCTTTGAAAGTAGGTAATATTTCGAAAAATATTTTATTTTGGTATAGATATGTAGATGACATATTAGCTCGTTTTATGGGTAGTAAACGACAATTAGATGTATTTTTCAACCACATTAATAATTTACACCCAAAAATTAAATTTACATTAGAAATTGAAGAACATAGCTCAATCAATTTACTTGATTTAAAAATTCAAAGAGTTAATAATGTACTTGATTATTCAATTTACCGAAAACCAACACAGACTGATGTGACAATTCCATTCAATTCCAATCACCCTATGTCACACAGACTAGCGGCATATAATTCAATGATACATAGAGCTTTTTCAGTTCCTATGAACAAATGTAATTTTGATAGGGAGATTAATACAATTAGACAAATAGCAACATCCAACGGTTATCCATTAGATATGATAAAGAAGCTAATTAGTAAAAAATAGGAAAATGTGGCATTACAACTAATATTTCCTAAACAAGCTGATGAAATAAAAACTTATAAAACCATCACATATGCAAAATATTTCTAATAGTATTTCAAAGATAATATCTTCAGCAACGAATACAACAATTTCTTTTAAAACAGAAAGTAGCGTTAGTACAAAATTGTTAAATGTGAAAACAATAATACCACTATTAAAGAAGTCAGGTATAACTCAAAAGTCCAGAATTTAATGCTGTCTATTTGGGTCAGACCCTTAGGAATTTTGAATTCCGATACAGTGAACACTTACGAGCATACATATTAAAACAACCAGATAAATCCCACTACGCAAAACATCTACTTGACACCAATAATTCATTGACACCTAACACAAAACTAGAAGAACTGCATATTTGTGAAAAGAAACAAGAACTGAATTTCCTGGAAGAATTGGAAATTAGAAGACATTTAAGAAACCCACAATATGAAGTTGTCAATGAACAGTTAAATCTAGGGAGTTCTCCACTAATAAACTGTCTTCTTAAGTGATAATTGTAAAGATCAGCAGATATAGTTTTCCTGGTTTTCTATATCATTGCACAGTTATACTGATCTTAATTGGAAAAATGATATCCAGGATATCACCATAGGGCTAATAATATCTAAGCTTCAATATTTGTAATATCAAATCTTCTTCTTTTTTCTATAAACATATATTAAGTCAATCACAAGTTAGGTCACTTCTTGGTCTAGCCAAAAATAACTACTAAACATCAGGTAGGCATCAAATGAAATGTAACTTCTGTCATTCTGACGATGATATTGATTTATCGAAACAATTGTCAATTTTTTAGAATTTTCAATAGGTTTTATTATATTGTGGAATTAACTAGAAACCGTGAGTTTCATTTGAAACTTTAATATGAGCAGATTCCACGAGGTAAGGGTCGAGACAGTTAATTGTATTAATTATAATAGATTTATAATAAAGGTATTTTTACAGCAAAAAACAATAAATGATTTATCAGACATGGTAAAGGTATTTTGAACATCTCGTAACAATCTTCTCTCCAAACGCTCATGATTTATAAAAACATAGTAATTAGGTATTTTGTGAATTAAAAAAATGCTTATTCACCTTCGAGCAGCTTGTTCTAGAAGTAAATACGCATATATCCTCAGTTTTCTATTCAAATCCATGTTGTTTTGATTAATCTCACGAATAACTAGTTTAAAAATTTTAACTATAGAAGATTATAGTGACGTTTCTGCCTCTATAGCACTTATAGAGAAATTTAAGGAATTTATCGAGTTATATAGGTCTCTGAATACCAATTTCCTATAAGTTCATAATTACTAAATTGTATAGCTTAAATATGCTCAAATTTCGTCCCTGAATAGCACCATTAATTCTAAATTGATTGACAGAAGCTTATCGCACTGGTAAATAATTGCTTTATCTACATTGAACTCTTGACACATCAGTATACTTTGAATGTCAAGTGAAAATATAGAAATCATCATAATATCTCTGAAAATTTAAATTTCTCAATTAATTCTGCATCCCGACAAGCTTTTCACATTCTTCTCCATCTTTTACGTGCGCAAAGTACTAATAATGTCCTACCAGCGTTTCTCAATTCTCATTGTTTCTCGCATTTTTATCGATGAAAATTCTTGAGGGACAAGTATTTCAAATTATAGGGCACTTCTTAAGTAATTCTCTGTTCAGTTTTTTGAGAATGTCAATGTCGATGTACCTAGATATTGAAATTGTTTTTTCAATACTGCTTCGAAAATTTACAATTCGCAGGCGCCAAGCAGAAACCAAGCTTATTTTCCAGTCTATTCAACCATATTCGGCACCTGTTAAAGCTTTAAAGACTTGATATATTGTTCAAAGTATTTTAAATGTATCACTTGATGGAATAAATAATAAACAAAACATGTAGATATGGCTTTTTCCATCTAGCTTCGCATTTCATGAGAACGGTCCTATTGTTTGTTTTAAAAGTAAAATTGTTTACTTTGGTTGGGGTTCCGTTGTTTTAATTATTCCTGTTATATGTACATTAACTCTAATCTTTCATAACCACTAATCGCCGGTTCCAGCAAACTTAATTAAATATTTCAATCGGTTATTGTCTTGTTACGTTACTTTCAGGGTTCCACCAAATTCAATTAACCAACAAACGTCAATTTACTCACGAATTAAAAAATCGACCCACTAATCAGTGGCTAAGGCCAAAATTCGATTCCATCAACCTCAATTAAGCACTAATATCTAATAAAAGGCGCTCATGAACTAATTGTTGGCCTACAGACGGTTAGTTTGACAGTTCGATTTTCATTGCGATTTTTCAATACCGCATTTCACAGTTTTATATTGTAATGTTATTCTAATTTATTTAAACAATAAACGGGTGGGATAAATTTTAAACGCACGGTAGGTTCACTTACTTAATTTATTTAAACACTAAACTAATCACTAACACTTAATTTATATATACTCAGTATATTCACTTAAACTAATTTATATAAACACTTAAAACTGATTTATATTCACTTATTCAATGGTTTATCTCACGATGTCAAATTATCAACTCAACTTATCCGCTGATCGGTTCTTTATTTATATTAAATCCTATTTAACTAGAAAATTCCGGACTGCGGCTTACACACAAAAACAATTGGTTCTGGTATTTTCTAGATAAGTCTGGTCACAAAAACAATGTTTAGATAAGATAGTCGTAAACAGTTTTAAAAAAAACCTGCGTATCCGCCATAATTTTAATTTTCATACCTGGCTTAGACAGAGTCGAATTTACGGTCTATACCAGTGTGCTATTTCGTAACAATATTTTATTCTTGTGTATTTCTGTTACTATTGATCGCTTTATAATTGTACTTCGGTTACCGTTCCTGTTCCAGAAGTTATTTACTTATACACATATTCTACCATAACCTCAAATGTCCTGATAAGGTAACCAAACAAGTTTTAATAATAATGTTTTTAATTTACAATGACCATATTCTTGTGAATTTTACAGCGAGCAAGGAAAATAATTATTATCTAATTTATTATTTACGTAATATATAGGAAGTTTGTTCTTGACCGAATGGGCTATCGAACTTGTGGTCTTTCTGCCCGTATCACAGATAAAACGTACATAATATGTAAGGTTATATATGGGTGTTGTTTACAATAATATCAGTCTTAAAATATATTCATGTTACATTTGTTCATATTGATTGTGGCCCCATCCGTTTTGTTCTTTTTCACAATTCCAGCGTATCTGCGAAAATTATGATTAAAAAAATGGGAATAGTTATAGTTTTTCAATACCTTCCCACGATTCGTGATCATTAATTTTTTTCATGTTTACTAAAATTCCGCCCTCTCGATCCCTCTTCTTCATGTTTTCTTCTATGTTACGATTATTGTTTGGTCGTTTGGTCATGTTTGTCGGAAAGTCGAAGGTTGACGTCACTCAATTTTTGAAACTGACGTTTAATTACACTTTTATTTCCGACATCAATACCAACCGTAGGACGAAAAATTAAAATCGCTGTTAATGCGATGATAGTTAATTGAAACTTAATTGTGCCTGGTAGAACACAATTGAAATTTGATTAGAGAAAAAATTTAATAGCTAATGAGTTGAATGGTAATAAGGGAGATCTTGGTGGAACGGGCCATTAGAGAATGGCCTTTCCTCCCTTACACTTCCAGCAGACAATGATGGTGGAGTTCAGAATTAACAAAAATAGAATTTTTAGTTGTAGTTACAAAATGATTCAGGGTTTGCACTTGATTTTCATTTTACAAGATGATTTAAATAAATCTAACAAAAAAAGGTATATCGGAGAAGTCAGTTTTTATTTCTTAACTCATGTTCAGGGTTACAATTAACAGTCTAAGGTTATAAGTATATATAAATGATCAAGCCTGTTTATAACTTAATAAAAATATTGTATAGTTTCTGTATGAGCAACAGTAGTTTTTATTAATTGAACAAATAATGTATAGTTATTTTCATTCGTTTTCACTGATAAAGTAGTTCAGTTGGGTTCAATAGTCATTTATCATGTTAAATACAATCAACTCTTTGCACAAGTACCTAGACTATTTTTAAATGCAATAATCGCTTCAGGATAGACACGTACTGTATCAAAGACAATTTATTACATTATTATACAATCTAATCGTTTATTCGAGAATAATTAGTTTCGAATTTTTCAGAACATTGTTAAAATGTATCGTTAAAGCTTCAAGAAACGGTAAAATTCCATGATACAACAAATAGAGGATATGATCTCTAGTCGTTCGAAATATCGTTCGCTGCGCGCATGACGTCACGCGGAGAGTAAAATTTAACCGTCAGGGCGGGCTAATGCATTTGATGTAATAGAAATTGTTTATGATGAGATGCTAATGCATTTTGAAGGAAAATGAGGGTGGTTCAGGTTGAATGAGATATTATTAGTATTATAAAGGCAAAGAGAATTCATGTAAAAGTGTTATATGGAATCGGAGAGCCTACCAGAGCAAAACAATAATTCTAAGATCTGATTGAAATCTGTTTGCTCACTTCGTAAAGTAAATAATTACTGTATTGATACAAAAAAAAACATATTATTATACTTTTTGGATTATTTGACATGATTTTATAAACATTTAAATTGGTAAATAAATATAAGGAATAAAACAATTAGCAAATTTTAATACTTAATCGGTTGTTTATTCCAAAATAAGTATACTACAGAACAACAATAAAGTACAACTCAGGTACTGTGGAACATTCTTCAAACTAATAATAATAATGAAATTGTTATTGGTAATAACAGAATATCAAATTAAGATTTAAAAATATTATTTGTCAACTTGGATTTAAGAAAAGATTTATTTATTACGGGCAAACCCCTCTAACTGTTACAATACAACAATAAATAATACAATAAGGATAGGTATAAAGACTGATACAGCATAACCAATTAATTTGAAATACATAACACTTTCCATGTAGCTACAGGTAATAAACAATACTTATATGAAAAAATAAGAACACAACATACCTCAACAAATCACAGCCCTAAGCAATATTTGAACTGGCCCAAAGACGTATTGAAATTATCAAAATTAAAGCTATTCAAAAAGCACAGATATCTATTTATAGGACTCATGGCACCATATGTTGTTCTATGACAGGGCACATGAAAGGTAACTTGATGGCGAAGACTCTGACAAGGAATACTAATCCCCATATGACTCAAAAGATCCGCACAATCAACCAGCCCATTTAGGAGTTTAAATATAAATATAGCCCCCAACATATCTCTACGATTACCAAGAGGAGCTAGTGACTTTTTTTTCAATTTCAGCATAAATATATGGTCTAATATTCTATGGTATTAAATTTATCTTCGCGTTTAGACAAACGAATCCACTCCCGTATCATTTTTTTTGTCTTTTGGAAAGGTAAAAGAGCTGACATCGTGTGCAAAGCCTTTCATATGATTGTTTGAATCACAACCAGACACTACACATCTCATTTTGACTAATTTTTGCTAATTTTCAACAATAAAAATGTAGAGTTAACCGACATAAACATATCCAATAATATAAGTGCAAACTAATTCAAGGCGTTCACTCTCGGCGTGACGTCAGAGCACAGCTGCGCGAAATCATACCCTCTATTTTATTGTATCATGGTAAAATTCATGAACCATACTATTGATGTTTAAAAATATTGTCGTAGCTTTCGAGAAGCTGTATCACCCCGTATATACTGCATACCTCATAAGATGTAGATACCATGGACTTTTGGAAACATTTAAAGTATTCAAATACTTGTAAACGATTGACCTTACAGTTCTTTACCGACATTCATCTTCTCAATAGAGTCTACATTTTGATGGGCATTTGTTACTTTTTGGAAGAAACACGTAATTTTTCTTCTTCTCCTGTTAACGAACTGTTTGAAAGTGATTTGTAAGTGAAACATGTACTTATTCCATTCTTCAGGCGTTTTACCGTCCTCCTCTTCAAAATTTTCTTGAGCTGAGAACGAAAACCACAGGCTTTGAAACAATTTTTCACTGCAGGAAAAAATTGTCAATTGTTTCGATATTAAGGTAAATGTCCCAAATTTCGACAGTTTAACAGGTAAAATGTCATTATTCTCTCATTAATTTGAATAAGATAATTTTTATGCATAAAAAAACTATTTTAGGACTGGAAACAGTCCATTTATTTAAAGAAAACTTGTAATCACAAACAAAATATGAGAGAAAAAAAGAATATATTGATTTATTTTAAAAGCCCTCCATGTGAACATAAATTCGACACCACAGTGTCCTTTAATTCGTCAGGCTGTAGGTAATTTCGACAAGTTTCCCTAATATCGACACTAAATTGACCCTAGTTTCGACACAAATGATATTAAGCAAATTAAATTAATAATTAATACTACATTTTAGTTTTTGGGGGTGAAATAAAAAAAGTAGATAAAATATATTTCTATTTATTCGAAAATTGAACAAAATCTGCTATTTCTTTAACATTAAACACGTTTTTTTCTAATGGTTCCGGTGGTTCGATTATATCCTCTATTTCTTCCAATCTGTACCATATTTCGTCCTTCTCTTGAGGCCATTTTCGATTATTTCCACACTTTTCCATTTCACTAATCATTACATGGGTTATTATACCTGGATAAAGATCACCCTGGAAATTGACAATGACGTGGTATCCTACTTCCAGAATCTCTTTGCCGATTTTTAGTTTAGTCTGTTTGTGTTCATAGTGACCTGAGTTTTTGTTCTCCATTCCCATCTTCTTATTTTTTTTTAGTGTTGTAGTTTTTTGCAATTTTTTCTTACTTTCTAGATCAAGTTTCCTTTGCTCTCGTTTCTGTTTTCTTTCTTCTTTTTCATTGTTTAATCTTTCTTTTTCGGCAGTTTTCTTAAAATAATATTCACGCCAGGCATTCGATGTAGTGAGAGACGGAATTTTCTCCTTTTTTCTCTTCTTCTGATTTTGAGGAGTCGAGGAATCTGGGCTTTTTTAAATGGACTTGGTACTTCAACATCTGGCAGAACTTTGGAGCATCGTTCATTTGTATCAGGCTCATTCGTGTTTATGTCGACTTTTTTTCCCGGTGTTCGTTCTTGACTGTTGATTTTGTCTACTATCAGTGCAAGAGGAATGTCTAATTCGCTGTCGGTATCGATGATTGGTGCTTTTACTAGAAATATTATCGTCAACTGCAGAATGATTTACATCTTTATCGAGTGTCTGACGTTCGATGTCGGTCAATTTTCTAGTGATAATTGTTCTTTCTTATCTTCTGATTTGCCCTCCCTATCATTTCCTGATACTTTAGCAATGGCACTATTACCGAAACAATTTGATTCTTTTTCGGTTGAAGATATTTCTCGTATTTCCATACTTATATCATCATCAACAACAACCCTATCTTGCCAGTCTTCATCAAGTACTAAACCTTCTTCGACTTCAATAATTATATTATTCGGCTCATTTTCAATTGTATTCATGATTCTCATTAAAAACTTCCTCTGTTTCCTCGTTTGCCAGTTGTGGCTCTATTATTTCAAAAGATAGACCTGTTTTTTGGAAAATTTTCAACCAAAGCTGATACAACCCTCTATTTTCTGTGTCGGAGCGCCATTCCTTTCCTTTAAGGTTATGAAAATCTGCGAATAATTGAGCTTCGATTTCATTCTCAAGAAAGTGTAGATGGTCAACAATTTTATTGTCGATCAATTTATTGTCACTCTTTGGTGTTGACTCTGCAAAGTTATTGTCAATTATTTTCCTGTAATCTACATTCTCCGCACGCTCGAAATGCGTTGTTGAATATATCTTCTATATTTTTAATTTTTTCTATTGCAGTTTTAAGTATTCCTGCGATATGTGCTTTGTCCATTTTTTGTTTATTTTCAGTTCTAAATGCTTTTGTCGCTTTTTTCCAACAATTTTTCAGGGCTTTAAAAAACCCCACATCAAGTGGTTGGAGAATATGAGTCGAGTTTGGGAGTAAACTAATTAAAATTATATTCTTTTCTCTACAAAAATCACTTGGAGACGTGATATATGACCATCTATATACAAAATAACTAGAAATTTGATTTTCTGAGATATTAACCAGGGATAAAATATATTGATGATGTACTCATAAAATGACTCGGAAGTCATCCAACCATTTTCGAATCTTCCAATACCCCATCCAGTTGGCATACTTAATGCTATATGTTTTGGGATCCTTTCATACGAGTACATCACCATTGTTGATGCTAAGTGTCCAGCAGCATTCCGTAAAATATAAAATGCAGGGTCACTTTCTTCAAAAACAATAATAATTAATTAGAGGAATTGGATTTCTGATTAATTATGACATTTGGCATTCTTCAAAAAAAATTTTTAATACTGAAGAGTTATAAGCAGAGCGTACATATACATATGCTTACCTGTTATTAATACAGTCAAGCATTCCTTCTTATCACCGCTTCTCTCGTAAACAGTTTTATTTCCTTTTTTAACTAATACTTTATACAATAAAATCAAACTTTTTACATAGAAATTACGTATTTCAGTCAAGAAAATACTTTTAAAAAAAATTATTTACAAAAATCACAAATTAGAAGTTGAGACTTAGATGTTACGTATTTCACGTACATTGATAATTAATGCACTGTATTTACAGTAGTTGTTAGATTGTTTATAAAATAAAAATCGAAGTCGGACACTATTATTATATGTACCGAACTATACACAAAGTATTTTTTATACACTTATTATAATTGTCCACTGTTTTTTTTCGTTGTTTCCAAAAAAAGACGTTTTCTATAATTAGATACTTTCTATGGTCAAAACTTGATTGATAATCCATAGAATGGCCTTCATAAAACACGTGTTCAGCTAAAGCAGATCTGTCAGGGTATAATTCACTGTCACTTTTATGAGAGGCGATTCGATTGGTTAGTGATCTTTTGAAGCGATCAATATATTTCTTATTACAGTTAGGAAGCAAGGAATTTCATAAACTATATTAGTTAACTTATTAGTAGGAGTCTTGTCTTTGATCTTACTAAAAATTGAATTTATTGTATTGTTTATTCGCAATTTTTATATTATGTGGTTCAAAAACTCCGGAAAGTTTTGGTGTGACAGATTTTATATATGGTAAAGAAATATAAATTGGGTAGGTATTATTAGTAGTTCCAATGTCACTGTTTTCTTCATTTCGTATTATGTCATTAGTAATGTCATTTTTATTGTCAGAAGTATTATGTAAAATATGTTTCAAAAGATATGAAGTATATGAGTTATTATAGAAAAGATTGTAAAATATTTTCAGATTCTTATGGTAAAATATTGGATTAGAAATTTCTAGGACTCTGTCTTTCATCTGTTTAATTAGGTTTTTTGTATTACGAGTAGTAATAGATATGGGACGTTCGATATCCTGCGATATTTTAGAAGGGTAATTGTTATTTTTGGCGCAGGCCATGGTGGAAGGCTGTGAGGTGGTATCGGAATGGGTCGGGTGGAGAAGATATTTCCAGGTTGATGGCAATCTCTGGCTGTCGTCCCTGGTATTTAAACAGTTTAGACGTTTTACTATTTCGATAGCTTCTCGAATTATTCTGGACTTAAAGGAGCGAGTTGGGGCGATAGTTATGGTTTTATCTAAATTGAATGTATGCCCTATTTGGACACGATTGTAGCATGATAAAAATACAATACTTTTGTTTTGTATTATAACTCAAGGAGGTGCAATAATTCGGTTAAGCCACCCATTGAGTATGCAACTTTATACACACTTCTGTATAGTTGGTTGCATAAGGGAATTAACTATGGGTTTTAAAATTATTTAAGCATATCCTGGAATAACGGGATTTAAATAATTAGATGGGTGTCTAGAGTAATATTTTTATTAATATTTTCATGTGATTTAACCAATCCATGAGTATTTTATTATTTCATGTGGGGATTTTATTCGACTGTCAGTGGTAACACTGATTGCAGATGTCAATAGTAAAGGAAAGTTAAATTATTGGATCACTGGTCTGATACTTTTCGAATTGTTAAGTTGAGTTTCGATTATGACAAGTCGTGAGTATAAAAAATGGCCGGTGGCACATGGTTTATTCCATTTATTTTCGGGACTATCGTGGTGAAAAGCCCTTGGTAATAAGGTTTTTTTCTGTACAGCATAGTTTTTACATACAAGTTTTTACAATACTTTTTTGCCAAATGGATATGGTTTAACAGTTTTTATGGGTGATGGTAATCGATGATAGGATGATCATGTCGAGATTTTAAGAAGCTTCAAATTTCGGATGTTTCCTGTATGTGGTATATTTTCGTAGAGATAGCTGACAGACTATTGTTCTCCGTTCATGGTTGTAGAGACGTGTCATACCTCGGATTGCGTTAACGTTACAGAGCAAGAAGAGCTTTTAACGGCATTTCCAGTTCAAATGACGAAGCTGGACTTGTGTTTGTTGGTGACAACTGCGGAATGATTCCATTATGGACAACGATTCTTAACCGCATGGCTGAATCTTGTTCCACAAGTTACATGTGGCTTGTCAATTAAGCCGATTGACGTTTAATAGTTTGAACATTAAGCGCAAGTAACATTTGAAGTTTTAACGTTTAATGACACATTAACTTTTATATTACAATATTTAGTAACTTCACATTCTTATAAAGATGTCTATCAATTCACAGTTTTATTATTTCATTTATTCAACTTTGTAGAGTTGAAATATTAACTTTATTATTGCATATCGCCCTGAAATTATATTTCAGCTTAATCTTACTATATAAGAGACACTTTTGATCTATTTGGTTATATCTTGTTAATTATTACAGTTTGTAAGGCTGTAACTGGTATACCATTTACATGTTACTAAAGATTTGGTGTATTGTATATAATGATCTCAGTTAGTTGATAACATTAGAAATTGCTAAACATTTTGAATTAACCAACCATTGATAACTGATTATCAGTTCATAATTAGAGTCGATTACCTCATATTTATTGAGACAGGATATTACACCATCTGTTCAAGGTACCAATACATTTAATTAAACTGTTTCATTGGCAATAAAATGTGTTTTATTTGATTCACAAACGTAAAAGCAAAACAATATAAATAACATATTTGAAAAGTTACAATAGCTAATTTATTCACCATTGGTTTTCTGATTAATCAGTAAGAGTTTCTTGAATGTCCTACTAATCAAGTGGAGCCTTAAAAAAATAATACAGGACCAGCTCTCAAATATTCCTCACTAACTCACGGCCTTATGCTCTCCGGCGAAAAGCGAACCTTTGGCAATGTAACCTCACTTCTTGTAGTAACAACAGCAAGGTAAGCTGGAAAAAGGATCGGAATTTCTGACAGACAATAAGTGTTCTTATGCTCTAACGGAGATACGTCGGTTGGTCTGACCTATGTAGGTGCGGGGACAATCTAAGCAAGGGATTTCATATACTCCATGCTGTTCATTGGGAATTTTATCCTTGACAGATCTGTTTAGGTGGGTGATTTTCTGCTGGGGTTTGAAGATTGTTCGAATACTGTGGGGGTTTGAAGATTTTACAGATTCTTTCTGTCACTCCTTTTATGTAAGGAAGGGATATTTTTAGTTGACTGTATAAGTCGATGGTGGAAGGTGATGGAGTGGGAGTTGAAAATTTCCGAATTTTCCTGTTGATTTGGAATTCTTTGTAACCATTTTGAATTATAGTTTGTTTTAGGAAATTGATTTCTGAGGGTCGATTGGATTCGTCAGATAGAGATATGGATCGGGATACGAGTGTGTTGATGACAGAATTAAGTTGGGCCGGATGGGAATAGTCATTGAGAAAACGGTTGGTGTGAGTGGGTTTGCGATAGATGGAGTTTGAGAAACCATTTAGTGAAAGTTTTTCAATCATGACATCAAGAAATGGTAGAGATGAGTTACCTTCCACTTCCATCGTGAATTGTATACAGGGATGTACACTGTTCAGATGGAGTAGGAAGGAATTCAAAGTATCTCTTCCATGTGACCAAATGACGAACGTGTCATCAACATATCGTAACCGACAGCTTGGTCGGAGGGAAGAGGAAAATAGTGCCGAATTTTCGAAGTGTTCCATAACCAGAGAGATAGGATTTCCCATAGGGGCACTTTTCAGTTGTCTGTAGAAGTGGAATATGAAGTAGGTGTTGGACAAACAGTGTTTTATTAAGGAAAGACAAACTGAGGTGATGTGGTATTTAGTATCTAAGATAGACAAAGTTTCATCGATAGGGATGTTGGTAAATAAGGAGACAATGTCAAACATGACAAGGATATCTGTGTAAGAAATATCAAATCTTTTGAGTGGATCAATGAAATGGTGAGAATTTTTGACATAGAATTAGGACCGTTCAGCAATTGGTTGAAGGGTTTCAGCTAGATCTTTAGCCGAGAGAAAGATAGAGAGATTCGTTGTGTAGAGTAGGCAGATTGAGACTACAGAATCGGTTCACTTCCTAAATTAATGAACGAATAACCTAACCCCCCCTCTTGATAATGGCTTCAAAGTGGAAGCCGAAACGTCTAGAAATTTCAAATTCCCAACGCGGTTCAACCCGTGAACCTAGTTCATTTGTTCATAATTCTAACCTTGGAAACCTTTCCGAACATATATATATATATATATATATATATATATATATATATATTGAACTAAAATTTTAATTCTCAAATTAATCTAATTCTATACTTATTATTAATCCAATAATTTGTTATAACGATTTTAATTTTAATCTATTGTAAAACTATTAGATAAGAAACATCGAAGTGTGCAAGTGAAGTGTGCTAGGTCATTTAGTCAAAAGAAAAAAATTAAAAGTTTCATCTAGGATGAAGATAAAAAAATGTTAATGGTTGCTAAGCGGGAATCGACGGAGTTTTGTTGATTGATTTTTAAAAAAAGAAGGGAAGAAAATTGAGAGAGATTTCTAAAGAGATTATTAAAATAGAGACATTCAGAAGAATCAAATAAGATTATAATAACAAAACTAAAGAAAGAAGATACATGTTGAAATATAAGAAAAGCTGTAGAAGAAATTATTCTCAAATATAAGTAAAATCAATCAAGTATTACTTCAGAGTACAATAACACTAGTGGAGAATATTGTAGATCAAATAAAGAGGAGAAAAAGTATTTGATCACAACATAAGTAAATATAATAAAAGATTACTTACTGGAACTACGGAGAAGCAGTCTTCGGTATCCAGCAAGGACATAGAACTGAATTTTGGTTCAGTTCATTACTACACCTAATTAAATTAAGAAACATCGAAGAAGAATCCAGTGCATAATTACAAACTGTAAGGTAAATTTACGAAAACTAAATTCATATCATTTCTATTTTTCACAAAGGAACTGTCAAAACTTAGTACATAACCTTTTTATCTGATCGGACTTGTGTCAATTCAAATGATAATTTTTTTGATATATTTCACATAAAATTCAACGACCAGATAAAAAGTTACTCAACAAATTTTAGATAAAAATATTATAACAAATTTTACTGAATATATTTATAACTAATATAGAAAAAAAGAAGAAACTCCGATAATTTCAATATAATTTCTCATAACCTTTAAATATTGTTCAGTAAGATAGTTAAAACCATTGGCCAAGGTATTTATTAGTAGTAGAGAAACGTATTGAGTACTATTTAGATCTATTTAAAAATTATTGGAAAATAATAAGTAACAGTTAGTGTAAATATTTCTTTTCCTTATAAATTATATAACATCTTAAATATTTTGAAGTTTAAATTTAAATACAAACGTATCCTTACTCACGATAATTCCCTACAAATAATTAAGAGTTTCATCTTGAGGACTGAAGTTAGCTGGCTTTTTACTTTTTAAACTAAACAGACATTCATTTATTATTTCATTAATTTCATCTGGCGCTCAACAACTAAAATTATAATAAATAATATAAACCTAATATAAATAATATAAAAAATATAAACAATTAAATAAATAAAAGATACTATTATCTCAATATATATATATATATATATATATATATATATATATATATATATATATATATATACAAAAGCTGACGTTGCATCTTCTATTTTTGTTGTGCTGAAAATTTCAAAACATTAGTTAGATCCAGTGCCGACATTATTCGTTTAAGTTATGGTGGGGTTGTATTTTAAATAAGAGGTTTTAGGCTCTGAGGGGATTTTACTGGCACTTTATTCAATGCCAATAGAGACATTAAATCCTGAAACCTACTTTTTTAATTTCCAGTTAATCGTGAGTAGACATTATCGCGTAATAACTTTTGGATAGTTTTAGTCGAAATTCGTGAAACGTTAATGGCAATTTAAGTGTAGCAATTTCCAAACAACCCATTACAAACGCGAAATAAAGAATATTTATTCGATGCAACATGTTGCAGAAATTTTAAACAAAAGATTTTCTCTTTAAACGCACGTGGCGATTTATCAAAACTAGTTTTAATTTAAGATATGGAATAACCTATAATTAGTAAATTGCACATAGGTCTGATATTTATTGAAATAGCATTAAATTGAAAGTATTTTCGACGCACTTCAGAAGCACTTACAAACAACTTGACGAAGTCTATTTCGAGGAGTTTATTTATAAATTTAGTCTGAGCCTACATACATTTATTTATTATAGTTCTTAATAAATAAAATAAGATTTCGAAACAAAGAGGTGTGTGTTGAAACAATGAATATGCGATAAGGGGTTAAGGGAACGTATATAATATTATATTAGTGAATGAAATACAATATTGTCAAAAGTATGTCATTGTATTGTGCAATATCTAAGACATTGCGTACGTCGAATTATATTTATCATTTTCTTATCGCTATGAAGTTTTACAAATGGATGTATGTATACAGTGCACGCGTAAAGTAGTTGCGTATGTCTGATTTGCGATATTTTGTGGGACATGGGTACACGAAGAGGTTTGTGAAATATTTAATAACAAGTATGAAGGCATAGCTGTTATAGCACGTGGTACTGTATCTAAAAGTATTCATAAATTTGAGGAAAGTGGACGTATATACGAGAACTCCCAAAAAGTGGCCGCGTGGCTATTCCACAGCAATCAAAAAATGACATTCTTGCATTTATTTCAGAAACTTAAAATCAATTAAACTTGTGGAGCTGATATTTACTATTCAAAAGACACTCTATATCTGGATTGAATGTTGACAGCTTCAGGCGCTGGTAATTTTCCATATAAAGCCTATTTCTGAATTTAACCTTTAAATACACCAAAGTGGAGAATGCCGTCTCACACCAACGACGTATTATTAAAGATAAACTAGCCTTGTTTACATTTTGGTTGTCCCCAACATATTTAGGACGAGACTCTTCTTACATAATGCCAAATTTCTTCTAACAAAAATAGTAATTGATGAATATATTCTTTAAGCATTATTTTCTGTTTAAAAAGTAAGAAGAAAGTAAAATAGGTATGACCAACCCACGGTCCAGCTCACTATGTTTTTTCGGTTAGGATTTTTCATGATCTATCAATGCGATAAGTAAAATAGTTAATAAATTTTTAGTTTCGCAACCTCGAACTACTTCTGTCATTTTGGTGAGATTTGTGAATAAGATTTTAATTATAATTGTGCAGTGGTATTTGATTGATATTTGTATATTAAAGTGCTTTTTTGACATTTATGAGGGTGAGAAAATGTGTAGTGTGTGAAAATACATGGAATAAGAATGATGAACGATCGTTTCACAGGTAAGGTTATATTAGCACAAGCGTAGTATAGGTATAAGACAAGGGATTCAATATCTGCTTTCATAATAATATTGTTTATTTTTTTATTATCAGGTTTTCCAGAGATATTGCTCGCCGTGAAATTTGGTTACAAAATATATTTTTGGTAGAACAGGACATTTTCAAAGTTAAAGTTGCTTTGGTGTGTTATGACCATTTTTTCAAAACGGACATATGTGCTAATTTAAGTGGCAAACATGTTTTGAAACATGATGCCACACCTTTCAAGTGAGTAATATACTTGGTATTTTTAATTTGTAACTATGTACACTTCAAGTTAGCCAAAAAATTGTTATATTTTTCTTTAAAGGATTCTGGAAGATGTGGCTCAAGACACCAGGACTATTGGAGCAAAAAACCCTCCATCAACAACAAGGTAACTTATCTATTGTAATTGAAAGGTCTATTTCATAAACAATTTGTTATCTTTTCAGTTTGTTGAAGAATAATGAAAATTCATTTTCTTCAACTACTTTGTCAGCTACATCTAGTGTATCTGGATCACCTCCTCCTAAAAGGTAACATTGTATTCAATCAGTTGCATAAAATGTCCATAAATTAGGTTACTCATATCAAAACCTTAAGTATATGGATATTCATACTTAGGTAATATTTAACAAATTTGTGATTTGTAGGAGAAAATTCAAGAACGATACTTGTATGATGTTCATTCTTCTGACATGTCCAGTCCAACTGCTTAAGGAGCCTTAAAATTGGCAGAGAAGAAAAATATATTTGCTGCAAAGACAAAATAAACGGTTGAGATCTAAAATTTCAAATCTCAATTGTCTTCTAACACATTTAAGAGAAAATCAGCCGAATCTGTAATTGAGGTATGTTTTTTAACTTCAGCAGCTGAAATCGTTAATTGACAATGGTCTATTTTTCAGCCAACTCTACCTAGAAGTGCAACTGAAGTGATAAACAAATTTTTGAAAGGTTTATTACATGAAAAATATACTCCGATGCTAAGGAGCTTTGCTTTGACACTCAATTTTTTTTCTGCAAAAGCCTACAGTTTTGTAAGAGATGTGTTCAATAATTCCCTACTACAGCCAATGACCCTAACAAAGTGGTATAGTGTAGTTGATGGTAAACCAGGGTTTACAAAGGAATCACTACGTGCAATTAGGGCAAAAACTGCAGCTTCCACAAAAAAGATTTGTGTTAACTTGCTCGTCGATGAAATTCATATAATGAAGAAAATTGAGTGGACAGGAGAAGAAGTGGTTGGATATATCAATCTGGGAGCCAAGCTGGACTCTGATTGTGTTCCTGAAGCTACTCAAGTATTAGTTTTCATAGTAGTGGCTATGAATGATTTGTGGAAAATTCCGGTTGGTTATTTTTTCATAGAAAGCTTATCTGGAAGCGGAAAAGCTAATTTCGTAAAAGAGTGTTTAAAGTATTTGAGTGAAGTTAATATAAAAGTAACTTCCTTGACCTGTGATGGAGCCGCAGCTAATATTACCTAGGAGCAAGCTTAGACATACCATCTTCAATAACGACCTATTTTATCCATCCAATAACAAATGATAAAGTTTTTTTTTGGATCCATATCATATGCTTAAATTAGTAAGAACTACATTTGGAAGAGGTGGTTATATTTTAAAAGATTAAAAATAAAAATTATTAATACTACAAAAAAGGGAGGGGTTGTTAGCAGGAACAAAACTGAGAGCTCGACATCTAGAGTGGTTTCGGGAGAAGATGCGAGTTATAATTGCTGTAGAAATTTTGAGTAAAAGTGTTTCTGATGCTCTTAAGTTCCTTGAAAATGACTTGAAATTGGATGAATTTGTGGGTTCTGAAGCAACTTTAGATTTTATATTAATTTTTAATAATATTTTCGATATTTTTAATTCTAAAAAATGTTTTTGCCAAATATAAATATAAGCAACCAGCGTCTGAAAAAAATTGGCAGGATATTTGTAAATATTTTGATGTAGCTTGTAAGTATATTTTAAAATTAAAATTAAATAATGATCATGTAGTTGTTAGTGGTAGAAAGACTGGCTTTTTAGGGTTTCTGATTTGCTTAGAAAATATGGAATGTATATTTTGGGATTTGGTAGTTATAAATCCTAATTTAAATTTTATTCTCACATACAAATAATCACAGGATCATTTGGAACTGTTCTTCACTGCAGTTGGTAACAGATGTGGTTCAAATAATAATCCTACATGCAGGTTATTTGAAAGTTGCTACAAAAAATTATTAATTCATAATGAAGTTAAATCAAACGACACTGCCAATGCAATTGCTTTGGACGGAACCAGCATATTGGATTGCAGTAGTAGTAGCAACATAGCGGTGAATATAAGTAGTGATCAATCAGAAACTTCTGAAGAATACTTAGAAATGTCAAAAGAGCTTCGTGATCATGATTATCTGTCAGTTTATTTTTTGAGTTAATATACTAAGGATGTGGTTGCTTATATTTCTGGATTTGTAGTAAAAGTCTTGAACAAAAAAATTCACTGCAAACAGTGTTCTATACTTTTAGAAAGTGATTGCAGTTTGTCTAAATTACAAATTAATAAAACTTATGGAAAACTTGAAAAAGCTCCTAAATTTGTAGTTACTGTTTGTAGTGAAGCTGAACAATGTTTAAAGGCACTTACCATGAATTTAGATGTTAGCAATATTAATAAAATTGAAACTATATAAAAAAAAGATTATAAACACCGCAATAAGATATTTACCTTCAAATATCTTTGATGTATTTTCAAATCACATATTTGATTTTGAACCACTCCATGATCACTGCATCACTGTAACCAAACTAATTTTGGAGAAATATACAGACGTTCGAATAAGATATTTACCTTCAAATATCTTTGATGTATTTTCAAATCACATATTTGATTTTGAACCACTCCATGATCACTGCATCACTGTAACCAAACTAATTTTGGAGAAATATACAGACGTTCGACTGCACCATGAATTCAATAAAATAAAAAATTGTAATAAAGGGAAAGTAAGAAGTATGCTTACAAAGTCTATTTTATTTCAAAACCAGTAATTTTTATTTCAATTTTTTTATACAGTTTTGGGTGCTAGTTATTTTATTTTGTAATATGATTGTAAATAATTCTTATGAACAATAAATATCAATATTATGATTACTGTTATAATTATTCTATTTTATTGTTTACCATTTTAATACCTTTATTTATTACTTGGTTTTGTAAAATCAATATAAAAAAAATAAAAAACCTTTCCATATTATATTAACATTTTAACTGTCTTGACCCTTAATTCGCGGAATCTACTCATATTAGTGTTTTAAATTTTAGAATTTTCAACAATTTTCATTATATTGTGGAATTAGCTAGAAACAGTGAGTTTCATTTAAAACACTATTAACATATTCATAATCTGTAGTGCAAAACTTGTTGTAACTTCAAAATCCTCTATAGGTATCTTTTAAATAAATTATTTATTTCTGATATAATTTCCACTTATTCAAACGAAAATTTAATAACGTAGGGGAGAGTGGTACACAATGAAACGTTTTTTTGAAATTCTCTTATAACTTCCGACTTTATTATATAAAGAATTGATTTTTTTTATTGCATAGTTATTGGATATTTAGCTATAAACAACCTTAGTCAAATTTTTAGAAAACCATACTATTTAGGTAAAATAAATTAAAATCTACATAGATGTTTTTGTATCAATGTGTACCACTGGTGGTACAGTTTGAAACATGGGGTAGTACACAATGAAACAAAATAGTACACGTATAAAAATATTTATTATTAAAACAAAATCAGTTGTGAAAGAACGAAAACTTTTTTATTTTCAGAAAAGATTGGAAAAAAAACTAAAATAAACTAAATCAACACAAAAAAGGAACAAAAACATTTTTTTCTTTTTAACCTGTCGGTAAAAAAAAATATTTATTTTTAATAAAAGGTAATAGCAAAATATCAGCGTACAATCATGTTGCCAAAATCAACTCCGAATTTAAAGTATGCTGAAAGCCTTTTGTTCTTTGTATTTATCGGATTCGGCAACAGGATAGCAAAATCTGATTTCAGCGCCATATGAATGTCCGGAATAGCTGGAAAATAGAATGAATTCAAAACTTTTGCGCTCTTCCTCAAATACGAAATTCTAAATTCGTTAGAGTTTAAAGCTTTCATCCAAGGTTAATTCATCATCTGAAGAATCCGCAAAATGCAAATCTACACTTTCTGTGCCCGTCTCTGAATCTTCTTCATATGTTTTGCTTTTTTTCTTTGTATCCTTTTTGTCTGCAGTTAAATTTCGTTTTACCCTTTCAACTTCTTCTGTTTTAGGAGTTTTTCTCTTTTCTATTTTGTACGAAAGTTCTTTCATTTCTGGTGTACTGGTTAAAATTACACTTTTCTTCGATTTTCGTGTTCGATTTAAGTTTTTTCGAGGAGCTGCCTTTGGAAAGCCCTGTATCTCAAATGGTGAAATAAAAGAATTTTTTGAAGTCGACGCTATTTCCAAAGTATAGTCTTCCTTATCATCTGCACACTGTTGAGGATCGGTTGTGCTACATGAAGCATCTGCGGTATCGTTGCCGCTGCCGCCGGCATCTTGTTCATCGTTCAGATTTTCTTGGACTACAACCTTTCCTTGTTGGAGGTTCTCCTTTTGGGTGCCTTCAGGTCTGTCAGTCACCGATGAAACAAGAAAGTCAGCATCCGTAAAAGTATTTTTATTGAATGGGTAGATACCCGTCGAACGGAACCCGTTTAGTATGTTTTCAGACGTCATTGATTTTGAGTGGGCAATACCAACACATTCAGCTATTTGATATAACGTCATAGGTATGGCGGGGTGGGTGAGGAGCCACGAATCTATTGCACTATTATTGTAAAAGTTTTTAAAAGAGTAAAACACTGCTTTGTCTAAAGGCTGCAACTTGTTACTCGTTTGTGGCGGGAGGGTTAGGATAATGATTCCATTGTTTTTGGCCTTTTCCACTATTTCCAGGGACATATGTGATTCGTGGTTATCATATATTAATAGGCATGGCCTTTCTTTTGTCACACCAGTATGTTTAATAAAGTGGTTTAACACCTCAACAAACAGTTCAGCGGTCATCCACCCACTTGGATTTGCTAGTCCTAATGTGCCTGGGGGCGCGCCATTTAACATATGAGGGACTAACTTCTTTCAGGGAAAAATAATTATCGGCGGTAGAAAAGTTCCGTTTGCTCTAATTTTAGCACAAGTAGTGGCTAGTAATCCTCTTTCGGCACTTGTGCACTGGTTCAATTGTTTCACCCCTTTTTGTGTAACTACTTTATGTGGACGCTGTACAGTCGTGGTAGCAGTTTCAGCCAAATTATAAATTTGAATTTCCTGAACAACTGTTGGGTTCTCTCTATATATTTTCTCAAGCTGTAGGAAAAATCTTTTGACATTAGGTTTTGTGAAAGAAGTAAGCCTGGATAAAGAGCAAGCTTCTGGCTTTCTAATACTTAAAGACGCATTTCTTTTCTCCAGAAATATGGCATATTAATATTGTTTCTGAGCGCCATTTCATATGCCAGCTCTCCCACTTTTTGAGTATTTAACCCAAATGCCATTTTGCTACAGGTCTTTATATATTCAGATAAAGATCTTTCCTGCTCGGTGCTAAATATTGATCTAACAGCATAATTCGGCTCCATTTTAGTATTAGGGTCATTTCGTTTCTTTAGCACATAACGCCTTAATGTGACAAAATTCACATCAAACATATCTGCAGCAATGCGGTAGGAAGTACCATTTATTTTGACCTCTTGGACTGCTGCGGTCATTTGATCTCCTGTAAATTTAGCTCTTGTTCGCTCCTTCTTCTTCCTTACCATGGTTGCCTACAACGAAAAATTCCATGGTCAGAAAGACACGGTTACATTGTGTACAACCACCTTATGTTTCAATGTGTACCACTACGCACTTTTTTGTAATTGGAAGTAAATCTAAGACAAGAATATTTCTGTACAAAATATTTTATAGGTTAAGACATGCATACCCTAATTATTCATAACAAATATAAACGGACACTAAAACTGCTTAATTGTAAATAACATACCTTTTTATATTGGCTTCCTTTTTTTACTTTAAGACACAAAAAACTCAAATTGGATCATGAAATGTGCACTCTTCCGAATATCAAAAGCAACATCATAAGACTAATTCACGACAGCGCAAGTGGCGTTGTAGCGGCACATTCAAATTAGCAAATTGCAATGTTTCATTGTGTACCCTGTTTCAATGTGTACCACCCTCCCCTACCTACATCATTTAGTCTATAGAAGCAATTTTCATAAAATAGTTTAAATGAACCCTTTCGAAATGATACGCTACTGTGCAATGTACTCGCCCTGATTTATGTTGCGACCTAAACTTTGTATAGGTAATAATGTGTGAAGGCTGGTCTATCTTTAATAATACGTCGTTGTATCACACATATACATGATTGTAAATCCCATCAACACGTTTAAGGCTATGTTTAAAAGAACTGCATATTCAATCCTTGCTTTTATCCAAAATAGGATTAATGTTGATTTCATAGTTGAGTTGAGTTTTACTTTATTGAGGGAATCCATCATCAAACGGATTTCTCGTCCAGTTCAGCTCATCTTGCATTTTTGGAAAGTACTTGTTAAAATAAAAAACATTTCTAAGTAAGGTAATCACGGTTATTATCGCCTCCCTTAAGCAAATTTTTTATTTGATTAAGATCATTAAGCATTTAACCAATTGTTACATTAAGTTAAAAATTAATTTTTTTCTGGTGTTTTTGAGAAATATATTTAAAAAAAAAGAAAAAGTCATTTCTTTGTTTTTAAGTGTCCCTGTAAAGGGGTCTCTATATTCCTGTCTTTTTCTTTTTTTAGAAAATGTCGAGTTACGAAGCAGAACAAAAAAGGCGTTTGCAACTTTGGGAAGAAGTAGAAAGTAGTTAGTGAAAAAGCAAACCTAGATGCTTGATTAAGCTTTACAGGAAAAGACAAGATGCCAAAAGATAATTTCCCAATCTCCCGGAGTTATTGGTCCAGCTAAAGGAGCTAAAACAATTTTAGATGCTTGGCAGTTATATTTTCCCGATAGTATGATTAAAAAATTGTGTAGTATACCAACAAGCATACTCAAGAGCTTGAAACAAAATATTCCATAGAAAGAGATGCTTTTAAAACAGACTTATGTGAAATGAAAGCTGTAATTGGTTTACTGTATTTATCAGGGGTCCGGCGGTCTTCACATTTAAATCTTAGAGATCTGTGGGGACTGGAGTAGAATACTTTCGACTAACCATGGGATTGAACCGTTTTCACTTTCTATTACGGGCTCTACAGTTTGATAATTTCGATGACAGAGAGTCTAGACGACAGATAGGCAAGTTTGCACTATTTAGAGAAATATTTGAAGAGTTTGTACAACAATGCAAAGTTGATTACTCAGTGAACGAGTGTGTCACAATTGACGAAATGCTGGAATCGTTTCGTGGAAAATGCGCATTTCGGCAATACATTCCCAAAAAACCAGCAAAGTATGGGCTTAAAATTGTTGCCCTAGTGGATTCAGAGTCATTTGACACTTACAATGTAGAGCCATATTTGCGTCCAAAACAAATAATAGTGCATTAGAGGTAGTGAAATGACTTATATAACCAATTTTTGGTACGGGAAGAAGTGTTACTAGTGACAACTGGTTTACCTCTATCCCTTTGGCAATAGATCTTTTTAGAAAATCATAAGCTGACGACTGTTGGAACACTTAGAAAAAACAAAAAAGAAATTCCTGAAATATTCATTGCGAAAGGAACGTTGAACAAATACAAGCATATTTGGTTTCACAAAAAAAATTACTTTAGTCTCGTATAAACCGAAACAAAATAAAATTGTACTATTGCACCATTCAGATGAGATTGATACAGAAACTGGCCAATCCTGCAAACCCAGTATCGTTACATTTTATAATGCTACAAAAGGAGGTGTCGATGTTGTCGATGAATTAAAAACTGATTATTCAACATCCAGAACAAGTTGCAGATGGTCGCCAGGATTGGGCTGATTAAAATCGAGTGATTAAAATCAGGATTAAAATCGCTTGGTTTTTAAAATTAAAATCATGATTTAAAATCAATTTTTTTCCTTTTTATTCAGAACAAGATAATAACATAATATAAAACTTTTCTCAAAAATCAAAAGAAGTATCTGCTTTTAGCAAAAACAACAAAAAAGAAGTATATAATTCCAAATTCTTAAACTAAACGTAACACCTAAATTTTATTACTGTATATTTTCAGTCTATTCATTTTCGTTATACAATTTAAACAAAAACACGAGTTTTCCTCCTTTTTCTATGCCTAATCTGTTTCTAATATCCGAGTGTACAAGACCAAAAGAACTAAATACGCGTTCTACTGAAGCTGAAGAAACAATTGCACACAGGAACTGTTTTATTATTGGCAACTGTTTCAAGATTTCTGGCTCATCATTTTGTGATAACCATCATTGTAGTCCGTTTACATTTTTTATTACTTCGTCCGAAAACATAACTTGCTTAAATGGGGCACTGCGGGCATTTAACTTTATTACTAAAGGTAACAGTCCAGTGTTTTCATATAACTCGTTAATTGTTTCTAAAGCTATATTCTTTTCTTCTAGTGTTAGTTGGTATTTTGTTTTTTGTGGATTCAACAAAAACACTATAAAATGATATGGCGTTAGTGCTTGCTTATATTGATTATTAAATTGTTTTGTTTTTTGTAATGGTAATTCCACAGATTCATCAAAGATTTATTGTAAATGTTTCCACTGCTCTACAGCATCTGTGATAGTCGCATTTTTCCTCTGCACAGTATTAAGAGCAACTGATATCGGTTTTAAAATTGACTGTCTCGACCCTTACTTCGTGGAATATGCTCATATTAGTTTTAAAATGTTTAAATAATCTTGCGCTGCATGTTTAATCGCAATATTTGAAACTTTTTGGTAAACAGTGGAATCAATCTCCTTTTTAATTCCTTCGCAGATTTTTAATATGATGTCCCACTCAGTGACATACATCTCTAAGCAGTCGCCAAGGCTATTCCATCGCACATCGCTTGGAACGAATAAAGCGCTACCTCCTGCTTGACTGAATTTAGCTTTAGCCGAATGGTTATTTCGAAAATACTTAACAATTTGGACCACATGTTCTTTAACGTCTTTAACTTGAAAGTCCTTGCACAGTAAATTAAAAATATGCGCAGAGTGTCATATTTGCGGCGTTGTCTGTCACAAAAGATTTTACCGTAAACTTGTATTTTAATTCACATGAAGAAATCAGGTCACAAACTATTTGAGTTAAATATTCTGAAGTATGTGGATTTCCTGATGTGTCTATAGTTTCGTATAGGAGGGCTTGTCCATCTTCAGTGGTTATCGTTGCACATATCACTGGTTCATTGAGCATGGTTGACCACCCATCAATTGACATATTTACGGACTGTCCTGACAGGGAGGAGAAACATTTTTCTTTTTCCTCTTCATAGATTTCGTCCAAAAGACTTGTTGCTACCGTTTTTCTCGAGTGCGGTGTATAACCAGGCCTCAATAACTGAATGGCTTTTTTTACCTCTAAATTCTTAAATGCTTTAAGTCTTTGGACTAACCCTTGAATATCTTTCTTGTACTTTCTACAAATAGCCCTACACCCCAATTCATTTGGATTTGTTGTCTTAATATAGAACTGTCATATTGGGTCCTCTTTTCTTCCAGTCATTTCACTTTATTCATATGTTTTCACTTCACTTAACTAACCTATCTAGCGAAATGCGTGACATTGTTGAGCAACGTCAATTTATAGGTTGAGAAGGAAAACAAGCTTTGACAGGAATATTCTTGCAAAAAGCACAACAAACGCGTTCGTGCCTCACTCGGCAGTACTCGGCACTGTATAGTGAGTGTATAGGACATTAGGAAAACAAATTGCGGCAACAATTTTTTTGCAAGAAGGGCGACAAATCACACAATCACACAAATCACACGTTTTTGAGCCGCAAATTGTATTATAATTTTTAGACTTATACATTAAAATAATTAACAATAATTTCAAAGAAGTCTCTGGCATTAAATCTTATCCAACCTTATTTGGAAAGACGAATATTTTAGTTTTGCCGATAACAATGAGAAATCGTATACTGGAGATGTTGAAAATTGAAAATCCAGCAGCAGCTAGCTCTGGAGAAACTTCTGCAGTCAGAAGGTACTACCTTTGTTCCTGGAAGAAAAACAGGAAAAGCATAACTCAGTGTGTAGAATGTATGAAATATATATATATGCCGAAGACGTACCTCTCCACTGTGCTCTAGCTGTATGAAACCAAAATATGTTGGAATATGGTCAATTGTTCATTACTTTAAGCACTTTAAACCTTTTTTTTTCTATGTGTTTTGAAAAATAAATTTTAATTGCAACTTTATTTAATTTGTATTTTTACCAAACAACCTGCTAAAATGCGTAAATGTTTTGTAATAATGTGACAAATATAACAAGAAACTTATTAAGAAACTAATTTATGGTAATAAATATTGCAGTCCGAATTAAATATTACATGAATAATACAAATGTCACATAACTAAAAATTGAAATCGCGTCTTTTGTGAAATAACTGTTGGTGTATTATGAAAAAGGTTGTACGGGTACCTCAGGGTTAGGTCAAGTAAAGGTCGGTAAAACTAGTTTTTTTCCAATAATTTTCAATACCAATCAATTCCAGCAGAGCGGGCATGCGAACTTGCATACTATTTAGCTAATAAAATGAACGCACAGTGTTGGCTTTGAAGTCCAATTCACTATATACTTGTCTCATCGAGCTGTTTAAGTCATTTAGGTGTTTAAAAAGAGGGGTGTCGTTACCGTTGTTCTCTCAATCCATATTCCTACTTGGTGCGACCAACATTCTGGAATAGTTTCATATTCCAACTAGACATTTAATTTTTTTACCCAACTGGTTACATATGAAACACGATCCAGAATCCGTTGTCGTTATGGTGAAGGTCGAATTTTTGGCCAATTTCAATGTGAAGCAATTCAAAACAGGTAAAATTTCTGTAAAATTCAGCTGAAAGAACACTATTACCATCGATCGTGAGTACGATGGAGAAGAAATAAACAAAGCAACATTTTCAGACATTTATTTATATTGAAATGCTACAAGGTATTAATTAAACAGAACTGCAATATCGATATGGTCACTTTAGACGCGAAGAAAACCATAAAACACAATCTATACTAGCTAAATAGGCTGATCGGAAGTACAAAAACTGCAGGTTTGCCAAGATACAGGTTGGCAAATTAATTTTGGCAGTTGGCGATGCGCGAGAAAGCCATACAACTTGACAACGTTGTAAACGCAGTTACCGCATGCAAAGTTTTAAAGGTTCTGAGATTGCTAATACGTACGAGGGTAACACAATATTTTGAATTTGGATTTAAAACTAATAAATTGGGGCACATGTATAATGCTATATAAAATCGAGTTTACAAAACAAAATAAGATTAATGTGTTCTTTATTATTAATTAAATGAATAAGGAAATAAAAATCATTAGGTTTTTCTACGAAAATTGGTCTTTTTGTACAGATCTAATTCTATAATTACCCTTTATTATTTTATGTGATGTAAATAATAAATAATAGATAGACTCCAAGAGACATAAATTTTCATCTTTACTTCAAATTAAGATCTTTTAAGTGGTCCCTTCATATTATTCGTCATTGAGGTTTATTTGTATATAAATTGAAAGTTAGGTAGATTTTGTAGATAAAGCGTACAATACGATAAGGATTGTTAAACGACTTTCTAAATTTAACAATGGCCAACAATTTTTCCTATCTGTTCGTAGTAATAGTTAATGACATACCTATCTGTTAAGCTTTATAAAATTGTTATGCTTAATAATATGTAGTAGATAATAATGTAAAAATTCGGATTTATACATAAAATTTCAAAAACCAATTGGGGAAATCGCCTTTAGAGATGGTCTAATAAGTATACTAATAATATAAATAAAATATTGCAACTTTTTTGTGGTAGATATTTCTACTTTCATATATGAATTTTTGCGTTTTTTCCAAATATTTACGATGAAATTAGAACATCCGTTCACAATTTTTACAGAGTTAGGACTGGCTAAACAAAAAATCTTGGTTATGGGTGCCGTCTATTATTGTTTATTTAGAACTATGTACAGATGTGCTACAAATATTATATTCCTCTAGTGGAATTCGTCTCTAATATCTACAATTTTATAATACTAATTTACATTTTTACATTTGTTGCGTTTAATGTATTCAGTCATACCACCTACAATCAAACACTATAATGAAAAATATGTTTTAGATGTAACAGTGAAATAATGATAAGCATCTACAAATGATTCTTCAAAATCACTTTCTATATCAACTTCATCATCCTCGCTATCTCCGTCTTCGGCCAAATTAATAATAATATTATCTACAACAGTATATAAAAGTGGTTCATTGTTCATAAATTCATCTTCAATCCTTTTAACATGGTCACATCTAACTTTCCAATCATTTGCAGAAAATGTGTCAAAAATTAATTACACAATTCTTTAACCTTTGTAAAATTGAAGGTAACATTTCGTTTGGCCACATATTCTTTAAGTGCCGCCCAAACACTTTCGATCGGATTTAAGTCCGGGTGATAAGAGGGTAGCCTTAAAACTTGCAATCCATGTCGAATGAACAATTCATCAATTTTATAAGTTTTATATTGCGGTTTGTACATTTTTACAACGTTATAAAGATCCGTTCTTAACATTTGTTCACTGTAATATATATTTCTTTCAGAAAGCCAGTTTATAAATTGTTTAGTACAAGCAGTCGTAGGTAATTTTTCATTAAAAACAATGTGATATGGGGCGTTATCAATTACCACAATAGCGTTTTTAGGTAGGTTTGGAATAAGTTTTTCTTGTACCCACTTCTCATAATTTTCGTACGCCATTTCATTATGATATTCTCCTATTTTTGACTGGGAGTTCCTCATAATACCAGCATTGGGTACAAAACCATTTTCACTTCCTGCATGCACAATGATGAGCCTATTACCTTTTGAAACGAGTTTTCTCAATCCTTCGTTACTCTTGTCGTTCCATCCTTTTTATTGCAAAAAATGGATTTAAATTTTAGAAATGCCGATCTTGCCATTTCAATCCTTACACGGATTTCCTGGTCCTGATTTAGGTCTGAGTTAATGAAAGCACCCAAGTATTTAAACTTTTCTACCCTTTCTATTGCTTGATCGTTTATTATTAATTGATCATTATGTGCGGGTGTTTTAGAGATTATCATGAGTTTTGTTTTTTTTGTGTTAATATCTATTCCCATTTGCTGACATTCCATATTAACAGCATTTACAAGTATCTGCAGGTCCTCCAGACTCTCTGCCAAGATCACCGTGTCGTCAGCGTATCTTATCGTGCTTATTACTTCGCCGCCGATTTTAACCCCTTCGCTTCTTTCCCATAAAGCTTTCTCAAAGATAACCTGAGAGTACACGTTAAACAATGTTGGTGAGAGAATACATCCCTGTCTAACACCTCGTGCAATCGAAATATCATTAGTTTCTGTATTATTGATTCTCACTGTAGCTGACTGATTCCAGTACAGGCTCTTTATTATTTCGATGTCTTTTTTGTCTAAATTGATGTTTTTAAGTTCTTCTATTAGTTTTGTGTGTTGTACTCGGTCAAAGGCCTTTTGGAAATCTATAAAGCATGCGTATACGGTTTTGTTGTATTCTCTGCACTTCTGTAAAAGGACTGTTAAGGCAAACAATGCCTCTCTTTTTCCCATGCCCCTACGAAAGCCAAACTGAGTTTTATCTAATTTTTCTTCACATTTCTTATGTATTCTGTTTTGTATAATTTTTGAAAGTATTTTTAGTGAGTGGCTCATAAGGCTTATTAACCGATAGTCATCGCATGATTTGGGGTTGTTCTTCTTTGGCAGGGGAATAAACGTGGACTTGAGCCATTCCGTAGGTATTTTACTTTGCCTGTATATCTGATTTAGAATAACTGTAAACTTTTTCACTATATCGGTATCTAATGCTTTTAGTAGTTCTGTAGGGATTTCGTCTGGACCAGGAGTTTTCTTACTCTTAGCCGTTTGTATGGCCTGCTCGACCTCTGACTCCAAAATTTCAAGGTATTGGTCGTCGTCTAGCGTCTCTTGTCCATATTCCCTTGTATCGCTGAAAAGAGCTTGAATGTATTGTTCCCATACCTTCTTTATCTGTCCATCCTCCGTTTCTAATTGACCCTGGTTATTCCTAGTGACGCAGGGTGTTCTGTGTTTAGTGTTGCCCGTTATATCTTTTAGTTTTTTATGAAGGTTTGCTGTATCGTGTTTATTATTTAGCTGTTCCAATTCTTTACAGTTTTCTTTCATCCAGTTCTCTTTGGCTCTGTCGATTTCGTATTTTATTTTGTTCTTTAGTTCTTTATATTTTTGCCTGTTTTTATTTTTAAATTTTCTTTTTTCGTCAACAAGCTGAATTATTTCAGGTGTCATCCATTCGTTTTTACTAGCTTTTGTTTCCGTGCCAAGTACCCTACTACCAGATTCCAGCAAGGCATTTTTTAACGTACTCCAGTTCTCGTCCACGTCTTCGCTTTGAGATAAGATATTCAGCTTGTCCCTTATCTCTTCATTTAGTTGTTCTTTGCGATTTTTAATTTCATTCAGATTCATTTCAGGTGATTTGTTATGTCGTTTTAGGGTTCTCAGTTTTATGTTTACATTTGCAACTAATAAGTTATGGTCTGTTCCTCCGTCGGCACTTGGATACGTCTTAACGCTCTTAATCCCATTTTTAAATCGATTATTAACGGTTATAAAATCTATTTGATTTCTGATTATTCGGCTGTCATTGTGTCGAGGCGAAGTCCAGGTATATAGTCTTCTTGGAGGCAGATCATAAAAGGTGTTTGTAATTATCATCTCATTTTCTTGGCAGAATTGTAACATTCTGTCTCCCCTCTCATTTCTCGTTCCCAGTCCAAATTTGCCAACGAATTTTTCGACTTTTCCTCTTCCAATCTTTGCGTTAAAGTCTCCCATAATTATAATCACTTCTTGCTTTTTGATATTATTCATTAATTGTTCTAAGTCTGTATAAAACTGTTCTATAACATGGTCGTTACTGTCTGATGTAGGGGCATACACCTGAATAAGGTTTATGTTAATGGGATGTGCTTTTAGCTGTAGTAGCATCATACGCTCATTATATGGGATAAAGGTGATAACGCTCTGCTGAAATTCCTTTTTAATGATTACGCCGACACCCTTACTGTGATTATTATTGTCTGTTCCTGAGTAGTATAGACTCATATCATTTTTTGTACAACATCCCGATCCTGACCATCGAACTTCGGCAAGGCCCAAAATTGGAATATGAAGCCTATGCATTTCCATCATGACCATATCAAACTTTCCTGCTTCGTGAAGCGTTCTTATATTCCAAGTTGCTAAGCGCTGTATATTAATTTTCCTCCCGGGGATTCTTCGCACCCCTGTTCCATTCAAGGAACGCCGGGGACTCGGGGCCATTAATTGAATAGTGCTCATCATTAGTGGTTATTCTTGAGAAAATAGTGCAGTAGTTTCTCCTTGCTTTCTGCACCGCAGTCTCCTAGCCGGTTAAATCGTAACTTGATATCCGCCTAGGAGTTTCTGGTATTGAACCTTTAAGGAAGTAATTCTTCGGTAGCTTCAATCCAGTGATGATAAAGCTGCTGCCCATTATCATGACGTTGGAGGTTATACCGCCTCGACTCGGTCGCCAGAGCCTTGTCAGTTGTCTAGCAGGGTGCACCACGTGCAGGTAAGGCTGACATTTGGGCCGGTAATTCATAACCGTCACCCCTTACACCCCACTTGCCAATGATATAATTTAATAATCGTTGTTTCCAAGATATTATTTATCAACTAACAAATGCATTTACTGTGAAACTTAATATTATATTTTAAAGTCTATACTTTGAACTTGAATTTTCGATCAATGTACTAATATAAAATGAGTGAGAGTGATACTGAAGTAGCAAAAGCGTGGCAAATAGGATGTGAAGCAATAATCCCAAAAAAATCCAGGAATCGCTTTGAAAAAGTCTACAAAATGCTTAAGAATTGGTGTGAGGGGAAGAATGGTGCCAGTATTAATGAAAAAGTGTTGTTGGCATATTTTGTTCGTCGGAATGAGACATTGAAATCGCCTGGTAGTTTTTGAGCAGAATATTCTATGTTGAAAAGCACTATTTTTTCAAAGATGCTATTCGATATTTCAACATTTCATACTTTGATTGCCTATCTAAAGAGGAAAAATGTTGGACATAGATCTAAGAAAGCTGCTGTGTTTACCAAAAAGCAGATTAAAAGCTTTTTAAATGAAGCTCCCTAGTCCTTTTATATTATTCTGCTCGGTTCTGTTCATTAAAAAATATAAATCATCTTATTTTTATTGTTCCTTTTGTGTAATGAATTAAGTAATATATTATTTAGGATCACTTAAATGTATGTAGGACTAAGACGTCGGTAAGTAATTTACTTACCGACGTCTGAACGGTAAGTAAATCACTTACCGACGTGTTGGACTTAGAAACCAGTAAACACAACCTACCGTCCTGACAACCGATGCTGTAAATAAATAAAAAAGATCGATCGCGCAAAAAATAATATATCTGCATACCTTTCAGCTTTAGTCACTTTGATGCCTTCTCTTTCAAGATATGGTTTTGAAACTTCGATTAGTTATTCTTTGTTACGTTGGTTTCTCAAAAATGCCTCTTGTTGTGTTAAAATAGGGATGTTGACAGTACTAAGGAATTAAAAAGTGAATGGTTTTAGAGAAAAATTTGGGATTAAAGGATTCTGAAAAATTACGTAACTTTCATTTAAACATTTAGATTAATAAGAGTTTCAGGAAAATAAAAGTATAAAATACTGCAATCTGTTGGCCGAAACGGCGCATGACGTCACGTCTCAGTAAATCAGTGATGATAGCGTTTTGAAAGAGGCATCCCTACCAAGCCAAGAAATTACCTACATTTTCCCTATTCATAAAATTAAATTCCTCTATTTTTCCCCTTATACTAAAATTTGATAAATGAAAATGCGTTTTTCTAAAAATTTATTTTGACAAAAATGTACTGTTATTATAAATCAAAATGCAAATTAAAACTAATTTGTTGTCTCCCTTTTGCTTGATTTTTTTCGGCTCAGCAGTATCACTTTCCTAAGAACTGAAAGTTGATTCTATTTTCGGCATTTGTATTCTAAAATAGCTATTGAGGTGATATAGTTTTTGAACTAAAATTATTTGCGATTAACTGTTTTTTACTTGTTTTCACTTTATATTATAGGTTAAAGTATAAAACAAAACAGTCTGAACCTCAAATTACTATGAACGAATTTCCCCTACATCTTTAGCAAATTGTAAATTTCTGTTCTATCAATTACCTTCGTGTTGCTTGAAATTTTGTTGTGATTACATTTCTACATTTCATATAAGGCAAATAGCTCTAATTTCGAAAAGTGAAGTCTGTCTTGTAAGTATATTATCATTAATCTTTAGCGCTAAGTAAAATTTAATTCACACAAGCGATTTTTAAACTTATGTCATACGTTTTTTTTGAGGTTAGCTTATCAGTTTATTTAGATCTTAGTGGCGTTCGATTTGCTCGCTCGATAAACTATTTTTTGAGGTTATATGGTGTAAACGCAAGCGTTCTATTTAAATTTGTCGTGTTACTTTCTAGTACTAAGCCTTAGAGCAGTGTCTGCCCGAGCCTGCCTTCTTCTTTTTTCTATTCATATTTTTGAAACAAGAAAAATTTATTCATAACGTTATTCATTAAGCATAAACACAATGCCATATCTACAGAGGCGAGACGTCACATTCGCTGTCGCGCATAATTCAAAGTAGATAGAATAAAATGTAATAATTTCGGAAATAGCAGATGTGTACCTTCACTGTAGAAGGGGATTTCAAAAGCAGTCATCATACCTGTTGTGCTCTCTAATTTTTTTAATATCTCTATTGCATTTTGTGATCTCAAATTTTGTGTTATTAGTTTGTCGATAAATATGTTGAATCGTATCGATCAAAAGCCAGTACGCATTGATTACCATTGTAAGTCATCTGAAAAGTAGCAGGTTTTTGCCATACAGCTTTGTGTAAGAAAAATCCTCCATCTACAACGTGTACTGATCCTGATTGTTGAATAAAATTAGGTTGTTCGACATTATCAAATTCCTCTTTTGACCTCTTCTTAATTTACCGTCTTGTTAGAGAATATTATTCTATAAAATAACTGTATGGGATTTATATTTAAGCAGCTTTGATGAATGTTTTTTTTATTATTATGTATTATTTGAGTAAAAGTTTTACTCTATGCATTTACATTTCATATCTCTATAATTTCTCCCTATATACGATTCAGTATATTTTCTCTAATTTTATCAAATAAGTCGCATTCAATATCCGGTTTTGCCACTAGCCGTGAAAAAATTGATACAAATTCTTTGCATTTAAAAGCATTATGTTCTTTAAGCCATTCTAGAAATGTATGCAAATCCGCATCGTCAGGTTTTCTTTGCGGTTATTATTACGAGACATTGCGGTAGATACGATAGGTCGACATAGAGCAGGATTTAGACTCCAAAAAACACATAAAGGCTGCTTATTAGCATGCAAAGCTCCAAAGATAAAAATAAGACCAATAAAGGCTACTAGCTCTTCTTGCAAAATCGGAGAGAATTGTTTACCCTTTTGCGTGTAAAAATAAGTAGCTTTTCTGTTAGTTTCTGATAATATCAATAATATCTTGAGAAAATATATTTATATTGAAAAATTTTGAACTAGGTATATGTTATCAAACTTGGACGAGTTTTGATTATGCTGCACTTCGCTCTGTTTATTCTAGTAACGAATGGACTTTTCGCCCATTCGCTTCCATCTTTAGCAACATACATTGTACACTGATGTACACTCTTACCTGCTGAAGCAGTATCATTTTCTAACTCGTCTTCTTTATCCGAAATAACTATCATAATCATTAGATTCTAATATTGCTTACAATTCGTCATCAGTTAGTTTGTTCTCGTCCCGAAATTTCAAGCTCAAGCGTTCACTCATTTTTATAACATATACGATGCGACGCAACGGAACACAACACAGTCGGTGATATGCATAAAGTTGAGTCGTAATGACTAATTAATTCTATTGTGTTCAGAAATTTTCCAAATTCCGAATGACCAATTTTTTCAGGTTCATTATTTTTTCCGCAGTGCAGAATGGCATCCAAAATAACTTTTAAAATATGTACTCCGCTTTTCTTTTTCTTTTAAGATTTCTTTTTTATATTGATGCCTCATATTACCTTTTTAAAGCACGTCTCAGCGTGTTTAAATCGAACTTTCAAACACGCGCGTTTTTAAAGTCCCAATGGTAACAACAACAACTCGAGAAACGTAAGTATCAATGACAACTTTTTTTATTAGTTTTTAAATTGTATATTTTCATTGTGAACCAATGTCTTATTTGGTTTTTTCTGCAAAATTTATTTATATATTCATATATACATTGTATACTTTTAAATATGAATAAAGAAACTTTACCTACGACCACCCCTGTAAGTAACACACAGTCTGCAATCAATGTAAGACGTATATTACGCACGGTAAAACAAAACGCACGGCTGTAAAGTAAATCGCACGGCTTCCATAGCAACTACTTAGCAACTGTCAATAGTCGTAGCCATTTTATTCAATATTTATTACTTGGATATTGAACTTTTAATTTTATTCTATATATAAATGGTAGATAACATTTATTAGATATGAGATTGCATTTAATACTAAGAGTTATTTGGAATTATATGATAATTGGTTCCGTTTCACTACATTCGCATCTTTGAGCTGTCTGAATGTATCTCATATTAGTAAACAATATTATATTATACACTAAGCGACTAAAGTGGCCCATTCAATCGCGCGGGTGGTGTTTGATTCCTGAGGGAAGTAATCCACCTTAGGGATTAATGTCACATTAGTCGAGAGGTGTATACAATAAAAATAAATATTACTTAGGATGGACTTTTACGAAACTTGGCTGGGCATCGAGGGAGAACTTCTAAGATGCTTGGCTGGGCATCGAGGAGCGACTTTTATAAAACTTGGTTGGGCATCGAGGATGTACGTTTTTATTTGTACTTTATATCCCTTAATAAGATTATAAATACAAGTACAAGTATGTCGTAGGTAAAGTATAGTACGTAACTCGTGTTGTAACGCATATTCCGCAATCACGGAATTACGCACTCGCCGCTACGCGGCTTCGTGCGTAACTTTTTCGTTCGTGCGTAAAATGCTTCTTACAACACACGTTACATAATATACTATTTTGATTATTGATCTGACAGCAGTACCTCGTAACGTCAAATAAAAATAAATACTATTTAGGATGGATTTTCACGAAACTTGGCTGGGCATCGAGGACGGACTTTTTTTGTAGTAATAATATAATAATAATTTTCTATGATTTTAAAGTGCACCAATAAAACAAATAGCGTAAAGTATTCGTGGATAACCGGTCTTTCAAACACTTGCTCTATTTGGAGCACTCCGGCTGCGCCGTCGTGCTCGAAAATCGCGCGTGTTTGAAAGACCTCTTTATCCACTTATACTTTAATATACTATTTTGTAAGTGATCGTCTATAAAACCACCTTTCTTAATTTTTGATTCGAAAGTTTTCCATTCGACATATTTTTTTGTGATATAATTAATTTCTATCACGTGGTAACATAGGATTTAAATGCTGCCTGTAGTATATCAGGGTTCCTAATTAAATAAAGAACTATCTATCTTGTGTTTTAGCGTTTTATTGAATTTTACAACTGGGCAATTGGCAGTATTAATGCTAGTTGCATTAATTATTAAAAAATGTATAAAAGATACAATTAATTTTTGAAAACCGAGTTTTCTAACAAAACAAGTTCTATAGAAATATAACAGATGGAAGGTCACTTAAAAAAAGAACTACCTTGATTTTTTACATTCTCTCATATTTATTTGGTTATCCTTTATTTATAAGGGTTACAAACCTGCAGCTTATTTGTTTGAACAAAAAAACTGGTGCCATTAATGAAATTTAGAATTATTTTAAAATGTTTCCTTTTCTATGGAATGTATCATTTTCAGAAAATACAACATATTCAATATTTGTTACAGTAATTCCTTTCGTATGTTTCTCATTAAATATATTCAAATTTTTCATGAGTCCTAATAGCTGTATCAGTCCATCATACAATCAATTTTGAGTCCATCATTATATGTGTTATTTAATTCCCTAAATATTTCTTCCTCTAATGGTTTCTTTTACAAAAGATCTTGGAAAAGGGCAAGGAAAGTCAAGTCATAACTCTCAATACTGGAATACCTATTACAATAAATTACAACTGATTCTATTACCTAGTTATAATATTGAAGCCTTCTTGTGTTAAATTAAGATCTAGATCACGGTTGGGAATAATTTTTTCATCCAAAAACCCTCTCAAAATCATCTATAACAACAGGTTATACACATAAATTGGTTGGAGATTCTCTTTTGTTTACTCTCCAGTAGACGTCATACCCCCCACCATACATGCGCAATATCCTACCTTATAATCATTGTATCATGAACATAACCTATCTCGATGTCTCTGATAACTACGCTTGATTTTGTTATTTTTAGTTTCAAATAGTTCTTTGAGTTATGATTTGTATTATGGCTAATATTCCAACATTATTAGTTGTTACCTTCCTTCGCCCTCTGTGCATCTTCAAGGGATAGATTTAAACTATACGACAGATTCGTATCAGCATCTAATAATGTTATTGTATCCATACTTTGTAACAAAAGAAAAATAGATTTTGTGTGTTCATATGTCAATGGTTGAAACCACAGATAACATTGGTTAAAACTACAAATAACCCAAGCAACAAATACTTCTTCATCCCCTCCACTTTATTTCCGACTCAAGTCCAACTGATTCCCCCTTAACAACACATTCAGCATCGGTGAAGGGGAAGGAAAAATCTCAGCTCACTTACTGATGTGAGCTGAGATTAACTGAGATCTCAGTCAAAAAGAACGCACCTTATGTATCTGTAAAGTATGAAATAACTGAACATTTCGTCAAGAAAACCTAAAAGTGGTCCGGTCAATTTTTATTAGCATCTCCTCAGATGAAAAACGGTCAGTGGCAGTCGGTCTTGATTTATTTAGAATAGAAAGCGAGAAGTAAAATGTAAATAAAACCATGTGCAACCCCTAAAAGTTTGCTCTCGTTACGGTACTGTATATGAAAGAGATAAATGAACACCAAAACAATTAACATATTTGCATTAATTTTCCAATAACCGATAATTTTTTTATCGCAATATTGTTATAATTAGTATTAATAAAATAATAACAAAATTTCATACGTGAATACACATTTGAGCATCGCATCAAAATTCTACCGCGTGATAGATTCCTGCTTTATTATTTTTGGATCCTTGATATAGCAACACCTGTTGCCAATTAATTTAATTAGAGAAACTGAGAATTATAATATGTATATTGTAGTGACCGAAAATATACTACCGAAATATTAACTCTAATTAACTTAGCCATGTAAGTGACAATTACTGTATTCAACAAATGTTTTTGTAAAATATGTTTACTCACTACGGATTGCAAGACGAAATTAATTCAGCAGAGAGAAAGCTTTTTACTGTCCAAGAGCGGATTTACGGAAGGTTCTGCCAAGTTTATTGGGATCCAATATTAAGATCGCACAGACATACCTAACTGTCAAGTCAAAACTACTGTAGAAGTGATAAAATTGTTTTTGTTGTGTTGATAGTGTGGTTTAGTGTTTTACACCCTTTTTGCGTTTTATTTTTTTTTATAAATAATTGAGCGCCTATAAATAATACAGATAAAAATATTTCGATTAACGACAACGTAATTTTATTTTATAAAATAACGTGAACACGCCAAGATATATTTCGATTTTACAATTCTTGATTTAGTTTACCCAGCTTTTCTTGTGTCTACCATTTCGAATTCTTCATTTTATTCTTTATTTGTACTCTAAACTTTCAACATTCAGGTTGTACGTTTTTATTTCTTATCGATTCGCATTGCGGTACTGAGCAATATTGACGATTTTTGTTGTTTCTTAAATTAAAACTAACGCTTAAAAATCCAATATAAAATACGGAAAACAATGCAAATAGATATTTGTAAGACAAGTATCACGATGACTGATTTTTTTTAATTCGTATTTATTGAATTTTTTAAATAAAATATAATTACATTATCCCGGTTTTTAAACTAGGAGTGATTTGAATTTAAGTTGGTAATTCTGTAAAATCCTCATTAGTCAGATCCCAGCCGTTTCAAATCAAGGTTAAAGCCGAATATCAAATAAAAATACATGTAATAACCCAGTGACGTAACTAGGATGAAGTTCCGGGGGGAATGAAAATCTGGATTTATAAACCTTTTTGTCCTCTAAGTTTTTAGAATAATAAATAGGGGAAAGTGTTCCACATTGAGACATAAATTACGTTTCGGTAAGTTCCCAGAGGTTATAATTGAATTTTGTTGTTTCATGCACATAGATTGACATATTCCTCGTCGTTTAACGCAATAAGTTTATCAATATATCGATTTAGAAACTAAATAGGGTTTTTTTTAAATCGTGATTTTTGTCTCATTCTGGAACAGGTGTGTCCCACTATGAGACAGAACTTTTTAGACCAAAAAACAATACAAAATAGACGGTTTTAAAGATTAAAACTAACTTTTCCGCATCTGTGGCCCTGAACAATATTCTATCATAAAATTGTTACTTGTATACACTTCGGGGGATGTATCGTGCTAACAAACCGAAATTTTTCCAAAAATAACCAAAAATTTAGTATACCTAGTTTTATAGGACCCGCTGTACTCGCTCTAGTCAACTGAAAATCAATAGGCTACATCTGTGAGACACCTTGAACAATACTTATTCATAAAGTTGATCAATCGTATACTCTCTGGAGGCTGTATCGTGCTAACAAACTGAAAATTCTCCAAAAATGACAAAAATTGGGTACTTCAAGTACCACAGCACCTGTTGTACTGGCTTTAGTGAGCTCAATATCAATAGGGTTCATCTTTAAGACGCTCTGAATAATATCCAATCATAAAATCCACCACTTGTATATACTCCGGAGGCTGTATCGTGCCAACAAACTGAAACTTCTCCAAAAATGACAAAAATATCGTGCTTAAAGTACTGCAGCACCGGGTGTATTGGCTCTGGTGAGCTGAAAATCAATAGGGCCGACGACGACAACGACGACGACGACGACATACACACAGGATTTTTTTTCTAAAAACCGTTTTATCGTGTTGTTGTTGATGGAAAACGTAAAAATAACTCAAAAAAAAATTCAAAATTCCAACTTTTTTTGGGGTAAACCAATACTTTTCTCGCATATTGAAAGGTTGGGCGGAAAAGTAAAAAATCGTTGCAAAATTCGGAGGGTCGCGAAGTGCACCGGACCCTTCATAGTTTTAGCTTTTTCGCTAAAGTAAGCCATCAATACGTTTTCAGTGTACCTTCTAACTTTCCTTGAATTACACCATGTGATGAAGAGTTTGACTGCTTTTCATACTTCCCCCGCGACTTTTTTGGCAATATGTTTACTGTCGCAACTTTAGCGGCGGTTGCAATTTCAGGTGGTGTACATGAAAAATCACTACAATCATTTTCTTCTTCCATTTTTGCTGCTTCATGCTAACATACGATTATTATTTAGGAAATTTTTCACTCAAATGCAATATGCCATTTAATCGTTGACATTGGATACTCTGAGCAATGCATGTTTGATTTATAGTTAATAATTGGGAGAGCGAGCGTTTTTTTTATTTAGTCGCTTATTAGCGACAATGTGACATTTCTCGAAACATATGACGTTTGCGTTGTCAAATACGAGCGCAAATGTCTACTTTGGATATCAATTGTAGAAAAAGTGATTTGTGACTTTCATAGATAAATCCACTGTCATATAGCCTGATGGTTGTGCACGGCGTAAGGTACCGGGAAGAGCGCCGTGCAGCATGTGCTGTATAAATTTCTTTCTTGGAAAAACCATAACTGGTGGAATAAAGCTTCCAGTGGTGTTCACAATGCAGCAGGTGGTTACTAATATTCCGCGTTCACCGCTAGTTGCTGAAATAACTTGATTAATTCTCTTTTTTGTTACAACTTTACGTAGCTTCTGAACAGTAGTGGTTGCGGTCTCGTCTAGGTTGTAGATGCGAGTACCATCTACAAAATGCTTTGAACGCTGATAGATCGATTCTAAATAGTCAAAAAATTGGCCTACATTATGCTTATTAAATGAAGTTGCTCTGGAAAGGCTACATCCTTCTGGTTGTCTTACACTCAACTCAGAATTCCGTGACATAAAACCCAATAACCCTTCCATCCCTGCCCGTTTATTAATTTTCCATTTTTCAAGAATGTTAAATTTATTTGCATCGGCTACGTCGAAAGCAAGTATTCGCAAAGCTTTCCTAGATTTGCCGTAGCACATTTTCGAACAAGTTATGGCATATTCCGCAATAAGTTTCTCTTGTTTTGAGGTAAAAATCTACCGATAGGCATAGTTTGGCTTGTATCTTATTTTCACATTTTCGCATGCAAGTTTTTGTTTTTTAACGTAGCGATGAAGCGTTTGAAATTTAATACCTGTCCTTTCAGATGCTTGTCTTAAACTTAATTTTTCCACAAGAACCATATGCACAGCTGCCTTCATTTGGTCCTCTGTGAAGGAACCTTTTTCCGACTTTCGGTGTCTTCAACGAGCCATAGTTTTGACCCTAACATGGAAATAAAATGAAAAACATTAGATAGTCACACGTTGAAAAATTGTGTTCCACAACGAGACACCGTCTCATTGTAGAACAAAACCAACTGCCTCATTGTGGAACTCTTTCGATATTATTTTAAGAACTTGGCAAACATTTTTCGATCGTTCTGAATATCTCCCAAACAATTTCAGATTAATAAAAAAACAAGCGGATTTTATTTAATCACCAACCAATTGAAATATAAACTATAAAAAAACTTACCTCGATTTGAGCTATGTCAGTCACTAAATATACTTAGAATTTTCTAAATTTCGTAAAAACTGGTGGAGCACATGCACAACTAAATATGTTCGTCGGCCATATTTTTAAACTAAATAGGCAGTAAATTCAAAAAGTTATGGCGGGCGAATGTCTCATTGTGGAACACTTTCCCCTAGCTGAGATAGAAGATTCAATAATATATTCATTATTCAATTGATTCTTAGATGAAGCTAAAGTTTTAAATAGTTTGTAAACTTGTAACTGATTATAATTACGTCAAAAGCATACTTGAAAGTTACAAAATGTAACACAAAATATTTAAATAAAATTTATAAATAACTAGGGATATTCAAAGACAGCCAACGAACGGGTGCATGAAGTGTAGTACATTTTCTTTTACAGTTCTTAACGTATTCTTTCGACATTCTCAACCTAGGTATAAATGTATTTGCATTTACGTTATTAGTTAGCCTAATTATACTGCACAATGTCAGGATTGGACTTGACTCATCGATTAAAAGGTCAGAATCACAGCGATAAAGTTACTGACTTTGAAATATTGTCTGTTTGTTACGCAACTATTTTCAATATCCTTGAAATTAATAGAATGAGAAAATAATATCAAATTAAGTGAAATAATAATTTTGACAGTTCATTATAAATTGTTAAGTTTGAGTCGTAGCCCTCCTCTAGCTCGAAATTTCCATGTTCAGTGTTGTTCTTGTGCAGTGGTGTTAGAATTGAGTCGGAGGCGCATAGCATGACTTTGATAGAGCGGTCATTTTATAGGTAGAGCATACATAAGTGAGTCTGCCATTAGGTTCTCAATGTTGTCTTTAGGTTTGTGGTGTTTATTTCGAGTTTTTTGTGCGTGTATTGCATATTTTATTAACTTTAACTACAATATGGGTTTTGGAGTGAATACTACTTATCACTCAAAGGAAGCGTGAAATCGCGTTACGACTCAAAACTTCGAATTATAGACAATGTAGATCCCTATTCTCTCAGTACAAATGAACTGACCAGCAATTTAAGTTTTTTGCCAATTATGAGGAATTACCTACTACCTCATGATTCCTGACATTTGTATACTACTTACTATGCAAATAAACTTAGTGAAGAAACCCACAGCTCTTCACTTAATTCGCCATTGACGAAAAAATATGGAAAATGTACCTCAAAAAACACTTGCAATTAATAATTGATGTTGTCAATAATAAATAACATGTACTTATTTTCATTATAAAAATACAAAGTCTATAAATAAAAGTATTTGATTAGTATAAATTTATCATATTTAGAATAACACTATATTAAAATAGTATATATATATATATATATATATATATATATATATATACATATTTTTAGTTTTGTTTTTTTTTCTTGAACCTTATTTCATTATATATTTTTTTGGAAAAATTTTTCTTGGGATTGTAGGTTCCTAGTTAAACAAATCAAATGGTTTTTTTGGCTTTAATTAACATTTTTGTTTTTGTTTACGTTTCGGACATATCGTGTCCTTCATCAGAACATAATTCTACAAATAGATGACAAAAAATTAACAATTTATACACTACATATGTCTATCCTAAAAATAACTTACCATAAAACAAGAGCTTGGCGAGCGCATGTTAAAATATGTTAAAATACACGAAAACAATCATTTTTATTAAAAACATTTAGTATCAATATAAAACCCACATACAACTGCCAGTACACTACATTATATTATGACAATAATTACTTCTTAAAAGGAACAAAAATTTTTATTGTTAGTAAATAGAACTAGTTCTTTTTTTGTATTGTATTCAGTAATTGTGATGGAACAAGGTTTTTATTACACATCAATTTTTGTCTTTGAAAAAACCTTTTTTTTACTTATGTTATTATGGTATAAGGATTTAGAAATATTACAGGATGTCATTTCATTTATAGACAATGCACCGGAAAAGGCATCTATTTGATTAAATTAACATAAATTTTTGATAAATTATTTGTGTCAGATTTATTTTTTTTTTTTTTATTTATTATAGCGCATCGACCTCGAGGGGTCATTAGCGATATTTGGTGTATACATATATAGTTGTTTACATTTGGCATTTTACAAAGAATTTACAACATTTATTAATTTAAGAAATGTCTTTAGGTTATGTAAATTGTAGTTTGTTCCTAATACGTCGGATAATCCATTATTGGAGAGTTGTGCCAGTTGTCGCTGTTGTGTTAGTTGAGGACATTCAACAAGTAGGTGCTTAATAGTCAGTTTTGAGTCACAATAATTACATTTTGGTTCGGGACCATTGTCGAATAGATAACTATGAGTTAGCCGGGTATGACCTAAACGTAGCCGTGTTAGTAGCACTTGATCGCGACGATTCTTTGGTAGGACCGACCACGGTTTAGTAGACTTTTTTACCTCGTTAAGTTTGGTTCCCGCTGTTTTCCACTTAGTGAGAACTGCACTGTGTCAGATTTAGCATTGATAGAATATGGGTTTTTTTGGATTTCTATCACTTCATAGACTTCTCTTTTTTTTGGTGGCTTTCTATCCTCAATATTTTTGTGCTGTCATAGTCAAATGTATGTTTGTGTTCAGAACTATGATTTGTCAGGGCTGTTCTGTTTTTTTTATCATACTTGTGGCCATTTAGACGGTTTTTAAGATATTGACTTGTCTGTCCAATATATACACCTTTACAGTCTTTGCAAGGGATCTCATAGATGTTATTGCTTTTTTTTTCTTTGGGAATTTTTGATTTTAGTTTACTAAAATTTGATTTTAAAAGATTATGTCCCTTGTGAGACACTGTTATGTTGTGATCTTTGAAAATGCTTCCAATTTTTTCTGAAAGTCCCGAAACGTATGGTAAAGAGAGATATTTTTTTGGGGGTAAATTGTGTGAAATATTTTTATGTTGAGTTTGATTGTAAAAGAGGTATATACGGTTTTTAAATATTGTATTAATTAGTTTACTTGGGTAATCATTTAGACAGAGAGCTTCTTTAGCTTTTTTTATGGCGTTCTCTCGGTATTCGTAATCAGAAAGTTTTATGGCTCGATCTGCGAGTCCTATGACAACTGATTTTTTTTGAGACATCGGGTGTTGAGAATTAAAATTCACGAATCTAGACGACCAAGTATCTTTTGTGTACCATTCAGTTTTAATCGTGTTGTTAATGTGGTGAAGAGTTAAGCCTAAAAAATTTATTTTATTTTGTTGTTCTCTCTCAACAGTAAATTGCAATTTGTTGTGGAAGCTAGTATTACCAAATAATCACACACTTATATCATTAGATATAATATCATTATATACAAACATACCCCTTGACTTAGCCAGAAATGTAATAATAAAAAAATGGGATAAATTGAATCACATACTGACATACCTCTTAATGAATTTTTGGAAGCGGTGAACCTTACATTAAACTCTACATATTTTGTATATGGAGAGAGGTTTTTCAAACAAACAGATGGTTGTGCAATGGGAGCATCTATCTCAAGCGCAATTGCACAACTGGTTATGGAAGATCTGGAAGAATCCATAATTGGAAACTTGGAGTACCAAGTTCCTTTTTTCTTTAGGTACGTTGATGATTGTATAGCACTAGTACCAGTAAACAAAGTAGAAAATGTTCTTGACAATTTCAATAGCTTCCACAACAAATTGCAATTTACTGTTGAGAGAGAACAACAAAATAAAATAAATTTTTTAGACTTAACTCTTCACCACATTAACAACACGATTAAAACTGAATGGTACACAAAAGATACTTGGTCGTCTAGATACGTGAATTTTAATTCTCAACACCCGATGTCTCAAAAAAAATCAGTTGTCATAGGACTCGCAGATCGAGCCATAAAACTTTCTGATTACGAATTCCGAGAGAACGCTATAAAAAAGCTAAAGAAGCTCTCTGTCTAAATGATTACCCAACTAAACTAATTAATACAATATTTAAAAACCGTATATACCTCTTTTACAATCAAACTCAACTTAAAAATATTTCACACAATTTACCCCAAAAAAAATATCTCTCTTTACCATACGTTTCGGGACTTTCAGAAAAAATTGGAAGCATTTTCAAAGATCACAACATAACAGTGTCTCACAAGGGACATAATCTTTTAAAATCAAATTTTAGTAAACTAAAATCAAAAATTCCCAAAGAAAAAAAAAGCAATGTCATCTATGAGATCCCTTGCAAAGACTGTAAAGGTGTATATATTGGACAGACAAGTCAATATCTTAAAAACCGCCTAAATGGCCACAAGTATGATAAAAAAAACAGAACAGCCCTGACAAATCATAGTTCTGAACACAAACATACATTTGACTATGACAGCACAAAAATATTGAGTATTGAAAGCCACCAAAAAAAAAGAGAAGTCTATGAAATGATAGAAATCCAAAAAAACCCATATTCTATCAATGCTAAATCTGACACAAATAATTTATCAAAAATTTATGTTAATTTAATCAAATAGATGTCTTTTCCGGTGCATTGTCTATAAATGAAATGACATCCTGTAATATTTCTAAATCCTTATACCATAATAACATCAGTAAAAAAAAATTTTTTTCAAAGACAAAAATTGATGTGTATTAAAAACCTTGTTCCATCACAATTACTGAATACAGTACAAAAAATGAACTAGTTCTATTTACTAACAATAAAAATTTTTGTTCCTTTTAAGAAGTAATTATTGTCATAATATAATGTAGTGTACTGGCAGTTGTATGTGGGTTTTATATTGATAATAAATGTTTTTAATAAAAATGATTGTTTTCGTGTATTTTAACATATTTTAACATGCGCTCGCCAAGCTCTTGTTTTATGGTAAGTTATTTTTAGGATAGACATATGTAGTGTATAAATTGTTAATTTTTTGTTATCTATTTGTAGAATTATGTTCTGATGAAGGACACGATATGTCCGAAACGTAAACAAAAACAAAAATGTTAATTAAAGCCAAAAAAACCATTTGATTTGTTTAACTAGGAACCTACAATCCCAAGAAAAATTTTTCCAAAATATATATATATATATATATATATATATATCAGCACTAAAGGCCCAGTTGGCCCATGGCTTGGTTTGTGATTTTTTTCCAGACTCTTCTGTCCTTTGCCTTTTCTCTCCAATTCGTAATATGGCTCTGTTCTATGTCTCTAATTACTTCGTCTTTCCATTTTGCTTTTGGTCTACCTCTTCTCTTTCTTCCTCCTATTCCGCTGTTAATTATTTTCTTTGGTATTCTGTCGTCATTCATCCTCATGATGTGGCCTAGCCAACTAATTCTTTGTCATTTAGCAACTGCGATTATATTTGGTTTTTTAAATAACTCTAGTATTTCTCTATTTGTTCGTCTTTCCCATCCTTCCGTTGTTCTCTTTCCGCCATATATTTTCCTCAATATTTTCCTTTCCCATACTCCTAGCAGCTTCTGTTCTTTTGTCCCCAATGTCCATACTTCACTTGAAAATAATATCATAGGTCTAATAATTATTTTGTATATGCCTATTTTGAGATTTCTGGAAATACTTCTACTGTGCATTATTCTTTTAAGAGAATGAACGCACCGATTCCCTGCCATTATTCTTCTTTGTATTTCCCTGTTCATTTCTGGTTTTCTGTAGAATTCTGTCCCTAGGTATGTAAACTGCTCTACATCTGCGAATTTGTAATTTTTTCCTGTTTTTGTTGTTATGTTTAAAGTACTTTACTGATTGTATTCTTTTTCTGTCCATGTCATATATTTCGTCTTATTTTCATTTCTTTCTAATCCCACCTAATTCTAATATTACTTTGCGTAGTTCTTTTTTTCCTATGGTTACGATTACTAAATCATCTGCAAAGGCTAGATATTGACGTTTCTTATTATACAATAACCCATTTCTGTTAATTTCGGCTTTCCTTATGACATATTCTAGTGCACAGCTGAACAATATCGACGACAGGGGATCTCCCTGCCTTAGACCTTCTTGTACGTTCAACTTGTTGGATGTTCTTGTTCCTACCCTCACCGTATTATCCGTTTCTTTTAATGTTAGTTTTACTAATCTAAAGAGTTTCCCGTTTATTCAAAATTCGTTTAAGACTATATTAGTTGTTATCTCTTTATTCTGTCATATACTTGCTTAAAGTCTATGAATAGCACATATGTTACTTTATTATGTTCGTAGCTTTCTACCTGTAGCTCTCTTAAGGTAAATATCTGATCTATAACTGATCTTCCGTTTCGGAATCCACACTGGTATTCTCCTATTTCCTGCTCCAATTTCCTAGAAAGTTTATTTTTGAGATGTGTGGCTAAGTTTTTGTATGTATCATTTAACAGAACGATACCTCTGTAGTTTGGACAATCCATTTTTCTCCTTTTTTCAAAATTGGAATTAGTACCGCTTCATTCCAGTCTTTGGGAAATCTTTCTTGCTCCCAAATTTTTTCAACCAGCTTTTGTATCCACCTGCTTTAGGTTTCGCCTCCATATTTAAGCATTTCTGCTGTTATCTGGTCATTCCCTGGACTTTTGTTGTTTTTTAGCATATTTATTATTTCCTCAATTTCGGTTAAAGTTGGTGGGTCTTCTATATATTGGGTGTTTTCTTCCCCTAGATCTTCCCATTCTATCTCATATTTCACGTTCCTCGCAGGACTTAAGAGTTCTTTAAAATATTCCTTCCACATTTCTATAATCTCTTGCTCATTTCCTATTAATTTCCCCTCTTTATTTCTGAAATACACCGGCCTCAGTTGGTAGCCTTTTCTTTCTCTTTTGATTCCCTAGTACAAACTTCTTATTTCTTCATTATTGTAACTTTCCTCTATTTGTGTCAGAAGTTTTTCTGTATACTCTCTTTTCTTATACCTTATCATTTTTTTACAGTGTTTCCTCTGTTCTGTGTATGTTTGTTTTGATTCTCGTGTTTCTCTCTTTATCATTTTTAATCTTCTGGCTTTTCGTATCTCTATTTCTTTTTGGCATTCTTCATCGAACCACTTTTTCCTTACTCCTGGAGTTTTTTCGTAGGTGTGTCCAATAGCTACTTCTGTGATTTTTTTTTGTTTGTCGAGATATTCTCTATGTCATTTGTATCGTGAGCTGTCCGTATAACATAATTATTTATCATTTCTCTAGACAGCTTTCTTTCTTCGTGTTATATCAATCTACTCCTTGTGTTTTGTTTCTTCTCATTCCCTTTTCGATTTCTTTGCTGTGGTATTTCTTGTTTACGCTTTATTACTACCAAAAAGTGGTCAGTGTCTGCATCTGGCCCTCTTTGACTTCTGATATCTGTTATATACTTTTCTTAGTCTTCGTCTTTAAATACATGGTCTACTTGATTGGTGTATGATCGGTCAGGTGATCTCCAGGCGCCTTTATATATTTCTTTCTTTTCAAAATATTCGCATACCCTTTTCTTTTGCAAAATGGATCAACAGCTGGCCGTTTTCATTTGTGTGTTCATGTTTACTAAATCTACCTATTGTGGGCTTGTATATCTCTTCCTTCCCTGCTTTCGCATTCACATCTCCTAGGTTTATTTTCAAGTCATATCTCGGGATTCTTTCAAATATATTATATAGTTCATCGTAGTAACTTTCTTTACCTTCTATATCCGTCTCTTCCGTTGGGACGTGTATATTTATTAATGATATCTCTTGATATTTTCTTTTTAATCTAATCCAGCATAGTCTTTCCGAAACCGGTTTAAATTCAACTATGGAATGTTTAATTTCCTTACTTACTAGCAACCCAGTACCCAACCTTCTGTTATCTCCTCCACTGCTAAAGAATATGCAGTCGTCTATTCCAATAACTTCCTTTCCTTTCTGTTTTGTCTCTTGTAATGCTATGAGATCGTAGCTATACTTCTTCATTTCTCCCGTTACTTGTTTCATTGCTCCCTCTTCATACGTTCCATGTTACTATCCTTAAATTCCCTTTTACTTTATTCCCTGCTTTTTCTTTATATACTCTCTTATTTTCAATTTTATTTTCTTTCTCGTAATTATTTTCCATTGCTAGTGTCGTTTCCAAGTCATCCGGTTTGTGTGACATACCTAGTTTTTTGAGTTTTGTATTTCTTAAGCCTTTGCTTCCTTGTTCCATTTTCACACTCATTTGTCTATTATCAATTTTTGATGTCCCACTTTAATGCCCTTTCCTTTGTTCAATTCTTCTTTTCCAATTTTTCTTATCTCTCTCTGTATTTCTCTTACCTCTTTATTAATATCGTTCTTATCAAATACTTTTTCCCTTGTGTTATTTCTGAGCTTGTATTTATTATTCATGACCTTTAATTTATCATCCAATGTATTTAATTCTACTAAATAGGTTGTATCTGCCAATTGTATGGTATTATGTTGCAACGTGCTGTCACCAGTGCCTTGCGGCATAAAATTTAGAACTAGGAGTCTCCCTGCGGGATTACCTCGAGGGAGGGGTTGTTCCTGGCTCGAGCGATCAAGGTCTTCGTGGGGCCTATTGGGCTTATACAGTGTGCCAAGCCTGAGTTCGCAATGCAGGTCGAGTCGGCCCGTCCTATCGGCGGGTATGAGGGTGAGGTATGAGGGTGAGGGCTGAGGTTAGTTAAAGGAAATAAACTAAAAGGTTAAATGTGTGCAAGTATATAGTACAAAATAAAAAATATAGTAGTGAGTCATACGAAATTTCTCGTAATCGAATGAAATAAACCGGCTATCTCCTGGATTTTTTTGGGTAGCCTACGTGATATATATAAAGAAATAAAAAAATAAAAAATAACGAGCCAGACTGTTGGTACTCAACTGTAATAATTACGGTACCCTATGCGCTACAGTAAATCATATAATGACAGTAGTAAGTTTAAGTCACAAGAAAAAAATAGTAACTAATGTAACTTTGGCGATAATTATGGTGGATATTCTGCACAAAAATTAAAGCAATAAATAGGAATCAAACGAAACTTTATGAATTTAGAACAAATACAATATCCTGTAAACCATATATCTGTATCGCCAAAATTTCTGGAATTGAAAAAAGTAATTAGGAATCTCGTGAAATTTAGGTAACTGGTACAATATAAAAAAAGAAAATCTATATCCCCCTCTTTGAATTGTAATAACGATTCTAGTAGAATTTGAATATGTAGAATAATATCTATATCAACAAAATTCGGAAGATTAATTATGATGTCTCCGGTATGTGGATGTCCTGTAATATGACCGAAAGTATTATTGGTAGAAACTTTAAATTAGGAATAAATATGATCCCCTGTACAATATAAATATCCGTGCACAATTTCAAATAATCAGATATATAGGGAGATGGCCCCTGACCATAAGATATCTCCGTAAATACCTATAAATTTTTAGATTCTAATAGTAGATGAGGGGCGCAGATGTAAAATGGTACACTAGATATGACCGAAAGAAAATGCGGGTTCCCTTACCTTTTTGGGACACCCGGTTAAGTCAATGAAAATATAATAAAGCAGATCAATACAATATATAAAAATTAATTGTACGTTAAAAAGTTACGTTTCGGAATATCACTAGTCACAAAATGCACAATATTACTGTTGAGGGTGAAGGGACCGTCCGTACTTAGACTGGCCACTTCGGGGAGAGTTACTGTCTCTCTCTCCTTTGATTCAAAATTTCTTGGTATTTATTCTAAAATTTACCTTGTCTATGCCCTTGTGTGAAGGTTAGTTTTCTGTATCATTATTTTAATTTGTAACGTATTGGTAAACAAAGCATGACACAATCGTCCCCTGTGATGTTTTATTAACCTTGCAATAACACACTTTGTTTGTATCAATTTCTTTCGTTGAGGTCAACAAATATTAATTATTTCGAATTAAGAAAAATTTGTCTATATAGGGTGTTCTTAAAATGTTCTATGTCATATCTCGTGTTTATTACTATATTCTTCCTTCTTTTGTCATCTTCCAATTTTTCGATTTTTTCAGTTGCTATCTTTATTTGTTTTTTGAGGTTTTCTATTTCTTCCATCGCATTTTTGTTTATCTATTTTATATTTTTTAGTTCTTCTTTCTGTTCTTCTTTCTGTTCTATCTGTTCTTTTCGCAGTTCCTTAATTTCTTTTTGTAATAGTTCCATTTTTTCTCTATTCTTTTTTTGATCTGCTTTAATGTCCTTTATATCTCTTGTAAGGCTTATCATCGTTTCCATCATCCTCTCCATAAATGTCCTCATTTCTCTTTTTCTCTTTATTTGGTGTTCTAAATGTTTTCTTGGAGGTTCTAAATGATATATCTTCATCTCTTTTTCCTTTTCCATCATCAGTACTGTAATCATCGCTATCCATTGTATTTCTTATCTCAGGTCCCCACGTTAAATGAGTAACTCGGGTCAACCCCTCGGAAGTAACTCACCTCTTGGAGTGATTGTCTTGTAATTGTGCGGCTTGGCAATACCGTATATTTCTTTGTCAAATTTTAGTATCGTTATTACTTTCCATTATCAGCTAGCCTCTAATGAAACCACTATTATTTACCTCTTTTTTTTTATGTCCGGAGCTGATACATGACTCGAAATTTCGGGTTTGATGTAGGTGAAAAATCAAACACGTCTTTATTCTTACAACACAACGTTGCCACTCATATTAAAATAGTTTACTTATTAAAAACCAAGTTTCATAAGGCAAGTTTTTATGAAACAAGTCCATGTTTGGAAAACGAGATCAACAGCCAAATCCATTTGAATATTAGCAGTCCGTCGACTTCCGTGTTCGTTGCACATTTCTTCTACGGCTTCTGTAGTTCACCTGCTGTGGGTTCTATAATTAATGCAGTATTCCCAGCTTCATCTACCTCATCCTAAAGAAAAATGAAGATTTTTATTGGGGATTACAACATTTTTAAATAACAATAATACTGACCATTTTAAGAAGTTTTGTTTGACGTTTAACAAATCTACCACGCCTTTTTACGCATCCTGTATTTTGATTCTAATGTATGTCATATTCACATCAGAAGGGACCCAATCAGGGCTATCCCTAACTTACAGTTTGGCTTGTCCTAAAAAGTTGAACAGAAATCGGTTAGTTTAGCACCATATTTAACTATAAGCTCCAACATTTTGAATAATAATATGATACAAAATAACCAGTACAATTTCGTGCATGTTTAAGGAATGTACCGCTAAAATTTCCCTAATTGAAAGCTCTAACCCAACATTTTCGACGTTCTTCTAATAAGGCGGTCAGCATTTCTCATCGTCTTTGTATGATTTTGGAGATATAAAATAACGAATTTGAACCCTTTCTGCCCTTTTAAAACATCCCACAACAGAACATATCGCCAGCATTTTCAATTATTCACACTATAAAAATCGATCTTTTCTATTGTTATCCATTAATATGTTGAAAAGACAAGGGCTATTTGCTTTTATTCTACAGAAATTGTGGACGAATTTTATGATGAGATTCTTCTTGAAATGATTATTATATTTGACTCGACATTATTAGCATATATGATTTTCACTACTATTTCCGATCCCATTATACGGTCCTGTACTATATTACCGTTCAGTTATTTAATGCAGTTTTTGAAAAACTACTAGGAGGTACCTACTTCCATTGTTTTAATAGAATACTAAACAAGTTTTGAAATAATGTTAATACGAACATTTATGAGGTCATGTTAAACACACTAATTGTTATTTAAATTACCTAAGCGGTTTGCTTTTATTATAAAACTTTGAACTTTCAATAATAATATTAATAATAATGCAAACTGTGATATTTTTGGGTAAACCAACTATTTCCACGTTTCTTTCTAGGTTAGATTTGTTGCCAGTTCGATTCTGATTAAACAAATTTTACGCTAAAAATTAATCGTAATCAGCAGTAACACTATAAAATATCCGTTCATTCTGATAACCTTTATCACCTTTCTGAATAAAAAAAGAACAATGTGCCTTTTACTGTGTTTTGAAACAGCCTCATGTGATCAAGCGAAAATGTGTATGCGTAAAAAACAGTGTTGCGGTGTAATTTAACGTACATCTATAGATTTTTAAAAAATCGCGTTGTGAGTGAAATCGTACGTGTTCAATGTCGTTCGCATGACGTCACCTACGACGTCAACGGGTTCTACGATGGTGAGCATGGCAGGATTGAGGAGGTGTCTTTCCCAGATGTCCATGTTAGCCTTCAAAGCTAGTACCTCCGGAGAAGAAGCTTGGGCACACACGTGGTCAAGGTATTTATATTTGAAAATTGTACGAATATTTATATCCTACTAAAGCTACCATTCACGGATGCCAGTAAAACTTTGCACCATGTACACATCTCAAGAGACTCTAGAAATAATTAAATTTCCATTTAATAAACAATTAAAGTAATAAAATTTAAATCTTAATTTTTTTGAAATAATCTAAAATACCATGTCGTTTATTGAATTTATCCAACGTTTTCTATCTTCAATTGATACTTACAAAGAAATATTCTTCCAAATCATTCTCAATTTATTGACTGAAATTTATTCAGATGAAATTTTTATATATACATAGTTATTTTCCAACTAATTTCAAGCTGTTCTAAAAAATCATTTGACAAGAAAAAAATGTATAAGACGGCCCAATTTTTGCATCCGTATACTAAAAATTGGGCCGTTTCATACCCGTTTGTAGATCAGCTTGAAATAGTTGTAAAATAATTATGTATATACAAAAAAAATTTCTTAATAAACTTCAGTCAATAAATTAAATGTTCATTTGTAAGTATCAATGGAAAATAGAAAAAATTGGATAAATTTAATAAACGACATGGTATATTACGTGATTTGAAAAAAAATTTTGATTTAGATTTCATAATTTTATTTGTTTATCAAATGCAAATTTTATTCTTTCTGGAGTCACTTGAGACGTGTAAGTGGCGGAAAGTTTTACTGACACCCGTAGATGCCAAATTTGGTTGGATTTCCATTATTTTTGTAGTTTAATCTTTTAATTCTCTCTATTGATCATTTAGTGATTGGTTTTTTCTACATGTGACAAGAATATACTCCTTAATCAAAAAGAATAGTAGTTATTATAAAACCAATATTTAAAAAGGGAAGGGAATCTGATTTAAATCAAAATAATGGACTTTTTACTCACTTCTAAATCAATTAACAAAAACTAACATGGATATATTTTTACATTAACTACAAAGGTCTGAACCTCCCGACCCATAGTAAACAACAAAGAAGATGTAGGAATATCGCGTGATATGTAAACAACAACAACAAAGAGATTCATGGGTAATTCACGCAAAAAGAAGAAGGGCTACTGAGACTGAGTAGTAACCGCAGACACTCATGTTTCTGGCTCATTTGCCGTCCTCAGTACGGTATAACCAACGGGTTACCAGCGGTTACCACTCTGTTTTAGTAGCCCTTTTTCTTTTTGCGTGAATCACCCATGAATCTCTTTGTTGTTGTTGTTACATATCCCGCGATATTCCTACATCTTCTTTGTATATATATATATATATATATATATATATATATATATATATATATGTATATATGTATATATATACGATTTTTCACGTAGTGGCCTCTCTTTTTACACGTTGACATAATGCTCTTTCGGTTGGGCCCATTGTTGTCTATTGTTAGCTAATCGGGCCCATATTGTTCCTGTTAACTTCTTGATATCATAGGTTCCATCTCAGGTTAGGTCTTTTCCTAGGTCTCTTTATGTTTCGTGGGTAACATTGGGTTATTTTTGAGGTCCATCTATTGTCTGTTCTCCTCGCCAGATGTCCTGCCCATTGCCACTTGAGTGTTTTAACCTGGGTCTTCTGTCTTATACATTCTATTCCTTTACGATTCCTTTTGGTTATTCCTAGCATGTTTCATTCCATAGACCTTTGTGTTACTTGGAGTTTCCTTGTGATTTCTGTGTCCAAGTTTCGCATCCGTATGTTAGTACAGGTAGTAGGCATTGGTCGAACGCTCTTTTCTTGAGGTAGAGTGGTATTCTTGATTTGAATATGACCGTATTTCTTCCGAATGCTCTCCATGCTAACTTGATTCTTCTATTAATTTCTGGGAGTAGAGAACCTGAATTGTGTATTAGGTGGCCCAGGTAAATGTATTCGTCTACTATTTCCAGTGTTGTGTTATCTAGTTGTATTTCTTCTTGGTCTATCAGTTTGTTGTACATTATTTTGATCTTTGCTAGGTTCATTTTGAGGCCTACTTCGTTACTTGCAATGTTTAATTTGTTAATTCGTTGTTGTAGGTCTTCAGGGTTATTGGCGATTAGAACTATGTCGTCAGCGAATGTGAGGTGGTTGAGATATTCTCCGTCCATGTAAAGACCTTTGTTGTTCCAGTCTAACTTTCGGAAGGTTTTTTCTAGTGTTGCAGTGAAGAGTGTGGGAGATATGGCGTCTCCTTATCGCACTCCTTTACCAGTTGGGAATTCTGGGGGGTCTTTGTGTATTATTACTCTAGCTTTAGCTTCCTTGTATATGTTTGCTAGAATTTCTATATATGGTTTGTCGAGACCTTGATTTGTGCTGAAGCCGCTCCTGAAACCAGCCTGTTCGCTTGGTTGAGCAGCATCTAGTGTATTTTGTATCCTATTGCTAATGATTTTAGTGAATATTTTGTATGCCACCGGTAGCAGACTTATTGGGCGGTAATTTCTTATGCCTTCTTTACTGCCTTTCTTGTGGATTAGGATGATGTTGGCGGTATTCAATTTTTGTGGTACGCTTCTTGTTCTTAGACAGTTTGTGTATATATTAGCCGGGATCTTCCAAGTGTGTCTGCCTGCGAATTTAAGTAGTTCGGCCATTATTCCGTCGTTTCCTGCCGCTTTTCCATTTTTCATGCTTCTTAATGCCTTTTCTACTTCTTCAACGAGAACTTCTGGTATTTCATTTATTTCTCTAGGTATCGACATTTTTCCTTCTAAGATTTCTGGGGCTTTGTATAGTTCGCTGTAGAATTTGGTGACTAGGTTTATTATGTCCTCTTTGTTTGTTATTCTAACATTTTCATTCGTTAGAGCGAGCACCTGTTTTTTGCCTATGATCATCAACTTTTTGGCATTCTTATAACTTTTCCTGTTTTCGATTGCCATTTCGATTAATCTTTCTTTATATTTTTTGATATCTTCGGCAATCTTCTTTCTTACGGTTGTACAGAGTTCTGTGTATTCTATTCTCTGAATGTTGTTATTTGTTTCAATGTCTCTGCGCTTCTTTAGGAGTGCTCTGGTCTCCTCAGACAGTTTCTTGTGTTGGTTAGGTTTTCTGGGGCCTCCTACTTCTTTGGCGCATCTTAGGATAGTTTCCATCATTTCTGTGTTGTCCTCCTGTTCTTGCAGCATATCGTGGAGCCGTGCCTGGTATTGATCGGAATTCTCTTTAAGCTTGTTGAGATCTATTCCTATTGCTGTTGGCTTACTTACCAGCTTTAGTCTTTCCAGTCTTATGTTGAGGACAACTTCAGCTCTGATTATTCTGTTATTCTGTGGTCACTACCCGTTCTGAATTTGTTGAGGACATAAATATATATATATATATATATATATATATATATATATATATATATATATATATATATCCCCGTGAAGATGCGAAGTGTGTTTTTTCTGCCTGCATTATCAGCTTGTATCTCAAAAATTAGGGAGGCCAGAGAGGTAGGTATTTTGAATACTTCTTAAAGATCTGCCGTTAGTCTAATTGACTCATTCACGGTATAATTCTTGAAAAGTAAGACAAGTATTTTTATCATAACGTATTTTTTCCAGATATTCATTTACATAACATTGAGTTTCTCAGATGAGTACAAAATATCATTTCTATAACTTTCTGTAACTTTTTTGTACTAAAGTAAGTCAGGTTCGATCGAGTTTTTTTGGCCTTAAGAATATGTAGTTTAATTGATGACTCACCTTACTGTTGAGTGATCTATTTAATAAATGTTAGTAATTTGTTGAAACGTGAGTTGTTTTAAACTATTAACATCAATGCCGTAACGTCCTTCTAATGAATTATTCACTGTTAACATTTACAATACAATTAACATCGTTTTTACTTACAGGATCGAATTACAAATTTCACATTGGAAAGTTTTTGTGATACAACTACACAATTATTATAGATTTCGTTCAATTAAATACATTGCCAAGTGGAACTCGGTAGTAGTACTTGATGTGTGATATTATGTGGCTTCACTATCAAACAATTAGGTGAAAATTTTTCTAAAAATTTAAAAATTTCTATAAGAAAATCTGGGCCCGGAGTAGATGCCAGGGCCAAAATATGGGCTCCAGGGATTTTCACAAGCTTTCAAATGGTCAATATTACACATCCATAATATCAGCCATATTACAAAACTCTTACAAACCAAAATTTATAAAAATCGTGCAAGCCGTTTCCGAAACGGGAAAGACCCTGTGTTATATCTTAAAATCAAAATGTATTGATTTTTTCAATAAAAAAAACATTTAAAAAACGAGTTTCCAAGAAAAATATTGCATTCGCAAAATTTATTTCCCACTTGATTATAGAGAATTTCGCTCTCAGAAAGCTCACAAAGCTCACAAAATTTTCAAGTGCCCACCTTGGAACCGGAATAGAGGCCAGGGTCAAAAAAATGGGCTCCAGTGATTTTCAGAAGCTTTTGAATGGTCCATATTACAAGGCATAAGACGTCACTCATATATGTATATATATATATATATATATATATATATATATATATATATATATATATATATATATTATATTCTATATTCTTTAATAATATTATTTTAATTATATACTATATATGAATGTGAATTTATATGATGTGAATTTTATTTGTTGCTGTCGTCACAATTTGTAATAGTAACTGCACTAATGTGAAAACACCTTTACCGCTAAATATAACCTATTAAATTTTATGACAGCAGTTGTCAAATTAATTAGCCCGGCTCTATAAATATTAAAAGTTATATTATATGAAAGATAAATCAATATACAATCAATTAACTCACTCTTAACTCAGGGAGGGATCACAGATTTCAAATAAGAATTAAAATTTATAAATTTCCAAATAATTTTCCAAATTACGTATTGCACTATTCAAAAAGTAAAGTAACTGTTTGTCCAATACACTATGAGACAATTAAATTCTTATGACATATATTAAATTAACTGTCAGGAAATTAACCAAATGTCACTAATTATACTAAATTTTCTCTAGCATAAAAATTATGAAATATAATGAGAATGAATATGAAAAAAGAACCAAAGAGATTTGGAATTCAAATTTATATAATATATTATCAGATAACAATTACAAAATTAAAACTTTTCAAAAAATATAAACGCATAAACCAAACATAGAACTTTCTATCAAACCTTAATATTAAACAACCTATAATTAGAAATTTCCTATCTAAATAATTTAACCAAAAGTTCAAAACGTCTACTTTTATAGTTGATATATGTCAATGTAAAATGCGCAAATTTCCTTGTAAATTGTCTGTTCCAAAATAGTCTTCACTTGACGTTGAATTTTTTTATATAAGTAACGTTACTATAATTTCAATGTATGTATGTATTTAATCATAAGCTGCATCTATTTTCGAAATATTTTTACTAAAGGCCTATTAATTCTCGAGAAATAATATAGATAATATGGACTGGACTCACCAACTAGGTTCTGGTAGACGCTTTTTGGAATTTCAGGAACAACTTTTCTAAATCAATAATTTAGAAACCGGAAAAACCACTCGCACTTTAACGCTGTAATTCTTTGCGAAGAATACACGCACTGGCTTTACAAAAGGCAAAATATCTTGAACTGATAATAATCATACAAATTACTCTGATATACTGAATTGAATTTGAGACAACACGTATTCGATGATTGTCTCAAGGGAATCTAAAATCAACTCTATTTTATATAAATTTGAGACAACTCTTATTTGATGTTGTCTCTCGGGAATATCAAAATCAACTAACTAAACTGTTTCAATAAATAATTCTCCTCTCCTTTGGTTACCAAAAATTCTTTTTAAAAAAAAATACAAATTTACGTTGTCATATACAAAAAGAGATTTTCATTGTTTTAGTATAAATGCCATTTTGCTGACAGAGACATCTGTATTCTTGTTTTCAAATCGTTTTTTAATTCTGTCTATCATTAAGTCCATTCTGCATTAATGTCATAAGAAATTGAAATGTCAAATTTTATTGGTATATTGAACCTTTCAAATTATTGATAATACAGTGTGTATCACTAGTATTACAACCAAATAAGCACATTTTCTTTATTTCAATGTTCTCTTTAGAATTTAGATAGAGGGTATGTATTAATATATATATATATATATATATATATATATATATCCCACGATTGTTTGACTTAATGTACTGCGCAATTTAATTCGTATTCTAGCTGTGTGGCATAAAGATTCTTCGTAAATAAGATTTATTCGGGGTTGTAGGGAGCTCGCGTATGAGCAACTGACACAACGCGGTTCCTTCTACCCCTAAAACAATGCCAGCCAATTTTTTCCTCTTTTTGCAATGTCCTGAACCTATACAAAAAGTTTCAGCTTCGCTTTTAATTCCATTCTACAGCATTCGTTGGCCAAGCAGACCGATTTAGTCATGTGGAACCAATGCCAGACCTATTATTTTTCAATAATTGAGGTCTAAACTAACAAATTACAGAAAGAGTTGGCTTTGTTGCGGTTGTACATTTTTTATTCTATTATGTCATCCCTACAACCCCGTAGATAAGCGTTGCATCGCTATCAGCTTGCCATACCAGTGAAATTAACATTCCCAGAGTACAAATGATCATATCAAGGGGATATCAACTTCGCTGCAAATTGCCACTAACTTCCGTCAGCTCCCACTTTATGTATACAATATCTATCTGTTTGTGGCATATGATCGTATTCACCTAAGAACACAGGAGACAAAGGTACTTCACTGATAAAATGCGATCCAACGTTACTTGTAAACAAGTAATGATAAAATGGTGAGGCTTATTCTTGTCAGCTTAGGCTTTTTGGTAACGCTGCAAAATGCATACTATGCTATGCTGCCAATAACGTACTGATACCGACTGAGTTTCACATAAATAATACATTTTGTAGGTATTTTTTAAAACAGTGTTCTTATGTTTGTGATCGTATAGTATAATATTGTTGATTTATTGTCTCTCTTTGTTAATTACGTGTCTATTTCTCCGTCTTCTGTGATGATTGTGCCTAGATACTTATATGCCGATACTCTTTCTAGAATGTTTTCTTTGCATTTTATTTCTTTATTTTTTTCATATTCATTATTTGAAGCTCTATATTCCATATTTTTACTAATTTTTTATGGAAGGAGAATTTTTTATAAATTAATTAGATGTAATGCGGAATTTGAGAGAATAAAATATATTCTTCATTAATTGTGCCATAATAATCATTAAATTATACCCAAAAACTTGTGAGAGCTTGGGGGATGTCAACACCCATGAATTTTGTACGGAGTGTGAAATGATTCCTTTATTTTTATTGGGAGATATACTCTAATCAAAAGAAATTATATGAATGAAGAGAACCGGCTAAAATAATCAAGTTGCTCTAAATGAATTTATCGATTTTCTCTGAACGTGTTAAAATTTTATGGTAGATTTGTATGATCACATAATCTGCGTCAAGTAATTTAAAAATTTTGTAAAAAGAAATATTGTTAATAGCGAATAAAAATATTATTGCAATTCGGTGATAAAGGGTAAATTCAATACCAATGAAAAATCGGATTAATATTGCGTATGTTGGTGACCTTTCGGTTAATTCAGTAAATTTACATATTTATTGAACCGTGATAAGGATTCAACCTAGTAACAACGATAATTATAATCATCCACCTTGACAACGAACTGACGATAGGAAAAAAAGCATGTGCGGATATTTGTGTTAACCCCCTGTGGTTTTGTTCGTATGACCTTTTCATTGAATAATATTGTATCAATTCCGAGGTAAATTATATCACTTTATGGAATGGCTCTGAAAATAATCTCACAAGGAAACAAACAGAATAATAATTGCTTTGCAACCTTACGAGTTATGACTATAAAGAAACAAATAATTATTGGGAAGATTATTTTTATAGGAAAGAATTTCAGTCTCACTTCTGATATATCCTTTTTTGATATTGCCGTTATTGAAGGAGTGTATTTGGACACACACGTCCTTATTACACATTAATTGTATTTGCATTATTAATTTAACTTGGTATGTTAACGAATCCCATATGAGAATAATGAGCCTTATAGAAATGTTTTATTTGCAAAGGGGACATTTAGTTCAGATCGCAGCATTCGAGAGTGAATTTTGAATCTCGTGACAATCGTTTTCCACAAATACTCTGGAACTGTTTTCTAAACCATTTTATACACAAATAGTATATTAACCCTTATCATACCCTGCTCAACAGACTACCATTCCAGTTGTTCTATTAACTTATTTATAGCAGTAGTAATACCTGTTGCAGCGTAATGCTATTCGCAGCATTTATTTTGTAATATTTGCAATCTATTCATTTGTTAATGGGAATAATTTTATTCCTATGTTTCTATATTATACTCTACTTAATTGACAAACATTAATTATGTATCTAAAACAATCCCCAGATATTTAATTTTATCAACACCGTATACAAAATGTGCAGAAACTCTCCTGCCAAACGGAAACTACAGTTACTAGAGGTGATTTTAAGTCTATTTAGTTCAAATTACCTTAATCCGAAAATGCTTCCTAAGGGAGCTACAGCCCTTTGAAGAAGACATCCTCATATGAGTTTTCTTCAAATTACTCAAAAATGCCGTTACTTAAAATATTCAAACTTGGTATAATCAATAAACAGTTACAAACCAGTCGTTTGTTGTAAATCACAAGCGTGTCAGTTGGGGGAACCAACAGGTATTTTTATTAAAAAAAAATTATTTTCAAGTTTTGTATGTATCCGACACCGAATTTGGAAAATTCAAGATAATTTTCATAAAAAATGTTATCTTCTTTCAAATCGATATCATGAACCGTTTTCGAGAAAAATAAATTTAAACTTTTTGTGTTTCTTACATAAAATCATGTTGGATTATAATCTGTAATATCAAGTTTGCTTTGAAAAATCAACAAATTGTACAGATACTGGTAACAAAAGTCGTAAGTATTAAGTAGCTTACATTGTTTTAGTAATTTTAAATTTCTTTTATTTCGTGAGGGTATAAAACAACTATCAACATTAAAAAAAAACAATGTTAGAGATAATTACCAACAGAAATGAGAGAATTAATTTTACAACAGATGCTCTATATACGACCATTTGTCTCAATACACAAATTTATTCTTTTCTCTAAAGATCGTCTTTGCAAAAATTCTTGAATTCTTTCTAATTTCATTACAAGCGTTTTGAATTCTTTGCCACAAATACAAAAATCACAGGAGTTTAAATCTTAGATCTTAGATCTTGGGGGCCAATTAATTGGACCACCTCTTTCAATCCATTTATCGTAATAGTTATTGTCGAGATATTGACGAACCTCTCTACTAAAATGAGCTGGGCAGCCGTCGTGCATGAACCATAAATTATTTCGAATCATCAGGGGAACCTCATCTATTACATCAGGTAAAACATTTTGTAGGAAAATAAGATATTCTTGTCCTGTTAAACGGCTAGGAATTTCTACGGGTCCCAGAAGCTGATTACCGATTACACCTATCCAAACATTTATACTAAATCTTTACTGGTGCTTTTTCTCTACTGTTACATGAGGATTATCACCAATGTAGGCATAATGATGTGCGTTATATCAATTAAAAATTCCGCCTCGGGTAAACGTAGATTCATCGCAAAATAAAATATTGGAAAAGAAATTAGGATCATGATTTTTTTGTTCCGCAACCAGTTTGAAAAATCTATGCGGGCAGGGAAATCACCATCTACCATGGAATGAACTTTTTGAAAATGGAAAGGATGAAGGTTTTCTTTATGAATAATATTCCATATGGAAGACTTGGAAATGCCAGGATACATAGCAGCGAGTCTTCTGGTGCTAACCTCAGGATTATTTTTGATTTCAATCAAAATATCGTCTTCGTATTCCATTGTGACATCAGGTCGTCTACCAGTTTCAGTATTTTTAGGTAGTACTGAGCCACTTTCTCTTAATCTTTGGTGTACGGATACAAATGTTGCGCAAGCAGGATGCCTTCTGCTTGGAAATTTTTCCGCATATCTTCGCTCTGCTGCACGAGCGTTACATTATACTTCCCCATAAACTAAATGCATATCAGCATATTTTTCATTCGAAAAATAAACCATTTTGATCAAATTAACTATTATTTTTTACCTTTCACACACAATAACAATAATAACTGTTTAGAATCAAAATAATTCGACACATTGTCAGATTTCGTTGATTTTTCAAAGCCAACTTGATATTACAGATTATAATCCAACATGATTTTATGTAAGAAACACAAAAAGTTTAAATTTATTTTTCTCGTAAACGGTTCATGATATCGGTTTGAAAGGAGAGAACATTTTTTATGAAAATTATCTTAAATTTTCCAATTTCGGTATCGAATACATACAATTTTAATAAAAATAGCTGTTGGTCCCCCCAACTGACAGGCTTGTGATGGATCTGGGAAAAAATTGCTTACAGCAAACGAGTTTGAATATTTTAAGTAACGGTATTTTTGAGTAATTTGAAGAAAACTCATATGAGGACGTCTTCTTCAAAGGGCTGTAGCTCCCCTAGGAAGCATTTTCGGATTAAAGTAATTTGAGCTAAATCGACTTAAAATCACCTCTAGTAACTGTAGTTTCCGTTTGGCAGGAGAGTTTCTGGACACCTTACATAAGCTCGTTATTATTTCTAATTACCCACGAAGCTATTATGTAAATATTTTCTACAATTACTTAGTTTCAGAAGCGAATAACAAATATTTAGTTTTACTTGTACTCAATTTTAACTTGACCCGTGAGGATGATCAACAGGTGGATGTCATCTCCACCTACCACCATAGTCTCAGAACGTTCAGCTAAAGGCAATGCTTCATTTACAATGACACTGTCGGCATCTTCTGTGGCCTATCTCCATGTCATTCCCTGAGAGTGTAACTTCGCTATGATCATGAAAATGAAACTTCTTTTGTTGTTCGTATTGGTCAGTAAAAAAAAATTTCCACAATAAACTAGTGGAACAATCAAAACTGCCTTTTCTATATTGTAAATTTCACAGATATGAAAATTTGGCTCCTTCAGGGCAGCCTCTAGCGGTGAAACGGTTAGTTTTAACAAAAAACGCTATGCATAAAAAACGTAGTAGGAAATTTTGTCTACTTTAATTTTGTATAGAATGGGTTTATCGAAAAAACGCTTCCTTTTTGAGATATAGGCCGAAAACTTAAAAAAGTGCCAAAATTAGGTCAAAAAGTGTCGAAAAACAAAGTTCAGGACAAAATATTTGCCCGCAAACTTCAAATTCGTGTTCAACGACCCAATAAACATAAAACGAGAGAAAATCCAAAATATAACAAAACTTTCTTTTCAGCCCCAATTTTTTTACTAATATGACTAGCCTATAGTTTAGCTATGAAACAATCAACAACGAAAAAACGTTGCACTTTCGTCCACTACATGATGCTAACTCAAACAAGCAGCATAAAATGGTATGAGCCATTCTTTCGTCTCTATCCTCCTTCGAGCATCCGTTGCTCCAGGCCGCTAATTTCAAATAAGCTAGTTCTCTTTATCTCACCCTGTACGTTTCCATTTTCTATACTCATACGTACTGGGATCTTCTACGTTTATGTACAATAAAACCAGTTGGAACAAGAATGCAACCAACAAGTTCCTATTCAAATAACATTCGATTAAAAAACATTTGAATTATTATTTGAATCCTTCAATTACGTTTTTGAATCAGTTCTGCCATTCAAAACGTTTCGCACCTGCCCTATAAAGAATGCAGTTCGCAAAACGTATTGGCAATATACAACAAAATATACCAGTTTTATTGATAAAACTCACAAGGTGGTTGTCTTTCTATGAAACAGACGATACTTCGTTCCCCTCTGTATAATTGGCGTATTGTATAATTGGAAATGTTCACGAGTTTCATTTAAATCCACTGGCAATGCTGCATAAATGAAGATAACTTTGGAGATGTCGAACCCGTATAAACTTTTTATACCGAACACATTTATATGCACCATAACGTCAAATCTTTAGTATTCACTTTATAACATCATATTAAATAAAATACCAATCATATTCGTTATAAATTAATATATTTCTCAATACCTGGTAGGTATTCACATCTTTAGACTCTGTTATCTAAATTCACAAATCCCTGGTATAAACAGCACTATAAGATTCAATGGAATTAGTGCATTAGTCAGTTTCAAATTGATAACAGTGTTCATTAAAATGCCGGCAATGTACGATCAAAAAAAATTGTTAAGACAAAGTTCTAAGTGGTCGTTGTTTACACCAGTGGTAAACAAGATTATGTATACTTTTTCGCTTGATAATTTGAAGGATTGTGATAAACACGGTTTTGAAAATAACAAGGAATATAGAGAAAGATTTAGCAGGTACAAAAATATATATTTTCAGTTTAACATAATACTAGATTTAATTTAAATTTCATTCTTTGACTTAAACATATGCACATGTCTACCCAGACTTTTTTTGAATTGACACGATAAAGATGAAATGAATTTGACACATGGTAGATTAAATAGTTTTTTAATCATAAATAGCATCAAATAAACGAACTCAAATTAAATTTAAATACACAATAATTAATTCAATAATATCTAATAAACGTGTATTTTCTTATTTATGATTAATTTGATTACAGTTTCATTATCTACTCCAAAATAATATTTCTGCTTTATATGAGAACAAAGATCGAAATTATACTAAGCAAAGAGAATGCCAAATGCAACAACCATTCTCAGTAATGTCAATCCAATAATATAATCTAACCAAAACCCTTTCATTCCACATTAGCATAACATGATTACTGTCAACAGCGCAATACCACTCTGGTACCTCGTTTTTTAGAGCTAAATGTTATTTTTTTAGCTATTGCATCGTTTACTTTCAAATTGTTTGTGTTAAAGCAAGATTTAACTAGTAGATCGTTTATATATAGCAGAATAATGGTGTCAAGACTGAGCCCTGTGGGATACCCTACTAGACTCATAGATACTGTACATTACGTACTGTTGTTGATTTTCCAACTAAAACTAGAAGAAGTTCGAAACTGCAGCATTTTCACTTGACGAAACAATTTAATCCTAAATCTAACCTAAATTACATTGATTTTGTTTTAAATGAAAGTGTTGCGAGCTTAACAAATTGGAGGAGAAATTAATAATAAAACAAATCGTTCATAACGGAATTACTGTCGTAATAAATTATTAACAACGTTACAATTTTATATGCATTCTAGAAGTTTATGGAAACATACGATGACATAAATTAATCGAATATCAAATAACTTCTATAATAAAACAAACATATATATCATAAATAATAGAGATAGGAAAACTTTCTAATATTTATTTTAATGAAAAGTATCCAAAATTAATACAATAATGATGGAGAGAAGAAACGTAGTTTGAGTAGAACTAAATCCTATGTAGTCACTGTTTATAAATAAAGATTTCATTGAAAAATAAACTATTCCATGTGACAGCTATGGCTATTTGCACGAGTTACAGTAAAAAATATAGGTCTTTTATACATAGGAGTAGTTAAAACGGTGAATTATGAGATACAATACACGTGGAATGGCCTCAGTCGTACTTAATTGATTCTTGAGTGAGATAGCGCTAGTCCGGGCAAAAAAATGGAGTGTTCATGTTTGTAAACGTGTCTGTGTATGCTGGATTTGTGTATTTTAGTTTGATTACACAAATTTCGTTGTTTAAAAGATTATTGCTATAAAAATTCACGATTATCTATCCCATTAAACTACATTGTAATGGGTGCTCTTTTTGCCCGGAGTAGCTCCATCTTACTCTTGGACCACCATTGACCAATAATAACCTACCTCTCACTCTAATGTTGGCTGCATAAGTTGTGCATTGAGTATATACTCAGGGGTCATTCCATTGTTAGTAATTCATTGGATACAATACAGTAGTGAATAAATAATATATTTAGTTTGTAATCTGTTCTTCCTCTAGGAACTGAATCACCCTATTTACTTGATTTGAGTAGTTTAGGTTATCCTTCATATTGGGTTTTATACCAAGCTGATGGCGTCTCATGGCGTACCATGAGAAATTAGAGGAGGTATGTCTTATCGTGAGTTTCGTGTGACAATATTGGCATTTTGGCCGAGGAGATGATGACATTAGATGATCATGTTGTTAAAATGCATTTGGCTCCCATCACCCCATCATGCGGGTAATAGCCGTATAATAAAATAAATCTCAGGAAAATGGTAGATTTAAAAATAAGAACAAAAATTGTGAAAAAACTCTAATTCTGCCTTCGTAACAAAAATCACAAACATATCCAGGGCTCTCTGAACCCGAACATTCGGAATGTGCCCGAATCCCGCAACCAGTGCCGATACTTCAATTTTTTTTCTATTATCGTTACAAGTTATACATAAAATTCCGTCAATTTCAAGTTCATCATACTCATCGTTATCACATAATCCTATTTCACTCTCCGAATTTGATGATTTGTCGGAAAACGCCTTTTTCACTTTGCGTTTGGACTTTTCCGATGCAGATTTTTTTATGTGGCGGTTGAATATTTTCATTTTCGGACAATGAAAGAAAAATCTGCCGTTTTGATTTTTCTTTAGAGGTTTTATCATTTTTAGTATTAGTAATTTTTGGTATGATCCTTTTCTTCTCGTTCTTGTCTTTTCTGTTGCTTTTTTTCAAAAAATATTTTCATTGGGGTTTTAGTTAAAATTATCAAATGTTGTTTTTGTTTTGATATTTTTTGGGTTCTTTGATATTTCTGGCTGGGGGGAGATCATTGAAATAATATCAGAAATTGATGAAGTGCTGAAGTTTCTGTCTGTAGTTTCGTCATCCCATCTTACGCATCCGAGTTGAGGCAAATCAGGAACGGCTTCTGGTAATGTCTTATTTAAGGGAGTTTGTGGGGGAGTCATATGAGTGGAGATGGTTATATCTGCGTTATCCTCAAGGTTATCTTGTACATCTAGCTGAATCGGAAAATGCCAGTGCGTCTGAAGCCTGATATTGCTTTGTCTATTGAGACCACTCTAATATATGCTTTATCAAAGATGCTTGCAGCATCATAAGGTGTTATCTGGAATAAATTATTCGATTTCATGTATAGATCACATTCCTTATAATCGGCCTGTTTCAGGGGTCCTAAGAACGTGAGATCCAACGGTTGCATTTGGTGAGATGATTGCGGCGGTAGTGAAAGTATAGTTATGAATTTGTTATTACAATAATTATAGGTTTCAAGTGTTGCGTGGCTAGAATGATTGTCTAGCACTTACAGAACTGGCTGGTCTTGACTCGGTTTTGTGAATTATTTAACAAAATGCTTTAGCCATAACAGAAACATCTCATCGTTGGTCCAGCTGTTGAGTGTAACCTGATATTTATTATCACCGGATCCGCCTTTAGCGAGTAATGACTTAAATCGTTTCCTTGGAAACGAAAACAAAGGTGTCACATACGATACGTCAGCACTCATGACGCCAAATAGGGTACTATTTTTGCCACGTTCCTTAGTTTCAGAACCAATTATTTCTTATTCTTTTTTGCTAAAGTGGTTCCTAGTTCTTGAACCGTTGTCATGATGGTCTCATCCATATTATATATATTCGACTTTTGGAATTTATATTTGGACCTAGTAGCTTCAAAGAAACGTGTTACTTCTGAGTTGTTAAAACCTTTGATACGATTGATCTCGTGGCTTCGGGCTTACATACACTAATGGTAGCATTTTGTTTCCAAAATCCTTCCATCCAATCTTTTCCAGCTAGCCGCTTCTGGGTGTTAAAACGATGCTTTATCTTAAGATTTTGTGCGCATCTGTAGGCAAGACGACAAAATTGCCGCCTCGATGAACCATAGAACATGTTGGAAAGCTTAATGAGATTGGCAGCCATTTCTTTTTCTTGTTCGATTGTAAAACAAGGACCTCTGCCTAATTGTGCCGGACACTGCGAGATGCCCTTCTTTAATCTTCTTTGGAACGTTTGGTAGGGGATATTACATTGAAGGGCTGCTTTTCTTGTACCCATTCTATTAGAAACCAACCTAACACCCCCTTGGAGGTTTTCTGATGTCCACAAACCCTTCTCAGTTTTTCTCTTTCATGTCATGGACATGTGAAATAATTATTTAAAAATTGTTTCACTGGGGTAATGGCTGCCACAGTGGCTCTCATTACCACAAGGTGCATTTTTTAATTAAAAGGTTTAAAATAAAAAACAGCATAATTTATTGATGCTACTACCTACTTTTACGAACCTATAGTGATAAAATCATTTCGATTAGACAAGAACCAGTAATACTTACCGCGCCAATATATAGTTTGCTTGTATCGCTAGAACAAGATTTCTCAGTTTCACTCTACTCCTGTTTAAAACGAACTGATTTAAATTACTGCGATACCTATGAGCCATCACAGCTCAAGGTCAAGAGTAGATTGCGTTCAGAAGTTATATTAAGGCGTTACAATCCGTATTAATGATATGGCTCCCATTACCCTTCTTCTTCTTCTGCTATCCATTAATGGATGTTTGCGACTACTTCTGACCATTACGTTCTGTCTCTGATAGTGTGGATTAATTATCCTGTGGCTCTCATCCCTGTCCACTGTTTGATATTTCGGAGCCACGACATCCTCTTTCTGCACACTCCCCTTTGTCCCTATATCTTTCCTTCTATTAATAGTTGGAGCAACTGGTATCTCTCGTAGCGTATCACATGTCCCAGGTACGCTGTTTTCCTGCGTTTTATCGTGTTCAGCAATTCACGTTCTCTTCCTGTCCTCCTCAGAATTTCCTCGTTGGTTTTTCTTACCGTCCATGGAACTTTCAAGATGCTTCTATAGATCCACATTTCAAATGCTTCCAGTCTGTTCATGGTATTCACCTTCAAAATCCAGCCTTCCATCCAAACAATAGGACGGACCATACGAAGCATTTTGTGAATCTTATTCTGAGATTGAGGTCGAAGTCAGAGTTCGTGAATACGTTTTTGAATCCTATGAATGAGCTCCTCTCTTTTTCTATCCGGCACTTGATTCCCACATCTGAAGACCAGTCTGCACTTAGTCAGGTTCCCAGGTATTTGATCTTTTTTACCCGTTCTATGTCTTCACTATTGTATGATAGCTTTACATTCTGGAAATCATCTAATTTACGCTGATTATTAGGAATTTTGTCTTTTTCATATTGATGTTAATCCCCATCTACTGGCCATTTATTCCTACCATGTCCAGAAGTCTTTGGAGGTCATTAATGTTATCTGCTATCAGGACTGTGTCATCTGCATACCGTATATTGTTGATCCATATGCCATTTACTTTGATGCCCAATTGTTGTCCTTCGAGAGCTTCTAGAAAGATATTTTCAGAGTATACGTTAAACAGGAGTGGGGAGAGGACACAACCCTGCCTTACACTGCCCACTGGCCACTGGCTCTCATTCCCCCCATCTTCCTTACCATCTATATTCATTATTCGTTTTCGTTCATATTACAACCAAAAAATTGCAATTAAAATTGATTCTATTTCAGTGAATACAATATTTGAATAATTGTTTTCTTTGTTTCAGATTTAGACAGTCTCGTTTTAACGCTAGAAGAATAAGGAAGAGAGTAGTATTCAAACATGGAGATTGCAACGTTATCCAAGGTAACGTGGCGAAAAGGCGTCGAAAATATCTTCAAGATATTTTTACAACTTTGGTTGACGCACAATGGCGTTGGACGTTATTGGTATTCGCAATGAACTTCTTTTTATCTTGGTTGTTATTCGCAGTAGTGTGGTGGCTCATTGTTTTTACTCATGGGGATCTTAGCGAAGAGCATTTGGTAAGTACATTTTATAACCTTCCTGAAAGTAAACAAACTCAAGAAATTTTGCATTCAATTTTGATAATTTCGAACAGGACCCTTCAAGTAAATTCTTAAACAACTATTAGAAGTTTGATAGAATTCGTTTCAATAATAAAGTTCAAGCCAACTGAAGTTGCAGTCGTGTGCACCAACTTGTTGTCAACACTACCGCCATATTGTAAAATAGAAAATCAGTAGCGTAACGATTTCACGTTTTGTTGTTCAACACAAAATTAGAATATTAAAGATAATAATTTATTTATCATGATATGACAGTTCCTTTGAAGATTGGTGGTATATTTAAAGTTTTATCGCTTAAAGGTTATGGATAGGAAAGACAAAAAATAAAGTGTAGTGTTTACATTAAAAACAAAGTAAATTGCAAACTTACCTCAAGTCATCATTTAGGTATCAAAAGAAGCGAAAAAAAAAACACAAAATAGGAAGTTATAAAATGTTTTATTTTAATTTATGAAAAGTAGAAGTAGAAAAATTCCGATTTAACATAAAACAAAGAAAATTTTAGTTATAAACAAAATACCTTTACACAAAGATTTAAATAAGCATTGTTTTTCATTAGGATAGTATACCTGTTTCTCTGTTTTTATTATTTTACACACGTCTTTCTCTTCTGGAATTTGCAAGACATATATTTTTTTCGAATGCCTTATTGAATTTTGCCAATGGTTCCTAATTTAAAATGTGAAAGGCTTCGAAAATGTGACAAGGCAAGACGCTGTTGTATGGGTTACAGTAGATGATTTAGAAGAAGAAATGAGTGTTGAAGAAATAATGAATGCCGAAAAATCAGATAATGACGACGAAGCGGTGGATGAACAGCCTCCCACTAAGATTTCTCATCAAGAAGGATTTGCTTCTCTGGAAAAAGCTCTGAGGTATATCGAGGCAACCCCAGCGGATTTGATTTTTCTTAACAGGTGGCGAGTTTTCAGTCATTCTTACTACTCTTACTAAAACATTTAAAATTGTACTAGAATATACTACAAACGATGTTAGATGTAATTAACTGTCTCGACCCTTACTTCGTGGAATCTGTTTTAAATGAAACTCAATGTTTCTAGCTAATTCCACAATATAATGAAAAATGTTGAAAATTCTAAAAAATTGACAATTGTTTCAATAACTGAATATCATCGTCAGAATGACAGAAGTTACATTTCATTTGATGCCTACCTGATGTTTAGTAGTTATTTTTTGCTAGACCAAGAAGTGAACTACCTTGTGATTGACTTCACATATGATAATAGAAAAAAGGAGAAGATATGATATTACAAATATTGAAGCTTAGATATTATTACATAACTTTATAGAATCTAGCGATGTAAAAGAACAGACCCAACAAAGAAGTTTTCTAATAATGTAAGGGATATTGTTAATAATTCAAATTATCTTTTAAGTGATTACGAAAAAAGGTCCATGCTAAATAAGAATCCTCGTTGTCCACAATTATATGGAACCGTTAAATTACATGAAATAACGAAACCAATTAGACCTGTAATTTCTTATGTTAATACTCCTAATAATATATTGGCGAAGAAGCTTAACAATATACTCAATAGTTACGGATATGCATCTAAATACTCAATTAGAAATTCAATAGAACTAATCAAAATATTGAAAGCATTCAAATTACAAGATAACTCTAAACTTACTTCATTTGACGTTACCAATATGTTCACTAAAACTCATCCTAAAGAATGTCTAATACTTGTGAGAAAAAAATTACTAGATGATAAAAATATTAATCCAGGAAAAATATCAGATATACTCAATTTATTTGATGTATGTATTAATCAGAATTATTTCACGTTTGACAATAACATATAAATTCAAAATGAAGGTTTACCAATGGGTAGCCCTATATCACATATTTTGGCAAACATTTTTATGGACAGTTTAGAAAGAAAAATCTTTGAAAGTAATGAAATTGACTGACGATGATTGATTTATCAAACAATTGTCAATTTTTTAGAATTTTCAATAACTTGTATTATATTGTGGAATTAACTAGAGACCTTGAGTTTCATTTAAAACACTTATTTGAAAGTAATATTTCAAAAAATGTTTTATTTTGGTATAGGTATGTAGATGACACATTAGCTTGTTTTATAGGTAGTGAACGACAATTAGATATATTTTTCAACCACATTAATAATTTACACCCAAAAAGTAAATTAACATTAGAAGTTGAAGAAAAGGAATCAATCAATTTTCTTGATTTGAAAATTCAAAGAGTTAATAATGTACTTGATTATTCAATTTACCGAAAACCAACACACACTGATGTGACAATTCCATATAGTTCCAATCACCCCATGTCACATAAACTAGGGGAAAATAATTCAATGATAAATAGAGCATTTTCAGTTCCTATGAACAATTGTAATTTTGATAGAGAGATCAATACAATTAGACACATAGCAACATCCAACGGTTATCCATTACATATGATAAGTAAGTTAATTAATAAAAAAGAGGAAAAAGTGGCATTACAACTAATATTTCCTAAACAAACTGAAAAAATAAAAACTTATAAAACCATCACATATGCAGGAAATATTTCTTATATTTCAAAGATAATATCTTTAGCAACGAATACAACAATTTCTTTTAAAACAGAACGTAACGTAAGTACACTTGACACCAACCATTCATTGACACCTAACACAGAACTCGAAGTACTACATATTTGTGATAATAAACAAGAACTGGATTTCCTTGAAGAGTTGGAAATTAGAAGACACTTAAGAAACCCACAATATGAAGTCGTCAATGAGCAGATAAATCTAGGGAGTTCTACACTATTAAACTGTCTTTTTAAGTGATAATTGTAAAGATCAGTATACAGTTTTCCTGGTTTCTATATCATTGCACAGTTTTACTGATCTTAATTGGAAAAATGATATCCAGGATATCACCATAGGGCTAATAATATCTAAGCTTCAATATTTGTAATATCATATCTTCTTCTTTTTTCTATTAACATATGTGAAGTCAATCACAAGGTAGGTCACTTCTTGGTCTAGCCAAAAATAACTACTAAACATCAGGTAGGCATCAAATGAAATGTAACTTCTGTCATTCTGACGATGATATTCAGTTATCGAAACAATTGTCAATTTTTTAGAATTTTCAACATTTTTCATTATATTGTGGAATTAGCTAGAAACATTGAGTTTCATTTAAAACACTGATTTTAGATGTATTTCTATTTCAGTTTTCATCTGATGATGTGTTAATGGTTTTATTGTAAATTTCATTTTTAGGGCATTACAATTTCTACAACAAAAATAAAAATCCTACTACAATTACTTACATCGTTTGTAGTAAGCGTGAGATTAAATTGAGATTATTTTTTATCCGTCTATTCGGTTATTGTAAGTTTTTAGGGACTAATACTCTTAGTACGAAATTTAAAATTGTACCACAATATACTACAAATCAGTTTAGTTGAATTAGTTTTCGTTTTCATCTGATGATCTGTTAATGGTTTAATACACGATTTTATTTTTCGGACATTACATTTTCTACTACCAATATAAAAATGTTACTACGATTACCTTCACCGTTTGTAGTAAGCGTGAAGTTAAATTGAGATTATTTTTTTATCGGTTTATTCGTTCATATTAGGTTTTCAGGGAATAATATTTTTACTACAAAATTTAAAATTGTACTATATACTATAAACGATTTTAGATGCATTTAAGTAGTTTTCGTTTTTATCTGATCATGTGTTAATGGTTAATTGACGATTTTATTTTTCGGGCACTACAATTTCTACTACAAAAACAAAAATGTTACTACAAATGCCTACATCGTTTGTAAAGTGTCAGATTAAAATGAGATTTTTTTATTAAGTCCGTTTCCATGTTTATACAGCTCTCAGCCAATCTTTACACTAACGGTAGAAGACGCCGGATAAAGTAAAGGAGGCAATGAGCAACCTCATTAAATAGTGAACGATGCAAATTGACAAAAGTTTTCTTCGAATTTCTGAAGTTCAGTTGTTGAGGAGAGTTCAGAAACTGCGGCATACGATTCAATAAACCTGTTTGAAATGTTCTTTAACACATATCTATAGAAATACATAACTTAAAGTTTATTTAAAATAGTATTTATTATAAATATCTGTATAGTGAACTCCAAAACTATATCGCTATTGCTACTTACGAAAAAAGTTTATATGTTGTTTTATTTTTTCTATATTTTTGTGTTTTCAGAGTGGCAATGAAACGTGGGTCCCTTGCATAACAAATATACGCGGCTTTACGTCGTGTTTCCTTTTCAGTATTGAAACTCAACATACCATTGGGTATGGTGGACGAGTAACCACAGAAGAATGTCCGGAAGCCATTTTTGTGATGTGCGTACAAAGTATAGCGGGAGTTATGATACAGGCATTCATGGTAAGGAATAATTACAGAATAAAATATACAAAATTAATCTATTTAACTGAAAATGTTGTCATTGAGAGTTTCTCAATATAACATTGTTTCACTTTATGTTTATTATTCGTTGATAAGAAGGTTACATATTTAAAATATCTTTATTTACAATCGGTTTACAATGAACATTTTAAATATAGAAATTGGAGATAAATGTGCCGATCTTCTGGCGTTTCAGATTCTTTTATTTCCGGTCCTTGTTTACGCAATAGTGGCTCCTTACTTATTTAAAAGATCATCCGTGGAAAGTAGGTGGAAAACAGAATTTCAAAATCTGAAGATTTGAAAACGGCAACGACAGATGTAGTATAGTTTAATTGCTTGTCTGTGTGTGTGATAAGGATGACCTATCTTTGTCTACATAGCTGTTAGATGCGAGTTCACACTTGTAGTACATATAGTTTTGGAAGTTAACAACAGAGTTATTGTTATGTTTGCGGGTTCGATAATAATACACTTTTGGAATTGTCTATTATTCAGATACTTTATTTATCTCAAAACCCTTGCTTACTCTAGTTTACAGTCGGTTCTTAATATTTACCTCGAACCGTCAGTCTCTCGTTACGTTATCTGTCATTCTCCCCATCCCCAGCTCACTTAACTCAGGTCCGCCATCCTTCAGACGTTAGCCAAAGTACCGGACAGAACATCTCCCTTTCTTAGACCTAATTAAATTTACAAACATTCATAATCATCTAAATACCTAGGTTTTTTAATTTTACGTCTAGGTCTAACATTTGAGTTTTCTATAGACGGTTTAGGAGAAACAGGGTCATTCAAGTAAACATTCATTTTAGGGGAAACAATCTTATTAGGGGAAGTGAAACTAGATCCAGAAACATCAAGAGATTCACCTTCAGGCGTACTAGAAATATCATTCCGTTTACACTCTTTATATGTTTCTGTTAAATTTGAACTATTATTATTAGAATTTAGAGGTTGGTAATTATCGGGTGAAGTATATGCCGGGGTAAACTGTTGCTGAGTATAATAAGGTGCTGGTATCAGGTACCACCTGTTTCTTCGATAAATTCCAGAGTTTGATTCAATTAGGTATGAACGAGGTTCGTCTAAAATTTCGAGTATTTTAGCGTAGACTCTTAATTCCGTTACCCAGACATAATCTCCTACCTCTAGGTCAGATAATTTTCTGGACCGGTGTCTGTTATTAAATTGTTTGATGGACTTTTCTTTTACCTTACTTTCCCTATTGATCAAAAATCGTTTGTGGACCGGATTGTTAAGTTGGCTTGGCAACAAAGGCATAAAAGAGCGCACCTTTCTCCCAAACATCAACTCACTTGGGGAAAAACCGCATTCTAAGGGTGTCGTTCGATAAGCCAACAAAGCTTTATGAAGGTCATCATATTTTTTAAAATATTTTTTGCAATTTTAACAGCTGCCACAACACAGCCATTAGCCTGTGCAAAGTAAGTACCCACTACTCGTTATGTGTTTGAAATCATATTCACAGGAAAACTTTTTAAATTCAGACTGAAATTTCGGACCATTGTCTGATCTAACAATTTCGGGAATTCCATATCTAGAAAATAACTGTTTTAATTTGTTTATGATAACTAATTCGGTCATTTTTGTAAGCTTAAATATTTCAAATAATCTGGACTAGTAGTCTGTAACAATAAGGTTCCAAATATTATTACTCTTAAACAAATCTAACGCAATTTTCTGCCAAGCACGGTCAGGAAAACTTTCTCCAGTCATGGGTTCTTTAAAAATAATTCTATTTTCCACACATTGAGGACAGCTTCTAACCAAATTTTCTATTTGAGTAGAAAGACCTAACCACCACACGGACATTTTTGCTCTTTGTCTACACTTTACGATTCCTGAGTGCCAATCGTGAATAAATCTAAAACATTTTAATTGAACTGAAGCCGGGATAAAAATACGAGAATTTCGCAATAAGAACCCTTCAGAAAATGAAAAATCAAATACTGATAATATGGTGATAGTTCATTACCCAAATTACTTTTATTTGGCCGACCTGTCTCAGTATATTTTTTAATTTGAACTGTAATAGGGTCTTTTTCCTGTTCAGCTTTAATTTCGTCTAGAAAATAAGATTTTATCTCAATCAACTGGACTATAAGTCTAACATGAGCCTCTGTTTCCCATTGCAATTCATCTTGAATTGGTAACTCAGTATCCGATGAAAAATTCCGCGATAAAACATCGGCTATCATGAGCTCCTTTCCTGGAAAATGATAGATTTTATAATCATACCTCATTAAACGGATTCTTAAACGCTGTAATCTTGGGGTTAATTCATCAATAGGTTTTGTCTGTAAAACCTGAATTAGAGGCTTATGATCAGTTTGCTTAAAAATGGGGATTCCAGAAATGTATTCAGAAAATTTTTCAGCTGATCAGGTTAAAGCCAAGGCTTCACGCTCTATTTGAGCATACCTCTTTTCTGTATTTGAAAGTAAACGAGAAGCATATGCCACTACTTCAGTGTTTCCGTCCTTTGAAGTCTGAAGTAGACAGGCCCCTAGTCCATAGGATGAACTATCTGCCTGAATAGAAATTTGTTTTGTGGGATCAAAGTATGCTAAAGTAGGACACTTTAATAGTATTGATTTTGAATTTTCAAAAGCCTCCCTTTGAGAGATTCCCCAACTAAAATATACATTTTTTTTAACAGGGAAGTTAAGGGCTCAAGTAAGTGAGAACGGTTGGGTATAAAGCGACTTGAAAAATGTAACATACCAAGATATTGCAAAATTTCTTTTTTGTTTTTCGGCTCCAGAAATTGATCTATTGCTTTTATTCTATCTGAATCAACAGAAATTCCAGTATTAGAAATAGTGTGACCTGAAAACGTGAGAGATTGAGTAGCAAAAACGCATTTTTCTTTGTTTAATGTAATGCCTTCTTGTTCAATACGCCTTAGCACCTCAAACAGAATTTTATTATGTTCTTCAATAGTAGGAGCATGGACTAATACGTCATCAATGTGGCTTATCACACCTTCTGAACCAGATAATATTTTATTGAGTAGCATGGAAAAATATTCCGGAGCACAGGTAATGCCAAAGGGCAACCTTTTAAAATAGAATCTCCCAAATGGAGTAATAAAAGTGGTTAACAGTTGGGAGTCTTGGCTAAGTTTAATTTGATAGAAACCTGAATTAGTGTCTAATTTAGAAAAATAATTTGAGCCCTGAATTTGTGATAAAATAGTTTCTACTTTACCTATTGGATAGTGTGACCGTAAAACTGCCTTATTTAAATGTGTATAATCGACACAGAGGCGAATTTTTGAATTTTTTTGAACTACAACGATTGGACTCACCCAATCAGTAGGGACTTCAACAGGTTCAATTATCTTAAGAGTTTTTAAACGTTCCAATTCCTCCTTCAATGGCTTTAAAAGTGGAATTGGTACGACTCGTGGAACTGATTGAATGAAAGTTGGGGTACCCTCAACTAACTTAATTTGCATTTCATTTTTAAAATTACCTACACTATTAAAAATTTTAGGGTACTTTTTAATAATCTCATTTTTTAAAGAATCATTTAATTTTACCGGAGCTATCTGATTACAAAATAAATTCAAAATATTTAATTTATGAATCGCGGTTCTTCCTAAAATAGGTTTAGTAAGCGTATCAATTACATAAAGATATGTACTAAAACTTTGATTTGCAAACTTTGAGATAACAGAAATAGTCCCTAACACAATCAATTTAATCCCAGACGGCCCAGTGACCATTTTATTAGTAACTTTAATTTGTTTACATAGACTGGGACTAACTATATGCTTAGTTGTACATGAAATGTCTGCACCTGTGTCTACTGAAAAATTCAAATTTTTGTTAAGTTTTGATACAAAAATTGGAGATACTCACTCACTGGAATCTATATGATTAACCTCCAGATCATGATCTAGATTATGATCTATAGTAATAGATCCCAGAAAGGTGTTATCTACGGTTTCCAAAAGATCTATTTTTAGATCTGTATCTGCACTATTATATTTGGCCCCCAACTCTTCAAAATTATTTAAATGGATAGATCTCACCTTATTTTTTCTGCACACCACTGCCCAATGACCTTTCTTCTGGCATTTTCTACAGGTAGACTTGTTAGCTGGGCACTGTTCTCGAACATGATTTGGTTGTAAACCACAAAATACACATTTTGAAGAGTAAGAAGATTTGTCTTTCTCGTTAAACTTGATAGAGGAGTTGGATTGTGGATTTGATGAACCAACAGCCTTGTCCTTTAGAACCTGCACTTTTCCAATGTAGCGTTGACTGCCTTGCAGCTCCTTGTTTTGGTTAGCTTGCAATTCAGCTTGTTTTGCCTGCAGAACACACTCTTGCAAAGTCAGTTTATCTTTTAATTGAAGTCTTTCCGAGGTTTTGGAATCAAGCATGCCTACTACTATTCTGTCTCTGATAAGATCTTCTTTTAGATTGCCGTAATCACAATACTCTGCCAAGGAATGCAAATTTGTGATAAAAGAGTCTATAGATTCTCCAGGTTTCTGAAACCTAGAATTAAATTTAAATCTTTCGAAAATAACATTCCTTCTAGGAATAAAGTAGCTTTCAAAACTATACAAGGCTTCGACATATGTAACGGGAACAGTTTGAAATTGGACCATAACTTCCTCGGCTTCTTCGCCCATGATATATGTAAGAATATCTATTTTTTCTTTTTCGGACTTGTCTAATTGTCCGGACACTGACATATATCTTTCAAATCTTTTACGCTATGCTGGCCATGCAGCTGGCGAAGAAAAATTAAGTTTATCAGGTGGAGTGACATTCTCAGGAGATATTATATTAAAGTTATTACGCACTTGCCCGCGCTCTCCAGTTGATGCTGTTACGAATTGTGAGGAATCTTCAGACCCTGATGTGGACATGATAATAGATATTGAAATGATTTGGCTTCTTGATTTTAACACGCGCTGTATCACGTTCTTGTATGATCTCAACAAGTTTACTCACATTAAAACACCCGCGCTGCCACCATGTTATGTTTGCGGGTTCGATAATAATACACTTTTGGGATTGTCTATTATTCAGATACTTTATTTATCTCAAAACCCTTGCTTACTGTAGTTTACAGTCAGTTCTTAATATTCACCTTTAACCGCCAGTCTCTCGTTACGTTATCTGTCATTCTCCCCATCCCCAGCTCACTTAACTCAGGTCCGCCATCTGTCAGACGTTACAGGGTTGCCATCAGCCAAAGTACCTGACAGAACAGTTATAAACTCAGATTACTATTGCATTCATTATCATAAATGTGTGCTGCGTAATCTACTGCTCTGAGTTTAAGACTAAGTTGAGTAAGGAAACAATGTTTCCATAAACGGATAAAAAAGTTTATAAAAGAATAGGTGTAGTTAAAATTTTAGTCAAAAAAACGTTTTATTGGTAGAAACTTCCGATGTAGAAATATTGAGGTTAAACACAAATGTTCATTAAAACTCGCCCACGTCCAAGATGTATTTCCGAAAGAGACTGTATTTTGTTAAACGAAAATATTTTTTTTTCAAAGGAGCTTTGGTGTCATGCCTAGAAGTCAAAAGATCGTAGAACAAAAAAACTCTTGTGTTTAGTCTGCATCTGAGTTCACAGATTTATTTATTATGTCTCAGCATTTGCGTATTTATGGCATTAGAAATTGTTAATGTTGGATTAATTTCTTTCAAATAAAAAGTGATTTTAAGTTTAACTTGTGACCGATATTGTTTAGAGCTAAATTATTTGTTCACAAAAAGGGTTAGGAACAAATTTGCTGGTAACGGATATTTTATTCGGGTTTTAAAATAAAGATACTTGAAAACTATCGAAAAACTTTAAGTTTGGTTCTATTCAGGGCTACTGAGTTTAATAATTTTATTTTTGATGACAGTCATGACATTTAATTTTTGAGCAAAAGTATGTTGTGAATAATAATTTAAAACTCTCCTAGAACCAACAGGTTTTTCATAATGGTTAAATTTAATTCTTTGATATTCAGTTCTAATCAATAACACATCCAAAAATGGAATGGAGTTATTATTTTCTGTTTCTATTGTGAACTGTAAGCCCGAATGATAGAAATTGAAAGCTATTAGTATAGAATTAATTTTTGATTTCGGAACAGCTGAAATAGTGTCGTCAACATATACTTTAACCAATGGTATTTCATAATCTAACCTTTAAACTACCGTAGAAATCAATTCTTCCATTAATAGGGCTGCTAATATGGGGTTTACTGGGTTTCCCATTGCTGACCCGTCCTTCTGTTTATACCAAATATTATCAAAACCAAAATAACTGGTATCAAATATTAAAAAAAAATTCTAATGAAAGATTAGTGAATTCATTAATTTCATCCCACCTTTTGGAAATAATTTGTTTTCGGATATTTGTAAACAAACTTATTACATCCAAACTAATCAGTTCATAATCTTTGGGTAATTCCAAATTTTGAATGAAGTCTATAAGTCCTTCAGAATTCTTCAAATTGAGAAAGAAAACTGTCCATAAATTTCCTAAAATGTTTACTAAAACCTTGATAGTGTATACTATGGAGATTGAATGCAGGGTACTACTGGCCTCAAAGAATTATTTTTATGTGTTTTTACTAAACCATGAATTCTCGGTGGTTGTGAGTTGTAGCTCTTTAAGATCAAAGAATAAAATTTAACCATTATGAAAAAACTGTTAGTTCTAGGAAAGTTTTAAATTATTATTCACACCATCCTTTTGCTCAAAAATTAAATATCATGACTGCTATCAAAAATAAAATTATTAAACTCAGTAGCAATGAATATTTACATGAAAATATGGTTAAGTTCAAAGAAAAATTGCTGTTGAATGATTATCCCCTTAATGTTTGTAATCTTATAATTAATAAAAATATTAAGAGAAGTTTAACACCTGTATTGACTGGAGATCCATATAGATATTTTAAGATTCCTTATGTTAAGGGCCTTTCGGAAAAATTGAAACACATACTACAAACAGAAAGAACAAAAATCGTATTTTACCAGACAAAAACGGTAAATTGTTTTTATTCCTCTATGCAGGACAAATTACTGCGAGACTATAAATCAAACCTCATTTACAAAATAAATTGTTTGGAATGCGATAGATGTTATATTGGTCAAACCAAGCAAAGGTTAAAAAACAGAATATATGCCCACAAGAACTCATGTGATGAAAAACATAGGGACAGAATCAGAAAAAACAGCATTAGCAACCCATGCATTTGAACAAAATCACAAATTTGACTTTGAAACCGTCAACATCCTATAAAGAGACTAACTATCACAAACGTCTTTTAAGCGAAATGATATTTATTGAATTGAGTGAGAATACAGTAAACAAAAAATCAGATACTGACAACTTAAATAAAATTTACAAACACATAATTACCAATTATATAAAATTAAAAAACAATCGATTCTAGCTTAATAAATAATATCTATAATAGATAATTTTTGGTTCTTTAACAATTACTATGAATTTTTCGAGGACACACTGTGTTCAAAAAACTGTCCCAGTCCATCATAATTAGTATGTTTTTTGCAATTTTTGTTTTTCGTTTATCAATGAATACGTATAATTTACTTTCAACACCAAATATTAAGGTACAGTTTGTTTATAGAATCTCAATAAAAACGAAAATAAGTTATTACCAATGTTTGAAGATTGTGCATTACTTTGTTTCTATATGACGTGCCAGAGCATTCTGAAATATTTTCATGTTTTCTCGTCTATTTTTTAATTTGACAAGGAAATAAATCATTTCTGCTCACTAGGTAAGAATTACACCTTGAGTAATTTTAAATTGTCAGCAATTTAGATTTTATTTTATTTGATGATGTTTCTTAGAGATAAACATGTGAGAGATTTTTAGTTTTTTGGTATTTTATTGAAATTTTTGAATTTTCAAATTTTTACATGAGTTTTTTAAGGCTTTGAAGTTTTTTAAGGTTTTGAAGTTTTTAGGGTTTTAAAGTTTTATGAAAGTTTTTGATTTGAAGTTTTAATGTTTTTATTGAGTATTTATTAGTCATAATCCTCATTTGCATGTATATCTCTGTAGCCTTGATAAAGGATTCAAATAAATCCGAAACGTCGGCATAGTGGAAAATCTGTTTTCTTATTATCCTACAGAACCGATGAATATTCATTAAATATACATAACTATTTTTACATTTCAGGTTGGTGTAGTATTCGCAAAGCTTTCCAGGCCAAAGAAAAGAACGCAAACGTTAATGTTTTCCAGAAACGCAGTTATAAACCATAGAGATGGCATACCATGTCTAATGTTCAGGGTGGGAGATATGAGGAAAAGTCATATCATAGAAGCTCACGTTAGGGCACAGCTCATTAAACATAAAGTTACTAAAGAAGGAGAAAACTTACCTTTTTTCCAAACAGAACTTAAGGTAAGCGGCAAAGTAAGTAGAACTAACGTTATTTATTCCACTTTTCATGTTTTACTAACCTCGGGGGTGATGGTGAACTGCTTACTGAATAATGAACGTACTTGTTACATATAGTGATAATTACATGGTGATCATATACAAAACATTACAGTGACTTAAGCTTGTAAGTAATGTGTTAACTAGAAAGACTAACTGTTTGGTGATATATGTGTGTGATAGTTTAACATACATGTGCTTCTAATGAAACTTCATTGATTAGTTAATTATAGAAAAAGTATTGGGAAATTTGACATGGAACCAGAATGACAAATCTAACAATGTTATTGTCAAGTTTGCTAGGGATGTGGAAAATAGTTTTAGAGAACTAGTGAACATTTCCAAAAAATCCACTTCTAGCAAGCCAACCGACCACTGGAACAATTATTCTCATGCAAACTAACACTAAGGTTTCATAACACTGCTTGGAAACCTTTTGAGTAGTCAAAACAGACTCTATATAGTTTGCGTACCAACACATACAAGTGATAAGAGCCATACATAGGTTGACGTGAGGAAATAGGAAATGCTCCAATTGGTCAAGGAATATTGTCGTGGATATCGTTGACCAAACAAGCTAGAAATCAATTTGTAACTACCAAACACAATCATGAATGGATTTGGCAAAGAGGACGTAGATAATCATCTACATGTCACACTTCCATACATTATACTACTGCTAACGTCTTGCACCGTTGCCAATTATAGCAAAGGAAAAATCACAAGAGTGTGTGGAATTTTGTCGAGTCTATACAAATAAACTGAAGACAATATAGCAGTAAACACACTGGTGCATGTAACAATTTCACAACGTGAATAAATAGCCAAACAATGAGCATATATAATGCAAGTCTTGAAGGTTTTGTCTTGAAAACTCATAACAGCGATTAAATTTATCATCCATCAATTCTTCTTAGCGAGTACTAAAGATGTTTACATGAATATCCATCCAGTTATTTAACCTACACTTTCTTTTAAATGAAAGGCATTAGTAGTATATAGGGAAACAGAGCACATGTCATGTTCTCTCTACATACAATTTTTAGTCTATAATATAGAAGTCCAAAATGCAAACTAACTTTTTCAATTGATTTGAATGTTGAATTGTTTGCTTCATTTTGGCTATCAAGACTGTTCCAAATTTGAATTTTTATCATTTCAAGGTCGGTGGAGATGGAGAAGAAGACAAAATTTTCTTCATTTGGCCTACAACTATCGTCCACAAAATAGACAGCAAGTCGCCGCTCTACAACATGTCTGCCAATAACCTACTCAGAGAGCGGTTTGAGATTGTAGTTATTTTAGGTAAATCTAACTTTTTTATATAATTAAAAGAAACTTGACATTTATTTTGTTTATTGTTATAATAAGTAAATAATATTTTCCAATTATGATGTTAACATTTAAATATATTCATTACGTTTGGAATAACCTCTTCACAAATGGGTTTTAACAATAAATGAAATCACCTCAGATGTTTAGAATACAATTTATCTCAATTTCTGTATAGCTGGATCATTATTTCTAACGTCATATGGTATGTTTATAAATATCACACGTTTTATGAAGTTATGTCTAATATTGGATAAATAGACTAAACAATCATGAACAACACATACAAAGTATCTTCTAAAATTACAAAAATCTTGTTGGAAATTATAAACATTATTCCAAAGAAAACCCAATTTTTGGATTTAGAAGAAATTAGAATTTATGTAACGTTAGGTCTTTGTCTCAAATGTTTCACTATTTGTTTGTCATCTGGATGGCAAAGAGATATTTTTCTTTCCAAATCGTTTTGATAGACTGTATTCCTCCTACTATTTCAGACGACTATCATACTTTGTTAACCAATATCATATGAAGACGACCGTACTTCTAAGTTGGCAATGAAATGGTTGTGGTTCAAAACCTCAAACTTCACGGAATTCGCCTGCTTCCTCATTACATTTAAACATAGTCACAAATCTTTCTTATTCCCGAAAAAATTTCTTCTTAATTTTGAATTTACTTTATTCACGGCCATATTAGCTATTTTGTTAGTAAATCCTTGTCTCATCCAGAAATACCGTCGACTTGATTAAAAACATTTCCACTAGATATCTTCCATACATTTTATTTTATTTTAAAATATAAAGTACGTTTTGAAATCTTATTTTTGCGATTCAAGCATACATTTTATGAATTTCAATAATCAGAAAATTCTTCCTGATCCCAATTTTAGTTATATATACAGTGAATGGACACTGCTTTCCAGACCCGCTTTCTGGAGTGGATTAATTTCCATCATTTTAGTATTTTCTCGCTTATTTTACTCCATAGAGTCCTGTCCTTAGTGTTTTCTTTCCATCTAATGATTCCTACCATTATTAAATCCTCTAATTATTTCAGCCACTTAGATATGGGTCTTCCTTGCTGTCTCCTACCCCCTGGTTTCCACTGTAGCACTGAGCAAACGATTGCACACTCTCCTCCTGTCCATAAATGACCGAGCAAGTTTATTATTTGCCTCTTTATCCTCAGTATTTCATGGCTCCTACGTTACCTGTATTCATTTATTAGCCGATATAGTCTTTGGTGAAGCTCCTCCGTACTTTATCAATTCTATTACTTAATTTTTTGTAGGTTCCTGTGTTACATTTTCTTCTTAGCTTTCTTCCTCTGTTGTATCATCTGAGACTACTTCAGTTAGCAGTTCCTCGAAATTTACTTTTATATGTTTTATTTTGTTCATTTACTTTTTTATAAATGCTGTTTCGTTGAGTTATAATGAAAGGTTACAAATTATAAATAATATTATGCAAGCAAATCGTCAAATATGGTATTATTATCTGGAGGTCTTGGACGAACTTCTTACCTGTTTGAAAACGATATTGAAGTGGACCGTATCAGGGGTTCAATGGGTTTTTACTAAAAGCTGTTTTAGACTACACAATTTCTTGTACAAGATTTGGTTCAATTTCTTGAACGCTAGTATCATACAGCAAATTGTTTCAAAAACGTAGATTGAACCGAAAATTGTGTCGGAAAATAGAACATGTTCTATTTCTACACAATTTATAGGCCAAGGGCATGCGCAGTTGGGATATATCATAACGTCCTGTAGCCTAACATAATTGATTGTTTACAGTTTCACGTTTATAAACGTTTATGTGTTAGGTTCATTTATAACAATAAAATAATCAAAAGTAATCGATAATTCACACACAATAAACTAATCAAAAGTAATCGATAATTCACACATCAAACGGATACAATCAAAGCCCAAAAAGTTTAGGTTGTTTCATTTTTGACATTTCACTAGGATCATAGAACATTTGATTTGACCTTTAACATAGACGATTCTGATTTTATCGTGAGAAAAACGATGTACTGCGCAGAATCACGAATTATTTCTTGAACAATATTGTACAGTATAATACTGAATAAATTTACTGCCAAACAATTTGTGATTCTAGATCTTGTACAAGAAATTGAACCAAATCTTGTACAAGAAATTGTGTAGTCTAAAACAGCTTTAACAGGTACCAGCAGTAGAAATATCAACTGTTCACTCCGAGAACTTTTCGACCATTCTATTCGTCGACGTCGTGCTTGTAGTACTGGTTCTTAACTGAAGATATAGATATACCGCATGTCCGTTTGGTTGCATAATACCATAAATGATTTATAAAGTATGAATTTGAAGTTTATTATTAACCCTGCGTTGGACGCCATTCGATAATTGCATTCAAGGATGTCCCTTATTAAAAGTTTTCTCTAAAATCTCATTTTGTCGGTTTGTAATTGAATAATGTAGTTCTAAAATATTATTTATTGAAATATAACATTACAAAACCTAATAAAAAAATATAAACAGAATCAAATAATGAAATATGGTACTAAAAATGTAATCATGGATTTTGAGTGATACATTCATTACATAGAAAATGAGAATGCTCCATGCATAGGTACACTTTGCACTTTTTACATAAGTATTCTTTTTTATCCTTGCAGTATCTGCAACGTCCCTTCTTATTAGTATCAGTACACACACGCCGTTGATTTTCGGGAGCTAATGGTATTTCCAAATATTCTCTTGCAGTGTCTTGAGCTTTTTTGAAAGAAATTTATTCTGTGCCCGATTCTGAAGCTGTTCCCAAATTAGGTTAAAACCAAGTTCTTTTAGGAAGTCTTTTCGATTTCTTCGTTTTTGCTGAGGGTCATTTGCCTTATAATTATTTGCGAGGTAAATAATATAAGAGTTTATACTTGCAATGTTGAGAGTACCATGAAGAATTACCATTAGCCACCTGCGAATATTTCTAGCTAGTTATACGAGGGTTGCCTTTTATGTTTCGGGATTTGTCAACCCTAGTGTTGCAATCTGGCAACTGACAGCTCTATCGTAAAGTTGGACTTTTTGAGGTTATCCGTACTCAGAACGTTTTGACATAAGAGCGCTATTTGTGTTGTTTACAGTAACTTAAAAGATTCATCTCGGCCCAAAAATGGAATTAAATCGTGAACATTTTCGTGCAATTATTTTTTACAACTTTCGACGTGGATTAAGTCAGCAACAGTGCATGGATGAACTTAATTAAATTTTTGGCGATGAGGCTCCATCAAGGACCAGTGTTTATCGATGGTATGGTGAATTCAATCATGGTCGTAGTTCACTCCAAGACGAATTTCGTGGAGGTCGTCCAAAATCAGTTGTTGTTCCGAAAACCATTGATGCTGTACGCGAACTGATATTGCAAGATCGTCATGTGACCTATCATGAGATTGAGACAACCTTAGGCATTAGTGGGACCAGCATACATTCAATATTACATAAACATTTGACTGTCAACAAAATTTGTTCGCGTTGGATCCCACACAATTTGTAAATCGCTCAAAAAAAGCCCGTGTCGATTGGCCGAAAGAAATGCTCAAAAAATACCATCGCGGTGCTTCGAAACATGTCTATGACATCGTGACAGGTGATGAATCGTGGATTTCCGCGTATGAGCCCGAAAATAAACAGCAGTCGAGTGTATGGGTGTTTCAAGATGAGCCAAATTCAACAAAAGTTGTTCGCGCACGAAGCACTTCCAAGCAAATGGTCGCCTGTTTCTTCGGAAAAACTGGACATGTCGCAACCGTACCACTAGAACAACGCGGAGTAGTCAATTCTGAGTGGTACACAACCATTTGTTCGCCAGTTGTCTTCCAATAAATCAGAAAAACCAACTGCCGAAGACGGATCACTCTTCACCACGACAATGCGATCTCTCACACATCGGCTCAACCAACTGCATTTTTGAGCACTCAAAACATCTATTTGATGAGTCATCCACCGTATAGTCCTAATTTGGCACCGAATGGCTTCTTTTTATTCCCGTACGTAAAAAACAAACTGAGAGGTCAACGATTTTTGATACCTGAAGAAGCGGTTGCTGAATTCAGAATGCATGTTTTGGAGATACCTCAATCAGAGTGACAAAAGTGCTTCGACAGTTGGTTCAAACGCATGCAAAAGTGTATAGATCTTCATGGGAAACATTTTGAAAAACAATAAAGTGGTTTTCGATGATTAATATTTGTTTTTGTTCTCTAATCCCGAAATATAAAAGACAACCCTCGTATGTGCCACAAAGTTATATCTACACCTGCTTTGGTAACATTATAGAATGTTATGACCTCCAGTTTTTTTCTTCTCCCGTGTTCCCATCTATTTTATCGTGATGTAAAGTTAATAAGAGGATTACAAATTTTTTGTAGGAATGTAAGATACTAATGTCATGCCTTTAGTAAATCCAAAAAGTGTACTGTAGACTTCTCGGCTCTTGAACTGAATGAATTCGGGAGGAATTTCGTTTTTATTTTTACGCAGAGTCCCAACAACGGTAACCTTGTGTCCTAACATTTTCTTTGCAAGTAGTATGCTCAAGAACCAATTATCCATTGTCAAATTTCTACAGGTTTCATGTAAAGGACTACTTACTCGTTCCAGTACATCATGTAGTGAATTACTTTTTGTATGGACCTTCAGGTTATTCTCCTGCACAAATTTCAAAGATTTGGGTGTAGTGCGCTCTTGTATCTACTAGAGAAAATATTGTTATGCCGTATTTAGCTGGTTTGTTTGGTATATACATCTACCATCTACCACGAAACGACCATAACATTTCGTCAATAGTTGCGTATTCCCCAATAAAGTAAGTTTCCCGCAAAACTCTCAGAGAAAACTCTTACAGTAGCTAACTTGTCTCCATTACGTCTTTCTACTCTTGTGTTCATATCATCTAATCTTAGACTAGCTAAACTAAAACGGAAGCGTTTAATATCCATGCTGGTCGGGAAAATGGGGTAACCGCTCCAAGTTTTACTCCAAAACTCCTCCAAATTCATTCGCCCACCATGTAAAACGCCTGCTATGTACAATAGTCCAAATACAGCTTTGATTTCTACAACTGTTTTGTCCTTTGTTTTGTAATTTGCTTCAGTTTCTCCTCTTATTCCCTTATACTAATATTAGTATTTGTAACTAGCGAATTTAGCATAGCTTCATCAATGAAGCATTTCCAACATTCCACAGGAGTTTTAGCATTGCGAGCGTTTCCTATAACAGAAGGTAAAATTGAGTAATAATATTGTCACTTCGAACGGCTTTGTTAGGACAAGTTGTTTTCCAAACCATACCTGCTTTGTGTTTTGTTCCTTTCCCCTGTATAGTCTTCAATTCTGTTCCACTCTCCGCGTCATGGTCGCTGACTACTTAAAAATCTGGATCAGCATCCGAATCATCATCAATATCTGGACCGTCTTCTTCCGATAGAATATCGCTGTACAGTATAAACGGATAATTGAAATTCATATTATTACTATAAAGTGTGTTATTCAAATGCGATCACTACAATTTAATTTATTAGTACTGACTAGAACTCAAGCACAACAGATACTTAATTGGATGCCTTGGGCTTCACAAGCTCAAATTGCCATCTGTTGTAAATACGCGAAACTATTTATTCATGTTTTTCAGAAATCTGCAGTACATGTAAATGTAAGAAGGTTCATGTAATATAAGTTGCCTACTAACCAAAGTTCAGATAGAAAGCGGCATTGGAAATGGCTTTGGGTCAGACCCGGGGCATCCAACGCAGGGTTAAATAAGCTCCCCAAATGGATATGCTTACATATTGAATATAAAAAAAACAATATTCAAAATTAAATTTAAGAAGCTCCCCAAATAGATATGCTTAGATATTAGATATTAAGAGAATACTATCAAAAATTAAACGTTACCCAAAACCAATTAAATGAAATGAATGAATACTTAACAAATGTTTTCGTTTCTTTTTCATTCTCAATTTTTTTATTCTGTCGCCTATCCATTCTCTTCTAGCTTTTCTCAGCAATTTTTTGCAATTTTTCCGTTTTCTCTCATATGCTTCTCTATCAATTGAGTTGTTTGTGCTTATCCACTTTTATCTTATATTTCCTTTTGTTTGTATCATTTCTTCGTAAACTTATCGCTTCTAAATTTGAATCATGTTGCTTTGTGAGGACCTTCTACGTTGTGTGTAATACTTTTATGCTTTTTGCATAGCCTTAGATTCAGATCCTAAATCATTTTGAAAATAACAAATTAGATAATAAGCTTAAATATTGCAGAGAAGAATAAATCATTTACCGATTACCTAAAAAACATAAACCGATATGATTACATAATATGGAAAGCTATTAAAATTGTAAGAACCCCCAAAGACCTAGTACCACCAATTATGCTAACAACATAAAACGTAGGACCCTGTGCAAAAAGTGACAAAGAGAAAGCTGAACACTTCGCATTTAATCTTTCGAATACATTTACACCCCGCAATGACAAAATAGATCATGAAATAGAACACCTCTAAGAAATACAATTAAAAGAGGAACAGCCCCTAATACTTACAACTCCGGGAGAAATTAAAGAAGTGATCAAATTATTGCTACTAAAACAAGCACCTGGGCCAGTCAAAAATACACCAAAAATGCTACAAAAACTTCTCCAAAGCAATAATGTTACTAACATACATATTTAACGGAAAAAAATGAAGTATTGGCCAAAGAAACTGAAAATATCACAAATAATTGCTATAGTCTATCCAGGAAAAGAACCCTCAGAAGCATACTCCTATCGACCAATAACCCTCCTATCAGTACTTTCCAAAATGTTTGAGAAACTTCTACTACGCAGAATAAACACTCCGCCTACTCAGCCCTCTTTTCATTTTCAGTCCAAGCTGTCATTCTGACATTCATAGAACAGGTGTAACATTGCTTTCTCTCTTCAATTTATTCGCCTCGAATAACGGGGACTTTGACGTCTTCTTGAAACCAATTGGGTGGGTCATCACTGTAATAGCGAGTCAATCTCTCGATATGAACGACCTTAGGTTTACTTTTTGGTATCAGACGAATGCGATAAATTGTGTCGTTGATTTTCTGGACCACCAGGTAGGAACCTTCCCAATTCCGTTGAAGTTTTGGAGTTAACCGTTTCTTTCTTCTGAGCCGGTACAACCAACTGCATCAACGGGCTTAAATATCTCTTCTTTAAGGTTTTTATCCAACCGTCTCTTCATCTTTTCGCTGGTTAGTTTCAGCCGCGCCCTTGCAAACTCGTGAATCTTCTCTAACTTTTGTTGAAGGTCTTCAACATATTAAGGCAGGCTTTGGTCTTCTTCTCGAGACGAAGAGGAGGTTTTCCAAAGGGGATATCAGTAGGAAGCTTCATTTCTCGACCAGTGACCAATATTAAAGTGGGTTCATGCTGTGCACTCCGATAAGATAAGAGGAACAATGGAAACAGTTCATCTCTATCTTGCTGGTTTTGGGAGACAAAGGACGATAGATATTGGCAAATTGTCCTGTTATGACGTCCCACTAAACCATCAGACTGTGGATGCATTGGTGTAATTCGAGTTTTCTTAATCCCTTAATCATTAATTCTGTCGACAATTCTGATTCAAAATTTCTTCCTTGATCAAAATGTACTTCCAATGATACTCTGTGTCTTGCGATGACATTATTCATAAATGCTTCTGCGACGGTTACAGCCTCTTGATTAGGAATTGGTACTACTTCTGGCCACTTGGAAAAGTAATCCATAGCTACCATTAAGTACTTGTTACCTTTTTCTATTTTTGGTAGTGGCTCGAGTATGTCTACACCTACTCTCTGAAATGGTTCACCGGACAGATATTGAGCCATTTTTCCACGATTTCTAGTTTTTGGTCCTTTATTTCCGCTGCAGAAGTCACATTTCTTACACCATTCTGTAACGTCTTGGCGACAGTTGACCCAGTAGAATCGTTTGCGAACTCTGGCTAAGGTTTTCTCAACTCCGTAATGTCCTCCTGAAGGTCTGCTATGAAGTTCTTCCATTACTTTACGAACCGTCAGAGCTCTCCCACGTCCGATAGAGTACACCATCGCAAAGAGTAAGGGAATCCCATTGAGACCAGTATCTTTTGATCGTTGAACCATACTTGGACACTTCTTGCCAATCGGGTGTAACTCCATTTTGTAGCCAGGTCCCGACAACTTTTAAGTCTTCATCTTTCTTTTGAAATTTCCTTAAGTTTTCTACTGACCACATGTTTTCGTCCGAGTCGCTTATTATTGTTGTTGCATGCAGCAATTTTTTTTCATCTCTGCGAGGATGTACGTTGTCTAATTATCCGAGTTCCTAACTTGGCTTCGAGATCTTGATGGAACTGTACATTTCTCTGCAGATGTCCGATTCTTCCGCAATCGAAACATTTCCGGGATTCTTGAATTGGTGTACGACTTTGTAGCGTGTCTTTCAGTAGGTTTTCGTTTCCAGCCATAACTTCGGTTAAATTCTCCTCCTCGAAGTGGATTGCTCGTAATTTTGGACGTCCGGAAATGGTTTTGGCAGCTTCCAATTCTTGAGCAAAAGTTCATACTTCTTGTAGTATCCAATGGTGGCGTAATCGAAGGGCTTGTTACATTTCTGTATCTCTTAAACCATCAATGAATGCTTGAGCCTCAGATTGTTCTAAAAATTATTTAGGTGCCTGTGGATAGGCTAAACTCAATAGTCTTCCTATGTCACCTCCATATTCTTGGAGGCTCTCGTCTAATTTTTGCATGCGCACCTTCAATTGACTTTGGAAAACTAGTTTTAAAAGTTGCTGTCCATACCTGTTCTCCAACGCTTGGATACTGACGTCATAGCTAGGGTTGCCTTGGGGTAATAATTGCAGAATGCATGCGGCTTGTCCACGAAGAGCAATCATAAGCGAGGTGGCTTTCTCTTGATCATTCCACCCATTGACGCTGGCTGTTGCTTCAAATTGGCTTCGATATGTCTACCAAGATGATTGGCCATTATATGTAGGTGGCTTGATAACCTGGTTGTGTCTCAATTTTACTATTTCAGTTTTGGCACTATCACTAATGAAACTGCTATAATTGGGATTAGCTTCTATTTTTGTCTTAGGTCAAGCTGGTCTATTTTTAAATCTTTCTCTGTCGTTTTTAAATCTTTCTATACTGTTTTTAGCTCTTTTTCTACTGTTACCAAATCTTCCTTAACTGTTTTTATGTCTGTTTTAGGCCTTCTTCCATTGTATCTATTTTGTTATCTAAGACGGCTATTTTACTTTTAAAGGACAGTACCTCTAATATTTGCTTCCTTTCCTCCTTCTCCACGTTCCTCCTATGTTCCTCTTCTTCCTTTTCTTGTTTTTTACGTTTTCCTCTTCCTCCTTTCCTTGTTTTTCTTGCTCCATCATCTGACGAAACCATGCTGGTGCTCCACTATTAGTTTCCATATCGGTTTCGTAATTTATACTTCTAGTATTAACCATAAATTACTTTTACCGCTGTCACCACTGTTATAACTTTCACAACTTTATCAATACTTGGCAAAATACAATACTGCTTTTTAACAATTCAACATATTAACACATCAAACTATTGACTGACTGACTGACTCTGCCACAACTGATCCCTATTTATATATAGAAAGAACTTTCCAGAAAGGACTAGAATATTCTATAACATACTAGTAGGTCAATATGGAACACAATAGCAAAATATTGAAAATTCTAGATTGTCATATGACATTCATAGAACAGGTGTAACAATAATATGTCAAAAAAATCGAAATATTTGAAAAAATCCATTTGCATTTGGTAACTTCAATAGTCTGTACCTTTTTTTGTATGCACATTTGTACTCAGGTAAGTCAAGTTCATTAAAGTTATATTTTTCTAAACAATATATCTTGTTATACCTTGTATACAGTGTGTTCTGGTGGGTGCGTATCTCAAGGACTAATTCCAAAACTATCTGCCAAACATAAGAAGTGGGTAATAGTTTAACCTTTTTGAAATCCGTATTTTTCCAATATTTGCGAACCGCACTGTAAAATTGATATATAAAACTACTTTTAGTTACATTAAAAATAATCATTGTTACAGAAGGTGTTATTGAATCCACTGGTATGACCACTCAGGCGAGATCCAGTTACCTACCATCTGAAATATTATGGGGACACAGATTCCAATCATTAATAACATTCAAGAAAGAATCAGGGGAATATGAGGTGGACTACGCCCTGTTCAACAACACTGTTGAAGTGGATACGCCACTGTGCAGTGCAAGAGAACTGGATGAACGTAGAGCTATGTACAATCAAGATGGAATAGGTAATGTTACAATTTTTGATATATTTTTTTATTCGGAAAATTTAGGAAATAACCAATTCGGTTATGGGTACGGAAGAGAGTATAAAAAAAGAGGTCGCTACTTCAGAATTGATAATATGTTATAATTAAAAATTTATGTTGTTTGTAATGAAGAGATTTGGGTATATATATATATATATATATATATATATATATATATATTGGAAAACTTGGAAGATATGTGTTAGAAGAAGATTGGGAACATCTGAACGTGAAATTTAAAGGTATTAGAAAAAGGCAGTAATGAAATTACATTTGTAATATGGTGTGCAGTAAACAACTAAAGGTCAACGATCCAAAAAAAGTAATAAAATACATATGTTTTACATCTCAAGATAATGGCCGACGCAGTAGAAGAGGGGACGATGAAAAATCAAAATTGTAGATGTTTCTAAAGACTAATAAATACATTGGATATTACAAAACATTAAAAAATCATCATTGATTGTTAAGCAGCTTTAAATCTGCAACATTGAATGAAGCCACTGGAAAAACATGCTCTTTTTCCTAAAACTCTCTTATATGTCTTAAATACCATTGTTATTAAGCTCTTTTATTAATAATTTTCGCAATTATTTGTGTTTGCTGATTTATGTATTGGCAAGATTTGTGTCATTCTTCTTTTTTCGGTCTTCATAATTCATTTAGCCTAAATTACTTAACCTATTATGTGAAGTTTTCATTTTATATAATTATTATCTCAATTACTATTACCAGTATTTAGATATAACATTGCTAATCCCAAAATCGAACTAGTTATACAGTCAGAACAATCTGAACTATACAATTAACCTGAACTTTTTCTTTCAGAGGAAAAATCCAAATTTTTAACAACCGGTAAGCGTTATACAAATGTAGTCATCAAGCTTCGTAAAGCATTTAAGAGCTTCTTAAAAAATTATTTTGCATATATATTTTGCTTATTAATTGTTTAACCCCATTTCTTATTTGAACCTTAAATAGGACCAAATTGTCGTATACTTTTATTAATATGTCTGTAGATAGTACATATTCACCAAACTATATCCACTTTTGAATCCTTCGTTGATTGTAGATGTAGTAATTTGAGTTTTGCTTAGTTGTTGACTGTTAGCAGAAGAATTTTTGATAAAAGTATCCCACGAAGACTTCCCAACAAAGAACATCATTTCTATTAAGAATCACGTCTCCATAGCTGATCCTAGTAGTATTTATTTTCTTATCAGTTTTTTTTAATTGTGCAAATAATGTTTCTGCTTTCTAAATTTCACGTTTTTGTGATATCGTCAGTTTATTCATTGTACTAAACATTAAATATGAACAGCGACTCATTTTGAAAGTGCAGTATGTCCATCGCGAATTTACTTCATCTCTTCGAAAAATAGTAATTGATGAGGGACTTTCTATACTATAAGTATTCAAAGTTGGTATAGGAGTGCCGAATTAAGAGGTTAATACACTCGCTAGGAAAGTAGCAGGAACGCATTTTATTGGCCCGGAACCTTTCTGTGGTGTAGTAAGAAGAAAAAAAAGTTTCGGTAGAATGATGAAACTGAAAGAGAAGCACTCTGACGCTACCTTCTCGGGCTGGATCACACCAAGAAGTTCCTCCGGAGCATTGACACCCCTATATCAAAAAATTATTTGTGTGTCAGCAAAAACAAGCTACACCTCCTCATGGGCTTCCTTACAGAGCACTGCCTCCTTGTAGATTGTAGATTACAAAGTGGTCGATTGGCGAATAGCTGGCCTTTCCACACTGCGACCTGAAAAGATCTTTTGTGTATACCCTCCATCTATTTTTTGTCCCAGAGATCAAGGCTTCTAAGGAAGCCTATTATCCGATTGGGAGCTATTTTTGTTACCTGGTCAGGTCTCAAGAACAACCGTTCCAGGTACCTATCGCGTTGGCGAACAAGTACACCGCAATGGCATAATATATGTTCAGCCGTTTCATCTGCACTGTCGCAGAATCTACATGTTCCTCTGTCCACTTTTCCCATCTTGCAGAGGTGATATCTGAGTGGGCAGTGTCCCGTAAGGAGTCCTGTGATTGCTCTGAGATCAGACTTCTGAAGCTCTAAGAGCGATTTAGCATAGCGAGCAGAAGGTTGTAGTATCCTTTTTGCTTGTCTTTGGCCTGGAACATTTTTCCAGTAGGCTGCACTAAGTTCCTTTTCCCATTTCCGGACTTCTTCCACAATGTGGCTTTTAGTAATGCCATAAAACGGTTCGGGTCCGATGAAAGGAGTGCTAGCTGGCACCCATAACAAAGATAGTTTGTTATATCTAGCCAGTAGCTTAAAAGATTGTTTGCAGCTCCAGACTGTTTTGGACTCATAAGTTATAGACCTTAGAGCTTTCAAAGCAGCCTGACTGTCGGAGGCAATAAATATTCTGGCTGCGTTGAGGCGCTTTTTGAGGCACTCTTGAGCACAGAAGTCTATCGCTAGTATTTACGCTTGGAATATTGTGGGAGTGTTACCTAGGGCTACTGATAACCTAAGATTAGGTCCTGTAGCCCCTATTCCTACTCCTTCGTTTGTTTTTGACCCATCAGTATAAAATGTGATGCCCTAATTATATCAGAGATTTCGTTCTGTGTTAACTCACGATCGTTAATAATAACATCTAGAGTAACTTCGAAATCTTGTTTAGCGCATCATCATAGATTGGGTTGATCCAACCCTTAGTATCTCGAGATGTCTTGTCAAATCGCAGGGTTTTAGAGATTTACCCTATGTTAACCTATAGGCATTCTGCAGAGCAATATCCTCCTTACATGTAAATGTAATGGAGGGAGATCTAGCATTACCTCCAAGGCCGTGCCAGAGCGCCCGTTATTCCTAAACATGCGAGTCTATGCAATTTTTGCAACTCTATTGTAGCCCTTTGTTGCGTTGTTTTCTTCCCCCATACAAGCGCAGCATAGGTGATGATAGGTCTGACAACCGTTATATCTGACCAGTAGATCATTTTTGGTTTTAGACCCAAAGTTTTCCCAAAGAGCCTACGATACGTCCAAAGAGCCCTTGTTGCTTTTGAGGTGATGTATGCGAGGTGTGAGTTCCACGTAAGTTTCCTATCAAGGATGACTGCAAGGTACTTAACATCTTCCGAAAAAAACAGGGTTGTACCATTCAAGCTTGGAGTCCGTATACTTAACTTCCTCCTGTTAGTGAAGGGAACAAGTGTCGTTTTATTAGGATTGACTGAAAGTCCTTCCTTCGAACACCAGGTAGTTAAGAGGTTCAAGGCACATTGCATGCGATCGGCAATGATGCCGTCGTGCTTACCTCTGACCACTATAACTAAATCGTCGGCATAGCCAAGAGTACGAAATTCTTCTCTTTTTAGCTTTGTTAGGAGGTCGTCAACCACTAGTGACCACAGTAGAGGTGATAGCACTCCTCCTTGAGGACAACCTTTCACCGCTTTTATAGTAGTCAACTGGTCTCCAAGGTAGGTGATTATTTTCCTAGTATTTAGCATGAACTGAATCCATTTGATTATGTAAGGTGGAATACCCTTTGCAGTTGCAGCAGCGCTAACTGATTCATATGAGGTGTTATCAAAAGCTCCCTCTATATCTACGAATATACATAGCGATACTTCTTTTGCAGCTATTGCCTGTTCTAGGTCTCTTACGAGAAAATGTAAGGCATCTAAGGTAGATTTGCCAGGTTGGTAGGCAAATTGTTCCTCGTGAAGCGGGGCATTTGATAAATATTCACTTCTCATGTATGTGTCGAGTATTTTTTCCATACTTTTGAGTAAGAAGGAGGTAAGGCTTATAGGTCTATATGACTTTGGTTCCTCTGGAGGACGTTTGTCACTCTTAGGAATAAAGCAAACCCTGACCTTTCTCCACTCTTTTGGAATGTATCCCAAGATGAAGCTCATCTTCAATATCTCACATAAGTGGGGAATCAAGATATCGGATCCCTGTTGAAGAAGTGCTGGAAAGATGCCATCCTCTCCAGGTGATTTGTAGGGCTGGAAGCCGTTAATTGCCCGTTCAATTCTATTCTTGGTGAAGATTTTATCCGCTAGGCTTTTTGCTAATCTAGAAGTTTTGATGAAAGATTCATCAAGATTTGCCTCTGCGTTATCTTCAATAATTGCAGCACCAGGAAAATGAGCGTCTAATAAACATCTCATGCTTTCCTCTATGGTTTCGGCGAACTCTCCGTTTGGCTTATTAAGGAGTCCAATACCGTTAGAGTGGTCCTTAGCGATGACCTTTTGAAGGCTACGCTAGAAATCCCTTCGTAGAATTGCCTCCAAGTTTTCCTCTTGTACCTTCTGAGTTCTTTGTTATATTCAGTTAGAGCCTTTTTGTAGTCTTCCCAGTTTCCTGTCCTCTTGGCTCTGTTAAATGCTTCGCGTGCTAAGACCTTTAGTTTGCTGAGTTCTCACTGTTCCACCAAGGTACATCCCTATTGACAGCCTTTGTTTTGATGGGACAAGATTCCTCGTAGCAATTAATTATCGTGCAATTCAACCATTGAGAGGCTAGTTCAAGTTCCTCCACAGTTTCAATCGTATATAATGCGCCTTCAACATCCGACTTTGAATTTGTCCATATATGAACCCCAGTCCGTTTGTTGAGGTATTCGACAACACTGGGTCTGTCCCCGCGTAGCCCCGACCTCAAATCGTATCATCCTGTGATCCGACATCGAAACCTCATCGGAAACATGCCAGTTGTGTATTAAATTTGTTATAAAGCAACTAACTAGGGTGATATCATGATGAGGCTTTTGAGTTCCTCTGGTGGAGGTTTGTCTTCCTTTCCCGGAAAGCAAGCAGAGGCAATTATAATGTACCTTTTACCCTTTTCGGTGAGTAACTCCACTTCAGTTGTTGCTCTGGTGATAAACTCTGGAACAGAAATAAAGTTAAGTTTTTTTGAGATGACTAATGCCGCTCTTGGTTTGTCATGTATTTGTGAATATATCAACTTACATGAATTGATGGATAGGCCTTTGATAAATCCTTCGTGAGCCCAGGGTTCTTGAATGAGCCCGATGTCAGATAGGTTTCTGCTAAAACTCCTTGCAGCTTTTGCATGATGGAGGTTTAGTTGCAGAAACCTAACGGATTTGGAGAGAGCCATTTTACTGTTTCTTAGGATCTCTATTAGATCCCTCATTGCCCTTTGGGAGACCCGTTTTTGTGGGTTCCATTTTGTGTTCTTTTTTGCAACCTCGACTGGTTGAGACTGCAGCTGGACCACTATGTTTCTCAGCATGGCTTTTTTGTGGTAATATTCTTTTTGACCCTTTCTGCGGATGTGGGGTCCACTGATAGGGTGAGTTCTACTGTGGGGCCTTTTTCGGCCCTTCTTACAATCCTCCAATTCTGTGTGTTGAGGTCTTCGTTTTGAACCTCTAAAAATCGAAGTATTTGTTCGTTTTGATATTTCAGACTGTCAGGAAGGTACGTCACAAAGATCTCTGAGTGAGGAATGTGCGAGTCTCAATGACACACCCTCCTGTGGCTGCAGCTCCTGAACTATGCTTTTAAGCCACTGAACTGTGGCTACGTCAGCACATGACAGCAGCATCCAGCCAGGTCTGAATTGCAAGTTGCTGAATATAGGCCTGATATTTGCCTTTGGATCCAGCAGTAAGATTTTGTCCACCATTTTCTCTTTTATGGCTGCTAACTGTTCCACTGAAAGAGATAACTCTGGATAATTGGAGGGCATTATTCCTACCCTTATTGCTGATAGCATTTGTCCGTAGGATGGTTTGTTTCCCTCATCGGTAGTTTTAGCTACTATGAGAGCTCCCTTCTTCCTCGGATGTTCAGGGGTGCTTTCCTCAGATCGGAATTTTTTGGAACCCTTACTCTTGGGTGCATCTTCCTTCTCCTTTGTGATAGGTTTCAGTGTCTGTTGTCGTGCCTCTTCATGACTGAGACCGTGCTTCAACAGGTACTTAAATCTTTTTTGAGCAGCGCCGCTAAGGTTTACTCGAGCCTTTTTGGTTTCTTGTTGAGGCTCCATTTGGTCCTCTTCGCCGCTTTTTAAGAGCTCATCCTCGGTTTTTTGGTCTGGAACATGATCCAGTTCCATTCCCTCTGGATGAGTGAGGCTATCTTTATCCTCTGGGTTTTTGTTGTCTTTTATTTGGTCCATTTTTTGTCCCACGAGTAGCTAGGGAATGGTTGATCGCTTCCGGCAGAGTCCCGCATACCGGAAGAAGGCTATTGAAACCTGGGTGTCGCCTGGTACCCGGAGTTCGCATAATAGCGACTAAGCAACTCCTTAGCCCCGCAGCGTATTCTCTACGCCACGCCAAGTTTTCGGCTTATGCTGTTCCACCACTGACTTGAGGAGGATTTTTATGGTGGTTCCCATCCACTTGGCCAGCCGATTAAGGCAAGCCCTCACATCAGTAAGCACGTCCTCATCATCCACCGACTTACTGATACGAGATATACTGGGCAGGCTTCCACGAGTTTGCGCTGTTTCCTGATGCATGCAGGGCCCCGGGCCATTGGTCCGGTTGCTCCACACTTATCCACTCACAGCGATCCCTCTCCACGCTGATGTTCCCAGTATTTGCGCACTGCCTCCTTAGGAAGCACTTGATCTAGCAGAAACTGACATGAAACCTATAGGAGGAAGGATCTAACCTCCTTGCCCTACTAAATACTGGAGTTCATTAGAACTCTGGAACTAGAGGACGAGCTTTAGGTAGATGTAGATGGTAGCGGGAACAGCTCTGATAGGGGGCACAAAAGAACTTAAAGTTACAGTACAATGTAACCTTGTTCACAATCAATCAACTAAGTGTTCAGCAGCTTTCCACGACCTTACTATGAATTGGAACATCACTGAAAATCCCATTGAATTCCTACTACCATGTTATGAAATATATCCCTAATTGATACATTTTAAAGAAAACTGAAGAATCAACTGTTCAAATTCAAATGATTCTTCCTTATTCTCCACCTACTGATTAAATTACTGTTATAACAAGCAGATGCCACTTAACCTTCCAGGGCTCGCGGTAATTATTTTGGAAGAGAGGCTCGCGCGTGGACTCACAGTCCGCAGCATTAAAATGTGATTTTTTAATGACTATTTCTGAAAATTATTGGCAATGAAAATCCATTGTTATAAATTTCAAGTTGTTATTAATCGAATACATTGATTTTGGCATATGAATAGAACTTATTTCTAGATAAAATCAGAAATAAACATTTAACGACACAAAAAATATTCTAGAAATTTAAAATAAAAATGTGTCTAATTCTGACTGGTATTAATAACAAATAACAAGTGAATGCTCTAAACAAACACGATTGTGACACTCAGTACAAAAAAACGAGAAGGTCTATTTTTTTTTCTATCGCAGTATGTTGTTTTATTCTCAACTACATAGCTTTAGGAATAGTTTGCGTCTCACGACGGCGAATATAGCCCTCCACTTATTGAAATGATAAGTTCGTAAAAATTTTCTTCATCGTATCTCACTATTTTTATTCATTGAATATACCACAAAAGAGTTTATTCCCGATACATTGAGTAGCGAATAGAGCACAACCAGTTATAAGATAACTTGTCCATGCAGTCTACACGTCCTTTAGAGGAGTTGTAGTCCATTATCATATCTGGTTTTCCCGCAGAAGTTATCGTTAAAATGCATACTTGATAAAAGCAGTATGTTGTTTTCTCTTTCTTGGTGTATACGATACTAAAGTAGGTACATTTATCACGAAAGACAAACATGGAAGATGAAAGCGGACGACCCAAAGGATTCAAGAATTCAGATGGCAATCCCCTTTTGGTTTTTCTAACTGTACCTAATAAAGTCTTAAAATCAGACTGAGGGGAATTGGGTAGGTCCAGCATTGGGTAGGCCGGCATCTCTCAGGATGTTTATATGTACTCCGTTAACCGATATTCCTTCTTCCATTTCACAAGTTGCTTCTTTGAATAATTCTTCTGACTGAATATTGAATAGAAGTGGAGATAGTACGCACCCTTGACTTACTCCTCGTTCGATAGATACTGTACCAGTGTAAAGAATTACTTTCCTCGAATGGGCCCTCGGGCTGCTTCCCTACGTATACCTGCATATTACATGTAAAGAAAGTTTTGGCGACTACCATAGCAAATATTTTTAGCCCCAATTTATTGAGTTTACTAGGTATATGTATACTGCCCCCGATATGCTTCCAACTTCTCGTCTATTGTGAGCAATTCATATGGTTATCAAAATTACTGTATCAAATACTCTCCTGGCGGCGGCTAGCTTGTCGGTCTTTTTGCGTTGTTCTCTAGTAGCCAAATCTCCAAAACGTAAATGCTTTAGAAGAAATCAAAATGTACATTGGGACATTGTCAGTTGAAATAGCTCCACGACAGTACCATTATGTGTCCATATTTCTTCAATATTCAATAGATTATATTTCCGAACCTCAGATAAACATAGTAGTCCAATCTGTTCTTGAATTTCTAATATGTCGGTGTCTTTCGCGTCTCTTCCACGTTGGTTATTACCTCAACTCATGGCAATGTGTCTGTTTGTATTTTCGACTATCGAAAGTAGTATATCGTTAGCAAAAAAGCTTCCAAATGTCAATTTCTCTTTTTGCGTTTATCGCAGCACTTTTTACCTCCGAAAGATGTTTTATCGAGTTTTCCGCTCTAGTTTCCACATTTCTTTTCGTCATGTTTCGCCCACTCATTTGTTCTAACTTTTTCAATGAACACTGGGTACGTTCCTCTAGCGACTTCATCAGAGACTTGTATGTCCGAAATTTCTTGTTCGGTGTCACTAGTCAAATTTTGCCTTTCTAAATTGTCTTCGTCTCCATAATCTTCTTCGTCCTCAAAATTACTCTTTGAAGCTAAGACTTACATTTATGGAATAATTCAGAAAAACGGACTAAAAATATTTAAACTGAAACTAAACGCATACAACAACGCACAAATGAACACCGACTGTAGAAGAACTCACAGTAGAAAGATACTTAATATTGCAGCGCCGCGGGTGGTCGATTTTTGAAATTAACGGCAAAATAAGATTGTTGCGGTTTGAGGGTCCGCGCGCGATCTCCGGAAGGTTGATAAAGAGTCCAAACAACCACTTTTTATATTAAGTTATTAAACTAATATTCAATAGCGATTTCCTTGATATAAAATGCATGTTTTGTGTGTACATCTACATAAAAAAATATAATGTATACTTTAATTAATTAATTTTTACAGGTAACTGCCGTGTGGGTGTGGGACTATTCCCATCGGTTCGTTCACATTCGAGCGATACTCTATCTAGCATGGATTCTCTATCAATAGACGACGGCCATATTGAGATGAAGTTACCAATTAGTCCAATACCAGTAACGATAACCGCTCCAGATGAAAATGTTGAAGAAACAACGCCGTTAACAAACGGAAAAATACCTAACGGCACGATTAAAAATAAGTCATCTATTTTACATGTGTAACATTTATGGAAATTAGGTTAATTATTCCAATTTTGAGAGATGAAGTGTGAAATATTTGTCTTTACTTTGTGGAATATAATTTGAAACAACATTCATTTAATTATTATGAAATCATTAGATTATTCCAGCCAAATCAAATAGATTTCGATGTTTTTTACGTGCAATACTCTTATTTTCTCATAGTTTGTGTAACAGACTTTGTAACGTCTGAGAAAGTTTGAGATTTCTTCCTTTTTTATTTTTATACATTTTTCTCTTCAATTAAGTAATCGTTCATATTAATACTAAATATTTCAATTCATATCTTCCTTTTGGACATAAAAAATATTTTTGGTGATCCTTCATTCTTCATCATATTCTTTCACATAATTTAGATATCTTAACAAACTTTTGCAAATTGAACTAGCCAGCCCCGAATCTAGGGGGGACAAACCGGAGCTGCAATTTGAATGGAACAAAATTCATGTTTGCCAAGAAATAAGTGTATTTTTGGCAAACTAAAAGCTGAAAAATTGAAAATTTCAATTTTATTTAACTATAGGAGTGGATTAATATTGTATCTCAGTGTAGATACTTTAACCATAGTTAAATACTGTAAAAGTTCAACTGAAATTTTTCTTTCAAGTTAAAGAACGTAAACAATTTTTGATCAAAGCGCCTATTACCCAATTTGAATCAAATGTTGGTGATTTGGGGTTCAATGTTAAAAACATTTGTTAGTTGTTAATGAAATTTTAATCGAAATTACCATGCAATCTATGATATTAATTATTTTGCAATTTTTTGCATTCTTACGTAGATAAAAATTTATTAGTTTGACAAATTATTATTTTGAATTTTTTTTCAATTAATTAACAGCAATTAAAAATGTATCAAATACTCTTTTCAAAATAAAAATAATGTGCACATGAGCTTGCTATTTTTACAGGTAAAATTTACATTATAAATGAGTACTTAATAAATTTTTAATATTCTCCAATCATAAGAGAGAAACACTTGTCAATTATCATTATAATATGTCAAATAATTCTCGAAATATCTGAAAACTTTCTTTTTAAGCACACTTGTACTAAGGTAAGTTGTGTTGAATCGAGTTATTTATGGCCTCATTCATGATCTACTTTTTCGTTCCATCCTATATCTATTTTGGAACATATGGCTTTAGTTCAGACCTACTGCTTCATAGCACAAAAAGAACTATTAACTGCGAATTTCCTGTATTTCGAACAACTGTAGATACAACATTTTTATTTTGATCTATGCTTTGCATAATATAAAAAGGGCACGCTTCATCTCTCATTAGAGATTTCGATTTCAAATTCGCCTACGCTTAAATTTTTGTAAACATATTTATATCGCCGGACGATATAAATAAATATTATTTATTAGGGATGAACCAGTTGGATAATTTTTAGAACGTATCGGCAGGGAGGATAGTTTTTAATGAAAAATTGTGTGAACGAGTTTTAGGATTTCATGATTGTATTGAATGAAGTGAATATTGTTTGTGAGGATTCATACCGTGTAGCTCCGAAAAACAAAAGAGCACTTTAGTTGAAAATATTAGTAGGTGGCATAATACTGATATATTTCAACTCTTTTTATACCTATCAACAATTTAATGAATATTTTTCCCTATAGTGAAATTTAAAAGCACGGGTTTATTGGAAAGTCTGAGGATGAAAACGCATTTTCCTCTTTATTTATCAACGCAATATCCTTATAATTTGATACAAACATTCCAATTGTGTTGTAATATATTATACTTTTACTATTATAATGTATTCATTGGTAATCGGGTTCACAAACTTCTTAAGTGAAAAAAGTTTTTATTACCTAAATTAAATATATTGCCGACATACATTGATGAAATGAATTACAGATACTTCGTACTTGTCAATTGTCAATATCGATACATAATATGGTAGCACATGTAGGCGGTTCACAAATGCCATTCAAAAGTTGACGGATTCATATGGCCCCCTTAGTGGATTGGTATACAGCTACATGCTCTGATTATGTTGTAGAAAGAGTAACAGTGGATTGCTAGACCATGTTACACCTCCACCACACATCTTAATATATAACCAGCCTCTAGTTTGCATAGTCTGCATCACAGAATCCAATTAGAGAGCAATCACTATTATTTTGATAACATATCCCATAATTTAAAGTTCCTTTCAAATATTTCATAACTTTCTTCCATTGTGAACAGGTAGGATTATTTACATATCGGCTTGATACTCCCACTGCATATTAAATGGCAGGTCTTATTACTGTAGATGCAAATATTAGGGATTCAACAGTTTCATTAAAAGCTGGGTTTTTGTTTGTATCAGCGGGTACATAAACAGAGTTTGCGTCACTGATGTTAAACTGTTTAATGACTCGTTTTACATAATTGGTTTGGTGTATGGATATAAATTCTTTATTTTGGATTATTTCTAAACAAATAAAATTACGGGCATCACTTATGGTCACTTGTCACTTATGGTGTTGTAGTTCAGCTAAAACTGCATTTATAGCCGAAACATTATGAGACATTATTAGGCCGCCATCAACATATATTAGGAGGAAAACTTTACTATTTTCAACATCTACAGTGTAAACACACTTGTTTACTTGGCTTTCTTTAAAACGAAAACGTTTTAATACTCTGTTAAATTTTGTGTTCCATACATGTGGTGCTTGTTAAGTTCATACAACGACTTGCTCAGCTTACGCACTTTTTCATTAAAATTGTGAGGAAATGTCATGTAGATTTCTTCTTCTAAAATGCCATATAAGAAAGCTGTTCTAACATCAAATTGTTTTGAACTGCAATTGCCAAATTAATTCTTATAGAATCATATCATGTAGTCGGTCCGACGATTTCACTAAAATCTACACCCTCCTTTTGTGCAAAGCCTTTTACAAATAATCTGGCATTGTAGCGACAAACATCTCTTTCACTGTTTATCGTCACTTCTGGTACCTACTGGTGTTTTGCCTTCAGTAGGTGGCTTTATTTCCCAAGTTGCGTTTATCTCACGAGCTTTTATTTCTTCATCTACAGCTTTCTTCCAGTCTTGTGAGTTTCTACTATTCACAGCTTTCATCATATCTTTTTGGAATTCTTACATTTCTCTGGGGTCTTAGGTTAGGTTTTTCTTTGCCAATTTCGTCTTTATCTAATCTTTCTACAAATTGATCGCTTCTGTGGACTCTTACATTAATTTCTTCACGTCACTTCTTGTGGCTGGGTACAATTGTCATTAATATTGAAGGAATCGCTTTCTTCTTGTTCCTGAGTCGATACTGGAATCGAGTTACTTACTATTGGAACTTCTTGTTGATTTTTTTGAAAATTACATTTCGTGACACTGTAATTTTCTACGTTGTGCGATCCAACGGTCTGTAATTTGTAGAGTTCATAGCTAACAAATAGTTATTTCTTGCTTTTTGGTTGTAATGTTGTTCTCACCGAGTCTGGAATATGAACATATGCTTCAAAGCCAAACGTTTTTATCTGTCCTAGATATGGTTTCTCACCTGCCCATATTTCAAGTGAGATTGTGTTTGGTACCTGACTTGACAGAGTTCTGTTTAAAATTGATTCAGCTGTATTTGCAGTTTCTGTCCATAAATAATCTCGTGCTTTTGCACTAGTTAACATTGAATTAACACTTTCCAATATGGTACTTTTTTCCCTTTTAATTAGACTGTTGTTGTATCTTGACTGTATCTTTTCCTATTACTATTAGGCTTTTACTGTTTCCTACAACCCAGCCCTGAATCCTACACTAGAGGAACCAAACAAACGAACATTTTTCAACTTTTTAAACAAAATCCCCAGCAATACAAACTTTTTTCGAATTTCTCTCTCTCTCTCTCTCTCTCTCTCTCTCTCTCTCTCTCTCTCTCTCTGTTTCCTAATATTACTTTTGATGGATTTTCAAATTCCTCATATTCAAAAAAATAGTCCCTTCTATATGACATGTGAGCGGATCCTGTCCATTATCCAGTTATCACTAGAACATAGATTTGAAAATTCAACATTGAATGCACTTCTTCCATTGTTTCTGTCTAGTTTCTTAGAGTCATTTTTACGCGGAGCTCTGTAACCTTTTGACATATGCCCTTTCTTATTGCAGTTATAGCAGCTGTATGGGAATCGTAGCTACTTTTATTCAGCGATATTGTTGCAAGAGCCATTTTATTTTCTTCCGTGCAAGTCAGATTTTTTTCCTCATCTAACAATCTATCAGTCAGGTTTTGAATAGTTTGTTTTGCCTCATCTAATGATTACCATGCTTGTCTCATATTTCGATACTTGATAGGTAGGGTGTTCAAAATTTTTATCATTATTGCTGTGTCACTGATGACATCTCCAGTTTCTTTTATCTCTCTGGCTAAATTTTCTACTTTGGAGACATTCTGAGCAATATTCATTGGGTTCCATTTTGTACTGTTGGTACCTTTCGTGGGTGATCATTTTATTCACTTTCAGACTTTTGAACATATATTGAGTTTATCTTGTCCATTAGTTGCATTGACGTTTTGCAGTTCTCTATTAAAGTAATTTCGTCAAGATCCTTTGCGTTCCTTCTTCTCCCAGCTTTCTACTTCTGTAGTTTGAGTTGTCGATGCTATATATACTTTTAGCTTTCAAACAACACTTTATCTGAAACTTCCATTGATTGTAATTCTTTCCATTGAACTTACTGATTGAAGTTACATGTATTTTGTCAGACATCTTCTATTTTTAACTTGCGGCTAGAGTTTCAAATATAATTTAATCTTTTCAGCCACGTACCTTTATTGGCTAGATAACTTGAACTTGAGGATTACAGGTTAATCTTCCAACTAAGCGACCACTGGGTCCATAACCGATCATAGTGTATTCAGTCGTAATTAGGTTCACAAGTTTCTCAAGTGAAAAACGTTTTTATTATCTAAATTGAATATATTGTATGGAGGGTAGAGGAAAGGAGAACTATCTCTGTATATGAAAAAGTGTCCATTATTACGTAGTGTATAAGGGAGGTGCCACAGTAGCCGCCGGGTAAATTTTAAAAAGAGCGATAAAAGTTATTAGAAAGGGATAGAGAAATGAACAAATAATTATTCAGTGAACTACCTGACTACGTCACACCATTTGCCTAAGCCGACGCCACTTTGGAGAATTTTTGAGCTATTATTTACTGTTTATAGCTGAACACTTTTTAAACTTTTTCCTCATACGAGAAAGTTCTCCTTTCCTCTGCCCTCCATACAATATATTGTCGTCGCCAACTTTTTGTAACACGTATTGCACGATTCAGCCTCCGGAGAGCATATATAGTCACACATTTTATGATGTGGTATTGTTCAGGGCATCTCACAGATAAACCCTATTAATTTTCAGTTCGACAGAGCCACTACAACACAACGGGTACTATGGTACCTGAAGTATCACATTTTTTAGCTGTATGTTAGCAAGATACAGCTTCCCGAGTGCGTAAAAGTTAGTTTTAAAACCGTTTATTTTTTGGCGAAAGATTACACACGTCATCAAAATGCTTTTTCTAAATAGAGTGACCACTTTTTCAATTAACTAGTGCTTACCTAAAAGACATTTATAGTCTTTGAAATATTGGCAATATTCAATTTGTGAAATATACTAAGACGTTTCAAGGCTGTCCCTAACGAAGATTCATAAAAAGATTTTGCACCAAGGACTTTTCAGTACGCCGGTTACTTGTTGACAACAATACATTTACCTTGATAATTTGATGATAAATGAAAACTTTATTTCAAATATTCCGATTGGTGTTATGAAAGTTGTATATGTACAACATATCACAAAAGTACGTTCAACTTAAAATAAGTCTGAATTTTATTTAACAAAGCTTTTTCAATGTCGATGACAAGACAGTGTAATCAAAAAATCTTTATTATTACCTGTTTTCGGTCTGCATATTTATAAAATGGAATCTCATGTATTTATTTTCAGCAATCGTCGATAATTGTTTCCTACTTTACATTTTAAAGGTTCGAATTTGTTTTTTAAGTATTATTTATATATTTTTTGAAAATGAATAAGCAATAATTCTTCCCATTTTTATATTACATTTTAGGAACCACTGTATATTTACGTCATTGTATGAATCTTTGGAAACACTGAATAAACAACATACTATTTATCAACATTTATTAACAAAACGTTCAATTATAGGTGAGCTGAGAATATTTAGGGACCATGTTTAATAAATATAGTGCAAATTTTTATTCAACGCTATAAAAATGATTCTTTCAGGAGGCTCAAAAACTATGCAATCAATAACCATCCTTCTTACAATTATTTTGTTTATATATGAGATTCTTCAAGTTCCACATCCACATTATTTATTTGCTGTTTGTATACTATTGTAGCTCTACCATAATTGGCTCCTCTATAGACTCTTACATCTTTTACTTTCAGTTTTGAGTATTTTCTCATGATATTGTAGTCAATTATAGATTTTAAATTTGTTAAAAATTTGTTGTATTTTGTGTCCATGTATACTTGCGTATATGTCTCGGTGTTGGTAGAATCCATTCATTACTTTCAACTCCATTTTCGTTTTTTGTGTCTTCTCCATAGGGTCCTACTATTTGGCTATCTGTACTTTTGCCAACTCTGCATGTCAAGTTTCCTAGTATAATGGTTTTCCTTGTTCTTTGCACTTTCATTATTTCATAGTTAAGCTCTTCGAAAAATTTGTCTTTTACGTTTATTGAGGAATCGTAATTTATTCCGTATACTCCAAAGATAGTTATTTTATTTTAACGAATAGTAATATTTATCTTAATGATTCGTTCATTGTTAGCCTCCCATGAGTGGACATATTCCCTCAGACTTCTTTTTACAAAAAAGATACTCCCTGTTGTCCCCTTCGGTCTTTAGAGTCTTCTTCAGGTTTAAAGGCTTCGATCGTACCAATTAACGCCATTTTGATTATATTGATGAATTGACTCGATTAACTATTTTAATTTTACGACCACGTACAAAGACTGCTAGCACAGAATAAACTAATTATATTATTCTTTGGGATCCCATTCTTGTCGCCAATATGTTATGTATTTTAGGGCTCAAACAAATACTTACAAGTACAAAGTTTAACAGGTTTATCTGATGCCGACCGCTGACTCCCTTGACAGTGTTGACAGACCTTACCATTATCTGGTTCTGTCTGTAGTTACGTTCACGGCAACTTACCAAATATTCAATAGTACCTTGTACCTTTTTAGGTGTAGATTGTACCAAAACAATTAATCAGACTTCTCCAGATTAAGTATTACAACTCTCAAATTGAAGCTACTTTCACTAAAATATATATTGTTGGAATTGGATAAAATATTACTCATTATTTGACATCATAATTCGTCAAGAATTTTTTATTTCTCTTTGCTCATTTTATTTTATAGAAAAAATAATCCCAGCTCTCTATAATTCTAGCTTTTAGTTACTGTAAAGGTAGGCGTCACTTGAGATTTTCTCATGAGAGCCGATCTCAGCGGCCATTGTGTGTTCACGAGTTCTATTAAATTTTTTTAATAATATAGATATGAAAAAACATGCTATCGCCATTGTATACTACAAATTTTTCGCTAAAAAAGAAATAAAAACTGAAAGTTGAAAGGACGTGTTGGGTGACTACAACTGGTTGCATGTTCTACACTAATGAAAGAGCTACAGATCGAAGTTGCCCAACAATTTCGTTCACATGAATGTAGTGCAAGTTTAGTATTCAAACTGCTGTCAAATCAGGTATCAGAATTATGTTTGCTGTGAAATTTCAATATAATTCTGCTATAAGTCGTACATCTCGATTGTCAATACCCGCAGCTTTTAAGATTTCGATCCTTTTTTGTGACATAATCTAAAGCTTTCTGGAAATCAATAAAGTAAGCATAAACATCGATATTCATGTCTTTATATCTCTGTGTTAGTACGTTCAGGGAAAACAGCTTCTCACTTGCCTATACCATATCTAAAACCAAATTGTATGTTAGCTAGTTGTGGCTCACATTTTCTGTAAATCCTGGTATAAATTACTCTCAGGAGCACCTTTAGAACATGAGACAGGAAGCTTATTAGTCGGTAGTCATCACAATGACAAGAAAACAGTTTTATTTGGCAGGGTTATAAACGTCGAATTAAGCCAGTCGAGTGGCATTTTTTCAGCGTTATAAATGCGATTGTAAAGTTATGTTAAACTTTTTTGCCCAGCCGCAATCCTGCTCTGTGTTGATCCTGTCTGGACCGGTTTCTCTGCCATTTTTCTGGAGTTTTATTGCATGGATACTCCACTTTTCCTAATCGCAGGGCATTCGTAATCAGTTTCGTTGGCTATTGGTGGTTACGTAGATCTGTTATCACTGAAAAGTTTTTCTATGTATTCTTCCCATGTTTTCAACTTTTCCTCGACTCCTAAAATAATCTCATTTCTGAGTATTCTATTTCTTTGTTTCCGGCTTCATCCTCTCATTTCTTTGATTTTTTATGTAGATTAAAGTTGTCATATTTTTCTTGAAGTTGTTCTATTTCTATGCACTTTTCTTCCTCCATCCACTTTTGCCGGTCTGTATTTCTGTCCTATCATTTGGTTGAGTTCTATATATTTGTCTGTTTTTCTTTTGTGTTCTCTCCTAACGTTCATAAGGTCCAAAATTTCTGCAGTCATCCATTCTTTTTTTGCAGTGTTATTGTTTATTACTAAGTTTTTCATCATGATTTATGTTCAGTCTGTTCTTAATCAATTGCCAATCGGTTTCTATAGTATTTTGTTCATAATCAAAATGTATGTTTGGCAGTTCTTCTTCCAGCTCCTGTTCTACTTTGGCGTTTATCTCAGAGCAGTTAAGTTGTTCAGTATCAAGGTGTTCGTTTGACGTTTTATGATTGTAGTTTTTAAAACGTCGAAATCTAAAATTCATTCCTAATGTATTATGATCACTACCAATATCCGCTCCTGAGTATGTGTTCACAGATTTGATGTACTTCTTTAGTATTCAAACTGCTGCCAAATCAGGTATCACAAAATTTAAGACAATGAAATAAGGCTCATATAATTTTCGTCTGTGTCGGACCTGCTTTTCTTTTTTCTAATTTTCTTGATCTCTTATGATATCCGATTATTGAAAACTGTATTACTACTAACAATATTAAATATAATTACCTGATTCCCCAAATTACGAAATTTTCTTTGTCTATCTTCTACGAGAATTGAAGGAAACCAAGAGCTTTTCAGAAATAGTACTTTTAGCATATATAGCAGAATTATCAAAATCCTTAAAAAGGTCGACATATTCGATGTTAAGAGCAACATTAATGATCAAACAGGACGTCGACATTGGCAAATAATATCCTAAGTTAATCGATTTTAAAGACAGTCAGTTGGATAGGAAGCCAAATAGTCCAAAACCTTTACAAATGAATGCATATTTCAGTTTTTCAATACGGCATCCGACGAAGAGTATTTATTAATCAAGGTAAATTAACATTAACCTTTTTACTTTCCTCACTAGTGAGTTATATTGTCTTTATTTTCCTCACTAGTGATAGAAACGCCTATTTTCCTACCTAAATTGAATGATTAAGATGTCGTTTTCATAGGCGACGTTGGAAAAAGGAATGTTCTTCATGAATGCAAATTAATTTATGGATCTAGTCGGTTGACCAGTTTTTTTTTCAGCGCAATATTGAGTACTCTCCTAATTCAAAGTGTTGTTGAAACGCAAGAGTGGCTCTCACACCATCAAGAAGCGGCGTATCCACATGCAAACAAACCTCGACTCTCGCTAGTTTTTGTGCCTACTCTTCGAGAGTAACTATCAAAACTATGTCCATTTGTTAAAAATACTCTCAAGAGTGGCTATCGAGAGTTCTTCTCCAACGTGAACACCTACCCTAAGAAAAACGTAACAACCTTTAAAAATGTGGATATTGAACCCATGTTTAGATGTTATTATATCATAAGTATTAAAAAGTCACTACATATTTTAAAAACCAATTTTAATTTAAATGGTATAGGTTCATGTAATTCATATTTTCAGGAATATGGTCAATTATTAATGTGATAATCGTCCTGGGCATTTACTTCTTCTTCCTTAGCCTGTGTTTGTCCACTCCTGGACATAGGCCTCTTCCAGTGACTTCCATGTCGATCTATCTTGAGCGGTCTTAACCCTTTTTTTGTTTTTCTTGTTCTCCATTGCATTAGTGTTTTCGTCCATTTGGAGTTATTTCGGGCCAGGTGCCCCGCCCACTACCACCTAATATCTACGTTTCGGATCCTGTCTCGCAGACTTACTCCCAGCATTGCACGTTCCATTGCTCTTTGGCAGACTTTGAGACGGTTGGCGATGTTCATTGTAAGGGTGACGGTTTTGAGTCCGTATGTTGCCACCGGCAGGATACAGGTATCGTAGACCTTCCTCTTTAGGTTCACCGGGATCTTTTGATGTCGAAGTATGTAGCTAAGCTTCCCGAATGCTGCCCAGCTAACGCTGATTCGTCTGGTAATCTCTTCGATTTTATTACTCTTTCCGATTTTGAAGCTTTGCCCTAGATATATGTATTCTTCGACTAGCTCCAAAGTGTCGTTTTTAATTGTGACTCTCATGTTAGATGTACTCATGATTTTGGTCTTCTGTAAGTTCAATTTAAGGCCAACAGCTTCGGAGACTACTCTGAGCTCTTGGAGCATCGTCGTAAGTTCGGCCGGGTCACTGCTAAAGAGGCATTTTCTTACCTGAACCAAATTCAGAATAATAGGTTTCTTTTGAAAAGTGTAGTTGGTTCAAGCAATTACTTTAAAATTCGATGAATATTTAATGCTCCTCGGTGTTTCTATTTTCCCGAAGATAAGCGCTTTTGGGTTGTTATTTTCCAGCCTTGCTAGTTTTTACCTATTCTATTGAAGAATTTGAGTTATGATTATGTTCTTCAAAATTAGTGGCCAGATTTTTACTTGAACTTTGTGTCTAAAATGGATCGCATTTTTGCTTCCCTCGCACTTTGTTGGCATGTTAAAGTCATAATTACAAATAAATTCAACAATGCTGCTATTTTTATCAAAATCCAAAGTGCAACAAACATCAGAATCTTATTTAGACTCGAGCAGAAATAGAAAATAATTGAAAGTTATTTGTTATTATTTGGGAATGCCTTCTACACCTCTTTTTATGGCAATTTCTTGTCCATTTCTTATTTCAATAAATTGGCAGACCCTAGCTACATCCGCATTTTGATTGTATTCATTTATCAATTTGCCAATATTAGTGTAGGCAAGAATAGTTATTTATGCAACAAGTGCAAAAAGTGAGTGTTTTTTGCACGCGACGTCGAGTGCAAAAAACACGTTTTGCACGAGTTGCATATAATATTTTTTCTACATTCATGCAAAAACTGGGAAATTCGAATATAATATGTTAGGAACTCAAACTTACATTTTTATCAAAGCACCATTCCTTAAAACGATTATAACATATCTCATATTGCTTTCTTGATTTATTAGGTAATAAGTTTAATTATGCTTCATTTGCAATTTCACTTATTTCTGATGGGGTCCCAATAAATTCTTCTTCATCGCTTTTACTAATTTTCTTAGTAATTATTAATATGATATTTTCTTAATAATATTCAATACAACTTAAAAGATGTTACTTTATAATATTACTCTGATATTTAATAAATATCATTTACCATGTCAGAACTCGGAATGTATTTTAACCGTTATTCTTTTTTTTTGTATCTTTATGGCCTCCACCTTATCAGTACTTAATCATAGCTGGTTTTCGCTTTGACCATTTAAATTTTAAATAATCAAAGATTTTTGCAATAATTGTAACTCGTTGAGACTAAGTAGTAAGATATACATATATTATTGCTGTATTAGAGCAGGATCAGACACTTGCTCTAGATTTTTATTTTATTTAAATGTTTATGTTTGTCATAAATCATCACAAAACTGACAAGGAACGATTTTAAATATCTAATAAGCTTTTGAATTCAAACTCATCCACCCCAATATGGTTGCAGGATATGCTTCTCTGCCTAGATCTAATCTAGATTTTTCAATACGGATTGTGTAATTTTTCCCTTTCAACGTCCTGACGCATTTGTTTTTAATTTTAATTGTATTTAAAATGGCATATGTCATATTGTTCAACTAAAGAGTATTTATCACATAATATTCTGTTTCTAATTTAACGCAACACAAATTAAGTGTACTATTGACATTTCAATTGGTTTTTAATTTTTCGATAATGATCCTCAAGTATTATTTATTTTTATACATGTACTTAAACCAATTTAATAATTTAATATTATTTTTGTAAATGTTGTGTAGATAATAGTAATAATGATAATTATTGTAGTATATTTTGTGAATTTGTTGTAAGGATCCTTAGTGCCATAGTATTTATAATATATTTTGTTTTTTTAATAAAATAAAATTATAAAACATTTATTGTTGGTTTTAATCCGTTATTTATCATTTATCAATGTAGTAATTTGAGATACTTGCTCAATTTGAAAAGATATTGACACGTTTTTTGTAATATATCTTGCTGATGGGTAAAGTTCATCTACTATAAAATACCTGCAAGTAAAAAATATGCATAATAGCATGAGGACTTAACAGAATAAGTATAGAGTTGTCATTGGGTTCAATATTGAAAATACTGTTCTAGTATTGTTGAAATTACTATTCACAAGGCCAACAAAAAAACTGATATTTAAAAGTAAACAGCCATTACAAAAAGAAACAAAAAACGTATAAACAACATTTAATTTTCTCAATGATTAACAATATTTATTCGCCAGACTTAATGCCCTTGACTTTCACAGTTCTGGGAACTTTACACCTAATGAATTTGCAATAGACAGTTCATTGCCTGCAAAATTGTAAAGATAAAGAATGGATCATCTCCTTAAAAAAAAGAGATTTGAAATTATTGTTGGAAATAAGCTTAAAAATAATTAGATACGAGTATTAGTCAAGCTTCGATTTGTCAAATATGGGATCACGTGTGCAGATATGTGTTACAATATTGTGCAATACCGCAAAATTTTCAGAAAACCTTGTAGAATATGAATATTGCTCCTTAGCATTCCTAAAGTAACAAAAATTGTTGCATACATAATTAAAAAAAAACGTAGGGTATGGAACTAGTGAAAGTCTTTACAAGTTTCACAAACTTTTTTTATTAATAAATACTACTCTTTAAATAGATATGTTCGAATATATTTTACTAAGCCAATTTACAATATTTCATAAGGGGTGGCTTTAGGGTGTTGTTTAGGCCCTCAGACACATTTGCGCCCGTCAAGTATCACAAATCTGCAAATGGAATGCAAATTGAAACCGGACTATAAGTTTTTACTTACCATCAAAACTGTTACTCAAATTAAATTTAAATCACTGAAAGAATTTGGAAAATATTGTTCGAACTAAATAATTAAGAATTTAGGGGTGGCTTTAGGGTGTTGTTTAGGCCCTCAGACACATTTGCGCCCGTCAAGTATCACAAATCTGCAAATGGAATGCAAATTGAAACCGGACTATAAGTTTTTACTTACCATCAAAACTGTTACTCAAATTTAAATCACTGAAAGAATTTGGAAAATATTGTTCGAACTAAATAATTAAGAGTTTAGCTAGAAAGTTTGTTTTTATACTTTTATATAAAACATTTCATTCCTCATGTATTGTTTGTTCAGCCACGATATAGTGAAGCTGTAACATTTAATAACAAATAATGAATATTATAAAATATTGCAAAATGTTGTTTCTTTAATTTATATACATTTCTCCATAAAAAATATTAATTTAATAATTTGAATACTGTAATTTGAATTTTTTGTAATTAATTTCTTTACTTCAAATCACGAAGATTTATTATTACTAAAAGTGGTAGAGTTACATCTCATTAAAATAAAATACCTAATAAACATTTTTTGTTTGTCATCGACTAGTCATTTTTGGTAGTCGATGTGAAATTTTACAAAAACATCACCAACCTTCACGGCTTAACATACTTTTTTATCTGTGTATGACATTCGTAAAGGTGACATTTCAATACACGGAATCCATCGATACGGATCTAATTACTATGTTGTTAACTGAACCGTGAAGTCGTGTGTTAATTATCAATTTTTTAATCACATTCGTTTCATTCCGGATTATGAGAACTAGATATCCTAGAAGAAATTTTTAACGGACTAGCTTCATGTATTAGGTTTAACGTGAAAAAATATTTGATGTATTAAGGGTAACACACATAAAAACACATATTATACAAGGGAAAAAGTATTAGATTTTAGCTCGAGAGCTAGAATCTAATATTTTTCCCGTGTATAATACACTATTTTTTTCTGTGACAGAAAAAACGACGATTAAATAGTGAAATAACATATTATTACAAATATATTAAAGTCGGAATGTTATCGATATGAAATTTGAATTTTTAAACTAGTAAGATGTTGTAGTTATAGCGACAATTAGACCTGCGTTGCTAAGGAAAACTTCAAAGTAATCAAATATATGTCAATTTAATTCTGTAATTTGATTCAAACATTGCGAAGTCAGTAATTGTTTAGTAGTTATTTTGGAAAATATAAAGTTAAAAAATGCCTGATTCCGAGTTTTCTCTGACTCCACCGGAGTTGATAGAAGCAGCGCAAGTAGCGTCACGAAAATTATTGCCAGCTAAATCGCGGAAAATTTACGAAACCGCGTATTCAAGATTTAAGGAATGGAAAATGAAAAAGACATGCAGTTCTTTCTCGGAGACAGTGTTATTGGCTTATTTTTTGGAACTGGCACAACAACAAAAGCCATCAACAGTGTGGTCGAATTATTCAATGATTAAAAATATGTTACAATCCAATAATAATGTAGACATTTCAAAATATTTCAAACTAATTACATTTCTGAATTAAAATGGGAAAGGTTACAAGCTCAAGAAAGCTGCGATTTTTACGAGTACACAAATTCGTGATTTTTCAAATAATGCACCCGATGAAGTTTATTTAATGGCCAAGGTTGTTGCTGTATTTGGGATTGCAGGAGCTTGTCGAATTTGTGAAATCAGCCATGTAACATTAGATGATATTGAAGATTCGGTAAAGTTATTAATTGTGAAACCGAAGCAAACAAAGAATGATGTAAACAGGAGATTTGTAGTTACTGATGAATGTATTAAATATTACCGAATGTACATAGCCCTTCGTCCAGTAGCAGTAAAGGATCGCCGCCTGTTTTATGCATATCGCAATGGAATACGTATCAATCAGGTTGTGGGTAAAAATCAGTTTTATGAGGTACCTGAAACCGTAGCTAATTTTCTTCAACTTGAAAATGCTAACTCATATACAGGTCATTCATTTCGAAGATCGTGTGCTACTCTTTTAGTTGAATCTGGGGGAGACTTGATGACACTAAAGTAACATGGCGGTTGGAAGTCATCAACGGTCGATGAAGGGTATGTTGATGAATCAGTGGCACACAGAACAGAAATTGCTAATAAAGTGTTCATAACGTGTGGCAGTTCTGAAATAACACCCGATTTGCGACCAGGTACATCAACAGCAGTTGTTTCCATGTCAGAGAAAAATATTATTTCAACACAAGAAAATTCGTCTATTGTACCGAAGAGTTCAAGCAACATGTCATTCATGCAATGCACATTTAATAATTGTACTTTTGATATAAAGGAAATGTAACTTATGTTCAATAAAATATTCTGAAATCAAATATCTTCCTTTATCTATATGTATATATATCCGGGAAAAAAGTAGTCACTTTTTTCCCGGGAAAAAAAGTAATTTCGTGAAAAGTTGTATTTTGTCACCTGTCAACAGAGATAAAATGTCAAATTTTTTCCTGTTACAGAAAAATAACTTTTAACGATGGCTGCAATGAAATAACAATAACTGACTTCATAATATGTGTAGAGAAAGATAGTTTGATGCACAATGTGTATATGATAGAAAAGGATAAACAATTATGTTTCGCGAACGCCTTGTAGGTACCAAAATAGATTATAGGTTAGCTGTCACTTGCTTGACAGCACTGAAATCAGTATTTCATATTTTATATAAATATTTTTAAATAATTGCTGTAATTGTATCGAAAACGGTGTAAGGATTCTCCCTTATCCCATCGGTTCTTAGCATTGAGTATATTTTCCAGGGAGTAGATGGTTTATTTGACCTAGCTAATTCCGCAAAGTACACCTACAAGAAATACATTCACTGAAGATGATTGTGCTTTTTTTAATCTACGCTATTGGATAAACAGGTCATATTGTTGAAGATGAATATGTTTAGATTTTTCAGGCAACAGATTGCCGCTGCTCCCTAATTTCTGGAGGAGTTGGGGCAAAACTACCACTGCTGTCAGTATTAGACACTAAAAAGGAATGAAGCCATGTAATAGCTATTATTTAAATAGAATTATATAAATTTACTTACTTTTTATTAAGTGGACGCCGTTATGCATCACACGGCTAAGCGACACAATTCAAAATATTATGATATTAGTGCCATCTGATAGCCAGCACTTAACTTAACGACGGCTGAGACGCTTACCCTAGTTTCCTGTATTGAAACTATTATTAGAGTAGAACAATGTAAGCGCCATTTTCATTAAAAAAGGAATTGGCTGTTACGCATCAAGCGGCTATAGACATGACTGACAGATTGCTTTAATTTCACAGATTCGATGTTAAGGTGTGTCCACACTATATCGACACCGATCGACAAAGTCGATCGACAATGTCGAACAAGTCTGGACGTGTCGCTAGACATTGTTGAGCGGTGTCGAGTCGAGTCGAACGCAACCCGAATCAGGTCGGTCCGGATCAAAGACAGTCGAGTCGAAGGCACCAGTGTGGACGTGTCGATCTTGTCACTGCCGTTTTAAAAAATAGAATAGTGCTATACTGTTGTTCAAGTGCTTACATTTTTATTGAAAATGAATTGGAGTGATACCCAAACGTCGAATTTTATTGAAATGTACCGTGATCGTTCTTACTTATGGGATTCAAGTGATGTTAACTATAAAAACAGAAACAAACGGCATGATGGTTTGGTGGAAATTGCGGTGTCATTTGGCATTGAAAAAGTGGAGGTGGAAAAGAAAATTAGAAATTTGCAAAGCCAATTTGCAAGGGAGAAAAAGAAAGAGAGCGAGTCGAGGAAGACCGGGACTGGCGCTGATGACGCCTATACAAGCAAGTGGTTTGCCTACAAAGCTTTGATGTTCTTGGCAGATAGGAACAAACCCAAGAACACTCAGGATACAGAGGTAGGCTAATTTGAGATCTATATTTTCATTTATCACTAATTTATTAATCAAAATTACAGAAATATGTCGAACTACTTATCATACTGGAAGTGTAGTTCCCCTTGCGGAGAAACAAAGTAGTCTGCAAACTTATCCCTAATTTTCTGAGCTTCAATAGAACTTCTCCTTGGGATGGCAGGCAGCCTGCTTATCTGGCAAGTGGCTGGATCACGCCTCCACAGGCCTGGAAATACTTCTCCACTCTCAGATGATTCCCTATCCAACATCCCAACTGAGCTGTAAACGTTTCTCGATTCGCTTTTCCTCAAGTAGTTATGCAAATAAACTGCAGCCAATGTCACTTTTGTTGCTTTCTCTGGTTTCAATATTAATGGTTTTCTGAATACTCGAAAACTGGAAGACATTATGCCAAATGCATTTTCGGAAACTCTTCGAGACCTACTTAGTCGGTAGTTGAATATTCTTTGTTTTGTTCTTTTATCATGCAATCCCGAGAATGGCTTCATAACATTACATGTAAGTTTAAAAGCTTCATCTCCTACAAAGACGTATGGCATCGTAAAGCTTGATTGGGGTAAAGGGCGTGGAAGGGGAAGGTGCATCACGTTGTCCTCTAAACATTTTTTAAAAAACGTAGCATTGAAAACGCCACTATCTGAAATTCTTCCCTGGCAACCAACGTTTGCGTATATGAAATTATAATTTGCATCAACTACAGCAAGCAATATAATGCTAAAAAACCCTTTGTAATTGAAAAATTCTGTGCCAGAATGGACTGGCGCTTGAATGCTTATGTGTTTCCCATCAATGGATCCCACACAGTTTGGGAAGTTCCACTTCTCATTAAAACATTTTGCAACACCTTCCCATTCCTCTGCATTTTGCGGCATCTGTAAAGAAACAAAAACTGTCTGAGTAGATTCAATAATAATTCGTTTTTTTTTTCATCAACTCAAATTAATATTGTCAAAAAATATTGAATTGTGTTTGTATAATTGTGTTTTCTAGGGATCACAAGAGCCAGAATTTGAGGAACAACAGAAAGAAAATGATAATGAAGAAAACAATGAAGAAAGCGTCGAACAGTCACAGACATCAAATTCGAAAGACAACAATGAAAGTGCAAGTACACCACTGCCTGAAGACGCATTTACCTCCCCAAAAACACCAATTAAAAAGCGCAAAGTAAGATCAACTTCTGCTGGCAGTGCACCGATCATGAATGAAGCGGTTAACTTATTGAGATCTATTCAGTCAAAGAAGAAAGAAAAAGATGAGTATGATTCATTTGGAGAACAGGTAGCCATTAAACTGAAGAAAATTACTTCACCTCAAGCAAGGTTTCAAGCCCAACAAATAATTAATAAAACATTATTCGAGGCAGAGATGGGCATGGCAGGTTACTCGTACAATGCCAACACACATCAACAAACATATCCCAATATCTTCCCATCTACAACTCAAAATTATCCCCAACAAACATATGAACCTCAGTTATCGCCCTACCCATTAACACAATCTCCTACGTTAAATTCACAATATTCATCTTCATCCTTTTCTGCCTCTCAGTCCCCATCATCTGTTCGGTCTGACAATATTTCGAATAACTTGGGAGGACAACCTGAACTTTACGAAAACGAGATCCGAGAATTGTATTAAACGTATTTAATTTTACATGCACTTAACAATTTACACATTTATATTTTCAAATGTTACATACTTTTTCCAATTTTATACTATGAGAAAATTTTGTAAGCTGTAATTTAAATTGAATAAACAAAATATGAAAATAAAGTATTGCATTTACTAGAATGTGTAGTTAACTTTCTTACCTTGACATAATCCTTAAGTGCTTCTACCAGGGCATCACAAACTTCTGGGACAATGATGGAGATTGCTTGTTTTGATATCTTCAACAGGTAGCTCAATGAAGTGTATGAATCGCCAGTTGCCAAAAAGCGCAGCGTTACTGCAAGGCGATGGTTCACTGGAATTGCTTTTTTGAATGGTGTGTCTTTTTTAATTATGTTAGGCGCAATCATTTTCAAAAGATTTTCAAAATTGGAACTTTTCATTCTAAAGAAGTTTTTAAAGCCCGCGTCATATCTATATTCTAGATTTAATTCGTCAACCTCATCCATCAATAAATCTCGCATAAATTCCTCCGTACTATACCTTTTTCTGCCTCGAACGAGGCTAGGCCGTACCCAAAATCTCCGCGGGCGACGATTACGATCTTTTTGGCTTCCCAAGATGGCAATAAGAATTGCAGCAGAAGCCGCTGCTCCAGCATCTTCATCATCACTCATATTATATATGAAAATCACTCAAAATCACTCACTATATAAAAATTTATGATGGTTGTCGGTCGACTCGTCCACATGTACTGAGGCAATTTAGACGAGTTGACACAGTCGAAGGTATCGAGCGATTTTATCGATCGACCGGGTCGACAGAGTTGATCTACATAGTGTGGACACACCTTTACGCATCAATCGACTATGCGTAAATTATTGTTGCAGAATTTGATGTGTAGTTTTAACGTGGTTTTGTGTTATTCATACCTATATTTTCTGTAATAAGTAATATTATTATCTACATAAAAGATATTTTTAGTGTGCTGTACTTAAAGTGTTACTAAAAAATCTATACACAAGTTAATAGACAATAATTATGATCAGCATACCATGACTACAAGAGGAGAAAAAATTCTTGCTTTGCTAAGAAACAAAGAAAACAACTTGGATTCATCAACAGCGGTAAGTCATTATTAGATCTAATTTTTGATTAGATATTACATCCACAAGCGTTTACCGAACCTGCAGCTGGTATTATCTGCAAATTCAAAACAGTATATTTGTAATTAAGATTATTTTGAAATATACGTCGAGAATTTTCAAAATTTATGTGAAACTTCTACAACAGCATTGTAAAATTGTTGCGCTAGTCAGTAATTAAACTAAATTATTCTTTTTTATTGTTTCAGGTGTCTAACAAAGCTATTCCCAGAAACAAGAACAGTAATAGTATATTATACACCAAGGTGGTGAAGACTATTATTATCAACCGAGCACTAAAATTATTTCGCGAGGGGCTTTGCCCCGAGCGGAATAAGATGCGAGGTTTATAAATGTCTTCACCACCGTGGTGTATATACATTTTTTACACTACTAGCCAAATTTAAGACAAAAATAAAAAAATATCTTATAAAAATCATGTAGGTATAATTTAATCACACAGCAATAGAATACCGTTATTCCTATAGTTCATAATCACCAATATTAAGTGCAACGAAACCAATTATACGATCACATCCAAAAATTTCACAAAACGTGGTTTATGGGTTACTTTGAACAATTACAGCGGTAGTACGTTCACAACAGTTGGGTACAAAGTGAGCGTTCATAAAACATTTCCCATATGCTTCGCCATAGAGAAAGTAATATATTATTTGTCTATGTGGGTCAAGGTTAGCTGCCAGTTTCTATCACAGAAGATTTTCAAATTCCACTGGTGATAATGTATAAGGTAAAAACATCCCTCGATCCTCGTTTTTCTAAAATTAACGGAAAATAAACAACACATTTCAATGTCAAATTTTGATAGTGTCGATCTACAAATCGTTCAAACTGATTTCTCCTTAGGCGTTTACTCCGTCGTCTGACCACTGACCTATATATTTATAGGTCAGTGCGTCTGGCTGACACTGACACTGTTTTCGCTCCTCACCTCACCCATATATTATGAACGCACTCATTATGTCATCAGAAATTTTTGGTTGAGCGCGAATTTTAAACTAATGACAGTTTTATTGAAATAATTTTATCTTGTTAGGTAATTTCAAGCAGTAAATATGTTGAACACAATCTCCTGGGTATTCAAAATTATGTTGCACTAGTTTTTGTTAAGCTATGATCCCTGAATTCTCAAAACATTTGAATGTGTCCATTATTGACCTAGGTTAACAATAGAAAAAATTATTAATCACTAATAGAGAAATTCAACTTCTCAGTTGGCTAGATGACACAATAATTGTCAACTTCACAGCTAGTAGTGGAAAAAATAAATTTCACTTTGGGAGAACATTCTCTGACTTCTAATATTAGTGATGCAGGACATGTTGATATCACGCATCAGGAGGAAACCTTCAGTCTTTCCAATTCTTTGAATGTACTGACTCCTCTTGAGAATGTCAGCGGCACCAATTGTTATGATGTGTTATCAAACACGGTTCTGGATTTTTTTAATACTGCAGGTGCCCAATGCTGCTATGATAAAGAAAAAAATAATATTGGTTCCGCCATTTGGTATAATATTGGTAATGACATAGTGATTATACCAGCAGTTTTTGAGAATAGCCCTTCTGTATCTCAGATTACTAAGGATCGATATAATACCGAAAGACTTATTAGGCAACCAATGTTTACGGAGAATATTTCTTGCCAGTATACCAATATTGAGAACCTGGAAAATCAGCCTACGAATAGTGAAACAATAATTGCTGAAGATCAACTTTATAGGAATAGCAACCTTGTTAATCAATTAATTGTTTCTGAAGCTACTTTTTCCTCGCCTACTGATAATTCAAATTTAGTACCCAGTAGCTCTACATCTATTGCAGAAATCAGTAATGATTGTTCTGAAAATGTTCACAATCAACCATTGGTTGATGTCACATCCAATCATATAAATGATATTGGTGTTACTGAAGTCAATGAGCACAAAGGCAGGCTCAAGAAAGGACGAAAGAGAAAAATTGTAGACCAGAGTAGAGAAGACAGAACAAGAAAATGTCAAACGAATAAAAAGTACGTCAGTCAACGTGGGAAAACTATTGAACCAAGAACATTTCGTGATTTCCACTGTCGGGCCCCATGAGGGAGTTACTATGGAGGACAGACAAAAGGAATTCGAAAATTTCTGGAAATTGCCTTCCTATGAAGAAAAAGCTCTTTTGTTGCAAGTTGCTCAAGTAAAGCGCAAGCGATCAAAAAAGATTGAAAGTAGAAGGAATTATACAAGAACATATACATTGACCGGTGTGCAAGTTTGTAAGAAATGTTTTACACAGACTCTAAGAATATCAGGAGATAGAATTAACAACTACTTGAAGAAAACTACAAATATAAAAGAAATAAAAGATAACAAAGGCATAGCAGGAACTAATAAACTAAGTGGATGCTAAGGTTGCTGAAATTGTTGACCATGTTAACAAATTTCCAAAATATAAGTCACATTATTGCAGAGGTGTGACCAATAGCCAGTACCTTCCTTCGCATGTTACGATTCCAGTTATGTACGAATTATATAAAAGTAAACATTCCAAACCAGCTTCTATATCCTTTTACAAAAAAATATTTTACTTCCACTTTAATTTGAAACGAAAGTCTTTAAAAAAGGATACCTGCAACTTTTGGGATTCTATGCATACACAAATTGAAAATGAAGGTTCTGAAAGCCTAAAACAAAAACTGGACGCCCACCAAGAACAGGCAGAAGTAGCTCAAAATCTTATGAAGTCAGATATGAAAAGAGCTTCTGAGTATCCAAGCCTTTCAATTCTTACTTTTGATCTACAAAGAACACTGCCCCTTCCAAGAATCCCCACTAACATAGTGTTTTATAAGCGCCAGTTATAGTTGTATAACTGTGGCATTTATTGTGGTTCATCCAATAAAGGATTTTGCTTCGTATGGTTGGAGGGGCAAGCAGGCCGAGGAGCGCAAGAAGTTTGTTCTTGTTTACGAATATACATTCGTGATCGTCTTGATAAAAAAACAAAAGAATTGATTTTGTGGTCAGGTTCTTGTGGCGGACAAAATCGTAACATTAAAATAGTATTAATGTTGAAGGCTGTCATAAAAGAGCATCCATCATTAAAAAAAATAAAGATGCGATTTTTAGTATTTGTACACAGTTTTTTGCCGACCGATGACGATTTCGGTGACATTGAAAGTGCGCTAAAACTACAACAAAGATTATACTCACCATTTGATTATAAAGAAATAATGAAAAAATGCCGTACCAAAAATAAGTTGGTTGTCACCCAAATGGAGAGGGAAGACTTCGTAGGAACTACTACTTTAGAAAGGCAAATTATCAACAGAAAAAAAGATACTAAAGGAAACTCCATTAGTTGGCTAAAAACAAGAGAAATTGAAATAAACGAAGATAAGCCATGGTCAGTTATTTTACGAAAATCTTTCAACTCTGATGATGGTCAAGAAATTAATTTGAAAAAACGAGTTTCTATCAGAACTCCGACAAAGAGTGACTTTGAATTCAATTTGGAACTATTGTGGCCTACCGGCAAACCAATTTCTCAATTAAAATGGGACGACCTTAAAAGTATGATGCATTTGATACCAGCGGACTCTAAGCAGTTTTATCGAAAATTACAGGGAAATGAGAAGATAGTCGACGACATTGATGGATATGATGGTGATATTGATTTTGTCATTGAAGAAGAAAACATTTAAATTTTGATCGTTGTAAAATATTTGTTTTAGATATAGTTTTATATAGAATAAAAATGCAATCATAGTAAGTAGTTTTTTGTTGTGCTTTTATGAATTATTAGATTGAAAAAGTTTAGAGATATATTTTAATAAATTAATTGACTAAGATCATTATTTTTGAAATTTAATTTTCTTCTTGCCTACTTTTAATACATTAAAAATTAATGAATGTAACCTAGCAGTGTACAATAAAAACAGTCTGATTAATATATTATCTCATCTTAGAATTGATATCGCTTTAATATCAGAAACGTGGTTTAATCCAAATAAATCTTATACATTTCCTGGTTATCATATTGTACATAGAGATAGACTTGATGCCACCACTGGGGTGGCAATACTAATAAAAAACACTATAAAATACAAAGAAAAGGTTATCGAGAATATCAATGAAAATATGCAAGCTTGAGCAGTTCAAATAATTGGCGCAGACTTCAGTCTTACATTTATTTCAATTTATTGTCCACCAGACGCTAAAATGAGTACACAAGACTTCATGAAACTTTTTGAATATGCCGATCAGTCCACTTTAATTGGAGGTGATTTCAATGGACATCACGGATTATGGGGATCTTACAAAACCAATACATCAGGAACAAACATTGTAAATGCCTTAAATCAGTCTAACAACATGATACTATTAAACGATGGATCATCAACTAAAATATCAAGAACAGCCAATAAGTCGGCGATTGATCAAACATTCGCTACTTCCGATATTGCAAATGAAATTCATTGGCAAGTGTTACCAGACACCTTAGGATCAGACCATTATGCTATTCTAATTAATTTTCTTCACTCAGGAGCTCAAATAGAAACGGTAATATATCCCACTACAAAATGGAATACTAAGAAAGCTAACTGGAAAAAGTATAACTCAGTTTCTCAAAGCTATTTTAAGAGAATCCCAGAAACTTTTAATGACATAAATGAAAAATATGAATATTTCATGAAAGGTATAGAACTTTCAGCTTCTGTGGCCATACCAGTGAAAAAAAAGTTTGAAATAAACAAACCACCACCCTGGTGGGATAGTGAGTGCGATTGTGCAACAGAACGCAGATAAAAATTAATTAGTGCATATAAACGTCTAAGTTCATCGGAGAATTATATTATAGTCAACAAAGAAATTGTTGCAACAAAACGATTCTCAAAAATAAAAGCCAAAAATCATTGGATTAGTTTTTGTAATAAATTAAATAAAAATACAACTAGTACAGAATTATGGCAACAAGCTAAAAGAATGCAGAGAATCACAATAGGTAGCAATTCAAACAACAAAACATGCAAAAACTTCGATTGGGTTGAGGAATTTATGAATAAAATCGCACCTTGCTCAGTATCTCAAGAATTTACAAATATTAATGAAGAAGAAGATGATACAGACAATGAATTATTTAACAAACCCATAATTTATAGTGAATTATCATTCGCTATTAAAAAAACTAATAACACGTCACCTGGCATAGATCAAATTACATATGACATGATATGGAATTTAGCACATAACGCAATATTGTTTTTACTAGAAATATACAACGATGTCTGGATTCATAATAATATAATTGAATATTGGAAAAGATCAATAGTAGTACCCCTACATAAAAACGGAAAAAGTTCTGACTTAGCCGACTCATATCGACCCATAACTTTGCTGTCGTGTATATTGAAAACATTTGAGAGAATTATCAAACAGAGATTAAAATTTTTCATGTTTTCCAAATCAACACTTCCTTCGGGCCAATATGGTTTTAGAAGAGGATGTAGCACCAATGACGTCATATTACAACTGGTGACCGATACACAAATATGTTTCTCAAAAAATCATTGCTTAGGAGCAGCATTTCTCGATATTAAGGGAGCATACGATTCGGTTGACTTAGTATTTTTACGGGAAAAGTTAATAAATATTGGAATACCAAGAAGAATTTGTAATATAATGTGTAACCTGTTTAATTATAGAAAAGTTTATGTCAGATATATAAACAATTCACTTACAAATCCTCGAAATACTTCCACAGGATTACCTCAAGGAGCAGTACTTTCTCCATTATTATTTAATATATTCACAGCAAGTCTCCATGAAGAAATTAACTACAAACTAATCCAATATGCGGATGACTTTGTAGTGTATAACTTCGATAAAACCTTACCAAATACTTTGACAAATCTAAAGGAATCGGTCATCTCCATCACACAGAAAATGGACTCATTAGGCTTTCTGGTTACTCCTGAAAAATCAAGTATTATGTTTTTTACACGACATAACTTACCACACATGGTCAATATTACAATAAACGAGATCCCATACCCAGTCTCAACATCAGTTGTTTACCTTGGTATTACTTTAGATAAAAAACTTACTTGGAAAAGGTATGTGGAGAGTATTATTACAAAATGCAATAAAGGATTAAACTTCCTAAAATTAATACGACGGACATGGTGGGGAGCCGACCTTCATACTTGCATAACTTTCTACAAAACATATATAAGATCGATTATAGATTATGGATGTACTCTATGGAACCGCAACTCCAAGCTTACTAAAAAATTAGAAATTGTACAGAACAATGCCATGAGACTTTGTATCGGAGCAATGAAATCTACATTAGTAGAAGCACTTCGAGTTGAAGCCTTAGAACCGCCATTAAAACTTCGTAGAACATTACTAACAAAAAAATTAATTATTAAATCCCATTACAGACAGCCAGCAATTATTAAAAATATTTCGGAGTTAAATATATATGACCTTACAAACAAATATTGGGCCAAAAAACCTTCGCACATTACATGCCAGGCATTTAGGGAAAATTATAATTTAATTAATAACTTAGATGTTCCCAAGACATATGAACTTAATGATTTCTTTACATCACTGATATACGCACATGTTGAAATTCCAAATTATAATCATAATATAATGATCAGTAAGAATTTACTATCACATTATTTAACAAAATATGATAGTTGCATTAAAATATATACGGATGCTTCCAAACAATCCAGTGGTGTAGGGTGCGCATTTTATGCCCCGTCAGTGAAGGTTCAAATGCAATTTAAACTTAATAACGCTACTTCTATTTTTTCTGCAGAAGCAATCGGAATTATCAAAGCTCTTGAATTCATTGAACGACATGGTTATAGAAAATCCATCATAATATCGGATTCCTTATCAGTTCTCACGAGCATTAGCCAACCTTTTGATATAAATGCTACTTATGAAAATCAAATCATTCCAACAATTAAACTGAAAATCGAAAAGCTACGCCAAAAGGATTTCGATAATTTTTTTGTGGATAAAAGCACATATTGGACTGCAGCATAATGAACATGTGGATAATCTAGCCAAAGAAGCCGTAAAAAATGGACTACCAATAAATAATACAATAAACGTGGATAAGTGCCTAAACCAATGTAAAATTGAACTAAAAGAAAGATGGAAAAATGTATGGCATGAGTATTGCATTGAAAAACCTACCAGATATACACTCTTACACCCAGAAATTCCCAACCAATACTGGTACAGGAACTATCAATTACCGCGTAATAGTATAGTCACTATAAGTAGACTTAAGTTTGGCCATGCATGCTATCCCGCACATCTTAATAAAATAAAAGTAATAGATTCGTACTTGTGCGACACCTGTTACCGTATATGCGACTTGGAACACATTTTTTTTGAATGTAATAAATATACACAACGTAGAGAAGATATGTATAGAGAACTAATAAAAATCGATGTTCTACCTCCCTTCAATGTAATGAACTTACTGGCATTAAATAAGCTGCCTGTTTATAACGTTTTACTGACATTCATTAAAGCATGCAATTTAAAACTATAATAATATGTAGCTCCTTCTCCTCTGTAAGTGAACCTAACCTGATTATTCCCTATTAGTACCGTGGTCTACCTTTTCTGTGAGTTAGCCACCCTGAAAGACCCCTGGGTGTGAAACGTATATCCTTATCCTATCCAAATTGATTCTTACAGTTAACATATTTGGTACCCTTTTAGTACTGTAGCTCATGGCTAAATGAACCAAAAAAGAAAATAAAAAAAGCTGTTAGAACTGTATTGAAATATGCATCAACAAGTTAAGCGCCAAATGTGGACTCTTAATGCATATCAAACAGATCAATAAACGTAATAAGGCTAAGTACAATGTGATAAAAAAACTTGAAATAGGAAAAGATAAATTTCAATTAAATGAATGATAATATCAAAAGGTGGTCATAACATAGGACATCTATATTTTTCTAAAAATCAATAAACCTTATAGTACTCAACGTTTGTTTTGTAAGATTTTTAAACTATCAAATCTCAAATTTAAGAAGTTGTCCCTTAGCAGCTTGATGCTTAACGCCGTCCAAGTAATATGAATTTAGAATTTTAAAAATTAGACAAATTTGACAGTTGACAATTGTTGCTAATAGATAGTGTATTTTCTTCTTTTTTTATTAAAAAGGCTGTAACAATTAATATTCAACGACCATATTAGTCATTTTACGTTGAGTTTAGAGGATTTTTTATGCATTTTGGTATTTCTGAACTACTTCTACTCTGCACAGGGCAGCAGGTGTACAAAACGGAACACGCCTATTTTATCTTTTTGTCAAATGAACCGTGATATTTAGAGGGCGCCACAAGTATTCATTCCATATAACAAGGTCGAGGATGAATATTCTTGCACTAGTGCTAGAATGAAGCTATTCCATAATCAAAAACTACGTCGGAATATAGAAATTCTACAATAGTCGTAGAAAAATGAAGTTCCAGATCGATCCACCTATCGGAATGTGTGGGATGCGCTACGAAGCCTTCGAGATCAGGTACTGGAATCCCACGTGGAGAAACTAGCAATGCCCAGGATAGAGAGCAACCAGTTGGATTGGCGAGTCATCAGGAACATGATAGAGGTGATCCTCCAAGATACCGGTGTCCACATATTAATTTGCAGCTATATTCCTCGTTATCGGTACCCGTTCAAGACGTCTTATCTACACAATTCCAGGGACGCGTTTGTTCTTGTGTGAGCTGCAATCTAGAAAGATCTAGAAAAAAGGGCACTTAATATATAAGAGAGACTATGCTACCAAGGACTCAGTGTATAATTTGATCTCGTGATATAAACAGTGAACAAGTAGATAGTCTAAGTAGTAAAGTGTTTATATAAATTAGTGTAAGTGAATATACTGTGTATATCTAGTATAAATCAGTGAATAGTTTAGTGAATAAATAAATTGAGTGAGTAGACATACCGTCAACTATTAATAATCCCACAAGAGTGCAAGGTGAAAGCAAAACTTGTTTGGATCATATATTTCTACGAGCAGAACAGAGTATGTATGAAAATATTATTCCAATAGTTCTAAAAACAAATATTACAGATCATTGTACAACCATTTTACAAATTATGTTGGAAAAGAGTATAAAAAGAAACGAAAATGAAAGAAGAGTAGTTTTTATTGATGAACAAAAATTTAAAAATGAATTTCGTACATTAAACTCTGGCACACGTGTACTCGGCCCAAGATCCAAATATTGCAGCATCAAAATTTTCACAAATTGTCTTAGAAGCTATAAAAAAATGTACTTATATTCGTAAAAGAAAAAGAAAAAACACAAAAATAGCGCTTTGGTTGACAAATGGTCTCTTAAACTCCATTAACCAAAAAAATAAGTTATTTCAAAATACACTAAAATATCCAAATGATAAACTACTGCAAACGGAATATAGAAATTATCGAAATAAATTAATTTCATTAATTAAAACAACTAAATACAATTATGTCTCAAAGAAAATAAACGAAAATAAAGTTGATTCGCAGAGTTTATGGAAGATTGTTAAGAGGGGCCTCACGTTTTAGGAACCTGAAAACAGTTGGCACCCGTGATTTGCAACAAAATTTAGGTCATTTTGTACACAACAAATCTAAAGAACGCAGGGAAATTAAGTATTGAAATTTTAACACAATATAACTTGGACCCTGGTAATGGAAATCAGGTATTTTGGTTGAGTTTTATATTGTTATAAAAAAGATATAAGCCACTAAGTGATAGTGTGATTTTGACAGTTTTGACAATTTGTGGTCACCAATCTGGACACCAAAACCTGATCCCCAAAAGGAAGCCTAGAGAATTCGATTCTGAAAATATGAAATCTCAAATCATTGTATTTTTTGAAATTTGTTGTGCGCAAATTTTTGCAAACGAACATCTTTTTACTTTAGTTCAACCGCTCCACCATCTTGATGCATGGCACTGTATAGAACTCAATGACAGAAGACGACGGTCAATTAATAGACAAATATTATTATAACTTTCTCTATGGGTCAAATGCTGTTGTCATGTTTTGTGTTCATAAAAATATCCCAAATTTATAGTTTAGTGCTAAATAAGTAAATTTGTGCTTCGTAAATGCTATTTATATTTACTCCACAATATTGTGTTTAGTGTAGCCTAGACATAAAAGAATCCACAAATATTTTTAGCTGTTGCTAGTGTCCAAGTTCATATCGATAATATCGTTCCTCGTGAAGATCAAGATGTTGATGAAGATGGCCGAAAATGTTGAATTAGGCATAATTAGAGATAGAATACCATTCACCACTTTTAATTAAGATATTTGTATAACATATCAATAAAAATCATAAAAATCATTAATAGTATCTTTTATTAATTAGAAAACTACAGTAGGTAACAAGTACTAAATAAATTATAAAATTACAAATATGTAAATAAAAAATATCCCCTTATGATATAATCAAAAATTAAAAATAACTTTACAAACGGTACAACAGAAATAAAATATAAAATAAATACTGATATAATAGTATTTCATGCAACGAACATATAATGATAGCCATTAATACACGAGCATGTTGTAGGATACGAAACGAGCTGCAGGCGAGTTTCGTATTTAACATGCGAGTGTATTAATGGCCATTATATGAAAGTTGCATACATTATTTTGTCTACTCCGATTAATGAGTATTATTTAATTAATAATTATCAATGAACAATGAAGGGAAATTCAACAAATAAATTTAAGACTTTTGGACATAATAGTTTTCAATCTGCTTTGTTTGTATAAATCTAAATTATTTTTGGTAGCATTTTAAAAATTAATTTGGTGGGCTGATCAAAAAAAACTCAGGGTATCGGTATTGATGGAATGATACAACTACATAACTTTCATAATTTACCGTTTACACCACTGGGCTATGGCTTCTCGCGAATGTAATGATTAAAATTGCATTTAATTTGATATGTCAACATTATTCTATATGTTTGAAACATTTGCTATTTGAATAATGTGATAAGGATGATTGTTTGATTTTCTTTTGAAAATATAGATTGACAGTAAATTATGTCTCACTTAACTAAAAATAGGTAACTTGATTATATTGGCTCAAAAATCTGTATCGTAATGAAGATATGTATCATAATGAAGTTCATTACGATACATATTTCATTCTTTTAATGAGTGTATTATATAACAGGAGTAGAAAAATATATTTAAAAATAACTTTGGAAACAGTAAGTACCACAGAAATAAAATGTTAACTGTAAAATAAATACCTACATAAATATAATTAAAAATAACTTCACAAACAGTACAACAGAAATAAAATGTAAAATAAATACTGATATAAATATACTAAAAAATAACTTTACAAACAGTACAACAGAAATAAAATGTAAAATAAATACTGATATAAATATACTTAAAAATAACTTTGGAAACAGTAAGTACCACAGAAATAAAATGTTAACTGTATAATAAATACCTACATAAATATAATTGAAAATAACTTTACAAACAGTACAACAGAAATAAAAAATTGTGTGAAAATAAAAATTAACTATTTAAATATAATAGAATATAAAAAATTACAAGAGAGAATCTGAATTACAATGACACTCCTTTAATTCTTCTAAACGTTCTCTGTCAATTTTTAGTTTTTCTTCATAATATAATTTTCTATCAGATCTTATATACTGCAGGGTTGATTGTCTTTTAACTCGTGTTTTTTTTTCGATTAACTTTTGTTTGTGTTGGTGGTACATCAGGCTCATTGTTTTCATTTACTAATTCTTCATCACAGGTGTCAACTAAATTAATATCCATTGTTTCATTGGATAATATGAGTTCTGGATATACATTTTTCTTTTTTCCAAATATCTCGTCCATTTCTTTTTCATACTCGAAATACTTTCGTCCTCTACCTAAAGCAAAATAATTTTATTCATACATTTTACTAACTTTAGTGCTATCATCTAAATCGATTAATTGGTTTATTAATTTGTATAAAATATTTACCAGTCTTATTTTTATTATCCAGAAACTTCTTGTAATCTTTGGTTATGTTATGATAATAGAATAGAGATTAAAATTGGTTTTCAAATGATTCACAAACCCTTCCAACTGTATTCGTTTATTTCCAACCAAATAACAGTGCAGGACACGCGTTTGCGCAAAACAAGCTGATTAAACGATGCAATATATGGTTTTCGAATGATACAAAAACCATGGTTGGAACAAACCTATTATTAAATAGCACATGTCCTTTCATGCAATATGTAATGCACCTTGTATCAGGTGATAATAGTTATAGTTTTCAATTATCACTATTATATATTCATCAAAATGAATTATGCAATTCTTGTCTTTTGAGAGCGGTTTTAATTTTTCTTCATTCAGATACTTCAAAGGTCACTTCACTTCAATTAAGCATTTTTTGCTTTTCGCTAACAAACCTATATTATCATTAAAACAGGCTCTCAAGAGAATGTTGAAAGATGGTTTGATGATACTAGAACAAACAATCAGTATTATTTATCTCACATTTTCACATTAATCAAATAATCCAGTAAACATAACCTCAAACATAGCTTTTAAAATTAAAAATTACGGATTACAGGATAATTTACATTATCATAACTATAATTTTTGATATCGGGTCGATACGATTACTTACTTTTTAACAATTTATTCCTTTCAAAAACATTTATGAAACTCTTAAATAATCAAATGGAAATTATGTCAACAAATAACAAATATTGTTTGGTTCCGTGTACATAATATTCTCTTATCTATGCACAGCTGTGGTGTTGTTTTGATGTAACATAAAAAACAGAGATAAGGTTTCTGTGCTCACAAACAGTTGAAATATTTGAAATCAAAACATTCGAACAGAGATGCGTTTTTTGAACCGTCAAGAGTGGAAAGACAGAGAGAGACAATATGGTGAATAAGTAAAAGCCGATTCATTACTACTATCGACATCTATCGTAAATATTTTGAACCAAATAATTACTAGATTAGCAACTAGTATTGTGTAGGTTTTTAGGTTTATATACCTGTGAGGAGGCCCCTCTTAAGGAAATTAACCACACCAAGAAGGGAAGAACATCTATGGATAGAATCAAAGACGAGCAAAATAAAATTTTAACAAGCAAAATTGATATTGCTAACGAATTTAATATAAAATTCGAAGAAACAGGTAAAAAATTAGCAGAAAAAATAAAAAAAGGTAAACACTATAAACCAGTCCATAATCTCATTTCAAATACCTTTGTCTTTGCACCTGTACTTGAGCCCGAAATTGAAACTATAATACGAGAGTTGAAGAATAGAAAAGCCACAGGACTAGACAATGTTAAAACAGAAACACTTAAATTAATATCAGAGTTTATTTCTAAACCTTTAAAATATATATTTAACAAATATATAGAAGAAGGAATATACCCGGATAGTTTTAAAAAGTCAATAGTCATTCCCTTATACAAGAAAGGGGATGCCTTGGATATAAATAACTCATGTTTCGAAAATATTTGAGAAAATTATCAAAAACCGTTTAGTCTTATCTTGATAAATATAAAATCATTTCCAATAATCAGTACGGTTCTAGAGAGAAAGTGTCAACGCAAGACGCCATCCTAGCATTAACATCAAAAATTACTGAGTCTCTCAACGATAGTAAGCCATGCTTATGCGTATTTGTAAACCTTTCTAAGGCTTTTGATACTGTTAGCCATCCTCTACTTTTAAAATCACTAGAAGACATAAGAATACGCCACAACTCCTTCAAATTCTTTGAAAGCTATCTATCAAACAGGCAGCAAGCTGTAAAAATAGATGATATATACAGTGATAGCGAAATTATCGAATTTGGTGTCCCTCAAGGAACTGTACTTGGCCGTGTACTATTCAATATATACGTAAATGGCTTGTTTTCGTTGCGATGCTCAGGACATATTTTGGGATTTGCTGATAATACCGCAATATTTTATGATTCTGATACATGGGATAATTTGAAAGCAAAGGTTGAAATTGACTTTTGTCAAATAAAAAAATTGTTAGAATATAAGTTATTAACAATAAATATTTTAAAAACAAATTACTTACCTTTTTCATGTAACTCCTGCAGCTCCCCAACTTTCAACGAACTCTGGATAAGTACTAATGAGCCATTTATAATTTCACCTGTAAAGAGTATAAAGTATCTGGGGGTGAGTATAGACTAGCATATTAAATGGAAATCTCATATTACGTTTCTGGTTATAAAACTTAGGAGTATGCTATATAAATTCAAAATACTCAAAGAGTTACTACCTGTACATATTCTGAGAACATTGTATCATGCGTTGGTTGAAAGTCATCTTCGAGTCGGAATCCTAAGTTGGGCAGTGCATTTAAAAGTCACTTATTTCCACTGGAAGTTTTAAAACGGCGATTTTTAAAACTTATTTACTCTAAAAAAGCTCTTTATCACACAGATGATCTCTATTCTGAGGCGCAAGTGATGGATTTAAGGCAACTTTATTATTACAATTCGAACATCAGGTATCACATAAATAAACAAGCAGCACAACTTCTATCCTACAACTATAACACCCGTCATCAACATCTTTTTACAATCCCTTTAATGACTCTATGTTGACGCCATAGGTAGACGTCTTCTTTTAATTGGTGCAATTTTATTAACGTCACACTGATTAGTCTACGAATAATGTATAGATGAAAAGTACGTCGATGTTGATTTCTGTTTATTTCATTTCATAGAATAAGTTTTTGTTTCAATGATATACAAGAAATTGTTTTAACTGTCACTGTCAATAATAATAAAATAATTCTTTTCTTTCAAAAAATCGTAAATGTTCTTTTAACAATATAAAAAGAAACTATAGAATACAAGGAGTTAAAATTAACAAAAGTCATTTTAATACAGTCCAACAAAACGATTCTAAGTCAGAAACACTCTAACACAACATACTTTCCTATTTTTAGCACCCAGACTGTACAATAATCTTCCACAGCAATTAAAAAATATCACAAATCCCAATAAATACAAAAAACTGCTAACAAGACACATATTTGAGATTCATAGGCAAATCATAATAGATCTGTTCGAAAAATGACTCCTTATTTTGAGGTTTGGGAATTCAATGTGTTTATACTGATCCATTCATGTTATATTTTTGTTTTTTATTTTATGTTTTATAATAGTTTAAGTTTAATGTATGTACGTAATGTTTTATATATATTTTTCTATTTTCGTGTCCCTAAGCAAGTGTGTATAACACTTATTGTGTACCGCTTTACTCACCACCTTATTAATGACATAAATATGTAACACACTTAAGTGAATAAAGCTTATATTATACCGTGTGTATTAATTTATCTCACCCATCAAAATAAACTGTTTTAAATAAATAAGAAAATCATTGCAATAGTTTTTAAAAATAATTTTCACTTTATTTCTACCGACTAACTTAATATCCACTATATCATTTTTTAAATTGCTTTCATTAAAAAGATAATGACCTACTAATAATTTATTGAAAGACGGATAACAACAGTCGATTTGTCGTACAAAGAAACCCCATTTCTCATAATTTCAGTATTTTTTTAGAGATATATTTTTTAAATGAAGTATTATAATATGGAAGTATTTAGAAACAGTTAGTTTCATTTAAAAAAGTAATATGAGTAGATTCCACAGAGTAAGGGTCGAAACAGTAAATTTCTATTACTATCTTGTCATTTACAAGTTATACAGTGTTAAAAAGTTGGTAATACTTGTTATTGTAATACCCCAGAAAAAAATCTTCATTTTTAATAACGACAATTTGTTTTTACTTTAGTATAATCAGAAATTAATGAGAACACCATTGTAATTCCCCAAATGATGTACAAAACAATAGCAAAAAGAACTGAAACGAATTGACGCTAGAATTAGTGCAGGTCGATTTTTACCTATAAATGAGGATTCAAAACGTGTTATCTCATTCTAACTATGCTTTCAATTTAAGTAACCGCTTCAAGTGATTTTAGAGCGTAAAAATGAAGGGAATATTTATTTTAATCGTAAGTACATATTCAATAACTTTTTTTTTGGATATGCGGTGTTTATCGATAAGCTGAATCTATTTTCCTTTTCTACAAATTAATTTAATATCGAGCTATTATTCGCATAACGTCTTCTTATTTTTATTTATCTGTAGATATTCAATCGGGTGTTATTTTTGATTATTTAAGCACTTTCGAAAAAGTCCAAGTTTTTCCATTCAAATTTATACTATCTAAATACAATTTTTCTGTATATCTGTTAATTTGTGAGATTTTATTGTACCTACCAAATTCTTGTATTTCTGGATAATAACTTTTGTCTAAAATTCGTCACTAAATTTCCTACATAAAAATACTCTTGGTTGAACTCTTTACAATCCTTCACATTAAAGATTTTTCACTTTTTAATACAATGAGGCACTTTTTTAATTTTTACTAAATTTTTTTACGTAACAAATGTGCAAGATCTTCGCAAATAAAATGCACTTATTTATTTCACTAGTTCGATTTCATAGGTAGTTCTACAAATAAAAATTATTAATTGTTCAATATGACGTTCTTCAGCTTCAATACATTTTCAACATCAAATACAGTATTCATTTTATTTTAGGCTTATTTCAGAATGAAATAGGACTATTGTAGAAAGTAAATTTATATATATTTTAATGGTGGGATAAACAAATTTAAATTTTATTATTACTTTGAGTTTTACCTATAACTTACCCGGGCTATTTTCTTTCTCAACGGGCAACATAAGACTTCTCTCTCTCCAAAGCTATGTTCAATAAAATCCCAAATTTCAATTGTGTTAAATACTTTGTATATCATCCAAGTTGAAAATTTGATGATACGAAAAATTTTAAAATATTAATGCAATACAATGCCACATTACTCAGTTAAATTTTGTTATTTTATTTTCTTTTATTTGACTGGTGATACCGGAATGGATTATTATTATTATTATTAGTTTTATATCATAAAGTATAATAGCATACATATAACAAAATTTTATAATGGAATGAATGATAAATTGGAGTTCTGAAAATGGCGACACACACGCTAATATAAATTGAATAACAGTCTTTCGAAAAATAAAATAAATGGGTCTTTTTCTTTTTTAACATTCAAATCAGTGCAAATTGAATGTTACCGCACTGTTCTTATATCTCCTGACTTCCAGAAAATAATAAATAGTGTATACTAGACTTAGGTACGTGTCTAGTCCAAAAGTAGCTTTCACGTTATATACAAATGAACTTACTAATAGTTATTTAGTAGTTTTACTGTTTCTGCTTTACTAAATGTAATAATATTAACATTCAGTGTAAATTCAAGGTATTCTGCTGCTATTTTTACTGCTGCCAGGAACCACTTTTTCCACACACCTTCTCTCACTGCTGTCTTAAGAACCTCTCCCCCGTTTTTTCATCTTAAACCAAGCTTCTCCTCTTTTTCTTCCCGGTTTTCAAAAAATGTTCACCCAACAAGCAGTCTATTAGTTACATACCGAAAAACTTTATTTTAGTTACCGACCGAAACACTTTACACCACTATATCTACCCTTCGAAACAAAAAATATTTTACAGATTACTGTTTTGACCTTCAACCATGAAATCAGACAAATTTTTAAATACTTATATACTCCGTTACAATTATTATTTACATTTTTACACAAAACAATTTCATTATAATAATCCATTCCATTTTTCTTTTTAATTTATGTTTATTTGTTAATTAATAAAAAAACCTTTTGATTAATGTTTACAAAATTAAAATATTGGACTGCCATCTATTATCGTCTTTACATATTGTGGCACAAAAGAACATAATTCATATAGATTACACCATTGAATATTACAGTTTTGCTTCTAATATTTACATATTAAAAAAATATATTTTAAATAATAATCCATACCGTTTTCTCTTTCATATTTATTGCTTATGTTCATTCAATATTAATCTAGGAATAAGTATTGTTTATTTGAATTAATATACAGTAATGCCCTCTATTCGATGGATCCCGTTGTTCCATCTTCCGCCCTTTTTAGTCCTATCTGTATTAACTATCATCTGTGATTTGTCATTAACCTAGACTTCTAGAAAAGAATACAGCCTTGTAACAAACTATTTCATGTATTCCATACAACTTTCAAGTTCCTCTTATTTTCTCCTAACAATGTTTAATAGTTCATTTTTTTTAGTATGAATTTACGGTATAACAATGTTTTTTTATGTTCCTATTTGTTCTAATTGACAGTTTACTGATTTCTTATCATTATATTTCTTATCCTATATTCTTTTTCCCTTACTTGGGTAAAACATTCCTAAACTAAGCTTATTATCCTTTAAATATCTTGAACTTCTATTTAATAATTTCCTTTTAATGTTACTATGTATAGTCTGAACTTTCTATTTAGCCAGGGCCGTTGGAAGCGGGCGTGCAAGGCGTTCATGGAACGCGGGCAGCCAATTTTTGGGGCGGCCTCACAGGGCCAACTCTTGCTTAGTTTATAGTTGCCAACATTTTCAAAAAATTAAAATATCGGAAGTAACAAGTAAGATCTGTATAAAATTGGTGCAATATTCCATACTTATCCCCACATCATAAAAATTTATTGATTGGTGTTTAAGTACTCAGATCTGGGGCGTAGCAGGTAGCAAAGGCAATTATTTTGTTACTTTATAGCCACTGTAAAGTTCTTTGTTGAGTAGACATTAGACAGAATTACTGGATTTTCCCAGCGCCGTCGATCTTATAGTCTTTGTTGATCACGTACTTGCATGTTATTCTCAAATTTAGCATTTATTTTATTACCTTTTAGGGCAAAATATTTTATGAATTCGTAATAGCGTTTATTTTTGGTATTTATTCGTGCTTAACGCCGCCCATTTCTACCCCCTAATTGTGGTAGATTTTTCTCATTGGTTATACATTAATTTTGCAGTAGGAGTAGGTAATAATAATATTTTTGTAATAAACTATTTCTTTTAGTTTCACCAGTCAGTTTCAGTTACATTTTTGCACTTACGTACGAATCAGTTATATCATCTTGAGTCCGAAATTCGTTAGTTAAGTGTCGTGTTTTATAATTACTAATTTTCGTTATTGTACTTATGTTAGTTATTAATAATGTAAGTGTGTTAACTAAAGTTTAGTAAAGACATAAACATCATTTTTAAATTTATTGTTGTGAGAAAAAGACGAGGTATTGAACAGTGAAAATATGGACAATATGGTAAGTAAATTTAGTCTTATTTTTTAAACTTTAAGTTGATGTCTATTGAATTGGATTCGGTTTTCTTTTTTTAAATAATTTTAAGAAGATAACAGGTGCGTTGTTGTTGTTGTTTAGTTTTCGTAAAATAATTAAAATTAATAAATCATTTTACAATCTGAAACTAATTTTACAATCTGAAATTACATCTGAAACTAAAACTAACGATCATCGAAATTCTAATCTTATCGAGAGCGCTTTCTCTCATGCATATTTACAATAATACCAAAAATTTAAAAAATAATAATGCGAATTTTGATTTCCAGAAACGAAGAAAAACAAAGAGATTATCTGGTTTTAATTACCGACAACAAAAATCAAGACGTGAGGAGGAGAAATTGAAATTAGCAGGATCCATGTATGTCTTTTTAAAGAAGGAAACGAATCCAGACGAAGAAACGAATACTGAAGAATTTTCGACAGAAATGCCCTCTACAAGCGGCACATCCATGCAGTCCATGGATGTAGATATAGAAGAAGAAGCTAGAGGCTCTAATGAGGAGGAAACCAGAGATTTTGATTCTGATGAGAAAGGATCGGAATTGTTTAATAAAGTCAATTTAACAGAGATTTCCACCGCGCAAAAAGCCGAACCGCCTGCTGAATTATCTCATGAAGATGAAATTGATGTAAATATTATCAGTGTATCGGATGATCCAGGGACGTGGCCTGAAAACATCACTAGCAGTATGGCAAAAATGTTGGTAGAAAGGGGACCTATTCAAGTTAAAAACTTTAAATATCCCATTAGTGAATCTGGACGAAAGTTTTCGGAAAATTATTATTATAAATCATTAAAAAATGGTGAAAAAATTAAGAGAGATTGGTTAGTTTATTCAATTTCTCATGATGCAGTATTTTGTTTTTGTTGCAAAATTTTTGGCACTTCATTTATTGGCAATTTAAATAACCAAATAGGCTTTTCTGACTGGCACCATCTATCAGAAATATTAGGAAGGCACGAACAAAGTGTTCGCCATAACAAAAACGTTAAATCAAAAAAGTACCGTCAACCAAATGGAATTAAGACTTTTAGAATCAGAAAAAAAATATTGGTTTAATGTTATGGAAAGAATTGTTTCAATAATCCAATATTTATCGCGACAGTGTTTAGCTCTTAGAGGGTCTTCTTCCAAATTATACGAACCAAATAATGGTAATTTTTTGAAAGCCGTAGAGATGATAGCGCAATTTGATATTGTAATGCGTGAACATATATCTCGTGTCCAAAAATCACAGGAGAGTCAAATTCACATGAGTCATTATTTGGGTAATACGATCCAAAATGAAATAATTACTTTAATAGGCATGAGAATAAAAACATTTATATTGAATTCGATCAGGGCCGCAAAATATTACTCTGTAATATTAGATTGTACTCCAGACGTGAGCCATACTGAACAAATAACAATTATATTTCGATTTGTTTTTCTAAATTATGAATCTAAAAAGGTAGAAATAAGAGAGCATTTTGTGGGATTTTGTCCAATAACTGATTGTACTGGCGAGGGCTTAAGCGATTTTTTAACTAATTTAATTGTTCAATTAAACTTGAACATTTATAATAAGCGTGGGCAGGGCTATGACAATGGGGCAAACATGAGAGGTAAGCATAATGGCTTGCAAAAGAAAATTTTAGACATAAATCCTCGTGCATTTTTTGTTCCTTGTTCAGCGCATACGTTAAATTTAGTTGTCAATGATGCTGCTAATGTGTCTCATGAAACAACAAGTTTCTTTGATTTAGTCCAAGATTTATACGTATTTTTTTCTGCATCGACCAAAAGGTGGGATGTTCTTAAACGACACGTGCCAACATTAACTTTAAAACCACTAAGTGATACAAGATGGTCAAGCCGAATCGATGCATTAAAACCATTAAGGTATCAAATCGGCAATGTCTATGATGCGTTATTTGAAATTTCGGAAAACTTAGTATTATACGATGCATCTACTAGACATAAAGCACAAGCATTGGGACTCAAACTGCACGATTATAAAGTTTTATGCGCAGTAATTACATGGCATGATATCTTATTTAAAGTAAATGTGTTAAGTAAAATGATGCAAAGTTCTTCATTAAATATAAAAGTTTGCGTAGATTATCTTGAAAACCTAATAGATTTTTTTTCAAAAATGCGTTCTGATGAGGGATATATGAATGTACTTGTAGGAGCTACCGAACTTGCAAATGATTTAGAAATACAAACGGATTTCCCGCCCGTTCATAGCATGCGTCGTCGTAGAACCTCGCGTCAATTTGATTACGAGCATGAAGACGAAGCAGTGCGAGATCCCAAAATTCATTTTAAAATAAATTTTTTCTTTAAAGTCCTTGATCAGATATTATAGTCTTTAAGTGACAGGTTTGATGGTTTACAAAGTTATAGTGACATTTTTGGCTTTTTGTTTAAAATCGGTGACATATCAGACCAAGATTTAATGAAAAACTGTAAAGATATGGATTTAAAGCTTCGAGATGAATCCCTAAACGAGTCCGATATTGACGGAAGTGATTTATATAATGAAATTAAAGCTTTTAATTTACATTTTAAGGAGTCTTTACAACGTGAACCTGAGGATATTCTACAATTTATTTTAGAGAACAGCCTTATGGCAACATTTCCTAATCTGTTTGTTGCTTTAAGAATAATGTTAACTTTACCAGTTTCAGTTGCAACCGGCGAAAGGTCTTTTTCAAAATTAAAAATTATTAAAAATTATGTAAGGTCTACCATGTTGCAAGAACGATTAACAAATTTATCATTAATATCTATTGAACATGATATTTTGGACAGTTTGAATATTAATGACACAATTCAAGAATTTGCGGAAAGTAAAACTAGAAAAGTACCTTTTTTATAACGTTTTATTATGATAGACAATTTAGACCTAAGCGTTTATTTCTTTTTATGTTTATTTTTTATTTTTATTTAATATTACTTCCATACTTGCATTATATGTTTAAATGTATTTTATACGTGCTAATTTGCACAAATAATTTAATGTTTAATTATTAATAAAAACGTTACAAGTTACAACATTTACTTCATTTTTTAAAGTTTATTTTCAGAGCGGGCGGCCGAATTAATTCTAGCACGCGGGCGGCCGAAGGCCTAGCAACGGTCCTGTATTTAGCCGTGGTGTTCTCATACGTGACGTATATGTAGTATAATATATACAGTGCTATTCAAAAGTCCCCTACCCCCTCGTATCTTTTGAACGGCTACACTTACATTAATAACATTTGGGGGGTGAAAATAAAGTGTTGTAAACTTCTCTACGAATTTGACTGAAATTGACTGTCTCGACCCTTACTTCGTGGAATATGCTCATATTAGTGTTTTTAAATGAAACTCAAGGTCTCTAGTTAATTCCACAATATAATACAAGTTATTGAAAATTCTAAAAAATTGACAATTGTTTCGATAAATCAATATCATCGTCAGAATGCTAACAGGTGACGTAACAGTAATAGATGATGTCACAGTGCCACTCTGGCCAATAATTTTAAATAGGACCTTATGGCAAGTGATATCTCGTTCGAAAGGCATTGACATTGGCTACATAGCCATATTAATTTTGTTTGGGTTTAAATTAATTTTGACGTATAAATTAAATAAATACCAAAATTATTGAAATGATTTTTTCATATTTAATTAATCAAATATCAACAATGGATTCTTATAGCAAGTGTTCGAAATGTGCTCCGTCTACTTCCTGACAGTAATACATCGGCCGGCGAGGTCCTATAGAATGGCCATCTCGGTCACCAGATCTGACACCATTAGATGTTTTTCTATGGGGGTACTTGAAATCCAAGGTTTATACTACGGCACCAGATAGCATTGGCGTTTTGAAAGAAAGAATTACTGAAGAATGCAATGCTATTTCAACTGACACATTCGAACGAGTACGACAAGAGTTTACTAATAGGATGTATTACTGTCAGAAAGTAGACGGAGCACATTTCGAACACTTGCTATAGGAATCCAATGTTGATATTTGATTAATTAAATTTAAAAAAATAATTTTGGTATTTATTTAATTTATCCGTCAAAATTAATTTAAACCCAAACAAAATGAATATGGCTATGTAGCCAATGTCAATGCCTTTCAAACGAGATATCACTTGCCATAAGGTCCTATTTAAAATTATTGGCCAGAGTGGCACTGTGACGTCATCTATTACTATTACGTCACCTGTTACCATTCGTAGAGAAGTTTACAACACTTTATTTTCACCCTCCAAATTTTATTAATGTAAGTGTAGCCGTTCAAAAGATACTAAGGGAGGAGCGGACTTTTGAATAGCACTGTATGTGTATATATATATATATATATATATATATATATATATATATATATATATATGTATGTATGTGTTATAACGAAATTTGTAAGCACGATAGAGGGCGCATTTTTTGAGGGATCGAAACCAAACTCGCTACAAAAATTGGTTCGGCCAAATTCTTGGACGAGTTCGTTAACGGGCCAAGTCGGCCCAGTAGAAACAAAATGGCGGCCTGTCAAAATTGAAAAAAAAACGTATTTCTTTTGTTTTTGATTTGACGCAAAAAAGTTACTGAGATTTTTTTAGAACTTAACACGTTCTACAACTTTTGTATAAAACACTTTTTTCTAAAACGTACATGAAAACCTTTATTTAAGAAAATCTAAATTTTGTTTTGAATTTGATGCAAAAACTTTACTGAAATAAGCCGTCCAATTAGCCTTGTGCTATTGGGATTTTTTTATAATTATTAGCTGGGACTCCGTTTATCTGTTTGAGATAACACCACATATTTCTAATTTAAGTATATTTTTAGGCATATCTTCTGCTACTCCTGACAGTATCTCAATGTTCAACACTTCGTTACCACAATCCTCAATGGGGTGGCGGTAGAGTTATGGGAACTGGCGTCGGAATGGGAAGCGGTGTCGGCATGGAAAGCGGTCTCGGTATGGGGGACGGCGGAGGGATGGGAACGGGTGGAGGTAGAGGAGCTGGAAGCGGTTGGGGGAGTGGTAGCGGTAGCGGCTGGGGTAGTGGAGGGGGAGGTGGAGGAGGCGGTGGCGGTGGCGGATCTGGAAGCGGATGGGGTGGAGGATCTGGATTCGGAAGTGGATATGGATTTGGAAAATGAAGATTGAATTAATCTGCATTCAAAAACTCGATACCAGTTAGAGCATTAGATATTTATTGTTTTATACTGTTTGTGTGAAAATAAATAATTTCATGATAAAACAAGGTTTTTTGCAGTGGCATCTGATACTTATTATAATATATTTTCAATCACGAGTTGCAACACATTGATGTTGAAAAATATGTGACTGTATAACGGTTGTTTCAATGCTCAGAGTTATTTTTTATACATTTTGTATAATACACTATTTTCTTCAGTGACGATTTAATATTGAAAAGGTATTACAATATACTAAAGTCAGAAAATTGTCGATCTGAAAATTGAGGTTTAAACTGGTAGGCTGTTGTATTCATAGCGACAATTAAACCTGCGTTGCGAAGAAAGCCATTAAAATATTTCAATCTAATTCTGTGATTTGATTTAAAAATTGCTAACTTAGTGGTTCTTTAAATGAAATTAAATGCTTTTGAACTTTCACTGTGTTATATTTTATTTTGCGCACCGTGTTTTTTGTACAAGATTGAGACGGAATATACTTTCGAACACTGTTGTTTACGTTATTCGATATTATGTTATCGTTCTCATGAAATGGTTACGACCGGGGGTGAAGGGTAAAGAGAGGTGTTTGGGATTTGTATGGGTAAAAATGTTTAGTCTAGATATAACCACAAGACCGAAGGGAATAAATTGAGATAGTTACAGTATCGCCGAGTTTTATTATAATACTTCACCTTTTTCCAATCTTACAAAGCAGCGGTGGGATTCTTTTTTTAAAAATCAGTTGGAACTATTTTTCGGTATAGTTAAAATTATTATACGTCATGGGAAAACTTAAAATACGAAACAGGAACCGTTCATCCTCGTCATCGACAAGTGTTAGTGGAAGTGCGAATTCAAGTTCCTTATAACAGATCAAGGAGAAAACGGACAATAAAACGGCTAAGAAATGAAATAATTATAAACTAAAAGAGCGTACGACGAGCATTTGTGCGGGAGACGAATTTTTAGTGCCTATTTTTGATCCAAATCGGGATAATGTGATAGTGAATAAGTGGCTGAATGAAGTAGACAGTCTAGCAGGACGGTATCAGTGGGACGACGGTACCATTCTTCGGCTCATTTCTGGCCGATTACGAGGCAATGCACGTCAATGGTATGACGAAAACGTGGAGTATGACTCGAGCTGGAGTGAAATTAAAACATCAATGAGCCTTTATTTCCGTAGGTCTGTTCCATTTTCTAATTTATTGAAAGACGCTGCTAATTATGAAACTAAACCGGGTCAAAACTTAGGGGATTATTGTTTCAAGAAAATTTCTAAACTAAGTGCCCTTAATATAGCTATACCTGATGCGTATTTGATTGATGCAGTGATAGGTGGTATTAATGATGAACTGGTCTGTAGAATTCGAAATATTCTTGCCAGTAAAATAAAGAATGGATACAACAAATTATACTTTGATCAGTACGAGTTGAAGGGTAATAAATTATACAGGAAATTAGGAAACGGAGCCAATGTATGGGTTGTTCCACGAGCAGCACGTATGCAAATTTGTCGTCTGTGCCATGATGATTCTGGACATCTCGGAATAGAAAAAGTACTACAAAGAATTCGAGAGAACTACTGATTTGCAAAAATGAGAAAGTTTGTCACAAAATATGTAAATGAATGCCTAAGTTGTATGTATTACAAACGGACGTCTTCAAAACGAGAATGTAAACTGAACACCATTGAGAAACATCCTTCCATACATTACACGTAGACCATGTTGGGCCATTTGTGACAAGTAAAAGAAGAAATAAGTATATTTTCGTAATGGTTGATGCATTTACTAAATTCACTGTGATCGAGCCAGTACATAACCAAAAGAGCAAGCATGTTATTAGGGTTTTAACTGACTTAATACACCTATTCGGGGTACCTACCAGAATTATAAGCGACAGAGGAACAGCTTTTACATCCCGTACATTCAAGATATTTAGTGATACTTACGGAATTAAGCATATTTTAAACGCTGTTGCCTCACCAAGAAGCAATGGCCAATGTGAACGTTACAATAAAACAATTGTAAGTGCTCTGGCAACGACAACTGCAGGTAAAAACGAAATAGACTGGGATAAGTACATGAAATAAGTGCAAAGTGCACTGAATAGAAGCTTTAATAAAGGCATTAATTCGACCCCTATGAAGGCGCTCATTGGCTATAATTCAAAACATGCAGCTGAGGCAATAGTTTTGAATGAAGTTCAAGATACAATAGACAGGCTAGATCTGGAGAAGCTAAGATGTAAGATTTCAAACCATATAACAAAAGACCAGAAAAAAAACAGAAATAACGTTACGACAAAATAAGACGAGATGCCACCAAATATGACGAAGGAGATTTAGTAAGGGTATTAATAACGAGTATACCAACTACTGGTGGTAGTCATAAACTTCATCCCAAATACAAAGGTCCTTTTCGCATCACAAAGGCATTATTCAATGATAGATACGAAGTTGAAGACATTCGGGAGGGATTTAAACGTAAGAGAACTGTTGTAGCCGCAGATCATGTGAAAAAATGGATAAGCATACAGAGCGAAGAGAATTAGTAGTAACGTGTTTATAAGCGAACGTCGCTAATGTGTTTTTTTTTGGCAACGTGCCTATAAGCGAATGTCGCTACTGTGTTTTTTTGGCAACGTGCATATAAGCGAACGTCGCTACTGTGTTTTTTTGGCAACGTGCCTATAAGCGAACGTCGCTACTGTGTTTTTTTGGTAACGTGCCGATAAGCGAACGTCGCTACTATGTTTTTTTGTTGGCAACGTGCCTATAAGCGAACGTCGCTACTGTGTTTGTTTTTTTTGGCAACGTGCCTATAAGCGAACGTCGCTACTGTGTTTTTTTGTTGGCAACTTGCCTATAAGCGAACGTCGCTAATGTGTTTTTTTTTGGCAACGTGTCTATAAACGAACGTCGCTAATGTGTTTTTTTTGGCAACGTGCCTATAGGCGAACGTCTCTAATGTGTTTTTTTGGCAACGTGTCTATAAGCGAACGTCGCTATTGTTTTTGGCCACGTTGTCTTTGTATTTTTATTTAGCAATTATTTAGCAAATATGTTGTCTGTAAAAAAACAGATGGAACTTCAGATTTTTTTTCTTCTCAAATTGTTCTAACGATATAGTGTTGAATTTATGTTAAGTTATAATATAGGGTCTGAGGACAGACCAAATTATCAGGATGGCCGAGTGTTATATTTTATTTTGCGTACCGTGTTTTTTGTACAAGATTGAGACGAAATATACTTTCGAACACTGTTGTTTACGTTATTCGATATTATATTATCGTTCTCATGAAATGGTTACGACCGAAGGTGAAGGGTAGAGAGCTGTTTGGGATTTGTATGGGTAAAAATGTTTAGTCTAGATATAACCACAAGACCGAAGGGAATAAATTGAGATAGTTACAGTATCGCCGAGTTTTATTATAATACTTTACCTTTTTCCAATCTTACAACTGTTTGGTTTATTCAAAGTTCAAAGTATTGTTCGTTTTGTGAACAATTAAGACTGTATCACTGATTACTAGCTATAAGGTGTACTATTAGCACATTATTTGATTGTAGTTAATGATTGTTTTAATTTTAATTATACCGGTAAAATGCCGGTTAACGATGAAATGTAAGTACCTTTTTGTACGATGGGTGACTGAAAAGTGTATGTGTCGTTCAAAGTGGGTGTAAGCAGGGGAATCATGTGGAAAAGTGGCCAATGGGTGGTATGATTTTAAAATATAACCGTCGTAAACGGCGGTTAAGTTGTGCGTAGGCTGGGTTCGTTTTTTGCCGGGGAAAGCTTTCGTTGTAGATAAGGAGGGTTTTTTCACGCTAGTTGATTGTGTGTGGAGATAAGAGTAAAATTGATGTTTGAGGATTTTGAAGTTTTAAATGGATGATATTATGAACGAATTTTAAGCAGGAATTATGTGTGTAGGTATAAAAATGTATAATGATTATTATACAGGGGTGGAATATAAATGTAATTAATGTAAGATTTTACAGGAAGAATTTAAGCTTATCTTAAATTCGTACATATTGGAGGCGAGGGAAGAATGGAAAAGAGGTGAGAGATGGATGTAATAAAAAATCAAATAACGATGTTAGTGAATGGATTTATGTAAATTGAGAGTGTATAGGGCTCTGATATATAAGTGTAAAATAAAGTAAATAAGTGTAAATGTAAGTGTATAAAGAAGTGAATAAGGGGTGTAAATGTATATGGATTCTAATATTGATGCCAGAGTGGTGTAAGGGCTCTAAAATTAAAATTAGTAAAAGTCATTGAGTGTAAAAGTTGTAAGTTATTTTATGAGAGAGATATTTGTCTGAAACGGGGGAAGCCGGCTCTGTCGCGGCGAAAATGCGTTTAAAAGTTAATTTCTTTTTTGTAGGCTTTTATTTCTTGAGTGAGGACTATTCATCGTTGTGAGTAAGGTACGAGTACAATTGAGATTGTATTGCATGTAAAGTGCAAGAGAGGGTGCTAGTAAGTTTTCAAGTGCTATCAAGAGTATGAGTATAGGATTGGTTTCAAGTTTAATAATTCACAAGTTTGAGTGAGATTATAATTACAAGTGGAAATGAGTGCTACTACGATTGCGAGTAGAATTGGAGTGAGGTTATGCATTCAAGTGAGAGTGTAAGTAAGAATGTGAATTCATTGTGAATGAATTGAGTACAATTTATATTAAGAATGTATATGTGAGTGTGAGAAGGAGAGTGCTCATGAGACTAGAGCAAGTAAGAGTGCGTGCAACAACAAGTGAGTACAAGTAAGTGCGAATAAATGTAAAAGTATTACGAGTGTGAGCTTAAATGTGAGTGCAAATGCAAATGTGAGTACGACTATAAGTGTGAGTAAGCTGTAATTGTATGCGAGTGCAAGTAAGAGCTCATTTGTAGGTGTGAGTTAGCATGAAAGTAATTGTGTAGGGTAGTGACCACGAGTGTATAAGTATGATGAGAGATCTTTTCTGACTCTTGAGATTGCTTTTGTATAAGTTTTATGATGATAGACGTTGGTCTTAAGGGGGTCCGGCTCTTTTGCGGGTGAGAATCAGTTTTAAAATTTTTCATTTATTTTGTGGTGTATGAGGGGTAAAGTTATTTCTGTTCTTGTCAAGAAAAAAGAGGAAAATATATATTAGTTTTTGACAACAGAAAAATGAAAGGAATGTGTTATAGCGATTTTCGGAGTGCCATGTTTGATGCATGAAAGTGGAAGAAGGGGTTGAGTTAAGTAAAGTGTGATGTCTTATCTGGCAAATGGTACATGATCGAGTAGGTAGACAGTTATAGAATGTATGTTTGTAACCTAAACACCTGATGCACATTTTATTTTCTCTTATATATTTGTTGCGATCAGGTATCGAAAGTTTTTCGAATTGTGGGCAAGAGTAAATTTTATGACATGTTTTGTCACAGAAGGAACATGTTGGATTGTTGTTGGAGTAATGAGCTGCACACGAAGAAGTTTGGTTACGTTGATCATTGTTGCGTGGGGAGTTGGGTAAGGTTTGATAAGGGAGTGAGTGTTGATTTGTAAATAAAGTTACTCTGTTGGGTGGTGTGGTCACACTAGAAGAATTACTATGATGCGGATGGGATGAATCAGGTTTAGAATCTTGGGTAAGCAAGTTTTCCAAAATAGTACATTTTTTCTCCAAAAAGTCGCGTTAGATGCATGCTATTGGATGGTAGGAGAACAAAGCGAATATTATTGTTGTAGCACTCCTGTGTGACGTTGATGGAAACATGACTGGCTAAATTATCACCGATCAACACCTTCGGTCCGTCAAGTTTTCTAAAATAAGGGAGCACAATATTGTTACACCTGTTCTATGAATGTCAGAATGACAGCTTGGACTGAAAATAAGAAGAACGGAAAAGAAACTTAACTTTTGCTCAAGAATACGAAGCTTACTTTATCAATAAATGTTAATGAAATAGTTTTAAAAAACTCGAACTCATTCAAATTTTTGAAGATTTATAATTTAAAAAGTAATACCAAAAGTAAAATATATCGAGATTACCCACTTAATTAATTGAATTGTCTTTTTGCGGAGGCCTAAATATTTCTATTCCACTGTTTGGAGAAAATAAAATGGCGGAAAATCAAATAGAACTATTTAGTCGTTCATAAAGCGCCGATAAGATCAAAGGGCAATGTTTTGTATTTGCATTTTATACCGTATCAAGAGCACATATTAAGTACCAAGGCAAAGAGCGATTTGATTAAAACTGTTTAACCTTAATATGGTTTATGATAAATGCCATTCGGTTTTAATGTAATAAACTATTGGTACGACACTATAGTTGGATTATTGGATCTTTACCCGTGCGTCATTAATGTCTGATAACATAAACGACAAATGTCAAATTATTTTGTTCTGTTCTTCATTATTAATAGAAAGAGATTCCACTTAATAATTATGTCGGTTATGTTATCAGATATTAATGACACGTGTATCCAATAATTCAACAACTGTATTTGGACATTAAACAAAATGGCGTGACTTATTTGAGACACACAAGGAGAGGGGATGCTCTTAGTTTTATTGTTGACAACACGAAGTGCAGTTAGTCTTAGCGAAAACCAAAATGATTCAATCTAGACTATTGAGTTTTAATATAGCTTTATCACGGCCTTTGAAAATGTGAGATTAATAAGATTGTTTTAATGTGTTCTATTTACTGACAAAACAATCTGAAAGTAAAACAGATTTAAAGACAGGTCTTAATAGCTACTTTAGGATCATATTTAAAAGCCATTTTAAAACTATAACGTCATGATGTAGAGCGTAATAAAACGAATCAATCTGCACGTCATTACTAAAACTAGCTAGTTTTAAAGTTGCTGCAAACTAAGCCATTTTAAAACCACAATAAGGCAAATACTATTTTAAGACAAAGTAATCTTATTATATATTCTTCAGAGACACATGAAAACCAGTATTAAATGCTAGCAGTTTTTAAGAGCTGGTAGTATATTTACACGGTAACCTTAAAACCACATATTTTTATTTGCCATAATGAAACTGTTTTAAAACTCAATTAAATCTACAATGTTTTTATTGTGCTACTTGGGTATGGCACTAGTCATAGCAGCTGCCTTTGAAGAGACCGCATTCGACTCGTTTGGACCCAAGGAAGTTTCTTATGTGAGGTATTAGGCCTCTATTTTTCAGGAAGGGAATTTGTTTGACGCGGGGAGGTGAGTACCTCGAGTATTATTATTCTTTTTTAGGGTAACGCACCATTTTGGTTTATCTTGCTAACGGGCGTTATTACATTCTAGAGACAGTGGTTTTCCTGTCTCGTTAATAACGTCCGAAAAAAAAATAACCCGGAGTATAAATATATGAAGTTATTACAGTGGTTACAGCGGTATTTTCGTTTGGACCAAAAAAACATTTGGTGGCTATTACAATCCCTAGAAAGCCGAATTTCTATTTTTCAGTTACGTATATTTCAAAAACTAAATACTCAAAAATTCCTAAGAAATGTTTACATAACATATATTATTGCGACGGTATAAAAAAGCTATTATTAAAAAATATTTGTGTTTTTATGTACTTATCTCCTCAACAATTTAAATAGTCCTTGAATATTTGCATTCGTTAATGCCTCTCCCTATTTTCCGATTGAATAATACCTCTAAAACTCATGAAAAAATTGCATATCCCTCTTAGACGAAACAAAGAAGTGTAATCAACACCACGTATAACTACCTATCTGATGATGAATTATTGTAGGAAACATTTAGCTCCAATGAAACGAAATTACGTTTTCCGCCTATTATGATGGACGGTGATTATTTCGTCCTTAGTAAACACATTCGAATCGTTTGCGGTACTATTTCTAATTTGCAATGCACCTCTTGTTGTTTATAAACATAAAATTGCATTCTGTTGGTAATAAAGGACATGCAAATTTACTTATTTGTACACTACCAGAAACATGAATGTTTCACTAATTTGAGAGAATTTCTTTCTCGTTTTTTCTAAACGAACAGAAATGAAACTTCTATTTTTTACATTACTCAGATAACAATTGGATTAAACATAAATAAGAAATCATATTATATATCAAATATCCTGATTGTTATAATAGTAGGTGTACAAAGCGAGTACGATCTTTTATTTACAGTTTCCTCGTCCAAATTCTCGACCACCTAATAAACTTCTTTCACCAAAACCACCTCCCAATCGCCACCCATCCACCTCCCCATGCTCTTCCACCTCCTCCTCCATCTCCAACACCTCCCCAACTACCATCACCACACCATTCACCTCTGCCTCTCCATCTACTTCCTCTATTTGAGTTTAGTAGTGTTTACCATAGACAAATAATATAAGAGACGGTTTGATGCAGAGGCGGCAAAGGGCACAACGTTTCTGCGCCGCCGCCCGTGCATGGAGTCTTTGCAGTCGCGGGAACTACAAGACTGTTTTACATAAACAAAATAGAATAAAATAATTCAAAATATTATAAACGACAATAAATTTCAACATATTGCCTTTAATGTGGATAAATATTATAAAATATTCTAGTATATTTACTTTTAAGTCATTAAGAATGAAAATATACAAAATCAATCTTACATTCGTTTGTGTGAATACGGCTTGTGTTTGTCAAAGTAAAGTGTCGAAAATAAAAATTACTGAAAATAAGGCACGCTTTTTTTACATCATTTATTCACCATTGATGGACTGACGTCGGTATCCGTTGCACCGACATGTTGGAGTCACCAATGGCACATAAAAAAACGCAGTTGTTGTTTACATCATTATATCTGACAACTGACAATTGATTTTCGAATTCAAAATTGATTGTTGTCATTAGCAAAAATTGAAGAAATGGATCAAAATACATTGAAAAGTGTAGTAGCTATTTTAGCATCCACATATCGGAGTAGCAGTTCATCTGATAGTTCCGAGGATGAAATAATGTTTATTTCGGGGAATAAACGATAGGTTAAAAATTCTAAACTATGTACATAACATTGCATTGAATTATGAAGATGTAGATTTCAGATCCCATTTCAGATTGACTAGGACTGCTGTTGAGGTAACTTTGTTGCTGTGTAACGAAAAATCACAAGTGATATTTGAAATTATATTTTCTAGAACTTGTGTCAGGGGCTGAATTTTGAGCGAAGAATCACCCTTCCTAGAAGGCCACCAATGAGACCACTGGATTCTGTATTGGTAACATTATGGGTACTGGCTAACCAAGAGTCATTTCGTGGCATATCAGATGGTTTTGGATTGAGCAAGGGACATTGTCACCAAGTTTTTATCCAAACATGCATTAAAATTTGTGATCTCATATTGTTTGGCCAAACACAAGAGAAGACATGGACAAATGTATACAAGATTTCAGTAATTTAAGGACAAATGCATTTCCCAATGTAATTGGTTGTATTGATGGTACCCACATTTCTATAAAAGGAAATAGAACCGACAACTCATTTTATAATAGAAAAGGTTATACCTCAATGATCATCCAAGGCATATGTAACAGCAGATTGGAATTCATAGATATTGATTGTGAATGGCCGGGCTCAGCACATGATGCCAGAATTTTTTCAAATTACCCAATATTTGAAAATTTATCTACAGAAGGGTTTCTTTCCAAAGAATATCATTTATTGGGTGATTCAGCCTACCCATTAAATACATTCTTGATGGTACCTTTCCAGGATAATGGACATTTGACGAGACGCAAGAAACATTTTAATAAAACTCTTAGCAGCTCCAGAGTTGTTATTGAAAATGCCTTTGGTAGACTCAAAGGAGTTTTTAGACGTCTAAGATATTTAGATCACCAAAACTTCAAATTCATTACTGTTGCAGCTTGTGTTCAACATAATATGATGTTACGAAGAATATACCTATGGAACTTTAGTTAGAGGAAATTGAAAATTTTAACGATTTCAATGTGGCACATGCTACTTCTACAGCAATTGCAAAATAGAAGAGAACTGAAATTATGAATGCTCTGACGTAGCATATTAAAATTGTGTTGATTATTATCACATTATTTATCATTAAATTTAAAATAAAATTACGTTTTTATGTTGACCACCCTCAAATTCTGATAGCCACAAGCGATATTTATCCAAATGAACTGTTCCTTACAACATATGAACTCATTACGGGATGAAATATAAAAAAAATCTAGCAGCATTAAAAGCATGTCAAGAAATCACACATTTATTTCTCACACTAACATTTACTTCAATATTATTGAAAAAGGAAATCAAACGAATATAAAAACTCCATAACAAAAACAATAACTCTTTTAAAAATATGTAAAAAACTTATAATGCAGTAAAAATATCACAGCCAGGTAGGAACTGTAGATGAACTTTAGTATACCTTCATGGGGAATCAGAATCAGAGCTGCGATGTCGCTTTTATGATTTTGAACAAGATGCTCGGATCGCATCAGCAAGATTGTTCATAGCATCTATTTCTTTTTGTTTAATTTCTTTTTTTTTCTTCCCATATGACTTCTGATTTCTGGGCTTTTTGAAACAAATATTCATTAATACTCATGTGAGTCTATTGAATAGTAAAAAATATTAACTTGCAAGTCATAACTTATAAGAAAAAGCTAAAACTTCTAAGTAGAAGCTAATACTTATTTTTATTTGAATAAAAACTATAACTCTCTCGAAAGTAAATACTGGAAAAATATTTTGGATCTTGAGTGATTACTTATAAGTACTTACTTATATTTACAAGTGTTTACTATTTTCGTTGCGTAAACAAACATTCATACTAAACAAGTCGTGACATGTGTGCAACCGCAAGTAAGCATTTGTTTTCAAGTTTAAGCGTTGGTCTATTCGTCGCATCATGTCTTCAAGTGAGGAAGAATTGCCGGTAAAAATTGGCGGTTACAGACTTATGTTTGTCAAATTGCTAAAAAAGTATAAGGTTCTTTTAAATAAATCAATGATCCCTACTATTGTTCAAGCTAAAGAAAAGGCATGGAAAGATCTCAAAGACGAATTTATCAAAATGTCTGGCACAAATACTACTGTTAAAAAGTTGAAAAAAATCCTCAATAATATGAAAACAGACGTGAAGAGAAAAACTGATAAAAATCTAACCGGGAAAAAAAATTAAGCTACAAGAATGGGAAGAAGAGTTTTTGAAACTTTTGAATTATGAAAAAAATCCAGTTTTTGTAAAAATTCCTGGTGCATGTTCTATTGGAACAGAGAATGATAAAGGAAATACTCCACACAATTCTACGGAAATTAATATGGATACACAGTTATTGCCTTCACCTACAAGCATTGTACAAAAGCGGCCACAGAAAAGAATGAAACAAGAAACTGAAGAAACAAAAAACTTGTCAACGCAAGAACTGCAACGCCTTGTTCTACTTGAGCAATTAAATCTCGCTAGATTGCAAGCCAAAAAAGAACAACTCATGATAGACAGACTGACAAATCAGCCAAACCATGATCACGAAAGTAACTTAGGGAGACAAGAGGGAAGTTCAAGCGGCATTCTATCAGAGTTACGAGAATATATAGACTTGTAGTGAATCAGAAACATGTCAAACCTGTAACTAAAAAATATGCATTTATGTTTTGTATATATTATGTTAGTTTTTACATTAGGAACTTTGTGTAATAAAATTTTGTGTTTGCACTTTGTAATTCAAATATTATCACCGAACATTGTCTCCAGTATTGCTTGACGTTTCTCAGTGCCTCTCTGACGGATAGTAGTACTATTTTCAGTTTCATCACACACGTAATCGGAGTCTCCAGGACTTTCCATTTCATCTAATGCAAACTCAAAATCATCTCGTAAATGTTTGCTAATGTTATGTAAAACAGCACAGCAAACAATAATTTTTGGAACTTTTGACATAGATGTTTTAACCTTGTGTCCTTTGCTTTACTTGTCCAAAAACTCTCTCAACTACAACTCTTTCCTTGGAGTGAGTGATCTTGAATAATTCTTCAATTCGGTTTTGAGCATTTTTAAAAGGTGTTAATAGCCAAGGAGCAATTCCATATCCACTATCTCCGAGAAGGCAGAAATTACCCCGACATCTTGCCACATTTTCATATACGGAACTTTGTTTCCAAATTCTGGAATCGTGAACACTTCCAGGCCATTGAGCGTCTACACTTGTAATCAATTCATTAACATCACAAGTTACTTGAACATTTATGCTAGCAAATCCTTTTCTGTTAATAAAATCATCGCCAAATTCTGGTGGTTTTTTTAATTTGAACATGAGTGCAATCTACAGCACCAGTGACTAGGAATTTGGAATCGATTCGACCATTTAATTCTTGCTTCTTCCGTGGCATCTAGATTAGATGGAAATTTTATCCAATGGTGGGCCTTTTCTAATATACAATCAGCTACTTCACTTATGGTTTTGCATACTGTAGTATGATGAACACCAAAATCTTCACCAATACCTGTTTGAAATCCGGTATCACTAACATATCGTAGGAATATCTCCATCTTTTGCCGAGATGCAAGTGCACCTCCTCTGGATTCATCTTTCTCTGGTAAAAAATAATCCGAAATATAGTCCACACTTTCACTTTCAAAACGCAACAAGAGCTTAGATTTGCTTGGGCTGATGCTTCTTCTCTTCCTATAGTTCTTCCTGTTACGAACATTTATGAAGTCCACCATGTTTAACACTAGCGTAGGAAAAAAGGATGCTTTATAGGTACCTTAAAAATCGTCAAGTTATAATTTACTAATTTAAAACAGATCTTATTTTTATTCAAATAAAAATAAGCCAGTACTGGAAAAATCCTTATATTTTAAGTAACTACTTCAAACCAGAAGAGTTTGCTTATGGCTATAAGTAATCCCTATTAAATGAAGTAGTCACTGACCTTTTATTAAATTTATACTAAGAAAATACTTAAATAAGAGGAAGTAGAAGCCAATACTTTTTTTATTCAATAGACCCATTGTATTTTATTTCATTGTGTTCCTCCTGTTCATTTTTGTAAGTACTGGCAATTCTTGCGGTTGTTCTGCGGTATTCTGATAGTTATTTTCCAAGGCAGTACATAGGAGGGATGGACTAGGAGCACTAGACTGATTTGTTCCTAAAGTTTCATCAAATACATTGAAATATTCCCAAGTAATTTTTGACTCTCCTGTCAGTTTCAGGCATGTTGAATTTGGCCTCTTGCCTTAATCGAGAGTTCAACAAAGATTTTGTGGAATTATCACTCCACTTGAATTGCATATGTTTTCCTGCAGTACTAGTACCAGGTGTCTCATACTCCTCAGATGGACCATCACATTTAATAATGACTTCATTCACTGAGGACTTATTCAGGATTCAAGTTTTTTGAATGTTTGCTCCAACTAATTAACATCTGAAAGAATATTTGTTGTAAAATTCAACATTCATGATTTGCAAGAATATACATACCACTTGAAATTTCTTCAATTTCTGACGCTGTTAATAGTGCAGTCAATACTTTATTATCACATTCTACATTTATTTCTATTAATTCGTCCATTTCTCTTATAACCAGCGCTTCAAATTTTTACTTTTTTGAGGTTAAGCATCATTTTCAAAATAACCAAATTTATACACCACCTCGAAACAGCGGTGGAATGATTTGCAATTTTGGTTGATGCAACAGTAAAACATGAACGCGTCAGTTCTCCAATCTGAAACCACCAATGAGTATAAAACGTAGTTGGTGGATTGGTGGATCTACCGGTGAATAAAAAAACGTGCCTATAATATGGTTATGGTTGCAAGTTCTAAGGATGAGTAAAATAGTATAGTTTTTTCTTAATTTATTTAGGTTATCCGTTCTAATAAAGTAAATAAAAGTAAGTGAACCTTTAAGATGTCATTACTAGGTATTGTTCGACATAGTGTTGTATTGCAAAAAATTGTGAATAGTAAATATTTTTGGCCACTTCGCAATTTGGGGTTTAAGAAAAAAACATTTTTCAAATTTTCATCTGCCCTTAATCGAAGAGAACAGTTGTACAAAATTTTATACATCCAATGATCAAAGGTTATGCGAAGATTATTTTGATGATGATGCACTTACAAGTACATGTCGCAAAAGACTTAAAAGTTGCTTTACCTTTTCAATCCTTACATCATACACCACCACAAAGTAATAATATCCAAGCTTTTTAAAGTACAGTATTTTCTGTAAAAAGAAACCTTATTTTTTGTGACATTGATAGTCGAGAACTACACCACAAATTGTGAAGCAGATGATGTAATTTATTAGATAACTTAAAGTATTTCTAAAAATGTCATAATTAACCAAAACTATTAATGAATTGGAAAGAATTGAATTCCCGTTTTTAGATACATAATTAAATTATTCAAAGATTGACACTCAAATAATAAGCTATATTTTTGGTTTCGTACAACTTTTAATTGCGAAGCATGTGAGGCTAATTTGCAGACAGATATTTTAGATATTTACCATAGTTTCACTTCCTTCAAAGAAAATGATGATAAAATACGTTGATTTATGTACAGACAACTCCTTAAATTTCTATCAATACTGCCGCGACCATAGATGAGCACACATTTCCTTCTTACCTCTCTCTTCTTATGAATTTCCTAACCTAAACCGGCCACACCCGGCTAACATTCCTTATAAAAATTCATCTATCACAGTTAAATCCTTATTACCTCAGAAATAGTATTCTTTCCATTTTCTTTATATTCCTTATAAAATCAATATCTTTCCCCATTTCATCAAAAACCATAGTGCAATCACATACTCTCCAACAACTCACCGGGCAACACCCAAAGTAGCATGCCATTAACGATTCCAAAATTGGAAGTTTGTGCCATGACTCTTGAATGACCACCTCTGATCGGCTAAAAAATTCCATCACCTTCAATGGCAAAAAACTATTCAATCAGCTATCTTTAGAATTTAAAGTGGCAAATACATTTAATAGGTTCCGGAGATTGACAACGGCGTTTCTGCTTGAGAGACCATATTATTCAGTGGCAGAATTTTGCAGTCTGCGCTAGACTTTTGAGTTACACTGGCGCAGTTCAATATTTGGTATGATGTACGATGCTAACATTGTGTTATAATTATTAATTTAAATTTGTATTTTATATAGTATGTTTTGTATTGTAGTATAGTCAGTGGCTTTTATATTATTTTTTATACAGTTTTTTACATTCTTATCTATTTTTAAATTATGTCGCTTTGTCGACAAAACTGTAAGAGATTTTCATGACAATAAAGCTTAAGCCTCTCTCTCTCTCTCTCTACGTTTTTCCCAATTTATTCATCCATTCTTTTTAGCATAGCATTAATTATAAATATTTGAATTTTGTAACATATTGAAAGTGTTTTTTCCTTTCAGTTTTATAGCATGTAGATTATTGCTGTATTTTCCTTATTATCATTGTTTCCATTTTCTGTCTACTACTGTCATACATTTCTGATACAATTTTAACCACTATAGATAGTAACGAACTTCAAATGCATCCTTGGTTTACTCCGTGTATGGTTTCGATTGTTTGAGATGTTGGAAAAGTATTTTTTAAAAGATAAGGTGTAAAAATGTACTTCCGAGATTTTACTGGATATTTATCGTTGTTGTTACATCTGCTCTTGGATGATCTCTAATTTATTCCCGATACTATGGTGCTTGCAGAAATTATAATTTTTTTTATTAACTTGTCAATCATATGAGTTGTCTGGGTTGAGGAGAATGGCATCAGATTTCTATAATTGCCATATTCTTCTTCTTCTATCGTCGTTCTCTCATTACTGTGAATCGTGATCACTGACAGCTTGTGACGTTATTTCTCTCCATTGACTTCGCTCCCGAGCTATATTTACAGAGCCGTAGAACGAATTACCGGTAGCCTTTTGGATCTGATCAGTCCATCTGATTGATGAGCGTCCTCTGGATCTTCGCCCTTCTGTGTTTCCCGACACTATCAGCCTCTCCAGGTTATTTTCATCTCTTCGCACGATGTGTTCAAAAAATCTCAATATGTTCGCCAGGCAGGCAGAAGAGAGTCTATTGCGGATGTTCAGTTCTTTAAGGATTAACTCGTTCGCCTGTGCGTTCCGTCCACGGAATTCTGAGCATGCGTCTTCAGCACCACATCTCGAAGGCATCAATTCTTTTTCTGTCTGCTGCTTTAATTGTCCATGTTTCAGCTCCATATCGGAGCATGGAAAAAACCAACGATTGAACTAGTTTCATTTTAGTGTTTTTAGTAATAGATCTATCTTTCCAAATCTTGTGTAGTCGACTCATTGCACCTTTAGCTAGTCCAATTCTCCTTCGGATATCACTTTCACTTGAACCCGTGTTACTAATATATGACCCCAGGTACATGATATGATCAACGATTTGAAATCTTTGTAGAACATCTGTCAATTGCAGGGTGTTTGAACGATCAACTACCATAATTTTGGTAGCGTTTTAAATGAAATTCACTGTTTCTAGCTAATTCCACAATATATTGAAAAATATTGAAAATTCTAAAAAATTGACAATTGTTTCGATAACTAAATATCGTCGTCAGAATGATAAAAGTTACATTTCATTTGATGCCTACCTGATGTTTAGTAGTTATTTTAAGCTAGACCAAAAAGTGACCTAACTTGTAATTGACTTAATATATGTTAATAGAAAAAGAAGAATATGTGATATTACAAATATTGAAGCTTATATATTATTAGCCCTATGGTGACATCCTGGATATCATTTTTCCAATTAAGATCAGTATAACTGTGCAATGATATAGAAAACCGGGAAAACTATATCTGCTGATCTTTACAATGATCACTTAAGAAGACAGTTTAATAGTGGAGAACTCCCTAGATTTATCTGTTCATTGACCACTTCGTATTGTGAATTTTTTAAATGTCTCCTAATTTCCAATTCTTCAAGGAAATCCAGTTCTTGCTTCTTATCACAAATATGTAGTACTTCCAGTTCTGTGTTGGGTGTCAATGAATGATTGGTGTCAAGTAGATGTTTTGCGTAGTGGGATTTATCTGGTTGTTTTAATATATATGCTCGTAAGTGTTCACTGTATCGGATTTCAAAATTTCTGGACATTTGAGTTTATATATACCTGATTTCTTTAATGGTGATATTTTTGTTTTTACATTTAACAATTTTGTACTTACATTACTTTCTGTCTTGAAAGAAATTGTTGTGTTTGCTAGCCGCTAGTTCATGTGATTTGGGGTGATTGGAACTATATGGAATTGTCACATCAGTGTGTGTTGGTTTTCGGTAAATTGAGTAATCAAGTACATTATTAACTCTTTGAATTTTTAAATCAAAAAATTGATTGAACTTCTAATGTAAGTTCAATTTTTGGGTGTAAATTATTAATGTGGTTGAAAATGCATCTAATTGTCTTTCACTACCCATAAAACAAGCTAATATGTCATCTACATATCTACACCAAAATCATTTTTTGAAATATTACTTTCAAAAATCTTTCATTCTAAACTGTCCAGAAAAATGTTGGGCAAAATACGTGATATAGGGCTTCCCATTGGTAAACCTTCATTTTGAATATATATCTTATTGTCAAAAGTGAAATAATTCTGATTAATACATACATCAAATAAATTAAGTATATCTGATATTATTCCTGGATTAATATTTTTATCTTCTAGTAATTTTCTTACAAGTATTAGACATTCTTTGGGAGGAACATATTGGTAATATCAAATGAAATAAGTTTATAGTTATCTTGCAAGTTGATTACTTTTCATTTTTTGATTAGTTCTATTGTATTTCTAATTGAGTATTTAGATGCATATCCGTAACTATTAAGTATATTGTTAAGCCTCTTTGCCAATATATTATTAGGAGTATTAACATTAGGAACTACAGGTCTAATTGGTTTCGTTATTTTATGTAATTTACCGGTTTCATATAATTGTGGACAATGAGGATTCTTATTTATAATGGACCTCTTTTCGTAATCACTTAAAAGATAATTTGAATCATTAACAATATCCCTTACATTATTAGAAAACTTTTTTGTTGGGTCTGCTCTAAGAACTTTCACATCGCTAGATTCTATAAAGTTATACATCTTTGCTCAGTTTCGTGCGTTATTTCATTTATATTGAGAATTCTATCGTCTCCTTCTAGGGTCTGCTGTTCTTTGAACAAATTTGTGCAATATATCTGCCAAACGTTTAATATTGCTTCGATGTCCCTAACGACAGCGCCATGTTCAGTTTTAATTGCATAATTGCGCGGTTTGAATTCTCTTGCGAGAAGTTTTACCTTTTGAAACAGATCTTTCGTTTCAATTTGGTGCGAGTGTGATTCTATCTCTTGACATATGTTGGATATGTACTTTCATCTGTCTTTACGACATCTCTTCTGAATATCTTTTGATAGGGATCTATAGGTCGTTTCATCGAGAGGACCTTTTTTCAGTTGTTTCCTCTGTTATATTTCTTGCCATGTCTCGTCGCTAATCCATGGTTTACGACCATTTACATTTCCTGGTCGGCGATATTGGCTAGCCGTTTTCAGGAGACCCTCCCTAAGACATATCCACGATTTCTCGGCGTCATCGTTGCATTTTATATTTGCTAATACTGGTTTTATACTGTCTCTGAAAATATCCAATTCTTCTGGTGTTAACATATTCTGTCTGGTCGAGGGTCTACGAATATTCTTAAATCTAAGTCTGAAATCCATTACTAGCAGTTGATGATCACTACCACAGTCCGCACCTGGAAAAGTTTTAGCATTACTCACAGATGTTTTCCATCTTGTATTGATTAAGATAAAATCTATTTGATTTCTATATCTGTCACTCGGCGTGTAGTCTGCGTGGATGATTCTTGAAATATGTGTTCATTATAGAGAGTCTCCTTTGCAAGCAGAAATCCATCAGCTTTTCTCCCCTTTCATTCCTCTCACCCAGTCCAAATTCTCCGACGATCTGCCTCATGTAGTGGTCCATGTTCGTGGCACCTATTTTGGAGTTGAAATCTCCCAATATGATTGTAATATCTTTGTTGGGAATATTGACAAGCTCAGTATCTAGAGCCGTATAAAAATCTGCTAATATGATCTCATCTGCCGTGGACGTTGGGGCGTAGACCTGAATTATGTGCAGAATGCATGTTGAACTTTGGAAACGGAGGTGAATGATCCTGTCAGTAACTGCATCATAATCACAAACAAAATTCTGCAATTTATTGGGCACTATTATCGCGACACCGTTAATGTTTTCCTTTGCATGGCCTGAGAAATAAATAATATTGCCTGAAATACTCTGGAAATGACCCCTCCCCTTCCAGTGAGTTTCACTGATTCCTAGGATATCAATGTCTTCTCCTTTTCGATTATTTGCAGCTTCCCTGGTTGTTGTACCAGTCTCCTTACATTCCAGGTAGCTATTCTTTTGGGTTTTCGGAGAGTCAGTCTATTTTGACTCTGTGTGTTCACTTTCAAATCAGTTCCTCTCGGAGATCCGATTGAGGAACTATTTAGTCTCCGGACTTGAGTTGAAAGTTGCCATGATTCTCTTGGGAATGAAACATTCTTTATATCCGAAAGTGGTTTCCCCTTGCCTTTCTTCAGTCTGTTAGAGGGATTTAGTCCTGTTTGATGCGAGTTATGGTTATACCGGTTATAATTGCCACATACTAATCTCAATTTAAAGGGCTAATGAACATCTTCAAAACTTTGTATTTACATTAATAGAAATTGAAGGTTAATTTTCAGTAGGAACATTTGATTAGTGATTTCCTCGAAGGCCTTATATGTAAGTAAAAAGACAGTATACATTGATAGTATTTCAAACATTTTTGTGTATGCGTTATTTAAAAAAAAATCCACTGGTGTTTCACGTAATGCTGGATTTCTCTAATTGACCCATTATTAAATATAGGCCGGTGCCTACACACAATACAAATATTTCCGTAATTCACGGCTTATTTGCTTCCGCATTCCTGAATAAATGATCACGATGGCGTAATTTAATCCCAAAACATGAAATTTTCAAATAAAATAAGAACGCAGGAGAAAAATAAAGAAATAATATGGTAAAACGTGTAAGTGATAATCATAAAATTAACAAAGTCTTTAAACAGGTTAATTTTACTCTACAGCTCATTTTTTCGGTAGTCATAATTGAAATTGGTCCTAATGATAAAATTGGGGACAACTACATCAAATTCGGTGACTTGAAAGAAGTGTAAGTGTACTGTTTAATAACATATCAACCCACGAAGTTTAGCACCTACAAATACCGCAAGCAAATTATAACAGGAGCCGAACTTTATGCTGAGTACCGAATTTTTGTGCAATACGCTGAATATTCGTCATGCTTATAAAGTAATAAGGGACTGGAATATATGGCAAGAGACAGAAACAAATAGATAAGACTTCCAAGATTTAACAAAGATCGTGTGTCCAGTTATATAAAAATGTTGAATTATTCATTTCGTCGTGTTCTAAGAAAAAACATATTCAATAATATTTATTCAATTTTTATTTATATAGGACACGTTTCATAATTCATTTAACATGTTTTTCTCATCATTATTAACATTATTTGTAGATTCTAATTGAATAATAATTACGAAATAAGTATGTTCTATCCCACACGGTTTATCATAAAGATGGAAAATATGACAAATTGTTATTAATTTTATTGTTGAGTGCGAAAACTTTCAATTATATCATGATTTTCAGTTTAGATAGAGTGCGATCATATATACAATATATGTGTATTTCAAAAACCAATTAACGTCATTGACTTTATAATCACACTATTTTGTTTTTTTACAGAAATGTTTGTGGTTTTTATTAGTTGTATTTGTATGTATTTGAAAAGATCTTTGCCTTGAAGTCTTTCGACGTCATCTGCCTCGGGCAAATATTTCAGTCGCGAGCGGCGGATGACGTTGAAAGACGTCATTGCCCTTATGACGTGTCCCTTTATTTATACAAATCAAATTTATTATACAATAATTAAGTACAATAATACAAAAAGCGAGAAAATATACATATACCAAAATCCCCAGACCTGCATCATAACCTGCCATTTGCCTGTTTTGTAATTTGCCAACTCTGGAAACTCCATCCATCTGTACATTTATTACTAATTACGGGTTGGCGCAATAAAGAAGTACATACATCCTGGCTACATCCGGGAAAGAGTCGACAGAGAAATATAATTATACCTTTAGTGTAGTATAAGTAATGATTTTTTTTTCTGAGCAATGGTCATTGTATCGAAGGCGAGCTTCAGTTGTTTACTGTTTCACTACTGAGTCTGTTTATGCTACAAAGTTGTTTGATTTTATGATATTATCTCTAAAAATGAATTTTGGTGTATCATTATGTAGTTTTTGATTTCTTCTAACTTTAGGTATTAGTTTGAGAGTCAATTGAATTTTTGGACCAAAGAAAAACAAAGATCGTTGTGTTACTGACTTTTTAAAAATTTGTACCGAAATGTCTAAATTAATTGTTGATCTAGTTACTCGGGTATCTATAATTTTAAATAATGTAGGATTTGTGTAGATTTTCATTATACAGCTATAAACATAGAGTAGTTTTATATTGAAAACTCTTGTTTCATTATATAACTTTTCAGCGGAATAAAGCTTACTTTTAATGAAAATAATTCTTAAAATTGTATTTTTAGTAGTTTGTAGTATATTAAGAGTGGTATTGAATGTTCCACCCCATGCAACAATGCAGTTCTTAGAACTTCTTCAACTAGTGAATTATAAAACATAAGTAACTTTCTTCTTGGTAGAATATCGCGCAGATTATAAAATGTATGTATTAACGTGTACGTAATCTTTTACTTACATTTGTTATGTGTTCTGACCAGCAAATGTGTTGGTTTATAATGACACCTAAATGCTTTATAGAACCAACTTTTTCTATAATGGGACACTTACATTTATTGATGTAATCTGATTTATGAAATTTTACATCTAATTTATATGGTTGATCAACTACATTGGGACTGAAAGCAATACATTTCGTTTTTTTGACGTTTAAGGTCAGTTTATTTTAATTTAACCATGTAAATGTGTTTAAAATATATTTATTATAGAGAAATAAACATATTAAGAGAGTGTTCGTTCCCATATAAACAGCTGGCATCGCGTCGATCTCAGCGCACCCCTTGCGGGGATCAGAACTAATTCTTACAGGCGGGATATTCAAATTTGGTAGTTTGGATTATGGGTAGGTAAATTTTACAGTTTGTCTTAAAATTGTTTATTATATAATTATTTCATTTCAAAAAAATTATATTTCATTTTTGTAATGAAATAATAATAATAAACAATTTTGAGACAAATAATTTAGGTAATAAATAATAAAATAGCACACATTTAAAATTTTTATTAACCTGCACATAATATAAAAACAAATTAATAAAATATTTGTTAACTATACATAGGTCTGTTATTTATACATGTTATTACATTGATAACTTTAAAATTCTTAAATAGTTAACGATAATATTAAAGTACAAAAACATCTGATTAAATTATCAGTTACAATAATCAAAAAATTTAAATTTTCAATAATATCTCCTATTATTAAAACAATTATTCTAATATCACTTAACAGTGTTTCCACACAATTTTATTTTCAAAGTTATTTTCCCTACCACACGCACTATAAATAGGCATTTATACGACTGTACATTTTTCAAAAAAATTCTATTGCGGCCTCCGCCATTCCCATAGCTGCCCAGCTTTCACCTTTTTTTAACTTTTTTATTTCAGAAAACAAGAAACTTCACATTTACTTTCTTTAAATTAATTAAAAAGACAGAACATGTAAATCAGAGAAAACCTACAGTTGTATAAATACACAACATAAACATATACTTAGCGAAAACTAAAAGTATAAATGGCACACTAGCTTGAATATTTAATAATGTTTTAAATTGGTAACACAAAACATGAAAAAACTATTATTATCTATATCATTAATTTACCATACAGTTACATATTTTTATTAATCACAAAATTACATATTTCTACTCAAATTACAGCATTATACTTAAGAAAGTTTATCCAATATTACATCAAATACTTTAATAAAAAGCATTTAAAGAGTAGATTCCCTATTACATGAAGACAGGAACAGGTCTGAAACAAAAACAAAAATTAAACGCAGTACATTGTTACCAAAAAATAATAATTATTTTTGTTTGTTAGTCCTCTTACCATCATTATAATATTTTTTAATTAATAAGGGGACACAAACTTTTATGAGTTGAGTTAATACGTATGATTTATGTTCTCGACATGTGAACCAATCAAAATTTATATGACTTTTTGCAAAGAGTTCAGTTTTTTCAGTAATATTTTCTACATGAGCTAAAAGTGGTAGAAAATTATAAACAATGTCATGCAGAATGGAAATAAATTTTACGACGTCTCTTTAAACATAAATTAGACGTGTTTCATCATTATTTTCTTTGAAGGAAGTGAAAGTATGGTGAACATCTAAAATATATGTTTGCAAATTAGCCTTACATTCTGCGCAATTAAAAGTTGTAATTTTTTTAACAACGAAACCATTACGTAGCTTATTGCTTGAGTATCAAAATTTGAATCATTTAATTCTATATCTATAAAAACGGGAATTCAATATTTTTCAATTCATTAATGGTATTAGAAGTTAATAGTTTTGGTTCATTATGAAAATTTAAGAAAGAATGTAAGTTGTCTAATAAACTGCTATCATCTGCTTCACAATTTGTGTCTATTTCTCTGATCTTTATTAATGTAATACATTTTCTTCTTCTTGGGAGATAAATTACTGACCCTAGTTTCGTTTATTTTACTTAAAATACTAGATTCCAAACATTATTTTTTAGGCAAAGGTTCAAATTCAGTTTCTTTAAGACTATCATTACTGTTACAAAAAATAAGCTTTCTTTTTATGGGCAATACTGTATTTTCAAAAGCTTGAGTTTTATTATTATTATCTTCAATTACTTTTGGTGGTGTATGATGGAACGGTTGCAAAAAGGTAAAGAAAATTTATTAAGTCTTTTGTGTAATGAATTTGTAAATGCCTCATCATCAAAATGATCTTCACACAACCTTTGATCTCTGGATGCATAAGGAATTTCTAAAATTTTGTACCACTGTTCCCTTTGACTAATGTCAGATGGAAATTTTTGTTCTTAAACTCCAAATTGCGAAGCGGCCTAAAATATGTATTATTACAATTTTTTGCTATACAACTACGACGAATTTTACCTGGTAGTGACATTTTAAAGGTTCACTTAAATTTATTTACTTTATTAAAACTAAATTCTAAATAAATTAAAAAATACTCACTCTTGTATTGTCTTCTTTTTCGGAATTGTTATTTTTGACACTGTCACTTTGTATTTGACAAACAGAAACCAGATTCACACCAACCAATGTAAGATTGGTTTTGTATATTTTCATTTTTAGTGACGTAAAAGTTAATATACTAGGATATTTTATAATATTTATTCACATTAAAGGCGATGTTTTGAAATGTATTGCAATTTATAATATTTTGTTCTATTTTTTTTATGTAAAGCAGTCTTGTAGTTCGCGACAGTAGAGACTCCATGCGCGGGGAGCTTGCGCAGAAACGTTGTGCCACATACCGCCTATGCATCAAACTGTCTCTTATATTATTATTTGTCTATGATATTTATTAAAATAATAATTCAACACTATAAATTTACAATTAGAAAGAAAAATAATATAAGAAATCCTAAAAGAAAAGAAAATGGTGACAATATTATAATGAAGCGTTTAATCACTTAGTCGTGGGGCTGAGTCCACGTAGGCTGTATTGTGTTTGCTTGATGTTCATCTACTGTGGCCGGATGGTATAGAATCCAGTCAAGTCTCCGTTCAGAGTATGCTTCGTACGCCATCTACGCGCGGGGCTCCTAAGTATCCTCCATGTAATGCTGGTCGCTGACTAGACTGGGGTACAGGCGTATTGTAATGTTCAACCGCTACAGCCTCCCCCTCTTGCGTCGAGGTCGTCTCGACGAGACGTCAGAAATAGTGGCGGGAGAAGTTATATCTGATTTGCGGGGCCGTCCTCTCCCCCTAATCTCCCGCACGTTCGTCTTCTGAGTTTTCAGAGGACTGATAGGGAGTTAGGTCGCTAGTATGATAAATCCCTATTGGAATGGAGTCTTCATTCGTCTCGGCAACTTTGTTGCTAGTAGGTCCGTGTTTTCGGAGTATGACGTAGGGTCCGTCGTGTCGTGGGGCCAATTTCGTTGAGTACCCTATTGCGGTGTTACTGAGGAAATGTGATTTGACTAACACTTTGTCGCCAGGTGCGTATTCCGGCCCATGACGCCTTCTTCGGTAAGATCCTTGGCCAGGCGGAGAGACATAGATAAATTTTGTAGTATTGGTGTGATTTTCGCGACAAAATTTTCGTTACGTACAATAATGCTAAGATCATCTGTGACGTCTTGTATAGTTCGCAGCTCTCTCCCGAAGGTCAGATATGCCGCCGTTTGTCCAGTACTTTCACATCGGGCTGTGTTGATGGCGAACCTTATAGAAGGTCCCATGCCGGGACCATGAGAGGTGCTCTTTGCCAACTAGTACACCTAATTGTGTTTTTAAGTCACGATTCTTACGTTCCACTATATTTGATTCAGCGTGATACACATGAATTAGGGCATGTTTAATGCCAAGACAAAACGTGAGTTTTTGCATTATGGCGGACACGAATTGTGTCCCGTTGTCGCTTATTAACCGCCGTGGTACCCCATAACGGAGAAATATTTCATCGATTAATACTCGTGCGCAATTAACTGCCGTAGCGTCTGCTAGCGAAAATAGTCCAACCCAGCGGATAGTGGTATCTTCAATTATATAAATCCACCTTTTGCCGTCTTCACTCAACGGTAGTGGTCCGAATAGATCGACTGCGATAACTTCAAACCTTTGGTTCGAGACTACTGTTTGTAATAATCCCGCAGGCTTCCCATTCTAAGCAGGTAGATACATGCTTGACGATGTCCTGACGCATTCCTGTCCAAAAGTAACGCCTAGCGACTCGATTTAACGTTATATCTACGCCGTAATGTCCGGCGGTAGGGTCGTCGTGGTAGGCTCGCAAAATTTTTGGACGTTCCTCTTTTGGCACAACTAATCTAGCGTTTTCATCCTCCTGTTCCTGGGTATACCGATAAAGTACTCCCATATGCATGAAATATCCTCGTTGATCCATTTAGCGTTTCTCTCGTCGTCTGCGGCGTTCTCGAGGGCCGCAACGATCGGAGCCAATTCAGGATCCTCTGTTTGTTTATGACGCATCTCTTTTTCCCTTCGCTTAGGGATGTCAAATTTTACATTGCAAATCTGACACTCATCGTTAGGTTTCTGGCATGCGGGTCGAGATAGGAAATCTGCTACTACATTTGTTTTCCCGGGTGAATATTGGATTTGGAAGTCGTATGACTGTAATATCCGGGCCCATCGTGCTAGGCGTCCTGTTGGCGTTTTCAGGCTCATTAACCACTTGAGGGGTTGGTGGTCGGTTATCAATATTGCCTCTGAACCTTCAATGTATCCCCGAAATTTATCTACCGCGAACACTAGCGCAAGCGTTCCGCTGAGGTCAGTAAGCGACTACTGTATTCCATCGGGTGCTCGTTTTCTCTCTCCCCCTGGACCAAAACCGCTCCTATTGCGTATGCATTGGCGCCCGTCTTGATAATAAATGGTTTGGAGATGTCTGCTTGTTTTAGTATGGGCGAGGATACCAGTTTCTCTTTCAAATTTCCGAAGGCCTGCTCTTCTTCTGATCCCCACTTCCACACTGCTTTCTTCTTAGTTAGATTCGTTAGTGGTCTGGCAATCTGCGCGAAGTTAGGTATAAATCGCCTGTACCAGCAGCAAGTCTGTATGAAAGACAAAAGCTGTTTGATATTTTTTGGAGCTGGTATATTGGATATAGCCCACGTTTTTTCCGGGTCGGTCGTAATGCCATCCTCAGTTATCATATGTCCAAGATACCTTACTGTGGAACAGCCAAAATTACATTTTTTCCTCTTTACTCTCAGTCGGTACGTCCGTAAATGTTCAAAGACTCTTTCCAAATCACGGAGATGTTGGTTGAGTGACGGTGACCTGATAATGAGGTCATCGAGGTAAACTAAGACGGTGACTCCTTTTAGGGTAGATTTGAATCTGTCAGGCGCTGAAAACTACTGGGGGCGTTTCGTAATCCAAAAGCCATCCTATTAAATCTATAGATTCCAAAAGGTGTTTTAAATTCTGTTTTATCTTTGTCACTGTCGTGGATTTGTATTTGCCAATAGCCCGACTGGAGGTCGAGGCACGACATGAACGGGCAGCCGTGGTAGTGGATATTTATCGGGTACTGTGATGGCATTAAGCTTACGGTAGTCGACACATACTCGTAGGTCGTTGTCCTTTTTGGGTACGAGGACCACGGGGGATAACCATGGCATATCACTTTCCTCAATTACGCCTTTCTCTAGCATGTCGTCGAGCTTTTGCCTTAATATGTTTTGACGGGCAGGGTTCATTCGATATGGGGCGTTAGCTACGGGCGCATGTTCACCTGTGGATATGCGATGTTCAGCATACGGAGTAGGTGGTCCATCCTCGGCGAAGACATCGGAGTATGCCTGGAGGATTTTATTGAAGGTGTCTCGTTGTTGATTGCTAAGCTCAGGAGTTTCTTCGGGTCTCAGACAAATATCTATTTGGTTTAATTCCAGTCTGCGTCGTTTTCTGGGATCCCGATTCTTCGGTGGTGACCAAGTAGCTGGTAGAGAGTCTTTAAAAATATCGTAGATCGCACCAGGTGAATATTGGTCGTCGTCGTCGTCAAGTGTATAAGTCGGTCGCGGTGGCGTGAGGATCTTTATGAGTGTGCCAGCGTCATCAGGCTGGGTGACAAGGACTTCATCATCCATTGGCAATTGTGAAGCAATGAATTCCAAAAATGGCGATTCTTGCCCCTCCCCGACATTCACTGCAAGCATTATATTTCTGGCACTATCGGACTGTGTTTCTCGTTGTGGACGGCCATTTCGGATATATTCGGGTGTTTTACCCTGTCGAATATTGAGGAAGTTGAATATCTTCTTGGGTTCATCTGCGAAGTACCATGCACGCTGAGGAAGGTTCAGAACTAGGGCCGCTTTTTCGAGGAAGTCGATGCCTAACAAGGTGCGGTTGTCCTCTGCGTCGAGTAGTATTACAAAGTCTATCGGGAATGTGCGATCACCGACTTCTATTTGGGTCGTAGTAGACAGAACTTCTTTGGGTGTACAACGCCCGTCTGCGAGTGTGACGTCTACTAACTTTTAAAGTCGCAAGTCTGCCGTTGTTTTAAGTAGTCGTACAATGATGCGGTAGCTATGCTCGTTCTAGCAGCTGTGTCTATATGAGCAAGGCTGTTAACCCCATTATTTTTACTTGTATAGTGGGCACTTGGGTTGTGAGCTCGGTTAACGTACTCAGACTGTAGAAATGGGCCGAATGGGCTGATATGTCGAGACGAGGTATTTTTGAACATTCCGGGCAGTTGTTTCGGAAATATCCTTGTTTGCCGCACCCGTAACAGGATATTTTTCCCGGTTCCGATGGGTTCCTGTGCTAATTTCTTTAGCGGCTTGGCGTTTTCGGAATTCGTTTATTGAATGTCCTCTAAAATGGCAGTAGGCGCATCTTGGCTTCTTGCTCGCATCTGGTCTCGGTATACTGGGAGGTCCTGTAGTCACTGTTTCCTCCAGTCGAATGTGTTCAATTTTCCTGGCTAGTTCCAGTAAATTGTCGAAAGAGCGTATCGACTCTCTTGGGATTTGTTTGCGTATATGGATTGAAAGCAATTCGTAAACCATGTCGAGTTTTGAACTCTCGTCGTGACGGTTTGGCGGTAATTGTGCCAATAGTGCTCTCTTTCTGCATATGAAATCGTTGATTGGGACGTTAGGCTCTTGGCGTTGGTCAAATATGTCGAGATACACTTGATACACTGGTTTAGCGGGCGAGAATGCATTTCGGATTAGTCGCGTGGCGTCATCCCAGTTGGTCGCTTGGTTTTCTACCCCGCGCCACCATAGTGAAGCGTCGTTGGTGAGGAGTAGCGGTAAACGTGTCGACGGTGTCATGACATCTTTTGACATCGAATCTTGCGGTGCAGCGGGTGAATATGCCTGAGTTGGGCGTCATCGGCGTAGCGTTCGAGGAAGAGATTTTCTCCAGCAGTTGTCGAAACTGCTCCTCATTGAAAGCAATGGCCATATTGCCCTGTAGTCTTTGACTCCTACGATGAATGATTATGTAGTGAGAGACATACTGAACAAAGCCGAATGAGCGAGTGTTTATAGTTGTATGATTTTAATAGACAAGACAAAACAGCAAGCCAGAAGCCGGCGAAAGTTCTATCGCAATATTTCAAAAATCCAGGTGGTATCGTAGAAATTTTCTGAAAATTGACAAAACAAAGCAGGAGTTGCGAAAGTTTTATCGAATTTTCTAGGAATTAAATTTCCAATTCTTCTCGTTTGGATTCTCGTGCCCCACGTTCGGCGCCAGTTTTGTAAATGTGTTTAAAATATATTTATTAAAATAATAATTCAACACTATAAATTCACAATTAGAAAGAAAAATAATATAAGAAATCGTAAAAGAAAAGAAAATGGTAACAATATTATTATGAAGCGTTTAATCACTTAGCCGTGGCGCTGAGTCCACGTAGGCTGAAATGTATTTGCTTGATGTTCATCTACTGTGGCCGGATGGTATAGAATCCAGTCAGGTCTCCGTTCAGAATATGCCATCTACGCGCGGGGCTCCTAAGTATCCTCCATGTAATGCTGGTCGCTGACTAGACTGGGGTACAGGCGTATTGTAATGTTCGACCGCTACAACCACACATTTATGTTTCTTAAATTAGCTTCTGTTATTTGTTTAACTTCGTCCCAGTGTTTCCTAGTAAATATTATTGCTGTCACCAGCATAACAAACTAAATGACCTTTGAAGTTGTTAATTTTTGTAATATTATTCATATATATCACAAACAGCAGCGGTCCTAGAACCGTTCCCAGAGGTACACTACATTTTACGAGACATTCAGAACTTATATCAACACCTACCCTTACCCGCTGTATTCGGTTTCCTAAGTAGTGTGAAATGAGATTTAGTGCAGTTCCACGTATTCCATAATTACATAATTTGAGCAATAAGATTTCATGGGAAACAGTGTCGAAAGCCTTTGCCAGGTCAAGGAAAACAGCAATACATTTTAACGACTCATCCATTGCCCCGACTGTTTTTCCCAGGAAATCCATCACGGCATTTTCGGTGCTAGAATTTTTTATGAAACCATATTGCCTCTTTGTGATAATGTTGTTTGCATTAAAGAAATCAAGTAATCTTTCAAGTAGAAATCAAGTAATCTTTCTTTTAATGCCATTTCGAAAAAATTTCAAAGTTATTTGTTAATGATATAGGTCTGTAGTTATTTATTTCACTGTTATTCCCCGATTTAAAAACTGGAGTAATGATAGATTCTTTCCATTGCTGAGGAATTTTGCCACTTTGAAAACAGAGATTAATAATATGTGACAAAGGTTCAGCAACACTCTCATGAATTGATTTGATAATTTTTGGTTGTAATTGATCAGGGCCAGACGCAGAGTTATTTTTTAAATTGGATATGAGTATAATTACATTACACATTTTTTGTAACTAGTTTTAAGAAAATATTTGAGTTTACTTTATCTTTTGGCAGAAAACTCCGGTAGGGTAGCATTAGGGATTTTGTTTCCCATTTCAACTCCAATGCTTGAAAAGAAGTTGTTATACAAAGTAGCCTTTTCTTTATTTTTATTAGTAAGAACATTATTATTATTAACAGGTATTTGATCTATTTTTCTACATTTTTTCATACGATCTGATATATTATTTATGACATTCCAAACTTTTTTTGTATCAGTACCTGCTTCATATATTTTATTTTGATAATATTCATTTTTAGTTTTTTTTATCAAAGCGTTAATTTTCTCTGTACACTTTATACTCTATATCGCGTTCCTGGGTGAAATGCTTTAATAAATTCTTTTTTAGTAAATCTCTACGTTTAATAGAGGATGTAAGACCTTGAGTAATCCAAGGTTTCATTACATTTGATAATTTCATCCTATACAAAATTTAGTACAAGAAGTGACATTTGGTTTAATTTCTGACAGTAATTTCATATGTGTCATAAGATAATTTAATTGTCTTATAGTGTATTGGACAAACAGTTACTTTCGATTTGAATAGTATAATACGTGATTTGGAAAATTATTTGGAAATTTATAAATTTTGAATTATTCTTTGAAAACTGTGATCCCTCCCTGAGAAAAGAGTGAGTTGATTGATATTGTGTATTAATTTATCTTTCAGGATATAAAATTTAATATTTATTTAGCCGGGCATATTAATTTGACAACTGCTGTCATTAAAAATTTTATAGGTTATATTTAGCTAAAGGTGTTTCCATATTAGTGTAGTTACAGCTACAAATAAATTCAACGATAAAACAATATAGAATATAATATATTATAATTAAAAACATAGTCGAGATATACAATAATTGGCGCCGCAAAGTGGGGCAAAATAGATTTGTCACTATTATTACATAAAAAATTAAGTATCGATCATGGAAAGAAGAATGATGTTAAGGGATGGTAAATAGGTAGGAGTTGAAAGTGGATCTGAGGAACAAAGAGAAGAAAGAAGATATAGTATGGGTGATTTTCAGGTGCAGTACTTAGAACAAGAAATGGAACTTTCAGAAGGAGATATGACAGCGGGAGATGAAGCAGCAGAACAGGAGGATAGGAGACAGGAAACACAAGGAGGAATAAATAGAAATGATCAGTGGATGCAACAATTTTTTATGAAAATGGAGGAGAATAGGAAGGCGGACATGGATAAACTGAATGAGAATAGGAAGGCGGACATGGATAAACTGAATGAGAATATGAATAATATTAGGGGGGATATAAATAATATTAATGGAAAAATGGATAAACAAGATGAGAATATGAATAATATGAGGGAAGAAATGAGAATATGAATGATATAAAGGGGAACATGAATCACTTAGAAAAGAAAATTGATGAGGTGAAAATGGAAAGTTTGAATGAGATTAAGAAAATTAGGGAAGATATGAAGAAATGGAATAATAAATTTAGTGAAGATATGAAATCGGACATGATGGTAAAAAAAGGATACGTAGTAGGGGGGAACATTGTTGAAAAGACGGATGATATGTTGGATAACATGGATAGCAGGATACAAGAAATAAAGGGGCAGGACAAGATGGATGTAAATATGAATGACAATATAAATATAAATGATGATACTATAGAGCAGAAAATATGTAATCAAATGGAAAAGGAAACTGAAGAAGTAAAAATCCAAAGTTTAATGGAGATTAAAGAAGTTGAGAAGAAAATTGATGAGATACAGTCTATAAAAGTACAAAGACAAACCAAAGATGAAATGGTAGACATCAATTTACAGAATCTAGGAAGTGAAGAAGTGATTCAAATGTATGAAGAAAATATTTATTGGAAAATAAAATACTTAGATGTCAATATAGTGAAACAAATTGTGATATATTATAAAAGAAATAATAATTATAATCGGGGGATACAATTTAATTGGGAATTAAAGAAAATGAACAAAATATTACAAGAAGCTATGGAAGAGATAGAAGAAACCACAAGACAAATTGAAGAACGACCAATTTATACAGGAAATGTCAAAATAAAAGTAAAACTTGACAGAAATATGAAATTAATTGATCCAAGAATGTTTAATAGGACAATAAAAAAAAGAATGATAGGAAGTGAGAGTAGTATGGGAAATAAAATAATTAAAAGAAGAAACAATAATATGATGGAATTGGAAACGCAAATTTTGATGAATTTATTGGAAGAACTTGATGAAATATGGGACTTCAAAATTAAAAAAGATATGGTGGAGAACAGAAAGAAGCGACAGAAACCGATAGAGAATCAAACAATAAGAGAAGAGAATAAGACCAAGTTTAGGAAAATGAAATAAAATTGAATTATATGAAAGGATTATTGGAACGAAATCTAGAAACGAAAGGGAATTGTACATGGTAAGGGATGGATATAAAAACGATATGTAAATAAAAGGTTTATGATTAACTAGTAATATTTAAAAACATATTTAAATAGAAATTATATAAACATGGATTGATAATAGAAGAAATGATAGACATGTTGATATGAATTATGGAAATGAAAATAGAAGTTACAGAAATGAAAAACGAATATATGGAAATGGAGATAAAATTTATGACAACAAGTATTGTGAGAATAGAAGAGATTTTAGAAACTTTGATAGAAGAAATGATAATGGAAATAGAAATGAAATTAAGCAACATGATAGATGGACAGGATGAAATAATTACATTTATAGGAACAAACGGACGGAAGTTATATGAAGCAAGCAAATATATGATACAAAAGATTGAAGTAAAGGATGAAAAAGAAGTTGATATGTAAGCATAGTCGATGAAGAAGTTAGAAACAGACATAGCTATTGATGAATTGATGAAATATAAGGAAATAATTGATTTTGAATAGATAGATAGAATTAAATGGTAAAATAATTGAATTTGAGGAGGTAAATATGGAAGTATTGGCAATTGAAGAGGATAATAGGAAGTTATGGAATTTAAAGAGGAATGGAATTATGGTTGAATTGGAGTTAATGAGTGGAAATACGGAATATGAAGAGAAAGTGAAGAGTTTGATGATGAAATATGAAGGATTGATTGAAAAAGAAATTAGACTGGCTAACTATTATGAGTGTGAGATAGAATAAGTAGAAGATGTAAAAAGTAATGGTAATTGGACAGAATGTAATGAAGAATATTATGAAGTTATAAATGAATTATTAAAGACGTATGAGAAAAGAATTTCGAAGGAACTAAGGGTTGCTTAATGAAAATATGGATATAATAAAGGAGAATACTGAGAAATGTTAAAGTAAAATCATATCCAGTTCCATGTAAGTTGTTTAGACGGAATAGAATGAAAGAGAGTTGGAAATATTACAGATCATAGAAGAAATTATCAACATGTATATAGGGAATTTTAGAATAATAAATAACAGTACGTTACATGAAATTTCAATAGATATAGTAGATTTAAGAAGTTTTATGGGAATTAGGAATAATAGTTTAATTTGATTGAAGATAATTTTTTTAGAGATATGTTAATAATTATTTGAACGATATTACTATGTTACTAAGATACTAGTATTATATTTGGCAATTGTGAAAGATAAATTATAATTATATACAAGAGTCGATTTATCATTCTTTTATTAGGGGGACTTAATACATATCCTCTATCTAAATTCTAAAGAAAACATTGAAATAAAGAAAATATGCATATTTAGATGTAAAACTAGTGATACACACTGTATTATAAATAATTTGAAAGGTTCAATATACCAATAAAATTTGACATTTCAATTTCATATGACATTACTGCAGAATAGACTTAATGACAGATAGTTTTCAAAACGATTTCAAAAACCAGAATACAAATGTCTCTATTGGCAAAATGGCACTTATAAAAAATAATGAAAATCTCTCTTGGTATATAAAAACGTAAATTTGTATTTTTTTTTAAAAAAGAATTCTTGGTAACCAAAGGAGAAGAGAGTTATTTATGGAAACAGTTTAGTTAGTTGATTCATACCATCGCGAGAGACAACATCGAAATAAGAGTTGTCTCAGAATTTTTTAAATAGAGTTGAATTTTAATATCTCGAGAGACAACATCGGAATAAGAGTTGTCTCAAATTTATTTGAGAATATCAGAATAATTTGTAGCATTATTATCAAATTAACACAATTTGCCTTTTGAAAGCCAGTGCGCGTATTATTCGCAGAGAATTACAGCGGTAAAGTGCGAGTGTTGTTCCAGTTTCTAAATAAGTCATTTAGAAAATTGTTCCAGATGTTCTAAAACGTTTTTTAGAATACAAACAAGTCTATCTGTATCCAGTTTGGTGAGTCCAGTCCATATTATATATTATTTCTCGAGAATTAATAGGCCTTTAGTAAAAAATATTTCGAAAGTAGATGCATCTGATGAATTAAATATTTGATCAAATTATAGTAACATTATTGATATATCATTCTACGTAAACTCAAGACAAATTTTGAAAAAGACCATTTACAAGGAAATTGGGGAATGTTACATTTACATATGTCATTTTGGACTTTTAGTTAAAGTATTTAGATAAGAATTTCTAATTTTAGATTGTTTATAATATTAAGGTGTTGATAGAAAATTCTATTTTTGCGTATTCGTTTGTGATATTTTTTGAAAAGTTTTAATTTTTGTAAGTGTTTATTTGATAACATAATATATAAATTTGAATTCTAATCACCTTTTGGCTCTCTTTTCATAATCATTCTCATTACATTTGATAATTTCATCCTATAGAAAATTTAGTACAAGAAGTGACATTTGGTTTAATTTCTGACAGTAATTTCATATGTGTCATAAGATAATTTAATTGTCTTATAGTGTATTGGACAAACAGTTACTTTCGATTTGAATAGTATAATACGTGATTTGGAAATTTATAAATTTTGAATTATTCTTTGAAAACCTTGATCACTCCCTGAGAAAAGAGTGAGTTGATTGATATTGTGTATTAATTTATCTTTCTGGATATAAAATTTAATATTTATTTAGCCGGGCATATTAATTTGACAACTGCTGTCATTAAAAATTTTATAGGTTATATTTAGCTAAAGGTGTTTTCATATTAGTGTAGTTACAGCTACAAATAAATTCAACGATAAAACAATATAGAATATAATATATTATAATTAAAAACATAGTCGAGATATACTATAATATATACTATAATATATATATATATATATATATATATATATATATATATATATATATATATAATATATATATATATATAGATATATATATATATATATATATATATATATATATATATTGAAGCAGTTTCATTTGGTTGTATTCAATTTAATAAGGATTAATAGTATTACTGAAATAAGTCATATGGCTTTTTCCATCTTGTACTTTATTAGCCATCATTTTAACGAATATTTATAAATTGTTAAAAAAACATGTCTAAATTAATTATAGATGTTGATAGTAAAAACAGTGAACAAAATCCTCACTATAATACTGAAGAAAATCTGAAACAGACGATATACTATTTGAACCATCAGAATCGAAAATATTGAAATCTGATTCAGATACAACGGAAATTAAAATTAATAATGCAGTACATGATGTAATTTCAAAAGCATCCGTTGAAATTAGAATGAAATTCAAAATAATTTAAAAGAAACGCGTCAAATTTTCATATAGTTAGTAATTAGATTATTTTATGCAAGGGATTTCAGGAATTTTAATAAATAGTAAACAAGTTATGTTAATATTTATATGTATAAAAATCTTCATCTCTATATATGCTAATTTCTAATACAAAAATGTCATTTTCATGTTTCATATACGGCTTAAAAATTCATGGTTTATTGTAATATAAACAGTGAATCGTCGTTAATCACACAATATTTATACAATTCATACGATATAGAAAAGTTTCGATAGCAACCCGCAACGAGATAGTTTATGATGGAAATCAAAAAAGTCAGTTGGATTTAAAATGTCAAAGTTGGAAGTGGTATTATATTTGATCTCGTCAATAAGAACGATACAAAAAGTTGATATTCAAATTACAGTAGAAAGAAATTTAAACCAATTTTATAATAATAATAATAATTTGAAGATAGTTGCATCATACAGGAGAGAAAAGTCATTCTGATTTAAAAACGTCAAAAAAGAGGCAAGGGATAATGTAATTTATTTCTACAAGGACGATAAAACACGTTTTTATTTGATAAACATGGAAATTTAAAACAATTTTATAATCATCAGAAGAAGAGAGAAGATAATTGTATATCCAGTTAAAGTATAGATATCTGGGGGAAGAAATCAAGGCATTGCGCGTGAAATTTAAGAACAGCTTTTCAATAATATTTTGGACAGTACAACAGAAAGAAATTGATAGTGAAGATTAGTTTGAAGTGGATACAAACTTAGTAAATAAAAGGTACCGTTTTAAAATATTATATTAGAGATCTCTAAATAAAAAAAGCCCTTATTAAAAAAAACATTTTAATTGCTCCATAGTAATAGTAGTTTATTTTTTTGTAGTATATCTGTACACATTTTCGGTTTATAAATTTCAATGTTTAAAAAAATTCCTGTAATCATAAGTTTGTTTATTTTAATTTCACAATCCAATAATTAGAGTAAATTTGAATGGCGCAATTGAACCCTACCCTTTGATAGAGTTGGTATACATGTTTAATGATTTTTCAGTTTCAAATAATAAATAAATTTAGAAACCAATACAATATATATATATATATATATATATATATATATATATATATATATATATAACCTTTGGAACGGAGGGTGATTTTGGCATCTAGGAACACCAAAACGAAAAACTGCATTGAAATTTTTCCGAAGTCGCGTCATGCTACTCTCTACAATAGCCCTATTTCATTCTGAAATAAGCCTAACAATAGGGTCAATGTCAATGCGTTGTTGTATATTGTTATGAGCACTAATAAAAATATGATCAATAATTGTTTAATAGTTTGAGTATTGTTTGTTACTCTAGTCGGCTTGTTTATGCAAGACACAAAACCATTCCTATTTAATATATTGAGATAATTATTAGTTTCGTTTGTGTCCTTTTTTAATAAGTCAATATTGATATCACCAATATATATTTCTATATTTGGTTTTTGCATTGACCCTAAGTATGTTTCCAAATCTTGTAAATATGGTTGTAAATTTGTTGATGGAAGCCTATAATATACCGTTAATCCAATTTTGTTGCTATTTGGTAAATAACTACTCGAGAAAGTTACTCTTAGAAATTTGCTTCCATTTATAGGAGCGATATTAACCGATGCATTTATGCTATCTCTTACATAAACAACTACACCATCACATTTATTAAATAATGCATCATTATAGTACACAGAAAAATTAGGAATTTTAAATTGTTCTACGTTTAATATTTCTCTAGTTTCAGATAAAATTATAATATCTATCCTGTCTCCGGCCAACTCCATATAAACCAGTAGCTCATCAAAATGTTTATGCAGACTCCTTATATTGAAATGTACGATACCTAACGAATGTTTATCTCTATCTGTCCTCTCCCGAATGTACTCTCCAAAATTGTTGTATACTTTTGTGACAATTTCGGCGCTATCTAATGCACTTAAATATTCATTCATAATACTAATGTTATAATTCTAAAACCCCCTAAAATATTGTATAATTAATTTTTTTTTATATAATAGGTAATTACAAAAATTCTATCTATTTACAGTAGTTGCTATTTGGTCACATAATTAGCTACTTATAATTCATTATTCCTCCTATTCATACATTTATTTATAATTTTTCATCATTGAATTAATTTATTGTAGTCACTTACATTTTTTATAATAATTACTTTGTTGTCCTTTGCTATATAGATCTTTCCAGTTTCAGTCCACACATTTTTAGGCCAAATTTTCCAATCGCATCATTTAGTATTTGTACCCTACTAAAATTTAGGTCTTCACCCACAACAATCCCAGTACCCTAAAGAAGTTACTTTTCACTATAAATTATTTGTTTGGTTTCTAGATTTTTTAACTTCATAAAAATACTTCTGTGCTTAATGACATATTATTATTTAAAATCTTTATAATCTCTTCTCTTGTATTTTCCTTTGGTTTTTCCTTTACACTGAATAGCCTCAAATTAGTTGTTCGGGTTGCCTGATCTATCTGATCCATTTTAATATCCAGGTTATTTTTATCAATTTCTGCAGTCGTTTTTTTCTGCTCTAATTCTTTAATTTTATTTTCAAATTTTTCAGCCATTTTACTGTTCACTGTTAATTCCGCCACTGAACTTTCTATCTTCTGTAATTTTTGTTCAATTGTGTTTATGACTGATTTTGAAACATGTTTTGTTATTTCAGTGATAAAAGAGTCTCTTTTTATGCATTTGCTAATTGCAGAATTTACCGAGGGTTCAATTTCTTTGTGTATTTCTCGAGTAATAACCATAATTTATATATAAAAATTACACTTACTGATCATAAACTTCACCCACTGATTAATCTTCCTTATATTTTGTAGTATGTTTTGTTTTTAATAATAAATTTGATGCAGTTACCATTAATTTTTCAATTAATTTGGAGCTCTAGTAAATACACGACTATTCAACACCAACCATAGGCGTACTCCGTATAAATTACTAAATTACTCAGCTCAGCAGATTATTTTACAAAAAACTATCTCCGCCCCTAGGGTTGCATACACCAATTCATGCGCACTGAACGATGAGAAAGATTTTGAAGAAGCATTACATGAAAAACTTTGGAAATGTGAGATGAATATAAATGACCTACATGGAAAATTCAATGAAAATATTACCTCTGTTTTAAATAATTTTGCTCCAGAAATAACCATATGTAGAAGATAATTACAGATATGACTGCTGATTGGGTAGGGTATATAGATAAAAGAAAATAAGTTGTTAGTCTAATACGATCAAAGAATAGGTTATATTTTGAAAACTTAATAGATGGAAACAAAGGAAATAGTAGGAAAATGTGGCAAGGTATCAAAAGAGTAATGGGTAAAGAAAAAGGTCAGATAATACAAGCTGTATATTTTAATGATATATTAATGGAAAATGATAAATCATTAGCCGATTCATTTATTAATTGTTTTATACAAAGTATAGAACTATTAATAGCTAATAGGGACAAACATCACGATCTGAATCAAAGAAATCATGTTATTATGGATAACTAAATAACTCCTTTATACAAAAAGTTACCCAACAAAAAGTAAAACGTATACAGTATAATAAATTTAAGTAAGAACAAAGTAAATTTCCAGACTTGTGGAAAACATCACTGATTGTACCTATTCAAAGGGTAACAAAAATATAGAAATGTTATGAATTTAGACCAGTTAACATGTTGCCTCTTTGTGACAAAGGAATAATAGAATTACACATACAGGAACTACATCTAGAACATAATAATACTCATAATATTTTAATAGAAAATCAGTCTAGTTTTAGAGGGAAATATTGTTGTGAGTCTGCACTACAACTGGTTGTCTCAAATTGAAAGGAATCTACAGATTCAAAAAAGTTATATGTGCTGGTTTTCTTGATTTTAAAAGAGCGTTTGAGACAATAAACAGGGACTTGTTAATCATAAAAATAAAAAAATATGGTATACTTGGATATGCACAAGGATAGTTCGGCACCTACTTGAAAAATCGTTACCAACAAGTAAAAGTAAATAACCGTCAGTCCAGTAAGCTTCTTGTGAAGTATGGAGTCCCTCAAGGAACAGTATTGGGGATTCTCTTTCTAATTTTATATATTAATGATATTGCTAAGTTCTGTTTTAAATTAATTTGCAGATGACACCATACTTTCAGTGGAGGGTGAAAATGTGGAAGAGACGATGAATAAAATGCAATATTATTCAATTATTAGAATCGTGGTTTATTGACAATGATTTGTAATGATGTTATTTACTAGCAATAAACGTAATGTTGCATGTGATATTAAGTTGTTCGTTCACTCCCTAAAGCTTGTTAGTGAATGTAAATACTTAGGAGTTATTATTGATAAAGCTTTGAATTTTAAAAAAATTGGTCATAAGAAAAGTAGTAAAAAATCAATTATTTTAGGAGATTTAGTTCAAAGATGTCTCTAATGACAAGAGATACATTATATAAAACTATAATTGCATGAAATTGATTGTCTCGACCCTTACTTCGTGGAATCTGCTCATATTAGTGTTTTTAAATAAAACTCACGGTTTCTAGTTAATTCCACAATATAATAAAAGTTATTGAAAATTCTAAAAAATTGATAATTGTTTCGTTAAATCAATATCATCGTCATAATGACAGAAGTTGCATTTTATTTGATGCCTACCTGATGTTTAGTAGTTATTTTTGGCTAGACCAAGAAGTGACCGAACTTGTGATTGACTCAATATATGTTTATAGAAAAAATATATTACCATTGATATTGTGATGTGATAATTTCTCAAGTATGACATTTCTGTGTATTGTATCGAATGTATCTTCTACATCAAATGTAGCAAGTATAGTTTGTTGTTTTTTGTTTAGAGCGGTGGAGATATGAGTTTGCAACGTTATCAAATTGTCCTTTGTTGATCTGTGCCGCCGAAATCCAGATTGTTTTTCTGATAAAATGTTGTATTTATCTAAATACCATATCAATATTTTATTGATCATTTTTTCCATGACTTTGCACATTGTACAAGTTAATGAAATTGGCCTATAGGACTTGGGGGAGGTTGTCGGCTGATTAGGTTTTTTCAAGGGAATTAAAATGGATAGTCGCCAGAGGCTTGGAAACATGTTAGAGGTCCAAATTAAGTTGAACAGTTCTAAGAGTTTGAGTTGACCTAAGAAATCAAGTTTTTTCAAGGAAAATATATGGCAGGTCATCAGGACCAGCAGCGGAATTTTTGCACGATTTTAACGCAGTAATAAGTTCCTGGTGGGAGAAAGGTAGGTTGAGTGAGTCTATATCTTGATTTGATGGAATGGGGCATGATAAAGAGGTATTAGTATAAGTATTTGCAATGTTTGTGTGTAGCCCACTTCGGAATTTTGCTTCGAAATTTTCAGCAATGATCTTCGCTATTCCATGGTCATTATTTATTATTATTATATATTATTTTAAAAGAAATTGTATTCGTTGCTGAAGATATTATCTTTGGAATATTATTAGAAATATTTCCTGCATATGTGATGGTTTTATAAGTTTTTATTTCATCAGTTTGTTTAGGAAATATTAGTTGTAATGCCACGTTTTCCTCTTTTTTATTAATTACCTTATTCATCATATCTAATGGATAACCGTTGGATGTTGCTATTTGTCTAATTGTATTAATTTCTCTATCAAAATTACATTTGTTCATAGGAACTGAAAAAGCTCTATGTATCATTGAATTATATGCCGCTAGTTTATGGGACATGGAGTGATTGGAATTAAATGGAATTGTCACATCAGTCTGTGTTGATTTTCGGTAAATTGAATAATCAAGTACATTATTAACTCTTTGAATTTTTAAATCAAGAAAATTGATTGAGCTATTTTCTTCAATTTCTAATGTAAATTTAATTTTTGGGTGTAAATTAGTGATGTGGTTGAAAAATACATCTAATTGTCGTTCACTGCCCTTAAAACAATCGAATATGTCATCTACATATCTATACCAAAATAAAACAATTTCTTTTAAAACAGAAAGTAACGTTAGTATAAAATTGTTAAATGTAAAAACAAAAATACCACCATTAAAGAAGTCAGATATATATATAAACTCAAATGTACAGACCCTTAGGAATTTTGAAATCCGATACAGTGAACACTTACGCTCGTACAGATTAAAACAACCAGATAAATCCAACTACGCAAAACATCTACTTGACACCAATCATTCATTGACACCTAACATAAAACTGGAAGTGCTGCATATTTGTGAAAAGAAACAAGAACTGAATTTCCTTGAAGAATTGGAAATTAGAAGACATTTAAGAAACCCACAATATTAAGTTGTCAATGAACAGTTAAATCTAGGGAGTTCTCCACTAATAAAATGTCTTCTTAAGTGATAATTGTAAAGATCAGCATATATAGTTTTCCTGGTTTTCTATATCATTGCACAGTTATACTGATCTTAATTGGATAAATGATATCCAGGATATCACCATAGGGCTAATAATATCTAAGCTTCATCATTTGTAATATCACATATTCTACTTTTTTCTATTAACATATATTAAGTCAATCACAAGTTAGGTCACTTCTTGGTCTAGCCAAAAATAACTACTAAACATCAGATAGGCATCAAATGAAATGCTACTTCTGTCATTCTGACGATGATATTGATTTATCGAAATAATGGTCAATTTATTAGAATTTTCAACAATTTTTATTATATTGTGGTATTAACTAGAAACCGTGAGTTTCATTTAAAACACTAATTAAAAGGGATGTTTGGAGAGTGAAGTTGTCGTTTTCTGGTATATGTTATTCTGCGAAAACTCATGATATGAGAATATGTATCATCCGGTACGCCACATTTCACGAATGAAACAGGAGAGGCTAGCTGTAGGCCGATGTCTTTTAGAGCTTTTTCTATAAGAGAGTGAGGGATAGTGGGAGAAACGTTGGAAATCAGAATTCGTTTGGCAGGTGTGATAAGCCTGCGAATAGGTATATTGTTAGATTTAATATATATGCTATCGTGTTCATTATGAAGTCTATCGACAGCAGCAGTAAAGCTTAAATAGATACATATGCGGTTGTTTGAAATTCTAGAGGCAAATGTTACGTTTTTGGGGGTCACAGTTTATCCTACGGCTTTTATATACTCAAAGGGAGTGGTATTGGTTATGGCGTGCATTATGGTTGCTTGTTCTCTTTTGGGGAAGGTTGGTGGGGGAGGTTTTGTTTGTGCAGCAGTAACATACGACATTGTAGCATTAGGTAAATTATAGGGAAGAGAGTTTGAAGTTGATTGGGATTGATAATTATTCATTTTGTAAGTGGCCCTGGATATCAAAACAAATACAAATGATAAGGAAAGACAAGGGTCCCTAATGGATCCCTGAATATATTTTGTAGGAAATAACAGTTGACTTGATGTTACGCCACTGATGAAAATAAAATGTCTTCACTTGTTAAAACTTTTGGAAATAATTATGTTCAATTGTTCATAGCATCGATCACAAGTATTGAAAAAATCACATGATGATTGTTAATTATTTACTACTTTTAACAATACACAGAAAAGAACTCGTATTTTGATTTGAATTTAATGAGGTATAATTACCGATAGGCGATGTTTACTCCTCGGCAACCAGCATAGGAATCGATTAAAGGAAATTAAAATCGCAATTCAACCAATATTGGTCCAAGCTATTTTTTCTTTACATTATTGGATAAAAAAATAATGAGTGTACAATTGTTACGGAAATCAACTTCACTCCAGCATTATTTAAATAAATAGGAATTAAATTGTTCAAAATATTCTCTCTCTACCGCTACTGTCGTTTGGACTAATAACCGAAATTGCCATCACAGTTCAAGTGGATAATAAGGAATGCAAAAATATTAGAGATCAAAACTTAAAGCGGCTGTTGAGTGTGTACATGTGCGCGAGTTTGATATGAATTTGGCGTGTTGCAAAGTACTTTCACATGTATTAAATACCGATTATCGGTGTAATAAATATTATTTTTAAGTTTCAATCATTTTCAGGTAGGAAACTTGAGTTATTTTGTATTCTATGTTTTGTATCAGATAAATGGAATTAATTCGATAATAAATAAAATTTGTAGAAGAGGTGGAGGTTGTTTGGTATTTTTAACTGTTCATTTTTTCAATAGAATTTTTCCATTATTGATACAGAATACAGCCTCCGAAGAGTATGCAAGTGACCAATTTTGAATATTGGATATTGTTAACGGCACCCCGCAGATGAACCCTATTGGGTCCAATAAATCCAGATATAGTCCAGTCGGATTAGACTTTTTACAATAAAAAACGTTAAGAGGCATTTTTCCTGCAGAAAGTTTTTGGGGAGGGTACGAGGATATTATATTATATTATATGAATGTGGCCACGAGTTCGGTCTCAGTCATTGTTTAAATAATGAGAGAAAGTACAAAAATCGGTTTTTTGCATATAACTTTTGAACCGTTGTTGCTACCGAAAATTTACAAGAATATCAACTTATAGGTATTTCCTTTATGGTACGTTATACCACAGACAACCCACAGACGTTATAGTACAACCCTTTACGAGTTTAATGAGACGTTTAAGAAGTCTGTACGACGCGTGTAGGCTGGGGAAATTAGATTTTTGTAAAACAGCTTTTTACACAATAAATAGAATTGAACAAAAAATTATTAATATTTCAAGCCAAAATTTTTACCACTTATTAAGTACACAAAGACCTTCAATAAAAGTTGCACTACGATTATTTAGAAGCAAAAATAACTGAATTATGTTACGTACAAAAAATGGCTGAAATTGACGGTTTTTTGTTTATTACAAGTAAACAAATTAACGAAATTTAATCCAACTGGGCTTATTATGTAGGTGTTTTGAATACCTATAAGTTGATATTCCTGTAAATTTTCGGTAGCAACAACGGTTCAAAACTTATATGCAAAAAAACAATTTTTGTACTTTCTCTCATTATTTAAACAATGACTGAGACCGAATTCGTGGCCACATTCATATAATATAATATCCTCGTACCTCCCCAAGAACTTTCTGCAGGAAAAATGCCTCTTAACGTTTTTTGTTGAAACAGTACCTTTTCAGTCTAATCCGACTGGACTAATAACCACCTTTTTGGAGAAAAGTTAGTTTTAATCTTTGAAACCGTTTATTTTTTACAATATGCTATGGGTTCTTGCAATTCTTGTTACCGTTTGTCACTCTGTTTCTACATTTTAATTTCCAATCATTTATTTCTACGTTCTTTGTATCTCCTTCTATTGCATTTTCCATCTTTTCCTGGGTCTTCCTCTTTGCCTAGCTAAATCTTGATCCAGTCTGTAATTTTTGTGATGTTTTCCGATGGTTTTCTTCTCATTATATATTCTGCTCATTGTAATATTTCTTAATTACGATCACTCATGTTATATTGTTATCTCTTTTTTGTAGTATGTGGTTTTTTTAGAATTTATTTACAAACTCGGTTATTAATATTCTGCAAATTATTATCATATAATTAAATAAATATTGATGATTGAGGTTTCCGTATACATGATTTTTTTGTATCTATCTATATTTAAAGAAAAATAACAGTTACAATGTTAACCCATAAACCAATACCGAATCCATCAAAAACGCCGTTTGAATATTTACAAGGAAATAAATTTTTTATTTCTACTTCTAACGTCGTGCAACTAACACTATATTGTGTTCTCAGCGGTATACCTACCTAATCTCACATATTCTCGTGGCTGCACATTGTTCTTTAACGACCGTGGGAAGTGAATAAGTTTATTTAAATTTATAACGAACATATAAACAGGTTTTTATATACTTAGTGCGATTTACTTGTATTAATTGTTAAAATAAGGAAGTAACTAAGTTAAATCTGAAGGTGAAATTATAATTCTGGTGAGTATATAGTTGTATTAGTGAAAAAACACATATATTAAGTGAAATAAATGTTTAATTTGCGCAGGTCTGACAAATGCATTGTTTTCAATTGCGCTTTTACTTGATAATCAAATAAAACTTTTCTTCTGTCAAACTTATCACTTATGATATTGTTAATAAAATTAACTATTTCGATCCTTACTTCGTGGAATCTACTCATATTAGTGTTTTAAATGAAACTCACTGTTTCTAGCTAATTCCACAATATAATGAAAATTGTTGAAAATTCTAAAAAATTTACAATTGTTTCGATAAATCAATATCATCGTCAGAATAACAGAAGTTACATTTCGTTTGATGCCTACCTGATGTTTAGTAGTTATTTTTGGCTAGACCAAAAAGTGACCTAACTTGTGATTGACTTAATATATGTTAATAGAAAAAAGAAGAATATGTGATATAACAAATATTGAAGCTTAGATATTATTAGCCCTATGGTGATATCCTGGATATCATTTTTCCAATTAAGATCAGATAACTGTGCAATGATATAGAAAACCAGGATTACTATATCTGCTGATCTTTACAATTATCAATTAAGAGAACAGGTTATTAGTGGAGAACTCCCTAGATTTATCTGTTCATTGACAACTTCATATTGTGGGTTTATTAAATGTCTTCTAATTTCCAATTCTTCAAGGAAATCCACTTCTTGTTTCTCTTCACAAATATGCAGCACTTCTAGTTCTGTGTTAGGTGTCAATGAATGATTGGTGCCAAGTAGATGTTTTGCGTATTGGGATTTATTTGGTTGTTTTAATCTGTGTTCACTGTATCGGATTTCAAAATTTCTAAGGGTCTGGCCCAAATAGACAGCATTACATTCTGGATATTTGAGTTTATATATACCTGATTTCTTTAATGGTGGTACTTTTGTTTTTTACATTTAACAATTTTGTACTAACGTTACTTTCTGTTTTAAATGAAATTGTTGTATTCGTTGCTAAAGATATTAGCTTTGAAATATTATTAGAAATATTTCCTGCATATGTGATGGCTTTAAAAGTTTTTATTTGGTCAGTTTGTTTAGGAAATATTAGTTGTAATGCCACTTTTCCTCTTTTTTATTAATTAGCTTATTTATCATATGTAATGGATAACCGTTGGATGTTGCTATTTGTCTAATTTTATTAATCTCTCTATCAAAATTACATTTGTTCATAGGAACTTAAAAAGCTCTAGTTTATGTGACATAAGGTGATTGGAACTATATGGAATTGTCACATCAGTGTGTGTTGGTTTTCGGTAAATTGAATAATCAAGTACATTATTAACTCTTTGAATTTTTAAATCAAGAAAATTGATTGAGCTATTTTCTTCAATTTCTAATGTAAATTCAATTTGTGGGTGTAATTTATTAATGTTGTTGAAAAATACATTGTCGTCCACTACCCATAAAACCAGCTAATATCTCATCTACATATCTATACCAAAATAAAACATTTTTTGAAATATTACTTTCAAAGATCTTTCCTTCTAAACTGTCCATAAAAATGTGATATAGGGTCAGACCCTTAGAAATTTTGAAATCCGATACAGTGAACACTTACGAGCATACAGATTAGAACAACTAGATAAATGCCGCTACGCAAAACATCTACTTGACACCAATCATTCATTGACACCTAACACAGAACTACAAGTGCTGCATATTTGTGAAAAGAAACAAGAACTGGATTTCCTTGAAGAATTGGAAATTAGGAGACATTTAGGAAACCCACAATATGAAGTTGTCAATGAACAGATAAATCTAGGGAGTTCTCAACTAACAAACTGTCTTCTTAAGTGATAATTGTAAAGATCAGCAGATATAGTTTTCCTGGTTTTCTATATCATTGCACAGTTATACTGATATCTAGGATATCACCAAAGAACTAATAATATCTAAGTTTCAATATTTGTAATATCACATCTTCTTCTTTTTCTATAAACGTATATTAAGTCATTCACAAGTTAGGTCACTTCTTGGTCTAGCCAAAAATAACTACTAAACATCAGGTAGGCATCAAATGAAATGTAACTTCTGTCATTCTGACGATGATATTGATTTATCGAAACAATTGTCAATTTTTTAGAATTTTCAACAATTTTCATTATATTGTGGAATTAGCTAGAAACAGTATGATATTGTTATTTAAGGCGGTTTATTTATTAATGAAATTTGAATTCAAGTTGACTCGCTTCGAGTTTACACTTGAATTAAAAATTTATACCTAAACTATTTTTGGTAGTAAAATTGCGTCAAATTCTTTAGTTGGTGAATGTGTTAACAAATAGCGGAGGAATGTTTTATATTTGATATGAGAATTTTGTTCGATTTACACATACAAATAAAATAAGGAATATTGATTGGCCAATATGAATAGATCTTTGTCACCAAAAAGAACAACGTTTTAGTAGGTTTAAAAAGGTCTTCCTGCTTCCAACATTTACCAGCGTTCTTTGCAATAATGAAATAAAAAGTAGGGATCTAGGTACTTGAATACACCAGTAATTTTATTATTTAAAAACCACTAAAATAAGTATTAAAAGTGGAGTTATGTATACCAAACATGAAATAATAAGTAAATCTCTCGATTGCACACATCCATTTTCAGATAAAATAAGATATGAAAGTTGGTGAAATTTTATATTATTTTATTTCTTATTCGTTATTTCCTCTATAAATGCTTTAGGGATTTGCCATAAGGCTAACTTTTATATTTTATTCGTTTTTTTGGTTGTATTTTATATTATTTGTATAAACCCAACTAAATATTCAAAAATGAATTATTCTTTATTTTTCTTTATTATTTTTGAAAGTAGCTCAAACTATCAAAAATCTGACTGCATACGTTGGGAGAAAACAAGAATCACAATGAATTTTGTCCATTTTATCATTCAATCACAGGAAAAACACTGAGATAAAATTTGTGTCATTAAAACTTGATATCCGTATGTGGTATTTCCTTTGACCAAATCGTGACTAGTAGATTCTATCAATTCAAGTAAAAGGTAAGGTACAATATATTTTGTTGTTACAGATTCTATTTAGATTATTTTAATTTTAATTATGGCACAGCACAGCATTATTTATAATTTTCGTTGTTCGCCATAAAGACATATTTCTAATTATAATAAAGTAATGAAATATTTTGTTTATAAAGATAAATGTTATAAAAGGATAAATATTTAATAATTACGAATAAATATCTCATTATTTATATTATATTATAAATTAATAAAATTATTAATGTAGCTAATCTATCTAAATCTATACAGAGACTTCATCCATCAATTATTGGACATATGCCTCCATTCTCCCTTATCATTCATTTGTGGTCTTCTTCTTCTTCTGTTACAATCCCACGATCTTCAGTGAATTATCTGTTTATTCCACCTTTTGTCAGATGCCTGTCCTGCAAATTTCCATTTTTGTGGTACTGTCTGTTCCGTGACGCATGTTATTTGGTTATTTTTCTAATCCACTCGTTCCGTTTTTGTCTTTTAATCATATAAGTATTTGCATCTTCCGTAAGTGTAAATTCAGATTAACTTAGGTTTACCCGAGTAAACTGCGGGATTACCTAGGATACGTGGGAAAAGTCCAAAATATACTCGTAAATGATATTCGACATGTTTCGTGGTTTACCCGGGTAAATCACGTTCCACCTATTTTCACTTGGTTAAAGTTATGTGCAATAAAAACAACGAGGTCATGAATGTTTGGTAAACATATTATTTAAAAACACATTTTATAAATGAAAATAAAAACACTAAAACTGTGTCTTGTCAAAGTAAATAATAATATAATCTATTTGTTCAAGCAAGACAAGCTGCTGTTACATTTTGAGTTACTATGGATGGATAGGGGATAGATAGGCTATCTATCTTTTCCATGTAATAATAATTATTTTATCTAAAACGTCACTTGGCTCAACTAGCAAAACTATACTATATTTTAAAGTCACTGTCTTAATTGTAGTAATCAACCTTAATATTTTATTGATATCTTTATTTATAAATTTAGGTTATTGTTGTTCATGCCATATGTTTATTATAGGAGAGGGCGGGACAAGATGGGCCCCCTAATTTTAATCGCTTCTAAATATGTTGTTTGTTGCATTAGCGATTTTAAATTTGAACAACTGGACAGGCTGATGTGTTATTTACTACTTACATACAGTTTAATATTTTTATAATTTAGCGATTACATAGTAGAAAACATTTTTTACGAAAGTGTATATTTCCCATCTTGCCCCGCAGGTGGGGTAAGATGGGAAAATAGGTGGGGTACGTTTGGATATACATGATTTTGTAAAATAATATAATTTTTTATTGAATTTTAATTATTCTGTTGTACATAGTGGACAAATATGCTGTACACAGGAACAGTGTGCCCATGCCTGCACTTAATGCATAGCACCGATCCTTCCGTTGACTGGAATATAAATGGTTGCAATAAAAACATGCTGCATCATCTTCCACGTTTCCTTCGTCTTCCCCAGATGAGTCACTCTCTGTAGTTTTGTTTTCCTTCTGTTGATTATTATTAAGGTGAATTTGACGTTTAACAATTTGGTGAGGAGTTTCAGATTTCCGTTTCTTTACCAAATGTTTTCCTGTTACGGAACGTATTTCCTTTGCTCAATTTTTTTTTTCATTTTTCTTATATCTCGTTTTTGTTGCTCCTCTTCTTTATGCTTCAATTCTTCCTCTAATTCCTCTTGTACGGTAACTCTGCTATAACAGTACATTTTCCTTTCTTCCCAACTCTGTCGTCTGTTTTTCGTTTTCAATGTGTGGAATGGGAACATGATCCTTTTGGCAAGGATATCTGAAATGCAGTGGATTATGATGCACCAAAATTTAATGAGTTTTTCAAAACTGACGGTGATAGTGGTAGCCGCTTTTCTGTTGATGCTTCTGTTGTATGGATAACATTGGGAGTTAAAGGTGGGGTTTTCACGGATTGATGTGGCAAATTATCAGACTCTTGTGCTTCAGGATCTATATTTTCATCAATATTTTTTGTTGCTACAGATAATTCTATTGTTGGTTGATTAGGTATTTCAGACTCTAAAACATCAACATCTGCAGCTGTTTGATGGGGTAATTTCGGATGGTGCAAAATCAATATCTGTGAATTTATTTGAGTTGAATAGAAAAATTCCCGCTTTTTCAAACGAAGTTACGCTGCTCGTATAAACGCCGTTCCAAATAACTTAGATATTTTATATAGGGTCACAACTCTCCCTGGATGATTTCGAAGTCAATTACTCACCTCCTGATTATAATAGGCACTTAAAGGTTTCATGAAACATATGTCAAGTGGCTGAAGTCGGTGTGTGCATTGGGGAAAAAACACTATATAACCACCCCATTATTTCTTGCATAGTCAATTACTTTAATACTTTATATGAGTAGAATGTCCATCTAATAAGAGTAGCACAGGACGCACCAGAAAATTGTGTGAAGCGTGTAAACCAATTGAAAAAAAATTCAGTTTGCATCCAGCCACTAGGATGACAATCTGTTGTCGCAGCAGGAGGAGCATCATTTAAAAACTCTGGAGTCATCCTTAAACTGGGAAAAATAAATACCGGTGGCATATAAGCTCCTGCTGCACTGCAACAAATTTCCACAGTGACGGTTTCACCTCTATCTGCCGACGTGAGGGATCCAACTTGTTTCCTACCCTTTGTTGCCAATATCTTAGATTTGGTTTTAGGCACAACTGTAACAATTGTCTTGTCACAGTTGTATATTCTATCGGCGGTAAAGTTATACTTATCAAAAAGTTGTTTAAGTAAATCGTGAAATCTATCCACAGCCACTTTATTGAAATCTATCGCTCTTGCAGCGGAATTAGCTTCAGGTTTCCTAATTGACAAGTCTGGGTGTCGTCTTTAAAAAGCTGTCATCCAATCTTTACCAACTTCATTTTTACTTTTATTACAACTGTGTTGTTTTTTCTTTTTTTCCGCAAGCTGGGAAGCTAAGCGTCTTAGCTCAACACAGGTTAATCCGAATAATCTCGATTACATTAATTTCATGTAGTCAACAAGTTCTCGCCCTTCTTGATGTGTGAAAATGCATTTATCTGGGCCTAGTTTCAGCTTTATAATTTGAGTAGTATTTAATCTCGCTTGTTTTGTTTTACGTTCTATTACGTTGATTTTGGTACATCAAAATGTGTAGATACGGTCCTGTATCCCATTTGTTTATTGATCTTGGGTCCCTCTTGTACTTGTTCCAACTCTAATATTTGCTGTTGAACGTTATTTTCAAGGTTTTCATTCTCTTCATACTCGCTATCAGAACTATTACCATTTTCATCTGGTATGTGTTCATCAATCTCATCAGAAACTTCGTCCTCATTAAGGTTATTGGCATAATCTGCTATATTCACTTCTTGATCATAGGTTTTAACTTCTTCCTGTTCCTCATATTTCTGATTATTATTGTTGTCTTCCGTAACAAGCTGGACTTCTTTCAATTGAATATTAGTATCAGCAAACAAAAATTCACCTTTTAAAACATCATCAGCTGTAATATTTTCATTATTATATGTCGTTAAAATGTAAAGATCTTCTGAATTTGGGTGCGCCACTTCCAGAACTGGTCTCATCTTCAACAAAATTTGATTGTCGAGTCTCAACTTGAGTTTTTCCATCTGAAAAACAAGTGGAACGAGTTAGGCCTTCTCTTAACTACACGCTCGGGATTGTTAAATAATTAACTCAAATCTTACCTTTTAATGATCCGCTTTGGATTCCTCCACAAACAATATCTGTAGCAATTTTTCCCCTCTGTGTTCATCGAGATTTTCAATAAAACCATCCATTCCGGAAACTAATAACTAATACACTTTCAGAAATTTTACAAACCTTCCAAACTACCATGCCAATTTCACAAGTTCCCTTCAAAAACAATAACAAACTACAGGTGATGTCTATGAACAGCTGATAAATACAAAAACATTTTGTGATATTACACTATTGCACTATAATCAAGGTATGGAACAGCATAAATGTTTTCTGATGTTTCAGTGTTTCTCTAGAAACTAAAAGATATTTATTGGTGAAATAATGTACTATTTTGAGTTGTTTGAGAAGTAAGAGTGAAACAAATGATAAAAAAAAGGAAATTTAATATTTTGATATATTACTGTATTGCTTTGAACGTAGTTCGGTGTCTTTCTTCAGAATTAGTAATACCTCCAAATGTCAAAATTTTGAGATATTACTGTTTTGCACTGGGACAGCGATGTGATGGTTTTGTAATTTTTCATTTCTTTACTTTGTTTAGGAAATATTAGTTGTAATGCCCCTTTTTTTTATCATATGTAATGAATAACCGCTGGATGTTACTTTTTGTTTAAATATATTAATTTCTCTATCAAAATTACATTTGTTCATAGGAACTGAAAATGCTCTACGTATCATTGTGGGGGTGCCAGTGTAAAGTATATTACAATCCAAAATCTTGCATAATTTCAGTAGAGTACTTCCGTTAGTGTTGGGGTGTTTAGTGTAATGATCCCAATGTGGATATTTACAGTTAAGATCTGCTACAATTAACACCTTGTTGTGAGTGTTTCTAATATTAAAGAAATCTTCCTCATTTAGCCTGTTACCAGGAAGGTTGTATTTGCCAACAATTTTAATTGTGTTATCGAAAAGTATGGCGATATGCTCAATTGATGAATTATTTTCTTGCAGGAGTTTGAATTTTATGCCTTTTTTGATTAATAATGCGATACCACCCCCTCTGACCCTATTCAGATTTTCAGAGTTTATTTTTTTGTTAGATTTAAGGAACGTTTCGATTAAAAAGGATATGTCTGGTTTATGAATGTCGAAAAAATGTCGGATTAAGTGGATTTAATTTAATACACCTTGTACATTACAAAACATTATATTGAGATTGTATCTTTTCTGAAAGCATAATTTTCCACTTACCTGTCTAAATGTCATAGTTGTCTATATTAGCAACAAAGGTATTGTAGATGGTAAATTTGTCTATCTTGCTCGTTGCTTGCCTCATTTGTTGAAGTAGGTCTGAGACTGCTCTGGATACTTCATCTAGATTTACGAGTGTCTGGAGTTCTTTACTTCAGTGAATTTATTTAAGTCACTATTTGTGCTTGCCGGCGGCATTGTTGGTTAACTTGAGGTGGGTTGGGAGGTGAAAATCTAAGGAGTTATACGAGGGGTGTGCTTGGGGGGAAGGCTGGGTAAATCTACGTCGTTATTGGCTTTTTTCTGCCAGGGGTTGTTTTTGGGGATTGGGGCTGGAATATATTTGGTAGGGGTTGGTTTGGTCTGGAAGTTTGCTGCTCTTCTTTCGTCGAGCCATATCTTCCTTTTTATAAATTCTGGGTAAATCTCCGCATTAGCCGGGAGATCTCCCTGACAATTGGCACATTTTACCGGTACGGTCCACTCCTTAATGCACTCAGGGGTAAAATGCTGTCCTGCACATTTCGAGCGTCTGGGAGCCCTGCCGCAATTGGATGTTGCGTGGCCCTAGAGATGATCAATGTGGCACTATATGATAGGTTTCGTTTCTCTTCTATGTTCCCACTGAATTCTGGTGTGCTCAATTACCCTAACTGTCTTGTTAAGGTAATCGAGAGTGATTTTAGCATCGGTAACCACTATGTAACGCGAAAATTCGCCGAGTTGTCGGAGGTTTAACGTTGGCAAGCTTGTTGACGTGGAGAATTCAAAGCGCTGAATGCGCGAAGTATTCAGTCCTCCATTTGCCGTCAACATATAAACACACATTGCTATTGTAAAATTTTTGCATGTGCTCTGGGAGCCATAACGTATTTTTACGATAAAACCTGACACTTCCTACGCAGGGGAACAAAATACGGCTTAAGTCAACAGCTGGAAGCTCTGACCAGTTAACCTACTGGCTCAGGAAGGGCCGATAACCAAGGATACCAGTAGAATTGGTGGAATTGGGTAACACATGGTAAATTTCCGTAGACGGCGTTTGTTGGTAGTATTCATTATCAAGGGGTTCTTTTTTATGTGGATATTGAATTCGCTGATTGAAGCTTGATGAGTCAGTGAGACCAGTTCCAGGAGAGCTGGAATATTCTGGAGCGACTTCAGTTGCTGTTATGGGTCCGGAAGAAGGATAAGTGAACAGTTTTCCTTTTTTTTTTACTCTTCTTACATTTGTACTGTAATGATGCTACTTTTTTTTTCGTTCCGACATCCCACTGTATACATTTTAATTTCTCATTTTATTAGTATTATTATTAAGTTATGTTATTATTTACTTATACACCCCTCTCTCATCAAAAGCTGTAAATTTATTTACTGTTAATAATTTTAAATTTGTATATTGATTTTGATACATCCGATACATATTGACTATGTATTGCTTACTGTACCGTTCGCGCAAATCAGTCGGCGTCGTTCTTAAGATTGTTAAGTAGGGGACCTCCTAAGTGGGGTCGAGGGAAGAATGTATAAAACCGGCAAACGGGACGGAATAGGTCTCTTTTGCTCTCTTAGCTCTGTAGCTCCTAGTTGTGTGCTCTTACAGTTCCGCCGTTTTCCGCCGTTTCCGAAACGCCGACTGTGCCTTGATAACGCTTTCTCTGTGTAATTTTCACCGTACTGCTAGTAAATTTTCACTGATTTTCACCGGCAATCGCCGAAAACTATTAAAGCTTTGCATGTTAGGCTTGTAATCGTAAAACATTTATTCTGTAATAAAGTGCTTTGGTCTGAGTTGTAATTTAAATAGAAATCGTAAATACTGGAGGGTTTTCATCAATATTTAGTTATTTTAAATATATAGCTACGTGGTTCGTTTTATTTTCCTTTTCCCAAATTAGTTCGAAGTCGAAATAAATTGTAAAATTTTATAAAGCACAGGTAGTTTCATTTTCCGACAGTGGTAAACAATTAAAGCCTGTTTCCCACTTCGCACGGCATAGAGGTCAAGAACAACAGACCCCTGGAATTACTTAACCTCCATCTGTTGCTACCCTGATAACTATTGACGGTGGAGTAGACCTTCCCAAAAATCTGGCGCCCGAGAAAAACTGATAGATAGTAAAGCCGCGGCTGTCATAGTGACGTCCGTAATTCTTTTGAGGAAAGAAAGCACGTCACAGTACATTCACCTTTATCCTTCACATTTCATATTTTTTTTTCATGTAAAGTTTTTATTTCTCTCTTTTTGCGGCAATAGTATAAATTTATTTTCACTTTGTATTTGAAATTGTAATAATTTCCTCATAGTTTAAAATATTGGGCTGTTTGCTCTGAACGCTAGGATAATACGGTACGTACCTGGGTACTGCGTTATTTAGTGGAGTTTCCAAAATCTGACGATTTTATGTAAATAATTTTGCGCCGTACATAATTTCGACTTATATTTTATTTTAGCAACGCTGAGCTCGTTTGCTATTTAAATTTTATGCTTATGCATTTATTCATATTTATGTTCATATTTGTATAAATTGCGGAAGCGTGAACCCGTGTAACTGTAACATTGGTAATTTTAGTATATATTATCATAGTATTTTGAGAAATTGTACATGAAGCATTTGGTCGTTTCTCTATAATTGTAGATTTGAGACATCGGTGTAGTTTGGGGCCCTCAGCTCTTCAGCACCCTGAGTTTGAAGCCTTCAGTTCTGCTCAGAGTTTATAGAACCTGCTTGTCAGTTATTTATTTAAGCTGCGTCTTCGTTGTAACTGATAATTTAGTTTGCAATTTAAGATTTATGTAGATTCCGGCCTTCAGCCTAACTACGTTCTGAGTCTACAGCCTTCAGCTGAGTTCAGACATTATTTGGGACATTGTTGTTGTAAACTTGTAATAAATATTTTGAAAAGAGACCTATGGTCCAAAGTGATTAATTAAAACTTCAATCAGGGGATACTTGCTGACTTTTATTTTCTTATGATAACTTACCTATCAGTTTAACCTTTGGAGTGTGTAGGAGTGTTGTTAACCCACTGAGGAGTTGTGGGCTAATTTAAGAAGTCTTGGGTGCTTGCCAAAACTTCTCTGGCGCCCTTTTTGAAAACTTAATACTTTTTTTGAAGAATCCACCCCTTCTTCGACTCGAAGCTAGTCAACTGGCGAGCACGGGTTGTACCATGTGAGACGACCCGCACATCTATAGCGAGCACTAAGGGTTAGTACCGTTTTCTCGTTATAACTAAATAAAGTGGCCTGTCCTTTGTCTTCATGCGGTAAATGCCCTTGACGTTGATCTTGTAAATGTTCAGTAGCTCTTCCTTAATTTTAGCTAGTTGTAGCCCTTCGGTTAGTCCTCGGAGTACTAAAGCATGAGTTATTTCTTCACTTCTGCTACAAATAGAAAGGAAATGAACAGTAGGTAACTAAAGACACAAACGTCGAGTTCCACGTGGGATCGTTTTAAGTAGTGTATCAAACTGATACATTGCGACCGCACCCGTTACTTAATTTTTTTCATGATTTGTCAGCATTTTTAGAGAGCCTGATAAAATTACTTCCCAATAAAAATATAGTATAATAATGACTAGCATTTGAGAGGAATGTCAATAAAGAATTAATAATAGGTGAGCATTATGTAAAGACTCAACAAATATTGGGGAAAAACAAGTTAAAATCAAATGTGTTTCCTTGTGATGATACATTGCGACCATTTTCGGACATAATCATGTTGCGACCGAGGGAAGGTTAAGGGATAACACTTAATAATCTTGAAAAATGCCGTTGAAGATTCAGCTAGACGTATTCTAATCCAACTAAATTAAAATGAAAAACTGCTATCATGTTTTCAATATGCTTGTCAAAAATGCTAAAAACTATCAGTGCTTTTACAGTTTTGCCGATAAATCTTTATAATATACCGGTGGAGGTAAGAATTAATTATTATCACAAAAATCTAAATATTAAAAGTATTTGATTTTTTTGGTGCGCAGTGTATTTTCGATAATTATATCGAAATGTATCTGGACTATTTTATAGTCGCAATGCGTAAAAAGCATAGCTTTATAAACTAAAATATGAAATATAACAATCAAAATTCATTAATCTTATTACAATATTGCTTTTTGTTAGAAAAAATGAGCAAATAAAAAAAACAATCGACATTTAATATCACTACTAACTAAGTAATATATTTTTTCTAAGAAAAACACGTTTTAACAATTTTCAAATAAATATGTCATTAAAATGCATATTAATAGACCGTTAAGATTTAGTGTGCCTACTTTCGTCAATGGATGAGAAAATTATTTAGGTAAAACGATATGAAAAAGTAGAGTCTAAAAGAAATATCCTACTTAAGAATTATAGAAAGATCACATAAATTCTTCTGCCATGTTGTCTCTATCACCATATAATTGGGAAACACAATATCCATATATCCTTTATTTAAAACTCACAAGACCCGCTATATATGTCAGTTCTTCCAAATAATATGATAATGAAGAATCTACGTGAAAGGCATAATCATGTTCCTCGACAAAACTTAATAAATATAAGGTCAGCCTCACCATAGATTCAGTTATTGCAGATTTTTTTTCATAACCAATATTCAAAATATTAACTTCTTCTAAGGAAACGCAATTTCCTGCGCCCCCTACACTTATTTCGGCATGAATCAAAAAAGTTTTAAAAGCAGACGTTAAACTACCTGCATGTAGGGTTATACAATATGTCCAATTAAGTCGGAACCATATGGGAAACTATTTTATTTTTAGTTTTACGAAAAAAAGTCATTCTTCATAAAAAGTTTTGCATGGTCTAAAACGTAAAATTCAACCCCACCAGATGACAACTTTTATCAGTCATATACGAGGTTCGTCAAAAAACATGATTTTCACCCAAGAGTAAAGTACTTTTATTTTTTACAAAATCTAAAATTGTTATTAAAAAAAGTTGATCACGATTGAAAACTATTGTCAGATATCCAATATTGCCCTTCTGCCATGAAAAAATATTTTTTGGTATAAATAAATCTTGTAATCAGCTATTTTATTGAAAGACATGATATCCTTTCGGTTCATTATTAAGTTATGCAACAATGTACATTGCAACTGAATAGTTAATGCATACATATCATAATATTTTATTTTTCAAATGAAAATATAAACAAGTTAACTAATAAGTAGTGAATAACATTCATAACAATATGATGAATCCTTCAAATAGTTATTTTTCAATATTTGAACGAAAGATAATAAAAAAATGGAAGTAAAATAATTTATTTTCTGTTTAAATTGACTAAACCCTCAACATATCCACCATCTCTTTCTAAACATTTAGTGGTTCGTCTATTAAATTCCCTTAATACATGCTTGATTATGTCTGCAGTAATTTCCTGACATGCCTCTGTAATTGTCTTTCCAAATGATCAATATTTTGAAAAGGCCTTTGCTGGCAAACCCTATGTTTTAAGTAGCCCCATAAGAAATAATCCAGAGGGGTTAAGTCTGGAGATCTAGCCGTCCAAAAAATGTGCGAATGTCTGTGTACTTTGTTATTGAAAGTCGATTCAAGGTATTCCCTCACAGCTACCGTGGTATGGCATGTAGCACCGTCTTGTTGGAACCATGCACGTTAACGGTTTATTAGGGATAGTTCGCTAATAAAATCATTGTATAATTCATTTTGTAAAAAACTTAGATAACGTTCAGCATTCATTGATTGTCGAAAAAATATGGTCCTATGATTTTATTTTTGTAAATACCACACCATACGTTGGTCTTGAATGAATATTGGTCTAGTGTTTTGATGATAAAGTGAGGATAACTGTCACACCACCAGCGACAATTTTGTGAACTGATAGTTCCATTTGATGTGAATTTTGACTCATCGGTAAAAATTCTATTTCTCAATAAAAAGGGATACTCTTCTAACTCTCCTTGTATCAACGAGCAGAATTCAAACCTATCTTTCAATGTATGCACAAACTGGGGTTTGTATAGACGATAACTGTTATTTTATTACCAAATTATTAACGATTTTTGAATAATACTAAATTTATTTTAATTTTGACTTGGTTCGAGAAAAAATAGTATATATCATACGGACTAAAAGTGCCTATTTTTACTCGCAATATTTGCATTCGCTCAACTGCGCTGCGCTCCGTCTCGAAACTGCAAATATTGCTCGTAAAAAAATATGCACTTTTAATCCTTATAATATAATATACTATTACGTAAAATTTTGAGTTTTATTTTCTTTAACTAATAATTTCAGACTACATCCAAATTTCGGCGATTCAAGTTTTATTAATTTAAATTGTGATATAATTTGTAATAAAACTCCGAAGAACACTGACAAACTTGATTAGGACAATAGGTGCGTGTAGTGATTGTCGTTTAAAGGATCTTAAAAATGTGTTTCCATTCAGGACTTTATTGTGTTGCTGAGAGGCTGGCGTTAACATTAATCCTAGAATGTAAAGGACTGTTTAGATTCTTGATTTCTGTCACCAACCACCAATTATTAATATTTCTGAGCTGAGTGCCCAGGAATTTTCAATATATTGATCTTGTTTAAATTATTACCTTTTCCTATCTCAAAGATGAGATATGGAGTCTACATATGTGCACCCGCAGATAACTAGCCGCCAATAACTTAATCTTGCACTAAAACTACATTGACTTTACAGTAGCATAGATTTTCATTTGTAAGATTTATTACTTAAATAAAATTTCGTACCTAAAATTATTTTTTTATAAAGTTTAAAATAGTTTGAACTTCGTATTTGTCTTCAAAATTTTCGGGTAGATCAGATTATACTATATAAAATTGTTGGAACGGCTGAGAATAGCCAGAATGTTGCTTTAAAAGTTGGCAACGTTGTTTTTACTCTTACAACATGAAGAAATATTCATATTACAAGTTTCCTTTTTCAATCTCTTTTTGTTTTTGAATCGCAAAATATATACACACTGTACATTCTATTTTTTAATGTCGACTCCACAATTTATCACTAAGGTTTTTTAAACTATAAATTGAAAGAACAAGTTGCCCGCAGACCCAACCATCTGTTGGTAAGGCTTTCAATTATATTTTTAAAGTAACACCTTAAAAGAACTTTGCTACATGCTCTTTATTCAAATAAATTGACGTGTTACCTGATAAAGTGGGTTAGATAAAAATTTCTTTACATGGTATACATGATATTTTTATTAGATCATGATATTATTGATGGCAGAGAACCATGCGAAGTGAAATTAATCCCAAATGAATTATTACCAAGAGCGTGTTATAATATTTATAAATTACACCTTGATCTGTAGGGCCCAACAGGCATTTAATGGCACATCAACGGTAAACTAGATGTCGACTGTTGTGCGCTGTTGTATCCCATGATTTAACTGAAATGCCTCGTTTTTTTAACCCGAACAATGATTCTAGGGAGGATTCTTTGTCTAAGAGGCACAATTTAATCAACAAATTAGGTAATATATATATATATATATATATATATATATATATATATATATATATATATATATATATATATATATATATATATATATATATATATATATATATATATATATATATATATATATATATGAAAATGAATATAATTTCATAAAATACAAGGTGCTATATGAAATATAAATTTCGATTTTCTACTACACCTGTTTTAGTCGAAATTTCAATAATTTAGACTTGTTGGCCTGACCGTTCTTCGAAGGGCAAAACAACTACATTCCTGGCTAATACCACGCAAAATATTGAATTACATCCCCTTCGAAAACCGTGACGTCGATCGGCCATTTTGCCGATACGGACATCTGTGGTGATTCGCAACTGATAGCGGAAGAGCATAGTACACTTACGCGTTTCGACCTTCTTGGGTCTCTTCAAGAGTGCCGTAATGCCTTCCAGTTCAGAATCTCTAATCCGAACTGAAGATTACACCCTCCGACAACCTCTCTTGGTTAGTGTAGTTACACAAGCGAGAAGTAGTCAGTTGGCGCCATCTTCACTTTCAGTTGCGAACCAACACCTCAGATAAATGCGACCGTATTAGTCGTATCAAATGAAAATGAATATAATTTCATAAAATACAAGGTGCTATATGAAATATAAATTTCGATTTTCTACTACACCTGTTTTAGTCGAAATTTCAATAATTTAGACTTGTTGGCCTGACCGTTCTTCGAAGGGCAAAACAACTACATTCCTGGCTAATACCACGCAAAATATTGAATTACATCCCCTTCGAAAACCGTGACGTCGATCGGCCATTTTGCCGATACGGACATCTGTGGTGATTCGCAACTGATAGCGGAAGAGCATAGTACACTTACGCGTTTCGACCTTCTTGGGTCTCTTCAAGAGTGCCGTAATGCCTTCCAGTTCAGAATATCTAATCCGAACTGAAGAGAGGTTGTCGGAGGGTGTAATCTTCAGTTCGGATTAGAGATTCTGAACTGGAAGGCATTACGGCACTCTTGAAGAGACCCAAGAAGGTCGAAACGCGTAAGTGTACTATGCTCTTCCGCTATCAGTTGCGAATCACCACAGATGTCCGTATCGGCAAAATGGCCGATCGACGTCACGGTTTTCGAAGGGGATGTAATTCAATATTTTGCGTGGTATTAGCCAGGAATGTAGTTGTTTTGCCCTTCGAAGAACGGTCAGGCCAACAAGTCTAAATTATTGAAATTTCGACTAAAACAGGTGTAGTAGAAAATCGAAATTTATATTTCATATAGCACCTTGTATTTTATGAAATTATATTCATTTTCATTTGATACGACTAATACGGTCGCATTTATCTGAGGTGTTGGTTCGCAACTGAAAGTGAAGATGGCGCCAACTGACTACTTCTCGCTTGTGTAACTACACTAACCAAGAGAGGTTGTCGGAGGGTGTAATCTTCAGTTCGGATTAGAGATTCTGAACTGGAAGGCATTACGGCACTCTTGAAGAGACCCAAGAAGGTCGAAACGCGTAAGTGTACTATGCTCTTCCGCTATCAGTTGCGAATCACCACAGATGTCCGTATCGGCAAAATGGCCGATCGACGTCACGGTTTTCGAAGGGGATGTAATTCAATATTTTGCGTGGTATTAGCCAGGAATGTAGTTGTTTTGCCCTTCGAAGAACGGTCAGGCCAACAAGTCTAAATTATTGAAATTTCGACTAAAACAGGTGTAGTAGAAAATCGAAATTTATATATATATATATATATATATATATATATATATATATATATATATATATATTAATATGGAAAAGAACTTGCGACACTTTGTATATGATAATATGGAAAGAACCTGCTACACACTGTATGTAAATATACAATTTAAAATTTTGATTACCATTTAAATCATCAGAAATATAGTTGATCTATGGAAGGAAAATCATTCAAGAGATAGAATAGATAGTAAATCAAACCAAAGAAACATAAAGAAAATTTTTAATGTACCCTATACATGCGCATATGGTAGAGATAACATGAATTCCAGCTGTTAAGAGAGAACCTTTTAGAACGTCACCTTATATAAACTGTAACAATCAATTTTTCACATAGTACTAGTCGAAAGATTATGATTTGTTTTAAAATATCCTAATTAGATATCGTAAGAAACTCTTTGGAAACACTAGAAAACTATTTTAAAATATGTCAAGGAATAAAGTCAAAATAATAAAAACATTAGGGTTATAATGTCTGACATTTGTTAAATGATTTCTCATGTTTAATAGATCAAATGAAAATAAATAGAACTGTCAATTCAAAATATTTTGGAAATTATTTGAAAGGAAGTAGTATATGAAATTTGATTATTTAGAAATATAAAACGGAATGTTCTAAAAAGATAAATAAACAATTTGAAACCTGAAATGAAATTTACCAACAGAAATTTTTATAACCGATTTGATTGGTGAATTATACTTGAAATGTTTTAATCAGCGGCAAGCTGATTTGAAAATTAGAAAAAATGAAGGGGGAAGGTTGTTAATAATGAACACTACTAACTAGGTAGACTTTTTTAACAATGAATGGGGGTGAAAATTGAATCTTTTGGGAACAGAATTTTGAATATTAACTAGAAGAGATGTACATTTGAATGGTAAATATGAAAAGAAATACATTATTCTTCAAAATAATTCAATAAAATTTGTAAAAGAAACTAATGAATAGAAAAGTAATAAGAGATTGGTAAAAATAGCTGAATACTAACCTTCAATATTTATCCGTTTAATAAAGTAAAGTTTCGTATCGTGGAAATGAAATCTCCATGATACATCTCAGAAAGAATTGGACTATGGAAACCCATCAAAGATGTATTGATGTAGATGAAATATAACATCATCTTTGGTTTATAACCAAATAGGAGAAACTGTAGAATATCCCAGGAAGAATCCTACAAGTAGAATTGAACAAGGTGAATTGGACATAAGTGAACAGGTATTTAAAAACCATTTCGTTTCAAAAGTTAAATAAACTTACTTGTATTGTGTGTATATCGTCAAACTTTGAAATTTCACAGACATTAATCATCACCATATCCGCCATATTATGTTTTAAAGTTTTTGACATCATATGATATATTTAGTGTGTATAATATGTTGCATAGTTGTACCTATATTTAATAATAATCAATTTTTGTGAATGTGTATTGAATGAAGATCACTGTAGATAAGTTATTCCTTTTAAAATTTTGTATTTGAATAATGTATTTGTTTTCCTTGATTTCGCATTAAATAACGTTTTCTATTTGAAAAGATTTAACTGCATTGTTGGATAATTTCATTTCTAGACTATTGTTTAATTTATCAGTTGGCATCATTGATGAGATGGATCGTAACTGGAGAGGGGTCTCGAAACAGAATGTACAGGACCGTTCTGTAAAAATTTGTATAGAAAGGAAAAGCAAGAATTTCATTTTTTATTTGAAACTTTTTAATTAATAAAAAAAATTGTTTTTGGCGCTTATAATATAAATTAGTAAAAAATTTATCAAATTCTATGAACCCAAGATCCCGAGGTTATTGAGTTCTCATATAAATAACGAAAACTAGGATTTCAAAAGTATCAAAAAGGTAAGTGTAATTATTTCATGACATATTTTAATAAAACTTTAATATACCGGGTGAATTAAAATTTTTATTGACAATAGAAGAGTTTAAAATATTAAATAAGCTAAACAATAATAGTTAGGTTTCTCACACTGAGTAAACCACAATATAAATTTATTGATAAGAAGGTTTTAAAACACAAATAGCAAACCACAATAATATATAGGACAGTAACGTGGTACTGGTAACTATATAACAAAATATAACGGTAGGAACCCCCAAAAGAACCAAGGTGGAAGCAATGAAAGTTCTGAGTTAGCTTCTTAAGTAAATGCCTTTATCCCAAGTTCAAGCTTTCGTTTGTGATTACAAACTTCATCAGGATAAACTACAAAAATATGGAGAACTCTCCATTACAAATACGTATGAGTTAATTATTTTCACACTCACCAGAATTAGCATTAAAGCTCTAAAAATCTAGCGACAACATTACTAAAAGAGGTGTATGTAGACATAACCTCACATTTGGAAGTATTAAAAAATGAATTCAAAAATTAATATGAAAATATTAAAAATATAAAATAGATATGTTTAAAATCAATAACACAAGTAACTAGTTGTCAATATTATTAAAAATCTGCCTCATCAAAGAGGATGGATGAAAATTTATATTAAACTGTTTCTCTGTGACTACTATCAGACAGGGAATTGGAGAAAGCAGAACGACAAATGTCAAAGACTGACTGATGTCACTTTTGTAATTGGATTAGTTCTGGTGTAAATCTGCCAACTCTTAGTCTTTCCTCTACTCTATATACTCACAATGAAATCAATGGGTAAGTATTTCTGGCCAGTTATTTTGCTTAGTAAGTTGCTACTCTAGCAAGTATGTACACATTAAACTCAAGCCATCTACGTGTTGCTATTATTTCCATTACAATATCGGTTTTTTCATTGTTCTTCATTACCATGCGTTTTGTGTTTATTTCTCGTTGATCACTAGACCATATTCTCTGACATAGACCCTTAGAAATTTTGAAATCCGATACAGTGAACACTTACGAGCATACAAATTAAAACAACCAGATAAATCCCACTACACTAGACATCTACGTGACATCAATCATTCATTGACACCTAACACAGAACTAAAAGTACTACATATTTGTGATAAGAAACAAGAACTGGCTTTCCTTGAAGAATTGGAAATTAGAAGATACTTAAGAAACCCACAATATGAAGTCCTAAATTAACAGATAAATCTAGGGAGTTCTCCACTTTTGAACTCTCTTCTTAAGTGATAATTGTAAAGATCAGCAGATATAGTTTTCCTGGTTTTCTATATCATTGCACAGTTATACTGATCTTAATTCGGAAAAATGATATCCAGGATATTCCCATAGGGCTAATAATATCTAAGCTTTAATATTTGTAATAGCATATCTTTTTCTATTAACATATATTAAGTCAATCACAAGGTAGGTCACTTTTTGGAATAGCCAAAAATAATTAAACATCAGGTAGGCATCAAATGAAATGTAACTTCTGTCTTTCTGACGATGATATTTAGGTAATATCGAAACAGTTGTCAATGTTTTAGAATTTTTAACATGTTTTCAATATATTGTGGAGTTCTAGAAACAGTAAGTTTCATTTAAAACACTAATGTGATTATAATTCTTGAATAATTAACATTGTTGTCAAATATTTCTTAAAGAATGACAATTTGAAAATTATTTATAAAAGTTGACAGTTACTTGGTACATCGTAAACGTCACTCACTAGATTAATACACTAATTTCGAACTTAGCGCAAAAATTTATACGGCTTTCATAAAACTAGCGATAAAATGAAACGGCTTGACTTTTATTTCATTTTATGGGGATTCAAAACAAGCAAAACTTTTTACCAAAAATGACATTTTTCACTAAATCCTGTAGGATACCCCATCCGTGGACGCTCAATATTTAGTGCGGAAGGCCTTGCATTATAAAAAGCACTTACATGGTGTTTGAAACTAAAAACAAAGGGTATTGTAATAATATCTAATGCCAAACCAGTTCTCGAAGCTCTTCAGGGCTCGCCTTTCAAACAATTTAAAAACAATATGAGTTTCAACATTAAATAACTTGCTTATTTTTTTCGGTCTTCAAGTATTAATATAACATTTATCTGGGCTGAGACCCATGTAGATATCATATGTAATGAAAAAGCAGATTCGGAAGCCAAGGAATATGTATCTGGAACAACTATAGACTATCAACCCCAACACTCTGATCTCATTAATAATTACAGAAATCAAATTAAATCGGCTTGGTCAAAAATATATGATGATATTGCTAAGGAATCTAAAAACCAATACTTCCTCATCTACCCAAAACTTCTAAATAAAATATTGCATCTATCATTTTCCAATATAAGTAGATATTACTCTAGTACAATAACAAGACTAAAGTTAAATCACGGTCGCTTTCTGGCGCATCTTCACAGACTTGGTTTAGTAAGATCTCCTCATTATTTTTGCAATAATAATAAAATTGCTTATTCTTTGAGTGTACTAATAAAGTTTTACCTACTAATGAACTAATAAATGATTTAAAGAAATATGTATTTCAACTACCTTTAAATTTTTCCACAATACTTCAACAAACCATAAACCTGTCCTTGATTCTATCATAAAATTTATAAAAGCAACCAATATAAACATATAACTGTTGTCACTGATTAGTTTCCCTACAAAAAAAATAAGTATTTAGCAAATAGCTAAAGCTGATGCTATCCTCCGACTACGCACACATCTTCTTGATTAACCTTAAATTCGCGATCAGACTTTATAAAAATGAATCTACCCTTTCTTCTAATGCTCCTAAAATAATTTCATCACTAATACCACTTATCTCATTTATTTCTAAATTTGGTGAAAACTTCAAGAAAGCTCTATCTACATTTACTTTTAATTCCACCTCCATCTCAAATTTTTTAATGTTTGTTTCATTTTAAACTATGAATTTTTAATAACTGAAGCTATAAATTTCTATTAAATTATTAAAATATTACTGATATGGGAGAGGAATCTAATTGGAACGATTTATCGCTTCTTCTAATATACTAAGTATTCCTATAACCTATGAAGAACCTCCTAAAGTCTCAGCTAATTTCCAAAGCTGCACGTTGTTGACCTAACCTCTCCCAGTAGGTGCTTTTTTCCAATGTTCACCAACCTGGATAATATCCAGCTAGATGGTCCACGTCTATGAATTACTATCCGTTCTAAGAATCGAGTTATATCTTTCGTATCTAGCTTTCCAAATAAAATTCTTCCGTTTCTGAATGAACTGTATTTTCTAACATTTCGACATAAATGTACCATTACAGCAGTCAAACCTACATTCTTGACAAGACATTTTTTGACAGTTTTATTTTTAACAAGACATCTACTTGCCTGATGGGGGGTAATTTAAAAATAAACATCCAATTAAAGAAGAAAATAAATGAACATTAATAATTCTAAACAGTATCGGGCAATATTTTATTCTCTAATATCTGTCTAATATTGCTGTCCTTAACCAGTGGTTTGCGGACCACCGGTGGTCCGTAGGTGTCAAAATATGATCAGCGAACAATCTGAAATTCAAATTTTGCGGAGTATACTCGTGCGTAGCATTTTCTATAAAAATTATGTTTTCCATTTGTTGGATTTGGTACTAGCAATGGTAAATTGCAATTATGTATTGGCAACAATGTTATATTATTAATATTTAGTGTAGTTGGTAAGTCTTCTTGTTCGGAGTTTGACAGAAGAAGTCAAGTTTTGAATGTAATAGCGATAAGCTGATATTTTCATTAATAAATAATTATTGTCACGGTTCATTCCACTGTCTGATAAAATCCATTACCATTGAAGTTATATTGTTAATGCAAGTCACATCGATTTTCGGATTCATCAGTTTAATTTTCTTTTACGTCATGGTACCTGCAATCAAAAGGTTAAGAGCCACTAGTCTAATGAGATTTCGTGTAAGGTCAGCCGTGTTCTTAGAATTTCTACAGAGCTTCAGACCATATTTATTTCTGTTGGTCTTTTTAATGTAGTTCATAATTAATAAACAACAATGAAATAAATATAAATTATTTCTCTTGCAGTTCAACCGTTCAAATGCCGTCTTTAAAACGTCCACCAAAAACCATAAACTTCATAAAAGACGGATGAAGTGAAATAGCTACAATGCAATCTACGTCTCCAAACGAAAAACTTTTTTATCGACCGGGAATTTCCGATGAGATCGATGAACTTAAAAGTTTATATGAAGAATCACATTACAAAATTGCCGGTGTATTACCACACTCATATAGGAATGTACAACTACTTTCCACTCCAAGTGCTCCCAACCTTAACCGAATACATACATATAGCAGTCTTACCAAACTGTCTCATGCTCCAAGTTTGGGAAGAGTTTCAACAGCCAACAGTTCGTTATATCATTCACCTGGGTCGTTTAAGCAAGATGGTATAAGGTAAGTTTTAAAATTTGATTTTGCGGTGTTATCATAAGTTGCAATCAGAAGATCATCAACATATAACACCTAATAAATATTCTATCACTTACGAAATAAAGACAACGGTCAACTAAATAATTTTTGAAACCTCCCTCTTCTAAAAGTATGTCAAATCGTTCAAACTAACACCTTGAGGATTGTTTTAAGCCATATAATGATTTATGTAAATTACAAACTTCATTATTTTCTGATTGAATTCCTTCAGGTATTTTCATATAAATTTCCTCTGTAAGTGAACCATTCAATGCCGTTTAGACATTCTTTTGATGCACTAATAAATTATATTTATTTGATAATGTTAGTAGAATTCTAAACGTTGTTATTTTAGCAATAGGTGCAAAAGTTTCATCATAGTCAAGTAAATATTTTTGAATAAATCCTCTTGCTACCAGACGCGCTTTATATCTTACAGGGTTGCCGTTTTCACAATTTTTAATTAACGATATAAAAACTTTGGTTAGACATAATTTTTAAACTATACATCGGAATACTATACAATTTCAGTGATTGATTACTTACAGGAATCCGAGCCTATATGAGTAGATACACACAACGCAAAAGTCTAGGGATATTTTTATATGAGGTCTTGTTTTTACCTGTAATCAACTTGAAAAAGTAATACAAAATTTATAGTTTAGATTGTTGTCTAATATGTCAAAAACCTTAACTTTTTTATATCGGTAAATTGAACAAAAAAAATATTCTAAAAACCACTGTTTTTTCAAATGTCAAAAAGAAATACCAAAAACACAAAAATTAAACTTAAAATAAAGTACGGCCACCACGTTGATTTATCACAGCCCTCCATCTAGCATTCGTGCTCAAAGTTACATTGTTAATGTCTGCTTGGGGTATTTGTGTCCATTGTACTCTCAGAAGATCTCGAAATTGAAACACATTGTGAATGTTGCCCATAAGTGGAGTAATTCGTCGTTGAAGTATGTCCCATATGTGCTCTACGGGATTCAAGTCCGGTGACTATGCTGGCCATGGCAATACATCAATACCCTCGTTATCCAAACAGTTTACTACAATACGGGTAACATGTGGTCTTGCGTTATCATACATTAAGTGGAAGTAATCTCCAACAGCACCAGCAAATGGACGAACGACAGGTTGGAGAATAGTATCCAAATACTACGACTTGTGAGAAAGCCGCGTGGAAAAATGAGCTCAGTTCTTCCATCAATAATAATTCCGCTCCATACCAATAATGTGCCACCTCTGTATGTGTACACTTCCTGAACATGTTGCAAGCGTTCCAAATTTCCGGGCTGTCTCCACACTCTCGTCCGACGAGAATCTGGATGAAATCCAAATCTAGACTCATCGGTGAATAAAACTGTAGCCCAGTCATTATCAGCCCAATTCAGAAACTCTTGACACCAGGTTAATCGTGCAGCCTCTAAACGGAGGTGGACATCTCAGTGGTCGTCGACTACGAAGATTGGCTTCATGGAGACGATTCCTCACCATATTACTACCAATTGTCACATTATATGCAAGCTGTAATTCATTAATCAGCTCGGGTCCTGTGATTGTCGGTTGCCTTCTAGCGGTTAATGCTAAATACCGGTCTTGAGCTGCGGTTGTAGAGCGACCACGTCCTGGATATTACTCCGCTGGACTCCCAGTGTCTCTAAACCGACGTCATAATCGGCTTATGACGCTTTACGAGACTCCTAACTGTTCGGCTAGTTGGGTTTGTCGCACACCAGCTTGAAAGGGGCCCATTGCCCTACTCATCTTATCCAACGTTAAATGTTGTCGTTCCATGGTAAAAACACACTATCTTTAATACACCTCCTAAGCAAGAATAGTATGAAATTACTAAAAATCGGAACTAAACAAAGCATTAAAATGTCATTTTTTTCGTCCCTGGTGATAAAAGTTCTGAAACACGTATGGTAATCTGTTTTTCAATATTATTTATATAAAAAAGTAAGTATTTAGACCAACAGTCACAGTCGAAGTAAGTTTATATGAACAAGAAAATGTCTTTAATTGGTGTTAGGATTTTACCAAAATATCCCTAGACTTTTGCGTTGTGTGTATTTATTGATGGGGGGGGGGTAAATACCAACCCTTCGCGTCTCCAGTAGGCCGAAAGGAGGAGCCTCTGAGATGGTTTTATATGAGGAGGTCTGCAGTAAAATACCTGGGGCTCGTTGTATGTAAAAACTCAACTAGCAGCCCTCAAATACCCTGCCGGGGACCAGCTTTACCTGTCCCAGCTGTATTTATTATTTATTTAGCGTATGGCATAACACATCATTTACTATTGCTGGGTGTCTGGATCGAAGTCTGCCGTTCTTCAGATCAGGTATGTCGCGATGTATGGGATTGTCAATCAGTTTCTTGTAGTCCCGAAGAAGAGCATTCTTTCGCCGCAGTGTTTTGGAGTTGAGCGAATGGTTCCACTTATAATTCGCATAATGTTGTTGAGCTGCACATCGATTTTCTTTGTGACATATCAGAGATAATGTGTTTCAGATAGCCAGCAGATCAAAATGATTATCTGTGATACTGTATTAACCACTCTGTCTGAACCGTCCTCAGACCAAAGTTTTTGAATAACTTCAGCAAATGCTTTAATTAGTGCTCCTTTCATGCTAGATATATATCTCTTATGTATGCGTCTTTCTTTAGATATTCTAATAGCCACCTTGTGTTTGATAGGCATTTGATAATACTATTCATGAAACATGTGTTACCAATATTTTTGAGGCCTTTGAGACCCAAAGATTTTTGGGGAATACCCTTTATGGATCTGATTGTGGAGATATTGTTAAGAGCTCTTTCGCAACTACTATCATTGTACGAATAATCTCGGATTCTATTATTGTCTTTCTCACTTAATCGGCGTGATAAGGAATTTGAATTGATGTTGTTTGCTTTTGAATTGGATGTAGATATTGCGGTTTTGGAAAGTTTGGTTGACGTCGATAGATCATTGGTCTGGTTCACTTTGTTAATATATTCCTTGTTATCTACATCATTTTTAGACGTGTACTTTTGTTCTTGTTGAGTTTCATCCCCTTTCTGAAAATCTTTAATCGAAAATGAAATGTATGAACAGAAGTTGTTAACTCTAGGATTGTTTTTAGAAAGGGAATTGATGTTTATTGATTCCTCAGTTACTACGACCCTATCGACTTCTGACCCATTATTTTCTTCTACGTCTTCATTCTCTTCCAATTTTGAATTTGACTGCAAAACATCGGGGTTATTTTGACACTTGTTGGTAAAGATGATATTTCTACAGTTTCAATTTTGGATTCGGTGGAAGATAATTCAACTGAATATGAGCAAATTCCATATTCGAAGAGTTTTGAAGCAGCGTAAATATGATATGACGAAAAGCCTCTTTATGTTTGTGTGTTGATGGGAGATACAATAATGGAGAACCGAAATTTTCACAACAGCTGTTGTGAGATGACATGCTGTATATATATCACGATCACAAATCAATCGTAAGAAATTTCACATTACTCTGAATTCTCGGACTTGTTTGAATGTCTATTGTAACGTTAAACCCTCATTTTTCACTTTAATGGTCGTAAACGCCCATTAATCAAAGAAAGTAGCTTCATGTGCCTGCTGAACAAAAGACCGAAGAATTGAATTTAACACGGTTCAAATGAACCTTATGATCTTTTTATAAAATAGAGATTATGGAACTTTCCAAAACTATTAAAATGTTACTTCAAATAACTTTGAGTGATTTACGATCCTTCAATTAGCACTATGAACAATATTTCAAACCCTCACAAATGAATAGGGAATCAAGTATTCGAAATGAATGTTTTATGGATTGACATAAAATAACTAACAGGGCACTATTTATCGCTTCACGGTAAAGTGGGTAATTAACTTATGTCAAAAAATATCACCATTCAACTGACAGAGTTATAGCCTGGAAGAGAAAGTTCTACCTCCAAAAAACTTGCGAATATCTATAGAAATTAACCAATTTACAAACAGTCAGTTTTTCAGCATCAGGAAGGACTGAACTAAATCCATTCTGGATCGGTCGACATAAAAAAGTGTGCAATTCCTCGCGTTCGATACATACAGTGTGCGTAAACTATATCTAGATCAACCTGAAGTGTTAAAATATCTCTCGCGTTGCGACGCAATATAAAAACGTGCAAATTTCTGTGACTTCGTTCGAGAATTAGCGGAAAAGTATACATATTTACCACACGAGCATTTAGTATCTTCAAGAAAACTGTAACCAACTATCAACTCACTGTGGACATTCTTGTTGCTCTATCTTGTTACTATTTTGTTGTAAAGTTATTTACGTGTTTAAAATTGTCGTGTTTAAGTGTTTAATTAAACGTTACTTAAAATTACGACTGGTCCTTCTTTCCACAACCTTATCGAAGAAAAACAAACAACGCATCTACTTAGGTGCAGTAGTAAACGACAAACTCAACTGTCCACTCCACTAATCTAGTTCATTACAAATCCTAATTTTGTATAGTATCCGTAAATTCGTTCTTCTGAAAGTGATTATAAAGTTCTTTTAACTGATTTTTGGCTCCAAGAAAGTTTGTTGCATTGTCTGAGTAAATGACAGTGGGGTTACCCCGTCTGACTCAAAACGAGACACAGTGGACATTTATTCAGCCAAGATCTCCACATTGGGGAGGAATTTGGGAGGCTGCTATTAAACGCGCCAAGTATCCTATCTCAAGACTCATCGGCTTATCAAAATTAACCTTCGAACAATTCTCAACTATTGTTACTCGAATCGAAGCAATATTAAACTCACAGCCCAGTGTACCCCATCTAACGATCCCTCTGATTTTCAATATCTCGCTCCTGGGCATTTCCCCATCGGATCCAGTCTGACGGCTTATCCAGAGAAAGACTTATTCCATGCACCAGAAAACAAAATTAAATTTTACCAACAATGCGCAAAAACTCAGCAGCTGTTCTGGAAAAGGTGGTCGGAATTGACTGCAGAATAGACCAAAATGGCTAAAAACATATGAGAACCTACAAACAAACGATCTAGTCCTTTTAACGGAAGAAAACATTCCACCGCTTAATTGGCCTATGGCAAGGGTCATAGAAACCATAAGCGGACTTGACGGCGAAGCTACTAGGGCCATAACGAAACTGTGCCCACTTCCCAAACAAGACGCCATGTCTTGTGAAGAACATAGTTAACCATTAAAATATGTTAATCGGTCAGCGACTTGCCTAATCAACCTCAATTAGCAGTCGCGACTATCTTAGTTGTAAGTTATGTCTAAGCTATAACAAAACTTGCACTTTTACTTGACCCTTATCTATACTTAAACTTATTTATCTTTCTCGCGCTCTCTCTCCTAAATGAAGCACATACTTCATTTCCGGGGGGAGAATTATTATTTGTTTGATCTGCCTCAAACCATTGAGAGGCCAGTAGCGCAATCGTACATTTGATAGCACATTTTGTCCGCCAGCATGGCCCAAACGCATATGTTGTTGCTTGAGGATAAGGGAAGTTATTTGATTTTTTGAAGGTAATAAGATTGTGTGCTTTTGATCGAAGGATATTTCGGCATTCTCCAACCTATCTCCGACACGGATATACCCGGAAGTATCTAGAAATGGTTTTAAGGATATCAGTTGCTTGTTTGACAAATTTTTATTTATTGAAAGTTCCGTTATTTTCTGTTGAAAACGACTGATTTTGAACTTGTTTGATAATGAAGTTTAATGATGAATTCATATCACTGACTGACAGAGGTCGATTTCTTTGTTTCTCGAATTGTGAGTAAACCTTAGAACGTACGCCAGTGTACGTTGTAGTTTGGAAAACGAAGAGAAAGTTTAGAAAGTGTTTTGCCAAAAATTGTATTGGTCAGAATTGATTGTTAGGGCTACCTTTCTTTCCTCAGTGAATTTAGTTCGGATTTCCTCCATTACGAGATTTAGTATTTTCCAATGACGCATTTTTTTCTAGCAATGGTACTGTTGCGTCACAACATGTTCGTTATTGGAGTGATCGCTTTAGAATTGCATCAAAACGTCAATATGTTGTTAAGGTAAACGTGCTGTGTGCTGTTTCGTACCATGGAATAATAAGGTCAAATTTTTTGATGATAATGTAAATTAGCTCAATTATTTGGAAATGTTTAACAATTTTTCCTGGGATGGCTTAAGTGAACTCCCACTTGCTTATCGGCAGAGGATGTATTTTCAACAGCATAATTGTCCGGTCCACTGTTCGCGCATTGTTGCTGCCTGGCACAATCATCAATTCGAAGTATTGCCTAATAATGTGGTAGTATTAAAAAATCGTCCTTGATACTTGAAGAAATTCTCAACGGTTGCAAGGAATTACCACCGTCCACTTTACCCTGTTTTTAAACTAGGAGGACCATTTTAAGAAACTTGAATCGCACCACTAGAAATCACTAAAAAAGTTTCTAGATTGGGAGCGATGGCATTAATATTGGTCATACTAAATGTCATAGAGTTATTTATTTAAGTTCACTCACTACACTTGTTTATTTAAATTCATTTTGACATGTAAGTTGTCAATTATTAGTCTGTAATTCTTTTTTGTATAATAAAGCCTAACAAACGGTTTAAAAGGTTATTTAACTATCTACAATACTAAAATTATACAGTCTGGAAATATTGAAACACAAACTAAATAATAATTGAGCTAATAGACATATGGTAAAAGAACGTTTGCATATTATTGAAAACGAAAAAAAATACCTCAAATTGTAACATTAAATCCATAAAAAATTCCAACGTCGGCAACTACTTTTGTAAGATGTAGGCTATGTAGTAAGCTATGTATGAGAAATGAAGATCACATCTTCCGTAGATTTCTTAGTTGGAATATTTCATAGCGCAAGATCAGGTACCTATACCGAATAGGAAATGTCCAAATGGTATGAAAAATGTAATAATAATAATACAAGTTTATTCAGCTCAAGAACATTACAAGGATTAATATACATGAATAATGAGTAAATAAGTAAGCAAATAAACACAAAGAAAATACACAGAGGCTAACCTGCGTGTAGATTGCTGGGATTCCTACTTAGCTTAAATTGATTAAATTAATTAATTATTAGAATTGAAATACTGTAGTATAATACAATCATAAAGTAATATCATAAAGTTGAAAAATGTGAGAAAAGGAAATAAACATTAATAATACACAGGTAAAATATTTCAATAGTAAATTTCACAGTACTGATAGTAATATAATTAACACATAAATCAAAACGCAAACACAACTCTGAATAAATAAACTAAAATAAAACATCAGACAACACATTGGTAAGATAGCATGATAATGAAACAATTATAACAATAATAAACTCATAAAATACGATCAGAGCCATTCCATTGAGCGCAACTGAATTTGGAATATGGAAAAACTTTCATTATACGTTTTTTAGGTCTATCATATTGTGTATTTCCATTCTTGTTCTATTATGAATCAATTTTTTAGCTTCTCTTTTGAATAGAGTTATTGAGTTGAGTTTTCTCATGTCAACCGGAATTTTATTGTACACTTTGGGAGCAAGATATATATAACTTCGCTGTCCAATGGTTTTCGACATTTTAGGTACCTCTACGGATTTTTCTTTATATCTGGTATTATGAACATGGTCTACTTGTTTGGTCGATGAAATATATTTGCGTTGATATATTAAAAGAGTAAGGATAAAAGATTGTCGTATATCAAACAACCCAGATTCACTGTAAAGATAATCACTGGGATAATCCTTTTTTTTTCCAAGTATGATTTTTATGATCTATTTCTTCATTGTTTCGAGACTTTTCAAGTAGTTGTTTGTTACTCTACCCCATGCAATGACACCATAAAAAATGTGAGTTTGAACAAGTGCAAGATACATTATTCGAAGATGATGGATGTCAAAAAACTTTTTCAAATATTTAAATTTACTCAAGTAATAACGGAGTTTTTTACGAGAATGGAAATATGAGTATCCCATCTGAGATGATTATCAAGTGTGATACCAAGATATTCAACTGTTCTTATATCCATTAATCGTAAGATTTGTTTTCCATTTTCAATTTCGATATGGTTAAAATTAGGTATCTTTGGCTCGTAACTGGTGACTGGTAAGTATACTGTTTTATCTATATTAACTGTAAGAAGTTTGCTCTTGTAATAATGAAACAAAACTGGTAGTGCGTTTTGAATTTTATTTTTAAGACGGAACCAGTCCAGATCCCTAAAGAAAACAACCGTATCATCGGCAAACCCAGTTATATCACCAGGAATGAGTAAGTTGACCATATCATTGATATAAAGTATAAAAAGGATTGGCCCCAAAACAGTTCCTTGGAGGATTCCATAGCGAACAGTTCTTTTATTACTCTGAGTGTTATCTATTTGTACACACTGCTGTCGATTACTCAGATTACATTAGATTCATTGATTTTCTTCTAAATCCGATATTTTCAAGAGAATTGATCAAATCTGAATGGACCACTGTATCGAACGCTTTTGTCAAATCGATGAAGACACAAATTGCTGGTTGCTTGGAATCCGCCGCTTTGTAAATATTTCCTATAATTCAGCAATTGCATCTTGAGTTGATTTTCCCTCAACAAAGCCAAATTGTTTCTTAGAAAGTAAATTATATTTTTCACAAAACTAATTATTCTTCGTTCTATAATATTTTCTATTATTTTGCTAAAACTGGAGAGAACTGAAATCGGCCTATAGTTTGAGAGACAACCCTTTTTCCCTGATTTATGGAGGGGTCTAACAAAACAACTGCAATTTTTGAAACTTCTGGAAATATTCCAGGTTCTAAAATCATATTTGTGATTGCTTTTAGAGGATTTAATAACAGATCAATGCATTTCTTGATTGTTTCAGCTCCAATCCCATCCAACCCAGAGGATTTATTTGATTTCAGTTCCTCTACAATACGTTGTATCTCGTTTTCATCTGTTGGCGTCACAAATATTATATTAGGGATTCTATTGCTAAAGAATTATCGATCTGTTTTTGTTATTTCATTCGCAAGACGTGCTCCTACATTAATAAAATAATCATTGAACGATTCCGTTATAGTAAAGGAATCAGTTAGAGTTTTATCATCCACCTGTATTTCCTTTATGTTACCAATAGTTTCTCTCTTTTGCAATTTTTCAAACACATTTCCACATGTATTTGGGACAATTCCTATTTTTATTTATTTCACTCCTGTAATAGTCTGCTTTACTTTTCTGTATCAGAGCATCTAAAGTCTTCCTGTATATTTTAAATTCACTTTTCAAGTTGCAATCATATGGGGTTTTTTGCAATTTTTTATACATGGAATTTTTTGCATTAACAGATTTCACTAGTCCATCAGTTATCCAAGGACTTCTCTTCCGGTATCTTCCTTTAATAGTGACAGTTTTACTACATTGTTCTATATGCTTCTTGAATTTACATATGAATGATTCTGTGATATGATTTATATCGTTTGATGTAAACATATCCGCCTAGAATTCCAAAGCTAATATTCTTCTCAGTTCATCATAGTTTATATATGTTTTCCGATAGTTATCTGTTATTTTCTTGTCTTTTTGAGTGTGAATTTCGTATTCAAGAATTTCAGAATAATGATCCGTGATGAATGATTTTAACACTATTGGAGTGAAACTCTCATATATTTCCTTAGTTTTCACAAAAATATGGTCTATACTACTACTGCTTCGACCTTGTTCACGTGTTGTCTCGTTAATCATTGAAATATATCCATGTTCTGCCATATAGTTTAGATATCTTTCTCTGTCATCACTCTGTTTTAGAAGATCGATATTTAAATCACCCAGTACAACATTAACATCTCTATTAGTATTACATCTCTCCAAATAATTATTCAAGTCGAGGTTAAAATTATCTATGTCCGTAGATCTATATATGAACATGATTTTGAATGTTTTTCCATATACTTACAGAGTCAATTCAATGGCACTTATATCCCTTAGGCCAACGATCTCATGACAGAAATTCAATTCCTCCCTAATATAGATAAGAATACCGTCTGCACTATTCATGTCACCCTCTGAATAAATCATGCTATATCCCTTCAATTTATATATGTATATCTGTATCGATCAATTTCCACGTTTCTGTTAAAATTATGCAATCAAAGATGCATTCGAATTCACTAAGGAATATTGTTAGCTCATCAAAATGATTCGCGATACTTCTTATATTATTATGAAATACGGTAATTGAACATTTTTTTTCTAAGTAAACGGTCACAATCCTCAATAGAGTATACTATTTTCGTATAAACTTGTGCTGGTTGGTGATCTCTTATATAGGAATCCATGGTATTTTGTGTTTCATGAATAAAATTTTTGTATTTTCAAATGAAACTCAAGGTCTCTAGTTAATTCCACAATATAAAACATCTACTTGACACCAATCATTCATTGACACCTAACACAGAACTAGAAGTACTGCATATTTGTGAAAAGAAACAAGAACTGGATTTCCTTCAAGAACTGGAAATTAGAAGACATTTAAGAAACCCACAATATGAAGTTGTCAATGAACAGTTAAATCTAGGGAATGCTCCACTAATAAACTGTCTTCTTAAGTGATAATTGTAAAGATCAGCAGATATAGTTTTCCTGGTTTTCTATATCACTGCACAGTTATACTGATCTTAATTGGAAAAATGATATCCAGGATATCACCATAGGGCTAATAATATCTAAGCTTCAATATTTGTAATATCACATCTTCTTCTTTTTTCTATAAACATATATTAAGCCAATCACAAGTTAGGTTACTTCTTGGTCTAGCCAAAATTAACTACTAAACATCAGGTAGGCATAAAATGAAATGTAACTTCTGTCATTCTGACGATGATATTGATTTATCGAAACAATTGTCAATTTTTTAGAATTTTCAATAACTTGTATTATATTGTGGAATTAACTAGAGACCTTGAGTTTCATTTAAAAACACTAATATGAGCATATTCCACGAAGTAAGGGTCGAGACAGTCAAAAATTTTTGTAGCATGATACAAGACAAAAGAGCACTAAATGTTAATAAATATGAGCAATTACTGACTATTATATATAAAAACAATAAAATAATATGGAACCAAAACAGTTTTATAATTGTGGTGTCTCACTTCAGATCGGTTAATTCTTGTTAACTGAGCGGGTTCTTGGTTTCCCCTCCAGAGCCTTAACCGGTTTATTAGAAGCAGGAATCCGCGGAGTAACAGTAACATTTTGCGACTCCGATGGGAACTTCTCTTTATTCTCGACTGTTGGGGTAGATGGTACACTGTACGGTTGGTCCACAGAAGTAAGATCTTTTTCCAAGTCATCAACTCCATAAGATATTCCATCCAAGATTCGTTCATTTCTCCTTATATAATATTCTTTATAGGTACCTTCTTGTTTAGCTAGGTAGAGATGTTTTCTAAGAATTTTGTTCTCACTCCTTTGTGTCGGTGTGATATCATGAACAATAGAAATATTTGTTCCCTTCAACCTGCTACAATTCTTCAAAATTTCCGTTTTTTTGATGTTTGAAACAAACTCAATTTTAATGGGACAAAGGGCCTAATTTTCAATAAATTCGAAAGTCAACCTATTATGGTTCATTGTCACACTGAAATCAGATTTGGTATGAAAATAATTTAGTCATTGAACTATTTGCATTTTTTATTAAATACTATTTGTAACATTTTACAATATATATGAACTACGAATTACATTATCTATTATTTATTAACTAAAGAAACACTAAAAAATCTATATAAAATGTGAATATTCAAACAGAATCTTCCTCACTGTCATCACTAGAGGAAAAAACAATTATTAGTTCTATTAGATCATCTGTAACTTATCTAATTTGAACATTTTATATTCTTTTACAACATGTGCAACACAATTTTGCTAGTGAATATTGTAACATTTTCCAAAACTTGCACTAAGCTCCTGTATATCTTTTAGTCTAAAAATAATACTTTTGGGTGGTACTTAAAATAATTAGCGAGACATTTGTGGTAAATATGGGCATTTCTTTATTACAGTCAATATTTTATCCAAAGTTGGGACTTTGAATGATAGGACAATTATATTTTTAGTTTTGTCATTGATTTCTGGACGACTTCCACAATGGTTAGGAGAAACAATTGTTCCAGTGTTTCTATATTTTGTGATAGTACGTTGATTTAGCAAATGCTAAAAAGTAAAATTTGTACTCGTTAATTTCACACAAACGTGCTATTTTCTATAACTTACCCAACGTTTTTACAATTTTAAACACTATGGCAGTCATCTTTGTCTCTGGTTGATCATGTAAGATTTGTTCATACAAATGTTTTCATTCTCTGTAGATGATAAGTAGCCTAAACTTACAGAACTCCTTCAATTTGAGAGCGAATGAAAATGTCTGCTAGTACTTTGAATAGTATCCAAGTCCATTTTCAAATTATTTCTGACTCTGTTTCTATATTTTCATAAAACAATAACAAGATACCAAGAACGAATAAATAAAAAATGGACATCGTTTGATTACAATTTACATAATTGATTGTTCATATGTCAAAAGTGTTGAGTAAAAGCGGCTGCGATCTGACGAATCTTGAACCTACAGAATTGCCGACAAATTCAAATCAGTCCTCCTAGTTTAAAAACAGGGTAATTTTGATCTTAAATTGACCAAACTGACGGCAGGACATTGTGCACAAATTTTATCTAAAATTTCATGTAGAATTCGAAAATAAAATAAAAAAAATTAGGTTCTATTTAAAATAACAAAGTTGACGTCTACTTCCGGTGTAACCGGAAGTGCCACATTATATTTGAGCTCAGCGTCATCTAAAACCCTACAACTTCGTAATTTCAGACTTTTAACATAACTGTATCTGCCATTACTTTTAATCAAAACTTATCGCGGCACACCCTGTATAGATATGAACAAATCAAAGATCAGATAAAATAAGTGAAATATCTCATCCTTATGAGTTTTGTTCCTCCTTACCGGAATTGATCAAGCTCAAATGCAACGAACGGCTGCGATCACACCACTAAATATTAATATGTTTAACTTTGAATTGTGCTAACTGCATACAGGGTATACAAAAATTACTTGGAACGAATTTATATAGATTGTCATGGCGATATTTAAATATTATCCCATTTTAGTTGATTATAATCATAGAATCAAAGTACCAAACCTCTCACGACGACATTATCAAAGTATTTATCACGTTTTATTTGATAAGAAATCTGTGTCGGGCTAAGTAGATACATCATGCTTAAACATCCATATTAAAAGTTAACTATGTCGAAGATATAATTTTAGCGAATATTTTTGTTTACAAAGTGAAATAAACTTCTTGTTTCGGGGGATTGCGTTGTCAAATTTTTATCAGGTGAGATTTATTACATTTAATTATCTCTATACAAGGAAGGTCACCTCATTTACAAAATAAATTACTGATTAGTTTATGCTATAGTTCAGTTCCAAAATAGCAGGCACTATACTCTCAGAATTATTGTTGTTGTTATTGCTCTGTACCTTCATTTAAGAGGAGCCTCACGTTTTAGGAACCTGAAAACAGTTGGCACCCTTGATTTGAAACAAAATTTAGGTCATTTTGTACACAACAAATCTAGAGAACGCAGGGAAATTAAGTGTTGAAATTTTAACACAATATAACTTGGACCTTTGTCTTGGGGATCAGGTATTTTGGTTGAGTTTTGTATTGTTATAAAAAAGATATAAGCCATATGTGATGATGTAATTTTGACAGTTTTGACAATTTGTGGGCACCAATCTGGACACCAAAACCTGATCCCCAAAAGGAAGCCTAGAGAATTCGATTCTGGAAATATGAAATCTCAAATCATTGTATTTTTTGAAATTTGTTGTACGCAAATTTTTGCAAACGAACATCTTTTTACTTTAGTTCAACCGCTCCCCCATCTTGATGCATGGCGCTATATAGAACAATATAGCGATGGCCTAGAATCAATACCTCGTAAGTGAAAACTTCAAAGTTTTCAGTATGAACAAAAAACCTTCCATTTGTCATAATTAATAATCTACACTTCTACAATTGCAATTGTGATTTTATTATTGTGAAATAAATATAATTCTAAAGAAAAATTACAATTTATATGCTCTCAAAAAAAATGCAAGCACTTACGAGGTATTTCACTTATAGTGTTTGACAAGTAAGTGGTATTGCTGGCTAGGAAATTCCTTATCTTCATTTTAAATTTTATTAATTATTAAAGAAATCAAAAAAATATTACATGTTACTTAAAAATGAAACAAAAAAATTATTCAGTTAAATTGATCACTCGATCAAAGTACTGCAAGTATTAATTATTGTTAGTCTTGATCGGTTTGCCTTCCTTTCTTTTTTGAAGTTTCATGCGGCAAATTCTTGTAAAAATTAACGTAGTCCGGTTCCATTACCTGGCTTATTTCCATTAAATGTTCATATTTTTCTAAAGAAATTTTGGGTTTGGTGCGGTATAATTGCGGGTAAGTAGGTATAACGTTTGGTAAAGTTTTACCTTTTCTTAGTGGCAGGTATTCTGAGTCGAAATCAGTCTTGTAATATATAATCCCCTCGGGGGTATATTTAAGGCATTTTATATCTGTAACGTAGGAGGTTCCTGGTGGTCTTAAGGAGTTATACCATTGAAAGTTTGGAGAGGCATAGTTTTTGAAGAAATCATGTGTTAAATACTTAGCATCTAGAGGAAATGGCTTCTCTCTTGCTCGTTTTGTAACTGAAATAAATTCTGCAAGTAAATGAATGTCTCTTCTATCCAAACGTCTCTCAATCAGGCTGTGTACCGTATCACACTCCATCTGTGTATGTCCCTTGCAAATATACTTCTGCTCAATCGTTTTCCGCTCTTTTACAGCAAAAGTTAGCAAAGCATTCGATACAACAGTGCATCTGTTCTGATACCCACCTCCATCTGAGTATAGAATAATGGGCTTGTCACTATTTTGGAAATGTGTGTATAAATAGTCAATAATGCAGCTTGCAAAATGCGTTGAAGTCACGCCTCCTTCTCCTTCATGCCACCAGAAATTAGTGCTCTGATGCGTAGCAACATTGTATACAGTAAAGTTATGAACACTTAATTTCATTTTAAAATATAATTTTGAGGCGTATAACCTAGGGCATAATTGAACAGCCTGTAAGTCCATGGTTACCATGTTGCAATTGCCTAAAATGCTAGCTTCTTTATCAGTTTGTTTTTCGATTCTAGCTCGATCTTTATTTGCAATGTGACATTGATAATCCTCCTCTGTGACGGTTTCAAAATTACCTGCTTTGTAGGCGCAGCACACGTCGCACTGGTCTTTCTTAGGCTGGAAAATCGCTAAGTTTTTTCTATCGAAAATTTCGTCAAATGTAAAAGAACTTAGTGCCTTGATGTTGGTGCAATCAGTTGTGTACCTTTTGTAAAGCTCGGATTTACTTTTTATGAAACTGTCTTCAATGTATTGTTTATTAGTATCTCGCCTTGCGTAATGGGACGGTAGTTTTGGCAAGTTATCTAGCCATGTTTCAAGAAATTTCCGTTGTTCGACGTTTTTTAATATTGATCCGTTAGCTTCGCGATTAGAAGATCTACGCGCATTCACAACATCAACTGATGGTAAAGTATCACAAGTACTATTTTGGCACCATGACCGAACTGACCATTCGCCTAGACTAAGGGTACTGAGAAACATGCTCTTACATACCCTCATTTTGGTGGTTGCATCTTTCAAGAAATATTTAAATGAGCTCTTTTGGGTTTCTTGATTTTCCGTGCGTCGGCGAGTTGGTTTCGAAATATCCACATGATTCACAACAAAGATTTTCTTCTGTTCCCAGGTCATTTCACTCCAAAATTTTGAAAATATTATTCTTCTGACGTCATCAGTAAGCTTGCTACATTCATAAATTTTGGCGTGTTTTCCTTTGCACCTTTTGCCCATAGTCTTTGCTCCTCTCTGTGTATCGTTTTTCCATACTTTTTCCTTTGATCTCGTATACCCTATATAAGCCTGCCCTTTCATCCGTTTGTATTTATTATTATTGCGCTTCCATTGGGACCTATTTACAAAACGCTTGCGTGATCGTTTTCTTTTTAGATTTTGGGAACCTTTCACTTCCGCATTTACTACCGGATCATCTTCTGCTTCTTTCGGCGCATTTTCTTCCGCTTCTTCTTCTGATGTGGAAGAAGATGATTCTTTACCATCTTCCATTACGTATTCTTCGTCGGTATCGTCTTCTACCTCTTTCCCAGGATCATCATTGATTTCTATTTCAAACGCCTCCACGTTTTCAACTCGTAGGCTGGATGCGAGTTCTACTTCGTTAGTGTCTTCAGAACAGAGATTGGTTTCGAAAATGTCAACATTTTGTGCTGTCATAACTTCAGGAACCTGCATTCCTTCGAACTCCAAATTATTTTCACAATTTTCTAAAATAAATCCATCATCAAATTGGATTGGCAAGTTAAAAACGGAGTATTTTTCTATGCTTTTGATGTTTTCGATGGGGGATGGTGATTTTTTATTGGACTCGAGAGCCATTAATATCATTCGGCTTGCGCGACTGTTCATTCTGTAATAATAAAATGAATTAAATTTCTGGGAAATACCATAATATGACGAGTAGGTTAATAATTTTCAGTTTTCATTTGGTTTTAGTTATAGGTATTAATAATAAACAAAAATCTAACCTAATAAATAATTGCTAATACCACGTAAGTACTCAAATTATTCATTAAACCAATATCTCTTATGTACAAGTCATAAATAAATTGATATAATTAGAAGTAAATCATTATCTTTCTCAAATTTCTTTACTAAACAAACATTCTAAGGTAACAACAATAACAATTAGCTGGTAGTAATCTAATAAACTTACCTGTATAATAAACACTTCACAAAAAACACCTCAAAACACTGGGTGACAGAAACGGCCATTAGCAATCTGGCGCTTACGAGCAATTGCATTTAACATTTGCACGCGAGGTATTGGCACGTGACAAATTGAAGCATTTTTATTGGTCTGGCAGTTAAGAGCTATTGCCAGGATGTAGAAACGACTTACAACAATGCAGTGGCGCTAAAACCTTAAAATTCAAAAAAGTGTACTTACGAGGTATTGATTCTAGGCCATCGATAGAACAATGACAGAAGACGACGGTCAATTCATACACAAATAATATAACTTTCTCTATGGGTCAAATATGCTGTTGTCATATGTTTTGTGTTCATAAAAATATCCCAAATTTATAGTTTAGTGTGTATTGTATTTGTGAGTGATTATAATTAAGTAATTTTCATGCTAAATAAGTAAATTTGTGCTTCGTAAATGCTATTTATATTCACTCCACAAGATTGTATTTAGTGCTTCATGCTTCGTTGCAACAAAAATGCACTCTTTGCACCTATTGCACAAATAACTACTTTTTAATGTTATTCTTATTTATTTTTATTGTTGGTAAATACATCAAAGTGATTAAATATATTATATGAGAATGATTTTGAGTTTTTGTTCTTTGGAATAAATATATCATGTTTATACCTGATAATAGTAATTGTAATTCCGATTAAGTTGAATTTTATTGTTGTGTTTTTCTAGACATTTTGTTCTTCATAAGGTCTATTATTTCGCTTATTGTATTTGTTTGTAAATTCAGTTTTGATGCAGAGTGGAGGCATTTTATTTCAAGTAGTGCATCATCACCTACAAGCCCTAAAATATTTTATCAATAAATGTATGTCATTTAATGTGCAAAAAGAATTTATAACAAATGGTAATTATTTGTTATGTTAAATATATTTACCATCAGGAGAAGCACCTAGAAAACCGTGTTGAACATCTACCCACAATCCTGAATCAACCACCACAACATTTGGTACTTGTTCAAAAATGCTCTTAGCCACTTTTTCCTTAAGAGTTTCATATTCCATTACCTCCGTCATACAATAAGTCTTTTTATGAACAGTTTTAACAAGAGAATGACAAGGTGTATTTGTAATTAGGATGGTTATCCACTTTTTAGCTTGCATTAGCCTATGCACCATAGGTAATAGTAATTGTTGAATAAAATTAATGAATGAAGTAGGTAACATTATATTTTAAAAATCTTTGAACCATAAATATTTTAAAACTTTGTTTAGAAAAGTAATAATACCAATAATGTATTATACAAAAACAAAAAAAATATTTACCATTCAGGTGATCACACGTGTGTGTATATGTCATGGGAAAAAGAGAATGAACCAACTATTTTTTTTTATAATGAAGGAAAAATGTTTCAGTTCCAATCCCCACAACACATAAGATCAATCTTTGCAAACAAGGTAGAAGCAAACTTGTACATGTTGATTGTATGTTTGATTTTGTACTGTATATATCGATCTCCCCACAATATATACATTATTATTTGTCATTACAGATCTTTCGCTTTAAATTTTTTATTAGTTGTTATAGTTGCTTTGTAAGTTTTTTGAACGTTTGTTATTTTAAATTTAAATTCCTCGCTGTACCTTACTTTCCTCTTTCTATTAAATATAAAGCATTGTATTACAAGTAAATATTTCTTTGTATAATAAATTTGGAAACTCTTTGTTTATATTATTTGTTTCTAGATAAATAAAATATATTTACATATGTAGTTGAAAAAGAGCCTACATGTCAAATAAAATTTAAAAGCAACCGACAGGAACTCTGGAACTGATACAAATATGATTAGATTGAGGCAAAGTTGTGTTTTCAGACTAAATGGCCTATTTTAAATCATGTAAATTTGCAACTTTTCCGCAGTTTAATTTTCTTAGCATGAAACAAACAAAAATTTATAATCATGAAAACATTTTATTATGTTAATATAAATGGTACAAATTTTGAAAGGTAGAATGTTTTTAAAGTATGTATATTTTTCTTCCATTCTTAATTTCTAGCAATTTCCGCTATGCTGTCACTTGGTATCCATATTATTAAATAGCACATGTCCTTTCATGCAATATGTAATGCACCTTGTATCAGGTTATAATAGTTATATTTTTCAATTATCATTATTATATATTCATCGAAATGAATTATGCAATTCTTGTCTTTTGAGAGCGGTTTTAATTTTTCTTCATTCGGATACTTCAAAGGTCACTTCACTTCAATTAAGCATTTTTCGCTAACAAACCCATATTATCATTAAAACAGGGTTTCAAGAGAATGTTGAAAGATGGTTTGATGATACTAGAACAAACCATCAGTATTATTTATCTCATATTTTCACATTAATCAAATAATCCAGTAAACATAACCTCAAACATAGCTTTTAAAATTAAAAAATACGGATTGCAGGATAATTTACATTATCATAACTATAATTTTTGATATCGGGTCGATACGATTACGTACTTTTTAACAATTTATTGCTTTCAAAAACATTTATGAAACTCCTAAATACTCTATACTCAAATGGAAATTATGTCAACAAATTTTGTTTGGATCCGTATATATAAATATTCTCTTATCTATGCACAGGTGTGCTGTGGTTTGGATGCAACATAAAAAACAGAGATAAGGTTTCTGTGCTCACAAGAAGTTGAAATAGTTGAAACAGAGATGCGTTTCTTTAAACCGTCAAGAGTGGAAAGACAGAAGTAAAAGCCGATTCAGTACTACTATCGACATCTATCGTAAATATTTTGAACCAAATAATTACTAAATTAGTAACTAGTGTTGTGTAGGTTTATAGGTTTATATACCTGTGAGGCCCCTCTTAACAATGAATGGATCGGCAAAAATTCAAATTTTAAAATGACTTGTAATTGTTTCTATTTCAATTACAGTTTAGTTATTGGATCTTTACCCGTGCGTCATAACGAATATTCATATGAAATAAGTCGAAAAATATTAGTCAAAACAAAGTCTAAATTATTCAATTTAAAAACGACGTGGCCAATATTTCGATGAAAACGACTTGGCTAATATCCCGATGAAAGTATAAATATTAGAAGATTACTTAGTTTACATTTTCAAATATGGAAATATTAAAAGTCCATAAAACAATTAACGCTTTAATGAAATTTGTGAAAATAAAAAACCACCATTTTTTTTAACAACTTCCATTATTCGGTAATTAAATATTTTGTTTAAAAGTCTATAAAAACTAAAACAATTATAGTTTTACTGAGATTTGTGAAAATAAAAGCCACTATTTTTTTAAGAACTTTCATTATCCGGTCGTTGAGTATTTTGTTAGAATATTTTATGAAACAGTGTGTAATTCTGGGTGACACACAATGAAAAACTATATATGAACCCCTTTACTAGACTCTACACCTACATGATCATTTTGATAACAAGGTATCATCATCATCAGATTACTTGATTATTGAAATGCTCATCTAGGTGTAGAGTGTGGTAAAAGAATTGAACTCAGTTTTGTCGAAACATAGTAAATCGACTAACATATTTTGTAATATCAATTTATTTAGTAAAACTAGTACAAACTATAATAACAATCTTATTTATTCATCCCAAGAATAATATATAGTACAACGAGTACGAAATGGTCATTTTGTGCGAGCTTTACACTATACTTTTTCTACGGCTATATTACTTTAAAAAATGAAAGGTACCTTGCATCTGTGCACAATATTTCATTATTCACTCGTTGCTAGGCAACTAGTTAACAATGAAAACGTACTACATCTACTAATCAATTAATGTTTAATAATTGCTATAATTCATTACCGCCGTAGAAAAACATACACATTTGTTTCTATTATTTTAACAAGTCTGTAAGACGTAATCAAGATCGTTTTAGTGTGCAATTTTGAGTACTGTTATTTTTATTCTACTGAACAGACGTGTTGTTTATCGCTGTAAATAAATTGTTTTCTAAGCGTAAATATATCGTGAATAAAAGAATAGTATATCATGGGAGATAAAAGTGTTGGTAAGGAGGATGGTAAAAATAAAAGCAAATTAAAAGGCAATGTGAAAAGTGTTAAAACAAGAAGTTTTTCTCTCAGTTCTATAGACAATTTACCTGCATCGAATATAAATAAAACCTGTTTAGCTGATAAAAATGATGTAAACAAATCTTTATGTGCGAATAATAATAACAGTAAAAATGAAATATAAGGAGCGGTCAATAAAGAGTTAACTGAAAAGGAAAACCTTTTTAAACCAAAAATTGCAGTTCTCCGTACTCCTCCATTAGAACAAAAAATAGAAATCAATCAAACAGAAGCAGGGAATAAACGAAGTAGATCCGGAAATGACACGCGAGAGGAAAAAAATGTAAAAAAGAAACAATGCGACAGAATTGAAATAAAAACAGATACCAACACTGATACTGTTTTTAACTTAGAGAACCATCTAGAAACAGGTAGCTCACAAGAGAAGCACGAAACTCTGTCAACGAAAAGATAATGTTTTCGCAGCCATAAATGAAATATAGAAAACAGCAAACCTTCAAATTGGACACAGTTTCTTAAAAGAAGGTCAGGAATATCTGAGAATTGCAAGTAATACAATGTACAAGTGTTTCTTTAGATACCGATAAGCGGGGTCTTTGAAGGACCCCATACAATTTTTAGAATAACTCAATCGTAAAGTTTAAAATAAAATTATTCTTAGAGATTTTGATGTTTTTATTAGAAATTAATATAATTTTAACATTTTAAACAACAGATAGTCTCTGTCTTTCTTCTGTGATCTTCGCATACGTATTTTTTGCACTTTGAACATACGAGTATAATGTTTACTTTTCTATCGCTCTTTCGGGGACAATCAGAACATCTAGCTCGTTTCCTATGTTGGGGCAGAGTAGCAGTTTGATCATTGAGTTGCATATTTATTCCACAATCTGATAAGGCTAACCTGATATCTGAATGATGATACTTGTACTTTGCACGTCTTTCCATGTTTCGAAGTGCAAGATCATCTCCTAGTTGAAGCAAAAAAGATCGTCGACGTGAACTGCTATTTTTCTTCCAGTCAGGATTATTTTCTATGAACACAACAAAGGCATTCAACGCACATATATCTACTATATTTAAAAATAACCTGTATGGCCATCGAGCTGTTCTTCTTGTACAAGAATATTCCCTAATGAGTTTGTCAGCGTTGTCAACACCTCCTTTTGTTTTATTGTAGCTTAGAAGCATTTGTGGTTTATTAGTGTGCTCTGGGCAAACTTGAACATCATTATGTTGACTCGATAACAAATGCACCATTCTATTTTTCTTGGGTATATATGAAACCATTGATATATCTTTTGTAAAAGCCAATATTGATGATTCTACAGGTCTATTTTTTATATTCAATTGTGGTGGTGTATCCGTTTTATTTTTTCGAACAGTGCCCAGTAGCGTGAGGTTTTTGGTCAACAGATAATTAGCTAATGGAACGCTAGTAAAAAAGTTGTTAGTCGTTATACCTCTCCCAGTTCCATGAAATGGTTGAACCAAGTCCGACACAACACGGAATCCTCGATTTACCTCTGCTTTCGCTTCAGGGCCTTTTCCAGTGTAGACTTGTAGATTACACAAACATGACGTTTTTACGTCTGCAGCTGCCCAAATTTTTATACTATATCTCCCAGGTTTTGATTTTATAAATTGTCTAAATGGACATTTTCCCCGGAAACACACTAACTGTTCATCAATGGTAATATATTCGTGAGGTTCAAACGCACGATGGCAGTTCTGCACAAATATGTCCCAAATCTGACTAATTGCTGATGACTTGTCGTTGAAGTCTACTGGTTTTATCGTCAAATCGCAGGAATACGGATAGTTGCTCAAATCTGTACCGAGACATTGCAGCAGTAAAAAATGATCGTCGTATAGAAGAGTCTGTAGTCCACATTTCTCTGGTAGGTTCCGCATCTCAGTGCACCGCCTTTCACGAGAACTCCTAAAAAGCTGCCCAGTGCATCTAAATCAAGGGGCTCCCAATTCGTTATTATTGTTGGGTTTTTTTCTTTCCATGCATCAAAATATCTAGAAGCTTCTTCATTTGTATGAATACAAATAATTCTTTTGATCTCTGGCGTAAGAAATAAATTGAAAACTTCCAAAATCGATTTAGCACTTTCACTATAATGCGTTGTACCAAGTCGTCTATCTAAAATATTTCTTTTCGGTCGTTTGGTTTTACTGAAAGGATGGCTACTCCATTCCAAACCAGATTTCGCAGTATATTGAGGACCTCTCAATACAGTTATAGTATCAGCTTCAGATAATTCTGCGTCTGACTCCTGTTCGCTTTGTATTTCAATATTATCTTCCATTTCGGGAATAGTTTCCACGAGAAAATTATCATCTTCTTCATCTTGCAAATTTTGACCCTCATATTCATTCTCTGAGTCTGAACTGATATGTTGTAATATAAGTTGCTCTGCAGTCAAAGGTTCATTTTCACCAGAAAGTACAGATATTATTTACAAAATTGCATATAAAAAACGTTACCTCTAAATGCCCAAACGGGGTCGTTGAAAGACCCCAAACAACTAATTACGTAATATCTCGACGTACACATATCAAAGAGCAACAGCCAACTGACTGAACGTGAAGGAGATATTGACGAACGCATAGCTGACGCCAATGTTGCCAGATGTTTGTATAAAGTTATATATTGCAGAAATTATATCTCTGGGGTCACTCAAAGACCCCGCTTGGGTATCTAAAGGTTAACTTCATTCGTATTTAAAATTGAAATTTTAGAAATAGAAAATGTCCTGAAAAACATAAATACGGCAAAGAAAAATGAAAAAATGGAACCGGTAGAAGCGGTCGTACTCGAGACCTATGCAACTGTAGCCACCCTAGCACCTACAAAAAGTAATCAGGCAGAGAAACCTGGGGATGATGTCGCAGAATCGTGAGTCACCCCAAAAGTAGTACCAATACTTGAAACAGTCGTTACCGTCCAAAACATTACTAATTCTAAAGAAGCAAGTATTGTTACCGTCTTAATTGTTCGGTACCAATTTTTCCAAGTTTCCTTGGATAGGACCAAGATAGCGATTTTATTTGGAACGATACTGGGCGATAAACAATTAAGACGTATGCGAACGGCACTCTTGTTTTGGTTGGAGAGCTAAAAGTCGTGGGTTTATTTTCGGAACGTTAATCAACCGGAAAGGTAATTAAAGGGCGCCAGAAATTTTAATTATCAGGAAAAATTTCAAAACTGCGATAAGCGAGAGAAATTATAAGAAGTGAGGTATTTTTGGTAGTGTATCTGTGGAGGTTTGGGAAGTACTCACTAAAACGCGGTTTATTATGTTAACCAGTTTATTAACAGGTTTTACCAGCGTCAGTGAACAAAACATCAAAAATATTTACAAGATGGGTACATGCATAACCTGGTACCGCAAACAAAATTAATATATACATAAAAACAATAAAACAAATTATCGCTAAACACTACACGGTAATTGTTCGAGAAATAAATAGTCTCCAAGAAACAACAAATATACAAGTCAACATCATATACATACACAAATGATAAATGTCGCAGAGTTTGCGAACTAAAAATTAGTTTATAAACGAAATTATTTTCCGTTTATTCAAAAAAGAAAATGTAGGATATTATATTATTAAATTACTTGAAAACAAAAAAACACATAGGCTTTGTGAAAGTTATGTCAATATCGGGAAAATAACTTAATCTAGATTTGACGTGCACGCCGAATGTCCTAACGATTATTCTATAAAACATAAACAGAGGTTCTCTAAAACAATGGCAATATTAGTAATCAATAAACGCGTTATCGTAATAAAACAGTTCTGACCATATAGTTCTTTCGCTAAAGAAATAGCGTGACACTAAATTAATCTTTCCACCATCGACTAAGAACGGGTGCGATTATTCCAGGTAGGAGAGATACTAAATAATCATTAACGATACCTGAGTCCAATTGTTTCCATCCAATCACCAAATTACCACTCAGGTGAAGAATCTTGCCTCAACACCGGAGGCGTGGTTCCTCGATTAGGCCGATTAAAAAAAACTTACAATACTACTTGTAATAAGTAATCTACCCTCACCGCTTGATGGAACTGATCACAGACACTCGGAAATTTTCGGTAATTTAATGTAGGTAATAAACGCAATAAACATATACTCCGGTAATTTTAATTCAACTATGAACACAGGAAATACCGATACTTTGGTACGATACGATAATTTAATCTTGATAGCTAAGAAAATCACCACTGCTTCGCTCAAGTAATCTTCGTAGACTCTATCTCGATAGCGGCACTAAATAATGATACGATAATTCACGCTGACACTACAAGAATTTTTTTTTCGACTACTTGCGTTGAGAATCGGTCGCTGACTGACACTCGTGGCGAGATTTTTGGGGATGGATAGCCTTTTTTTGAAAGTCTTTCCGAAAAATAACTGTAAAATTAGTTCTAAAAAGCCATATAACAGCCATATAAAAAGAATCGGGCAGTGAATGCACAAATTACGCTGTCTACCCAGAATTTCATAAAAGGTACCTTCCTTCTCTGAAGGTGATACTAAAACTATTGTGTACTCATCGTACCTTTTTTTAGGGCGGTATTAAAAGTACAATAAATTGTCACTTCGTTCAATTGAAAATCCCGATTGAGCCGTAATGAACCTTTTTCGGCATTCAAAGATGTATTATACTCCTGTCATTTTATGTTTATTAGTCGTATGAAACGATCTTCTACACAGTCCGAAGAAAATATTGTTACGCCAGGGCCGCACTGGGATATAAATTCGAATAAAAAACGTTACAGTATGAAAACTAGGAAAGAAGTAGCTCCCTGTTTGACATATGGTGGTTTCAAAAACATTAGGTACTTAAAAAGTGGAGCTATTGTCCTTGAAAGCCACAACAAGGAACAATAAGAAAAACTCAAGTTGGCACTAAATAACAAGGAATATAAAAGTTAAGGAGTCTCAAAGCGCGGACCCAATGTTTATGATAACAGGAATCAAACATGGACTGACACATGAATATTTTTTACAAGAACTAGTTTGATTAAACAGCGAAATCGAGGATGAGCTGGGATACGTTGTAGCAGATAAAATAAAAGAAATTTCCAAAAAAACGATGCCGAAATCAATATAAAGAAAACCACTTGTAAATATATTTAGTGAAAATAAATTAATTTTTATGATGGGAGACTATAATATCTAAATGATAAAACCAAGTAATTTGTTTTCCTTAATGAATTCATTCAATTTATTTGCAACCATAGAGGAAAATATTCGTATAACTAATAATAAAGCTATAGATAACATTTTCACGAATTCTGTTTTTCTTGAAGCGTATACGTTTGAACACCATATATCTGATCATACAGCACAGAAAATTGTTTTCATATTGATCCAGACAAAACTACTTTTCTGGCCTGTCTGCGGAACCAGGATTGGTTAGAGATGTATGATGTTGAAAGATTTAATGTAAATAGGCAGTTGGATGTTTTTATGAATTGTTTTATGTTATTATTTAATAAAAAATTTCCTTTCAAACTAATAGGAAATAAAACTAAAACTGTTCTACCAGAAAATCCAGATCTTATAGCATGTAAAAAAAGGCTAAATATACTCTTATCTCTTTCAAGCCATAATGGCAGGCTTAAGCAACAGTACAATAATGAGAAAAAAATATATGATCAGATTTTAATTGAATCACGCGCCAAAATCTATGAAGATGGGGTAAGAAAATCTGACAATAAAACAAAATGCATGTGGGCGATCTGTAAAGAAATTAACGGAAAGGATAATTTTTCAGACATTAAACTAGTGGGAGATCCTGAGTAAATTGTTAAAAAATAAAATGAGTATTTATTATCTATAGTGCCAAATCTGTTAAATAATCTAAGCGACATACCGTTTACCTGTAATGTAAATAGAAATGAAAAGTCCATGCTTTTATCACCCGTAACACCACAAGAGATCTGTGAAATAGCACAAAAAATCAAAAATAAGCATAGCTCCTGGTACACCTACAGCAAAATTGAATAAAGCATTTGACAAGGTTATGTTGCGGTTCTGATACCCGCACCCATAACTAAATATAATTATTTCTTTGTGATTTTCAGAAAGATTATATAATTCAAGATGTTTTTCCAAAAAGGATATGATAATGCTTGAGAACTCGTTAGAACTCAAACCACCTTCAGACTCATTCCACAAAGAACAATAGCCTTGCTGACGTTTTATGTACAATTAATTTTGTTTTATAATATAATGATGAAAAATTCGATTTAGGACACACTAATACAGACTGTAGGTTCATTGTAAAAACTTCACTATCAGTTTCTTTGTCTTTCGCTTTCTCAAGTCTAGCTTCTTTTTTCATTTGAACGTGTTCATTGTACTTTTCCTCTGTTCAATTTTTTATCTCGAATGCGACACACGTGCTACATAAATCTTTTTTGGGCTTATATAATGGAAAGTGACTTCTTTCAAACTCCTTGTGAAATGTTGCAATCGATACAGATGTTGTTTTTTTTATTATGGCAGAAATCTGATTTATACACGTTGTATAAATGAGCTTTAGAATTCCAATTTGGCTCTAAATAGAGTTTAGAAGTGGATGCCATACAGTAATGCGATTCCAACTGAGTCTACCATTGCCCAAATAGAACTTGTTTGAGTATGTTCTTCTGGAATTTAGATTTTCGCCACGTTTTCTTGCTACTTTATCAACTGAAACATGATTTTTCATGAAAAGTTTTTTTTCTTTCCAAGTATATTCACAGATTTGTTCGTATATAGATCGTCTTTCCCCATCATCTAATAATCTACATTGTAAAAGTGATTTCTCTTTTCTACTCAGTTTACAATTGCACGATGGTTTCAATAATGTATAGTTCCAGTTTCCATTTTCTTGTTTTCTTCCCAGATATGTTTCCCCTTTTTCTCTATTCAATCGATTTCTAGTCTCAGACCAATTTTTTTTGTTCAATGAGTATTTTGTAGACCGTCTTCGTTTCGGATTCTCATCTTCCAGACATTCGTCCTCTTCTTTCTCAGTTTCCAGATTTTCAACTTCAAAATGACCATTCACTTCATGATTCTGACGATTCCCTCCTGGGTCAGATCTCTCCATTTCGTTTGAGTCTGGTTCAAAATCTGGATCAGACGCTGTATCACATGTATCCAGTACTGTTCATGACTTCAATGTATTATATAGTTTCATCCGATCCAGACCTTTCACTGATCACATCACACTGTTCTATTGAAGTATTTCCTACATCTTCGTAATAATTACGCAGTTCATGAAATATTGGCTTATTCTGATCTACTTGAATATCTACCAGCATGCAAACAAAATCCATTTTCTGGTACTGTTATGATTCGATCTACAAAAATTTATCTTGTGAAGTTGGTGATTTCAAACCTTCATAATATAACTTACCATCGTTATTCATGAATACAACTTCACGTTCAATGGTTGATATTGTATCTATAACAAAGGTGTTTGAACTACTTTTTTCAGTTGTCGTTTCATTATCTAATCTATGAAGATCCATTGATACATTATCTTCTATGATTGCACCCACATCTTCAGAAGTAGATGGCGAATTCATTGTAATATTTTCACATGTAGATCGTGGTTCAAATTTTTTCAAAGGACTGAATATTTTTTTGACCGATTAGAGATTTTTTCTGAAAAAAATGTGATCATTCAGATCCATGAGAAAGCATAACTCCACGTAGTGAACGTAACCATTTCAGATTATTATGTTATGAAAAGTGCGTATCTCCGCGTTATATAAAAAATACCGTATATTGTTTGAAATAATGATTTTTGTGAGCAGGAATACAATGAAAGATGCTTTTAAATGATGCTTTCTCACCTTATATCAATAATCAGGCTTTATAATTATATAAGTGAACTCAAAATACACAGGTTTTTGCAGTTCTTCAAGAACACGGCGTGCTATGGTTGATATTCGATGGAGACTGGCGGATTTACGTATTTTTCCTATTGAAATTGGCACGATGGAGTTACGCATTTTTATAATACGACAATATCGCGAAAAATAATTTTTATTTGGATATACGCAGGATTCCATCTTGAGTATTGAAATATTCACTACCAGATGGCATCAAAACCCTAATTCGCCCCACATGCCACACGTGGAGTTACGCGCTCTACAAATTGGCTCTTTTCTTCTTCATTCATTATATAAATATTTTCTCTATATCTATGAGATAAATACATATTTTTAGAAATTTTAAATGTGGAGTATTTGGGGCTTTGGGGTTTGAGGAAAGTGTGGAAACATATTTTTTTTACAACTACTATGAAAAGTAGCGTATTTCTCATAGATTACTTAATTTCAAAACCATATATTGCTCAAACTGTGAGAAATATCATTTCTCACGGCACTTCGCCCACACTACATATATTTATATGGAGAATCCAGTAGGGGATACTCGATGCCCAGCCGTTTTCGGTGGGTGGTCCTCGATGCTTAGACTTTTTCTACAAAACTATTTACTTGCATTCTTTAAATTTGTGCAGTTGTAGAAAAGGTATAGTGTGCAACATGTGGAAAAGTACTTTTCTCACTCGTGTGTTTGCGGCACTCGCCCTTGGATCGTGCCACAAACTTCCACACTCGTGAGAAAAGTTGAACTTTTCCCACTTGTTGCACAATATACTATTATTCAAAACTTTAAAGAGTCTCCATTGCTAAACAAAGTATAATGCAATATTATATTTAATGCTTCATCTAGTGGCTGTAACTATAAACTATAAAATTTGGAATATTTATGCAATTGGATAAAAATCTGTATTCTCTAGATATTTTGGATAAGGTCGTAATAAATATTCAGGAAAACAAATGTGACACGTAGATGTCATGATAACGAAATATCGTCACAGTAAACATACATGTCTACAGAAAAACAATTTCAGTTTAGCATTTCTCGCTTCTGTGTTAATTTTCTATACAAACAGTAATCATATATTAATAATTTGTCAGATTTGTAATTTTATTAGTTTTTTCTCGAGTTCTATAATGTGTTAAGTAATAAATAATTAGTTTGCTTGGGTTAAAAGTTTAGGTTTTGAGGTTTTTTTCGAAAAAAAAATGGTTGCGAAAGGAGAAACTAGGCTTCTTATCAAAGAACCTCCTTCACCTATAAGTATCATTAAATATGGCGATATATCTACAGAAACGTTGAAAATTCCTAATTCACCTAGTCAAACGAGCAGGTAAATAATTTTATTGACAATTATAATAACAAATCGAACATATTTTGAGAATTGGGAATCAGCTTTTTAAAGTAGTAAACATTATATTGCTTCAAAAAATTCATTTTTCTCTTCAGAAAAATAACTACGACTAATATTAGTGTTTTAAATGAAACTCATTGTTTCTAGCTAATTCCACAATATAATGAAAAATGTAGAAAATTCTAAAAATTTGACAATTGTTTAGTAGTTATGTTTGGCTAGACCAAGAAGTGACCTACCTTGTGATTGACTTAATATAATGTTAATAGAAAAAAGGAGAAGATGTGATATTACAAATATTGAAGCTTAGATATTATTAACCCTATGGTGATATCCTGGATATTATTTTTTCAATTAAGATCAGTGTGTGTGGTGATATAGAAAACCAGGAAAACTATATCTGCTGATCTTCAAAATTATCACTTAAGAAAACAGTTTAATAGTGGAGAACTCCCTGATTTATCTGCTCATTGACGAATTCATATTGTGGGTTTCTTAAGTGTCTTCTAATTTCCAACTCTTCAAGGAAATTCAGTTCTTGTTTCTTATCACAAATATGTAGTACTTCTAGTTCTGTGTTAGGTGTCAATGAATGATTGGGGTCAAGTAGATGTTTTGCGTAATGGGATTTATCTGGTTGTTTTAATCTGTATGCTCGTAAGTGTTCACTGTATCGGATTTCAAAATTCCTAAGGGTCTGACCCAAATAGACAGCATTACATTCTGGACATTTGAGTTTATATATCTGATTTCTTTAATGGTGGTATTTTTGTTTTTACATTTAACAATTTTGTACTTACGTTACTTTCTGTTTTAAAAGAAATTGTTGTATTCGTTGCTAAAGATATCATCTTTGAAATATTATTAGAAGTATTTCCTGCATATGTGATGGTTTTATTTCTTCAGTTTGTTTAGGAAATATTAGTTGTAATGCCACTTTTTCCTCTTTTTTATTAATTAGCTTATTTATCATATGTAATGGATAACCGTTGGATGTTGTAATGTACAGAATGTAATGTTGTCTATTTGGGTGAAACCCTTAGAAATTTTGAAATCCGATACAGTGAACACTTAGGAGCATACAGATTAAAACAACCAGATAAATCCCATTACGCAAAACATCACATCTACTTGACAACAATCATTCATTGACACCTAACACAGAACTAGAAGTATTACATATTTGTGATAAGAAACCTGAACTGAATTTCCTTGAAGAGTTGGAAATTAGAAGACACTTAAGAAACCCACAATATGAAGTCGTCAATGAACAGATAAATCTAGGGAGTTCTCCACTATTAAACTGTCTTATTAAGTGATAATTGTAAAGATCAGCAGACATAGTTTTCCTGGTTTTCTATATCATTGCACAGTTATACTGATCTTAATTGGAAAAATAATATCCAGGATATCACCATAGGGCTAATAATATCTAAGCTTCAATATTTGTAATATCACATCTTCTTCTTTTTTCTATTAACATATATTAAGTTAATCACAAGGTAGATCACTTCTTGGTCTAGCCAAAAATAACTACTAAACATCAGGTAGGCATGAAATGAAATGTAACTTCTGTCGTTCTAACGATGATATTCAGTTATCGAAACAATTGTCAATTTTTTAAAATTTTCAACATTTCTCATTATATTGTGGAATTCGCTAGAAACAATGAGTTTCATTTAAAACGCTAATATGGGTAGATTCCACGAAGTAAGGGTCGAGACAGTTAATTTAACTATGACTAAAGTTTCAAATATAAATATATGCTGCTAAGTAATTTTTGGAATGAGATATTTTTATTTTCACTGCTTAAACTATTTGTACAATATTATTGATTATAATTTGATCACACAGTTTATGATTGGAATCAGCGAAATTCAAATGTGAACACTTCGTGGTGGAATTTTTTGAAAGCTTTGCTTAAATCAGAAATGGAAGAAAGAATAGCAATGCTGTTTTGTGAAATAGGTCCAATTAGATCTACGCAAGAATTTTCTATAGTTGCAGATGTTTATATTCCCGTAAAATGATGAATACATATTGAAAGAGTTGAATATGGCTAACATTTTATGAACAATTGGATTTTTAATTATTATGCTTAGGAATAAAATTAAATTGTCTGCCTTTGCTATCAAAAAGTTAGCCGTATTTAACGATTTAAACCCGTATGAATTAATTTAACTCTACGACGATGTCAGAGAAATAATGTGGACCCTATACTACAATAAATTCTAAGTTTCCCCAGTGAATTATATAAAGCTATACAGTTCCTTAAAAACATTAATAAATTCTCTAAACTGTGATAATATGCAATGTACCATACCGATGGCCATAGCAGTCGTATTTTAAATATTTCTTAACGATCTATCATTTCACTAATTTGCTGTATTGATTTAAGGGACAGACTGTTTATACAGACTTCAACAGGCCATGAAGGTCTAGGGCTTAGCTAAATAGACACTTCCTACGTTCTACACCACTCTCATAACTTCTCTACTGTCTTTTATTTGGGTGTAATATTTTCTGCACGAACTTCCTCAATTTATTCCCCTCAATTGACAGCGGCATCTCTCCCGTGTGATATTTTTCCGTACATCTATTTGCATACCAGTTAATTGCATATTTGAACGTGGCTTTTAGTTCTGAACAACTTTAATATTGTTAAATATAAAAGTACGTTACTTTTCGGTAAATATTTTTTGACAAACCTCATTTACGACTGAAAAACTTTATATCTGATGATTGTATTTTAGATTTTAGAACATGTAGAACTTTTCATCAAAAGTAACCTTTTTCTCGAATTTTTCCACACCTGTTTGTTTTGGTGTGCACATTTCAAAGTCTTACCAATATTGTATACAGTACGAGGAAGATTATTTGGCCACATAGAAGTTTAACACATAAGCGACAATGTGTTAGAAAGAAACAAGTACAAATTTAGTGTATCACCTATTTTCTTTAATAGGATATTATAAACATGCGAAAGAAGTTATTGAATTTTAAGTATAGAAGTTAGTTGTCGTTTTTGGTAATCCCTTTGCATCTATATTTATATTCATTGTATAACAGCTTAGTTTCAACATGAATGGAACAGTTATAAGAAACTTTCATTTATGTTAATTCGAGAGGTTGTACCATATCATAACAGTTGATCCGATGTAGTTGAAAAAATTATTATAATGCTGGTAATTGTTTTAGTATATCAGAATGAAAGTGGTTGAAAAATGCTTTTTTTAAGATTCGGCAACGTGAAAAGAGATCGTTGAAAAGTCAAATGCTTGGGTTTTTTTGTCAATGTTTCGGTTACTTTTTATGTTTCTTTTCAAATGAGAAAGGAATTCTCTATGTGAACACACAGTACAAATTAAAAAATGCTTTTGAAATAATAAATTGAAGATAAGTGAATCGAATTCTAATGAAGAAAATGATTTTAGAGTGAAAGAATATTCTGATAATAAAATATAAAATAATAAGACTTCTTAATTAAACTTAAATGAATTTAAATCAAATGTTCGAATAAGCCACCGTTTTGAGCCAAACAATAGCCCAAACGGTTATAAAATAATTCTTGAAAAACACGGATATTTCAGGGATTCTCTCCATACAGGAATGTAGAACTTGTTTCCTAAGTCGATTCAAAGAATTGACCCTGTTCTCCTGGAATCCATAAATTCTCGATATATCATAACCCCAGAAAAAGAAATGGTTTGGTGCCAAATATGGAGATCTGCTGGCCATTGACAGTTACCACTCGTGGAGATTATCCCATTGGGACATAATGTAGTATTTAAATAATTAATTGCTAATTGATCATTATACGATGCACAATGGTTGTACCAAATATCATTTAAGTTGTTAAGTTGACACCGAATTATACAGGGTGTTTCTATATTCGACCGACAACGTGCTACCACAGAGAGATCTCAATAAATGATTCATTTTGATATAGGAATAAGAACCCTTACGGGGCCTAGTTGCTGAGATAAGGTGTTCAAAATTTTAAATTAAAATAAAAAATTTGCCATAAATCAAGAACGCCTTGAAATTTTTTTTTCAAATTTGGTGACCAATATTCTCCTTAATAAAGTAATAGTTTGACATAAACAAACTTTGGAAAAATTTAACCAGTGGCGCGCTGTCAGGGTTAGTTGCCACTTTTATCCCCCTATTTTATACGCCACTGGAGCAAATTCGTTTTTTAATTTTGTTTTAAATTGCCTGATTATTTTTAGTTAAAAAACTAATAACCTTCTATAGAGCTAAAATAAACGGTGTTGTAGAAATTTGCCTCTAAACAAAAGTCTGCAGATAATTAAATACTACTCAATATTTCTAAATTATAATCTAGTAGGCACGTGTCATATTTTTAATAGATCGTGATTAAATCATAGACTTTTAAATTCGTTTTTAAATTAATTTTGCTGTTATAAAATGAATTTTTCATTTGAAGGGTTGACCGATATGTTAATGATTTACGTTGAAGCTAAAAAAAATGGTAAAATGGCAGCTCGTTTATACCAACAAAGATTTCCCAATCATCGAACTCCACATAATTCTAAATTTTTTGCAAGTATTTAAAAAAGGCTGAAAGAAACCGAAAACTTGTTAATTAGAAGAAATAATGCTGGAAAGCAACGTACAACAAGGACTGTGCATCTGGAAGAGGAAATATTAAATAATATTTTTGAAAGGCCATATTTAAGTACTCGAACAGTAGGTCGCGTGGATCATTCTATTGTATGGAAAGTTTTAAAAGAACAAGTGTTACATCCATACAAATTGGTCAATGTTCAAGCGTTAGATTTTCAGGGGCGTGTTGAATTTTCAAACTGGTATTTACAAAAGTGTCGTGAAAATCGAAATTTTCCAAAATATGTGTTGTATACCGACGAGGCTAGATTTATCAGGGAAGGAATTTTCGAATCTAGAAATAGTCACGTTTGCGAAGAAGAAAATCCGCACTTTGTTAGTGAAAGGGGATTTCAGCATAAATATTCGGTTAATGTGTGGGTGCGTATGGTTGGAGATTGCTTAATCGTGCCTTACATTTTACCAAATAAATTAAATGGAGCAATGTATACGCGCTTTCTGGAAGGATTGCTAGAGAATGTACCGTTTAATACTAGACAACACATGTGGTTTCAACACGATGGGGCATCTGTTCATTTTGCTGCAGCGGCAAGAAATTACTTAAACAGACATTTTAGAGAAAAATGGATTGGTCGGGGTGGACCCAATTGTTGGCCTCCAAGATCCCCTGACTCATATCCTATCGATTTTTTTATATGGGGCTGAGTCATTAGTGTACGAAACAATAATCGAATCTGAAGAAGATCTAATAGCTAGAACTCAAGCTGCGGCAGATATCATTCAATCCCATCCAGATTTATTCTCAAAGACACGTTTTTCAATGACAAAACGGTGTGAGAAGTGTATTGAAGTAAGCGGCCAACAGTTTGAACAACTACTGTAACTTTGTCAATTTTGTTATTGTTGTAGTACAGTGTAGTTTAAATCTAATTTGTGCTATTATTATTTTTATTTTCATTGCCAATCCAATTTTGTTATTATGGTAATACATTTTTGTTTGAAAATGAGATTATGAATAACTTTTATTTGTTTTGAACTACTTACGCTTAATCATTATTCGAAATTAAATGAATAATTAATTAATTTGTAAATTACTTACGTGTTTGCAGATTTTTGTTTAGAGGCAAATTTCTACTACACCGTTCATTTTAGCTCCATAAAAGGTTATTAGTTTTTTAGCTAAAAATAATCAGGCAATTTAAAACAAAATTAAAAAAGAATTTGCTCCAGTGGCGTAAAAAATAGGGGATGTAGTGGTTATTCAGTAAGTGCCCCTCGTATAAACTACGTCCACCATAAAAGTATTATATCTTTGGGAAAGCACTTACCTAGTAACCGATCTTTGGGGGTTGAATAAACAACATCTTTTAAAAACTCACTGGGATAAGTATATTTAAAATTAACACAGATTACAATACCTTACACATTTTAACTTATTCAAAATAATAATAATGAATGAATGAATCATCAGTTTGTCGACACTTTACATTTATAGGAAGCGTTCGGACTGTGGCCTATCAGTTATATTTACATTTTAATTAGAACGTGCTCTCCGTATATCTAGCATTGACCTCCATAGATCAATGCTCGCTATATATTGAAATTAATATTAACATAATTTAATCTTATTTCTATGCTAATGTCCTTTTTACACTACTGTCCTTTCAGGATCATCACAGGGATAAAAGTAACAGCTGTTCAGTTTGTTAGCACGATACAGCGTCCAGAGAGTATACGATTGATCAATTTTATAATTGAATATTGTTCGAGGTGTCTCACAGATGTACCCTATTGATTGTCAGTTGACTAGAGTGAGTACAGCGGGTCCTATAAATTCAGATATACTACATTTTTGGTTATTTTTGTAGAAATTTAGGTTTGTTAGCACGATGCATCCCCCGAAGTGTATACAAGTAACAATTTTATGATAGAATATTGTTCAGGGCCACAGATACGGAAAAGTTAGTTATAATCTTTAAAACTGTTTATTTAATCAACATTTTCACTTTTCCGCCCAACCTATCTAATATGCGAGAGAAGTATTGGTTTAACCACAAAAAAGTTGAAATTTTGAAAAAAAAATTGAGTTATTTTTACGTTTTTCATCAAGAACAACACGAAAAAATGGTTTTTAGAAAAAAAATCCTGTGTGTATGTCGTCGTCGTCGGCCACTTTTCGTTACATGTCTTAGCACGATACAGTCTCCGGAGTGCAACAAATTACAAATTTTATGATCGTATATTTTTCAGGACATCTCATAGATGAACCCTATTGATTTTCAGCTCACCGGAGCCAGTACAACAGGTGCTATAGTACTTTAAGTACGACATTTTTATCATTTTTAGAGAAATTTCAGTTTGTTAGCACGATACAGCTTCCGGAGTGCAACAATATACCAATTTTATGATTCAATATTATTCAGGATATCTCACAGAGGAACCCTATTGATTTTCAGCTCACCAGAGCCAGTACAACAGGTGCTATAGTACTTTTAGTACATTTTTGTCATTTTAGTAGAAATTTCAGTTTGTTAGCACGATAATCGACAAACCCTGTTGATATTCAGCTCACTAAAACTAGTAAAACGGGTGCTATGGTACTTGTAGCACCAAATTTTTGTCATTTATGGATAATTTTCAGTTTGTTAGCAAGATACAGCCTCCAAAGTGTATACAAGTGACCAATTTTATGATTGAATATTGTTTAAGGTATCTCACAGATGTACTCTATTGATTTTCAGTTGACTAGAGCGACTACAGCCTGTCCTATAAATCCAGATATACTAAGTTTTTGGTTATTTTTGGAGAAATTTCGAATTGTTACCATGATAAATACCCCGAAGTGTAGACAAGTGAAACTTTATGATAGAATATTGTTCAGATGCGGAAAAGTTAGTTTTAATCTCTAAAACCGTTTATTTTTAATACAGTCCGAATCGTTTTCGGATCAACATTAAAATCCTTGGCTAAATAGTGATTAATATCCACACTTGCAAATTAAAATATCCTTTTCTTCTTTTTCGGTTTGGAATTACGATTTTGTGTACGTGCTCCATGTTTTGTAGATGTGTTTCTAGGAAATTGGTAGGGTATTTTCGAATGATACAATATACAAATTTTCTAGATATGAATAACACTGGTAATACTATTCTACAATTTGCACTTTTTGGTGTATCTCAGACTAGTGATTCTAAGATTCACAAATATCATTCGTCATTCGAAAGCAAACAGGCAGTGGTGTATTTAAATGTCTCTATGTGTTGTAGTGACTGTAAATACCGCCTGTAATTCATACGCTCCTAATAAAACTATTTCCTAGAGAACCCTAATTCTTCTATTTTCATTTATCCTATCTTCAGTTTCAATCTACATGTCCACTAGATATTTCAATTACTATTGAAAGACGTTCAAAGGTAAGACCGTCCTATTGAAACCTTTAACTCTTAAATGTTTGAAATGTTTTATTACAGGCCTTCAGACACCGATCCATTATTCAAAGATCCCGTCTTTTTCAACCATAGAAATTCAAATCTAATATGACGATATGTCTTACAAGCATCACAATGAAATATTTCGTTTGGTTTAAACAATCCTACTTTATGGCTCTACAACAAAACAATGCTACAGGCATCAAATAAACTTACGCTTTGAATGTACAAATAATAGCAAACAGATACAAAGACAGTTTCATATACGCAAATACTTTACACATTTCTAAAAATACAGTAATATATACAAATCAATAATTCCCAATCTTGAACAAATACATTGTCGCTTAGGAACCGTGTTAAATTTCCATGTGACCAAAGAATATTCCTCGTACTGTATATTCTTTACTTTCCTTCTCCATCTACAATAAATGTGCGAAAAAATCGAGAGAACATGAAATCTACTAAGCAATCACTCATGTTATGATTGTTTTTAATAAACCGTGATGGTCGTGATGTCATGGTTTCTACACAAAATGGTAGCCATGGTAACTTGAAACTTGACAAATGTCATACTTGTTACTTTTTGTTTACGGGTTTACCTGTGAAGGTAATTTTTGGTAAGTGACAATAAACTGCGTTTAATTTTGAATCATGTCAAAATACGTAATCAAATTAGGCGATATCGTGGCTTTATTCAAGGATGGACCAAAGTTAATGGTTCGTGCAGAAAATGTGCTCTAGTCGACACATATGGCAAGTTTTACATTTGGTGATCCCTTAAAAGTGTTCAGAGGAAAAGTTAACGCTAGTATTAAAGGCAGGCAGGTAAGCATTTAAAATAAATATTAGGGACTAAATTTCCGAATAATTGATTCTTTTTTATACTGGTTTCAATTCTGTTTTTTAAGATATATTTTTATGCTGATTGGACAATACGATCACTATCTTGTTCAAGTCCAAGAGAAGAATACATCTACCGTCATATTGGGTGTATTTTGCTGTTTGCTAGAGATAACGTTTCTGTGACAGGTCAAGCTTGTTCCTGGTTAGCCCCAAAGTGTAATGATAGGGTACAAAAAATAAGTGATATTTACTCTCAATGGAATCATTGCGTCATCAGTAGAAATTTAACTGAACAAGAAATCAAGGATTTCAGACAAAAGGTAAGTTTATTTGATGTAGCTGTTGGATTCCCTTGGCTTTTAATGGATGAACCTTAAGTAAACCAGGAAGAAACTTTCGTTCCTAATATAGAACATACCTTGTTTAGTCAGGAATATTTAAATGTCTGAATATTTGGAATATATTTTGAAAGTCTCTGAAGAAATGATTGAGAGAATTGCAAAAAACTAGGAAGAGCAGCATGAAAATCCGTATTGGCTTATTACTAGGAAAACAGATTGACAGCAAACAATTTTGGGTCACATCTTGTCTGCAGTTAGAAGAAACAGATTCTCTCCTAGCCTTTTTAGAAATATTCCAGGTAAACTCACTTTATAGTTTGTTCTCTTTTTGTTTGTACTTTTTTATTTAAAATATAATGTCAGTTATTGAATTTTCACAAATCATGGTTTGTTACCAGTCTGCCAAATTTTTAAATGAGTTGAAATTTATTTGGCTTTTGGAAATTTTCTATTACTCTTCAATCCTATTATCTAAACAATTCTTCCACTTATGAATATTTTTTTAGGTACCTACAACACGGGAAACATAAAATCCATACAGTGGGGAAGAGAGAACGAGAAACATGGGGTAAAGGCTTTTGAAGAAAGTGAACAAACAGTAGTGAAAACTGCAATTTTGCTAGATGAATGTGGTTATATGATGGGACAAGGGATATATAATTGTTTCAGATGCATTAGGAAATATCACAGAAAACAAAAAGCATGGTTATCTTATGCAAATTCAAGGGCAACTATATATCACTAATAGAAGACTATGTTATTTGCTAATTTGGACACCTACAGAATCGGTGACAGTTGAAGTCTATAAAGAAGAATTTTCTGAAAATTATCTAATGATTTTTCTCATAAAACCTACATTCCATTTATTTTAGGTAAAAAATCTGGTAGTTAATAGATGTTTTAGTAAAAAACCTAGATTTTATATATCTCTAATAAAATTTTTACAAAACAATGTTTATTTTCTTATTTATTCATTTATTATGCATATATTGACTTTTCTTTATTTTAATTTAAGAAAATAAACTGACAATATATAAAATACACATGAATGAATGATGTAATTACATGCAAAGTAGTTATTAAAGCTCTTAAACTAAAGTCACAGAGTTTTTAACTTAATCTAAGACATACAAACAGATTACATATTTATGAATCACCCTGAATCTGTTAGTTGAGAAATAAGTGGGTATTGTAAATGTGTCAACACAACACAAATTTGAAAAATCTGTGTTGCATGATGTGATGCTAAACTAGATGGTATGTTATAAAGTATTGAGTAACATTTATTCTTATTGCACGTTCTACATGGATTCTAGCTTGTGCAATTGTTCTAGTACACAAAATTTGTTTAGTAAATTGTGGAGTAGCCAAAAAGGGAGGGGGGGATATGGAAACTTCCACCATCTGGCAATAAGTCAGATATTAAAAAACCCTATCGCACAAAATTGAATTGCCTTCAATCATATGGTACCACACTTTTCTTGTCTTATGTAGAACCTGCAAAGTTCACTGCAATAAGTGACTACTCCATTAGGTGCTACCCCAATCAAACCTATAAAAGTATTCATGTGTTTGTGAAAACTATATGTATATTTTTGATGTTTTAATAAAGTCGGTTTTTGAGCTTTAATTTCTGTAGTACAGTCCAAAATAATCCTACAGTTTGTAAAAGTACTAAAACAAGCAGGCATGCAGATTCTTGAATGTATGTCTTTCATAAGTTGACTAACAAAATTTCATGCAGTACCAGAATCCATGTATAAATAATATTTGCAAATCGCTCAACCATAATTAAATCTACAAGCTAGGTGTTTGTGCAATAAATTTAACTTTAATTTCATCAATGCCATTAATAATTGATCCGTTTTAGGAATAACGCCTACAGTCCATTCATCATAATAATTAAATTCAATGTTACTGAGCAATTCAAATAAATAAGCATATGGAATTCCATTACAAATTTTTACTAACTTATCATCATTTTGTATATTTTGAAACTAAAACCTGATTATTAAATTTTCTGGTTCATCCCTTGAATATGCAGTTTCCTTCTCTAGAAAGTATATTTCAGCTTCTTGTTGTGCACTACCTGAATTCACATCAGTGACTATTGATAAGTCATCTAAAATGCTCTCCAAATGTGAAGTCCTACCACTTAACTAAGATGACAGTGTTCTTTTAGAGCTTGTTGCATCAATTACAATGTTCTTTGTACTATATTATAAAAATGTTAATAATGTACATTATGTTTTAAAGTAACTGCAAGCTTTTGCCATATTGTCCTTGAATTCTAGAAGAGTGTTTTACAACGTGATAAATATGATACAAATTTTAACATATTGAACTTACTGTTAATGGAAATCGGTGATAATGAAATGAGAAAATACTTAAGATATGGTCTACATAACGAACATTTGATATTTAATTAAAACCAAAAAACATAAGTTTTTTAAAAGTTATAAAGTAAAAATGTAAATAAAGATTATTCACTTTTTTCCCAAGTGTGAATTAAAATTCCCAAATCTTCTACTTCATCGTCTCTATTTGGAAATATTGTCGGCAAATTTTCCTCTTCGTCCTCTCTATTTGTAAATATTGTCGATAAATTTCCCTTTTTCCATTGATAAAGTGGCAAGAACAGATCAATGAATGAGATGTCACTGTTTTATCGGATGGCCTGAAATTTTCATAGTTACTTATTAATTTGAAGTAAGAGTGAAATCAGTCTACCCTTTGCTCTTTTAATTTTCCTCAACTAAAATTTCACAGTTTGACTATAGATGGTACAAATATCTGAGTAAATTCATATATTAATCTATGGGAAAGTCGGTACTTTTAAATTATGGAGTAAGAAATATTAAGTATATTTGCAAATATTTTTTTCATTGTAATTCTTACAATCTGGTATTATACCCAACACATAACCATCCTTCATAATAAATAAATATTTTCTTAAAAAGTAAAGAAACTTTGACGCTGCCGGGAAGTATGGAAGTGGAAATTACCATAACAACCATGTTTTGTGTAGAAACTTACCTCGATTTCAAGTTGACCAACTGTTTTGGTGACGTCACACTAATACGACCCATTCAAAATGTGTTTCTTCCTGATTGATTGCCAAAAATCTTTCATATAGAGAATTCCGATTTATCTAGAAGTTGTAAGCATCATCGAAGATGTATGTCAGAAAGAGTTACTGAATATTTATTCCATTTTTTATAGTTTTTATAGCTATTATAAGGCATTATTCGAATTAGTTAATATCCAAAGTTGCTTTGAGATGTTGCCATAGCTTTATAAGTTTTTTAATATAATATTTTCTGTAACTTCGTTATGATAGGGTTACATCCTAGAGTAGGTTAAATAATACAGGTGTTTGATACTTTAAACTACGAATTAACTTGATTAATTATACATAAATGGAATCTCTACTGACAGCACGTATGATACCGTTTTTACTGTTTTTCATCACTGTCAGCTCATGCCGTGTTGCCAGCTCACATACATTACAATAAATTACAGTTTTTTCATCAGTTTATCTTCCTTCGAAAGCTTCTTAAAATAGTGAGCGTATTTAGCGCATTATACTATTACTCATTTAGAGAAAGTTCTTCAGAACATCTTCCACGCACAAATAACGTTATGACATATTTTTAATCGCTAAGACATTTACTCAGACTATAATCCTGTGGTAGGTAATCTGAATGTGAAATTTAAAGAGCTAAGAAAGAGTAACAAAAAAAGTATGGACATGAAAAAACTTAGACAAAAATACACAGACAAAGGCGACAGAACGAATAAATGAAGAATTTGCAACAATAAAGTCAACCACAACATCAGATACGAATACAGAAAATGCCTGGGATCGGAGTAAACATGCAATTGTAAAAGTAGAACAAGAAGAAGTAGGGTATGCCAGCTCAAAGACCAAGAAAGAATGGATGTCAGAAGAAATTCTACTGATGATGGACAATCGGAGAGTACACAAACACAAAAACATCGAAAAATACAAACAAATAAATAGAGAAATACGAAAAATAATCCGAATAGCAGAAAAAAAGTAAATGAAAGATGCGAGGAGATTGAGTTACTTCAGCCACGGAGGTTATAAGAAAATAAAAGAGGTAACGCATTCCAACAAAAACCAACCCGTATTCGGTATACTAAATGAATACAATGAAATGATAACAGAAGAGCAAGAATTATTAAAAGTATGGCAAACATATATAGGGAAAACATTCGTTAGCGATACGCTACGAATATACGACAGGAATAATGAATGTGAACCGGCTCCAAAAATTTTAAAATCAGAGTTAGTGAAAGCACTTAAACTGAGTAAAAACGAAAAAGAAACGGGTCCGGACGAAATCCACATAGAAGTGATAAAATTGTTAGAAGAAGAAAATTTGTTGCCACTGTTACATTTACTACATAAAGTGCATGCAACAGGTAATATTCCAAAAGACTGGCTCACCTCTGTATTTATTCCCCTCCCTAAGAAATCAAAAGCCAAGAAATGTGATAAGCTCAGACTAATAAGCTTGATGAGCCAAGTGCTGAAGATCCTACTCAAAATTATACATGCTAGAACTACCACAAATGTGAAGCCAATCAAAGCGATACTCAATTTGGATTTCGTGAAGGTCTAGAAACAAGGGAAGCGCTGGCCCGCTTATTAATGCTCCTACAGAAATGTCGTGACATGAGGAAATATGCATATGCCTGTTTCATAGACTACGAGAAACCCTTCGATCGAGTTAATCACACCGTCCTTCTGACGTTACTACAGAAAAAAGGGTTAGACAAACAAGACATCGAGTTTATTAGAAATCTTTATTGGAACCAAGAAGCAGGGGTTAGATATGGACAAGCGACATCGGAACCGGTGTGTATAGAAAAGGGGATACGGCAGAGTTGTGTTTTGTCGCCAATACTGTTTAATATGTACTCTGAGCACATATTTAACAAAGCAATAGACGATGACGAGGATGGAATTAAAATTAACGGCAGGACGTTAAATAACATACGTTATGCAGACAACACGGTTATCATTGCAGACAATCCAGAAGCCCTTCAACGCCCAATCAACAAAGTTGTAGAAGTGGGGGATCAACTGGGCATGAAAATTAATGTAACAAAAACAAAAGTAATGGCCATAACCAGATTACCGAACCCACAACTGAACATAAACATATATGATACCGCAATAGAGGAAGTTGAGAAATTTAAATATCTTGGTAGCTGCATAACAACAAATGTAGACCCTGACGTCGAAGTAAGATCACGTATAGAGCAAGCCAGAGCCATATTCCTAAAGTTGAAAAACCTATTGTGCAACTCAACCTTAAACTTAAGATACCGTTTTGTAAAAGCATACGTGAACTCAGTTCTCCTGTATGGAGCAGAAACATGGACATTAAAAGTGGATACCATGAACAGACTCGAGGCTTTTGAAATGTGAATCTTCCGTAGACTACTAAAAATATCATGGACTCAACATATACCTAACGGTGAAGTGCTTAGACGTATGGGAAGGGAAAGAGAGTTACTCACAACAATAAAACGACGAAAGACCACTTATCTGGGCCACATATACCGTAACAACAAGTATGATATACTGAAATTAATAATAGAAGGAAAAATCGAAGGAAAACGTGGTCCTGGTCGCAGACAACATTCGTAGTTAAAAAACATACGCGACTGGACTGGTATGAACACATCATCTTTCATTCGTACCACTCAGAACCGAAATGAGTATGCCGAAATTGTCGCCAACCTTCATTAAATGGAGATGGCACCTGAAGAAGAAGAAGGCATATATAAAGTTAATTATGATGCTTCCATCTGTGAATCAGCTAGTGCTTCTCTATTTATCTCTCTCACAATTTTGTAGCTGGTTCCCCATTAAGTCTGCAGTATTTGTTATTGACCTCTCAAGCTTATTTCCATTTAGTGTCAAAAGCTGGGGTCTGGTCTGATCCTTTTTTCATTCCTTTGTTCATAGTAAGCATCTCCATCCACCTATCTTCATCTAAACCCTGTAAGACCTTGCAAGTCTATTACCTTCCACAGGTTAATGAACTTTGGGTGTATTTTTCCTTTTTTCCCAGTAAGCTTTTTTATCAGGACATATGTATTCATATTTATCTTACTTTCTATTGTAAGAGCTTTATGTAGCTCTTCTGTTTCGACATATTTTCCTAATTTTGCATAAATTTTCTTTGTATTTCTTTAAAAGGCCATTTGTGCCAAGAAAATATTATACTTTTCCCTAATTTCCAAGTTATCTACCTGAAAATCGGATTAATTGATTCATGTCCACATTTTCTCAACATTCTAGTTTTCAGAGTACTACACACTATTTGTATTATTCATTTTTATAGTAATATTACTCATTGTGTACATTGACACTCATTGACAATTAAAATAATATGACCAAAATAATATAAAATTTCGTATATTTACTTAAATGATTAAACAAATTGAAATAGAACTATGCAACTGATTGTATTGATATTTGTTTTATGTCTAATCTCGATTCTTTGAACAAAAAATATTCATACAAATATATAAGACATGAAGGTATCATGATAACAAAATCAGTATCACACTTTAAATTTTGATAAAAACAATAATTGTAATTTATGCATTTCGCCCATAAATGTCAGTGTAATTCATAGTCTATTAATAATGGTTCAACTGTTTTCTAGTCAGTTTAGGTGATAAATTAGGTATAAAGATAATTTAGTTTTTGACAAAGGAAATGAGTGTGAAATGTGGTGAAACAACATTATTTATAGGCGAAACTAATTTTCCCATAAACGTTCCAATCAAAAAATGTTTGGCATCTCGTGATAAATTAAGGTAAATATTTCCATGTCTTGAGTGTAAATTGAGTAATAACGTTATCGAAACCATGAAGAACAAATTTAAATTTGAAAATTTTGAGTCTTATTTCATTCAAACGATTTAAATACACGTAAGGCGGGTCGCTCCTGAAAGTGGTCTTGAGATTTAGCCACTCTGTTCGAGCTGTCAAGAGAGTAAGGTCGTGAACCGGGGTCGTATAAAACAATATATAGGGACACAACTTGGCGTGTGCCATGATTATTTACAACTAATCGTAGGAACAAAAATGTTAGAATTTGAACTTTTTTCGATATTCATCACTTCAAGAAGAATATTTGTGTATATATGTATATTAATTATTAACATATTATATATGTTAGTGTTTTTAAATGAAACTAAAGGTCTCTAGTTAATTCCACAATATAATACAAGTTATTGGAAATTCTAAAAAATTGACAATTGTTTCGATAAGTCAATATCATCGTCAGAATGACAGAAGTTACAGTTCATTTTATGCCTACCTGATGTTTAGTAGTTATATTTGGCTAGACCAAGAAGTAACCTAACTTGTGATTGGCTTAATATATGTTTATAGAAAAAAGAAGAAGATGTGATATTACAAATATTGAAGCTTAGATATTATTAGCCCTATGGTGATATCCTGGATATCATTTATCCAATTGAGATCAGTATAACTGTGCAATGATATAGAAAACCAGGAAAACTATATCTGCTGATCTTTACAATTATCACTTAAGAAGACAGTTTATTAGTGGAGAATTTCCTAGATTTAACTGTTCATTGACAACTTCATATTGTGCGTTTCTTAAATGTCTTCTAATTTCCAGTTCTTCAAGGAAATCCAGTTCTTGTTTCTTTTCACAAATATGCAGTACTTCTAGTTTTGTGTTAGGTGTCAATGAATGATTGGTGTCAAGTAGATGTTTTGCGTAGTGGGATTTATCTGGTTGTTTTAATCCGTATGCTCGTAAGTGCTCACTGTATCGTATTTCAAAATTCCTGAGGGTCTGACCCAAATAGACAGCATTACATTCTGGACATTTGAGTTTATATATACCTGACTTCTTTAATAGTGGTATTTTGTTTTTACATTTAACAATTTTGTACTAACGTTACTTTCTGTTTTAAAAGAAATTGTTGTAATCGTTGCTGAAGATATTATCTTTGAAATATTATTAGAAATATTTCCTGCATATGTGATGGTTTTATAAGTTTTAATTTCATCAGCTTGTTTAGGATATATTAGTTGTAATGCCACTTTTTCCTCTTTTTTACTAATTAGCTTATTTATCATATCTAATGGATAACCGTTAGATGTTGCTATTTGTCTAATTGTATTAATCTCTCTATCAAAATTACATTTGTTCATAGGAACTGAAAAAGCTCTATGTATCATTGAATTATATGCTGCTAGTCTGTGTGACACAGGGTGGTTAGAATTGAATGGAATTGGTACATCAGTTTGTGTTGGTTTTCGGTAAATTGAATAATCAAGTACATTATTAACTCTTTGAATTTTTAAATCAAGAAAATTGATTGAGCTATTTTCTTCAATTTCTAATGTAAATTTAATTTTCGGGTGTAAATTATTGAGCATACAGATTAAAACAACCAGATAAATCCCACTACGCAAAACATCTACTTGACACCAATCATTCATTGACACCTAACACAAAACTAGAAGTACTGCATATTTGTGAAAAGAAACAAGAACTGGATTTCCTTGAAGAACTGGAAATTAGAAGACATTTAAGAAACCCACAATATGAAGTTGTCAATGAACAGTTAAATCTAGGGAATTCTCCACTAATAAACTGTCTTCTTAAGTGATAATTGTAAAGATCAGCAGATATAGTTTTCCTGGTTTTCTATATCATTGCACAGTTATACTGATCTTAATTGGAAAAATGATATCCAGGATATCATCATAGGGCTAATAATATCTAAGCTTCAATATTTGTAATATCACATCTTCTTCTTTTTTCTATAAACATATATTAAGCCAATCACAAGTTAGGTTACTTCTTGGTCTAGCCAAATATAACTACTAAACATCAGGTAGGCATAAAATGAACTGTAACTTCTGTCATTCTGACGATGATATTGATTTATCGAAACAATTGTCAATTTTTTAGAATTTTCAATAACTTGTATCATATTGTGGAATTAACTAGAGACCTTGAGTTTCATTTAAAAACACTAATGTGAGCATATTCCACGAAGTAAGGGTCGAGACAGTCAATTTTATTATATATGTGTATATGTTAGGTATACGTACCGGGTGATCAGTTAAGGGTAGCGAGCGGCCATATCTCATAAGATATTGGTCGTATAGATTTAGAAACAAAAATTCATGAGAAAAGTCGCCAAGAGAAATTGCTGTAAATTATTTTCGAGTTTGTCAAACGTCCGTTAGAGGCCGTTACAACCAACACTAAGTAGAAAAATGGGATCGATGATATCATTTTTATATTTACTGACTATTCACCTACACTTTTTGACTAAAATGTTCTGTTCTATCTATCAAAATAAAGCGGTGGGGGAGGTTCAATTGTTTTTTTTAAAGAAACCAAGATTTCTCCCGTTTCGCTTGACCGATTTTAACAAATTTGGGCTCATATGAAAGAGCATAATTTACCCTACAAAACGCTTATTTGGTTTTGACTTTTTGACTTTCTTCTTCGCCGCTAGACGGCGTTAACGGAAATGGTAGCAAATTTTTGAGTTTCTTTAAAAAAAACAAATGTAATGGTATATTCATTTTTACATATTGTAAAAGAGGACACATTTTTCTAAAATTCAATTAAAAAAATCATTCATCTACCTTTTTTTGAACCGTTGATATTGAACAAAATATAATTTTATTAAATTAAAAAATGGCACGCCACTGCTTTTTATCAAAATAAAAATCATTTTCGTAATCACTTATCAGATGCTAACAAAAAGAACCCCCTGATTTTTTCGTTAGACGAACGGTTTTGGATTGAAAAAATAAGATAGGTTTACATACTGTATAAACTAACATCGCATTTAAGCAAAGCAGGCCATGATTTATATTAAGAAAGAAAACACCAAAACGTCAATCACGCTGATATTCATTTTGACAGTTCCTGCTATTAACATCTAATTTAATGTTATGTAAAAAGTGTTTTTATAACAAATCATGCCTTTTACGAATTAAGAAGCCTTTGATATGTTGAGAATTTATTTTCAATATTTTGAAAATGCGGCGATTGCTTCTAGGCAGTATGCACTGCGTTATCCCCTTCGAAGACGGCATTCGAGAATGGTTTTTCGTCGTTTAGCCTTACGTTCAAGACAACATCGCCAAGTGCAACCAACTCCAACTTTGAGAAGAAATCGTAGAGTAAAAAGAAAAGATAACATTATAAATGTGTTGGCTTATATTGATGCAGACCCCCATTTAAGCATAAGAGAGATCTCCAGATATTTAGGAATATCATATGGCTCAGTGCAAAAAATATTAATGGATTTTAAAATGTATCCGTATCACGTCGTGATTCATCAATCCTTAAATGAGACTGGCTTTGAACGTAGGCTCGATTACTGCTACTGGCTTAGAGATTTCATTCCCTATTCCCCCATATTTCGTCACAAATATTGTGGACAGATGAAGCATCTTTTTGCAGTAATGGCAGGGTAAATCTTCATAACATGCATTACTGGTCGGACACTAATCCACATTGGTTACGTGAAGATTATCTTCAATGGCAATCTAACCGGTGACATGTATTTGATCTTTTTTTTGAACGATTGACCAGGACTCTTATAAAATGTGCCTTTAGAAGTAAGAAGAAACATGTGGTTTCAACAAGACGGATGCCCGGCAGATTATTCTCGAAATGTGCAAGATTTTTTGAACAGGCATTTTCCTAACCGTTGGATTGGTAGAAGCAGTCTATTTTTCTGGCCACCACGGTCCCCCGATTTAACCTGCCATGGTTTTTATCTGTGGGGCCGCATAAAGAATTTGGTGTATAAAACTCGACCAACTACTCGAGAAGACATGATAGTTTGAATTCAAAACGCCATAAATAATATACCAAGAGCGGAAATTGAGGCAGCTGTGAACTCCACCCAGAAAAGATTGGACCAGTGCATTCAAAATAATGGACACCATTTTAAACATTTACGACAAAACTATTAATTTATTTTTAACGTTTATTTTTAAAGTTCTGTGTTCTTGTTTTTAGTGTTATTGCCCCTGCTGTTGTTGGACAGTTTTATTAAGATTTTTTTTCCAAATATGTAAATTAGTATGTTTCGAGATATGGGCGCCCCATGTAAATTTATTTGATTTTTTTACTCCAAAACCGTTTGTCTAACGAAAAAAAGTCAAAAGGTTTTTTTTGTTAGCAACTAATAAGTGATTACAAAAATGATTTTTATTTTGATAAAAAGCAGTGGTTTTTAATGTAATAAAATTATATTTTGTTCAATATCATCGGTTCAAAAGAAAGTAGATGATTAATTCTTTTCATTAATTTTAGAATAATGTATCCTCTTTTAAAATATGTAAAAATGAATATACCATTACATTTGTTTCTTTTTTGAAAAAAAACTACAAAAATTTGCTACCATTTCAGTTAACGCCATCTAGCGGCCGAGACGAAAGTCAAAAAGTCAAAACCAAGTAAGGGTTTTGTAGTGTAAGTTATACTCTTTCATATGAGCCCAAATTTGTTAAAATCGGTCAAGCGAAACGGAAGAAATCTTGGTTTGTTTAAAAAAACAATTGATCTCCCCCACCGCTTTATTTTGATAGATAGAACAAAACTTTTTAGTTAAAAAATGTAGGTGAATAGTCAGTTAATTTGAAAATGATGATTGGAATATATCTCAATTGACAGGGTTCCAAGACGAAAGTACTCAAATTTCTAATGACTCTAGTCGTGGAAGCCTCCGATCTTATTTTAAAATTTAAAATATTGACTCCAAGCAGATATTTCACTGAGATATTGTTGAGTTTAAATTATAATCATATAGTAGAAAACAAGAATAAGGTTATATAATGCTATCTGTATTTTATTGACAAATTGCAGGTAAATGTCTCTTAAAGGCATCTTATTTTTTTTTCTTGGATCTACCAGTTCTGGTAACAAACACTACAAATAAATTTTATTTATTTAAGTTTTCTTCCATTATTGTCTCCCAAAATTCGTCATGTTTTTCGATATATTCTATCTTTATATGCCTGGATCCTGTCCACACCCCTAAAATACATTGATCCCTTCCGGATATGTGCAACCGGTCCTGAATCTGGTGTCAGTCCTAGAACAAATACCGAATATGGGCACTTTATTTCAACAATTTGGCTGACATCTATTAATCCGTCGAATGACGCCCTCGGAACAAATAGATTTTCATCTCAAAAATGTTTCCATGTTCTATGGCCTTTGTCTTTAAACATTAGGATTTATATAAAATAGCAAAGACTTATAGAAACGGCCACTTCCAACAATATGCTGATAAAATCGACTATGTTCCCACATAAAGACATCCACAAACAGACCTGAATTTCAAATGACACCACCCGAAACCAAATACACCGTACCATCGTGGATGCGGGTCACGGAAGCAACGTCCTAAACGTAAGAAGCCTCCGAGGAATAGATGGGGATACAGACCATTACCTAGTCCCAGCGAAAGTTAAAATGAGAATATCGACCCATAAATACACCAGAACTAAGACAACCCCTCAATGGAACAGGGACGAACTGCAAAATGAAATAAAACAACGACAGTACAGAGAACAACTCGAACAAACTCCAGACTCTGAGACAGAATGTAATGAACCTGAAAAGTTGTGGAAGAGAACTTTAAAATTAATAACAGAAACCGCTCAAAAAGTATTCGGAAAAAATAAAGTAAAAAGGGCACAAAAATGGTTTGACGACGAGTGTCAGATTCTTCTAGAAGCCAGACAAAAGGCAAGGAAGATAATGCTACAACTCCAAACAGAAGAAAGTATAGAAGAATACGCAAAGTGCCGAAAAGAGACAAGAAAACTAATAAGAACAAAGAAAAAAGAGTATGAACTAAGGAAATATGAAGAAATAGAAAGAGACCGCCCAAAACCAGGCTCCAGAGAATTCTACAGGGCAATTACTTTTGAGAAGAAAGGCTTCAAGGCCAAATCCATTCCTACACTCAGGAACGACCAAGGCCACTTAATACTCAAAAAAGAAGAACTGACCGAAGAATGGAGAAGATACTTCAAGGACCTCCTAAACATAAAACCAGAAAAAGTACACACAGAAGAGACCTACATAACAACAGACCTACCAGTGGAAGAACCCTCCTTTCAAGAAACAAAAAGGGCATTGAATGAGTTAAAGAACTCCAAGGCGCCTGGCTGTGATGAGATACCGGCAGAACTACTAAAATATGGTGGAAATGCACTCCATTTGCAAATTCACAAATTAATAACTCTCATATAGCGAGAAGAAAAAATACCTACAAAATGGAAAGAAAGTATTATCGCACCCATTCATAAAAAGGGAGAAAAATGAAAATGCGCCAACTACAGAGGAATCTCACTAATAAACACGGCATACAAAACACTCTCAAACATCTTGCTATATAGATTAATCACATATGCAGAAAACATCTTAGGTGAATATCAAACCGTCTTCAGAAAATACAGGTCAACTATAGACCAACTTTTCACACTAAGGCAAATTCTAGAAAAGGCTTGGGAATATAATACAGTGATGGGCAAATGTGTGGAACCAAGTAAATATCTCTGGAATTATTAGTTATCAAAATGAAATTTGGAAGGTGGATACTACAGTAGATTGCCTATTTATTTTCATATTTTTTAACAATTTTGAATTTTGAACTTCCGGTTTTACTGGAAGTAATGTCGATTCTAAAATTTGTAATGGAACACCCTGTTTATTATTTCAGTTTCTGATGAAACATTTTATTACGAATACAAAAATATCGGGCTCGATATTTTTTATTTCAATACATACCGAGATATTAACAGAAAAGTAGCGAAGGAAAGGAAAAATCTAATATCCATTAAAGAAATAATCATAATTATTAACTGAAACTAAGTGATATTCAAAACATTGAAACTTAACTAAACTAAAATTAATGTATTAGATGTTCAAACTGAGCACCGTTTACTTCTTGACAATAGGCAAGTCGGTGTGTAAATTCTCGAGTAACATTAGCTATTACTTCTGGTGGAATTCTCTGGATCTCTTGAGTTATTGCTGCAGTTAATTCTTGCAAATTATTTGGTCTATCAACATAAACCTCAGTCTTTAAATAACCCCACAGAAAATAGTCTAGTGGATTAAGGTCGGGACTTCGTGCAGGCCATTCATAAGTACCCCTTCTTCCAATCTATCTGTGATGAAATGTCCTATCTAAATGATCTCGAACAATGCGAGCGTAATTAGGTGGTGCTCCATCCTGCTGAAACCAGATATTATTTAGTAATTGTCCATTTACCTCCAATGCCGGAATCACTTGTGTCTCTATGAGCTGTAAATACCTATCTCCGTTTAAAATTTCTTGTAAGAAGAAGGGTCCCACGATTCTGTTGTTATAAATGCCGGCCCAAACGTTAAATTTTTGGGGATGATGTGTATGAGCCTCTTGTACCCAATGAGGATTACTTTGCGACCAGTAGCGGCAGTTATGTCGATTAACCTTACCGTTTAAAGAAAATGTAGCCTCGTCTGAAAACACCACAGTTCTTATAAAATTATTATCACGGTTGCAAATATCCATCCTCGTTTCACAAAATTGTTAACGTCTGTCGAAATCGTCTTCGGATAGTTCTTGAACGAGGCGAATTTTGTATGGATGATATTTTTCCCGCCTTAATATCCTTCCTACTGAACGACGGCTAATTCCATGCACATTGGCGAGGTCGGTAGTGGATAAGTGAGGATTTTCTTCCAAACATATAGCAACATTTTGAGCTACATCTTCATTACATGCACTTTTTAACCGTTCACTTTTTGGTAAATTGCTAACTTTTCCACTTGTGTGGTACCTTCGCAAAGTTTTCTTCACTACTGAACGGGATATTTGTGCATTCGGATGAACAATGTTAAAAAGGTCACAAACGTCTTGATGCGTCCTTTTCCTCTCCCCATACCCAATCATCATTATTATTTCTATTCTTTCTTTTTCACTTAAATCGGCCATATTACGATCAAATTAAAACAATACAATCTTTTTACGTTCAAATACAAACACTAATAACTTATTTTGACAACTACTGTTACTTCTACAATGAATTTCATGGACTACTAGCTACCATCAAATTTTTCCTTTCCTTAGTTACTTTTGTGTTATTATCTCGGTAGGCATTGAAATAAAAAATATCGAACCCGACATTTTTGTATTCGTAATAAAATGTTTCATCAGAAACTAAAATAATATACAGGGTGTTCCATTGCAAATTTTAAAATCGACATTACTTCCGGTAAAACCGGAAGTTCAAAATTGTTAAAAAGTATGAAAACAAATAGGCAATCTACTGTAGTATCCACTTTCCAAATTTCATTTTGATATCTCTAATAATTCCAGAGATATTAACTTGGTTCCACACATTTACCCATCACTGTAGAATAGTACCTCTTCATAGATTTCCGACAGGCTTATGATAGCATAGAGATAAACCAAGTATGGAACGCAATGGCGGAGTTTTCAATTCCAAACAAGCTGATCCAGATGACCAGAATTTGCATAAAGGGAGGAGTATCAAAGGTACGGGTAAACAATAACCTATCCAGCAGCTTTGGAATAGATAACGGACTAAAACAAGGCGATGCCCTCTCGCCGCTACTGTTCAACCTCGTCCTAGAGTAAGCCGTGAGAACAGCTGAGATAAAAACTGAACTGCTAACAACGAAAGGTCTCAAATTGCTGTTAGCTTACGCAGATGACATCGACATCATTGGGGATTCTGTCGTAACAATTTTCAACAAGATCGAGAAAACAACAAGCGAAGTATGACTAAGAAATAACGAGGAATACATGTGCGTAAATATAACGGCATGAAGCGATAGATTAGGACAAAACGTCACAATAAACAATTTAAACTTCGAAAGAGTAGAACACTTTAAATACCTTAGTGCCAGAATTACAGCAGACAACAACATCATTGAAGAAATCAAAGGCAGACTCCAGTCCGCAACCCGCTGTCTTTTTGCACTCAATAGCCTTATGAAATCAAAGAGTCTAACAAGGGCTCAAATATAAAACTATCATCAGACCCATAATAAGATATAGTAGCGAAACGTGGACAATGACCAAAGCAAACGAAGATACACTCAGATGCTTCGAACGAAAGATTCTCAGAAAGATATTTGGACCCTACCACGATCCGACGACCAACCGAGATCGCATTAGAACTAATGCACAGGTCCAAGAACTATACAAAGATAGCGATATTATCCAAGATATTAAATCCCAGCGTTTAAGATGGGCAGGACACGTACAGAGACTACACGACGAAAGACTTGTAAAACTGATGTTTGAAGAGACTCCAACAGGCAAAAGACCACTCGGACGCCCCAGAATGCGTTGGAGAGACAACATAAGATCAGACCTCCAAAAAATTAACATCCCACTCGATTAAAGGTTGTTGGAAGACAGGGCCTCCTGGAATAAAGTTGTGCAGTCAGCCAAGACCCACCCAGGGTTGTAGCACTAACTGATGATGATTAATTTACCACTATTAGTATTTTTTCTCCGTTTGCATACTTTTGCAAAATTTGGCACCGTAAGAAGTTCTATTTCATCCAGTGTTTATTATCGTAGTACAGTCCATCCCTAGTAGTATCATATGCCAATGATTACAAGAGATAGTCCAGAAGATAACCCTCCTGAAACCAGCATATATTTTTGGTACCAACCTGACATATATTCTACCTTTAATTTTTGAACTCTTAGCACGAAGTTATTGCCATTCCCATCGAAATGATTCATGGGGTCGGTGAAGATTTTAATTCAAAAAATGTAGTTTCATATAAAAAATTACCTGCTTTGTTGTATTTATAACGACATAGAAAATTAATTTATCCGTTATTTTTGGATCTAGTTGTATAATTTTCCAATGCGTTTAAATTTAAATGCAATATAGTTTTGTGTAGAAGTGCTTAGAAAATAATACTTTACATTTCTTTATGAACTTCAGTTTTGAATTACATCTTATAGATAATTTTCAATTGCACACACCTTTATATTTTTCTTTCTTTCAAATTTCCGTATTTTTTTTATTCTACGAAATGCTCTGCTGATGTCATCTCTTTTTCGGAGAATGTAGCTTTATAACATTTATCTATATACTTACTTATTATAATTCTACAAATATTATACAAATAATACAAATATTATTATTATTTACATAAAAGAAAGATTTTTTTCAGACAACTATACAGTTTTTCATCATTTTAGTTGTCACTGAAGCAGTGTAGCGTGCTGCAACCTTCCGAAACACATTTAGAATTTTCCATTTTTTATGGGTTTTGCATCTAAATATGATTTTTTTTCATATCTAGAGGTAAATCAACATTCGTTATTGTGAAAGTGAACAAGTATGTGATTGTTAGTAATATTGATAACGATGAAACAAACAGAATTACATGTAGCATTATTGAAAAAAAAGAAGAACAAGTAAGAATTAATTTGCATTTGATGCATATTATCTTTTTGAATTTCACAAACACAATAAATTGAACTACTAATTGACCATTTACTTATTATGGCTTTCAATTGATTTTTGACGTTTTGGCAAAATTTTCGAATGTATTATAGTATATTACGTAACGTGTGTTGTAAGAAGCATTTTACGCACGAACGGAAAAATTACGCACGAAGCCGCGTAGTGGCGAGTGCGTAATTCCGTGAGTGCGTAAAATGCGTTACAACACGAGTTACGTACTATACTTTACCTACGACCCACTAGTACTTGTGTTTATAATCTTATTAAGGTATTTAAAGTACAAGTAAAAACGTACATCCTCGATGCCCAGCCAAGTTTTATAAAAGTCGCTCCTCGATGCCCAGCCAAGCATCTTAGAAGTTCACCCTCGATGCCCAGCCAAGTTTTTTTCACCAATATCACGTCAATACCATGTTTTTGAAGTTGATTAAAAAGAACTTCACAATTAGGCATTATTAAATGGAAAAAATTTAGCCAATAAAGGAAATCCACGCTTTGCAAAAAAGTTTTTAATCCCATTGCTTGATTAATTGTATTTGAGTCTTCTTCAACCTCAATTACCTTTTCTATTGAAGCCAGAATATTAGCTTGATACAAAAATACGGTTTCCACACAACGCGTATTAAAATAACACCTTGTCGGTGCCGCTCTAGGTAAACGTACTTTAACAAATTCATCAAGAATCACTGTACATTTTGGAGATCGACTAAAAAATGTGGAAAATCCCTGTAAATTGGCAAAAAAACTTTAACATTTTTATTCTGACTTGCTGCTTTTTGCAGAATTAAATTTAATTGGTGAGCATAACAATGAATAAAATTTGCTTGAGGATATCGTTCTTCAATTTTTTTTTGTACTCCGCCTAATCGACCACTCATAGTAGAAGCTCCGTCATAACTGTCCAATTAACTTTTCCGGTGTTTTATTAATTTCTAGTACCTCTAATTCTTTAAAAATTATCTCCGATAAATGTTCGGCTGTGGTACCGGTAGGATTTACAAAGTTTATAAACCTTTCGTGAACGACACCGGATAAAATGTACCGTATAATAAAAGTCATTTGAGTCCTGTTCGAGCTATCAGTAGTTTCATCCACCTGGACTGCGATATATTCGGCTGACTGAATCTCCAATTTAAGTTGTTCTTGAGCCACCGATAACATTGAATCAAGTAATTCATTTTGTACAGTTTTAGAAGTACCCTTAAAAATCGTAGCCTTATCCAAGTATTCTTTGACTATTGGATCCAGCTCTGAAACAAAATTTATAAGTCCACGAAATATTCCCGGGTTTACAGCAGATTCTGTCTCGTCGTGCCCTCGCAAAGCAAGTTCAAACGCCCCACAAAGTTTCACACAATTATTTTATTTATAATATATCTGTTTTTCGACACATTTTCATTCAAAATTCTTACCGAGTGTCTATAAGCATTGTCTAATTGAGAACGAATATCCACAGTACCGACTGTAGCAAAACTCATAGCACATTTCATATGGTCTGCCGATAAACTATGTTTTTTTATTTTCTCTTTTAAATGTTTCAAGTCTTGGAGACCGTTTTACACCATAAAGAATTATTCGAAAAAAGCAGACAAACGAAACAGTAAAATGCATCACTTACTTCACATCCGCAAATCCAATCAGACAAATCATACATAGACCTGCGAAAATTGCGATGAACTTCTTTATTCTTGTCCTTGCTAGTCTGTTTAATTTTTAAATGTGGAAGAGGACGACCACCTTCATTTAGTTTTAATAGTTTTTCAAAATTTAATTCACTTTTCGTTCTCAAATTTTGAACCATTTGCACCACAGACATGATAAAAGGCGTAGAATAAAATAACACCAAATAATTAAAACACGAGCCCTCAAAAAACGAATCAAAAATCAAAATAATAACAATAACAACTTATTACATCAAAACACAAATCTTATTTGACTTCAAAATGATCTCCTTTAAATCAAAATATAGTGCAGCCTGCCAACCCCTCTACTCATCTCTTTTCTAAGCGTGTAATAATCGAACGACGTAAGTCGATTCATCATCGATATTAATCCGGGCTTTTGACCCAACACATGTAAACTTCGGGCGTGTTTCTTTCACGTCACGAAGATTGTAAACGTTCGGCAGATTCCATCCCCATTTAACGCGTTGAGGTCATCGATGGACACCAGCTATTTTGAATTTCGCAGAGATGTAGGTACTTGCTGGGAAATAACGTTTACACGGTTGTCTTGAAAAACGTTTACACGTCAATTTTTTTTTATTTAAGAGAAATACTTAGTATTAGTATTTAATACTATACTACATGTATAGTAGGTATATTTTATTTTTTTATGTATCTATTTAATAATTTTTTTAAATGATTTTTTAATGGGAGGTCATTGACCCAATGACCTAATGGAGGAGCCGCCACTGAAAGATATGTACCTTTTCCGATCTCACACTTCGTGTCAACTTGTGGGTCTTTAACAAGAGTAATTTCAACAAAATAGATTCGTGATGGTGTTTATCTCGCCTGGGTCTTTCAATTCAATTGAAATCGTAGTAAAGATCAATTTATGTTGAATACGTTAAGTGGTCTTTGGTTAACTCTGATTGTTTGCACAAGAAAATGGCTAATAAAATTGATTTTATACAAGGTTAAAATCAAGTAACTCTATTTTCAATAGCTTTCATAATAAAAGATACTACACTGGAATATGAGATGTGATATGAAATTGTGATTGATTGGTAAAATATGGGGCACCTCACGCTAACAGTATTACTGTCAGTACCTAATTTTTAATCAATAATATTGACAGTTTCTACTGAAATGTAGCCGCTTGGAAAATGTGTGACATTACATAGCCAATATTACTGAGTCAGTACAGCAAAAAAATAGACAGAGATATGTTGAAAAATCGGGAAACAGAAAAAACAAAACAAAAAGGCTTGTGTAACCACAGATAACTCACAGATAGATGAGACACAAATTGTGGCGCCATCTAAAGAGCCTGTCGACTAAACAATTGAGTGATGTTGAAAAGGTTTCTGTAATTTTAGGTTTTGGCGGTATATTCAAAATTACTATATTTTATTTCAAAGTAAACATTTATAGTCCACCATTTAACATTCCATTCAATTTAACTCAATAATAATTAGATGTTGAGCTAAATTAAAGGAAATATCAAATGATGGACCATAAATGGTTAATTAAATTGGAAAAAATAAAACAGTAATCATATAAACAGTTTGTTCATTTTGGTATAAAAATACACAACAAATAATTTCTTCCACAAAGTACTTTTCTTAACAAACATAATGACAATAAATAAACTATAATGTAAAAACAATGCAAGAATTAAAAAATAATTTGAGCAACATACATTCTGGATTGGAGTATCATTAGATTTTTAAATGATGTTAAATAAAGATAAAAGTAGAAAATTATTTATGATAATTTTATATTAATTTATTATTACACTCGTATAAACACACAGAGCTGGACAAACTGCTGGAGTATAACTGCTACTTACTTAATCAAAAAAAGTGTTAGCAATGAGTAGTTAACTACTATTTTTGGCAACTTTCTGTGAAAGAAAACATTTGAGTATAATTACTGTGAATGTTAGAACAAAAGTAATTGAAATACTTTTAAAGGAAAAGTTGTTAACTACTGCCCAGCTTTGTAAATACAAGGTGCCAAGTAATTACATATAAGAGTGCTAATCAGCACTTGTGACTGTACAACATTTAAAATAATATATCTAACATTTCATTTCCACTTAAAACAGATCTTTATTTCTTTACTGGAAGTATTAAATAGGTTTATATCACAAGCTTAAAACTAGTATATTGCATATTTGTATATTTCTACATTAAAAAGCATTCCGCTCTTATGAAACCATCGCATAAGGCAGTTTAAATTACTCTGCAGCTCCTGGCAGTCTATGATTGTTAAAATGTTTCTTAAGGGCTCTTAAAAATCCCACCGTCTCGTGGATGAAATAATAAGTTTACACATGTTTTTCTACTACGCCAAAAAAATATCGAAAAATGTTTGAATGTTTAAATTTTTTTTGGTTTTTTTTAATTCCATTTTTGGAGCTTTCGATATTTTCAGGAATTCTTGATTTTTTGGTTTTAACTATTTTATGATTTATTGATTTTTTGTCTTTATTGGATATTTTGGATTTTTGGTTACCGCTAGACCAAATACTTAGACGTAATGCCTCAACAAAAGTTAATACTCACTTTCATTCCCCACAAATTGTCATACCATAGGCTATATATGACAATCGGCAAGGGGACAATACCTTCCATCCCATAGCTGGTGGAGGGAAGAGCTGTAACATAAAATAAAACCCAGATTACTATTTCTTCATTGGGTACATTTTAAAATGGAATTGTCTGAGTATGGTGTACTCACTAGATATAAATTGAGTGTATGAAAAGAGGAGTACTGAGTGTGTCGTTTTATTAAAAATTACAGCTAATCGCTTTGAGCCATTAGGTCATTCTCAAAGCTGTCGACAAGAGAAAAGCATACAACAGGTACAACGTACATACAATGAAATAGAATGTTTGATGTTACATCAATATTTAAGTAAAATTTGTTAAAATTACCCTATACCCACATATCATTTAGTTGATAATTTCAAATTAGGCGTTTCGTTATGTGAATTACAATTGTACACGCTCTTTATAGAGTAATTTTAACAAATTTTTCTTACACAATGATGTAAAATCAAACATTTTATTTCATTGTATGTAGCAGTTACATGGTTTGATGTTTTTTGACACCTTCTGTATGTTTTTTCTTGACGAGAGGTTTCAGAACGGCCTAATGGCTGAAAGCGCTTAGCTGGAATTTTAATAAAATTAAACACTCAGTTCTCGTCTTTTCATTGACTTAATTCACATTTTAAAATGTCCAAAATTATAGCATGCTATATTGAATACAATAAAACTTACCATCAATTTTTGTTAATTTCCACTCATATAGGAAGGCAAATCAAACTGTCTTAATAACCCCTCTTCGTCTTTCTCAAATCTTAAGAAACACTGTTTTTGAAAATGAAGGGATCATATCCTCCATCGTTTCCTCGTCGACAAATTTAATGATTTATTACCACTGTTTTTCAGCCATATTAATTTTATCTTCCTGGGTTGGAGGAACAAAACTATACAAAGAAATATTTACTTTATTAATGCAGCAATTTTCAGTTTAGCTAATGTAAAACACAACCATGATCTCTAAACTTGTCAAATTAGTAAAAATTCTGTTTAATAAAAATAAAGATAATGGTTGTTAATTGTGAAAGAAAAAATGCTCAAATTTTTTTAATAAAACTTACCGAGTACACCAGTTATTAGACTCCTTCAGAATACACTTTGACATTGTCTTTTCAATTAATAACAATAAAGCAACGAAACAATAGATAAATATTACAGTATAGCAATTAAAAAATACACCAAAATAGCTTAACCTTATAATAACCTCTACACTTGAACTAAGAAATGATAACAGTATAACATATAACATGTGGGGACGAGCAATATGATATCACGCATACGCAGTAATAAAAATCAATAAACTAACGACGTTACAGTTTTCGTTAATTTTTTGGATTTATCTACCGATTTTAGTTACTCGACAGGCTCTATAGATGGCACGGTCTGCAGTGTCCCTAGCCTGTGTGTCACCCTGATGTTAGTGATAAGTACAAAAATAAATGTAAAACGAAAGCGGTGGATTAAGGATTGGCTTAATAAACTAGAAAAATATTCCCATGTAATCTATGTTCATATATTCAGGACGACGAGTCCCAGAGTCCTGAAAAAACGTCTCATACGACTCTATGGACTCTTTTAGGCTCGTTTCACAAAGGACTGATGATCAGGACTGACCATCCGAGCCATTTGATATATAGAGATTTTCACATGCAGGCGTGCCATCAGCTGCAGTTTTGATGGAATGTTGCGTGCCAGTTTAGTTTTACTGTTCATTTTTTGTTGGGATCGCAAAAGGGCAGTAAGTACTGAAGAAAAATACCGTATTTGAAGACATAGAAGTATTTCTGGATTTTCGTTTCTTTTTTTGCTTTTCAATTAACCGTTTTACGCACAAATCGACAACATCGCGTTGCTGTGTACTTCTCAGATTCATATTGACAACTGATGATACGGGTTAATGTGAAAACAATTCACTGGATTCCACTGTATATTATGAGCTTTAATATTTATTTATTGATACTTTTGAGATTTTTTCTCCTTGTTTCTGGAAGTAAAAATATGATGAGTATTTCAGTATATTTGTACTAAGGACAGCTCAAGGATAATGCCCCAAGATGTCACTGCATCAAAAATATCACCTTTAGGTACCTAAAAAAGACATTCAGTTAGTCGGCGACACTTTGTTTTTACAAATGTTAAACGACAACAAATATATATGAAAAAATATTGATAGGTCTTATCCTTAGATCTTACTCCCGTTTTCAACATAAAATTGTTGATATTTTCTTTAAAGTTTGTAAAAACACAGTGTCACCGACAGAATTTATCTTTTAGGTAATTAAAGGTGAACTTTTCATGACAGTGACCTCTTAGGGCATATCCTTAATGTGTCTTTGCTATGAATATATTCAAATACATATCATATTTTCATTTTTAGGAAAAAAAGAGAAAAAACTAGAATATAGAGAAATAAATAATCCAGTCAATGTACATACCTAAATCGTCATTATTGATATTTACATAATTCTCATCCACGTTGTGTAAAACAGCAGCAGAATATATAATCAGACCTGAAATTTTATGACTATAGTGTAGAACTCTGTGATAGAGTAGACTCATGTTCTTTTGTTTTCACAATCCAAAACACCTTTCAATAACGATGCGTGTTCTACAATGTTTTTTGTATATCTCAATTTTGGAGTATCCTTTTCAGCATCTGAAATGGATATCATGAGCTATGGCGACAATGGATATCCAGAATTACCAAGCAACCATGACTCATGACCACTTTCTTCAAAACATCTTCTCAAATACACATTGATAGTAGACACATTCCATATTGCAGCATCATAAATTGATTCAGGATATCTGGCATTGACTGTCAAGAATTTCATACTAGAATCACAGACCTGAAACCATTCTAAGTTGGTATACCTACTCCTTCTAAGTGCTTAACTATAATTAAGGAGCTAGGTACCCTGACAACACCATAACATTACTCCAATCAGTCATAATGCTGTACGTCTAAGCCACTAAGAGCGTATAATTATTGCCTTCAGGGGCTATAATTCAATTCCTTGCCGGAACATGCTTTGTACTTTCATAATCAAAATGCGGTAAGTGCAGAGTAGCTTCTCAAATATACTAAAACATTGGCATATTCTTTTAGTACATAGGTATCAATATTATGTAGGTATAGGTACTTACGGCTTGCACATTGACACTATAATAACCTTTCCTATTCAAATTCCTGTATTGTCTTAGTTCTCTATTGGTGGGCATATTATGGCTATGTGGGTACAATCAATGGCACCCAAAACATTGGGAAACTGGTTTTTTTCCATAAATCTAAAATAATATTCAATCAAATTTTACATCAGTTACAATCAGAATATACTGACCTTCGTTTTATATCTTATATCTTCACTGGACTAAATATTGTTCGTATTATCTTTCGCTCGTTTATTCTCAACTTGTCTTCCTCCTTCTTTGTCATTGTAATCGTTTCTGCTGCATACATTCTTATGGGTCTTATTATTGTTTTATATATGTTCATTTTTGTTTTCTTGGTTGATATTTAACTTTTTAACAGACTTTTATTTGCTTGGTATGCTCTGTTTGTTGTCATAATTTTTTCGTCGATTTCCGTCTTTTTCCCATTATTGTCTATCATTACTCCTAAGTATTTAAACTTTTGTAATTCTTCGAACTTTTTGTTTCTTTATTTTGTCCTGCTTTCCCAAATGTCATTATTTTAGATTTCTATTCATTAATTTTTAATCCCGTCTTCATCCCTTCTTCTTCAATCTCTTTCACCATTTCTTCCATGATTTTCCTTCTTTTTGTCACTAGTACTATGTCATCTGCATATGTAATTATTTGCCCTCCTGTTGTTCTCAGATTTCCTCTTTATATTTTCGTAAAACGAACTGTAGAGCCAGATTGAAGAGCGTAGATGATAGTGAATCTCCTTATCTTATACCTTTGTTTATTTAGAATTCTTCCGTTTCCCCTTTTTGTGTCAAAATACTTTTGAGTGTTTCATTGTCATCTCTATTAAGTTTCTTATTTTTTCACTTACTCCTTGTTCTTCAAAGCTTTCTTAATTTCGTTTCTCTTTATCGAATCAAAGGCTTACTCGAAGTCTAAAAATAACATTTCTATTTCATATTGATGTTTGTATGCTTTTTCCATAATTTGTTTAATATTATGTATTGCATCTGTTGTCGCTCTGCCTCTTACGAATCCGCATTGATATTGTCCTATGATATTATGAGTTTCAGCTATTAGTCGTCTTTGTATTATCGATGATGATATTTTATAGGCCACACTTAATAGTGTGATACCTCTATCATTCTTGCATTATTGCTGGTCTCCTTTTTTGTGTATTGTTATAACTTGTCCAATTTCCCACTCGTTAGGATTCCAAATTTATTCCATCCTTTCCAGATGCCTTTCCGCTGTTACCTCTCAATATAATCTCTTTTACTTCCTCTAATATTGGTTATTGTGCTATAATGTTTTCATCTTCTTCTTATCTTTCATTTTCTGCTAATTGTTAATTTAGTGATTCTTTAAAGTATGTCGTCCATATTTCCTTGTATTGTTTTTACTCTTCCACAATTTTTCCTTGTTTGTCCTTTATCCCTTTTAATTTATTTTTGAAAGCCCTATTATTTTCTTTTATTTCATTATAAAAATTTTTTCAGTTCCTATTCCATTTCTCGTTCTCTGTTTTCTGTATTTTTAAATCAATCCATTGCCTTTTACTCTTTCTGATTATTTTATTACTCTTCTTCCTTATAGTTGCATATTCTTCTATATCTTCTAGTTTGCTTGTTCTTATCCATTTCAATCTAGCTTCCGTTTTTCTTTCCACTATTTATTGACAGTCTATTATACCATTCTTTGACTTCTCTATTTTCTTTTTACCTATTATTTCTTTTGCTGTCTCTTGTAAGCCTTTTTTTATATTACTCCATTCTTTCTTCACATCATCATGTTCTTTACTCTGATTTGCTGTTAGGTAATTTTTTAGTTGTTCTACATATTTCATTTTTGTTTGATCATCTGCTAATTTTTCAATGTCCCATTTTATTTGTTTGTTTCTGTTTTGGTGACATCTTGTTTTTTGTTCTATTTTTGACATAACGATATATTGGTCTGTGTCTACGCAAGCTCCTCTATAAGATCTTCTTTTATTTAAGAGTATGTGATCAATTTGAGAATGTGTTTGTTGATCAGGTGATGTCCTTGTTATTTTTTGTTTGTCGGGATGTGGAAAATTTGTGCTGCTTATGATAATGTTCGTTCTGGTTGCTAAGTTGCATGATCGCTGTCCGTTGTCATTTGTTCTATCGTGTATTGTATGTTTTCCTGCTACTAGCTCGATGTGTTGTTCTTTTCCTATTTGGGCATTGAAGTCTCCTAGTACCATGATCGTGTCCTCCTTAGGAATATTTTCTATCTCATCCTCTATTTCTTCGTACTATCTATCTTTTTCTTCCATGCTTGCCGTTTCTGTCGGTGCATATACGTTTAGTAATGATAGACTAGGCGGTTTTGCTTCAATCCTCAAGCATGCAAGTCTTTCGCTTATCGGTCGTAATTTTAGTATATTTTGCTTTATGTCTCCGAATATCATGAAAACTACTCCATATTGTTCTTGCCTCTCGCTCCTTGAGTATCTAAGATATGTTTATTCCATACCTTCTCAATTCCGATCCTATTTCTTGCATTTTTCCTGCCAATAACATTGTCCTAACATTCCATATGCTTATTTTCATTGTTTTGTATTTTGTATTTTGGTTCCTTTTCTTTTAGTCTTACGGTTTTGAACTCTTTTGATTTTAGTAAATTTCTGTTCATGTCCTTGTTCGTGCCCAGCCGCCATTTCTTGTTCTTTTTCTTCCATTTCATTTTTGCATGCTAGTTTTTTGCATTGATTTTCTTAATTTCACTCTCCTTGTTGGTCCCATTGTCTCCATTGTTCTTCGTTTATAGTTGTCTTGTTATATCCGATCTTAACCATGTTTCTCATCGCCTCTCTTCTCTTACTTTGTCTCTCATTCGCCTTTTGTTTCAATCTCTCCATTTTCGTTAAGTCTTTGTTGATGTATACTCTTACGTCTTTGCTGTCCTACAGTTTATTTTTGTTCTGCATTATTTTTTCTTTGTCGTATTCATCATTGAACTGTATCAAGCACGTTCTGGGTCCCAGTTTAGTTACTGATTTCGCCTTAACATCTACACTTAATTTAATTTCTGTTTAACAAAATTCTCAATCGCATTTTTCAATATAACAGGGTCTTCCTCATCTGTTTTATTTAATTTCATTCTTCTTTTATTTTATTATTTTCTAGCTTAATTATCTCGTTGTCCTTTTTTATTGCTTCGTTTTCTCTTATTATCTTGATTATCTCTTCACTAAGCCTTTGTTATTCTACTCTAATTTGCTTTATTCCATTCTTTATTTCTCCTTGTTCATATTTCATCCCTTCTATCCCTATATTTATTGTTTTTTCACCCTGAATGACTTCCTTGACTGTTTCTAATATTTTTACTATTTCCTCCATTTCTTGGCTTTTATCTGTCGAGCACCTCGCCTTCACTCTTTCTAAATATTTTCTCCTCCTTCAGCGATTCGTCGTGCTCTGGTTTACTTCTTTTTCTGCTCATTCAACCTATTTGTTGTTTTGTGCGTAGTTTGGTACAATGTGGGCCTACTTGGTTCAGCCCCCACCCTACAACACAAGCTGACCATACATGTCTTGAGTTTTTCGCTTTTCTTATTAACAGATTCAAATTTTCTTGGGACTCTCAGTTCAGTCCTGTCTTAATATATTTACTTATATTGTTCGCTCTTACAAAACTTGTTTTTACTCTTTACTGATAAGCTAATGAGTTTTATACTATTTTATTACAGAAGTTGTTTTGAATCCTTGGATTTTTTAAAATTACTTAATAATGCAACTCTACTTACGGTTGTTATTTTGCACTATTGTCACTTTATGCATCACTTACTTAATTATGCCACTTTCCGATATTTGATTCAATTATTTCCTTGGTTATTTTAACTATCTCTTGGTATATGAAAATGCCCAGTATCCAGTATTAATCTTAATTTACCTTGAGATGTAGTGGTATAAAAGTTATCCGTCTACTGAAGTGTTGAACCTGGGTTTCATTAAAGGTATGAACACCTCAAGTTTTTTTGGCATTTGGTATATTTTTCTAAATTTCAAGTCATTAATATAATATGGGTTTGTAGAATCCCGTGAGTGTCCATTTTCGGATGCTATATGTCTCCTGTAAATCATTTTTTTTAATTCAACAGTAACTAGGTATTTCCAACTACTATTTTGCAAAAAATAAAAGTGTACACTTTTTATCATTGAATTATTTTCTCAGCAAAATCCAATATAAAAAAATGAAACAAATTTCCAGTAACTAGAGCCGTTTTAGATATATTTTCCAGTACAAAAAATTCTCACAAATTACTAAAGTTTCAATTTCCATCAGTAAATTATGGTAGATAAATTAATCACTTCGATAATGATAAATTCAGTTTACTCTCTAGAGAATCAGTCTCATTGTATAATACAACGACTAATGACTTTTGAAATGTTCTTCATTTTATTGGTGCTATCTTCGACGTTTTCAAATTTAGTATCTCAATTTACAGTCCAATATGTACAAATATTATTAAAATAAGTTAGAATACGATCCTCAGTATATTGGGATTTGTGCTACTTAGTGTTAACGAATATTACTTTTTCCACCTTATATTTCAACATTCGTTGGTACGGAAAACATAATGTTATAAAACCAAACCATAATTATATTGTCCATAAAATGTGAAAATCAAATATTGACTGTATTCGTAATGTAGTCTTTAACAACAAACCAATAGTTTACCTCGTTATAGCTTAAAATGTGAAATAAAGAGTATCGAAATCGCAATCAATATAAAAACATTGCTTATCAAAGTGTTTTTGAATGTAGAGGACGTAAATAAAACTGAAAGTCATTTTTTGAAAGCATAATACAGATTTCGAAGAAATTTAAAGGTAAAGCATTTTACTTTTTCAAAAACAATTTCCCAATGGCTCATTATTTATTTAAAAACAATAACAGACTAAAATTGAGTTAATGAATCTTGTGAAAGAGTGTAAATCAATTAAATTAACTGCCTCGACCCCTACTAATATCTAAGCTTTAATATTTGTAATATCATATCTTCTTTTTTCTATTAAAATATATTAAGTCAATCATAAAGTAGGTCACTTCTTGGACTAGCCAACAATAATTAAACATCAGGTAGGCATCAAATGAAAAGTAACTTCTGTCATTGTGACGATGATATTTAGGTAATATCGAAAAAAATGTCATTTTTTTTAGAATTTTTAACATTTTTTCAATATATTGTTAACTAGAAACAGTAAGTTTCATTTAAAACACTAACAGTGGATGTCATTGGCCATATTTATACTCCATATAAAACTATATTTTGAATTACAATTTGAAAAATGTGTCTTTTGCTTTCTTTGGTAACTAATATTACATATCAATCCATATAATATTTTTGTAGCTTGTTTACCCTGCGCAATTTGTATTTCTATATAGGTACTTTAAACAAGTACCATCCCGGTAAATAACTGATCACAACTACTTAAAAGTTTGACAGTTATAAACAAATGTCATTTTTTTAGAATTTTTAACATTTTTTCAATATATTGTTAACTAGAAATAGTAAGTTTCATTTAAAACACTAATGTAAATCAATTATTAGTTTTAATCATATTATAACAATAAATATTTAATTTTATTATATGCGATTCAATCATCATCATCAAACCCTTCAATCCATGCAATGCAATAGTATAGCTCCACATTTTGTTTCTAACAGTGGATGTCATTGGCCATATTTATACTCCATATAAAACTATAATTTGAAAAATGTGTCTTTTGCTTTCTTTGGTAACTGATATTAAATATCAATCCATATAATATTTTTGTAGCTTGTTTACCCTGCGCAATTTGTATTTCTATATAGGTACTTTAAACAAGTACCATCCCGGTAAATAACTGATCCCAACTACTTAAAAGTTTGACAGTTATAGGAAATGGAAAACACTGTCTAATTCTTAAATTTGAAAGTATTTTTCATGTTTTATTGTTTAATTCAATTTTTTAAATTTTATGTAACTTATCTAATGTAGAGTAATCAATATTTTGAGTTTTTGTTAATATTTACCGCAGATACGGGATATTGATGCAGTTAAGTTCTTATAAAATGCAGATAAGGGATTTTAATTTTGGAAAAACTTTGAACGATCTAAATAAAATGACTGGATTTAATAAAGACTTTAATGGAAAAAATATTGAACACAGCGTACTGAACATTCTTTAACAAACAAAAATAAACATTGTTTACAATATTCTTATAGTCGTTATTTTTAAAACACCTATATAACAAAAAATATACCATAAGGTTTGATAATACATAGATATTATTCAGTAGGAATATTATCATAAAAAGCAGGGCAGTCGGCAGGAATGAGTGATTTTAAATCTTTCAAATGATTAAATTTATCAACAGTAAAAACACAAGAGCTTTTTTTTATCGGATAAATTTCTCTTTGCAACGAAACAATTTTGCCAATCACTAATTTTACGAGAAAAACTGACATGATAAAATCGCGACACCGAAAGTGGAGCGATTTTATCTTATGTCAGTTTTTCGAGCAAATTTAGTGATTTACAAAACTTTGAGTTGAAGAGAAATTTATCTGATAGAAGAAAAGCTCGAGTGTTTCTTAGCAAGATAAATTAACGACAGAATATATGGATGAACAACAACAATAATTATCTTTATTAATACACAAAGTTAAATAATTACCACACCGATTCAAAATAAAAGCATTATATGTTTAAAATTAAAAAATCTGACAGACTAATTGACAGTTTTTGCAGTTTTGCCAACACTCGATTGCTGTGAAATTATAAGTAACCAAACTTGGGACTCATTGTCATTGTGTAAAAGTGACGTCCGCTTACTAGATATTGAGGAAGAGATGTTTTTATCCGATAAAAAAGGATTCACCTTTTTTATCGATGTCAAAGTGACAATAACATTTCCAGGTATATGACATTTTAACATTAGAGTTAATTTATCTATTTTAATTTTGAGTCTGCTCAAACGAAGTCTTGGATATTGAGTCACTTCAAATTCCTTCGAATTGATTCGGACAGGTAGTGGCTGATACTCATGGCCAAAGTGATCTTCTCTAATGGGCAATATTTTAGCGCCCTTAAATCCGTTACAGATTTCCTTCATTGCATAGTTTCTAAAAATTGTATGGCTCAATAAAAAAGCTCTATATAGTTGTTGTTTCACTCTGGCTTCTTCTGTTACTCGTATATAATCATGCGGTAAGTAAATGTTTCTCTTTTTAAGTTTTACTTCTCTGAGGTGACTGACACTATCACACCCCATTTGAGTGTGTCCTTTCACCAAATACTTTTCCCCAATTGTCTGCTCTCTTTTTATTGCAAGGTTCAGCTGAGCATTAGACAAAACTGCATTTCTATTTTGATAGCAGCAACCGTCAGACTGACACATTAGTATGTGAGCAATTTTCTTCTATATGTTTGACTATCAAAGAGCGAATGTAGAGGCACTTAAGTCGCCCTGTTTCATTCCGCCAATTATTTGCCTCATCATGAGTGTTTTTGATTATATTTTTGGTGTACTCCATATTTTCCGTGATATACGCCCTTTGCTCCCCCCAGTCCATTTTTTCCAAAATATTTCAAACATATGTCTTCTTTCAACTTCTGTAAATGTATTACAGAAATGTTTAGAAGATTTTTGACATACGCTCGACCTGCAAGAATCGCTAATTTTTCATTCTGGCCTATTAATTCCGTAAGTAATTTCTTTTTTTTTGTTTCTTTGATACCCTCCATATCTTATTGCCCTCATTCTTTTGTACTTTATTTTATTAACCGACCAGTCGGCTTTATCTGCGTTCTTCTTCCATTTACGTGTTTTGGTAACATCTGCATTTTCTTCAGGTTCACTGTTGCTAATCAGTTCCTTATTATCAGGGCGAGAATCCGATTTCGATTGACCTTTGTTTTGATCAGCAGAGTCGTCATAATCTCTTGCGTCATTTTCCGGAGATTCAGTATCGGTGTCATTAAAGTCAAGATCAGAACTTTTTCATCACATGTCTTTTGGTTTTGAAGTGCCTGGTAATCTATTTTTTTATTTTCTGCATCTTCTGTTTCACTAAGAATCTCCTTTATAAGTTCTGCATTATCTTGAAGAAAATCTGGATCTAAATGAACTTCGTCATTAATATATACTTCACCAACATCTTCTTGCAAACAGTCAACAGTCACACTATTTCCAGCTTCACTTTTTTCTCGTTGATAACATCTTCTAAAATCGCAGTTTTTAATGGAGCAGACCAGTTATGGGTCTCATCCGTGGTATTCAAAACTTTTTGCATATCGTTAGTTTCACAGTATTCCACTTCGGTTTTATTGTGTGTATCCCCATTATTTGTAGGAACCGTTTTACTGGATTCTAGTACTGGAATGTTTTGACTTCCAAAATCAGAGTTACTGTATTCATTACATTCTGCTAAAGTACCATCGGCATTTACTGTGTAAGTGGTAACGGGTGTTCAAGAATGGGAATTGATTTGTATATATTACTGTATTTTCAGAAAATTTGAATTATTGTTAGTCTGTCGCGATCTGCTTGAAAACATTAATTATTTTTGTATCCGTTCGCTATTGTTGTATATTTAAAAGCATAGTTTCCTTTATGTCTGTAACATTGTTATATGTTTAGAAAAATATCACGTTTTATATCATCATTTTTGTTTAGTGTTGTTAAAATTGTAACACCATAAAAAGGGATTGTTTAGCCTAAACAAAATATCTCATTGTAAAGTGTGTAAGACTTGTTGTCATCTTATATTTTGAATTTCTACGGTTAATAGAGACGGAATCTGTGAAGAAATGATCAGTATCGGATTGCCTGTAATAAAACCATTTTACAACTTTGAATAACATTTATGCTTTAGAGTCTTTTCAATAGGATGGTCATACCTTTGAAATATTTTTCAATTCAATTCAGACCAGAAGCAACTACACAAAATTATTCATCAAATGCCACTTATCTGATTGTAGATAAAACTAGAGATCAGTTTATTTATTTTGAAATTATTTTGATATTATTTTAGAGTTAGAAGATCTATTTTATTTTTGTCAATCTTGTCAATCTGTATTGTTAATACGGATCAAACATTAACGTCGACATAGTTATTACACATCAAAATTTTAAAAATTGTGCAGCTTTATGTTTAACTTGAAACATCTCGAGAAATATTGACTTTATCATTATGAGGAGAGGGTATATTATTTATGTAAAAAGTGTAGGATACTCGAAAAATTGTGCTAAAATTTCTATTCGGCCAGTGGCGTAGAATTTGGGAACGATTAACCAGTCGCTTGCCCCTGTCGTACGCCTCTGGTGGTAGCCAGAAACGTTTGTTCAACGTAATTTAGTAGGATGTACAGGGCAGTACTGGGCACAAATCGTTTTCAAATTTTTGAACAAACCATCCTGTAACTGAGTAAGCAGCTACATTTTATTTAAATATTTTGGGTTACATCTTCAGAATTTGAAGTCAGGATTATACTATTAAATTGTTTTTAATTAGTTAAGAATAACCCTGTATAATAATACTGTTGCCCGCGCGCATTTCACAATCTTTTTATTTGAATATCTCAGCAACAAATAAGAATATCGCAAAACTAAGATGAACGTTTTTGTAAGTTGGTATCAGACCATACCAGTCGTATTCAGGTCTCCTGAAAAACTGCGTAGTAAAAATTCAAATGGGCACGGGTCGAAAACTATGCATCGGACAGTGCCTGATTTTTGCACATATAAAGCTTATATTAAAAACTAATAATGGCTGGACGATCTACGCTACAACTCAAAAATCTCATTTTCATCGTGTTTCTATACTTTACAATTTTTCTCTTGACGCCATCACGATTACCCTAACAGTTTTAATTTTATAAGCATAAAACTAAAAAAAAACGATTTTTGCGTAAAATTGCTAATAACAAAGTTATGATTAATAAAGTTGAGTGAAAAATATCTCACTATACCATATGAAACTATTCTCCAAACAATGGTTTCCACCTAACACTTTTTACATGAAAAATATCTGTGGTTTGGCCTAATTGTCGATTCCAGTTGGACGTCTCTCTCAAATTGTATTTTTTCCGTAAAAAAGCAGGTACTCCTTATTTTTCCAAATTTGTCTTATTAACAATCGATTGATAAACTATAAAAATTGATGAACAATATGCGAATTTTCAGTTTTTTCCCGTATGTATATTTTATTAAAAAGGTGTAAAAAATAGCCCTATTTCTACGTCGATTTTTCGCAGTGAAATTTCTTCTAGCATCTTTTTTATTCGAACAATTGTAATATTTCTGAAACGAATAAGTATTTTTCAAAAGAGAAAATAGGGTTTTGTTCAAGACGAAATAAATCTACCACTCTTTCACATTTTTCTCGGAAATTTTGAGGTTAGGTGCCGAAAGCAACTGATGTAAATTGTAGATTTTTCAATTCTCTACAACTTTTATGGACCGTACTTTTTGATAGGAAGTCTTGTTTTGCGATAACTTCCACTTGAACATCGAAAACCGAGATTTCCACTCCTTTTATACCCAAATTTCTCTACTTCCAATTTGAGAATATTAGAACTAGTCTGACGGGCATACTGAAAGAACTAATATTGAAAAAATATTACATTATGTAAATAGAGTTTTAAAGGTAGTGATAGAAAATGAGCTGTTTTGTAAGCAGGTATTTTACCAAATTATTGATGGTTAAAAATTTTATATATTGAGAATATAATATTCTGCTAAATTCATGTGCAGAAATATTTCGGGCCTCTCGGTGCCCCACATAAAATGATTTAATCCCGTTTAAACGTGTTTAATCTATTCGAGTGTACGGTAGTAACGTTGGGCCCTAGTTCAATAATTATACCAATTTGTTTCATATGTTGTCTCCTAAAAAAAGGTAATTTTTTTATTATTTCTCCTCAGCATCAAATTTGTCAAAGAAAAGTGCATTATTCATCTCAAAATTTTCGAAATACAAAAAACGGAAGCTGAACCGGAAACATATTAACTGACTATAAACGATCTTGATAAATTTGTATTCCTGACTAGTTTGGGATGAAAGATGTGAATTATAGGATAAGAATTTTGATTCAGTTCCCAGTTTGCTCGAAAAAAACACCATTTTGGCATATTTTTTTCATCATTTTTTGACACTTGAGTCAATTGGCACATTTATACATTGTAGACCGAGCGATGAGAAACATTCCGTTTGCAAAAATCGGTGGACACATTCTGATTGATGATTTGAGTTTAGAAAGAGTTAAAAAACAATATTGTGGAGGTTAACGGACGGAATTATGGTCCAGTTTTTTTAAGGCCCTATAATAAGAGTTTTCGATTTCATCGATGTAGCTGTGAAAGAAACGTTGTTCTTGACTATTAAAAGGTTGTTTGGGTAAGGTATGAAATGGAAAACGCCACGATGATAATGCAATACAAATTTAAGCATTGGAAAAAAGTGGTTTACGTATTAATAAGTAGTGAAAAATAACAAAATTTGACTCTAATTCTGCAAAGGGATATACAATTAATGTCGCGGTTTTGCAACTGCAGGACATTGGACATTGTTCTGCATTTCATTTGCAAGGTCTGATTAAAGAAGTTGGCAAAGGCGGTTTTGTCATTTACACCGGGTACAGATTTCCATCTCGTCTTTCATAACCGAATTGGAGAAAATTCTGAGGCTCATGCGTTGGTTCTGAGGAATTTCTCCACAAATGTTTGCGCTGCAGCTCTTAAGCAATGTTAATACGAAGCATCAGAAGTGCAAATAACTTTGGATACATTGAAATTGAAGCCGATGTTACGAGAAATTAGCTTTAAGCGCAGTTCATCTGCGGTAGTTTTTTGTTTCGCAAATAAATAAGTGCAGACTTTTCCAATGCCATTACAATTTATTGGAGTTTTGGAGTTATTTGCAAAAAGAGAAAGAAACTCCTGAACGAATTCTTCGGATGCAGCGCTTATACATTGCTTTTTAGTCGCAAATCGGCTTGTCGTGTCGCAACCCGTTAAAGCATGTAACGCGGGTAGAATATTGCAATTTTTTCCCCAAGTGATTCAGCTGCTGAATGACAGCTTAAAAGATTTTTTTTCCCTCTTGATAACATTCTTGAATTTTCTATTATGTACTGGTAGCACGTTCTCTTATGTTAGTTTTCTCGATACTGACCGATTCGCGCCATAATATTCACGTGGTCTGTTAAAGAGCGGGATAAAAATGAAAACAATAATAGTAAAAAGTGAGTTCTTCTTCTTCTTCTCGTTCCTTTTTTGGGCTATATCCTGTGGGATAATTTACCCAGGTTTATACGTGTGGGGGGAAAAAGTCTTTCTCTTGGCAATATTTCCCTCCCTCTAGAATGGATATCTTCCTTAAACAAAACTGCACTACTGTTTAGCATAGGTAACTATGAGTTTTTGCACTTTTATATTACTTATGGTGAGTATTGGGGTATTAGTAAGGTAAGACTTCATAACACAGGAAATTAACTTTTCTCGCTTGGGGGTAGCGGCCAAGCTTGGACACACCCAGAAATGCTACCTAAGATATAGGTGGAGAAACCCAGGTCTATAAAAGAGAAGACTAAGTTAAAGGGATATTTTAAACATAGTTATAAATTGGTGTATTATTGATAATCGTTCATCATTTAAATTGGCTAAAATTGTACATATATCAAATGGCGCGCTAAGTTTAGTTTTGCATAGCTCTATGTAAAGGTTGAATTGGTTTGATATATTAATTGGACATTCTAGTATTATGTGGTTAAGTGATCCTATTTGCCCACATTCACATAGTGGGTCGTCTTTAATTCCAATTCTAAACATATGGAAAGGAGTTAAACAGTGTCCTGTTCTCATTCTTATAACTGTTGTTAAATGTCTTCTGTTTTTGTATTGGTATTGGTTAAACCAGGGAGATTTTGGTAATTGTTCGACAACTTTGTAATAGAACTATTTTTTATTCTGTTTTATGAGGTTCCATTCATTGTTCCATTTAGCCCATATGCTGTTCTTGATATCTGGGAGGTAGTTTTGATAATTCAGTTTTATATTCGCTGGAACTGTAAGGGAACAACCTGTTTTAGCTAGCTGATCAGCTTTATGGTTTCCTTTGATTTCAGAGTGACCTGGGATCCATGCTAGTACGATATTAAAGCCGTTAGTATTTGCTAGTATAATTCCTTGTTTAGTTAATATTGATGAATGCTCTGTTTCTTTAGAGAAAGTTGGTTTACATATTTTTTGTAGTGCAGTTTTAGAGTCTGAGAAGATTATGGTTTTCGTGTTGTTAGTTTTTAAGATGATTTGAAGTGCATGGTTGATAGCAGTAATTTCTCGTTACCATATCTGTGTGAATTTTGGTAGCCTAGATGAAAATGCATAGTTGAGTTCTTCACTGTAAACTCCAAACCCTGCAGTGCCATTGGAATAGAGAGATCCATCTGTAAATACTCTTGTATGATCCGGAAGTTTGGATATAATTTTTTGGTACTGAATTTGTGCTAGTTCATCAGTTTTATTAGATTGAAGATTTGCCACATGTAATGGAGTTAGCTGAATTTCTAGGTCAAATTCATAGCAAGGCAATATTTCTTTTGTGTACATCATATTAGTAGATGGTTGTAGCCGGTCAAGGATTTGTATTCGAGTTGGTTTTTCTTTGTTGGTCCAATATCTTGAGTTTTTGCTTATGTTATTAAGCTTCTTTAGAATATTGATTATAGTGTTATTGGATATTGCCAGGTTTTTTATTAAGTATTTGTAGCTCAGCCATTCCCTCCGATATTTGAGGGGCATTTCACCGTTTTCTGATAATAAGGCTGGGATTGGTGTTGAATTCATGTTGCCTGTAACTATTCTTAATCCCTGGTTTTGAAGTTTGTCCAACGTTGTTTTATTCTTTTTTGTGAGGGTGAAAATCTGGCTACCATAGTCCATGTGACTTAGTACTATTGCTTTGTAAAGTATTCTCAGTGTGAGGGGATCACAGCCCCACCAAGTACCGCAGAGAGCTCGCATAACGTTTAGTCCTTTACATATTTTTGTTTCTATGTATTGTATATGTGCATTCCATTTAAGGTTTTGATGTATGTACATACCTAGGTATTTAACTTTATCCACCCATTCAATAGTTTCAGTTTATTTCTATTTTGGGGATAGATCTTTTTATGATTCCTTTACTAAACATTACTGCATGAGATTTATAGGTTGATAGTTTGAGATTATGTGTGTCTAACCATGTGTTGAGTTTTTCTAAAAATGTATTTAAATTATTCACCATTTGGCTCACATTTGATCCACCAACTATCAGTACCATGTCATCTGCATATTGAAGAAGATTACCATTTTTAGGGAGGATATCATAAATAGGTAGGGTATAGAGATTAAACAGAATTGGACTAAGGGGAGATCCTTGGGCTAGACCTTGATTAGCTGGCAAAGGTCCTATTGTTTGTCCTAAGTTGTCTTGGACGAATATGACTCTGTTATTTATAAAAGCGTAAATTAAAATTATTATATATTTAGGTAGGGCTAGGTTTATTAAAGTTTTGTACAGAAGTTGGATATTAACTGTGTCATATGCAGCTGAAAGGTCTAAGAAAACGCCTATGGTATATTCATTGGCTGAATAATTTATAAGGATATGAGAGGTTAGAAACGTTAAACAGTCCATACAACCTTTATTCCTTCTAAATCCAAACTGTAGGGGATTGAGTAATTTTTTGTTTTCTACATACCATTCCAGCCTGTTTTTTATTAGTGATTCTAGAAGTTTACCCACACATGAAGTTAGAGCAATTGGTCTATAGTTCGTTGCTACTGATTTGTCTTTGTAGGGCTTTATGAGAGGAAGAATAATTGTTTGCTTCCATGTGTGTGGAATGGTAGCAGTTTGCATGCAATCATTAAAAAATTGTAGTAGATCCTTAGACAAAGATGTTGGCATGTGCTTAATCATAGAGTATGAAATTTGGTCCATACCTGGTGCGGAGTCTTTTTTTGACTCTATTGTGAATTTATATTCCTGATAGGAGAATTTCTTGAGCCAGAATGCCAGGTGGAAGTTGATTTGATAGGTTGTTGTGAGGTGTACGATTTGAAGCTTTATTGATTTTATTCCAAATAATTTTTAATGGAGAGTTACGGTTTATTTTTGCACAGAAGTTGCGAAAACTGTTCTTTCTTTTGGACTTGAGAAGTTTTCTGGTAGAAGCAATGGTCCTTTTAACTGCTATAAAGTTTTCTATCGTAGGGGAGTTGGTAAATGTTTTAATTGCAGATATTCTGCAGTTGATGGATACTTGACAGGAGTTATCCCACCAAGGGATGTTGTATTTTTGGTTGTGTTTGATTTTGTAAAATGGTATTGCCGCATTTGCTGCTTTTATAATATTATCATGGAATGTTTCATATTGAAAGTGGGTTAGGGGTTGGGGGGTTATACAGAGGTGTTCATAAAAGGTGTTCCAGTTAGCTTTTTTATAGTTTCTTTTTGTGGTTACTATCTGATTGAGGTTGTCTTTATTATTGGAATAAAGTTTGCAGATGGTTGGGTAGTGATCACTATTTCCAGGGTCTAGGAGGACTTCCCAGGTAGCATATGGAGTTAACCCAGAAGATATTAGGGTAACATCCACCACAGATTTATCCTCACTCGGTGAAGACAATCTGGTAGCCTGTCCATCATTTAGATATACTAATTGGAGTGACTCTAAGGAGTCAATAATGTTTCGACCATTAATACTTATTTTCTTGCTCCCCCATGCGGGGTGGTTGCAATTTAGATCTCCCATAATAAGTAGGGGTTTCTTGAATTGCTGATTAAAATGGATCCAATTATTTACTCTGAGTATTGAGCTTGATGGGCAGTATGTATTTAGAATATTAATGTTATGTTGAGGTAGGTGTATTGCCTGTGTTTGAATATTTATATTGTCAAAGTTACTTTGGTAGGTTATTGGGATGAATTTGATGGTATTTTTTATTAGAATAACTGTTCCACCGTAGCCATCGGCTCTGTCGTTTCTAAGAATTTGAAAGTTTCTGCATGAGATATTATAGTTTTGTTTTAACCATGTTTCATTTAGTAGGATTATATGAGGATTATGGTTTCTAATGATTACTTTCAAATTATCTGTGTTGGAGTTGTATGAGCGTATATTCCACTGGATTACAGTTAGTGGAGTGAATGCGAATAGAATTCAAATATTACACAGGAGATCAGAACATGTCCGTGTCGGACAGGTCCATATAATCCCCTGAGGTATTTTGTTTTTTGGTGTATGGTGATAGAGGTGTACATGTTTGTGCTGTGTTTATTTCTGTTAACTGACCCACTTCTTGCTGGGGTGTAAGATAATTATTTGAAATCAAATTTCCTATAAACGGTAACACAAGCTCTCTGTGGGATTCTGATAAGAATGATATTGCTTGTACTACATCGAGTTGGAGTTTTTCTTCTTCCTCTTTTCTTGCTAATTGTTGGGGCTGTTCACTATGTGTTGTCGTTTTGTTTCCTATCTCTGATCTGCCATTTGGATTATTTAGGAATTTGGTATGTGTGGCTTTGTCGTAGCCTGTTTGTCTTTTTCTTTTGCTGTTTGGGGGTGTTGTGGCTACTTTTACATAAGATGCTACTTCGGGAGTTGTGGATATTGTTGCTAGTCTCCTTTCATGTACTTGAATTGAGTTGGCCTGTTCTTTTGAGTTTTTTTTTCTTAGAGTTGGAAAGTTTTCTAGATCATTTTTTGGTGGGCTGGTGGGAGAATTGGATGGTATTTGTTGGCTAGCTTCGTAATATGAGATGTTTGAGAATGCCATCAGTTGTTTAATGTCTTTTTGTCTTTTTTGTTCTTTGCATATTTTATCAACTGATGAGTGATCATTATTTTTGCAGTAGATACAATATAAATTGCAGCTTGAGGCATTGTCATGGCTTTTACTGCAAGTTTTGCATTTTGCTTTGCCTCTGCATTGATTTGTGCTATGTCCATAAAGTAAGCAGTTATAGCATTGAATTACAGGGCTTATATATGGAGTTACCAGGGTTGGAAGGCCATATACTTCCACTTCTCGTGGGATGATTTTTCCTGCAAAAGTTAAACACACTGTGCCTGTGGGGATGTACTTTATATTTCCATCAACGATCGCTCTTCTATTCATTCTCTTGGCATGTAGCACCTTACAATTATTGATGTTTGTTGTTGTAAACTGAATTATTTCTTGTTCTGTAAGGGTCATATCTACAAATCTTACAATACCTTTGCTTGATACATTGTGACTTGGTATATATACTTCATAACCCAAATTTTCCCAGTCTTGCTCATTAATAAAGTTGTTAGCAGCTTCTGCATTCTTGAAAGTGACTCCCATTCGGTTTTTACCCTTTCTGGTGAATTTAATAACATCTTGTAGTTTTAAGTTAAAGATGGTTTTGGCTATACTCATAATATGTAAATTATCCACATTACCTGACTTTCCCTGAATATATACTTCAAACGGGGGAGAGCTATGTAAAGTGTATAGGATTTTTGTTCTATTAATTTGTGATATATTTTGGTCTTTGTCATTATTTTTGTCAGGAGGTTCGGGAGGTTTATCTCCCGCCATTTGACTTACTTTTTTCCCCTTTTTTTCTAAGTATGGGTTTTGTATATATCTAATAAAAATAAGTTGGAATTTACTTACTTAGGTCAAAGGAAAAGGATTTGACACAAAAAGTGGTTAGTAACTCACCCTATCTACTATAAACGATTAAAACACACTTATATTCAACGATAAATCCGTATTCACAGTTAAATTCACTCAATCGACGTAAGTTTTCACCTCGATCCAGGCAAAAAAAAACCTCTCCCAACTAACTAATGTTGAAAATCTAAAAAAAAAATTGAGTTAAGTCACGAAAGTTGTTCACAGTCCTATAGGTGAAAAACGAGATATGTCGAGTTAACTCGTTTTATCACTATAAATATGTATCATTATGGTGTGAATAAGGAGTTAAGTAGATATAACTCCATATTCACAATTTTTAAGAATATTTCATATGACAACATATTCAACCTTCCACAAAATATAGTAAATATTGTTTACAGAAACTTATCTCCTTTTGCACATCAAAAGTTTAGGTCGTTTAAATTCGAAATTCGACTTAACCCTATTTTCCATAAATCGTGACTTATCTCCCTTTTCACGCGCAGTTTATTGTATAAGGAGGGGGGAGCGTGATACAAAAAAGTTTGGGAAACCCTGCTCTATACGGATTTATAATTATACAAACGCTCATTATAATATTACATTATTGGTTTCTACAGAAAATAATAGATACGTTCCATTTATGGTGTCCTATACCATCCTGTACCTATTTACATATTCCTATTTTAATTTTTCATAAGTTATCCAATGAGATCAACTTTAGATTTAACCTCTCACGCCTTTAGAATACGGTGAAGACCGCTGGATTTTACAGTTCAATAATTACTAATCTCTCTTACATTAGAAATAATTAGAATTTTGGAAAAAAATGTAGTCATTAAATTAATATGCTTATTGATCGAGTAAAATATCATGACTCATGTTCGCGTGAATTTTGAATATTGAACAATAATTAGAAAACTTTTCTTAATCTAATTAAAACCTCAGGTATATATATTACGAAGTTTTGTACATCACCATTATAATATATCACTATCAAATATGTAAACAAATATCTGCATACCCAGATTATAATATTTCTGTATTTATTGTACTTGAAACTGACATAAATAGGCAGGGACATGAAAGTAAACCATTGTTAAAAGCGTAAAAAAACAATAGGTACAATCACCTACTGGGCTCCCATTACATTTGAATAACTGTTTGATTTATTGTCTAATTTGTTTTAAACAATGAACAAAATGTGTCACATGATCTGTCGCTATTAGTAAATGAGATAGAACCTTGGAAGTAACCGGTTTTTAACGGATTTTTATATTTGATAACCAGTATTTGGTTGCTTCATAATTGCAAGATTGATTCCTCTAAAAACATTCTCCAGTTTTTTATAACAAACCCCGTAATATCTAAGCATATAATATAGATTTCTAGAATTAATGTCATGTCAAATATCGCAGTAAATCTTTATAAAATGTTATTCATACCAATATATATTATTCAGTATTTGTAAGTAATTTTCATTGATATTGTATTTTTAATTAATTAAGTATTATAATTTGACTACAACTCACACAGGATACAGCGGCCAATGAAAAATTTTTATTCAGAGGCAAGAAAAATCTGGCAACAGTTTAGTAGGGGAGGGCGGGGAAAGATGGGCCCCCTAATTTTAATCGTTTCTAAATATGCTTGTTCACGCGATTTATTTTGCTAGAGTAAAAATTATAGGTACAGCTTGACAACACTGCCCAAGAATACGATTTAAAATTTACTAGCTAAGGATAGTGGTAAGTAGTATAAGTATTGATCGGCTCAGTAACAGAAAAATATATGATTTTCGGTCTCGGTATTTCGAATGGCAAAGTTCTGTCGGAATCGGGCTTTGTTTATCACAAAAACCAAATTTCTTGAAACAATACGACAGTTAATTAAGTGGTTGTTACTCCCCCTTTGAATTTCCTTTTGGCCTTCCTTCACCCAAACCCTCGTTACCATTTTTTCTTTGGAGTAAGTGATAATAAGAAGCAACCACGTCATGTATTGGTAAGTAAGCAAAAAACAGTCCACATTGACATAACTGAGTTACGCGGAAACAATGTTGTTTGTTGCATTAGCGATTTTTAATGTGAACAACTGGATAGGTTGATGTGTTATTTACTACTTACATACATTTTAATATCTTTTTTAATTTAACGATAACATATTAAAAAACATTTTTTACGAAAGGGTATATTTCCCATGTTGTCCCGCAGGTGGTGTAAGATGAGAAACTAGGTGGGGCAAGTTGGGATATACATGATTTTGTAAAATAATATAATTTTTTATTGAATTTTAATTATTGTGTTGTACAAAGTGCACAAATATGTTGTACTTCGTCATCATCTTTCTCCTCTCCAGAACAGGAACAGTGTGCCCAATGTCTGCACTAAATGCATAGCACCCATCCTTCCGTTGAATGGGAATATAAATGGTTGCAATAAAGACATGCTGCATCATCTTCCACGTTTCCTTCGTCTTCCCCAGATGAGTCACTCTCAATAGTTTTTCTTCTGTTAATTATTATTAAGGTGAATATGACGTTTAGCAATTTAGCGAGGAGTTTCAGATTTCCGTTTCTTCACCAAATGTTTTCCTTTTTCGGAATTTTTTCTTTTATCTACCGACTTTTCTTTGCTCAAATAATTTTTTTTCATTTTTTTTATATCTCGCTTTTGTTGCTCCTCTTCTTTATGCTTCAATTCTTCCGCTAATTCCGTCTTGTACGATGACTCTGTTATAACAGTACATTTTCCTTTCCTCCTAACTCTTCGTTTTGTCGTTTTCAATGTGTGGAATGAGAACAAGTTCCTTTGACGAGGATATCTTAAATGCAGTGGATGATGATGCACCAAAATTTAATGAGTTTTCCAAAACTGACGGTGTTAGTGGTAGCCGCTTTTCTGTTGGTGCTTCTGTTGTATGGATAACATTGGGAGTTAAAGGTGGTGTTTTCACGGATTGGCAAATTATCAGACTCTTGTGTTTCAGGATCCAAATTTTCATCAATATTTTTTGTTGCTGCAGATAATTCTATTGTTGGTTGATTAGGTATTTCAGACTCTAAAACATCAACATCTTCAGCTGTTTGATGGGGTCTGTTTGTAGTTTCGAATGGTGAAAAATCAATATCTGTGAATTTATTTGAGTTGAATGGAAAAATTCCCGCTTTTTCAAACGAAGTTACAGCTGTTAACATAGACGCTGCTCGTATAAACGCCGTTCCAAATAACTTAGATATTTGATATAGGGTCACAACTCTCCCTGGATCATTTCGAAGCCAATTGCTCACCTCCTGATCATAATAGACACTTAAAAGTGTCATGAAACATATGTCAAGTGGCTGAAGTCGGTGCAATGGGGAGGAAAACACAATATAACCACCCCATTATTTCTTGCATAGTAAATTACTTTAATATTTTTTATATGAGTAGAAAGTCCATCTAATAAGAGTAGCACAGGACGATCCTTTCTTATGTAAACCAATGGAAAAAAATTTCAGTTTGCTTCCAGCCACTAGGATGCTATCGCAGCAGGAGGAGCATCATTTAAAACCTCTGGATTCATCCTTACTCTGGGAATAATGAATAACGGTGGCATATAAGCTCTTGCTGCACTGCAACAACTTTCCACAGTGACGGTATCATCTCTATTTGCCGATATGAGTGATCCAACTTGTTTCCTACCTTTTGTTGCCAATATCTTAGATTTGATTTTAGGCACAACTGTAACACCTGTCTCGTCACAGTTGTATATTTTATCGGCGGTAAAGTTATACTTCTCAAAAAGTTGTTTAAGTAAATCGTAAAATCCATCCACAGCCACTTTATTGAAACCTATCGCTCTTGCAGCGGAAGTAGCTTCAGGTTTCCTAACTGACAAGTCTGGGCCTCGTCTTAAAAAAGCTGTCATCCAATCTTTACCAGCTTCATTTTTACTTTTATTAAAATTGTGTTGTTTTTTATTTTTTTCCGCAAGCTGGAAAGCTAACCGTCTTAGCTCAACACAGGTTAATCCGAATAATCTCGATTCCATTAATTTTATGTAGTCAACAATTTCTCGCTCTTCTTGATGTGTGAAAACGCATTTATCTGCCCCTAGTTTCGGCTTTATAATTTGAGTAGTATTTAATCTCCCTTGTTTTGCTTTACGTTCTAATGTTGATTTTGGTACATCAAAATGTGTAGATGCGGTTCTGTATCCCATTTGACCAGAGATTACAGCATCTACTGCTTGTACCATGCTCACTTTACTCCATTTTCCCCGTTCTGATACACGTTTATAAGTACGCATCATTTTCTGAAATAAAAACAATACGTCTGCTTTAGTATTACTATTACTTTTTTGCGGGACAAGATGGGACCCTATCCCTTCTTGTCCCTCCCAAAACACCTCATATTGCCCCACAGGAATTCAAAAGGTTGAACAAGATTTGTAAGGAAACGAATGTAAATAATTTGCTGGTTACAGTATGAATCCAAAGTTGTTGTTTCCCTACATAATTTTGAGCGGGTAAAAACTAATAGATGTCGAAGGACCACTCTAGAGACTGTATACATTGAAACTTTAAGAGAATATCAGAGGTCTGGGAAAAACCATCTGATTCGGAATAAGGAACAGGTAAGAAAATACACGCTTCCTGTTTTACCTTATATTAAGACGTGTTGCCAAGCATCGGGAAAGGTATACAAAACCAGACACGTGATGTTGCGTTCATCTGTCCTACTTGGTAGCCAGTGAATGAATAAAAATACTAAACTGGACAGTTCCTCGTTCAGAGGGCCAGATAGAGTATATACAATGGAAACTCTGTAATCTAAGTGTCTCTTAGATACAAAACAGTTATAAATATTAATTAAATAGATAATGGAATATAAGTTTGGTTGAGCATTTGGCAACCCTGCTGGTGTCAGGAGAATGAATACGGTTGTCTTAGATATATTCACAAATAATAAATGTTATTAAAAATGTGTTGACGTACAACCTTGCACAACACTACCGTCGCGATTAAAGTAACAAATAAAAATTATAACTTCATATTAATTACAAAAGGATCGATAATCGATGCGACGACACTCACAACGATTTTCATAAATTGAGAGCGACTGCCCAGTGAGAGATCAAATTTACGTCTACTTTTAGAAAAATGAAATGAGGATTCGCCGTGTTGGGCCGGGTAAAACAGATTGTTTTAAAGCAGGGGCGTATTACGATTTGGAAAGAACCACTCTGTTTAAACGGTTGTTTAAACAAGATTCCCATAATTAAATTATTATTAAAATTTAAATGTATGATGTCCTCAACAACAGTAATTAAACTACCATCAAACCCAGTAAAATACATTTGCATAAATACTTACATAAAACTTTCAGCATAAGCACAAACGTAACACATTTATTTAACAAACATGCGAATTTGTTAAAATCCAACTTCCAACTAAAATCTGTGAAGTTCGTTTACTGTTACAGAAATTTTCGTTACAGAGAGGTACATTGTGAGTCATTAGATACTAGTTTCAGCTATTTGCGTAGAGACGTCACTACCTGGTTCGTCAGATTCCGTGGGTTCCCATCTTACCCCGCGTCTTCATCTTGCCCCGCCCTCCCCTATGTCTACATGAAAATACCTAATATTTGAAGATATCAAAATATGTCCGTTATTTAACATATAGAACAGCTTTTCAAAATCAGTCTTCTTGCCTGTTCCTAGTGCCAACTCAAGTCTATTGTGTGTGTTCGATAGTATTGAAACTTTAATATTTAAAAATCCGTTGAAATCAACACTTTTCGTGCTTTGTTCACATGAGCCTCCTTCAATTGTTAAATTTAGAATAAATGTTTTTGAATTTTCAGACGATCCTACCGACCAAATAATGCCTTAAGGAAAATGCGAAGACGGGCTGTTTTCAAAAACGGAGACTGCAACATCCTACAATCTAGAATCTCTAAACGACGCCTTAGATACCTTCAAGACATTTTTACAACATTAGTAGATTCACAATGGAGGTGGACACTCTCAATATTCGCAATTGGATTCCTAGGATCCTGGCTTTTATTTGCCCTCATTTGGTGGCTGATTGTTTTCACGCATGGTGATCTTGAAGAAGAACATCTTCCGATGAGACAAGCTGAATCTAATTGGTCACCGTGTGTCCTTAATATTCATGGATTCACATCTTGTTTTTTGTTTTCTATTGAAACCCAACATACTATAGGTGAGAAAAAATTTAAATGCATAATAACTTGTAATCTCGAGGATAGTTAACATCAATAAATTAATAATCTAAGCACTTATACGAGTACATCAAATTGAAATTTCAATATAATCCACAAATTCTACTATTTAACCCGGGATAGGTAGCGTTAAAAAAATTACGTCAAAGGTCGCGTGTTGGGTTTGACCTAACATTTACTATTTTTAATAAATCTAGAGTCATCATAAATCTTTTATTTTTTTTTTCTTAAATTAAAACAACCAATATGTTAGCTAATTTGAAATAATATTTTTCTTAATCGGATGGTTGTCATGGTATGGCTCTTTGCAAATAGGAAGTTCACATGTGGCACAGCGTTGCATAGTAAACCGATTTCAACTTTTCCGCCCAACCTATCTAATATGCGAGAAAAGTATTGGTTTAGCCACAAAAAGGTTGAAATTTTGAATACATGTTTTGAGTTATTTTCACGTTTTTCATCAAGAATAACACGAACAAATGGTTTTTAGACAAAAATCCTGTGTGTATGTCGTCGTCGTTGTCGTCTTGTTAGCACGATACAGCCTCACGAGTGCAACAAATCACCAATTTTATGATTGAATATTATTCAGGATATCTCACATATGAACCCTATTGATTTTCAGCTCACCATAGCCAGTACAACAGGTGCTATAGTACTTTGAGTACCACATGTTTGTCATTTTTGGAAAAATTTTAGTTTGTTAGCACGATACAGCCTCCGGAGTATATACAAGTGACCAATTTTATGATTGGGTATTATTCAGGGCGTCTCAAAGATTAATCTTATTGAGATTTAGCTCACTAAAGTCAGTACAACGAGTGCTATGGTACTTGAGATACCAAATTTTTGGAGAATTTTCAGTTTGTTAGCACGATACAGCCCCCAGTGTGTTTACAATTAACCCATTTTATGATTGAATATTTTTCAGGTCGTCATATAGATGAACCTTATTAGTTTTTAGTACACCAGAGCTAGCACAACGGGTGCTATGGTACCTGAAGTGTCACATTTTTTGTCCTTTTTGGAGAAATTTCGGGTTAACACGATACAGCCTCCAAGGTGTATACAATTGACCCATTTTATGATTGAATATTTTTCAGGGCATCTTATAGATGAACTTTATTGATTTTTAACTCACCAGAGCTAGTACAACGGGTGCTATGATACCTGAAGTGTCACATTTTTGTCCTTTTTGAAGAAATTTCGGGTTAGTACGATACAGCCTCCGGAGTGTATACAATTTTATAATTGGATATTTTTCAAGTTGTCTCACAGATGTACCCTATTGAATTTCAGCTGACTATAGCGAGTACAGCGGGTCCTATAAATCCAGATAACCATTATTGGTTACTTTTTAAGAAATTTCGGTTAACACGATACATCCCCCGAAGTGTATACAAGTGACAATATTATGCGGAAAAGTTAGTTTTAATCTTTAAAACCGTTTATTTTTTATTTCTAATGGGACAATACCTGCATCGCATTTTTGGCTGTTCGTTTTGCGGTGCCGCGGCGGTCATATTTGTATTATTACCAGTGACGGCGGCTATTTTTCTTCGAAGATTCAGGGACACTGTTGGGATTGATGCACGACGTGGACGACAAGGAAGTGTTAGTTGTTTCATTTACATTATGTACTTTCTTCTGGTTGAACTGACATTTGTATTAGCTTTGCAAATGATTTTGCCATTTATTGCCGCTATGTTCAATAATGTGTAAAATACAGTCATAGACCAGCGATTGCTTTTCCGAGTGACAGAATATTCAGACTTGAGTCGATCCACCACGTCCACACTACCTTTAGTCAGGTTGTAAAATGTAATTACTTCAGGTTTTTTGGCCTCATTACTAGTTACATCAATTCTGTCATCATTATGGAAGGTTGAGAGCATTATAACGTTCTTGTTTTTTTTCGGCACGTATGAAACAAGAAAACAATTGTTACCATCTTTACCGTACGCAAAAATACTGGAACTGGTGGGATTTCCCGTTTATTTTTTCGTAGTGTGCACCTCAGATTAACAAATAAAATAGATGTGTTTGTTTTGATTTTTTCTAGCCCCAAACATCGAGTCACATTCTAAGGTCACTTGCGGACACTTCCACTGCTGTGACATATTTACAAAGCCTCTTTAGTTGCAGGAAAAATGAAATTAGAAGTTTAATTGAAAATGTGATAAAAAGTTAGGCAAATAAAAAAAAGTCATACTAATTTATGCATTTGAGTCGCTGTTTTTAAAATGAATTAATAATACTTGAACTTTATTTAATAAAGGTCTATTCTTATATTAATTTAAAACAAGTATTTGTTGTATCCTTAGATACCTTTATGGTTATAACTAAAAGTGGCAACATTACTCAAAATTTCAGTATCTGTTTAATGTGTCAATAGTAATCTATTTAGTAGTTTTATCCTTGTTTAATTACCATATGAAGAGAGATGCAAATATCGTCAGGTTGCGATAGACGATCATTTCGAATACGCCGTAGTAATGTACTAAATAATGTCAAACGTGGTTTGTTTATACGAGCGCCATTGCGACTAGAGAGTAAACATTTAGTTATTTCGTTTTGATATGTATTTCAAGACTTTTAGTGACAAAATAAACTTTTGAGTTAACGAATTTAATGTTTTTGGATTATCATGGTTCGTCGGTGCCAAGTTTGTTAGAAAAACAGCCGAAATTACGAAGGCCATGTATCTACAATACCATCCCCACTTTTTGTAATTCATTCATTATTTCACTATTGGCGTTTAGAATTGTTGGCTGCAAAAATAAACGTTTTTATGAATGAATAGCCCTCTCTATGTTTACTATTACTCTAAGGTGTGCACACTAATGTAATTTTATGATTTACAAGCAGATCAATGGCAAGGAGTATTGAAGTAAAGTAGTTGTCTACAGTAAGATTCCTTCCCGATTTATCTATAGTGGATATTAGTCTCTTCACAACACTAGCAGCATCATTAGGCAGATGAAAAGGCCCATCAGGTTGTTTCCCAGGATATATTTCCATGTTGTGAGTGTAGAAAGTTCTCGAATCAACTAGGCTGTATATTTTTATGCCGTATTTCGCTGGCTTGTTTGTAATATACTGTCTAAAGCTACACCTACCACGAAAACCATCAAGCATTTCGTAGATTGTTGCGTACTCTCCAATACTGTAATTATCGGAGCACCTGATATTCAAAACTCTATTCAACACGACCTGGATGAATTATTAAAATAGTGCAAGGAGTGGATCATTCCAGTAAACTTTAACAAGTGTTGTGTTTTGCAGTGCGGTTACAACGATCCGTGTGCCACATCTTGAATCAGAGCCTATAAAATCAGTTCCGAAAGTCAGTTATTTGGGTGTCATAATTAATAAAGGTCTGGGTTGGTCCTCGCAGACTGCAAAAGCGGTAAACAGGGCAAACTCAGCTCTGTACTTGATATATGAGGCATTTCCAAGAACGAGTGCAGGCTTGTTTTCAAGGCTATACAAAAGTTACATCCGACCTCACTTAGAATTTGCTATCTCCGTTTGGTCTCCGCACCTCAGACGTGATATAAACCTTATAGGGGGAGTTTAACGTAGATCTACAAAATTGCCACTAAATTTTTCTCACTTAAACTATGAAACAAGACTAAGCAGGCTCAGGTTTTCAACACTATCTGAGAGAAGAGAGAGGGGTGATGTCATTACAACGTTTAGGATTCTAAGATGCGACTTTTGGGACACTTCTAACTTTTTTACATTAAATGAAGATAACAGATTAAGAGAACACAATTGTGAACTGAAAAAAGAATCTTTCAGATCTAGTGTTAGGCAAAAATTTCTAGTAAATAGAGTATTCGATAAATGGAACAGTTTAAGTAGTGACATCGTATCAGCTCCTTCTCGGAATAGCTTCAAGAATGGGCTGGACAGTTGTTCTTGATCTGGTATTGTACTTGATTAGTGTTTTATAATTCTATAGTGCTACTATATTTTTAAATCTCAATTTATTTTAAGCTAAGTTTGTAAAATTAGTTCTGCTAATCTATTAGTAACTATGTAATTTGATTTTGTAATTGGGCCGTTTAAGCTTTGTTTTAGCTTGTAATCACTGTGTAATAATAATAACAACAACAATAATAATAATAATAATGATAATAATAATAATAATAATAATAATAATAATAATAATAACAATTCCTACTCGCACCTCCACGTCGGTAGACCCTGGTAAACCATCTCTGGAGATTCAAGATCAGGTAACCAACCCCCGGTGGCGGATCTAGAGCAGATGGGCAAACGCGAGAGGTAGAACAACCACTACACGGTGTAGCATCCCATATAGTGTGAAAAAATGTGCTGTAAACATACGAAAAAATCGTTATTCGGGCGGGGAAGGATTAGATGCTGGTCCTTCCAATCGGTACCGTCAGGAGGCTCAACATGTAGATGAGAATGGAGGGGCACTACTCATCGAAACGTACCCCAACGACCGCATGAACCAACGGCGCCTGAGAAACGTGTTGTGCGACAACGAGAAAGACGACGTATAAAATAGGACAATAAAACTAACAAACAAGTAATACGTTCGTATTTCACAGTCACTTCACTAGAGACTGATATGACGATATACCGCATGAGACTACGGAATCATTTCATTGAGAAAATGCCACACCTAAATCACCTCTCAGAACAACGAATAGCAGACCAACGTAGAGGTATATTTAGGAACAACCTGATACCTACACCTGCAATCGAACAAATAAGGGCACAAGTGGATAGGGACCTCAATCAACAGCCTATAGATGAGAACCCGGAGATCTAGGAAGAAGAAACTACAGGACCGGTTGTTGGCCTACCCCAATTAAATCGTAGGTTCTCTTTAATCAACCATCAAATAATATGGGAAGGAAGCTACCAACAACACCTCACCGAATTTAGAGGATCTGATCCTGCTAAACGACCGATGCTGCCAAAACTGTTTTATACTCCATACACACGTTCACTCTTAGAAACTGCTAAGCAAAATATACAAAAACAGCTAGATGCAAATATGGACCTGGAAGAAATACAACTACATGTTTATTGTGCAGCTCTAGCAACGATCAAAACCAATAAACAGAAAATACTAGAACCACTCAAGGCACGTAAACCATAGAAACCAAAATGGGAGCAAAGACTTTGCGGGAAAATTACAGATCTAAGAAAAAATATTGGTAGACTGCAACAATTATCGAATGGCAACAAGTCAAATAAACTGCTAAATCGAATCCCAGTCGAAGTCAAACAAAAGCTAGAGGGTAGATTAATTAATGAAACTAAAACAATTATTGATGACTCCTTGGACACCTTAAAACAAAAACTTGCTGTTACATACAAAAGATTAAGAATATACAAGGAACGCTACCAACGAAAAATACAAAGCAACTTCTTCTTAAAAAACCAGAAAGGCTTGTACAGATCACTTAATAAACACCACAATCTGAAAGGGGGACCACCAAAAAGAGAAGATTTGCAAACATTTTGAGAAAGTATATGGTCCGATGGAACCAGTCACAAGGAAAATACGCTTTGGATCAAGGCAGAAATACAGAACAACAATCATCTACACATGGAAGAAATAACATTCACAGAAGAAGATTTAAAAAAGGTAATAAAGAATTTGGCCAACTGGAAAGCACCAGGGAACGATGGTATCCAAAATTTCTGGATCAAAAAACTTATGGCTGTTCATCATCACCTGGCCAATCAATTCAATATCGCTTTCAGAAAACCAGAAAAACTACCAGAATTCTGTACAAGCGGTATTACTTATCTTCTTCCAAAATCTGATAGAATCCAAGATCCGTCACAATATAGACCGATCACATGCCTCCCCACATTGTACAAAATCTTTACGGCAGCAATATGTGAGAAAATGTACACATATTTAGAAATAAACAACATTCTCATTGAGGAGCAGAAAGGGTGTAAATGAAAATACATGGGTTGCAAGGAACTAATTACAATCGACAATGTAATACTAGAACAAATAAGAAACAAAAAGAGGAACTTGTACATAGCTTATATAGACTAATAGAAAGCTTTCGACTCAGTACCCCACAGTTGGTTAATAAAAACCTTGGAAAAATACAACGTACATCCTGTGATGGTAGAGTTTTTGAAAAGTATTATGGGTAAATGGAAAACGGAACTAAGAATTAACCTAAGTGAAGTAGAGGTAGAAACTGAGTTTATAAATATCAACAGAGAAATTTTCCAAGGAGACTCTCTTTCAGCTTTGTGGTTCTGTCTATGTTTGAACCCTCTATCACGCGGCTTAACTAACACCGGATATGGAGCTACTATCAAAACAAATGAAAACCCGAAAACCATTAGCCATTTATTTTTTATGGATGATCTAAAAATATATGCCGCATGTAAAAGCCATCTAGAGGTAAAACTAGAAGCTTATACATCAGTGGAGCACAGACATAAGAATGTTGTTTGGCATGTAAAAATGTAAAACTGTATCTGTCGAAAAAGGAATCCTAAAGGAAGGAGAGACTATAGAACTAGAACCAGGAAAATTGATCGAGGCGATGACCAATCATCCATACAAATACCTAGGAATCCTGCAGACTCATAAAATAGAGCACAAAGAAATAAAAGTCACTGTAATCAAAGAATTTGAAAGACGCCTTAATAACATATTAAAAAGCAAGCTTAGCTCAAGAAATCTTACCACCGCCATAAATACACATGCCATATCCGCTCTTCAGTACTCCTTCGGAGTAGTTAAATGGACTGAAACGGACTTGGAAGCATTAAACAGAAAGATCAGAACAGAGTTCACAAAATACAGAAAGCACCATCCAAAGGCGGCCGTGGAAAGAATAACGCTACCTAGAGGAAAGGCAGGCAGAGGAATAAGAGATATCGTGGAAGCCTGCTCTCAGCAAATTACAAACTTAAGAAACTTTTTCCATCACCAAAATAATGAACTTCATCAAGCTGTGGTAAGAGCAGATATGGGATACATGGGATACTTGAGGGTACAAAATTTTAAACCACTCAATACCAAAACCGACAATGAGAAAGTTGAAAACTGGCGTTCAAAAGAATTACACGGAAGATTTATTAATGACCTGCAGAAAACTACAGTAGATGAAATTAAATCCGTTGAGTGGCTTAAAACTGGAACACTTTTTCCAGAAACTGAAGGTTTTATGATTGGTATACAAGACCAGGTGATAAAAACAAAAAATTATCAAAAATACATTCTCAAGGAAGAAATACCAACAGATATATGCAGAAAGTGCAACAAAAATCAAGAAACCGTAGAACACATTCTATTTAGCTGTGAGAATCTAGCTAAAACTAAATATCTGGACAGACACAGCAGGGTTGCTACGATAGTTTATTTGGAAATAATCAAAAAATTTGATATTAATCCTCAAAATAACGATCCATACTATAAGTACAAACCTCCGCCAGTTATAGAAAACAAGTATGTTAAGATCTACTGGAATAAGACAATCATGACGGACTTAACAATAAAACACAACAGACCCGATATCACAGTTATTAAGAAACAATCCAAGGAAGCTCTGATAACTGACATATCGGTCCCAAATAATTCCAACATAGAAGATAAGTACAATGAAAAATTAAACAAATATGCTGAGCTAAAAACAGAAATAAAAGAAATGTGGAACCTTGAGGAAGTTAAAATCATTCCAATCATTTTGTCTTGTATGGGACTAATTCCAAAGAAACTAAGTAGTTCCCTCAAAAACATTGGTATTCCTGAGTCAACATATCGAACGATGCAAAAATCTGTAGTCTTCGGTGCGACAAACATTGTGAAATCTTTTCTGGAATAAGTACACCCAACGAAAGTCTTGCCGCTGAGGCCGACTATCGCTGTGAGAACAAACATAAAAATAAAAAATAATAATAATAATTCAAATGACCTTTTCTCTAAAACCTTTTGATTAAATTCCTATTCTTCGTTTTTGAATGTGCTAAAATCTATAACTGTTACCACAAAAAGTCTCCAATTTTTTTTGTAAAGATAAATTTAATTTCTCTAATTTTGATTTAATTTTTGATATATTCGTTCAAATTACAGGTTATGGTGTCAGGGCCACAACAGAAGAATGTCCAGAAGCAATATTTATCATGTGTCTGCAAAGTATATCTGGAATGATAATTCAAGCATTCATGGTGGGCATAGTTTTCGCTAAAATGACTCGTCCGAAGCTTAGGACCCAAACTCTTCAATTCTCGAAAAACGCTGTCATCTGTCAACGAGAGGGTTATTTATGCCTTATGTTTAGAGTAGGAGACATGCGTAAAAGTCACATAATAGGAGCAAGCATTCGAGCTCAACTCATACGAGCGAAAACGACAAAAGAAGGGGAAACATTGAACAATTTCCAAACAGAACTGAGAGTAAATGCTGACGGTTGCGACGGCAACCTCTTCTTTATTTGGCCAATGACGATTGTTCACCGAATAGACGAGAATTCTCCGTTTTATTTCCTAACTGCTAGTGATATATTAAACGAAAAATTCGAAATAGTAGTGATTTTAGAAGGTACTATCGAAAGTACGGGGCAAACAACTCAAGCTCGATCAAGTTATATAACTAACGAGATATTGTGGGGACACAGGTTCGAACCTGTAGTTTGTTATAATAAAGATAGACAAGGGTACGAAGTTAATTATTCGAAATTTGATAATACTATTGCCATCGATACACCTCTGTGTTCGGGTGCCGACCTAGCCGAATTTCATAGAATACAACAATTATCTGGTAAGTTTGAATAACAATACGTTTATCTATTATTAACTCAATGTGTGGTGGAATAAAGGTGGTGGTAGCTTATACTGTCAATATTCTCAAACACTACTTTCTCACAGATCAAGGTCTAAAGGCTTAGCTTAGAGGCGATAGGTAGACTCTGACAAATAACTGAAAGTAAGCATTGATTATGTGTTTGAGTGGTTATCTGTTTTTATTGCATAAAAACTACAAACATTCATGTTTTTAATTCTGACAGTTTGGAATATTTTTGACATTAAAACTTTTTTACATCACATTACATATTGCCTACTCAATTATATGTATAAAAAATAGAAATTGGAACGGAACATAGGCCGCCCGCCTTGAAAGGATTGCTTTCAAATATATAAGATCTTATAAATAGTCTGTCAATAACTTAAATAAGTAAGTTCATTGCACTAATAATTGTCCTCAATGGGTAGCAAACAAATTTTTGATACTGGACGTCGCAAAATAGTTCCATTGGGCATCTTCACTGTCACTACTCTAATAATGCTGTCAGGTCCAGGATGAAGTTCCACTATGCGTGCTAATGACCAACGTAATGGTGGTAAATTGTCTTCTATTAGGACCACTAAGCTACCAACTGGTATAACAGTGTTCCCAGACACTTTCCATTTAGTACGTTGTTGAATTTGATGCAAATACTCTTTGTACCAACGTTGCCAAAATTGTTGATAAAATTGTTGCAATCGTTGATAACGAGATAATCGATTTGTCTTGTTATCTATTACATCTTCTTGCGGTGTAGCTATTAGTGAGTCTCCAATGATGAAATGAGCGGAAGTTAATGGTAAATACTCATTAGGATCGGATGAAATGGGAGGATTGGACATGCCTCAATTTGTGTGAGTAGAGTGTATGTCTCTTCAAAACTGATAGCTGCATTACCTAGGGTTCGTTTTAAATGAATTTAGTAGAGCGCACTGCGGCTTCCCACAGTCCACCCATATGAGGTGATTTGGGTGGTATGAAGTACCAATTTATTTTCTCAGGATTCAAGAAATTTTCTATCTTATGAATGTGAGATTTATTTGATAATAATTTGTACAATTGTTCAAAATGGTTTTTAGCACCTATGAAATTCGATCCATTATCGGAATGTATTTCTTTTGGTTTACCTCTTCGTGACACAAACCTCTTCAACACATTCAAAAAACTATTAGTGCTGAGGTCTGGCGCTAATTCAATACGAATTGCACGGGTTGAAAAATAGACAAATATTGCTATATAAGTTTTGACAATGCGTGATTTTCGGGATGTGTTTTCTTTTACATTAAAAGGACCAGTATAATCAATTCCACAGCGAAAAAATGGTCTGGTAGGAATCAATCTGGATTCTGGTAAAGAACCCATTAAATATTTTATTGGTTGTGGTTTTAGTCTGAAACACATCACACATTTTCTTATAATACCTTTAATTAGGTTTTTTGCATTCAAAGGCCAAAATTTTAAACGGATTATTCCTAATAAATTTTGAGCTCCAGTGTGTAAATTTTTTAAATGTGCATGATTTACTATTAAATAGGTCAATTTGTGTTTATCCGACAATATCAATGGATGTTTCTGATCATGAGGTAAATTTGAATTTGTTAGCCTTCCGCCAACTCTCAATAAACCTTGTTTGTCTAAGAATGGATTTAAATTAAGTAGACTACTTGAGTTCTGTAATTTACCTACCTGAATATCGTGGATGTCTTGAGCAAATGAATATGACTGAGAAATTTTTACAAGTACGCATGTTGCATATTCCAATTCTTCACTACTGAGTGTTTCTGTGACAAATTTTTTCTTGTGTAAAGTTGTATTTTTAAATCTGAAACAGTATGCTATGACATGTTGTAATCGTGTAAATGTTGAATACCTTTCGAATATATCTGTATCATAAATTTGAGTACAAGCTAAATTTATTACTGATGATTTTAAATCTATCAAATCGTTATCTATGCTTGAAGTAAATTCATTTTCTACATGCGTGGGATCTACTAAAAACTGTGGACCATGCCACCAAACTCGTAAGTTTGTTAATAATTCTGGATTTATACCTCTTGATATAATGTCTGCTGGATTTATTTCTGACTGAACATGTTTCCAATCACTTATATTAGTTAATTCTAAAATTCTTGATACTCTATTAGCAACAAAAACTTTTAAACGTGGCAATTCGATATGAAGCCATGAGTGTACTATTGTGAAATCAGTATAATACCTTAATTTACTGAACTGAATATTGAGTGCGTTTATAACTGTATGTACTAACTGCGCGAGAAGAGTTGCAGCTAATAATTCAAGTCTAGGCAAGGTATGCTGACCACTTAAAGGTGCGACCTTTGATTTTGCACACAAAAGCCTCGCACTGCGTTGACTCTGTTGATTGATTGAACATAGATAAATACATACTCCATATGCTTTGATGGACGCATCGCAAAACGCATGTAAATCCACTGACTGATAATCAATAGTAAGAACATGTCTATCGATTTTGATATGATTTAACAACGTAATTTGTGACATGAAATCTCTAAATGTATCGGTAATATTGTTTGGTATGGGTTCGTCCCAGCCGATTTTCAATTGCCATAAATATTGTATAATTAACTTCGCTTTGATAGTTGCTGGGCCGATTGAACCTAGTGGATCGAATATTTTCGAGATAATTGCTAACACTGTTCTTTTTGTATGTTGAATTGATAGGTTTTGTACTTTAATATCGTATCCTAAAATATCTGATTGTGAATTCCAAAATAAACCCAATGTTTTGAACTCTTTGTTTTCATGAAATTTACCAAATTTGTCAGAAATCAATATTTGTGCAGTAGATAATAGAACTTGCCTTTGTTTTGGTAATGTGTGATATGATTGATATGTTTGTGTATTTATGTTATTAGGTGCATTTTCTGTTCGGTCTTGACTTTTGTTTTGTGTTGAAGAACTGTGTCTAAGTGTTTGTATTGAATCACCTGATGAATGAGCATATGTTGTATCTGTTTGTGATGTACTCGTATTTGTGCTAGGTGCTGTGAATTGTTCACGATGTAACAGTGTGTTATGAGCAAGGTTGCAGTGTTTGCATTTACGAGAATAACAAACTGTTTTGTTATGACCTGCCCGTAAGCAATTAGAACATAATTTTAATCGTTTGACCTCATTATACCTTTCGCTGGTAGATAATTTCAAAAAATCTGCACACTGATGTATAAAATGCGAGGTTTGACAAAAGGGACATCTTACTTGAGAAATTGCAAAATTTTGTTGTAACCCTTTTTTGTATGTGGAATGATGATGCTTTTGTTGATAATTAGGTTTACAGGTTTCATGTACTTTGCCCGAGGTTGATGTATCAAGAGCTTCTAAGGTAAAACACTTTGTTAGTAAAAAATCTGTTAATTGTTTCAAAGTTGGTAATTCATCACTGGTTAAGAACTGTTCCCATTCGCGTTTTGTAACAGGATCGATTTTGGTTAGAATTAGATAGATTATGTTTAAGTCCCAATGTTCTGTTGGTACTTGATACCTTTCTAAAGCGTTTATGTGTTGAAAAACGTTATCCATCAATTGTCTCAGACCTGTATAAGATTCTTTTGAAACTATAGGTGAATCGTGTAAAACTTTTATATGATTTATCACTATAACCCTTTTGTTTTCGTACCTTCTTTTTAGCAATGTTAATGCTTTGTCATAATTTGCGTCTTCTAATTCAAGATTTTCTATGCTTTCAAATGGTACGCCTTTTAAACACGTTCTTAAATAATAAAGTTTCTTACGATTTGTGTACCTAATATTGTTATGAATCATTGAGTTGAAATTTGACATAAAAGTTTGCCAGTGCTGATAGCCTCCTGAAAATGTTGGGAGATTAATTGGTGGTAGTTTTACATCATCCTCATATGGGTTCGACGGAAAAGAATTTGCCGATTGTCGCGTATTTACATTTGCCGGTTGAGCCGAGTAATGTTGCTCGATAATTGATTTTGCATTAGAAATTGTTTCATAAAATAGCTTTTCAAGGTTAATTCTGACAGGTTCTTGGCTGTATCAAGAAATTCTAATCTGGATTGAATTTTATCGAACTCGTCAAATTCTTTCTCAATTTTAAGTAACCTTTCTTGAAATTGTTTGAGATTTTGTGGATCATGAAAGCTATTAACATATTCAGTAAATCGAATTAATTTGTTTTCACAAATACTCCTTGAATGAAGAAGTTCTTTAATTTCAGATTGACTATGATCACTATCTATTTCTTCTGAAGGAAAACTCTGTTTTTTTGGATTTTGGCATGTTTAAATAAAGGTTAGGTTAAGTGGGAATAATTGATAGAAATATTGAGGATTGTATGTAGGACGAATGATAATGAAAAATATGGATGTATTCACTCACTGTTATTGCTTCGATTGAGTTTTGATTGTATAAGACCTCAAGATGATTGACGATTGCCTTTGTACTTTTTGATTATTCTTGGATCTTGATTGATGCTGCTTGCTTGTTCTGGTATTTTTGTATTTTCCAACGCCTCTGATTCTATCCTTACTGAAAGACCAACAATGATTATGTGTTTGAGTGGTTATCTGTTTTTATTGCATAAAAACTACGAACATTCAATGCAATTCATGTTTTTAATTCTGACAGTTTGGAATATTTTTGACATTAAAACTTTTTTACATGACATTACATATTGCTTACTCAATTATATGTATAAAAAATAGAGATTGGAACGGAACAAGCATAATGTTTGGTTAATCCACGAAATAGGCTAAACAAGCTCCACCGTTTAATTATGTAGAATCTGAGAAACCCAATCAACCCATTATTGCCTCAGTAATTTTTTTTTCTTCATGCATGCAATTTTTGACTGTAGCTATCATGTCACACGTTAAAATTGTTTAGTTGTATAATTTTTAGATTTTATGTAAACTATCAAATTTTTGCGTATGATAATCAAAATAAGAAACTAATATTTTTATTGTGGAGATGTTTGATAAGCACGGAAACAACTTTGAGGATGCAATTCAATATTATACATGGGATATGTACACTTCCACAATAGACGTATAATAAGTTTCACTCTAAATAGTTTTGGCTTAACAACTGTAATAAACACGCTAGTTGATACTTTTGGAATTAGTTATGATTAATTGTTCATAAGGTCAATCACAAGTTTTGTAAAAATTGACGTAGTGTTTGTACTACTTTTTCACAATACGCAGAAAAACTCGTATTTTGATTTAAAGTTAATGATCTATTGTACCGATAAGCGATGTGTACTCGTCGGGTACCAGAATAGGAATAGTTCAAGAATTGTACGTCAAGATACATTTGTAAAAAACTTTTTCTGGCACATTGTATATATTACAAACCTTGGGTAGATTGTGAATACACACATTTATTCTTTCATTCCACTCTACTTCCTTTGCCTCATCTCTTTCGTGTCTCCTATTTTCACCTTTCTATATATTTCTTATTTCCTTGTAGATAGATATTCTTCTTCTGACATAAAGAAACAGAAACGTCTTCAACATTTTTTATTTACTTCCAGATGTAACCGATTCGACCCTACCAGCATCGGATATACCATCATTGTAAAGTACATTTTTTCACTAAAATGGTTTTTTCCCTGACTGCGCCTGTGATTTATTTTAAGAACCCATAAAAAATAATTAGTATTGTATAATATATAATTTGCATATTATAATGATTATCATAATAATCAAGTTATAAACATAAATAAAAATCTAGAAGTGATTTTTTCTTTATCAAAACATTGCTTCAACCTCTTTAAGCCTTGAAAAGTGGATGTGGAAGCAACACTAAACGCAATTCTATGTATCTAAAGGGTCGTTCTGGAAGGCCAAATTTTGCTGGTCGACTATTTGATCAACAAAATAGTCGTGAGATCATTTTTTCGGCGCAATTGATCAACTTTTTAGTGGATGAAGAAAAGTTTTATTGAACCAAACTTTATCGTTCAACAAATTGGGCTTACACATTTCATCCAGTGATATTCAGGTATGCCACATGTGTTCGGAAAGTTTTCCGCGGTTAGAGTTGTGAAGAAATGAACTAGGATCACGAGTTGAACCTAGTTGGTACTTTGTAATTTCTCGACGTTTCGGCTTCCACTTTGAAGCCATTGTCAAGAGGAGGAGGTAGGTTATTCGTTCATTAATCTAGGAAGTGATCCGATTCCGTAGTCTGAATCTGCCTACTCTACGCAACGAATCATACCCTTCGGCTAATTCCAAGGCCTCAATATGCCTACTCCTTGAAATTTGACCGAAAAAGGACATAACAATAAAATAAAATTAAATAAAAAATTTGAAAAAATAAAAAAAAATACAAAAAGCACATTGATTTAAAACCATGGGTTACAGCTGGTATAGTAAACTCTATACACAAAAGAGATAGTTTAAAGCAAAAATTATTGAAAAGAAATATGTCTGAACTGGAAATAGAATATAAAAATTTAGTAATAAACTATATAAACACCGTATATAAACAAACAAAAAAATGACTTTTACAAAAATGGAATTTCTTAGGTTGGCACATTTAGAGTATCATTAATGATGTTTGTAGTAAACGCAAGCAAAATAATATCGGCAACACGGATATAATTGTAGAGAATAGTTCTGTGTTAAGTTATAACAAACAAAAAGCCAATTAATTCAATATTTTTTCACAAATATAGGTAAAACCATGTGTAAACGATCAACAAGAGTTGCCCAAAAATTCTCTAAAAGATTTAAACATCAATCAAACAATTCGTTTGTGACCAGTTACAAACAATGAGTTAATAACCGTAATTTCTCACCTTAAAAATAATACAGCCCCGGGCCCACGCGGAATTACATCAAAATCGTTAAAGACAATTCATTCTAGAACATATAATCAATCAATGCTTTTCAACTGGTACTCTTACTTATCAATGGAAATGCTCAATCATCACTCCTATACTTAAATCCGGTAATGAATCACGGCTTGAGAACTACAGACCCATATCTGTTATAAACAATATTGCCAAAATATTTGAACACTGTATTAAAAGCGGATTAATTGAATTTTTAGACAACAATCATATAATAACAAAAAGACAATTCAGATTTATCAAAAATAGTAACAAAAAGATCAATCGTTCTTCGAATGGGATGTAACTTAATATTCAGCGTGATATTAGCTAGGAAAGTAGTTGTTGTTCTCTTCGAAGAACGGGCAGACTGATATGTTGAAATTATTATTATTTTGATTTAAACGTAGTTTTATAGTAGAAGACCGAAATTTATTTTTCATATAGACACACCTCGTATTTTATGAAATTTAAATTTACTCTATTTCATACGACTTCTTCGGTCGAATAATTATCTCAGGTGATGGTTCGCCATTGGAAGTGAAGACGGCGCCAGCTGATTACTTCTCGTAGTGTGTAACCGCACGAGTCAAATAGAGGTTGTCGGAAGGCGGAATCTTCAGTTTGGATTAGAGACTCCGAACTAGAAGGGATCATGGCGCTATTGAAGAGACCCAAAAAGGTCGCACCGGTCAGCGTACTATGCTCTTCTCCTTTCAGTTGCGAATCATAGCAGATGTCTGTATCGACAAATCGACAAAAGGGTCGATCGACGTCATATTCTTCGAAGGGGAGGTAATTCAATATTCTGCGTGGTATTAGACAGGAAAGTAGTTGTTGTTCTATTCGAAAAACGGACAGACTGACATGTCGATATTAATATTTTGATTTAAACGTGATGTACAGTAGAAAACCGAAATTTATATTTCATATATATTGTGAAGTATTTCAATTTTGAGTTACAGGTTGGGTTTAAAAAATTGCGATGATGTTTATTTTTAATTATTATGTTATTGTCAAATTGCAATATTGTTATGGAATTTTCTATTGTTTATTATGAATGTTAAATGTGTTAATCATTATATTTCCTTTTTTATTATGGGCGCCAGAACTCGCATGGTCTGCTTATTGTAAACAGAGCGATTTCGTACTTAATGCAAGTTCAAATATTAATTTCAAAAACTTTATTCCTTTTTCTTCAGATCTCAGGGATGTGTTCGGCACTAGCGTTCAACAGTAACAGGAAACTGATAGGTTTGAGAACAAGGAGGTTTGAATGTAATTTTGTTTAATTAATCAAAAAAAATTCTATATATTTCTTAACATTTCTCCTTCTCAATACTTACTGAACTGAACAAATTGCATAATTATTTACAAACATCTATATATAATTCTCATAGCTAAATAAGTGATAAGTGAAATTATTATGATAAAATAAGAAAAATAACTATTAACTACTGTGTAACCATGATATCATCGTTAACCCGCAATCAATTCCCACCTCTAGCATTTTAAACGAGAATGATGCTGGCGGCGTGAATCATTATGTCATATGATCAGAGATATAGCTTGTGAATCGTAAAATGAACGTTTAGAAGTAATGTTTTTAAAGGTTATTAATATATTTAGTCCTTAATAATAAAATCAGTGAGTGATTTCGTCGTTGTTTGAGATTAAATTGAATTAGTAAGATAGTGGAAATTGATTATTCTTAAATAACTACATAAATTCAAAGGATCACCTCATAATATTATACCTAAGCTAAAATAATAATTCAAAACTCTAAACCAAATGTTTGTGAATACATACCGAAATTCATGAGCTTGAAGATAACAAATGTCTTGTGTTTCCATTCATTTCAGTTCAATGAAACTTGTGATGATCAAAATGTATCAGCTTCTCTATTCGACGTGGAGTTAAAAGATTATCATATTCGGATCACTTTTAATATAAGTAATTTCTGCTACGAGGAAAATGTAACCATAGCCAGGAACAAATAAGGTAAAATTAAATTCTCTTACCAAGTTCTAGTAGACGATTATCGGAAAAAATTTATTTGATGTTTAATTATTGGAAACTGGATCATTCCATTTATTACTAATGACGTTTGTCACAGTATTTCAAAATTTAGTCCTTTAATTATAATTTTTTTTATTTTGATTGTATTATTCCTTCTCTCGACGCTCAACAATCAACAACTTTTTTATGTTTTTTTCGATTCTCTTTTGTTAATTTGTAAACAGTTATTGTTTTAAAAAATCTATTTATCCGCGTCTTCTTCTTTTTCAATTATTCACGCCGTTCGAAAATACCTCCGCGATTACAGTAATGTCACTTTTTTACACTTAATCTAAATATTGTTAAAGCTGTCAGTTTATATATAATACTATTCATGTCAATTTGCTTTTTCAATCGTCGTCAAAAAGATACTTTATCGTATACAGGGTTTGTCAAAAGTTATAGCAATCGGGAAAATACAATTATAGAAGTTTGTTTTTCAAAATTTATGTTATGAATGAATCATATCTTTTTATAATTGACTCACGTGTGTGCAACACACAACTATATGTTAATAGTTTCGTTTATCAAATATTTTTTTTATCACGAATTTAAATATCACGTAACTATGAGCATTATAATTCTTCTTAACTGGAAATTGGCATTTATTTACAACAATTCTATTTGTTTATTTTCCTGTTATTAATATTACACCTTTATATATATATATATATATATATATATATATATATATATATATATATATATATTAAAGCAGTTTCATTTAGTTGTATTCAATTTAATAATTTAATAAGAATTAATAGTATTCGTGAAATAAGTCAAATTGATTTTCCCATCTTGTACTTTATTAGCCATCATTTTAACGAATATTTATAAAATTGTATAAAAAAGACATGTTTCAATCAATTATTTATTTAGTTAGTAAAAAGGTTATTTAATACAAGAGATTTCAGGAATTTTTAATAAATTGTAAATAAGTTATGTAAATATTTATATGTATCAAAATTTATCAAAACAAAATCCTCATCTATATATATTCATTGGATTTTTTATTGTGGTCCATTGAAAGTTAAAAAGATTATTATAATTCTATATCATACATGATCAGAATACTCGGCAACAATACATACTAGATTATATAAATTAACTATATGTTACAGTAGTAGAATGTTTAAATAGTCTAGTTCAATAAGTGCTTATTAAGTTCTATTGTCTTATTTTTTCATGAACAATGTCCTTACAAATCTGCATAATTGCTGCTACTAATCAAATTACCCATGAACACTTCTAGAAATTCTATGCACACTTGAAAAAGAACCAAAATTTAATATACTTTCAAAAGACAAATAATTAACATTATACTATCAGTTATTTTTCAATACTATAATTTCCTGAGACTCTTCATATGCAATGTAGTTTTTAAAAATTACTTAAACCTAAAGCAAGTGCAAAATTAAGTACAAATTTCAATATAAAACACTGATATTTGTAATAATAATTCATTATAACTGTGTTGGTAACATTTTAATTCTATTAAATTGTTATGGTTTCATTTATGTTTTATATATTTTCACCTCTTTTCAATTGTAAAGTAACAGCTGTTCCCCAATTGCATTTCAATCAAAAAAGCTTCAGTAACATTATCTTCAACTTCCATCTTAAATGTGGTAGGCATTATTTACAATCTCATACAATTGTTCAATGTAAAAAAATTATAGATATTGGATGGAATAAAATATCTAATTTGAACTCAATTTATTATGAAAATATAATTATTATGTGTTTACCTACCAATTCACAATTGATAAGATGGTATCAACTAAGCAAAAAGTGCAGTAAATGAATTTTGTTCTAGATATTAGCTACTGCAATTACTGAAGGTAGTTGGAAAAAGCAGTTATTTACTCAGTCTACACTGTTTTATGTTTTATTGTTTAACAAATAATAATGTTATGCTTTGAGTAAGTTTGGTATATGTTTTTCTCAGCATTTCATTTTATTTAGGTACTTATTTCTTAATCATCTTAAAAAATTAATGGTTTATTGTAACATAAATAGCGAATCGTCATCAAAGACACTATGTTTATACAATTCCTACTATATAGATGCGTTTTCATAGCAACCCTTAATGATGTGGATGATTGATGGGGAATGAGAAAAGTCAGTGATTTATTTCTAAGTCGTCAAAGAGAAAGTAATATTAGAATTCAACTCGTCAGTAAGAAGGATTGAAAAAGTTTATATTTGAAGTACAGGAGAAAGAAATTTAACCCAATTTTATAACAATAATAGGAATTTGGAGATAATTGCAATATCTAGGAGAGAAAAGTCATTCTGATATTTAAAACGTCAAAAAAGAGGCAAGTGATTTGTAAATTTTTTCGACAAGAAGGATGATAAAAAACGTTTATATTTGATAAACATAGAACTTCAAACCAATTTTATAATGATTAGAAGAACAGAGAAGATAATTGTATATGCAGTTAAGGGATAGATATCTGGGGAAGAAATTGTGACATTGCGAGTGAAATTCAAGAGGAGTTTATCAATAATATTTTGGACAGTACAACAGAAAAGAACATAGAACTGCAAACCAATTTTATAATGATTAGAAGAACAGAGAAGATAATTGTATATGCAGTTAAGGGATAGATATCTGGGGAAGAAATTGTGACATTGCGAGTGAAATTTAAGAGGAGTTTATCAATAATATTTTGGACAGTACAACAGAAAAGAAATTGAGAATGAAGATTAGTTTGAAGTGGATAGAAACTTAGTAAGTAAAAGGTACCGTTTTAAAATATTATATTAGAGATCTCTAAATTACAATAGGCCTTTATTTCAAAAAATAGGAATGCATTCATGATAAGTAATTATTCTAACATTTTAATTGTTACAAAGTAATTGTAATTTTATTTTTTCGTAGTGTACCTATGTATACACATTTTCTGTTTATAAACTTCTATGTTTAAATAAAAATTCCTGAAATCATAAGTTTGTTCATTTATTTTCACAATAAAATAATGAGAGTAAATTTGAATGGCGCAATTGAACCCTATCTGTTGATAGAGTTTTGTTCATGTTTGACGATTGATACGTTTCTAATAATAATCAATATAATCGTGGCTAAAAAACAGTAAAAAAACTCATCTAGAGCTAGCAAAGTTAAATAATAGTCTGGGCAATAATTAGAAATAAAGTCTTTTGATAAATAAATTAATATTATATATACATTATTAACAAACACTTATGAGGAAATTTGCTTCGTACTATTATTGTGTTGGTAACAGTGTTATAATTATAGTAAGCTTTGCGTTAGTTTGTGAAATTAAATTCAAATATTTAAATGTCATTTGAAACTTGTATTGCTGCATAAAAATTACTTCTTACTCCGATATTTCCGATATGGCATGAGTACCACGAGAAATTACATTGGAAATAGAGAAAATTATGGATTGTATTATACCCTAGAAGTCAAAAGTACGCTAGGAAAAAGTATTCAATCATGTCTTTTTCTCGCATATTTTGTCGAAATTTCAAAAATATCGTCGCTATGGGCCATGTATTCAATGTTGAGAACTTTGTTAAACATAAGGAATAACGTAAATATAGCGGATTATTCAAAAGTAAAAGCATTTTTAAAACGACAGTACGATGAATATAAAAGAACATAATCAAATTTTTTAATTCCTAACCATTTTAAGATGAATCTTAAAGACATGGCTAGGGGATGAAATAAGCGTTTGCCTCATATTTTACCGCAGCTGTATCAGGTTTATTCTGTGTTATGAGGCTATACTATATGGATCTGCCAATAAAACTTTATACCACCAAGTGGAAATATTACAAAATAATGCATTGAGAATATGTCTAGGTGCTATGAAATCCACACCTATTGAGGGGTTGTATGTAGAAAGTCTCGAACTCTCTGTCAAGTATAGAGTAGATATGTTAAACTCCAAATTTAGAGCAAAAACCCGGAGTTATTCAATTCCATCGTCTTATTAAATAAATATGATTTTACCAATAGTTATTGGACTCACTAAAATTTCTCACCATTATATAAAGCAATACAGAAAAGCGAAATAAGCTTTCAAAGAATAGCTGAATAACCAAAACACACGGAGTTACGCAATTTTGAATCTTTTCTAATTCCTACAAAAGTAATTATTCCTAGATATAGCTAAATGGTATGATAAGCTCCAATTTCTTTGTATGTGCGAATCCTTTTGTTCCCACATATTTATTCATACCACTGAGTATGTGTTTTAATACTTAATGTTTATACTGACGCCTCTAAGAAATGAATAGATTAGTTAAATCAGCGGCCATTACATGTCAAGGTATCAACTGTTATATAAGAAATTCCGACGTTGTTTCTTAAATCAAATCCAAACAAGCCCAACAAGACTGGTAATATTATAGAAATAGTCATTACAATCAATATTCGAAAGTACAGCAGTGCATTCCTAAGAATCTATGGTTTTTTAAACGATGAAATAAAACAATATAATTTGTTTAAATCTTCATTTATTTGAACTAATGTTCAATTTAAACTGGTTGACGCGTTTAACTAACACAGTAGCTTTCTCAAAACGAATGAAGGTATAATATAAAAATGTCTTAATATATACAGTGCATAAATACAGAATTCTATTTACTAATTTTAACAAAGGTATTGAAAGAAATTACCTTGAAATTCATTCACCACAAACATTCCTAAGCTATCTTCTAGGTAAAAAGGTTTAAGAAAGGAGAGTGATTGATATCTATTTGGTCGTTAAGAAGATTACCTGAATATTTATTTTTGTTAATCTCAAGAGCCTCTAATAAATTTAAACTAAAGGATTTACCGACTACTATTATATATACATACATATATATATATATATATATATATATATATATATATTGTTGTGGATAGAATGACCATATAACATTCATAGAATCCCGATAAAGGATAAAGTAATAAAATCTATCAATGAAAAAATAACTTGTAAATAAAGTACCAAAATAAATAAAATATCTATATAACAACATAATCATTTACAATCAATGGGCATAATCATAAAGAAAAATAAATAAATATAAAAAGAATTCATAAACAATTATTCGTAAAACAGTTTTAAAATAATTCTGTATTTTAAAAAACAATCTTAGACTGAACCTAACAAGCAAACGGAGATCAATAAAATAACGTAACGCTACACGGAATTTCAGACATCCAAAGCATCTGCTTATATTTAAAGAATAAATAGGATGGCAATAATAAAATCAACAATGCTACAATGATTGATCAATAAATAACATTTAGAATTAGTAAAAACATATATAAGATATGTTAGTTAATATTTAATCATACAAGTATATAGGAAATAAAATAATATAAGTAGAAAACCTTAATTACAGGAAATGTCAAAACCTATACGAAATATAACAGTTGAGACAAGTATACCAACATAAAATGTATTTGAATATGAAATATAAGAATAAAAATAAATGATTACCGACCTAATTTATATGTATAAATGTAATCATATCAAACAAAACAAGAAATGAACTGTATCCATGTATATTATGTAAATATTTAGATTGTAGGAAATATAAAAATGATATATTTGCATTGACCAATCGGAAAATTTCAAATAATCAATAACATGAAAAAACAATAATAATAAGATGTTAGTGAATTAAATCAATGACGATAATGTTATAGTGAATAAAAAACAATATTTTATAACAAGTTTAGGTCAGAAAAACAATAAAAACATTAATAAACAAAGTGACAGGTGAACAATAATCAAAGATCTTTCTAGAACATTGCCAGCTTCCGGTTATAAACAATAGAAAGGGTTTTGGCGGATAAAAGACCCGCGATAGTTAGTGAGGCGTTGATAACTGAAGAAGCAGGAAGCAAATTGAATGTGATCCAGTTATTTGTTATAAAATTTTAATTAATAAGTGTGAATATGTATAAATCAGAAATATAAAAAGTAACTAATAATTAAAATAAGTGCAAAGACAAATCTGTTGAAACAAAGTCAAGCCAAATAATAATTATCATCCGATAGTTATAAGAAGGAAAATTGTCACCTGAAGCGGGAAAGCGTCTTGGATGGATCCAACTGAAGGCGTCGTTTTGGCGGAAAGAACAAGGTCTGTGGTGTGTTTTAATTAGTAATATTTGGTACCAAATAATAAAAAGTGAAATTTAAAATCATAAATACCTGGTAGTAAAAGTTTTAAAATGAATATAATATACCAGGAAACGTAATAAAAAACTTACCATTATCAAATTTGTAGATAGATGTATAAATTTCTGTCATGTTGAATTTTATCCGATCACATATATATAAAACTTTCCACAAAACAACAAACCACAACTAATTTCAGTTTTTATCACATGCACAATTGTTATAATACGTTAAAATAATTTTTAAAAAAAGACCGAAATTAAGTACATAAATATTTCAGATATCCTTTCCATTTCACGAACCGAATAAAACTAAAGTAGTGTTTAAAATATTTTCAATAATCCTATTTATGAGAACAAGTAGAAAAAAAAGTTACAAATTGTCGAACAACGTTAAACGCAGGTGTTCATATTTTTTTCAAAGAAATATAATGTTTACAAACGTTTACCCAAGTTTATGCAAATGAGTCTGCAAAAGCCATCTCAAAAAGAATGAATAGTTTTTTTATAATATACAGAAAGTTTGTTTTGATGTACAAATTTGGATGTATATAGAAAAATCCATTATTTTATTTTATCGCATAAGAATTTTAGTAAGTAAGAAAGGATAATCATTTATTTTTATACATAATAGGTATATGACTCCAACAATAAAATAAAACGCCAACTATATTTGTATATAAGTAATATTTAAATGTTTAAATTTTTTTTCTATCTTTTCAGAAACAACATAAAATAAATTCCATTAATGAGTAATGTTGATTTTATTATGATATGCCCAGAACCCTACTGAGATATAGAGTAGTGTATAAATAAGAGCAGCCGAGGTAATAAAATGTTAGGACTTAAATGAAACCACATGCTAATAAATAGCATAATGAATAGGAGGAATTAAAGGTAAAATATAAATAAATTAGCTAGCCCAAGAGTGTAATATTTTAATTGTAACAAAACATTAATATATTAAATATTCAAGTTAAATTCACAACTAAAATAATAATTCTCATATATATATATATATATATATATATATATATATATATATAAATTTCATATACAATTTATCTCCCAAACGTGGAATAAATAAATTATAGTATTCAAACAACATATCAATTTCATAAATAAATGAAACATATTATCATATAAATAAAAATACATTCATATTTAACTTGCTCCCCAACGTAGGACTTATATAAAATGAAGTAGTAGCATTCCTATTTAATATATATATATATATATATATATATATATATATATATATATATATATTAATAATTATAAGAAAGAATTAAATATCATCAAACAAATAGCAGTTAATAATAATTACGATCCAAATTTAATTGACAATATCATAAATAAAAAGATAAATAAACAGACTTTAGAACAAGTATTCCCCTCAGATAAACATAATAATAAACAATTTAAAAGCTTAACATACTTTGGAACACCATCCTTAAAAATTAAATCATTTTTAGAAACTTTAGACATGAATATTTCCTTTAAAATTGATTACAATTTATCAAAATTCATTAAAAATAATAAATCTAAATCTTCAAAATTAAACAAATCAGGAGCTTATAAATTAAAATGTGGTAATGACAACTGTGATAAAATTTATATCAGTAGAACTTTTAGAAATTTTAAAACTAGAATTTCGGAACACAAACGTAGCTACGACAACAAAAAATTAGATTCTAACTATTCAAATCATTTATTAGAAAACCAACACATTTTCGACCCTAATTTTGAAATTCTACATGTAGTCGGTGAATACTTTAGTTTAAATTTATTAGAGGCCCTTGAGATTAACAGAAATAAATATTCAGGTAATCTTCTTAACGACCAAATAGATATTAATCACTCTCCCTTATTAAACCTTTTTACCTAGAAGATAGCTTAGGAATGTTTGTAGTGAATGAATTTCCAGGTAATTTCTTTCAATGCCTTTGTTAACATTAGTAAATAGAATTCTGTATTTATGCACTGTATATATTAAGACATTTTTATATTATACATTCATTCGTTTTGACAAAGCTACTGTGTCAGTGAAACGCTTCAACCAGTTTAAATTGAACATTAGTTCAAATAAATGTTATATTTTATTTTGCGCACCGTGTTTGTTGTACAAGATTGAGACGGAATATACTTTCGAACACGTGTTGTTTACGTTATTCGATCTGATATTATCGTTCTCATGGAATAGTTACGACCGGGGGTGAAGGGTGAAGAGAGCTGTTTGGGATTTGTATTGGTAAACATGTTTAGTCTAGGTATAACCACAAGACCGAAGGGAATAAATTGAGATAGTTACAGTATCGCCGAGTTTTATTATAATATTTACCTTTTTCTAATCTTACATAAATGAAGATTTAAGCAAATAATATTGTTTTATTTCATCGTTCAGTATGGATATTCATCAAGTAAAATCCTCATCTATTCAATTATGGTTTTTCAACCTATCTGTTTCTAGAATTCACTTAACAACACTAACCAGAATAAGATTCGGATATTGTATCCCGTACACCTATTTAAAGTAAAAATTTAAAACAACGATTTATTCGACCACTGTGACGATAAAGGTAGATACTTTGGAACAAATATTTTTTGTGTGCAACAAACATAAGATTGGAATATTCTTTATGAAAGATTGAGAAAATCTATCACCAGCCCCTTTAAGATAATTACAGTGTTGGCACTGCTGCAAAAGAGCGATGTTTAATGTGCATTAATAAATGAAAGTTCAAACGTACGTTTAAGATGGTATTTATTAATAGTCTACTTAGTTTTAACCCATTTGTATGTTTCCTTCCTATCCAACATCTACTGTCGTTTGTCTTACATTGAAAATGCCTTGATGGACCCCTGGCTGGAAGAGTGTGTAATTGGTTTGAATAGCCGTCTACAGTCAAAATTATGATCAATCAGCTCAAAATTGAATTAAAAAGTTAACATGTTCCAGCATTTTTATAATTTTCTATAATAAAGACACTGACAATTTTATTCCATAATTGGTTTCCGTACTGTACATTTCCGGATAGTGTTATATAGAACTGCAGGTATTTCAGGATATGAATATTGCATTGTTTGCTTTTGTTGAGATGCTTTGGGTTTGCACACTTTTGATTATTTACTCTGCACGCTTACGTAATTGTTTATTGAAAATGAATAACAAATCACTAACACGGTTGTTTAACTAACATCCAAAATGAGGACTTAATTTCTGTTATTAATTTCATTATTTTTCCTTTTTTCAGATGTAGAAATGCAATTTCTTTCACCAAATCGTATTTCTCCAAGTAACAGTTTTCTCGTTCAAAGTGCTCCTATTTCAAGGGTTCCTTCATTAGAACCTCTTTTCAGAAAAGAAACAACTGTTAATGTTTCTCACAAAGAATCAACAGTTCAAACAGATGACTTTCCAATGACAGAAAAATCCCAAAAAGAGGTTAAGTTACAGAAAAAGAATAAAAACAATAAGGATAATAAGTGTCTTGAAGATAATAAACCTCAAAAAGATAACGAAATCAAACGAAAGATTAGTTCCATGAATCCTGGAAAGTTACAATATGATATTTTAGAAGAAAAAGAAGACGAACAAGAAGAAGAAGAACAAATCACAGAAAAATTTATTTGAGCTGAGTTAAGATTAATTTAATTTTAGTAAGATTTAAATTAAATTTATTTTTATATTAAACGGTTGTTTTATTTTTTTACAATTTGAATGAAAATCATCTACATTTTAATGGGTAGAGGCAATATCCACGCAATTATTTACTCATAGAACGAGAACTGGCAGCCTACAATTTGGACTATAGTAAGCTACAATTATTAAATTTATTTTGAGTTGAAATGAAATTTATAATTTGGAAAGATATAGGGAACCTGTCCTAAAATGACATACACTAAGAAAAAAACTAGTGCAGTTTAATTATTTCAAATGAAAAAAGAACTTTAGTGGAATCAAACTATAGTCAAAGAATGTAGACACATCTTCATTAAAGAGATACTTAATAAAAATATGTTTCACATTACATTGCAAAAAAACTTTGCTATATTGTGGATAAAACTATATACTATAAGCAAAGCTCACACATGAAGTGTTTTACTCTACTTAAAAGCTCAGCGCAATCTAATTGTAATGGTGACCATCCTGCCAACGCAGAGATCTGTCCGCAGTACGTGAAGAGGCGTGAATGGTTAGAACAAAGTCGACATCAAAACCAGAAACAAACTAATAAAAAACCAGAAGGCACGAGATTTATTCCTGCTCCAGCCCCCACTAATAACCCTTGGAACAAAAATGCAAGAAATGAAAAAGAAGATTTCCCGAGCCTCTCTTCAAAGCCGGCAACAGTAGCTCCACCTCAAAACACCCGCCCACAGCCCAGACAAAGACATGAAGCCAACCCTCAAGCAGTGGACATCTCGCAATTTACAAATTTAAATTCATTATTCCAAGAATTGAATTCAATAGTAAATCTTGAAGAACTAACCAGAGCAGTGACCGACCTACTATACGAAATGAAGAAATCCACCACCAAACTCAAAAATTTTTCAATCTATAACAATTTTGTTCAAGGTATAGATAAATATGACATCTAGACAGGTAGGTGGAAAAACAGGCATTCAAAAACGTAACTCGCTCAAAATAATTTTCTGTAATGTACATGGAGTAACAAACAAACTCCATCTTATCAGACATTTTCTCGACGCTCATAAACCCGACATTTTCTTCTTAATCGAGACATTCCTCAAACCAAACAAATCCGTAAATTCTAGAAATCCCAATTATCGTCTACTTAGACAAGACCGCCCCGCAGGTGTCGGCGTAGGTGATATCGCAGTATTAATAAAAAAAGACATCAACTTACAACTCCTGCAACCGAACAATTCTTCGATTGAGCATATTTCACTATTAATTGATAATAAACTCAAACTTGTTGGTGCTTACAGCCAGCCCTTCAACAAACTAAACGAAATTGACTTCTTCAATATAACAAAAACACACAATAGGGTTCTCATAGTGGGCGACTTAAGCTGTAAACACCCACTATGGGACTCCTATGCTACTCATCCCAACACAAATGGAAATACTCTTCAGAGATTCTGCGTTAATTCGGACTGCAATATATACAGCACAGAAGATCCCACACAATTCCCATTTAACAACTATTCTCCAAGTACAATAGATATAGCTATCGGCCGCAATATAAATACGATTACCAAACTAAAAACTATCCCAGACCTAAACTCCGATCACGATCCCATCCTTTTAGAATTAAAAATAACTCACTCTCTACACCCCTCACCTCAAAAAATTCACGATTACACAACCACCAACTGGATTCAATATAGAAAACATATAAATGATCAATTAAAAATCACAGATAACATCAAAGACGTCAATCACCTTACAAACATAATACTTAATATACAAGAAAAAATCACTACTGCAAGAAACAAAACCAGATCCATCAAACCCTAATCCCAAGACCACAACTCCCTCCCCGATTACATAACAAAAATAATTAAAGGAAAAAATAAAATTCGCTGCAGATGGCAAACTTCTAGAGACGACAACGACAAACAATTATAAAGATACAATAAATAGATTAATTCGAGAATATAGAAACTATACCTGGAAAATCTTTCTCGAATAACTTTCTTACAGAGATAACTCGCTTTGGAAAGTTACAAGGAAGCTGAAAGGCAAAAAAGAAGAAATCACCAAAATATCTTTAAATGGCAAAACAATTACGCACAATACCGGAATCGCAGAAGCCTTTGGGGAGTATTTTCAGAACAATTTCACTAACAATACACGAAATACACCACATCATACCAATATTTCACACACTGTTCAAAACTATTTACACAATACACAAACTCTAAACACGAAAAACTTAACAACCACTCAAGAAGTCTACAATACGATAATCTCTCTTAAAAACAAAACAGCCCCGGGAAGGATGGGATACCAAACATCCTTCTCAAAAATCTCCCCAAAAAAGCAATAGTTCAACTAACTTATATAACGAATTTTATAATAAAAACAGGTAACTACCCAGATTGCTCAAGACTGCCAATGTTATCCCTATTGTCAAAGCCAACAAACAACCCTGTTATGTGGATAGTTACAGGCCAATTTCCCTGTTAAACAATATAGCAAAGGTGATAGACAAAATAATACTTAATAGAATTCAAACTTATGTAGATAAAAATAACATAATACTCCTCGAGCAATACGGATTCAGAGGTGGGCATAGCACTGTAGCCCAAATAATCGGAGTATTTAACTACATCAGAGAAGGTTTTTTCTCTAAAAACAAGGCAGTAATGGTGACTCTAGATAGGCCTTTGACTCCGTATGGCACGAGGGGCTATTGTACAAACTCATAAAAATAAAACTGCCAGATTATTTAATAAAAATTATAAACTCATATATTTCAAATCGGCAATTCTACTCCAAAGTTAACGATAGCGTCGCAGGTCCATATACCATTCAAGCTGGAGTCCCTCAAGGGTCAGTTTTATCACCTTTGTTGTATTCATTTTTCACCCACGATCTTCCCACCTCACCACAAATCCTCACTGCCATGTATGCGGATGACACCTGTTTCGTATCATCTGCATCAACATCGGAAACTGCATTACACAATGTTCAAACTCACATAAACACTTACATTCTACCATACATGAGAGATAACAAACTTACAATTAACACCTCCAAAACAGAGTACCTGTTACTCAGGAGGAGAGCAAGGAAAAACTCATTGCAATTACAGCTTTGTATAGATGGGCAATACATCAATCCCAGTAATACATTAAAATATCTGGGCTATACTGTGCATGGCAATACAAATGCCAATGCGCATATTGCCCAACAGGTATTGATGGCGAAAATTGCAATGAGTAAACTTTACCCGTTAATTTGCAAGAATAGTTATCTCTCAACAACAAACAAAATTACAATATATAAACACATTATTCGACCTATATTAACATACGCAGCTCCAGCATACTTTACAGCCACAAAACACAACTTTAACACTTTACAGGTAGTACAGAATAAGTGTCTTCGTATGGCAATCAAATACACTACAGTTTACCCAAGACTTCCCAAAAATACTTGGCTACATGAACAAGCAAATATACCTACTATCAAGGACTTTATAACCAAAATATCCACAAATTTCTACAATAATTGTCTCCCAAAAAATCTTCGTGACATACTCAGAGCCGCTAGTCGCGCAGAAGACACCCTTGATAGTGGGTGTAGGCTTCTCCATGGTACATTATTCACATAATAAGTTGTTTATCTCATAACAACCAGAACGATCGAATTAGGGGCCAAAATATCCCTCATTCATAATAATTAATTTCACAAAATCATAAAAACATCTGTCATGTTGCTGCCCCTCATAAACTAATACATTGTTCGATTTTGAAACCCTGTTTTTCAGCCGGTTTTCAGGGACGACTCAGTCGAAAAATCTGGGAGTCATATTTATATATACGGTACAAAGTAAATATTTTCCACAAACAAATGGGTAATGCAGATGCAAGGAACCATGTTTCTACAGCTCAATGACAGCACAAGGGTAGCAAGAAAGGCGAGAATATCGGCCTCACTGTTTTTCGTACTATCTTTGTAAATTCTAAATGTATAAAATATTGTGAATAAAGACATTTTTAAATTAAATTAATTAATTAGCTCAGCGCAATCGTAATGTGCCCAGTGAGAACATTTTGAACACCTGATCCACACTTTCATCAAATTGGAGTGACTGTAAACTCCATTAGACTATATGCATGGCACATCTTCATGGCCATCTTCTTCGCAAATTTGAACAACACCTTGGGAATTATCTATTGCAGCAATGTTCTTCTTAGCTCGTTTTGCAGAACAGCGCTCTTGAATTTCTTTATTTTCAGCTCCCCTGGCCTCAAAACCAGTGCAGTTTAATTATTTTAAATAAAAAAAGAACTTTAGTGGAATCAAACTACAGTTAACGGGCGTGGACACATCTTCTTAATAAAAAAATATTTTACATTACATTGCAAAAAAAGTTTGCTAGGTCGTTTTATCCACAGTATTGTGGATAAAACGACATACTATAAGCAAAACTCACACATAAAGTGTTTTACTCTACTTGAAAACTCAGCGCAATCGTAATATGCCCAGTGAGAACATTTTGAACACCTGATCCATACTTTTATCAAATTGGAATGACTGTAAACTCCATTACAATATATGCATGACACATCTTCATGACCATGTTCTTCACAAATTTGAACAACACCTTGGGAATTATCTATTGCAGCCAAGTTCTTCTTAGCTCGTTTTGCAGAGCGGCGCTCTTCAATTTCGTTCTTTTTAGCTCCCTTGACTTTGAGTCCTTCCAAATACGGACTGCTTGTCAATAGTTGAGAGCCCTGATATTCAGTTTTCGAGACTTTGATGCACATGGCAGTGGTGATATACCAATAGGCCTTACAAGAGTAACTTCATCTTCTGCTCTAGAAGTATCTTCTGTAGATGTTGATGCGGATGGAGTATCATTGGTTTTAAATGTTGTTGAGGGCGATTCTAATTGGGTTTAGATGTGGTTGAGGGTGGATTTTCACTGGATTTAGTTGTAGCTGCAGATTTATTTTTTTGGTTTACCAGATTCTTTGTTTTGGTGTGGGAGCGATACTGCCCAATTCTTCGACAACATCACTAACTTTCTGTAGTTGCGGCTTGAGCAAAAATATAATCAGGAAAAATATCTGGGTCATAAGACCACATTCCAGTTTTCAGAAAACCACTAGTTGCATTTTCGTTTGAGGCTGCTCTTCCATATGCCCTTGCAAACTAACCAGCAATTTTTTACTGCGTCATTGGTCGTCCAGGAACACATTTTAACTATTTCGTCAATTCCAAATTATAAAATGTTTTTAGAGGAACATACATCTAACAGCTGAATACTATGAGTATAGTGAAGCAGCAAGGATATCATCACTATCCAAAAACATTCAACTAAAGATAGACCCAAGATCAAACATAAAGTACACAATTTATCGACGTTACCACGTTGTTCTAAATAACAATATTTCCAGGTGTAAAATAATCCATTTGTGTTTATTTACACAGACAAAACATTCACAAAAGTCCCTAATCAGTTCATATTCAAAAGTTAAATTGTCCACAACGCAAGAAGATATATCAATTTTGAAGCCGCCTTCTATTGAATGCATATATTATTATAAGCTAGTAAAAAATTAATCCAATTTATAGATTAATCACGAAAAAATTATAGTCAGCGTGACAACCCTGCTATTCTACGATCAACAACACGTACGCAGTTTCATTCATAGTTTGCCGACCATATTGCCAATAGAGTTTGAATGCGGTTGGAGATTATCTCGGAATAGTTTTTGCTGTTTTACGAAGTTTTTAGTTTTTTCTGATTGATAGTTGTTTGTAAGGTATTTGATGAAGAAAAGTGCAATGGTAACGTGCATAGTTTGCCAAAAAGTGGAAATTACCGATGCAAATCAAACATTCCACAGATTTGTAACGCCATTCTGCTTTTGCTCATGAGCGTACACATACTGTAGAAATAAATAAAAAAGTATTCAATAAATGAAAGGAATGTATTATTCTCCCTAATGAAATACGTAAACAGTATGCAACAAAGTAGAAACATTTCAGGAATTATATTTTATTAGTTTTTTTGCTGGAAAATACACACTTCTGTCAACCTGTTTTTATCAACTTGAGAATTTGAACTGTCCACGGCCTTTGAATATTGGATTTAATAACATTAGTTCATAGGAATAAAATCGATTATTTATGGAATTATATTCGTGCTTATGATACATGATATAAATTAGATTTCTCTGTACCTTACCAGCTTTTAGAAATTTGTAGGAAATCACCTGTAGTAATAGGAATTAAACTTTATAATAGTCTCCCACGATAATTCAAAGATATTGCCTTAGTGCATAAATTTGAAGAGAAAATTAAAACCCAAAAACATTCAAAGAAGGTGGAATGTTTTTGCTAAAAACTAGCCCATTGGCATAATGTGTCCATATTCAATTGAAAAATATTTTGAAAATACTCGATGAATTATGTCTAAACTGCAACATATAAGGTAGGTGTATACAACATCGCCATGCTAAGAAAAACTGGAAATTTCGGAGGGTAAACTTGCAGTTGCCCTCGCCGGTACCGGTCCCGCTCCCGTTACTATTTGACGTTGCAGTTGCCATTGATAGTGTCAATTTATAAACGTGACGTTTGATGTTCAGGGTAGATAATCTTTATCTTTATTACCTCCTTCTACTCCTACAATCATTTCTTGAGAGTCATTTTCATGGAGAACATCATTGCCAAACAGAGAAAAAACTTTTGTTAAAAATTGAAGAACATAACACAAGGATCAGACGTGTAGAAGAGGAGGTCGAAATTATTATAGAACAGATAGATAGGAAAAAACGCCTTAACAATATTGTTATATTCGGTTTAAGAAAACCAATTCCAAACATTGAAATTGAAGATATCTGCACTGAAATAAATGAGAATTTAAATGCTAATATAAATGAAAGTGACATAAATAATTTCTATCCGCTGGGAAAATCAGAGTCTGCTCCAGTTAAAGTAGAATTTGTGTGATATTTAAAGAAAAAGTCCATTTTTACAAATATTAAAAATCTCAAGGGTTCGGGACTCTCAATTTCCAATGACCTAACACCAAAAGAGAGAGAAACTTACAAAAAAATTTAAAGTCGTACCTCATACATTTTCGTAAAACAGGGGAATACTCTAAATGTTTCATTAAAAATAATAAACTGGTTTTGGATAACAAGTCTCACACTCTTGAGGAATTGACAAAAATATCAAGAACAGAAACCATCAGCCCACTCAATACTCCTAATTTGTCTGAAGACCAAAAAACAAGTGAGGTAAATCCACAACTATCACTGATAGTCAACGCTGACACTAAGAATCCGAAAACTCGCTCAGCATCACATACTAAATAATGGAAAGGAACTATAATACCTAGATCTTTATAATAAATTTTAGTTTCATTAATTAACTCTAAATAGTTTAAATTTTATTCTTTATCATCACGTCTTTCTGCTTTTTAATCGCAAATTTTATCTGTATATTCATATATGTAGTTAAATTTCCTTGTCTGAGTTCGTGATTGTCTTTATCTATAATTCTTGTTTAATTAGTGTGTATCTTTGACATGGAACAATATAGAGACATATCAATTAGAAACTATTGAACAGTGTACAGAGGTTTTGTCCATTAACCAATTGAATTCAAATTTTAAAATAGTACTTAATAATATTCGCAGTATCAACAAAAATCTAAATGAATTCTAAATTTTCCTCACAACATTAAATTCTGATTATATCGTCTTTTGTTACTCCCAAACATTCATCATGGAGGTAGCATTTGCACACGACGCAAAGGCGCATATCGGCAATTCTACTGCAAGCCTTCTAACACCATGTTTCGCCTCTGCTTCTTTCTTTTTTCTTAATACTGGCTTAGAAGTTTTCACATATATTTTTGGTGTTGAAGTTTTTTCTGGCATGAAATCAGATTTCTTATTAAAGAGGTATTTTGTGACAGCATGTGCTGCCTTCTTCTGTCTTGTGCTATGCTTGTGTGCCATTTCAGGTGTTTCAAACATGTCACTGACGGATACTTCTTTAGTTGGCTCATCTTCATACTCTACTGATTCATCATTCTCACCCTCTTCATACTCATCATCGTCCTCTGAATAAATGTCACGTCGCTCAGTTACCCGACGTTTTTTAGTAACATTTGATGGTTCTGGGGGTGGAGTGATGACTCTAGCTCGTTGCATTTATTATATGGGGAAGTATTACGTATTCCTACACCTACAACATTGTTGTTTCCTGTGACGATACTTGGGGTAAATACTTATGGAAGTAGAATGTCTGAGCTTAATGGATAAATGCCAGTAGCCGGCAAACCTAACTTAATGTTAGACTGTTAGAATGTTAGAATTTGTTCCAAACTGTAGAAAAGATTATCCCGAAACCTTGTTTCTTGATAGAGCGTTCTTTGTACCTTGCCCAAGACTTTAAAACTTCCTCGTCCCAATAATGTTCAAAGCTACGAAATGCAGACTTATTCATCGGCTGCTAGTCATACGTAATATTGCTTGGTAAGCAATACAACGTGACACCGAGTTTACTGGCGACAACTACAATGGAGTAGTCCAAATGACACTTGGCGCCATTGAAAATCAAAAGGCAAGTTCCAGGTTATAACCACTTATTATAGGTTTCTATTGTCATACTTCCCTTCTTTGTCATTAGTGCCATACTACCCAGTAGCAGCGAATCTGCTCATTCCTACTTAATTGTTCTTACCTTTGATAAACACCACAGGAATAATGGCTACACTCAAAGCATTGCCACATCAGACTATTGTAATATTTTGTCCGTGTTCATTATATAGCTACCACATGAGCCCTATTGGCCGCTTTTTTTGCCAAAACAGATTGCTGGTGATGTAGAAACAATCTGCAGTCTTTCTCGTCCATATTATGAATACACTGTGGTTTGTCCATAATATCCAAGCTTTTGAGAAGCTTTTGTGCACTCACTGGGTTCACGCTTTGGACACGTCTATTTCTTATTTCTGAATGTCTAATTAGGAATCCTCTAAGCCAAAATCGTTCAGCTATTTTAGCATCTTTATTAAAAGGGCTTTCAATATTGTTAATGTCACAAAAATTGAAAACGCAGTATTGCTTTTTGCATACTTTCTTCCTTACATTTTCATCAAATAGTTTTACTACGTTTGTCTGGCAAGATTATTCTAAATAAGTAAGTATTTTTTTCCCATTTTCTATTATCAACTTATTATCGCTAGCTAAATCGCCAAGAGCGATAACTGGTTTAACAATCTCGCCAATGACGATATTGTAAACCACAGTTAGAGTGGCGATATTACAAACAGTGACGTAATAAATACCAGTAAAACTCCAAAGACAAACAAAAGCTAAAGAGAACAGTTATAGTTGATCACGATTCCTCAGAAGATGATTAGTTAATGACGAAGAGGCGGTTCTCTGCACAATGTAAACGGATCTCCTATTAGTGGAGTTGGGCAGCTACAAACATGACTGTGGTTGATGACGTTACAAATGGCGGCGAATCCGCAGGTTCCTCGACATGGATCAATGCATTTTTTATTCATACATGCCTTATTTCTGTCACAATCTGCACTTATTGTACATTCTGGTTTACAACCGCGCGCCGTTGGCGTTCCGAAGAAGCCTGGGATGCATTCGCATATGTCGTTTTGGCCGGATACGCGACAGATGGTGTTGATGCCACAAGGGGATGGATTGCATGGATTCTGAGGCTCTGGTTCTGCAAATAATAAAAAAAGTCAAAACTGCTTTTCAAAGTGAGGACAAACAATTTTAGTTCCTGTCTTTCTAGTACTTTAGTGAATAAGTTAGCTGTATGCACCAAGATCTTAAAAATTGATCCACAGAATTGAAACAGAAAAATTAAACTACATTAATAATATTTACAAAATAAATACAATAAAAATTAGAAAAAGTTCAATATGCGAGTGGCTACAGTAGAAACTCTTACCAACACTCTTTGAAGCGCACCTTTCATGTATCATCGTTTTTACAGTTTTCTTTACTTTCTCCCTATTTGGGTACTCTTGTCTTTGCCAAAAAGATAAGATTGTCCCATCTCAGCCGATCTTTATCACGACATAAATGAAATTATACGAGTGGCTACAGTAGAAACTCTTACCAACATTCTTTGAAGCGCACCTTTCATGTATCATCGTTTTTATAGTTTTCTTCATTGTCTTTTTTATCTTATTTTATGTCCCTTTATTCGTTCAGCTTCTTTTTTCAACGCCAAAGAAACTTCCTTTCCATCATCTATTTATCCTCCTTCATGTACTATTTTTTATTATTTTTAATACTTTGAATGTAAATCTTGATTTTTTTGTTATTTTCTCTTTATGTATATTTGTTTTATTTTTTGTAGACCAAAGGTGTAACCACCAATATTTAATTATTCATGCACTGTCAACCGAACCTTGGCTACGAATGTATGTTCTATAAGCAATATAGGTAGTTATTATTATTATTTATCTTCCTTCAACACAGTTTCTTCCAAAACGGGTTCTATAAAAACCAACGGTGAATGAATTAGTTTTTAATATCACTTTCCAAATTTACATACATTTTTTCTTGTTCAATCAAACTTTTTACCCTTATTATACCAACTGAACTAGGCCATACTCAGTTATAGTTTAACCTACATTTAATTCCCACTTGCTCTGCACGTCTCTCTTGTCATCAAAACTCCCAGAAATATAGTTGTTGAGGCTTCCCAGTCCGATCAAACCTCATAACTACAAGTTTAGTTTTTACATTAGGCTTTGTCTTTTTTCTTATGTATGAGATTTTCCATTCATCTGGAATTTCAGCTAGACTAATACACTTCTAAAACAATATCGTATGCTATTTATAATATTTCTTTATCTTGCTTTAAGAGTTTTCCTGAGGTAATCCTTGTCGCTCGTGGTGCCTTTTTATTTTGATCAGTCATATATTTCCTCAAGGTATTTATTTTTGTATTACTAATGATTTTCCTCATCTTATATTGTTTTTATATTTAACTACTTATTTGTATACCTTGAAACTCGGTAACTTTTTAATCCCGCCTGATTGGAAATTAGAGAATATTATTAAGGCAAATTAATTAATAGGGTGGTAAATTTAATTGTAATTTGTCAACACAGCCATAAATATGTAACCTACTGCTTATTAACTATTCAAACATCCTGCTTTAGTAAAATAAATATCCGGTAAAAATTAAACCGGTTGATATACTTAAAGTAATAATATCAGTTAAAATAATATTGTCTTTGAAAAATGTTTGGTGGCAAAATAGTGTATGGTATTAAAAAAGGTTCCCATCGGATAAAAAATGAAATAAGGTACCTAATTTAAGCAAATAATACTAAAGAATTTAATACTAAATAATTAACACCGTTTGAAAAAGCACAATATATTACTTCTAAAAATATATGTATACAATTAATTGAATAAATTTTCTTGATTTTAGATCTAATTCTATGAATAATAATATTATTTGACATAATATTAAATTCCTAATAAATATTTCGTTAAATGTAGTTATCTTGAAAGTGATTACTTACGTATTGTATACAGTGTTGGGAACATTACGAGGGAACATACGTTTTATCTTCAATGTGTTAGAAAGAGACAAAATACATATGAATTCAGTGTATCATTCTTTTTCGCTAACAGGATATCATAAAGTGGAAAACGTGCAATACAAGAAGTTAATGTTAGAAATACAGATGTGTAATGTGAACAGTTTAGTTTATTATTTAAGAAATCATAAGATTGTATGTACTATACTGATAGCTTAATGCAATGAACAATAAAAAAATCAACATTACTCTCGTTATCCCTTCATGATTAATTTACAAAGAAATAATTCAGTAGTAATAAAATTCACTATATTAATTCGGTTAGTATTGGAATAAATAACCTAAATAACCGTAACATGCGAAATAAAATTTGTATTAATAATAATATGTGTTACCAAATATCTCAATTCTCATTTTTCGCTAATAGGATCCCATAAAGTGAAAAATACATGCCCAGAACGCCAGCGTTTTACATATTCTTTTAGCTACTAACAGTATTGCCAATTTTCATTTTATATTTATATTAATTGTAAAATGCATTGTTCTAATACGAGAACAAGTTATAAGAAGATTTTAATTATGATAATTCAAGAGGTTGTAACAGATCAAGATATAATTAATTCCATCTATTCGTTAAATATTCTATTGTAATGCTGGAAATTGTTCTAGTTTTTAGTTTGAAAGCGGCTAAAACCTTTACTTTTTTTCAGATTTGGCAACGTGAAATTGGTCTCGAAACATCTGCTGTGTTTCGAATGTTAGTAAAAAAAATTGGTATCTTTATCGTTTGTATGCAAATGAAAACGAATTCTCTGTGTAAACACACACACAGTACAAATTGAAAAAAAAACGAAAATAAAACTAAAATTGAATTCTAATGCCTACAATTTTTAAATAAAAGTAATATTATGATATGTAATAAATTAAAAAATAAAACTTAATTCTTCAATTAGCTTAAATCAAATGTTCGGTCCATTTTGAGCTAAGCAGTAACCGAGACGGTTATAAAATTCTTGACGAACACGTATGAGCATTTCAGGTGTTACTTGCATACAAATTTGTAAAATTTATTCCCTTAGTTCATTTAGAGAAGAGGCTCTGTTTTCTTGAAACCCATAAATTCTCGATTTTATATAACCCCAGAAAAAGAAATCGTTGGGAGCCAGATCTGGAGATCTCGCAGGCCATCTTATGTTACCATTCGTGGAGATTATCCGATTGGGAAATTGTGTATCTAGAAAATGTATTGCTAGTCGATAATTATGTGATGCAAAACCGTCATGTTGGTACCAGATATCATTGAAGTTGACACCTAATTGTATAATGGCAGGAGTAATTTGAGTTTCCAGCATGTCCAAATATTTCTGCCCGGTTGAATTGGCGTCAATAAAAAATGGGCCAATTAAATGTTCACCTAATATTCCAGCCCAAACATTTAACTTTTGGGGATATTGAGTCCTATTATTGTAATGTTTGTGTAAATTTGTCCTTGACCAATATCGAATAACGGATGAATTATGTGCACCGTGTATGGGAAAAGTCGATTCAACTGTGAACAAAATATTTTTCGAAAAGTTTGCGTCCAATTGTATTCTTTCCATAACTATTTCACAAAATTCCATTATACGAAATTGATCATTTGGAAAAATTTCATGGCTCTTTTTCAGTTTGAAACTACGATAACTATTTTGTTTTAATACAGTCCGATTCGTTTTCGGATCAACATCAAAATCCTTTGCTAAATGAGTGGACGATTGTAGGGGATTATTTTCCACACTGGCACAAATTAAGTTCTCTTTCTTCTTTTTCGGGTTTTGTTTGACGATTTCGTGTACGCGGTCCATGTTTAGTAGGATTGACACATCCAAGCTCTTCAAAATTTTTTATAACCGTTCTCACTTGTTTTTTGCTAATTGGTTGGGCATTTTCGAATGCCACAATAAACAAATTTTCTGTTATTTCTCGATATGAATGACCCTGGTAGTACCATTTTACAATATGCACTTTATGGTGTACTTGCATACTCATTTTAATAAGATTTGCAAAAGATCGTTACTCATTCGCAAACAAACGTTTAGTGAAGTACCCAGATTGTACAGTTGAACATCTTCAAGAGGCGCACGCGCGATTCGTATTCGTCTGATGTAATAATCTACGCTGGCTTTTAATTCACTGTCTCATGATTGTCCTTCTCCAACACACTGGTAACGCCATGTGACCATGATAATTTCTCTTTGGCAGTGAGAGGATATCGTTTTACGTTGAAATTAAATGTGACTGATTTCTCTCACAAATAAGAAGGAATTTTTGAAAGGCACTCTACAATCCAACACGTGGATTGAAAATGAAGAGAGGGGATAGATACAAGTAGAAGAATTTGAGCTGTAAGAGAAATCGTTTTATCAGGAGCGTAGGAAACAGAGGCGGTTTACATTGAGATATTTTTAAAACCAGAAGCAGTTGAACAAATGTTAGCATACGACAATAACTTTTTTATTGCTGTAAAAATTATTTTCTGTCGCCTTAAAATAATCTTCCATCTTCCATCAGATAATGATTTCGATTTGGCAATGCTGCTTTAATCGTCGACAATGTTATTCTTGTTAATTTCCATTGGTTAGGATCATCCGTGACCCTACAACTGACTAGGCGGTAGTCTTCTCGAAGGCGGTGCCTGGCATACACCCCATTAGAAATACAGTAAAAGCACGTTTTCCACTTTATGATATCCTGTTAGCGAAAAAGAATGTTACACTGAATTTATATGTATTTTGTCTCTTTCTAACACATTGAAGGTAAAACGTATGTTCCCTCTTAATGTTCCCAACACTGTATGTATATTTCTCCGAATTATTGGACATATCACAGTTAAATAAGCATAATCCAAACGAACTATCAAATTTTGCTACTAATTTTAGGCGTAGCTGGACACTTTTACAAAATCTTGAACTTGAACACAAAGTTTTATTAGATGCATTAATAACTTATCTTTATCAACAAAAATTAAATTATCGTTCCAATGAAGAATTTGCAAAATGCTGGAACAGATACGTCCTACCAACAATCGCTGAATTTTTACAATTTCTAAAAGAGGAAATTGAAATACTCGATAATAACTCTTGTAAGACAAGTCAATCACAACCGTTGCAAAACTCATTTTCGCACAAAAGGCCTCAAAACAAAGTAGCATTTCACTCACAATTAAATTTCAACAGGAACTAACACAATCATTCAACTCATCATGAAAATTCAAATAATCGAAATCAAAACATTGACGGATAGTTTATGTATTCGCATAAAATCTATACCTGTGAAACTTTTGCATCATTACCTTTAACGAAGCGAAATGAATTTGTCAAAAACAAAAAACTGTGGGTAAATTTCTTAGGCACGAGACACACACTGTCACAAAGTTCATGCTCCCATTGTCACAAAAGACATAATTCTCTTCTGCATTTTAAGAATTCACATAATAACGGACGAACGCCTTCAAACAGTAATAATTTTAATCCAAATCTCAACTCTAACAATTCTTGTTCGCAAAATTCAAATTTCTAACAAAACTTTCAAACTTTCAATCGCAACAATCATTCATAGAATCCTCCTCAAACTCTGGAGAGACCGCCTTCATCTCAAAGCTTTCAAGAAAATCAAACAATTACAAATTCGTCTAGTTTATCAGCTCTCTCAACAAAAAATAACTTAGTGCTGCTAGCGACTGCGTAAGCAACAATTCACAATCGCTTAAATCAACCTATTCAAGCAAGAATTCTTGTGGATAACGGAAGTCAAAATTATTTCTTTAGCAAACAACTTGTACTAATACTCAACTATACTCAGTACAAAAAAATCTTAAATATTTCAGAGATATCTGAAACCAGTAACGAAATGCTGGATATAGTGCTTCACTCTCATATTGACCCTTCGAAAAAGTTCGAAATATCTTGCGCTGTGCCTGAGAAAATTACTACAACTATCCCCCAAGTGAAGTTGAATGTAGATCACGTAAGAATACCTTCGCGGATTGTTAATAAATTAGCTGACAAAACTTTTGCCACACCCGGTAAAATCGATCTATTAATGTGAGCAGATGCTTATTATGATCTGTTGACCTATAGCCTCATCAAACTATGTGATGGTGACTTTATAATACCCATTTGGGTTACATTATCTCGGAAAAACTGAACTCCCCACAAGAATCAAAATTCACGTCGCTATCTCGTATCATGTAGCCAGGGAACCCGTAAATTCCAATCCGGACACTGAATTACACAACATTCTATGAAAATTTTAGGAAATCGAAGAAATCTCAAAACTTAAATCTCTTTCAACCGAAGATGAACTATCAGAATTCATCTTCAAATCTACAACTCAGATTCTCGAAAGAAGACATTTCCAAGTGATTATTTCGTTAAAATCTGTCACAGAACACAAAAAGTTAAGTAACTCTCTCACAGTTACTAAAAATTGATTTTTCTCTTCAGAAAAACGATTGTAACAAAATCCCGATCTCTATTCGGAATACAAGAAATTTATTCGTGAATACATTTCACTTGAACATGCGAAATATGTACCTCTATCGTCTCAAAATTCGCTTTCAGAAAATAAATTTAATTATTAATTCCCCGTTTACCAATTTATCGACAAGATTGAATTACGAGCAAACTATGTGTCGTATTTGATGCTTCTTCGGTTTTTTATTAAACGACATTTGTCTTAAAGGGTATCAAGTTTAGCCTGACCTGTGCGATGTTTTGTGTAGGTTCAAAACCTTTAAATACACATTATTTGTTGATTTGGAGAAAATGTTTATATAAATTCGAATTAACCCCAAAGACGTGTTCCATCAAAACATTTTGTGTACAGACTCGTCAAAACAATTGCTAAAATATATTGTAAGTTATGTCCAATCTAGACCGAAATGTTTACTTTAATTTTTATCCTTATCTATATTTTAAATTTATCTATCTGTCTTTCTCCTAAATGAAGCAAAGACTTCATTTTCGGGGGGAGAATGTTGCGATTTGGCGAGCAGTGTATATCACGAAAACAAATTAACAAAACTTTCTCCCTCAACCTGTGAATTCTCTAATAAGTGTATGGCACCAAAAGAGAAATCATCTCTACAGGAGCCCGACACTTAAAACTCTAGTTCTAAAAACCCATTCATAAGAAAGAATTATGGAACTTTCTAAGATAGTTTAAAAATAATATAACAAAACAATTCAAAAAACTGATTAGGATCCGCAATGATTGACGTGATTAATTTACGTATCTCACACCAGGAAAAATATATTTTATGGCTTTTGGCCTTCAATCATGGGTAATGTTACATCCCCCATTCTCTTAAAATGACAAAACTTATATCTATTGTCAATGGGCAAATTACCAGACGTTGATATTTGAAAAGAAGAAAGTATATGAGATACTTTGACTGCATAAATTAATTATTAAATTTAAATTTTAAATATACTAGCAGATACTTCAAACTTGTAATCAACTATTAATTCTTTTTTCTTTACTGACAACTTCTATATACTTACTTCTGTACTTCTTTTGAAAAACAAATATATCTTTAGTAAAGCTACATAATTTTTCACTTCTCATTATTCTACAATTAGTTATATTAATACTTTAAAGTAATATTTAACATTTTCTTAGAGATAGTTATTGTTTTGAAATCTTGTTTTTCTCCACAAAAAACCAAATGGGGTGCGATTAAGTGCTGACTTCACGTCTGGCAGCCTCGTTTCTACCGGAAGCTCTTAAAAAACGTAGAACAATTTTAAAAATTCTTTTTAAAACAGCAGTCGCTTTGATTTAGCATACTACATAGCGGCAGTTCGGTATACAACATCGCCTTCTTATAGTAACGAGACGCCACAGCACTCTTACCTTGTATAGTTTAGGAGGTAATAATATAACACATTATAAAAATGTTTTAGTAGTTCAAAACATTATATTTGAAGTACCTTATAATAATTGTGATATTGATTACATAAGACAAATATGGCAATATTTGGTAAATAGATTAAAAACTCATCAATTCAATAAAAGGAATTAACTAACTGTGAAATGTCTAAAAATATGCATTAATTATAAAAGTACAAACCAGAAGAGTATATATTATTCTGATTTATAAATTTTATGTATGAAAATTTAAAATGTTGTTTTTTTCGCCCATTTTGAAAATATTGGACCTTAAATCAAGAAAATATATCCACTAATATACAAAACAACGGTAGAAACAATATTGAAAGTTTACAATTTCAGAAAATCGCATACCCTCAATGCTTTACCGACTCAACTGAAACCAAGAGCTATTTTAAAAGATGGCGAATACAACATTTTACAACCAAAATTTCGTTGGAGATATCTACATTATTTAAGAGACATATTCACAAGTTTGGTAGACACAGAATGGGCATGGACTGCACAAGTGATGATACTTACATTTGCAGCTTCTTGGTTAACTTTTGCTCTCCTGTGGTGGTTGATAGCTTTCATTCACAAAGATTTACATGATAATCACTTGCCAGCAACACAGGCCGAAAATGGTAAGTTATAATACGAATATATTATGTAAAGGTGCAACTTTACAGAAATAAAAATACCGAGTGAGGTAGAGCAAGCTGCTCATTTTGATATATGCAGCCCTCAATTCAAAGATTGGGCAGCTTTATAACACCCAGTGCTATAGACTATTCTATATTCACAGTTCATTATTTACATTGAATACCTATTTATTATTATGACTACCAAATACTGCTATATTTACATTATACCTATTTACATTTTTACATCTCCATTTCTTAAACCTAATCTCAGACCATTTTCATGATACTGGATTCTAGGCAAAGCTTTTGTTAATAAATCCTAAATTTGTAATTTTGAATTCAAATATTGTAATTCTAAAGATGTATCTTTTAATTTGTCACAAATAAATTGATATTTCAAATCTATATGTCTTACCCACTTGTTATTCTCAGAATTTTCTCGAAAACTTTAAAATAGCCAATTTCAATTTTTAAATCTTTCAGTAAACGGTTATAGCATTGTACAGCGCTATTAATTCTGCTTCTGTACTTGACAAAGCAACGCAAATTTTGTTTTCTTGTAACCCAAGACACAGTATTTACAAAAACTTGAATGATATATCCAGTCACGAACTTGCTGTCATTACAATCTCCTGCCCAATCAGAATCTACATAGCATGTTAATGGTAAACTATCACCATTCCTAACATATGATAAATTCTGGTTAATCGTATCTTTAAAATATCGTAAAAAAATTTTCAAATGACTCAACACTGCTAAATGATTTTTATCCAGATACCTTGATAAATAGTTGATTACAAAAATGATGTCTGGTCTTAAACCCAACATTACATACATCAAACATCCAATTAGCTCCTTGAATGGTTTGTCTTCATAACTGGAATTTCGGATCTAAGGGTGTTGCAATAGATTTAGAATTTTCAAAGTTAAAACGTGTCAAGATATTCCTCAGATACCTTTGTTGACTAGTTCCTAAAATATCTTGCTCTGTATTATAATCTATTTCTAAGCCAAAGAAATATTTCAGTTCTCCTTTATCTTTTGTATCAAAATATTCCCATTTAATTTTGCTGTTACAACATTTAGCTGCTTGTTTTAGTCCATATATAGATATTCTCAATTTTAAAACATAACCTGGTTTGCAACTATAACCTACTGGTGGATAAATGTATATACTGTTTTTATATTTAATTGTCAAAATAAAACATATAATGATTTCCGACTGACAACAACATTCTAATTGTAGTCATTTTTGCTACTGGATTGTAAATTCCATCATAGTCAAATGTTTCACATTGTTCAAATCCTCTTACCACAAGTCTTGCTTTGTACTGATCCTCTAAACACTTCGTCATCTTCAGGTTTATTTACTTCTTTCCAAGTTTGATTTTTCTCGATAGACTTTATGTCTTTATCCATTGCCTGCTTCGATAAATGTTTATCTTCTCTACTCTGAATAGCCTTAACACATCTTGGTGCTTTCACTATAAATGTCATTGCATCAAAAGCCATATATAGCTCATAATTTTTAAAGCGTCAGGTCTTCTTTCCTTAATTTGTTCTCGATTATTTTGTACATCTACTTCTTCATTTCCATAGCTGTCATCTTCTACCATACTATCTGAAGTTTCATTCCCATCTATATTTATCTGTACCTGTGTATTTTTGAAATAAATAGCAGTTTCATGGAAAGTTACGTCTCTTGACCCAATTATCTTCTGCTTATCAATACTCCAAAGTCTACAACCTGTCGATGTGTAACCTTTCATAATACATTTTTCTAATTTCTCCTCAAATTTCTTTCTAAATTGCTTGGGGATATGTGAATATGCAACTGATCCAAATATTTTGAGATAACTTACATTTGGTTTTTTGTCATACCATACTTCAGCTGATGTAATCTGATGACATGTGGTTGGACTTACGTTAATAATATAAGCCTCCACCCTAACAGCTTCATTCCGAAATGTTTTGGGCATATTAGCACCTGCTTTCATAGCTCGTGCTTTCTCAACAATAGTTCTATTGTGCCTTTCTGCCTTACAATTTTCCTCAGGTATATAAGAACATGTATAATCTATAAGTATACCATTTCTTTTGCAGAATTCTTGTAAATCATGTGGTATGAATTATTTTCCATTATCACAGCGTAATACAGAAGTTTTTGAATTAAATTTGGTTTCTACCATCCGTGCATATTCTTTGAAATAATCTACAACCTCATTTTTCTGCTTCATCAAACCAACGCAAGTACACTTTGAATAATCATCAATAAATTGAGCAAAATATTTACTTCCATCATGTGCCAAAGGACTTACTACCCTACTACTTCGGTATGAATAATTTCGAGTATTCTTTTTGCTTTTGTTCTTATACCAAATTTTAATCTACTCATTTTGCTTCACTAAATTCAAATTTCCCTACCGCTTTAACATCTTCAATACCCTGAACCATATTTTTCTTTATTAATTTTTCTAAATTTGAGTAACCTATATGACCATACCTTCTATGCTACAATTTAATTATTTCGCTTTCTGTTTCTATGCTCATACATTCCTGATTACATACTTTGAAAGATATTCCATATAAATTATTTCTACAGCCTATACCAAATAATTTATTTTTATCAAATAGCAGAACCTGTGTTACCTGCCTCTCTATGTTGACTAGAGAGGGTTGCAAGAAGAAGTGGTTTTAATGCTGTATTGGTAAATTTGAGAGTGGGTGGGTCAAGACCACCTCTAATTATACTAATGTACTGTACTAATAGTTCCAAGTTACAAAAAAAATAAAATTCAATAATTAATCGGTATAGGAGGAACTATATTTAATAATTTACCGTATAATACCAATTGCCAAACAATAAAAACTGATAAAAAAGGAGTGATTGAATTTATAAAGTTATTAAAAATAGATATTCCGCCGAAGTATACTTCCGGGATTACATCACCAGTCGGTATCGGACAGTTCCGGATACGTCGGCCTAGCAAGTTTGAACAAATCTTGGTGATCTACTCTCCAATCGAGATACTTATCTGGATCGTTGCGTATCTTGTCAAATGGTCGAAGGTACCAGGGGTCCTTGACATGTTCGGTAACTGTCTGGACGGAGTCAATACGTGGCACAGCACGGGATAAAGTATCTGGAACCACATGTTCAGTTCCCTTTCGATGAATTATGTTGAAGTCGTACTGTTGTAGTCGCACCGCCCATCTCGCAACTCGGCCAACTTGGTCTTTGAAGTTGTATAGCCACTTCAAACTATAGTGATCTGTTACTACCGTGAATCTAGAGCCTTCAACGTATGGTCTGAACTTTTCTACAGAATGTAATACCGCGAGACATTCTTTCTCAGTTGTGCTGTACTTCCGCTCTGCTTTTGTAAGTGACCTACTAAAATATGCGATGACCTTCTCTCCGTCCTCAAATGTTTGTGATAAGGTAGCACCAATACCATAATCGCTTGCACCTGCCTGGATTACAAAAGGCAAATCGAAATTTGGGCACGTAAGGATAGGGGCGGAGATTAAGTGCTTCTTAATTTTATTCATCGTTTCGGAACATGTTTCGTCCCAAATGAATTTAGAATTTTTACGAAGCAAGGCAGTAAGAGGTGCAGCCAAACTGGAAAAATTAGGTACGAATCGCCTGTACCAAGAAGCGAGACCTATAACTCGTCGAATTTCAGTGACATTTTTGGGATCGGGAATATTGACAATTGACTCGATTTTATCTGGGTCGACCATTAATCCAGCAGAATTTACAACATAGCCGAGATACTTGAATTCCGGTTTGCAGAAGTGACACTTCTCCCGATTTAAGGTCAGACCTGCGTCGCGCAATTTTTCAAGCACTTTGCTGAGAATTTCTAGGTGTTTGTCGAAGGTGAAAGTGCAGATAATAATGTCGTCGAGATAGACAAAGACAAACTGTTCGAGTTCAACCCCTACGACTCTGTCTATAAAACGTTGCCACGTAGCCGGAGCATTATGCAACCCAAAAGGTAGGCGTTTAAACTGAAATAAACCTCTGGTAGGTACAACAAATGCAGTAAGAGGCCGTGAGGCTTCTGAAACCTTGATCTGCCAATACGCCGACTTGATATCAAGCGTTGTGAGGTATCTAGCATCCCTTAGTTTGTCTAAGGTAGCTCCAACGAAAGGTAAGGGGTAAGCATCTCGTTCGCTAACCTCATTAAGCCTTTTGTAGTTCACACAAAAGCGATACGACCCATCAGACTTTTTTACTAGGACTATAGGATATGCCCAAGGCAAATTAGATGGTTCTATAATGTCATCTGCTAACATCTTATCCAATTCGGTGTTCACGTAGCGTTGCAGGGTAGGAGAAATTGGGTAGTGTCGTTATTTTATTGGTTGAGCCTTGGTTTTAATTTCATGCTCAACTAGGTGAGTGCAACCTAGTTTCGTTCCCATTGCCTCAAAATTATCATTGACTAATGTATCTAACTGAGCCTTTTGCTCTACACTAAGATGTTCTAGCGATTGGATAGCACCTATTTGACAACTGTCTGGCTCACTATCGGCTCTAAAAAACCATTGACCAGAGTACAAATCAGGTACAATGCCCATCGCTAACCAAAAATCGACGCCAAGAATAATACTGTGTGGTAGGCTTGGTACTACTAGAATTTCTAATAGTCTCACTTTGTCCTGCAGCTGTACAGGAACAGTTATTGACCCTAAAACGTCACATTTACCACCGTTGGCAACAACACAGTTTAAAACAGACGCTGACGGAACAAAATTATGAATATTTTTAAGTTGGCTCCAACCTAGAGCACCTAATACGGTTTTTTGACAACCACTATCTAAAAGTGCAAGAAATTTTTTCCCGTAAATACTAATGGATAAATAAGGGCGATTATCGTTTTTAGCATGTGCAAGAACGAAATCCAATAAGATCGACATATACGGTGATGGGTTACAGGAGGTCGAATTTACGGTGGATAAGGGTCTGGACCGACCTAATTCCGACCCGTCCTCCAGTTTTTTGAGCAGGTGGGACAATTACTTGCCATGACGTTATCACGTCCGCACTTATAACAAAATCTTCTCCTTGGTTCAGGACAAGAACGGAACTTGTGGGAGTCTATTCCGCAATTCCAACACTTTGGGAGTGGCGTTGAGACGGTTGGCGTTACGACGGCTGACGTCGAGGTGATTGGTGATGGAGTAGTCTCGGGGGAAACGGAAGCAGCAACGGAACGTCGGCCGGTTACATCCACGGCTGACACATGGGGCATCTGAGAGCGACGATATGCCAATGCAGGTTCCAATAAGTTTGTATGTGAAGTTGGAGGAGGAGCAAATGTTTTAACTCTCTCTTGTGTATCTTCTATAGCTCTACTAAAGCGTAATAGTTGTCTCACAGAAGAAATGTGGTGAAGGGACAACCGTGTCTGGATATAGGGCAGTAGATTTCTCCTTATGATGTTGACCCTACTCTCTTCGGTCGGTGGTGTATCCAGCCGTTGAAACAGATTTTCCATGGCAGTGATAAATGTCAACACCCTCTCTTGGGAACCCTGTGTTCTCCTTCTTATTTCTTCCCAGAGACTATACTCATAATCGTAAGGTTGAAAAGCTTCCTTAAGCTGCGACACCAACTCATCCCAAGTCGAAAACCTACTTGTGCGGTACCAATATAACGCATCCTGAGTAAATAATTCAGCAGCAGAGCGCAGTAGTTGTTCCTTGCTAATTCCTCGGGAACTTCTTAACTCTTCTATACGTAACAAAAAATCGTTGACGCTAGTTCTTCCATTGAACTTAATATTCCACCGATGGACATCTGGATAGGGTTGAACATTGTCCAAGCCTTGTACATAACGTGGTGGAACAATGGGGGATATATTTAAATTTCCTAACTGATAAGGCAATGTATTTACCTGATACGGATCTGGGTGAATCCTATCGTAGTCCTGACAAGTCGCCAAACGAGAGTCGAAGGTACTGTAGGCTTGTGAACCGCATCCTGCCTGATTTCGCTCTCGAGGGAACGTTTGATTTCCGATAGGCATCATGGGAGCTAAGGGTGGTGGAAGTATGTTGGTCTCTAAGTGAACAGATCTTTCGATAGGGATGTCAATAATATCTCCGAGAATAGGCAAACTTCGGGATTGTTGAGGAACTCTTGGATTATCTGTATCCAATAATGACAAGTGAGATTGTGCGACCCGGTCTTCAGCGTTGACTGCAGACGAAGGAAGTATTGAGTCGTGCCTAGCAGTTGAATCTCTGTTCATCGCAGAACATGTAGGTTGGGTATTTTGAGCAGTGTTTAGATGTCCCTGGCCTATAAATTCTATCTGCGGAGCCCTATTCGATTGAGATACTTCGTAAGCTAGATTTAACTGTCCATATAACTGTTGGCAATTCCACCACAAGGAATTCCGTTTCCTTTCTTCCTCTTATGTGGAACCCTTTATTATATTCAACCTGTCGGATAGGTGAACTAAACGCGAATATATTCTTCGGAGTTCATTCTCTCGATTATCAGGATCGAAAACTTCAATTTCTTGACCTAATTCCGTAACCTTACGTTCACATTTTCGAAATTATTATTATTATTATTATTATTATTATTATTATATTTAGACAAGGGCAGAGGGACAAGTCCCTATTGTGCCCAAAAAACAGATAATTACATAAGTAACCTACTAGTAGGTAAATAACAGAAAAATAAGTACAATATAAACAATACACCAAATAAACTATAGGTGCTCTAGCAGTGCATGATCAAGTCTGTTTTTAAACGAGTTAGTAGATGGTGCAGAAACTGTGGATACATCAAGATTATTCCAGCTGTCGAATACCCTGTTAGGTAAGAAGTTCTGTCTTGATCTGACGGTAAAGTTTTCTTTTTTGAGTTTAAAAAAGTGTCCTCTAAGGCGGTCATCTGGATTTGAGGTAAACATCATATCAAGATTACCAAAATTAAATTTTATTATTTTAAAAGTGGTAATGAGGTCTCCGCGGTGTCTGCGAATATCAAAGGAAGTTAGGTTGGCCATGGAGAGTCTTTCTTCGTAGGAAGGTCTTCGCTGTCCCAGGAACAGTCGAGTGGCTCTCCTTTGAACATTTTCCAAAAGATTTTTATCGCGAACTAGGTCTGGGTACCACGTTGGACCGGCGTACTCAAGAATTGGTCGGACATATATAGTATACAGTTTGCAAAACGGTTGAAACGAGACACTGGAAAAGCACTTACGAATGAGATACAGTCTGGTATTCGCGCGCTTACAAACTGAAGTTATATGATCAGACCAAGTTAGGTTGCTATTTACGATAATTCCGAGGTCCTTATAGGAAAATACAGAATTTAATGGTCGACCGTCTACGAAGTATGGTAGTAGTGGGTTGTTTTTACCAATTCGGAGCACTACACATTTTTCCGTGTTCAACGGAAGTAGCCACTGGGAACACCATCTGAAGATGGAGTTTAAGTCCAGTTGGAGGGTTTGTTGGTTGGTGATTGGATTCGTATATATCTTTGTGTCGTCAGCGTAGAAAGATATTTTATTAGTTACGTGATAAGGAAGATCGCTGGTGTAAACTGTAAAAAGCAGAGGACCAAGAACAGAACCCTGTGGTACTCCACTTTCCACCAGTCTATCCCTTGAGAAGTCTTCGCCAACTCTTACTTTGAAATATCTGTCTGTTAGAAAGTCGTCAATCCAGCTAAGTAAAGAGCCGCGAATGCCGAAGTGTTCCAGCTTGTGTAGAAGTCTGCGCGTGGGAACACGATCAAAGGCCTTGGAGAAGTCCAGATAGACAATATCTACTGGCTGTCGATCGTTAAGAGATGATGTCCAGTCATTAACACAGTGTAGCAGGTTGGTTAGGGTGGAACGGCCGGCGACAAATCCGTGTTGTTGCGTTGGAATCACATTTTCCAGGATAAGGTAAAATCCAAATTAACCAATAATTGTTTCTTCTGCCCAAATTCATTTTCGTATCTTAATGCCTGACGCAAAACCATTCGTTTCTCATCAACAGTTGAGCCAATCGGCAAATTCCTAATATGTAACTCGTAAGTAAGCTCATCACTTTTCAGCCTATTAACTTCCATGATTAATATGAATGAAACTAGTGAAACTACTTGATATTATCCTAATAATGATTACAATATAAACGTCGAAGATCAACCCCTCCCTTACCAAAAAAAAGCGAGAAAGCGCTACCGTAGGTTAATCCTAGGTTAAGTTGTATATACTAAGAACTAATTAAAGTTTTGTATATAGTTTAGAATTCATTTTTCCTATATAAAAATAATAAATAAATATCCGTACTAATTTATTTGTTGAAGAACCGGACTATCTAATTACTAATTACCTTAATGATGTGGTTGTGACTTCAATAAAAGAGGTCACTCGATATGCAAAGTTTGCAATCCAATTTGGACTGTTTCAACCACTCTACCACAAAAAATTTTACCTATTATACAGATTAGATACATAAAAGATTTTAAAGTAAATTATTAATTGTGTGATTCAGATTAAATGTATACAATGTATGAGAGAAAAAAAATAAATACATATTGATTTAAATCGAATATATATGAAAGTTTGATAAAATCTTACAATGTACAAAGTATAGGATGTACCCTGAAATAATTAAGAAAAACAACCAAAAAAAAGAATTAATATGATTATAGACCAATATACACACGTTAGGGCGCCAATTGTTACCTGCCTCTCTATGTTGACCAGAGAGGGTTGCAAGAAGAAGTGGTTTTAATGCTGTATTGGTAAATTTGTGCTCCGGGCTACTCGATTACGGAGAGTGGGTGGGTCAAGACCACCTCTAATTATACTAATGTACTGTACTAATAGTTCCAACTTACAAAAAAAAAAAATTCAGTAATTAATCGGTATAGGAGGAACTATATTTAATAATTTACCGTATAATACCAATTGCCAAACAATAAAAACTGATAAAAAAGGAGTGATTGAATTTATAAAGTTATTAAAAATAGATATTCCGCCGAAGTATACTTCCGGGATCACAGGTATTTGATTATTCATATAAACGTAAAGCTTATAACTAAAATTAAATTTAACTAATGCATCCGGATCCCTCATACATCAGGTACGACAAGCATTCTCTACCAATTGACACTGAAGGTCCCTCAAACGGTAGTTCTTAACGATAAAATTAATTGAGCTAATCTTACTTGATTTTGGTGGTAGTGGGACAGCAAATTACGCCAACATCAACAGCCAGTTACAGAATAAAACATGGGAAAAAAGAAGGTCTGAAAAGAAATCACGTTTGTAAGAGCGATTGGAACATACTTGAGGGAGGGGAGATAGATACTAGATCAAGACTTACCTTAGATGGTGGGTGACCTCATGTGGGGTTTATCGAATCAGTGCTCACATCCATGAACTATCATGAAATCTTGCACCAGATCATCACCGATTCGTTGATATGTCTCGAAACCGCAGAGCCGTAAAACAACGTGATAAATACCTACAGTATCACCATGTGGTTTTCGAGTTTATAACCAAACAAAACCAATATCGAGGTATCTCCAACAAAACCTGTTCCAATCGTTTATGAGCGAAGAAGAGGACTTTACCATCTGGACAAATAAAATCAAGGTCAGGAAGGTTGACTGGATATTTCACGAATATAGACATTTCTGATAAGGAGGCCAGAGTGATAGTACCAATAGAAACATAGCCGTACCGTTTAAGTTGAAAAAGTTGTTCGATATAATTCAATCCACTTACTGATGTATGTTTTAATAGTTTAAATTTCAATATGTATTGAGGTGATAAATAAATCTTTTATGTTTCCACGACGAATCTATTACTATTTTTTTCACTTTATAAACAGCGTACCAGTGAACCCTAAACGATATATGCCCAATGAATATTAAATATTTACAAATACTTAAATGAAAAATAAAGTTTGTGGAATATGAGTGGAAGAGATCTATGAACTGTAACACCTGACCATTTTCAAATACACTTTTATTTCACTAAGCCCTATAGCTTCCATAAAATTATTGATTTTTGCAACTGCTATCACCTTGGTTTGTAGTTATTGTAATGTCGTCCTGATGCCTGATCTTTCTGCTGCAAGTATTTTCTGCATTATTTCTTAAAATATCATCTATGTTTACATAAATGACAAATTCCGTATCGAGTAGATGTAAAATCAGATGGAATACGAGTATGCATATTTCGGGTTGAACTCGAGGCACCTCGTCTTTCCACTTCTGATCTCAGCTTTGTCTTTACAACTTCTATAGCTCTTCTTCGGGCATACTTTCTAATACTGTAATCAGTGTCTCAAAGATCTTTGGCATGAACTGTAACAAATTGCAGACTAAATTTTGTTCTGTTTTAAATGAAACTAACTGTTTCTAGATAATTCCACAATATATTGAAAAATGTTTAAAATTCTAAGAAATTGACAATTATTTCGATATTAAATGTCATCGCGAGAGTAATTGTCGAGACAGTAAACTTCATTAAATCTAGTTCCTTTAGCTCTGCTTTTCTTGACTTCAGTTATCTAATAATTTCATCAAATTTCTGAAGTCCTCGTTTTCTTTTAATTTCATTGACATTAGCTGCCTACTTAGCATTAGTTGTCTGGGTATACCTTTTTCCATATCGGCTTTCTAGGGTTTTCCACATGTTGTGAGCAGTATTTTGATCCCTTACTAATTCAATTTGACTATTATCTAGGCATTGTACAATAATGGATCTGCATTCGTTCTGCTGTTTCCTCGCAATTTCTAGAAGCATGTCATCTTTATAATTTTCTACATTGAATGGTTCATCTATGCATTCTTTTACGTTATGCTCTGCCAGCAATGTTAATATACGAAATTTCCATGTATAGTAATTACTGAAGTTTAACAATTCCACATTGAATATATTTTCGGATGTCATTTGGTTTTTTTACAATTCATACATTCACGAGTTCACGTGGTCTTCCAAATTGTAGTTTCGTTTCAGGTGCCTTGGCCCATAACCTTTTGTTATTAAATAAAATTATTCAGGTCCCATATTTACACTTAATTAAATAAATATATATATATATATATATATATATATATACAGGATGTCCCGGGACTACTAATGGGAAAAAAAGTCAGGAGCGTATAATCTGATCCAAAATAATGTCAGTACTTCATATAAACTTTTTCTATGCGGGCCTTGTTTTCGAGTTATAGGCCTCCAAAGTTTTAATTTTGAATTTGGTTTTTATTTTTTGTACTAGTTATTTGATCTTTATAAAAATTACTGCAAAGCTATAATGTACTTGTATGTTTATTTTGGAAAGGTAAACAGATTTACAGTAGTGCCTTGAAGCAAGGGACGGACTACTCGCAATGGTTAGTGATCCAAAAATTTCGCAGGGATGGCACACCCTATATGAAATTATCGAAATTAACTTCCCCACACATTAAGCTAATGAAAAGGTACTCTTCTTGGAATTCGATAAAATAAGCTGTTTGGCTAATATTTACAGTTTTATTAATGCACTACGTACCAATTCACGCATTCACCATTTTTATAAGTACACAAAGAGGCAAAACTATCTTATTAATACGATGTCCAAGGTTTACCTACAGTATTACAAAAAAATAATTTAACCTTAGCAGAAGATGAAAAACATTAACGACTTATTAATTCGAAAGTTGGTAAAAACTTTTTAAAAGTGTTTTTACCGTTTATCAAGTAACCATAGGATTAGTTGTCATACGTTGTGTAGAATTCAGAGCATTGCAAGACAGACGAATGTTTAAGCGTATTGATCTCAGGTTACGAGAAACAGATATCAATAACTAAATGTAATTTTCCATGTATACAAAACAAAATTTTGAATTTTAGGAAGTTTTTTGCCAAAAAAGATGGAGAAGCTCCAGTACGGAACGTACGTACTGTGGCAGTTGCAGAAGACTTGCTAAATGCAGTTGATAATGAACCATCAAGGAGTTTACGAAAATTATCAAGAGAACCTAACGTCTCCAAATCAGTTATTCATCGCGTCCTAAAAGATCAGCTGTTATATCCTTTTCATATGAAAAAAGTACACAGTATGACAGTGGCTGATTATCCTGCACGACTTCAGTATAGCCAGTGGTTTCTGCGACAACAACAAGCAGACAATACATTTATTAGTAACGTTCTCTTTACGGACGAATCCGGTTTCACCAGAGATTGAGTCATTAATTCTCATAATATGCATTTATGAGATGATATGAATCCACATAGCATTATCCAAACTAGGAACCAGCATAGATTCATGGTTAATGTTTGGGCAGGAATAGTTGGCAATCATTTGATAGGGCCATACTTTATTGACGGTACTTTGACGGGTCAGAGATATTTGGAGTTTTTGCAAAATGAGTTATGGAACCTGTTTGATGATGTGCCTCTACAAACTCGTAGGAACTTATGTTTCATGCATGATGGGGCCCCTCCTCATTTCAGTTTAGATGTACGACAGCATTTACACACGTTTCCTAATAGATGGATTGGTCGTGGAGGCCCTTTTCAATGGCCACCGCGATCAGGAGACGTTAATCCTATGGATTTCTTTCTCTGGTGTTATCTCAAAAGTAAGGTATACGCAATACCTCTGCAAACAAGGCAAGATTTAATAGACAGAATTGTGTTACACTGCAATGGTATTAGAAATAATATGGGATTGCTCTTTCAAGTGCAAAGAAACAATCTTCGTTGACTTAGAACGTGCGTGAAAGTGGGAGGAGCTCATATTGAACATTTATTAGAATAACGTTAGTTTTAGTTGTTGTTTGGGAATTAGTTTTAGTCTAATGTTTTACAACTTGTGTTTTTTGAGGATTTCTTAAGGGTTTAATAATGTTGTGTTCGTAATTCTGATTAAAAGCAACTAATTACGTTGTTTGCGTACTTATTTAATTCCCATTAAATAAGTTCTTAATGTTTTTATCGTCTACTATCATCAAATTATTTTTTTGTATTACTGTACGTAAATCTTGGACATCGTATTAATAAGTTAGTTAGGTAAATTGGTACGTCGTGCATTAATAAAACTGTAAATATTAGCCAAACGACTTATTTTATCGAATTCCAACAAGAGTACCTTTTCGTTAGCCTAATGTGTGGGGAAGTCAATTTCGATAATTTCATATAGGGTATGCCATCCCTGTAAAAATGTTGTATCACTAACCATTGCGAGTAGTCCGTCCCTGGCTTCAAGGCACTCATGTAGATATGTTTACTTTTCCAAAATAAACATACAAGTACATTATAGCTTTGCAGTGAATTTTATAAAGATCAAATAACAAGTACCAAAAATAAAAATAAAAACCAAATTCAAAATTAAAACTTTGGAGGCCTATAACTCCAAAACGAGGGCCTGCATAGAAAAAGTTTATATGAAGTACTAACATTATTTTGGATCAGTTTATACGCTCCTGACTTTTTTCCCATTAGTCCCGGGACACCCTGTATATACAACTGTTCTTAATAACGTTCACAAATATTTCTCTTTTTATACCAAAGATTATTTATACTCTTTTGAGAAGTTTTCATACATCATGGGTCAATATTACAAATCACAAGTAACATTTGAACATGTTGATTCCAATAATTCACAGAATATAACATAGAAAGGAGAGGAATACTTTTGTTGCTGCGTAATCTTTTTTTATTTTTGGCAGCCAATTTTAGATCCTTTTAGACTAAACACAAGTTGACGAACTCTTTATTTTCTTATCAGCTCATAATAATTTGATGATAATTTTCATATAATTATTATTCTTGTACATTCATATTATTGAATCCTATATTTATTTCAGGTTGGATCCCGTGCGTTTTGAATATTTACGGATTCCATTCGTGTTTTCTTTATTCGTTGGAAACTCAATCAACAATGGGTTATGGTTTGAGGGCAATCACTGAAGAATGCCCAGAAGCAATATTTCTATTGTGTGCCCAATGTATCATTGGTACATTCATCGATTCCTTCACTGTCGGTGTTGTTTTTGCAAAACTCACTAGACCTAGACTTACAGCATACACAGTCCAATTTTCGAAAAATGCAGTTATATGTTTACGTGACGGAGCATACTGTTTAATGCTTAGAATAGGGGATATCAGAAAAAGTAAATTGATAAGTAAGTACTTGGTGTTACGTGGTGACTTTATGAGTGACATTATGGATAAAACGTTTTATTACAAGCGTATTCTCAGGCCCGCGCCTAGCACTTTTGGTGCCCTTGTGCAGTTAAGATATTTTGTTCACGAAATATATTTATAAATAAATGGTTTTAAAGATTAAAACTAACTTTTCCGCATATGTGGCCCTGAATAATATTCTTTCAATAAAATTGTTACTTGTATACACTTCGGGGAATGTATCGTGCTAACAAACCGAAATTTCTCCAAAAATAATCAAAAATGTAATATATCTGGATTTATAGGACCCGCTGTACTCGCTGTAGTCAACTGAAAATCAACAGGGTACATCTGTGAGACAGCGTGAACAATATTCAATCATAAAATTGATCAATCGTATACTCTCGGGAGGCTGTATCGTGCTAACAAACTGAAAATTCTCCAAAATGACAAAAATTTGGTACTTCAAGTACCATAGCACCCGTTGTACTGGCTTTAGTGAGCTGAATACCAATATGGTTCATCTTTGAGACGCTCTGAATAATATCCAATCATAAAATTGGTCACTTGTATATGTTCTAATTTAACCCCTTTACTTAGGGTTAATTAGAGGGAATGTATTTTTGGCTTTGCGAAGGACCACTACGGCCGTTTGTCACTGAAGTAACGATGAACCGTAGAATGAAATTAAACACTGTTATCACGTTATGATTTATATTGTCATGAAATATAAATATCAATTCACTTTGTCCATTAGTGTAACGGTTTTATTATTAATACATAAAAAATATCAAATAATGTTATTATAGTTCCAAATCAATGTTACTGTGCAATTCTTTAAATCACCCTGTATAATATTTTATTTTACACAACCAATATCAAAGAATGTTATTATAAATCCAAATTAATATTAAGGTGAAATCATTTAAATCACCCTGTATACTATTTTATTTTACACAAACAATGTCAAAGAATGTTATTATAAATCCAAATTAATATTAAGGTGAAATTATTTAAAGTTTATGTTGCATAAAAAATATATCAAAGACTTTTATTATAAATCCATAGCAATGTTAATTATTTTAAAGTGTTTGAGTGCAGACTTTCGTCTACCACTGTATGTTAAATTTATGAGATTTTTCCATCGTTTGATACGCAAATATATGAAAATATTCATCAGTTTTAACTATATTATCTTATAATATTAATATACATGACTGTAATTTTAAATTGTAAAATGTGATAAATGTTTTTGCATTGTTAGATCACTGAATTTCGTATCACACTATATTCTATGTTTACAAAATTTTACGTTGGTTGATAAGCAAATATACAAAATCTTTTATTATCGATAAATACCTTATCTAATGTCTGTTTTCTGCTGACTGAAATTCTCGAAGAGTTCTCGGGAACGCTGAGGGTCTATATTCTCTGGACTCCAAGGGTTGTTTCACTGCTCTCGCTAGGACTGTGCTTCACTATTTTCTGGTTCTATCCGGTCTCGAATCAGGACCATGTTCTAATTTAACCCCTTTACTTAGGGTTAATTAGAGGGAATGTATTTTTGGCTTTGCGAAGGACCACTACGGCCGTTTGTCACTGAAGTAACGATGAACCGTAGAATGAAATTAAACACTGTTATCACGTTATGATTTATATTGTCATGAAATATAAGTTATTTACTGTTGCTTCGACAATTAAGAATTCACTTGACTTTTCGCGATAACTGAAAGTATTGTGCACATACTATGTTGGTTTATTAAAAGAATAAAGATTACGGACACATGGTGGTTCCCGGGTTAAAAAACGCCGGCTGGTTTTACGAAGTTGTAGCACGTTATATGATGAAAGAGGGTGTCTGAGAAGTGTGAAAGCTATCTGGGAAGTGAAGTAAAAATGAGGCTATTTTCGTATTTATATGGTTGATGACGTAGGATCGAGGAATGAGTAAACTATTAGAAACTAGCCAATGGGATAAAAGTATTTTAAAATGTAACGTTCGAACAACAAGAGAATGTTGCAGATATGAAGATGTTTTTTGTGGGGTTTTCAACGGTTTCGTAGATACAGATAACAGAGTTTGGAAGAGAGTTTTTATGAAGAGATAAGATGTCGGGGATATGTTCAGTAGAATTTCAGAAAACGATATTTATCTGTTTTTCTTAGGTGTTAGTAAATTTAAATGACTTTTTTAGTGAAGTAAAGAAATATTAACTGTTGAAAATAAGGATATATTTAGTTATGTATTTTGAGCATAATATTCGACTTGTATTATACAGGGGAAATTGAAATAGAATCACGGGAGAATTTGGTAATTAAAACCAAATTCGAACATATTGGGGGCGCGGGAAGAATGGAAGAGAGGTGAGAGATGGCTGCTCTCAGACATCGAATGCTGATGTTAGTGAAAGGGTATGGAGCGTGAGTGTGTGTACAGTGTTGATGCAGGTTTGTGAATGAAAGTGAATAATTTTGAGAGTAACTATGTAAATATGTGTAGGGGTTGTAAAGTTATCTAATGTGTGTCAGAGTGTTGTAAGGACTCTGACGTCATGAATGTAATGAATGAATAAGATTTGAGGTTAGAGTGTTGTAAGGACTCTAGCGTCATGAATGTAACGAATGAATAAGAGTTGAGGTTAGAGTGTTGTAAGGGCTCTAACGTCATGTATATAACGAATGAATAAGATTTGAGGTTAGAGTGTTGTGAGGACTCTAACGTCATGAGTGTAACGAATGAATAAGATTTGAGGTTAGAGTGTTGTGAGGACTCTAACTTCATGAGTGTAATGAATGAATAAGATTTGAGGTTAGAGTGTTGTAAGGACTCTAACGTCATGAATGTAACGAATAAACAAGAGGCCTAGATGTATGCTAGTTCTTGTTTGGTAAGGGCACGAATGTAAGCAATATACTCTAGAAATGGACTAGAGTTGTAAACGATAAGAGTGTAAGCAATATACTCTAGAAATGGACTAGAGTTGTAAACGATAAGAATGTAAGCAATATACTCTAGAAATGGACTAGAGTTGTAAACGATAAGAGTGTAAGCAATATACTCTAGAAATGGACTAGAGTTGTAAACGATAAGAAGGTAAGCAATATACTCTAGAAATGGACTAGAGTTGTAAACGATAAGAGTGTAAGCAATATACTCTAGAAATGGACTAGAGTTGTAAACGATAAGAAGGTAAGCAATATACTCTAGAAATGGACTAGAGTTGTAAACGATAAGAATATAAGCAATATACTCTAGAAATGGACTAGAGTTGTAAACGATAAGAGTGTAAGCAATATACTCTAGAAATGGACTAGAGTTGTAAACGATAAGATTGTAAGCAATATACTCTAGAAATGGACTAGAGTTGTAAACGATAAGAAGATAATAATACCTTTGTCCAGGTATTCACATAAAAGAATAATACCTTTGTCCAGGTATTCACATGAAAGACTAAGTAAATGAAGTAAAGAACGAGAATGTTTACGTCGATTCTAGTTCGACAAGTGTGGTACCAGTTTGTTTTACGAGTAACGATCCAGGAACCTCGGACTTCCCAGTGTTTAATGAGATAATGAGAGAAACGTAAGAGAATGTTTAAGTCGATTCTATTTCGACAAGTGTGGTACCAGTTTGTTTTACGAGTAACGGTCCAGGAACCTCGGACTTCCCAGTGTTTAATGAGATAATGAGAGAAATGTAAGAGAATGTTTAAGTCGATTCTATTTCGACAAGTGTGGTACCAGTTTGTTTTACGAGTAACGGTCCAGGAACCTCGGACTTCCCAGTGTTTAATGAGATAATGAGAGAAACGTAAGAGAGTATGCTCATGAGACTAGAGCAAGTACGAATGCGTGCAACAACAAGTGAGTAAGAGTAAGTATGAATGAATGTGAATGCAAATGCAAATACGAGTATGTACGAATAAGTGTAAACGTATTATGAATGTGAGCTTTGAGTGCCAATATGAGAATGAGTATGAGTTTGATTAAGGTGCAATTGAATGCTAGTGCAAGTAATAATGTAAGTGTGAGTTAGCATAAAAGTAAATGTAAGGTAGTGACCACGAGTGTTTAAGTATGATGAGAGAGTTTTTTCTAACTCTTTTGAGATTGTTTTTGTATATGTTTTTATGATTATAGGTGTTTGTGTTAAGGGGACCCGACTCTTTTGCGGGTAAGAATGAGTTTTTAAAATGTTTTAGTTAATGTAAAGGAGTTATTTCTGTTCTCGCCAAGAAAAGGAGGGTAAAATATGTATATGTTTTTGTCAAGTTGTGTTAAATTCAAAGTGTCGTCAATGTGATTGTTTAAGTAACATATGAGTAAGGGGGGATGCCGTTTTCTTCTAAACGTCACCCAAGTGTTTATATTATCCAAGTGTCATCTTCTTCAACCATGCATCTTCTTCAACCAAGTATCTTCATCTTTTCAACCAAGTTTCTTCATCTTTTCAACCAAGTATCTTCTTTTTCAACCAAGTATCTTCATCTTTAACCAAGTATATTCATCTTTTCAACCAAGTATCTTCATTTTCAACCAAGTTTCTTCATCTTTTCAACCAAGTTTCTTCATCTTTTCAACCAAGTATCTTCATCTTTTCAACCAAGTATCTTCATATTTTCAACCAAGTTTCTTCATCTTTTCAACCAAGTTTCTTCATCTTTTCAACCAAGTATCTTCATATTTTCAACCAAGTATATTCTTCTTCATTTCAATACCTTTATCCAGGTATTCACATAAGAGTAATGTTCATGTCAAAGTGTCTAAGCTTTTTTTTTGTTAATCGTCCAATGCTTTAAGTGTTAAAGTATTTGTTTCTCAATGTTCAAGTATAAGTTTAAGTTTTTCACATAGTTTCAAGTATATAAGTATCACTGTCCTCTTCCAGAGGACTAAAAGATTGTTTTCTTGACGAGAAAGAGTTTAAGCAATGATGAGTGAGTGCTATTCTGCACTGTAAGGGCGTTGAGTACAAGTGAATCGTTTATTCGAGTGTAAGTGTTGGTTTGAAATTTATTTATTTACGAGTTAAGAGTGTTTTGTGAATTAAGAATGTTTTTGAGGGTAAGTTGTGATTTGAAAGTGGTGTGGTCACACCAAAAGAATGAGTATGAGAGAGGTTATCCGTAAGGTATTGTGAATGAGTTGTGTCCAGAACAGTACATTTTTTGACGATAATATTCTGGAGATTTGCATTGATGGTGAATGGTTAGGGTTTGGGATCTTGGGTTAACAAGTTTTCCAAGACTGTACATTTTTTTTCAAGAAATCAAAAAAAATATCACTAGCAATTAAATTTTGATCAGTCTCTTTTTCTTCAAGAGATCTTTTTGTATTATAATCTAACTTTGTTTTTAATATGTGAACGATTAGTGCATCAAATACTCTTCCTTATTGATATTTAAATTTAACAATGACTTTACGATAGATCTAGCTTCGGACGTGAATGTTCTTAATTGTTGGGCAGTACATTTTGAAATGTTATTACAATCTGTCAAACGGTTAACATGGGCAGTAACAATCTGCTGTGTATTATTATATTTAACATGAAATGCAAATTAATGGCTATGTTTGAACAATGCTTATTTTGTATCAGCGTAATATATTTGTTTTATATTTTTGCTACCAGCCGTGCCTGTTCAGTTTTCTACGACTAGTTGCAAGTTAAAATGATACTCTACATTTAATGCATGTTATATACAAAATATCAATTCACTTTGTCCATTAGTGTAACGGTTTTATTATTAATACATAAAAAATATCAAATAATGTTATTATAGTTCCAAATCAATGTTACTGTGCAATTCTTTAAATCACCCTGTATAATATTTTATTTTACACAACCAATATCAAAGAATGTTATTATAAATCCAAATTAATATTAAGGTGAAATCATTTAAATCACCCTGTATACTATTTTATTTTACACAAACAATGTCAAAGAATGTTATTATAAATCCAAATTAATATTAAGGTGAAATTATTTAAAGTTTATGTTGCATAAAAAATATATCAAAGACTTTTATTATAAATCCATAGCAATGTTAATTATTTTAAAGTGTTTGAGTGCAGACTTTCGTCTACCACTGTATGTTAAATTTATGAGATTTTTCCATCGTTTGATACGCAAATATATGAAAATATTCATCAGTTTTAACTATATTATCTTATAATATTAATATACATGACTGTAATTTTAAATTGTAAAATGTGATAAATGTTTTTGCATTGTTAGATCACTGAATTTCGTATCACACTATATTCTATGTTTACAAAATTTTACGTTGGTTGATAAGCAAATATACAAAATCTTTTATTATCGATAAATACCTTATCTAATGTCTGTTTTCTGCTGACTGAAATTCTCGAAGAGTTCTCGGGAACGCTGAGGGTCTATATTCTCTGGACTCCAAGGGTTGTTTCACTGCTCTCGCTAGGACTGTGCTTCACTATTTTCTGGTTCTATCCGGTCTCGAATCAGGACCATGTTCTAATTTAACCCCTTTACTTAGGGTTAATTAGAGGGAATGTATTTTTGGCTTTGCGAAGGACCACTACGGCCGTTTGTCACTGAAGTAACGATGAACCGTAGAATGAAATTAAACACTGTTATCACGTTATGATTTATATTGTCATGAAATATAAGTTATTTACTGTTGCTTCGACAATTAAGAATTCACTTGACTTTTCGCGATAACTGAAAGTATTGTGCACATACTATGTTGGTTTATTAAAAGAATAAAGATTACGGACACATGGTGGTTCCCGGGTTAAAAAACGCCGGCTGGTTTTACGAAGTTGTAGCACGTTATATGATGAAAGAGGGTGTCTGAGAAGTGTGAAAGCTATCTGGGAAGTGAAGTAAAAATGAGGCTATTTTCGTATTTATATGGTTGATGACGTAGGATCGAGGAATGAGTAAACTATTAGAAACTAGCCAATGGGATAAAAGTATTTTAAAATGTAACGTTCGAACAACAAGAGAATGTTGCAGATATGAAGATGTTTTTTGTGGGGTTTTCAACGGTTTCGTAGATACAGATAACAGAGTTTGGAAGAGAGTTTTTATGAAGAGATAAGATGTCGGGGACTTTGATATGTTCAGTAGAATTTCAGAAAACGATATTTATCTGTTTTTCTTAGGTGTTAGTAAATTTAAATGACTTTTTTAGTGAAGTAAAGAAATATTAACTGTTGAAAATAAGGATATATTTAGTTATGTATTTTGAGCATAATATTCGACTTGTATTATACAGGGGAAATTGAAATAGAATCACGGGAGAATTTGGTAATTAAAACCAAATTCGAACAGTATATACTCCTGAGGCTGTATCGTGCTAACAAACTGAAACTTCTCCAAAAATGAAAAAAATATCGTACTTAAAGTACTGTAGCACCTGTTGTATTAGCTCGGGTGAGCTGAAATTCAATAGGGTTCATCTGTGAGATGTCCTGAATAATATTCAATCATAAAATTGGTGATTTGTTGAGCTCCGGAGGCTGTATCGTGCTAACAAACTGAAATTTCTCAGAAAATGACAAAATTTCGTACTTCAAGTACCATCGCACCCGTTGTACTGGCTCTGGTGAGCTGAAAATCAATAGGGTTCATCTGTGACATGTCCTTAACAATATTCAATCATAAAATTGGTGACTTATTACACTCCGGAGGCTGTATCGTGCTAGCAAGACATGTAAGAAAGAGTGGCCGGCGACAACAACGACGACGACGACGACGACGACGATGACTGCATACACACAGGATTTTTTTCTAAAAACCATTTTTTCGTGTTGTTGTTGATGGAAAACGTAAAAATAACTCAAAACAAATTTTCAAAATTCCAACTTTTTTTGGGGTAAACCAATACTTTTCTCGCATATTAGATAGGTTGGGCGGAAAAGTAAAAGTTTAGTTTAAATTTTAAAGTACATCATTATTGCTTCAGAGTAATAAAAAGAATGAATTCAAAATGTGATAAAAATACAAAGGTATTTATAATTATTATATAATATGCAAGTTTACTTCACATAACTCCTCCCTCCTTAAGATAGAACAACGCCGTCAAAGGGGTTGTTCTGTTGGGGTTGGTGGTTAGCTTCTTTCTTCAGTATCTCCAGAGTATACAAGTTACGGCAGCTAATATTAGGAGTGATAGAAGGTCGGGATTATTCCATACTGCGGGGTGTGTTTCTTGATTTTGTATTGGCTTCGTTAATTCAGCTTGCAGTTTCAAATCTTTAATGGATTGAAGATCGATTGCTCCTAATTTGATGGATACTTCTGTGGATTTTTCTGTTTTCGTGAGTTCCCATTCGAATTTTGGAAGTATCAATGGATTTATTGCTGTTATTTCTTGGATATTACTAAATGTAGAATTATCGGTCCTGATTTCACATCATGCGAGGATTTTGAATAGAGTATTTTGTTTGACTAATAATGTGCATCTCTTGTTACAGTTCGATTCAATCTCAATCGGCGTACTTGAAGGTAAGGCTAGGATAAACTGGTTGTTATTTCTTTCAATCAGCGGGTGAGTCAAAATTGCCGAGTTTGCTCTACAGGTGGGTTTCTCAGTTTTCAAAATTGGGATGGAGCAAGAGTCTGGACTGATATCTTCGTAATTTTGGCACAGATAAAGTTCGTTCAACTTCGGACTTGGGATGTCTTCGTATTGATGACTGCTTGTACGGAGTATCAAAAAGGATTTGTCGGGAATGATTATGGAGCTCTGTTAGGGTAGGCTAATAAGACGAAAGGTTTGGTAATTATCATTTTTTAAGATAGGTAGATTATTGCGAAAATAATATTAGTTTCATTGATTAGAGTTTGTATACTGGCTTATTCCTAATAGTGAAATGGATTTTTGAATCTAAGGATTTTGTTTTCTCCATAGAGTTTTCCTGAATGGTGTACTAGTTTCAGTAGTTCGGTAATAGAAATTATTGAATTATGTAAAATTCCTGAATGAGCAAACATAATGGCATTTTCGAAATTATACAGAAAATAAATGATATTTTGACAATTTAAAATGATTTGGTGTAAAGCGTTAGAAAATCTTACGTAGTAAAGTTACTTAGTTCTATAGACAATTCTTCTAGTTTGAAACTTGATTTTAATTTAGACTTAGAACAGTTTTGTTGTAGTGGTCGATAAGGTTGAGATTTAAGGATGTTTGGATTTCTAATGTTAAATAGAATTTTGATTTTAAAACAATTTTTCTATTTGTTAATTATATTTCATCTCGTCGTCATTATCTAGAGTGCCAAATAACCATTTACTAACGGTTCCTACTCCACGATGAAATGAAACAATATAATTTGTTTAAATTTTCTTTATTTGAACTAATGTTCATTTTAAACTTGTTGACGCGTTTCACTAACACAGTAGCTTTGTCAAAACGAATGAAGGTATAATATAAAAATGTCTTAATATATACAGTGCATAAATACAGAATTCTTTTTACTAATGTTAACAAAGATATTGAAAGAAATTACCTGGAAATTCATTCACTACAAACATTCCTAAGCTATCTTCTAGGTGAAAAGGTTTAATATAGGAGAGTGATTGATATCTATTCGGTCGTTAAGAAGATTACCTGAATATTTATTTTTGTTAATCTCAAGGGCCTCTAATAAAGTTAAACTAAAGGATTTACCGACTACATGGAGAATTTCAAAATTTGGGTCGAAAATGTGTTGGTTTTCTAATAAATAATTTGAATAGTTAGAATCTAATTTCTTGTTGTCATAGCTACGTTTGTGTTCCGAAATTCTAGTTTTAAAATTTCTAAAAGTTCTACCGATATAAATTTTATCACAATTGTCATTACCACATTTTAATTTATAAACTCTTGATTTGTTTAATTTTGAAGATTTAGATTTATTATTTTTTATGAGTTTGGATAAATTGTGATCAGTTTTAAAGGAAATATTCATGTCTAAAGTTTCTAAAAATGATTTAATTTTTAAGGATGGTGTTCCAAAGTATGTTAAGCTTTTAAATTGTTTATTATTTTTATCTGAAGGGAATACTTGTTCTAAAGTCTGTTTTTTTATCTTTTTATTTATGATATTGTCAATTAAATTTGGATCATAATTATTATTAACTGGTATTTGTTTTATGATATTTAATTCTTTATTATAATTATTAATATTTAATGGGACTGTTAAGAGTATGTGTATCATACTATTGAAAGCTGCTAGTTTATTACTGAATGGGTGGACCGAACTATTATGAATTGTAATATCTGTATGTGATGGTTTATGAAAGATAGAAAAATCATGTTTATTATTTATATTTGAAATTGTAAGGTCTAGAAAGTTTATAGACTTGTTTTGTTCAAGCTCTACGGTAAATTTGATGTTATTGTGAATTGAGTTTATGTAAGTAATGAAGCTCTTTCATTGTCTATTTGTACCGATGAAGCTAGCGTCCACATATTGGTTAGGTTAGGTACATACATTTTTTACTAAAGGGATGTTCATGAATTATTTTTTCTATATTATCCATGAAAATTTCTGCTAGTAGAGGGCTGAGGGGGTTGCCCATAATCAAACCGTCTTTACTGCTATAAAACTCTCCATTGAAATGAAAATAATTTTGACTCAAATACACTTTTAATAAAGTAATGATATCAGAGTGAATTATTATTGTATGTGAACAAGTTATCAACAAGAGTTATAGTTTCTTTACGAGGTATACTAGGGAATAGATTTGTTACATCGAACGATATGAATTTAGAATTATGGGGTAGTATTATATCTTGAATATTATTAATTAATTCCGTTGAGTTTTTAACTGAAAATCGTAGTATGATGGATGGACTATAAATCTTCAAATTTAAACAAATCAGGAGTTTATAAATTAAAATGTGATAATGACAACTGTGATAAAATTTATATCGGTAGAACTTTTAGAAATTTTGAAACTAGAATTTCGGAGCACAAACGTAGCTATGACAACAAAAAATTAGATTCTAACTATTGAAATCATCTATTAGAAAACCAACACATTTTCGACCCAAATTTTGAAATTCTCCATGTAGTGGGTAAAACCTTTAGTTTAAATTTATTAGAGGCCCTTGAGATTAACAAAAATAAATATTCAGGTAATCTTCTTAACGACCAAATAGATATCAATCACTGTCCTTTATTAAACCTTTTTACCTAGAAGATAGCTTAGGAATGTTTATAGTGAATGAATTTCCAGGTAATTTGTTTCAATACCTTTGTTAACATTAGTAAATAGAATTCTGTATTTATGCACTGTATATATTGAGGGTGGGGTGTAAGGGGCCAAGGTAAGGGGTCGTACCAGCCCAACTGCCAACCTCACCTGCTCGAGCGGTGGTTAAGCCATCCGGTGCACCCTGCTAGATAACAAACGAGGCTCTGGCGGCCGTGTAACGGCGGCATAACCGTATCACTAAGTGTTAAGGAAATGTAACACTCCAGACCACTCTCCAACACGTTTGGCCAGCGAGGAGAGTCACGGCTAAATACCCCAAGTATGAATATGGCGATTTTTAAAACAAACGGAAAAATACCCCAGACGAGTAGGAACATAGATTCCAAATCTCGTACCTGTAAGGTCAGTCTCACGGATTCTGGGGGAGGCAAAACTTCGCTATCAAATACTAAATTGTACATATCATCCTATAACGCTAGAACGCTGCTGTCAGAAGAGAAACTGGTCGAAATGGAAGAAGAACTAAAAAATATAAAGTGGGACATTTTGGGCATAAGCGAAGTACGACGAAGAGGAGAACACCAACTGACATTAAAATCTGGTAATCTGTTCCACCACAGAGGAAACGAAGATACGTCAGAAGGAGGAGTAGGCTTTTTCGTGCACAGGAGACTAATACCAAATATAATAGAGATAAAACGTATCTGCCCCAGAATCATATACGTCATAATAAAACTAAACTCGAGATACAGTATGAAAGTCATCCAAGCATACGCACCCACATCGAGTTCAGGAGATGAAGAACTAGAAATCTTCTACGACGACTTATAAAAAGCCCTCCAAGAACGAAAAACTCATTATACAATGATAATCGGCGACTTCAATGCTAAAGTGGGACAGAAACAGGATGAGTCTGAAAATGCATTAGGAGATTTTGGTTACGGACAGAGGAACGAAAGAGGAGAGATCCTCGTAAACTATTTACATCAAAATAATTTATACGTTATGAACACCTTCTATAATAAAAAATCTCAAAAGAAATGGACATGGATAAGTCCCGATGGACACACAAAAAACGAAATAGATTTTATAATAACAACAAAGAAAGAAATTATACAAGACGTCACAGTGTTAAATAGGTTCTCCGTCGGTAGTGACCATCGAATGGTACGAGCGAAAGTCTGTATTAATACCAAAAATGAAAGGAGGAAGCTTCAAAATGGTTCCAAAAATAATAATTGGATACCTCCTCAAGACACAACAGCGTTTAAAGATGATATTGAAGATGGTCTCGATAGAAGCGAATACACTGAAGGTGAAACCGTAGATATAGAAAAATTAAATACGGCGATAATAAACACAATTAAAAAAGCACAGAAAAAACATTGTGAAATAAATAAAAAAACAGAAGTTAAGTGCACACACGCTAGACCTCATGAAGAAAAGAGCAGATCTAAGAGATAAATACGGAAGAAACAAAGAAAAGTTGAAGGGGCTAAATAAAGAGATAACGAACAGACATACGAAAATATAACACGGAAAATATAAAGATGGTCATTGAAAACAATAAAAGTACTGAGGAAGAAATTCTCTGAGGGAAAGAAGAATATATGCAAACTAACAAATAGGCATGGAGAAATGTCCACAAATAGAGAAGAAATCTTAAAGATAACAGAAGAGTTTTACTTAGAAATCTATAAGGGAAATGGAGAGACGAAAAATAAAAAACGCCCAAAAGTCCAAAATCAAGGATCGGAACCCCTGGAGAAAATGGAATAGTCGTAGATGCAATTAAACTAGGAGGAATAAAGTTATTAACAACATTGAAGTCGCTCTACAACGAGTGTCTTAAGAAGAAATCTACTCCAACACAATGGAATAATGCAATTATCACTCTTCTTCACAAAAAAGGAATCACTACCGACCTTGGAAATTATAGACCTATTAGTCTGTTATCACACATTTACAAATTGTTTACAAAAATCATTACAAGCAGATTAAAAAATAAATTGGATTTATACCAACCACGGGTTCAAGCTGGATTTCGGTCAGGGTTCGGAACCAACGACCATCTTCAAGTTCTGAAAATCCTAATAGAAAAATCAATAGAATACAATAAGCACCTGGTTCTAATATTTGTTGATTACGAAAAAGCGTTTGATACTATAAATCAAAAAGAAATGCTTTGACCATTAGCTGATTGTCGAATAGATCACCGATACACAGACAGGATAGAACACATATACGAGTATGAAAATGCTACTGCCTGCGTAAGTCTTCATGAACATACCAAAAAGTTTAAAATAAAGAGAGGTGTTCGACAAGGCGATACAATCTCGCTAAATTTATTCACCACACTACTGCAATACATATGTAAACAAATAGATTGGGATGGGTTAGAAATAAACATAGACGGCGAAAACCTATGTCACTTAAGATTCGCAGATGATATAGTCTTGATAGCGGATGATATTCACAAGGCGGAAACCATGTTGAGACTGTTACAGAATATTTCAAAGAAAATGGGTCTCAAAATAAACATCTCAAAAACGCAAGTGATGACAAATCTCGTATTGGCAGGAGGTATATATTTGGAAGGAAATCAAGTCCAAGAAACAACGTCTTATAAGTACTTAGGTCACGAGGTAAGCATGACCAGAGATAATCAGGTAAGAGAACTGGGAAGAAGAATAGGATTAGCATGGTCTGCTTTCGGAAAGCTAAGACATATCCTAAAATCCTCACTGCCCATATGTCTAAAAAGAAAAGTTTTCGACCAGTGTGTTTTACCAGTGTTAACATACGGTGCAGAGACCCCAACTCTAACCAAAAAACAAGCAACTAAAATAAGAGTAGCTCAACGTGCCATGGAAAGACAAATGCTGGGTTTATCCCTAAGAGACAGAATACCGAACGCAGAAATTCGAAGAAGAACGAGACTAGTTGATGCCATAGAGAGAATCGCATGCATAAAATGGAACTGGGCGGGTCATATAGCTAGATTAACAGACAATAGATGGACTAAAAAGATTATGGAGTGGAAACCGAGACATGAAGCATTTCGAAATAGGGGAAGACCGCTAACACGTTGGCATGACGACTTGAGACATATCCATAAAAACTGGATACAAGCAGCACAGGATAGGAAGATATGGAAGCAATCAAGGGAGGCCTATGTCCAGCAGTGGACTGAAGGGGCTGGGTGATGATGATGATGATATATTAAGACATATTTATAATATACCTTCATTCGTTTTGACAAAGCTACTGTGTTAGTGAAACGCGTCAACAAGTTTAAAATGAACATTAGTTCAAATAAATGAAGATTTAAATACATTATATTGTTTTATTTCATCGTTCAGTATGGATCTTCATCAAGTAAAAGCCTCATCTATTCAAGGTTCCTACTCCATTTATTAATCCGCGTTTTTATCGTTTGGCAATAGTTAACTCATTTAATTTTTCTGAAGTTGTTTTGAGTAAGTATTTAGCATGGGAGAATAAATCGTTTATCATATTTTTATTATTTCCTACATTTGTGGTGTTTAGGAATCGTTCGATTCTAATATAAAACTATTCTTTATTTTGTAGTTGACAAATTAATTGGTTTGTTTCGGTACAGTGTAAAAATGTATGTTCGGTTTTAATTATTTTAACTGGTCCTAAGTCAAGTGGCATAAGTGGGGTATCTAATTCGTGGGTTTCAATGTCGGAGGTTATTGGGTTTAGTATTACGATTAGAAGTAAGGTAAGGATAAGGTTTAACTTCGTTCTGTTCATAATTTTTTTAAAGAAATGGTTTATTTATTATTGGGTTTCTTAACAATAGATTTATGAATCTTATTTTTTATCTAAAAATATTTTTAAACCTAAGTCACATTTTGCTTTAGATTTCACGTGTCGAGGTTTTATTTTTTTTCGCTTGGTTTCACTTTACGGGGTCTTCGCGACTTTCGTTGCGTTTTGAAATTACTTTTTCTTTCAATGACTGTTCTGCCATTGATTGATAAATATTCGTAAATCGTTTACGCCTATTTTCTAAGAAATCATTAATAATAGTTTCTTCAGTGGGGTTGAAAGGGTCAACTGCTTTAGTATCACCTAAGATTACTATATCAAGACATGAAATAGTTTACAATTTAACCAAAAAGTAATCTAAAATAAAAATTTAATACTGGATAATCAAAATCATTTTGGAAGAAAACCAATGAAATTAAAGAATAATTAGCTGATTGTTTAGAAAGGAATCAAATGTAGCTATACGAATGAAATTATAGATGAAATGAGATATACAAGGAACATCGTCTTTGTATCTAGTACAGTTTACTTAAAAAATCTTATGTATGGTGAATTATCAGTTGGTGGTATGAATCCAGAAATTGAAAAGTTAATGTCAAACGAATACGTAAATCTTTTAGAAGAACAAGAACGAAAGAAAGAAAATAATGTAACAGATACTGAAATGGCAGAATTTTTAGTAGGCAGTATAGGAAAAGGTTCGACAAAGATAAAAGTCCAAGGCGAAGGAAAAATTTATAAAACCAAAAAGAAGTGAGAAACTTCGAGTCATCTAACATTTCCATTATTTGTCGTTGAACTTCGTTTTTGTGTTTAAAAGGATAGCGGTAAGATTTGGTGTGGACAGGTATTTCGTCAAACGTTTTTATTTCGTGTTTTACTTCGTCTGTAAAAGTTAGTTTGTCTTTGTCTTTGTGAAATATGTCTTTGATGTCGTTGTACAATTCTAGGACATCTTTTTTCTCTTGTGCGTTCAAATGGTCGGTTCTAATAAAGTTTTGAATATTTTCATCAGAATTTTGTGAATAACTATATTGTAAAATATCCTCGGTATAATGAAAATTAAAATTTTGTTTTAATGTAACAATAAGAGGTATTAATTTCAATCGGTCTTTTATTACAATATCAACACGTTTATCACTGCGGTTTATTATTTCAGTTAGCGAAACCGACTTCTGCAAATGCAATAGTTTCTGGGAAATAAAAGTTATCTATTTCTAGATTGTGCAACATGACTTCTTCGGTGTAACAGCTGACTGGTACTTTTACGGCAGCTATCTCGGTGGAATCGACAGATATTTTGAAATTAAAATAATAGAAAATTGGAATTTGAGTATCATTATTTTTTAGAATATTATTTTCAAAATCAACACATTGTAGGACTTGCGTCATTCTGGGTTTATGGCTGGTTAAAGTTGTTATCCGAGGCCACGTCAACTGCCATATGAATTTAATAAAACAGAAGAGGAGAAGAGAATTTGCGGTAAGGATGGTGTGGCGGTGTGGTTGAGTTTGGTTATGATTTATGTACTGTTTTTATTTTGTAATTAAATAATCATGGAACCGATCGAGCGGTGTTTTAATAGTAATGCCCCACAGGTCAGAAGTGGGATTGGCTCAAGCTCAAGAACCGAACCAGTACAACCAACGGAAAACGGAGATGAGGAAGCCCCGACCGGCATATCACCTCAAATTCAAGGTGACATTACCGTGGAAGATTTGATACAATCCACAGTAAGGGCACTTATATCATATCAAGACCAACAGAGGAGGCCCCCGGCCCCTACGGAACAAACAGTGGTTAAAAACTTTTCAAATAAAGAAATTGCGAACTTGCTGCCCGAATTTTCTGGTGAAAATTTAGAAGTTACGATTTGGTTAGAACGAATATCAGCGGTGCAGGAAGTATATCAGGTCCCCGATGATATATGTAGGTAATAGTGATTGGAAAACTTATAGGCAATGCCAAAGATTGGTATAATTCGAAATTAGACCACGTTATGATGAATTGGGTCAGTTTAAGAGATGAGTTAAAGAAAATGTTTTCTTGCCATCAAGATCTAGTGATATTGCGTAAAAATTCTGAAAGACGAAGATGGAAGGTAGGTGAAAAATTTAGCATCTATTTCCATTGTAAAGTTACTCTTGGCAATAATGCTGGCATGTCAGAATATGAATTGATCCATTATATAATCGATGGATTTGATAATAAAATGCTTCAGAGTCAAGCTCGAATGATGTTGGTTGAAATTAGATCCCTTGAAGATTTGTTTAGTCGAATGAACAACGTAGCAAAAGAGAGTACACGAGATAACAATAATTTCAATGAATCAGTTTCGTAGCTTTTCAACAAATCGCAGTCATCAAATAAACAGTCGACCATCTACCTCTGGTACATCAAACCGCACCGTAAAGTGTTTTAATTGTAATCAGGAGGGCCATAATGTGAATAGTTGTCCAAAGCCACCCAGGCTAAGAGGTTCCTGTTTTTCTTGTGGCAAGATGGGCCACAGAAGTTATGAATGTCCTGATAAGAATTCCCCGAATAGTACTACGAATGTGGTACAACCCACATTGAATATGTCATATACTGTCACCGTGGATTACACAGCTAAGTATAACAACGATTTATGTCAGTTTAGTGTAATAGCGTTGATTGATAGTGGTTCCTCAATCAGTTTGGTAAAACTGAAATTTGTTCCAAGTAATTTAGTTATATCTGAAATTCAAAGTAACTTAAATTTCACTGGTATAAATGGTTGTTCCCCTTTAGAAATTTTAGGTGTCTTTTGTACAGATGTATCCATTAATAATATTGATGCTAATTTGAAATTTTATGTTGTGTCTGATAATACCATGTTATACTCTGCTATTTTAGGAAGAGATTTTATTTCTAAACCAAACTTAGTTGTCACTTTTAAAAACAATGTAGAGATTGTAGAAAAACCTAACATTGATCCCGAACTCGAAAGTAATGAAATATGTTTTATAAATGAACTTATGAATATAAATTATGTCGATAAACCACAAAGTCTATCGACGAATATGATTATCAACCCGAATTTGCCTTTCGACTTACATAAACAGATAAAGAGTTGTTATTATGAAAATTATAAAAAGAATTTTGGAATAGATTATAAAAATTTTGATTTTGAAATGACAATAAAATTAAAACATGATCAACCAATTGTTTTTAGGCCCCGAAGATTAGCTTTTACAGAAAAACAAAAATTACAAGTAATTCTTGATGATTTAATAAAAGAAAACATAATCCGTCCTAGTAATTCACCTTATTCTAGCCCGATTGTTTTAGTTCGGAACAAAACTGGAGATATACGTTTATGCGTGGATTATAGAGAATTAAAACGATGAAATAAAACAATATAGTTTGTTTAAATCTTCATATATTTGAACTAATGTTCAATTTAAACTTGTTGACGCGTTTCACTAACACAGTAGCTTTGACAAAGCTACTGTGTTAGTGAAACGCGTCAACAAGTTTAAATTGAACATTAGTTCAAATATATGAAGATTTAAACAAACTATATTGTTTTATTTCATCGTTCAGTATGGATCTTCATCAAGTAAAAGCCTCATCTATTCAATTTTTATAGAGAATTAAATAAAATAACAGTCAAATCTAATTTTCCTACGCCTTTAATAGAAGATCGCTTAGATCGTTTAAAAAACAAGAATTTTTACACTTCGTTGGATTTAAAAAATGGATTTCACCATATTAAAATGGCTGAATCCTCAATAAAATATACCTCATTCGTAACACCATTGGGTTAATTTGAATATGTGAAAATGCCATTTGGCTTAACTGATGCCCCTAGAGTGTTTGGAAGATTTACTCAAACTATTTTCAACGATATGATAGAGAAAATAAAGTATTCATTTATTTAGATGACATACTCATAGCTACAAAAACTTTAGAGGAACATTTTGAAATTTTTAAAGAAGTCTTAACTTTAGCTAGACAATATCGTTTACAAATTAGACTAGATAAATGTAGATTCTTTTTCAACGAAATCACTTATTTAGGATATCTGGTTAATCAAAGTGGTATAAGACCGAGTATTGAAAATGTGGAATTTCTATTAAATTATCCATTACCAAAAATCACTAAAGAAGCTCATCGTTTTGTTACCCTTGTAAGTTATTTTAGAAAGTTGTTACGGGCTGATCTTGCAACTCTCCCCGCAACACTTTATTTATAGTTTTGTTAATAAATTTTATATTGTTTCGAATTTATAGGTACCTTTTTGTTGACATTATCAATCACATCGGTCATGTACATTTAAGACACCGAAAGATTCCCTTTAAATTACCTGTTCACTACCTACATTCTCCGCTGACAAGCTTACTTTGAGAGTTCATTGATAGATCAATGTAGTCTCAATCGAATTGTATTTGATAAACATCAGTTTGACGTTTTAATATATTATCAAGGAGTCTGCTTGCTGTCAGGGAGATCGTACGTAGGATTTGTCAAAAATAAAATTTGAGTTGAATACGAAGGAGTTAATTAAATTTTGGCTAATTTTGTTGGGGAATCAGGTAAGTTGAAATAAATTATTCAAAGCTATGCCTCGAGCGGGTTTTTGTTATCTCAAATGTGATGTTCTCTATTAGGTGTCGAAGGAAAATTGTGGAAAGAGTAAAAACGCATGAGGATTTGTAGAGTGGAAAAAAAGGAGTTTAGAGAGAATAGGATAAGAACCCTCTAACAGAGGTAATGTAAACGTGATGGATGTGATTGGTAAGTCATTTTAATTATTTTCAACATTGTAGGGTCTCAGTCAGGGGACACCAAGAGAATAAGTATAGCTTCTCCGCCTACGTTAGTTGCATTATTGTGGAACTATATGTTCGAAAACTTATGTTAGGGGCGAACAGACCCCTTTGGGAGTCCGTAGTGAATTAGTTAATAATAGGTTTAAGCATTGTATTTTCTTTTGTAAGCGGCTCCGTGACGTCACAGTAGCGCATTTCAATTATGTATATTTCCTTCCGTTTTGGTGAAGAAGTTGTTTGTATATAGTCTGTTTTTTTGTGTAAATAGTAATATAGAATTTTCATTGTATACCTAACATCTTATATATTGTCTGCTCCATCCTGACCATCGTGGCGGTCTACTAGTTAGGGCTGGCTCATTAAAATTTAACTGGTGGCGCCCACTTTTAACAACTAAATAAAATATAAATAAAATAGGAATTTTTAGCATACCCACCCCCGACTGAACTGAGCTTGGGCATGAGGTTGCGCTTCTGGAGCTAGCGAGTAGACAATAATTAAATAAAGCGCGTAACAAAGTTCATCCCTAATTGTCCCATAGTAGCCAAGCCTCTTTATGATTTATTAAGAAAAAATACAACTCTTAAATTTGGACAGGATGAATTTGAATCTTTTGAGAAATTAAAAACGTTTTTATCTACTTACCCAATCCTAAGTGTATACTCCCCTGATCTTGAATTAGAATTATACATTGTGATAGCAGTAGTCATGGATTCGGCGCAATATTGTTGCAAAAACAAAAAGATGGTTTATTCAAACCCGTCTCTTATTACAGTCATAGGACTTCTCCGGCGGAATCTAAATATCATAGCTTTGGGTTAGAAACTTTGACCGCGATTTATGCTATTAAACGATTCCATGTTTACCTTTTTGGCATTCGATTTAAAATAGTCACAGATTGCGATAGTTTCCGTTTGACGTTAAGCAAGCAAACAATTAACCCGCGAATTTCCAGATGAGCCATGTTTTTACAAAATTATGACTATGAAATTGTACATAGAAGCGGTAAAAGAATGGAACATATAGACGCATTGAGTAGTTGTTATGTTATTGCAATAGTTGAAGGTAATAGTTTTGAGAGAATATTAAGTATAAAACCAGATCTAGACTCATATTAGAAATACGAAATAGTTTAGAAAAGCAAGAAAACAAATTTTATGAAATGGAAGAAGGACTAGTTTACAGGAAAGAACAAGATAAATTATTATTTTATGTTCCTGAAAGCATGATAAATAATGTTATACGTACCTGTCATGATGATATTGGTCATGTAGGCATAGATAAAGTGATCGACAATATCAAAAAAGTATATCGGTTTCCTAATATGAAAATGTTAGTGAAGGAGTACATTTCTAACTGCCTAAAGTGTTTAGAATTCTCAACAATGAGTGGAAAGAAAGAAGGTTTACTACAGAGTATACCAAAAGGTGAGGAACCGTTTGTTACCGTCCACATAGACCATTATGGTCCTTTAGAAAAAACTAATAAAGGTTATTAATTTATAATTGCAATTATAGACGCTTTTTCTAAATTTGTGAGGTTTTACCCCTGTAGATCAACAAATGCCCAAGACGTTATAGATCATTTAAGTGATTATTTCAGATGCTACAGCAAACCAAGGCGAATAATTTCAGATCGTGGATCTTGCTATACTTCAAATGATCTTGAAACTTTCCTGAATGATGAAGGTATTGTACACATTTTAATTGCTACTGGTACTCCACAGGCCAATGGTCAAATAGAGAGGGTCAATCGCACATTAACCCCCATGCTTTCTAAATTATGTGATACTACAGATACATGAGATAGAGTTTTAGAGGAAGTAGAATTTGCTATAAATAATACAATGTGTAGATCAACTGGAGAGTCTCCAAGTATGGTATTGTTCGATGTTAAACAAGTAGGGAAACTAAATGATTCACTTAGACTTTATTTGGGAAGTAACCAGATTTTTGATCGAGATTTAAATACTCTTAGACACGAAGTCAGTAAAAAAATAGAACTTAATCAAAAAGCAAATGACGAATCCTATAATAAAAGGTATAAATACCCAACTGTATACAATGTAGGTGATTACGTGTTAATTAGAAATGTAGATACCACCCCTGGAATGAATAAGAAACTCATTTCAAAGTTTAAAGGACCTTATGTTGTCCAGGCAATATTGGATTTCGATAGATATGTTGTGACTGATATAGATGGGTTTCAAGGTACCCAAAGACCGTTTCAAACTGTAGTTGGTCCAGATCAAATGAAGCTTTGGCTTAGAGATCAACAATAGGTTATTCTAATTAATAATTTCATTTTATTTACTGCTTAATTTTCTGTATATAAATTACAGAAGTTTAAGGAATTACATTTGGTTTCTTTATTTTAATTATTTGTATTAATGACAATAATTGTCAGTACCTTTTTAGAATAAGACATTTATTTTATCTCGTTAGTTATGTCATTCTGTTTGTTTACTTATAAATTTGGAGACTACCTACATCTATAAATATTACGATCCTATGTTTTATGAATATTATGCTCTTATGTGTTATGAATATTATGCTATGTTTTATGAATATTATGCTCTTATGTGTTATGAATATTATGATCCTATCTTTTATGAATATTATGCTCTTATGTGTTATGAATATTATGATCCTATGTTTTATGAATATTATGCTCTTATGTGTTATGAACATTATGTTATGTTTTATGAATATTACGATCCCAAATATTATATTTATACTCCACCATCATGTTTATTATTATGTCTACAAAAATGTTGCATTTATGTCACTTATGTTTGTGTTTATGTAGTGATTTAAGTATTAAGTCGAAAATCCATTATGGCAGATATCTGGTAAAATAATCGTGTGATTTTCTGTTTAGTTTATTTTCACGCAATAAGTTGTTCTTTATTTAAGCTTTATATTATGGGTTATTTTCATCAAACCTATCCTATGTGAGCTTAATACGAGAATCGGGACGATTATCATGTCATTCTGGATTGATTGCTGGTTAAAATTGTTATCCAAGGCCACGTCAACTGTCATATGAATTTAATAAAACAGAAGAGGAGAAGAGAATTGGCGGCAAGGATGGTGTGGTGGTGTGGTTGGGTTTGGTTATGATTTATGTACTGCTTTTATTTTGTAATTAAATAATCATGGAACCGATCGAGCGGTGTTTTAATAGTAATGCCCCACAACATAATTACAACATAAGTTTTTTAAGTACGTTCAAACCGATGAGGCCACCAAAATAATTGTGAAATTTAAGCAAAATAAATTCAGAGAAAGCTGTAATTTCTGCTTTGAATTTTGCGTCTTTATGGCCTACAGCTGTTGTAATTCTAGTTGTTTCTTAAAAATAGTATTAGGAAAGAATTTTTTTGCGGTTATAGGATCTAATATCGATTGCATACTACCAGTATCTATTAGGAGTTTAATTGGAGAATTATTGATTTTTATATAAGGTAATTCAGTGCTAGTGCAATCAGAAAATATTTCGTTTATGTTAAATTGACTTCCTGGCTCGTTATGTTATGAGTTTGGTATTCGATGTCATAAATCTTGTTTTGACAATGTTGTTGCTTTATCTTTTTTTTACTTTTGAGTTTTGAGGATTTTCGGCGCCTCGGCGTCGTCGAGTACCACACTACTTTGCCCTTATGTATGGCGCGGGCCTGTGTATTATAGATACATTTTCTTTATTAAACATTCTTACGTCAATAAGATGCTATCCAAAACAAATAACTATTATGTCAATCATTATAAAATAACTGTTTCAGGTGTCAATATAAAGGCATTCGTAATTCACACAATAACAACAAAAGAAGGAGAGTATATTACAGATTACCAAAGTGAGCTCGAAGTTCGATGTGATGAAACTGGCAACGAACCGTTCCTTCTTTGGCCGATTACAGTTGTGCACAAAATAGAAAAGAACTCGCCCCTATACAATATTTCAGCTAAAGAAATGTTGAATAAGAAAATTGAATTAGTAGTGATTCTAGACGGGGTTATTGAGAGCACTGGACAAAACACTCATGCTAAATCAAGTTATTTAGAAAATGAAATACTTTGGGGTCAAGAGTTTGTGAATGTTATTTCTTACAATGACGATATCGACAGCTATGAAGTGAATTTCGATTATTTTGAAAAAATGAAAACGATACCTATGCCGATGTCTTCTGCTGCTGAGTTTGAACTAAAAAATGGTTAGTGATTTAGTGTAACTTCATTATTCCTTCCCAGGTATTATCTTTTTGTCATAAAACGTCGTCCCCATTCCTCCAAAAAATAACCAGAACGTTGAACTCCATATTTTTTATCCATCTACTCCATTCTAGTTTGAGACTAAGCGCTCATTTTGATTTATGTTGTTTATTTCTTCCTTATCTATCTTTGTTCTTATTAGCAAATTACACTGCCTGGCGCGCGTTTTGATAACTAGGTTATCGTCTTAGGAAACCTAAGCTCTACTTATTTCCTTTTCATGAAAGTAATCGAAATAGTAGCGTTTATTCTTCAACATACTTCAATTTTAATCATTAATAACTTAAATTTGATTTTGAGTTGGGTTTTATACAACTAACGTTTTCCAGATCGTTGGATTGGCAGCATAAACATAATATAGGGACCAGCCAGAGTACACTTAAAATTATTGACCTTTACCCTGACGTCATTAATATCTGATAACATAACCGACAAATGTCAAATTATTTTGATCTGTTATTCTTATTAATAGAAAGAGATGCAACTTAATAATTATGTCGGTTATGTTATCAAATAAGAGGAAGAAGAAAGAAAAAGTGTCTATAACATTTAAATAGTGTGAACATATTGCAGAAATGTTCATCGGAATTAACTTTGGAAAGTTATTGGTCAACCGCAGTAGATTTAGAAATAGGACTTTTGCCTGAAACCATGTCTCGAAACAGGTTTCAAACAATACTTTCTAATTTGCATCTCAACGATAACAGCATTATTCCAAATAATAATCAAGATAGACTGTATAAAGTAAGATTGATTCCCTAAATTCGACATTCATGAACTATGTAGGAGAATAAAAAATGTGTGTAGATGAATCAGTTATACAGTTTAAGGGTCGTTCTTCCATCAAACAGTATAATCCTAAAAAAAATCATAAAAAGAGGATACACATTGTGGATTTTATCTGACACATCAGGATTTGGGAAACGTTTTCAGATCTACCAAGGAAGAGAACAACAAATCAAGAAAAAGTATGAGAATTATAACTTGGGAGCAAGAATCGTATTGCAAATGACCGAACAAGAATGGCACATAAACAAAATAATCTATTTTGATAATTATTTTAACGGTATTGACCTACCAGAAAGATTAAAACTTGAAGGAACACTGACATGTGGTACAAGAAGAAGTGATCGGAAGGGATTACCTAAAGATATGGCGGCCAATAATAGGTTGAAGGGAGGGGAATTTGATCACAAAACTTCCAACACGGGAAGACTTCAAATGGAATGATAATAAAGTTGTTACCTTTGCTTCAAACTTTCATGGTACAGAAATCGTACAAATCAAACAAAAATTACGAGATGGCATCATTTCATCCGTATAATAGTCTAGGTATTGTAGAAGACTACAATAAGTTTATGGGTGGTGTTGACCATCACGATCAACTGCGCCAATGTTACGGCATTGACATAGGCTCTAAGAAATGGTGGCATCGTATATTCTGGGGCTGTATGGAAATAGCCTTTGTAAATACTAAGGGGAGACTGAGGATACATTGAACAAGTGGTTAAAATGGACACCTTCAAATTTTCCGCCTAAATTGCGATACTGCTGCCACGGTGCGAGCGTTCGAGTGTTCTTTTGGCGAAGAATCAGTTTGCTAATGCTCTTTGCCATGTGAAGACGCCTGACGTTTTTATAGTGAATTTTCGTTTCTTTAAGGTTTTGTTAGAAGATTTATGGTAAGTGCTAACGTTCTGCAATGCTTCCGGTTATGTATTTTTTCAAATGCGACATTGAGATTACATAATGTTAGTTATTTAAGAGCCATTGATGATCATATTTTCTTAAAATAGATTTTGTTTTTTCAAATAAATATAAAAAAATAATAAAATGTGAATAGGGGATATAGTGGACAGTGCCCGCTGTATCCCCAAGTTGTCCATTTTGTCAACTCCTGCATTATCTTTTTTTCTGTTTCAGATGGTCAGAGTCTACAATAAAAAAACCAACAGGGAATTTCCTGAAGGCGATATTCGAAAGGCAGTCGAAGAGATGTGATAAACAATGTAGGCAGCCTCAGAAAAGTGGCTGAACTCCATAATGTTAAAAAGTCCCGGTTAGCAATTTACGTAAAAAAAACAAAGGAAAATGAAATTCAAAATATTTCATTCAAGCCAAACTTTAAAAATCGACAGACATTTTCTGATACTATGGAGAAAATACTAGAACAATATCTACTGAAAAGTTCCAGTATGTTTTATGGACTCACGCCCCAAAAAACGAGACAGTTGGCGCTCCAGTTTGCAATAGGAAATTCATTCAAAGTCACAGATTCATGGAAATCAAGTGAAATGGCAGGTTCAGAATGGTTCTCGGCTTTTTGCGGCGAAATCCAACGTTGTCAGTGAGAAAACCAGAAGCCACATGTCTTGCCCGAATGACTGCATTCAACAGAGCCGTTGTGGGTGAATTTTTTGATAAACTCGAAAAAGTGACGGAAAGACACAATTATCAACCATGTCAGATATATAATTTAGACGAGACTGGGGTAACAACGGTACCACCAGTTCAAAAGGTTGTTGGAAAAAAGGGTGAAACACAGGTTGGCCAAGTTACGTCCAGAGAGCGCGGCGAATTGGTAACGCAAGTTGGAATTATATGTGCAAATGGGAGTGCATTACCACCTATTTGGGTTTTTCCTAGAGTACGTTTCGATGAACATCGTACGATGTCAGGGGCAATGCAAGGATCCATGGGACTGGTATACAAATCTGGGTGGATGACATCAGAGAATTTTTTCAAAGTTTTGGAGTTCTTTAAAAAAAAATGTTAGATGCTCCAAAGACAACCCAGTATTATTAATATTAGACAACCACGAGTCACACCTTAGTATTGAGGGAGTTGATTTTTGCAAACAAAATGGAATAACAATCCTTACACTGCCCTCACATACATCTAATCAATTGCAGCCTCTGTGTTCGGCCCCTTCAAAAAATATTTTAGCGAGGCAGTGCACACTTGGATGTTAACCCATCCTAATGAAATTCTTTCTATTTATGCATTACCAGAGTTATGCTCCAAAGCCTGTGATCGAGTTGCTACACCTGAATCGATCAAGTCAGGTTTTCGCAAAAGTGGAATTTTTCCATTAGACAGAAATATATTTCAAGAGCATGAATATTTGTGCTCTTCCGTCTCTGACCGTCCAGCTCCAAAGAATGAAGAAAGAACTAATAACATAAACATAAAAAGTACCACACCAACAAATAAAGACGTTTCTTCTACCAGTAGCTTTTTACCAGATGCAAATAACGATGAAAGTACATCGACTTATTTTATTCCCCCCGATTTAATTACTCCATACCCGAAGGCAGGTCCGAGAAAAATAGCTTCCGGAGGAAGGAAGTGAGATAGATGCATCATTGCTACCGATACTCCGGAGAAGGAGGATCTAGAAAATCGAAAAAAGTCACCAGCATTAAAAAAAGTTCACGCTTCAAAGAAGAAAGTCCTCGTTGAAAGCTCTTCATCCGAAAGCGATGAAATAGATGAAAATATTACACAGGATTCGTCTTCAGAATGGGACGAATTTGAACAAGAGGAGGACAAGGACATAAATAATGCTGAGGAAGGTGACTTCATGGTTGTAAAAGTTCCTGGGAAAACTGTATCATTTGGTAGAAATTATGTTGCTCGACTACAACGCAAACTTCGGGATGGATTTGAAGTTCGTTTTTATAAGAGACTTACTCCATCAAATAGATTTCAAATGGCGGAGGAAGATTCTTCTTTTATATCTAACGAGGAAGTTGTTTCAATACTCCCAAAGGCAACAGAAGATACACGACCGCGCTTCAAAAATATGATATATTTTAACGTAGATATTACTGAGTTTAGTTTGCATTAATTTAAGTATTTGCTCCAAGATTTTCCTTACCTAGCTTAGTTTTTTGGCATTTTGTGCAAGATTTAGCCTAGTTTTTTTAGAAGTTTAAGTTTTTTTGCAATAGTTCTATGTATGTGATATATATATTTTATTTATATAATGTATATTTTGGGATTGCTGGTTTTGAAATAAATATATTTTTTATTTTGAGATTCTAAATAACAAATTTCATTCTATCTCCGAAAATTTGGTGAAGGTGGATAACCTACAGAAAAAATATCACTAAAAAATCAAAAACTGTCCAATGTATGAACATTATTTTCAGAGAAATTAGGGAGGATTTACAACTGACACTTTTAGCCGCCAGAAGAGAAATAGCAACGGAACTGTGTAATAAATCCCCTAAGTTTGGCCAGAAGCGACCGCCTTCCACTTCTGGGCCAACACTCAAGAAGCGGCGCTACAATTACAGTGTTTCTAATGAGATTCGTTTGGGAAACAAGGGTAATCATTGGCCTAAATTTATGAACCGAAGAGGACGGTGTGAAATGTGTAGCGCGCAAGGGATTCAGTCAAAACCACATTCAACTTGTTCTACTTGTGGTGTTTTTCTTTGTGTGAATGAAAAGAAATATTGTTTTGTACTATATCATGAATAAAAACATAATTCTGTGTACGTTTCTACTACTCTACTAGTATTTTTATGTCCATTAGGTACCACAGGTACCAGAAGGTACCGTTTACAAAATTATACAAAAATTTCAATGTTATACTTTAATTCCCATTTTTTATTAAGGGCTAACAATAAACAATTCCAATAAAATAACTCTCTAACTCTCATATTTCTCACTGTGGTATTTGGAAGTACCAACATTTTGGGGTACTTTAAAGTACCTTTAGTAGGGTTAATGACGTCAGGGTAAAAGTCGATAATTTTAAGTGTAGCTGATCTGTCGCTTTACCCTGACGTCATTAATAACTGATAACATAACCGACATAATTATTAAGTGGCATCTCTTTCTATTAATAGTGAAGAGCAGAACAAAATAATTTGATATTTGTCGGTTATGTCAGCGGTTCCCAAACTTTTTCTTTCCGCGACCCATTTTAGCCCATACGTTTTAGCCGCCACCCCCTAAAAATAACTTGAAGCGTCATGAGCAACGAGGGACTGAGAGAGCGCAGCTGGCTGAGAGGGGGGAGAAATTCGTCCAAAACAAAGACGGACAGAGTTGGAGGGGCTAGTTACGGAAGTGGCAGAGACAGTAGGCGGAGGGGTGGGGAGCATCCAGTTCGAGTTGAGCAGTGGCCACGTACGTGTCTTGTTTGATTTTGTTCTAACTATGGATAAGTACGTTAAGCGTGCAGGACCTTCGACTTCTCATAATGATCATGAGCAGAAGAGGGTAAAGGTGAGAAAGTAAATTGACAGTTATATTAAGTATGGATTTACTGTTCTCGGAAATCGGCCACAGTGTGTTATTTGCAGTGAGTTGTTATCGGCCGAGAGTATGAAAATTTCCAAAATGATTCGCCATTTAGAAAGTAAACATCCCAGTTTTAAAAATAAGCCAGTCGATTTTTTTTAACGTAAGTTAACTGCTTTAGATTACCAGAAAAATTCAGTAGTTCAGTTAAGTTGAAATAATATGAGCAAAAGCGCTTTGCTAGCATCGTATCAAGTGGCTTTACGAATAGCAAAGAAAGGTAAACCACACACAATTGCTGAAGAGCTCATTCTACCTGCTCCTCAGGATATGGTTTCAACTATGATCAGCCCGGATGCAGCTAAGAAGCTTTCCACCATTCCTCTGTCGAACAATTCAGTGGGGAGGCGCATTACTGAGATGGCTCAAGACATAAAGGATCAGTTGAAAACAAAGCTGCAGAAAAGTGAGTACTTTTCCATTCAAGTTGACGAGTCTACGGACGTATCGAGTTTGGCGCAGTACAAGTGCTTTGTTCGCTTTGAGAGTGACAGTAGTGTGGAAAAAGACATATTATTTTGCAAACCTTTGCCTGACCACGCAACAGGTGAAGAAATGTTTAAAATGATCATGTCTGCAACCAATTCGCTTCAAATTGACTTTCAAAAGTGTATTTCAATCTGCAGTGATGGTGCCAAAGCAATGACTGGGAAAGACAGCGATTTCGTGAGACGGATGCAAAAAGGTTATGCCTAAGGCCACTTGGGTTCATTGTTTTCTGCATCGCCAGGCATTAGCTACCAAGATCATGCCCACTGAGCTAAAAACAGTGTTGAACGAAACTGTTAAGTTGGTTAATTTTGTAAAAAGCCGGCCATTACAATGTCGACTGTTATCACAGTTATGCGAAGAAATGGAGGCACAATGCAAATGTCTCTTCACACAGAGGCAAGGTGGCTGTCACGAGGGAATGTGTTTTCTCGAGTGTTCGCTTTGAGCTTAAGACATTTTTTCAAGTTGCAAACAAAGACCTTGCCGGTTTTTTTAGTGACAATGAATGGCTGTTAAAACTTGCTTATTTAGCGGTCATATTTCATCAGCTGAACGATCTCAACGTTTCCTTGCAGGGAAGAGACAAAACCATACTTTTTGCACAAGACAAAGTCCAATCAGTTTTTAAGGAAATTATCCACTTGGTCAACCAGGGTTGAGGAGAGAACATATTTGAAAACTTTGAACTGACAAATGAGCTCATCACATCCCTTGATCAAAGCGATGATGATTATCCCGACATTGACAACCTGTCCAAACTGGTTACTAATCACTTGCAAGGTCTGCGAGAACAGATCCTTAGCTACATTCCCGAGGATCAACACACCGGTTGTAACTGGGTACTTAGCGCCTTCAACGAGCAGGCTGTGAACGAGGCGGACTTAAACCCACTGCTTCATGACAAACTCATCGAGCTATCCTGTGACAAAACTTTGCAACTGTCCTTCAGCACTCAAGATGTTGACAAATTCTGGCTACAAAGAAGAGCTGAGTATCCAAGCTTAACATCAGCGGCTCTGAGAATCATCATGCCCTTTGCAACATCCTACCTCTGCGAACTCGGAATTTCTATATTGGTCAACATTAAAACCAAGACAAGAAATCGACTGGACATAAAAGACGATCTTATTGTATGTGTTTCTAAAACTAAGCCAAATTTTATGAAACTTGTTGACAAAAAACAGACCCATGTTTCTCACTAAAGAAGTCTTTTTATGTTTAAAAATGTATTAACCGTTAGATATCAAAATTACATTGAATTATTCTGTTTTGTTTTGACAAAATCTGTAAAATATATTGATATTTTGTAAATAGACAAAGTTATTTAATTTAAAACTCATAATGGCTGTCTAAGTTTAAGTACATAGTTCACCATTATTTGTATACAGTAGATTTAAAGGAATTAAAAAAAATTACTCATATCAAGGAATCTGTTGTATCGAAGTTCGTTATATAGAGGTTCCACTGTACATCTCGCGACCCCTTTCCGAATGGCCCGCGACCCCCCTAGGGGGCGTGACCCCCAGTTTGGGAACCGCTGGGTTATGTTATCAGATATTAATGACGTCAGGGTAAAGGTCAATAATTTTAAGTGTATATCTGTTCCATTAAACTCACTAATCTTGCAGAGCTACGACCGAAAAACTTTTGGAAGCAGATTGTACAATTATATGAAGTAATTTCGTAAAATTATAAGACAGGGTACTTGCCATTAAACAAATTCAGCCAACTTTTAGACATTTTTATCTAACTACTTGATACTAAAACTGGAGGTAATTTCAGTCTGCTTCGTTAGGAATCAAATGGCACTAGAAATAATGTAATATCCTTATAATTGAATTGACTATTTTAAATGATAATATCACATATTTATATTTTTTTAATTTTTAGAAAAAATAGAGTATACTCAAGACAATCAAGAATCAGTTACGTTGAAAAGATGTAAATACAGTAGGAACATTATATCAAATGAATCACTAAAAGTGAATTTGCAAAATTCGGATAAGCAGCAAATTATCCACCGTAAAGATTATGAAGAAAGATCCCATACACCACCTTTCCCCGTTGACTGGGTGTAAATATTCAAATATCAACTAATTCAAGTACATATTTATATCTAATAAATCTCTATGCATTATTTTTAAGCTTATGAAAATGTATTCTCTATATTTTATATTCAATGTGATTTATATATTAACATTATTTAAAATTAATATATATATATATATATATATATATATATATATATATATACATATAGATAGATAGATAGATATAAAATATAAGAACAACAAACTGTATATTTTTTATTTTCCTCTTCACTTATTTATTTTCATTAGACGGGTTCAAAAATTCAACAATATAAAGTAGAATCTTGCACGCCAGTCTTTTAAAGTTAGCGGTTATTGTAGCTCAGCTAAGTTGGCTACAGCTGCAGCTGTATTATGTATTATTCCCTACGTCGACTGTCAGTCTACGCGAGATTAGTGTGACGTCACAATTTGAAACTGTTCCAAACAAAACTTGTTGCCATAGGAATTTCCATTTGAGTGTAGATTTTTGATTATTTAAGCGTTTCATACGTGTTTTTGAAAGGAATAAATTGTTGAAAAGTAAGTAATCGTGTCTACTCAATATAAAAAATATTAGTTTTGATAATGTAAGTTATCCCGCAGTCCGTATTTTTGATTTTAAAAGCTATATTTGAGGTTATATTTACTGGATTATTTGATTAATGTGAAAATATAAGATAAATAATAGTGATTGTTTGTTCTAGTGTCATCAAAACATGTTTCAACATTCTCTTGAAACCTTTTTTAATGATAATATGAGCTTTGTTAGTGAAAAATGCTTAATTAAAGTAAGGTGTCCTTTCAAGTATCCGGATGACGAAAAAATTAAAACCACTCAAGTGACATGAATCACATAATTCATTATTATGAAAATATATTAGTGATAATTAAAAAATATAACTAGTATCACCAGATACAAGGTGCATTACATATTGCATGAGAGGACATGTGCTATTTAATATTATGGATACCAAGTGACATTATTGTGGGAATTGCTCGACATCAAGAATGGAAGAAAAATTTACATGTTTTAATAACATTCTACCTTTACAAATTTGTACCATTTATATTAACATAATAAAATGTTTTCATAATTATAAATTTTGATTTGTTTTGTGCTAAGAAAATTGAATTGAGGAAACGCAAATTTACATGATTGAAAATATGCCATTTAGTCTGAAAACTCAGAACATCATGTCACAACTTTGCCTCAATCAAATCATATTTGTACGAGTTTCAGAGTTTCTGTTGGTTTTATTTGATCTGTAGGCTCCTTTATCAACTACATGTGTAAACATATTCAATTGTATCTAAAAACAAATAATATAAACAAAAACGTTTCCAAATTTCTTTATTACACAGAGAAATATTTACTTGTAATACAATAGTTTACAGTTAATAGAAAGAGGAAAGTAAGGTACAGTGTGGAATTTCAATTTAAAATAGCAAACGTTTGAAAAATCATAGAAAGCAACTTAATTTAGCCCGCCTGTCTAAAATTTTGTATAATTTATAATTCGTTTTTCAGCCACCAGCCGGCCAGCCGCGCTGCCGTCCATAAGTAGTATCTGCGAAGTTAGGAGTTTATGAGTACATATAGATGCAGTAAAGTTAGTTTAATAATGTACAAATTTTCTCCCCGGCATTAGTGAGAAAATAATCGTGCTCCATAATTTTTTTTATTTTTGATAAATTAACTCCAATGTTAAAATATCATATACCTGGAAATGTTATTGTCACTTCCCACTGAGCAAGAATATGTTGCCTCAACGTTGTTGCAAATCACATATAGGATGTGTAATGTTGCTTCCGACTTTGCAATCAACATGCCAGCAACGCCGTAACGGCCGCCATTGCAACGTTCATTTGTAATAATTCAAAAGTTATGTTAGGTGATGGTACGTACGGATATTTCTAACACCGTTCAAATGCAAGGTTGTATCATTATTTCAATATCACATTCTAATCAAGTTTGTTTTATGATGTTGCAGTTACCCTATAACTAGACGTTTCAGGAAATGTTCCTATACATTTCAAAAGTATATTCAAATCATTTTTTATTTGGTAGGTCGCAGGGACCTTATAATTAGAACTTACTAGTACCATTCCAAGACATTTCAGAAGTATACTTGAATCAACTTCTTTTTGTGATGTTGCAAATTCCCTGTTATTGATAGTTGCAGATACTGTTCGAAAGTTTACTAAAATCATCTTTATGATTTGGCAATATAATTATTATGGAGCTACAGGTACTCTCCAATTATTATATTGATAATGGAAAAATGCTTCATTATATTAAGATTGGAAAATTTCAAAATGGATCAATTAGTCTCTTAACCTCAAATTGAAATGACTTGCGTTTGTTCTTAATGAAGAGTAATTCTAATCTGTAGAGGCTATAGCATGATTAACTAAACGTGTGTTGAGGGCTAGTGATTTCAATTTGCTTTCATGGTGTGGTTGAAAGTTTTCATAAAGTTTTGTCAAAATGTATATTCTAAGTTAAAAAAACTTATTGAGATTCATTAGTGACTGCACTTTTAACGCAGAATGTGCGTCCGTTCTGAACCTTGGACAAGTAAGAGAACCCAAAAAAAAAGCAAAATTAAATCAAAATATTCCAACGATTTATTGAACCGAAATAAAAACAATATTGCACATAAAATAACACATCAGATACAAAAAAAAACATGTATTTCCAGTAGCAGATAATTCAGTTCAATGAATGAATGGATGAACACTGCTTTATATACATCAATTTCGTTTTTTTCAATGTTTTACTGAACTAAAAAATTCATAATAAAAAATATTTTAATAACAAAAATATATCACACTACACAATTTGCACAGATATCAACTTATATACTGGGAAACAACCAGATTACTCGGTGTTCCTGGAGGTATATTAAAATGAAAATTTGTGGTTCAAATGAACTTCACAAACAAGTGATTAAATCGAAGGAGCCTATAGTCTTGTTGATATACTATATAACAACTAATATAATTGAAACGTAATAATTCTAAATGAAAAACAAACATTTATACCTGAAACACACCTTTCAATTCACAACTATAAAATAAAAAGGAAACTGTGAGCCTATTGTATAGAGTATACAAATATAAATTGATCCATTGCTTCACTTCACCAAGAAAACAGAAAAAATGTGGAAAATGTTATTCCTTTTTTTCTCCAACGACCGGTCGAAACACAGCATACAGGGACCGAGAAAGATGACGTTTATGCCATCTGCCGTGAAAAAACACAAACAATGTGATAAAATAGTATATTATACACCAAGGTGGTGAAGACTATTATTATCAACCGAGCACCAAAATTATTTCGCGAGGGGCTTTGCCTCGAGCGGAATAAGGTGCGAGGTTTATAAATGTCTTCACCAGCGTGGTGTATATACATTTTTTTCCACTACTGGCCAAATTTAAGACAAAAATCAAAAATAAAAAAAATGTCATAAAAATCATGTAGGTATAATTTAATCACACAGCAATAGAATACCATTATTGCTATAGTTCATAATCACCAATATTAAGTGCAACGAATTAACGAAACCAATGATACGATCACATTCAAAAATTTCACGAAACGTGGTTTATGTTTTACTTTGAACAATTACAGCGGTAGTGTGTTCACAACACTTGGGTACAAAGTGACCGTTCATAAAACATTTAACATAAGCTTCACCATAGAGAAACTAATATATTATTTGTCTATATGGGTCGAGGTTAGCTACCAGTTTCTATCAACAGGAGATTTTCAAATTCCACTGATGATAATGTTGAAGATAAAAACATTCCTCGGTCCTCGTTTTTCTAAAATTAACGGAAAATAAACAACACATTTCAATGTCAGATTTTGATAGTGTCGATCTACAAATTGTTCAAACTGATTTCTCCCTAGACGATTACTCTGTCGTCTGACTGACACTGACACTGTTTTCGCTCCTCACCTCACCCATATATTATGAACGCACTCCTTATGTCATCGTCATCAGAAATTTTTGGTTGAGCGCGAATTTTAAACTAATGACAGTTTTAATGAAATAATTTTATCTTGTTAGGTAATTTCAAGCAGTAAATATGTTAAACACAATATCCTGGTTATACAAAATTATGTTGCACTAGTTTTTGTTAAGCTATTATCCCTGAACTCTCAAAACATTTGAATTTGTCCATTATTGACCTAGGTTAACAATAGAAAAAATTATCAACCACTAATAGAGAAATTTAACTTCTCAGTTGGCTAGATGACACAATAATTGTCAACTTCACAGCTAGTAGTGGAAAAAGACTATTAGTAGTTTTGTATAATCAGCGTTTTTAAATGTTCATTTTTTAAAACTGTTATTAAATGTTTGTGATGTCGTCATCAAAAGTATCTTTCTGTATTCATGGCTGTTCAAATATGCTGTATAAAAATACTACGCAGTTGAAATTTGATAGCTTCTCTGAAAATTCATTGAACACTGCGTTTATAACCTTGAAACGTCAAAAATGAATAAATGCAGTAAAAACCCATATGTAATTAAAATGTTCTAATTAAAACATTTTGTTAACTATTATTTTGTGTATAATCAGTAAGATTCTACAATTGGCAGCTATTAGAAAAGTTCTAAACTTTCTTTTTACATTAATAAAAGATTATTATCGAGAGAATAAAATGTTGTTTTCTGTACGATTTCATTGATTATATGAAATAAAAAACTAGTTATGTGTTTGCTGACTTTAATATTATATAAGTTCAAATAATTAAATACTATTAAGGAGAAGAAAGTAAACATTTGTACAAAACGAATCACTTCAAGTTTTTTAATTACATTTTAGAAAACATCGGGAGGATTGGGAACGAAATAAAAATACTAGAATTTGCTCATTTTGTCAATAATCAAAAATCAGATAATCCCCTACACCCATTTTACATACCAACAATTTTTCCTGGCAAAGAAAATAAAAAGATCTATTCATTTCTTGCATTTTGTAGGTTGTTCATTATACTGTTTACATCACAATGTTTTTATTATTTAACACCAGGGCGCTCTACTTTCGGCATAAGTGCTGCCTCTATAGTTCCAGGCTGTGCTCGAAACTCGAAAGAAACAAATCCTAACCCAACCTTCTTCTTCTTCTATACTATTATTGGGCTCGGTTAGGATGAGTTCCCAATGCATCGGTTTTGCCTTACGCGTCGCACGTCACGCCATCTTCACGCATTCTGATTGGCGAATTGGTGAATCGCGTCAGGAATTTGCCGATCAGAATACGTGACGCAAAAAACAAAAACGATGCATTGGGAACTTATAGAACCATTCACTCAGTTTTGATCAGACCTAATCTAGAAATATATAAATTCGAAATCCGAAAAGTGTACCGGAGAGTAATCGAAATAAACGTCATGCATCGAGACATTTTTCGGCAGGAAGGAATATTATTAACTCGCAGCAATGTTCCTTGATTAAAAAATATCGCAATATTCCAACTTGGATAAGTACTGAAGCTTCATATGGAAATATTTCGGCAGGAAGAAATAAATAACTTACAGCAATGTTACTCGCGAAAGTAAATGACAATATTTCAATTTAAAATAGCAAACGTTTGAAAAATCATAGAAAGCAACTTAATTTAGCCCGCCTGTCTAAAATTTTGTATAATTTATAATTCGTTTTTCAGCCACCAGCCGGCCAGCCGCGCTGCCGTCCATAAGTAGTATCTGCGAAGTTAGGAGTTTATGAGTACATATAGATGCAGTAAAGTTAGTTTAATAATGTACAAATTTTCTCCCCGGCATTAGTGAGAAAATAATCGTGCTCCATAATTTTTTTTATTTTTGATAAATTAACTCCAATGTTAAAATATCATATACCTGGAAATGTTATTGTCACTTCCCACTGAGCAAGAATATGTTGCCTCAACGTTGTTGCAAATCACATATAGGATGTGTAATGTTGCTTCCGACTTTGCAATCAACATGCCAGCAACGCCGTAACGGCCGCCATTGCAACGTTCATTTGTAATAATTCAAAAGTTATGTTAGGTGATGGTACGTACGGATATTTCTAACACCGTTCAAATGCAAGGTTGTATCATTATTTCAATATCACATTCTAATCAAGTTTGTTTTATGATGTTGCAGTTACCCTATAACTAGACGTTTCAGGAAATGTTCCTATACATTTCAAAAGTATATTCAAATCATTTTTTATTTGGTAGGTCGCAGGGACCTTATAATTAGAACTTACTAGTACCATTCCAAGACATTTCAGAAGTATACTTGAATCAACTTCTTTTTGTGATGTTGCAAATTCCCTGTTATTGATAGTTGCAGATACTGTTCGAAAGTTTACTAAAATCATCTTTATGATTTGGCAATATAATTATTATGGAGCTACAGGTACTCTCCAATTATTATATTGATAATGGAAAAATGCTTCATTATATTAAGATTGGAAAATTTCAAAATGGATCAATTAGTCTCTTAACCTCAAATTGAAATGACTTGCGTTTGTTCTTAATGAAGAGTAATTCTAATCTGTAGAGGCTATAGCATGATTAACTAAACGTGTGTTGAGGGCTAGTGATTTCAATTTGCTTTCATGGTGTGGTTGAAAGTTTTCATAAAGTTTTGTCAAAATGTATATTCTAAGTTAAAAAAACTTATTGAGATTCATTAGTGACTGCACTTTTAACGCAGAATGTGCGTCCGTTCTGAACCTTGGACAAGTAAGAGAACCCAAAAAAAAAGCAAAATTAAATCAAAATATTCCAACGATTTATTGAACCGAAATAAAAACAATATTGCACATAAAATAACACATCAGATACAAAAAAAAACATGTATTTCCAGTAGCAGATAATTCAGTTCAATGAATGAATGGATGAACACTGCTTTATATACATCAATTTCGTTTTTTTCAATGTTTTACTGAACTAAAAAATTCATAATAAAAAATATTTTAATAACAAAAATATATCACACTACACAATTTGCACAGATATCAACTTATATACTGGGAAACAACCAGATTACTCGGTGTTCCTGGAGGTATATTAAAATGAAAATTTGTGGTTCAAATGAACTTCACAAACAAGTGATTAAATCGAAGGAGCCTATAGTCTTGTTGATATACTATATAACAACTAATATAATTGAAACGTAATAATTCTAAATGAAAAACAAACATTTATACCTGAAACACACCTTTCAATTCACAACTATAAAATAAAAAGGAAACTGTGAGCCTATTGTATAGAGTATACAAATATAAATTGATCCATTGCTTCACTTCACCAAGAAAACAGAAAAAATGTGGAAAATGTTATTCCTTTTTTTCTCCAACGACCGGTCGAAACACAGCATACAGGGACCGAGAAAGATGACGTTTATGCCATCTGCCGTGAAAAAACACAAACAATGTGATAAAATAGTATATTATACACCAAGGTGGTGAAGACTATTATTATCAACCGAGCACCAAAATTATTTCGCGAGGGGCTTTGCCTCGAGCGGAATAAGGTGCGAGGTTTATAAATGTCTTCACCAGCGTGGTGTATATACATTTTTTTCCACTACTGGCCAAATTTAAGACAAAAATCAAAAATAAAAAAAATGTCATAAAAATCATGTAGGTATAATTTAATCACACAGCAATAGAATACCATTATTGCTATAGTTCATAATCACCAATATTAAGTGCAACGAATTAACGAAACCAATGATACGATCACATTCAAAAATTTCACGAAACGTGGTTTATGTTTTACTTTGAACAATTACAGCGGTAGTGTGTTCACAACACTTGGGTACAAAGTGACCGTTCATAAAACATTTAACATAAGCTTCACCATAGAGAAACTAATATATTATTTGTCTATATGGGTCGAGGTTAGCTACCAGTTTCTATCAACAGGAGATTTTCAAATTCCACTGATGATAATGTTGAAGATAAAAACATTCCTCGGTCCTCGTTTTTCTAAAATTAACGGAAAATAAACAACACATTTCAATGTCAGATTTTGATAGTGTCGATCTACAAATTGTTCAAACTGATTTCTCCCTAGACGATTACTCTGTCGTCTGACTGACACTGACACTGTTTTCGCTCCTCACCTCACCCATATATTATGAACGCACTCCTTATGTCATCGTCATCAGAAATTTTTGGTTGAGCGCGAATTTTAAACTAATGACAGTTTTAATGAAATAATTTTATCTTGTTAGGTAATTTCAAGCAGTAAATATGTTAAACACAATATCCTGGTTATACAAAATTATGTTGCACTAGTTTTTGTTAAGCTATTATCCCTGAACTCTCAAAACATTTGAATTTGTCCATTATTGACCTAGGTTAACAATAGAAAAAATTATCAACCACTAATAGAGAAATTTAACTTCTCAGTTGGCTAGATGACACAATAATTGTCAACTTCACAGCTAGTAGTGGGAAAAGACTATTAGTAGTTTTGTATAATCAGCGTTTTTAAATGTTCATTTTTTAAAACTGTTATTAAATGTTTGTGATGTCGTCATCAAAAGTATCTTTCTGTATTCATGGCTGTTCAAATATGCTGTATAAAAATACTACGCAGTTGAAATTTGATAGCTTCTCTGAAAATTCATTGAACACTGCGTTTATAACCTTGAAACGTCAAAAATGAATAAATGCAGTAAAAACCCATATGTAATTAAAATGTTCTAATTAAAACATTTTGTTAACTATTATTTTGTGTATAATCAGTAAGATTCTACAATTGGCAGCTATTAGAAAAGTTCTAAACTTTCTTTTTACATTAATAAAAGATTATTATCGAGAGAATAAAATGTTGTTTTCTGTACGATTTCATTGATTATATGAAATAAAAAACTAGTTATGTGTTTGCTGACTTTAATATTATATAAGTTCAAATAATTAAATACTATTAAGGAGAAGAAAGTAAACATTTGTACAAAACGAATCACTTCAAGTTTTTTAATTACATTTTAGAAAACATCGGGAGGATTGGGAACGAAATAAAAATACTAGAATTTGCTCATTTTGTCAATAATCAAAAATCAGATAATCCCCTACACCCATTTTACATACCAACAATTTTTCCTGGCAAAGAAAATAAAAAGATCTATTCATTTCTTGCATTTTGTAGGTTGTTCATTATACTGTTTACATCACAATGTTTTTATTATTTAACACCAGGGCGCTCTACTTTCGGCATAAGTGCTGCCTCTATAGTTCCAGGCTGTGCTCGAAACTCGAAAGAAACAAATCCTAACCCAACCTTCTTCTTCTTCTATACTATTATTGGGCTCGGTTAGGATGAGTTCCCAATGCATCGGTTTTGCCTTACGCGTCGCACGTCACGCCATCTTCACGCATTCTGATTGGCGAATTGGTGAATCGCGTCAGGAATTTGCCGATCAGAATACGTGACGCAAAAAACAAAAACGATGCATTGGGAACTTATAGAACCATTCACTCAGTTTTGATCAGACCTAATCTAGAAATATATAAATTCGAAATCCGAAAAGTGTACCGGAGAGTAATCGAAATAAACGTCATGCATCGAGACATTTTTCGGCAGGAAGGAATATTATTAACTCGCAGCAATGTTCCTTGATTAAAAAATATCGCAATATTCCAACTTGGATAAGTACTGAAGCTTCATATGGAAATATTTCGGCAGGAAGAAATAAATAACTTACAGCAATGTTACTCGCGAAAGTAAATGACAATATTTCAATTTGTGTATTTGACAACATCTCTGAAACTTAATAGCGAAATGTTTCAAAAATAACAAATAACTAACTTACAGCCATGTTTCTGAAAAAATGCTGATGCAATATTACAACTAGCATATCTAAGAACATTACGGCAACCTCAATTAAAAACGTTTCAGTGGGAAGGAAATCTCAGCTTAATGAAATGTGTTTCTAATGAGCAAGTCACAATGTTTCAACTAAACTAACGCAATAATATTACTGCAACTTCTCCAGGAAACATTTCAAAATGTATATAAATGTAATTTGCAGCAATGTTGTTCAAGATTGTAAAATCTTGAAATTTATTCGTTTATGATACCTTTAGAATATATGAGATATTTGTATGTGTCCTTTTTTTTATTGTATATATTTAAGGCGTAAATTCATTTTAGCTAATACCTTTGTAGAAATATGCTGCAGAATTGATAAGATCTTTCTATTGTAGTAAATTCAAAGGATATTTTAATTTTATTTTCAAAATACTTTGTAAATATCACGTTTTCCAACAATAATTGTAAATTCTTTTGTATGGGCATATGAATGACACATTTTTTGAAAGTCGACATTGTCCTATAGTTAAGAAGTGAGAAAAAAGCACGTTTCACCCTATTATATATTGTATTGTAAAAACCCTAAATTTAGTGTCAATTCTGCATGAATTTTATGGTAGAGGTTCGGAAGACATGAAAGACATTTTTGAATTACCTTTTTAAGTAATAAGGTTACAATGCTATTGTAGTATTCCATAGAAACTTAACTTACTATTGGCGGCACCCATAGTTGATTCTTGTCTGGGAACCCGACAAGTCAAGTGATGCTGGCCAATAGGAAATATTTATTTTCGGTTGGTCAACCCAATCCACGTGCAAACACGCCCCTCGCAGATTTCTACTTAACACGTCTCACAACGTGAAGAAATCAGTTTTTTCACACTCATCGAATCGAGCGCAATGCTCAACAACAAAGTTAGTTTTTTCACACTCATCGAATCGAGCGCAATGCTCAGCAACGAAGTTAGTTTTTAGCTCATCGAAACGAGCGCAAGGCTCAACAACAAAGTTAGTTTTTCACTCGTCAGTTCTACACTTCTAGACGAGAGTTTTACATTGATCGACGCGAGTTTTACACACTCATCGAATCGAGCTCAACGCTCAATAACAAAGTTAGTTTAAAATTCATCAAATCGAAACATAAAGTGTCTTCCGATCTGAAACCACAGAAATTCAGCGTTCACAACTCAACTTTGTAACATTTTGTAAATTTGTACATAATAAATTATTAATTTCGACATTAACTTTGTCAAATTAAGATTATTTATTTAGTTGAATGTCCACGCCAGTTGACGAAGTTCAACTAGAAATATAATCAAAAACAAATGTTTTGCAAGGTTCTGTGCTCAGTGGGTTTGACATCAATAAAAAGGTGCATCCTTTTTTATCTCTTATAATTGCACAAGTGGTTTGTATTTAATCGGGTAAATTTGGATTGTTTAATGAGAAACTGTTTCCTAGCATTTTGACGAGAATAACTGTCAACTATTAAAAACACGACACCGAAGGTGGAGTGTTTTTAGGTTGACAGTTATTCGAGTCAAATTGCTAAAGGAAAAAGTTTAGAATTTGAACAACACAAATTTATCCAATATCAATACAAACCTCGAGTTTAATTCGGCAGGACAATTTAATGAATGAGAAATTTGAAAACATATCAATGCAAACTTTATTTATGAAACATTAAAAATAAACACATTTTTATTTTAATGTACATTTATTAAAACGCCGTGACTAGCCGTACATTGGATGTACGAATTTATTTTGTACATCGGCCTTGTGCGTTGATCGAAGCGCGCATATTCAAATAATAACCTAAAGAAGCTTGTATTTTGTATGGTTTGTTTATATTATTTTGGATCTTGGAAACATATAGATGTCTGTTTTTCTACTCCCGTATTATAATACGCGAATTAAATATCTGCTTCCGATTCATTAATATTGTTCATTTTAACACGGATTTTCATTTCGATACACATTTTGGCCAATGAAAATACGTACTTTTCATTATGAAACGAATTTTCGACCAATAGAAACAAGTACTTGGGGATAATCAATTGGTCTATGTTTCTACATACCTACTTACATATTTGACATTTCACAACGCGTCAAAAGTAGATAACTATAAACATGTCGAGTAGTGAACAATTATCTTGTACACCACCAGAAATTTCTGATAAAGCTAATAGTGTCTGTGAAAATTTAGTTCCAACTAAATAAAAAAAAATCTATGACAATGATTTAATTTGCATATGCATAATGTGCGTACTCTTTCATACAAGTCTTCGTAGCTTAGTTGGTAACGCTTGCGGTCGTGGCGCATGGGTGCGTTGCAGATCGTGGTTCAGATCCTGGGCGGGTTGAAAATTTTTTTTTAGAATATAATGTATTTTCTTGAAAGAAAAACTAATTGCATTGTTTGTATATTTCTCTTTATCAAAGTGGAATCATTCCAATTAAATAATGCTATTTTTTCACAGGTTGCCTTAATTATGGGAATTATGGGAGCATGTTTGAAATTAATTCTTGTTTTCATTTTATTATTTATCGGTCGTAGAAAAAATAGTGTATGCAACTCTCATGTGATGGTTATTAATACACTCGCATAAACCATACCTTCGGCTCGTTTCGTATCCCCGTTAATGCTCGTGTATTAATAACCTTCATTACATGATCGTTGCATAATATACTATTATATTTTAAAGCAAATAATAACTACATATATTTAAGCTATAAAATTTACAGAAATTAATTACATCTTGTGGGTATGTATCTTTACTCTGAACAATAGGTGCGTTCTTTTTGACTGAGATCTCAGATCACTTCAGTTAAGGTAATCTGAGATAAAGTGATGTGAGTAAGCACCAAAAAGAACGACATCTCAATTGAAGCGCGCGATCTGTCGATAGATTGAAACTATGCGACAGATTCGTATCAGCATCTAATAATGTTAATTAATGTATCCAAAATTTGTAACAAAAGAAAAATAGATTATGTTTGTTTATTGTTTATATGTCAATGGTTAAAACCATAGATAACCTTGGTTAAAACTACAAATAAACCAAGCAAATGGAATATTTCTTGATCCCCTCTACTTTATTTCCGACTCAATTCCAACTGATACCCTCTTACAACCATTCAGCATCGGTGAAGGGGGAGGAAAAATCTCAGCTCACTTATAGTGAGTAAAACAAAAAGAACGCTCATATTACTGATGTGAGCTGAGATTAACTGAGACCTCAGTCAAAAAGAACGCACCTAGTGTGGTAATTATTTAACTTCGGTGTATTAATAAAGATAATTATTGTTGTTGTTCATCCATATATTCTGTCGTTAATTTATCTTGCCAAAAAACACTCGAGCTCTTCTTTTATCAGATAAATTTCTCTTTAACTCAAAGTTTTGCCAATCACTAAATTTGCTCGAAAAACTGACATTAGATAAAATCACTCCACCTTCGGTGTCGCGCTTTTATCATGTCAGTTTTTCTCGTAAAATTAGTGATTGGCAAAACTGTTTCGTTGCAAAGACAAATTTATCCGAAAAAAAAACGTTCTTGTGTTTTTACTGTTGACAAAAAGAAACATATTCCAACAGCCCTCTTTTTATTGAGACAACTTTACGATCGCAGCGCCACCCTTATTTTGTCCATACCTATCTCTGGGACACTTTTTCCTACAGCCTTCGGTCTCTTTCTCTCTAACCTCCACGCTTATAACTTTCTCTCTTTCCTAGTCAAGATTATAACATTTTAAATTCTTCTATTACTTATGTATGTCGTTTGTCAACTTCAAAATCATCTGTTTGTGAAAGCAAATGAGTCATTCCTATCGTTTTCATTGATTTAAAAATAGAACTACAACAAATCTTAATTATTTATCGTACAAGTTGTACAAAAAATGTCTTTATTTCGTAGCAGAAATTTTGATCTTTTGCTTGGTAAGTTTAACATATTGAAAACATTAAATAGAATGTAAAATGTTGCAATAATTTTAGAAAAAGCAACTAGTCATTTATTGATGGAACCCGACTGGGATGCTACGATGCAAATATGCGATTTAATTAGGCAAAATGATGTGCAGTATGTATACTATTTTCATAATTTTAATAAAAAAATGGATCATTATAATTAAATTGGTGACTGGAATATATTTAGTAGGATAAGAAAAATCTAATAATGTAGGAATGAATTATTTTTATTAAACGTTATGATTCATCACAACGCAGTGAACTGTAGTTTATATATTTTATAATATATATGCATTAATTTCATTTAATATAAAAAACGTATAATTGCAGGCATTACAATCAATATAAAATGTGAAGTCAACTTATTTGAGTCATTAAAAAATCTTATATGATATTCATTGGTAGACCTATTTCTGATACTAAAAAAGTAATTAAATCAAATATATCAAGCTCACATGGTATGGTTTGTTCAAATTTAACCCATAGTAAACCAAAACAACTGTTTCCAGGCCTAAACATGCCATATCTTCATTGAAGAAAAAACTGACATCTACAAATCCTCATTCAGCACTATACGCCCTATTGGTTTTGGAAAGTATGGTTAAGAATTGTGGTAGGTACTTACTCTCTTAAAATTCAACTACATATTATATAAAAATAACAGATGCGTCTCCACAAGAACAAAATTGAAAATTGTTTAATCATACATAGACTAGTAAACAAACAGTGAAAACGATATTTTGTTCAGGTGTGGTAGTTCATGATGAAATAGCCACCAAGCCGTTCTGTGATTTTCTGAATGAATTGTGCAAAACTACTGCTCATGATAAAGTACGTAGTAAGCTACTGGAACTAATTCAAACCTGGAATTTTGCTTTTCGAAAGAATCCTAAATACGGTGGAGTGCTGAAGGTAAGATACTTTTTATATCTCAAAATATTTTATTTTCATTACATTCATATTGAAACTACATACCTAAATCAAATACTGTTGAACCTTTATGATTTAAAATGGTGAATAAAAGTTTATTAGTGGGGCTCAAGTATTATGTAACACAATTATTGAAGATTTTTTAACCTCCCTCATGTCCCTGTAATGCGCTGTAACGTTTTTCTGTACCCCCTGTTCCTCCCTCTTCCTACCCTTAATGTTATGTAACACCCAAGTAGGTAACCATTTTTATCTAAAAAGTCACAATTATGTTTTGCATAAAATATCTGAAAGTTGCTAAAATAACTTATTATTTTAATAGCATTTTAAATTTGTATATTTATTCTCGGCAATTAAACTCAAAATTTGGGAGATTGCAAGTTTAAATAATCATCTGTGTGTTATAAAAGGGATAAACAAGTGGTAGAGTGAGTGAATAAATGAAGGCGACAAAAACAAAGTAAGATTAACGTATTTATATAGCATGTTTATATGGGAAAAAGTACCTAACCATCATATAGAATTTATTTATAAGTATAAAGCAGTTTCAGTTATATATATTTACAAAGTCTATTATCCTAAATAATGCGTCAGATGAAAGCTTAAAGGCCATAAAGGCTACCGAAAGAAAGATCTTGCTTGACGACGAATGTATGGAAGAGATATGTAAGAAAAAAATATCTACAGACCGGGAAAGAACGGTATAAACAGGAATACATTGAACAGACGAAAGTTGCAAAAACGATTTGCAGAACTAAGAAAGGAGAACACGATGAAAACAGAATAAAAATACTGGCGACAAGAAATTAGAAATTTCTACAAGGATGTGAAAGAAATAAATAAAGGACACAGGCCAAAAATACCATACATCAAAGATGGAAACGGTAAACTGCTAGGAGTAAAAACTGAAATAATAAGAAGATGGAAAAGCCATTTTGAAGAGCTATTAAAAGTAAATGCAGAACTGGAAACAGAAGAAAGAGAAGATGTTCCATTGGAAGAAGAAAACCGTACCGAAGATGTAGAACCTACACTAGCAGAAATAGAAGAAATTATTAACAATATGAAAAATAATAAAGCCCCAGGATCTAATAGTATTACAGCAGAAAAATTGAAATACGGAGGTATTGTATTAAAAAGAGAAATTACTAAGTTAATACAGGAGGTTTGGAGGACCCAGAAGGGTGGAAAAAAGCAGTAATTCTACCGATATACAAGAAAGGTGACATTTCACATTGCAACAATTACAGAGGAATAGCACTACTTGATAGCATGTACAAAGTACTAGCCACACTAATAAAAATACAATTAGAAACTTATACAGAAAAGATAACCGGCGAGTACCAGTGTGGATTTTGTAAGGCTAGAGGAACAACAGATCAAATTTTCTTACTGAAACAAGTATTAACACACTGTTATGAATACGAGATTCCTAGATATATGCTGTTTATCGACTTTAAGGCAGCCTATGACACGTTTAACAGGACTAAGCTATTGAAAGTCTTAAAATACAAAATCCCAGAGAAGCTATGCGAACTGGTGGAAATGACGCTCAAGCAGACAAGAAATGTAGTAAGAGTAGAAGGGGAAGAATTAGATGCAACCCAAGGACTGAGACAAGGAGACCCCCTATCTACCTATCAATGTTTGGCATATGCAGATGACGTGGTTTTATTATCAAGAAAAAAAGAAGAACTGATGAAAATAGCAAAAGATCTAGTAACAGCAGCACAAGAAGTGGGGTTGGAGATAAATGAAGCAAAAAGTCCGTACATGAAACTAAGAAATAAAACAGTAACGGAAGAGCCTGAGACATTACGGCTAGAGCTACAGAATGATAAAATAATACAAATAAAGGGACCCAAGAGCTATATTTATCTAGGTGTCCTAATAAATGATAAATGTGAGGAAGAAGCAGAAATCGATCTTAGACTGGCCAAGGGCAATAAATGTGCTGGAGGATTACTCAAAATCCTGAGATCAAAACAAGTCACACGAGCAACAAAGAAATGAATTTATAAAACAATATTAAGACCGACAGTGCTATACAGATGTGAAACATGGGTTATGAATAAGAAGCAGAAATCCCAAACTCGAAATCTGGGAGAGGAAGATATTAAGGAAAATTTATGGCGAAAAAAAAACAGAAGAAAGATGGGAGAGGCGCACAAATAAGGAGCTGTATGATCTATACGATGGCTCAACAATAATTGAAGTAATCCAATCAAAAAGACTGCAGTGGTTAGGTCACTTAGAACGAATGGAACAGTTAAGAGATGTAAAAGAAGTAGCATGGAAAAGGCCAGAGGGAAAGAAGTAGAGAGGTAAGCCGAGAAGCCGGAAAGAAGCCGTAATCCAGGACGTCGTGGAAAAGGGAATACGGAACTGGAAAAGAGTAGCAAGAGATAGATACAGATGGAAAATTCTTACACGGCTATAGGCCCTAGGGCGTGTCTTATTACTTAGTAAAAACTCACACGTAATGTAATAAACATTTGCTTGATTGAGTTTAAAATATTTCAAAATCGACTCAAATTTGTCCTAATAAACTTTTACTGCTAATCTTACATTAAATTATGCCCTTTTCCTGACTGGGCCCTGTCGGTATTTTGGGTAGTAACTAAGACCCTGTAATTTAATATAATTTGCAGCCTAAAAAAATTATATATGCTGGATAAAAAAAAATGAAAATGTATAATATAATAAGAAGTGCATTATATTTAGTATAAAATCGCAATATAAAATATACAATTTGTAATTTAAATTCTGTTCAGTATGTAAATGAAATGTGCACTAAAAATATATATGAATGTTTGATAGTTTATGTTCACTATTAAATAAAATTTTGCAATTTACAGTAATGTAAATGCTCGATAAATCATAATCTCTATTAAACGTGGCAATACTGCAATTATTCTCATGAGAGTCACAACTGTTTACGAACCAACAATACATAACCTCAGAAAACAAAGTGGGAAAGCTACATGTTGTTTATAATCTCCAGTGCTGAAATAAGTGTGTTTATTATTAACACGAACTGTTTGTAGAACCAAAAAATATGAGTGGCAGTGACGAAATCGACAAGAATAACAGGGTCTCGGCTCCTGGCCACTTAAAAGAAAATTTAGAGTACACTCGCCGGAAAAGGAGTATGAATGCCCCTTATGGGACTGAAGCCTTTCGAAAATGCTCCTATTAGAAAGAGTTTTGGAAGAACGAGGAAACTGAAAGAGAAGCATTCCAAAAAGTTCTTAGGGATCTTTGACACCGCAGGATCCAAAAAGTATTTCGACCTCATTAAAAATAACCTACATCTCCTCGCGGGCTTCCTCACAAGGCACTTTTGCCTCAGGATGCACCTAATAAGAATAAGTCTAGCAGAGAAGAAACTTCACATCACCTAGCCCTAGAATGCCTCGCCATTGCAAGTCAACACAAAAAATGCTTTAGACAAGAAACTTTTATAAGAAAGGATCTAACCTTCTTGAAACCATCCCAAATACTGGAGTTCATTAGAACTTTGGAATTGGAAGGCAAACTGTAGAAGTAGCGAGAACAGCTCTGATAGGGGGGGGGGGGGGACAATAAACCTTAAACTTAGAGTGCATAGTAAAACCACTATTAATCTAATCTTCTATTTTCTATTGGACATTGATTCTGCATTTATCGAGCATTTATTATCTTTTACCGAATATTTATAAACTTAACAAGTATTTGAGTTTGTTACTGAGCGTTCCCTAAATTAATCAAACCACTATTATTTTTTAACAACTATTTTTTAATTTATGAAACATTTGAATTTGGTACTGCGCATTCGTTACATTTATTCAGCCTATATTATTTTTATCGAAAATTTAATATTTTAGTAAACATATGATTTTGGCATCGAGAAATTATTTTATATATCAAATATCTATTATTTTTATCGAATATTTATTATTTTAAGAAGCATATAAATTTTATATCGGACATTCATTATATTTATCGAGCGTTTAGTATTTTTATAGAATATTTCGATTCTTGTCATGCATGTGTATAAATTAACTGGAAAATATTATTAGCGTTGGTATTAAAATATCTCACATATAATTTCCTCCGATATATTTTTGGCTTGATCCACCTTTATTATTCTCATGCATTCTCCTATTTCCGCTTTTTTTTTCACTAATCGATACATTATTATCAAAATATTATATATCTAAGGAAAGTATTTGTTATTATGTCCAGCGTTTACTCCATGACCACCCACTTGTGGTTGCAGTGGTAGAAGGCACTAGGTGTGCACTTGCAAATATTGTGTAATGAGATACTTCTATCCTTTTCTAACACATTGTACGACTCTTGTAAGCTCGAAACTCTGCTTGCTGAATGGTGTAAATTACATTTGTGCCTGACAATATTGATAACTTTTCTACAATGTTTAAGATTTTTTCAGAATGTTCTAGAACATTCCAGATATTCCTAGAATGTTATAAAATGCTGTAGGATATTTTTAAATTTTTGAAATGAATTATGAAAATATTTGGCTCTAGTTAGAATATTCAAAAATATTCTGGCAAATTCTGCAATGTATCCAAATACCTATAACACTCAAAGTTGATTAAAAAGTGATTACCATTGGTTTCGAATATTATAAATTATTCTGAAAATTTCTAGATTGACCTGGAAAGTTCTAAAATATATTTTAATATTCCAAATTTTTCCAGAATATTCTAGATTTTTCCAGAATATTCTAGGATATTTTATAATTATTTAAATTATCTATTAAAGTGTGTGATTGTAGTTGGTTCAGAAACTTGTAAATTGTTCTCAAAATTCCACGAATGATCTGAGAAATTCTATCATATATTCAAACAGGAAAAATTATTAAGAAATAGTTATTATTGGTCTTTGGTCTAGATGTTGTTTTTGGTTAGAAATTCGCTGATTGATTTTTTTCTATTTCGAATTCTACTGATGCAATGACTACAGAGTAGCTGGAGGATTGCTATGAGGTAGCAGGTACCGTTGAATTTGTCGCCGATTCTTTGAATTGTATTATTTTTCCGACCTCAACCATTTTGTTCAAAGTTGATATAATAGATTCTTTTGTGGTGTCAGTGTTCAAAAGCAAGCCTTGCTTTGTGCTGATTATTGTATCCTTTGCATTGGGGTATATTCTCGCGCAGAAATCAGTGAAAATGATTCGCCTGTAGGATTCCTCATTTGTGATGTAGAATATGTGTTGGTATTTCTTTTCTTGAATGTCCCTCACTATTGGCGAGTAGTGTATATTGGGATTCCTTGTTGGCTGGTTTGTTTTGTGTTGAGATTGTTTTTGTATTGGGTTTGTTATGGCATCTTTTGTACTAGTATTTGTTGTGTTGTATTTTCCTAGAACAATATCGTTAATTTCTTCTTGAGTCAACTCTTGGGCTCGTTTTCTTTTATGCTTGTTTCTTCCTTGAATTTCTGTCCAGTTTTCCGCTGGATTCAAAGTATCCATTTCATCATTAGAGCCATCGCTTTCCGACGACATGTTAATGTTTATTCACACAAGTGTCCGCAATAAAGACAAGCTTTTATATTAGTGTTTTAAATGAAACTCACTGTTTCTAACTAATTCCACAATATAATGAAAATTGTTGAGAATTCTAAAAAATTTACAATTGTTTCGATAAATCAATATAATCGTCAGAATGACAGAAGTTACATTTCATTTGATGCCTACCTGATGTTTAGTAGTTATTTTTGGCTAGACCAAGAAGTGACCTAACTTGTGATTGACTTAATATATGTTAATAGAAAAAAGAAGAAGATGTGATATTACAAATATTGAAGCTTAGATATCATTAGCCCTATGATGATATCCTGGATATCATTTTTCCAATTAAGATCAGTATAACTGTGCAATTATATAGGAAACCAGGAAAACTATATCTGCTGATCTTTACAATTATCACTTAAGAAGACAGTTTATTAGTGGAGAACTCCCTAGATTTATCTGTTCATTGACAACTTCATATTATGGGACTCTTAAATGTCTTCTAAGTTCCAATTTTTCAAGGAAATCCAGTTCTTATTTCTTTTCACAAACATGCAGCACTTCTAGTTCTGTGATAAGTGTCAATGAATGATTGGTGTCAAGTAGATGTTTTGTGTAGTGGGATTTATCTGGTTGTTTTAATCTGTATGCTCGTAAGTGTTCACTGTATCGGATTTCAAAATTTCTAAGGGTCTGACCCAAATAGACTGCATTACATTCTGGACATTTGAGTTTATATATACCTGATTTCTTTAATGGTGGTATTTTTGTTTTTACATTTAACAGTTTTGTCCTAACGTTACTTTCTGTTTTAATAGAAATTGTTGTATTTGTTGCTAAAGATATTATATTTGAAATATCATTAGAAATATTTCCTGCATATGTGATGATTTTATAAGTTTTGATTTTATCAGTTTGTTTAGGAAATATTAGTTGTAATGCCACTTTTTCCTCTTTTGTATTAATTAGCTTATTTATCATATGTAATGGATAACCGTTGAATGTTGCTATTTGTCTAATTGTATTAATCTCTCTATCAAAATTACATTTGTTCATAGGAACTGAAAAAACTCTATATATCATTGAATTATATGCCGCTAGTTTATGTGACATGGGGTGATTGGAACTATATGGAATTTTCACATCAGTGTGTGTTGGTTTTCGGTAAATTGAATAATCAAGTACATTATCAACTCTTTGAATTTTTAAATCAAGAAAATTGATTGAGCTATTTTCTTCAATTTCTAATGTAAATTTAATTAAGCTTATATATGTCACTTAATATATTTTTATTGTAAGTAGCTTTTGTTTAGACTAGAGATAACACCGATTTTGCTAATTAGCTTTTAATTATGGTACGTCTGCTCTCTATGAAGGTCCGAAACAAACTGTGCCATACATATAATTATGCATTCTACACATTTCTTAGATCTATGAGACTCGCTAACTCACTAGAAGACCTTGCACTTTTTGATATCTCAATTAGTACATTTAGAAGTTATATTTGTGATTTCAATGTTCAGTAATTCATATTTTACTAACCAATGATTTTTGTATATTTTGTTTTAAACATTTTATTCATTGCAGTGTATATGTTTGGATTTGTCTACATTGTATATTTTGTATTTAATATAATGTAAAAGGGCTCGCCTGTGAATAAATAATAATACACTTAGGAAGTCTGCAGATATTGCAATAACTACTTAAAATTACTGAATCACTTGTAAACAAACAAATCAATGAGTTACTGTAATAGCAACTATGTAATGATTGGTTGTGATGAAATGATGGTTGTAAATGAATGCAGTCCTACAGCGTTGTCATGGAGAGCAGAATAATGTTATTGTTCAAAATACGTACTTCAACAGCATCCATTAAAAGAAAATTTGTTTGCTGTATGACCTCCATTGTCATTTTTTAATAATGTTATATACCTGATGACTATTATTTGTTTGCAAATCATTGTTACTTTGCATTATTTACTTCAGTTTGTTATATATTTTTCGAGCAATTTTCAGAAGTAAAGCACATTTTGACAATAACGCTCTGTGATGAGTTGCATATAGTTGCTTATTTTGTTACTGCTTTTGCAATGTTAGCTTCAGTATTCAATGTAAATACATGGGTCTATATTTAACTATGTCATTGGAAATACCATAACAAACACCATAATACAAATTTTCGGTTAGAAATTTGGGTAAAAAGATTTAAGCTAATGACAGTTGATCATACTTCACTGTACTATACTACAAAATATACTTTCATTTCTATATTTTCAACTTAAAGAATTAGTATTAGGATAATCATTGTAGGTGAAGTATTTTGATTTTACCATGTTTCCAGGGCTTTTAGTGAAGTCGCTGTTTCCCTTAAAGTCCCTTTTTTTCGATGGTCCCTTAAAGTCCCTTTTTTGGGAATTTGGTCCCTAAAGTCCCTTTTTTGTGATAGAAGGAGCATATTGAAATAATCCCAAATGATGTAAAACCTGAGGGGGCTTTTAGCTTTTTGGAAAAAGCTTTTATTTTATATAATAATATTTAGACGAGTACCAAAATACTAGAGAGTGACTAATGCCTGAGTTATAAGTCGGTTCCATGCGATACTGAACCGCAAATACCCTGTGGTATGGTATTTTCACTTTAGTACTGCAAATAACTGACTGAATCGCGGTATTAGTCACTCTCTAGTATTTTGGTACTCACTAACTATTACCGGTCTTATAGATCACGTGTTGGAAGAAGAGAGTCACAAGTGAAGTGTAAAATATTTGATATCGGGATTTTTTAACTAAAAATTTATTGGTTTTTAGCTATTTAGTTTAAAAAAACCAAAATCAAAAATTTTACACTTGTGACTCTCTTCTTCCAATACAACCACATATCATTTTTTTCAGTGGAATATTAAACCGTATAATACAAAAATGGAAAATGTAAAGTTGAAGACATTTGGTTTACAGAAAAAGATAAAATGCTTTTATAATAGAAGCTTGGGCAAAACGGGCCAGTGATAGTGAAGTCGTGTTGACCACGGAAAATACCGCCTCAGCCAGCATGCTGGAATGAAATCCCACATCGGTAATTGTAAGATCAAACTCACTCTGTTGCAGCTAAAACTTTGCAAGACAGATGTAAACCAACCACAGGATCCTAGCACAATTGGATCAGTGACAGTGGCACTAAGTAGCACAAAAACCGCTGCAGTTAAAGCCAAGCTCTATTGGGCAGTAAAGTCTGTACTATCCAATTATTCACTAAACTCGTGTAGTGATATAAATCAGCTATTCAAAATGATGTTTTCTTCCGGGGTACCTGAGGATTTTCCCTCTCTCCTGCCAAATTGATGTATTTAGTAACCGAAGCTCTGGGACCTTACTTTTGGGGAAAGCTTAAAGAAGATGTTAACGCTTCTTTCTATACAATATGTTTCGATGAAACTACCAACGAATGTAGTCAGAAAGAATTGCAGGCTGCAATTCGTTATTGATCGACACTGAGTCAAAAATCATTCAGAGGCACCTTCAGATTTTCTTCATTGGTAGTACTAAAGCTGATGACTTACATAATAAAATTCTTGCCGCGATACAAAAGGCAGATATTCAATTGAGGAATTTAATAATGCTTGGCTGTGATGGCCCTAATGTCAACAAAAAATTAATAAGACTGCTTAATGACAGTGTGCTAGATGTAAGATCCAAAGGATTGATTAATATAGGCTCATCCAGCCAACATAAAGTTCATAATGCTTTTCTGAAAGGTCTGGAACAAATGGGCATAAATGTCGATGATTTGATTATTATACTTTTTAACTTTTTTTATGGTTGGCCTGCTCGTTGCGAAGCAAATACAGACATCCAGAATTCCGAAAAAGTCTCAAATAATCAGTTTGTTAAGCGTGTATCCTCAAGATGGCTCTCAATTGGTCCTGCGGCAGAGAGAGTTATTGAACAGTGGAAAGCAGTAAAGACATATTTTCTAAAGAAAATTCCTCAGCACTATTTAAATATCACTAAAACGTCAACGTACAAGGAAATTGTTGATCTAATTAAAGAACCAACTTTAAAGACTCAATTGGTTTTTATGATTGAAAGTGCCAAATTGTTCACATCCTATACTGAATTTTTTCAGCAAGAAAAACCTTTAATACATAAGTTATATGAACATGGTAAGGAACTGATATTAAAACTTATAAACAAAGTTTACAAATCTGGGGTGAAAATAATTTTTAGTGAAGCCATTTCCAAAGAGTTAAAAAACTTGGAAACTGATGTAATTCGTTTTCAAAATGACGTTAGAAAACATTTATCTGCCAGTGCTAAGTATCTTGTAAAGCAATTAAGTTTGGATGAAGAGGACAACATTTTAAAAAATGCCAGATGCTTAGATATCAGAAAATTTAAAACTAATGAAAGCGAGACACAGATCGTGCCGCTGAGCAAGCAGCTACCATTTGAAGTTGATCTGAATCAGCTATCTGATGAATGAAAAATTTTAATATATGAAGAAAACATCCAAGAAGAGGTCAGCGCCATTGACGAATATTGGTCATTCATATTCGACATAAAAAACAACATTAATGAGATAAAGTACCCAACGGTAACAAAAGTGGTGAAAACGATTCTGCGCCTTTCACATGGCAGCGTAACTATAGAACGAGGATTCTCCACTTCTGGATTGGTACTAACAAATGATAAGACCACAATGAACGAGAGAGGTATAAATGCCAGATTAAATGTCATATCCGGTATGAAAAGATTTAAAAATAACCCTTCTCTGACGCCGATGTCAAAAGAATTAATTATGCTCGCCACAAATGCCCACAGAAGCTATCAGGCTTATTTATTAGAACAAAAAGAAGAGAAAAAGAGACAAAAAAATGAAGATAAAAAAAAGAAGAAGAAAAAATGTTATTTAATAAAAAACGTGAAGAAGCAGATACACTTAAATAATTGGCAAAAGCACTTGTTGAAAAACAGAAAACTGAAGAGCAGAAAAAAGAAGCAGCAGAGATGTTGTTTGAAGAGGCAAACAAACGGCTGGAGTGAGGAATGAAGAGAAAAAACCTCGAAGAAATCACTTTGGTCCAAGGTATTCTACAGGGAGTAAAAATGCCGAGAAAGAATGACAATTACCAACAAAATTCAGAGAAAGTCGTCAAAAATTTCTTTTTATTTAAAAAAAAAAGTAATTTTTCTTTATTTAGCTAAATTTTTTATTCGGGTTGAAACAAAATGTTCCTTTATTTGTACCTTCTAGTTCAAGTGTAATATTTTGAAATAAACATATTTATAAACCATAAATAAACCATACCCCATCCAAGAAATGTTTAAAAAGTAAGCATTTACGTTTTTTAAACATTTCTCGACCGGCATCTTGGTAGGGGAATTTCAAAAAAAAATTCCCTTAAAGTCCCTTTTTTTCTTAGAATCAGCCCCTTTTTTCTCAGAATCAGCCCCTTTTTCCCTTTTTTTGGAGCCGAAACTTGCTAAAAGTCCAGTGTTTCTTTTAACTCACCTGTAGCGTAACTTCTCATTATAAACCTGAAAGTATGCAAGGATTTTTCAATATTGATTTTATATGCAACTCACGTCAAACTGTTTTCACTTGTACCTATTGATTTACTATAATCTAATTATTTTAAATAGGAACTCATGAATACAATGAAAGTGGATGGTCATAAATTTCCAGCATTGAGAGAATCAGATGCAATGTTTGCATCAGACACGGCGCCGGAGTGGGCAGATGGAGACGTTTGTCATAGATGTAGAGTACAATTCAATGTTATTCAGAGAAAACATCATTGCAGGGCTTGCGGTCAAGTTTTTTGTGGGCAGTGTACATCAAAAACTTCAACATTACCTAAATATGGGATTGAAAAAGAGGTAAATTAATTATGAAAAAATTTAATACGTTCAATCAAACTTTAATTGATAAGATAATGAGAACTAATAAATCAAAGTAATATTATGATTTATTCAGCAGCATTTAAAATTATTACTATTTTTCTGGATAGTTAGTCCCACTATTGCCCTGGACTCCACTGAGAAAGTCTCTTCTTCGCCTTATTTCAGATCTGCTGGCCATATCCATTACATACTATTAAATTATAAAATATATTCTCTGGACTTACAGTATTGAACTCTGAGGTTGACCTGCAAAGTATACATTTATTATGCAAAGATTTCTACCAAAAATTTTCTGTGTCATAATAAATGTCTTTTGGTACATATCAAACTAGAATCTACACCCACATTCCTCATGTAACAGATGTCATCAAGGAGAGAATAGAAAAACACCATTGGTCACTTTAAACTAACGGAAATCCCTTTTTGGAACAGCTACTTCAACCAGTACACATCTGAGAGATCAATGTAGGTTGACCAGCTGATAAAAATAATAATTAAGAAGTCATCAATTAAGAAGTACCTGAAATAGCTTCATTGAATGTTCATTTCTCCAAGTCACTAGTACCAGGATTGACGACACAAATCAACACATTATATTAAATATTGTGTGTATTTATTTGATTGCTTACAAAATAAAAAACGTTGAAACTAGATAAGAAGAGGGAACGTGTACTGTATAATATCACATTCATATTTTTTAGGTTAGAGTGTGCGATGCTTGTTACGATGAAGCTACAAAACCATCGGCAGCTTCCAAAGCAGCAATTTCAAAAGCTGAATCTGAATTACCAGAGGAATATCTGAAGAGCTCGTTAGCTCAACAGAAACAGGTAGGAATTGAATTTTTAAAATAGATTTGTGATTTTTGAATAGAGGTTATATTATCATATATACTGATACTTTCTCCCAAGACTGGTTAACATGAATATATGCTTTGTTGTCAAATATCATTCAATAATGTGTCACTTTTAAATTATTTTATATCAGACGCAGTTTTAAGTATAACAATACAATGATCAAAAGAAGTTAAAATACAGTTTCCAGTCTCTGAAATTTATATTTTTCAATAGTTTGAACACTCTTTTAGCGCATTGGTCTTTTTTTAAAAAAAATCGTGTTTTATATAACTTTATTTTGTTGAATTTAACGTTTGCTGTCACTTTCTCTTTTATCGTGTAGGATCCTCCTAAGAAGAGTGAAGAAGAACTTAGAGAAGAGGAGGAATTTCAGTTAGCTTTAGCTTTAAGTCAATCAGAAGCTGAAGCAAAAGAAAAGGAAAAATTTAAAACAACATCTTCTGTATACCAAGTAAAAGGTTTGTATAAATCACAGATTGCAATTGAGAACTAGGCTACTGCATAATTTAGGGGTATTAATCATGTAAACCATTATCAAATGGTTTATTAAACATTTATTATCTTGTATAAATTATTGGTTGAAGTTTGATTTTCATATGTTGATAAAAAATATTAAAGAACTTCTGCAATGTATTATTAACACATGGTTTCCACTGTAATCATTAAATTAATTTATCTCGAATTGAACTGAACTGTAATTGCCATTAAAGCAATATCTCTTAATCAATACTTGCAAAAACCATGATCTCATTAACATTAGTAATTGTGCGAATATGTATACTCAAACGTATTTTAACTCCTAAAATGTTCAATTGTATATTAATTGGGTTTTTTTTGCATTCCTCAATGTCGTCCAGAGTACTTTTACTACATGATGCAGTCAAGTTTTCTTCACATATAAAAATAATGAATGTCTTCAAGGAAGTTATTCTTGTCCCCTTTAGGGATGGCATAAAATGTATTCGGGTTGAAAAGTTCTGGAGCTACCTGTATAAGGAATCTTACAATGAGTACACCTCATTTAAGAAAGTTTTGTTTTTCTCCCCGCTGAGATTGAGTTCCTTAGAATTTACAACAAAATTGGAAACATATCCGAAAAAAATATTGGCAACATTCGTGAACAAATGCCTTTCATTCCAGAAGAACATAGAGGCTATTACGAAAATATTATTATGTTGTGAAAATCTGAACCAAAAAGAGATCATACAAAATGATTTTTCATCTTGTTTTGTTTCTGTTCGGAAACCTTTTATTTTGACAGTATTATTCTTATTTTGTATGTATGTATGTTTATTTCCACTGTTATTAAAGTACTTGACTCAATTTTGTTTTTAGTCAACTGTGATGCCCTGGTTTGATTATAACCAGTTTATTGAACAAAATAATTTATTCACAAACCTAATTAAATTGAACTTCTTAATCAAAATTCTAAATCTACTTATATGTCGAACAATAACCCGGCTTGGTTAAATAAGTACTGGCTGCTATGATGTCACCTCTCCATATTAGAATTCTCCGTACGTTATTTTGCTTTCGTCTGTTTGCTTAAATTGTAGTCAATGGAAATAATCAAGTGTTGGTAATGTTGAAATTTTTCTAAGTTTCTAAGTGTTGACAGAGCTAGAGAATCGAAATTAAATTTATTACTAGTGTTTATTATTGAAGTAAGGATGTGGGCGATCGGATTATTCCGGGTTCAATGCACACCGGAATAGTATCAGGATGTTACTCCAGGCCCAGTTCACACCGGAATAGTTTCGGAAATCAGGACGGTTATGCCTAGTTCTAGGTTCAATACACACCAGAACGTCGGCCGTTCGGTTAAGCTTATTCTAGGTTCGATACTTTCACCGGTGGAGCTTTCCTCTCTACCTTTGTGGGTGTGAGGATTGATCCTTATCGATTCATCAAAAATGTCTTGAGGTTATCACCGTTAGCCATTCTTTTCGCGTAATGCCGATAGTGCTGCCATCTAGGTACGGGACGTCCAATTGCGCCTACTGTGTTAACTTGCTTGGTAGTTCTCTCTATACCATTTGTGAATGTGTTGTCGATATTGGTAGCCGAGGGTGTTAACGTCTATTTAGACGAGAGTGTCGTTACACAACCGATAGTCATATCACAACAGTGAATTGAAGAAGGGGTTATATACATTCAAAACAAAAATTTGGTCAAAAAAGTGAGAATATTAAGACCTTACTAGAGGACCCGTGATGCTCCGCAGTATTAGGGTAGACTATGTATGAGAGGGTGTAATTATTACATAAAATCATTTTACAGTACTTCCTTCCACCATTTAGCGTAAAACGGTTCCGGTTTAACATATTATAGCTGGTTATATTGATGGATCCGTTATAAACATTTAACAAAGAGAACTGTCAAAAATAACTGCTCGGTTAAAATATAATGGTGCCGTTATATTTTAATCGAGTGTTCTGAATACGGGTGACGTCATTTCATTTTTGCTTCATACCCTTGTCTAAATTGTATCTCATACTTCATTTATGAACCATCGGTACCAAAATATCGAAACAGAAACATTTAAATTGCAAGTTAATGCATAAAATATTTCAACATCACTATATATGCCTTTTTCCTTGACCTATTTGTAGTAGAGCCAACTCCAGTAGAAAAACCTGCAACTCCTCCACTGCAAGAGGAATCCAATCCGGAGTTAGCTAGATATTTAAATCGTTCTTATTGGGAATCTGTTCAAACTAATGATCAGAATGAACAAGGCCGACCAACAAGTCCTTCAGCTCCTGCTACAGCTCCCTCTCAAAATATTGATAATAAATACAAAACAAAGGAAAATGGTTTGGTCGACAACAATTTGGAAGAATTCATGAAAACTTTAAAAAGTCATGTAGAAATATTTATTAATAGAATGAAGAGTAATTCCAGCAGGGGAAGGTAAACTAATGTAAAAAATTTATTTGTTTCAAATAGAAATATTTCTTTCTTCGTTTAGGTCTATCACAAACGATACTAGCGTCCAAACTCTTTTCATGAATATAACCGCGATGCATTCCCGACTCCTCCACTACATCCAAGAACATGATGATAATCGCATCTATTTCGAACGTTTGCAAGATAAATTAACGCAAGTGAAAGATGCTCGAGCCGCCTTAGACGATCTTCGCGAAGAACACAACGAAAAGCTTAGACGAGAAGCGGAAGAACAAGAACGTATGCGTCAATTACAAATGGCGCATAAATTAGAAGTAATGAGGAAGAAAAAAGAGGTTAGTTCATCATCATTTGTTCTTACTTAATCCTTAACTTAACGTTAATTGTCGTATGTTGAGAAGTTGAGCGTTGTTTTCCGAATCTACATGTTTCTTCATTATTTTCCATGTTGTAAGATATTTAACTTCTGTCCCATCTACTTTGTTTTTTGTCGTATACTGTGATTCTAAGTCTGTCTTGGTCTTCTCTTCTGTATTTCCCTTGCTTTCTATTTTTATACATTTTTTAACAATACTTTTTTGTTATACAACACATACTTCCGAATGGAGATTGGGGCTAAACAGCTCGATTTACAAGGACTCAATATTGTATGGACATGTGATAAAGAAGCGACTGGAAACTGAAATTGGCATGGGAGAGAAACAGGACAATATCTTGATATATTTAGTACATGCCAGCTCACTTCTAAAAGAATAATCCGAGACATAGAGACCCACCTTGTATCTCGAAAAGGCGTATGGCACACTACCTCACAATAAGCTACAAAAAACTCGAATGCACCCTAAATATACAAAAACAGTGACATATGATTACTAACGAAGTGCCATAAAAATGGGAAATCAACTATCCGGCACCTTCCAAGTGACAAAAGTACTTCGATAAGGTTGCATCCTGTCTCCTTCACTGAAGGTTTAAAGTGCTAAAAGAATGGCAAGCTAAATGTAGGACAATAGGAATAACTGTTCAAAGGTAATTTCATGCATGCTTCTGTTTGCAGACGATCAAGTGGTGATAGCAACTGATAACGGCGACATGCATTATATGCTTAGAAAATTAACGGAAACCTATGAACTATGAACCTATGAACCACTTGATATCAATAGTAACATCGTGAGTCTCTATTCAGGGTTTAAATACCTTGGATATATTTTCAGAAGAGGCTAATAGTCGAAGGTATATTGACAACAGGATAATGCAGGGTAGACAAGCTGTTCAGAGACTTAATTCTGTGTGATAGTCTAAAAACAAATTAATTAACACAAGCACCAAAATGATATACGTCCGAACCACCATAAATGTAGCTTCCACATTTTTTCCTGTATTGATATATGATTAGTTTCTGTCTAAACACTTCATTTCTTATCTTATCTTTTTTCATTACATAGTTTCTGTAACAAATGGTCCATCTTTTACTGACCAAGATCTTGTTTGTTTCAATTAAATTTTTATCTACTCTCCTTTTATTCGGTGTTTTCCAAATGTCTTCTCTTCTTATCTGGTATCTCTAGGTTTATGTAGCAAGCACGGAAGTCTACACAGACTTAAATCCTTTCTCTAATGTGACTGAGTATAAATATTAAGTCTTATATACTTCTGTGTATCTCCTAGAATTTTTTCGATTTCACTTTTCCTTCCTTTTTTCTATTATTCTTGTAAACAATTTTTCTGGTATACTCACGAGTGTGATTCCTCTATAGTTATTGAGCATCCATTTATTTCCTTAAAAATAGCTCCCAAATTATACTCATTTGATATGAATTTTTTTTTTATCATTTCTTTGGTTAATCTAGTTTTACTCCTTATTGTCTCGCGTATTTAATCACTTATCGAGTTTGTTCAATAAATAAAATATAACTGTATTGTATTTTAGGAATATTTACAATACCAAAGACAGTTAGCCTTACAAAGAATCCAAGAGCAAGAAAGGGAAATGCTTATGCGACAAGAACAACAAAAACAACAATATATGATGCCTCAATATGGATACATCGGCTCTCCGGTTCACGGACAACAATTTCCGCCGAACATAGCTCCTCCTATGGGTAATTACAATACTTATCCTTACCCCCAACAAGCTATGATGCCCCCACAAAATGTCCCTGGTCAGATTACTGTCATCCAAGGTCCTCCTCATGGTAAGTACTGCTTATTCTTTACATAGAATAGATTTTGTTTACTTATTACTTTTTTTAAGGTCCGATTCCTGTTCAGCAATCTCATAATCCTGTACTCGGTCCGCCTCCAGGCTTCGCGCAAGGTCCAAGTTCGGCGAACACCATTCCTAATAATCCTCATCCACAATATGCGCCGCATGGAGTACCATCACAAACGATGATAGGTATGCCTGGTGTTGGAATGCAGAATATACCTTCGGGGCATAATCCACAAACCGGTATGCCTCCTCAACAAGCTGGTATGCCACTACAGCAAGGCGGTATTCCTCAGGCAGGTAGTTTACCGCCTCAACAAAACAATGTGCCACATCAACATGGTGGTGGCATACCGCAAAACCAAGTGTTGCCACAAGGACAGGTGAGAAATTAAGCATTTAAATTATAATTTTAATTTATTGAGAAGAAACTGAGTAAAAGGACAGGTGTTCAATAATTGCAATTAATTAACTATGTACTTGTTTTTAACAAACATTAGAACTAAATAAACCGTACATCAATTAATTTAAAATAAAAATGCTTTGAACACTGAAATGTATAATATGAATGTGCGTGAGAGTAGAAGGAAGTTGTTAAAACTGAGGCAATGTTTGCTGTGCGAGCAGAGACAAGTTGTCATCAGTGTTCTCTCTCTACTCTTAGAGGGATGAAAATGTAGAACAGCAATAAAACATTTATTAACAACTGCTCTTATATGATGGCAATAAGGTGCTGCTTTGTTAGAGAGTAATAGATTTTGTGTCACTATTGATGCTATGTAAATTTACAGATATTGTATTGATTTACATCTGGGATGAGCCCAGAATGGCAAGGGGACAGACAAAAACAGGAAGCATGTTGTGTGAATGTGTTTTGATTGTTTGTACAGGATTATGCACTTATGTCGATATGTAGAATTTCTGGAAGGGTATTCTTGACTAATCCAATGAATAAGGGACAATCGTTTTCTAATGAACACGGTGTAGATATTTTTGCGGAATTAATAGTTGAATACATTCTAGGTAGCACCGCAGTTTCAACAGCCAGGAGCTCCGCCTGCTAGCCCCCAAGTGCAATCAAACGGAGAAGCACAAACAGCCGAATTGATAAGCTTCGATTAATCAGTTAAACCAGTTTTGTGATAATAATTTTTATGTATTCCTCTTCCCAATATTATATAATATATTGTTACATTAGCCAAACAGAATGGATTTTATTTTAAATATTTTAAGATTTATGTTAAATATATAAGCATACTACAGCATTTGTCTTATTATTTTAATTAGAAATAGTTATTTACAGTAATACAATAGAGAAAAAATAAATTGTGAATTATAAATTTTTATTTTTATTCCACGTGAAGGTATTATTTTCGTTTGAGTGCTCATTAACGTTATCTTTAACACAAGTGATGAGTTTTTTTGTGCCTAATATTTTGGCTTCCAAAGTATTTTAACATGTCAACTCAACCCACTGCACAAAGTTTTGCTGCTGTCACTAAATCAAATTCAAGAAAATCATTTTTACGCCTATAACATATCCTGGTGAAAATCAAGTTATCGTAATAAATTCACTTCCCTACACAGTTCTCTTCAATTACATCAAGGTGATTGGTGAAATTGTGACACCAAAAGGAATCGCCCATGCTTTCCGTATATCTAACCAACGTATTTGCATCCTTCTCATATTTACTTTAGTCGTTGATAACTCCTTAAAAAGCATTCTTCAGTTGTCATTAAAGAAGAAATCATCCCCATACGCAGACTCATCAGCTCTACTAAAAGATTAATAATATCTAACGTTTGTCCCTCAATTCCTAATCAACTCATTGAACAGACTCTAAAAAACGATCTCAGACTTCAACTTGCATCACCAATACCTGTACTGGCTAACCAGAAGATAATTCCCATGCCCTAAGCTTTCGTCGGTCTGTCTATGTCATACCAAACAAAGATAACTTCGAAATAGAAACCTCTGTTTTCAGTTCGAATTTATACTCGGTACGATGAAGACGTTAGTTCTGAGTGTCGAATATAAACAGATATTATTAATATTAAGGGGATTCTCGAATAATATCTGGAACTACTAAAATTTTGTGGGCTTAATTTTCAACCGATTCTAAAACATATTTGAATTCAAAAAAATAATATCTATGCCTTGATGGCGTTCGATTTTTAAAATTCGAATTAGTTATAGTTAAAACCACAAACTTAAAAATATGAATTTAAAAAAAAAAAATTAAAAAATTCAATCCGATCAAAGCATAGAGATTATTTTTCAGAATTTAAAACTGTTTACATTTTTAAAATCAGTTAAGTAATAAGCCCAAAAAATTGACAAAAAGTTTTATTGTTTCCTCAAAAATTACAGAAACTTAAAACTGAAATATGGTATGCACGCACGTGTCTACTTCGTTATCGGCAGTGAGATGAGTCTTGTAGGGGAAACATGGGTCAACAGGAAATTATCATTTTTATCAAATCAATGTAGTTGGTATATTTATTAATTATAGTAGTACATTTATGTTAGTTATACGCGATGGAAAAATTCAAAATATCAAGTATGTAAACACGAAATTTGCAGTTTAATATTGAGAAAGGTAGGGATTTATTGATTATTTGAAGCAAGCGAAAATTTTTAAAAATTTGCATATAGGTACTGGGAGAATTTATGTCTGGTAATATAATATACTTTACTTTGTTATGGAAATGGAGTTAGACATTATGTAGTTGGTCTTCGCTGTTGCAGTTTAGTGGTTCATGTTTTGTGTATGAATACTTTGTTTTATTGTTACGGACTTTTGAAATAATAGTTGTAAGTTGTAAATTTGTGCAGTAGTTGCGTAGTAGGTACTTTTTTAGTTTTGTGTGTTTTAATTAAATGTTCGGATATTATTTTTATTAGTTAAACCTATTATGACATTTATTGTTAGGTATGAGCCCTGAAACTCGAAAAACTAGAACTGGGAGTCGGAAACTTTTGGCGTTGAGGTAAGAAAAATTGTTTTTGTAATTCGCGTATAAAAGAGACTTCATTGTAAACGTCACAATGAAATCTTTCTTTCTTAGTAATTTTTTGTGTCATACAGTCTCTAGCTAGCAAATTAATAGATTAAATATTATATGTATTTATAATTTTGATAAAAGCTAACACAAGAATAAAATGATAAAAATAAACAGTTTAAATTATTAAAACTAAATTTTCCGCAATTATACATTACGGAGGCTGTGTATTTATATGTGAGACACCTTAAACAATATCCAATGATAAAATTCGTTACTTGTAAACACTCCGGAAGCTGTATCATGCTAACAAAACGAAATTTCTTCAAAAATGTGATACTTCCAAGTACCATAGCACCCGTTGTACTGGCTCTGGTGAGCTGAAAATCAATAGGGTTTATATGAGAGACGCCCTGAACCATCCCCGATCATAAAATTGTTGATTTTATGCACTCCGGAGACAGAATCATGCTAACAAGACATGTTACAAAAAGTGGCCGACGACAACATACATACAGGATTTCTTTCCAAAAACCCATTTTTCGTGTTTATCTCACTGAAAAACGTGAAAATAAATCAAAAAAATTAAAAATTCCAACTTTTTTGGGGTAAACCAATACTTGTCTCGTATCGTAGATAGGTTTGGCGGAAAAGTAAAGTAATAGTGATTTTCAAGGAAATTGTGGGAATCGGTAAGGATGTTATATACCTAGAGCTAAATGAATATTTATAATTTTAATAGGATATTGAATAGGGCATCAACAACGAAATGCAATGTATTCTCATAAAAATATGAAAAGAAAAAGAATTAAAAATAGTTCCCTTTCAAATTCGTTTGAATTAGTGAATGAACTTATTTCATTGTCATAAAGTTAGAAGGTACAATTTGTGTGCGACTATTCTAGTTCAGAGTGTATTATTCAACAAACGTAACATTGTATATTTTGCTTACAGGAATCTCAGAAATTAAGAAAATCGTATAGTTGAAACACGCATTCCTATTAATAAAAACTCTGTATCAAACATTAATGATGATTTAGCACCATCTACTTCTGGAATTCTTGACAGTAAAGTAGTCCAAGTAGACAAATCTCCAATTTTAGCTAACTCTTCTGGATATATTCAACTTGAAGATGGCACTACGAGGGAGTTAAATATTCTTGAGGGCAGAAGAATTGTAGATATTATGAGTATATTTAAACAAATTTAAAATGCCAATAACCACCAACCATTTGATTGTAATTTTTCATATATGACATTCATTAAAGAAAAACAAAGAGGGCTTTCAAGTTGCTTTGTTTTTAAGTGTACTATGTGCAATATTGAGAAAGAAATGTTTTCTGAAGATTCACAAAAGCAGTCAAACTTGAATGTTAATTCTTCTGCCGCCCTTGCTACAATGAGTACTGATGGTGGACTTTCCGAGTAAAACGGAGCAATACTCAATTCTAATTATTCCGTAAATGTTTTTCTATCAGTATGCCAAACACCATGATATTGTATCTGAAACCATATTTCAAACCGCAAATACTGCTACGGAAGAAGCCGGTCAAGAAGAACTTCGTCTAGCCAAAGAATTAGGATGTGTTGATAAAGAAGGAAACGGTCTTATTATCGTAATAACCTCAGATTAACAAATAAAATAGATATGTTTGTTTTGACTTTTTCCTGTCCCAAACATTGAGTCACATTCTAAGCTCACTTGCGGGACACTTCCACTGATTTGCCATATTTACAAAGTCTCTTTAGTTGCAGGAAAAATTAAATTAGAAGTTTAATTGAAAATGTGTTAAAAAGTTATGCAAATAAAAAAAAAGTCATACTAATTTATGCATTTGAGTCGCTATTTTTAAAATTAATTAATAATACTTCAATTTTATTTAATTAAGGCGTTTTCTTATATAAATTTTAAACAAGTATTTGTTGTATCCGTAGATACATTTATGGTTATAACTAAAAGTGGCAACATTGCTCAAAATTTCAGTACCTGTTTAATGTGTCAATAGTAATCTGTTTAGTAGTTTTGTCCTTGTTTAATTACCATATAAAGAGGGATGCAAATATCGTCAAACTGTCATCAACGATCATTTCGGGTACGTCGTAGTATTGTAGTAAATAATGTCAAACGTGGTTTGTTTATACGAGCGCTATTACGACTAGAGAGTAAACATTTAGTTCTTTCGTTTTGATGTGTTTTTCAAAACATTTAGTGACAAAATAAACTTTTGAAGTTAATTAATTTAATGTTTTGGGATTATCATAGTTCATCGGTGCCAAGTTTGTCAGAAAAACAGCCGACATTACCAAGGCCATGTATCCACTATACCATCCCCACTTTTTGTAATTCATTCATTATTTCACTACTGGCGTTTAGAATTGTTGGCCGCAAAAATAAACGTGTTTATGAATGAATAGCCCTCTCTATGTTTATTATTACTCTAAGGTAATAACTGATGGTGCTTGGTCGAAACGGTCATACAAAGTGAACTACAATGCTCTATCAGGAGTGGCTTGTATTGTTGGCGCTAAAACTGGAAAACTTCTCTATCTGGGCTCATGAAATAAATACTGTCCAACGTGTACTTTAAAAAAAGTGGATATTCCCCAACATAAATGCTTCAAAAATTGGAATGCATCTTCTACTTCCATGGAAACTAACATTATCCTTTTGAAGGATTCCAACGGAGTGTTGAAATGCATAAACTAAAATATGTGAAGTTGATAGCCGTGTATATGAAATATTATGTGTAGAAAGGTCGTATGGATATCAGTTTCCGATTAGTGAAATTGAATGTGCAAACCATGTGTTGCAGAACTAAAATGCACTAGGCTGAGGGAGGTGGCAAAAAAAAAGAACAAGTTCCAAGAAATTGATAGTAGGCGTTCCATGCTCAATCATTGAAAATTTAACAAAAACAGACCCAACGTCCTTCTCAATTACTTCAGAGCAATGAATAACATTTCTGAAAAACTCTTCCGGAAGCAACGATCCATTAGCAGAAACTTACCAATTTACTTCAAACATAAAATCCATCCTTGCAGATCTTCGTCAGATATATCATGCCATCTCAGATAGGTCACTCAAAAATCGCATTACCTGTCTAACAAAGAAAATACAATGTACCATGAATCCCAACGATGCAGTCGATTCTGCTAGCCTTAAATCTTTTAGCTCTAATGATTGTGACGATACTGACCTCTATTGATATTAACTAATACATTCACGATAATTCAGTGGAATTCGACGGATACTATCCTTGAACGTCCTCAATAACTTATTTTCCTCTACCATCCGGATTTCCCAAGAAACTGATTTTACATCTTCCAAAATCCCTACACCAAAGGACTTCGAAGGATATCATTACATCCGAACAATCTGCTCCAGAGCCAGTGGTGGAGTATCCATATTTGTATCCAAAGATCTCTATTCAACTCATCTGCCATTGCCACAAAAATTAACCATATGTTCCATATACATTCCCACCGACCACAAACTAAATGAAGAACAGCTTCTTGACTTGGTTTACGATTTCCTCCAGCCATTTATACTTGTGGGTGACTTCAACGCCCACAACACTATGTGTAGGGCTCCTCACGCACATTTGGACGCGGTAAAGTTATTGAGAATATATTAAATTGTACTAATTCATGTCTCCTCAATACGGGATCATATACTCACTTAAATATCGCTTCTGGTACCTTTCCTGTCATGGATCTAAGCATTTGTGAACCCAAAACTGCCCCTAACTTAACCTGGCAAACTGCTGATGATCTATGTGATAGCAATCATTACCAAATGAACAAGCTTATGTGAGAAGTTATTGGCGCATCAACAAAACGAAATAGCCGGAGTTCTCTCTGGAGGCTGAATCTCTCCTGCGTGAATTACCTAACACCAATAATATTGATTATTCTATTAAGCTTCCCTCGGATGCCATCATTACAGCAGCGTTCACCCACATTGACAAAAACACCCACATCCCCCGTCACAAAATCATTCCTTGGTGGAACCCTCAATGCGAACAAGTAGTGCGACAATCCAAAACTGGCACTTAACATTTTCCGGAAACACAGAAGATCTGAAAACCTAGTTAAATTTAAAAGGATCAAAGGAAAAGCCAAATATGTAATCAAACAGAGCAAAAAAACTCCTGGCATAATTATGTAACAACCTTGCATAATAATTCAAACCCCTCCTAAACAGAGAAAAATTCGACAGGTCCAATTAAGGTCATAAAACTAACACCAAAATTTCCCATCTTTTTTAACGGCACTTCCTCTAGCAATAGCCAAACTATTTTTAACGTCTTTGCTGATAGATTTGTTGAAAAATTTCAAAACAAACTCAAACTCTTCTATTCCTCATGAATCTGCCTACCCCATACTCACTTACAAGATATATACGATATTAATTGGCCTTTTTCATTTACTGAACTAACAACTGCCTTATCTTCATGTAAAAACTCTGCCACTGGTCCTAGCTGATGACATCCCTTACATTTTTCTTAAAAATTTATCCACCTCTAGTCTTACTAAACTATTAAACATTTATAACACCATTAAGGGCCGGTTTTACAATATCAATATAAACGAAGAGTAGCCCACGCGGTATAGGACGTATTTTAGCGTTTTAAAAACCAGGTATAAATTTGATGGAATAAAATTCTCGGAAAGACTAGAATAAGCTATACCGTCGCTGAATAGGCAGATAAGTCGGTTACTCTACGAATAACCTTAAAATGTAACGCATACGCAGCTAGCGTAACCATATATCTTCTTCGTCGAAAGACTCAAATATTGGAATATCACTCACATATCGATTTAACATTTAAAAAACCTCGCGTTTAACAGCAATAATAACGAATAATAAAAAAACTGATGAAAACCAATAAAAACACTTTTCGTTTTAAAGTTCAAACGAAGAAAAAGATAACATAAATGACGAGAGATATCAATTTATATGAACTATATACTTTTTCGTTACTATAGAATTGCTATATCGGTGTAAAAAAGCATTGTAAAACCTACTACTTTTATACCAAGAATAAATTCTAACATAACTTTACTCCGAGAATAACTATACTGTTATTTATACCTAATATAAACCACTATTGTAAAACCGGCCCTTAGTCTTCTCAATTATTCTCTACTCAATGGAACACATCCATTATCGGTCCCGTCCTAAAACCGTGACAGCCATCTACAAGACCACAGTCCTATACACCGAGTTCTCTTACATGTACTACATGGAAATTAATGGAAAATATGATAAACAGATGACTCATGTGATTTATCGAAAAACACCAAATCTTACCAAAAGAACAATCCGGTTTCCGTCGTCACCGATCCACAAGAGATAACCTCGCAGTCTTACAAACCTTATTGCCGATGCTATAAACCGTAAACAAGAGGTGTTAGTCTCGTCTTTGACATTGAATCTGCATTTGACGCCTTACCATGCAGACGATTATTTATAAATTTTAATTTTATGGCCTCAATGGTAACATTTTCTTATTTATCAGACAGTTTCTTAGTGTTCCCCAGAGCTCTATTCCTAGCACTACATTATTCATTCTAGCTATTAGTCATTTATGTAACAATCTTCCCTCCCCTGTCAAATCTGCTGCACATTCAGACGACCTTGTTATCAACTGTCACGGTGCATCGACACCTACTATATGCAAACTCCTCCAATCTGCTGTAAACCTATTACATTGTCGAATATCTTCACTTGGCCTTTCCCTCTCCTCTACAAAACCAAAGCTCATAAGATTCAGCAGAAAAGCCCCATCTTCTTACCCTGAAATTTTAGTGAACAACTACCCTCTCCCAGAGAATACTGCCTAAAACTCTTGAATATCATCAAAATACTCTCCCAGTTGGCCCATTGTGCATCCTTCTGAGGTTCAGACTTCGTTCTAGCTCCTCATCCAGCCCACTTGTTTGAAGTAGGCGATAACGTCGCCTGAAGTAAGTTCCCTCATACTGGCGTATGTTCGCCTGTGCTCGCCGAATACCGAAAACTTAAATTGGGAGAGTGTCGGACATTCGCAAAGAATGTCTTCGACAGTATTATCTTCTTGTTCACATCCTCTACAAACTCGGGTGTCTGACAAACCTAGTCTGTGGAGGTGGTTTCGCAGGAGGCAGTGACCAGTTAGAATACCCGTGGCTGTTCGTAGGTTCTGCCTGTTCATAGTCATGAATTTTTTGGCTACTTTGCTGTCCGATTACTGTAACAGTTCCTTGGCAAGCCTGCAGTCTTCTGCGTCGTCCCATCTGCCCTTAAACCTATTAAAGGAGTGTTCATTTAATAGGTCAGCCGTCGCTGACGCCAATAGACCAATGAAAGTCCCGGGTCCCAAAAGTTTATGTGAGGCTGCTTTCCTGACTAGTGAGTCTACAATACGGTTTCCTTGCGATTTCTTGTGAACCTTGATCCAGCCTAAGGTGACCGTGTTGTTGTTACAGGCTTCGATTAAGACCATGTGGCATTCTAGTACCAGGCCGAATGTAATGCGTGGTCTGTTCAGGGCTAGTAGTGTTTGTCTACTATCCCTAAGGATGTAAATATTATTACCTGTGGTGTTCCTTTTGGTAATCATAGTGAGCCTCCTTTGGTTAGAATTGCGCCTTCTTCCAATAGGTCTTGTGCGTTATTTTTAAAGATTATCTTGTTGGGCCTGTGAATGGCAAATCGCGGTTGAATCGAGTCGGTATTGGCCTGCTGCAGTGGGACCTCTCTGAGGATCTCATGCCACAAGTTACGTCTCAATTTACCGGATCCTACATGAGGTTGTATACGGGTTGAGCGTAGACGTGTTATGGTCATTAAAAGAACCTCCTTGATGTGTATGTCAAGAAGAGTGAGAGCAAGGATGACCTCCATAGCCCTTGTTGGTGAGGTTCTCATGCCTACTGTTGTATCGAGGCATGCTGTTTTTGGATTTGATAGAGTTTTCGGACGACTGTCAGCTGGTTTGCTGTAATTCCCCAGGTAATCGCGCCGTACGTCAGCGTAGGCCTGATCATGGCAGTGTAGATCCAGGCAGTGACCCTAGGTGACATTCCCCAGGTACGGCTGATGGTTCTGCGACACTGTTCATGAGAAATATATGCTTTTTTAACTCTGCTTTCTAAATGAGAGTTCCACGTTAACATACTGTCGAAAGTGATACCTAAATATTTCACCTCTGAAGAAAAGTTTAGTATTTAAGAGCTCTGCGGCTTGATGTTTTACAAGCATCCTTATTTTCGTGAAAAGAACCATCTCCGTCACTAGGTCATCTGCATATGCCATTGTGTAGAAGTTGCCATCGTTGAGGCGGCTGACCAAGGAGTCTAAGACCATGTTCCACGGTAGTGGCGAGAGTACACCCTCCATGTGGACAACCTTTTACAACCAGACCTCTGATGGTTACGTCGTCTATACTGATCTATATATCTCTTTTTGAGAGCATGTAATATATCCAGCCATTTATGGTTTGGGGGATATTCTTGTTGGTAAATGCGTTTGTTATCTTAGGAAAAATGGTTCTATCAAACACACCTTCTATGTCTAAGAATACACCCAGGGTGAACTATTTTCTTCCAGTGATTTCTCGATGCGGCCCGCCACGAGATGAAGAGCCGAATCAGTAGACTTCCCTGGAGTGTATGCATGTTGATTTGGATGCAGTGGATTTTGTGTTATCACTACATCTCTTATGTATCGTTCGCACAGCCTCTCCAAGGTCTTCATTGAAAACGATGTGAGGCTAATGGGTCGATATGCTTTTGGAATGGAGTGGTCCATTCTTCTCGGTTTTGGTATGAACACAACTTTGACTTCTCTCCAACCTTTTGGAATATACCTCAGTGCTAGTGAGGATCTGAGGATTTCCTCCAGTTGCGGGATTAAGTCATCCAGGCCCCACTGAAGTAGAGCTGGATAAATGCCATCCATTCCTGGAGATTTGAGGGGGGAGAAGCCAGAGAAGGTCCACCTCAATATGTCTGCGTCGACGATCTGTCGCGATGTACTCCAGTCATCGTCCGTCGGGTAGTGATTCTCCTCTTCTCCCCAGGTTCTGGAGTCAGGGAAGTGAGTTGACATTAATAGTTGAAGGCTTTCCTTCAGGTTGGCAGTTTTTGTGCCATCCTCTTTGATTAGTATACCGATATGACGGTAGGGATGTTTTGAAGGAGCTTCTGGAGTCTAGCTGCTTGGAGGAAATCTTCGATTTCCTCACAGTAGATTCTCCATGCTCCTCTTTGTTTTTGTCTAATGATTGTTTTATACTCCTTGAAGTGAGACTTGTATGCGTTCCAATCCTCTTTGAGTCTGGTTCTATTTGCCTTGTTGAAAAATTTCCTCGCCATCCCCTTGAGCTAATCAATCTCAAGGCTCCACCATGGAGTGGAGGCTCCATTAAGATCGACCCGCCTGAGGGAGCTAGACATCTAATAGGCAATAATTATGGAGTTTTTTAATGGTTTCGGAATAAATTTCCAAATCTCCATTATTGTTAGGCAACACGTCCTCGACTCCTCGCAGAGCCCCTTTTAAGCAGTGGATATATTTTGTCCGGTCCGTTTTCCGGGTCGCGAGTTAGTGTGGAGGTTGAGAGCGACAGTTTTATTTCAAATTTTATTCAGCGGTTGTCCGACATTGAGATGTCGTCGGATACATGCCAGCTGGAGATTATATTCGAAGTAGATGAGGTAATATCTATTCGCGTTTGACTTCAAGAGTTAATAAAAGCTGCACATTGTTAGCTCCCCACCACCCAACTCGCGCATACATACGATTCCCCTCCTTCTTCAACTGTTAATACCTCACACTCAATTACCCCGAACCAGCCCTGTCCCCATCCCACATAACTCATCACCCTGGACCAAAATACTCCCAAGATGTAACATCTCATTCAGTAAGTTCAGAAAGGAAGAAACCAATCACGAACTCATGAGGAAATCCTTTTTAGAAATCCTAGTTTCGAATAAATACGACCAGGCCCTCTTCACTGACGCCTCAAGAAACGAGACTGGCGTCGGATGTGTAGTTACTGCTACGGAAACAGCCGTGGAATCCTACCGAATCTCAGCCTCTTATAGCGTTCACACCGGTAAACTATTCGCTATTTTACAAGCCTTCAATCTCTGCGTTATCGCCCATCAACAAATTGCTATTTGCACTGACTCTCTCTCTCTCTCATCTGCTCAATCCATCAACAATTTATTCACCAATCATCCCCTTGTTCATCTCATCCACAACACCTATGAAACCCTTATTTCTCATGATGTAACTATCACTATTATATGGATTCCCTCAAACATTAGAATAACTAGTAATGAAAACGCCCATCACCTTGCTAAAGAAGCTGCCCCATCCACCACTACACCTATTATTCTACAAATCTCTAGAGACCTAAAATTCGCTTTGAAAAAACTTATACGGAAGAAATGGTAAACCACTGGAACCGTTCCACACATGCTTAAGGAAAGTACATCCGAATCTTGAACAGTTTGACATCCCCGATGTACGGAAAAACGTGAAGGTCGTCGCAAGAAGACTGCGTATCCGTAGACATCTTTTGAATTCCGTAGATCTACGGAAAATTCCGTAGATGTGACAGGCCTGCTTGTGCTAATGGCCATAGCTGTCTCAAGTACGTTCAATTGAATAAAAAAAATTATTTTATGGAAAGTTTCACCCAATTATTCAACTATAATGTTTTCTTATCCATTGATAATTAAATATCTAAAACTGAGACGGATGATTTTTTAGTTTTGGCGTGAAAAATTTATTGCAACAACCTAACTACTCATTAAAAATACGTCACAGGAACACATGCGAATCTCCTGATGTCACTATTACTTTTATTAACCAAATGATCAAATTTATATATTAGGGAGAAGACATTAAAATTGCCACGGAAATCTGATGTCCTCAGCCAGAAAAAAACGCACTTAACCTTCAGGAGTTAAGTTGTTTCTATAGAACGTTTAAATTATACAAAATTACACTGTTGTTGATGTACTGCAACATTTATAAAAAAAACACTGGTCAGCAATAACATTGTTTTAGGATGCTGATAATAACTAAAAAGTGAAAGAAACGTTCAAATAAAATTTGTGTTTCAGTGATAATAAATAAAACATTATCAATTTAACATTCGAGATAATGAAGAAAAATAATTTATTATAGAAAGAGACACGTATTAATCGAGTATTAAACTTGTGATATTACTATTTCATTGTACATGTTAAACCATCTGGACTAACAGCCATGTAACAGAAGACACCGCCTCCAGGAATTTGTTTAGTTGATACATACGCCCTTCCATCCGGAGACTTGTGATGAATCACAGGAGATAAGGGTCCAACGCGTGGTAAATATGGAATCTGTAAAAAATTATTTTTGACATTTTTTAACAATAAAATATGTTAAAATATAAATATTCAACTAATACCTAAAAATACATTGAGTATTGCACAAGGGCGTACCCAGGATCAAAACTATGGGGGAGGCAAGAAATGGTCGTTCTGGTTGTTTCATTTCAGCACAGAAAATACGAATTAAATCAACAAAATTTAAGCAAACAATATATAATTATAGCAGTGCTTTATTATGGTAGTTATTATAAATATTTGTTTGAAAAAAAAATTATTCTAGTTACATATGTCTTATACTGTTATACCATGTTTACCAATGATGTAGTTGGTAAACCCAAAGGCAGGTAGGGGCTACCCAAACGGAAATGACGTCACGGTTAAACTCAATAAAACGGAGGTCCGTCAAGCTGCCCCCCCCCCACCCCCCGCTGCGGTTAGATTTTTTTTACCAAAATGCTAGCACACATAAAGGGCACCTAGCACAACCTAGCGCTACAATTTTTAGAGCTAGCACACCAACAGCTCACAATAAAAATGCTATTGAATTCGGGTGGGGCCAGGTTAACGCTAGCCCCCCCCCGGTTGGATTTTTTGCGCCAAAATGCTAGCACAGATAAAGGACACCTAGCACACAATTTTTTATAGCTAGCACACCAACAGCTTACAATAAAAATGCTTTTGAATTCGGGTGGGGCCAGGTTAACGCTAGTCATCCCCCCCCGTTGGAATTTTTTCGCCAAAATGCTAGCACTGATAAAGGACACCTAGCACAACCTAGCACACCATTTTTATAGCTAGCACACGAACAGCTTACAATAAAAATGCTTTTTAATTCGGGTGGGGCCAGGTTAACGATAACTACCCCCCCCCCTCCCCGGTTGGAATTTTTTCGCCAAAATGAAGGACAGCTAGCACAATTTAGGACACTATTTTTTATAATTAGCACACCAACTACACTTTTGATTCTGGGGAGTGGGACGGAGGGTAGTGAAATACCGCTATACTTACTCGATGAATAAATGAATAGGTTGAATATATATGTAAAACGGCTGGTTTAATTGTTTCTTACTGTAGTTACGAAAAATTTTCGGAATATTCCACTCATATCTAAGTAACGTCTAAGTAACAATTGTTGTTATTATCATAATTTTTATTTAAAATATCATAAAAATGTCACGGTTTGAAAACGATTCTTCAAGTTTAATCCAAAAATAAGTGATTGAAAATGAACCAAAAAGAGTAATCAAATACCATGTAATGTTGTTTAAATAATATAAATTTCGCATTAATACAGTCTAATCGAGAAATATTCTATCGAATTACACTCGTGAAAATACTTATAGATCATTAGTTTTACTTATATAGTCCATGTTGTTTGTAATATTATTAGGAAGAATACATATTATTACAACCATCAGCCCTTCGGGGAAACCCTTTCTTAACCCAAACATCTGAATCGGCCAGTTTGGATGTACCTACAAGAATTTTATTTACTCTTAAGACCCATAAAAACGGCATTATAAAAATGATTCAAATTTTAACGATAGACTTGGTTTAACGACCCTTTTAAAAAGTCCGATGAGAACTTCAGATGGATTATACCTATATTCGTGTTTTAAATGAAACTCAATGTTTCTAGTTAATTCCACAATATAATGAAAAAGTTTGCAAATTCTAAATTTAATGTAACTTCTGTAATTCTGAGGATGATATTCAGTGATCGAATTAATTGTCAATTTTTTAGAATTATCAAACATTTTTCATTATATTGTGGAATTAACTAGAAACATTGAGTTTCATTTAAAACAATAATATGAGTGGATTCCCCGAAGTAAGGGCCGAGACAGTTAATTGGATTATACCTAGTTTTTAGAAAAATAAAAGGTGTGCTAGGTGTCCTTTATCAGTGCTAGCATTTTGGCGAAAAAATTCCAACGGGGGGGGGGGGGGGGATGACTAGCGTTAACCTGGCCCCACCCGAATTCAAAAGTATTTTTATTGTAAGCTATTGATGTGCTAGCTATAAAAAATGGTGTGCTAGGTGTCCTCTATCTGTGCTAGCATTTTGGTGCAAAAATTCCAACCGGGAGGGGCTAGCGTTAACCTGGCCCCACCCGAATTCAAAAGCATTTTTATTGTGAGTTGTTGGTGTGCTAGCTATAAAAATTGTTGTGCTAGGTTGTACTAGGTGCCCTTTATGTGTGCTAGCGTTTTGGTAAAAAAATGCTAACCGGGGGGGGGGGGCAGCTTGACGGACCTATAAAACGGGATTATAATCTTTAACCATGAGGGGTAATGTAAACGAAATATACCTTTTATAACTATTCAATATACTTTTTTGCTTCTTGGGAGGAGAGCAAGTGCCCACCTGCCCCTCGCTGTGTCGCTCATGGTATTGCAGCAATTTGTGCATAGTAGGTTTCATTGTTGCTGTAATGGTGTTTACGTAATCTTTTTGTCTTTTAGTGTTTAGTAGTTTTCAATGTTTTTTATTCCATATTATGTTCTTATTGCGTTTTCTATATGAAACGAATATACATCTTCTTTCCAGTAGATGATGTTATGATGACCATATCACAATAAAAATCTTCAAAATTTCTTTTAAAAAATTACAGGGCCGCATTTTGAAAACAATTATAATTATATTAGGAGCTTGATGATAACTGTTTGGATATAAAACAAATACTCCTACAAAACTTGGTATATGTTATGGTAACCATAATCAAATAATAAATTTTAAAAAATGCAGGTCCGCGCATTTAAAAAAAGTTGATGATGAATCCGAAACGTCAGATGGATATGTAGATGACACATGATATTAAAGACAATGAAGAAGTGTCAACTGTTTTTTGATATCTCTTTGGTTCTACAAAAAAATAAAAACAAAAATCCGACAAATTACTTGTTATCAATTATATAAAAACAAAAGAAAATCATTGAAATCAGATCACGTCTAATCATTGTTACCGTAAACGCGCAACTTTGTCACAATTTAACCGTTTCTCTATCTCTTACCGTTTTCGAGATCCCAATGATACATCTTAATTTGGGACATTCAGTACATAACAGTAACTTGGACAAGAGTTTAGGAAAAGACCATCGTCAACAAACAAAAAGAATACTTAGCACTGTGCAAATTACTTGAAACCCTATAAGGGATCGTTTTAAATAATCAAAATAAACTATCTTAACAGCAAAAATTATAAAGAAAATGATTAAGCCGGTTCACTGACCCAGAATCTCCTAGTGGTATAGCAATGGCTGTGCAAGGAACAAACAATCTCGGGATATCATGGAATTAGTATACTACAAGGGTTACTTGAAAAATTATCCAAATTTAGAGAAAAATCCACTAGAATAGTGTTTTATCAAGTGTTTAAAATTCAACAAGCACATGATCTTTGAGAACATGACCATATATGGGTAGGTTCGCTAAGAGAATTAAGAAACCTCTGCACACTGTGAAAATACGATATTAAGACTAAGATTTTCTACAGTAGGTGAGGAAAAACCGTACCACACAACATTTAGATCGACCAGAAATGGAATGGAAATACAAGAGAGAAATGGGTGGACACATACCTGTTGAGCCATTAGATTTCCAAGACACTCAGATAGAGTACTGAGCTTAACATCAGGTGGAGGTGTTGTAAATGGACCATGCAAAAACTTATGCCTTACTTGAATTCTTAAAAATTGAGCATATTCGTTTTTTAATTTACATGATTCCAAATCTTCATCGGAGAGCCCTGCTAGCTTTCTACACCATTCTACACATCGTACTCTATCTGCCAAATGAAATTTGTTATTTATACTGTATAATATAATAAAATTAAGGTATACCAAACGGACTCTCAAGTTGATGTGAGTGTGATGCTATATCTTTTATTGCGTTTTTGAACTCTTCACTTTCTCTAGACATTATTTTTTTAAGATCAGCTTCGACTTAAATTTCTTAAAATATTTATCAAAAAAGTTTTCAAAATGTTCTGTCAATTTCTGACATTATCAATAAATAACAAATAATTGATTAGTTAATACAAAATTTCATCTTTTATTGAATTTATAATATCTTCAAGTTGTACTCTATTTAGGACTTTTACAGAAACTGGTCAAAGATGAAGTTCTAGTCTTTATTATATTTCAATTGAAAACGATGAAAAATGAAATTAATAAATTAAGATAAAAATTCTGGAAACAGTATTTCAAGCTGTAAGGTCACTGCGACATCTATTTTTTGCTAGTGAAATTAGACCTGTAACATATTCGGATTTTTTAATGAGAAAGAAGAAGACGAATAAAAACCTTGATCCTTGTTGATCTTTTGATTATAACTTCTAACCTCACTTATTTTAGTAAAAATATTCAGATGTCATGATACATGATACTCTTATGCAGATTTTAGGATATAAAATATGAGAAATTACGTGGCATTTGCTCGATTTTCATTAAGAGTGTCTATATAATGTTGCAAAGTATTGAAGGAACGTGAAATACAATCAACGAATTATGACAAAATATACATTTTCAAGGTCAATCTCAACCTGTTGCTAATCTAATTTTTTTTGGAATTACTCTGTATAGAATACATACTCAAAATGCTCTTTAGAAAGTTGTCATCTAATTTTCTTAAAGGTAAAAAAATTAAGTATATTTTTTTATTGGATAAATTTTGAAGTAGTTTCAGATGTTCCCAATGCAACTTTGAGGTTTTTTAGTTTGCATCATCTGCCCGAAACTCATAAACTACTTCAAAAAACATGCAGGGACTTTGCAGAAAAAGAACTCAAACCCATAGCTGCAGCATTGGACAAGGAGCATAGATTTCCCGAACAGCAGGTAAGTGTAAATCATTCAGCTGTAACCCCGTAGTATTTGTCAAAACTCTTATATAATCTACATTTAAGATTAGCTTAACATCCCAAACAAATATATAAGTTATACATTTAAGGGATGAGAAGTGTAGAAATATATGGAAAGGATAATTGGGAAATAATTAAGTAACATGAATATTTGATATAGGATAATCTTTATTTAAAAGATTGTCCCTAAGGAAACGTCTTTACCCACGAGAGACTTGTCACTAACTATATCTTTCAAATTTATATCAGTATTTTATAGTGAGACCTAAGCCTCCATTATTTCACAGAAAACTAACATTCATTTTTGTTCCGAGAATTCAACATGCCCCTTCAGAAATGGATCCCTCGCATAAAATAAAAATTAAGTTAGGGTTACAATATATACATGTGTATATTAATAATATCAGACTTAAATTAAACGTATTTACTTTTTTCTCAATGCAATCCTATCAAATATATGGCTACTGGCCCAACATTGATTACTTATGGATTGAAGGAAAAACCCAACATCATATCGTGGATCCCATGCCAAAACCATGAATGTGCAAAACTATAGTTTTGAGATAATTTCATTTAAAGTTTGTAATGATTGGGAAAAACAAAGATCTTGTGCGACTTTAAATATTTTTTGCAATAAGTGGAAGTCATAATGACTGATTTCAGTTGTCTAATACAAATTTGAATATATTCATTTTTCTTGGAAAAAATCACATTTGTGCTTTTGCCGTTGAAAATTTTTAAACAAATTTAGTTTTGTTAAACAGAAAAATGAAACCCATTAAGTTATTGCAAACCCGTTTAATAAGAAAAAGCAAGGAAATAAAACGTAATACTCAGCAAATTAGTTGTATTTTGAAAAAAACTAATTACTTTCTGTCAAGTCAGTTTCTGATGCATTCGGCTCTTGTAAACAGTCCCGGATTTTTTCGCTACATTTCAAAGATCTGTAGTAGTTATGGCAAATCTTAGGTATTGTAAGATCATTACACATTTTCTACAAGTCTTGAAACTTTGGTTAGGAAATAGCCAACTCACCATTGTAGGGCTTGCATAATGTAACTTTTCTTGCCTGACCTTTTTTGGAACAAAGATATTCATCTGTATAACTTGTTTTAAGGAAAATTTTTGTTGGCCATGGAATTTGTTTCATGTTGAAAGTCTGTGTTCCTAATGCCTTAAAATCGAAAAAAAGTCTTGGTATATTAGATTTTTGCTACAAAAGGTCGTGACATTGTTCCTACACTGCGAATAATTTGTGTCTGACCTTCTGCAGAATACACTGGAACGTATTTCGCACTCCATTTCCGTGTGACCAGTTTCAAAAAATGTATGATCCATTTGGTTTAAAGTAGGATGACTTGACAGAATTTGAAGGCACATGGCAGCGAAAATGGAATTTTTTTGTTGACCACCACACCAGTTAGACATCTTTAATATTTTGATGTGCTAGAATATAATTGTAAATGTACAAAGAGATTTCAACTGACCCTCTTTTTCCTTGAATTCCTCACAAAACATAACCAAGATCATCTTGGTTTGCTAACTTGTAAACTGTACTTAGATGGGTAATTTTCTCAAATAAAAGATTTGACCTGCTATGCCTTTCAGTGTTGTAAGAACTGCTTGTAGATCGAAATTAGAAGATAAAACATCCGTGTTTTCCTTTGCAATGTTTTTGTCGTCATCCCTGGACTTGCGAGCGAATTCTTTTCTTTCTAAATTTTCTTGAAATTTTTCTTCTCCTTTTATTTCAGTTTCTGACATTTCATTTTGTTCTAAACACTTATTACACTGGTGTTTCTTTGACCGGAAGAACCCTAAATTAAATTCCCTTAAAGTCTGTCTATATTTTTCTAAACAAACTGAGTTTATAATTTTTTCTCCTGGCACATTTCTTTGTACATTGCATACATAATGTAAGTATTTAAAAAGGTATCTTCTGCAGTAATGCTACTGAATTGCGGGAAATGAGAGGATATGATGCCTAATCAACTGCTCATTATTATTGTTAAGCTTGTTAGAAGGTCTGACGTATATTAAGTTGCGGCAGCTTTTTTAGGGGGGAGCTCCCGGACTGGTACCATAATATTTTACTATTTAATTGCTAATTTATTACCCAAAAAGCGATTTTATTGCTCAAGCGGTTCACGAGAAACGCGACTCCCCCCTACCTTAATATTAAGCTTTGGCAGCCATATGCATTATCTCGGCAACGGTGAAAGCTATCGAAACGAGCTTAGCGCGATAATTTATTGCTAATTAATTGCTGAAAGATGGGATGGGTCCCGGATCCCGAAAACTACCCCCAAGCGCCGGACTAGCTCACCCCCTCGGCGGTCTTAAGCTACGGCAGCCCGGAAACGCTTTCTCGGCGACGAAAATAGTTACGGACGCGCGCTCTTCGGGGTAATTTATTGCTAATTAATTGCTGAAAGATGGCATGGGTTCCGGATCCCGAAAACCACCCCCAAGACTCGAACTCGACAACCCCTCGGCGGTCTTAAGCTACGGCAGCCCGGAAACGCTATCTCGGCGACGAAAATAGTTACGGACGCGCGCTCTTCGGGGTAATTTATTGCTAATTAATTGCTGAAAGATGGCATGGGTCCCGGATCCCGAAAACCACCCCCAAGACTCGAACTCGACAACCCCTCGGCTGTCTTAAGCTACGGCAGCCCGGAAACGCTATCTCGGCGACGAAAATAGTTACGGACGCGCGCTCTTCGGGGTAATTTATTGCTAATTAATTGCTGAAAGATGGCATGGGTTCCGGATCCCGAAAACCACCCCCAAGACTCGAACTCGACACCCCCTCGGCGGTCTTAAGCTACGGCAGCCCGGAAACGCTATCTCGGCGACGAAAATAGTTACGGACGCGCGCTCTTCGGGGTAATTTATTGCTAATTAATTGCTGAAAGATGGCATGGGTTCCGGATCCCGAAAACCACCCCCAAGACTCGAACTCGACAACCCCTCGGCGGTCTTAAAATAGGCCCTCTAGTCGTTGAATTAACGCATTAACGTTTTGTTTACTCTAAAACTTTACCAACATCATCAATTAATTGAAATATCTGAATGAAGTCCAAAGCATGGGAAATCATTTTAACAAATGTAAACAATTCAAGAAAATTATTAGTTTTTTAGTGTTCATGCAAGTAAGTGTTTAAATGACGATTTTTCATAAGGGCCTTACAGTCACCGAAAATACAATGTGTTCAAATGTATTTTAAATGGAGAACATTTCTACTACTCTGTGCACGGTTCTAAAAAAACTACGAAGCCGATTTTGGCGTGCGAGTAATTTTTTTTTATTCAATTCCCTATAGTTCCCCTGTCATGAAATTTTTATTTTCATCTCAGCATGATTTTTATAGATAAAAAAACAATTTTTAAAAATTATGGAAAGTCAACTATAAACTGATAATAAGTAGCAAATTCAAAAATGTAGGCCAAGGGCAGCATAAAGATTTCAAAAACGAAAAAAAAATGAGACCATGTATGTCAAATTGGTTAAGTGGTTTTTTTTGGAATCGTTATGATAGAACGTCACTTACAGACGAGTGATTAATCATATAATTATCTGATATTTTTTATATGTGGGACTTGAAAGCATGCTACACCAGCATGAATTTTTCCAATATTTTTTTCATTGAAATATTAACGAAAAAAAAAGACCGAAATTCGTCGCTTATACACGGTTTTTCATGGGGAGCAGCGTAAACAAAACGGTTTTGTGGAGTACAACATTACTAATAGTTAAGAAATCGTTTTCAAAAACTACATAGGGTAGAATAAATATTCATAATAAAAGCTGTATGCGAAGTTTAAGCCAAGGTTACAAGTTGAAAGTCATAAGTAAACGATTATAATTTTTTACAAAAAAAAAACTGACTTCAAAAACTAAAAAGTATAAAAAAATACATTCTAAGAGTGAATCGCCGCATTTGAAAATCGTCGATAGCAGACACGAGTTCTTTATTCAACAACGTGTGATTACTTTTACAAATATTGTTTTGTCGTCAACTTCAAAATATGGCGATTCACTCTTGAACGCATTTTTTATACTTTTTTTGTTTTTGAAGTGGCTCTTTTTTTGTGTAAAAAATTATTTATTTAATACTATTTCAATGTCTTGAGCCGCTATATCTCACTGGAGTGGTCGGATACATTGGTCCATCGGGTCCTCCACGAGTATTAAGAAAATCAAATGATGCACTTCTTGATCATGATGAGGATGAACCACTTGGACATTACATTAGTTACTCCTATCGCCGAGGAAATGGATGTTGGATGGCAGCCGATGATAATGAGAAAAATCAGAAGACAAAATATTGTAACGACTCCCATAAAGTAGTACCAAGATTGATTATGTATGCTAAACGAAGAGATGAAGTAAAATAAAGTTGTCGATGTTCTGTTGTTGACTAATGTAATGTCAGTGCTTTATTGTCAGAACATTTTTAATTCATTTCGCTTGTCCCTATTATCGTAATTAATGATGAAATTTGTGGTTACAATATTACCAAAGCCTCGTTCAAACGATAAATTCCAATATTTACAAATTGATCGTAATTACAACTTTTGCTTTTTTAAATGTGATATTTCCTTGCGCTATATACCGCCCATTCAATAACAGCGCCGCTCAAAATATAAAAATCGACAAGGAGGTATCCCGACGTAGATTGATGAAAAGTGTATAGTTTTTCACGGTACAAATCGAAAGTATAACTGCTGAATATAAACCGGAACTTGAAGTGGCTTAGCTGCTATAGGTATTTTTGCTCACGGTCTTCAGCCCGCAGACCATCTAGCCAGGCGTTTATCCCGGAATGAAATTTTTTTCCGACCTTGTGGGTACAATAGCTCAGTGATTTTTAATTTTACGCTCGTAAAAAATAGAAAAACAACAAATTTAATTGTATTTTTCACAAACCTCAATTTTTTTAATGAAAAATTATTATTTACCGCGTATATTAATAAACTAATGATTGCAATAATTTTTTTTGAACTGTTTTCATCTTTCGAAATGATCTTCCCATGCTTTAGAATAAGGTTACAATCGATTTAGATGTTTTCATAAATGGATGATTTTTATCAAGCTTCAGAGTGACCGGAAAGATAGCACGTTACTTCGACGACGAGACGGCGCATTTCGTGATTATTGACACAAAAAAGGCAATTTTCTGACCTACAACGTAGTTTAAAAATTGATTAAGTATCCAGCTGCCGTAGCTCAAGACCGCCGAGGGGTTGTCGAGTTCGAGTCTTGGGGGTGGTTTTCGGGATCCGGGACCCATGCCATCTTTCAGCAATTAATTAGCAATAAATTACCCCGAAGAGCGCGCGTCCGTAATTATTTTCGTCGCCGAGATAGCATTTCCGGGCTGCCGTAGCTTAAGACTGCCGAGGGGGTGTCGAGTTCGAGTCTTGGGGGTGGTTTTCGGGATCCGGAACCCATGCCATCTTTCAGCAATAAATTACCCCGAAGAGCGCGCGTCCGAAACTATTTTCGTCGCCGAGATAGCGTTTCCGGGCTGCCGTAGCTTAAGACCGCCGAGGGGGTGTCGAGTTCGAGTCTTGGTGGTGGTTTTCGGGATCCGGAACCCATGCCATCTTTCAGCAATTAATTAGCAATAAATTACCCCGAAGAGCGCGCGTCCGTAACTATTTTCGTCGCCGAGATAGCGTTTCCGGGCTGCCGTAGCTTAAGACCGCCGAGGGGTTGTCGAGTTCGAGTCTTGGGGGTGGTTTTCGGGATCCGGGACCCATGTCATCTTTCAGCAATTAATTAGCAATAAATTACCCCGAAGAGCGCGCGTCCGTAACTATTTTCGTCGCCGAGATAGCGTTTCCGGGCTGCCGTAGCTTAAGACCGCCGAGGGGTTGTCGAGTTCGAGTCTTGGGGGTGGTTTTCGGGATCCGGAATCCATGCCATCTTTCAGCAATTAATTAGCAATAAATTACCCCGAAGAGCTCGCGTCCGTAACTATTTTCGTCGCCGAGATAGCGTTTCCGGGCTGCCGTAGCTTAAGACCGCCGAGGGGTTGTCGAGTTCGAGTCTTGGGGGTGGTTTTCGGGATCCGGGACCTATGCCATCTTTCAGCAATTAATTAGCAATAACTTACCCCGAAGAGCGCGCGTCCGTAACTATTTTCGTCGCCGAGATAGCGTTTCCGGGCTGCCGTAGCTTAAGACCGCCGAGGAGTTGTCGAGTTCGACTCTTGGGGGTGGTTTTCGGGATCCGGGACCCATGCCATCTTTCAGAAATTAATTAGCAATAAATTACCCCGAAGAGCGCGCGTCCGTAACTATTTTCGTCGCCGAGATAGCGTTTCCGGGCTGCCGTAGCTTAAGACCGCCGAGGGGGTGAGCTAGTCCGGCGCTTGGGGGTAGTTTTCGGGATCCGGGACCCATGCCATCTTTCAGCAATTAATTAGCAATAACTTACCCCGAAGAGCGCGCGTCCGTAACTATTTTCGTCGCCGAGATAGCGTTTCCGGGCTGCCGTAGCTTAAGACCGCCGAGGAGTTGTCGAGTTCGACTCTTGGGGGTGGTTTTCGGGATCCGGGACCCATGCCATCTTTCAGAAATTAATTAGCAATAAATTACCCCGAAGAGCGCGCGTCCGTAACTATTTTCGTCGCCGAGATAGCGTTTCCGGGCTGCCGTAGCTTAAGACCGCCGAGGGGGTGAGCTAGTCCGGCGCTTGGGGGTAGTTTTCGGGATCCGGGACCCATGCCATCTTTCAGCAATTAATTAGCAATAAATTATCGCGCTAAGCTCGTTTCGATAGCTTTCACCGTTGCCGAGATAATGCATATGGCTGCCGTAGCTTAATATTAAGGTAGGGGGGAGTCGCGTTTCTCGTGAACCGCTTGAGCAATAAAATCGCTTTTTGGGTAATAAATTAGCAATTAAATAGTAAAAAATTATGGTACCAGTCCGGGAGCTCCCCCCTAAAAAAGCTGCCGCAACTTAATATACGTGAAGGTCTGTATTTTTCACGCATGTCTTTCTCAACCATCTCATTGGAAGAGGGTTTTTGCAATAATGTTTTGAATAAACCAATCAGTTTTATTGAGGGTAGCCATAAATAACTCCTGACATACTTTTTTCTTTTGTCCATCAACTGTCAAGCTGTAGTTATCAGTATAGTTCTTCTAGAAGTTTCTAAGCTTCTTGGTGCTCTATTCTTATGTTTTTGTTCAATATGGTTAATAACAAAAAATATTTGGTTATTTATTGGTGACATTATAAATTTTATGTCAATTTGCTTCCATAACAAATGTATTGCAATTATGTTTCAATTTTCCAAAACAGGGGGATGCTAACTGGGGGCATGCAGGTTTTTCTATATTATTTTATGCACCAACGTATGACTCGCCCTTCAGTCTCCTTTGTTTTTTAACATTTTTCTTCCATAATGCAATATTTTTTTTCTTCTTTATGGGGTGTTCCAAAATAATTATATTATTTTGATTATATTGATTATAATCAACTTGGTCCATCATCTTGAATGTTTTCGTTTTTATATTTAGATTTATTTGATACAGTGCTGGAACTTGAACTGGTTTAACATGAACCAGTTGATGAACTGCTAGAAGTGTCACAATCATTTTCTGGATCATAGTTATTTGATGAAGATTCAATTTTGCATTCAGTCATATAGGTATTAAAAATATTTCGTTTCATCCTGGAAGTGTAGGGCATACTTTCATTTATAGTTTAATTGTTGATTCATCTAGACAAAAAAACAGTTAAAATTGGTTTTGAGTAATTTAACTAGTAGTTACCCAAACTTAATGGTGCTGAAATCTGATCAGGTACTTCATAATAATTCGTATTATAAGTACATTGCTCTATTCCAAGGGTAGATGGAATAACTCCGTCAAATTGTTTAATTGCAGTGTAATTATACAACATAATATCTACAAAAAATTGAAATAAAATAAAAAGTGTTACACCATAGCAATAACAATGTCATCAACATTCTTTAAATCATCTCTTAAATCTAAAATACAAATACTTGCATCTACCTGACAGTTTTGAAAATTTTTTGCTTTTGATGTTGATTCAAATTCCTCAAACCAGCATCTAGCTGCCTGCCTTAAACTGTACAAGGCTTTGTTATATTTACAGACCTGACCCTTTTTACATAAGACCCCTTCAGGTACTCTCAAACATTTCTTCCTTTAGTTTGCCATTCAAAAATGCTGTCTACATCCAGTTGGTTTAGTAACAGATAAATCTGAGGGTTAGCAAATACAACAATAAATCTAAAACTATATATTCTAGCTGCTGTTGCAAAAGTTTTATCATAATCTACCATGTATTTCTGACTAAAACTACTACTTGAGGAGCTTTGTACGTACTTATATGGATTACCAAACTCATTGTTACTTTTCCGCCCAACCTATCTAATATGCGAGAAAGTATTGGTTTACCCACAAAAAAGTTGAAATTTTGAAAAAAAAAATTGAGGTATTTTCACGTTTTTCATCAAGAACAACACGAAAAAAGAGTTTTTAGAAAAAAAATCCTGTGTGTATGTCGTAGTCGTCGTTGTCGTCGGCCACTTTTCGTTACATGTTTTGTTAGCACGATACAGCCTCCGCAGTGCAACACATCAGCAATTTTATGATTGAATATTGTTCAGGACATCTCACAGATGAACCCTATTGATTTTCAGTTTACAGTAGCCAGTACAATGGATGCTATGGTACTTTAAGTACAACATTTTGTCATTTTTTGAGAAATTTCAGTTTGTTAGCATGATACAGTCTCCGGAGTGCAAAAAGTCACCAATTTTATGATTGAATATTATTCAGAACATCTCATAGATGAACCCTATTGATTTTCAGCTCACCACAGCCAGTACAACAGGTGCTATAGTACTTTAAGTACGACATTTTTGTCATTTTTGGAGAAATTTCAGTTTGTTAGTACGATACAGCCTCCGGAGTATATACAAGTGACCAATTTTATGATTGGATATTATGCATGGCGTCTGAAAGATGGACCCTATTGAGATTCAACTCACTAAAGCCAGTACAACGATTGCTATGGTACTTGAGGTCATTTTTGGAGAATTTTCAGTTTGTTAGCATGATACAGCCTCCAGCGTGTATACAAGTGACCCATTTTATAATTGAATATTGTTCCTTATAGATGAACCTTATTGATTTTTAGCTCACCAGAGCTTGTACAACGGGTGCTATGGTACCTGAAGTGCCACATTTTTTCCTTTTTGGAGAAATTTCGGGTTTAGTATGATACAGCCTCCGGAGTGTATACAAATGGCCAATTTTATAATTAGATATTTTCCAAGGTGTCTCATTCAATGTATCTCACAGATATACCCTATTGATTTTCAGCTGAGTATAGTGAGTACAGCTGGTCCTATAAATCCAGATATACTGCATTTTTTATTACTTTTGGAGAAATTTCGGTTTGTTAACACTGTACATCCCCCGAAGTGTATACAAGTGACAATTTTATGATAGAATATTAAGTAGGGCATCTCACAGATGCGGAATAGTTAGTTTTAATCTTTAAAACCGTTTATTTTTAATTCTAAGTATTCACTTGCCGTCTACAATATTTTTAACATTTGGTTTTGGTGCTAGTGTCCAAGTATTATTATTATTATTATTAGTAGATCCTCTAGTGTCTGATCACAACGGCCAATACATATATTTTAATCACCTATTGAATGAAAATGTCCCCATTGTTAAACGTGTTATTAACGACGCAACAATAACGGCTTTTTCTGATAAACTTTCTGAAGTTTCTTGGAATGATTTGGATGTTCATAATATGGGTGCAGATAATTTGGCAGAAAACATATTGAATACGCTGAAACATATCTCTGATACTTGTTTTTGTGAAAAAACTGTTAAAACAAATAAACCTAATATCAAATGGTTCAACAACACATTGCGTAGTATGAGAAAAAATGTCATTACAGCAAAAAACAAATTTATGAATACTTATTCGGAAGGTGATTGGGTGAATTACAAAAATTTAAACAAAATATATAAAAAAGCAATTCGCTCTGAAAAGAAGTTAGCCTACTCAAAGATAATAAAAGATTCGGATAATAAAAATAAAACATGTTGGACAATCGTAAATTCGGAAAGAAGAACTAAAATTAATAAAACCAAACAGTCCGATATATCACCACAAAAATTCAATGAATTTTTTACATCGGTATCGGAAATAGTATTAAAATCTCTTGGTGATTCTCAATACGAGTCGAGTTTCTTTTTAAATAAACTAAATAAACCTGCATTTTCATTCTTTATGAGTGCAATCTTGGAAAGTGATGTCCATGAGGCTATATTGAAATTAAGTCATTCGTCATGTTTGGATTTTTACAATATAAATAGCAAAATATTGAAACGTTGTATACACTCATTGACATATCCACTGACCATTTTATTTAATAAATGCTTAGAGGAAGGATCTTGGCCTGACTCCTTTAAAATATCAAAAATTATTCCATTATATAAAAATGGTGATATAGATTCTCCAGAAAATTTTAGACCCATAGCAATTTTACCGACGATTAACAAAATATTTGAATTGATAGTCAAAGAAAAATTAATCAATTATTTGGAAGATAAGTCACTTCTAACGGAATTTCAATTCGGCTATCGCAAAAATAAATCATGCATACGTGCTCTTCTTCGACTCTTAGAGGAAGTTGTACAGAAACTAGAGGAAGGCGTCAACTCTGTTGCCACGTTATGCGACTTAACGAAGGCTTTTGATTGTGTTCCAGCGGATTTACTCCTAAATAAACTGGAATTTTATGGTGTTAGAGGAAATGCACACATATTACTGACATCTTATTTAAGTAATAGGAAACAGTATGTAGTTTGTGGAAACAACCAGTCTGATTTACGTAATATAGACAACGGCATTCCTCAGGGCTCGATTTTGGGTCCAATACTTTTTATAATATTTGTTAACGATTTACCAGAGGCTATTGACACTTTTTGTATTTTATTCGCTGATGATACTACAACTATAAAATCAGAGCCAGTTAAATTACTGGGCATTCATTTGGATACAAACTTAAGTTGGTCACCTCATGTTGACTACCTTTGTTCAAAATTAGCGAGCCAAGTTTTTGTAATTCGTCAATTAAAATCATGTATACCAACTCATTTGTTAAAGTCTGTATATTATTCACTTTTTCATAGCAATTTAATATATGGTATTATGCTATGGGGCAGCAGCACATCAGTGCACAAAGTATTTGTGCTACAGAAAACTGTAGTTAGAATAATTTACAACGCACCAAGAAACACCAATTGTAAAAAAATATTCCAAAAACTTGAAATATTGCCGCTTCCGTGCTTGTATATTTTCGAAGTGTTAATTGAAACACATAAAAATCGATATGTTCTGACTAAACATGCAGATGTTCATAATTATGATACTAGAAATAGTAAAGACATTGTCATTCTCAAATCTAGACTGAAAACAACAAAAAACAATAAGTTGGATGTTACATTGTACAATTCATTTGTAAAATATTTTGAACATATAAATATAAGTGATATGACGAGAGTTCAATTTAAACATTTTGCTAAGTCTTTTCTTTTAAATTATTGTTTTTATACAGTTGATGAGTTTTTGGAGGAATTGAATACTTGGACTTAATGCTTATATGTTTGATTGTTTTGTTTAATTTAATTTTTACTTTCTATTATTTTTTAACTTATTTTATATTTTAAAATTGTCATATTTTCATCAATATTTTTACTTTATGAAATGTATATCTGTATTTATGTAAAATTTTTACTTTCTATTATTTTTATTATATTTTAAATTTGTATACAACACTATACAATCTTTAATATTTTTAGTTGGTAAAATGTATTCATATGTACTACTTTCACTGACTTCTAATGTACTATGTATGTGAATGGGGTCAATAAACCATCTATCTATTATTAAGTGAATTAAGTCCACTTTCAATAGCTTGCTCCCATTTAAACCCATCATGCCTACTTTTAAACTCATCAAGAGAATTTGGAACAACAATCATTATTACTTGAGCAGATAACATGCATTCTTCTAGACTACTAGTTTCATCGTGATATTTTAGGAAGCTTTCTGATCCTTTCACTCCTCCCACAAACAGCTTAAATATTATTTGTATTTTCTAATCTTGCAAATTTCTGACTAGTTGCACAGTCTTAATCTGATTTCTCATTATCAAATTTATCATTATCTGATTTACCATTACCAGATTTACTTAAACTATCTAATTTCTCCATATCAGATTTATATAAACTATCTAGTTTATCATTACCAGATTTACTTAAACTGATTTCTAAATATCAGATTTATAAAAACTATATGGTTGATCATCACCAGATTTACTTAAACTATCTGATTTCTCAATATCACCTTTATAAAAATTATCTGGCTTATCAATACCAGATTTTATACCTGGCCTTCACACCTTAAAATATGTCTAATATACAATAACATCTCATAAAGTGGTATGCTTTTGTAATTCGACATTTCAAACTCTATGACCATTTGGTTCCTATAACCAACTATTATACCTTGTCATCAAATTTAGTTTTATTGATTTTGTAAGTTCACAGTAGAAACAAATACTTTTGAATATATAAATGAAGGCTTTTTATTTTTCCATAACCCATACAGTGCTTTCATTATTTTCAATGTTATATTCGGAATATTATTGATAAAATACATTGCTGTCAGAACTGCTTCACCCCAGAAATTTTTATCTAAACAAGATCTGGCTACTATTGAACGTGCTTACTCTGTAATTGTTCTAATCATAGGCTTTGCAGCACCATTCAATTGAGGAGTACGCAGAACTATCAGTGATAAGTGATACATTTATTTTCACCATAATTTTTCATTTCATTAGATAGATATTCTCTACTGTTATCTATGTATAAATAATGAGTCTGATTTATGTTTAAACAAGTGAATAAATAAATAAGAATAAGAATAAACAGTGAATTCAATATTCAACACACTGCTATTATTACATATACTATGCAATATTGAGTATAATGATCTAAAAACCAAAAGAAAATAATTTTAATGAATCAGTGCAGTCAGAGTGATTGGACCACATACAACCGAATGTACAATAAATAATGGTCTTCTACACATTCTCGATTTTTGGCTTTATTAAATGATAATCGAGTTTGCTGGTGTTTAATACAAGCCTCACATATTTTATCACTAGGATCAACTTCCATTATTTCTCCTATATCATATTAAAGTTCTTCAATATAACAAATTTATCTTTACTTATATAACCTACTCTTTCATGTCAAATATCATAATTTGTTTTCTTATTTTGAACTATTTTAACACTAGAATTTATTTCATAATTATCAATCGTCAATTCTATTTAAGTCAAATTATTTAATGGCTTACCTTGTATAAAAAAGTATATTCTTACTTTTACTTATCTTTACTCCATGTTGATCCAATACATACCCAATTTTTGAAGTTTGGTTGCTGAGGTGGATTACCCACTTTTGGCAATTAATTTATGTTCAGTCTGAAAGTATTTGCTTTTATACACTCACTATACTTTAACAAACTTTATTTTATTGAATACCAACTTTTATTTTGATATTTCATGATTTAATTATTCAGCAAAACCTAGGCCAATAACCTGTAGGAAGTTACAGAAAGGATAATCGTGAAATAATTAAGTAACATCAATATTCGATAATCTTTATTTAAATTTACATTGAGACCTAAGCCTCTTTTATTTCACAGTAAATGTGCCATTTTGGTTATTATGTATACAATTCAGAAATATTTATTTCTCTGGCCCAAGTACCTAGGGTCATAAAACCAGGTACTAGAGAATAAAGAAAGAAAGTAATTTATTTCACATAAAAAAATATTGTACAAAAAATTATACTACAGTTATAGTGAAACATGTCACAAAGTATAATAAAATGACTTAACTAAACAACACAAAACACACACATACATATATATTCACATATATACACATACACATATATAATTGTTTACATCATAGACCACAGACAACCCTTAAAAATAATGAAAACAGTTCCACAAAAACCAAACAATTTTTAGCAGATTCATAGCAGGTAACAACAGAAAGACAATTTATCAATTAAAAAACTCCTCTATGGTGTAGTAGTTTTTTCTAGTAAAAACTGCTTTCGTTTATTTTTAAAATTGTAGAAATTACTGTTTTTTATATCCTCTGGGAGGATATTATAAAATTTACATCCCAGATACTCTAGATTTTTTTCAAAAAGTGCAGTATGGTGTCTAGGCACCAATAATTGACTATTATTTCTTGTTTTATAGTGATGAGAAGCACGCTCGGCCACATAAATCGATCTATTCCTATGAATGAAAGTACATTCTTCCAATATATATATACACCAGCCAGGGTCAATATTTTGTATTTTTTAAAAAACTCCCTACAAGAATCTCTTATTCTGAGTTTTGGAATAATTCTTATAGCATACTTTTGAAGAACAAATACCTTTTGCCTGGTAGAACAGGTCACCCAAATTTGTATGCCATATTTTAGATGGGAGTGAAAATTAGCATGATACACTGTCAAGAGTGTATTTTTACTACAATGACAGGCAAGAAATCTAAGGCTATAGCAGCTTTTCATTAATTTGTTACACAAGTTGTCAATATGCGAATGCCAGGTTATGCCATAGTCGATAATGACACCCAATAATTTAATATTTTCCTTAGATGTAATAGGAAATCCAGTGTTTTTAAACAATTGGTTCTGTCTAAATTGTCCATGATTATTAAACAGCACCGTATTTGTTTTAGTTTTGTTTAATTTTATGTTATTCCTCTCTGACCACATCACAACTTGATCATATGTTCTCTCTGTTGATATTTTTAGAGCATCCTCATTGTCTTCAATAATTATAATATTAATGTCGTCAGCATAACAAGTTGGATATATTCCAGGGACAGCATTTAATGTAGTGAGTAAGTCATTAACAAAAACCAAAAATAAAAATGCACCCAAAATCGATCCCTGGGGAACACCTTGTGAGACCTCTAGTTCCAAACCAAGAGTATTATTCACTTGAACAATTTGTTTTCTATTTGATAAGTATGACTCCAACAAATTGAGTGGTATACCTCTTACCCCATATTTAGATAGTTTAAGCAGTATAAGTTTGTGGTCCACACAGTCAAAAGCGCTTGAAAAATCAATAAATAAACCCATTACATGCTTTTTAATATCAAGAGATCTAACAATTCTATTATGGAACGCTATCAATGCAGTCTCTGTACCTTTTTTTGAAGTATAACCATGCTGGGAGGGCGATAATAGCTTAAATTTAGCAAAAAATTGCATAACTGATTTTTAATATTCAATTCATATACTTTGGAGATAGTAGACAATATACTAATTGGTCTATAGTTATTAATATCATTAGGATCTCCTTTTTTGTAAATAGGAACTACTCTAGCCAGTTTTAAAGATTCAGGGAAGATTCCCCTCTCAGTTGACAAATTCAATAAGAAACTCAATGGTTTTGTCAATAGAACGGCACACTTTTTAATTAATTTATTATTTAATCCATCAGTACCAACTGCAATAGTATTTTTTAAAGATAGTATTCATTCTAAAACCTCCTCCTCTGAAACAGGAGCCATATAGAAGCTTTTAATATTAGAAGAGATATTTTCATTGACAAATTCTGCATCGCAAACTAAACTATCAATAGGGGGTTTAGTAAAATTTATATTAAATTTACTTGCTAAAACAGAATCGCTTATTTGGTTACCCTAATCATATAATTTGAGTTGGCTACTTGATTTGTTAGTTTTTTGCAATTCCCTAATTATTTCCCAGGTTCCTTTAGTCTTATTTTCCGAGTTTAAAATTCGATTATCATAGAATTGTTTAGAGGCCTGTTCCAACCTAAGCCTATATGTATTATTTAACACTTTACTAATTTCAATATATCGTCTATCGTGCTTCGTAAGAGTAGTATACAATGCCACATTATTTCTTAATTCCAACAAATCAGCATTCAATGTAAAGCCATTAGACTTCTTGTATTTAGTTTTCGGTCCTAGTGTAATTAGCTTTTTTGGAAAGGCAGTTTCAAAACAAGATAAAACAATCTCTGCAAATTGATCATAAGCTAAATTTGGACAGATCTGACCAACAACAGTAATTCAATCTTCAGCCCCCAGCAAATCATGAAACTGTTCCATGTTGTCTTCAGAATATGACCGTCTGAAAAATTTAACAGGTGGTTTACAGCTTTTTTGAGCTGAATTACCAGTGTGGAAATCAATAAATTGAGCATAGTGATCAGATAAACAAAGGTCAACTACTTTTACACTATACTGATTTGCTGTTCTAATAAATACATTATCAATGCAAGTTGCAGAGTCTTTTGTAACTCTAGTTGGAGTTCTCACGCATATTTCAAAATTAAAACTATACAATAAGTCTTCCAACAAAGAAAGTTGAGTAGTAGGTTTCATAAAATTTACATTGAAATCTCCTCCAACAATTATATTCCTGTTGTTTTCTGCGCATACATGGATTAAAATTTCGTTGAAAACTAACATAAAATCATTAAAATTTCTTCCAGAGGGTCTGTAGATAACTAAACAAATAGTTTTATATTGAGGTAGTTGTATACCACAACATTCTAAAATGTTTTCCTTAGAAAACTTTTTGATACAATATTCATTCACTCTTCCAGAAAAATTGTCGTTTTTATATATGGCTACTCCACCATGTGTTGTTAGAGTCCGACACATGTCCGCGACTAACGTAAACTGGGTTAGTTTGTATGTTTCAATGGCATTCTTTATTTGCCAATGTTCAGAAATCATTAAAACATCACAACAAAATCCATCATCAAATCTATCATTCAGCGTCAAAATCCTATTACTAATACATTGTATATTCTGATGCACAAAAGTTAAATTGTTAATGGGACATATAGCTTTTTTATCAGTCTATCGTTGTGATTACTTGAGGTGTTTCTAAAAAATTAGTAACTCTATTTTCTGCAGTTTGTATAAAAATTAGGTTTTTCTGGAATTGTTTAACTTTAGGCTTTGTTAAGTTGACAATATTTTGAGCTATTTAATATTTTTTCAAGTAAATCCCTTTATGGCTGTTAAGATCTAAAAAAGATATTTCACCCTCTGCAAATTGATTAACTTTAATAGTGTACTCATATAATTCTTTGTCGAATTCATATATAAATTGATTGACTTCATTTTGATTTACAATGTAAGGCACTGATGCGAGAATAATATTTGTATGCGTACACCTTTTAATTTTTTCATTGATATTTTTAAACAGTGGATATTTTCCTTTAACCATATCATTGAAACCTGCTATAATTATAACATGATCATTCAAAGTCAAATTTTTACCTAAATTCAAAACATCATCAATAACGCTATTATATAAGGCATTTGGTTTGATAATAGTTTGAACCTCAGTCCCAATAATTCGAAAATTCAGCTTACTTCCCAGATCACTGCCATTCTGATCACACAAGATTAATAATTTGCTTTTAACATATTGGCACTTTTCTTCCCCTTTCACCGTTTGTTTGATGCTTTCATCACTTGTGAGAAAAATAACTTCACCATTCCTGTCCTTTGTTTTCTGCACCTTCTGTGAAATCAGTCCTTTTTCTATATCTTCTCTTTGTGTTAGACATTGCTTTTCATTTCTTTTACTAATTTTGCCATCATTGTGTTTTCTTTTCTGTGTGTCATTTCCATTCATTGTTCTTTCATTTTGCTTATTAACTATATTTTCATTTTCGATTTGCTCTAAAGTTGTTTGTGGTTCATTAGAATGAATGCATAATTTATTCTTTAGTTCAACTACTTCTGATGCATAGGCGTCATTGTCCATAGTTAATGTTTTAATCGTACTTAACATATCTACATTTATACTCTCAAATAATTTAATTTTACTTTGTAAGTCCTCTAGTTGTAACAAACCTTCTTTAAGCTCTGATCTTAGTTTTTCATTTAATTTATTACAAATATTTAAATCTTCTCTGTGTTTGTTTAATTGCATTTCTATACATTGTTCCCTTTCATAAACCTCTTCTTCAAACACCATTGAGCTTCTTTTTTGTTTCTTAAGGTACATTTCTCTTTCATAATTCTCTTGAGTCAAAGTCTCATTTTTCAGCTTTAATGTTTCAATTTCATCTTCCATGTTCATTTTCATATCCTCCATATACTGCCCTAGTTCTGTCTTGTCGGATTGCATTTTTGCTAATTCTTCGTAGAGTTTTGTCGTTTCATCATTTTTGACTACATTACTATCTTGACAGTCCTTAGAACAAAACATTACATGACCATCTACAACTGTTGTATTTCTTCTTCTTAGAAAACAGCTATCATGAAATATTCCACAACATGTTTTGCAGCAATAGTAATTCAAATCCTTGTTTTTGCAACATTTAAATTGCTTTTTGTCCATTTTATAGATTTCAACAAAATTTATAGAATAAATTTATCGTCGCGACACTGGTGGTGACAATATACTATAATAGGATTCAAAACTAAGATACATTTTTTATTTATTTATTTTTAATATTCCTAATTAATTTTTAAGATTAACAAACTGGGTGAACTAGGTATAATGGGTATTAATGTTTCTAAAGAATATGGAGGTGCAGGATGCGATGCACTGAGTATAGCTGTAGCTGTAGAAGAGATTTCAAAAGGATGTGCTGGAACTGGAGCAATCATATCCATTCACAACTGTTTATATGCCAGTCTTGTAGATAGATTAGGGACTCCTGAACAAAAAGAAACATTTCTAAGACCTTTCACAAAAGGAACTTTAGGTTGTTTTGCTTTAAGTGAACCAGGTAAAAATTAAACTTGTTCTATTTTTTACGAAAATATAATATTTTTATTGTAGATGCAGGAAGTGACGTAGGATCTATGACTTGCACCGCAAATAAACAGGGAGATAAGTATATTTTAAATGGGACAAAATCATGGGTGACAAGTGGACTACAAGGAAAAGCAGCTGTCATTTTTGCTACCGTCGATAGGAATTTAAAACATAAAGGTAAATAGACCGTCGAAAAATAGTCACATAACGATGTGTTCAAGAATTAACTTTTTTACTGTTTACATTCTAGTATTATTGATAATTGCAGATTTGGTGAAGATCATGAATTGAGTTTTCTTTATGTTGGTTTTCAAACGATACTCATTACAGTGTATATTAAAACATACCAGTATGTTTTTTTAACTCTGATGTTTACTATTATCATTGTACCGTCTTCACTCTCACCCTTGCATCCTCTAAATATACTCTTCTGCTTCTTCATTTATACTTCCTTTCTCATGAACTGGCTTCAAATATCTTCGACACCATTCTTTCTTTATTTTTATTCTATGAGGCCAAACTTCGGTCAATGTTCTTTTCATTCAACATTGAGGCAGAACTATTTCTTACAAATCTCATAGTGATAACAGATCATTTTTTATTCATTTTTGAATTGCAGGCATTACAGCATTTTTAGTGCCTCTATCATCTCCGGGTGTTACATTGGGTAAAAAGGAAGATAAATTGGGTATAAGAGCCTCATCAACATGCAATATATTCTTACAAGATGTTGAAGTACCAGAAGAAAATATACTGGGTCCTAAAGGTAAGTTTATTATAACAATGGAGTATATATACATTGTGTTATTTATAAAATGTGACATAAGAAAATATAAATGTTAAATTCTGAATGGCATGGGAAAAAACTATTAACATATTTGAAAAGATTGTTTATAATTCACCAGAAAACATGTTGATTTTTTAAAATAGATTTTGATTCAAGCAAATAAAAACAAGTATTTGTTATTACTAGGTATTTGTCTATTATAATATCAAGTTATCGAAACTTTGATTAAACATGTAGGTGGTGGAAATCTAGTTACACATCTTATACTTTTATGTTGAGCAAACTATTCGGGTTCAAATCCCGGTGATTTTCATCATCATCAAGCCATTCAATCCTTGTGGATTATATCTAATGCTAATGCTTTGCTTGTTGATCCATTTATTGAGACGGTTCTTATATATTTTGCTATGGGCCCTAGCTATTCACGTTATCTTTTGCCATTCTACTCTGTTTTTACATTTGAATTTCCAGTTATTCATTTCTATGTTCTTTGTATCTCATATTGCATCTTTCCATCTTTTTCTGGCTCTTTCTCTTTATCTAGGCCAGTTCAGGATTCACTCTGTAATTTTCCTGATCATTTAAAATGGTTTTCTTCTCATTGTATGTCCTGCCCATTGTAATCTTTGTTATGTTATGAATCTTAAAACGTTTTCGCCTTCCACTTCATCCTCTATTTCTTTATCACTTTTGCATCTTACTGTTCCATCCCGTGTAATGTCTGGTCCCAAAATTGTTCTCCTTTTTTATATTGCTCTATTCTGACTATAGACTTGGGAAAACGCTTAACAATCCTGAAATAACACCTATAGACTTGAGAACACGCTTCACAATCCTACCTTACCCTCATCTGCAAACTATATTTTTAATTATACAACTCCGAAATTTTATTCAGCAAGTATATTTAGAATGAAGACTAGTCATGGAAGATATCCCGCCTATCCTGCCAAACTGAGTATCATACAGTCATCATACCTGCAATGATACTTGTTATGCTGATCTTCATCACATTTTTTTTGGATACAGCAATTACATTCACAAAACAAGTTAAACAAAACTACCTCATTCACCTTTTAAGCACAGATTACCGTCATTCTTTAGATTTACTGGTGAATTTCATCAAGGATGTAAAAATCAATATTTAGGTAGAATCAATAAAAAAATCTGTGGCTAATGGACTTGCTTCCTAGCCATTTCACACACATATACTTGATTTTCCTTTAATGTCATGTCTCCCATTCGCTCATTCCCCCATCTTTTCCAGTTATCACTTCTAAATAATTGAAGTGGGTGACAGCCTTAAATATGTGCTTCTCTGTTTCAAGATAACTTTGTACGTTATTGTCTTCCCTTATCGTAGCAACTCCTCCATATGCTATAACTTGAGATTGATTCACCCAATGATATTAAGTTTTTAAATTTTCTATTTTATTGAAATATTTGAAAAGATCGTTAAAAATTAACTGGAAAACATGTTAAATTTATTTAAATACTTCAATAAAATTATAAAAAATTAAAATTGTAACAATTTAAAATCATTGTGATTTGAATGTGTTCAATCAAAGTTTCTTTTACTTTGTATTTTAATAGAAGAATCCCGTTACATTTGTTTTTGTTTACTTAAATCTAAATTCACCATGTTTTCTGATTAATTTCGAACAATCTTTTGAAATATGTTAATAGTTTTTTTTTAAATTGAATTTGACAAGAAAGATGGCATGCCATTCAGAATTTAACATGAATGATCCGATCATATTTTGTTGATTGTTCAAAATTTTTGTTTATTCTGAGGTGACGGATTCAAAATTGCTATGGAACAACTTGATAAAGCTCGTGTGGGTATAGCAGCCCAAGCTGTTGGAATTGGACAAGCAGCTTTGGACATGGCTGTTAATTATTCACTACAAAGAAAAGCTTTTGGAAAGACTATCAGTGATTTGGATGCTGTTAAGGTAATAAATCGTAACTTGGAAGTATTTTGTAAACATCTAATAAAAAAATATATCCGTATTAAAAAAGTGCTAGTCTACAATTTGTTATTTTAGACGCAACTAGGAAAAATGGCTCTTCGATTGGAATCGGCCAGATTACTGGTTTGGAGGGCAGCAGTGTTATGTGATGACCCTTCTAGGACAACTAAAGAAACCTCTATGGCCAAACTAGCTGCAGGTCAAGCTGCTACTTATATAACACATGGGGCACTTCAAATATTAGGAGGTATGGGATACGTTAGTGACATGCCTGCTGAAAGGCATTACAGGGATGCAAGAATAACAGAAATATATGGAGGGGCTAGCGAAATACATATGAGTTTGATTGGTAGTGCAATTTTAAAGGAAAGGAAGTAGGAAGTTTTATTTGTATATATTTAATTTTTGAAGTTTATACTTAATTATATGTGTATACTAATTGAATAAATTTAATTATATTGTTATTTTTCATTATTAGTTTTTTCCCTTTCCTTTTCTCATTTGTCTATAGCGTGTCTACTGATTGTAGTAAATATTTTTTTTATTTTTATCAATAAATGTTTTGACTAACCATATGAAACTTTGCACTGTTAAAAGTTTTGACAATAATTTAGATATTAATATTCATATTTTTACTTTTCCGCCCAAACTATCTAATATGCGAGAAAAGTATTGGTCAGTAAATAGCGATTTAATGCTTTTGAGACTATTTTGATCATCAATTCTTTCTGTTTGCATATTTTTCTTAATTAACTTCTTGAGGAAGTTATTAATAACACTGAATATATATTTGAGACCTTTCGATCTATAACGATGTTGCTTCTTGGGCAGCTGTATCAGCTGACTTATTGCCATCGATTCCTACCTGCGAGGGGGCGTAGATAAGTGTGACTTTTACTTCTAGTGTAGATAGTTGGTGGAAAAATTGTTGGATTTGTTGCACTAAAGGGTTGCTTGCATACATTTGTCAAATCGATTACATGGCACTTAGTGAGTCAGAAAAGATTGCATATTTTGGTTTTGGCTTACTCATTACGTAAACTAATGCTTGATGAATGGTGGACACTTCTCCTATATAATAATAATTGTCTTTATTATTTTCAAAATATAAATGTTTAAAATAGAATAAATGTAAAAAACAGATTCGTTAATGAAAATAAAAGGCGAAGTTCGGCTTTTATCATTAACCCCCCCCCCCCATATCTTACATCATTCAAAACATTTGAAGTTCTTTGAGGCATCAGAATACGAGACTTTGGAGTTGCCAACAAAGGAATTACAATTTGACGGATGAAATCTACTTGTTTCATTAGTGGTTGTTGATTTCGGAACAAAATCCGAGCATTGACGATAGACGCATTGATACAAAAGCGAATAATTGGCCAATACCATTTTCGGCTTCTAATATTTATTCGATGTCTACTGCGCCATTGATCAAATAAATCTACACCACCCATTCCATTTTTGTACAAAGCTACTGTGTTAGTGAAACGCGCCAACCAGTTTAAATTGAACATTAGTTCAAATAAATGAAGTTAAACAAATTATATCGTTTTATTTCATCGTTTATTAATTGTTTCTATCATTGGATCTTTTTCGGATGGAAGGTTGCTAGATATAGCCGTGGTCGTTTAAATGTTTTTGATGGAAGAGTATCATTCATCTCGTCAATTCGGCTAAGATCTTTCTATTGCTATTGGTTCAATGGGTATGATAGTATTTTCGTAATAGTTGGATGATTTTGTTACTTGATTTGGACAAAACTTGGCAACATGTCCTAGGGTTTTGCAGAGGAAACATGTTATTCCGTCGAATGATAAAAACACTATATATTGTATCTTCAAATGTAATGACCAGTGCGGGCGGTACACTTATATCATCGTTTAGTGCTACGTAGATTTGACGTCGAAAACTCAGGCTGTGTGTGTATTCGGTCCCCGGTAGACTTGCACGGAGGAATGACATTGGTGATCCTTTTGAAAAACCTATTTTTAGGATTTCTGTTTCTAATGTCTGTTGAATTTGGGTAGAAAAGTTGACCGATTGGGAATTAAAATCGTCAAAGGATTACTTCTTACCTTTTTTTCTCCTGACTTCTTCCAAAGATTGCAACCTTCCCCTTCTAATAAATGGACTGTATCTTCTTATGTTAGGGTTTGTAACGTGAAACACTGAAGATCGGCACTCGCGCACAAGTTTCGTTGAGATATCTATTCTCTTCGAACCCGTATACCGAAGTGACAGATAGTAGTTAATTATTAAGCTTGATTCGAAGACCAGTGTTGTATACAGTGTGTCCTCGAATAAGGCAAGACAATAACCATTTGACATTATTTAATTATGAATAGCGGTCAATTTACATGCATTGAAAACTTATATTAAAAAGAGAATATATATATATATATATATATATATATATATATATATATATATATATATATATATATATATATATATATATATAATAAACAACGAATAGATTAGTGGGTATTGCACTAATCTATTCGTTGTTTATTGTTCATATGTCACGCACTATTCGTACATCTTATATATATATATATATATATATTATTATAGTTTATTTTATATGGGAATTTAATTTGCCCTACGTTGGGCCGACATATTATTATGAATAGAATTGGGTGAGAAAATAGTTTAATTTGCCCGGTATGTTGTGGATTTAATATGTATGATAAACAGTTTATTTAACCAACATGAAAACTTCTCATCTGAGGGTAGAGTTCAAGTATTTTAAATAAAATGATTTTATAATTTTATATATGTTAGCGCCAAAGTTAATAAATGCTTTATATTTTTAAAAATAAATTTGTTAATCAGAATATGTTACTTTTTTAATGATTTCAAGTTAAATACGGTCCTGTCCTACTTAAAAAATATCTGCATAGTTCAATCGATTTCATTCAGAGCTTCTGCCTGTGGTAAGTAGATGGTGCACAAGTCACCAGATGAAATGAATAACTCAAGTAATTTAAAAAAACGTTCTTCAAAAGGAAAAACAATATTTAATTCATTGAAAATAAATACACTACACTTTTACAAGTGTTTTTTTTTAAGAAATTCAACTATCTAAAAGGATGACTCTTTCATACAAATCACACGCACTCTGGTGAGATATTATTATAATATTAAAATACAGTTATATAATTTCATAAACATTTGACTTTCAGAAAACGGCGAAATACACTCTTAACAGCGTCTATGCATCACAAAATTTTAGTTTTTTTTTTACAAATTAGTAAGTACGCTTGACCTCTTAATACATTAATAAATTAACTTGTACTACCTTATCTACTTCACGATTTCTGTTTGTTCACCTTTATTTGTTCCAGATTCTCCTCCTGGAAAACCTCCCTGTTGGCATTCTGCTTCTACCAAAACAGGAATCGATGCTGTATTTCTTTCAAAGTCCAAACAGCTCACACAAATTCCACTATTCAATGTTCTTCGAAAACTATTTTGGCTATTTTACTTCCACCAGACACAAGACACCATTTTATAAAATAAAATTCATGATTAGTGTTTTACAACATTCAACAATTCCTTTTTTAATTATTTATATAAACTAAACTACTTACACTGATATATCTCTTGTAAGTATAATGTATTTGTTTTAAATTCTATATTCAAATTTTGTCTTCCAAATGATTTCAATTGATTTACTTTACCAAAAAAAAATTTTTCTGCTCCAAAAATCTCTTCCCAAAAAGAAAACCTACTAGTCAATAGCCCCCATAATCAACAACTTTTTCACATTCTGATTTTTTTTTCGTTAGCAACACAGTTGTCGCCGATGTGATCTTTTTTAAATGTTTATTAACCAATCAAATTTGACTATTTATTTTATAGCTCAAATTCTTCATTTCAACCAGTGGAATGTTCATCCATTATATCATGATATTATATTCTAAGGTTTTTAATTGCTTAGACTTCCTATATTATTTTCATTCAATAATATTTCTTAGTATTGTTAAAATGACATTTCCTAACCTCTAAGTATGTATGTCAAATGAATATTCATAATGTTTTAATAGATGACAGCTGTTACCTTTAAATATGTATGCAAAATGAAAATTCGTTTTCTTTATAAGTCATGTTCTCTGAAATTCACATTATTTTATATTTTCCTGCTCTGTTATGTCTAAACATCTACACTATCTCATTTTAATGTCTTAATCAACAAATATTACGAGATTAGCTTGACTTTACAGAATAAAGCATTTAGTTTCTTATTATGAACAAATTTTGATACTTGATCTCTTTGATAAAAGTTTCGTTAGGTAATTTATTTCATATAAATTGTTTATCACACCCATTCGCAATTATCCCTACATTATACAGTCTGTCCTTTCTGTATGTCTTCTCTATCGAATAGTGGATCGTACAGATTGTCTCCATTCAAATGTTTAAAAAAAAATTTTTTGACTTAAAAAAAATTCTTTTAGATTACAATACATAATCTTAATTCTTCATTATTTGATATACAGGGTGTAGCATTATTTTTTCACAATAACATCCCCTAAATTTTGCGTTTATCAAATTTTTTATTCTAAGAAAAATTTTATGAACGCAAATTTTACTTCAAGTACTATATTCTAGGATTGTCCTTCTATTTTACTAATAATACATTTCTTTTTATTTCCGGTTGCTGTTACAAAGATGATTTTGGAATCCTGTGTTGCAGTATCCTCTTCAGTTAGTTTTAATTCTATTTACAATACCATAATTAAATATGTATACAAATTCTTATTTTATTCTTAGGTACATATTTCATTTACAAGTTTAATCCAAAGGAATTAGTTTAAAAAAAATCATGTTATAAATCCATTTTTGAAAATTCTTTAATGTTCGTTATGCGACTTATTACTTCTACATTTCTCAGAGTCTCTTATATCGGTACAATTTATTAATTTATATTTCTTGTGTTACATCTCTCTATAATACCATCCTTCAGCATATTTTGTATCTCTGAATCAACTTCTTTCCTATATTTATAAGGTATGGGATATGTTCTTATTCTGAAATTTTCTATTCCCTTAACTTCTATCTTATGTACATAGTTATTTGCCATTCTCATCTCTTTTTTAACTAATCCTTTATACTTAATTATTAAATTCTTCACTTTCTCAGCATATTACTTATTTCCACATACTAATTCCAATTTTTCCATTATCTCATCCCTCTCCAAATTCCATAACTTCCTATTATCCTCTTCAAATTCCAATTCTTCCATATTTCCACTCCTCTTTATATTCCATAACTTCCTATTATCCTCTCCAATTGCCAATACTCCCATATTTCCAATCCTTTCTATATTCCCATAACTTCTTATTATCCTCTTCAACTTCCAATTCTTCTATATTTTCTTCTTCAAATTCAATTCTATTACCATTTAATTCAATCTCCATCTTTTCAAAATCAATTCTTGCTTTATATTTCGTTAATTCATCTATTCCTATAACTATGTCTGATTCCAAATTATTCACTAACAGTAATTGCATTTCAACTTCTTTCCCATCCTTCAATTCAATCTTTTGTATTATAGACTTATTTACTTCACATAGCTTCTTTCCATTTGCTCCTATCAATGTAGTTTTTGGTATTTTAATTAATTTGTTTTCATAATTTTCAATGTTTTCTTCTATTAGTTTTGTTTTAATTATGGACGCTTCCGAACCTGTATCTATTAATAATTTCATTTCTTTTCCATTTAATTTCCCTTTAATATTTTTCAATTCCATTATTTCTCATAATTCTAAATCTTCCCCAAATTTTATATATTTCATTGGATGTTTATATGTTATCACTCTCTCTTCTCTCCTTTGAATACTGTTCTCTGTAATTGTTATTTTTGTTGTTATTTTATTTGAAGTTTCTGTTATAGTTGTTTTTGTTTGCTATCGTTCTTATTATAGTTATTGTTATTTCCTAAATTGTTGTTATAATTGTTGTTTTTTTGTTATAATATCCATTTGTATTATATCTGTTAATGTAATTATTTCTGTTTTTCATCATTATCTTTATATATCCTAATTTATATCTATGTACAACATTATATTTACATATGTTTTTTTTAACATTATTTGTTAATTATAAACTTCTTATTTACATGTTGTTTTTTATATTCCTTATCGACCTTTTACAATTCCTTATTCGTCTTCTAGATTCCGGTCCTATAATACAGCCTTATTATTCAATTTAATTTTCTTTTCCTAAATTTCGTTTTATCCTCTTCTCTTATTGTTTGATTCTCTTCTATCTGCTTCCTAAGTTTCTTAAAATTTTCCACTGTGTCTTTTTCAATTTTGTTGTCCCCTATCTCATCAATTTCTCCCAATGGATTCATGAAAATTTGTGTTTCCAATTTCTTCATATTATTGTTTCTTCTTTTTATTATTTCATTTCCCATAATACTCTCACTTCCTATCATTTCATTTTTAATTATCCTATTAAAATTTCTTGGATAAATTATCTTTATATTTCTGCCAAGTTTTAATCTCATTTCGAAATTTTCTGCATAAATTATTGTTTCTATATTCTGTCTTATGGTTTCTTCTATTTCTTCCTTGGTCTCTTGTAATATCTTATTCATTTCCTCTAATTTCCAATTAAGTTGTATCCCCCTATTATTATTATTATTTGTCTTACCATATGTCACTATTCGTTTCAATATATTAACATCTGGGTCTGTTATTTCCCAATAAATCTCTTTTTCATAAATTTTCATAGCTTCCTCACTTCCTAGATTCTGTAAATTGCTATCTATCATCTCCTCATTTAGTTGTCTTTGTATTTTTATTTCATCAATTTCCATTTTATTACTTAATTTTGGTTCTATAGTATCATCATTTATATTTTCATTTTGTAACTTTACATCCATTTGAATCTCTCCTTTGAAATCCTTTTCCTTCTCTTTTATTTCCTTGATTCTGTTGATCTGTGAATTGTCTATTTCTGTGGTTTTTTCAATCCCCTCTCCTCTTATTTCTTGTTTAGTGGATTCTGTTTTATTTTCTATGTATGTGTTTGATTTTTCCAATATCTTCTCAAAATGTCCCAATTTTTCATCCATCAATTTTATTATCAGTTCCTTAGTTTGTTTAATTTCTTCTTTGTTCTGGTCCATCTTAATATTCATTTCTTTTTTTAATTCTTCCTTATTTTGGTCCATTTTAATATTCATTTCTTCCTTATTCTGGTCCATCTTAATATTCATTTCTTCCTTATTCTGGTCCATCTTTACATTCATATTATTCATTTCACGATTTAAATTTCCATTCATTTCTTTCATTTCTCCCATCATCATTTTAAACATACTCATCACGTCCATATCCTCTTTCTCTTTCGATTTTTGTTTGACCCCTTGTCCTGTTTCTTCTGACAATGGTGCATCTTCTTCTTCCTGACCTTGTTCTGCGATGTCTTCTTCCGAATGTTCTCTCCCCTGTTCCAAATATTGTACCTTAAAATCTCCTCTACCATTACTCCTTTCTTCTCTTTCTTCATCAGACCTACTTTCGACTCCTACCTGCTTTCCGTCCCTTAATGTCATTTTCCTTTCCATTTTATGTATTTAAAATCTTTTAATACAGTAAAAAAAAACTTATTTCAATGCTTTTTATTATTATTTACTAAATTTCTATATTAGCCCCACGTTGCGGTGACATTTTATTATAGTTTATTTTATATGGGAATTTAATTTGCCCTACGTTGGGCCGACATATTATTATGAATAGAATTGGGTGAGAAAATAGTTTAATTTGCCCGGTATGTTGTGGATTTAATATGTATGATAAACAGTTTATTTAACCAACATGAAAACTTCTCATCTCAGGGTAGAGTTCAAGTATTTTAAATAAAATGATTTTATAATTTTATATATGTTAGCGCCAAAGTTAATAAATGCTTTATATTTTTAAAAATAAATTTGTTAATCAGAATATGTTACTTTTTTAATGATTTCAAGTTAAATACGGTCCTGTCCTACTTAAAAAATATCTGCATAGTTCAATCGATTTCATTCAGAGCTTCTGCCTGTGGTAAGTAGATGGTGCACAAGTCACCAGATGAAATGAATAACTCAAGTAATTTAAAAAAACGTTCTTCAAAAGGAAAAACAATATTTAATTCATTGAAAATAAATACACTACACTTTTACAAGTGTTTTTTTTTAAGAAATTCAACTATCTAAAAGGATGACTCTTTCATACAAATCACACGCACTCTGGTGAGATATTATTATAATATTAAAATACAGTTATATAATTTCATAAACATTTGACTTTCAGAAAACGGCGAAATACACTCTTAACAGCGTCTATGCATCACAAAATTTTAGTTTTTTTTTTACAAATTAGTAAGTACGCTTGACCTCTTAATACATTAATAAATTAACTTGTACTACCTTATCTACTTCACGATTTCTGTTTGTTCACCTTTATTTGTTCCAGATTCTCCTCCTGGAAAACCTCCCTGTTGGCATTCTGCTTCTACCAAAACAGGAATCGATGCTGTATTTCTTTCAAAGTCCAAACAGCTCACACAAATTCCACTATTCAATGTTCTTCGAAAACTATTTTGGCTATTTTACTTCCACCAGACACAAGACACCATTTTATAAAATAAAATTCATGATTAGTGTTTTACAACATTCAACAATTCCTTTTTTAATTATTTATATAAACTAAACTACTTACACTGATATATCTCTTGTAAGTATAATGTATTTGTTTTAAATTCTATATTCAAATTTTGTCTTCCAAATGATTTCAATTGATTTACTTTACCAAAAAAAAATTTTTCTGCTCCAAAAATCTCTTCCCAAAAAGAAAACCTACTAGTCAATAGCCCCCATAATCAACAACTTTTTCACATTCTGATTTTTTTTTCGTTAGCAACACAGTTGTCGCCGATGTGATCTTTTTTAAATGTTTATTAACCAATCAAATTTGACTATTTATTTTATAGCTCAAATTCTTCATTTCAACCAGTGGAATGTTCATCCATTATATCATGATATTATATTCTAAGGTTTTTAATTGCTTAGACTTCCTATATTATTTTCATTCAATAATATTTCTTAGTATTGTTAAAATGACATTTCCTAACCTCTAAGTATGTATGTCAAATGAATATTCATAATGTTTTAATAGATGACAGCTGTTACCTTTAAATATGTATGCAAAATGAAAATTCGTTTTCTTTATAAGTCATGTTCTCTGAAATTCACATTATTTTATATTTTCCTGCTCTGTTATGTCTAAACATCTACACTATCTCATTTTAATGTCTTAATCAACAAATATTACGAGATTAGCTTGACTTTACAGAATAAAGCATTTAGTTTCTTATTATGAACAAATTTTGATACTTGATCTCTTTGATAAAAGTTTCGTTAGGTAATTTATTTCATATAAATTGTTTATCACACCCATTCGCAATTATCCCTACATTATACAGTCTGTCCTTTCTGTATGTCTTCTCTATCGAATAGTGGATCGTACAGATTGTCTCCATTCAAATGTTTAAAAAAAAATTTTTTGACTTAAAAAAAATTCTTTTAGATTACAATACATAATCTTAATTCTTCATTATTTGATATACAGGGTGTAGCATTATTTTTTCACAATAATATATATATATATATATATATATTAACATAGAGAGAAACCTGCAACACTCTGTATACTAAATTATGGAATAAAAGACTACACACTGTAAGCAAGAACAAAATTTTAGAATTTGAATTTTTTTTAAAAAATAGTTTGAAATGGAGACAATCTGTACTATTCACTATTAAATAGAGAAAGTAGACAAGAGTCAAGCTGTAGAATTGTGTAGGAAATTTTAAATACGCTTTATAAATACATATGTGAAATAAAATAACATTATTTTAATATTTGAGAGAGAGAATTTTTGAACGTTGTTCCATATAAATAATAACAATCCAATTTTCTCATTGTAAAAGTAATATAATACTATGATTTGTCTTAAAAAAGTAAATATTAGATATTGAAAGAAGTTTTCTGATAAGATTATGTAATTATTTAATACATGTCAAGGTAGGAAGTCAAATAATAACATTAATTTCATAGAGCATGACATTTGTGAAATGAATTGTCATTCCGGATAGATATTATTGAAATTAAGAACTGTCATATATAAATATTTTGGAATACCATTTAAAGGGAATAATATATGGGTTTTAATCATTTAAAAACTTAAAACAGAATGTTTTAAAAGGATAGATGGACGATCTACAACTTGAGGTGAAACTTTTCAATAAGAATTTTTATAGCCAATTTTGATTGGTGGAATACACTTGAAATAATTTCATCAGCGACAAGCAGATTAATAATTAAAAAAATTGAATAAAACAAATTGTTGATAATGTACACTATTCACTAGGTACTTTTACTTTTTCTTTTCGGTAGCGGTGAATGTTGAAGAAGCAAAATTTTTGAGAAAAATTATTTAAACTTTTTGGATAACAACAATTTGGATTGGTAATTATAGAAATAAATACATTATCCTTAAAAGCAACTCAGTAATGTAATTAATCAAGTAGATAAACATAATTTAACAAGAAAATTGGTAAATACGAGTATAATAATGTACTGACCATAAAATTCATCAATATAACCATGTTTTTCTTTAATATTTTTTACTTCTAGCTGATTGACAGCCTCAAGTGCAGTAGCACGTGCCTCTAAAAACTCCAAAAATTCATTTAATGTGGGCAGTTTTGAAGCATCCATCTATTTGATAGGCTCTGTTAGTATACTGATCTAATTTTTTAGATAAAATACAAATTAATATCATATCCCAAGTATCGATAGTATCATTTAGTACATTTTTGAGACTACCTAAGTGTTGTTTAACTTTGCTCACAAATTCACGTAATGCAATTGTGGTGCCTTTGCTAATACTTGGCAAGTCTAAAATAGAATAAATATAGGAATTTATGAGCATAGTTTGATTATTGTATCTTTTGTCAAGAATTTCCTTGTCATAAGAGTCACCGATTATAGGCAAAACGTCGATCAACGCCAGAGCTTCATCCCTTAAATATGACCTTAAATAAAAGAGTTTTTCCACCTTCGATAAATTACTGTTTTTCTCAATAACTGCTTTAAAAATTTCGATAAATGGTTTAAATTTATTCAGGTTTTTACCCGTGAAAGGTTCAATTTGTATAGGTTGTAGCTTTGCTGTCGATATGGATTCATAATTTGAATTAATTTGAGCTTGGCTCATGTATACATTACTTGATTGATATGGTTTAGCTACAGATTTGTTTAAAATAATATTAATTTTTGAAAGTAGTTCACAAGAGACATTTTTGAATTCATCAACTTCAAAGTTTTCTTCTTCATTAGGGCTTAAACATAATAAATCTATAAGATGCTGATCAAACGCCTTTTGGTTGTCAACCAAGATCTGTTTTCTTAGTTGGAATTCTTCTATTAGAAGATCGTTGATGGTATCTTGCACATGTGTTTCGATGTATCTCCTGATCCCGTTGTTAGTGTTGGTACACACTTTTAATTTAAGTTTTAACTTGGAAATATCTTCTTTTTCTTTCTTTGTTGCCATAATTGAATTGTTTTCTATTCAAAATGCAGAAAATGTGCACGCTAGTGACACCTAGCGGTGGTTTGAAAGCTACAAGAATTCGGACAGATCTTACCTTGATTTTTACTCAGCACCTCACTCTTTGCTGTTAGATGGCGCTTCATTGACGAGAGACGCCATTATCTATCCAAATGGTGATACAAACATGCAGAGTGACCGGCCTTTTATGAGGTTATGTATTCTTGTTTTTATTGAAAGTTTTACCTTGTAATAAAACGAATGATGTACTTCACAGATATGGGCACTAATATCACAAGAACATAGGAAAATCCGTTATCACTTCACACGACGGTTGCTAACATATGTTTTTGCATTTTTACACGAACAGTTTTTTTTTACTCACTGCTTGCCGTCCGGCTAGAAGGACCATTTTTATGTAGGGTTTTCTTACTACATAAAGAAAATTGTTCTTTTTTGTGGACTGTATTTTTATTATATAGTTTTTACAACTTTAATTAACATACCTTTATAAGGAATTTAGAGTAGATTACACTTTTCCCGCGAACCTCACCCATCTTGAAACAAGAGAGAACTTAACTAAAAATTTGCGATGTTGCCAATTTGGCATGGTTGTTGGAGTGTATCCAACAATTTGTTTGTTCGTTACTTAGTTATTTTAATTTTTTTAGGTTACTTTATAATTATTTAACATTTTCAGTCGTTATTTAAAAATTTATATATATATATATATATATATATATATATATTTATATTAAAGTATATCCTAAAAACTAAACAATGTCATTGATGGACAGGCGTTTGATAAAATGATTCGCTTTGCGGGAGTACTGAGTCATCGAACTTGGTGCTGTTTTATATTTATATCTTGGGCAGCTTTGCCGGTTGACAAGTACATACATATTCTATTATTTGACATTCTAGGAGCAAACAGTATATTTTTGGAACCAACAAAATACTTGCTACGGCTGCCACATAGTAACCGCGAGAATGAGATTGTCATTTACATTTAATACGATCGCTTGTTCTTTTTTTTTGAAATATATCTGAGTTAACAACTTAGAATATTAACGTTGACTAGTTGTTGTAGAATTTGATGCGCTCCCGTAGTCGGAAGCCATCACTGTGTGGTTTTTTTTCAGAGATTTTTAACTAGGATATGGCAACGGTACTTTTATGTAGAAAGAATAATGGTATTCTATCATATTACTTTAATAAATTCCCAGCTAAGATAAGGGGATTGGAAAGAAACTTTTCAACTAATAAACTATTGGAATCGATTCTCTCACCTGCTTTCACACTAATTACCTTGATTTGATTTTAATTATACACACTATTGCTGAACTCGTCTTCGGAACAGCCACTCGTCTCGATGATTCGAGTTTAACCAATATTCATATTTGTTTGATAAGATGGAGAATTGTCTATGCAGAGGCATCTACTAAGCCAAATGTGTGTTTATTTGCAGTATTTTATGTTACATACTGCCCAACTTCCGTAATACTTCAAGATTCTTACATAATATATAGTATATTACGTAACGAGTGTTGTAAGAAGCATTTTACGCACGAACGGAAAAGTGAGTGAGTACGTAATAGTATATTACGTAACAAGAGTTGTAAGTAACGCATTACGCACGAAATGAAAAAGTTTATGCACGAAGCCGCGCAGCGGCGAGTGCATAAATTTCATGAGTGCGTAATGGGCTCACAACTCGTGTAACGTACTATACTTTTTCTACGCCCATTCATTTTCTTCCATTAAATAAAAAACATCGCAATCATTTAAACTTTCTTATAATAGTTGTTAATAACAATTGAACAATTATTGTAAATCGATTATGCCTTATTATTTAATGGCGATGAACGGTTATTTATAACTGTATTATATTTTGTTCAAGAAATTGACAATCTAAATGACATGACATTTATTTTCATAGCATGCTACTTAAGAAAACATGTCCTATTTTTAAAGAAATTGCATAATGTGCTGCCTACATTTTGGGGCATCACTCTTTCAATCCTAAATACATGTTGCTAATGCTAAAAGTTTTTTTGTATGTTTTTTAATTGACTAAATTTGTGTAAATAGACGTAATAAAGTCTTACGTAAATAAAAATTTGAATGTAATTTAATTAAACCAAGAATTTTAAGTTTTTTTCTCAAAACGCACGTGTATGTTATGAGATCTCATTATGTGCATGTTATTGTTAAATGTCATTTACAAGGAATGTTGACAGTGCGATTTTTGACGTTTACAGACATGGGCGTAGAAAAATATATTTTTATGCAGCCAAGTTAGTGTATTCTTTTACTCATAATTAATTTGAATCTTTTTTGCAATGCCTATGCCTAGTAATTGTTAAAAACTGAACTAGTTAAATATCAAATCGGTTTAGTGCTTGTGTGTTTTAATAGTATATTACGTAACGTGAGTTGTAAGAAGCATTTTACGCACGAACGGAAAAGTTACGCATGAAGCCGCGTAGCGGCGAGTGCGTAATTCCGTGAGTGCGTAAAATTCGTTACAACACGAGTTACGTACTATACTTTACCTACGACCCACTTGTACTTGTGTTTATAATCTTATTAGGGTATTTAAAGTACAAGTAAAAACGTACATCCTCGATGCCCAGCCAAGTTTTATAAAAGTCGCTCCTCGATGCCCAGCCAAGCCTCTTAGAAGTTCACCATCGATGCCCAGCCAAGTTTCGTAAAAGTCCGTCCTAAGTAGTATTTATTTTTATTAAAAATGTATGTAGAATTACCGGAATTGCATAAAATAGCCTCTCGACTAAAGTGACATTAATCCCTTAGGTGGATTACTTCCCCAGGAATCAAACACCACTCGCGGGATTAAATGGGCCACTTTAGTTGCTTGGTGTATAATATACTATTGTTCACTAATATGAGATACATTCAAACAGCTAAAAGATGCGGATTGAATGAAACGGAACCAGTTATCATATAATTTCAAATAACTCTTAGTATTAAATGCAATCTCATATCTAATAAATGTTTACCATTTACATATAGAATAAAATTCAACGTCAAATATCTAAGTAATGTATTTTGAATAAAATGACTAAGTCTACTGACAGTTGCTATGGAAGCCGTGCGAAATAGACGTCTTACATTGATTGCCGACTGTGTGTTTTTGACACTGACCTATAAACAATATTTGTTGTTTATAGGTCAGTGGTTTTTGACTACTTATAGGGGTGGTCGTAGGTAAACATTCATTATTTAACAATAACAATGTTTTCTAGCTGAGATTTTTGTTGCACTGGAGTTTACTTACAAATAACATCTCCAAATTGTTTATAAATTTTTTAGACATAATATATTAATCATAATCACCTGTTTAATTTTGGATCATATAATTTATTACCATTTTTTGTGTAATTAAATAGATGAAAACTGAGATTTGAAATAAGAATAGCCGCTGGAGATGATGAAAATAATAATTTGTATCTATTTTATTAGGTACCAAAAATGAGGCGAGAAGTTATAATTTTTTTTTATTTTTTTATAGACTGACACATTTGCATTTATTTCAAAATTGACCGCGTACAAGCCATCCACAAATTATTTGTTATTGGTCTAAAGTAAACGATACTCTCACTGATTTTTGAAGTTTTACTCTGACAGGGCATAATTTATAAGCGGCATGGTGTGGTCCTTTGCAATTACAACAGATTGCACTACTTTTTGGTCGATTACAATTCTCTACTTGATGTTCTTCACCACATCGTACACATCTGATATTCTGTTTACATGTATTTGCAGTATGCCAGAAACCTTGACACCTAAAAAATGAATGAATACTTTTAGTTTTGATTATTGTATACATTTTTTTTCGGTTTTTTATTGCCTTTAACTAACTTGTTAAGAAAGCCAAGTGAATACCAAATATTTGGTGAAGATAGTGTCTTGTATTAGGTAGCTGGATGATTGATTGGCTTTGTCTAGAATACCACGTTGGTGCAACTAGTGGCGACACCGTGGTTACCGCAGCAACCAAGAGAGACGCCAACAGTGCTGATCATTTTACTAAAAATCTGAGCTAACATATTCAAGGTTGGGATGTCTATTACATTCATAATAGATTTATTACTTTTTTGGAGGTCCGTGAAGTTAGCTCCCGAATTTCAGGATTTAACCAAATTTAGTGTCATCGGTTAGTGCTTCTATAAATTTCGTTAGTGCTTCCGTGGCTTGGTAGATATTGAATATAAATTTATTTCAAGGTCAGCCCCCAAAGTGTTTAGGATCACTTACAAATTGGTACAGATATATTACATTTTTGGTTATTTTTGGAGAAATTTCAGTTTGTTAGCACGATACTGCCTCCGGAGTATATAAGTGACCAATTTTATGATTAGATATTATTAAGGGCGCCTCAAAGATGAACCCTATTCATATTGAGCTCACTAAAGCCAGTGCAGCGAGTGCTGTGGTATTTGAAGTACGAAATTTTTGTCATTTTTGGAAAATTTTCAGTTTGTTAGCACTATACAGCCTCCAAAGTGTATAAAAGTGAACAATTATATGATTGAATATTGTTCAGGGCGTCTTAAGATGAACCTTATTGATTTATAGCTCACTAGAGCTAATACAATGGGTGCTGATACCCGAGATGCCACATTTTTGGTCCTTTTTGGAGAAATTTCGAGTTGTTAGCACGATACAGCCTACGTACGAAGTGTATATAAGTGAGCAATTTTATAATTGGATATTTTTCAACGTGTCTCACGGATGTACAGGGTTATTGGTTATAATTTGACCACCCCTTTATTCCGCTTATGTGTATAGATACAAAAAAAAAGTTTTATATAAAAGTTGTAGGAGTATTAATGAATTTTAATAAAATGTACTTTGCACACCAATGGCGCTTTTGAATTACGGGGTATAATATAACAATATATTTTTTTAAATGGAACGCCCTGTATGCTATGGCATATTCGGATAGGGCATTTTTTTCTCATAACAGAAATATATACTTTTATTGGTTTAGCTTTCATACTTTCCAAAATAATGGACAGTATTTAAGTTAGTATTTAGCTAAAATAAGTAGTTGGCTATGCATGGCTTACTACACTTGTTGATATTATCTGTTAAAATTAGATAACTTCTAAAGTAATAAACAGTAAATGTTAAAAAAATAGGCGACTGGGTGTGACATTAACAAAGAACATAAAAAACAATAGTGTTTATTACAAACAACATAAAAAGCAATACAGTGTTTAGTACAAAATAGAAACCGATTTGATATTTTCATAAATTTTAAGCAAACCAAAGTAAGTGCTTAAAATGACCGCCGTTAGTTTCAATACAAAGTTCATACCTTCTCCTTAAATTTTCTATACAGTTTAAAATTTTATTACTATTTCGATGGTTAAGAAGTTCAATTTCAGTTTCAATTTTCTCTCTAATTATTGTAATACTGTTACTGGTATCGGAATAAACTATTTCTTTCAAGTAGCCCCATAAAAATCCATTTAAATTGAATCGTGCCACCATTACCTATCTAAGTTGCGAACTCATTATTTAAGTGTTCTTGCACGTACATTATGCGGAAGTGCTCCGTCTTGTTGCCATATTATGACATTAAGCGCATCTTCTGGAAATTCCTGAAGTATATCGTCAACTTGTGGCAGAATGTCATCGAAATATAATTAACCCGTTAAAGTGAAATTAAAGAATATTGGCCCAACTACTTTACCCCGAAAAATTCCACACCAGACACATGAATAGATTTTCGACCTGATTTTTTAATTTGTTTAATTTTGTATTTCCTAAAACTTTTTCGTTCCCAGGAACATCTATTTTTTCTGTTGAACAGACCTGATGATTCATCCGTCCCAAATAATTTGTTTAAAGTAATTTTCGTTGTCGTCTAAATTTCTTATCATTTGTTGACAGAATTCCAATCGTTTTCGCTTATGTTCTTCACATAGTATAATTTTGTAAGGACGATAGTTATTATTTTTTAGTGTTTTTTGAACTTTATAGTAACTTGTCTGTCATTCGCCGCTATTTTTATACTACTCTCTGCGTTCTCTAAAATAAAAATAATTGATGTCTTATTCTAAGAATATATTTTTAGGTAATTTGATATTACTTGAATAAAAGTATTATTTTACCTTCAAAGTTTAACAGTATATTCAACTGTTCTTCTTCATTTACTATGGCAATACGTTTCTTTCTCAAAAAGTTAAGATAGACATTGACGTGATGGTAAATATTTACAAATGTGTTTAGTCTAGGACATCGTCGATTTGGATACAACTGTAGATATTCTCGTCTTGTAGCAGGTTTATTATTGTTATTTTTGACATATACTGAAAATATTTCTACTTTTTCAGAAGCCGTAGAATCCATTTTTGAAAAATATAGCTAGCAATTAGTTGTATGTGTTACGTTAGTTTATAATTTTGACAGATAATATCAACAATATTGCAGTAAGACATGCATAGCCAACTACGTTTCTTAGCTAGATACTAACTTAAATAATTTAGGAATTTATTGTCCATTATATTGGAAAGTATAAAAGCTAGACCTATAAAAGTATATATTTTTGTTATGAGAAAAAAATCCCTCTCCGAATATGTCATAATATACAGGGTGTTCTATTTAAATATATATATATATATATATATATATATATATATATATATATATATATATATATCTATATTTTTAATTCAAATTATTTCTTTGTTTTATTCATATTTTTACGAGCTCTTCAAAAATGTATAATAGTCCATTCTTTTTTATTTCATTTTTTCCATTTTTTTGACGGAATTTCATAAAATAGCATATTTTTGTTTTATTGTTAGGTTATGTAATAATATAATGTTAAAAATTTTGTTTTATTTGCAGTCATAGTCTTCATATAAAAATGATTAATTTTACAAAAAATGTTAAAATTATCCCTTTCTAAAAGAAATATATCTAAACTATCCATATTTTTGAAAAACTCTTAAGAAGATGAATGAGAAGTAGAAAAATATATAGGGTGTCCCATTCAAAAAAACAAAAGTTTGGGATATAACTCAAAAAGAAAACTTCTTACAAAAAAGTAACTACGCCACTGAGTTATACATAAAAACCTTATAATAACCCGTTTTCATCTAATATATAAACAACGCAGACTTCGAATAGAAGCAGAGCGACAAAAACAAACAGGGGCATTAAAGTCCTTTTTGAAGAAAGATGAGCTTAACAAACTATCTTTACCCATACCAGAAACCGAAATATTAGCCGAGACTCCGCTTAAACCTCGAGAGGAACATACGTTCGATTTCAATGTAATCTGTGAACCTGGTGCACTTCTGGGTCAAGCGCTATTGTAAGTGAAGTTACTACTGCAGGTGAAGGCGATATTGCAACTACAAGTTTTTCTGCTGAATCAACGTCTATTTTAGATACCGATCCAGCCACGTGTGGCCCAATAGATTAACAGATGCAGAAAGAATATATTTGGTGAAAAGAGGTTCTCCAGACCCACTGTATGAATTTGAATTTCCACGGAATATCAATGGTCGTAGGTTTACTTCGAGATACTATAAGAGAAAGCTTAATAACGGTGAAGACATTTTGAGAGACTGGCTTGTATATTCTGTGGCAAAAAATTAATTGTTTTGCTTTTGCTGTAAAATCTTCAATACAACTACAACTTCCGGTCTATCTGAAGGTGGCTACAAAAATTCTAAGCATGTAAGTGATTTGCCTAAATCTCATGAGACATCACGAAAGCATGTAGAAGCTGTAAAATCTTTTGTCGAACTTTCACGTAGACTCAAATCGTCTCAAACGATAGATGCCGAGTCACAGAGAATAATTGAATCAGAAATTGATCACTGGAATTGCCTCAATCATCAAAATGTTGGCTGAAAATGGCTTGGGTTTTCAAGGTACTTCTGATAATCTGTATCAACATAATAATGGTAACTTTTTGAAACTACTAGAGTTATTAGCCGAATTTGATCCTGTTATGCAGGAACATGTACGCAGAGTTTTGAAGAAAGAGGAGAAACAAGCAACCTACTTAAGTAAAACAATTCAAAATGAGCTCATTCATACAATTTCAGGCGGCATAAAAAAGCATATTCTGGAAACTATAATTAAATCGAAATATTCTTCAATTATTTTAGTTTGTACCCCAGACGCTAGCAAAACTGGGCAGATGACCTTGGTAATTAGGTATATTTCTATTATTTAATCCCAAGACCATCCAAGAACGTCAGAAGTTGTAAAAATGAAAGTTTTTTAGGATTCATACCGATAGAAAAATTTCCAGGTCTGGCACTAACAGAAATGATCGTGGAACAATTATCAGCACTTGGATTGTCTTTAGTAAACATAAGAGGGCAAGGGTACGATAATGGATCTTGTATGACGTCCAAGCCAGGATAAAAACATCAATCCACGAGCATTTTACGTTCCTGCAGTAGTCATTCTTTAAACTTAACGACATGGCAAAGTCCTCACTGGAAGCTACACATTTTTTTAATACCGTGCAAGAAATATGTTTTCTTCTTCAACATTAAGGTGGTCAATTCATTTGAATTATGTAAAATGTATTACTCTAAAACCACTTAGTGACACGAGATGGGAAAGTCGAATCGAGGCAATGAAACCACTAAGACATCAAATAGGGCAAGTTTATGATGCATTGTTTAGTGTTTACCAAAACACAGATATGGATAGCTCCACTCGAGACGAAGCTTCGGGTTTGTTGAACCAAATTAAACAGTTTAAATTTTTATGTTCTATTGTAATTTGGTACGAAACTTTGAATCGGATAAATCCTGTTAGTAAATTAATGCAAAGATTTTGACTTAGCGTGTGTCATTAAATTACTTAAAAATACCAAAGATATCTTTGAAAACTCACGTTCAGATGAGTATTTACTAAAGTACTTGAAGACGCCAAAGCCTTGGCTTCTGAAATGGATTGCGAGGTGTGCCTAGACCTCGTTCACAATCCAAGAAGAAGCAATTTGGTTACGAGTGTGATGAACCAATCATTGAACCTCTTCAAAAATATAAAATCGAAGTATTTTTTCACATTATGGACACAGCTATAAACTCCTTAGAATTAAGGTTTTCACAGATTTCTGAGCATAGTGAACATTTCGCTTTTTTGTATAACATATATGCCTTAAGAGAACTCCCAAGAGACACATTGTTAGAGCATTGTAAGAACCTCGAGGATATTTGAACCCACGAGAACTCAAGAGATATAAAGGCATTAGAGCTTTCTGAGGAGTTGTCAGTCCTTTGTATGTTTTTAAATACTAATTTATCTCCTCAAGATGTTTTGAAGTTTGTAACAGATTTGCGATGTGCTCCAAATATCAGTATTGCGCTCAGAATCTTTTTAACTTTACCAGTAACAGTTGCAAGTGGTGAAAGAAACTGTTCTAAATTAAGAATAATAAAAAATTATCTGCGTGTCGGAATAGTATATTACGTAACAAGAGTTGTAAGTAACCCATTACGCACGAAATGAAAAAGTTTATGCACGAAGCCGCGCAGCGGCGAGTGCATAAATTTCATGAGTGCGTAATGGGCTTACAACTCGTGTAACGTACTATACTTTTTCTACGCCCATTCATTTTCTTCCATTACATAAAAAACATCGCAATCATTTAAACTTTATTATAATAGTTGTTAATAACAATGAACAAGTATTGTAAATCGATTGTGCCTTATTATTTAATAGTGATGAACGGTTATTTATAATTGTATTATATTTTGTTCAAGAAATTTACAATATAAATGACATGACATTTATTTTCATAGCACGCTACTTAAGAAAACGTGTCCTATTTTTAAAGAAATTGCATAATGTGCTGCCTACATTTAGGGGCATCACTCTTTCAATCCTAAATATATCTCACTAATGCTAAAAGTTTTTATGTTTTTTAATTGACTAAATTTGTGTGAATAGGCCAAATAAAATCTTACGTAAATAAAAATTTGATTGTAATTTAATTAAACCAAGAAGTTTAAGTTTTCTTCTCAAAACGCACGTGTATGTTATGAGATCTCATTACGTGCATGTTATTGTTAAATGTCATTTACAAGGAATGTTGACAGTGCGATTTTTGATGTTTACAGACATGGGCGTAGAAAATTAGTATATTACGTAACAAGAGTTGTAAGTAATCCATTACGCACGAAATGAAAAAGTTTATGCACGAAGCCGCGCAGCGGCGAGTGCATAAATTTCATGAGTGCGTAATGGGCTTACAACTCGTGTAACGTACTCTACTTTTTCTACGCCCATTCATTTTCTTCCATTAAAAAACTTTATTATAATAGTTGTTAATAACAACTGAACAATTATTGTAAATCGATTGTGCTTTATTATTTAATGGTGATGACCGGTTATTTATAATTGTATTATATTTAGTTCAAGAAACTGACAATATAAATGACTACACATTTATTTTCATAGCATACTACTTAAGAAAACGTGTCCCATTTTTAAAGAAATTGCATAATGTGCTGCCTACATTTAGGGGCATCACTCTTTCAATCCTAAATATATCTCGCTAATGCTAAAAGTTTTTATGTTTTTTAATTGACTAAATTTGTGTAAATAGGCCAAATAAAATCTTACGTAAATAAAAATTTGATTGTAATTTAATTAAACCAAGAAGTTTAAGTTTTCTTCTCAAAACGCACGTGTATGTTATGAGATCTCATTACGTGCGTGTTATTGTTAAATGTCATTTACAAGGAATGTTGACAGTGCGATTTTTGACGTTTACAGACATGGCGTGGAAAAAAACTGTTAAGTTATTGCATTAGCTTCTATCGCGGGCCTTGGCGTGGAGATCGAATCCAGAAATTCCGTAACGAAAATAACCTGACACGATACGAGGACTGTCCAGTAAATTTTAGTACCCATATGCTTATACGAGGACTGTCCAATAAATTTTGATTTTTTTATGATGATACGAGGACTGTCCAATAAATTTTAATTTTTTTATACTTATACGAGGACTGCCCAATAAATGTTGATACTTTTATGACTATACAAGGACTGTCCAATGAATTTTGATTATTTTATGATGATACGAGGACTGTCCAATAAATTCTAATACTTTTATACTTATACGAGGCCTGCCCAATAAATGTTGATACTTTTATGACTATACGAAGAATGTCCAATAAGTCTTGATTATTTTATGATGATACGAGGACTGTCCAATAAATTTTGATTCTTTTATACTTATACGAGGACTGCCCAATAAATTTTAATACTTTTATGATTATTTTATGCTGATACGAGGACTGCCCAATAAGTTTTATTACCTATATACTTGTACGGGGACTGTCCAATAATTTTTGATTATTTTATGATGATACGAGGACTGTCAATAAATTTTAATTCTTTTATACTTATACGAGGACTGCCCAATAAATTTTGATACTTTTATGACTATACGAGGACTGTCCAATAAGTTTTGATTATTTTATGCTTATACGAGGACTGTCAATAAATTTTAATTCTTTTATACTTATACGAGGACTGCCCAATAAATTTTGATATTTTTATGACTATACGAGGACTGTCCAATAAGTTTTGATTATTTTATGCTTATACGAGGACTGTCAATAAATTTTAATTCTTTTATACTTATACGAGGACTGCACAATAAATTTTGATACTTTTATGACTATACGAGGACTGTCCAATAAGTTTTGATTATTTTATGCTGATACGAGGACTGCTCAATAAATTTTAATAGTGATATGATTAAACGAGGACTGTCCAATACATTTTGATACTTTTATACTTATACGAGGAGTGTCCAATGAATTTCGATTATTTCATACTTAAACGAGGACTGCCCAATACATGTTGATACTTTTATGATTATACGAGGAGTGTCCAATAAGTTTTGATTATTTTATGCTGATACGAGGACTGTCCAATAAATTTTGATTTTTTATACTGATACAAAGACTGCCCAATAATTTTTGATTATTTTATGCTGATACCAGGACTGTCCAATAAATTTTGATACTTGTATTTTTATACGAGGACTGCCCAATAAGTTTTGATTATTTTATGCTGATACGAGGACTGTGAAAGTGAAACTTCTAATGCTAAAAAAATAGCTAAAAAGAAAAAGAAATTGTGAACGTCAAAGTGTAAAACTCTATGCAATAGCTTTACCGCAGCAGTCTCCGAGTGCCACATGATTTGATTATTTTTAAGAATGTCTGATTCATTCCGTGGTATTACATATTTGTTTGTTTTTCTCTGCATTGTATAACACATTTTTCTTGTTTGTTTTTTATACGTAATGCTTGGACCTTTATTTAAATGCATATGAACTGTTTTCATAATAACAACTTGGCCTCCATCTTTTTAACTTTTGAAACGGTTTTTATGGAAAATGTTTATTTTTCCTTCAGTTAAAGGGCCATCGTACATAGGCAAGACTAGGCCGAGACAGTAAAAAATAGCAAAATAGCACAAGGAAAAGAGGCAAGAGGCCCATACACAGCAATGATTCGAAATACGAGTATGTTAATTATGATTATAAAGTTGAAAGATACATAATTAGTGACGTCGATAAATAACCAATAATTTAGTAATTTCGGTGAAATTCTTTAAAATACGTACATACATTGTATATTTACAAACATAAAAACACTTATCATCTTTCGTATAGATATTCAGAAGGTCCAATAGACTAACGTGAATGTTATAGGTATAATCCCAACAATATCATCCATTTCATGTACCCACTTAGGTATATAGATAACAAGCTCATGACTTATATGGTGGAGTATGTAGAGGGTGGCGAAAATTATTACTAGGGACAAAGTTACTTCATCATTTTTAAACTAGCAAACCTCAGAAATATCCTTTCGCTTTCAAAGATCAAAACTATGTCGACTTGTGTAATTAATATATTCCCTAAATCTGCATCGCACTGTATATAATCGCAAAAATTAAAAATTAACCGTTGTGGAAGAAAAGCAAAAAAGTAAGTGAAATACTATTAAGAATCGTTTTTTAGCATAAGATATAAGTTTATCGGTTTCTGAAATTGAAAAAAAAAGAAATAAAAAGTCGATTGGCATGTACCCATCGTCAAAATGTCATGAGACAGATTGTGAAGGAAGAGTTGAATATGTGAATTATTTAAAGACATTGGCGCAAATTTTATCATTCATAGATAAAGTTTGTCTTCAGTAAATAAAAAAGTCTTGATTACATTTTCAGCTAGCTACTAAGTGTGCAATGAAATAACAATAACTTTTTCATTCGATTTCTCAATCTTGATCAATAAAATGTTACTTATTAGGTACAGAGGCATCAAGAACATGCAAATTTCCGAATATACAAAGAGCACTAAACGATGATTTATGCACGTATACTCATGCCTAGGTTATAAAAAATACATGCAAATTATTAGAAAAATACCCGAAAGTTGATTTAGCATACATATCACGTAGATATTTTACAAGTTGTTGTTTAGTTGAACACATTCGTAATATAAAAGAGATACAGTCAGCGCAAACCGAATATGAACGCGTGGGATTTGAAATTAGTTAGTGTGCCACTCATTTGTTTCAAGTTGACTTCATTTTTAATAAAATTTACAGATTGAAATTTAGGTATTTGTTTTTATTCAATAACTTTGCTACGAAGAATACGGAAAGGAGGGGTGTCAACATTTGAAGACACCCTGGATATAAATAGTATATTATATTACGAGTGCGGAAAGTGACACTTTCCACACGAGTGGGAAATATTGTAGCACGAGGGGTAAGCCGAGTGCAACAATCCCACGAGAGTGAAAAAAGTCACTTTCGCACAAGTAATGTACAATATTTTTCCTGCGACCACCCATTTTATTAAACAATGTGGTAAATATTAGATCGTGTATATTGAGTTGCCTGACTAATCTTACATTTTATTTGTGACAGTAAGGTACACCGGGGTAAGTGGAAATATGGGGCAAGTGGAACCCACTGCCAAAAATATTACTTTAAATGGTATAACGAGCGCCATCTGTAGGAAACAGTATTTAATGGCTTCCCCGCTCCCACTAAAATACACCTACTTCAGTTATTTGCTGCCTAGAGATTCTGAATGTGTTATTGCAAGGTCAATCACTTCCTCCATGTTGAGCTGTTCGCGCGCAAATTGTTTTGAATGTTTATGTCGTTTAAAGTGGCGTTACATTATTTTTTTCTGCTGGTAGGTATTGATTCTATGTGTATTAATGTTACTCATTTTGTAGAAGTAATTAATTTGGCAACATTTAATTAAAATAAACGGTTTTAAGGATTAAAACTCACTATTCCGCATCTGTGGCCCTGAACAATATTCTATCATAAAATTGTTACTTATATACACTTCGGGGGATGTATCGTGCTAACCAACCGAAATTTCTCCAAAAATAACCAAAAGTTCAGTATATCTGGATTTATAGGACCCGCTGTACTAACTCTAGTCAACTGAAAATCAATAGGGTACATCTGTGAGACACCTTGAACAATATTCAATCATAAAATTGATCAATAGTATACTCTCTGGAGGCTGTATCGTGCTAACAAACTGAAAATTATCCAAAAATGACGAAAATTTGGTACTGCAAGTACTATAGCACCCGTTGTACTGGCTTTACTGAGTTGAATATCAATAGGGTTCATATTTGAGACGCTCTGAATAATATCCAATCATAAAATTGATCACTTGATCACGGAGGCTGTATCGTGCTAACAAACTGAAACAAAAATATCGTACTTAAAGTACTGTAGCACCTGATGTATTGGTTGTGGTGAGCTGAAAATCAATAGGGTTGATCAGTGAGATGCTCTGAATAATATTCAATCATAAAATTGGTGACTTGTTGAACTCCGGAGGCTGTATCGTGCTAACAAACTGAAATTTCTCAAAAAATTACAAAATGTCGTACTTCAAGTACCATAGCACCCGTTGTACTGGCTCTGGTGAACTGAAAATCAATAGGGAACATCTGTGACATGTCCTTAACAATATTCAATCATAAAATTGCTGACTTATTACACTCCGGAGGCTGTATCGAGCTATTAAGACATGTAAGAAAAAGTGGCCGACGACATACCCACAGGATTTTTTTTCTAAAAACTGTTTTTTCGTGTTATTGTTGATGGAAAACGTGAAATTAACTCTAAAAAAAATTCAAAATTCCAATTTTTTTTGGGGTAAACCAATACTTTTCTCGCATATAGAAAGGTTGGGCGGAAAAGTAAAAATTGATAGGTTCCGCTTGCCCCACTTTTTTGTTGTGGTTGGGGCAAGTGGAAACCAATAACACAGGGGTAAGTGGAGACTATGTTCCACTTGCCCCGCTGATGATTCTTAAATTTAAATTGGGCTTTTTTTGACAAAATGCGTTATCTTAATTATTGTTACAGGTAAAATGGTGCGAAATTATACTAAAATAAACGGTTTTAAATATTAAAACTAACTTTTCCGCATCTGTGGCCCTGAACAATATTCTGTCATAAAATTGTTACTTGTATACACTTCGGGGGATGTATCGTGCTAACAAACCGAAATTTCTCCAAAAATAACCAAAAATTTAGTATATCTAGTTTTATAGGACCCGCTCTACACGCTCTAGTCAACTGAAAATCAATAGGGTACATCTGTGAGACACCTTGAACAATACTTATTCATAAAATTGATCAATCGTATACTATCTGGAGGCTGTATCGTGCTAACAAACTGAAAATTCTCCAAAAATGACAAAAATTTGGTACTTCAAGTGCCACAGCACCCGTTGTACTGGCTTTAGTGAGCTCAATATCAATAGGGTTCATCTTTAAGACGCTCTGAATAATATCCAATCATAAAATTCATCACTAGTATATACTCCGGAGGCTGTATCGTGCTAACAAATTGAAACTTCTCCAAAAATGACAAAAATATCGTACTTACAGTACTGTAGCACCGGTTGTATTGGCTCTGGTGAGCTGAAAATCAATAGGGTTCATCAGTGAGATACATTGAATAATATTCAATTATAAAATTGGTGACTTGTTGAACTCCGGAGGCTGTATCGTGCTAACAAACTGAAATTTCTCGAAAAACGACAAAATGTCGTACTTCAAGTACCATAGCACCCGTTGTACTGGCTCTGGTGAGCTGAAAATCAATAGGGTTCATCTGTGAAATGTCCTTAACAATATTCCATCATAAAATTGGTGACTTATTGCACTCCGGAGGCTGTATCGTGCTAACAAGACTTGCAAGGAAAAGTGGCCGACGACAACGACGACGACATACACACAGGATTTTTTTTCTAGAAACCGTTTTTTCGTGTTGTTGTTGATGGATAAAGTAAAAATAACTAAAAAAAAAATTTCAAATTTCCATCTTTTTTTTGGGTAAACCAATACTTTTCTCGCATATTAGATAGGTTGGCTGAAAACTAAAAAGATCACCTGCACCGTGTTCCAAAGAACAACTGGAAGAAGCAGCTTCCAACCATTATCGTATACCGAAAGCGACCTTGTTTAAAAGAGTCAAAGGACAGAGAGGCGTAAAGACCACTTCAATGGGAAGACCTACAGCTATACCCTTTGACGTTGAAACTAAGAGGGCAGAGTGTATTAAGACCATGGAAAAATGGGGGTTTGGACTCTCCAAAAAAAAATTATTTTTTCCTTAGGAAAGTACGTAAAAGAGAATAGGTTGAAAACTTGTTTTAAGGATTCGCTTCCTGGGGACGACTACTTTATAAATTTTAATAAACGGCACCGCCTTTCTCAGAAAAAACCACAAGCTGTTGAAGTAGCTAGAAAGAAAAGCGTGGATCCTTTTGTCATTGCTGATTCTTTTATTTTGTTAAACGAAGCAACGTTAAATGTTCCACCAGAACAAATCTATAACATGGATGAGACTAGCTTCTGTATCGATCCTAGTAGGGTAAAAGTCGTTGGAGAAAAAGGCAAAGCTGCTCATAGAGTTACCGCTGAACCAGACAGGGAACATTTTTTGTGTTCTAATGGGTGCTAATGCAGCTGGAGACAAATTACCACCACGTATTATATTTAAGGGGAGAATGTATGGGATACGTGGTTAGCAAGCAGTGCAGATGAACATCCTGGTATATCATATTCAGCAACATTAAATGGGTGAATGGAAAAACAAACATTCGCTAATTATTTTCACCGAACCTTCTAAAATCACATTACGTTGTTGTCGTTTATGACGGGCGTTCTTCCCTTCAATAGGTCTTATAGAAAAAGCTTTGCAGGAAAATGTAGTAGTATTAAAATTACCCCCATATACACAAGCCACCTTCTGCAACCAATGAACCTATCAGCATTTAAACCCTTAAAACAAAAGTACGACGAGACCATTATTAAGTGACAGAGAAGAAATTATGGTAAAAAATTACCCAAGTCTGTGTTTTTTGCGATAATTTCCGAAGTATGGGAAGAATCAAATTCCGATATTATCAAGCGTAGGTTTCGCAAGTCAGGAATTTATCCATTTTGCAATTCGGTTATTTCAGAAGATAAATTTGAAATCGAAGCTTTAAATATATTTAATCATTGTCATACCTCTGCATCCACCTCATCACTTGACGAACAATCCTTAAATACCTGCGGTTTAGATAATGTTGCTCAATAATGTGAAAATAAAAACGAAGAAGGAATACAAAATAAAAATGGCATACAACAAGAAGGAGGGACATCTGGCTTAGTCGAAATATCTTTTGAAAAGATTCTTCTTGAACACGTTAAGGAAAATCCGTTAAACACTAATCAGAAACGAAAAAAGATATGTCCTGGAGTTGAGATTATAACATCTCTCGACTATGTGCAAAAAATGAAAGAACAAAAAATACAACTAGACGCAAAATTATCTGGGAAAGACAGAGGAAATAAAAAAACAAAAAAAGTTTTGTTGCAAGAAAATGAAAATTGTAGTGATGATAAACACCGAGATGTAATACTATTTGGGAAAGGCAAACAAAAGGAAAAAATTAAAAAAGTTTGGTTGCAAGAAAATGAAGATAGTAGTGATGATGAACACCACAGTTTATTTTCAAAATATTTAAGCTCTGACGATGATAGTGAGTGGGCAAAGTCACCATCCCCTCGCATTGAAGAAAAAATACACCGAGAACCAAAACCAGAAGACTTAGTTTTGATAAAGTTTCCCATTAAAGGAACGACCGATCATATTTATTTTGTGGCTAAGATTTTGAAAGTCTTTGATCTAGAGGTTGAAATTAGTTGTCTACGAAAAAGCGCTAAAAACGATGGAAGGTTTCATTTTTCCAACGTGGAAGATAATTCTATTGCTTTTAAAGAGTAAATAGAATTTGTTTTGCCAAATCCAAGTAATTTGAAACATCTAACAAGAAGACAAAAGTCTCTCGTTTCATTTTCGATATCCTTAAATCAGTATAATATTCATTAAATAAGTACTAATAATTATTTTTCAATAAAATTTCGTTTAAAAAACTGTGTATTTCTTATTTCCACTTGCCCCGTTATTATTTGTGTATAGTTTAATGGATATTTGACGCGAGTTTACACTTGTCCCATATCACGGGGCAAGTGGAACTTAACGCACTTATTTTTATTTTTTTACATTTTTTAAAAATTTTTTACATTAATATTTTTATACATTTGTACATTTATTCAGCATACATCTGGCTAACAAGTAATGGAACCTTATCCGTTACTACCAGAAAAAAAAATGTACACAAGTTTTAAGTCGAACTAGTGATTTTTTAGGTTCCACTTACCCCGGTGTACCTTATATGTTTGAATATTGTTTCTATAACAAGTGCACATGAATTTACAATTACGTTTATAGTGAACTAAAGAAATAACGATAATTAATGTTTATTTAAAAAAATTACAATAAGTAAGTACTTATTAGATACAACCGGGGAATAAATTGAATTATTTGGAACCACAAAAATTAACTGTTTCAATAATAAATTAACAGTTTTAGGATTTCGTTGCTATCCCTTAGTTATTTAAACTTTAAAAATAGTTAAATTTTGTTTTAATAAAATGAAAATAAAGAAATATCATAATTAAATTAATGTAAATTGACTTACGATATATAAGTACATATCTCTAATAATTATATTTCAAATCTGACTTGGCTCAGTCGGAAGAGTATATGGTATGATGACCGGAAGATTGTGGCTTCGATTCTCAGCGTCAACAATTTTTTTCTTTTCATTATTTTTTATAAATAGTTTTTGGTACAGTTTTTATGTAAATAATAGAGGAAGGTTGCCTAAATTGAACCGCCACCTATATTGGACCACCATACTTTTCTCCGAAACTACGAAGCCGAAAATTCACTTGGCAACATGGTGTCTTACTCCCGCCTAGAGACATTGATACCGAACTCAACTAGCTGGCGGCCAGCGCTTGGCGTGTGCAGCGGAAAATCTTAATTTCTCCATTTTGATGTAAGAATTGCACTGCGTCCCTAAGCAAATACAGAGTCACGGTCAATCCCTAAGGAAAAACTGTTATTACCTGGTTATCAAGTAAGTTTTTCTTTATTTATTCCCCCTATTACCTAGTTATATTGTTTTTTTTTCTTTTTCTCTACGGTGTAGTTTTGTAAAAACACGTGGTGGTTGCCTAAAGTGGACCACCGTGTGGTTTCCGAAATTAGACCGGTCCAATTAAGGATCCCAATTATAGAAATTTACAAAACACTTGTTTTATATTTAAATACACAAAAAAATAAACAAGAAATATTTCTTCACAATTAAAAAAAATAGATCTGTTAAAAAGGCGAAAGTCCCTATGTCTGGTCCAATTTAGGAAACTAACAAAATTTTTTGCTTCTAGAATGTCTTCCGATGAGAAAAAGGATAGAAAACCATATGTCTACAAAATATGAAAAAAGCTATAAATGCTTATAAAGCGAAAGAATATGGATTCAATGAAACATGCCGAGTATTCAACATTCCAAAAGCGACATTTAAAAGGCATCTTGAATGCAAAAATAAATTTGCCAATAAAGATATTAAAAGCTTTGGACGAAAAACCGTGTTTTCCAAAGACCTTGAGGACGCACTAGCCAATCATATTCTTTATTTGGAAAAAGTGTTCTTCGGAGTGACAATAAAGGACGTGCGCAAAGCCGCTTTCGAACTAGCCGAAAAGAACCAAATAAAACATACTTTCAACAAAGAAAAATGTTTAGCTGGAAAAAAGTGGTTCTACGGATTCATGCGACGACATCCTACCCTCACACTCATACAACCGGAGTCCACATCCATAGCACGATGCAAGAGATTTAATCGCGAAAATGTCTACAATTTTTTCGATATCTTGGAAAGAACGGTAGATGAAAATCAATTGACAGCTGCCCAAATTTTCAACGTGGATGAGTCCGGATTTTCGACGGTGGCAAAAAAGTGCCAGAAGATTTTAGCAGCAAAAGGAAAGCGCCAGGTCGGGACAGTTGCAACTGGTGAGAGAAGTCAATACTACGTTTGTTGTATGTGCAAGTGCTTCTGGACAGTTTGTCGCCCCAATGATTATTTTCAAAAGAAAACGAGCAAATCCTGAATTGAGGACTGGTGCTCCACCCGATTGTCTGGTGGAAATCTCGGATACTGGGTACATTAACACAAGCATATTTGTGACCTGGCTTAAAAACTTTATAAAGTTTGTGAAACCATCAGTTAACAGCAATGTTTTGCTTGTTTTGGACGGTCACAGCACACACTCAAAAAACCTCGAAGCGATTGAACTTGCTCGCGAAAATGGTGTTATCATCTTACAACTCCCTGGCCATACGACCCACAGACTTCAGCCATTAGACGTGGCGGTTTTTAAACCCTTAGAATTGTATTACACCGACGCAAATGAAAAATAGCTAAGGTCTCATCCAGGATTAGATGTCTCGCAATAACAAGTCGCACAGTTTCTTGGGGAAGCCTATCCCAGAGCTGCGGTTATGGCAAATGCTATGAACGGTTTCAGAAAAACTGTTTTCTCAGACGTAGATTTTGCTCCTGCGAATGTCTTGACAAGAAATGAACCCATTGAGAGAAGTGACCATTCTGAAGATGAATCAGATTCTGATGACAGCGACGATGAGCCCTTAGCTCGCTACGTGGCCCCTTTGAACCGTAACGTATTTGAATCTACATCTCAGGTAGTTGCGTCGACTTCCGGTCTAAGTGTCATCAAGAAAGAGAAAGCATCTACTTTAAAGGCCAAAGCATCCTCTTGCTCGTCTGCGGAACAGCCCAACGCCAATGATTCTAAAGTAAGTGTGTCCACCTACGTCTAATGACATTGACAAAGAGTTACAAGTGACAGCAACTACTTCCGCACCTGTCCATCAAATCCACGCCTAATGCCGACGGTTTAGAAGCAAACGAGCCTAAGCGTCTGCCCGAGCCTGAAGAAAGGCCCTTTTCTGCTTCCAAAAGTGTGTCAGTATTAATCGAAGAAGTCCAGTTGTAAAACAAGCCAAGAAAACATCTCGAGGGGCCCAGAAGGCACAGATACTTACTGCAAGTCCATATAAAGATGAGTTAGCTGCTAAACAGGCATCTCCAGATAAGAAGAAAACTGTAAAACGTAAAGTTCAGCTAGATTCTGGTACTACTAAGAAGGCAAAAGTAAATGAACGCGAGTGGTATTGCAAATTTTGTACAGAATGTGTCGTTGAAGACATGATCCAATATCGAAGTGTAGAGACTGGGTACATGAATCATGTGCCCATGTGCCTTCAAAGGAAAAGTTTCTTTGTGATTTTTGCGCTGGTGATTAGACTGACAGTTTTAAGCTTTTTGATATCGTGTTTATTTGATTGTGTTTAACCCAACATGATGTGTTTATTTTCTTAGTGTTACCTACTTTTAAAACTTTAAGTTGTCTTTTGCATGCATGCTTTTTAATTTTTTTTCGTTTATTTTATTTTTTAACATGAATATTTTTTTAAGTATTGACAAAGTAAAAAAAAATTTCGAAGAGTTTTCGAATAAATCTTTTTTCAAATTAGGACAATTTTATATGACCTTACGTGTTAAACAAATTTTTTATTGCTATAAATCACGTGGTCCAATTTTGGAACCCGCAGGTCCAATTAAGGAAACCAATTTCTCTTATTGAATCACTTGCAGAGGTTTTTTAAAACGGTCATAACAAATAAAAGATTTCAAAACAAAATTCTGAAAAAATTCCTGCAAGTAGCCAACATCCCAAAGGGTCCTACGAAATAGTTAAAAGAATAATTTTATGTTATCATTAAAAACTATAATAAGAAATCTAAAAATCGATCCAATATAGGCAACCTTCCCCTATCAATAAGGAAGAGCAATTAATAATTACATCTGTAAATCTTACAAGATTCACGGGTTTGACGGCTTATTGACAGCCTTACGGAAATTACTTTGCGCACGCGTGACAATAAAATTCACTTTCCATGGGAGTAGAGAGTGCGATAGGTGTTACTTTTCTGTGTGGTCGTAGGAAAATATTATTTTGCTTTCAACTACTTACTTATAACATTGAATAATGTTATCGTTATTATAATGTATTTCTTCATTAAGACCAGTGTCATCAGAAGCTTGGAATACAACTGAATCATAGAAATTAATCCCTTCTTCTTTTAACCTCTGATAATTAGGAAAATCTAATACTTCAACGTACAACGTGGATTTTTCTCTTGTTAGTTTCGCATAGCTGACGCCTTGTCTCTTCAAACAATTTTCTATTTCTTCTATACAAATACACCAAGGAATTTCTTTGAAACTCACTATCTTCTTGTAATGACCAGAAAACAGCGGGACAGCCTAGATGGAATATTAATTGTATTTAATAATAAAAGTATTATCTATTTTCAGCCAAATTAGATCCTGCTCAAAAGCGAATTAATGTTGTGAGTATATCATATTGACTTAAATTGCTATTTAATGTGAACTGCAGGACAAAATAGCTTTTCTCTGCTAGAGATTAATTTGTAGGTAGCGGATATGTTTTGGAAAATGTCAAGAATAGTATTTTGAATGAAGAATGAGTCTGGTGCTGTAAAACATTTTATTTTGATTCCATGTTTTGAGCAACCCCTGACAAATTAAGCCCCTCTCTGTTTATAAATGAAAGACTTTTATGGAGTAATGTTTGAGAGTTCAGTGACCACGCGTCCAATAAAACAGCCTTGTCATATCTCCATCTTATTACAATAATTTCAATTTAATTAACATGTGAGCAGTAAAAATTATATATAATACACAAAATAATAGGTTATAGTGATTTAATTAATTAATAATTAACTAATTGATTAGAAATTAACTGTCTCGACCCTTACTTTGTGGAATCTACTCAGATTAGTGTTTTAAATGAAACTTACTGTTTCTAGTTAACTCCACAATATATTGAAAAAATGTTAAAAAATCTAAAAAATTGACATTTGTTTCGATATTACCTAAATATCATCGTCAGAATGACGGAACTAACATTTCATGCCTACCTGATGTTTAATTATTTTTGGCTAGTCCACGAAGTGACCTATCTTGTGATTGACTTAATATATGTTAATAGAAAAAAGAAGATATGATATAACAAATATTAAAGCTAGAGATATTATTAGCCCTATGGACATATCCTGGATATCATTTTTCCCAATAAAGATCAGTATAACTGTGCAATGATATGGAAAACCAGGAAAACTGTATCTGCTGATCTTTACAATTATCACTTAAGAAGACAGTTTAAAAGTGGAGAACTCCCTAGATTTATCTGTTCATTGAAGACTTCATATTGTGCGTTCTAATTTTCAATTCTTCAAGTAAATCTAGTTCTTGTTTCTTATAACAAATAAGTAGTACTTATAGTTCTGTGTTAGGTGTCAATGAATGATTGGTGTCAAGTAGATGTCTGGCGTAGTGGGATTTATCTGGTTGTTTTAATCTGTATGCTCGTAAGTGTACACTGTATCGGATTTCAAAATTTCTAAGGGTCTGACCCAAATAGACAGCATTACATTCTGGACATTTAAGTTTATATATACCAGATTTCTTTAATGGTGGAATTTTTGTTTTTACATTTTACAATTTTCTACTTATGTTACTTTCTGTTTTAAAAGAAATCGTTGTATTTGTTGCTAAAGATATTATCTTTGAAATATTATTAGAAATATTTCCTGCGTATGTAATGGTTTTATAAGTTTTTATTTCTTTAGTTTGTTTAGGAAATATTAGTTGTAATGTCACTTTTTCCTGTTTTTAATTAATTAGCTTATTATTTATCATATATAATGGGTAACCGTTGGATGTTGCTATTTGTTTAATTGTGTTAATCTCTCTATCAGAATTACATTCGTTCATAGGAACTGAAAATGCTCTATGTATCATTGAATTATATGCCGCTAGTTTATGTGTATGTTTAGAATTTGACTGTTTAGATGACAAAATCAGAGAAAGTGATAGCACGATAAAGCACAAGAAATTTGAGGAACAAGAACAAAAGCTACAGAAACTTGAACACACACAACATAGAATCCAATACTATAAACATCACGAAACTGTAAGTAATTACATACCAACACACTTTGCACCACGATTTGAAAACCTTTCAGACACTAATTTTACAGATAGTGAAATAGAATTTCTAAATAAAGGTTTAAAGTACAGCATACCACCAAAATTTACGAATAATGTTAAACAGATAATGGCTACAGAGTCAGAAATAGCTTTAAAATCTAATTCAAATAATTTTCTTTATGAGAAACTAAAAATTAAAATTGCCAATTTAATCAAAAATATTGAACCTTCAAAAGTTAAACGTCAAACAAAAAATGACATCACAGTTTTAAATTCAATAAAAAAGGAAGTAGAAGATAATAAACTAACAGTTACAAAATCTGACAAGGGGAACGCCACTCTCATAGTGACAACTAATGATTATAATTCAAAGATATATATATATATATAACATTATAGAATCTAGCGATGTAAAAGTTCTTCGAGCAGACCCAACAAAAACTTTTTTAATAACGTTAGAGATATTGTTAGTAATTCAAATTATTTTTTCAGTGATTACGAAAAGAGGTCCATCATAAATAAGAATCCTAATTCTCCACAATTATATGGAACCGTTAAATTACATAATATAACGAAACCAATTAGACCTGTAGATTTTTATGTTAATAGTCCTAATAATATATTGGCAAATAAACTGAACAATATACTTAATAGTTACGGATATACATCTAAATATTCAATCAGAAATTCAATGGAACTGATCGAAAAATTAAAAGCATTCAACTTGCAAGATAACTCTAACCTTATTTTATTTGATGTTACCAATATGTTCACTAAAAGTCCTCCTAAAGAATGTCTAATCCAGGAATAATATCAGATATACTTAATTTATTTATGTATGTATTAATCAGAATTATTTCACTTTTGACAATAAGATATATATGCAAAATGAAGGTGTACCAATGGGAAGCCCTGTATCGCCAATTTTGGCAAACATTTTTATGGACAGTTTAGAAAGAAAAATCTTTGAAAGTAATATTTCAAAAAATGTTAAATTTTGGTATAGATATGTAGATGACATATTAGCTTGTTTTATGGGTAGTGAACGACAATTAGATATCTTTTTCAACCACATTAATAATTTACACCCAAAAATTAAATTTACATTAGAAGTTGAAGAAAATAGTTCATTCAATTTTCTTGATTTAAAAATTCAAAGAGTTAATAATGTACTTGATTATTATTAAAAATGTCTTTATTAAAATATTTTGATACCCAAATATTACAGATAGCATAAAGAAAAAATATAAGTGCCGGTGGTCTTGCTTTCTTCATGCTGTCGTGCGTCATGAATGAGTTTTAAGGCTCCTTGCTAAAGTTGCATTATCCAAAAATTTTGATTTTGTGACTGACTTTGTCCTCGGTGTAGATATGGTTCCTAGAATCTTTATCTAAAGCGGGGACAAATGTACTTGATTATTCGATTCACCGAAAACCAACACACACTGATGTGACTATTCCATACAGTTCCAATCATCCCATGTCACATAAACTAGCGGCATATAATTCAATGATACATAGAGCATGTTCAGTTCCTACGAACAAATGTAATTTTGATAGAGATATTAAGTTAAACAAATAGCAACATCCAACGGTTACCCATTACATATGATAAATAAACTAATTAATAAAAAAGAGGAAAAAGTGGCATTACAACAAATATTTCCTAAACAAAGTAAAGAAATAAAAACTTATAAAACCATTACCTATGAAGGAAATATTTCTAATAATATTTCAAAGATAATATATTTAGCAACAAATACAACGATTTCTTTTAAAACAGAAAGTAATATAAGTACTAAATTGTTAAATTTAAAAACAAAAATACCACCATTAAAGAATTTGGGTCAGACCATTGGAAATTTTGAAATCCGATACAGTGAACGCTTACGGGCATACAGATTAAAACAATCAGATAAATCCCACTACGCCAAACATCTACTTGACACCAATCATTCATTGACACCTAACACAGAACTAGAAGTACTACATACATATTTGTGATAAGAAACAAGAACTAGATTTCCTTGAAGCATTGGAAATTAGAAGACACTTAAGAAACCCGCAATATGTCGTCAATGAACAGATAAATCTAGAGGGAGTTCTTCACTTTTAAACTGTCTTCTTAAGTGATAATTGTAAACATCAGCAGATATAATTTTCCTGGTTATTTATATCATTGCGCAGTTATACTGATCTTAATTGGGAAAAATGATATCCAGGATATCCCCATAGGGCTAATAATATTTGAGCTTTAATATTTATTTGTAATATCATATCTTCTTTTTTCTATTAACATATATTAAGTCAATCACAAGGTAGGACTAGCTAAAAATAATTAAACATGAGGTAGGCATCTAATGAAATGTAACTTCTGTCATTCCGACGATGATATTTATGTAATATCGAAAAAATTGTCAATTTTTCAGTATATTGTGGAGTTAAGTGGAAACAGTAAGTTTCATTTAAAACACTACATTGATTAGACCTTAATCTTCTCTAAAATCAGATAAATCCCACTACGCCATACATCTACTTGACACCAATCATTCATTGACACCTAACACAGAACTAGAAGTACTACATACATATTTGTGATAAGAAACAAGAACTAGATTTCCTTGAAGCATTGGAAATTAGAAGACACTTAAGAAACCCGCAATATGTCGTCAATGAACAGATAAATCTAGAGGGAGTTCTTCACTTTTAAACTGTCTTCTTAAGTGATAATTGTAAACATCAGCAGATATAATTTTCCTGGTTATTTATATCATTGCGCAGTTATACTGATCTTAATTGGGAAAAATGATATCCAGGATATCCCCATAGGGCTAATAATATTTGAGCTTTAATATTTATTTGTAATATCATATCTTCTTTTTTCTATTAACATATATTAAGTCAATCACAAGGTAGGACTAGCTAAAAATAATTAAACATGAGGTAGGCATCTAATGAAATGTAACTTCTGTCATTCCGACGATGATATTTATGTAATATCGAAAAAATTGTCAATTTTTCAGTATATTGTGGAGTTAAGTGGAAACAGTAAGTTTCATTTAAAACACTACATTGATTAGACCTTAATCTTCTCTAAAATCAATACGCATGCCTCTCGCATGCCTTTCGCACTAGCCCAGAGTCATTCAACTATCAAACAATAATACAGTATAAATAAATAAAAAAAAACTGAAATAAATAAAAAGTGCCAATGGAAATTATGTAAATAGTACTTTGCTAGAATACTAGTTCATACTGTTAATTTTAACTCAAATTATAAATGCAGTTTTCTATGAATGTTAAATTGATAAATAGCTACCTGTACTTGACGTCCAAATATTTTTGCCAAATCCATCTGTAAAATTATCTGAACGTAAGTATCATTCAACAAATTAATTACCAACCCATAATCCGTTTGAATAGTGCTATCTAAGTTCAAATTTGGTATTGCATCTTTCAATTTATCAATGGAGAGGCTTGTCTGGATATCCTTTTCACATGATGTTATATACAGGGTGACCAAACCACCAGAATTTCGTATAAACTTGTAATTTGAGATTCTCTTCTTGTATTTAGCTGTTTTTTTCATATCGCCCTTTGCCTATAAGTTACGTTAATCTCATTATTTTTTTACTTCAATTTTTGCTCGTATTATTAAGGGCACCTATAATATTTTAGACTTAACTCACTTCTGTATTAACAAAATCTAAATCTCCATTAGGTAGCACATGTGTATTGTCGATGTTATTTTCAGTTTCTTCCATGGTATCTATAAAAATAATGAATATTTTAAAAGCTTCCATTTTTGATAAAATTCAATGAAGTTAACTTAACTATTAAATGATCTTTGTTTAATACAGATGAAATTTAGACACCCATAAATGAATAATAAAACGAATACATAAAAATATGGTAATAAGGAACTTTATATATTCTATACTTTTTCCCTTTTATACATAACGGGAATGGGAAAAGTCAGACAAGTTTGGAGACAACGTTCGGGAAGAGGAAGACAGCGACAGACTACGTTGTATTTCTGAATTAGGTTGCCCAACAGAGTAAGTATATGAATAAAAAATTCTAAGGAAATAACAACAGAGGAAAACCAAGAAAAATAAGGATTGAAAAAAATGTTAGTTTTTCAAATTTAGAATAATAATAAATTAAAATAAGTGTAGGTAAAAGTATTAAAATCCTTAAATTCGTACAAAGTTTTTATTACCACATGCCGACTAGTTTCGACTTAACAAAGTCATCTTCGGGGCGGGCAAGCTACAATTATGATGGTAAATTTAATATAGCAATTCGGATTCTATTCAAATAACTGTAACTAATGTTTTCAGTTTATTGTCATTAGTAGATAGATAGATAGAAAATTTATTGTTCTTTCGTACAGAATACATGAACAAGGAGGTGACAATATTTCCAATATAAATGTAAAAAATAATAACTAAAAAAAAAGAAATGAATTATAATTTTATAGATATGCTCAGATGATGCCTTGACGGGAGTGAGAGGATACTTACTACTCGTTCATAATGAATGATCTGATTTTTAAAATATTCTTTGTCGCATTATATATTTGATATAATAATTGTGGTTCAGCTTCATTAATTACTGTTTCAACGTCCGTTAGGGACTGATAGGTTTTAGAGAAGAAATATCTAATTTGTTCATACATTGGACATACAAATAATAAATGTTGTAGAGATTCTGGAACTAGACAGTTGCAAATTGTGCATATTCCATTTGTTTTTATGGTATATGCATTGTTATTAACATGCATATACAGTATTTTAGTGTTAGAAGTGCGTAGTTGTGAGATGAAGCGTTTAATATGCAAAGGGATTGAGAGATCTAAGTGGTTTGTGCTTTGAAAGGGATGCTTGTCTTGTAGTATGTGTTTATACATTGGACAATATGTACTTAGTAATATTTTATTCCAATCCTCTATATGACTATATTGTTCGTATTTTTCTAAAATAATGTTGATTTTATCCCCATCGAAACTATGCATATCAAACTCTGGAGCTCCAATTTCAGTTAAAATATTATTTATTCGACTTATCAAATTGTATTTTGATACAGTTTTATTTTGTTGGTATAGATGGTAAGTTTTATCTAGCGCTATCTTAGGAAATCTTTTTGAGGACAATTTTTTAATCTTTAGTAAATATTCTAGGACATTATAATAAAAAATCCAATTTTCACTAGTCTTGTTTCCGCTCTCAAAATGTAACTGGGAGTTGTTTTCTGTAAATAGAGAAAATTTTTCCAAAATTGATTTTGAACTATTTCTCCCTCATTTATGTACCGAAGTCCCCATATTCCACTGGCATATGTGTAGGTTGGAACTACAATGCTATAATAAAGCGATTTAACACTTTCCATATCGGTCATATGTGAGGATTTAATTAAATTTTGTGTTATTTTGGTTTTCTTTATACGTGATTTTAAATTTTCTGAGAACGTGCCGTTAAACGAGAATATCACTCCTAAGTAATTATAGCCGTTTACCTGTTTTATTAGTGCATTTTCATACCAAAATTTAGGTTTATGTCCGATATTTTGGCTTTTTCTGAATATAACTACCTTTGTTTTATCTACATTAACTTGTAATTTATTAGTGTCGCAATAACTTTCTAATATTTTCATTGATCTATTCATCTGAATTTCCGAGTCTTCTAATACTATAAAGTCATCAGCATAGCCCAGCAATGAAATGTCTTTGTTTTGATCTAGAGATAAACCTCTAGTTCCTCGTTGTTTAAAGTAGTCGTCTATGTCTGACACATATAAAGTAAATAATAGTGGACTTAGCGAGTCGCCTTGGATGATGCCTTTGGTGATTTTAATTTTTTTTTGAGGTACAACCGTTCTGCTCAATTGTTATTGTCCCTAAAGAGTACATATTTCTTCAAATTCTTATTATCTTGCCGCTGATTCCATTAGAGAAAAGCTTTTGCCAAAGTATATCCAAATTGATATTATCAAAAGCTTTTTTGAAGTCGATAAAAAGTGCAAAAACTTTCCTCCCAGGCAGTCGTAGATGGTTACTTATCACCGAGTAAAGAACAAAAATATTATCTTCCGTACTTCTTTGTTTACGAAAGCCAGCCTGACATTCTGGTAGCGTTTCAATTGATTCACTGATTGTATATGTAGTCTCTGATTTATTAGTTGGGTGAATAGCTTAGTTTTGAGATTGAGTAAGGCAATACCTCGGTAATTTAGAGGATCGTTTCAGTGCCTTTCTTATGAAAGTGAATCATGTTAATATTTGTCCAACTGCATGGAAGGTGTTCTTCCATGTATATTTTGTTAAATAATTCTTTTAGATGTATGATCCAGTAAGTAGGCAAATTTTTATAAAATTCGTTTGGTATTTTATCATTACCTACTGCCTTATTATTTTTTGCTATTGCTATTACATTGTATATCTCTTGGATTGTAAAGGGTGAATCTAGATAGGGATGTCTGGCATCCATTATGGATAGGTTCATATTAGCTTCAACGGTGTTATAAAATAGGTTATAATAGTTCTCCCATTCTTTGGCCGTAATAGGGTGTTCATTATAGTGCTTTTTTTATGAAGGTTTATATATTTCCAAAATTCGGATGGGTTTTTATTGTTCAGAGATTTTGCTTGTAGGTTTTGTTGATATTTGATTTGTTTATCTTTGATTAACATCTTAAATATTTTCTTTTCTGTTTTATATTCTTCGATTGTATTTATGCTGTATTTATTTTTCTTAATGTTATTTTTCTTTAATTTTAATAATTTTTTTTTCTTTCACACATTCTTTATCAAACCAGGGTTTCGATTTCTGAATTAAAGTATTTTTATAAAACTGTGTTCTATACATATCTAAAGTTTCGACTGTAGAAATGATGGAACTTATCAATTGTGCATCGAGTTCTTCAACATTGTATGTTTCTGGGTTTATAGTTACCTCTGACATAACGTTTTTATAGTTTTGTGTTTTTTGTGGGTTCCACTTAAGATATTTTCTTTCTTTTTGTTGAATTTGTGATTGGGCTAGTTTAAACATTTTTATGTCTAGTTTTACCGTACAACTTTGATGGTCTGAAATGAAATCACTATTTACATAAAAAGTTATTATACAATTTATGCTATTAACCAAATTAAATCTACTACACAATTGCCTCGCTCACCCAAATATGTGTAGTGTCCTAAATTATCATCATAACGGCCATTAAGGGTGAAGAAACCTACATCTTCAAATACGTCATTAAGTAAGGTCCCTCTTTTGTTAATCGTTACGTCCATTGAGTTTCTAGTTCCTAGGGGAAAGTTATTTTCAAATAGGTCATTTTTGTTGAAACTATTAAGTTCTCCAATTCTAGCGTTAAAATCCCCATAAATAAATATTTTATAGTCGGAGTATTTACGATTAATATCCTTCAAACATATCTATGCAAACCTTATCATCTAACTTTGGCTTAACGTACACTATGCCTAAAACGAGCTTAATTTTATTAATTTCTAGTTTAATAAATATCCAAAGATTTGATTTTTCTATTATAACAGCCGTATTATCTAATTTTAATGATTTTGACAGGAGGAACATTAAACCCCCACTTCCTCTGCCCCTCTGCTTGTCATTCGTTGCGCGAGACTGTAAAATATTATAATTATTTAGAAAATATGGTAAAGTTGGGTTTTCTGTAGTTATCCATGTTTCTACGATTCCTATAATTGGGAATTTACAAAAATTTATCTTTTCTTCCGTATCAAAATTATTTATTGTATTAATTCCTTGACAGTTCCAGAATAGCATAGGAAGTAGAGCTTCTATGTCCCTTTTTATTTTTTTATCATTATTTTTATTTTTTCCATTATCCTTTCTCATTTCCACTTTTATCGCACGGTCAGTTTCTTCGTCGTTTTCCTCGTCTGTCGCTATTAATTTTTTGATTATGTGATTTTAGTTATTTTCCCAAGGTTTCCGCCTGTATTATTCTCAGCTGCGGATCTTTGATCTGCCGTTCTTTTATGGCTGCCACTTCCATTTTCGTCATCTTCGGATATTTCTATGTTCTGGTATACTTGCTTATTAATTATTACCTTATTATATCTAATGTATGCTGTATACCCTTTATCCCTAGCTTCATTCAATTTGGATATTAATGATCTTCTTTCCTCTTGAATTTTTTTTGGGTAATCTTCATTTATCCACATTCCTGTGCCTTTCAAATTTTCTGCAGATTTTAGTATTTTCGTTCTGGTGCTTTCTTTAGTTAATTTTACCAATACTGGCCTCTTCGCATCTTTTGAATAGTTCCCAAGTCTTTTTATTTCATCTATATCTACGTTTTTGTTGATAGACGTTCCTATTTTATGCATAATTTTATATATTTTATCTTCTGTTTCAGATTCCTTTTCATTTTCCTCATCGCTAATGCCCATTACCACAATATTTTTCTTCCTGATTTCCCTCTCCAACTTTTCTATCCTTTCTTCTTGCTTCATAATGTGTTATTTCAATTTTAAATTTTAATCTTTTATTTGTTTCATTTCCAATACAGAAGAATCTATTTTCCCATTCGTTTGTTGTGCAGTTTCGTTTATTTGTTGGAACATCTGTTCTATTCTTGCCATATCCCCCATCTGTAATTTACTTTTCAATCAAAGTTTTATATTATTTTTCTTTTGTTTTCCGCTTTATAAGTCAGTCTGACAACGCCGCTTTGATATCGACCAGGATTCTTTTTGTACTTACTAATTAGCTTGTTATTGAATTTCACTTTCACTTTATATGACTATTAATATTTGTTTATCTTACCAAGAATGTATATTTAATGAGTTTTTTTTGTTCACTGGTATTAAGTTCATCACTTTAACTATATTGGAAGTCTTTCAGAATTAATTAATTTTCTTTGTAACTCTCGATTTTTACGGCTATTGTCATTAGTATTACATCAAAACTTCTTCATGTTTAATAATAAAATTTATGAACAGAAGAAGGGTCTTGGTATGGGAAATCCACTAGCTCCTCTCTTGGCAGATATATTTATGGACTTTATAGAGAGACACATTTTCAATAGCCACTTCTCAGGGAATATTGTTTTCTGGTATAGATATAGAAATCTAACCATAAGCGAGAAGGTAGATGGTAGCCGACCTAGATGCATGATCAGCAAATAGAAAGTTATAAATTCAGTTTACTCACATATTTTAACGACTTTTTGTAGTAAAATATTTATTATACGTTGTGTTAATAAAATCTATTTGTACTATTAAAATTTCCAAAGTTATTTGTAATTAGTTTATATTTTCAAAATAAAAGTTGTTTTTTAAAAGTCACAAAGTGCTCCGAACTATATTTCTGGCGCTGCTTGAACAGGATCCTCGTACAGAAACATCCATCGTTTCCTGGTCAATTTCATTTGTTTGACGAGAATCTACCGAACCTGGGAACAGAAGGAAGAGCATGCAGAAGAAATCATCAGTGATCATCCTTATGTAAGTGTATATTTCCTTTCTTTCCTTTATGAGCATTTTTAGTGACATTTCTCAAGATAATTTACTTTTTGACACTCTTACCATAAATAATTCTACTGAACGTATTTTAAATTTATTAGATAATAAAGTAGCCAATATGCCAATGAATAATAGTGATATATCTAGCATTTGCACTACATTGCCCGAATTTTCTACCGGTGACAATATTTCTACGTTCATTAAATCAGCCGATAATTTCATTGCATTTTTGGCAACTCAAGAAATTACCCCACCACAAGAATTTATATAAAATGCTAATATTGTTTCTCGTATTAAGGAAGAGCCAAGAGATTTTTTTAATTATTCCAACAAAACTATCTGGACTGACGTACGACCGGCCTTATTAGCCAAGTACGGTGACAGACGTTCGGAAGACATTTTAATAACGCAGTTATCGATAACAGTACAAAAATTTAACGAAACTTACGACCACTATCATCAGCGTGTATCAAATAATTTAAATGACTTACTCCAACATATTACGTTAAACAACAATGTAGAAACGGTAGCATTCAAAACCCCTTATTTCTCTTATGGCTCTCAAAACTTTTTGCTCTGGCATAAATGAACCTTATTGTGAATATTTGTCACATTTTCAAATTACCTCTCTTGAAGAAGCCCTTCAAAAATGCATAGCCTATGATAATCATAAAAATCAGCAACAATATATAAACTTCTTAAAAACGCAACAAAACAAAGGACCGAGATCATTTCAACATAATTCATACCAAAATCGACGTAATAATAGATCCAGCAATTTCTCGACACAACCACATAACCCACAGCGTAATTTCAATTCTCACAATACTTTTCCACGAAATAATAATAATTCGCAACTAACAAATTCTTCACCGTCCTCTCGTAACGATTCTCAACAAAATTTTAATTTTCCAAGAAATAGTTTTCAGAACCATTCCCAAAGAAATATTTTTCAACGTCCGAATTATAATAATAACGCTCAAAATTTCAATAGATCTCCCCTTCTCAAAAATACCCTTAATCAACAAAATAATTCCTCTCCTATGAGCGGTGTACAAACAATTCACGAAAGAAATCTGCCCATGAGTGTTTCTACTAGACGAACCCACAATTTTAATATAAATTCCTCAAACGACGACGAAATTGAAAATTACAACGAGAATAATTTTCAGGATTTTCACGAGAACCTTCCCGAGGAACAACCGCCTCCTGTATAAACGTGAATAATATTCGAGAATACCCTCAATTGCCTTATTTTATAATGCCAAAATCAAAATTAAAAGTTTTAATTGATTCAGGTGGATCTAACACCGTAATCTCCCCCGAAGCCGCAACATTTTTCAACAAATCCCATATTTATCATAAACCATTCACATTAACGTCTATGAAATTAACTCGAAAATGCAGCTTAAACATAAATACACCTTTATTTGATGAATATAACATAAATGAATTTATTGATGCCCGGATTGCTCCATTGAGTGAAAATTTTGATATTTTACTTGGTAATTTTGATTTAGAACGATTTAATGCCATTTTAGATTATTCGAATAAGACATTAACCTTCGGAAACTTAAATATAATAATTCCGTTTGAAACTTTATATAATAAAATTCCTGTTAGCATAAGTCATGGTGAAATACTACTCCCGGAAACAGTTGTTGATAATATAAAAATTCCAGAGTCTATTCTGTAAGACATGGTTTTATAGATGATATTACATTACAGACACCTGTTAACATAAAACGTGTAATAGTAGATAACTTAGAAAATTATGAAATAAAGAATCCTAAGTGTAATTTTGACGAGTCAGTTATCCGAACAGAACATTTAAATTCTGAAGAAAAAGAAAAACTTTTAAAATTATGTAAAAAATTCAGAGACGTATTTTATGACGAGAAATCAAATTTAATATTAACATCCGCTATTAAACATGAAATTAAAACAATAGACGAAAATCCGATTTATGTTAGAAGTTACAGACACCCTAAGGTGATGCAAGAAGAAATCGTTAAACAGGTTAACAAATTATTACATATTAATATCATTAGAGCCTCCAGCTCTCCGTATTCCTTGCCCGGGTGGTTGTACCAAAGAAGGCTGACGCTTCCGGTCAGAAGAAATTTCGAATGGTAATTGATTATCGAAAACTATTGATGATAAATATCCGATACCCAAAATTGACGAAACTTCTTTGCAGGATAACCCTATCCCTGGGACATCCTTTCAAGATCCAGAACATTCCGAATAATGGATATTATGCAGAAGAATTAGGGAAATCTAAAGAAAACTCCCATTATCATCGACACATATTACACATAGTCCTAGATTTATTAGCCGAAACTTTAAATATTGACCCAAATAGTGTTTCTTTGGAACAACTATTAAAAACGGACCCCTCTCACTCCTATACGCTCAATACAATCACCTACGCCAATAGGCGAACGACGATCTTCATAAGATAACAAGGAATCAAAAGAACTTTCTTGGTACAGCTATAAAATACATTACAGGAAACCCCGATGACTCAGATTTCAACTTATTAAAAACACACATAACGGCCATAGAATTGAAAGAGAATGAAATCATAAAGAAATTTAATTATCAAATATCGTTTGGAAATTTCTTAGATACTAGATTTAATAAATTATTAGAGAAAATGAATAATAAGCGTATAGTACTTGTATATGCAATTAATAAACTATCTGCTGATTTTGATGGTTACACTGCTCTACATGATGAAATAATTAATCTTCAAAATATTTATGAATTTATCTTGAAACTAATTAGAACAATTACCCTCTCTCATTTAGATATAACAAATATTGAATTATTTACTTTGAAAGAACTAGAAGCTCTTAAAGATAAACTTCTTCATATTTACTCTACGCCCTTCTTGTCAATGACGAGCACCCCTATGAACTTATCGAATGTTCAAAATCCTTTATATGTGTAACTTCAAAGAAAATGATCGTAATAATCAAAATCCCAATCCTACATGTTAACTCTTATCCTACATTCAGAATTTATCCCATACCTAATAGAGATCACATCATGATGCTGCCGCTTGCCCATTTCTACGCCAACAACAGATGGTACGAAAAATGTATTGGCCGAGAAGACAACATTATCTGTACGAATCATGTATCGTCAAGATGCTCAATTCCAAATGTTTACAATTGCACCAAATGCATAGCAACAGAAAACTTTGTACAAGAAACCTCGAAAGTTATATTAATAGGGATAGTTCACCCTATTAAAGTCCAAGATCAATGGATCGAATCAACCAGTATCCTACTAACCGAGGAACCAATCGGCATTGAAGGTGTACTCTACACAAAGAAAACAATTCAAGAAATTTCCGTTCCAGAAGCCGTACCCATGAAGCTCACACCAGACCATAAAATCAAACTAGAAAAGCTGAAAATCCCACTTTCAAAATGAATTAATCCATCTATTATCCAAAAATATTCGCATAGAAATTTTGAACTGCCTCAAGAAAGCAAAATATTATTCAATAATTTTGGATGAAACTCCAGATGCTAGTCATGTTGAGCAGTGGACTTTCATAATTCGCTTTGTTCATTTTTCTTCAAATGAGGTTGAAATAAGAGAACACTTTCTGGGGGTTTTTAAAGTTTTGGATAGTACAGGAGAAGGGCTTTTCAATCTGTTGAGAGATGAGATACTTCCAACTTTTGAAATTGATTTTCTTAATATGAGAGGTCAGGGTTATGACAATGGCGCAAATATGTCTGGGAAGCATGTGGGCATTCTAGCTCAATTTAAAAAAGTTAGCCCGAGAGCTATTTTTATGCCTTGTTGTGCTCATACATTAAATTTGACAGTAAATGAAGCAGCTAAAATCTCAGACGAGATTGTAGGTTTTTTTTTCAATTATTCAGAAGCTGTTCCATTTTTTTTCTGCTTCACCCTACAGGTGGAATACTTTAAAGCGAAATTTACAAAATCTCTCTTTAAAGTCAGTGAGTAAAACTCGATGGGAAAGCAGAGTCAGAGCCGTTCAACCTCTTAGATTTCAACTTCTCGAGATTTGTAGGAGTTTACTTGATTTGATGGAAGATAATTCAAGAGACATGGATACCAAACATTCAGCAAAGGTACTTTTACAAAAAATTAAAACCTTTAAATTCATTTGTTCCATCATTATTTGGTACGATGTATTGTCAAAGACCAATATAGTGAGTAAAATGATGCAGAATCCAAATACAGTTGTTAATGAATGCCATAGAGAAATAAAAAGTCTCATCAACTACGTCACTGACAAAAGGTCAGATGAAAATTTTGATGTTTTTGTGAATGAGGCTAAAGCCGAAGCTGGAAAAAATGATGTAGAGCAAACATTTCTTTCAATTAGGGAACGAAAGAGAAAGCGTCAATTTTCATATGAAAGTACTGACGATCCAGTTATAGATCCAAAGCGAAAATTTAAGATCAGTTTTTATTTCCAAATTTTGGATACAACAGTTCAATCCCTACAAAGTCGTTTCGAGAGATTGAAGCAATGCAATGATTTATTTGGATTTTTGAGTGATTTTCAAAACCTAAATTCTGATGAGATTAAACGATCGTGCATAGATTTGGATTTCGCTTTGCAAATTCACCATGAATGAAATGTTTGCAAGGATATTGATGGTCTTGATTTGTACAATGAAATTTCATCATACAAAATCCTTAACCCTGTCAAAGACTCTCGCAATACCTCAGACTCACCCATAGATATTCTGAATTATGTAACCAAGAAAAATTTGCAGTCTTTGTTTCCAAACCTGTCTATAGCATTAAGGATATTTTTGACGCTGCCGATTTCTTTTGCGTCTGGCGAAAGGATTTTTTCAAAGCTAAAACTTGTAAAATCTTATTTGAGAACTTCGATGTGCCAGGAAAGGCTTTCAGATTTAGCTGTTATTTCAATCGAAAATAAAATAGGTGAAGCCATCGATCACAATGAAATGATCAATGAGCTTGCATCTGCAAAAGCAAGACGTGTTATGTTCTAAAACTACCTTGTTATTTGATCATTAGGTACTTAGGTATTAGACAGATCTTGCACATTTTCAAGTTAACGGATTTGTTTGCGTTGAGCGCCGTTTGAGAGTTTTAACTCAATTCACTCTGTTGAGTGAATTGAGTTATATTAGATTTTTTGTTAATTTCCGAATGGACGTGTTTTATTTATGACCTATATTGTACGTTAATAGTCTATTTTATTTGATCTCGAAAATAAATTTTTTGTCATATTTTTTCGTTGTTTTATTTTATTACGCCCATTTTCATAATCAAACACTTACACTAAAGTGACTTTAGTCTTTATATAGTCTATAAGGAAATTATTCAGTTTAAACCTCAAACTAAAAATGTTTATGAAAATTGGCCTTATCATCAAAATTTAAGCATAGTATATAGGGGCGCACAAAATTATTCTTGCACGCAGGCGTTCGCCACCCCAGGAACGGCACTGCTCATATGCATTGAACTATGAGGGAACATCAAAAATTTGTTAGCATTTTTTACTACGGTCCACTTTCCTATCAATTGGCCAACATTATTCAAAATAGAACAGAATATAAAGTAGCCTTTAAAACTCCACTAAACATAAAAACTATCTTTTCTCGAACCAAAGACCCAATTTCACAATTTGATAGAAGTGGGGTTTATAAATTGACTTGCAACAATTGCACCGCTGAATACATAGGGCAGTGTGGTAGGAGGTTTAAGTTGAGAATCGAAGGAAAATTTGACAAGGAATAGTTCCGTTTTCTACAGACATTTGCAATTTAATAACCATTCTTTTGTGGTGGATGACAATTTTAAAATTTTACATGTTTGTGAACATGGAACTATAGACTGAACGCTTTGGAGAACTTAGAAATTTTTAAATCAATTAATAATGAAAATAACACCTCTGTTTAGGATTTTAGATTATAAATAATTATCTTCACTTGAGTGTGTTAACGATCAAATTATTTAAAACGTTAGTTCGTCTAGTTTTGTTCTCTTGTCTTGTTTTAGCTGTTTATTTTAAATTCATGCTGTTATCAGTCCTGTGTGAAGTTTTTAAATTGATTGGTGAGCTACAGTTATTTGAATAGAGTCCGAATTGCTATATCAAATTTACCATCATAATTGTAGCTTACCCGCCCCGAAGATGACTTTGTTAAGTCGAAACTAGTCGGCATGTGGTAATAAAAACGAATTTAAGGATTTACTTTTACCTACACCTATTTTGAAGATGGTTTCGTACTCTAGTGGATTTGCTTCAGAAATAATAATTTAATTTAAAAACACTATCTTTTTTCTATTTCTATATAAAAGCCCCAAAGAACCACCCATTGAGAGACATTGAGATATAAAAAAACTAGTATATAAAAAATATTATATAATAATACATTTGTGATTATTAAATCATTATCAGGATACTCTTTTATACAACTTTTTATTATTTTTAAATGCGGATGATCAAAATTGACATTCAATTGTTAACAGAATACATATTATTATAAATGAAATAATGAGGGGGGAGAAAAGGAAATTCACATTTTTTAAAAAAACTGCTATTACTTTTTGGCATGATCGATTTTAACAAACAGGGTGTCATTTAAAAGGGCTTGTCCACAAACGTTTAAGTAACAGTTCTGTGTTTTTTCTTTGAATTTATTTATGTTACAAAGAATTAATTAATACTAGGATATATTGAAAAATTCTTAGCCTACTATAGAACCAAACAAAATTTCAATGTCAAAATATTTCATTACTCCACATATTCTCCTCTTAAATGGATACATTCATTACAGCGAACTTGCAACGTCTCTAGGCCTTTCAAAAAAATGTTTCTTCTTGCTTTGCAAACCAGACCTCCACAGCTTTTATTACCTCCTCGTTGGAAGAAAATTTACGACCTTCAACTTTTTTTCAGTTGAGGAAAGAGATGGTAGTCGGACGGAGCCAAATCTGGTGAATAAGGGGGTGTTCTAGTAATTCAAACCCTAAATCACGAATTTTTTGCATGGTAACATGAGATTTGTGTGCAAGGGCGTTGTTCTGCAAAAACAAAACACCTTTGGATAGCTTTCCGCGTGTTTTCTATTTATTTTTTTCCCATAGAGTGGTCAGTAATGTCGAATAGTAATAACCAGTTATTGTTCTACCCTTATCCAAACAATCAATCATGATTACTCCATGGCAATCCCAAAAAACTGAAGCAAGAACTTTTCCAGCAGATTTTTGGGCACGAAACTTCTTAGGTCTTGGACAACCAGAGTGTCGCCTTTCCATCGATTGTTGCTTTGTTTTTGGATTGTAGAAATGTACCCAAGTCTAGCACAGATCAAACGCGATGCTTCTACCCTTGCACGCTTTTGGTCAACATTCAAACATTTGGGGATCTATTTTGCAGCAATTTTTCTCATGTCCAAATTGACGTGAACTATATGATAAACGCGTCCGTATGAAATATTCAGTGCTTTAGATATCCGTTTTAGCCCAATTCGACGGTCTGATAAAATCATGTCATAAACTGCATCGATATTTTCGGGGATTGACACAGAAACTGGTCTTCCCGATCGGTCATCATCTTCAATGGAAAATTTACCTTTTTTGGAGCTTGCAGTCCAATTTTTCACGGTCGCATACGAAGGATATTGATCACCAAGGGTATTAAGCATATCTTCGTAAATCTGCTTACCTCTTAACCCTTTTAAATACAGGTACTTGATGATGGCTCGAAACTCCAATTTTTCGATTTTCACAATTTCGGTGGACATCTTTTTTCTTTTAATTTATTGCGTTACTCTAGTTTACTTTTTTGACGTCAAACTTTACACTGACACTTCTAATAAGTTATTTTTCGTTGCTATGGTAACGCAATATTTTGTTTATGCATGGAACTGGTCTAGGCTAACTAGATATCAATATATCCTCGTAAATGACGTTTTGGACGACATTTAGTACATTTCATTCTCATTTTTTGCAATCTGATTAAATAAACTGATTTACTCTAATTAAACACATTTAAAAAACTAATATGTATTTCATACTTTGATGGTGCTTCGAAAACTATATTACTCAAAGCCTTAATAGGGCTTAATTTTCCTTAAAATAATTTTCCATAGTGTTGATTTATGTTGTGGCAATAAAGAGATTACAAAAAGGAAAATTCTAGCTTACACTGTCAAAGTCTCTGTTTTATTAGGAATTCCAAGTACTTTCACAATTATATTAAAAATTCTTAGCAAACTTTATGTGTTGAAATATTATCATGGGATGATCCCTTTCCATTCTACATCATACCATCTTAAATCAAAATTCAAGATGAGTTGAAATGTTTACATGAATTCTCTATAACCCAGCTTGTTGTTTGCAAACACTCTATCAGTATTCAGTATTCAGTTGCATGGGTTTTCCGATGCATCTGAGAAAGCCTGTGGTTCTTGCATTTACCTGAGGTCAATCCATTCGAGGTCAATGTCAATCTTTTATGTAACAAATCCAAGGTTGCACCTCTTAAGATTTTCAGCATTCCTTGACTGGAACTCTCTGCAGCTTTGATTTCTTCAAGGCTAGCGCAAATGGTTGTGAGCGCTCTTTCTGTCCACCTTGAAGGTATATATCTTTGGTCTGACTCTTCCATTATATTAGCTAGAATTGGAACAAGTCCTAATCTTTTGAATAGATTTCTTGAAAATCCAATCGCGGAAATTCAAAACCTTTCTCACAACGTCCACTGGAAGCAAGTTTCCAGCAATGCCAATCCCGCTGACATACTCGTAGTATCTAAGGGACAGTATCCCAGTCAACTTATTGGCAATTCCCTGTGGTGGCATAGGCCTAATTGGATTCGTGGAGATCCTCATTGCTGGCCAGATAATCCAACGACCTGAGTCTTTGCCAGAAATTAGGCAACAAGTTAGCATTTTACATTAAAAAATATGGAGTTATTTTCTCATTGAAAAATATTCTTATCTTTTTAAATTGATTCATATCAATTGGCTGTTGCATTTCAGGAACAATTGTCGTTCTCTCCTCCTTCAGATCGACAGCTTACTAACCAATTGAGTATGTCTGAACTGGATTATAGTCTGAATCATCTAGTTAAGATAGAACAGCAATATTTTACTGAAGAAATTGAAGCATCAGAAGCAGGTAAATACATACACTGCAAAAGCAAATTGCTATCCCTGACTTCATGCTTCGATAAAGATCGTATAATCCGTGTTGTGGTCCGCCTGAAGAACTCTGACTTTCATTACAGTAAATAACATTATATGTTATCCTACAAGCATCCGCTTTCTAAATTAACATTCTTGGCAAAACATATTGAGTTCCTTCAAGCTGGACATCAGCAGCTTCTTTATGCTGTTCGCGAAAAGTTTTGCCCCACCCAGGCTCATTTTATAATTGGAAAGCCGCTAATTGCCGCACCTGACACTGGTTGCAACACTGCACCAGTAAATACACTGACTCGTTTCCATCTTCAACAGCAGTTGTGCCAACATTTTTGGTCCAGATGGTGTTTGGAGTACATTTCCGAGCTACAGCAGGGCCATAAATGGAAGAATAATCAAGAGAGTTTGAACCTAGGCGATCTGGTTCTCGTCAAAACCTTGCCCACTGCCTGGAAATTAGGACGTGTTGTAGAAATCCACCATGGCACAGATGATATTGGTTGAGTGGTTACCCTAAGAACCGAAGATGGGCAGATGAAAAGGAGCTTCGCTTGTGTAGTGCCGTGAATAATTAATTTTGATAACGTAAAACCACTTTAATTACTAAGAAATATACTACAAAAATTATCCGCTAAATTCGTACAGTAAAACATTACATTTAGAACTGTCAGGTGTCTTAACCTAGGAACGTCAAGACACTACAATACCTCCCCTCATAAATTTAAACGTGCTACTGGTTTTATAGCTCTCTTAGGTCTACTATTAATGTTTAAATCTACATCATCCTTCTTATTATCTAAAGAGGCAGAGGTTTTGGAAGTATCTGTTTTAGGACTGCCAAAACTAGCATTTCATTCCAAATCCTCCCTACCTATTAAGCTACCCTGCTTAAGACCAGTATTTTACAACTGGTACTTCTAACTGATACAGTCTCTGTTTTAATTTCAAAGTATCCTGTTACTGATCAAAATATTTTCCAATTAAATTTTTTCAAAAACTGGTAACTTATTATGCTCAAAATTTTGTTTTAAATTTATATCATCAGAGTTTTTCGAATCAGCTAAGTTACGTCTAATTTGGTTTAAATGTATTTTCCAACTTTGTCTATAATACACTCTACCCAAACTTTCCTATTTGGATTTCTGTAGTCTCTACGCCAAACTCTATCCCCCCTTCTTTTACTTTTCCTTTCAAAATTTCTAACTGCTTTTCAGCTTTTTGAGCATTTTGCAAACCTTTGGGTCATATCAAATCTAATCGCTTTTCGATTTTACCCTTATTCTTGAGGGTGTCCATCCGGTCGTCAGAACTATAAGTACTACGTATTTGTGATAAGAAACAAGAACTGGATTTCCTTGAAGAATTGGAAATTAGAAGACACGGAAGAAACCCACAATATGAAGTCGTCAATGAACAGATATATCTAGGGAGTTCTCCACTATTAAACTGTCTTCTTAAGTGATAATTGTAAAGATCAGCAGATATAGTTTTCCTGGTTTTCTATATCATTGCACAGATATACTGATCTTAATTGGGAAAAATGATATCCAGGATATCCCCATAGGGCTAATAATATCTAAGCTTTAATATTTGTAATATCATATCTTCTTTTTTCTATTAACATATATTAAGTCAATCACAAGGTAGGACTAGCTAAAAATAACTAAACATGAGGTAGGCATCAAATGAAATGTAACTTCTGTCATTCCGACGATGATATTTAGGTAATATCGAAAAAATTGTCAATTTTTTAGAATTTTTATCAGTTTTTCAATATCTTGTGGAGTTAAGTGGAAAAAGTAAGTTTCATTTAAAACACTACATTGATTAAACCTTAATCTTCTCTAAAATCAATACGCATGCCTCTCCTTTCGCACCAGCCCAGAGTCATTCAACTATCAAACAATAATACAGTATAAATAAATAAAAAAATTGAAATAAATAAAAAGTGCCAATGGAAATTCTGTAAATAGTAGTTTGCTAGAATACTAGTTCCTACTGTTAATTTTAATTTAAATTATAAATGCAGTTTTCTATGAATGTTAAATTGATAAATAGCTACCTGTACCCTCTATTAACATATATTAAGTCAATCACAAGGTAAACATAACATACTAACAACTTCAAAATCCAGGCTAATTAAATGAATTTTAAAATGTACAATACAGAAGAATCTATGGTGAGAATGCATCTTATTAAATATTACCAATGATAAACACTTATTTTTTATATTTTTTAGGTTTGTTCAAGAAAATACTTTGTAAATTATAATCCAAAACTTTAAAATAGAGTAAACCTCAAATAAATATCCGTAATTTGAATTTTGATTCTAAAGTTGAATGTTTCGCTGTAAATACAATAACATAAGGATAAATAAAGTATATAAACGAACTTTTGTTAAATGATATGTATTGTTAAATCATCAGAATTTTCATCTGCTACAGTGTTGCAGTACAGACCTGCTTCTTCTCTAAAATTGCTGCATTACTATCATGAGAATGGTTATGCAGTTGATTTACAATAGGTTGGTTTTTTTTTTGACTGAGATCTCAGATAATCTCAGCTCACATCAGTAATGTGAGCGTTCTTTTTGTTTTACTCACTTCTAAGTGAGCTGAGATTTTTCCTCTCCCTTTACCGATGCTGAATGTGCTGTAAGGGGGTATCAGTTGGAATTGAGTCGGAAATAAAGTGGAGGGGATGAATAAATATTTGATTTGCTTGGTTTATTTGTAGTTTTAACCAAGGTTATCTATGGTTTTAACCATTGACATATAAACAATAAACACACATAATTTATTTTCCTTTTGTTACAAATTATGGATACAATAACATTATTAGATGCTGATACGAATCTGTCGTATAGTTTAAATATATCCCTTGAAGATGCACAGAGGGCGAAGGAAGGTAACAACTAATAATGTTGGAATATTAGTCATAATACAAATCTTAGCTCAAAGAACTATTTGAAATTAAAAATAACAAAATCAAGCGTGGTTATCATAGATATCGAGATAGGTTATGTTTATATGTTTTGTTTCTTATTCACGTATGCGTCGAAAGATCGCGCGCTTCAATTGAGATGTCGTTCTTTTTGGTGCTTACTCACATCACTTTATCTCAGATCACATTAACTGAAATGATCTGAGATCTCAGTCAAACAGAACGCACCTAAAATAACACCATCTACGGTATAAATATGAGATTTGCATCCTTGATTTTTAAGTTCATACCGCCAAAATGTTTTAGTTCCACACGCACTAAACTTGTCAAATACATAGCAGTGTCCATCATAACTGTATATAGGCTTGCCTCGTGTTGAAAATGCTTCTATTATTAATTTTCACTAAACTTCACACTGTCATTATCAAAATCGAAACTCTTACTAACGTGGAATTCAAACAGAAACTGAACTAGGTACTTCAGGTAATTTTCAATACTTAAAACTAATTCTCCCGTACTTCACTACCAATGAGAATGTATTGTCCACTTGGGGCAAAAATTTTCTAAATAGTAATAGCATTATTTTATTATTATATTAAGTATCCTAAATATTGTTTATTTTTTAATGAAAACGAACGTAAACCTTTATTCTCTTAGAAGAATAATAATTCCATAATTCAAATGTATCCTTTTTCTTGACCCCTTTTCAATAGGGCAATAAAAGATCTCTTTGTTAAATAAACTCATTAAACCTATTACACTTAAAAATTCCTCTTATCTGGAATAACCCAAAAGAAGGATTATCGACCATAGGTATGTAAAGATTCTTTCAAGGTGACGCTTTTTGGATTACTATAGTTAAATCTAAACGCGCACATTACAACGAATAATTATAGTAGTAGAACGCACACTACAGTAACACCCTTTTTCATATTTTAATCTGCATTTTAAATTAAATATTAATTATCCTAAATTGAAATGGCCACTACTGAGCATCAGAAATAAAAAAAGAAAATTGATTCATTAATTTAGTCAACTAAGGTTTGTGGCATATTGGGCTCATGCCCAAAAGGTCCGGCGCCGAAATCGCTCGCGACCAAATGTCTCCGAGCCTAAGCGTCCTCGTTCCCAGATGCATCGGCGCCCAAACGGCCGCGTCTAATGGCCGCCCAAATGTCCGGCTCCGAGTACAAAGCCTTGGAAAAAATAAGCAAAGCGTTACATTTACTAAATGCATGCTTAAATTTAAGTTAGGCGATAATAATAAAAGTATTTTTCTAGTTAATTATGTTAAAACTGATATACCCACTCTACATAATATATGTATTTAAATATTATCTAAGTTTATTTTTAGATCATATCACGCGATAATATTTTCTATGATCTGAATTCAGTGTCTCTAATTTCAGTATTCAAAACTATTCAAAAAATTATAATATGTTAACCTCCATTACTTTATGGGCATTTATTTACTCATATCTACGAGTTTCATGCGGCACATTAGGGCGTGGAGAAAGAAAAATATTCACAGTCAAGCAAAATTACAAGTATTTTATCTTAGAATTCAGCAAACAAAAGTTAATTTGTTAAATGCATTCGTAAAATTTTCTAATCAATTACTCTTAGTTTAAAAAGTGAAAGATGACTGCAATTGTATGCATCTTATTTGTTTAACCCGCCATCGAGTGATTATTTACATCTAGGTCATCCTAAACCACTTTCCCAATTCTTCTTCACTTGACCTGAAATTAAATTATAGTAATTCTTGATAGATCTGATTGGTTTTGCATTGAGTAATACCCGCCAGTTAATTCGATCTCATTTACTTCACAGATACAAGCGCTTTCTCTCTCGTCTTTTGCGACAAATATAAAATGAGATTTATTGCTTACTACTTTAGTTATTGCTTCAATAACATTTATTTTAAGGGAAACGAAAATGTAGAAATTTTGAATGTCTGAATAGTTGGAATATTCCATAATAAACGTAAATTTTGATATATCCTCTTTCAAATTAGGTACTTTTTATATTTTTTGTTGAAATCTGGGACAAGCATTACTTGATTATATAAATTCAAAATATTAGTCATACCAGATATCCAAAATAATTGTCAGTGACGTATTTGTTAGTTTTTCAGCTGCAATCAAAGAAAAAGTTTATAGTTTGATGTAGGTGAACTAGATTTGTAAAGTTCACTGCTACATAAGAGGTTGATATTGTTATAACTTTCACAAGTTTATTCAATACTTCGCAAAATATAATACTACTTTTTAACAATTCAACTTATTAATACATCAAACTATTGATTGACAGACTGTGCCACAACTGATCTCTATTTATATATATATATATATATATATATATATATATATATATATATATTTTTTTTTCTTGGCTTTGACACTCGTCATTCGGCCAGTCACAGTCTTTTGATTTTGTTTCCAGTTGCAAGGAATGTAGTTGTTGGACGATCATGTCTACACTTCGGTAGTTGTAGAGATGCGAAGTTGATTGTGGGGAATAAATAACCACGACGCGATTAACATCTCTCGCGAGGTTTTTCCTGCACGATTGATGCTCTCATCCATCTATGACTCTGAGTTGGTCTTGCTCTCCTAATATTTCTTCCTTATTTCTTTTTGGTTATTCTAGTTTTTTCTTTTGAGGTTAGTGTACCTGAGATTTTAACCACCCTATATCAACCTCTTTATCAATTCAGTAAAATCATTTTGGCATTCTGGATCCCAATCGAATGATGTGTTGTTTTCAGTAAGTCTGTGTAAAGCTTTGGACATCTTTCCAAAATTTTGGACAAATTTCCGGTTATATGTACAAAGACCCACAAATTAACGAACCTCATGTTTATCTCTTGGTTTTGGCCAGTCTTGAATCGCTGATATTTTTGTCGGATCAGTTTTTATTCCCTCTGCTGACACAACGTGACCCAAATATAAAACTTCACGTTGAAATAAGGAGCATTTCTTGGAATTCAATTTTAAGTCTGCATTTTTCAGTCGGCTAAAAACTTCTTCTAGATTGTTTAGATGTTCGTCGAATGTTTTCCCCATTATAATGATGTCATCTAAATAAAACAGACAGGTTTTCCACGTCAGTCCTTTAACACAATTTCCATAAGTCTTTCAAAAACGGCTGGAGTATTGCATAGACGAAATGGAAGTACTTGTAATCGATAAAGGCCATTTCCAGCAGAGGCTGTTTTATCTCTATCATCGGGATGAACTTCAACTTGCCTGTATCCGCTGTTTAAGTCTAATGTGGTAAACCACTGAGACCGGGTAGGGTGTCCAGTGAATCGTCTATACTAACAATATGTTGTTTTTCTTCGATAGGTTTTCGTAATGAAGGACTTGTCTCAATTTTAAGTAACGTTTAATATAAACACGACAAATATAACAACTTACAAAAAATTTTTAGTAAGATACAATGTAAGTAAGTACATATGACTACAGCGAGTTGATAGGTAAATAGTGAGATTCTTCACAGTTTCTAAAATGCTCGTAAAGGAATGTATATCTCTCCAATTACTATTGAAAAAACACTTTTATTTAGCACTTTTTATTTCGCGTCATACAGGATTATTGGGGAAGCGGCACCTTAAAAAGAGAACTGTTCACACTTTTAGTCCAAGCTTTCGCAATTTATTTTTTCCATTTTCAAGGATACAGTATACGAGTATGATATATTATAAAAGTTGTACATGGTAAATTGTATAAAATATCAAAAGATGTATTTGAATTTTTTTTAATAATTGTTAAATAGAAATGAAACAAAATTGTTTTAAATAGTTAATCTTTTTTTCAGGAACATAGAAATAACAAAAAATAATAAAGGTTATGTTTGAATTAACCGTAGATCTAAATAATATTGAATTGAGTTATAGTTATCTTCTTTTTTACTTAAATGACGTTATTTTAACCTAAAATTTGTTAAGTAGAAGAAGAATTTGAAATTGGAAGATCCTTATGATTGTTATCAATAGATAATGGGTAATAATAAATATCACTTCAATTATTATGATTATTATGATCACTGTTAATGATATTTGGTTCTTGAGATATGTGAGCCATTTCCAAGAAAAGTCTTTTTTTGATATTTGATTGTATCTAAAATACACACAGAATCAAAATTCATAACGTGGTCTTTATCAAGTACATGTTTCGCTAAAGCACATCTATTGGGATATAATCTGCAATCACTTTTATGTAGGGATATGCGATTTTTTAATTGTTGACAAGTGTGACCTACATATTTTTCATCACAATTTTTACAAGTAATACAATATACTACATTGGAAAGGTTAAGAATATTACTCATAGATTCAAAAGTTTTGCATCACCCTATATTTCTGTAAGTAATTTTTTCTTCATCAAGAATGGATTAGATATTAACTAAATGATTAGTTTCAAGTAAAAAAAAACATCAAAGGTTTTTGTACAATTTTTTTTGCAAGAAATAGGCGCTTGAATTTTATGATTTGGACTGCCAACATGAATCGTCAAGTGATAAGTAATATTGATCGTGCCATGACGCCAGAATAATAGGTCTAATTGAAGAAGGCCATTCTCAAAGGTTCGTGGCTAATAGAGTTGGTAGATCGCAAACTGATGTATCTCGTACATGGAACCGCTATCTTCAGACCAATTCTTTTTGTGACAGACCTAGGAGCGGTAGAAGGCGTGTTACCAATGAAGGAAAAAACCGCTATATCCATTTGTCGATCCGGTGAAACCCGACCATGGCATTACCAGCACTCCAAAGATATATGAGACATGCCTTGGGAATTCCAGTATCGGCCTCTACATTACGGATACGAATACTTTCGACAGGATTGAGGTGTCGTCGACCAATGAGAGTACCCTGACTGCTAACTACCTGCGCACAGACTTCTCCGTCTACAATGGGCCCAAGAGTACGCAGTCTTGCCTGAAGTATTTTGGAATTCTGTGCTTTCTTCTGATGAGACAAGAAGTTGTTTGGTACATGATAGCCATCGAATACGTGTGTGGAGAGAGCCAACGAGAGCAGCATAGCTCGCCCTTGTCCGCCCTTTGCTGCCCTTTAGAGGAGGAAGTGCAATGTTTTGGGCTGGGATTATGTCCAACAGCCGCACATAATTAATCCATGTTCAGGGAACAATGACTGGTGATAGAGACCTCAAGGAGATTCTACATCCTCACGTGAGGCTATTGCGAGCAGCTATTGGCAACGCTTTCGTTTTCCTGGACGATAACGCCCGTCCTCATCGCACCAGAGCTGTAAATGAGTATCTAGAAACCGAAGGCATCAATCGTTTGGACTGGCCCGCCTTATCGACAGATATAAATCCAATAGAACATGCTTGGGACATGCTTTCCAGAGCTAGCACGCAGAAATCCACTCAGGAGTGTACAAGAGCTTGTTCATGCCGCCCAGGAGGAATGGCGGAATATCCCGCAACAGCATATCAGAAATCTTGTAACAGTATAGGTAGGCCTCTCCAAGCCTGCAAAGATTCTAGAGGTGGAAATACTCATTATTAAATAATTCTAATTTATTATTTTTCCAAAAAAGTCACCAATTTGTAAATTTAATTTTCTTGCAAAAAATTATATTTAAAACATGTGTATTAGTAAATAATAAAATTTTTACAAAAAGCCTTGATGTTTTTTTAACATATCACTAATCAATTAATTATCCATTTTTGATGAAGAGAAAAATACTTTATGAGATATTGGAAGATGCAAAACTTTTGAACCTATGTGTAGTTTTAACTTTGACTTTTGTATAAATCGATTTTATTGGTAAACATGTTTTATTTGCAATTTTTATGTTATTTAGTGGTTTAAAAGTTCTAATTAATTTTTGTGTTATTTCATTAATATATGGAAAAGAAATATAATAATTGTGGATTTCAGAATTTTCTAATGTAACGGGGAGGGGCAACTTCATTTTAAGTTTTGTTTTTGTTGATGGTGGATAATAGTGCATAATAGTGCACAATAAGTGGGTACTGCTGTCATAAATTTTTTTCGGAATTTGTCATTGGGGGGGGGGGGGGGGTAAACTTTACTATGAATAATGAGGTTTAACTAATTAGGGGGGGGAAGGGATTTTGTTTTTGTTGGTGGTGCATAGGAGTGTATTTGAAATCTATTCCGATGACACTTGTTTTTTTGAAAATTATCATTGGGGGGCCAACTTTACTTTATATATTGAGGTTTAACTAAGTAAGGGGAGAGGGGATATTGTTTTTCTTGATGGTGCATATGAGTGCGTTAGAAGTGGACTCGGCTGCAGTATATTTTTTTGCATATTGTCATTGGGGGAGCCAACTTTACTCTAAATAATGCGATACTACTAACTGAAGGGAGGGATTCAAAGTATGCTTCTAGCTTTTATTTGACCCCCCCCCCCCCATAAACAAATTAGCCTTAGTCTCTCGGGGAATGTGGTGTAAATAAAATCATTCATTCATGGATTATATTGGTGCATTAGGAGTGCATTACGACCATATATGTTTTGTTGAAAATTTCGATAGGGGGGGGGGTTGCAACTTAACTGAGCTCAGAAGCCTCATGATGTTGGAACAAACTACTCAATCTAGCTGCTAATGAACTTGATGGATCAGTAGCAGTGGTAAAGCATGTAAATTCGACGATGAAATTAGGATGGTTAGTTGGAATGTTTGGATCAGTGACATTATTATTTAATAGTCCAGCCTAAATATTTATTGACCATCGTCTTTGGTAACATCTTTAACGTATTAAATAAGGGTTTCCATCACTCCATCCATGCGAGTTATTAGTATTCATAAGCCCTATCTAGGTAAATCAATACTTAACAGGAAACAATATTTTCTATAAAAATGGATCATTGCTTACGTTATCCAATAACGACTTACAAAAATTAATCCGAAGCTCCCTCGTGTAAAACTTGATCTTTTTTATGCCCAAATGGATATAATTCTTTACTTTTAAATAATTTATGAATTGTATTTGAAGATGAGTTTGTCGCGACCTAACTAAAAGACTTGAACACGATTCCGCTTCAACAAAATTTCAAATTTGCTGTTCGTGGACGACGTTGAGCGTAAGATGGCGCCCTCCCCTTTTTAATCTGGAATTGAAATTATTTGTTTCCAGTAATATTTTTTCGAACAATAGCTTTTGCATCAGGGTGTCGTTGATTTGGGAATTTTACGGCATAGGGGAAAGGCGGGTAAAATGACATACTTAGTGTTTGTCTCCACAAAAACTATGTCTATGTAAAGATAAATACAAAATTTTATTATAAAGTGGTAACTGGTAGTATTTTCTATGATGTTAGGCACTAATATTACTAGTGGTATAAAGCACTTTATTGCAAGTACAAAAAACAAAAATTTTGTTAAAAAACCATCTTGCCCACCCGGGGCGGGCAATATGAAATACAATAAAAAACTAAAATAGCTAAGTACTATGCTACTCAACAAACAAAATAAGCATCACTAAAATATCAGTCATTAATTTTTGCACAGGTCGCAAATAAAAAATTTTGATTTTGGCGACACACCTGCGCATTCTGCATGTGCCCATTTTTCACAAAATTGGCACCGTAACGACGATTCCTTAGATTTTGACCTATTGAAGAGGTCATTACAATAGATACATGCACAGTCATCTTCTTCGTCGCTACCACCGAAGGGATCTTCTTCGCCACTGAATTCATCTTTCATAAGTTTTTTCTTACCACATTTCTGTTGCTCTTTCTCTGTTGCTCTTGTTTCTATTTTTTTTCTTTTTCGAGAAGGCTTTTGAGGTAGGGACTTTCGGTTGATAGCCACAAGTTTTGCGCTTAACAGCTTTTCTTTTGTTACTCTGAGGAACTGGTGAGAGATCCTTCAGGATAGCCTTAATATGAATTTCTTCTGAAGTGGATGGACAACTTTGGTCATTATTTGCTGACTCGTTCATATAGTGATCATCAACATTTGGTAGTTCTCTTTCAGCAGCAGGTGCATTTTCAGGCAAATCGGTAGTTAGACTAGGCAAAAACATATGCTCTGGAAAAATATTGGAATTAAAAGGTGATATCCCCGTTGAACGAAAACCACTTGATGCGTTCTCTAGTGTTGCTGTTTTTTCATATGTGTGTTTAAAAAGTTTGGATACTTGATAAATGCTAACAGTACGACCGGGATTCTCTCTCAACCATTGTGTGACTTCTTGGTTGTAATACTTATGGAGGGGGCCAAATAATGCAACGTCCAAAGGTTGGATGTGTACAGTATGCAGGCAAGCAAAGTAGTATCACAAAATTCTTTTTAGCAAATTCCAAATCTTCGTAGCTTTTATGACTTCAATGACCGTCAAGAATTAATAAAGCTTCATTCTCGAAATTTGGTCTGACATGCTCAACAAAATGTCGCATCCATATTTGGAACAAATCCCCCATCATTTAGCCAGTTTCATTATGTAGTTTTAACGTCCCTACTGGTGCCCCGTCATACAAGGCAGGATTAAATCTTTTCCTGTGAAATATTACTGCTGGTGGTATGTATGTCCCTCCAGAACTAAAGCAGACCACAACGGTTGTATGGACACCTCTCTCTGCACTTGTGAGAGCGTCTACTTGCCTTTTGCCTTACCTGGCGAACACCATTGGAGGGACTTGAACAGTTGTTATCGCAAATTCATCCATATTAAAGACCATCGTGTTATGAATTTTATGTTCATCGATAACTTGTTCAAGTTTATTAAAAAACTTTTCCACATGGGGTTCATTGAAAGCCTCGGCTCTAGCAAGAGAGGTGGCTTCGGGGAGACGCAATGACAATTCAGAGTTACGTTGCCGAAAACCACGTAACCACCCTTTCCCAGCCATCTTATTCTCTTTATTAAAAGAATGTTTTATCGTCTTTTTCTCAGCAACCTCGTATGCAAGCTTTATTACGTCTGTTGTTGTTACTCCAAAAAAACGGGATTCCAATTCCAGAATATGGTTAACTATTGCAGCTTCCACCCCTCCATTGAGTACTGATTGTAAGGAGCCCAAATGTTTTGTGGCATTTGTAGCAATTTTGTTTTTGTTAAGATCTCGACGGCGGAGGGTAGCAGTTGGTACGTTGAAATGTTTACTTGCTTTCAACCAACCCATTTCTCCATTACGAACAACTTCTAAAGCTCGTTCCATGTCCGCAACATTCCAATTACCCCTAGTCGTCTTTCGTTTATGCGAGTAAACCATCTGAAATAATTCTTCATTAGTTATAAAGAAAAGGGCGAGTAAGATGACATAGTAATTCATTTTACCCGCCATCTTGCTATGTCGTTTTACCTGCCTTGTTGTTTTTTACTACTAATACTCGTAACAATTAAACAACAAAAAAAGCAAAAAAAAACAATTTACGTTGTCTGTCGTGAGTATTCGTATTATTACTCTAACCTATTAAAAGTAGTGTAAAAAACAATATTTATTGGTGGAATAGGAATTTGAACTATTACTTACATTGGATTCACAAACACCCTTAACACAGATAACGCACTAACTACGTCAAACGTGCATATATACACTTCAGACTACACTCAGCACAGCGTTGTCAATATTTACGCAAAATGGTAAGGGTTCGGGAACTTGAAGCCGGTTATATTTTCTGTAGGAAACAAAAGCCATTTTGCCCGACTATGTCGTATTACCCGTCGCTCCCCTATATGTAATATCGAGCTACAGCATTGGAATTATCATTATACGCATCTAAAACCTCTAACATATCAAAGTATTCCCGTTTAGAACAGTAATGTAATGTTTTTCTTATTTATTTAAACGTTTTGATACGACGGGCGGGATACATTTATACACACGTTATGTCTACTCACTTAATTTATTTATTCACTAAACTATTCACTAATTTATATTATATACTGTAGTAGTATCGTTTCACATTTTAAATTTGCGCCGGTGCTTGCCGGTGTCATGGAGTATGGTTTATCTATGATCTGTACGTACCATGACTGTGTTGTAGCGACGGACAGTTGACAAGACAGACAGAAAAAATGTGGAGCGAAAACGAGACAAGTGGTTAAGATTCTTATATTCTTTAATACTTTCTATTATGAATAAAACAGTAAAAATACATTAAAAATGTTAAGTTGTGTTCAAGAAACCCAGACCCGCTTTCTACAATACAAAGTATATGCACTTAAACTAATTTATATAAACACTTCATTACTGTTTATTTATTTGTTCACTTGTTTATCTCACGAGATCACGTTATAAATTGACTCTTCCCGCTGGTCGTTTTTCTTAATATAATTGACTTTTTTACTAGATAATTCTACATTGGGGCTTACACAAAAACAATCGCCTCCCTGGAATTTTCTAGATGAGACTGGTCACAAAACAATGTCTAGATAAGATAATCACAAAAAATCGTAAACAGTTCTAAGAAATCCCTGCGCCTCCGCCATAATTTTAACTTTCATACATGGCTTAGGCAGAGTCGGATTCACCTCGCCTGGCAATTTCTTGTGTCGGCCCGGAAAACTAGCACTTTCGCGCCTAGATTTTTCACTCTCTCTCTCTCCATTTTTCTCTATTCCTCGCCTCGTTTTGCCAGTCCTTTACTCCCACTGATCTCAGGTCTCTCCTAACCTCCTCAAACCATTTCTTCCTTGGTCTTCCTCTTCTCTTTTTACCACCCTCTCCCCCTTTCAGCACTAGTTTTACCCATATATATTCTGCCATTCTACATATATGTCCTAACCATCTCGCTTTCTGTGCTTTAATTATATGGGTTATACTTGGGTGATTATACAAACCTGAAAATTCTCTGTTTGTTCTTCTTCTGTATATTCCATTTTCTTTTATTCCACCATAAATCTTTCTGAGCATTTTACGTTCCCATATCTCTAGTTTTCTGCTCTTTTTTGTTCATTGTCCAGGTTTCACAAGCGTAGGTAACTGACGGTCTTATTATTGTTTGGTACATTCTTATTTTAGCTGTTCGTGATGTGTATTTTGAGTTAAACATCTGTGATACCATTCCTGCTGCTTTACTGCCTTTTGTTAACCTTTTTTCTATTTCCCTTTCTTCGTCTCCTTTATTTGTGATAGTGACTCCCAAATATTCGATTTGTTCCACTTTTTCTATTTTGTAGCTGCTGTTTCCATTACAATTTATAATAATATAGGTTTTTTCATTATCTTCATTACCATGTATTTTGTTTTTTTCTTGTTGATCACTAGACCATATTCTCTTGCCTTCTCTTCCAGTAGTTTAAATACGCTTAGCAGTTCTTTCCTGGATCTTGCCATAAGTACTATGTCGTCCGCATATGCTAAACACTGATGTTTATTCCCATAAATTAAACCTCGGGTTTTTATACCACTTTCTCTTAGTGTATAATTTCCTGAACTAGGTTAAAGAGGGTTGTGGATAATGAGCCTCCTTGTCTCAGACCTTTCTCTATCTTGAATTCGTTAGAAGTACTGCCCTCCAAAATTACTTTGCTCTCGGTTTTTCGTATGGTCATTTACACTAGTCTTCTCAATTTAACTGGTATTTTTAACTTTCTCATTGCCTCATACATTTTTGTTTCTTTTGATAGTATCATAGGCCTATCTGTAATCGATGAATAGCATATGCAGACTTAAATTTTGTTCGTAAGCATTCTCTTGAAGTTGTTTCATAATGAAAATTTGGTCTATTGTCGATCTACCGAAAACTGGAGAGCCAGAAATCATAGTGCAGGTTTGTGTCTTGAGATCTTAAGCGATATTAAGCTGATAGGAATAGATATTATTCATTGATCTGTGTTAAAGGTCGGAAAGAGGATTAAACTCAATTTAATATTTTAAGGTTTATATTTTAATAACACATCAAAAAATTGAATAAAAGAAATTTTTATATTTTAGATTGACGAATCGAAACTTGGGAAAAGGAAGTACAATCGTGGGCGAGTTATGGAGGGTCATTGGGTTTTGGGAATGATCGCTCAAAACTCAGAAGATCTGAGGCTAGTTTTTTGTCCGCAAAATAAAAGAGATGCTGCTACCCTTATAGAAATTATTAAAAATCATGTGACAGTGGGATCTTTTATTCATACGGATGATTGGAAAGTTTACAGTGGACTTTCCAATTATGGTTATATTCATCACACAGTAAATCATAGCGTGGAATTTGTGGCGGATGATGGGACACATACTCAGAGGATAGAATCTCAATGGAATGCAGCGAAAAGGTATTTGAGAGGTTAGCATATTCCTGAAGATGAGTTTCCTGATAAACTGTGTGAATACCTATGGAGGCGGTATTGTAATAAACATAAGTTAGATCCAATGGTTGAACTATTAAATTCAATCAGAATGGAGTACGGTGACTTTGGAGTTCGACTTTAAAGAGTTATTCCGCAAGGCAAATTTTGATCCTTTATTTGATACTGGTACATATATGTTTATAAGTTTTTTCTGAAAAGTTGAAAAGTTAACAGTTGAATTTCAGTTTTATTCCCGATAATTTCTACAAAAGTTAGTTTTAAAAATGTTATTTGACATTAAAGATGTTATTTAATAAATATTTTTTCTGAGTATGTTGTCTCATTTCCGATATTTTACATATACTTAACAAAAATACGTTTTCATTTATCTGCAAGGCACAACCACTGTACAAATAACATCTGGTAGGAAAATCACATATTTCCGCAGGAGTTCTTTTGCGTAGTTATGTTTAAGAAAGTGTTCGAAATATGAAGCATAAAAAAATTTCATGTAATTGGTTTCAGTTATTCTAAAGTCGGAAAATGATGCACTTCCGCAGAAATTTTTTTGTGATTTTGTGTTTGGGCAGGCACTGAAAAAACAAATTTTTTTCCTTAAACTGGTTTCAGCTAAGAAAAAGTGCACCCAAACTATCTCTATCAGCAATAAAATAAATACAATAAGCAAATCAGCAATAACAAAATAATGAAGTCCGCTGTCAGCATGTACGGCGTTCAACCATATACGGGGTTACTAAACATAACATCCGTTTAGTTCAGATCACTCCTTTTCAAAATAATTAGGAGTTTCCTGTTTTTTGTATCACTCTATATTATTCATGTAGAAGATTTTAAAATTGGTACGATGTTTGTTAAATAATTGTTTATACAATTCTATCAATGGTTACATCAAGCGACTAAACAATTTGTCGATATTAAAACAGCAAAATGCAATTAAAATATCGATGTTTTCTTCTTACTCACGTTAAGTAATGAAGAAATACTTTAAATTGTCGTTACATCATCAGCACCTAAGATATGTATGCATATCGTTATGTATATCAAAAAAACAATTAACATGTAGCGAAAAGAGTATAATTACTCTTTTATTTATTACATTATGTGACAAGGTCGTTTGTTTGGCAATATTAATTGTTATTAAGAACAAACGGTCATGTTACTAGTCGGAAAAAATCAACATTAATTTAAACAAACAATTAGGTAAGTTTGATGCATTAATGTGCGTAGAACATTTGTCGATATAAATTACTTCGCTATACGTTCATTATGATTCATGATAGAGTTAATAAATATCATAAATTACATGAACGTTAAAAATATTGAAAATAACGTATAAATAGCTTTCCAATCGAACATGACCATTTATTTAAAACAGCCATTCTCTAAGTGTGTTCCGCGGAACCGTAGGGTTTCACGATATCCCTGTAGGGGTTCCACAAGAATTCAGAAAAAAAAATCAAAACACCTCTCTCTGGTCGAACGTTTTGACCCGGGCGTATCACGAGGCGCAGCCGAACTTAGTCTCCATCCACAACAGAACAATTTTACTATGCCGCCACCGCCGATATCTACTTGTGCGCGCTCACAAAGTCGAAATTGTTTAAACCACATTTTTTGTATTCCTTTTTTATTTCCGCTCTCTATTTATCAAAGGCGTTGTGAGCCCGCAGTCCCTTTGATGAAAGCCGTCTCTGAGATAAAACACTATAAGTGTGAACAAGCATCACATTTCGGGTCTAACTTCAAAACATAAAGCCGAAATTATTTACACCGCGTTTTTTGTACTTTTATTTCGGCTTATTATTTAGCAAATGCGCCGACTCCAGTATTTTTGAGAATATTCGAGATCGAGGTTAGGACCACAGATAACACACATATAGATGAGACACTGATTGTGGCGCCATCTAAAGAGCCTGTCGAGTAAACAATTGAGTGATGTTAAAAAGATTTCTGTAATTTTAGGTTTTGACGGTATATTCAAATCTACGGTATCTTATTTCAGTTATAGTCCATCTTTTGATATTTTGTGGAAGCAAATACAAACAGAGCTAGAAATAATAGCTGAAAAACATCTAAGAAGCAGAAGAACTTAGAAAAAGCCCTGGATGGCAACAGAAATTTTAGATCTTATGGAGGAAAGGAGAAAGAGCAAAGGCAACAAAGATGAGTACAGGACACTAAATAACGCAGTATAGAGAAGAATTAAGGAAGCAAAAGAAGAATACCTAGCAGCTCATTGTGAGGAAATAGAAGAAGAAATTTGACAGCTTTCATATGCACAAAAAGATAAAGGAAATGGATAGATCTAACAGGGTCAAGGGAGCTAGTAATACTATCAAGGATACAAACGGGCGTATAATAACTGACGTGGGGGACAAACTTGAAAGGTGAAAAGCATACCTGTCGGAACTGTTCGATGATGAAAGACCTCCAAAACCGTTCTTACAATCAAGCAATGTGCACTTAAAAATATTAAGATCAAAAATAGTTTATGCCCTGGAAACTATAAAACCCGATAAGGCTACTGGTCCTGATCGGATACCCATCAAACTCTTTGACGATGATGTGGTTGATATTCTTCTGAACCTCTTTAACCGCATTTACGATAAGGAAGAAATTCCTAAACCGTGGCTATCATCCACTTTTGAGCTCATACCAAAGAAACCGAATCCAAGAGGATGCTCAGATTACCGAACCATCACACTTATGAGCTACACCTTGAAGTTGTTCTTAAAGATCATTCACAAAAGAATTTACAGAAGACTAGAGGAAGACATAAGCGACACACAATTTGGATTCCGCGAAGGAAATGGAACACGAGAGGCGCTTTTTGGGATTAACGTTCTTTTCCAGCGCTGTCTCGATATAAACCAAGAGGTGCATGCATGTTATATCGATTTCGAGAAAGCTTTTGACAAGGTGGAACATGACAAGTTACATCAGCTGCTCGTCAGCAAAAACATTGACTCCGACGACGTTAGAATAATTAGTAATCTATATTGGGGCCAAAATGCTAATACAATGGTAGAAAACCAGCCAACAGGAGAAATGGAGATTCGTCGTAGTGTTAGACTAGGTTGCATCCTATCACCGCTTCTATTTAACCTCCATAGCGAGGCTATTTTTATGGAAACCCTAGAAGATGAGTCAATCGGAATAGTTATAAATGGAGAAGTAATTAATGCTGATGACACCGTCTTGTTAACGAGCAACCTTGTAGACACACAACACCTTTTAGAAAAATTAAATGATCGATGTAATGAATACGGGCTAAAAATTAACTCTAAGAAAACCAAGTTAATGGCAGGCAAGATCTGAACCATGCGAACCTGATGTTGGCAAACACCACGATAGAGAATGTGTCGACATATCAATATCTAGGAACCTGGATAGAACAATCGGGTGACCAGATAAGAGAAATAAGAACGAGGATAGAGACAGCCAGATCAACATTTGCAAAGAGGAAGAAGTTATTTTCGAGTCGAAATAATAACATGGGACTTAGGATGAGGATGCTGCGTTGTTACGTTTTTTCCACTCTCTTATATGGGGTTGAAGCATGGACCCTCAAGAAAAACCACAACGACAAACTACAAGCATACGAAATGTGGTGTTACCGTAGAATGTGGCGCATTCCCTGGACCGATAGAGTTACTAATGCCGAAGTGCTGAACCGGATGCAGAAGGAGTGTGAAATCATTAACACCGTGAAAAAAAGAAAGCTTCAATACCTGGGTCATATAATGAGAGGACATAAATACACATTTCTCCAACTGATAGTTCAGGGAAAGATTGGTGGAAGGCGCAGTATTGGAAGGCGCCGTGTGTCCTGGCTAAAGAACCTGAGGGATTGTAGTCCGGGAAAGTAAGGAAATAAAAGTCAAAAGTTTCCCATAATTGATTTTTCATTTTTAAATGTAATTATATTGACCCAGCATCACTCTCCTAGATTGTCTAATAATTTCCGCTGGAGCTTGCGACGCAGCTTGCAAGCACAGCACAGATCACCTAAAATTCAAGTGATGTATGCTCGTGTAATTTCTAGATGTGTTCTTACAAAAAAAATCGTAGAGATGAAAATTGAAGCCAATCTTATGTTCTTGGAGGTGACGTAAATAGTTTTTCCAAAAAAAAAATTTCAGATCTTAAATTTTCCAAAAATTGAAAAAAATTACGAAAATTATATTTTTGGTTGGTAATTAGTAATTATAAATAAAATATTAATATCGAGGTCAAAACATAGATAAACATAGAGGGCAAACTTCTAAAAATTAACATTTTTTCAGATTTGGAAAATTCAAAATGGCGGCTGCGCAAATTGGAAACAAATTTTTTTTTCATTCGCGTCTAAATTTATGAACATTAACGATATTGACAAACGGTTTGTAGCAGTCGACAGAGTGAAAGTTATATTTTTATAAATAACAAAAACATTTTTAAAAAATTTTTTACGTAATTTTTTGGAACATTTACCGAAAATAAAAATTTTTCCATCTAGTTTTTTCTCATTTTGGCGTTGAAAAATGTGTTTAAAATATGTTTTCACGTTATAAATATGTGTGTCTTCGAAAGACGAGTATTTAAAAAAAAATTTTTAGATGCGACTTTTACAAGTAGAGATAAACAAATTCAAAGTCTGTTAGATTCTGTGATAATATTGATTGAAATTTTCAAATTTTGATCACTTCGCTAGGTTGTCGAATCCCAACTCAACTTAAACACAAATTTTCATTTTTCTACCGTCAATTGGACCATTCAAAAGAGAATAGTAATCCTAGCTCGCTCGGCCAAACGGTGCGGCAGCAGCTGCTTGGCGTTGTGGTGGGGGGTCAGCGCTCGTTCGCATTTGAACGAAGCTCAAGCTTTTATTTTGGTTTTCTTTGTAAAAAGTTTGCATTTGTGGTTTGCTAATAGTATGGTTATTATCAACCATTACATATTGCTAGAAATAAGATACAATGATATTTATAATTTATATCTATAAATTCATTTATTATATATATTATACCTAATTCGAAACGTAGATACTAAGAATAATATTTATTTCCAGATTTACATCTATTTTCTATGAATTCTCGCCCTTTTTGGTCTCTGAGGAAATGTCTCTGTACAATTTTCCTCGTCATTATCATTAGTAAACAAATCCTCATCGATATTATTGCTACTATCAATTGCAAGTTCACAATCAACTAATTGAGTCATATCAAAATTTAGCTCATCACTCAGAGATTCATTATCATCCTCGTCATTGTCAAATACCGTACTTACAATTTCGATGTTACAACAGTTTTTGCCTTCGCAATTTTTACATAATATCGTACAATGTATGCCAACTTTTTTACAACCACACCTGGTAGTAGAGCACCCTGTGGTACAAGAACACGAAATAATGTTCAATAATTCGTCGGGTACAAGTACGTCGTCAGTCATGTTAGTAAGGGTCTTTTGGGCGTTCGAAGAGAATGAGCGCTGACCCCCCACCAGAACGCCAAGCAGCTGCCGCCGAGCGAGCTAGGATTACTGTTCTCTTTTGAATGGACCAATTAACGGTCGAAAAATGAAAGATTGTGTTTAAGTTGAGTTGGCATTCAACAACCTTGCGAAGTGATCAAAATTTGAAAATTTCAATTAATATTATGACGGTATCTAGCAGATTTTGAATTTGTTTATCTCAGCTTGTAAAAGTCGCATCTGGAAAATTTTTTTTCAAAATACTCGTCTTTCAAAAACAAACATATTTATAACGTAAAAAGATATTTTTAAGACATTTTTCAACGCCAAAATGAGAAAAAACTAGATGTAAAATTTTTTATTTTCGGTAAATGTTCTAAAAAATTATGTAAAAAAATTTTGTTTATGTTATTTATAAAAATATAACTTTCACTCTGTCGATTGCAACAAACCGTTTCTCAATATCGTTAACGTTCATAAATTTAGACGCGATTGAAAAAAAAATGTTTCCAATTTGCGCAGCCGCCATTTTGAATTTTGAAAATCCTGGGAAGGTCCATACTTAATCAAGAAAAGGATCAATGATGTTATATATCACATAAGCAAGATCCCCAACGGAAAATCAAAAGTAGTTCACCAAAACCGACTAGCGCCATTCGAAGGAGACTATGACCTAGAGAAAGGAGTAAATCATATTCGAGGTGTGTCTGACCCTACCTTCGATGAATTTATGGGCGCGTATGGAGGTACCGGGTAAGCTAGATATGAGTCACTTCAGAACAACGACGAGATTTTTTCACTCTCCCGGAAGATTATTCACTGGCATACAACATCCCCGCCAGTATCAAGAACGCACGAGGGTTGGCAACCGTCTTTCGCAAGAAGTTCGGGCAATTAGAAAAACTTGAAAACCAGAATCCAGCCCCTGGCAAAACACTGAGACTGAAACACAATTCGCGGTACGTCTTCTACGGGGTAACTAAAAATGAATTTCAAGATCGATCTACCTACCGCGATGTGGGTGAAGCACTTCTAAACCTCCGAGACCATGTGTTGGAATCCAGCGTGAAGAAACTGGCTATGCCTAAGATAGCGAGTAACCAGTTCGATTGGCGAGTTATCAAGGACATGGTAGAGATTATCTTTCGAGATACAGGTGTCCAGATATTAATTTGCAGCTACAACCCCCGTTATCAGTATCCGATGTAGACGGTGCCCTGTTATTTCAATAAGATCGGAAAGTGTAGAAATGGGGTCAGTTGAGTTGCCGATTCAATCATTTCTTCTCGTCTACACAAAAGTTCCCGGAGAAATTTCCATTTAAGGAGGGGGTAATGTTAGGAAACAGCACATTGGTGTAGTCCCTGAATCCGACTCTGTCTAAGCCATGTATGAAAGTTAAAATTCTGGCGGACGCGCAGGGATTTCTTGGAACTGTTTACAATTTATTGTGACTATCTTATCTAGACATTGTTTTTTGTGACCAGTCTTATCTAGAAAATACCAGAGAGTCGATTGTTTTTGTATAAGCCGCAATCTAGAATTATCTAGTAAAAAAGGCACTAATATATAAAGGACCGACCAGCGGGAGAGTTTAGTTTTATAAAGTGATCTCGACAAATAAACAAAAATCAAAGATTCAGGTAAAAGAAGTAAAAATGTATTAACAATGAAGCATACATTCGCAAAGCTGATAATCGAATGAATCTTCTATCGATGTCGATATCTCTACGTGCTTGTAAGCATCCGCCGATATTTCATGACGACCCATATATTTAACAAGTTATAAATAAACACTTGACAGGGAGATCCATGATCTTTAACAGTAGCCATACCGTGTGCTTAATGTTTATCCCACCCATTTACTATTCAAATAAATAAGAAAAACATTACAGTATATTAATTACAAAGCTAATAAAACTTTATGGGCATAAGCACAGAGCACCAGTGGTTAATAATATTATTTGATAAGAGTATTAAAAATGAGAAATCAAGGTCGACGTATTTCATCATTTCTTAGATAGTTATTACCTCCGCAGTTATTCAGGGTGGATACTTTTCGTTGGGACATCGTGTATATTAGACAATTACCATTCAACTTGTGAATAAACATGAAGGTAGGTTATTTACAGACAATTTGAATTGGATATTTCAAATTTGTTGCAGTAATGTTTTTCGTAAAGCTTTTTAATCACTGTAGCTTAATAATTATGTGTATTTAAATAACCTTCTACCAGTTAACCAACTTAAATCATTAGACAATAAAAGTTGTGTATTGAGAGATTCCACGCGATCTCACCAATCTGTTAATTGCGATTTTATAAATATAATTCGTTAGATACTGATCAAATAGTTATTTTGCCTTCAGTTAACTTTTTAATTGTTTCCATTTAACAATATTGTTATTAAGTACTTACCTGTACATGAAATCTTTCTCTTACTGACCTAGAAAATCCGGTGTAGCTCATGTCGGTACGGAGTTCCGTTTGGTCTCTCGTTCAGTCCTATTCAGACTTCGAATTAGACAGGTACATAAAAATTAGACGGTGAAATTTCCATACACTAATAAAAATGTGACAGTATTTGCATTGCTAACGTGAAGTCACGTCGCTGTCATCGAAAGTCGCTATAGTTTCACAAAAAGAAATTCATCGCGAATCAGAAATGTCACAAATAAATAATGTGGTGGTTATGCACGCTATTTTTTTAGTATTTTGTATATTAGGGACCGGCGGTAAGCCTTCGTTTACGTTTAATTTTCCGAAATTTTCTTCTCTTGGTACTACTGAAAGGGAAGTTAATGTTAAACTTAAGCGTTATTCTGGAGCCAGGGTGGACAAGGAATCTTTAAGGATGGTTTATGTGAACGATCAAACGGTGGCAGTGGTGGAATTGGGGCCGAATAAATTACTACTTAATTGTGAACTTATCGAAATATTGTAAGTACCACTTCGATTGATTAATAGCTAATATTTCGCAGTTATAAACGTTAAAATATTAGGGCAAATAGAAAACATTAAATTCTCTAACCCTCTACTGAACAATGTGAAAAAACACATTTTCTGATAAAGTTGAAATTGTTTAACCATTATTGAATTATCGGATTTACCTCGTGCCATTTGCAACGATCGTATTCACCCCCTTGTGTGTGTTTAAGTTTCTGTAGCTTTTGTTCTTGTTTCTTAAATTTCTTGTGTGAGTATTTAATCAAAATGAAATTTTTTCATTCAGTTATGAAAGTGACAATATGTTTTGGCAGGGTTGCCTATTAAAATGTGCCCGTTAGTATTTTTATTTAAATTGATATTAATTTGGAGGGAGTTTGATGTATCAGTTATTCAAATGTACTACACCCTACTTCATAGGCATAGTTGTGGCGAACTTAAAAAGTGATGGTTGCCATCGTACATTAGGCTGCAAGCAGATAATATTTTCTTGCAATTATACGTAAAGAATCATTGGAAAGGTTTTAAAGTGGTCTCAGGAATCTGTCCTGAGGATGGGTGTTAGGGGTGAACGCGACGACTATAACTGGGTTGAAAATCTTTGTGGGTATTGGAGGAAGTCAATAAATTTTCTTACGAGTTTTTTGGAAAGTGTTAAAGTGGTGTAAAATAGAAATGTGTTAGGGGTGAACGCGATGATTGTAATCGGATTGAAAATCTTCGTGGGTATAAGAGGAATTAAATAAATAATCTCACTAGATTTTTAGAAGGTGTTAAAGTTGTGTAAGATAGGAATTTCTCTTGGGTGTGGGTGTTAGGAGTGTAATCGGGTTAAAAACATTTGTGTGTATTAGAAGATGTACAAAAATTTTATTACGAGTATTCTGGAAGGTGTTAAAGTGGTGTAAGATAGGAATTTCTCTTGGGAGTGAGAGTTAGAGGTAAACGCGATGGATATAATCGGGTTTAAAATCTTTGAGGGTACTACAAGAAGTACATACATTTTATTATGAGTTTTTTGGAATGTGTTAAAGTGGTGTAAGATAGCAATGTATTTTGCGGTTGGGTGTTAGGGGTGAACGCGATGTTTATAACCGAGTTGAAAATCTTTGTGGTTATTAGAAGTGTTCACTGTATTGGATTTCCAAATTTCTAAGGGTTTGATCCAAATATACAGCATTACATTCTGGACATTTAGGTTTATGTATACCAGACTTCTTAAATGGGGATATTTTTGTTTTTACATTTAACAATTTTGTACTCACGTTACTTTCTGTTTTAAAAGAAATTGTTGTATTTGTTGCTAAAGATATTGTAGTTGAAATTTTATTAGAAATATTCCTTGCTTATGTGATGGTTTTCTAACTTCTTATTTCTTTAGTTTGCTTAGGAAATATTAGCTGTAATGCCACTTTCTCCTCTTTTTTATTAATTAGTTCATTTATCATATGTAATGGATAACCGTTGGATGTTGCTATTTGTTTAATTGTATTAATTTCTCTATCAAAATTACATTTGTTCATAGGAACTGAAAATTCTCTATGTAGCATTGCTACTAATTTATGTGATATGGGATGATTGGAACTATATGGAATAGTCACATCAGTGTGTGTTGGTTTCCTGTAAATTATCCTGTAAATAATCAAATACATTATTAACTGTTTGAATTTTTAAATCAAGAAAATTGATTGAGTTATTTTCTTCAACTTCTAATGTAAATTTAATTTTCGGGTGTATGTTACTAATCTGGTTGAAAAATATATCCAGTTGTCGTTCACTACCTATAAAACAAGCTAATATGTCATCTACATTCTTCTTTAAGTCATAATCGTTGAGCATATTTTATAGCTTTTTGTGCTTGAGGTGTTTTAGTATGACATTTTATATTTATATAATTTGGTATTACCTCTTTTTTAAGGCATTCTTGGTTTTATTTTGGTATAGATATGTAGATGACATATTAGCTTGATTTATAGGTAGTGAACGACAACTGGATATATTCTTCAACCATATTAATAATTTACACCCAAAAAGTGAATTTACAGTAGAAGTTGAAGAAAATAACACAATCAATTTTCTTGATTTAAAAATTCAAAGAGTTAATAATGTATTTGATTATCCAATTTACAGAAAACCAACATACACTGTTGTGACTATTCCATATAGTTCCAATCATCCCATGTCACATAAATTAGCAGCATATAATTAAATAGAGTATTTTCAGTTCCTATGAACAAATCTAATTTTGATTGAGAAATTGATCAAACAAATAGCAACATCCAACGGTTATCCATTACATGTGATAAATAAGCTAATTAATAAAAAAGAGGAAAAAGTGGCATTACAACTAATATTTCCTAAGCAACCTAAAGCAACGTATACAGGAAATATTTCTAATAATTCAAATATAATATCCTTAGCACCAAATACAACAATTTCTTTTAAATCAGAAAGTAACGCGGGTACAAAATTGTTAAAAATAAAAACAAAACGAAAATTCCATTAAAGAAGTCTGGTATATATAAACTTAAATGTCCAGAGTGTAATGCTGTATATTTGGGTCAAACCCTTAGAAATTTTGAAATCCGATACAGTGAACACTTACAAGCATACATGTTAAAAGAATGAGATAAACCCCACTACGCAAAACATCTACTTGACAACAATCATTCATTGACACCTAACACAGAACTAGAAGTACTACATATTTGTGATAAGAAAGAAGAACTGGATTTTTTGAAGAATTGGAAATTAGAAGTCACTTAAGAAACCCACAATATGAAGTTGTCAATGAACTGATGAAGTTTTCCACTTTTAAATTTTCTTCTTAAGTGATAATTGTAAAGATATAGTTTTCCTGGTTTTCTGTATCATTGCACAGTTATACTGATCTTAATTGGAAGAATGATATCCAGCAAATCTCCATAGGGCTAATAATATCTAAGCTTTAATATTTGTAATATCATATCTTCTTCTTTTTCTATTAACATATATTAAGTCAATCATAAGGTTGGTCACTTCTTGGTCTAGCCAAAAATAATTATTAAACATCAGGTAGGCATCAACTAAAATGTAACTTCTGTCATTCTGATGATGATTTAATATCGAAACAATTGTCAATTTCTTAGAATTTTTAATATTTTCTTCAATATACTGTGTAATTATCTAGAAACAGTAAGTTTCATTTAGAACAGTAATATGAGTAGATTCCGCAAGGGTGGAGACAGTTAATTTTTTTGGAAGGTGTTAAAGTGGTGTAAGATAGGAATTTCTCTTGAAGGTGGTTGTTAGTGGTGAACGCGATGGTTGTTATCGGGTTGAAAACCTTTGTGGGTATTAGAACAAGTAATTATATTCTCTTTCGAGTTTTTTGGAAGGTGTTAAAGTGGTATAAGATATGAATTACTGTTGGGGGTGGGTGTTAGGGGTGAACGCCATGGTTCTTATCGGGTTGAAAATCTTTGTGGGTATTAGAAGAAGTAAATACATTTTCTTCCGAGTTTTCTGGAAGGAGTTAAAGTGGTGTAAGATAGGAATGTCTTTTGGGGTTGGGTATTAGGGTTGAATGCGATGATTGGAACCGTGGTGAAAATCTTTGTGAGCATTAGAAAAAGTGAATAAATTTTATAAATGGGTGTTAAAGTGGTATAAGACAGGAAATTATCCTGAAGGTGGGTGTTTTAATGCCTTTTTCAGTATAAAAAAATTCGTCGATAAATAATATAAGAAAACAATGAAAATGTTCAAGTAGGTACAAGAAAATAATGGAAATTTTATTACTTAATACTAAAATTTTCAAGCAAGTACCTTTTAATTGCGAAACAAAATTAATTTTGTACTCAATCATCGCGTTCAATTTACAGTCCAGTTTTTAATAGTTTTGTAACAAATCTTAATTCAAAAATTATTGTTTTAAATTAATTGAAATCATTAGCTTATTGTCACTGAATATTTCTTTATCGTATACAGAGTGATTTAGACTAATGGGAAATAATTTAACAGTAGAATCCTGACTTCAAGTTATGAAGATTTATCCCAAAACACCTAAATAAAATGTAGCTGCTTACTGAGTTACAGGGTGTTTTGTTTAAAAATTTAAAAACGATTTGTGCTCAGTACTTTATACATATTTTACGTATCCATTTCATATTTGGCAGGTAGTGTACACTCTACACTCAGGGCCGCGCCGACTATGTGGCGAATGTGTGCAAAACACACGGGCGGCCAAGTCAAGGGGCGGCAAAACAGCTAGACCAGACACTTGATTACTTGATTAACCGTCTCTCTCTTCTCTAACGCCACCGCTGCTCGAAGTGATGATATTTTTATGACACCGACGCCGACAGCACGTGTTGCTTTGTCGGCACTTGATTCTATTTAGCGGCAGCGGCTAGATACAAAGGGTAAAAAAGTCGGAAACCGGACAAAAGTGAAAATGAATATAAATTTGTGTTGATTTTGCAGAAAGGGTCATTTCATTTTATTCTTTAAACAAGAGCCAGTTTCTGTATATTTTCAATTAAGTTAGTAGCGTAGTGGAGATTTAAAAGTTTGTGAATTCATTTAATTGTAAAAATGGTAAGTAACTATCAAAGTATTAATACAACCATGTGACAACACTAATATGATTAATTGCCTAATTATCACCTTTGATTTGAATATGAAATTTTCTGTTTAAGGACAGAAAAAGAAAACGACTATCAGGTTACCAATATCACCAACAAAGACAGCAGAAAATGGAAGCGAAGGAAAAATTTTCCGATTCTTTGAAAAAATATTTGAAGCCCTCAGAAAAACAAACAAGTGGTTTTCCTGAGCTTGAGAATACCGGCAATGATGCTCGCCCTAGTTGCTCTTCAAATACCTCGTTTGTTTCTGATAGTGAGACAAATGTTAGCCAGGAACATAATATTGAAAATCTTGCCTTCGCATCAGCATCAGATGTAGATGTACCAATTTCCAATTCCATCGTAATATCTGATGATCCTGGAGAATGGCCTGAAATAATTACATCTACAGATGCAAGATTTTTAACGGAAGAAGGACACCGTCAAGTAATGAACTGGATTTATCCAGCAGATTGACACGGCCGAAAGTTTTCTGCTAGCTATTTTTATCGGAACCTCACCAATGGAGAGAAAGTTAAAAAAGAGTGGCTTATGTACTCTATATCAAGAGATTCGGTTTACTGTTTCTGCTGTAAACTTTTTGGTAAGTCTTTAACTAGCTTGTCTAATAGGAAAGGGTGTTCTGATTGGAAACATTTGTCACTGGAACTAAGCAGACACGAAAAGAGTGACTCTCATAAAAACAATATCGGATCTTGGTTAAATTTGTCAACTATGGTATCTAAGGGAGTTGCTATGAATCAGAGTCAATTACGTTTATTGGTATCATATAATTGAAAGAATAATTTCAGCAATACAGTTTTTATGTCGCCAATGTCTAGGTTTACGTGGTTCATCTAGCAAATTGTATGAAAATTAATAAAAACGTTCTCAAAATTTGATTCTGTAATGGAGGAGCATGTTCGTCGCACACATGAAAATCAAAGCAATGATATCGTAACGAGAAACTATTTAGTTGATAAAATTCAAAATGAATTGATCGATTTAATCGGTTTAAAAATTAAAAATACTATTTTAGATCTAGTAAGAAAATATAAATATTATTCTATAATTCTCAACTGTACACCAGATGTGAGTCATACGGAGGAATTAAGTGTAATTTTGAGGTTTGTTGTATTAAATGATTTAACGAAAAGAATTGAAATACGTGAACATTTCATTCAGTTTTGTCCTATTACTGATTCTACTGGTGCTGGTTTATGTAACTATGTGACAGATTTGTTACTAAAACTGAATTTAAGTATACACGACTTGCGCGGTCAATGATACGATAATGGCGCAAATATGCGCGGAGTACATAGTGGCTTACAGACTCGAATCTTAAATATAAACCCGCGAGCATGTTTTGTTCCTTGTTCAGCACACTCGCTAAATTAAGTTGTTAATGATGATGCTAAGATTTCTTTTGAAGTATCAAGATTCTTTCATATCGTTCAAGAAATGTATTTGTTTTTTCTGCATCAACGAAAAGATGGTCAATTTTAAAAACGTACATTTCAGATTTAACATTAAAACCACTATCTGATACACGCTGATCCAGTAGAATAGACGCTATCAAACCTTTGAGATATCATATTGGGCAAGTTTATGATGCTCTTTTCAAAGTAATAGAAGCATCTACGTCTTCAAAAGATTTTACCACATCACACCTAGTTCGATCGTTAGCAACAAAAATTCAGACTTACAATTTTTTATGCTCTGTAGTAATTTGGAATAATATATTATTTAAAATTAATTCTCTTAGTAAATTAATGCAGAATCAAAGCATAAATCTTAAAGTTTCTTTAGAGAGCCTAAACAAAATAAAAACATCTTTAACAGACTTAAGAAGTGATAAAGGATTTAATCAAATTCTTGTTGACGTCAGAGAACTGGCAGAAGAATTAGAAATTGAGCCTACTTTTCCGTCGGCAGAAACTGTTTGGCAAAGAAAAAAGAAAAAACAGTTTGATTATGAAAGTAATGACGAACTAATAATCGACCATAAAATTCATTACAAAATGAACGTATTTTTTTCTATATTAGATACAACCTTATCATCTCTTGATGAAAGATTTAAGGGATTGGATCGATTCAACAATATTTTTGGATTTGTTTATAAAATATTTAGCTTAACTCAAGAAGAATTAAAGAAATCTTGTGAAAATTTAGCATTACATTTGAAAGACGAATCACGTAAAGAATCGGATATTGACGCAAATGACTTATTTAATGAAATTTATTGTTTAAAATGTCACATGCCAGAGCCAGACGAAAATGATTTAGACCCCCAAATGATTCTTCAATACATTATAGAAAATCAATTAATTTCGACGTTTCCAAATATTGCAGTGGCTATTAAAACTTTTTTAACACTACCAGTATCCGTAGCATCGGGGGAAAGGTCCTTTTCAAAACTTAAGTTGATAAAAACATTTTTAAGATCGAGTATGGCACAAGAAAGATTTAGCCATTTAGCAATTATGTCCATAGAAAATGACGTTATGGATTCTATTCCCTTCGACGAGTTATTTAAAGATTTTGCCGAAAAAAGGCAAGAAAAGCATGTTTTCAATAATTTATTTTTTCCTTGTTAACTATTATAAACATTTTTTATTTGTTTTGATACTCTCTGTGATTTTTATTTTTACTTTTTTAATTTTCATCTCTCACCAAAGTAGAAATACAGTCAAATATTCACCGCTAAATAGCGATTAACTTTACAAAAATGATTTCACTGTCAGACGGGCTCGTCCGTACAAGTTAATCCTCAAGTGACGAATTTGATAATAGATCTCTCGATTTTTTAATCTGATTGTTCACTGTTTTCTGCTTTATGTTGTATGTTTACTTTGAAAGTTACATATATTACACATGTTTAAAATGTCATGTAAGTATATTATATATGTCTAATATCGAAATTAAATATAATTATTAGCATTTATTTAATTTTATTTATTACCTTACCTATGTATCAATTTTTAACTAAAGGGGGTAAGGAGTGACGCTTTTTTAAATTTTACTTAAAATATTAAAAAGGGGCGGCAAATTATGGTTTGCACACGGGCGGTCGAATAGCTTGGCGCGGCCCTGTCTACACTCTACTAAATTATGTTAAACAAACGGCTCTGGCTACGACAGGGGGCAAGTGAGAGGTTAATCGTTCCCAAATTCTACGCCACTGGCGGAATAGAAATTATAGCACAATTTTTCGATTGTCCTATACTTTTTGCATAAATAATATACTTTTTTTCTCATAACAATAAAGTCAATATTTCTCGAGATATTTTAAGTTAAACATGAAACTGCATATTTTTTTTAATTTTGGTGTATAATAGTGGATTGCAATTAATACGCAAATGAAACTTTAATCCGTATTAACAATAAAGATATTGAAAGTTATTGACAAAAATAAAATTGATCTTCTAACTTTTAAATAATATCAAAATGATTTAAAAATATTTTAAAACAAATAAACTGATCTCTATTTTTAATTACAATCAGATAAGTGGAGTTTGTTGAATAATTTTTCAATTCATTTGTTATGTGTAGTTGGCTTTGGTCTGAATTGTTTCGATGTAGTGGGGTGCTGTCATAGCCGTTAGTTGTTGCTAATGTCACACGTAAAATTTAAAGTCGGTGAAGTTAAAATGCCTTGACCATAGGCGTGCGCAGACTTTTTTATTAGGGGGGGCATAGATTCATTTGAGTATGCCTATTAAAAATGATAATTAAGCAATAACGCCTGCCTTTTCTATAACGCAAAAGTCCATTGCAGGCTCATCGACGAAATAAAAAACGTCATTGCCCCATTTCTAATTAAAAAATTAGTAATTACGCAATTATAAGTAATAGAACAAAATATATTGAACCAAAAAATAAACTAGAAAAACAAAACGTTACATTCGTAACAATACATAGAATCCAGAGGAAAAAGATAGATAATGATAATATCCTATCAACTAATCCTCAAACGCATTAGACGTGTTGCTTCGGATAACACTCGATAAACTTGTCATAATTCACATTCGCCGTTTTCTCTTGTTCAATGAATAAAAAGAGAAGTGAATCGAGTCTCTGTTGTGACATGGTACTCCTCAGTTTTGATTTAACTTGAACCATTTTTGAGAACGAACGTTCACAAGATCAACTAGTAACTGGTATTTTGTAGTTGTCTGAGAAGGGGACCCAAGCCATCCAATCATCAAGATTAACACCTTTAGGAATAGAATTATCAAATTTTATTACACTCAGTTCGGCAAGCAATTCTTCTTTTTTTATTTTAAATTTATTTTCAATTAAAGTGAAATCGCCCTCACAATTCAAAGATAGTACTTCGTTCACACTTTTAATGATGTCTGTCGTTTCTTGACTAAAACGTTGGTCTATTCCGGAAACAAGTGAATCTAAAAATGGATAAAATGTGTTTATTCTAACAAAATCTTTCATATTTTCAAATTCATGTTGATTATCACACATCTGATCAATTTTACGCGGAATTTTTCTTTTCCTTGTTTCCGGAATTGTAATACCATGTTTATCAGATATGTTTTCAACATCAACATTCATTTTATTAATTAAAAAAAGTGTCAGAATCCAATCTCAATTTTTGTAAACTTGATTGTAAATTCTTTACAGAATTGATTGCGGACAGTAAATTCAAATTTTACGTTTGTAATGCTCTGCTTACTTTGAGTATCATTGCTAGAATAGGAGCAATGATATGTAAACAAATCAAGAAATTAAATGATATCAACTGCGCCAGTAATCCCACAGCTTTTATTTTAACATCAGATTGTTTGGCGGTTTCAATAATTTCTTGAAGAGCCAATATCAAAATTTCATAATTATCCTTTACTGCAGAAGCCGCTTCAGATGTGCATGCCAATCTAGTTGTTGACAACGATTTCAATGTCTTGAGTGAGATATTTATACTGTTAGCTATTTTCTCTAGAATTGCATGTCTTACGCAACTACCTTCGAGAAACGAATAAACACATTGAATGATTCTAAAAAAATCAAATATTAACTTGTTATTCGAGTGAGAGTAGCCATTTATCAGAGTTAAATTCAAACAGTGTGCGTAACAGTGAACATATAATATATCCGGGTTATTTTGCTTGCATCGCGACTGAACACCAGAAATATTTCCAGACATGGTCGAAGCTCTGTCAAAACATACGGAAACTACTTGTTCCCACTGTAATTTCAATGATCTAAGAGCATTATCCAAAGAATTAAAAATGGATTCTGAATTTACAGAATTTAATCTTTGTAAACCTATAAACGTTTCTATAAGTTTGTTTATAGAACGGTCAAAAAATCGAATTGCGATAGACATTTGTTCGTGATGACCACAATCAGATGTTTCATCTGCTATGAAAGAAATATGTTTTCCATTTAAAATGGATACGATACTTTGAATTATGACATTATGAATAGATAAAATACTATCGTTTTGGATTTTATTGCTAACGTAAAGTGCATTTTTGGGTCCTTCTGTTAAACGAGCCTTCAGCAAATGTTCATATTGAGAAACAAGGTGAATTAATTCTAGAAAAAGTCCACACTCAGAACTATTTTTTTCCTCATTATGGCCACGGAATGATCTTCCACCTTTTGCTAAACACACTGTAATGTATATGAGTCTTTTCATTACGTCACGGTTTCGCATACGTTCTTCATCTTGTATTTTAATAGCGCCACTCTTAAATCATCAAGCAAAGTATCGTTACTCCTTGTTTTAGAGTAATTTTTCCAAACACTTAAACTATGTACGTGACCATAGGTGCGTTCTTTTTGACTGAGATCTCAGCTCACTTCTAAGTGAGCTGAGATTTTTCCTCCCCCTTTACCGATGCTGAATGTGTTGTGAGGGGGTATCAGTTGGAATTGAGTCTGAAATTAAGTGGAGCGGATGAAGAAATATTTGATTTGCTTGGTTTATTTGTAGTTTTAACACAGGTTATCTATAGTTTTAACTATTGACATATAAACAATAAACACATATAATCTAGTTTTCTTTTGTTACAAATTATGGATACAATAACATTATTAGATGCTGGTACGAATCTGTCGTATAGTTTAAATCTATCCCTTGAAGATGCACAGAGGGCGAAAGAAGGTAACAACTGATAATGTTGGAATATTAGCCATAATACAAATCCTAATTCAAAGAACTATTTGAAACTAAAAATAATAAAATCATGCGTGGTTATCAGAGATATCGAGATAGATCATGTTTATGTTTTGCTTCTTATTCACGTATGTGACGACAGATCGCACGCTTCAATTGAGATGTCGTTCTTTTTGGTGCTTACTCACATCACTTTATCTCAGATCACATTATCTGAAGTGATCTGAGGTCTCAGTCAAAAAGAACGCACCTATTGTGAAATTTGATGGCATTTGAATTTCTCTGTAGCATGTTTCCAATTTTTGAAGCCACTTTCAGTGAAACATTTGTCAACGTGACCTGTGGAAAGTGCATTTTCCATCGCAAAGAAACGGCAGCAAAAACAAATGGCAGCATCTTTAGCAGGACTGTACTCAAGCCAATTGTATACTTTATACCAACCTTCTTGAAAACTACGTATACTTTTACCGAAATGACTCCTTGGAAAATCATTTAAAACAGGTCGAAACGCTCCATCTGCTAAACGAGCTTCACGTTCTATACTAAAGGCAAATTAACGATCGGATCTTCTCTATGAATATCGCTTGATTTTGCTTAGACTTCGACATTTCCTTGACAAACTGTAATCTAACAAATAATAAAATATTAGAAAGATGGCAAAAAACCCGCTTTTAAAAAACACAATACAATATAATAATAATAATAAAAATAATAATAATAATAATAATAATAATAATAATAATAATAATAATAATAATAATAATAAGCACCACAGATTTAGAAAGTCTCGATCGATCTATACGAGTGGCCCTAACAAAGAACCGATTGCACCACCCAAATGCTTCCATGCACAGGCTGTATTTACCACGGAACAGAGGGGGAAGAGGACTGAGGAACTTCAGAGAGGCACATAACAAAGAATGCGAAAACCTTTTCACTTACCTTAAATCTAGAACCCATCCAACGTATGTGGCAATTTCAACGTTAGACAACAACTTGACACCTTTGAAACTGTCGAACCAAGAGCCACCAGTAAAAGAAAATGAGAACTATTACACAGAGTTGGAAGAAAGCTGGAAAAATAAAGAATTACATGGACGCTATGCGGCAATACTAAACAGTCAAGAAGCAGACAAGAACTTATCCACACTATTTCTAATTAGGGGTGTACTGATGATGGAAACAGAGGGATTTCTACTAGCCATACAGGACCAAGTTATTTGTACAAGAAACTACCGACGGTTTATACTGCATCAGGATACATCGGATGACAGATGCAGACTATGTCGAAATAAAACAGAAACCATTCAGCACCTTACAGCAGGGTGCTCATATCTAGCACCGCGTGACCATAAGGCAAGGCACGACAACGTGTCAAAGGTATTTCATCAAGCGCTATGTAAAAAATTCGAGCTAATAAAAGATATAACACAGTACTACAAATATACACCAAGGGATCATATGGAAGACGAGAAAACAAAAATCTATTGGGATAAGCCTATCATTAGTGATCGGGAAATGGCACACAATAGACCCGACATATTGGTGATAGAAAAAGATAAAAAGGTAGCAAGAATAATCGACATTACAGTACCTAATGATCACAATCTCCGAGAAGCGAGAAACCAAAAGATCACAAAATATATAGATCTTTCTCACGAAATAAAAACTATCTATCAGCTCGATCAGGTCACAATACACCCATTAGTTATATCTGCGACCGGCCTTTTTGAAATAAATTTGAAACAGGAACTAAAAAGATTGGAATTAGAAGACCCTACGAAACTGATACTCACCGCCCAAAAAGCAGCAATTCTGGGCACTTGTCGAGCAGTCCGGCGGGCGCTCACACATGACTAATCCGTTGATACGGCATCCCGGATTAGCCAAGCAAACCCAGGAAAACCCTGTGAAAAAAAAATAAAAATAAAAAAAAAAAAAATAATAATAATAATAATAATATCAATGATAATTATTATTATCGTATCGTTACTTGGTTATTTTAAATCACGCGTGAAGGTGTTGTCGGCCTATCAGCGAAGGTTGCGCAGATTTACACCCTAACACATTAGTCTTGAACACTGACATTTTCAAATAATTATGATTTTATTGAAAACCATTCCAGTTAATTCGTAGAAAAGTAACTATATTTGAACTATCACGTTTGCAATAGATTATTATACACTACAGCCGTAGAGCCATTACATACAAAACGTGCAAGACATGCAATGGTTGTTTTCAAGAATCATATAGGTAGGTAGGTATATTATGCAGAATAGACAATTTTATCTTACCTTCTGTTTGACTAGCTATAGCACTAGCACCTGATGTGCTTTGAATATCAGCTACATTGCTAGTTGGACTCTTAATTGAAAAAGTTGGATTATCAGCATTAGCATCATCAGCAGAATTTCCTGGAGGCATCACTTTCGCGAAAAACGAGCGAATATCGCCACTGATTTTTTTCATACTTATAAGTACTAATCCAAAATCTTACGAATTACGAATATACCTAGATAGATACTGTATCTCAGATACACAGCAAATAGGTATGTAACAGTCTATAGAACGAAAAGCACTCACTGTCAGCAGCGAAATCGAAATGAAGATACAATACATAGAACAATTTAAAATATCAAATCGGAATCTTTTGATGAAAAAACAAAGAGCCGTGCCCGTCGAAACATTGCTTTTGCATATTGCCGCCCTTCAATTTCTCGCAATTCATTTTAAGAATAAAGAACAGCTTCCTCGTATCATTGCGGCTACCCCTTTGATTTTTTTAGTGTGCCGTTCAACGAAATCCCGTGTCGGCTCCTTTTGTCCTTTTGCCATGGTTTCAAAAAGTCGACAAAGCAGTATATTTAGCGGCATTGGTGTCGACAAAGGCGGCACGCCGCGTCGTAAAAAGATAACAATAGTAGGTATATTTATATTTGTTGTGTTTTTGAAAGAACGTTAAAATTTAAAAATTATAAAATGTTTTAGTAGATTGATATTTTGAGGAATTGGGATGGACCGATTAGAGTGGGCCATGGACCACCCTGCCCCCCTTGTAGGCACGCCTATGGCCTTGACTGAACAATTTTACTAATCTTGAAATGCGAGTCATACTTTGTGTTTATGTAAACGAAAAGTATTCCTGTATTGCTGCTGCTCGCAGATATCAACAAATGTATTCAAACAGAGTTCAACACAATCAGCAAACTTGCAGCAATATTTTTCGTCGATTAGGAGAAACTGGATAATTTAGGCTTAACAGTGGTATGGGATGACCGAAAATAATAACTGTGGATAAGGAGGATTATATTTTAGTGCGAGCTGCTAATAATCGGCAACTAACACTAACTACTCGGCGTTTAGCAGCAATGACTATAGTAAGCCAATATTCAGTTTTGAGAATTTTAATGAAGGAAAATTTACGACCGTACCAGTTTACACCGGTACTAAGTTTATTCCCTAGAGATTATCCTTTAAGAACGAATTTTGCTCAAAGGATGATAAATAAAAAAAATTAAAATCGTCATTTTATTTAAATTTTTTTTTACTGACGAGGCCACATTTACACATAGAAGAGTTTTTAAGTGGAGAAACAGTCACAATTGGGATATTGCAAATCCCCATATTGTTACTGCCACTATTGACGACGTTAATGTCAAAATTAATAGTTTATTAAATTGCCAAATTGATGTTCTAAGACTTAAACCTGCAAGTAAGTGCTGTTAGGAACAATTATTACGTTTTTAAAGTATACATACACCTTAACCAGAAATTAATATGAACTGGTATTTTATAGTTTTTATTCTGTATCGAAAGTAGAAATATAAACATTACTTAGCATAGTTGCCGGACTGTTTTTAAAATATGGATGGATTAAGACAAGAAATTATTAATAGTAAGAAAGAGCTACAAAATAGTATACACGCAAGCGAAGTAAATATATTATTGAAAATTGAAACAATCCTAAATGAAAAAATAAGAAGACTAGAAAAATAAAATTTTGAACTGAAAGATGAAATAGAAAGGTTCAATAGGAATAGTAGAAAAAATAACATAATCTTATTTGGATTTCCGACAGCAGACAATAATATCCCTGTGGACGACGTGTGTAATAAATTGGATAGCTTTCTAGATATAAAAAGATTAATACACAAAATATTAGCAACATTCACAAACTTGGAAAAAGCCAAAAAGCTCCTTTCAAGGTAGAATTAACATCTACTCTTGCGAAAATTGACATTTTAAAGAGCTGCAAAAAGCTCAAAGGGAGTAACATATCAATAGTGCCTGATTTGACTAAAATTCAGCAGGAGAGAAATAAAATACTCAAGAATTATCTGAAAACATTAAGAGACACAACCCAAGATCGTTGCTATATAAAGGGCGAAAAACTCTATAGAAACAAATATAGTATACACAGTTGAGGATATTGTTGGATTTGAAGAGGATCAGGCAGCTGTTGAAATAAAACAAACGCACAGCGAGCCGGAAACTCCAAGAAAAAATTGGCCTGATAATTTTGAAATAGCTGAAAATACAACATAATTAGATGATAATATAATAAAAAAGACCGAAGAAAAAGAGGAAGTACGAAAAAACATAGGAGCTGAACTGAGAAAAAAGAAAGAAGATGAACTAAAAAATAAAAGGTAAACCTAAAAACACCCCGCCTACCCCAGTTAGAGAGAGAACGCCTTCATCAAGAAATATAAATAATTAAGTTTAAAACTGGATCCATTTATTGCAAACTATGAAAATGAGGAAATATCAGGAAAACTCATATATGATATACAAAATTTTAACCAAAGCTATTTGACTCATGAACATCCAAATCTCAAAATCTTACACATCTGAATATCAGAAGTGTTGCAAAAAATTACGATGAGTGTCTGATATTTCTTAATCAGTTTTCTGAGCAATATGAAATAATAATTTAAACGGAAACTTTCATTATCTTCGATAAGGATGTATACACTATTCCAGGTTACAGCAATTTCTACAGTGAAGGAACATTAAACAAAAATGATGGGATCTTAGTGTTTATTAAATGTAGTATAAAATACCATTATAATATTGTTCGGGTTGCCCAGAGTACTGCCATTGCATTACATATTATTGTTAACAAAATTAAATTGGTCATAACATCTATTTACAGATCACCCAGTACACATAAAAATAACTTCATTACAGAGCTTTATGATTATCTTCAGTTAAGCAAACAAAATAAATTCCATATTGTCATTGGAGATATGAATATCGATCTACTGGAAACCACTAATGATTCTGATGATTATAAAAATATGTTTAACTCATTAAATTTCACTCCGTATATAAATCAAGTCACAAGACCTAGTAGTAAAACATGTATAGACCACATATATGTTAAAAATAATTACAATCGAAATCAATTTAATTCATACGTTTACAATTATGATATAACTGATCATTTTCCGATCGCAGTTATCTACAACTATGAGTCATTTCAGCAAAATAAGTATAAAAAATATATTAACTATCAAAATCTAAGAAATTCTCTGAACGATGAACAATGGATCGATATTTATGATTTGAAAAATGTCGATATATCCAGTTACACACAAATCGTATCAAAGTAAATACGAAAAAAACTAAAAAGTCATGGATTACCCCAGAAATACAAAATATAATAAATGAAAAAAATAAAATGTATAGAGAACTGAAGGTACATCCTGAAAATATGACACTAATACAAAATTATAGGTGCTTAAAGAACACACTTAGAAAGAACATTAATAAATCTAAAAAAGAAGATGCGAATAGAATCATAGAGAATAGTCCAAATTTTTCTAGCGGATTATGGAACGCAGTATTTGCCCAAATCGAAAACCTAACGCAGCAATAGAGACATTAGAGGTAAGTAATGAACTCATAACATGAAAGAATGAAATTGTAAATATATTTAATAATTATTATAGCGACTTAGGTGAAAATTATGCAAGTAAAATATATGATACGAAAAAATTTTCAGAAAATATAACCAATATAAATAATACTGTGTTTCTCTATCCAGTATCAGAAACAGAAACTAAATATCATAAATAACTTAAAACTAAAAAAACCCCAGGACGGGATAATATCAGATCAGAAACTTTAAAAGAAATAAATATAGAAATTGCCAAGCCTTTTACTAATATTTTCAATAAATGTTTCCAGAAAGGTAAATTCCCAAATTGTTTAAAAATTGGTATCATTAAACCACTACACAAACACGGTAACAAACAAAAAGTCGAAAATTATCGCCCTATCTCATTATTGTCGGTGTTTTCGAAAATACTGGAAAAACTTATAAAGAATAGATTGTGTGAATTTCTTGAAATGTTTCATGTACTCTCTAATAACCAGTTCGGTTTTAGAGAAGGGCGCTCTACTGAGGATGCCATATTGCAGCTGACATCGCAATTATATAAGGCGTTAGTTAAAAAAGCCTTCGATACCATTTGTCATGAACGTTTGTTAGAGAAACTGAAATGCTACGGTATAAGAGGTCAAGCTTATTTTTTATTAAAAGACTATTTATCGCAGCGAAAACAAATAGTGAGTATAGACGGAGTTTCAAGCTGTAGGGGAGGTTGGGGCAATGTGAACTATCTAAGATAAAAAATTGTATAGCCTCATTATTAAGAGGAAATTTGAAATTGGAATGAACTCACACTGTTCAGTGAACCTTGTACTATCATTATGAACTTACCAGACTTCATTTTTAAAACTTGTTTGTTAAAAAAAATCTGAACACATGTCTGAAGTTCATATTGCCCCATGGGGTGGGGCAATATGGACTACAAAAAGGAAATTCAAAATTAAATCTTTATTTAGGTATAGAACATAAAAATAATGGTACTATACCAACTTAATAATACGAGTACTTGAAATATTAACATTCTGCACAAAATTCACATTTAAATACCTCGTCATCTTCAGGGTCCAATCCTGCGCAGGCTTCATGAGCCCATCTTAAACATCCGCAGCAGCGCACCCAACCTTCTTCGGCCATTGATGTTGAGTACAACTCATTACAATAAAAACATTCTGCATCGTGGTCTCCCTCGTCTGCATCTTCATCTACACATTTTTTTTCTGCTTTCCTTTATCTGATTTAGAAAGACTGTTCTTAGACTCTACTTTTTGTTTTTTGTTTCTTTGGTTCATTTTCTTGATTATCAATTTTTCTTTTAACTGTTTCCTTTTTCTTTGCTTCTTTTTCCTCTTTTATTTTTAGTTCAGCTTCTAACTCCAATTTATAAGGACTAGATGTTAGTATTGCTGCTTTGTTCTTTTTATTTTTCCGTAATGGTTTATTATTTGATTTAGTAGTCTTTGGAAGTGGACGAATGTCGATAGGACTTTCTGACCCAAAACTACTTTTCCTTTGGTTTTCTGTAGAGCGAAGACATGCTGATGCTGAATGAACTTCTTTTTCCAGCTTAGATTGTATGGGCTGTGATAGAGTCGTGCCGGCAGTAGATGTTGAAGCCATTGCTTTTTTATCGTTACAATGTGAAGGATCGTTTTAAGTAGATTCTGTAGGAGGCGCTTCATCCAACTTACATTGTGTGAGCTTCGATAAGGTGCTCCCTGCAGTAAAGGTTGGAGAAATTATTTCTTCCTTTTCAGATTGTGGCAGTTAGTTTGTCGCTAGATTTTTGTCAGTAACAGCAGACGGGGCAAAGTCTGAATCTGTGAAAATATTTGGATCATAGGGGACTAATCCACACTTTTTAAAAGCGTTAATAGCCATTAAGGGGGTTGCTGCTTGTAAGTACGCATCACCAAAAATTTTGGCGATCTGAAAGACCGTGAAAACTCTGCCTGGATGATTATTCAAAAACTTTTCCAGAGCCATATCGTAGTAGCGTGCTAATGGGGCCATGAAACCTACATCTGTTGGCTGCATACGATGAGTGCTGTGGGGCGGCAAGCAAATAATATGTACATGTTTAGTTCTGGCTATATCAATCACATCAATATTTTTTGTGTGACTACTATGCCCATCTAAAATTAGTAAGACGGGATCATCGTCGGTGGGTTTCACCTGTTGAACGAAATGCTTAAACCCGACTAAAAAGATGTCGATATTAATCCAGCCACTTTCACTGCATGCAAATATTGTTCCAGGTGGTGCGCCATCTTGGAGTTCGACCTTCATCCTTTTCCCTGCAAAAATTAATAATGGTGGTTCAAAGTTTCCTGATGACGACATACAAATAACTGCTGTGGTGGTTCCACTTCTATCTGCAGAGGTGAGACGGCCAACCTGCTTCCTTCCTTTTTTAGCTAATATTTTACTGTTACATTTTGGAACAGTGCCTACCCGGTTTCATCACAGTTGAATATTCTGGTTAATGGATATTTTTAGAATCCAAAACGTTTTTGTATAGGTCAAAAAATTGCTTGACATTATGGCGGTTAAAGGCTTGAGCCCTTGCAGCAAAAGTCGACTCGGGTTTGCGCAACGAAATGTTTGGATGACGGTTACGAAATCCATAAGTCCAATCAAGGCTAGCTAGTCTTTTGGTGTTATTAAATGTATGCTCTATCTGATTTTTTTCAGCTAACTGAAAAGCAAGAGAACGAAGGTCAAGCAATGTAATGCGAAAGAACCTGGTTTCCATATCCAGAATATAATTTTCCAATTCTTCCTCCTGTTGTTTGGTAAACACAGGTTTATAAAACCCCAAACCTTTTTCGTTGGGTAAAACTCTTTTATTTTGTTCCTTACATCGTCGAATTAATGTTGCTTTTGGAATATTAAAACATTTACTTGCCTTCAAATAGCCCAATTGTCCGCTTTTAACTGCTTTAATAGCATTTTCCATTGCAACAAGTGACCATGTTTGTTTTTCCGTTTTTCTTCTATAATTACGGACCATCTTGACTAGGCACCTGAAAACAAGGAAAACAAAATGAGATATATAAAAATGTACTTGGGGTAATGTGGACCACTAACGGTTCAATTTGCCCCACATAGACAATAAATTGAACACGTGTAGTTTATATTCAATGTTTATAAAAAATCGTAACATTGCCGTTTGGCATATATTAAGCACACTCTAAACAACGTATGGAGACTAAAAAATAGATAAAAATACATTTACTTACCAAGTAATTCTGATATAAAGTCAACACTTTTGATAGATCGACGCTTCCGCAAATCACGTTTTGGCTCTAAACTTTAATAAACAATCCTCTACGGCTGCCAAGTTCTTACTGAGTATCGGTAGGACCCGTATGCACATAAGTAGAATCGAATCTGTTCCATTGCTGCCGCTGTTATGAAAAAAACCTAGGTGGTTTACATTGCCCCCGTAGTCCACACTGCCCCAACCTCCCCTAACGGTAACATGTCATGATCCACAGGGAACAGTCCTGGGACCTTTATTATTCACGATGTATACAAATAGTTTATTGTATTCCCAAACATCAGGAAAAAATAGTCAGTTTTGCAGATGATATGGCCATAATGTATGAGGGTGAAAGCTGGAAAGACCTCAAAGTATTATCAGAACAGGATTTACGACAAATATGCAACTGGTTCAAATATAACAAATTAACTCTAAAGAGCCATAAAACAAATTACTCACCGTTCACATCGTACTCCAATCACCTTCCTGATCTGGGACCATTAATAATTGATGACCAAACACAAATTTTGAAAAAGATCGAATCAAATACTTAGGAATCGTAATAGATAGACATTTAAGCTGGGACTTACAAGTAAACAACGTCAAGAATAAATTGAGAAGTCTGCTGAATAAATTCAGATTCTTGGCTGATTTGTTGACATTGAAAACCTTAAAATTTTGTATTTCTCGTTGGTGAAATCTCAGTTGCAGTATGGTATCCTAGGTTGGTGAGGTGTAACAGAAAGCAATTTGCAGGGTCTTAATGTATTACAAAAGTGGATACTGAGAATCATTTATAAAAAAGATATTAGGTTTTCTAGTGACAAACTTTTTTCACAAAATAAAATATTTGATGTGAGACAAATTTTCTGTGAAAAGATATTCACAAATATACATAGAAATAAAATAAAAGTACAACCAGTTTCACATTGTCACAACACGAAAGCAAAAGAAAACTTCAATATTCCAATATGTGAGAAAACAATTGGTCAGCGCTTAGTGGAATTTCTGTCAGCAAAAATTTATATTTCACCTCTCAACTTGAAGAACATTAATAACAGAACATTTAAACGCCCTATAAAGGAATGGATGTACAATACTGACAGAAAAATATTCAATAATCTAGTCGACCTGAAATTTTGTATTTGATGTTAGGAATCTAATTGATTCTATCACTTTGAATTATAAAGTAAAATTTTCCCGATTTGGCCAATTTACCCTGTTGTGACTGTTTCACCGATTTTTGATTTTTTCTAATTCAGATAATTAAATTCCCAATAATTATGTATGCTGAAATTGTAGGTGGGTGTTTATTGATCGTTTTAATAAGGTGGCTGTATGTCTATTTCATATTTTGTGGTGTTTTATGAGTGTATTTTTTAATTATGTGAAAATATCACGTACAAGCGTCTTTGGCGCTTCAGTGATTTTATGTTTATTCATGTATTTTTAACAATAATTACTTTGTAAATTGTTTATTGTATTGTATTCCATGAATAAACATTATTATTATTATTTATAGAATCACATTCTAATAAAGCGCTGTCACCAGTGTAACAAAATCGATGTGAAATGCGCCCGGTTTCTCTCTCAGGAATTAGGCAGCACTGTCACCAGTGCCGTCTGGCACGAGGTAGGACGAGGAATTCTCCCCAAACGAAACCGAGAGCGGGCTAGAGCGGTAAGGGCTTCCGTGGGAATCGCCTGGGCTTAACCATCCGCCAGGACCAGCTTGGTTCGGTTAGATACGTGCGTGAAACATCAACAAAAAACCTATAGGGATGATTCTAGATGCGGGAGCGAATAAAACAGATTCAACTCAACAAAAAATGTGCCTCTATATTACCAACAATAAAACACAGTACGACCCTTAACTAGTATGGGCTAAACAATCCCGCTGTCCTACGTTTACATAATGAAATGTTTAATGGCGGATATATTGTAACGTTTTTATTTTCCTTATATTTCGCCCTACGAAATCGAATAATTTATATCCCAGTACGGCCCTGACGTAACAATATTTTCTTCGAACTGTGTAGTGCGCCGATAAGGTTTGTTAGGCCTCAATCTTGATTTTCAATTCAAGTAAGTAACAATTGAATATACAATAGTTTTAATATCGCCTCTGAAAAGAAATGTGCGATGTGCAAACAATAGTTTTTAGTATCGGCTCTGACAAAAAGGTACTTTTTACGAAATTATGGGTAGGCATCGTAGTTGGTGAATTTATAGCCTCGATTCATTTTATATGATTTGTTATATGGTTTTTTTAGAACTTGCTTTACAGTTATTTCTCGGAAAAAATTTTCGAAAAAGGCTGCCTATCCTCAAAAATCTGGTGACGAGATTCAGTCTGCGACGAATACTTGACCAAGGCAGTTGTAAAGTTCCGAGAGTGTCAACTCTACTTACGTGTCGTATTTATCGTTATTAAGATTAAGTTATCGTATCGTATCGTACCAAAGTATCGATATTTCCTGTGCTTAGTCGGCGAATTAAAATTACTGGAGTATCTGTTTATTGTGCTTATTACCGACATTAAGTTACCGAAGAATACCGAGTGTCTGTGATTTATTCCATCACGCGGTGAGAGTAGATTACTTATTACAATTATTGTCCTAAGAAATAAATCGACCGCATCGAGAAACCACGCCCCCGGCGTTTATACAAGTCTCATCACCTGAATAGTATTGTCATGATTGGTTGGTGACTGCTGGACTCAGGTATGGTTAATGATTATTTTGTATCTCTCATACCTGGAGGAAATCGCACCTTTTCTTAGTCGATGGTGAAAAGACTGATTTAGTGTCACGCAATTTCTTTAGCGAAAGAACCATTTGGTATCAGAACTATTTAATTATGATAATGAGTTTTTGTAATATGCATTGTTTTAAAGAATTTTAATGTTTTATGCTGTTTTATAGAATATCCGTTAAGAAATTCGACGTGCACGCTTAATCTAGATTAAATTATTTTCCGATCCCTTATATTGACGTAACTTCCACAAAGCCTATGTGTTTTTTTGTTTTCGAGTAATTCAGTAATATAAGATCCTACATTTTTTTTTAATAAACGGAAAATAATTTCATTAATAAACTAATTTTTTAGTATAAAAAGTCTAAAAAACATAAATCTTTTAACAAAACGTTAAAAATACGTCAAAGAATTAACAATTCTATTCCATACATATTTTTATTATGTAACTTTAAGTGCTTATCATACCTAACTGCAGTACAGTTTAAAATTTAACCTAAAGAAATGGTCATAAACAGTGAACCATTTATTAGTTTTCATTCATTCGAATTCTTTTCTAATAATCTTTCGAATCATTTTGAAATTTGATTACAATTTGGACTAGAGTAAAAAATTCCCGTTTTTTTCCCTTTTATGCTGAAAATTCCCGCACAACGGGACATTTCCCTCCGTCTGGCAACACTGGATATCACCCGTCGACTTCCAACACACACACAGTACACACACATTCAGATTCATTTTTAGACAGAAATGGCAGAAAAGAAATTAAGTAAATAAGTTTGGAGATAAGATATTATTTTATTGAAAAGATAAAAATAATATCTTTCATTTGTACACCCTACCGATTATTGCACATTACTAAACTTAAAATCTTTACAAAAAGCAGAAAGTCATAATTCACACTACGTGTGAGAGGAGTGCATCCCCAGTAATTAGTTCATCACAGAGTGGGATTTAACGCGTGCTCGCTTTTTATAAAGCTGTCTCTTTTCCTCCCGTTAAACGGTAATATACATGAAAAATATAAACCGAATGTGTATATTAATTTTTGAACGTATGTAAGATTTTGTATCCTATTGTTGCTGTCTGTTGTGGTACCCGGTTATGCATGTACCCATATTGTAAACTTTTTGATGTTCTGTTCACTGACGCTGGTCAAATATGTTAATAAACTGGTTAACACAATGAACGCGTTTTAGTGAGTACTTCCCTAACCTCCACAGACACATTACCGAAAATACCTCATTTTTTATAATTTCTCTCTCTTATCGCAGTTTTTGAAATTTTTCCTGTGAATTAAAATTTCAGGCGTCCTTTAATTACCTTTCCGGTTGATTAACTTTCATAAAATAAACCAAAGACTCTTAGCTCTCCAACCAAAACAAGAGTGCCGTTCGCTTACGTCTTAATTGTTTATCGCCCAGTATCGTTTCAAATAATAATACTTCACTAGGTCATCTTGGTTCCATCCAAGGAAACTTGGAAAAATTGGTAACAATATTCCTGATGGAATGATAAATGAACGATATATTTCTATTGAATTATTTAATGAACAATGTATTCCTATCGAAATATTCATTAAACCATATATTCCTATTGAAATATTTAATGAACTCCAAGGGCACCGCGCGAACATCGAAGGTCGGAGTTTTGACTCGTACAGTCACAGAGGTTTGTTTCGTACACCCCGTATATTGCGGAGTGACCTACCCCAACATCTACGGCGTTTTTACTCAGTCGTAACAATTACGTGAAAGGAATGCACTATTTCCTATTAGTCGAGGAGACGAAGCATTATGTTAGGAAATCTTTTAGTACAGCACGGATCGGAATGCGGTTATTTGCATTCGCTTTCAAAAATTATTTATACCATTCCTGCCTACTTTCTACCTATTACAAACCGGAAGTTGCGTTGCTGCAGCCAAAAATGCATTCAAAAAATGCATTTTTTTGAGAGGCCTTTTGGAAAATCTCATAACTTTGTAAATAAGAGTCAGAATTGGCCCAAGTTGGGTACCCAGGGGTTTTTGAGGTCGCTGATCACGATTATGTTGTTCAAATTGACCCCCCGAAAACCTGGAGCTCGGGAACGCCGAGGAACGTCATCTCCGTCGGACTATCCCGAACTTCATGCGAGTAAGGAGACAAACTCGGCACCCGGGTTTTTTTTGGGTCGCTGAATTCAAATATGCCATCGGCGAACACCCCACGGATATTTCCAGGAAAATTCTCGAAGATGGCGTCCGCATCCAGGTTAGGGCGCACTAGGTGTCCGTTGAGTGTTCGCCGATGGCATATTTGAATTCAGCGACCCAAAAAAAACCCGGGTGCCGAGTTTCTCTCCTTCCTCGCATGAAGTTCGGGATAGTCCGACGGAGATGACCGATGAACATCATAATCGTGGGTACACAACTTGGGCCAATTCTGACTCTTATTTACAAAGTTATGAAAAATGCATTTTTTTAATGCATTTTTGGCTGCAGCCATGCAACTTCCGGTTTGTAATAGGTAGAAAGTAGGTAAGAATGGTATAAATAATTTTTGAAAGCGAATGCAAAAACCGCATTCCGATCCGTGCAGTACTAAAAGATTTCCTATCTTTGGCCTTTTCAGTGCTTCATCGCCTCGTCTATATGTGTCATCAAAACGATTAACAATAAATTTGCTAAATGGAATCTGCTGACTGACCTGCGACCTTCGGCTTCGTTTGTCTGTTCCCTGGAGCTATTTCTATGCCAATGACCTGCTTCCTTCGTATACCGTTGGGGACGGAAAAAATAGGCATAAAAATGAGCTTAAGCTACAGTAGTTATAACCGATTGATAAAAATTTAACTTATAATAAAATGAAAAAGAATTTATTTTACAATAAAACGCATAAAACATATAGGTGACTCGGGAAGGTAGTCCTCCTATAGTCAAATAAAAAAGTTCCCACTTATACAATACAATGTTCCCTTTTCACAAAAAAATAATACAATCACATTTAAATAGCCGAAGGTGAGTTCTATCTCCCAGGGTGGGTATTCCCTGTATACTAACACGGCCAGCAGTTCGTCACTATTCTAATTCTTTATATCAGCCGCCTAATATTTGAGGTTAGGGTTCAGTGCGTTACAGTACGAATATGATCATGAATTTTTAAGTTAGGACAGCAAAATAAATATTGCCCTCTAATAGAAAATATTACAAAAACTTACAGAGTGTCTGTTTCTTCAGGTTTCGGATCTGGAGCCGAGGGACTGGGTTACCGGTGATTGAGGACACGTAGGACGCGACGCAACGGCGAATCAGAACTTTCAAGCACTCGCGCCGAAGTTACGATGATTCACTCTGATATTATTATTAAAAATATTCTTAATTTTATGTTTAAATCCCTTTACAACAATTAGAGAAATGAAAAATACCGATGTTCTGGTCATTTCTCTTCTTGCGGTGTTCGTCCTGTATGATGTTTATGGCTCCTTGCCGAGGCATTATCCATAATTTTCTACTGTTTGCAATAACTTTGTCCCTTGAATGTTTTTGGCTCCTAGAATATTAGGGCTAGATTATCCCTGAAAAGTAAGTAAAAAACAGGGTTTCAAAAATGATATGGGAGGTAGTTTTTGAGGTTCAACATGACTGATGTTGATTTTATTTGTGTTTGTTTGTTTGAATTGATTTACACGTTGTGTGATAATAAAGGATTGACGTTAATCGACATTGTTATGTAATTAGTGTGCCATGCAGAAGCCTACACCCACTATCTCGGATGTCTTCTGCGCGATTACCGTCTATGAGATTTTTTCGAAGATCTTTTGGCAGACAATAGTTATAAAAGTTTGACGAGATTTTTGTTATGAAGTCTTTAATAGTTGACGTGTCGGCTTTATCATGTAACCAAGTGTTTATAGGTAATCTGGGGTAGCAGATGATTCACTCTCATAACAATTTCCCGGAGTCTTTTCTAAGGGGCAGTCCGTACCGCCGATGATATCTAAATATCACCTAGTACACTCAGACTGCGTCGCGAGGAAATATTTCAGAATAACATACAAAAAAAAATCAGTTACAAGAAACTGATAAACTTTTTCGCGTAGAGCGAACGCACAACGTCTCTCTTTTTACTATCAATTTTCCTCTTAGGTTTTGGGTTACTTTTGCTGTGTAAGCAACTACGTATGTTTTAACGGTTGTGTTGTTTTGTACTTTGGATGTATTTTTTCAACAAAGGTGTTTAATATTTTTTTAAATTCGATTCGGTATTTTGCAATATATGTTTAGGAAAGCTGTGATATATTTCAAATCATTTTACTAAAATGTTTTGACTAATACGCAATCTCGTGCTATCACATAATTTTGTTCCGTCTATAAACGTAATATTAAACAAATACATAGTTCTATAGTACGTGATAAAAATTAAAAATTAGCATAATCTACTTCTAAACATTTAAGAATCCTTTTCATTATATTACGTCTTCTAATTATGGAACTAACACACTCACAACAGGCTTGGAAAATACCATATGTTTAATGTAACCTCAAATTCCAAAATCTAAAGGAACCAAATCAGTGGAGCGAGCCAACGAAACACACCCTCATTGGCAATCCATATGCGAGTATAATAGGTAGTATTTTATTTAAACTCAGCGTCATCCAAAACCTTCAACTTATAAATTTCAGATATCCGCCAACTCTTTTAATCAAAACTCTTCACGCCACACCCTGTATAGCATCGTTTGTATTACACTGGACAGTACGTTAGGAATACTGACATAAGAAATATGAAAAATGTAATAAATATGACTTCTTTTTGTTTCCTTTATTTTGAAATTAGTCTAAGACTGCATGTTAAGTTATAAATATTAGTAATAATAATGTCGGTAACTTTTTTTGTTTGGCAGTCTGAAATGGATAGATATCATTATCTACATTTACAGTAAATAGTACCTATCTAAATATAAATACTACTGATAAACTGTCGCTAATAGCTTTCCTAATTTCATATGTGTTTCGTATTATGGTAGCTAATTTAGAAACCCTGAAAGGACAATAAACCAAACCAGTTTTACAAAAAGGTCTATTATTGATAACGACTGTAATACGTATCTATCTATATACAGTGCTTCTCGAAAGTAATTTTTAAACGGTTATAATTCACTAATAAAATTTGGTGGGTTAAAAAATAACGGTTGTAAGCTTCTGTACTAATAGTAACTAGGTATGACGTATAAGGAATAGTTGACGTTACCAATAATTTCAAAAAGAACTTCATGGCAAATGACATCTCTTTTAAAAGGTATTAACAATACTTACACAGACATATAAATTTTGTTTGGGTTTAGGCTAGTTTTGATGGAGGAATTCAGTGAAAACTAATGCCCGCTACAGGCATAAAACGATATATCGTAACGATTTCAAACTGCACAATTAAATCGAATAGCCCTAGTATCTCCACATGCAACCAATATCTGCGTCGATATTGTACACAGGAGAACGCGTGAGAAACATGTCATCAGTAAAAATAAGATGATGAAGATGCACTTGCATTTTTGGACTGGATGATATGCTTAAAGAAACGAAAGTCACGTAGTGTGTGCTGTAAGGACTGGCTTCTAAAACGGAGGTCATACTCTCATATAAATCTATTAAAGGAATTGGAATGTGCACCGAAAGATTGGCGAAACTATTTAAGAATGAACGAGGAGACATATTAAACCTTCTTGGCTTTTTATTGCGATCATGGTAATCTTTTGATTTTGTTTTCCTTAGGCAGGTTCCACTTCGATAGCAATGAATGAACTCTTCCAAATGTTCACGATGTCCGCTTCGATCTTGTTCCGACATGTTTAGAACTTTCACGGACTTGTGCTCTTACAGAAAACTCTTCCATGAACTGAGCCATCGTTCGGATCTATCGCGCCGTCGTACCCACACGAAACGATAAAACTGAGCAAACACAAATGACAACGTTTTATCGAATATAAATTGCAACTGCCACCGATGAGTTGTGTTTGAGTCTCAGTGTCTTGTCAGGGGCTGGAATCTGATCTTCAAGCTTTCCTAATTGCCCAAACTTCTTTCAAAAGACTGCTGCCAACCCTCGTGCGTGTTTGTTACTGGTGGAGATGTTGTGTGCCACTGAATACTCTTCCGGGAGCGTAAACAAATTTTGTCTTTGTTCTGTAGTGACTCCGTATCTAGCTTTCCCGGTACCTCCATATACGCACAAAAATTCTTCGTAGGCTGAGTCAGACTATTGTTGTATATGGTTCACTCCTTTCTCTTTGCCACGGTCTCCTTGGAATGACGATAGTCGGTTTTGGTGGACTACTCTCGGTTTTCAATTGGGGACCTTGCTTATGCAATAGATGACGTCGGATTAAAGTCTCCCTCTGATAATGGATATCCTAATATCGGTGCCGTGGTTAGTCTCTTCAAGATTTCAAAAGCCGTTTGACAGTCTTCGTAGATACGTATCTTATCTCTGCTGACCTAGTGGCGGTTGATTGGTCTCTGGCTGGTCCCTGGGTAGTAGTCGTCTTAGGGGTATTTGTTGTCCTGTTGTCTTTGGCGTTGCCATTTTATTCTTAGGTGTTTTGGGGCACCCTCTGTAGTTGTTCGGGTGCTCATTTTCGCAGTTTGCTCAGGTTGCAGGTCTGTTCTTCGATCTCTCGCAGTCTCCGGATCGGTAGCTTCCCGACGCATCTTGTCTCCATATGGCAGGCCGACTGTCCGTGGTGGTAGCCTTCGCAGTTGTAGCACTGCGATGGCCCGCTGTTTCTTCTGGGGTTTTCTTGTCAAATCTTCGCGCTGATGATGTATTCTACTTTCTTCATCTTTTCTGTGTCTTCATTATTGTCCACTATGAGAATAGGGAATCTTATTTTTTCTCCGTACCTGGAATGAAATTGGGTGATCCTCTTAATGTGTTTTTTTTTGTCCCTGGAGGTCCTCTTTGATATCTTCAAATCTATCAATTTAAATAATAAATAAATTATCTTTAATTTGCTTCCTATAAATGTTTGACTGAAATCAATATTATAAAAGTTATTAATGTTTGAAGTCGAACATGTATTTTAACATTAATTATTTTTATTATTACAATATATTAAAAATGTCAACTATTTAAAACGAAAAATCTGTATGTAAGTAACTGTAGATTATATTTTGATATTCACGTGATGAGTAAAAATATTTACTAAATCAAAGTTGTCAATGTCAAATAATATTTTAATAAAGGTAGTTTCTTGTCATTCTGCCGCGACTATTCTACAGGGAATGTTTTTTTTCTAGCAAAGAAGAACAAATATCGGAGGTTTTAGGAGAATACAAATCTTCGGCTCGGCCAATGCCGATATCTTTTGACGAAATGAGAACACTCATGAACCAATGCATGCAGTTACAATCAAGACAATTCAGAAAAAGTCACAGGGAGCTGCATAAAAACAATACTGAACAACAGGAACAAGGAAGAGCCATCAAAAATCCTTTCACCCTTCTCAATGGTATCATACCAGGTAAACTTATTCTATAGATTACTTTGACTAGCTTTTTAATATTAACTAGCTAGTTTAACCCGGCTTCGCTCAGGGAGTTGATATGTGATTGTGTGTTATTTCGAATAAAAGGATGAACTTGTTTGTACTCCTTCCCAAAGTCTTGCGGCAATGCCCGAGGGTGAAACTTCCAGCCCCTGTATCTTAAAAAGGCCCGTATGCACGTTAAAACGGCAACCTTCTTCTTCAGGGATGTAATTCCCTTGATTGTACCGAGACTCGTTTCTGAGTTTTAGCAACATGCATTTCTTTTATTACAATATATATATATATATATATATATATATATATATATATATATATATATATATATATATAGTTAGTGTAATTTTTCTTGAACCTTCCAATTATATTGTACAAAAAGTTTTTCTTGGTGTTTGGTTCGGTTTAAAATTAGTAAATAGACTTTAAATAGTCATGTTATTTATTTAAAAATATATAAAAACGGGACGTTTCGACTGGTTCCCCAAGTCTTTTTCAACCATAATATTCTAAAAACCAAATCACAAAAATGTTTCAAAATGTTTTTTCATATTAAAAGATAAACAAAACTCACCCTGAAACGTAATGAGAATATCCACAATAACATCATGTTGTGTATTATAAACTGTTAAAAACATTGAACAAAACACATTTAAAATCAATAAAACGACGACATTTGTGGAATTATAGTTCGAGACTTCATACACATTGTTTATAAACACTATATACACCCACACAGGAATGGTGTATTTATCATACTGAAACGATTCACGGTCAAGAGTTGCTTGGTTTTATTGTTGGTTCCGTTGCGCAGATGAACTATTGTTTTTATGCTTTTTATCAATTTAATTTTCAATTTTCAATTACTAGTATTATTGTAAAGTTATTTTAGTGAAATTTCTTATAGAAACCTTAGTCATAATATACTGAAATATATTTTACTCAAATTGTTCACGTCTTTTTTGTCATTCACCGCACATTGATTCTTCTTAAAAATCTCCATTGATTCAAAAATTTCCCTCTTTCTATTGTGGGTTTCGGTTTTGAGAATTTTTGTTTTATCATAATTAAAAGAGTGTTTGTGTTGTTTTTCGTGCTTGGTGAGCGCAGTTTGGTTTTTTTTGTCATACTTGTGTGCTTGTAATCTAGCTTTAAGGTATTGGCTTGTTTGTCCTATATAAACGCCATCACAATTGCCGCACGGTATTTCGTATACTACATGTGACTTTTTTAGGGGAGCAGTTTTTGTTTTAAGTTTGCTGAAATGGCTATTCAACAAATTGTGACCTCTGTGTGCTACAGGTATATTATATCTGGAAAGTAAATTTTTAAATTGTTCGGATAGGCCCTGTATATATGGAAGTGCTACATTTCAGCAAACTTAAAACAAAAACTGCTCCCCTAAAAAAGTCACATGTAGTATACGAAATACCGTGCGGCAATTGTGATGGCGTTTATATAGGACAAACAAGCCAATACCTTAAAGCTAGATTACAAGCACACAAGTATGACAAAAAAAACCAAACTGCGCTCACCAAGCACGAAAAACAACACAAACACTCTTTTAATTATGATAAAACAAAAATTCTCAAAACCGAAACCCACAATAGAAAGAGGGAAATTTTTGAATCAATGGAGATTTTTAAGAAGAATCAATGTGCGGTGAATGACAAAAAAGACGTGAACAATTTGAGTAAAATATATTTCAGTATATTATGACTAAGGTTTCTATAAGAAATTTCACTAAAATAACTTTACAATAATACTAGTAATTGAAAATTGAAAATTAAATTGATAAAAAGCATAAAAACAATAGTTCATCTGCGCAACGGAACCAACAATAAAACCAAGCAACTCTTGACCGTGAATCGTTTCAGTATGATAAATACACCATTCCTGTGTGGGTGTATATAGTGTTTATAAACAATGTGTATGAAGTCTCGAACTATAATTCCACAAATGTCGTCGTTTTATTGATTTTAAATGTGTTTTGTTCAATGTTTTTAACAGTTTATAATACACAACATGATGTTATTGTGGATATTCTCATTACGTTTCAGGGTGAGTTTTGTTTATCTTTTAATATGAAAAAACATTTTGAAACATTTTTGTGATTTGGTTTTTAGAATATTATGGTTGAAAAAGACTTGGGGAACCAGTCGAAACGTCCCGTTTTTATATATTTTTAAATAAATAACATGACTATTTAAAGTCTATTTACTAATTTTAAACCGAACCAAACACCAAGAAAAACTTTTTGTACTATATATATAAATTCTTCGTTTTTCTTTAACCTTGTATATAATTTTATTCATTTTTCTTGCACATCAGGTTAATCGTAAATTCTTTATCAATTTATATTTTTATTTGACGTTTTGCTCTCTAATTCGGAGCATTTTCAAAATTTTTTACATTGATGTTAAACAATAAAATTAAAACGATTGAAAGATTAAAATTGAATGTACACACAGAGACGACAAAAACTGGTAACTAATAATTTCAAAAACAATAAAATCGAAAATACCTGCCTTAGAAACAACTCTTTACAATATACCAGGGACATTCAAGAAGTTGATGTTATTATTATAATAAATTATAATATATCTGGCTTAGATGTTTGATATCTTATTTATCGTTTACTGCATTGTTCTCTTTATATATATATATATATATATATATATATATATATATATATATATATATATATATTGAACTAGTCCTCTATTATATTAAAACAATTCACAAATGTGAACAGACATTAAAATGATATATTAATACGTAGGGTGTACCAGTAGACACAACCAAGTTAAAAAAAACTAAGATTTAATATAAACGAATAGAATGAAATGAGCAAATGTATTGTCAGATATTGAGAAAAACAGTTACCAAAAGGACTTAAAGGATAATGAATAAAAATTCTAATGATAACATTGTTTAAATAAGTATAAAATTTTACCTTAACAATTAATCCCAGGTCAAGTCAATGTCAACATGTTTCAAAATACTCTGAACACTGCCATGTAAATATCTGGATAAATAGAATGTAGTATCATTTGAAACCTGAAATAATAAAAATTAATATTCAACTCACTAATTGGTTAGTGGATGATAGTCAAGGTTTAAATTTAAAAAAGGAATTAAAAAAAACTTTATAATAGGTGACATACGGAACAGAGCCAAGGTATCTGTAAAGGAAATATGATAATTCAAAAAGCTTTATAAACAGGAAGTAATCAAATTCAGTGATTTTCTTGCCAACTTAAATTTGTTGGTTATTAATTGAATATAGAATACAAAAGGCAAATTTGGAAACCACTAATAGTTTATATAAGATAAAATTAGTAAAAAGTCAAAAATTTAAAACTAGACAATTACATATGTATTAATAATTATTTTAGGTTGTAGATTTTGTATAATTTAATGTAAATAGATATACCTTAAAAAGGGAAATATAACAAAATTTGATATTGTAACACATGAAAAAGACATTTTATGGAATCCCTAAGACAATATAAACATATATAAATAAGTGTTGTTATCCTCCAGGACTGTTAAAATTAATAATTTTACATTTTTAACTAAAAACATTCAAATCAACAAATATTGTGTGAAAAAACAGTGAAAAGCAGGCTTTGCATTTTATGAGTAAAAAGTTTGTTGATTTTGAAAATAAAAGACAATCGCGTTTGGGTTGGAGAATAGATAGCTTCAGTATAAAACTGCTCTACAAAATTTTTTGATAAAATAATGTAAAAGTAAATTTTAAAGCCAAAAAAAGTTAAGAAATAGTAATATTATTATTAATTAAACTGTGTGGGAACGTGAAGGGAACAGAAGGAGCATTTCTTCGCTGATAAATCCTCAAGAACTGGGAGACGCTAGCAGCAGTCCAGTGTACCGAAGATTCGAAATAAGGTCTGTTCTTTTTAAGTATTAATTTTGGAATTCCAAAAAGAGAAAATAGTGAACAATAAAATATTGTTTGAACGTTTAATAATAATTTTCACAAAAAGGCCAAAAACATTATAATATGATGAATATCATATCATATCCATGGATATCCATGCATTTTTAGTAATAGATATAGATTGTACTTACTTGTTATAAATTAATTAATTCCATCATTGTTCACGTTGTACATAAATGATCATCTAACTTCCATTTTTTCCTTCCTTCTGATGCATGCTTGACTATTTCTATCTATCTATTCTATTCTATTCTGATTTCACTTCACTCGTATTTTTTTTATATATATATGTAATTGTATAGTTCAGTTTTAAATAACATGTCGATGATTTCAATGAATATAACGTTAAAATCGCAAAAACATTTAATACATCTAACATCGACTGAGAACTCCACATTTAGTGTCGCGTGGAACTTATGAGAGCATACGTTTCTCCTATGCGCTGACGCAATCATTCACATGATATAAAATATTGAGTGCGCATGACTGGATAGAATGCAGGAGTGGTATCAGGAAATTTGCTGTTAAAATAATTTGAAATCTGATCTGATAATTTATTAAAATATTTTCTTTGAAGTGTTGGTATTTTTTATTTTTATTCAATATCCATAATAAATCTATTAAAATTTGCTTACTTCATTCATTCTATGTAATAATAGTCTGAATCAATAAACTCAGAGGTGAAAATTCAGGAAAGATTTAGTTTCTGAATAAAGCGCACCATGAAAATTTAAGAATTAAATATTCAAAATTAAATTACATTTATTTATGTGCGTCCTGAACCCAAAGGGAGGAGTCTATATGCTACCGACTCTATGTTAAAAAAATTAAAACAACATTAATATATCATAATTAGGAACTAGCCGAAGGTAAGTCAAGTCTATATAAAACAAGACAACGACTTTTATAACTAAATAAAATAATTAATAATAATAATATATAAAATTCAGTAAATAAAATTCACAGTAAAAATCAAATAATTATAATATGTATATATATATATATATATATATATATATATATATATATATCTATATATATAAATAATCAATGAAAAGATGAAATAATAACGCGTGGAATATAAAACAAAAACATAATTTAATGGGCATATCACGCAAAAGAGGTTACAGAGAATGAGTGGTAACCGTAGACATGCATGTTTCTGGCTCATTAGCCGTCATCAGCACGGTATAACCAAGAAAGGGTGTACGACTTGGGTGGGCTATCAAAATTTTGTTTTATTATATCAAAAGATGGAATTATTTATTATGCATTATTATCACTCTTCTCTCAGAATGGGTTCAATTCGTTATTAAAAATATTAGTAAATTTTTATAATTTTAAAGTATTTTCCAAAATAAATATTAACTCCAATTCTTATTCCTGATTATTTTCACAATAGTCTCGTGTGCCTGTTTGTTCTAGATTATAAAGGCTCTTAAACTGCCTTATGACATTTACGTTATTTGAATGAATTATCTGTCACCAATAATAATCCAAATGTCACTGACAAAAATAAATTTTTTATTGAATTAAATAAATTTTATTTCTATCAAGCTGTTTCAATTATGTTATAAACGAATACCACAGTAAGTTAATATTTCAAATTTATATACAATTATTAAATCACAAAATTCAAATTTTAGTTTTCCCTTTTTTATATCTAATAACAAAATCGTATTTTCCTTACAACTTACAAACTAAAAAAATACCTGATATCTAATTTCAAAGTTTATACATTTTTCAAAAAAGTTCTAGATTTCGAATTGTTACTTGACTCAGGTAAATGTCAAGTACCACGATCACAGTCCAAAATTTTTTTAGTAAATAAATTCTTCGAATTGTTCAGTTTTACAATAAGTATTCAGTATTTCATTTGAATTCAAATTAATATTTCTTATAACTTAGATGCATCTATTTGTACCACTTCAGGTACCATAGCACCCGTTGTACTAGCTCTGGTGAACTAAAAATCAATAAAATTCATATATAAAAACAATATACAATCATAAAATTGGTCAATTGTATACACTTAGAAGGCTGTATCATGCTAACAAACTGAAAATTCTCCAAAAATGACAAAAATTTGGTACTCTAAGTACCATAGCATTCGTTGTACTGGCTTTTTAGTGAGCTAAATATCAATAGGGTTCATCTTTGAGACGCCGTGAATAATATCCAATCATAAAATTGGCCACTTGTATATACTCCGGAGGCTGTATCGTGCTAACAAACTGAAATTTCTCCAAAAATGTAGTATATCTGGATTTATAGAACACACAGGAATTTTTTTCTGAAAGCCGTTTTTTGTGTTGTTCTTGATGAGAAACGTAAAATTATTTTTCAAAATTCCAACTTTTTTTGGAGTAAACCAATACTTTTCTCGCATATTAGATAGGTTGGGCGGAAAAGTAGGTATAACTGAAATTGCATTAGGATTAAAAGATTAGGATGTTTCGAGTTTGATGCCGCCCAATATGGAGTAAATCAAAATTTTATTGCAGTTACCTGTATCTACATATTTGGGTAGCAAACGAAGTTTTGTTTTTTATATTCTTTTATATGCTGCTGGGTCAGAAAGAGAGAGAAAGTGGATTTAAGGAGGTTTTAGCCACATTAAAATCACAGAACATAGCATTTTCCGATTAAAAAATTTGTTATATACTAGTAATAATGTATATAATTGTTCAATTTGACATGGTATTCATACTCAAATATTTGTAATTTTCATTGTTAATCCATGTTGCAGGTACCAAATGGTGTGGCACCGGAGACATTGCACGTGACTATTTCGATTTGGGCGCAGAACCAACGGTGGATATGTGCTGTCGCGCACACGATTTGTGTCCTATAAAAATAAGAGCTTATTCTCAAAAATACAATTTAACAAATAACTCCCTATACACCAAATCGCATTGTCGTTGCGATGATGATTTATTTGACTGTTTAAAAAAAGCTCGAGGTTCCGCAACTGCTAATATTATGGGAAACATTTACTTCAATTTAGTTCAAGTGCCGTGCCTGGAAGGTTCTTATGACGAAATACGATTTAGAAGTACAAGAAAGAACTTTTGAACGATATAACAAATATGATTGTTACAAATATAAATTTTGACAAACGATTTGAAGATTAAACTTTGGAATTTCATGTTATGTGTTCTAATTACATTCGATTATATTAATTAGAGTGAATAAAGTACCTATGTAAGATATTATTTCATATGAAAAAATTCAATGTGTTCACTCTTACCAGCTTTTGTGAGAAAATGTGTAGCTAGGGCGTTGGAAGGTATACTGAATACTAAGAAATATAACAAAGTAAATAATTGGACCAAAAAGTATACTTATATAATTTTTCAAAACTTACAAAATGTGCCATAAATGAACCCCTACAAAATAATGGAAGCAAAAAGAACGCATATTTTCAAGAATGTAATGTAAAGGTTATTTTAATCAAATGAATTAATATTTGGAAATAATTTCATCCATAGATCAACTGGCTCTAGTTATCCTGACTCATAATTCATTCAACGGTATTCCCTAACTACCACAAAATTATCTCACAAAAGTACCTACAATAATCTTACGTGAAAACCTACTTCTAGATGTTAATTTTCGCCTGGTATATATTTGAAACATTCATATTTCTTATTAATATTACCATTTATTAATTTAAAAATATTGTGATTGTTAACTTATTTAGTTTATGAATTTAATTAAAGATAAATATTTATAGCACGTCTTTTTCTTGATATTTCCAAATATACAATACGTACTGAAAGTATGTGAAGTGAAAATTATGAGTAAATAATTTGATCGGTAGGTATATGATGTACGTGTATATTTTTACTATTTCTTGTATCAAATCAAAATGAGATTACTTAGCTCTTTTTTCTACGGTTTCTTTTTAATACTTCTGGTATAGGCAACATTAAATACTGAAGTGGAATGCTGGATATCTATATTCGGAAAACACATTCTTAATAATTCACTGATGTAATGTTGCCAAGCTTTATTAAATAATAATAAAAATGATATAAATCTATCTCTTTTTGGAAGGTGATAGCATCATTCAACTTTTGGTAACATTGTTTATAACTTAGACTATCTTTCCTAGTCTAAGATTTACAATAATAGTCAATAATTTGTGAAGAACGCATTTTCTAAAAACAAGTTGAGGACACGCTACTATTTCTCTTTCATCTCTAAAAACAGGTGCCTCGAAGTGGTTATTTGAGTATAGAAAAAAAAGTCGAACGGAGTCATATCAGGGAAATACGCTGGTATGATATGCTGAATTGTGACACATATAGACTTAGAAGGCGATTCATTTACACACTACTGATACCAGCGATGATAGTTTAGTTTTGAGTTAAATATATCGATGGCCTGTCAGAGAGAAGCAAATCTTCCACCAGCTTTTTTGGATACACTATACCACTTATATGCACGTGCGTATACGGGATATAACACATAAGCCTTATATAATAAGTAATGCAAAATTTAAGACAGAATCGCAAAAAATGTACTTGATATGAACTGGCAAAATGGAGTACAATTAACAAACTAAATACCCGATGACGCTGAAGCTCCGCTTGAATATGGAGGACAGTTGTGCCAGTTGTTGTGTATGAGATGCCCTGAAGATTATTCAATCAAAAAATTGATCACTTATATTCACTCCGAAGGTGCTAACTACTCGACATTTCTACAAAAATTACCAAAAATGTAGTATATTTGGATTTATAAGACCTGTTGCACTGGCTCTGGTGAGCTGACAATCAGTAAGGTTCATCTGTGAGACGCCCTGAACAATATACAATCGTAAAATCGGTCACTTGTAAACACTCCGGAGGCTGTATCGTGCTAACCACCCGAAACCAAATATGCAGTATATCTGGATTTATTGGACCTGTTGTACTGGCTCTGGTGAGCTGAAACTCAATAGGGTTCATCAGCAAGATTCTCTGAACAATAAAAGACAAACAAAAGTAAACATTCTTTTCAGAAATTATTTTATTAGATCTTCGAACTAACCACCATTTTGTGGCAAACTTAAATTTAATTTTTGTATGTTTTCGCAACTACGGCTGGGACATAATGATTCGCTGTCTAGATAGTGTCTAACGTTGATGCTATGTTAACTGGCATACTGACGTAGTCAGTTGAAGAGTCAACTAGGGTAATATGAGGGAAGAACACCATTGTGTCTCTCTCACTCAGGTTAAGTAAATAATAATTAGAAAAGGTCAGGGAGTCTAGCAGATTTGTTTTTTTTTACCAGTTTACACTCATACCAAAACTGCTATAGTGTCCCATAAAAAGTTTAACTTCAAAAACATCTCCACGCGTAGGTCAAGTCGATATAAACGAACTACAAGTGTTTACTAGTGCCTTACTTAGATCATATATATTGATATAACATATTCGGCCCGATTCTATATCGCAAACTTGTTACTGAGCAAGTGGTTTAGAACAAGGTCAGTGGTTAGGTTGCCACTTGTCTTCAATTGGTATTCTGTAGAGGCAGCCAGTGATTACGAAAGTTAATTTATAGTTGTTTCTGAGCAACCACAATGATTGTGGTTGCAAATATTAGCAAGTTTCAGGAAAGGTAGAAGTGTGGTGGTCGGAAGATGGATCCGTGGATTATGAACATTTTGTTAGATCATGAAATTAAGGAAATACACAATGAAAATTTACTAAAAATTGAAAATATGGTATGAAATCTTGTATTCTCCTAGTGATCGAGTCAGAATTATTCAGAGAAATTTAAGGGATCAGAGCAATCCATTTCACATGGGTGGAGGTCAATTGTATAAAATGTTCAGACTTACACCAGATGCTGCTTTATACATATTTGAAGAAATTCGTGTGATTATAGAACAAGAAGAACCACAGCAGCGTCCAAATGTAGCAGTTCCTAATCATTTGAAAATATATAATATACTACCTATTTATCGAGTTTTTTATACATACTTACCTATTTTTTTTAGTTTTGTTGCGCATTATACTTTTATAGTAAAGGAAGTTACCAATCTAATATTGGATAAGATTATAATATTGCTCTCAGCCAACCAAGTGTAAGCAGATGTGTCAGATTTGTAAGCAATATAATTTCGACTTACTGTCTGAACCAGTATGTGACATTCCCCATAACTCCTGAGGAACTTGCAAATAGGAAAGCAAGGTATGTACCTGTCTACACCTACCACATTAAAAAAACAGTAGAGGTCGATCAAACTGAAATCCTACCAGCGTGTCATAAATAGACGAGGAAGGGCTTATTAAATCTAAAGTCCAGCATTGTGGTAGAATATAATCGAGATCTACTGTTCACAATAAACGAAAGTGTGCATAGCGAACGAGTCGTGACTGGTGCAACAAATCATGTAGTGGCAACAATAGTATATTGTACAAAACGACTGCAAAAGAAAATTATTTTTAACGTGACTACCCATAAATACACCTCAACAAAAATGTTCAGTAATTCAAATCTACACAAAATGACTACTTACTCTTCTCCATTGTTCAGCAGTTTTTAAAGCTCCATGCATCTCAATCAATATATTGGCCAATGTTTGCCACGCTGTTAAATTATCTCCTCTGATCTGCATTTTTTTATTTTTGTTAACAAAGTCAACCATGACATTTTGTTGTGATAGGGTAATTTTTGAACTTCTTTTGTTACGTACCCCTATGGTTTCTACTTCCAGGGTCTCCATGTTATGTAATAAGTAATAGAATGTTTACGTATAAAACAAATAACACCCTCCGGTCACCGATTTCCGATTAACAATACAAAACACCCCCTGTTTAAAGTTTAAAAGGTGGGTGACCCCACAGTACTTAGTCCACAATTGGCCCATTGTGCATATTTCTGAGGTTCAAAACTTCCTTCTAGCTCGTCATCCAGCCTACTTGTTTGAAGTAGGCGATAACGTCACCTGAATTAAGTTCCCTCATACTGGCGTATGTTAACATGTGCTCGCCGAATACATAAAATCTAAATTGAGAGAGTGTCGGACCAGGATGTGCTCGACGGTCTCATCTTCTTGTTCACATCCTCTACAAAGTGGAGTGTCAGTCAGACCCAGCCTGTGATTTCGTAGGTGGCAGTGACCAGTTAGAATACCCGTGGCTGTTCGTAGGTTCTGCCTGTTCATAGTCACGTATTTTTTGGCTACTTTGCTGTCCGGATAGCGTATTTACGTTCTGTACCATTATACCGATGAATGCCATTCTATAATGTAGTAGGGTTTGTATATGTGAAACGCGCGTATGTATATACTTCAAACCATACCGATACAGATGGACGTCTATCTATAACATAGTAGGATATGAAGTAACAATACGCGCCTATTTCTACTCCAAATCATACCGTGATATAAAATTATATATAACCAATTTTGTCTTAAAGCTAAAAATCTAATTGTCAAGCAGTGTGATAATACCACCTTTGTTGTCTCTTCTGAAGTTTATACTTACACTGTGCATACAGACACGGCCACTTGCGATTGTCCCTATGGCCAAGTAGGAAAGTTTTGCAAACATTTATGCGCCGTTGAGAACCAGTTTGGTATTATTTTTAAAACAGCTCCTCTTTTATCATGTGAAGATAAAAAGGACTTTGCACGAATTGCTGTTGGTGAAGATATACCAACTAACTTTTTTGAGGATATGATGTCTTCAGATACAGTCGACGAAGCAACTGTAGACGATGATGGGAATGAAATTGTCACCCCTACAGATTTATCTTCGGCATTTGTACCAAACAAAGACCAATCATCTGTTAAAGATCCGAGTAGTGTTACGGACTCTGCTATCAACCGCCTATCTGATTCGGTAGAAACAGCCAATGTTATAAATCGAGTAAACACTGTTTTGGATAAATTAAAAACAACTGGTGATGTTTTAAGTTTCTTACATCAAAACAAAAAAAATAGACACAGTCGTATTATGGGCGTACAGCCAACATCAATTAGTCGCAGGAAACATAGAGCAGGGCTAACTGCAGGATCAAAAAGAATTCAGGCTGGTAGGCCATCAAAATTTCGAAGGCGGCATCGTTAAAAAAAGGAAGTGTACGAGAAATCTGTAAGTAAATATTGGATTGAATAAAACTAACCAAAAATCGCATTAACTCTCATATGGTTTAAGTTTTGTGTTTTGAAACATTGTAATATCTCCTTGCTAGCTTAGAAATAACGTATAGAAACTTACTCCCATTTGATTTAGTTTGTGGTATGATTTGGAGTAGAAATAGGCTCGTATTGTAACTTCATATCCTACTATGTTATAGATAGACGTCCATCTGTATCGGGGTATGGTTTGAAGTACACATACGCGCGTTTAACATATACAAACCCTACTACATTGTAGAATGGCATCCATCATCTGTGTAATGGTATAGAACTTAAATACGCGTCCGGATACTGTAACAGTTCCTTGGCAAGCCTGCAGCCTTGTGCGTCGTCCCATCTACCCTTAAACTTATTAAGGGGGTGTTCCTTTAATAGGTCAGCGATCGCTGACGCCGATAGACCAATGAAAGTGCCGGGTTACAAGAGTTTAAGGGAGGCTGCTTTCCTAGCTAGCGAGTCTGCAATACGGTTTCCTTTCGATTTCTCATGGCCCTTGATCCAGCCTTAAGTGACCGTGTTGTTGTTCCAGGCTTTGATTAAGGCCATGTGACATTTTAGTACTAGGCCTGATGTAATGCCTGGACTGTTCAGGGCTAGTAGTGTTTGTCTACTATGCGTAAGGATGTATATATTATTACCTGTGGTGTTCCTTTTGGTAATCTCTTTTGCAGCGATGCAGATAGCAGTGAGCTCTGTTTGAGCAACACTTGAACTGGAGCCCATTGCCCATTTTATGTTTAGGTTCAGGGGTCTGGAAAAAATTCCACATCCTGAGCCTAGATTGGTTTTAGTCCCAGCTGTGAAGATGCGGATTGCGCCTTCTTCCTATGGGTCTAGTGCGTTATTTTTAAAGATTACCTTGTGGGGCATGTGAAAGGCATATCGCTGTGGAATCAAGTGCGTATTGGCCTGCAGCAATGGGACCTCATGCCAGAAGTTACGTCTCAGTTAGCCGGATCCTACATCAGGTTGTATACCAGTAGAGCGTAGACGTATCATGGTCATCAAACCAACCTCCTTGATGTATATGTCAAGGGGAGTGAGACCAAGGATTACCTCCATAGCTCTTGTTGGTGTGGTTTTCATGCCTTCTGTTGTGTTAAGGCATGCTGTTCTTTGGATCTGATCCAGTTCTCGGACGACTGTCAGCTGGTTTGTTTTAACTCCCCATGGAATCGCGCCGTATGTCAGCATAAGTCTGATGATGGCAGTGTAGATCCAGGCAGCGATCCTTGGTGGCGTTCCCCAAGTACAGCCGATGGTTCTACGACACTGTTCATAAGAAATATATGCTTTTTAAACTCTGTTTTCTAAATGAGAGTTCCACATTAACTCACTATCGAAAGTGACCCCTAAGTATTTATGAAAATTTAAGTTTGGTATCTAGGAGCTTTGGGGCTTGATGTTTTACAAGCTTCCTTTTTATCGCGAAAAGAATCATCTCCGTCTTTTTTCATTTATTGACAGTGAATGGTCTTTGCACTATTGTTCTATGATATTGAGCGCTTCTTGCATTAAAGCGCAGAGTATCTCCTCGAATCTTCCTGTTAGCAGAATCACTAGGTCATCGGCATATGCTATTGTGTAGAAGTTGCCATCGTTGAGGCGGCTGACCAAGGAATCTAATACCATGTTCCACGGTAGTGGCGAGAGTACCCCTCCCTGTGGACAACCTTTGACAACCAAGCCTCTGATTGTTACATCGTCTACACTATTTTTTATTGCTCCCTTTGAGAGCATGTTATATATCCAGCCATTTACGGTTTAGGGGATATTCTTGTTGGAAAGTGCGTTTTATATTTTAAGAAAAGTGGTTCTATGGAACGCATCTTCCATGTCTATGAATACACCCAGGTTGGACTCTTTTTTTCCAACGATCTCTCGATGCGGCCCGCCACGAGATGAAGAGCCGAATCGGTAGATATCATTGGAGTGTATGCATGTTGATTTGGATGCAGTGGATTTTGTGTTATCACTACATCTCTTATGTATCGTTCGCACAGCCTCTCCAAGGTCTTTATTGAAAACGATGTGAGGCTAATGGGTCGATATGCTTTTGGAATGGCATGGTCCATTCTTCCTGGTTTTGTTATGAACACAACTTTAACTTTTCTCCAACCTTTTGGAATATACCTCAGTTCCAGTGAGGATCTGAGAATTCTCATCAGGTGCGGCATTGGATCATCCAGCCCCATTGAAGTAGAACTGGATAAATGCCGTCCATTCTTGGAGATTTAAAGGGGGAGAAGCCAGAGATGGCCCACATCAGTCTGTCCGCGTCGACGATCTGTCGCGATATACGCCAGTCATCGTCCGTCGGGTAGTGATTCTCCTCTTCCTCCCAGGTTGCCGTGTTTGTGGTTCTGGAGTCAGGGAAGTGAGTTGACATTAATAGTTGAAGGTTTTCCTTCAGGTTGGCAGTTTTTGTGCCATCCTCTTTAGTTACTATACCGATATGACGGTGGGGATCTTTTAAGAAAGCTTTTTGGAGTCCAGCTGCTTGGGGGAAATCTTGGATTTCCTCGCAGTAGATTTTCCATGCTTCACTTTGTTTTTGTCAAATGACTTTTTTATACTTGTTGAGGTGAGACTTGTATGCGTTCCAATCCTCTTCGAGTCTGGATCTTTCAGCCTTATTAAAATATTTTCTTGCCGTTCTCCTCAGCTGATCGATCTCATGGCACCACCATGAGTGGGACTCCATCGAGATCGACTCGCCTGAGTGGGCAAGACGAAGCACCCCCACTGTCTGTGCCACTAATAACAAAATATTCCTCTAACCTCACTTTTCTCAGTTGTCAGACTTGTTAGTGGAAAAGTAAGGTCGATTTACACTATAAAAGTGACGAATCATCTTCTTAACCACTAGTAGTCACCAGAATAGCAATTTTATTGAAAGTGGTTAAAAAGTTACTTTCTAGAGTTGCTTGTCAGTCAGTTGCTATAAAGTTGCTTGAGTGCCACTTAGGTACAGAATAGGCGTGATTGTCAATATATACGATCTAAGGTGCCTTATACTAATATGTATAGTACGCGCAAAACATGTAATGTAATGGCATATCCCCTTTAAGTTATGATGCGAAGTTAGACTGGGAAATGTATAATATTTTGTTCATTTTTACCAATACCACTTTCACACAACACTCTATATTGATGCTAGCGCACCAACTAAATGGTAAGCGGTCCTTATCGCTTGTGGCACGTGCGTGATTGAGAAAACTGCCATCTCAAAATATGCTTATAGTTCAGTGAAATATCGTGAAAATAATATGTCATTTGAAAATTTTATTACTAATTCTTGTTAATAAAACGAGATATAAGGTAGTGTTAATTGTTTGGTATTATGTTTAAGATGTATTTAATAATTATAAAATTATTAAGTACATTTTAACTATTGTTAGTTGAAGTTATAATATTAAATGCATATATCGTCTAACAGCATTTTAAATTATAACATTGACTGGACTATGACAGCATTCAAATCAAAGGATACGTAGAAACTTTAAATTTCGCACTATATCTCTTACGTGAACCATACAAATAAGTTTAGCCAAACCGATGAGCCAAATTATAATTGACACCTTCTGTACAAAATAGTTCTATGATCTCTAAGTTCCATGTGATTTTGAAAGGAAATGTCAGGTGTCCTAATTTCGACATTCAAGGGAGTCAGCGCAGGAATTAAAGGGATATTCAAAACATGGAGGCTGCTGGTGCGTACGGTGGTGGTAAAGCCGGTGGAGTTTTCGATCCAATTTCGTTCGTTCAAAGACCTCAGGTGATACTTCGAGGAGTATGCTGGGTAAGTGTTTTTCTTATTAAATATAATCTATCCTTCAATTATTAACAACAAATAAACTTTAAATCTCCTATAATATGACCAAATCAATATATGGGGGATATTCTTGGTGGGGGGTGTGTCAGATGATATTGATTATTTGAATTTGAAATGGGTCAACATCAAAATATACTAAAAAAATTGAAATTACTTTTTCAAATAAAGCTGCCAGTATCACAAAATTTATTAATGCGAGGATAATTCATCATTGAACCCTTTCATGACCTTATTTTATTAAATTTTTATCATTTATCAACATTCTTGGCTAGGTAAAAGTTAGCTTAATGTAATAATTACAACAATAATAATACGTTAATCATTTGTGTATATTTTTGAATCTTATTTATAAATGTTGTGTGATTGATATTTCAGTGTATTATTTATTATGTCATTATTTGAATAAAATTATTGAAAGTCAATTATGGATTATGTTAAGTATGTCCAAATAAGGTTGATACCATCATTAAATTAAAGTATTAGGTAACTCATTGTCTTATAAGTATTCGTGCAATCAGAAAGACATTTTATTAAAGTAATTTTAATTATCTATTAGTAATTTTTTAAACATAATAATTTCATACTCATTTGTGTGTTCATATTTGTTTGTACTTACAGCTTCACAAAGCTTCAGCAATATAGCCACTAATTTTTCCATTGTCATCTTGTTTATCTTTTGCCATTTGTCTCAAAGTGATCCCATAATTATATTGTTTAAAATATAAAGGTGCTTCCTTAGATATTAGGACTATTTTGTGGAATTTTCTTCCTCATATTAAACCCAGATATTACGGAAACTATTTTTTTTTAATAATATTAATCATTTTCACCTACCGAAACCAAAATAATCATGCACAGCTCTTGCTTGCATTATATGTCAGAATATGTCATGTTCTTTTAAAAGGAGAGAAGTAAGTAATGGAAACACATTCACATCACTATATATCAAGATATAGTTTAATATTTTAATTTACATTGAATGGCAATTATTGAAGTATTTTGAATGGAAAGGTATATCAAATTTTCTTTTTTCTTGCAATATACAAATTTTCTGCAATTTCATCAATGGAGGGTATTAAAAAGTGTTCTCTCTTAATCAGGTGAACCAACTCAGTAGATTTATCTACTTTTTTAATAATTCCCGTGGATTCAAGATCACATAACTTTGCTTTAAGACTTTCATGTCTCCTAATAGCACTAATCTGTGGAATAACATATCTTTCAAGATTATGTGATGTTGACCAAGAAATTGTCCAAGCCCTTCAAATACTTTCGGATACTTATCTAATATATCATTAATTAATTTAAACTGTGTTTGTATACTATCAATATGTTTGATTAAATTTAATTTCAAACATTCCTGTAATCCTACAAAAGGCATCTGATTATTAGTATCAACTACTACAAACGGTACATTTATGCTATTACTTTTGACCTTACAATTTAAATGAACTGTACTAAGCGTTTTTAACCTAATATCTGTACTTCCATAAGGCAAGAGAGAAATATTAGACTTATTTATTTTCACATTCGGATCTAATGACTCTAAAATTTTATGAGGCAAGACACTGACCTCAGCACCAGTGTCTAACTTGAAATTAATTGACTTATTATTGATAAATACCTGCTTTGTCCATACTGTTTCTGTTTCACTTCTTTCTTTCTTACAGTATCTACATAGAACTCATACCGCTTTCTTCTTCCTGATCATTCAACTTTGCTACTTCATATACATTTTTCTTGTGCTGCCTCTTATCATTTTCTTTCACTGGCTGAACTCTTTCTGTTGAACTGCCTGCTTGCTTACATACACTTGCAAAGTGGTTTCTACCTTGACATTTTGCACAGGTCTTTCTGAAGGCTGGATACTTTCTTCGAGGGTGTTTAAACCCACAATAATCACAAGATCTTTCTCTTTGGCCATATGACTTTAGAGTATGTACTGTTGCCTCATTTTGCAGTGCCTTTGATTGGTCCTTGCTTATTTCAACTGCTCTGCAGAAATCTATAGCTTTTGTTAGAGATAAGTTACTTTCCCGCAGCAATCTTTCTTGGGTAGTTTTATCAAATACTCCCATAACAATCCTATCTCTTATCATATCATCTGGTTGTGCATAATTTGTTGTTTGTATTGCTTTTCTTAGTTCAGTTACAAAGTTATCGAATAGCTGACCTTCCCTCTGCACAATACTGTTAAATTTGAATCTTTCAAAGATGACATTCTTTTTTGGAGCACAGTTGGATTCAAATGCGGCCTTTACATTCTTAAGTGTATTTAACTCACCTTGTTTAAAGCTATTATAAAGCTCTAGTGCTTCATCCCCAATCAAATTCAAGAAAATAGCAATTTTTTTGTCTTCACTTTTTTCTGACAAGTCTGTCGCTTTTATTAACAAATCAAATCGTTGGCTGAATCGTTTTCAGTTATCAGCTACGTTTCCATCTAAACTCAAGGCTTCTGGCGGTTTAAACAAGGACTCCATTTTTCAAGACCAGCTTATCACCACACAGGTATTACTAGTACTAGAACTAAATTTATTTTCCACTCAAGAAGTATAACTTGACCATGTTTGATATGTTTTACAATTAAAACATCCTAATTGTCTTTTAATTAACTTTGATAATACTAATAATGTTAAAAACCTAATACATTTTACATATGCTTCCATATAGATCTGCACTCGTTTTTTTTTGTACATGATAACTATCATTTTTAGTACATTTGTAGTAACTATGAATAATACATTTGCAGGCTAGTTCCCTATGCAACCATGCTTACACTAACAATAGACCAGTGGCTACTATATTTATATCATACACTATACAGTCTCTGGAGTGCCGCAAGTCAGCAATTTTATGATTGAGTATTGTTCAGGACATTTCACAGATGAACCCTATTGATTTTCAGCTCACCAAAGCCAGTACAACGGGGGCTATGGTACTTGAAGTACCACATTTTTGGAGAAATTTTGGTTTTTTATCAAGATACAGTCTCGAGTGTATACAAGTGTCCAATTTTATGATTGGATATTGTTCAGGGCGTCTCACATATGAACCCTATTTATTTTCAGCTCACCAAATCCAGTGCAACGGGGCCTATAAATCCAGATATACTACATTTTTTGTCATTTTTGGAGAAATTACGGGTGGTTAACATGATAAAGCCTCTCAAGTACAAATGACCTATTTTATGATAGAATATTGTTCAAGGTGTCTCACAGATGAACCTTATTGATTTTCAGCTCACTAAAGTCAGTATAACGGGTGCTATAAATCCATATATACTATATTTTTGGAGAAATAATGGTTTGTTAGCACTATACGGCTTCCAGAGTCTATAAGTGAGAAAAAGTTAGTTTTAATCTTTAAAACCGTTTATTTTGAAATTATAATTACAGTTCATTCAGTTAAAATTTTATGTGGTTTTGTAAATCATACTTACCCAATGACCCTTCATTATCACAGTGTATCATTATTTATTTTTGCCTACAAAAGTATTTGAGTTTTATACACCACGTTTAAAATAGCTGAAATGAGTTGGTAAATAGATTTGTGTAGTTTAAAATAGACATCAATTGTAAAAATGCCTAAAAAATAGTCTTGAACTAGACAGTAAGCTCTTAGAATTCTTTGTTTGTGACTCTGTATGTAGAATGTACAGTATTGGATTTAAATGTTTAAACTAGAAAATGTGCAACAACAATTTACTGCAACTTTTTATTATTTGTTTTCTTATTAGAGTAGATTATATAAGTTGAGAAATATTGGACATGATAAAGATGATTTGGTAATAGAAATTCAGATAATAAAAATAGGTAAAAAAACTTTTTAAGTTAAACGGTTTTATGTTAAACATACATTGCAATGTTTAAGATAAATGTACTAAAAACCAAAAAATAATAAAATAGATACAGTCGTGGGAATTATAAACATATGCATAGACTAGACTAAAATAAAACCGTGGGGCACGTCAATTGTCTACAAATTATCGACTTAATGTGCGATAGAAGAACAGTATACGCTTATAAGTAACATTACAAAACAAAAATTTTAATCAACGATTATCGACTTAATGTGCGATAGAAGAACAGTATACGCTTATAAGTAACATTACAAAAAAAAAATTTAATCAACGATTGTAGACAATTGACGTGCCCCACGGTTTTATTTTAGTCTAGTCTATGCATATGTTTATAATTCCCACGACTGTATCTATTTTATTATTTTTTGGTTTTTAGTACATTTATCTTAAACATTGCAATGTATGTTTAACATAAAACCGTTTAACTTAAAAAGTTTTTTTACCTATTTTTATTTTTTGGTTTTTAGTTTTTATTTCGCATTCTGTTTAATTCATTTAGTGCTTCATTATTGCAAGGTTTCTTGCCCGTTAGTTTATTGCAGTCCAACTCCTCTATACGTAGTCCCTGCAAAGATCTTACTCTACTAAGAGCCACGTAGGCTTGACCTTCTTCAAACAGTTTCGCACCTAAGTATACGACTGCGTGATCCACAGTGCTGCCCTGCATTTTATGTATTGTAGAAGCCCATGATAGTATTAAAGGCAACATTCTTCTTTCAGCCGTCCCGTAATTGTACTTAGCTGGAAACTGTATGGCTTTCGGGTGTATAAGATGTACTCCGTCTCTTGCGAAATCAATTCGGACGGAAGGTACATCTATTGCATACATCTGAGTTCGACGAAATTGAGGCCAAACGCCACACAGTCCTCAACACGATACAAAATCTTGACTTGGGTGGTGGATTCAGGCTGGATTAATCAGATACCTAAATTACAGATTCAATTTCTAAATTTAAATCTTATTATTATACGCCATTTACTGGCTGCGCCCATCTTAAATATTGAGGTTGTATAGTGCACTGTATTCTTCTTGTCAAGCCCTTTTATTTGTTGATACCCATATTGGTGGGATTGATAAAAAATTGTTATCAGCCATTTGGTAGCGGCGGCCATCTTAGATTTCAATTTTGCATAGTAAATTGTATTCTACTGGTTGAGCACTTTCATTTGATACCCATATTGATGGGATTGATAAAACCTACGTTATCCGCCATTTTGTAGCGGCCGCCATCTTGGACTTAAATTTTTTATAGTATATTGTATTCTGCTTGTTGAGCCCTTTCATTTGATACCCATGTTGATGGGATTGATAAAACCTACGTTATCCGCCATTTTGTAGCGGCCGCCATCTTGGATTTCAATTTTTTATAGTATATTGTATTCTGCTTGTTGAGTCCTTTCATTTGATATCCATATTGATGGGATTAATAAAACAAATTATCCGCCATTTTGTAGCGGCGGCCATCTTGAATTTATAATGATAATGAATAAACATAATTGTATTGTCACCACGGACTTAAGATCTTAAGTCCGTGATTGTCACCAAAATCCAAAGTGTATACAAAATTTCAGATTAATCGGTTGACAGGAAGAGGGTGAAATTTGAATTACTAAATTTGACCCAAGAATAAATAATAAAACAAACGGGGTGAGTTAAATAAAACCGTTTAATAATAAAAAATGAAGTTATGCCATTATAAAGAAATTTGTTGATATATTAGACAAAAGCACACACCACAACTGTGTGTTGATTGTGTATGAAAAAGATGGGCAATGCATAAACAACTAGAAACATTCTTAAGTTCTTTGTTCATAAAGAACAAACGAAATGTTCACATTCTATTATAATTTTCAGTATATACCCAATAATTGAATATCCATCTGCTGCAAAAAAACCGGATTAAGGTCTTGTAGGGCCGATCGCAGATTTTTTCAGAGCCTTCTCTCCTTGCCCGTTCATTATTCTCTTTGCAACAAAACCAACACGTAATTTAATTACATAAAAAAACATTCACAAAATACCTATATACATTATATAAAATACTTTAATTCTAACTTTTCGTGCCTTTGCACATGCAAATTCTTTAATTAGTTCATCAAAACGTACTGTTTCAAATAATTCCCTTTCTATGGACATCAGACTTAACTCATTAAGTCTGCTATTTACCATGGAAGAACGTAGATAATTTTTTATTCTAGCTATCTTAGAGAATGCACTTTCTGCACTGCAATAATTGCTAACGGCAAGCATAGATATAATATGCTATAAGTATCGACGACGTTTGGGAAAACTGATTCCAATTTTTTATTTTTAATCATTTTTAAACAATCTTCTGATGAAACAATGTTTAAATGTTTGACGAAACTTGAAAATTAGATCCCTTCGTTTGCAAACTGTTCATCAAAATGTTTTGAATAATTCACTGCCTGTAAAATTTCTTTGTGTTTCGTGAATTTTAACTTAAACGGAATTTCAAATTTTTCTTGTAAATGTATAACATAGGCTTGAACTCGATGTTCTAAACAATTTGTCAATGACGAGGGGGTAAACACTGGACATTTTTTGTGGTAAAAGATTGCCTCCCCTCAGGATCTCCTCGGATTTCATTGGATCTCCTTAGTATTTCCTTGGATCTCCTCGTATCTCCTCAGATTTTCTCGGAACTCCTCTTAATATAATTACGGGGTCAATCAACACAAACAGTTATATTTCAATGCACTAATAACATTGTGAAATTTTTTGAGGAACTTTATCTGAATGCAGAATAATTTGTGGATCTTATTTAAAGCATTTTTCAGTTTTATTCAATATTATTTTATTGAAAAATCTTGAAATTTGTGGAATTATATGAAATAAGTTACTAGTTCCTTAGTTATATGATCATTGGCAGTTGTCAAGATAACTATAGATGGCAAATGTTCCTTTTCAAGATAGCCATTGAAATATATTGTGGGAGGATTTTACATCTTGGAAACGTTTTAGGGCTTTCTCTTCCAATACCTGAAACAATCTTCAATAATTGAATTAGAAATTTTTAATAATGAAAATTCTCCTGCATAAATATTTCCACTAATTTGTCAGGATCAATTTATGAAAATTCAGAATTGTATGTTGATATTACGTGGAAACGATGTATGTTTGATAAAATTCATTTTTGGTCGTGTTACATAAATACTAAATAACCTACAATGGAATTAGAACAGAATATGTTCATGGTCTTTCAGAAAAAATGTACCTGTATTTTATTTATTAGAAAGGAGCAGAATTGGCATTGGGAAATTTCAAGGTACAGTGAATTAACTTTTCATTGTGTCCAAATGCCAATTTTACAGATTTTGAAAGAAAAACAGCGATTCTGAGGATAATTCAAGTTTGTCCGATGAAGGAGTCTGATGTAGACTCCGAAACGTTCTACAACTCCTTAATTTCACATTTTGTTTATTTATTGTTGGCTACATTTTTTACCCAAATTGCTCCTAACAGATTGGTGTACAAATTTACGCGGAATCATTTTCATTAACCCTTTCACTGACACTAGTAGTAAAAAATTCAGGAAAAATATTTTAATAGATTCGCCAATTTTATGTAGGATCAATTATCATAATTTAAATGAAACAATGAAATAACAATTATCCCCTCCCTTCAGTTTTTGAGATATGTACATCCAGAGGGACGCATTCCAAGTAAAATATTGTTTTGCATTGTAACAATGATTTTATTAGTATTTTTAAATGAAACTCAAGGTCTCTAGTTAATTCCACAATATAATACAAGTTATTGAAAATTCAAAAAAATTGACAATTGTTTCGATAAGGATATTGATTTATCGAAACAATTGTCATTTTTTTAGAATTTTCAATAACTTGTATTATATTGTGGAATTAACTAGAGACCTTGAGTTTCATTTAAAAATACTAATATGAGCATATTCCACGAAGTAAGGGTCGAGACAGTCAATTTCATTAATGATTTTATTATTCAAAACACTATTACATACAGTAATTATTTATTATGAAATTTTTCAAAACAGTTTCTATCTTTCAGGAAACATATATGCACCTGGCACTTGGTGCAGTAAACATGTGTTCTTTCTTTACACCCTTCTAATTTACAACGTGAGTTGTTCTTATTACTATCATATTCTGGAATATGATGATATCCATCATATCTAGAATCCTTTACTGGTCTAGACTCTTTTTTGTTTCTTGTGGATGTACTGGGGAGATCGTCAACGGAAGGTTCCGTAGAAGGCCTGACTCTTTTTGGAGGTTTTTTCGTAAGTATGAGGTGTTCAGCCACACACTGTCGGAAGCCTAGTAAATCCAGAATTTGTTGTTTTGGAACACCCAAATTCATGGCTTTATTCTTGTATTCTAACCATGAATTTGCTAAAGCCAGATCTACGGCATGGAAAATCAGCCTTATTGTCCATTTTCTGGACCGAACGTAGGAGCGGTAGATACTCAGCAAAAAATCATGTTTATCTACCCCTCCCATACTGTGTTGTACCTCCGCACTGCTTCTGGCCTAGGCACTTCAATGTATTCCTTTTTTGTTTTATCCCATCTTCTACAGATGCCTTTCTCTCCAATTCCAACAAAATTTGACGCTTGGACGACCGATTTATTGTCGTACCATTTTGTGATTATTATGCCATCCTTACTGATACACTCAGCTGAAGTACCTCTCCCTTACTTCTTCATATCCTTATCACTTGGTAGATTTGGACGATGGAAACGATTCGATCTAATTGTGCCCACTGCAAATATTGACTTTGAACAAAGGTATTGAAATAAGTTATAAGAACTAAAATAGTTATCAAAAAATAAGCCGTGATTGGGTTCAGTAATTCGATCAGAAAGCTGCATAACTATAGCAGCTGACGCGCCTAAGTGCATATAAAGTGGTTTCATTTCTGTAGTTGATCCCTGGTAGATCCAGAAATCATACACTATACCACTCTCTCCAGCTAACACGTACAATTTCACGCCCCATTTTTTTGGTTTATTTTTTATGTATTGCTTGATATTCAAGTGTCCTTTGAAAGGGATTATTTGTTCATCAACACAAAGAGTGCGTTCTAGTGGCAGTTCTTGGTATCTTTTCCGTAGCGCATCATATATACATCGCACTTTCCACAACCTATCTGTATTAGTAGCATCCCTACTAGTTACATCAACCAAATGCAAAGTACGTCTCAGTTTATAAATCTTTTCAAAAACCATATTATCTTCTACGATTGTAATACCACATGCACTACTCCAATACATTTCAACTCTGGGGAATTGTAAATTTCCCATAATTATTTTTTTTTTTTTTTTTTATTTATTTATTTATTAGACGGGAAAACCCCACTACAAAATAGAAACAACAGCATACAATGCGGTTATGTTAAACTACAATTAACAAACTTAACTAAGTAAATCTAAAAAAAACAGCATTACTAGATGTATTTAAAAAATCACAAGACAAATTAACAATAACATGACAATATTATGACAAATATAAGATAACAGTACATATTACTTCAAAGAAACCTTATTAGAGTACTCTTAAAGACCTGGAAAGAGCTATTAAAAACATCCAACTTATCCTTCTTATTTAAAAATTCTAGAGATCTGTCCATAAAAGAATGTTTACCATAATTAGTTCTATGAAAACTTATGGAAAATAGGTTACAATGCCGTAGCGTTCTTTGTGGAACTGCAAAATATATTTCAGACAACAAGGATGGACATGATACAACACCATTAAGTATATTATAAATGAGGGTAATGTCATACATAATCCTTCTTTTATCCAACGAGAGCAAGTTTAGTTTATGTAAAATTAGAGAATAATCATGATCAGCAATGAGATTCAAATTGAACCTATAATTACAATATCTCAAGAATTTGTTTTGCAATCTCTCGAGTAATGACTTATAAACATTATACTGTGGTGTCCAAATACATGTACCATATTCCAGTTGTGATCTGACCAACCCAACATATATAGACCTCACAGCTTCCAGAGAGAGATCATTACAATTCCTCAAAGTAAATCCCAACATCCTTTGAGCCCTAACCACTAATTGACTGATATGCTCACCAAAACTTAAATGAGAGTCAAAAAGAATTCCCAAATCCTTAGCCAATTCTTTATTTACTAGCAACTGACCATCTATTGAATAAGAGGACGGGATTCTAGTTTTCTTTTTACTAAAAGAGATCTTAAAGCATTTATCAACATTCAAATCTAACAAGTTTAATTTGCACCATTCAGACAGATTATCTAGTTCCCTTTGAAGCAAATCAATATCGATGTCATTCCGAATCACTAAAAATAATTTGAGATCATCGGCAAACATTAAAAATTCACAATCCCTTATAATATCTTTGATGTCATTGACAAACAGGCTAAACAGCAAAGGAGAACAATGTCCCCCCTGAGGGACACCAGAGCTCACATCAATCACTCTTGACAAGAAATTACCAATTTTTACCTTCAACCTTCTCTCATTAAGAAAGCTAAGCATCCAGGTCGCTAATCCGTCTGAAAAACCTAAATTTTTTAACTTCCTAACCAACAACAAGTGATTAACTCTGTCAAAGGCCTTGGAGAAGTCAGTATATATGGCATCAACCTGATAACCTCTCTCCAAGGCATTCGACAACCTATTATTGTATATGAGCAGATTGGTTACCGTAGATCGACCCCCCCTAAAGCCATGCTGCTCATCAATTAAAATCTCTTTACACTGCCAATTCAAACAGTCAAACATTAAACTATCAAGAACTTTTGGGATTGAAGACTGTATAGATACACTACGATAATTTTTAATATCATTTCTCGAACCTGACTTAAATATTGGAGAGACAAAACTTTCTTTCCACATATCTGGAAACACACCAGTAGACAAAGACAAATTAAATAGCTTACACAAAGGCTGTGATAAAGAATATCTGCATTGCTTTAAGACCGAATTTGGAATACCATCAGGACCAATCATCAACTTATAAGGCAGTGATCCCAGCTTGTCAAATACCTCTGCAACACTTATACATGGACAATCAATATTAATTTGTGGTAAAGCCTCCTCAGGAGGTATTGCATTAGATTTTGAGAAAACCGTAGCAAAGTGATCGGCAAAGAGATCAACAATTTCTTGACCGTTGGTACCTGTTACATTATTGAGACTCATATTTTTCGGAATTTCATTAGAACTTTTTTTTTTATTTATAAATTTCCAAAAATTTCTTGGGTTCATACTCAGGTCACTATTTATAGTATTCAAATAATTCTTATAACACTCTTTCGATAATTTTTTACACTTCGCTCTAACCTTACTAAACTCTAAATAATCTGTAGCATTCTTAGACCTCTGATACTTTATGTGAATGTTTTTTTTTAAGAGAAATCAACTTTCTTAATTCTGCAGAAAAGTAAGAAGGAAAGTTGGATGTTCTAAATTTTTTCTGTGGAACAAACAACTGAATACCATAGTTAAGAACCTTGTAAAATTCCGACACCATAACATTTATATCCCTAATATTGAGAATGTGACACCAATTTATTGAGAATAAATAATCGTTTAAACCCTGATAGTTACCATTTCTAAAATCAAAGTAAAAATCTTCCACCATAAGTGGATCTAATCTAGCATTCCTTAACTTAAAGCTACAAGTGTATGAAGTATGATTAATAGTGTCACTAAAAATAGGGTCCAGAGATTTAATACATTCAGTGAAGCAGTCATTGGTAAACAGTAAATCCAAAAATATGTTTCGGCTGTTCGGAACATCCACCATCTGGTACATACTATAGAATCCGTACATTTGTGCCAGTTCTAATGCAGATGAATTGGCAGGACATCTCACACTTACTCCATTATCAGCATTCGACCACTGCGCCTCAGGTAAATTAAAGTCTCCTACTATGTATAGCTTAACATTAGGATACTCAGCACATATCTGTTCAACTGTCAGACAGTGGTCCCGGTACAGATCTTCAGACGACCTAGGCGGTATATAAATACCCCCCACAATAAATTTAACACCCAAACATTTACATAATACAAACAACTGCTCAAATGTAGTCTCAGATTTGTTAATAATCGAAGCCTGAATATGATTCTTCACCATGACCAATACACCACCCCCTCTATTCTTCCCTGTAATTTGTACATTCCGGTCAGCTCTGAATATGTTGTAATTACTGCAACTTAGTTCTTCCGAATAGATATCATCATACAACCAGCTTTCTGCGATAATAACAATGTCATAGTTAGAAGAATTTACTGCTAAACCAAAGTCAGAAATTTTGGTTCGCATACCACTAGCATTCTGGTAGTACATTAGTAGTGGGGTATTATCTAGTTTTTTCTCACTGCCTGTCGGTCATTTTTTATGACCTTAGGAGACCCATTGATATACCGAATTACAAAACTCTTATCATTCCCCTCATTCTTCAACTGTAATTCAGCTAATGCTTTCTTATATTGCTCCCTCTGTATTCTAGTCTGATCAGAGTTAATCTTATAATCGGAATGCACTAACTTTTTCTTAGCTTTCAAAACTTCCTTAACCCATGACGGATCAGCACAGATGACTTTTATTGGTCTACAAGAGCCAACCGACTTTCTGCCAATACGAAGAACCTTTTCAACTTTGTTCCTATCACCACTACTCGAAGTGATATTCAGTGTTTCAAAGACCTCCAGCACCACTTTCTTATCATCTTCTATCCTCTCCGATAAGACATCACTACCTGATTCTTTCACATTATAAATTATGAAGTTCCTAGATCTGTTTGCCCTTTCCTGTATTTTATTGACAATTTCTTCTGTGCTGATTTCAGAATCACCGTGGTTGCATTTGTGTTTTTTAACAGTTTCAAGCTCCTTTTTTAAAAGTTCTAACTCATTCTTCAACTCTCCAATTTGGTGCAACAGGGCTGGTACATTTTTGAAAGCCTCCCTACATGTTTTACAAAAATACAACATAGTACGTTTTTGAATGACAACAGCTCTGAGTTCTGATGCATTCAAACCCGTGCAGGCTTCTAGCGGGTGCATAACTATATGGCAACTATCGCAACACACTGCTTTAGATGCTTCAGGAATCGTATTTTTACAAGAATTACAATTATTCATGTTATGTTATATCAGGTCTAACCTCACTTTTGACTAAAACGTAATATTCCCTCAGAATCTCCAAATCTCAATCTTTACAGTCTACAGGGCTATCACTCATAAAATCCACACTTCACCGAAAATTTATTGAGTCGATTTACAATATAAACTTAAGGATAACTTTTCGTAAACACGTGAATCTATCATAACCTCAACATGTAATTATATGCATTCCAATAAATTTCTTCACCTACTCTATATTTGTTGTGGGAAATCTTGGTGTATTTTGCTGAACAGCATACAGGTTCGTCATATTCACCATTTGTTCAAACACACTGTTTGGAATGTACCGAATAAAAAAATCCACTGGGCTAGGCAATTCAACTACATGTTCAGTTGAGATATTTCCATTATGCCACCTGACAACTCTGGTTGTGCACGTGCCATCCAGATGATGTTTTCTTTTTTAGTTAGATTGTACTGCTCATAAAAATTGTCAACAGCTTCTGAGCCATTAATTTTTGATACCATCGCGAAAGGTCCTAATTCCGCGGTTGAAGATCCTGGTCTTGCCGCTGACAATCTTTGTTCCATTGTAGACGTTCTTGGTCCCGGCGCCGATGACTCTGCTATACTATCAAAGCGCCCATCACCCTGTCTATCGCTTTCACTCCCGCTCTCCAGATAATCAGCCGGTCCTTCTTCATCTATAAAGTCTGAATGTTGATTATCGATGCCTGACTCATCCCACCCCAAATCATCGTCAGATAAATCGGCGATATCCGATAAATCGTCATTTTCTCTTCTGTGAGGGCATTTTGTTTTCGAAAAGACATTTTCTGGAACAAACACAATGTTAGCCATACTGGCAAATATTTAGATGAATTTCTACCAACGACTATTTTCGTCGAAGTGCGTTTGTCCTTGTGGAGGTACATGCTTTTTGAAACGTACGTTTTAGTGTTTATGAAAAACTGAATGAATTATACAGTTCAATGTAGTTTTTGTACTCACCAGTGAAATAAAAGTAACGCAGATATGACAGTTCCACTTTATGAAAACAATTATTATGACAGCTAAGTTGCACTCAATCGCTATAACACGACTGCTTAAAATTTAATGCATGACATCGAACTTACGAACCTAGAGCGCGCTACTCGCATATGCTGTATGACGTGGGTGTACCCTACACGGTACAAAAGCAGCAACGTTGAACTTTATTGTAAATTTGGCCATTTGATGCTGTTGTAACTGATGTACCTGGGTAGGGACAATTCCAGTGAAAGGGTTAAAGAACATTTTTTAATTCAAGTATTGTAAGTTTCTTTCAGATATTGCGACAGGATGCCCTAAAACGTTTTCATGTCTTTTTTCAAGTTGACGTCTGAAATAGTTTGATGTATAGCAGGGTAGCATATTTGGAGTATTATTATTCAATGATAAGTTATATGTGTGATGTAGCAGATACTATCGAAGATGCAGTGTTGATCAATATTGTGGATGTTGCTAATTTTTAATGGTAAAGCAATCCAAGACAGCCTATTGCCAAGTATTTCAAAAAAACATAAAAGTAATAAACAAATAATGTTTATTCTCGAAAAATCTCAACGAAACCCATCAGGTATAGAAATACAAAAAAAGAACTAAAAATGATTGACAGTTTAGATAAAAATGTATAAAAACAAAACGACGATTTGTATAGACTCACTATCTTTACTCAGTCTGATCTTGACAGTTTTAATGGTTGACATCCAAGAATTTATATTGGACCATAAAAATTTTGGTCTTATTCAACTTATTCGCTCCCACTAGAAGCACAAAATGTCCTCGGTGGTTACCCGGTCAACAATAGGTAAAAATTTATTAATTTTAAAATCCTGAACTCCACTGAATTCAAACTTACATTTCGCGTGCTTTAAGTTTCTGCTTTCGAATTCATGAATATTTATTTCAACAGTATAGGACAGCACATGGAATCTATTTTCAAAATTGTTGTTACTAGAGGGATGTTTTACGGAGAGTTGTAGAACCGTTATAATTTTTATGTGGAAGGGGATTGGTCCTAAGAGGAGATAATTGGAGATTTCCAAATTGGAATTATTTTAGAATCTCTAGAATTTTGACCCATTTATGGCCAAACACTTAGAACATTGTGTTAACAAAGAGAGGGGTAATATTTCTTATAGATCCTCAACAATTTCGAGTCGAATCGAGTTATATATGGAAACACATATGCGAAAATGATCGGGAGTCTGCGAGGGTTGTATCAACAAAAATAGGTTCATGAAAACTGTAATCAAATATGTGAAAATCTTCAAATTATATCTGATGATGACGCAGAAAGAAGAAACACGCGGAATGCAGCGACACTTAAACAAAAAATAAAATCCCTGACATGTCTGAACCAATAATTTTTTACCGAGCATATGTGAAAACTGGTGCCAGCTACTGGAAATTGTCTGAACTCATGATTTTTTTTTTCATCGTAAAGAAGAAAAATCTTAACTGTTTTACGAGGAAATGAGAAAATTTGTAATTTGAAATAGAGCGTCAACTATACCGGAGCCGGACGCAATGGCGCCCCTGCGCATAGGTTAATCTGCCATTGGATTTAAATGATAATGACAGACAATTCATTAATTGGAACTATACTGCACACCTTATTATTATAGATTTTGATTCCTCTTGATACGATAATTTTAGTGACCTAATATACATATTAATTTAGTCATTATTCTGCTTAGATTAGCTATAGCCCAGTAATTTCAAGTTCTATCCAATATCAGTGACTAATTAAAATTATTTATTCTGATAAGTCATGCATTTTGAATAATAATTGAAGTTTCTTGTATTAATAATTGGAAAACCAGTACCAATATCCCCATATAAAACCACAGAAGATTTTTCGATCTAGTCTTTTTAGACTCTAAGGACAATAGCTTGTTGAAATTTGTTTGTTAGAAGTAATCCACATATAATATATTAAACTTTAACTTGCAACATGGAAATAAAGTTACATATTAATGTTATTGAAGTATCCACTTTTTTCTTATATATTCTTTACTCTATTTTATTTGGAAGTGTTTGAGTCTGAAAAGTTTGTGCCCTTTGGGAATCTTTAGTATGTTACATGTTAATTTAAGAATCTTTTAATGGCTACGGAAGTTATTTGTTGATATACATTTCTGAGTTAAAATAGGAAACGGGTTCAGTGTCTCAAACATTTTAGTAGCTGTTAGTACAGCTAAAAATAGATCATAATTATTTTATGTGATAATTAGAAGTAGCGTTTAATTAGCGAAGTTTTCATTCTGACTTTATCATATTTTTATTTGTTAATTTAGAAATACTTATATCACAAGAACATACAAGAAGTTGATATTGAATTGCGAAAAAATTATTTAGGTGAATTTAAACTCTATATTCCGTAAAAGTATTTGGAACATCTTACAAGCTTCAAAATCAAATGTGGACAAAGAAGAATATGGCAGGAAGAAAACTCTTGTAAAAAGAGCCGTCAAAAAATCAAAATTGACTCATGGAAGAAATTCGGAGAAGAAATAACATATCTACATAAGATGAATAACAGGAAATTTTGGACAAGAATAAAAAGATTGAGAGGAAATAAATATAAAGATATTAGAGCAATAAAAAATCGACAAGGCCAAGTACAAACGGAAATGGAAGAAGTATTGAAAACATGGAAAGAATACTATACAGAGCAATTCCATACATTAACATCGGAAGAGAATATAACAACAGCAGAAGAGGAAATCGACTAACTACAAGGAATCCATAAAGAAAAGATAGATCAAGTAATACAAAAAATCAAAATAGGTAAGGCTAATGGAGAAGATGGAATAGCGCCAGAGATGATTAAATCGTTAGGAGAAAGAGGAAAAGAATGGATATGGAATGTATGCAAAGAAGCATGAGTACAACAAAAAATTCCAAGGGAATGGGAAAATAACTTAATAGTACCCATCTATAAAAAGGGAGAACATACACAGTGTGAGAATTAGAGCAATATGTTTGGCCCAAACTAGCTATAAAGTGTACACAAAAATAATAGAAAAAAGATAAAGAGACTATGTAGAACCAAAATTAGGAAAAGAACAGGGAGCTTTTAGACCTGAAAGACAAACAAATGATAATATCTATATACTAAGGAATAAGAAAAATAGAAGAGGGAGAAGAGATGTACCTTACATTTATAGATCTAAAAGAAGCCTTTGATACAGTAGATAGAAGAGAAGTATGGAGAACCCTGGAGGAAATGGAAGTACCATCCACCCTCAGATTAACAAATAAAATAGATATGTTTGTTTTGACTTTTTCCTGCCCCAAACATTGAGTCACATTCTAAGCTCACTTGCAGGACACTTCCACTGCTTTGCCATATTTACAAATCCTCTTTAGTTGCGGGAAAAAAAGAAATTAGACGTTTAATTGAAAATTTGTTAAAAAGTTATGCAAATAAAAAAAGTCATACTAATTTCTACATTTGAGTCACAGCTTTTAAAATTAATTAATAATACTTGAATTTTATTTAATAAAGGCATATTCTTATATGAATTTTAAAGAAGAATTTGTTGTATCCTTAGATACCTTTATGGTTATAACTAAAAGTGGCAACATTGCTCATGATTTCAGTACCTGTTGATGTGTCAATAGTAATTTATTTAATAGTTTTGTCCTTGTTTAATTACCATATAAAGAGAGATGCAAATATCGTCGTAGTATTGTAGTAAATAATTTCAAACGTGGTTTGTTTATACGAGCGCCATTACGACTAGAAACTAAACATTTAGTTCTTTCGTTTTGATGTGTTTTTCAAGACTTTTTAGTGTGAAAATAAACTTTTAAGTTAATTAATTTAATGTTTTTGGATTATCATGGTTCGTCGGTGCCAAGTTTGTCAGAAAAACAGCCGAAATTACCAATGCCATGTAACTACAATACCATCCCCACTTTTTGTAATTCATTCATTATTTCACTACTGGTGTTTAGAATTGTTGGCCACAAAAATAAACGTGTTTGTGAATGAATAGCCCTCTCTATGTTTATTATTACTCTAAGCATCCACCTTAATAAATATAATTAAAAGTATATACGAGACAGTTAGAGCCAAGGTACAGATTGCAGGCCAAAGGTCTGAAGACTTCAAAATGTGTAAGGGAATAAAACAAGGTGACAGTTTAAGACCACTACTGTTTATAATAATCATGGATAAGATTGTGAAACGAATCAAAGAAAAATATGAGCAGCTGAATACTATAATTGGACACAGAAATTTAGAATCGATTAAAATGAGCAGATGATGTGGTTTTAGTGGCGAATACAAAGAACAAAATGCAAAAATTAGTGAATATTTGGAGTAAGTGAACATAAATAAAACAAAAGTTATGATAATAAATAAAAAACAACCAGGTAATCAAAATAATAGAGATATTAAATGCAATCAAAATAATAGAGATATTAAATGCAAAAACCAGACTCTAGAAAGAGTGACAACATTTGAATATTTAGGAAGTATAGTAACAGAAGAAAAAAAAATTCTGCTAAGAAGAAATTTTTGTTGTGACAAATACGTGGTTTAAATTGCCAAAGCGAAGGCTATACACATGGAAGTTCCCCGGAGACACTAAGACTAACATAATTAGAAATAAAATTGATTACATATTAATTGATAAACGTTACCGAAATGGGATAAGTGATGTGAAAACGTACCCTGGAGCCGATTTCGGATCCGCTCATAACCCTGTCGTGGGAACAATATTCATAAGACTAAAGAAGATCAAGCATCATATTCAACGAAGACCTGCTTTTGAAGAACTTAAGCATCCAGAAATCTGTAGAGAAATCACTGAACAACTAAACGTAGTAATTAAAGGAACAATAACGCAACAAGAACAACCGATAGAAGAATCATGGAGTTCTCTAGAACACGCAATTAACCAAATACAAGCAGAAAAACTTAGTGAAGAACCAACAGCAGCAAAGAAACCATGGATGAGCAATGAAATTCTAGATCTAATGGAAACTCGCAGGAAATATAAGAACATAAACATCGACAAATATAAAGAAACCCAAACCAACATTCAAAAATTAATCAGACACGCAAAGGAGAAATGGATGAATGATCAATGCCAAGAATTAGAAGAACTACAAAACAAACACGACCAGTTTAATATATACAAAAAAGTTGAAGAAATCACAGGAACAAGAAAGAAAGCCATACAGACCAACTTCCTTAAAACAGAAAGTAGTGAAATAATTACAGACCAGGAAGAAATAAAAGAAGAGTGGTCAAGATATATTCGAGAAATGTTCGATGATGAAAGGACAGAGTCAGAACTAGAACGCGACGATGAATTGACATTAAATATCTTACCATCAGAGTAAACGCAACAATAAAAACAGCTAAAAGTGGAAAAGCTGGTGGACCAGACAATGTATACACAGAAATGCAAAAATTGCGGGATCAAGAAAATCTCCAACGACTCACCGACCTCTTTAATAAAATCTACAGCTCAGGAACGTACCCCCGTGATTGGCTCAAGTCAGTGTTCATACCGATTCCCAAGAAAAACACATCAAGAAAGTGCTCCGATTTCAAATTAATTAGCTTAATGAGCAATACTTTGAAAATTATGTTAAAAATATTACATCGACGTATCTACTTGAAATGCGAACAAAATATAAGCCCCGAACAATTTGGGTTTAGATTAGGACTGGGAACTCGGGAAGCACTTTTCGGATTAACGGTTTTACTCGAAAAATGTAGAGACCAAAGAAAAGACGTGTATCTGTGTTTCATTGATTACGAAAAGGCGTTCGATCGCATTAAGCATCCAACACTGTTACAACTGCTTCAAAAACAGTGTCTAGACTACGAAGACATAAGATTTATAAAAAATTTATATTGGGAACAGAGAGGATATGTTCGGTTTGGTGACACCGTATCGTCAGAAATACCAATAGGAAGGGGAGTACGACAGGGCTGTGTTCTCTCGCCTCTTTTATTTAACATTTACTCCGAGTACATATTTCAGCAAGCGTTAGAGGACTGTGAAATTGGCATAAAGGTGAACGGTAAAATACTTAACAATATACGCTACGCAGATGACACTGTCATCTTCGCAGACACTCCAGAAGGCTTACAGGAACTAGTAGACAAGATTGTGAAATCAGGTGACCAACACGGCCTGAAAATAAATACAGCAAAAACCAAAACGATGGTCGTCAGCAGAAATCATAATCCACAAGCCAATATACGAATATATGGTACTCCAATAGAAGAGGTAAGAAAATTCAAGTATCTCGGGTGCTGGGTTACCCAAAACCCGAGACCGAAATTCGAGCTCGAATTGAAAACGCATGAGCCACGTTCGTGAGAATTAAGACATTTTCTAACGAATACCACTCTGTCACTCGATACCGTTTCGTGAAGTAATACATTTATTCTGTCCTCTTATATGGCACGGAATCCTGGACAATGTGAAAGAGGATAATGCAGCGACTGGAAGCATTTGAAATGTGGATCTTCCGCAGACTTTTGAAGATACCATGGACCCGAAGAATGTACAAATGAAAATGTTATAAGAATGATGGGAACAGACAGGGAACTTTTACAACATGTGAAACAGCGCAAAACTGGTTATCTGGGACATGTATACAGAGGAGAAAAATATAAATTTTTGAGACTGCAAAATAATTTTAAAATTTTCAGAATAATTACGTTACATTTTTTGGTATTTCATGAATATGACATTTTTGAATTATAGGCTAAGTTAGGGACATTTTAATAGCGTATACTGATGTTTGTATCCTTAAAATGATTCTCCCTCTAAAATTCACATATATTATTTTCAAAATCCTGACAATCCTATTGATCTTATTGTATATTCAGTTTTATATTACAAACAAACTTATTGTCCAGAGTTATTTTACCAAATTATAAATGTATATTGCATCACAAAATCTTTTTACAATTTTTTATAGCTACATGAATTTGTTTACCGAAATAGTTTATTATTATTATAAACAAAATAGGTAGGCACACGAAATAGGATAAATATTATACTATATACAAAATAAACGATATTTATTTATTACTTGTAGGTATATTAATTATTGTTTTTAAACTTTGCATACATATTACCAAACCATTTACTCGATTTTAATTGAAATTGTTTATAACGGTAAAATGTACAGAGGAAAATAATGACAAACGAGCCTTCGTTTTTTAACCTTTTGTTGTGGATTCATTTATACCTACTGTTAAACACAGTATATGGATAGTTTCTTTCTACCATTAAATTCGAAAGTGCTGTAATGTAATTATAGTTCAATACAAGTTTTTATTTCGAAATTTTATTATAATTCAGAATCGACGGCTCATATGATCGTGTTTTCACATTTGAAACTAATTATTCCACCAATATTTAGGTTCGAAGTGTCACCTAAGACTAATTAATCCCTGTGTAGTAGGTACTCAATTTTTGCTGGTCTCGACAGCTGTTACTTGATATTATAAGCTCGAAAGTCTATTTTATCCATGTTATAAAAAATATTTGTTTGTTACAGCTGTTTTCCGTAATAGTATTTGGCTGTATATCATCCCAAGGTTGGAAGCTTGATCCTGAAAGTAAAAAACATCTTTGTCTCTACAACGATGATGCAAATGCTTGCAATTACGGTGTTGGAATAAGTGTTATAGCATTTTTAGCAAGCATGGGATTACTTGTCGGAGAATATTTATTCGAACAAATGTCATCAGTTAAAACTAGGAAACACTTCGTTTTGGGCGACTTAGGATTTTCAAGTAGGTATTATTTTTATCAAAAACATTGAAATAATGATGTTATGTAGGCTGCTAAAAATTAACGAAGCTTGCAACAAGTACTAGAGCATGCACAACTTTTTGTTTTTCATATTCTAGTTTGTAATTAAAATACCAGTCCAGGGAAAAATAGAAGTAAAATGTGACAACATTACCTAACATTGTAGTAGTTAAACAATAGTCCAATTTGAAAGTGGTAGGCAATAAATCTGGGGGGAAATGATGAAGTTAGGCAATACTAATAAATTCATAATTATTTTATTTGTGAATTTAATTCAGAACTTCAACATTATATTGCAATAACTTTCAATAATTTGCATTTTTTCTCCTGAGTAATGCATGATAGTTTCTGAGATAATATATGCCTGAGTGCCTCTCTTATTTATGTAGTCAGTATAGAAGCCGATTTTTTCTGAGCATGTGTGTAATTTTACTGGGATATAATAATCAGTCATTGAATAAAAATGTGTAATATACTTAATCATAGTACCAATAAATTCTAGTTCTAAGGAAGTGGTGCTTGATAAATTTATTTCCTGAAGAAACTAAAGATAATAATGTTTATCACACGTGAACAATTTTGTACAATAAATTCAATAGAGGCGATTTAGTTTATTCTACCTTATTATTTAAAACAATCCACTAGATTCTGTCGAGAAAATCTCAACTCCGAAATTCTTATATCTAATGTTGCCATTGTTAGTTACTTTTCAGTACAGGGTACATTATAAATTTTAAAAAAATTGTGTGAATGTTTACCAGCTTTCTATCACGTCTTCTGATGATATATAATTCAATGCTGGGTGTCAACTCATTTCCACATTCATCATCAACATAATTTTTCTAAATACAGACCTGGATTTTTTTTAACTTTACAAATAAATTATTTCATTGGGGTTACCATAAAATATACTAAGTTAGGTTGGAGTATTGGTTTTGTACCCAAATAATCATTATCGAGCTCTTAATACAATTATAATTGTTTTCATTTCAGCCCTCTAATTTTTTAAACAATTTGTGAAGATTTTTATTGTGATGGTCATCATAAAATCTACTGAAAATAAGTTAAATATTCGTTAGAAAACACAATAAGAACATAAGTACAATATGGATTAAAAAACAATGAAAACTACTGTACACTACAGGACATAAGAAGCAAAACGTAAAAATCATCATAGCAAGTGATTCCCTTTCTTGAATACAGCATCTTACCCGATTTTATTAACAGTCACTTCAAACTTATGTCAGGTTTCTTAAAGACTTAAATGTTAATCGAATAAAAGAAATAAGGAGAATTTATTTTTAGTATATTTGCAATATTCAAACATTCTTTAAAAAATTTCTGAGCATTGAAAACAATTATAATGAAATTAGGAGCATGATAATGGCTGTTTGAGTACGAAATAATTGCTCCAACCTATGTTAAAAACCAAAGAAAATATTTGAAAAATTATTGCGTGTAATTATTGTTCCCTTAAATGCGCAACTGACGAACATGTCAGCGATTGATCTGTGAAAGCATATCTAGAGAGTTAGGTGGAAACTTTGTGGTAAAGATTCCATTTAAGGAATCTATCTCTAAATTAGGCTGCTCATGAGAGCAAGTGTTGAAAAAATACTAAATTGAGTGAGATGTGTAAAGCATTAATGCAAGAGTACAAGGATTTAGGGCACATGTTTGAAACCAAATACGATCCAGAAATTATTTCTTATTACCTTCCGCATCTTGGAGTGTTTAAGGAAAATAGTACCACTACAAAGTTTCTGGTAGTATTTAATGGCTGTGCAAATTCTAATACTGGTGTTTCTTTAAACGATCTTCAATACAATGGTTCAAAAATTCAAGAAGACAATGATAATTTTATTGAGATTCAGACAACATTCTGTAGTTGTATACGGGGATGTAGCGAAAATGTACCGAATGATTTGGATTGCATTAGATCAAAGTGCTTACAAAATATTTTTTGACGTTATGAGCTAGTTGAATATACTCTTAATACGGTAACGTATGGAATAAAATCTGCACTGTATCTGGCAATTAGGTGTTTAAAAGAATTGGGGTATCAGTGTGCATCAGAAGATCCGATTGTGTGAAAAGTGATTTTGAATGATTTTTATGTCAATGATATTATAACTGGCAGTGAATCTTGTGAAGAAGCTATAGATTTATGCCAAAGGTTTGCGCAAGCTCTGAAACAAGGTGGAATGGAATTAGAAAGCGGGTTTCTAACATGCCATCCAATAACGTTGGAAGGTTCTGATATGAATGCTACATTGGTCCACTTTGAAAAGAAAGATCAGAATAAAACATTGGCTTTGTATTGGTGGTATGTAGAAGATAAGTTGAAATATCATATTGATTCTCCTGTTGAGGCAAAATTAAACACCAAACGGTCGATTCTTTCAGAGGTGTTTAGAATTTTCGATCCCTTAGGCTTGGTAAGTCCATAAGTTGTTTTAGCTAAAATGTTATTCCAAAAACTTTGGCAGGAAGATCTTAAATGGGATGAGACTTGCCCGTATATCTAGAAACTGAAAAGATAAAATTAAGGTATGCATTTTTAAATAATGTAGATATCAATAGGCATGTGACATGTTCGAATCCTGCATTGGTACATAGTCATGGATTTTCAGATGCTTCAATGGGGCTTGTATATATTTAAGGAGTGTCAGTATTGACAGTTTCTGTACATTTATTGCGCTCTAAAGTTAAAATGGCACCTTTAAAATCACAAACCATTCCCAGACTTGAATTATGTGGGGCTCTTCTTTTAGCTAAATTGGTATCAAAGGTAAAATATGGTTTATCAGTAAAAATTCTAAATTCATTCTTTAGGGCATAGTATTAAGTTCATTAAATACTGAACCTAACACATTACAAGTTTTTGTCGCAAATAGGGTTAATAAAATACAAACATTGTCCTCTGTATGTTATTGGAGACATGTAAGTTCTGAACAGAACCCCGCTTATATGCTATCTAGAGGTGCGCTTCTTTCAAAACTTATTCTGATAAGTGGTGGTATGGACCAGATTGGTTGAAGATGCGAATAGTGTGTCAGTAGTGAATTGAAAGTACCATGTAGTACTGAAAATGCTGTAGAAATGTTCTATTTTGATAAGTTTAGTTGTTTGAATAGGTTAAAGCGTGCTAGAGTGTATTGTTTTAGGTTTATACAGAATTAAAAAATGCTATCAATATTTCACGCTGGTTGAGTGTTAAAGAATTCGAGCAGGCTCATTAGTGTTAATGGTTCAAAAAGAATTGTTTGGTTCAGTATCATACCTCTTCAAAAAGGAAAATGTCTAAATATAGGCCTCTTAAACATAAGTCCCTTAATAGATGATGCAGGTTTTCTCAGGGTGGGAGACAGATTACATTTATCGAATTTAGAATTTTCCATAAACCATCCTATCATATCCTATTGTCCGCAAAACATAGATTTAGTGAATTGTTAGTACAAATGGAACATCATCGTCTGCTACATTATGGTTATTAAGTAGTTTTCATGAAAAATATTGGATTTTAGGAGGGCGAAACTTAGTTCAGAAGGTTAGTTGTACATGTGTTACATATTTCAATCCCAAGCCTATCCCTGTACAACAGATTATGGGCAATCTACCTAAAGAAAGACTTCAACCAAATCCCCCATTTTATGTTACAGAAACAAATTAAGCTGTGCCTTTCCTAATTAAACATAAATATGGTCGTAGATCACAGATATCGAAATGCTATATCAGTTTATTTGTATGTTTCTCGGCAAAAGCGTTGCACTTAGACATTGTCAGTGACCTAACCTCTGAATCCTTTATAGCCTGCTTTCAACGATTTGTAGATAGATGTGGCAAACTGTATAACATTTTCACATAATGGGAGTAATTATAGTAAAGCAAACACAGAATTAAGAGAATTAACGAAGTTTTTAGAACACGGGGAAAATATGTTGGGTACTTTTCTAAATAATGAAGGTATCATATTGAGTTTTACACCTGCAGATGGGCCAAACTTTGGTGGTTTATGGGAGGCGGGTGTGCGTTCTTGCAAACACCATTCAAAACGTATTTTGGGTAATGTTTCTCTAACTTACGAGGGTTTTCAAACTTTGCTCACCCAGATTGAATCGGTGTCAAACTGCAAATCGCTAAAACCACTAATCTCGACCCCCCGACGACTTTCATATCACAACCCTTCACATTTCCTTATTGGACGTCATCTGACTTTTTTACCGGATCCACCTTTACACCACATATCTGAAAATAGTCACGGGCAGCATATTCAAATGATTTATCAACATTATTGGGCAAGATGGTCAAGAAACTACCTCTCAGAGCTACAGAAAAGACCCAAGTGGACAAAATCGACAGAAAATATAGAAGTTGGACATTTAGTGATCCTAATATACGATAACTTGGCGCCTCTGCAGTGGAGTCTAGGGAGGGTGAATGGAACTGTTTTTGGCCAAAATGGTAAAGTGAGAGTGGTGATTGTGAAAACTGTAATTGGATTGTACCGGGTGATCAGTTAAGGGTAGCGAGCGGCCATATCTCATAAGATATTGGTCGTATAGATTTAGAAAAAAAAATTCATAATAAAAGTAGCCAAGAGAAATTTCTGGAAATTATTTTCGAGTTTGTCATACGTCCGCTAGAGGTCGCAACAACCAACACTAAGTAGAAAAATGGGATTTTATAGAATTTTGCCTAATGAAAGTATATCGATGATATCATTTTCATATTTACAGACTATTCACCTACACTTTTTGACTAATGTGTTTTGTTTTATCTATCAAAATAAAGCGGTGGGGGAGGTTCAATTGTTTTTATAAACAAACCAAGATTTCTCCCGTTTCGCTTGACCGATTTTAACAAATTTGGGCTCATCTGAAAGAGCATAATTTACACTACAAAACGCTTACTTGGTTTTGACTTTCGTCTTCGCCGCTAGATGGCGTTAACTGAAATGGTAGCAAATTCGTGAGTTTTTTTCAAAAAAAAACAAATGTAATGGTATATTCATTTTTACATATTTTAAAAGAGGATACATTTTTCTAAAATTTAATCATCTACCTTTTTTTGAACCGTTGATATTTAACAAAATATAATTTTATTACGTTAAAAAATGGCACGCCACTGCTTTTTATCAAAATAAAAATCATTTTCGTAATCACTTATTAGTTGCTAACAAAAAGAACCCTCTTGACTTTTTTTCATTAGACAAACGGTTTTGGATTAAAAAAATCAAATAAATTTACATGGGGCGCCCATATCTCGAAACATACTAATTTACATATTTGGAAAAAAAATCTTAATAAAACTGTCCAACAGCAGGAGCAATAACTCTAAAAACAAGAACACAGAACTTTAAAAATAAATTAATAGTTTTGTCGTAAATGTTCAAAATGTTGTCCATTATTTTGAATGCACTGGTCCAATCTTTTCTGGGTGGAGTTGACAGCTGCCTCAATTTCCGCTCGTGGTATATTATTTATGGCGTTTTGAATTCGGACTATCATGTCTTCTCGAGTAGTTGGTCGAGTTTTATACACCAAATCCTTAATTGAGCGCCACAGATAAAAATCAAGGCAGGTTAAATCGGGGGACCGTCGTGGGCAGGAAAATAAACTGTCTCTACCTTTTTTTGAACCGTTGATATTGAACAAAATATAATTTTATTACATTAAGAAATGGCACGCCACTGCTTTTTATCAATATAAAAATCATTTTCGTAATCACTTATTAGTTGCTAACAAAAAGAACCCCCTGACTTTTTTTCGTTAGACGAACGGTTTTGGATTGAAAAAATAAGATAGGTTTACATACTGTTAACATCGCATTTAAGCGAAGCAGGCCATGATCTTTATTAAGAGAGAACATACCAAATTGTCAATCACGCTGATATTCATTCTGACAGTTCCTGCTATTAACATCTAATTTAATGTTATGTAAAAAGTATTTTTACAACAAATCATGCCTTTTATGAATGAAGAAGCCTTTGATATGTTGAGAATTTATTTTCAATGTTTTGAAAATGCGGCGATTGCTTCTAGGCAGTATGCACTGCGTTATCCCCTCCGAAGACGGCATTCGAGAATGGTTTTTCGTCGTTTGGCTTTACGTTTAAGGCAACATGGCCAAGTGCAACCAACTCCAACTTTGAGAAGAAATTGTTGAGTAAGAAGAGAAGATAACATTATACATGTGTTGGTTTATATTTATGCAGACCCCCATTTAAGCATAAGAGAGATCTCCAGATATTTAGGAATATCCTATGGCTCAGTGCAAAAAATATTAATGGATTTTAAAATGCATCCGTATCACGTCGTGATTCATCAATCCTTAAATGAGACTGACTTTCAATGTAGGCTCGATTACTGCTACTGGTTTAGAGATTTCATTAGGGAAAACCGTCATATTTTGTCACACATATTGTGGACAGATGAAGCATATTTTTGCAGTAATGGCAGAGTAAATCTTCATAACATGCATTACTGGTCGACCACTAATCAACACTGGTTAAGTGAAGATTATGAGCAGGGTCGATGGAGCGTCAACGTCTGGTGCGGTGTTATTAATGGTGCTATTATCGGTCCGCACATCTCTAACAGGTGACATGTATTTGAACTTTTTATTGAACGATTTACCAGGACTCTTAGAAAATGTGCCTTTAGAAGTAAGAAGAAACATGTGGTTTCTATTGTATTTCAGTATCCAAAAGAAACAACTCTTTCTGAATTAATTACTTTATTTAATTGAAAATGTTTAACTTAAACATGACATACACAACAAAAGGATGATGGACAACAACAGTCATAGAAAATAAAAACAGAATTGACATATGGCGTGTACAGTTGTCAACTTAGGGTTATTACACTAATGATAGCTTTGCATGAGTGTTGGATTGTATATTCAACATACCCCCTCAATTCAACAAACATACACCACTACTTGAGTATAACACAATAAAAAAAATAAATTTAAAAAAATCTCTTGAAATAAACCGCATGATTGATAAGTTTAAAAACATATATCAACATTTAAAAGCTGCCGAAATTTTACAAACTTACTTTCAGGTAGAGCTTTAGTTAATGTATCTGCAATTTGTTCGTTAGTTTGCAAATACTTTATAATAACTTGTTTATTGCTTACCAAGTCTTTAACAAAGAAATGTTTTACATCAATGTGCTTTGATCTCTTAGTTTCCAAGGTATGGGCCATTTTTATAGCAGATTGATTGTCTTCATAAATGGTTATAGGAAAAACATTTATCTGAATATTGTGAAGTAAATTTCCCAGAAATGTGCACTCAGTGCAGCAGGATGATAGTAACACATACTCTGCTTCACTACTTGACAAAGCAACTACTGATTGTTTTTTAGAATTCCAAAAAACTGTATTTTTATTTATTTTTATAACAAATCCCGTTGTACTCTTCCTGTCATTTGAATCAGCAGCAAAGTCTGAATCTGCAAATGCAAAGACATTAATTCGTCTACATTTAGTCTTTTTATATATTAAGCCATAGTTCTCCGTACCTTTTAGATATCTAAGTACATTCTTCAGCTGACCCCAATGCTCATTATTAAAACAGTTTTGAAATCTACTCAGATATCCAATACTAAAACATAAATCAGGGCGTGAACCAAGCATAATATACATTAAGCTCCCTATCAGCTCCTTATAAGGTTCCTTAAAATTATTTACATCAGTACTTTTTTTTAAATCAATCTTAGTTTGTATAGGCATTTTTGACACCTTACAGTTATCCATATTAAATATTTTAAGAATTTTTAATATTAACTGTTTTTGTGAAATAAAAATTTTATTTGGTTGTATGATTATTTCTAACCCTAAAAACAATAATTTATTATTATTACTCAACTCACGGATCTCCATTTTGGATATTAAACTGTTCTTAATTGTTTCTACTTCCCAATCTGAACTTGACAATAAGATAAAATCATCTACCCATATAAGCATGAATGTGTTTTTAGTATAGTATAAACAAGAATCTACTTTTGACCATTTCAGACCTAAATCCGTTAAGTGTTCATTAATGAAATTGTTCCAGCATTTTGAGCTTTGTCTTAAACCATATAATGCTTTTACAAGTTTACATACTTTATTTGGACTATAACCCTCCAAGCCGTCAGGAGGTTTCATATAGATTTTTTAATTTAAATTACTTTTCAAAAATGCCGAGTGTACATCTAAGGGGCCATCCATAAAGTACGTCACACGAATTTTAGGACTTTTGAACCCCTCCCCCCGTCCTTGTCACAGGTTGTCACATTTTTATAACCCCCCCTCCTGATGTGACGTCACACATTTTTTAAATGTATGTATGTATTTAAAAATAATCGAGAGAGAAAACAGCTATTTTCATTTTTTACTTATTTTTATTAAATAATCTAATAAAATCAACATAAAGTCCAACATTTTATAAAACCGAAAAAACAAACGACTAGTTAGAAAATAATAAACGATTAATTATATTAATTAAAGATAAAAAACTTAATTATCGAATGTCCATGGACTTTGGATCCACTCTTTTATATCAGCTATTACTGGTAAATCAGGCACTTCATTTTCGTTCTGAATTTGAACGTCAGGAACATCCTTAGTGTCGACATCATTCTCTAGAACTTAAATGACGTTGCATGAGAGATTATCGCATAGCGAGAATGCTAAATTATTAATAAATATAGATCAAGTTCGTAAATTTTTAAAATTTTTAATTCACATCCAAACTTTGCGTTTTAGTATTTTAAATTTTAACATGTGACGTCACAAAAGTATTGACCCCCCCCATGCCCCTTGTCACACGATGTCACACTTCGATGATACCCTCCCTCCCCATTAACGTGTGACGTACTTTATGGATGGCCCCTAACTGAAATATCTTTAAATCATACTCTACTGCTAGTGCAAGTAGAACTCGAAGTGTCATCATTCTCACAACAGGAGCATATAGATCTTCATCTTCCATAACAGGCTGTTGATAACCCCTCGCCACTAGCCTAGCTCTTTTTTTATTTCTCCATCCATTAGCTTTTCGGAAAAAACCCACCTAGAATCAATTATTTTCACATCTGGTGGAGGTGTTTCCATTACCCATGTTTCATTTTTCACTAATAACTGTAACTCTGCTTGAATGGCTTTTTTTCACTCCTTGTCATTTTTTATGGCTTCGTTATATGTTCTTGGAACATCCAAGGACAAATCTCCAGCTGTTAAGGCCATCATGATTTCTACTTCGTAATCATCTAAGTGGTGTGGCATTCGTCTTTCCCTATTACTTCTTCTTATAGACTTATTATTCCTCTCTTCTTCATCCAGAATGGTTTCATTATTTTCAAGATTTTCATTTATTTCAGGAATTTATTTTTCCCTGTTCTGATTATTATCATTTATTTCTAAATTAACCATTTTCTGTAAATCTTGAGTGTTGTTATAATTTTCAGATCTAGCGGATACAACTATATCTCTTTCGTGATCATAAAGTCTGTACCCATTACTACAGTAACCAACTAGAGTCATTTTCTTTGAATGCGCATCAAGTTTACCAGTTCGGTTCTCTTTTGGTACATGTACATATGCCTCGCAACCGAATACCCTAATTTTATCTAAGTAAGGTTTACTACCATACCACATTTCAGCAGGTATGCAATTTTGTGATATACTGGTACTTTTTAACCTATTATTTAAATAAGTGGCTGTTAGCACCGCATCCCCCCAGAAAGTTTTTTCTAAATTAGCATAAAAAATCATACAACGAGCCATATCTAATATTGTACGATTTAATTTTTCAAAGACTCCATTCTGCTCTGGATTGTATGCAATTGTATATTTAATATTTATTCCCCTTTCCTTGCAATAATTTTTAAAGTCATGTGAAGTATACTAACCCCCCCCCCCCCATTATCACAACGTATAGTCTGAATTTTTTGATTTGTTTGATTTTCAACTAGATTAACATAGCTTTTAAAATGTTCAAAACCTCAGATTTACTTTTCATTAAAAATATCATGGTAAAGTGAGTATAATGATCAACAAAAGACAAAAAGTAATTCAGGCCATCTCTTGATGGAGGTGTAATTTTCCCACAAACATCTGACGAAATAATTTGCAAAGGCCTTTTTGCTTTAATATCAGCAGGTAATGATTTTAAGAATATTTTTCTACATTGTTTTCCCTCTAGACATGTTTTGCAAATTGTGTTGACAGGATATTTGCTTGAATGGCCCATCCTTCTATGTAATAATGTGGAGTCTATTAAGTATGAAACATCTTTACATTCAGGAAATAATTTAACATAATACAAATTGTTTTCAGATTCACCTTGAAGAATACATATATTATTTCTAAAAATACTAACCTTACTACTTTCAAAACAGATTTTTAAATTTGCTTCTTCCATCTTTTTAACAGACAATAAATTATGATCTAAATCTTCACACAATAAGACATCTCTTAAAGTAATTTTAACTGCATTTTCTGACTTTAAAACTAGATCTCCTCGCACAGAATCTATCACTTGGGCACCTGATTTTGCTACATTAATATAATGATTTACTTGTTTTCTATTTATCAAAATATTCACTGCACTTTTTGCTAACTAAATGGCATGTAGCACCACTGTCAACAATAAAACTTATTTGTACACATTTGTTTGCAGTTGAATCTCCATCTTCTGTTGCTTCATGTGTCAAAAACGCAACATCAGCCTCTTCTTTTTCTTCGCTCTTACCAATCCTATATTCCGAAGTCCTAGCCACATTTCCTTTTTCATTTTTGAACTGGTTACTACGGTGGCACTGAAATCTTTTGTGGCCAACACATCCACAATTATAGCACTTACCTTGGAATTTATTATTCAGTCTTCTGCCTGTATGCTGTTTTTGAGAGAAAAATACGTTTTGAGAATGCCCTTCATTACCTGCATTTTTGTTTTTCTTTTGCCTCTCTTCTTCAGCTAGTAATTTACTCTTAATAAAATATAGAGTCCGTACTGATGATGCATCATCTTCGTAAAATAGAACATCCAATGCCGTTACAATAGGTTGGTAACTATCAGGCATGCTCACTAACAACTGTGTGATGGTTTCTACTTTATCCATCTTTCTGCCAGCCCCTTCTAATTCCATCACCGTCTTTTCAAATTCTATTAGGTATTCATTCAAAGGTGTTTTACCGTTGTACCTCAGTGTACTCAACTTTTTCTGCAATTGTATTTGAGTGACAATACCTGTCTTCTGATAGGTTCTCTGAAGGGTCTCCATCATTTCTCTTGCTGTATGCTTTTCTTTGATCATCTCTAAATACGTTGTCTCCCAAACACTGGACAATGATATTACGCGCCTTTACATCATTCTTCCGAAATTCTTCAATTAGTCCTGGTTCTTCTGGCTCATCTATTGTTAAGACATCCAAAACTGCATTCTGTTCAAGAATCAATTTTACTCTGTATACCCAGCTAGTAAATCCACTACCACTAAAAGGTTAATACTTCCATAGTGTTGGTTGGGTATTACTCCCGCCATTTTCTTATTTTTACCGGTAATTATTCAACTAAATCTTTTGGATACTCTGCCGTTATTTTTAACACAAACACAGTAAAACTATTACTGAATTACTGGGCCCATAACCTATTGTATTTCAGTATCCAAAAGAAACAACTCTTTCTGAATTAATTACTTTATTTAGTTGAAAATGTTTAACTTGAACATGACATACACAACAAAAGGATGATGGACAACAACAGTCATAGAAAAGAAAAACAGAATTGACATATGGCGTGTACAGTTGTCAACTTAGGGTTATTACACTAATGATAGCTTTGCATGAGTGTTGGATTGTATATTCAACAGTTTCAACAAGACGGATGTCACATTATTCTCGAAATGTGCAAGATTTTTTGAACAGGCATTTTCCTAACCATTGGATTGGTAGAGGCAGTCTATTTTTCTGGCCACCACGGTCCCCCGATTTAACCTGCGTTGATTTTTATCTGTGGGGCCGAATTAAGGATTTGGTGTATGAAACTCGAGAAGACATGATAGTCCGAATTCAAAACGCCATAAATAATATACAACGAGCGGAAATTGAGACGGCTGTCAAATCCACCCAGAAAAAATTGGACCAGTGCATTCAAAATAATGGACAACATTTTGAACATTTACGACAAAACTATTAATTTATTTTTAACGTTTATTTTTAAAGTTCTGTGTTCTTGTTTTTAGTGTTATTGCTCCTGCTCTTGTTGGGCAGTTTTATTAAGATTTTTTTTCCAAATATGTAAATTGGTATGTTTCGAGATATGGGCGCCCCATGTAAATTTATTTGATTTTTTAAATCCAAAACCGTTTGTCTAACGAAAAAAAGTCAGAAGGTTCTTTTTGTTAGCAACTAATAAGTGATTACGAAAATGATTTTTGTTTTGATAAAAAGCAGTGGCGTGCCATTTTTTAATGTAATAAAATTATATTTTGTTCAATATCAACGGTTCAAAAAAAGGTAGATGATTAATTTTTTTCATTAAATTTTAGAAAAATGTATCCTCTTTTAAAATATGTAAAAGTGAATATACCATTACATTTGTTTTTTTTGAAGAAAACTCAAAAATTTGCTACCATTTCAGTTAACGCCATCTAGCGGCGAAGACGAAAGTCAAAAAGTCAAAAGCAAGTAAGCGTTTTGTAGTGTAAATTATGCTCTTTCATATGAGCCCAAATTTGTTAAAATCGGTCAAGCGAAACGGGAGAAATCTTGGTTTGTTTAAAAAAACAATTGAACTTCCCCCACCGCTTTATTTTGATAGATAGAACAAAACATTTCAGTCAAAAAGTGTAGGTGAATAGTCAGTAAATATGAAAATGATATCATCGATATACTTTTATTAGGCAAAATTCTATAAAAATCCCATTTTTCTACGTAGTGTTGGTTGTTACGGCCACTAGTGGACGTTTGACAAACTCGAAAATAATTTCCAGCAATTTCTCTTGGCGACTGTTATCATGAATTTTTTTTTCTAAATCTGTACAACCAATATCTTATGAGATATGGCCGCTCGCTACCCTTAACTGATCACCCGGTAATAAAGACCTATTTCTAAAGTTTTTTTATTGCCAATGAAAGACTAATATTGAATTTTCCTGTGTATTTAAATTACAGAATTTTGGTCATATATTGAAATATGTATTTCGAAGTGGGAGTATGTTTTGTTCTTCTTGACATATATGTCATTATTGTCATTAATTTTTGATTGATATGCAAGATTGGTGTGGCCACAATCATTGTTTGCATTAAAAGCAATTTTGTATGCTATTTACGCAAATATACAATAAAATTATCATTGTATATTTATTAAATTTGGAAGACAACCTGGGATTAAATTTCCCAAAACACTACCCCAACTTGTATAATTTGGGAAGATTCTTGAACAAAATTTTCTATAAATATTCATTTTGCGCATTATAAATATCTATTTTCATTAGGTTTCTGGGCTTTCCTCTACTTCGTAGGATTTTGTTATCTTACAAGTCAGTGGGGAAAATCTGTAACTCCTCCATTTGGTGTTGGTGTAAACAACGTACAGGCTGCCATCGCTTTCTCATTTTTTTCGATCTTTGCTTGGGTAAGTACATTATTGTAATATAAAACACCATAGAAGTGTTGCATATTTTAGTTTAGGTCACATTTGTTGATTTTGACATAGATATTATTCGAAGTAAACGAATTTTCCTCCTACCCCTATAGAAAGTACACACTTTCCTCCCTCAAATCAGGGAGGAAACTCATACTTTTTCTCCCTACGGAGGGAAAGTACTTTCCTCCCTAGGGAGGAAAGTATTTTTCATCCCCCTCATTTCAAGTAAGTTGTAAATGATGAAACTTGTGAATTCATTATATTCATATTGTTTCCATAATTTCTAGAACATCCTGTATATCCTGTTTTTTGGTAAAAATCAAACATTAATGTTACTTCAACGTAGTTCTTCAATACAAATTTCAACTTCAGGAATCTTAGATATACGTTTTTTGAGTTCAGAATAAGAAAAGCATAGTATGCTGTGGCTCACTGACAGTAAACACGGCGATTGACTTTTGAGGTGGAGAGTCACTACATTCATTAAACTTAGTTGAATTTTTGAAAAATGGAGAGCGATTCAAGTGATTTTGAATTTCCAAATACACCACCTAATATTAAGGAACAAGCCAACATAGCGTCATTAACCTTACTACCACAAAAATCTAAAGACCGGTATGAAAAACAATATGCACAATATAAGCAATGGGCTGAAGACAACAAGATACATAAATATTCAGAGAATGTTTTACTGGCATATTTTTCACTACAAGGAAATACATTTTCAAAAAAAGGTGGGTAGGAGGAAAAATCATATGTATCACATGGGAGTAAAGTGCCTTTTCCTCCCTTGGATGTTTACTGCCCTCCGCTTCGCGTCGGGCAGTAAACTACATCCTGCGAGAGGAAAAGTGGCACTTTCCTCCCTTGTAATACAAATAGCTATTTCCAGGCATTAAAAATGTTTGTTTTTTTATGTCCATTCAAGATTTAATTTTTCTCGAAACTATATATTTACAATTACATTGCATACAGAATTTTACTTTTTCTCGGTATTAAAATAATAACTTGTCATTTTATGAAATCCAATGCATTTAATGTTAAAAATATGCAAGTATACTTACATTTAACACTTTTCATTGCTGTAGGTAATATCGTTAATTATTAGGTTAAAGGTCGAAAATTTAAACTAAGCTATGTACTGAATTCTTTTATAATTGGAATCACTTGTAGACATACATAATTACACTGCTCAATATAATTAAATCGCCTATAGTCCGGGAAAGTAAAGGAATAAAAGTCAAAGGTTTCCCATAATTGATTTTTCATTTTTGAATGAAAATATATTGACCCAGCACTCTCCTAGATTGTCTAATAATTTCCGCTGGAGCTTGCGACGCAGCTTGCAAGCACAGCTCAGACCACCTAAAATTCAAGTGATTTATGCTCGTGTCATTTCTGGATGTGTTCTTACAAAAAAATCGTAGAGATGAAAATTGAAGCAAATCTTATGCGCTTGACGGTGACGTAAATAGTTTTTTCAAAAAAAAATTCCGATCTTAAATTTTACAAAAATTGAAAAAATTTACGAAAATTATATTTTTGGTTGGTAATTATAAATAAAATATTAATATCGAGGTCAAAACATAGATAAACATAGAGGGCAAACTTCTAAAAATTTACATTTTTCCAGGTTTGGAAAATTCATAATGGCGGCTGCGCAAATTGGAAACAATGTTTTTTTTCAATCGCGTCTAAATTTATGAACATTAACGATATTGAGAAACAGTTTGTTGCAATCGACAGAGTGAAAGTTATATTTTTATAAATAACATGAACAAAATTTTTTGTTTATAGGTAATCTGGGGTAGCAGATGGTTCACTCTCTCAACTATTTCTCGGAGTCTTGTCTAAGGGGCAGTCCGTACCGCCGATAATATCTAAATATCACCTAGAACACTCAGACTGCGTCGCGAGGAAATATTTCAGAATAACATACCAAAAAAAGTCAGTTACAAGAAACTGATAAACTTTTTCGCGTAGGGCGATAGGGGAACGCTATCTCACCCCTTCGTTTAGGGTCAAACTACTTGACACCTTTCGCGAACGCACAACGTCTCTCTTTTTACTATCAATTTTCCTCTTAGGTTTTGGGTTACTTTTGCTGTGTAAGCAACAACGTAGTCCGGGAAAGTAAGGAAACAAAAGTCAAAAGATTCCCATAACAGATTTTTCATTTTTAAATGCATCACTCTCCTAGATTGTCTAATAATTTCCGCTGGAGCTTGCGACGCAGCTTGCAAGCACAGCTCAGACCACCTAAAATTCAAGTGATTTATGCTCGTGTCATTTCTGGATGTGTTCTTACAAAAAAATCGTAAAGATGAAAATTGAAGCAAATCTTATGCTCTTGAAGGTGACGTGAATAGTTTTTTCAAAAAAAAAAAATTTCGATCTTAAATTTTCCAAAAATTGAAAAAATTTACGATAGTTATATTTTTGGTTGGTAATTATAAATAAAATATTAATATGGAGGTCAAAACATAGAGGGCAAACTTCTAAAAATTTACATTTTTTCTGATTTGGAAAATTCAAAATGGCGGCTGCGCAAATTGGAAACAATTTTTTTTTCAATCGCGTCTAAATTTATGTACATTAACGATATTGAGAAACGGTTTGTTGCAATCGACAGAATGAAAGTTATATTTTTATAAATAACATAAACAAAATTTTAAAACATTTTTTACATAATTTTTTAGAACAGTTACCGAAAATAAAAAATTTTCCATCTAGTTTTTTCTCATTTTGGCGTTGAAAAATTTGTTCAAAATATGTTTTCACGTTATAAATATGTGTGTCTTTGAAAGACGAGTATTTAAAAAAAAATTTTTTTAGATGCGTCTTTTACAAGTTGAGATAAACAAATTCAAAGTGTTAGATTCTGTGATAATATTGATTGACATTTTCAAATTTTGATCACTTCGCTAGGTTGTCGAATCCCAACTCAATTTAAACACAAATTTTCATTTTTCTACAGTCAATTGGTCCATTCAAAAAAGAATAGTAATCCTAGCTCGCTCGGCCAAACGGTGCGGCGGCAGCTGCTTGGCGTTGTGGTGGGGGGTCAGCGCTCGTTCGCAGTTGAACGAAGCTCAAGCTTTTATTTTGGTTTTCTTTGTAAAAATTTTGCATTTGTGGTTTGCTAATAGTATGGTTATTATCAACCATTACATATTGCTAGAAATAAGGTACAATGATATTTATAATTTATATCTATAAATCCATTTATTATATATATTATACATAATTCGAAACGTAGATACTAAGAATAACATTTATTTACAAATTTACATCTATTTTCTACAAATTCTCGCCCTTTTTGGTCTCTGAAGAAATGGCTCTGTGCAATTTTCCTCGTCATTATCATTAGCAAACAAATCCTCATCGATATTATTGCTACTATCAATTGCAAGTTCACAATCAACTAATTGAGTCATATCAAAATTTAGCTCATCACTCAGAGATTCATTATCATCCTCGTCATTGTCAAATACCGTACTTACAATTTCGATGTTACAACAGTTTTTGCCTTCGCAATTTTTACATAATATCGTACAATGTATGCCAACTTTTTTACAACCACACCTGGTAGTAGAGCACCCTGTGGTACAAGAACACGAAATAATTCGTCGGGTACAAGTACGTCGTCATTCATGTTAGTAAGGGTCTTTTGGGCGTTCGAAGAGAATGAGCGCTGACCCCCCACCAGAACGCCAAGCAGCTTACGCCGCACCGTTTGGCCGAGCGAGCTAGGATTACTGTTCTCTTTTGAATGGACCAATTAGCGGTAGAAAAATGATAAATTGTGTTTAAGTAGAGTTGGCATTCAACAACCTAGCGAAGTGATCAAAATTTGAAAATTTCAATTAATATTATGACGGTATCTAGCAGATTTTGAATTTATTTATCTCAGCTTGTAAAAGTCGCATCTGAAAAATTCTTGTTTCAAAATACTCGTCTTTCAAAAACAAACATATTTATAACGTAAAAAGATATTTTTAAGAAATTTTTCAACGCCAAAATGAGAAAAAACTAGATGTAAAAATTTTTATTTTCGGTAAATGTTCTAAAAAAATTTTTTTAAATTTTGTTCATGTTATTTATAAAAATATAACTTTCACTCTGTCGATTGCAACAAACCGTTTCTCAATATGTTAATGTTCATAAATTTAGACGCGATTGAAAAAAAAAATTGTTTCCAATTTGCGCAGCCGCCATTTTGAATTTTCCAAATCTGAAAAAATGTAAATTTTTAGAAGTTTGCCCTCTATGTTTATCTATGTTTTGACCTCGATATTAATATTTTATTTATAATTATCAACCAAAAATATAATTTTCGTAAATTTTTTCAATTTTTGGAAAATTTAAGATCGGAATTTTTTTTTTGAAAAAACTATTTACGTCATCTTCAAGAGCATAAGATTTTCTTCAATTTTCATCTCTACGATTTTTTTGTAAGAACACATCCAGGAATGACACTAGCATAAATCCCTTGAATTTTAGGTGGTCTGAGCTGCTTGCAGAGAGAATACAAGTCACATTTACGGCCATATTGAGTTTTTTCTCAAAATTGTATTACTTAAACGTATCTCTAACGTTTATGAAAGAAAGTATAAAATTAGATGTGAACATTTCATTTACTGCAGAACCAATAAAAGTCAGAGACTTGTATAATAATAAATTTATTACAACTTTTTATAAAGAAAACAATCATTAAAATGTATGTCAAATAGGAAATAATGTAAGCCATAATTCTGTTTATTGAAACTATGCATATTAGATACATACATCCAATTTAACACATGTTAATTTTTTTATTACAAGTTATTTTACAACTACTTTAAAAAAGTATCAAGCAAATGTTCTGAATATAAATGACTTGAGGTGGGTACCATACATCGACGGTTCTTCTTTTCAACTTATTTTGTTAAGTCTTCTGACTAGTATCTTTTCAATATTCTATCTAGTAGAGGGGCTTGGTAAAGTTGTGTTATGACGGTGCTACTCTATTGGCATAAGCTGTTACCACTTCACTGATATAGGGTACTTGAAGCTCCTTATGTAACGTTGCGTTGGACACATACCAGGGTGCATTGGTTATCATGCGGAGTGTTTTTGATTGGAAGCAGTGAAGGATTTTGGTGGTGGAAGGTTTGCTGCACCCGCAGAGTTCTATTCCGTACATCCAGATGGGTTTTAGGATAATTTTATAGATTAAGAGTTTATTCTCTAATGTGAGTTGGGATCTTCTACCAATCAACCATTGCACTTGTGCTACTTTCAGTGATAACTGAACTTGTTTAGTTTTAATGTGGTGTTTCCAAGTAAGCCTTTGCTCAAGGTGTAGTCCAAGGTATTTGACTTCGTTTTTTATTGGTATAGGGTTGTTGTATACTTCTAACTAACTTGTGGACCATTCGTTTGTCTTGTTGTGAACATGATCTGTGTTGATTTTTTGATCTTCCAGTGTTCTAGCCAGTTTTGTAGTTGAGTAAGGTTACTGTAATTTTTGTGATGCTGTGTTAGGATCAGAGTCTACTGATAATATTGCCGCATCGTTTGTGAGTGTGGTTGTTGTGAGATCTTCTTTCATAGGGATATCGGAAGTAAAGAAAAGATCCAAGGAACTCCAGACTTTTCGGGATGGTATTCGGACAAATAGGAATTTATTTTAACTTGGAAAGTGCGTTCACTAAGATAGGATCTCAAGATGAGGTAAACATCACTGGGCATATGCAGTTTTAATTTGAAGAGGAGACCCTCGTGCCAAACTTTGCCAAAGGCCTGTTGTACGTCTAGGAACATAGCTAGACACACTTTTTTGGTTTCAAGACTGTCTCTGATTTTGTTTACAATTCGATGACATTGTTGAGTTGTTTCATAGTGTTGTTGAAATCCAAACTGATAGTCAGGAATTGTCATTTATTGACACTAATGTAATTATTCTGTTGATCAGAAGTATTTCAAATATTTTAGAAATGAGTGGGAGTAAACTTATGGGCCGATACGATGCAGGCTCCGTAGGTGGTTTGCCAGTCTTTGCTATCATTATAATTGGGGCATATTTCCACTAGATTGGAAAATAACTTAGCATCCTATTGTAAATAAAAGTTAGCAATACCAAAGCTTTTCTGGGTAAGTGTTTTATTAATTTAATAGTTAGTAGATCCAGAAAGATTAAACGTTCAACGGTACATCGATCTCGTTCATGTTATATTGGCAGATAATGGTATATGTCCCAATCACCATAAACTTTCTTCAGCACCACTGGATTCATACCATGGATTGGCCACCACCGAGTCCTAGTCTAAACCCCATAGAACATATTTGAAATGTGTGTAAGACCTTTCAATAACTAAAACAAGCCCTAATCGAGGATTGGGATAAAATACCTTAACATGATTTCCACAGGCTTATATGTTGCATGCCACTAAAATGTGAAGCACTAATTCGTGCAGTCTGAAAACACAAACAATTTTCTTTCATAACTTTATGTTAGAGATGTGGGAAGAGGAATCTTTGATACTTCTGTAGTTTTTTCGGGTTGAAATTGTTATTTTAAAAGTGATAATATCTAGAACCTGTTCTGTTTTTGTAAATTTATTTGAACGAAATGTTCATCTTTATAACAAGCCTGCTTAGATTTCTATATTGGTAAAGGTACCAAGACTTCTAATTATTTTGAGCAGTGCATATTATAGTATTCAAGTGTAAAACTACATAAAATCAATAGTTCATGCGTTAAAATTGATTGGCTTGAGCATATGCCACAAAACTTATTTATTTTGAAATCGAATTCAAATCTTCTTTTTGTAAAAATGTTGTCAATAATTTTACATATTATACTAAGTAAACCATTGTCATATATCTTATTTTCTCTTTTTTAAAATTATTTACTTGGTACAACTTTTTATTTTTTAAGCTACAACTATTTTGTTTTCAACTTCCTGTTCAACATCATTCACTCTCTTTCTTTCCTTATTATCCTTATTATAAGACATCTCTGACTTAAGTACTTTTTCCACTTATTCTTTCTAATATTTGTTTCTTATTTAAGCTGTTTGTTTCTAACAGTTTCTTTACCACTTGCACATCTTTTCCTATGCCGATTCCGGATCATGTTTTCAATTTTTTTATCAATTGTACTCCACTTTGTCCAACAATAATGAACTGAAATCAAACCAATTATACCAAATAATATATGATTCATATTTTCTGTATATTAGGCTGTTTCTGCGTTTTTTGCTTATCAGCGTTTCCGCCAAGGAGCTGGTAATGCTTTTGCAACAAATTATGAAAACGAATCAGGTATGGCTACGTCGTATCCTTCTTATCCTGGAGGACCAGATTCAGAACAACCCTACCAAGAACCACCCTTCTCAGCTGGACCAATTCCTAGAGGTGAGTTTTCCAAAATATAACATTTGCCTACTTATTCTTACTCCGTAAGTTTGTTTCTTTAGTATAAGGTACATGACCAATTATTGACACTATAAAGCATTAAAAGTTCAAAAAAATTTAGGAGTCATAAAGTAACATGATATTTTATGATCTTTACTCTATCATTTCCATTATTATCAAACTTTAATGTTTTATTTTAGTTATATAACAAATTATAAAATAATATTCATATCAAATTCCAATTATTGACACGTTGTTTTTTGTCAAAACCTGTAATTGACAACCAGTTATTGACACAGGTAAATAATACTACAAACAACTTACTTTTTTATTTTTTAATGAAATGAAATAAATAGTATATTATTTAAGCTTCAAACATGTCTACCCTTGAGGGAAATTCATACTTTGGCCTCTCGCCTGTACCTAAGATGTTAGGTGTAGGTAAAATTCCTAAAATTGACTCTTTGGGCACACAGCATATGCCACTTTTGGCCAAAGTGAATAATGTTTTTCCTTCATTGATTGATTTCATACCCATAACTTTGAATTCTTCATCGGTTTTTCTTGTATGACACAGACATATCTGTAAATAGTGGTATTCCGTTTCCCTCCAGAAAACTTCACGAGGACATAATCGCCCACTGAAGATTTGGAACCATCCTCCAAGTCACTAAAGTCTATAATATCATTGTCTCCAAAAATATCAACATCACCAAGACTATCGTCACTTTCTCCCCATTCTTCACCCTCAGAACTAGCGGACTCTGACAATGCTTTATTTTTTTTTCTTCTTGTCCTTATCGTTTTTTTTTCGTAGTTTTATCTAAACTTTTTTGTATTTTCAAAAGCCTTCTTTTTGCTCCATTTTCTCCTTCTTTTCAGACTCTTTTTTATATGGTATTTTCTCTAGATACCACTGGTAATTACTGAAGGAATTTTTTCTTTCGACTTCCTCTTTTTGGTCGAAGGTTTAGGGTCGGACCAAAAGAGATCTTTTTAAAAAGGAGTGGGCACTTTAGAGGGAACTTGGGTAGGAATGTTAGGAATGGGTGACAGATGTCCTCTCTCTTTAGTGACTGTTTTGGATGTACTTGCTTCAATCTGATCTTCCTCTTCTGTGACTGTTTTGGACATACTTGCTTCAATCTGATCTTCTTCTGTGATTGTTTTGGACGTACTTGCTTCAATCTTATCTTCCGTATTTTGACTATTTCGGCATTTGATAATATAGCCTCTTTAATTTTGTAATTTATTCCTGATTCCTCATTTTGGATTGCTTCGCTTGTCGCTATTTCAATTGTCCTATGATTGTTATTGACAATTGAATGAGCCGACTGCAACTTAAAATTTTTCCAAAATTCAAATAGACGACCATTCCATTTTTCCTGCTAGCAAATTTAAAACTGTTCTGGTCGATGCCTTGTAGTACAGTTTCATTTGATATTTTGGTGCTCTTTAATGGTGCTGGAACGGTTACAGCCTTTTAGCTATTTTAAAAAATTGTACATTTGAACGTCAAAAGAACAGAAGCCTGAAGTTTTATTGTTTATTGTTAACATTATCTATGATAAATAAAGCATAATAATAAATGAAGTACGAAACCCATTGGATATTGTTTCTTTTGTAATATGTTGCAAGGCCTTTTCTACGATCCCAGCAAATTTTTCTGTAGTTTACTGCTACCATTTTCCATTCTCCATTTTTATAATGAACTTTCAATGGCCTAAACACACTTATATCCATTGGTTGCAGTAAATGGGTTGAGTTTGGATAAAGTGATATTAACTCAATACCATTTTTTGCACAACAATTTGAGAGATGGAGCGTCAGATGTGATACATGGTAATCAAGAAAAATAATTACTGGTCGCTGTATTTTCTGCTGATCAAGCCATGGATTGAAAATATTAGTAATATATTCATAAAATGTTGAGCACATCCATCCAGATTCCGAGGTGCCAATGCCCAAATATCTGGAACGCTCGCACTAATATAACTGAGAACTCTTAACATAGGAGAATATAATCGTGGGAGGAGCTAATAATCCTGCTGAATTTGCTGTAACTAATACCGTGAGATTTTCTTTATCATCACCCGCAGAACAATAAACATTCTTATCGCCTCTACCAGCTAAAATTTTTTCTCCTTTAGGTGTCAAGAAAAAAGCTGCCTCATCAATGTTAAAGACTTTGTTGGGATCGTTAATAATTCAGAGTAAATTTCTTGTACGTAGATACTCCTCTACTTCATGAAACCATCTCCTAACTTGAGCCTCGGTCACATTTTCACGAATTTGTGTTAAGTTCTGCGAAACTCTTTGGGACAATACTGGATGTCTACCTAAGAAACATTTAAACCATTTGTCTGTAGGTCTTCCATCATTTTTAATGTTTTTTCGCTGTTTTTATTTTTCATAATATGTTGGATACTGTCTAGTAATTCTGTTTAGTGACTGGATAGTGTCTCTAAAATCCAAGTAACTAACGTGTTCTGTGGCTGGACCCATGCGACATGTGGCAGGTAACTTTCCGTTTTTTTTATACAGAAGTGTAATCTTTGGCACACCATACTCTTTTGCTGCGGCAGCATCAGAGACTCCCCTTTTGACAGCTTCTAATGCAAGTTACATCTGTTCTGATTTGTAATTTTTCTTGGGGGCCATAGCTTGAAAAACAAAAAAAATACTGCTAACCTATCTCTGACATATATTAAACCAATAATTGACACTTCCTGTCAATTAATGGTAAAATTTGTTTGTTGGGTTAAAAGTGGATATTGGCAACGTTGTCATAATCTGGTGATTCTTAATGTAAATTTACATAAGAAAAAATGTGCAAACCAATTATTGACAGGGTTGTCAATTATAGGGAAGACTCATTTTGTAAAACCAATAATTGCCATACAACACTGGAGTTCCCAGAATCTTATAAGATTCACTTTTGATAAACTATAGTTGTTATTTGAAAGGACTTAAAATACTACAATTTACCTTGCATAACAATATCTTACATAATAAAAAATTTGTATTGTTTTAAAAAATTCACTTACATAATCTTTTCTAACTAGAAAATTTATATAATAACAATAAATTTGCAGACTACACTAAATATGTCTCTCACTCTTAAATGGCGTCATGTAAACTGATTATACTAAGGGCATAGTTGCCAAACATCTAAAGATATCTGATTAGCACAAAAATATGTTTGACTGATGTGGATTTTTCTTAATTTTCTAATATAAAGAACTGGGTATCAATAACTGGTAGGGTGTCATTTATTGGTTGTTTACCTTAGGTGGATTGGATTGACGGTGGCTATGTAGCTATTTAACAAATACCATTGAATTTGTGGGATACTCCAGAAATAATTAGATCTCATAAACATAAATTAATGAATTTTACTTGTTTAATTTAGTTGTGTATGAAATTGTATATTTTCTTGTTCATGTATAAGTGCTAAGAAAGGAATGATGTAAAACCAAAAGAAAACGATTTTTCCATTTATATACAATGAAAAATGACAGTAACATTGAGTTTCACAACATGTTAAGATTATTTGTTCAACACAAAAGAAGCGGGAATGCAGTAACAAGTCTTCTACCGGTTCTTGGTATTCTGGTAATAGTTAGTACAGATATTCTGACATTTCTGACAAAAGTTATATACATTACTAGACAATTTTTATTTAAAACAATTTTTATACTTTATTAATGATCATTCTCTTTATTTCTAGGTCCATCAGATTTCCAAGCTCCGACTTATTAAAATCAGGTATGGACGATGACTTAACCAGAGAATTGTCATCAATAATTCATTCTACCCTTTCGTAAAGAAATCCAGATTTCGATGATTTTACCTCTGCAACGTTACCGTCATTATTGTACTTAGGAATATTAAAGACAAGCAAGTATTAATAAACCTCAATATTATTGGTTTCGTGTACAAAATAATGGATAACCATGGTTGTTACATTCGGATGCAATCAATGTATGTAATTTACTTCATATGAAGTCATGAAAAAACAGAAACATTTGTAAAAAGTGGTTAATATTGTATTTTATGGTACTAACATTTATTTGAAAACCTTTAAATACCATTCCATTTTATACAAGTCCTTACCAAAACCTACTAAACATGAAATTAATATTTTTTATGTGTTATTTTTCCCAAAACATAGGGAAACATTTACTAAAAATGTTGGTAAATTGCTTACAATTTATTCTGTATTCCGAGATGCTTTTTTCATTTCCCTGCCATTCCATTTCCATGAAATGTAGATAAATCCCCCATAGATCAGCGCATGTATTTTGAGGCCAGTTTAACAGTCCCATGACACAAGGACCCATTTTATATTACAAATGAAGACCATTTCAGCAATTGGTAAGTTCGGTTTAGTACTGTTAGTATTAACTTTTCATATTTCACCAAAATAAATTTATTTCATATATAGTTTCAGCAAGCTTTATTCCATATTGTTTATCTGTGGCTATATCTTAGACTACTACGTAGTTACCAAACTCTTACACAACAGCATCCTAACGTTTTGTACGCTGACATCACATTACTCATACTTTACTTACTCTTGAGTCTTCTCATAATGTCTGCATAGTGAGGGGACTGGATTGCATCGACAATTGTATAGTGATAAAGTCATAATTCATGAATGTATTTGGAGATCCTAAAAGAGGTTTCTGTTTTGGATGTACAAAGATTTTCTGAAATCTTTGAACGGTTTATGGACACAGGCTACCGAAAGTGTTGTATTGTAATTGTGATGCTCTATACATAGGACAAACATCACAATATTTGAAAAATGTATTAAAAAGTCATCAATATAATTAAAAGGTAAATGGAATTAACTAACCAAGTTATAATAAAAAAATTCTTCAATTCTTTTTACTCTTAGACCTTTTATATATATTTTCTTAGATAAGTGTTCTTGATGTCAAGGGAATGTATTAATGGATAATGTATTTTTTAAAATATGTTTTGACGTTACATTTGATTCCACAATAGAACTTATATAAGGAAGATAAATATTTGACGAACCTGTATATGAATTAGTTATTTTTTTGTAAAACACGACCAAGAATTGTAAAATCAGGATCCTGATTAGTCCCTCAGCATAAATAATATAATCCGTGGTTGTAACATGCCATATACAATTTTGGACATAATAACTTAATAAATATAAAATGAAGATGTGACTTAACATCGTTCATTTAAAAATTCATATACAACGATGAATTAGTTAAAGTTTGGGATCTATGTAGGGTTTGTTAGGGCATCATCAGCTAAGATATATATTCCTATTTTTGTTTTTGGATCTTTATTAAAAATGTCTGATTTTATCAATATCGGATTATATATATGCATACCGAACTGCATAACACGAATGGGCATGTGTTCATTCAGTCATTATAAACAGTGCTGCCCTATAAAGTTGTTCACCTATACTTATTTGAAGTAAGCTAGATACGTTTGAAGTTTCATTATGATTTGTCTGATTTCCTAGTCAGTTACTCACTTGATTATTTTTTTTTATAAGATTGTGATTACCTAAGAGACTAGTTTTATAAACGGAAGAGGAAATTTGAGATCTATCGGAAATAATTTTGAACCAAAGATAATCTCTAAAGTATGAACTTATGTAAATCGATGAAATCATAACTTAATGGTAACATGCTCTAAATAAATAAACGAGAGAAAAGTAGGCAATTGTAGGAGTGAGGTATTCCAGAAAGAGTCAAAAGAGAGGTGACTAACCATAATTAATAAAATAAAACAATATTAAAAAACATTTTTGAAGCTATTGTACTGTATATCAAGAATCAATTTAAAAACGTTTATGGAAGACATTGTTAACATCTTGAAGCTGGCAATTTTTTAGTTTACGAAATAAGTGGTGTTAGCCAAAATGAGGTTTTATGCTTGTTTTTGTTCTAAATGAAACTTGTCAGAGCAATGTAATCTGCATTTTTCTTTGCACAAAAATACAGAATTTATTTCCTTCAGCATAATTTTTCCTGTTTGAGAGGGATATTCTTCCTCCCTAGGTCTCAAATTTGAACTCACTAATCTGGATTCCTAAGACATTTCTTTGATATTTTCTCCTTCACCTGAAAAATTTTCTTCACGTTTTGTCTTTTTTCTTCAAAAACATGGTCATCTTTTAAATTGGCCAATCCGCTATCAGCAGTTATATGCGGTATATTCACCGGAGTTACTTGAGCTTTGGTTTGAGTCAGGCCTGATTTGAATAAGAGCTTATTCCGAACCTTGGATAACAGCTCATTATCTGATTCATCACTAGATTCATTTTCGATAATGTATTCACTGCCAGATGTTATATCCTCATCCCTGAAATCACTCTGTGACGATGGGGAGCAGTATACGGCTGAAAATAAAAACTAAAACTAATAAATTATCTTTTTTGAATTAGACATTGATTTACTATGTCAATATATTTGAGACTGTGACTAAATGGACATGAAAAAATGAAATTGTTTTAATTACATACCTCTAGTGGTACGAGTACTACTTGAGATCTCAGGAACGGTTAGATTCTCAATAAACTGTGCATCAATTTTACTTGTGCTAGGGTTAGAAATGTCAAAAGAAGGCAAGCTTTTAGGATTGTTTTCTTTTATGCTCTCTTTATTTCCTAAGTTTCTCATGGGACAGATGGGTTAATTATGATTGGCTTCTGAAATTATTACAAAATACTGTTATTGCTAACAAAATCATATAAGCCACTAATTTCCTACCTTGTTTTATAGCACATGATTTTTGTTGATCCTCTAGAAGCTTTAAAATGTATTTTCCTCTAGACATCACTAATACAAGTGTATCTCAGTAAAAAACTGTTTCAAAAACAACACCCTTACACCAAATTGTTACAAAACAATATATGACATAACCTCAAATTCAAGTATAATGCTGCTGCGAGCCAGTGGATAAAGGGGTCATGTTATCTTGACACCTTTATCCACTATGAAAAGCAAAAAATATGGTACATAACACTTTTATCACTTGAATATCTAGGTTGTTTACAGAAATTTTATGATAAAGGGACTTGAGAATGAAAAAAAGCGAATTTTAAACTTATTGAACGAAAAAACACGTTTTTGAGAAAATGTTACATGTTACATGACACTTTTATCCACTTGTGTCTTCAATTCTGTTTCAGAGGCATTAAAGTGAATAGCAGTGCTTGAAATTGATACTTCCCTCAGAGGGCAATCTCAGACTCAGTCCAAATGGCATTTGAACTAAAAATTATATATATTTTTCTATGGCAGATCCAAAATGTTATTCAAATTGGACAGTTGAAGATACTTTTTTTAAATAATTCTTGATATACAGAGTACTCGAATGAAGTCATCTTATTCACTTCCAATCTCGAATGATTTTATTAGAAAATGTGGTTTCAATTTGAACTCCATAAATATATACAGGACGTTTTAGTTCTAATTAACGTATTTTCGATAATAAGTTTTCAAATTTTCCCTCTGTACTGATTTTTTTCTATTCTACTTTCTTGTAAAATATTGTAGTCATTAAAAAAAATGTTATATATGAATATATAAATAAATGTTGAAATAATTATTTTAGTAAACAGTTCAATGTACAGTGATATTACATTACATTAAATATTATATGTGTCATAATATCAAGCTTTCGTAGAACACTTTTATAATTTGTTGTATCATTGTGGTGGCGATAAATAACGTGTTTCTATGGACAACTTAAGACATATATAGTTGCTAGAACTTTTTACTTTAGTTTCACGCTTAGCAATTTTAATGGTTATAAAAATTGGTTATCTCATCACATCAAGCATTACCATAAAACTCATTAGTAAATTAAAATCGCTAATACCAATTATTAAGAGAAATTTGACAAGTAATCTCATATTACATAACTTGTATAATCATTCTGTATTCATCACCGCTTAACTTCTTTCAACCACCCATTTTTTTTAAAGAAAATAAGAAAATGAAACTTTCCACTATGCTTACAAAATTTGGAGGCTTATAAACCTCTATAGGGAATCAAATCTAACTGTATATCAGTTTTAAAATACAATGGCGTCACTAATGTTTTACAAACACTGAGTAATAAACACATTTGCGTTTGACATCACTGCATACATTTGATGTTACTCAGCTAAGCCAACCAGGTTGTAACCAGTGCTGCAGCTCTGAATTTTTGCAGCGTACTGAAATTCTCGACGAAATAGTACTGAAACGTACTGACAGATGATAAAAGAGGAGGTTGTATAGAACAGGTAAATTTGAAAGTGAAAGAACGATACGTGGGATGTAGGACGAATACATTTGGGCATACCCAATCCTATATTACAAAACACGCGTTTTGGATGGGTTGTCGCCGCTTGTTTAGAGGTACCAACTGGCAAAACAAGTTGTAATTTAAGCGTTGACTCCAATTCTTCAATTCAGACTCAATTGACGAAATTTTGGGAAGTCGAAGAAATCGAAATAAAAAATCTGTGGTCACTCGAAGAGCAAACATGTGAACAGCATTTTTTGAACAATTTAAAAATTAACGATGATGGCAGATACGTCGTGTCACTGCCCTTTAAAATACCGCCGAATAAATTGGGAGAATCACGTGACATCGCGATAAAACGATTTTTAGCTCTCTAGAGAAAACTAATGTCCAATAAAAGTTTGTACGGAATGTACGCGGATTTTTTGTCGACGTCATATGACAGAAGTAAATGAGACTAATAATACTATATGCCGCATCACGGCGTCATAAAGGAGTCGAGCACATCGACAAAATTGCGCGTCGTTTTTAAAGCATCGTCACTAACGGGCTTTTCCTTGAACGACCTTCAAATGACAAGACCCACTATCCAACACGACCTTTTGTCAATTATATTGTTTCCGAGCACGTGCTATTGCACTTTCTAGCGATACTAAAATGATGTATCGGCGAACTAAACACGGTAACATACGGGAGAACCGCGGGATAATTTTTAGCCATACGCTGCTTGCACCAAATCGCAAACGAATGCGATGCTGAGTTTCCCGATGTTGCTACAATTATTTGTGACGACATGTATGTGGCCGACTTACTAACGTGTGTGGATACTCCACAAGAAGCAGCATATATTTGTAAAAACCTTTCAGAAATTTTATTAAAACGCGGTTTTGATTTGAGAAAATGGAAGTCGAACGATGAAAATATTATACGCGTATTATCTTGTGAAAATGCAAGTGAATCAATCGAATTTTACATTAACAAAGATCACGAAATAGACAAGACTTGCGTGGAAACATCAGACTGATGTTCTAACATATAAAATACTGCCGAACACCGATATTTATACGAACGCGATCACTTAACGACTGATACTTTATAAAATTGCGACCGTCTTTGACACATTAGGCTTGATAAGTCCATGTATAGTAATCGCCAAAGTTCTCCTTCAAAACATTGGATAGGACCCAAGGGTACCAGATAAAATTAGCAGAGTGTGGAATAATTGGTATTCACAATTACATGAATTAAATTCTCTAAACATCCCTCGTAGAATCGTGTGCAATAACCCGGTATATCTGAGTTTACATGGGTTTGCTGATGCCTCCGAGTCTAGTTATGGAGCTTGCATTTATATCATATCTAAAAATGCATCGGGAAGTCATAAATCAATTTTCTTATGCGCCAAGTCGAATATTGCACTCGTAAAATCGATAAGTACACCGGTACACCACGATTAGAGTTGTGCGCTGCGCTAGTACTAGCCCAACTCACTGCTAAGGTGATAGAATCACTTACTATAACATTTGAGGACGTGTTTTGTTGGACAGACTCGACAATTGTCTTGGCAAACACCCCCAAACGCTTTAAAACCGTTTGTTGCCAATCGCGTGTCCGAAATTCAGAAAGTGACAGAAACTTTCCTTTGGAAACACGTACCTATACAGGAAAACCCCGCGGACATAGTCTCACGCGGTCTAAGTCCATGCCAGTTTTAAGCGTCCACATGTGGTTTCACGGCCCAGTTCGGTTGACAGAATGGCCACAAACCCCAATTTATAAAGCGGATGTGTCAGAATGTAATAAAACCTGTTTAGTATCTATATTTACACCTAATCGTTTCCCTTTTGAAAATTTCTCTAATTTCAATAAATCGAAACGAATTTTTGCGTATGTCCAGAGATTTCTCAAAAATTGTAAACTCAAACCGGAAGCTCGTCAACTGTCTTATTTTACTGTTGATGAACTTTAGAAGGCTTCAATGTCATAATAAGAATCGTCCAACAAGAGTAATTTCCCGATGACTATAGGGACCGAGAAAGATGACGTTTATGCCATTTGCCGTGAAAAAACACAAACAATGTGATTTAAACACTAGTAGTAGTATTAGTAGTTTTGTATAATCAGCGTTTTTAAATGTTCATTTTTTAAAACTGATTAAATGTTTGTGATGTCGTCATCAAAAGTATCTTTCTGTATTCATGGCAGTTCAAATAAGCCGTATAAAAATACTACGCAGTTGAGATTTTATAGTTTCCCCGAAAGTCCATTGAACACTTCGTGGATAACCTTAAAACGTCAAAAATGGATAAATGCAGTAAAAACCCATATGTAATTAAAATGTTCTAATTAAAACATTTTATTAACTATTATTTTGTGTATAATCAGTATGATACTACAATTGGCAGCTATTAGAAAAGTTCTAAATTTTTTTTACATAAATAAAAGTTTATTATCGAGAGAATAAAATGTTGTTTTTTGTACGATTTCATTGATTATATAAAATAATAAACTAGTTATGTGTTTGCTGACTTTAATATTATATAATAAGTTCAAATAATTAAATACTATTAGGGGTAAGAAAGTAAACATTTGTACAAAACGAATCACTTCAAGTTTTTTAATTACATTTCAGAAAACATCGGGAGGATTGGGAACCAATTAAAAATACTATAATTTGCAGTGCTCATTTTGTCAACAATCAAAAATCAGATAATCCCCTACACCCATCTTACATACCAACAATTTTTCCTGGCAAAGAAAATAAAAAGATCTATTCATTTTTTGCATTTTGTAGGTTGTTTATTATACTGTTTACATCACAATGTTTTTCTTATTTAACACCAGGGCGCTCTACTTTCGACAGAAGTGCTGCCTCTATAGTTTGGTCTCGATCCCTATACGGCCCTTCAAAATAAACGACAGTTACATTCTAGCAGCAACATATTAAGTCTACATCCATTCATGGATAATCAAGGAATTTTAAGGGTATCCTTACTCAAAGAAACACCCCATTTTGATGTCGCCCAAGCACCACATAACAAAAATCATTCTTCAGCAGCATACGCAGTATTGAATTTTTTATCGACCTGTCACGTCAACTAGTTTTAACTTACCGACGAAATAACTGTCCAAATGTTGGAAAAATAAAGGAATGTATATTTTGATAAAAAATGGAGATACCTGTTATTGCTTTGACGCCATCGATATCCAAATATTAGTCTAAAAAACGTTACAAGAAGTGATAACATTATTGTAGAAAAATGTAACATTGAGATAATTTTTTGATATTGGTGTGAAATTTTTAATAGTTATGTGTAAAATTCTTGATTATAACCAGGTGTTGATGAGATAACTAATTTTACTATTTTTTTCACTTCGTTTGTTATGTTTATAGTGTAAAAGTTTGGAGAAGAAAATACTTGTGAATGATTAGTTTTAAAGTAAAAAAGTTTTTGATTGTTGAAAACGGATATTTCAAAAAGATTCCAAAATTATTAGTAGTGAGGTAGAGAAAATAAATTGTATTCATTTTAAGAATACTGTTTCTATCAATAATGTAACATTCAGTTCATAAAAACTCAACGAAATACATTGTTCTGGAATAATCTTTCAGTGAATTACAATCATTTAACAAGCGATAAATGTTAAGGAGACGAACGTCTTTATTTTCAATAAAAATAGAATAAATGTTTGAAAACACTAGTTTTAACCACGACGATTTTTTATAATTGGCAACTAATAAATGTTATAGAATTATTAACACATTTTTTTAAACACCATGGCCTAAATATAAAATAACGTCTGTTTTATTTTTTATATATCTATTGGCAATCACATCATACATACGTGCTGATTTGTACCATCAGTTCTCGCACTAGTAGCTTGGTGAAATGAACATCAAATGTAAGCATGAGTAATGCCTTTATTAACAAAAAAGAAATTACCGAGAGACCAAGTTAAGAGCCTTTAAAACAATATACAGACCAATCTTGACATTTTAGATGTGAAACTTGGATATTAAACAAAAGACAACAAAGTAAGATACAAACTTTGGAGATGAAGTACCTAAAAAGAGTATTAATAGGCAAAATGATATATTAAATAAGGAACAAAAAGATAAGAAAAGAATTGGGAATACAACCAGTATCAGAATACATAGAACAAAGACAGCTGGAATATTGGGAACATTTATTACGAATGGACAACAAACAAGATGACTCTGGGAAGCAAAAATAATAAAGAATAAACTAATGGGAAGACGAAATCAAACTTAGTACAAAACAATAGCAGGAATACTGAGTATTAAGGAAAGAAAGTGGAACGAAGAAGCATAGATTATAGCGAATAGAAAAGAGTGGACATAATTTGTAAGAAAATTGACATTGTGTTAACCGACACCATAAATAGGGTATAAGTTTTTAAATATCCTAAGATGCATCATGTACTGTGGTTGAAAAGATAACTAAAGTTAATCTTTAATAAAAAGATGTACGTCTCTTCTCATTTATAGTTTTTTAACAAGGTACTATTTTAAATAATTAACTCTCTTACCTCTCGAATATAATTTTATTTATGTTTCATTTTTACTAATTTTTTTATATTTATTCAGACACATTGCGTTCATTTGAAATTATTTAATGATAATTATTGAATATGGGAATATTCATACCTGAACTAAATCAAATCTCTCTAATGTGTGTCTTGTTGGTAGTTCAGCTTAATTTACTTAGAATCGGGATGATTTTAGAATTCTAAATGCTAGAAGATATGGTTTAATATTTTCTATCTATCTAATTAACATCAAGAAAATATTTTTGAACGTAGACCTTTTCATCTTTCTCCTATGTTTCTCTATCGTGGTAAAGTTCCATCCGCATCTTTTCAGTTTGTTATTTAGGAAAATTGGTGGGCAGTTTATTAGCTTGTAGTTTTATTATCCACTTTTGTAGCCATGTCTGGATCTAGTGTTCTTGTAGCATTGTGGACATCTGCTTTAATAATTGGTGGATGTGGTTTCATTAATTCTTGTTCAGAATTATCTGCCTTTTAGATATATTTGTAACAATTTTATTGGCACATATTTTCATGATTTTCTGGTTTCCAGACCTTGTCGAAGGCTTATCTAATATCGAGGAAGGCACATGTGCAGTATTTTTTGTCTTACAATGCTAGATTTATATTTATAACAACGTTGTGGACTTTATGCATAGTAGATTGCTGCTCTTTTAAACTTAGAGGGGGGTATCCAGTTTTATGTGTCCAATTCTACATTGTCCTAAAAGTCTTTTGGAGATGATTGGTAAAAGATTTATAGAACTATAGAGGGTTACATTGTTAGGATCTTTACCTCGCTTAGGAATTATAATTATTTTTGCAGTTTTTAACAGTAGTTTAGACGAAGTATTGCAATTATGTCAAGTGTCATAATCATCCTCATTTTCTTGGTGTAGATCCTTTAACATCTTTCAGATTATTTAGTCAATTTTTGTGTGTGTTTGGAAAGTTTATTTTCAACTGTTTATTCACGGATATGTTGAGTGGGATATGTATCCAATAATACATCTCACATGTTCTCTAATGAGAAGTGAACATATTTTGGTTCGAAATTATATTTTCCACTTGTTATGTAATATATTCACTATTAATTACAATATGTCCACTCTTCTTTACTTATTAGTAGATTACTAATAATTAATCAGATTTAAACAATTGATATCAAAGTAAATCATTTAAATATTGTTAAATGAACGAAATGTACAAATGTCAGTCTGTTAAACGGAAAAAAACTAATTTATTTTACTATTAAAAAAGACAATAAAGCAAATCACACGAATAGAGCTAAATATATTTTAACATAACATGTCCTAAATAAATAACTTGAAAATTCAAACAGCATATTGAACAGTGCACAATTATTTTATGTTGAAAATGATCCCAATTTGATTTATGCTGCTTGAACGTGTATAGAATATTACATAGATACATTGTTCCTGTGAAGGTGATAGTTTTAGCGTTTATTAGCAATAAATATATTGTCGAAACTTATTGATTTGTTTTACGTAAAGTAGCTTTTTTGTATTACCTCAAGATCTTTATAATCAAAAGTTATAAGCTATCAAATTGGAGAAGATGAGTGTGGTATATTTAGGAGTTATATTAATTTTATTTATTTATTTATATCACTTTTTTCCATTTAATCTTTACAAATATCTACAAGTTGGGGTTCTAATCCGTACTTGTTTTGAATAAGATAAGAGCATACACCCAACAACACTTTTTATAAAAAACAGATGCTTCTGGCAGGTCTTTCTGAGCTATCGAAGTAAATATTCTTCGGGTCATACCTATAGTCCAAAAAATGTTCCAATCATTCAAAATATAAAACTTGAAATAAATATATTACATAACAAAATTATATGTAATCTAATAGTTATTGATAGATAAGCGGCTGATCTTTTATTCATTGGTAGCTTAATCATTGCTTAGGTGATACCAATTATCATAAGAGATCAAAATTAAATCTTCGATAGATAGTTCAAGAAGAATAACCAGAAGCTGGTAATTTTCTCGAATTTTGTGCTCTCTCTTCATGCACTGTTTCCTATTTTCATGGCTACTGGTTTAATTAGTTTGCCTTCAAAAATTATTTACTACCAGTATACTTATAATTTTCTAGAAATGGAATTTAGCACATTATTTGTTTGGTATTTAAATAAATAAGAAACGTGTAGTTTTATAAATGTCTAAATTAAGGTCATATGTTTTCTCTTTTTTGTATTTATTTGAGTACATAGGATGGAGAAGTGTTACGGAATTCAAAGAATGACTGACATTGTTTTAAGGATCTTAAGGTACTAATTTATTATTTTTGTGTGAATTTCGTTTAACAAAATTTGCGTCTCATTTTTATTACAAAAGAATGTGATTTTAATTTTAAAAATTTGAATGTATAAAACATTTCTTATGTGTAATATTTATGTTATTAATAAATGTTAATATTATATATTTTATTTTTGATTTACCCTTCTTTGTCATTTATTAGCATACGAGGCCGTTTCTTCAACATTTCCTCGTAGAAACGACGAAACAATTTATTTAAGCGGGGTTTTCCAATGATAAATTTCTAAGACTTCCTTATAGTCGAGAAATAAGTTTCCTGCGAAAAATCGTTAGAATTGTACTAAAAATATGAGCGATTGCTCATTCGACGCTGGAAGGAATGTTTTTATTTTTTTCTGGAGATGAAAATTTTCATTATGTATTAACAAAAAAAGAGGCCTCGGCTTTTTGTGAATAACTCAAAAACTAGTAATAACGATAGTCTCAAAAAAGATCCTTAAAGAGGAGGAAATTTACTAAAAAACGTCTCGACTGCCGGAACTCGAGGTTAATAATAAGTAATTTATCTTTAATGCTGAAAAAACGGTCCCGCGAATTAACGGTTACTGCCTTAAAAGTCACTTTTTAAAAGATACTTTATTGACAATAACCACTACTTAATAACAAAATACACTATATCTAATATAATCAATAAATCGAACTTGTATACAAAAATAGATGCAATTCTGCAAAATCATAAGTTATTTGTTGAAACATGGATCAGCGTCTGCGAATTGTGACGAAAGCTCGAAGTTCAATACCATGCATGAACCGTAGGTCAGCGAACTATAACTTCTCCATTCCCTGAAGAAGCTTTTTAAGGGACGAACAAAACTGATAGGGGTGATGACACAACTTGTTGGATTTCTGGAGTCTTGCGTAAACGTCCTCGGAGTTTACGCCATCAAGAAGTGTGTAGGGTCTGTTTTTTCACTGATTGGTGGGTATTTCAAACTTTGGTCGAAATTTTGTAGCTGATAGTACTTCTTGATTTACTGATGTTCGATATCGTATTTATTTCTTCGGCTAATGGTCTCAGATGGAAATAGTGGATAAAGTCATGCTTACTAGTTCAAATTCTTGCTAGTCCCAACTTGAGGGGTAGAATTCCTGGGTTGTCCTTAAAATCCTGGATCAGGACTTCTTGAGCCATTATGTGTGTACATCTGTAATATAGGATTTGCTTGACTAGTGATTGATCTTTTTCTTGTGTATAGTTGTATTTTGAGTATCAACAGTGACGTCGTTGTCTTTTGTACGGTTTTAGGAGAAAATCTTGGAAGTAATTTATTTCTTTTGACCATATTTTTGGTAGAAGATTTGTAGGATATAGGAGTTTGTCGTTTCTCATTACTTTTCTCTATGGCTTTTTCTGTGACGTTGGATTCTCTTGTCGATTTCTTTATATATTTCCCTTATGGCCTTGTGTGTATTTGTTTAGCAGAGCTCTATCGATGTCTATGTCAAAAGGATCTTGAGCGCCAAAATGACCATTCAGAACATCTATTGGTTTTTGGTTTGTTACAGAATAAACGGAACTGTTGTAACCCAAGATGGCATATAGCATTTGTTCCTTGATGCTTAAAGTTTTCTTCTTTGTTCTGAGGTGTTTGAGTATTGTGGAGTGGAAGCGTTCAACTATTCCATTCGACCTTGGGCTATCCACAGTTGTGTAGTGAATTATAATCTTATGAGTATCTAGAAGTCCATTCCTGAACTCGGTACCGATGTTAGCTACCATCATATGTGTCGTTCCATGATGTATTACATAGATCAGGAGGGCGTTTAGGACATTCAGAATTAGATCCTGCTATCGGATAGGCTTGTCCATACTTGGAAAATGCATCGACTATTGTCAGAAACTTTTGGTCATTTGCTTGGAAGGTATCGAAATGAATTATTTCCAAAGGTTTCGTTGGCGTTGGTGTTACCATGAATTTAGGTTATGGAGAATGTCTGTCGTATTTGCTGGTCAGACAAGTATCACACAAATTGGTAATTTTTTCAATGAAATTAACTGCCTCGACCCTTCACTTCGTGGAATCTACTCATATTACTGTTTTAAAAGAAACTAACTGTTTCTAGATAATTCCACAATATATTGAAAAAAATTTTAAGAAAATTGACAATTGTTTCGATATTAAATATCATCGTCAGAATGGCAGAAGTTGGATTCCATTTGATGCCTACCTGATGTTTAATAATTATTTTTGGCTAGACCAAGAAGTGACCTACCTTGTGATTGACTTAATATATGTTAATAGAATACAAAAGAAGATATATTACAAATATTAAAGCTTAGATAATATTAGCCCTAACACAGAACTAGAAATACTAAATATTTGTGATAAGAAACAAGAACTGGATTTCCTTCAAGAATTAGAAATTAGAAGACACTTAAGAAACCAACAATATCAAGTTGTCAATGAACAGATAAGTGTAGGGAGTTCTCCACTTTTAAACTGCCTTAAGTGATCATTGTAAAGATCAGCAGATATAGTTTTCCTGATTTTCTATATCATTCCACAGTCATACTGATCTTAGTCCCCATCAGGCTAATAATATCTAAGCTTTAATATTTGTAATATCATATCTTCTTTATTCTATTAACATATTGTTACACCTGTTCTATGAATGTCAGAATGATAGCTTGGACTCAAAATAAGAAGAGGGCGGAGTAGTCACAGTCACCTGTCAAGGTGACAGTCTAGAACTTTCAAGATTTTTCTATTGTGTTCCATATAGACGTACTAGTATGTTATAGAATGTTTTAGTTTTTTCTGGAAAGTTCTTTTTATATTTAAATAGAGATCAGTTGTGGCAATTTTCTAAGGTTAAGAAAAAACGTATTTAGGTACCTAGTAAGAAATAGCATGACACAAAACACACTATTTTTAAAACTATTTAATTATCGTTGAACTCTGCATCTTCTGATTCTCCACCTTCACTGGCTGTTTTGCATTTCAGGCTTTTATAAAATTAGAAATGCCTGTGGATATGGTGTACACACTAGATGTAAATTGAGTGAATGAAAACGACGAATACTCAGTGTGTATTAGTTTATTACTTTCAGGCTAAGCGCTTTCGGCTGTTAAGCCATTATCAAAGCCGTCGTCATTTAAAAAAGTAGTTGTCAAAGCCATCAAGTTGATCAAAAACAATACTCAAGATAGAATCATCGTTAAACGATTTTTATAAAATTGGTAATACATTGTTGGAATTTTGTTTTTATTACAGAGCCACAATAGCCCCTTTAACTTTTTTTCTTCCACAGGAAGTTCAGCGTTGTGAAGTCTCTTTAAATTTTTTGGTAAAATATTGCTATTATCAGCCTTTAGTGGTCTTCCCTTTTTTCCACTGATTCCAAAAAACGTATCTTTTAAAATTTCGCTATCAGCTGAATCGTATTCATATTTAAAAAATATGGTCGCCGGCGCAGAACCTTTGACAGAAACTTCCCTTATATTGCTTATTTTGAAGGCCTTTTTCTTTTCGTCGATTTTCCACCTTTGAATATCTGTGGTGTCCTTGAAATTAAAAAAATCGTTTTGAGACATTTCGGCTACATTATAAATTTGTCCTGTTACTTTTGCCATTCTGATTAATGTTACCCATTCCTCAGGTACATAGAGAACTGACTGGCGCTTCTTGGCATTTTCTATAACAACATGCATACTATCGCCCTCATTTTGGGTGTGTCCTTTTTCAAGAAACCTATGGGTACTGTCAATCTGATAAGTAGTAGATGCCAATGAAAACATAGAAAACAGAAACTTATTTCGGTTCTGGCCGCCACAATTATCTGAATAAAAAATTATAGATTTTACACCTTTTTCCTTTTGTGTTTGAATGAACTTTAATAAACAGCTTGCAATCTCACATGGACCTCTTTTTGATATCTTTTGGTGCCAGACATAACAAAACCCTTGATTATTTCCTACATCAAAAACCGTGAAATTGTAAGTTGAATATTTACTTTTGTGGTAGAAGTCACTGACGTTGGACTGGGGAGTAGCTAATACTTTTTGTAAGTCAAAACATGCCACACATACTGTTTTGTCAGACGTGGCAATAATTTTGTCAACATCTTTTAACTCTCTAGCCAGTGTTTTGTTTTTTATATGAGTATCGTATTCAGTTTTTATTTCTAATTTCTTTTTATTAACCGATAGGCTATAAACCGAACAAAAGTCGCACTGGTCTTTCTTTGGTTTAAAGAAACTATATTGAACCCCTGATTAAATATATCGCGATAGTGTCTGATTGTTGCCTTTTCGATGATCTGAGCATCTCTGCTGTACTCAGTGTAGAGCCTGTACATTTTTTGTATGTTTAGATCTTCTTCCAAATACATTTTTTTTAATCCTAGCGCACATAATGTGAAGGAACCATATGGGAAACATTTTAATATGATTTCGTACACTGTCTTTAGTGGCTTCTTTGATTCTTTCTGGTCTATTATCGTGCTTTCCTCGTTGGTCAGCAGTTATTGTGCTTGAACCTTTCATTTTTGAAAGAACGGTTGTCACCCATGTTTCTGAGATGCCAAGAGTATTCGAAAACATGGATTTACATACTTTTATCGCTTCTTCATTCATTTTAAACGAGTAATTTCTGGAATTTGGCCTTCTGGATATTGACCCTGCACCAATCGTAACCTGCTTCTTTTCAATTTCTTTCACATACCTGGCTATATAATCCCATTGTCTTGTATGATCAGCCATGCATAGACCAGAATTATTTAAAAACCGATTGTCTTTTTTCTTCATTAATTTTCGTTTGATACTTCATTCTACACTTATCTTTGCATGCTGTACCCATTTTTCTTTCTTTAACAATTTTTCCTTTTCTATTCTTATGCTCAACACGTTGATTAAATAATCTTTTTGCTTTCGTATCAGTCCAATCTAAAACATTTTTAGACCTTTTTCTAACATTGCTTCTGGCAGCACTCTTTCTTTTCCTTTTAATATTTTTGTTCTCTTTGTTTCTATCATTAAGTTCACCCAACGGTTCCCTTTGAGCAGGAGCTTCGTATTCAGAATTAGCATTATCCTCAGCATTATCTGACTCTTCTTCGTCCTCAGTAGGCTCATAATTTGAATCAGTATCAGAGTTGTCTTTACATGGATCTTCATCGCTTTTCTCAGAGAAATAATTATTAACTGAATGATTTGCAGATCACACTCCAATTCATTTTCATCTTTATCAATAACTAGAGAGCTTTCTAAAATAATAAATACACCTAATCAAAAATGTTCAGTAAGTAATTTTCATATCTACACAAAATGACTACTTCTCTTCTCCATTGTTCAGCAGTTTTTATAGCTCCATGCATCTCATTCAATATACTGGACAATGTTTGCCACGCTGTTAAATCATTTCCTCCGATCTGTATTTTTTTATTTTTGCTAACAAAGTCAACCATGACATTTTGTTGTGATAGGGTAATTTTTGAACTTCTTTTGTTCCCTACCCCTACGGTTTCTACTTCCAGGGTCTCCATCTTTTGTAATAAGTAATAATATATTTACGTATAAAACAAATAGCACCCTCCGGTCACCGATAGCCCGATTAACAACACAAAACAACCCCACTAATAACAAAATATTCTTCTAACGATCTCAGTTTTCTCAGTTATCAGACTTGTTAGTGGAAAAGTAAGGTCGGTTTACACTATAAAAGTGACTAATCATTCTTCTCAACCACTAGTAGTCACCAGAATATCAATTTTATTGAAAGTGGTTAAAAAGTTACTATCTAGAGTTGCTTGTCAGTCAGTTGCTATAGAGTTGCTTGACTGCCTCTTAGATACAGAATAGGCCCGTCTATATATTCCGTATATACCCGGAACTTACCATAATTAACGTGTTTCACAGTCTGGTTTTCTTGGTGGGTGGGTGACCTCCAAAGATTCACGGAACGATTGTCAAATGTCAATGGTCAGCTGCCATACAATTTCGTATCAGCCACAAACCACGAACCACGTGGTATAATAAGGTATCCTTACATCCATACGATCCTTTCGCGCATCCCTTTTGTTCCTCCGGAAAGAGATTATTGCTGACTAGGTGTTGGTAAATTTTTCGTGATATCACCGCAGTAATCATCTTATAAATAACTGGCAGGCAGAGTAGATATACTATGAGAGTTCTGGAACGGAAGTCGGCCATGTTGGATTTCTTGGCCGGCTGCGCGCGCACCGGAAGTGACGTCATGCTAGGTGGCGCTGGTGACGTCATAACGGGAGGGGTTGAAGTCGGCAATTTTTATCCGTCGGCCGTTTTTTGTAGATTTCTATAGTGGTGTCTGCCATTTTTTATCCGTCGGCCATTTTTATCCTGTAATTGTAGATTTCTACCGCTAGATGGCGTATGTTATTTTTTGTAGATTTCTATAGATGGCTGTGTGCCGTCCATTTTTTATCCCGTAGATTTTATTTGCGCTTTCGGATAATGTGACGTAATTTTTGTGATGTAAGCACCGAATATATTTTTTAATTAAATTAAAAATGTTTCGTCTCGACTGGGATTCGAACCCACCGTATCCACAGCGTCGAATTTATTAAGTCTGCGAGTATTCCTACTACACCATATGATAATGTTGTAATCTATTGCGAGATGTAGGTATAAGAATTATAAAAACGTGCGCGCGCGTTAGTTACATTTTAATAATTATGGAAAAGGCATAGTATATTTTTTATAACACCATAAGGGCATTAGATATTTATCTCTGTTATTATTGGTCAACATAGATCAATCGTCATTGTGACAGAACTTTTTCATATACGGAATGTACCAAAAAAGATGCAATAAGGGTGTTATAAATTTGTGAGAAAGAATTAGGTTGAATCTATCGTCGCTTAATGTTACTAGTTCTCGGTAAAAAGTGCTAAATATCAAGAGAAATGACAAAATCGATCAACATAGCTTATATGGCATATATCGACAAAAGAAAACTGGACTTTGTTATGTATAAAATCGATGCATTTGTCTGCATCGTTCTAGAAACTTGTAATATTGGACATATATTTCTTATTATTGGTAGATATCGTCGACATCTACATATATAATGCTAGGTTGAATCTATCTAAATGTCGGTTAATGTTACTAATTCTCGGTTAATAGCGCTAAATATCGAGAGAAATGACGAAATCGCTAAACATAGCTAGGTATGTGGCATATAACGACCAAAGATGGGATAACAAAAGCAGGACTTAGTTTTACTCAAAATCGATGAATTTGTATGAATCATTCTAGAAACTTCCAATATTAGCCATATAGCTGTTATAATAGGCGTATATCGCGGAAATTTACGTGAATAAGCTAGATTAGGTCGAATCTATCGTCGCTTATTGTTACTAGTTCTTGATAAATAGTGCTAAATATCGTGAGAAATGACAAAATCGCTCAACATAGCTTAAATGTCATATAAAGGCAAAAGATGGGATAACCAAAGGTGGACTTAGTTTTACTCAAAATCGATGAATTTGTATGAATCGTTCTAGAAACTTGCCATATTAGCCATATATCTGTTATAATAGGCATATATCGCGAAAATTTACGTGAATAAGCTTGATTAGGTTGAACCTATCGTCGCTTATTGTTACTAGTTCTCGGTAAACAGTGCTAAATATCAAGAGAAATGACAAAATCGCTCAACATAGCTTATATGGCATATATCGACCAAAGAAAACTCGACTTTGTTATGCCCAAAATCGATGTATTTGTCTGAATCGTTCTAGAAACTTGCAATATTGGTCGTATATTTCTTATTATTGTAGATATGGTGGATATCTACATATTTAATGCTGGGTTAAATCTATCCAAATGTCGGTTGATGCTACTAGTTCTTGATAAATAGTGCTAAATATCGTGAGAAATTACGAAGTCGCTAAACATAGCTAGGTATGTGGCATATAACGACCAAAGATGGGATAACAAAAGCAGGACTTAGTTTTGCTCAAAATCGATGCATTTGTCTGAATCGTACTAGAAACTTCCAATATTAGTCATTTATTTGTTATTATTGGTAGATCTCGTGAATATATATCTACATATATAATGCTAGGTTGAATCTATATAAATGTTGGTTGTTACTGATTCTCGGTAAATAGTGCTAAATATCGAGAGAAATGACTAAATCGCTCAACATAGCTAGTTATACGTCATATAAAGATGGTTTATTGTAAAAGCTGGTCAAAGTTTTCTTCAAATATTGGCCTTATAGTTGTTATAATTGGCAGATATCGTGGACAGCTACATATATAATGCTATGTTGAATCTATCTAAATGTCGGCAAATGTTTAATTATATATGGTTGCTTCTAATCTTGTAATTCCATGTTCTCTGTCTAAAGTGTTGGAAAATGTGTGTTTTAATCTCTTATCTGGACAGTTGACGATATCTATAATATGGTTTCCAATGCTCTTGTTAACACCAGGACTGGTTATTTGACAAATAAATTTGTTGTATATTTTAACCCTCGCGTTAGATGTAAGCCACGTAAGGCAATCAATTCCGACTGTATTATTATTATTATTTACAATTACGTTACAATTCTCCCTATACATTCCATGTTTACGAAAGTTAAAGTTACTTGTTAAGTAGTTTGTCATTTCTTCTTCTTTCTGGAACACCCCACAGAAGTCTTGAGTAATATCGAGGTCTAGTAGATAATAGTCTTCTTTTTGTAATTGTTTTAATAATTCGGGTAATTATTTTAACAGTGTTTCCACATTTACATCTGCTAGTTCCACTTTAAATGGTATACATACAGGTTTATCATATTTTTTCGTAATTCTTTCCATACTTTCCCCAAGAACTTCTCGAACACCTTTGGCCATATGATTATCGCTGTGCAAGAGGAAGGGTAGCTTGGCTCTAACTCCATGTCTCGCAGAAACAAGGTCACCAAATTTTCCTCGAAGGCAACTGTTACCGACCAATAACAACAGAGTGCCCTTATGGTATCTTTATGTCCACGCCCTGTATATCGAAATAATCTATAACGCCGTTTGTTCGATTTCAATCCGACCAACAATAGCAGAGATACATTTTAGCGCCCTTATGGCATCTTTGTACATCCTGTATAACGATCGAACGTGTCCAATGATATCCTGTATATTGATCGTCGTAGTGACCTAATGCCGATTTGGTACATCCTGTTTTGTTCGATGAAAATCCAAGCAGAGTGCCCTTATGGCATTGTCCACGCCCTGTATATTGATTGTAGTAACGTACCTAACACCGTTTATTCGACTTCAATCCGACCAATAACAGCAGAGTGTCTTTTGGACATCCTGTATATAAACAAATAATCTATAACGTCGTTTGTCCCATTAAAATCTAGCCAATAACAGCGGAGATACATCTTTTTGTACACACTGTATATCGAAATAATCTATAACGCCGTTTGTTCGATGAAATAACAGCAGAGTGCCTTTTTGACATCCTGTATATAAAAAATAATGTATAACGTTGTTTGTTCCCGTGAAAATCTGGCCAATAACAACTGAGATACATCATAGCGTCTTATGGCATCTTTATGTCAACACCCTGTATATCGAATTTTAGATTACATCATTCAGCACCGTAAAAATTATTACAATGAGAGAGATCTATTTCAATAATATTTTTTTTAATAGACACTTGATTTCATTCGTATATCGTTAATTTAGTTCCTATGGTATCGCTTGAATGACGAAAACGGAAAAACTCGTTGATAAGTTTGGATGTGATGATGCTAACATAATTTAGAATCTTATGTTAATATATACCTTGATTTCGCTCGTTGTTTGCCGGTTTCCTGTGTGATAATGTAGGGTTTATCGGCTAACATGATTAATTTTAGTTTGGGGAATAATTAATATACGTTCAATTTAAGATTCTTATAATTCTATACCTACTCAAAATTATGTGGGGTCACTGACACCCAACGGATGAAGGTGAACCTCAAATAAGAAATTGATAAATATAAGCCTTGATAGCGCAACGGTTGGGGATTGTGGTAGGAACGAGAAAGACGCTCGTCGTGGGTTCGAATCTCACGATCGAGACGAGACATTTTCTATTTAATTAAAAAAAAATATTCGGTGCTTACATCACAAAAATTACGACACATTATCCGAGAGCGCAAATAAAATCTACGGGATAAAAAATGGACGGCACCCAGCCATCTATAGAAATCTAAAAAAAATGATATACGCCATCTAGCGATAGAAATCTACAATTACAGGATAAAAAATGGCCGACGGATAAAAAATGGCCGACACCACTATAGAAATTTACAAAAAATGGCCGACTTCGACCCCTCCCGTTATGACGTCACCAGAGTCACCGTCGCGCCACCTAGCATGACGTCACTTCCTGTGCGCGCACAGCAGGCAAATAAATCCAACATGGCCGACTTCCGTTCCAGAACTCTCATAGTCTATCTACTAGGCAGGTGATCGATCTGAAGTTCCTTGGGTTAAGTCGTGTCTGAGTTTTTTGGCAAGAGAAATGTTACGCCTGTGGTTAACCATTCCGGTGCTTGTGGGTTACTAAGAATTACATTAGTTTGGTGCGCTAATACTTCGTGTAGGACTGTCAGTTTCTTCAACCAGAAGTTCGTTATTTTATCAGGTCCACCAGCCTTCCAATTAGCTGCAGTTTTCAGAGTGTCATATATGTCTTCCTTTGTAACAGTTAACATTATTATTATTATTATTATTGAAAACGGGCGTTTTGAAAAATTATGGAAATTATCTTCACTTTAGGCTGTTGTAGTTTGTAAACCTTTCAATCTAGAAAAAAATGTTTTATATAAAAGTTATAGGGAACTGTTTTGACTATAATATTTATTTAGAAATTTCCGTCGTAGGGCCAACTGGGAAGGAGATATTGCGAAAACAACGGTTTTGGTCGCTATTTTTACGGCGACACAAGCGCGAACTCGCCAAAGTAAAAAACTCTGGGAATCATCCATGACCTCGAACGCAACGACTCTGCAAAAAATCAAAACTCCCAGATTTGATGTAGGTAACCGCCTTCTTCTGTCCCCACTGACTGTGCTACTGAGCTAATAAAGGATTTTATTTTTTACACTAAACAAATATTTGACTTGTTGTAACAATAACTAAATCCATGTACAAAGAAGCTTAGACATTCAAGAATATTTAGTAGAAAAGATGAATAGGTTTCCCCTTAAATTTTTTCCCTATTTTGACTGAGCTTATAAAGGATTTTAAATTGTATACTGAACAAATATTCATGTGACGACAATAACTACTTCGAGTACAAACCAGTTTAGAAATTTCACAATAATACTTTAGTAGACAAGAACAAAAATGCTTGCCCTTCACAGTCCTATAGAAAATGCTGCTAAGACTAATTTAGTCTGTATTGATGATTATCGAAAATATGCCCTAAAGACTTTGTCTAAAAGTGTATATGAGTATTTTGTCGAAGGTAGTGGGCAAGAAGAAACTCTCAAAAGTAATACAAATGCATTTAGAAAGTAAGTATACTATAATTTCTTTTTAATTAATAGTATTTAAACTGAATATCAGATTGGTTAAAGACATGACTCAGAACGGGAGATGCCTATTCAACAAATTAACTATTTTGAGATATTTAAAAACTTTTTTCTTGTTATGACATACACATATATTTTGAAAATTATTGTAGATGCACTTTTGGTCCCAACAAAAACGAAAAATGTAGTTGTTATTCCACCCGTTCTTGATCTTCTTCTTGATGATCTGCAAGGACTACACCGATTTCCTTATAGGTTTTTATATTCTCACTAGCTAAACCCGGCAGACATTGTCCTTGCCAAACATTGGTTTGGCAGGTTTGTTATATTTGAAGCCACTCAGTAATAACTAATTCCTGTTACAAATACTATTTATTATTGGTCAATGTTTGAACATAGTTTAACTATGTAGCTATATACAAAAGAATAGTAGGTAGTCTTTTGCACTTAAATTTTAAATTTACTATTTGTGATTATTGAAATTACTCACTAATTACTTTTCAATCACAATGACTACTTGTTCTGTAGCAACCAATTACTTTTTATATCGATTATCGATACCGATTCATTAGCCCAAATTTATTGTTTTGATTATAAATTTCTATCAATAAATTGAATGAAATATTAGATTTCTTCGATTCTTCCATACTTGTTTTAAAATACATACTTTCTAGCACTGCAAATAACCACTCTTAAAATGTATCTTATAAATAAATAAATTGAGATTTATGAGCTTTTTCAATAATTAATTAAATTTTTGTTTTATATAACAGGTTAAGTAATAGAGAATATTTATAAGAAAATGCACTATGCAAAACACCCTTCTCTACATAAATGTTTATATGTAAAGTAGGCCTTCTCTCAGTTTCTTTGATATACCTTTGAAAAGTAATAATTTCAAGAGGTAAAAGTACACGCTACGGTACTTTTCGCCACGGAAATGTCAATTTCTTTTATTACTTTTCCGCCAACCTATCTAATATGCGAGAAAAGTATTGGTTTACTTCAAAAAAGTTGGCATTTTGAATTTTTTTGAGTTATTTTTACGTTTTGCATCAACAACAACACGAAAAAACGGTTTTTAGAAAATTATGTTTCAATTTTCCAAAACATGGTAGCAGGGGGCATGCAACTTTTTCTATATTATTTTATGCACCAACGTATGACTCGCCCTTAAGTCTCCTTTGTTTTTCAACGTTTTTCTTCCATAATGCAATATTTTTTTTCCTCTTTATGGGGTGTTCCAAAATAATTATATTATTTTGATTATATTGATTATAATCAACTTGGTCCATCTTCTTGAATGTTTTCGTTTTCATATTAAGATTTATTTGATACAGTGCTGGAACTTGAACTGGTTTAACATGAACCAGTTGATGAACTGCTAGAAGTGTCAGAATCATTTTCTGGATCATAGTTATTTGATCAAGATTCAATTTTGCATATATATTGTATAGGATTCAATAATTATTTATTATTTATTATTTGAAAAATCATTAAACATGTATACCAACTCTTTCAAAGGGTAGGGTTCTAGTGCGCCATTCAAATTTACTCTAATTATTGGTTTGTGAAATTAAAATGAACAAAATTATGATTTCAGGAATTTTTTTAAAACATAGAAATTTACAAACAGAAAATGTGTACAGATATACTACAAAAAAATAAAACTACTATTACTATTGAACAATTAAAATGTTTTTTAAATAAAGGCCTTTTTTTAATTTAGAGATCTCTAATGTAATATTTTAAAATGGTACCTTTTATTTACTAGGTTTGTATCCACTTCAAACTAATCTTCAATTGGACATTTGATAAGCTGAGGACAAAGTTCTGAACAATTTATTTCGCCTTCGCCTTTTGGACAATTAATGATTCCGTCACATCTGTCTTTATACGGGTCGAAACATCTATCTATAGAAATATTACTGCAAAGGGTAGTTGATGAATTACAAATAGCACACCCCGTTAAATCAGAATGGTCTGTACAAACTAATTCTGCTGTTCTACAAATATTTGTGGAATTGTAACAACCAGATCAATCCAAACACATAAAAACACTGGGTATATTATATTTTAAAGTTACGGAGAGTTTGTTTCTTGAAGATAGTACAACAGGTTTGGGTAGTATGTCGTTACTGCACACGTTCAATTGAATATTGTCGAAGTTTCTAATTGACAAGCACGTGGAATTTCTTGAGAAGTTCAATTTTAATATTCTTAATGTAGTTATTGTATTTTCTGGTGAAGGTATTACCCAATTACATAAACTATTACTGTTTCTGTCAGATGATATATACTGTATGCTTCCTTGTAATTTGAACGAGGTCGTTTCTCCACAATAATCCGAAAAGTTTGCGTAAATTAGCACGTTCTTCTTGACGAGATCAATTATAATACGACTTTTCACTTTGACATTTTAAAAACCAACTGACTTTTTTGATTTCCCTCATAATCTATCACGTTGCGGGTTGCTATCGAAACTTCTCTATATCGTATCAATTGTATAGATATAGTGTGATTAACGACGATTCACTGTTTATATTACCATGAATTTTTAAGCCGTATATGAAACATGAAAATGACATTTTTGTATTAGAAATTAGCATATAGAGATAAAGATTTTTATACATATAAATATTAACATAACTTATTTACTATTTATTAAAATTCCTGAAATCCCTTGCATAAAATAACCTAATTACTAACTATATGAAAATTTGACGCGTTTATTTTAAATTATTTTGAATTTCATTCTAATTTCAACGGATGCTTTTGAAATTACATCATGTACTGCATTATTAATTTTAATCTCTATTGTATCTGAATCAGATTTCAATATTTTCGATTCTGATGGTTCAAAGAGTATATCGTCTGTTTCAATATCTTTGGTCAGATTTTCTTCAGTATTATAGTGAGGATTTTGTTCACTGTTTTTACTATCAGCATCTATAATTAATTTAGACATGTTTTTTTTTACAATTCATAAATATTCGTTAAAATGATGGCTAATAAAGTACAAGATTGAAAAAATCAATATGACTTATTTCAGTAATACTGTTAATCCTTATTAAATTGAATAGAACCAAATGAAATATATATATATATAATATATATATATATATATATATATATATATATATATATATATATATATATATATAGTATATATATATATATATATATATATATATATAGTATATATATATATATATATATATATATATATATATATTAAACTATAATTTTTGATACTTACTTATATTTTTATTTGTTTTATTTGTAGATGGTTATTATATTATATTTAGAAATTTTGTTTAGTTTGGCTAGCTCAGTTATTGTTTTTTTATATAATTGTTATATTTATTATATATTTATTAATTCGGGAGCATGAAACCCTTTTTTCTCTTTGAGTCCTGGCTTTTTATAATGTTGTATTTGTTTAAATAAAAAGAAAACACTTTATTTTTAAATAGATTTAATTTTTTTTAAAGAAATAATTTTATTTGATAATAATAATTTGAGACGCCTATGGATATATTATACCTACTTATTTATTTTGATAATTTCTTCAGTGCGCGTGCGTGAAAAAACTAGTCATGCGCTTTAGCATAAAACGAACAATTCTTACACGTAAGAAGCATCAATACATATTATACAAACATAGTTTGTTGACGATGCAGACAAGTGAATGGTCAAACACATAAAAGAATTTATATAGAAATCATAGTTATATATGATATAAATTGCTGTGGAAAGAAAATAGTTATCTACATAGATAGAAATATAGGAATTATATACAGATGGACATAGTTATTACATTAATAAAATTTCAAGCACCATATTTATGCGATTACAACATGGCGTAAGTACATATTTTAATTTATTTAAATTCGGCCTTTTTATTAATATTAACGATTTATGCAATTAATTAACTATATAAAGTCTGTTCTCTTTCTTTTTCAGATCGATCATATTCGCAAATGTTTATCAATTTATGAAATCAAGTACTTATTTGAGTATTTTTAGTTTTTACTCTGATTATTGGCCAATAATATTTTAAACACACTGACCTGTTGTTCTTGAATTGGGATGAATGTCTCTGGACCCCAGGAATACTCCTCTGAAGCTCCAAAAACCAAAATGATGAGAAATTTAGAAGATTCTTGCCGAAAAACTTGATATAATTAACTGTGAGTATTAATAAGATTGTTTTTTATAGTACTTTATAGTTTTAATTGTGTTAAACTGGGAATTTCTTGAAATTTCTGGAACATTATCACACACACTCCTCGCTTCTTGACACCAGCTTCCCCATTCTCTTTAGCGTCCCCTCGATTCTCCACTTTTTTCAACAAAACAGTCTTTTGTTTTTCTTTAGGTCACTATTTCAAAGTTTACTTGTTGATTCACAATTTGTTCTGTCATATTTTATAACCAATCAAATATTGTCCTTTGCAATCAAATTAATTGAAACTTCTTTCACTTATTAGAAAAGTTTCATACATACACTCTTTTACATTATTAGTTCATTTTTAGAGTTCCTATGAGTTTTTTTATCATACAAATAAATTAAAGTTGGTTATACATAGATACATTTAAATGGTACAACATCCAATATTGTTATTGACAGTCTATCACTGTTACACTCATATTATTTATAAATATAAATTCTTTTATGTTATTTGTCTATACTCTTTACATTATATTATTTAATAATAAACTTTAACAAATTATTATTTATTGATTCAACGTTTATTTTATTTACCATATATCATTTGTATATATGTCATTATTTGTTTATCTATGAAAATCTATTGAATTATATTCTATTCAATATTTGTATTTGTTTTTATTCTTAAATTAATGATTATAATGAATTAACTATAATAATATTTGTTTTCATTTCAGATGAACAGCTGATTATGTTATGGAAAATAATCTTCGTCTTAGGCAACTTTATTTACATCATTACATTGGTTAGGCAATCTCTATATTTTATGTTATAATTGAGGTAATTTCTTTATCTATTATATTGTTATAGACAATTATTTAATATATCTTTACTTGATATGTTGTTTAAATTAAGAAAAGTGTTTCCTTTTTACTTGTTTTCTTAAATTATATTATTTTCATATATTTTCATACTAGCAACATATTTTTATAGAACTAATTCTCTTACTATCTATGATATCTGGTTCAATATATATATATATATATATATATTATAGTGGATATGTTTATATTTTAATATTTATACTTATATGATTTAACTTTATTTACCCGTTTTTACCTTCGGCTAGCCCTATATAATTATATGAAAATTTTTAATTGTTTAAATTTTATACTGTAGTCGGAAGCATGAGACTTCTCTCTTTGAGTCCTGGACACCTATTAGAAAAAATTTTTTACATATATGAACATTTACTTATTATGATTTCGTGATAGGATAATCGAATGAATGATTTAAACCATGTTCGTGAAAAGTGTTATGGACATTGACTGGAATAAAAAAAAATACCAACACTTAAATAAAAATATTTTAATAAATTGTTGATGAAATCTTCAAAATTTTACACACACAAATATTCCTGAACCTCCTCTGTATTCTTTGATCGTCATGCGCACTGAACGCTTATAGTAGCTGCTTCGGCGCAACGGAGCAACTCTTCCGGTACAACGTTTCTCGTCGTCACAAAATTATAGTATGCAGTTAACATGGAGGATGCAAACGTTTCACAGTTCAATGTGCATCAATTTAGTGCATTTAGAATCATATGGTTGAAAACTTATATTAAACAGTTACATATATAATTCAAGTTGTGAATTAAGTGTGTGTTTGATAGTTATAAGAATAGGTTAGCATGCAAAGCGGAAATTAAGATTGGAAAAGCATTTATGAGTAGTGTGAACTTTGATTATTTTACAAACGAAAAACTTTTTACAAGTAAGTACATATTTACTATCTAAAATTATTGTTGCAGAAAATTAGAGTTCTTTAATTATCCATGGATAAAATTTGGTATTGATTATTTTAAAGTTTCTTTGGCCAATTTTAGATTATTCAATTTTAAATGTTCAAATTAATTTCAAAAGTTCACTTTTCTTTGTTTGTTTGGAATTCCAAATTAAAAAAACTCAAATAACACAGACCTTATATTCCATTCTCGGCGTGGTGGACCTGCAACATCTCGTCTCTTTTCTTAGGTATTCCTTACCCAAGAAATACTCGTTCGGCACGTTTCACTTTTTCACAGGGGTTAATCGACATTAATATCATGAATTTTTTATTGATTTAGATTTAAAATTATAACTTTTACTTTAAAGTTTTTACAAAAACCTTCTCAGAAAATTACATCCCAGTTCCTCATTCCCCAACTAACTCTCGACCCTCTTTTTTTTTAAAAATCAACAACATTTTTACAATCTCTAAAACACAGCCTCCTAATCTGTTATTTTATTCAACAATTGTCAATGATAATGTTTTTTTTTTATGGAAATACTGAATTCTTCAATTAAAATAGTCTTGGAGAGTGAAATCACTTGTATAAATGGTTTAACAATATCTTATAGAATATATTAATAGTCTTTCACATGTCTTACAATGGTTTCAATCCTTGTAATTCCTTTTTTTTTTAGTAAATTTGTTTACAATTAATATACAATTTCTACAATCTAAATTTATGATTTATATATATGGAACTGTTTATTTTTTAATTCTTTAATTAGCACTAATTTCGCTTTATATAAACTCTAACTTAATTTCAAATTTACATTCTCTGTTTTATATTAACTTCCAACTCATTGAATTTAGGTTGGCAATATTATAACTAGATTCAATCACTTCCTTCATTGATTTCGATTTGATTACTAGATTTCTATGACATACAATATGGCTCTTATTCCGAATGTCATATTTCATACAGTTTTATTTTTATAAATTACTTTTTTCAAATTGCAACTTTTTATTGTATTTGCATATCGTTAATAAATTAGTGATTTGATTATTAATTCTTATTATTTTAGGTTTTGAACAAATTAACATCCTTTTCCTGATTCAAGTGTGGACATAGCAGCGTTCAGATTGATTTTAATGAAAATTGTTGACATTGACTTGACCTTAGGATTTATTTGTGAAGGTAACATTTTCTTAAGAATTAATTTCTATATTATCATTACCATTCTATTCCTTATCCTTAATCCATTTCTTAAATTGATGTACTCAATATTTTATAATACATTTGCTTAAGTCATTCATTCGTTTTATGTTAAATTTTGTTCTTAATTAGGTAGTGTCTAATGATACACCATACGTATATACAAAAAAAATTCCTTTTTAATTCAATCTAATATATGAATATTTATCTATACTAGAGGACTGGCTTAATATATATATATATATATATATATATATATATATATATACATATATATATATATAGGCCAGCACTCCTGTGTCGCAGTATAGGCCGCTCTTTTTGAGCTCTTTTGATCCCTTTTGTACGGTGGATCAATCCGTGTGATATCTACTGCTTGCTACAGCATGTGGTGTGAGTTCGCCATCTTTGTAATTTTTTCCACTCCTTTCTGTCCTCTATTTTTCTTCCCCAGTCACTGACTCCCATTTTCTTCAGGTCATCAATCACCTGATCTTCTCATCTAAGTTTGGGACGTCCTCTGGGCCTGGGGTTGGCAGACTTCCAATCAGTGATTTTCCTTATTGGATCGTCCTTATTCCTTCTTCGAAGATGCCCGTACCATCTTAGACGCTGCGCTTTTATATGTTTGATTATAACTTTACCATTCATGTACTGACTTATTTCGTAGTTATATAGCCTTCTATACCCTTCATTCGGGATATGTTTTAGTCCTATTATCCCCCGCATGATTTTCCTCTCTAGCACTCAGATTTTCTTCATCTTTATCAGTTAAGCTCATATTTTCACCGGCATACGTTAATACTGCTCGTATTGCAGCTTTTACTTTTTGTTTCACCCGCTTCACCCTTTTTGATATTTTCCTAACGTTGTCTTTGGTTTTTGTTATAGTTTTAGTTACTTTTTTTCCTTGTTATTTGCCGTGGTCATTTTTACAATGTTTCGATCCTCTTGAGCTACTTTTTCTGCTAGTTTTTTCCTTTTTCTATATCCGTAAGATTTTTAAACATTTTTGTAGTTCTTTCTTTATCAATATCCTCTTCTTCTTCGGTCATTGATCTACTGCTGAATGTTCTTCCTTTGGGTTTGGAACTTGATGGTCTAACTGTATCCTTCCCTTGCATGTTTTGTTTTAATTCATTTAAAGAGTAAGCCGTTCCGTTTATCCATAGTCTGTTATAATTTAGATTCGCTTGATGTTCTTCATTCCTTGCTTGTTTCATGTATGATCTAAGTTCTTTCCGTTGTATTAGTACTTCTCTAGTAAAGTCTTCGTTTATGTATATTTGTGTATTTTTTAATTTGTTTGTTTGTTTTAATATTTCTACTTTCTTCTTGTATTCCTTCAGTTCCAGCAAAATCGGTCTTGGTTTACTAGGGTCAAGATTTTGTTTCCCTATTCTTCTAGCTTCAATAACTTCATCGCTTTTAAGTTCCAGCTCCAGCTTCTCCATTACATTTTGTAAGACACTCGTTAGTTGCAGCTCATCTTCGTTTCCCGTTTCTCTTACTCCCTGTATTATAAGGTTTTTGCTCCTCGCTTCACGCTCTAATTTTTCTATTTTCTCTTCATGCCTGCCTAAAGCCTCTTTTAGTTCATGATTCTCCAGTCTAATGCGGTTGTTTTCTCTTTTTATTTCCGCCATTTCGCTCTGAATGCTATCTAATTTTTTCTCAATCCTTTCATTTCTATTTTCAATTTCTTCTAGTCATATAGGTATTAAAAATATTTCGTTTCATCCTGGAAGTGGAGGGCATACTTTCATTTATAGTTTGATTGTTGATTCATCTAGACAAAAAAACACAGTTAAAATTGGTTTTGAGTAATTTAACTAGTAGTTACCCAAACTTAATGGTGCTGAAATCTGATCAGGGACTTATCGTATTATAAGTACATTGCTCTATTCCAAGGGTAAATGGAATAATACCGTCAAATTGTTTAATTACAGTGAAATTATACAACATAATGAAATTGACTAATTCAACATAATATCTACAAAAAATTGAAATAAAATAAAAAGTGTTACACCGTAGCAATAACAATGTCATCAACATTCTTTAAATCGTCTCTTAAATCTAAAATACAAATACTTGCATCTACCTGACAGTTTTGAAAATTCTTTGCTTTTGATGTTGATTCAAATTCCTCAAACCAGCATCTAGCTGCCTGCCTTAAACTGTACAAGGCTTTGTTATATTTACAGATCTGACCCTTTTTACATAAGACCCCTTCAGGTACTCTCAAACATTTCTTCCTTTAGTTTGCCATTCAAAAATGCTGTCTTTACATCCAGTTGGTTTAGTAGCAGATAAATCTGAAGGTTAGCAAATACAACAATAAATCTAAAACTATATATTCTAGCTGCCGTTGCAAAAGTTTTATCATAATCTACCATGTATTTCTGACTAAAACCTCTAGCTACTTAAGGAGCTTTGTACATACTTATATGGATTACCAAACTCATTGTTACTTTTCCGCCCAACCTATCTAATATGCGAGAAAAGTATTGGTTTACCCACAAAAAAGTTGAAATTTTGAAAAAAAAATTTGAGTTATTTTCACGTTTTTCATCAAGAACAACACGAAAAAATAGTTTTTAGAAAAAAAATCCTGTGTGTATGTCGTAGTCGTTGTCGTCGGCCACTTTTTCTTACATGTCTTGTTAGCACGATACAGCCTCCGGAGTGCAATAAGTCACCAATTTTATGAATGAATATTGTTAAGGACATATCACAGATAAACCCTATTGATTTTCAGCTCACCAGAGCCTGTACAACGGGTGCTATGGTACTTGAAGTAAGACATTTTGTCATTTTTTTGAGAAATTTCAGTTTGTTAGCACGATACAGCCTCCGCAGTTCAACAAGTCACCAATTTTATGATTGAATATAATTCTGGACATCTCACAGATGATTCCTATTGATTTTCAGCTCAGCGGAGCCAGTGCAACAGGTGCTATGGTACTTGAAGTACGACATTTTTGTCATTTTTTGAGAAATGTCTGTTTGTTAGCACGATACAGCTTCCGGTGTTCAACAAATTACCAACTTTATTATTAAATATTAATCAGAACATCTCACAAATGAACCTTATTGATTTTCAGCTCACCAGAGCTAGTACAACAGGTGTTATAGTACTTTAAGTGCGATATTTTTGTCATTTTTGGAGAAGTTTCAGTTTGTTAGCACGATGCAGCCTCTGGAGTATATACAAGTGATCAATTTTATGATTGAATATTATTCAGAGCGTCTCATAGATGAACCCTATTTATATTCAGCTCACTAAAGCCAGTACAACGGGTGCTATGGTACTACTTGGAGTACCAAATTTTTGTCATTTTAGGAGAATTTTCAGTTTGTTAGCACGATACAGCCTCCAGAGAGTATACGATTGATCAATTTTATGATTGGTGTCTCACAGATGTATCCTATTGATTTTCAGTTGACTAGAGCGAGTACAGCGGGTCCTATAAATCCAGATATACTACATTTTTAGTTATTTTTGGAGAAATTTCGATTTGTTAGCACGATACATCCCCCGAAGTGTATACAAGTAACAATTTTATGATAGAATATTGTTCAGGGCCACAGATGCGGAAAAATTAGTTTTAATCCTTAAAACCGTTTATCTTTATAGTGAGTTTCAGACAGACACTAATATTACAATTAATTGTTTCGGAGAATGAAAAATGTTTTCGTTACATTATGAAAGGTTACCAATTATATGTAAAAAAGTATGATGCAAGCAAATCGCCCAAAACTGGTATTCTAACCTGAAGGTCTCGGATGATCTTCTGCGGGGTTGCAAACCTTCTTGGAAGCGATAATGTGGACTGTAGCAAGTGTTCAATGGGTTTTATTAAATTTCGTGGCACTAGCGCGTTAAATATTAATGACCACGAACGGTTCACTTCGACAACTGTTCTGCTTCTCTTTTCTTTGCTTGAAGAACTGGGTTTTTAAATTTAACATAATGTGTGTATACCGTATGTCCGCTAGGTGAAAAATACCACCAACGATTTGCTTGAGATATTAACATTTACATTTTATTATTAAATAACCTTACATATTAAATATAGATCATAACCAATTAAAATAAAACTAATGAATACTTAACAAACGTATTATTAAAAAAATATTCAAAATTGTTCAAATTTCGTTATTAAATACACATACCATTAACTGATTTTTCATTTTATAAATTCTTTGTGTCCAAAGATTAAATAGAATACCTATATAAGTTACATTTTTTTAGGATTAATAAACGTGGTCATAGAAAAAAATATTGTGTACAACTCGTACGCAACGCTTTTCTGCCGCTCCCTTGATTTACGGCACTCGCCACAAATATCTGCGCTCGTGGATAAAGTAAACGATATAAGGAGGCGCTACATGCATCCGTTATCCGATGATACGATGATCCGAAATGGACCCTATTGGTCAGAAAATTCAAATGTCATTTTACTTCCGATGGTTTTCAACTTTTCTATTTCTTCCGATATCGGATAAATCTTAACCTCATTTTTTTGCATTTTATCTGTATATAGTTACCGACTCTAGAAAAGCTATGAATTTACAGCAGTATATCTCATACCAAAGGCAAAGAAAACGTAACATCAAAAATGTTTTGCTGCTGACTGCGATTACATGTTAAATTCAATATTTAATACATGAAAAGAGCAACCAACTCAACCAAGGGTCTTGTATTGTATAATATATGTAGTTTGTAGATTACAGGCTATTTAGAATTCAGTAAATTCTAGGTTAGATTTCGGATACGACAATCGGATTAATGTAAATCAAGAAAAGCACTCATAAGAAATTTTGAGTACTTTCGGAGATCGTGTCGTCGGATAACGGATGCATGTAACGCCAGCCATAGAAGTTGATATGCTGCAGCGCCCCCTGGTTACAAGTTACAACAAAATGAATAGCAAGTTGCGTTTACGTCACCAAGGGCGTATTTCTATCGCATGTGTGGCTACATTTCTATCGAAAAGTGCATATACTTAAATTTGTTAATTAATCGGTTCTAAAGATAACCCAATCAATAAAAAAACTTTTGTACCAAAATAATGTATAAGCAATATAGCTTTATTGGGTTTAGACGTCCTTCGATGTAAACATTTGTGTTAAAATTTTCATAAAGAAGCCTCCAATTATTGACGGTAAAATAGTCACTGCCAGAAATAATGTCATGTTGCCGCGTTGTTTGTGACTTTTCTACTCGTGTATTGTCATCGATTTTTGAGGTTATAGTTACGTGCTTTATAAAATTTTCTTGTGAGAAATATTTATAATCAAAACTGTTTTTATTTTCAAAACAACAAAGCATTTTCTTCTGTGATTGTTAAAATGCCCAAATAGCTGAATAGCCGATGCTAAGAACTTGTGGCTTCATTAGTAAATTATTTTGAACAAGAAAGGAATAATAATGGTCTGTTAATTTCCATATTTCTCTGACAACGCTACAAATGTTCACAATGATGACGTAAACGCAACATTATTTGGTTTTTACTATATATGCCAGTTTTAAGAGTGATCAGTTGAACGGTGTAGAATTTGATATGCTGCAGCGCCCCCTGGTGAGGAGTTACAGCAAAGAGGATAGTCTAAAAAATTTTTCCATGAAAAAATACATATAGGTACATGCCAACTCTGGCATGATTTAATTTCAGATGACATTTACAGAATACAGTGTGTCCCAAGTTATCGTATATACAGGCAATATCTCGCTTAATTTAAAAGATAATCCAATACTGTAAAAACTGTTGTGAATGGCATCAAAATTCCTTCCTAATGACGTATCAGAAACTCCATTTTACGTATCATTCCTTTGACAGCCACCCCTCACTTTCTATTTTCAAATGGCACCCCTTCTATATTTTCGTTGAAAATTGCTTGTCACTCTATTTGGACTACAAAGATATAACATACTTGTTGGTTTTTTATTATTAACACCAAAAAAATTAACATTTTATAATTTCTAAATTTCCTTATTAAATTAAAATACAAATAATGAAGAACGCACTACAGTACGTATGTTTTCAAACTTATTTACCGCAGATTCCATACAATCTTCAAAACGTCTTAAAATCGCTCTTGTGCACGCATCCTGAATCATAGCTGTTGTAATACTACGATATGCCTGACGAATGCGTTCTTTAAGATCATCTTAATCTACAGGCTGTGTTCGATATACTAATTCTTTAACGCACAAAAAAGTCCAGTGGCGTTAGATCGAGCGAGCAGGGAGGCCAAGCTATAGGTCCGCAATTACCTATCCAACTGTTGTGATTGAGATACTTTGCAACAATGCGTGTATTTTGAGGTGGAGCACCGTCCTGTTACTAGATCATTATATTTCACTCTTCCAAAAGAATGTCTTCCATAAGTTCAGGTAATTTGTTTTTAAAGAAAATCTAAACACCTCGTAAAAGTGTGGCTCACACTAATGACCATTGAATAACCCACACCATACATTTATACTCCAAACTGTTTGAAAACTAGTTAAACGAACCTAGTGAGGATTAGAGATATGAATTCTAATCTTCTGTATAAATCAGTACCTAGTCCTCAGTCCTTGAACTGAATGTAGTTTAAATGGGTGATATTTGTGTTGCTTCAAAATCCTCTGTATCGTGCCCTTGCGTATTCCCAGTTCTTCAGATATATTTCTAACAGAAGTATGAGGATTGATACCAACATACGCAAGTACATTAATTACATTATCATCACTTCTCACTGGATATCAGTGCGGTGCACGGTTTTTGTTTTGGAACGAACAGCTGCGCATCTTGCGTTCCAATTTAGTAAACACCATGTGTGATACCCGAGGACGTTGAGGAAAAATGTTCTTTATATAAACGGCCCGCTCGTCGAGAATTTTTCCTGCATTCACCATAAACCAATAGCATATCAATGTACTCGTCTGGACTGAATGTGAATGGCATTGTGCTTATAACAAGATTCATAATTTTGAATTCAAATTGGTGGATAGAATAAAACTTTTATTCGTTGATTAAACTCAACACCCTTGGTACTATTTGCAAATGATTGTTGTTCTACACTTATTATTATTAACTGTCATTCATTTTTTGACATAAAAAGCATGTGTTTTTTAAACAATAGATTAGTCTACTTCTTTCTTGTGAAGCTTTTAATAGCAGTGGCGGAAACAATGAGGATAATTAGGTAAATCAAAATATCATAAAATGTTATTTTTTTTGGTACTTATAATACAAAACCAACAAGTATGTTACATAGACGTATTCCAAATAGAGTGACAAGCACAACTTTTCAACGAAAATATACAGAGGTTACCATTTGAAATTAGAAAGTGAGGTGTAGCTGCCAAAGGACTGTTAAGTGAAATAAAGTTTCTGACACGTCATTAGGAAGGAATTTTGATGCCATTCACAACAGTTTTTATAGGATTGGATTATCTTTTAAATTAAGCGAGATATTGCCTGTAAACGATAACTTGGGACACCCTGTATATTGAATAATAGACAAGGCATGTCATAATATAATAAAGAAATATTTGAAATTAAAAACAGATGCCACTGTATACATTCATTACTAATAAAAGAAAACAAGTCTCGTTGTAGATATAAACTATGGAAAAATAATAGATCAGAAAACAAATTTATTTTTTTTTTAAAGAGGAAAGTTGTAACTATAATATAAAGTTTTTGATGACTGGGAAAAAGAATTTAGTTTAATTTGAGATTCCGAACGGAGAAGATCACATTTAAGATTTCTCCAAATCAATGTGACGAAATGGAGCTTCGAAAAGTACAATCAAATATTGAAGATATTGACACGGACGAAATTGAAAAAGACAAAAAACTGCCAGAAAACGAGTGCAAAGAAGAGATTATTACTGAGTCTTATGAAGTAAATAATAATTTTGTTATTGTCAAATACGAAGATCAATTTTTCCCGGGAATAATTACGAATCGGAAGAAAAATCAAGTATTAGTTAATGCAATGGAAAGTTGTGGAAGCGACTGGAGATGGCCTGAAAGAAAGGATGAAATTTGATATGATGAAGTTGAAATTATGGAGAAAATTCAACCTCCCGTAAAAAAAATTCGGGAGGTTACTTTTCCGTCAACGAGATCCATAAATATCAGGCTTTTAAATAAAAATTGTTTATTCTATTATGAATAAAATAATAAATATTACCTCGTTATGTACTTTTGATCTGCCTTTTGTTTTCTAAATCATTAGTGGCCAAAAACAGGTCCTTAAAAGACCACATTAGGACCAATGTGACCACAAATGGTACAAGAGGATTATTTCCACAGGTTCACTTTTATCGGCAAATCACAAATATATTCTTATAGTTAAGGCTAGAAAATCTAAAGTATTTAAAAAAAATACTACAACCCTTAGCTCTGTTCAATCTTCACCGCAAATTATTTATTCAGCGATTTTGTATGATTTTCTAATTTTTAAACACGCCTTAAACTGGCCACAAATGGTGCTTCTACCGTAAGTCAAACAATAATTTTATAATTGGAAAAATTTTATTCACAACGTAACGAACTATGCAATAAAAAAAATTTCACTTGTAGATATAAAATAAGACCTAGATACCTTCGCAATGTAGCAAATAGAAATATGAAGACTAAAATATTAGGAAAAAACATATCAATGCCTATTGGTATTGCACCTACGGCTGTACAAAAACTCGCTCATTACGATGGAGAAATGGCTACTGCTAGAGGTAATTATCACTATTATTTATTCAATAGTTCTAAGCTCTAATTTATTCTTACGAACTTCATTAAATACACTAACAACATAATTTGTTCCACTTGCTGATGCCTTTTCAAAAATATTTTAGCTGCACAAGAATTAAACACAATTTATATTATGAGTATCCTTTCGACAACTAGTACTGAAGACGTGGCGAAAGCTGCCCCACATGGAAGGAAATGGTTACAGCTTTCAATTTTTTCTAACAGGTATTTATCGTTTCGTATATTAGTTTTGAGGTTAGAGATGCCGTATGAGACGACATAGGAAAGTTATTCTACAACAAACAATTGGAGAAAGTGATATAAACCCGTAATCGAAACAACAAAAATATTCATTACCTACCTATATAGGGTAAAGTACGGAATTTTGGCGATACAGGTAATTTGATGAAATGTTTTCAATAATTTGTAGACAACATCAAGCTGGTAAAACGATATCTATCAGGAGTCAGAAACTGCTAGAAAAGTTGTATAGTTCGTTTCGCGAAAATCGAAGCTACCTGAAGTTGCAGTCATATGCGCCAACTTGTTGTCAAAACCACCGACATATTGTAAAATTAAAAATCAGTGGCATAACGATTTCACATTTTGTAGGTTAACACAAAATTAAAATATTAATAATAATAATTTGTTTATCATGATGTGAGAGTTCCTTTGAAGATTGGTGGTGTTTTTAAAGGTTTATCGCTATGTTGCTATGGTTAAGGAAAACAAACACTACTAAAAGTATAATGAAGTGTGGTATTTAAATTAAAAACATAGTAATTTGCAAACACACTTACTTTCTTCCGAAAATAGACATAGTGTTCCCACATTAGCTCCAATACTTAACATGACTGTATACTGCGGACAATGAACAATTAATCGAAGACGAATGGATATTATTACCCAATTATGTATTTGCCCCCCTTCAAGTACATTATGGTCTTTGCAGAAAAAGTAAAATCTTTCTTTTACAATAATTTATTAGAATATAATTAACCGGTTTTAAACTTACAGAGAAATAACCAAGGATATTATAGCCGACGCTGAAAAGAATGGATTCGAAGCTTTAGTGCTTACTTGCGATTTTCCACTACACGGTGTTCGTTTTGCATCAACTAGAAATCAACTATACCTACCTCAACATTTGCAGTAAGTGTTAATATATGTATTTGTTTGTACATAATATACAGGGTGTTCCGCATAAGAACCGACACAGAGCATAGGGGAGGCTTAAATATGACGATTGGAGGCAATTTACCTATATACCAATTTACCTCCATGAGGAGTTATAGGACCTCAAAGTAGAGCCCAAAATTTCGAAAAAATTTAATTTCTTTGTAACCCTTTAACTTAAAAATACCAAATTTGGTACACTGTATGAGACATTAAGTAAGGGTAAGTAGAAGGCAATCGAACTATTCTGGGGGGTTAACTGGGGGTGACCTAACCTTAAAATTTCACAGAAGTTTTTTATATGTCAGTTGATTTTAAAAAGGTAATTTTTATACTATGGATAATTTAATTCTAAAACTTTTTTACTCCAGTAATTTTGCATAAAACTGTCATTTTCATGGAAAAGTCGAATAACTATTAGACGTAATTTACTACATCCATATCATGAATTTTATTTTAGATTTAACAAATTAATAGATACATTTCAATAAGAACAATTTAATGGAAAAACAAATTAATAATATTGTAGAAAGAACATGAACATTTTAATTTAAAGAAATTGCTGAAAATGATCACCATTTTCTCTTAGACACAAAATTATTCTACGCCGAACATTGAAGTCATCTCTGGCGAGTAGCTGATGATCATTTTTTATTATATTGCAATTTTCTGCGATACGATTCCACGATTCTTCTTGTCAATCAACTGTAAAAGAATAAACAGACTCCTTTAATGCCCCCCAAAGAAAGTAATCACATTTATTGAGGCCCGGTGAGCAGGGAGGACAATTATTTATTTTTGGTTATTCGATGTCTCCATGAAAATGGCAAAGTTTTATGCAAAATTACAAGAGTAAAAAAAGGTTTAGAACTAAATTTTCCATGGTATGACAATAATTTTTTTCAAATCAAGTGACAGATCAAAAACTTCTGTGAAATTTTAATGTTAGATCACCCCTAATTAACCCCCTAGAATGGTTCGATCGCTTTCTACTTACCATTACTTAATGCCATGAACAATCTCATACAGCGTACCAAGTTTGGTATTTTTAAGATAAAGGATTGCAAAGAAATTAAATTTTTTCGAAATTTTGGGTCCAACTTTGAGGCCCTATAACTCCTCAGGGATGCATCTTGGTATAGAGGTAAATTACCCCCAATCGCCATATGTTGGGCTTCTCTATACGTTTTTGCTTTGTGTCGGTTCTTTTGCGAGACACCCTATATAATGTTTTTATTTGGACACGAGAATTTCTTAAGAAAGAAGTTAACTCATTTTTGCCTACTCTTTCTGTTGCCAAATAAGTACAGAAAACATGAATAAGGATTGTTACGGCCGTTTTACCATAATACAGTTTGGAGAAATTTTGTGCCTTCGATTAGTGGACTGCGTCTTCGTAGGAGCCGGTTCTGGGCAAAAATAAATACACCGTAATCTCGTTAACAATCCAGTAATATTTAATAAACTTTAACTGACGTCAAAAATATATACAGATGAAACAATGAATGGGAACAAGCATTTCAGTATTGTTACGAAACAGCACACTGGTATAGACCCTAAATCCGACTCTGTCTAAGCCAGGTATGAAAATTAAAATTATGGCGGATACGCAGGGTTCTTTTTTTATAACTGTTTACGACTACATTGTCTAAACATTGTTTTTGTGACCAGACTTATCTAGAAAAGGCCAGAACCAATTGTTTTTGTGTGTGTAAGCCGCAGTCCGGAATTTTCTAGTAAAAAGGGCATTAATATAAATAAGGACCGATCAGCGGAGGAGTTAGTTGATAAAGTGATCTCGTGCAATAAATAAACCGAAATATCGATCAGTAAAGTGTTTATATAAATTAATAATTAAGTTTGTGTGCATATAAATTAAAGTGATTAGTTAAGTATATATAAATTAAGTGTTAGTGAGTTAGTGTTTAAATAAATTAGCAAGTAGCCATACCGTGTGACTAAAATTTATCCCACCTGTTTACAAGCCTTTCAGTATGAACTAAGATTTAAAGAAAAACCTTACTTTTTTCTCATTAGTTTTCAAAACACGATAACACTATGAAAAATAACAAAACCTTACTTTTTCTCCTTAGTTTTCAAAACACGATAACACTATGAAAAATAACTTATCTTGAACTTTAACTTTATACAAAAAATGCACTTTGCAGGACACTGACACTGACATTTTACTTTTCCGCCGAACCTATCTAATATGCGAGAAAAGTATTGGTTTACCCCAAAAAAATTGTAATTTTGAAATTTTTTTTGAGTTATTTTTACGTTTTCCATCAACAACAACCCAAAAAAACGGTTTTTAGAAAAAAATCCTGTGTGTATGTCGTCGTCATCGTCGTCGTCGTTGTCGTCGGCCACTTTTCGTTACATGTCTTGTTAGTACGATACAGCCTCCGGAGTGCAACAAGTCACCAATTTTATGATTGAACATTGTTAATGACATGTCACAGATGACCCCTATTTATTTTCAGCTCACCAGAGCTAGCACAACGGGTGCCATGGTACTAGAAGTACAACATTTTAGTCATTTTTTGAGAAATTTCAGTTTGTTAGCACGATACAGCCTCCGGAGTTCATCAAGTTACCAATTTTATGATTGAATATTATTCAGGACACATCACAGATGAACCCTATTGATTTTCAGCTCACCAGAGCCAGTACAACAGGTGCTATAGTACTTTAAGTACGATATTTTTGTCATTTTTGGAGAAATTTAGGTTTGTTAGCACGATACAGCCTCCGCAGTATAAACACGTGACCAATTTCATGATTGGATATTATTCAAAGCGTCTCACGGATGAATCCTGTGGATATTCAGCTCACTAAAGCCAGTACACCGGGTTCTATGGTACTTGAAGTACAAATTTTTTGTCATTTTTGGAGAATTTTCAGTTTGTTAGTAAACAGCCTCTAGAGGGTATACAAGTGACCAATTTTATGATTGAGTATTGTTCAAGGTGTCTCACAGATGTACCCTATTGATTGTAACATGTCGCTGAGACATGTTACTATTTTCATCAATTATTTTGGAGCGTTACTTATTCGTCGGCTACTCCCACCTCTAATTCCAAATCCTTTTACTTCGATTAGGAACGTATCGGTGATGGTTTTTACTATCATTAAATGGCTATTTAGAACTACGATTCAAGGAATCCTGGCTTGTTCATTTCTTCGCTGAAAAGTTACTCAGCATTCTCTTTTATATATTACTTGTGTGCGATATTAATTCTTCTGGCTGCTCTGCAGCCTTTAAGGACCGCTTTAGACTGTACTTTAAGGACCGTCTACAGACCTTGCTGTACCGACCTCTACAAGATCCACTCACCGGTCCACATCATTCTACAGTCCAGACAACCACGGCTGAAGACCCCTCGAATACTACTGCGAGCTGTACGTCCCGAGTTTTCCAAACATAAGTCCTTAACTTATTTTTGATATATATAAAATATTGAGTTGGACATTTTTACTATATAACTGATATTTATTCGTATTAGTATTGAGAATATACGGTATATGTAAATTTATTATTGTGTGTCAAATAAACCCATTTGTCCCGAAATTTTGTTTGTTGATTCACCTTATCCCAATTGAGGTAATAAAAAATAGTGTAACTAAGGCCGAATTCACTACCTGAGCAGAGTCCCAAGGCCGGGTACTTAGGTTGTGACAAATTTGGCGCCTAACGTGGGATGCCAAATTTGTCAGAAGTAAGGTCTGTAGACGGTCCTTAAAGTACAGTCTAAAGCGGTCCTTAAATGCTGCAGATCAGCCAGAAGAATTAATATCACACACAAGTAATATATAAAAGAGAATGCTGAGTAACTTTTCAGCGAAGAAATGAACAAGCCAGGATTCCTTGAATCGTGGTTTTAAATAGCCATTTAATGATAGTAAAAACTATCACCGATACGTTCCTAATATTCGAAATAAAAGGATTTGGAATTAGAGGTGGGAGTAGCCGACGAATAAGTAACGCTCCAAAATAATTGATGAAAATAGTAACATGTCTCAGCGACATGTTACAACGAAGAAAAGTAGCCAAAACATCAATATTGTGGTGATTAGCAAAAGAAAAAGATGTGCTTACATGTTCAAAAAAAATTATGAAAACAAACGAGAAATGGAAAGGTAAGAGCAATGAGAAGATAAGAAAACAAAAAAAGAAAAGAGAAAACAAATTTAATGTATGTAAAAAAAATCGTTAACCTTTTCTAGTTCGAAGATATGACTCAAAAAAAATGCAGTAAACTCAAAATGTATATCGTAGGAGCGTATACCTACTAGCGATAATAAACCATTGTAACTGATATGCAATTATAATCAAAACATTGAAGCAAAATGCAGTAATCAATTATAATTGGAGCTCATTCCTATTAACAAAAATTAATCAAAAATTAAACGATATCAGTTATTGGTACCGTACTGAGATTTGAAAATAACCAAAAGATTAAATTAGAGGGGTGCCTCTACCAAAATATGAGACGCTAAACGCCCAAAAAAAAATTAGATGAATAACATTTACTTAGAATATGAAATACTAAATGCTTTAGCAAAATAATCAAGAAAAAATTAGAGAGGTAGCCTCTAATAAAATATGAAATGCTAACATCTCAACGATATGAGAAGAGAATAACTATATTCTTCGTCTACAAAAAAATAATCACTAAATGTGATATAGGGTGGTTAAGATCTCAGGTACACTAACCTCAACAGAAAAAACTAAAACAACCAAAAAGAAATAAGGAAGAAGTATTAGGCGAGCAAGATCAACTCAGAGTCATAGATGGGTGAGAGCATCGATCATGCATGAAAAACCTCGCGAGAGATGTTAATCGCGTCGTGGTTATTTATTCCCCACAATCAACTTCGCATCTCTACAACTACCGAAGTGTAGACATGATCGTCCAACAACTACATTCCTTGCAACTGGAAACAAAATCAAAAGAGAAAGGAAACATAAAAAAATAAAAAACAAAGAAATTTTTGAGCAAGCTCGGGTAACAAACCCAGCGTTATGTAGAAACGCCACAACTAAAATGGAAATTTCCAAAGAAAATTCCTTAGAGAAAAAATGACTGGATCTCTAGATTTATAACACCGTGATGCAATGCCCATGCGACACGTCCTTCCAGTGCGATAACATGACAAGTCATCAAACCATCCTTTCGGAAAAACGGCGTCCCGTAGGTACGATACGTTATGGAATGATGGCACACCATGACACACTTCTGAAATTCAGTTTTCCACTTAAAGATGTCACAAGACTAGCATCACGCCTGTCACAGAACTAGTCCTTAACAAAAAAACAAAATCACGGAAATCTTTTTTAACAGGAAAGCGAAAACCTCCAAAAATTCCATCATGGGAATGCTATTGCGAGATATTGTTTAAAAAAATACACGGCAAGGGACAGAAATCTACTAAGAGAAAAAATTTTAACGTGACCAAAAATGTGTATGTGTGTGTATTTAAAATACTATAACTATACGGAAAAATAAGAAGAAAAAAACAAGGCATGGCCTTTCACTTCCGAAGTGGTTTGTGTTGGACTGGAGACTGTCGTCACATTTTCAGCTGACTAGAGCGACTACAGCAGGTCCTATAAATCCAAATATATTACATTTTTGGTTATTGTTGGACAAATTTCGGTTTGTTAGCACGATACATCCCCCGAAGTGTATACAAGTGGCAATTTTATTATAGAATATTATTCAAGGCCACAGATTCGGAAAAGTGAGTTTTAATCTTTAAAACCGTTTATTTTTATTTATAAAACTAAAACAAGTTGCGTAGAGACAAGCCCCGCCTATTTAATTTTAAATAAAGTAATTGTTCGGACGTGTTCTGACCACTATACATGAAAATACAAATTGTTGAACGTGTGGTTTCAACAGGGATGTTGACAGTTGTTACAAATTTATGTGAAGATATGTTTTACACACATTGAAGACAGTTTTAAGAAACCTAAAATAACATTTTAAGAACCTAAACAATCGTATTAAATTAAATAAAATTAATTTGAATTGCGTTATTTATTACCCAATATCACGTGACTGCTAACTACAATCAGAGCGCGATGACGTCACTGCCCGAACAAGTTGACTTATTTCTCATAACCAAGTTAAAAGTATGAACTATTTTTCTAAATAATTTGTTAGAACAACGATAATATTTAACGATTTTTATCACAATGGAGAGTGGATACATCAAAAGAAATAGTTGTAACTTAAAGAAGATTAAATCTATGATAGTGCAAGTTTATTTCCTAGAAACATGGGTTTTTTATAACAGAGCTTGAAAACGTGAAAATGTCTTTGTAAGTATCTGTAATTTTACATTGATATTCTTTATTAGAAATGAGAAACGCACCTTACTCATTTATATACTGTTTTATAATATTTAGAACTACTTATCATCTATATTAACGAAATAAAACTTGGATATAGCTCTGTAAACAATCAAACTACAAATAAATAATTAACTTTTTATTTTCGCCAGTTAACCAAAACTATCGAAAATGATTTTAAATTTATATTTGTAAATTTATCAGAGCTTACATTAAAGTGATCTTCTCAAAAATAACTGGTACTTTTTGTTGTCAATTAAGTTGGATATCGTTTCGCAAGTCTTTCTCCTTATTTGTGCACTTTTTACGTTTATGAAAATTTTTTGTTGTGTTGTTATTGGCGTACTTTTGTACATCGGCACTGCACACCATTTGTTTTTACGGCTTTTATCTAATTTATTCCAGTCAAGATCAGTTAACTTTGACAGAACGCGAAATTCGTTTATAGTTTGATGACGTCAAGAGACGGTAGTGCGGAATTCTCAAACCTATTTTTATTTATGCATTTTTTTATAGAAATTTGTCATATTTTTTTATAGAATTATTATTTTCGTTAGTCACCATCCCTATTAATTAAGCTATGCCGACTGTACTATTAAATAACTATTGTAAATTTTAGACCTGGTATTCTTCATAAATATATACAACAAGAAAACTTGTTAGATCCATCAACGCAATGGGAGGATATTAAATGGTTGAAAACAATAACGAAACTACCAATTGTTGCTAAAGGCATACTAACTGCTGAGGATGCAGTTTCAGCGATTGAAGCAGGAGTATCAGCCATTATAGTTTCAAATCATGGCGGAAGGCAGCTTGACGGTCTTCCCTCGACGGTATGATATTTTTTATTATTTATGATTATCATATATCTTTCAGCAAAAAACTGAAAAGTGGATGTTTCCTCTAAATATAGTGCTTATCAGATAATCCAATGGAAATTTGCAACTCATCACACATTTCTAGAGAAAAATCCAAAAACTTTTAAATATCAAAAATAATTCCATTAGAATAAAGCAGCTCTCCAACCCGGTCGCCCGTTTTTATAAAACCGCTAGAGCCGTTCCTGGCGGGTATGCATTGAATGACCCGCATGCAAACGCCAAATATTTGGTTACCGTTACAAAAAGTCTCACTTCTATAACAAAAAAATCTTATGTAGTTTTATACTTTTATACCAATTATAGGTACCATCTGTATTATATTCGAATTCGATAAACTTTGATTATGTTATAACCATGTAGATAGATTCCAGTTTTTGAGCTATGATTTATGCGTTGCCGGCACGTGGCGCGTCGTCTTTGTCACAAAGGATGATTGATGCCGCCCCCTCTGAGAAAATCGCCGGTTGACGGTTGTGCCGTTGTCTATGGTGTTACAACTTCAACAAAACTCAAATAAAAATGGGATTATGGAAACGTGATATTTTTCTAGACATATAACAATGTCACAGGAATAAAAGAAATTGTTCCTTCAAATTCACAACAATATCAAGCGTATACACAAATAATTTATATTCTCAAATGGATTGCCGACATACTAACAATAATTCATATTTTTAAAGCTACAGTACTATATGTGTATAGAGATAGGAGAATACTTTTACGTATCGTCAGGACTTGGTGTTCTACCCGGTATGTCGGACTCGGAAGCATTTCCAATACCGGCTAAAAACCTTCTCTGTTTCCTCCGCGGTACCACCATTATACATTACTTCGCGGAGGGGGGATCTAGCTATTGACCTTCCTTCTAAAAGTCGAATTCATGGTGGTTTCGTTCTACGAAGATGTCTGTCGAAGTCAAATCATCTTTCTTCTCGCGTTTCGATTTTTTGCACGTTTAGCACTTTATAAACAACGAAGTTCTTGGAGTACTTCTGTTGCAAATCGACTTGTTGTCTCCCAGGCCTCCTCTGATGATAGCATAGCTTTCAATAGGGACTCTGGTCGGATTTTCGAATAAATGGTAGCTTCTCAATCGCTGCGTATTGTGTTGAAACGAGGACAGACACAGAACACGTGCTCCACGTCCTCCCTAACTCCAGGACAGGACGAACATTCTGGAAAGTCCTCATGTCCAAACCGGTGCAAATATGCTCTAAAGCATCCATGTCCCGAGATCATTTGTGTCAGGTAGTAATTGACCTCGCCATGATCTCGGTTTAACCAAATATCCAATTGTCCATCTTCCTTTTTTTGATGAATCCCACAGTATCTGCCATCGCCGTATACTATTCCGCCGTTTTATTATTCTTTGTGTATCAGCGCTCAGCGTACTTAATCCTTTTTGCCGCTAAAGAGCACTTCTTTCTTCTGCGAGTACTTCGATTGGCGGTATCTCGGCAATAACGTATACTGCGTTCTCAGTCACTGTTCTCAAGGCACTCAGTCGGTACACGTGATGAGGCCAAAAGAATGGAAAGATATAAATCCGGAAACATAAGACCCATACAGATAAAACTTATGAAGGAGACTAAAAAAGCAGAAACCCTAAAATCAACAAAAAACCTTAGAGGTACAAATATATGGATAAATGAGGATTACTCAAAAGATGTACTAGAACCAAGGAAACTGTTAATGCCAAAATTAAAGAAGGCCAGGGAAAACGGAACAAAGGCAATCCTAAAATACAACAAACTAATAATAAACGACAAAGCATATAGCCTAGAAGAACTATATCCCTCTTTTGCCCGGGCTTGGAACCGGCTGCGACAGCCTTTGGGCTACTCGGTCCACCCATTAATCATCACAGGCAGGCACGTGGGCACAGATGTAACTATTGACGACAATAATGCTCTCCTCTTCTGCTTTGGTCTTCCTATATTGGGCATCAGCTGTGACATGCTCGCTCTGACTACTGACGCTTTGGCACCCACGTGTTCTGCCTGCTTTTTAACGTTGAGCCTGGCATCGATTATTATCACCAGATACCGAATGAACGGTTGCTATATAATATCATGCTCTCCGACACTCAGCATGATAGTTTCCACATGTTTTCTACTAGTGATAAGCACTACCTCGGTCTTGTGTTCTGCTAACTTTAGGCCAACTGTCTCCATCCAGTATCCGATTTTCTCGAAACTTGTGTCAAAGACAAAATTTATTTCTTCCAGATGCTTTGCGACAATCACTATAGCAACATCGTTAGCGAATGCCACGAGTTCAGCTTCTCTTCACAATGCTAGTTTCAGTAACCCGTCGTACATAATATTCCACAACAGTGGGCCTAGTATGGAGCCTTGAGGTACTCCTCCAGGGACTCTGTGTTTTCGTATCGTATTTTAGAATCCTATTAGTGAAGTAACTTTCTATCATCCTTCGTAGATATCGTGGTACGTGAGACCTTTCATAATACTATCCCATCTAGCAGTATTGAAAGCGTTCTGGATATCCAATGTTGTTACCAGGCAGTACTTCTTTGTGCCTCTATACCATCTGGTTCCTGCGATCACGTCCTTGGCTAACTTGATGACGAGGTCAATCGCATCGAGAGTGGAGCGACCTTTTCGGAATCCATATTGGTCGTCAGAATGTAGTGGTTCGACTTCTGCTTCGATTCTCCTGTTAATTATGCGTTCCAGAATCTTTCCGGCTGTATCCAGTATGCAATGTGGATGGTATAATGCTGGTTCGTTCGGCGGCTTCTTCCCTTTTGGAAGAAATACTAGTCTCAGCTGCTTCAATTTTTGTGGAAGAGCGCCTTCAAGACACGTATTATATATTTCCAGAAACAGCGAAAGGGCCGCTTTGCTAGCCAATTTCAGTGAGATGTTTGGGATCCCATCTATGCCAGGAGCTTCAGTATTCCCGACTCTGTTACACGCTTCCATTAGCTGGTCCTCTGTGATACGTGGCATCTCTTCTATTCGATGCTGTCTTGTAAGGTGGTGCAGCTTCTTTTGTTGGGAAAGAGCGTAGTCACGATTGTCTCCAGGAGTTTCGGACATGTAGGCGATTGCATTGGTTGCCTGTTAAGGTGAGTCATGACTACCTTATAAGGTTTTCCCCACTGGTCTTTTTCTACTTCCTCACTCAGTGCGAACCAGCATTGTCGTTTACTATCTCCGATGGCCTTGCGTAAACTTCTACGTTCGTTTTTGTGCTCTGCCACCATCTCTTCGTGTGTGTGTGTGTGTGTGTGTGTGTGTGTGTGTGTGTGTGTGTGTGTGTGTGTGTGTGTGTGTGTGTGTGTGTGTGTGTGGGTGTGTTTGTGTATGTGAGTTAATGGCAGTAGTTAATAAACCAATGGGCCAGTCTAGTATAATGAATATTTTAGGACATATTCATTATAATTTTTTGGATTATAGATAACGCTTTTTACATAATTATTTTATACGTTTGTGTATTAGATACTCGTTTTTTTTACATTTATATTTGGTTATTTTCATGAAATTATAATAATAAACCAATAGGCCAGTCTAGTATAATGAATATTTTAGGACATATTCATTATAATTCTTTGGATTATAGATAAGGCTTTTTACATAATTATTTTATACGTTTGTATATTAGATACTTGTTTTTTTTACATTTATATTTGGTTATTTTTATGAAATTATAAATTAAAACACACTTTTATAAAAAATATTTTTAGATATATTTTGGTGCATGTTATATATATATATATATATATATATATATATATATATATATATATTAATAAAATGTACATATTTGGATGTAATACTAGTGATATTTATAATTTTTTATAATTATTTATAATTTATATTATAAATAATTTAAAAGATTCAATATGCAAATAAAATTTGACATTACAATTTCGAATGACAATAATGCAGAAGATACTTAATGATACATAGATTTTATAAAGATTTTAAAAAAAGAATACAGATGTCGCTGGTAGCAAAATTACAATTAGAATTAAAGAATGAGAATCTCTCTTTGTTATATGAAAACATAAATTTGTATTTTTTTTTAAAGAGGAATTTTTTGGTAACCAAAGGAGAACAGAATTATTTATGGAAAAAGTTTAGTTAGTTGATTTTGAACCCCTCTCGAGAGAACATCTAATATGAGTTCTCTCAAATTTGCTGAATAATATAATAGTAATTGATATATTAAAATAGCATCAGATTATAATAATTAGCATGATAAGATCAGTGCGTGAATAATTCCTTAAATAATTATATTGAAATAGTGTTAGTGATTTTTCCGGGTTCTAAATTATAAATTTAGAAAAGTCGTTCCGGCGATTCTAAAAGACGTGCTTAGAATCAGAACGAGTGATCCTGATACCTAGTTGGTGAGTCCAGTCCAGATTTTATAAATTATTTTTCAAGAATTAACAGGCCTTTAAATAAAATTAAGATAGATGCATCTATATCACATTTTTGAATACTGACAAAATTAACGTTAAAGATATATAAAATTTCACCTGAAGAGAAGAGAAAATTTTTTGAATAGACAATTTTATCGCATATAGTTATTTGACATTTATACACGTCAAGTGTAATTTTCGATGATTTGAACGTTTAGAATAAGTAGTTAATTAGGTTGTTCTTCTAATATATAGGTTTTTTTTTAATTTTAAGGTTCGTAGAAAGTACGATTATTGTTCTTTATTATATTTTGGGAATAATAATTCATTTTCACTTGTTATCTGATGGTATATAATATATAATTTTTGATTCCAACTCACTTTGGTATTAATTCAACTCCTATTTCATTGAATTTGAAAAATTTTGGATCCTATAAAACTTTTGATATAATCAGTGACATTTAGTTAATTTTCAGTGACAGAAAAATTGTAGATGTCATTAGATAATTTAATGGTCTTAGAATATATTGAACAAGCAGTCACTATAGATTTGCAATAGTATAATTGACAATTTTGGAATATTCTTTGGAAATTTATAAATTTAAAATTTAAATTATTAATTTTTTTTAATCTTTGAACCCTCCCTGAGGTAAGAGCGAGTAAGTCGATTTTGTAGTAATTTATCTTTCAGAATATAAAATTTCATATTCATCTGAGCCGGGCATAATAATTTGACAATTCCTGTCAAAATTTCAAATAGGTTATATTCAGTGATAAAGGTGTTTTCACATTAGTGTAGTTACTACCACGATTGTAACAACAGCATCTAATAATCAAATTTCAAATAAAATCATATAATACATAATTATAAAATCAGTAGAACATTAAATATATTATAATATATATATATATATATATATATTTATATATATATATATAAATATATATATATATATATATATATATATATATATATATATATATATATATATATATATATTAACATAGAGTAAAACAACACCCTGTATACCGAACATAAAAAAAAACTACTTATTTCAAGAAATAAAAATTTTGAAATTTCATTTTTTTTTAAAAAAGATTATCTAAAAAAGGAGACAATCTGTACCATGTACTATTCAATAGAGAAAGCATCTAACTGTATAATTTAAAATAAGATTTGAAAAAACATTTGTGAAATGAATTAACAAAATCTCTATAAACCTACAAGGCGGAATATTAGAACGTTGTTACATATACAAATGGAAATGATAATCCTTTATTTTATTGTCAAGGTAAATAAATAGTGAGATTCTTTTTAAAATGAATATTAGGGTTTGAAGGACATGTAAATAAGATTTTATAAATATTTAAAAACATTTCGATATAAGAAGTAAACTGAAAAACATTAATTCTATGGAATGTGACATTTATTGAACGGTTTGACATTATGAACACATATTTTGTAAATTGGAAAATGTCATTTTGTAAACTAAATGAAATATAATTTAAGAGACACAATATGAGTTAAAATCATTAAAGAACCTTAAAACAAAGCGTTTTCAAATGATAGATGGACAATTCACTATTTGAAATGAAATCTATAAAGAAAAGTTTTGATAACCAAATCTGATTGGTGGAATGTATTCAACAAACTTTTAATCTGCGACAAGTAGTTGTTAATAATAAAAAAATTGAAGGAGAAAAGTTTGTTGATTATACAGACTATTGACTAGGTAAAATTCCTTTTTGGGTGGTAGAAAATTTGAGAAGCAGCAAAATTTTGGGAATTAAGAAAACTTTTCGAAAAATAAGATATTTGGCATCAAAATTCAGAAAAGAGAGATACATTGTACTTATGATATGGTAGATTATATATTTAAACAAGCAGATGTAGAAACTAAGAAACAATTTGGTAATTATGTTTGAATACTAACCGTATAATTGATATATAATACTTGATTAATATTTGTATGGTGGAATGGATATATCCACCATACCTTTTAGAAAGCTTTTGATTATGTAATTGGACTGAAATGTATTGATATGGACGGGACATAGCATTGATTCCTGATTTTGTGTAAGCTGGACCAGTGATGTGACAATTTCCAGAAGGTAACCTAAAATAAAGTAAAGGATAATTGAAGTGAATTACTATACAGGAATAAGGTATTTAGACTATTTTCATTATGCATAAAAAAGGTTGAATAAAACTTACCAATTTAGTAAAAAAAAATTGAACTTTGGTATTAAACAAACATTTACAACCATTGTGTTTCGCCATTTTGATATAACAATCGTTTATATAGAAGTTTCAGTATTATAAGATTTGTATTAAATGTTGCCTATTTTAGATTTGTATATAGAGATAATTTTTTCATGTGAGAACGTGATTTTGTTTGAATGAGTGGTCATAATAGATAGTAGGTTTTTTATTAATTTGTGTCTTGTAAAAGAACAATGTATTTGTCTATTCAAAATATTAAATAACGTTCTTTCTAGTTTGAAGAACATTGTAAAATTGTTTTTTGATACATTTTATTTCTTTGTGGTGATGGCTCCATCTAGTTTGAACCGTTGGTAGTTTAAACTGACATCTGTGAATAGTAAAAAGGTTCAACTTGAAACACAGGACCGTCTTAAGAATTTATTACGTATTATTAAACAAGCAAGTACATTTTTATTAACAAAATTTTTAAGAAGACAGAGATATTTAATCAAATCTAGGCGCTCATATTATAAATTGAATTTTTGTTTCTCTATACCTGAACCCTACTCTGAGGTTAAAGAGTTTCTCATGTTTTAAAATATAACCATTTTAGTAATAAAATTTTAAATTTTTACAATATACCGGGCAAATCAAAACTAAATATAAACTAAACTAATAATAACTATAAATCATTATTTCTCTCCCCGTTCTATCCAGTTTAATATATATATATATATATATATATATATATATATATATATATATATATATATATATTGAACTAGTCCTCTAGTTCTTGAAATAGTTATAAATAAATAAACATTAAAAATGTATCTATTATTCAGGAAGGTGTAGCAGTAGACACAACCACCTTATGAAAGTTACTGACAATTCAGATATGAAATCAATAGAAAGAGTGAAATATGCATAAATGTAATATCAGATATCAATATGATTGAGTAATAAAAGGACTATGAATAGAAATTCGAAACACAACATTATTTAAATAAGTATCAAAAGTTACCTGCACAATTAATTCCAGATTTATGCCAATGTCAATAAGTTCCACATTGATCTGAACACAGCCATATGAATTTCAGCAAAAATAAAATTCCATTTAAACTTGAAACCTGAAACAACATCAATTAATATCTATGTCAATAATTACTTATCAATATTTGGAGGTGTTTATAATAAAAGTTAACAATTTAAAGAAAGGGTTGAAAGCTTCATGAGAAATGATAAATGGAACACAGCCCAAACATATATAAAAGCAATGTATTACAAACAGGAAGTAATGAAATCTAGTAATTTTATTACCAACTTAAATTTATTGGTTATTTATTTTATATTGAACAATAACAAGAAAATCGAAAATAATAAATAATTTATGTAAAACAAAAACATCAAAAATTCAAGAATTTAAAAATAATCAATTACATAGATATGAAACAGTAATCTAGGTTGTAGATTTTGTAAAATTAAATATAAATGAAAAAACCGTAAAAATGGTATAATAATTAGAATTGCTAATGTATTCTAGGAAAAAGACTTTATATAAAATCCTGAATACAAAGTGAACATTTGTGCATAAGTGTGTTAATCCTCCAGGTCTTAAAAATCAAACAATTACATTTTTTAACTAAAAGACATAGGAAATGACAATTTGTATTATTAAAACAAAGATAAGCAAGCTTTGAATTTAGGAAGAATAAAGTTTGTTGATTTTGAAAAACAAGAGAGTCGATTTGGTGAGATGGAGAAGCTAGCATCGTTATAAATCTCCTATGATAAAATTTGTAAAATTTTAATAAAAAAAATTAATAATATTCCTCAAAAAGATAATAGAAACACTTTAATAAATTTTGGAGATCCCGTGAAAAGAAAAAGCTGTTCTGAAGGAGCATCTCTTACTTAGAGATCGTCAAGAAAATTAGAGACGCAAGTAGCATCCAAGGATTATGAACTAAGGTCTGTGTATTTTAATTAAAACATTTGGAATTCCACTTAAACACGAACAGTGAACTAACTTTAATATCCAGAACGTTCTAATAATGGTTTTTTAATAAAAGGCCTAAAAACAATCTATTTCAATGCATAATAATTTATCTCCATGGAGATCCATGCAATATAGTTTATAAGAAATTAATTGTACTTACTTGTTAAAATTTAATCCGTTTTCAACGTTCACATGTTCCATCAAATTTCACATAATTTCCACTTTTATTATCTTTTAATGCATGCATAACTGTTCTGTCTAATACCATCTTATTTACACTCTACACACATTATTTAAAAGTTCATATATATGTAATTACTTTATTTAAATTGATATAACGTATTAAAACTTTTCATAACTGTATACACGCTGGGAGGGCGTAATCCGTTTATACACTGTATGGAAGGTGAATAGCGTCTTCTTGTTGTAGTAAGGTACATAAGCACATGCGTTGAACTTATGCGCAAGCGCAATAGACTGTATTAATATGTATTCAGAATTGCATAGGATGTAGGGGTTATCAAATAATTTTAAATGTTTAAAAGAATACAAAGTTTTTCTCAGTTACAATTTATTAAATCAATTTTCAGTGAAGTGTTGGTGTTTTTTATTCTTTTCATGTCCTCAATAAAGTTATTAGAATTAAGATATTTCAGTCTTTCTATATGAAATTATTCTGAACCACCATTTCAGAATTAAATTAATTAAATGTACATATCAAATTATATTCATACAGTGTGCGCCAAGAACTCAAAGGGAGGAGTCATCAAGCTTCCGACTTATATTCAAATTTTAAATTACATTAATAAAAGATATTTTATGAGCTATCCGAAGGTAAGTTTGTTTAATAATAAATATCAAACAACCAACTTGTATTAAACCATCAAACAAATTAAATAAATTAAAAAATAAATAATTAATTATAATATATATATATATATATATATATAATATTGTGATGTATTTTATTTTGAGTTACAGGTTGGGTTTAAAAAAATTGCGATGATGTTTATTTTTAATTATTAGCAATATTTAATAATGTTAATTATGTATTTGTTATTATGTTGAGTTGCAATATTGCTATGGAATTTTTTATTGTTTATTATGAATGTTAAATGTGTTAATCATTATATTTCCTTTTTTATTATGGGCGCCAGAACTCGCATGGTCTGCTTATTGTGAACAGGACGATTTAATACCTAATATAAGTTGAAATATTAATATCAAAAGCTTTATTCCTTTTTATTCAGATCTCAGGGGTGTGTTGGGCACTAGCGTTCAACAGGAACAGGAAACTGATAGGTTTGAGAACACTTGGAGAAAAACAAGGAAGGTTCAATGTAATTTTGTTTAATTAATCAAGAAAAATTCTATATAGTTATTAACATTTCTCCTTCTCCATATTTACTAATGATAAAACCTGAACAAGTTGCATAATTATTTACAAACTATCTATGTATAATTCTCATAGCTAAATGTTTCAAGTAAAATTATTATGATAAATGAGAAAATAACTACTAACTACTGCGTAACCATGATATCATCGTAACTCACAATCAATTCCCACCTCTAACATTTTAACCAAGAATAATGCTGGCGGTGTGAATATCATATGGCTTGTGTGAATCGTAAAAGGAACGTTTTAGAAGTAATGTTTTTAAGATTATTGATGTATTTGGTCTTTGATAATAAAATCAGTAAGTGATTTCGTTGTTGTTTGAGATTAAATAGAATTAGTAGGATAGTGGAAATTGATTATTCTTAAATAACTACGTAAATTCAAATGATCAGCTCATAATATTATACCTAACCTAATAATTCAAAACTCTAAACCAAATGTTTGTGAATACATACCGAAATTCATGATCTTGAAGATAACAAATGTCTTGTGTTTCCACTCATTTCAGTTCAATGAAAACTTGTGATGATCAAAATGTATCAGCTTCTCTATTCGACGTGGAGTTGAAAGTTTATCGTATTAGGATTACTTTCAATACAAGTAATTTCTGCTCCGAAGAAAATGTAACCATAACCAGGAACAAATAAGGTAAATTGAATTCTCTTACCAAGTTCTAGTAGACGATTATCGTAAATTTCTCATTGATATTTAATTATTTGAAACTGGATCATTCCAATTACTACCAATGTTGTTTGTTACAGTATTTAAACAAAATTTAGTCATTTAATTTTGATTTTTCATTTTAATTGTATTATTTTATCCTCGTTCTCACACCTTTCCATACCACCTTTTTTAAACTAACAACGCCTCTCCCCACGCTCAACAATCAACAACTTTTTATGTTTTTTCGATCCTCTTTTGTTAATTTGTAAACAGTAATTTTTTTTTTTTTTAAATCTATTTATCCGCGTCTTGTTCTTTTTCAAAAATTCACTTCGTTCGATAATATCTCTGCGATCATACTAATGTCACTTTATTTACACTTAATCTGAATATTGATAAAGCTGTCAGCTTATATATAATGCTATTCATGTCACTTTGCTTTTCCAATAGTCGTCTAAAAGATACTTTATCATATACAGAGTTCGTCAAAAGTTATAGCAATCGGGAAAATACAATTATAGAAGTTTGTTTTTCATAATTTATGTTTGAATGAGTAATATAATTGATTCACGTGTGTACAACACATAACTATATGTTGATAGTTTCGTTTATCACATATTTTTTTATCATGAATTTAAATATCACGTAGCTATGAGCATTATAATTCTTTTTAACTGGAAATTGGCATTTATTTACAACAATTTTATATGTTTATTTTCCTGTTATTAATATTTCACCTTATATATATATATATTAACATAGAGAGAAACCTGCGACACTCTGTATACTAAATTATGGAATAAAAGACTACACACTGTAAGCAAGTACAAAATTTTAGAATTTGAATTTTTAAAAAAAATCGTTTGAAATGGAGACAATCTGTACTATTCACTATTAAATAGAGAAAGTAGACAAGAGTCAAGCTGTAGAATTGTGGAGGAAATTTTAAATACGCTTTATAAATACATATGTGAAATAAAATAACATGATTTTAATATTTGAGAGAGAGAATTTTTGAACGTTGTTCCATGTAAATAATAACAATCCATTTTTCTCATTGTAAAATTAAAATAATATTATGATTTGTCTTAAAAAAGTAAATATTATATTTTGAAAGAAGTTTTCTGATAAGATTATGTAATTATTTAATATATGTCAAGGTAGGAAGTCAAATAATAACATTAATTTTATAGAGCATGACATTTGTGAAATGGATTGTCATTCCGTATAGATATTTTTGAAATTAAGAACTGTCATTTATAAATATTTTGGAATACAATTTAAAGGGAATAATATATGGGTTTTAATCATTTAAAAACTTAAAACAGAATGTTTTAAAAGGATAGATGGACGATTTACAACTTGAAGTGAAACTTTTCAATAAGAATTTTTATAGCCAATTTTGATTGGTGGAATACTCTTGAAATATTTTCATCAGCGACAATCAGATTAATAATTGAAAAATTGAATAAAACAATTTGTTGATAATGGACACTATTCACTAGGTAGTTTTCTTTTTGATAGCAGTGAATGGATAAGAAGCAAAATTTTTGAGAAAAATTATTTAAACTTTTTTGAGAAACAACAGTTTGTAATGGTAATTAGAGAAAGAAATACATTATCCTTAAAAGCAACTCAGTAATTTATTTATTTATTTATTTATTTATTATTCATACAAACCTTACGGTTTTATTACATGAATAAATATGTAATACGATACATTGTGCAAAATAATACATTTTTACGTAATAAAATGAATTTACAGAATTTATAAGATTCACAAAAAGTAGACAAACATGTAATTGTATTCGTATAGTTTATCCAAGATTAATTGAACTGTATGAGGATTGACACAACCTTTAAAGTTCTTCATAGAGATATAAAGATTAGCTGCTCCAAGATTGTTTTGCGAAAAATTATGGTAGAAACTGTCCATTCTAGATCCATCAATGTATTGAATCGATTCGCAAGTCGAAACATGTTCACCGTAGGTGATCTCGAGATGTTGAATGATGAAGGAATATTAAACATTGTAACCTGGCGCATTCGTCTAGGTGGCACGTTGAATCTAATCAAAGACAAAAGCTCAGGGGAGTTAACTCTATTATTTATAATATTATATAAGAATATCAATACTGCTAGTTGTCGTCTATTTTCAAGGGATAATATCTTAAATTCATTTCTGAGAGTTGTACTTCTAATTATCTGGTAGTCAGGGTACACGTGATGCTTTTTAAAATAGAGTAACCTTAAAAATTTATTTTGAATTTTTCCTAATTTATTCAAATTACTTTGAGGTTCCGTGAACCAAATTAATGAGCCAAACTCCAACTTGCTCCTAACCAAACTATAGAATAAAAGTTTAAGTGTATTAAAATTAGTAAAAATATGAGATTGTCTTATTATAAAACCCAACATTTTATTAGCTGACTTCACTATATTTTCAATGTGTCTGGTAAATGAGAATGTACTGTTGTAAGTTATGCCTAAATCTTTGATTTCAGTGCAGCGTTGCAAGCTTTGACCCCCCATTAAATAAGTAAAGAGACACGGTTGCTTAATACGCGTTATAGTTAAAACAGAACATTTGCGTAGGTTGAAATTTAATTTATTTTTATAACTCCATTCAAACACCCTATTAATGTCCTTCTGTAACATAACGCAATCTCTCACTGTTTCTATTTTTTTGAATACTTTGAAGTCATCTGCGAATATAAGGCCATTTGAAGATACTAGTACTTTAGGCAAATCATTAATAAAAAGTACAAAAAGAAGCGGCCCAAGGTTGGAACCTTGAGGCACTCCAGAATTTGCCTCAAATTTCCCCGATGCATTTCCGTTGTATTTAGTAACTATATATCTGTTTTCTAGATAACTTTTAAATAGACAAAGTAGGTTATATGATAATCCAAAACCACCCAATTTCCTTAGCAATATGTCGTGGTCAACTTTATCGAATGCCTTGCTGAAATCCGTATATATAACATCAAGCTGAGATTTACATTCCAATGACTCAAATACATGATTACTAAAAAGAAACAGGTTTGTATTAGATGATTTTTGTGAGACAAATCCATGTTGATGAGGTACTATATACTTTTCAACATGTGTATACAATTTACAATTTAATATCTGTTCAAAAAGCTTGGCAGGGGCACACATAATTGAAATAGGTCGATAGTTTTCGATGTTCATTTTATCACCGGACTTAAATATGGGACATACCAATCCGGTTTTCCAGACTGAGGGAAATATACTAGTTTTTAAAATAAGGTTATAAATATGTATCAAAGGCTGACTTACCCACTCGCCACATGCCTTTAGTATATATGGTGGTATTCCATCAGTTCCCTCCGACTTTTTGGGTTTCAGCTTTTTTAGTGCCAAATCGAATTCTAACTCACTAACAGAATTCAATACGAATGTATTATTTGTTACATCTAAGTCAGAATCCAAGAGCAAATTGTAAGAGGCTTTTTTGTCAGCATACACTGACGCGAAAAATGATGCAAATGTTTCTGCAGTTTTTTCCTCTGCTACCTCTACCCCGTTATATATAAATTTACCACTATTAGAGTTTTTCCTATTATTCTTTATATAATTCCAAAAATTATTGATATCAGAAGTTACTTCCTGCTCTAATTCATTAATATATTTCGTTTTTTCAATTATTATAAGCTTAGTTACTTTTCGTCTCACTTCTATGTATTTATCATTAAAATAACTGGAAATATTTTTCAGTTTTCGATACCTCTCTTTTTCTTTTAAAGTACTTTTTATATCGTTGGTGAACCAAATGGGATACATTTTAGATTTTTTGTAATGAACATATCTTGGGACACATTCCTCTATAATGTTATTCCAAATTCTATAAAAATTATTCAAAGCTCGGTTCACATCTAGATTTTCGTTCAGTACCATATCCCAACTCGCGTCCCTGATACGCTCCGTTAAGGTAAGAAAGTTAGCTTTTTTATAGTTGTATCTTATACAATCTTCAGCAATATTATTCATGGTTTTACCCGTCCCCCCAATTGTTATACATTTTATACAAATTTCAAGAGCAGGATGATATTCATCTTCTTTAACAAATGGCACAAAATCTCTATTAACTGTACAATTATGTAAATTGTTCTCCGAAGAAATTACTAAATCTAATGTTCTTCCATGCTTGTTCTTTATGTTATTATATAGTGTGAAGCCATTAAAATCCATAAAATCACGAAAACTCTCAAGTATTTCGTTTGATATGATTTTATTAAAATTAATTCCAGTTATATCAGGTATATTAAAATCTCCAAAAATGTAAACATTATCGGATATTTTCATATTATTCTGTAAAAATTCAAAAGCTGATAATGTAATTAATCAAGTAGATAAACATATTTTAACAAGAAAATTGGTAAATATAATAGAGTACTAACCATAAAATTTATCAATATAACCAAGTAAAATGTTGTATTGTGGAAATGGTGTCTCCACAATACTTTTCAGAAAGCACTGGATTATGGGATTCATCTAAAATGTATTGATATGTTGATATGGACGAAATATAGCATCAATTCTTGATATTATCCAAGCTGGACAAATTGTATGGTTTTCCAAGAATAACCTAAAATAAAATAAAAAAAACCAATCATTGAAGTGTACTAGAACAATACAGTGAACAGGTATTTAAAACTATTTTATTTATATATAAAAAAAAGTTAAACAAACTAACCGGTTTTGTGCAAAGAATTGAACTTTGATATTACATAGACGCTCATCAGCATTGTTTTTCGCCATTTTCTGTCATGGACGTTTTATACCGGAATTCGTTTTTTGAAATTTGTATAAAATGTTGCCTATTTTGTAATCGCATATAGAAATAATATTTCACCTGAGTGTATGGTTTGTTTGAATGAATGATCATCCTAGATATTTGGTTTTCACAAGTTTTTTTTTGTAAAAGAATGATGTATTTGTTTCCACAACATTAAATAACGTTTTTCCCTTTGAAAAACATTTTGAAATTATATTGTTGAGACTTTTCATTTCTTGGTGATTGCTCCATCTATGTTCAACAGTTAGCAGTATTGACCTGACGTCTGTGAATCGTGGAGAGGTTCGAAATTAAGCAGACAGGACCGTCTCTAGAATTTATTTAGAAATAATAAAAGCAAGTATATTTTTTGATAAACTAAATTTCTTTATTAAAATGTAAGGATTTTATTTAACTTTGGCGCTCATATTTGAAATTAAAATTTTTTTTAACATTTGAACCCTACTTTGAGATTGTAGAGTCTTTCATGCAAAGGGTATAATCACTTTACAAACTATTTTAAAAATTTTATAATATACCGGGCAAACAAAAACTAATCAATAATAATAACATTTTAAATATTCTCTCATACCAATTCTATCCACAATAAAATGTCGGCCCAACGTAGGGCAAATTAGAGAAAATATATTTATCTTAAAACATTAAAATTACACAACTAACAAATCACAATAATATATATATATATATATATATATATATATATATATATATATATATAGTTGTTTGAGCTGTTTGAGAATATTTTGCTTAGAATTTAAAATGGATTGAAACTATGTTAATGAAAAACACATTAAAAAACCACATTCATAAGTAAAAATTCATATGAAGTCATAATATATTAAATCATTTGTTTATAATAATTAAAAAGAATAACAATAAATATAAAGAAATTACCTTAATAATTGTCTAAATTTTGAAAAACGCTTAACAAGTATAGAAGAGAACATTAAATCTGCCCAATATAAATGTTTGTCAGGAAGGAATCAGCTGTTTCTCTGAGAATAAACAAGTATTAGTGATCTAATTTAAAATAAGAATTAGTTAAACAGTAATAATATAAATCATATTCATATTTAGTATAAAGAATTAGATAAGTTAGAAGATAAATATAAATGACATAAAGGTAATTTATATGTCAAAATTTTATATCAAATTTATGGAGACAATGAATCAGAAAATGGTGATGGATTTAAGTAAATATTTGCAACTATAGAATTTGGATAGTTCAAATAACGAAAGCAAAAGATATACATATATATATATATATATATATATATATATATATGTACATATGTGGCAAATAAAAGTAATTATGTCCATAAATGTAAATATTATGTTCAAGTTGTCACAAATATCAAAACAAAACTAGACATTGTAATATCGAAATATAAAAATGAATTTCACTATTTGTAAAAGACTTGTTGTATTGAAAATCGTTTGAATCATAAAAGAAAACAGATAATTTTCAAGTGAAATTCACATTCATATATGTTTCCAAAAACTTTCATAGAGTGTTGTAATTGTGAATATAATTCGACAGCTCCAGAAAGAATATGATTGGTGTAAAAATGACAGGACAAATTTTGATAAATTAAAAAGAAACAAAACTTTACTGAAAATTAGTTAGTTGAGAAACAATAGTTTATTTGTTGATTAAAAAATTGACGATCGAGTTGAAGCGTTGGTAAAATCACAAAATATAATGATCAAAGCTATAGATTCCTTGTAAATATAAAACTAAGAACACTCACATGTGGGTATATCCAGTTTTTCCCTGAGAATATCACAAATTCTCCAGAAATTAAGCAAATTGGACTTCGGAAGGCGTATTCCTGTTACCAGACGAGTTAGATTCCAGAATCCAGACTTCAGGTCAGTGTTTCTTTAAATATTATTGGCCAATAATAATAATAACTAACTAATATAAATTCAGTGACTATTTCCATGTGTATAATAATTCTTGCGTCTATATGATCGATCTAACTAAAAAAGAAAAAAAGTCTTTATGTAGTTTATTCAATAGATAAAATTTCCAGACTATTTAAAAAAGGCCTACATGCATGTTTTTGTAATTCGGTAATAAAATAATGGTTGTACTTACTTCATTTCAAATAGTATAAGAAAAATGCATCTTAATCAATTAATATATTTCCAATTGTATTTATAATTTGTAACTCATTTCTTCTGAATAATTTCATCATCTGTATGTATATAATTTCCAAACATAAATTCTTTTATACAAACTCCATCACCAGCATCATAAAGTAAACGAACTTTATGTATATACTATTCACGCAACTGCAAAGCGTCTCTAAGAAACGTTCGGTTTTTCTCGTATCCATTCGCATTTATTTGAGCATGCGCATAGGATGGTGTATGTTATCATTTGTGACTATGGTGTGGTAATGTCATAGGCGTAACTTTTTTATAAATATTTACATAAAAATTTCTTTTAAAAAATTAAATCATTGAAAGTACTGTGTTTCTTTTCATTTACTTAAGCATAATAAATCAAACAAAGCCAGAACTCGAAGGGTAGAATGAGTCTGATGCTCCCGAATATTGTATAAAATAAATAACACAAAATCAAATTTAAAAATAAATAAAATATATATTTAAATTAAAATAATAACATTATTGAACATTGTTTAATATATATATATATATATATATATATATATATATATATATATATAAAATATATATAACAATTTCTACAATTTTACAATTATTACTTTAAGTTAAATTGTAAAGCAGTCGTTTCACTTCTATCTCTTCTGATGCTAATATGGTTAAAATATTAGCTGGTAGTGCTATAAACTTAGAAATTTTACTGTAAAATTGGTTTGATGCTGCTTCATTTAATTTACACTCTAAAAGACAATGTTCCAGTGATCCGATCTCTCCACATCTGCAGTTCTCGTTTTCTGTTAATTTGAATGCCTTCATACGTTGTGGTGTGAGACAATGCCCTGACCTTAGTTCTTATAAATGATATATAAAAGTGTTTGTGTTTAATTTTGATATGAATAATTTCATATGTTTGTCGCCCAGGGTATTCTAGTAGTGCTTTGCCAATCCTCTTTTTTTATTTTTATTTGATTATTTATATCTGATATAGGTAATTTGAAATTTAATATAGTTTCTTCTTGGCTGGTAGCAGTGTTTGTTAATTTATCCAAGATATCGTTTTGTGGTATGCCACTATATCCTCTGATCCATACTATTCTAACCTTATTTAGGTTTGCTAAAATATCAAAAAGCTCCCAAATTTTTGTTGCAATATAATGTAAATCTGCACTAGGAGAGTTGTTTTCAATTTTCATTACTGCACTTCTGCTGTCAGTGAAGATTATAAATTTGTTGTTGTATTTGTACTCTATGTATTATTTTATAGCTTGTTTAATTCCCAGAAGTTCTTCTGTGTATATTAATGGTAGATGAAGTAATTGGTATATTTTTAATTATTTTCATGATAAAAGGCAAACTCTACTTTATTATTTAAACATGAACCGTGCGTAAAAATAAGTTCAGACGTCTAGCTCACCTAGTTGTAGCTTTCTATAAAGTTAGGTAACTTCTTCTTTTCCCAAGATTTAGTAGTTAGGATGAATAGGTTGTTTAGACTTTTATTGCTATCGGGTTTCTTTCCACTTATTTTTAACATTAGTCGGTTCGTTAACATTTTTCTTCTAATGGGTAATGGTGGTTCTGAACATTCTGCTTAAGCAACTATTTTTAATATTTTCTATTTTTTGTTTGTGACAGTTGGCTGCAGATCCATATAGAATACTACCATAATCGAGAATTGATTTTATAAATGATTTGTAAAATGACAAACCTATATTTGGGTCTTCACCCCATTTATGGTGACTGAAAACTTTGATAATATTTTTTGATTATCTGTGATATTTGATCTTTCCAGTTCAGTTTTTTGTCTAAAATAATACCGAGACAAATGACTGCTGATTTGTATGGAAATTCAAGGTTTTGCTAGTTTGATGGTGTTGTCATTTTGATATCTCTTTCTAGTAAATATACCTACATACTGAGGACTTGAATTGGTTTATAGTTGTTCCGTTTTCTTCGAACCACCCTTTTGATATTTCTGTTGCTTTGTTTAGTTCTGTGGCTTGGTTCTAAAAGGGCCAAAATCAAAAAACACTAATCAGAGAAAATTGAGTCCAAAGTTTTAATCAAAACTACAGTCAATAATAATGTTGCAAATTGAATCTTTTTTACTACCAGAGCTCCACATTCTCGTTTGGCGTGTAAAAGAGAAGTTAATTGTAGATTTCCTCAAAATTAATAATTAAAATTAACCAATTAAAGTGACATTGGCCGTTGTTAATTTAGAAAGAAATCTTAAAAATACCCACATTGACCATTTTGAAACTTAAAAAACTAGGAAAAAACAGTATTGAACAGGTTAATTGGAACTTATTTTATTTGTATATTTTTAATCACATTTAAACACAGTTAAAAATAACTTAATTTTTATCAGAAAGATCCTCTTCATCATCAGTCCACGTATCGACAGCTGTAGGAGAGACAGTTACAGTGCTAATAAACTGACTGTAGTACATTCTGCTATTTTTGTCAATATAGGGCTGCAGTTATCTCAGATGCTGTAGTTTATTTCCAGGTATTCCTAAAGGTTTTTTCGAAATTAGTGCCAGTTGCAAAATCTGCGAACTCCGGTATTTTTTTCTTAATAACTCTGAACTGCTAAACTCTTCTTCATTATCGAACGAAAATTTGTAAAACATTGTACCCCTTTTATCATGTCTGTATTGTATATACCTAATTTTGTTCCATATCACTGGCTGCCCGCTGGCATTTATTTTCCTATGCTGAAAACGATTGCGCAAAAGCGATTTAAAGTCAAAAAAATCGTTTAAACCCATTTAAATTACGACAATTGGGGAGTTCGAGGAATCATTCGTATAAGATTTGCCCAGTCTCTAGGAATATCGACTCTAACAGTAGTTGTTTTCTTAGCTTTTTCTATTGAAGCGTAAATAGTATCAGCTTCCATATGTGTATGGCCAGGGACTAAAAATTTGTGACTCATGATGACCTCTCTGCCTGAATTACTAAACTGTTCTAAAATTGTCATAAACATTAGAGGCAAGTAAATGTTCCGTGTTTGTCCAGGACAGCAGTCGCTATAAAAAATAACTCCATTCACGTCGTGAGGAAGAGATTTTAGGTAAGCAAACAAATAGGATGCTATTTCCTGCCCCCCTCTTTTGGCAATAGTCTCATTCCACAAATAGCAGATAGCAGAATTCTTATTGCCTCTTGTTTCGTAAAAAGTGAGGTTTAGGGTCCATAATTTTCGTTTGTAAAAAGAGATTCCACTGGTGAGGTATGAAGTCGGAAGACACTTCTGAAGATCAAAACTTACGACAACCATTTTTGGGTTTGATTTGCAGCGTAGTTTATCACTGCGTTTTTCTTCGTACGCCGAGTTAGCCAACCGCAGACATTCATTTCTTCCTAATACAAGCTGCTCTTTTTCTTCATCACTTGGGACAGACTTTAGTAGAAGATTATACTTGTCACAAGTTCCACAAATGTCATTCGCCGGTTTGTGAAAAGTTAAATTCTTGTACAAAAATTTGTCGGCGAAGAGCTTCGTTTCTGGGGGTCAAGTTTTCCTCTAAGCAGTGAGTTACATACAATCTGTACATTTTTGAAATTGAAAGATCTGACAACAGGTACCGTTTTCTTGTGTGAGACCGAGAATAATGACCTTCGTAACTTGGATACATTTTAATGTGTGTTCGAATCTCCTCTGTATCTTTGTCTGGTACCTTTGGGTGATTACTATGTTTTCCCCTTCCATCTTCTGGACATATACCGGATTCTGAAGACCTCTTCTTCTCTATTATTACCCTAACCTTTTGAAGTGTTAGATCCAGAGTGTTTAAGAACATTTTCTGGCAAAGTTCAGTCCTAGCAGCATTTTTAAGCAGGTTGTATTTCCTAGAATATTTTCTACTGCTTTCTTTTCCATCTCTTCTCATCCTCTCAACCTTTTTATTTTGTTCTTCTACCAAATTAGCGATACACTGATTTTGTACTTCCAACGAGAGGTTGTAAAAATCTTTGAATATTTCTTCTCTTTCCTCTGGTAAAAATTTTTCATAGCATTTTTTTCGGCAATCACATGGTTCTTTAATTTTTTTTTCTAGCTTCTTTTTTCCCTTTAATGTGTAATACTCTTTGCCCTGAACTTTCAATATTTTTCTTATATTTTTTTCGCGGTGCTTTGGATCCCTTTTTCTTTTCTTCGTTTCTTCCCCTACTTTAGTTTTTTTCCTGCCTCTTGACTTTTTCACTATTTCATTATTTTCTACATTATCCAAATCCAAATTAGCTTCACCATCATCAATCATCTCTTGTTCTTCAACTATTTCTTCCGCTGTTATGTGACTAATGACTTTCATTGTCAACTTATTCCTTCCTTGCTGGTCGTCACTATCAGAACTTGATTCAGAATTGGAATCAGTATCAGGCACAAAGTCATCAGAACTATCCTCAAGGACTGTATCTTTTTCATGACAGGATTCTTTATTTAGTGCTTCAAAGTTTGTACTTGCTTCAAAAACGGGTTCGGTGTCGAAAATAGGTTCAACCAAATTATTTTTAAAGTTTGAATTTTTTCCAAAATTGGGTTTGACGTATTTGTAACTACATTCACCAGTTAGGTTCTGCTGCAAAGAGTTATCTTCCATCTTTAATTCTGGGTTTTGTTCTGAAAAAAGCGTTTAGATTACTTATGAAATATAGTCAGATCCCTGTTAAAAATAAAAAAATAAGGGAGCATTGACAATGAAACATGGATTCATTAATAATACGTAACAACATTCAAAAAGTAATCACCAGAAGCTTAAAAGAAAATTTGAAAAAAACTTTATTTATTGTTCATTAAAATTTGTTTCGACCTTACCTGTATCGTCGATTATTGATGGGAAACACATATCAACGATTCTTTTTCCACGTGACATGCTCCAACTTTTATTTTTGCACATTATATCACTGAAACTGTTTTAGACACAACGGCCAAGGTCGGAAACAATGAAAGAATTACTAAGGAACATACTAGGGAAAACGATAAAACGGCCAAAGTGCACATTGGCCCTTTTTAGAAAGTAAATGCAGCATATTAGACCAATATAATAAGTCAACATTGGCCTTTTTAGCACATTAGCATGAATGTCTAGTGAAAACATACATTGGTCCTTGTCACTTGAATTCTACATTTCTTTAACACGCTTTGACATTGGCCATTTTATGTAATGAAGATCGGAAAAAATGTAGTTCGATGGTATATCTAACTCATTTCCAAGAAATATTGACTTTGGCCCTTTTAGAACCAAGCCACAGAGTTGATTATAACAATTTTGTATTTTTTTATGTTGTGAACTGATAACAAAATCGTCTGCATATTGATAGATTTCGACATCAAGACTACTTAACGTTTTCTCAAAATCGGAGGTGTAATTTATGTAGAGCAAGGGGCTCAATATTCCTCCATGTGGTAATCCTATACAAGTTTGTCAGTTGTTCGTATGTATATGTTTCTGTTACTATAGAGTTTGGTGATACAGTATTATATAAAAAATTGAAGAATTAACATTCTAGAACATATTGCTAATAAACCACGGATTAAATATTTATAGCATGGTTACACATGTATCATAATAGATAAAGGAGATGGTATTCTAGTTTCCTTTCCTTGAAGAATATTCAAAACTTTGTATCCCTTTTTAAGTTTTCCGAGAAGTGAAAGGAAATTGTGTAGCGCCAAAATCATGTTTTTTTTCTTGTTCTAGATATAATTGAATCGATCTGTTGGAGTACATATAAATATTAAATTTAACCAGAAATAATTTTTTTTAGTTGGAAGTACTACCTGAAATTGCGAAAGCAGTAGGAGACGACAAAGTTGAAGTATATTTAGATTGCGGAGTTAGAGATGGTACAGATGTATACAAAGCCATAGCCCTTGGTGCCAAAATGGTGTTTATAGGAAGAGCTGCAATTTGAAGACTTGCACATAGTGGAACAGAGGGTGTTAAAACCATCTTAAAAATTCTTGGAAATGAACTTGATAAAGCTTTAGCTATTTCAGGTAATCAGATGAAATTGGTAGATATTTTTTATTTTTGACAGAATTTTATTGAAATCTTTGATGGAAAGTAGTCAGAAGAGGATTGCTGTAGAGATACTTCCATAATTTGAAAGTCCTACTAACCGAAGAAGCAACATTGTGAGTTGTAAGAAGAATAATGTAAAATGTGACCCACTGTATCATATTAAAAAGAAAAGAGTTAAGGATGGGGAACATACTTGACTACAATATTTATAATAGACAAAGTATGTGAGGACTATAAAAAGTAGATGAAAATAGACGTTAAGCAAGGATGTTATTTAGTCACTTTTAATCTCTACATTAAAGAGGCCGTAGAGATATCGAATGCAAAATTTGTAAACAGATAGGTCTGAAACTGCAGAAGAATTGAAAGTAATGCTAAGTAATATAGATAAAACGTTTAAAACATACATAATTAATCACATAAATGCTGCAATAATAAGTGCAAAAATGATGAGGACAAGGTGTCCTTTAACATTAAAAGTCTGACAACTAATGAGGATATGTGTTGAATATCAAGAAATTAAGGATGCTAACTGTGCGTGGAGGAGGGTTTAACAAACACCATCCTATAGTATACATGACTCCTACAATCACTTTATTTTGAAACAAAAGTCTCACTGTTTCTCGATGGAGAAAACAACTACCTTCCTGGCCAATGCCGCTACGAATATTGAATTACATCCCTTTCGAAGAACGTGACTTGGTCGACGTTTTTGTCGATTCGGACATCTCTGATGATTCGGATAGCATAATCCGTCGACCGGTTTCGATATCTTCATGACGGAGGATAATGGCCTCTCGTTCGGACTTTTCAATCTGAACTGAAGACAACACTAGCTAGCTCCGCTTATTTGGATCGTGGAAGCAGACGCTAACTGGCAGCAAATTCACCTCCAATTGCGAACCACCATTTCATGTATTCGATGGTAATTGTCAATAAGTATAAAATAAAATTTCACAAAATACGAGTTGCGTATAATATAGTCTACATGGCTCCTACTATATCACCTCTGTTTATTATTTCGAAACAAAAGTTTGACCGACTCGAAGTAGAAAACATCAAAATTGTTACACAAACGCTGGTAAACTAAAAAGAGTTAGTTTACTAATATAATCTATATTATTTAATATCTTGTCATGTATCTTCATAATCGGAATATTTTGAAACTCATTTAGTTATTAAAGGAAGAAACTATTTACTGTTTTCAACTTTATGTATATCGTTTTGAATTTACTACCATAACAGTTAAAAAAATTATCATAACTATAATTAATAACCTTTATTTAGTCACATTTAAATAATTTATTTTATTTTTAGGATGTTCTAGCTTGGATGAACTGACACCAGAAAAAGTGGTTCATGAATCACATTACTCAAAATTGTAATTTTTGTTTCAAATATTTGAAAGCAAAATAAACATTAAAATTTAATCAAGATGTTTATATCTGTCAATTTTTTGTCGACTCCATGAGTCATTCTGTAACATTTTTAGCTTAAATAGCTATTCATGTAGAAGAAGAGGACAGAAATGTCCAAAGATATATCCAATCACAAAGGAAAACATTAAATCTCAATTGCGTAAGCTGTTTGGGTGTGATAATAGGGCTCACAAGTAAGAAAGAATCTTTAAAGGAAATTAGAGTCTTGTGGAAGGAATATAAACTGTTAAAAAGCAATACAACAACAAACAGAATCCGAAATAAAAATGTATAACACTGATTATTAATGCATAAAACCCGTCCTGTCTACAGAACTAACTAATCATCAGTCTCCTAGCCAGAAAAATTATTCATAGAACTGAACATTAGGATTGCTGTTGAATAAATTATTATAAATAAAAAGTTATATGATTCTAAGAATAAGAAAATCTATTACTACTTCTAAAGATTGACATTTATCGAAAATAACTGAATTCTGTGGGGATCTTTAGGAGTAGTAAAAATGCTTTTACTTCTTTGGTGTTGTGGGAAACCAGCAACAAAGATTTCCTTTCAAAAAATTTCAAATATATCTGATTCGCTTGTTAAGATTGCTGTATCAATACCATGTGAATTTAACCGTAAACCTAGAAGCTTAAACGAGATAAAAAGGTGGAAGGCCACCGAGTTTAAACAATTTTTATTTTACACTGGACCATTAGTACTTCAAAATAATTTAAGTGGTGATAGATATTTAAATTTTCTTTCCCTTCATATTGCCTTGATAATTCTGTCAAATGAGAGATATTTCGTTCATATTCACTATGCATCAGAACTGTTAAAATATTTTGTTGTAACATTTAAGACTTTGTATGGTTCAGAAAATATATCTCATAAGGTTCATAACTTGTTACATTTTACAGAGGATGTCAAAAGTCATGGTCCAGTAGAAAATTTCAGTGCATTCCACCTTTGAAAATTTTTTACAAAGCATTTTAAAATCAATTAGAAAGAGACACAAACCTTTACAGCAAATAAATAAAAGGCAAAGGCAAAATTTAATATTAAAAAGGAAGTTCTCAAAAAATATCTCATGCCTAAAGATGAACATTTTAACGTACCTTTAATAAATAATATAAACATTTCCAGACAGTTTAAAAGCATTGTTTTCAAAAACTTTATTCTTAAGACAGTTTTTCCAGATAACTGCTGCCGTTTAATTAACGGAAATATAATATTAGTCAAAGATATAGTCTTAATAGATGAATACAAAATTATTGAATAGATGAGGCTTTTACTTGATGAAGATCCATACTGAACGATGAAATAAAACAATATAATTTGTTTAAATCTTCATGTATTTGAACTTGTTGACGCGTTTCACTAACACAGTAGCTTTGTCAAAACGAATGAAGGTATAATATAAAAATGTCTTAATATATACAGTGCATAAATACAGAATTCTATTTACCAATGTTAACAAAAAGATTGAATTTCCAGGTAATTTCTTTCAATAGCTTAGTTAACATTAGTAAATAGAATTCTGTATTTATGCACTGTACATATTAAGACATTTTTATATTATACCTTCATTCGTTTTGACAAAGCTACTGTGTTAGTGAAACGCGTCAACAAGTTTAAATTGAACATTAGTTCAAATTAATGAAGATTATACAAATTATATTGTTTTATTTCATCGTATAAAATTATTGGTCATAAATACAAGACTCGTAATAGTTTGTATCAAAATCCATGTGAATCAACAGATTTTGGAATTTGTAATCTGCAGGTTCATAGGGTCAGTACACTTGAAATTTTTGATTTAGACGAAGTGGACTGCAAATGTGCCCAAATAGAACATAATTTCAATATTGTCATATTTCCATTATTACATTCTAAGTAGGTAATTTTAGTTTTCAGTAAAAGGTGGTAGGATCTTTTTGAGTAGCTGAGTTATAGCTCTAAGTGTCATATTTTTATTCTAAACAATCTAAACATAGTGAGAAACAAAGTCTGATATATTTATATATGTGTAATTGATACAAGTTTTAAAATAAAATCAAACAGACCTATTATTGTACTATTTAATGTAAAAAATATAAGATTTTGTCTCGAATTTTGCCTACCCTGCTGCCAACATATTAGATTAGACAACTTTGTTTCATTCAACCAAGCTCATCCCTATTACATTTTCCAGGAAGCCAATTATGAGAATTTGGGTTTTCTTTATTTGACAACTTTTCTTACCTTGTAGAACATAGCTACTCCTTTTTGGTCCACTATTTTTGAATTGCAGGTTGTAACATAATGAATGAACAAACGTGGACTGCTGTCCAATTTATTGATGACGGAACTGTGGAGGCAGTTCCATCTATTTGGATACAGGGGGAAACATGCCACTGGCCCACATTTTCCAACCATAAATTACTAAATGCGAATAGAAAATATGAACCATTAAATACTTGTTGGCCTTGCCATGATGTGCGTATCGTTAGAAATGCAACTTTCAGTAAGTAATTATTTTTTACTCTGTATAGTAAGTAAATTATACAGATTCTGTAATAAATTAGAGTATTTTCTTTAAAAAAACTTTGTTTTTATATTTTTGGACACAACAATAATTCCTACAACTTTTGTGGGGATACAGCACTTTTATTAATGTTAAACAAAGAAGTTAGTACAAGTGTTTACAAATTAAATATTATGTAAAAATAGATCCTTATCAATGTAAAATTTTAATATAATTTTTTAGATGACTATTTAAAAGCCAGAAACAAGGCAAGGCAGGTTGAGGACACTAGTGACTGGAATACCGAAGAGGAATCATTAGCTACAAAAAGAAAAATCATTCAAAAAAAGCTTTCATCTAGTGACAGCAGCATGAGCACCACCACCAAAATTTAAAAAAAAATCTAACAGTCAAGAGACCAGCGAAGTTGGGTTACTGCACAAAATTAGATTGCAAATATTTAAGATTTGTTTTTATTTTTTGAAGAACTTGTGTTGTCGTTAACCATCCTATAGCCTAGCAAAGAATTGGGAGTCCGGGATTAATACTTTTTCATGTACAATATTATTTCAGAATACATCTTAATCACGTGACAATCTAGTCAACCGTGTTCTAGTCGATTCATCTCTGTTTACTGACAAATTTATAAGGGAAAAGTGACTTTTCTCATTCACAGACTGATGCATATTACGCATGTCAGTTCCAGACTCCAATATTTTGTTAGACAATAACACATACCTACACTATTCTTGTTTTTTTTTTCAATTTTCAGCATTAGAAAATAATACAGAAAGTATCTCGGATTCAGAAAGGTAAGAAACTGTTTGTATTTTCATACATTTAGGTTCGTTTAGGATATTTTTCTGACAATAAAGAAGCTGCTAATTTTTATGTCTTAGTAGGTACGCGACCACAATGGGCTCATTTCATGGATATGAATTGACAAGTGAAATCATACCGGAAGCATTAACCATTAACCTTTTTCCCTCTAATAACAATATAGTCTCTAATACTTCTAATTATGCGAGAAATTGCAGGGTCGTAGTATTGGGGTTAGTCCTTGTAGTTTATATTTTACCCAATATCACATTATAGTTTATTCGCGAAATACAAGAACCGAAAGTGACACTTGTTCAATATTCTTCCCTACTGAAAACTTTGCCCAGTTTTAACTTAGGTAGGGTTTTATTTGAGCAGAGTTTAGTTATTTGTAATATTATTAATTTTATTTATTAAGCATTCCAAGAAAAATTTCTGTTTATAATAGGGACTCTTAAATAGCTATTTGTATAACAAGGGAGGAAAGTGCTACTTTTCCTCCCGAGGATGAAGTTTACTGCCCGACGCGTAGCGGAGGGCAGTAATCATTCGAGGGGGGAAAAGGCACTTTACCCCCATGTTATACATATGATTTTTCCGCCTGCCTCAAATAACAAGACATTTTCAATAATTTATTTATGAAACTAACAAAATTAATAAATACTACTTATTTTACGAAACTTGGCTGGGCATCGAGGATATACTTCTAAAATACTTGGCTGGGCATCGAGGATGGACTTTTATGAATCTTGGCTGGGCATCGAGGATGGACTTTTAAAATGCTTGGCTAGGCATCGGGGGTGTACGTTTTTATTTGTACTTCAAATACCTTAGGATTTTAACTGTTCCTTTATATCCATTGGGTCTAACATAGTTTCTAACATGTGAGACTAAAGTGACCAATTTAGTCTCGAAATTGCAAGAATTATTTCATTGATAACGTACTATAACGCCACTTTTACTTTTCCTCCCTAGGGAGGAAAAGTACGACTTTGCTCCCTACAATGAGGCCAGGAAATGTATACTTTGGATGGAGGTAGGCGGAAAAACATTTTACAAAACAACAATAAATACAAGTACCTAATACAAATAATATTACGAGGCACTTTAAATAAGTTGGTGAAAATTAAATTATTATTTTATCTTCATATTACATTTATTAGTTTTAGTAACATGGGGTAATAAATTGATTTAATTTGTTGTTTTTATTTCAGAGCTAAAGTTTGGCTCGAAGCATGTGATAGGTCAGTTATGTGAAGCCAATTTGCATATTGTATAATAATATCATATCATATATCATATTGTCAGCATTTAATTATAAACTAACTTTGTATTGTTCTCACATTTATCATTTATTCTGTTTGTAACTCTGAAACAGTAAAGTTGTATTTTTAGTTAAAAAGATATTTCGTGAAAAAAATATCTTAACTGGCGCAGTCAGTAGGATATAGTCATCCAATACCAAACTCAAATAATCTGAACCAAATTAATAATTACAAAAACAATAACCAATTTCCTAGTCAACCAATTCCAATTCAATCTCGACAAATAACTAGAAATTATCCAACCAACAGACAAGTATTTGGACAACCAAGAAATGTTTTTGCACCTACTGGTAAAGCTCCAGAAAATAGACCAGAAACAATGTCAATAACCTCGAGAAACACGTTTAAGCCTAATCAACCAAATAACTATTTTAGATCCACTAATCCCAAAAATTTTATGTCGCAAGAATTGCACCAAATTCAAACCGAAACAGACCTACTTGCTTCGAACATTAATTACCCAGTCTTTGAGTTAAATCCTTACGACGTCGAAAACCAAACTCATAACATTGATCCCGATTACATAGATCCCGTCACGTATAATGACTCTGTAAATAATAATAATCAAAATTTTTGGAAAACGAGCCTGAAAGACAATTTAACGTAAGCGAAATATTTTCTTATTGGAACTGTCTGTGGGTATGGTGTACACACTAGATATAAATTGAGTGAATGAAACGACGAGTACTCAGTGTGTATTTATTATTAAAATGCAACTAAGCGCTTTCGGCCATTAGCTGTCGTCATAAAAAAATCCTATAACAGGTGTCAAAAAACATCCAGCGAATAAAAATGAAACAATGTATGATGTTAAGTCATTGTTACAATAAAATGATTAAAAACATTAAAATGCCCCTTTAAGAAGAGGGTGTACAAGTATATTTTACATTATGAAAAGTCCCATTCAGAAGTGTAAACTAAATGATTCTTATAATAACTTAACTCCTGTCAAACGACAAAAACGCGGATTAATAAATGGAGTAGGAACCGTCAGTATATGGCTATTTAATACTCTAGATAATGACGACGAGATGAAATATAATTCACAAATAGAAAAATTGTTTCAAAATCAAAATTCTATTAAACATCAATTGGAACTCCAAACATCCTTAAATCTCAACCTTATCGACCACTACAAAAAAAACTGTTCTAAGTGTAAATAAAAATCTACTTTCGATAAAAATCAAACTAAAAGAATTGTCCACAGAACTAAGTAATTTTACAGAAGATATATACAGGGTGTTCATTTCAGGACTTCCCACCCTAGTTTTCTCGAAATGTGTGTATTTACAAAAAATCCTGGGACACGTCAACAAATATATCGAAGGGGACAACTTTTTATCATAAAGGCAAGGCGCCCCCTTTCACTTCCCGCCAGGGGGAGTAGCCAACTTCAAAATCTTAAATGGGAAGGGGTATCGAGTTATACCCCATTTTAAAGGTCTTTTTAATCTCTACACGTCGGTTTTTGTTTTTTTTAATTGATCGATTCGTTGTCGAAATATTTAGGAAAATCTGTTTGCTGCTTCGTACCATTAAAATAAAAACTGCAATTGTTTGTTTTGTTATTCCTTTCAACTTTTTTGTATAAAAAAATGCAAAAAAATTTTTTGGATGGATAAAATAAAAGACATGATACCTATTGAATTGTTTACCATACTAACCAGTTGTGTGAAAGAGCAATTGGTTTACACTTTAGCTGAAAAAGTTGAAATAGTGTTAATTTACGGCGCCGAAAACCAATGTGCTCGACGAACTGCTGCAATATTTAACTAAAGGCACCCAGATAAGAACACCTCTCATAGGTATTTCCTAAATATAATCGCCAAATTTACTCAAACAGGATCTGTTGCAAATTTAAAACATGATCAGCCAAAAGTTTTGAATGAAGCCACTCAAATTGAAGTGATAGGCTATTTTGGTATGAATCCTAATACTTCGTTACGTACCATTTCTGCTGCAACTGTAATTTCCTTAGGCTCTGTCCACAAAATTACAAAAATTAATAAATCCCATCCCTATAAAATGAAAGTATGTCAAGAGTTAAGTGAAGACGATTTTGACAGAAGAATTGAGTTTTGTGAACAAATGACTACAATTATTAATAACAATAACGAATTTTTAAAAAATATCTGCTTCACTGATGAGTGTACTTTTTATTTAAATGGTTTTGTCAACAAACATAATTGCAGATATTGGAGCAATGAAAATGACCATGTATTTGTCGAAGGGCATACCCAGCATCTCCAAAAAATTAATGTATGGGCCGGTATACTAGGAAATCAAGTAATTGGTCCATTGTTTATAAATCGAAATCTAAATGGTGAGATGTACTTGAATATGCTAGAAAACACGATCAATCCGTTAATTACCGAAGCAATTGAAAATCAACTGGATAGAGATGGCAACAACTTTCTTGACGAAAATGAGTTATATTTTCAGCAAGATGGAGCTCCCCCCCATTATGTGCTTCCGGTCCGTCAATGGTTAAACAATGTATTTCCCGGTAAATGGACCTATAGAGTGGCCAGCTAGGTCCCCAGATCTAGCACCATGTCATTTTTTTCTATGGATACATTTAATATCAGTTGTTCACACACCACACCCCCGCCACAAAATATAGGAGACCTTCGACAAAGGATTACTGCAAAATGTCGAGCAATTCGAACATAAGTGTTTGAGAATGTGCGTCACGAATTTGAACAGCGGTTATACCATTGTTTGGCCAACAATGGGCAACATTTTGAACAATTATTAAATTGAAAATCTGTGCCTTGATTTATGTAACAATCTCAAAGTTATAGATAAAGAAGGTACAAATTGTACTGGTAAAGTCAAATTTAGGAATGGGTTTTTAATATCCATAATTGCCTTATTACAGTTATGGCCTCAATTAAAATCAAACAATTATTCTTATATTTTAACGTGACGACTGAACCAAGATTGCCTTGAATTTTTTTTATTTTAACACGTTCAAGTAATTTTCAAACTTATGCTACCTACGCCTATGAATGAAATTTATAATAATACTACTGGTTCGTTCTCTATACCGTGATTTTACTACTGACGTTTAGTCTGAATCCACATGAGTACGTGATCACGGATCCGTTGTAACCACGTGACTACTACCAACCAATCAGAGTGCTGAATCCGGCAATGAAATAGTGAACACGTTGCATACGATAGTTACAGAAGTAGACAGTTTAAAACTTAGTAAAAAAATAAAATGTAAAATGTTGCATAATACCCCAGTAAATGAACGAATGCTACCATTGATTGAACATGGCTGATCCAATTAATGAACTTATGAAGAAAATAGACGTTGAACAATTTTTAATCAATGACAAATCTCAGCATTTCTGGACATTCGAAAAAACCACGTCTTATAAGCTTGGGTGCTTCAATCATTTCCACAATTGAAGTTTTCTCGTACTATATTCGGTCAACACGTTCTGGCCATTTGAAAGTATTGGGACCTGCTGGTGTCATAGCGCGAGCTTCATATTCGTCACCTTCTGCATTTTCCACTACTCCAGGAAAATATTTTTGGTTATACATTATTATGGCATAAGCTCCAGTAGTATTTTTTTATGAATCATTGATTTTTGCTCCATTTTTATCCCTGTTGATATCATCCTCTGTGGAGCAATAGTAAAACAGGAAATTTAATGTTGTTTTCTTGAAGCCAAGGGAAGAAAATATTCGCAATAAATTCGTAGAATGTTGCACTCGTCATCCATCCACTATCTGATCGGCCAATACCCCACTCGTCAAGTATAGTTTATGCAATATCTCTTGGAATACGCTTGTACGGGTACACAATCATAGGTGGAACAGATTCTCCTGAGGCAGAAAATGTACACAGAACTGTTATGGATTCTTTTTACTAGCAATTTCATAAAAATTCCTGTAATTTTTGGGACGCAGAAGCTTTCCAGTTTTGGGACAAGTCTGCAAACCGGTTTTATCCCCATTAAAAATTCTATCAGGCTCAGAAAGGATGTCTTCAACGCCTTCTCCTGAAACCATTTTCGAATATTTTCCTCTGTTACAGATGCTCTCGCCTTGGATATTAATTATGTATTCCTTGTGGTTATTTTTGGATGTCTTTGTAAAAAAAGATGTAACCATTTCCTACCCGGTCTATCATCCACGAATTTATTGGGCCTATCAACAGCTTTGAGGACACGTTGCACTGATTCCTTCACCTCATCGGGATGCATGGGAAATCCTAATAGAGCTTTGGATAGAATCCAAGTTTCTAGAGTAGTTTCTTCTTCGGAGGTCAAAAAGGTGGGAGGTCCCATTTTTCGAATCATGGGAACTTTTCTAGTGGTTTTGTTGAAAAGTGTACTTTTCGGAATCCCATATTGTCTGCTGGCCGCATTGATGGTGATTTCCTTTTTTCTTATTGCTTCCCACGGCCTTCTGGAGACAGTCATCGGAATATCGGAATCTTATATACGTTTTCTGATGTTCTGGCTTGGACTTTCCACCTTCCATATTTCTGTCAAATGATTGAAAAAAATATGAAATCAGAAAAAACAGAGAAAGAATAAATTGTTCATTCAAATGAGCACCATTGATCTATGTTATGATTCAATGGATGAACAAAGTCGTTCATTTACTGGATAGCAAGCTTAGTAGACATTTCCTGACGGAACCCATGAAACAGCCTTTTTAAACGAGTATATAAGGATCAGATCGATGAAATCTAGATTAACAAGTAAAATCGCAATGAATGAACATTTTGTTCGTTTACTGGGTTCAGCACATGCACCAATGAATGAACACTCAAATTATTGAATTTAATAACGATTTCGGTGTATTTTGAGGTTAGGTTTTCGATAAAATCAGTTGAAATCAATTAATTGATGTGATAATGACGACACACCACACATCTCATTTGTTAATATCCTATTCTGTACTATTGCTCACCTGGTTATTGCTTAGTATCGTTCCAATAACAGATACGTTTCTCAAATTTTGTCAACAAAAACACAGCGGTACGTTCATTTATAAGAGCTGACTTGAACTAACGAAGTATCACGTTAAGAGGAACATGATGCACGTCATGAGGGATATTGCAGTGTTTACGAGAAAGACACCATATTCTTAATAATTTCAGATGTATTTCAATTTGTTCATTCACTGGTGATGTTCATTCACTGGTGCATTTACCCTATGTCCTGAATGAATGAAATCGTGCAGCTTCTCCATTAGGGTGCAACGCAACAAGATTGAACTTACCTTTTGTCACAGATTTTGCGAAAATATGGTATCGAAGTGAATCTAAGGTATCATTTGTTTTATCGTCGTTATGAAATGACATAAAAAATCGCTCCCAAGCAGTAGCAAATATCTTAGGGTCTTCGTCAGTATTTTTGAATATTTGTACGATATTTATTAAGTGCGCGTTTTTTTCGACGGTATTAAAAAATTTGGATTTGCCGTTATTGAATATAGCTGATGTGGTATCGCAGCCGCTGAATACATGGATAAACATTATGTTCTCTGCTATTACTTCGCCATACTGTAAACTTGAAGCCAAATACAGTTTTACGGAACTTGACCCTTTCCTAGTTTTCTAAAATAAACATTCGGGTACAATCCTGCTAATCCTGTTAGTAAAACTAAGAGGTCAATGCCTTCGCCAATTACGATAACGGAATCGTATGCTGATGACAAGGTGATAGCCGTGTTGATGATTAACACGTCAGAATCTTCCGTAGCTTGCTGTTTTGAAGTAATACATTAAAAACGGGCGTTTTGAAAAATTATGGAAATCGTCTTCGCTTTAGGCTGTAGCAGTTCCTAAACTTTTCAATCTAGAAAAATATGTTTGATACAAAAGTTATAGAGAACTGTCTTGACTATAATATTTATTTAGAAATTTTCGTTGTAGGACCAACAGGGAAGGAGATATTGCGATAACAACGGTTTTGGTCGCTATTTTTACGGCGACTCAAGCGCGAACTCGCCAAAGTAAAAAACTCTGGGAATCATCCATGACCTCGAAAGTAACGACTCTGCCAAAATCAAATCTCCCGGATTTGATGTAGGCAACCGCCTTCTTTTGTCCCCACTGACTGGGCTACTAAGCTAATAAAGGATATTAATATTCACACTAAACAAATATTTGACTTGATGTAACAATAACTAAATCCATGTACAAACCAGCTTAGACATTTAAGAAATATTTAGTAGAAAAGACAAATAGGTTTGCCCTTAAATTTTTTCGCTATTTTGAACGAGCTTATAAAAGATTTTAATTTTAACACTGAACAAATATTTGACTTTATGAGACGACAATAACTACTTCGTGTTTCGTGTAAAAACCTGTTTAGAAATGTTACAATAATACTTTAGTAGACTAGAACAAAAATGCTTGCCCTTCACAGTCCTATAGAAAATGCTGCTAAGACTAATTTAGTCTGTATTGATGATTATCGAAAATATGCCCAAAAGACTTTGTCTAAAGGTGTATATGAGTTTTTTGTCGAAGGAAGTGGGCAAGAAGAAACTCTCAAAAGTAATACAAATGCATTTAGAAAGTAAGTGTACTATAGTTTCTTTTTAATCAATAGTAAAATAAACTGAATATCAGATTGGTAAAAGACTAAATGAGTGAATCGTAACCAGAGGTGTCTATTCCACAAATTAACTATTTTAAGATAGTTGAGAAAACCACTGGCATGAACTCTGTGGTTTCAGGGTAAACGTGCTTAAGTCATATTTTTGGTAATATGATCTTTTTTCAGTAAATTACGCTAGACTCTTTGCTTTTTTGGTGCGTAAAACCTATTAAGTCATTTGTTAGCCGTAATAATAAAATCTAGGTTGAAAAATACTGCTTAAGATAAATTAGGTTGGAGCTTAAAGTCATAAAAATACTTTTGATAATTCACATATATAGTTTATTTACGATAAAAGACGATGACGTTGCAAAACAAAATATTGTGATGTTCCCAAGCTGTAGTTTTTTCCTTTATTTAACGTAAACTAGAAAAGTCAATCTGATGTTAGATTGACAGTTCTTCTTTTTCATTGTTCCGTGCCTCGTAGGGCGTAAGTCAATAATATTTATTTAAAAATAAAAGGCTCATATGATAGGCTTGATTAATTTAATATAAATATTTATTCATGAAAAACTATGGATAAGACTCAAGAAACTGTAACCAATCACTCTATATTCGAATTAACATTTAATTATTTTACATAGAAGAGGGTTAAATGACGGACTGTAGGTCCTTATACCTTATTCTATGCTCTATAGAACCATCTTCAAGAGCACTGCAAGGGTTTACGCTAAAAGGAATCAATACAAGCTGTAATCATCTTCATGCAAATTTAAATATTGTTTCTTTATACAATATCTATTATATTTATTATAATAAAAATAGAATGGAAAAGAAAAATATAGATACACAAAATAAAATTTTGTTACAAGATATAAAAATAAAAAATCTCCCATTTTATCAGTATTATTTATGTAGAGATACTGTGGTCGTTGTTTTAATTTGTGTATTATAAAATAACTGTACCTAATTAATTTAATAATAGTTATAAGTGATCTTGAAAAGGTGGAAATAAGGCAAATTGGATAAAAATATACAAAAAATAAAACACAAAATTTCCACTACAAAATCATCACTATCTTCATCGTCACTGTCAAAATTAATAATAAGTGGAGGCACATCCTCTCTATCAAATACTACTTTCTCTATCCCACTCATCTTGTATAATTTTTTCAGTGTGCTCTACTGTCTTTGACCAAATATCAGGAGTCACTTTTTCTAAAGACTTTTTCCATACACCTACTGCTTGTTCTGTTGAAGAACCATCAGTTCCCACATGTTCTCTATAAAAATTTTTAGCTATGCCCCAAATATGTTCAATTGGGTTGAACATACAGTGGTAAGGGGGAAGTCGAAGCACTTTGTGACCATATTTTTCAGATAATAAATATCAGCTTCATATACTGTTGGTGGTTTATTCCTACAAAAATGCATATATTTAAACAAAATAAGTTATCTAAGTATTACCATAATATATTGAAAAATGTTTATATCAACTTACCGTTGTACTAAATTCAATAATTGGGTTTTGAGGAAAGTATTTTCAAAAGTAATATCATTTTGTATCAACCAGTTCTGTATATCAACCTTAGAATCTTGCCAAGAACGTCCAACAGTACCGTCTTTAAATATCCAGGTCTCATCCAAAAACACAAATTGATATAAACCTTCCCTTTTTATCTTGACATATTCATGTAGAAAATGTACACGTTTTAATGCAATATGTGGCAACTCCATTAAACCACGACGAAGATCATCTTTTTGGTATTTGAATCCAATATTTTTCACTATCTTCCAGAGTGATGTTAAATAACCATTAAAGAGTTCACGCTCCTGGAGTTTGTCTCTTAAAGTTTTCAAGGTTATGTGTTTCTTCTGAAAAAATATTGTGTTAGTTAATTGTGAATAAAATAAAACAGTAAATTCAATATACTCACTGTTTCCATACATTCCGTATATAAAATTTCGGAAAGCATTTTGATCAAAGTTATCAATTTCAACAGTAGGTTTTATGCGTTTTCTCTTTTTAGGTGGGCTTTTAGGCTGTTCACCTCTGCTGTTCACCTCTATTAAGCTTGGCGGCAATACGGTTAACAGTGGTAACGCTAAGTTGTAAAGCTTCTGCAACTCTACAATATAATTACTTCAATTTATGAAAGAATAATATATTAAGTTTAATTAACCTAACCTAACAATAAAAACATTTAATCATTTACATTTAAATATGTAAAAATAATATTAATAATGATGAATACAAATAGCGAATACTATTACTTACGTCTCTTACAGCAGTAAGCGGGCACCCATTTCGGCATTCTCGTTAAAAATAGCTCAACAAAGATGTTACCATCTCTTAACATTTTCTGGCCAGCTGCTTCGGCAGTTTATTAACCACACACTGCAGATTTGCCTAAATAATTAGTTATGAAAATAACTGTTTTTTTAATCATCATCGTCGTCTTTTTATCGTAAATAAACTATAAAATTGTAACGGTAAAATATCCTTAAGTGTACTTATACTATATTTCCCTTTTAAAAATAATCAGAATCAATCTGCGTAAATTAACTTATGTCAACTTAGTTAGTTCATCCCATTTTAAAAACAAAATGCTTCATACATAAGTTGACATAAGAAGATATTCGCGTTTCTAGATGCACATTTAATAAAAACCAAGTCCAGTTAGTCACTTTCATCCATAACAAAACGGGCTAGTATTCCGTCGAGCGGGTCTTTTCTTATTTAGTACTGAATTTGTGTGTGTTTCATAGTGTTGTTTTTGCCTGTGTAATAATAGTATATTACGTAACGTGTGTTGTAAGAAGCACTTTACGCACGAACGGAAAAGTTCCGTGAGTACGTAAAATGCGTTTCAACACTAGTTACGTACTATACTTTATCTACGACCTACTTGTACTTGCATTTATACTCTTATTAAGCGATTTAAAGTACAAATAAAAACGTACATCCTCGATGCCCAACCAAGTTTTTTACGCACGGTAAAACAAAACGGACGGCTGTAAAGTAAATCGCACGGCTTCTATAGCAACCACTTAGCAATTGTCAATAGACGTAGCCATTTTATTCAAAATTTATTACTTGGATATTGAACGTTTAATTTTATTCTATATATAAATGGTAGATAACATTTATTAGATATGAGATTGCATTTAATACTAAGAGTTATTTGGAAATATATGGTAATTGGTTCAGTTTCTTTAAATCCGCATCTTTTAGCTGTCTGAATGTATCTCATATTAGTAAACAATAGTATATTATACACCAAGCGACTAAAGTGGCCCATTTACGCACGCACTGATTATCCTGTTCAAGCCTCGCAGTCTAATATATGTTCGAGTTCTTGAAAAATACAGGACAACTTCGTAAGGCACACATGTTTTTATTTGTGACATAGTTATATCGGCTAATTTCTTTAAAATGTTCCCCTCTTTAGACAAAGAGTTACCATGCATTTTATGGAACTTCCCACAATTCATCATTTGGATGGAAAAGAGAACCTATAGAAACAGCTTGTATCCAATCAGGGGCCTTATTCATATCCATACTTGGTGTGGGTTTTCCCAGTGAGTATTTGTTCTTGAACTTGAATGCTATAAAGCCTGCTATGTATTTGAGTGATTCCTGACTCACCCTTTCTTTCACCCCAAAATTGTGCATTAACTGCATTGCTCTGTGTCTAATCCGTCATCTTCCAAATAAGGTGGTTCTACAAAAGAAATTGTTATGATTTCATTTTCCACATATTCTTCTTCTTCACGCGGCTCTCCGGTTTTTGAGAGGTTTGATAACATTTTCTGCGTTAAGCAAACTTCTTTGGCTTCTACATAAGATGTTACGCTGCGGAAGTCCTTCAAAATATCTAACAAGCACCCCTCATCAGATTCTATTGTATTTCGGCTTGCAGCTGAGTGTTTGCCCATAATATACCAACGAAGTCGGTACATAAAGTCTAGAGGCGAAGGATGATCGTTACTTCCACCCATTCCTTGCATATAAGTGAAGAAGTTTTCAAGAACATCTTGGTTTAGTCTGGAAGTTAATATATACTCCAAATCATATTTTTGCATCAAATAATAGTGCATTTCCGACAGTGATCTATATGTAAATAAAATCCCTTTTTGAAAGGGAATCAACCCAGTGTGAGTGCCTACTCTAATAGATTTGACGAATAGATTCATCTGATCCAGTAGTTTTCTTTGGTTGTCAATATCTGAACCGAGAGCGTTCCTTCCTGGACAGTTCTGAGTGAATTTTGAAGGTGAGTTGAGCAAATCAAACCAGTCATTGAATAGTTCCATATCATCCATATCACAGGCTTCTTTCCAGAAGCCATTTTTCGGCATGAGACCACTTTCTCCACTATATTTTATAGCTCTTGCCACTGAGTTTGATAAAAGTTGCACTGTTGGACGTACCCGTTGTCGCATGGATCCTTTTACATTCAAATGCTGTTGGGTTAGTTTATGGGCATAGGTTAATTCCGAGGTAGATATATCGAGGAGCGTTTCAAAATAATCAATATTTATTACTTTATCATCAATGATAAATCCCTGATCTAATAAGTGATTTCTTACGAGTTTTATAAGATGGGGCACGTCTGCAAAAACAAAAATCTTCAAAGCATCGTCACATGGATGGAAAAAATAGCATTTTTTATCGTGCCCGACATACAGTTTATTCCACAATGAAGCATTTCCTGAACCCATGTCACTTGAAATGGCAACCACAATGTAATTCGCTTGAAAAAGTTGGGAAATAATCTCTTCAAGAATTTGTTTTGACATTGGTTGATCAAATTTATAGTAAAGAGGTTGTTTCCAATGAGAAATCAATCCGCGCACCATAACTGCCTGACAAGCTTTGTGGGGTCCAATAACCTGATCATACATACGTTTTACCGTCAATGTGTTAGAAATAGACAAAATACATAATAAATTTAGTGTATTACTCCTCTTCGCTAACAGGGTATCATAAAGTGAGAAACGAAATAACTGTGTAATGGGATTTCTGGCAGGCGCCGCCTTCGAGAAACGTACAGTAGCTCTTATGTCTGGTTTTTACTTACAGTTTTAAATAAACAAATTAGAAATGCATTAATGCTATTACTAGTCACTTTATCACAGCAAAATGTTGTATAAACAACTCATTATGTTAAAGATCGTAATGAAAGAAGTTAATGTTAGAAATACAGATGTGTAATGTGAATCAACATTACTTTCGTTTATCCCTTCATGATTAATTTACAAAAAAATTATTCAGTAGTAATAAACTAATTCACTATATCAGTTCAGGTAGTACACGCTAATATGATTTGAACAATAAATTAAAACCACTAAAAAATCACTGGAAGATAGCTAAAAAAATTACATTCGTCGATATTGAGGGTACAATTAATGAATATAAACTTTATAATTTTCATTAACATCATAAGGAATAATCTATGGCAACAATACAGAGTCCAAAAGCGACAATATATTGTAATAAAACATGTGTATTCATTGTATCACCATTTTCTTTAACAGGATATCATAAAATGAGAAATAAGTCGTATGCTAATATTTGTTCAACTGTATTCTGGTTTTAAAAATATCTCAATGTAAACCGTCTGTTTCCTGCGCTCCTGATAAAACGATTTCGTTTGCATCTCTTCAGTTTCTATTCACGCGTTAGATTGTAGTGCCCTTAAAATTTCCTTCTTATTTGTGAGAGAAATCAGTCACATTTAATTTCAACGTAAAACGATAACCTCTCACGGCCAAAGGGAAATTTTAATGGTCACATGGCGTTACCAGTTGTTAGAGAAGGACAATCATGAGATAGAGAATTAAAAGCCAGCGTAGATTATTACACCAGACGAATACGAATTGCGCATGCGCCTCTTGAAGATGTTTAACTGTACAATCTGAGTACTTCACTAAACGTTTGTTTGCGAATGAGTAACGATCTTATGCAAATCTTATTAAAATGAGTATACAAGTACACCATAAAGTGCAAATTGTAAAATGGTACTACCAGGGTCATTCATATCGAGAAATAGCAGAAAATTTGTTTAATCTGGCATTCGAAAATGCCCAACCGATTAGCAAAAAACAAGTGAGAACGGTTATAAAAATTTTTTTGAAGAGCATGGCTGTGTCAATCCTACTAAACATGGACCGCGTACACAAAATCGTCAAACCCAACCCGAAAAAGAAGAAAGAGGTATTTTAATTTGTGCCAGTGTCGAAAATAATCCCCTACAATCGTCCACTCATTTAGCAACGGATTCGGACTGTATTAAAAAAAATGGTTATCGTAGTTTCAAACTGAAAAAGAGCCATGAAATTTTTCCAGACGATCTATTTCGTAGAATGGCATTTTGTTAAATAGGAATATGGAAAGAATACAATTGGACGCAAACTTTTCGAAAAATATTTTGTTCACAGATTAATCGACTTTTTTCATACACGGTGCACATAATTCATCGGTTATTCGATATTGGTCAAGTACAAACTTACACAAATATTACAATAATAGAACTCAATATCCCCAAAAGTTAAATGTTTGGGCTGAAATATTAGGTGAACATTTAATTGGACCATTTTTTATTGACGGCAATTTAACCGGACAAAAATATTTGGACATGCTGGAAAATCAAATTACTCCTGCCCTTATACAATTAGGTGTCAACTTCAATGATATCTGGTACCAACATGACGGTTGTGCATCACATAATTATCGACTAGCAATACATTTTTTAAATACACATTTTCCCAATCGGATAATCTCCACGAATGGTAACATAAGATGGCCTGCGAGATCTCCAGATCTGGCTCCCAACGATTTCTTTTTCTGGGGTTATATAAAATCGAGAATTTATGGGTTCCAATAAAACAGAGCCACTTGTCTAAATGAACTAAGGGAACAAATTTTGCAAATTTGTATGCAAATAACACCTGAAATGCTCATACGTGTTCGTCAAGAATTTTATAACCGTCTCGGTTACTGCTTAGCTCAAAGCGGGGGTTTATTCGAACATTTGATTCAAGCTCATTGAAGAATTTAATTATTTAATTTATTACATATCATAATATTACTTTTATTCAAAAATTCTAGGCATTTTCATTAGAATACGATTTTATTTTCGTTTTTTTTTAATTTGTACTGTGTGTGCGTTTACACAGAGAATTCGTTCTCATTTGCATACAAACGATAAAGATACCAAAATTTTTTTACGAACACATTCCAAACACAGCAGATGTTTCGAGACCAATTTCACGTTGCCAAATCTGAAAAAAAGTAAAGGTTTTAACCGCTTTCAAACTGAAAACTAGAACAATTTCCAGCATTACAATACTGTTAGTAGCTACAAAGAATTTGTAAGAGGCCGGCGTTGTGGGTTTTCCACTTATGAGATCCTGTTAGCGAAAAATGAGAATTGAGATATTTGGAAGCACATATTATTATTAATACAAATTTTATTTTGCATGTTATGTTATTTATTCCAATACTAACCGAACTAATATAGTGAATTAGATTATTACTGCTGAATTATTTCTTTGTAAATTAATCATGAAGGCAGTGGCGGCGCCAGGGGTGGGCGCGGTTGGGCGAGCGCCCAACCTTAATTATTCTCGCCCAACCGTCTGCCCAACCTGTTAAATGGAGAAAAATAATAGCAAGCCTCATGAATAGAATAAAAGAAAACTTAAACCATCGCTTTCAATATTGGACCGTACTATAAGAAATATTATTTTGAGCTATACAAAAACTGAATAAGTAAAATATCTATATTATTTTATTTTACTTGTTTCTGTCTATTTGATTTATTGCATTTACGGCATGCTTTGTCTGAAGACGCCCGCTTATCAGTCGGAAGCCTTTTAATGTATCATAAAATAAACACCCGCTTTGTCGGTCCGGTTGTTAGTCGGGGTAGTCTGTACTACATAGAACTTTTTTTGACACGTGCGGTCGCAATATTGTTGTTACAAATCTCTTGCAAGTGGAAGGGTGTCTAATAAAATAGATGTTATGTATTTCTTTACAATTTCATTTAATCTTTTCTTTTAAAAGAGGTTACTTGTTTTCTCTTTTACTTCCTTGGAATACATATAAATTTAGTTTTTGAAAATTTAATTGTTGTTTAAAATGAGTGCTAAACGCATTATCAGTGACTTTTTTAAATCGAAACCAAGTGTTCATAGTGCAAATTTATTAGAAATAAGTGAAACGGTTGATGCTGGAGCAAATGAATGCGAAAGTGACAATATTGCAGCAGACAGCAACATTTATCCTAAAAGAAGGAGAGTACAGGAAGATGACACAGTTCAAGATGATGATTCCCCTTTATTGAGCGGTGATGAAAATGATAGTTCTAAGTCCGACACGTAAGTTTGTTATGTTAGAGAGATTATACTACTTAAGTCATTAGGTACTTATAAAAATTATTCTTTGATATAGGATGCACGTCAGCGACGCTGACAAAAATCCTACAACTATGAGTGATTTAGCCCAGTTTCTAGATGAACCTCCAAGACAACCGGATTTGCTCAATTTCCCAAAAACAAGATTTGGTCCGGATCTCCGATCTTTTAAATCAGACTTTTATAAAACCTATCCGTGGATTGACTACAGTGTTTTAAAAAAATGCTGGGTTCTGTTATCCACGTAGATTTTTTTCATTGCATACAAAAGGAACATTTTCATTCAAAACATTTATTTCTGAGGGTTATAAAAACTGGAAAAGAGCTTCAGAAACAAAAGCTGGATTCAAATATCATAATAATAGTTTTCAGCACAAAAGTGCTATGGTAGCTTGGAATTCGTATGAAAATACTAAAAGTCAACAGTCAGTAGCAGCTCAAATAAGTACTGCGTATACTGAATTGATTCTACAAAACCGGGAGTACATTAAATCTATTGTACGGTGTATAATTTATCTATCTACCCAGGGTCTTGCTCTTAGAGGACACGACGAGTCCAATACTAGTCAAAATAGAGGTAATTTTTTGGAATTATTAGATTTGATGTGACGTGATAATACCACTATTTCAAAAAGACTACTTGAGGGCCCAAAAAATGCTCGGTATACGCATCACTCAATTCAAAATGACCTTATACATTGTTTAGCCGAACTATCTATAAAACATATTAGTAACGAAATTAAAGAAGCCCGTTATTTTGCCCTTATGGCTGATGAAACCAAAGACTTAAGTAAAATTGAGCAGTTATCAATTATAGTAAGATATTATTTAAACGGTGTGTTGTACGAGCGGTTTTTGGGCTATGAAGCTGCAGACAAATTAGATTGTCATTGTTCCAGTTTATTAAAAAACGATTAAGTGAATGTGAAATCGACTTAAGTTGTTGCGTGGCACAAACTTATGATGGAGCAAACGTTATGAGGTGGTAAGGTTAAGGGGGTACACGCATTGTTAAAAAAAGAAGTCTCACAGGCTATTTACGTACACTGCTTTAATCATGCCTTAAATTTAGTAGTAGTAGATATATGTAAAAACTTAAAAGACTGCAATATTTTTTTCTGTTCATGAAAACCTTTATGTTTTTGTTAGTGGCTCTTCCATACATAATACATTTTTTTAAATCCAAAAAGACGTACATCCAGAAGATAAGCCTGTTGAACTAAAAAGACTTAGTGATACGAGGTGGACTTCACATATATCTAGCTGTTTGGCTGTAAAAAAAACATTGCCAGCAATATTAATTTTATTAAACCAGTACATAACAGAAAATAATCTTCGCTCTCCAGATGCAAATGGACTGTTAAACAATATTAATTTTACTTTTTTATTCAATTTAGAGGTTTTCTGTGAATTCTTAACAAAAATAAAGAATGTTTCTGATTATCTACAAAGCAAAGACAGTGACATTCTAAAAAGTTTAACATTAGTGGAATCACTAAAACAGTTCTTTGTATCATATAGGCAAGATTGTGAATTTGAAAAGTTATGGACTGCGACAGTACAAAACGCCTCGGCTAATAATATTAACTTGGATGATGTAAATATAAAAAGATCAAGAAAATTGCCTTCTAAATTCAATAATACTATAATTATTCAAAAAATTACCTCACTTGAAGAGGACAGATGTGTTACTAAAAAAAGTGAATTTCAAACTAAATTGTATTATCCTGTTATTGATCGAATCACTTCGGAACTTTGTCGGAGATTTGAAGAAAATAATAGTGTTCTAAAAGGATTTAGTGTTTTAAACCCATCAAGTAATATATTTTTAAATTTAGAGCAATTAACTCCATTAGCTATACATTACGGATGTGACTTGGCATCCGTCGAAACGGAATTAAAGGTACTACCAAAAACCATTGAAAGGTATGAAATTAATCATAATGTTAAAATAAAGACCGTCTCTAATCTTGCAGTTCTTCTGCAGGAATTTAAATTAGTTTTTCACGAACTCAATAAATTGTGTAGAATTACAATAACCGTACCCTCTTCAAGTGCCAGTTGTGAGAGATCGTTTAGTGGCTTAAAAAGAATTAAAGATTATTTAAGGACCACAATGTCACAAGGGAGGCTCACCGATTTAGGAATTTTGTATGTCAAAAAAAATATTATTAAAACATTGGATTTGGATGTAGTTGTAGATTTGTTTGCCACTAAACATAACAATAGAAAGATAGCTCTTTTTTAATGTCAACCGTCTAACGTTTTGCAAATAATGTGTTCCTGTGTAAAATAAACTTTAAAATAGTGCCAGAGTGTTTTTTTATCCCATTTATCAATACCAGTTGAAATTTTACAAATCTGAAATAGGTACGCAGATATCTGTATAAACCGAAATAATCCAAATTTTTACGGCCCACCCTCCAAATTTTTGTGCCGGGTATCGCTCAACCGAGAAGAAAAAGTTGGCGACGCCACTGCATGAAGGGATAAACGAAAGTAATGTTGATTCACATTACACATCTGTATTTCTAACATTAACTTCTTTCATTGCGATCTTTAACATAATGAGTTGTTTATACAACATTTTGATGTGGTAAAGTGACTAGTAATAGCCTGAATGCATTTCTAATTTGTTTATTTAAAACTGTAAGTAAAAGCCAGACATAAGAGCTACTGTACGCTTCTCGAAGGCGGCGCCTGCCAGAAATCCCATTACACAGTTATTTCGTTTCTCCCTTTATGATACCCTGTTAGCGAAGAGGAGTAATACACTGAATTGATTATGTATTTTGTCTCTTTCTAACACATTGACGGTAAAACGTATGTTCCCTCGTAATGTTCCCAACACTGTATAAGGATGATTTTACCAGCTAATTGGAGAGCTTGGTAGTGTATATAGACGGGTATTACCCCATTTGTAAGGGACATGTTAAGCGAACAGCTCCCAAAATTAACAAGCTTTACCAAAAGTCAAAAATTATCTCAGACATTACAATAGTCTCTTTAAGACAAGATCCGATAAGGCTGTGTGTCTACCCGACACATATAAGTCAAAAATAACAATTTTATAATTCGAAATTATTCACAACGTAACGAAAAGTGCAATAATTTTTTTTTCATTTGTAGATATAAAATAAGACCTAGATACCTTCGCAATGTAGCAAATAGAAATATGAAGACTAAAATATTAGGAAAAGACATATCAATGCCTATTGGTATTGCACCTACGGCACTCCAAAAACTCGCACATTACGGTGGAGAAATGGCTACTGCTAGAGGTAATTATCACTATTATTTATTCCATAGTTCTAATTTATTCTTACGAACTTCATTAATACACTAACAAATTAACTTGCTCCAATTGCTGAGGCGTTTTTAAAAATATTTTAGCTGCACAAGAATTAAACACAATTTATATTATGAGTATCCTTTCGACAACTAGTATGGAAGACGTAGCGAAAGCTGCCCCACACGGAAGGAACTGGTTACAGCTTTACATTTTTTGTAACAGGTATTTATCATTTCGTATATTAGTTTTGAGGTTAGAGATGTCGTATGAGACGAAATAAGAAAGTGATTCTACGACAAACTATTGGAGAAAGTGATAAAAAGCCGTAATCGAAACAACTAAAATAGGCATTATATAGGGTAAAGTAAATAATTTCGGCGATACAGGTAATTTGGCGACATGCTTTCATTAATTTGTAGACAACTTGCCTATTAGCTGCTATTACACACACACACACACACACACACACACACACACACACACCTATAGGTGTTTTTGAGGGCTAACGAGAACTTTCACGATAACATGGGTTGTGAGGACCATGCTTATATATGCGTAAACCATTGGCACTTTAAACGAACCTGCCTTAATTCATCGGGTTCATTCTGAAAAGTATAATACACTCGATTTCTAAGTTATTTTTTTATTTCCACTACAATGCATGAAACGAGGACTCCAATTTTGCTACAGTTTCTGAGGACTTTTCGGATTAAATCTTCTTAGGACCTTAATTAAAATGTATTTAACAAAATTTCTTACGAGAACATATTAACGCTTGTCTTTCCAAGGTTCTTTCAGGGTGATAGTTGAGGAGAGAATATATAATTATTGTACTGTTTTTTGATATTTTCACAGTTAGGTGTGTACTAACCACTGCCACGGGTTATGAGGACATCGTTTAAAATGTGTTTGGTACCTATACTAATGTCTATAAAGAAGCATACACGAAATGGGCCTTAAGGCGTTAAAAGTAATATATGGAGAGAGCATTCAGTATTTATTTGTTTGTTTATTATTTCAACCACATAAATGTCAACTATGGAACTAACGTTCGTCATATTGCTTTAGTTGTCTTTTATTGTATATGGTTATTCAGTACTCCCATTCATCATCGTTATTTTTGTTATTAAATAAAAATATTCGGGCACCCTATTTACACTTTATTATTTACATTTATACAAAACTGTTGTTTTCAATGTTCACAAATATTACGCTTAAAATATTAAAGATATTTTATACTATTCAAACCTTTTTCATACAACATACATCAATTATATATTACAAGTGAAGTTACATCTGTCATATGTCAATGTCAAGAAATCATAGAGTATATAACAGAGAAAGGACGTGTATTAGGTCATTTTTCATAACACCCTCCCTTAATGTACTTCCTTTTATTTATAACAGTTCTCAATAAAAAAAATAACTCTTATTTATTACATTTGAAAAAAAATAACCCCTCTCTGGCTTAGAACATTTCATTTCTTTTCCTATAATCTATTACATATTTACAGTTTATTATTTACATTTTTACATCTCCATTTTTTCAACCTAATCTCTGACAATTTTCATGAAACTGAATTCTAGGTAAAGCTTTTGTTAATAAATCCGCAATTTGTGATTTTGAACTCAAATATTGTAATTCTAAAGATTTATCTTTCAATTTGTCGCAAACAAAGTGAAATTTCAAATCTATATGTTTTATCCGTTTGTTATTCTCAGGATTTTTTATAATGGATAAACATCCTTGATTATCCTCAAAAATTTTAAAACAATCAATTTCAATTTTTAAATCCTTTAGTAATCGTTTATATCATGAACAATCTTGTACAGGGTTGCATAACGCTATTAATTCTGCTTCTGTACTTGACAAAGCAACGCAATTTTGCTTTCTTGTAACCCAAGATACTGTTACGAACTCGCACACCGAAGCAGATACTAAGTACGGCCCTGTAACCTTATGTTAACGGAGTTGAGAAAAAGGTGAGCGCGCCGAATTCTGAGAAGGTCTATTCGATTCTATTGTGAACCATCCTTTCTAAACATGTTCTCGAAAGGCATTTTAAGAAATATCGCGAAAGGCATGTCCCGTCCCGAATGTTCTAGTAAAGAAAGTTTTTGATATAAATACAGGACCGATCAGCGGATGAGTTCAGTTTATAATTTGCCATAGTGAGTTAAACAGTAATTAAGTGAATATAAAAGTGTTATAAATTAATAAGTTAGTGTGCATATAAATTAAATTTAAGTGACTAGTTAAGTACCTATAAATTAGTGTTAGTGAGTTAGTGTTTAAATAAATTAGTAAGTAGCAATACCGAGTGTTTAAAATTTATCCCACCCGTTTATTGTTTAAATAAATAACAAAAACATTACATTGGTGTCAGAAGTGGAATAATATAAATAAATCGCTACGTAAAAATGGCCAAGAGACTATGTGATCTCAAAGTGACGGAATTAAGAGCAGAATTGGAAGATCGTGAGTTGGAAACGTCCGGTAAGAAAAGTGAGTTAGTAGAAAGACTTAAAGTGGCACTGGAAAATGACGGCTTTGATTCAGAAACAGTTTTATTTAATGACGAGGCTTCCACCTTAATCTCGTCAATTTCTGCAATGGATGAAAAGATTTCTGCTAATATGAAGAACGATATTTCCGCTAACATGGACAAGGTTTCTACCAGTATGGAAGAGAAAATTTCTACTATGAAGAATGATATTTCTACCAATATGGACGAGAAGATTACCACAATGAAAAGCGAGATTTCTGCTATGAAGAATGATATTTCTGCAGATATTTTATCATTGAAAAATGACATTGCTGCTGAAGTCGAGAATAAAATCACGTCTCTAAAATCGGATATTGAGGATAAGATGACAACGATGAACGAGAAAATAAAATCAGACATGGAGAATAAGATGACAACGATGGAAAATCAGATAGATGAGAAAATCAAGGAGTTAGAGACGAAGATTGCCGAGTTAAGAACACAAGACACTTCAGCAGAAGAAAAGAAGATCGAGATCTGCAAGCCACAAACACAACCCAAGACAGATGATACTGGCAGTTTTACCCGAGTCAAGGCCCCAACGTTCGATGGAAAGATGTCGTGGACCAATTACGTAAAACAGTTTGAAGCAGCCGCTAGAGTGAATAATTGGTCCGATAAGGAGAAAGCAGTGAACTTAACTATCGCGTTTCGGGGAGATGCCTTAGATATACTTCAGACGATACCTCTGGAAGAAACGGATGATTTCGAGCTGCTGAAGAAGAGGTTGGACATGCGGTACGGTCATGAACATCTGGAACATTTGTACCAGTCCCAGCTCAAGAACCGAAGGCAGAAACGTGACGAAACACTTCAAGAATATGAAGTGGATATTGCCCGACTCGTTCGATTTGCTTATCCATCAGCAGCAGAGAACATGATGGAATGTCTGGGCATCCAGGCCTTTATTGATGGCTTACGTGACCCCGATATGCTTCGTTTAGCCCATCCCAAAATATTAGTTGATGCATTGACAGCTGCTCTTGAATATGAAGCAGCAACTAAGGCTTCAGGATATAATAAAATTAGGACCATCCAAGAAGAAGGTGACGAAGACAGATTTGACCAGTTCGTCAGTTTAATAAAAAGTATGATGGACAAGAAGCCAAGAAATATCAGATGCTGGAATTGTGGCGAGCTAGGGCATGTACGTAGTTCGTGTAAGCGCCCCAAGACTCCTGCAAACCAAGAACCCCAGTCACAGGAAAACTAGAACGGGTCGGCTACGAGGGGGCAGCACCGACCCATGATCAATCCAAAGACCCTCTCATACTGATACCTTCTCTCAGATGTCGCAACGACAGTGTATATGTGCTGCTGGTTGACACTGGAGCAACTAGAACCATTATACGACCAGAGATAATAAACCCCAAGAAGAAACTTCTACCATCGAGACTGCGACTGAGGACCGCCACAGGCGAAAGTTCCAACGTTCACGGGGAAACACAAATCCGATTGGGAATTGGCGCAGAAAAGTTCACGCATACGGTAATCGTAGCTGACATTGAAGAAGACGTGATTCTGGGAATGGACGTAATGAATGTACATGGTTTCCAATTAGACTTCAGAAACAGAAACATTAAAGTAGGTTCCGAGGAGGTATTCCTGCATCCATATGAAGGCAGCGCGGTGTTGGCAGCTGTACAGGAAGATACCGTTCTACCTGCACGAAGCGAAACCATGATAGTAGCACGGCTACAGGGAATCATGAAGGAAGGTACACCGGTTATGATGGGGCCAAGGAACCACGACGAAGAAGTTGGCAAAGGAGTACTCATTGGAAAAGGATTGGTTACATCGGCGAAAGAGATCCCAGTACGTGTGATAAACGTGAATGATTACCCAATTACCATCAAGAGGGAAACCAAGATTGGATCCTGCGTACCAGTGACGTCTATAGTTCGCCAGACAATGACCACTGACAATTCCAATGCCAGATTCGAACAAATCTTATCAGTAGCTGGTCAATCTTTGGATCGAGATGAAAAAAAGAGAATGAGAGAATTTCTCTTGCAGTATCGAGACTTATTCGTACCAAAAGGAGGAAAGACATCAGCCGTCAAACACAAAATCGATACTGGTAATGCTAAGCCAATTAGACAATCAGCTCGAAGACTTCCACGAGCGAAGAGAGAGGAAGCTGAAAGAATAATTCGAGAGATGGCAGAAGAAAAAGTGATAGAACCATCTACTAGTCCATGGGTGTCTCCAGTAGTGCTCGTCAAGAAAAAGGATGGAACTACGAGATTCTGCGTGAATTATCGCCAGCTTAACAACGTGACGAAGAAAGACAGCTATCCTCTGCCCCGAATTGACGATACGCTAGACACGTTGGCCGGCAGCAAACTGTTTTCCACCTTGGACCTGAAGTCTGGTTATTGGCAAGTAGAAATGGACCCAGAAGATAAAGAGAAGACTGCTTTTACCACCGGATCTGGATTGTGGCAATTCAACGTCATGCCATTCGGGCTCTGTAATGCGCCTGCGACATTTGAAAGACTTATGGAAAATATCTTGAGAGGGTTGTCTTGGAAGACATGTCTGGTCTATTTGGACGACATGGTAGTACTGGGGAAGACATTTGACGAACATCTGAAAAATTTGGAAGACGTATTCAAACGACTCCAAGCTGCCCAGCTCATGTTAGACCCGAAGAAATGTCAGCTGTTCCAAAACCGAGTCAACTATCTAGGTCATATAGTGAGCAATGAAGGAGTGGCGGTGGATCCAGAGAAAATTGCTTCCATTCAGCAATAGCCGCAACCAACCGACAAACATCAAATTAGGAGTTTCCTTGGACTTTGCACGTATTACAGAAGATTTATCAGGAAGTTTGGAGATATTGCCAAGCCTCTAACGCGACTTACAGAAGAAGCAAGAGCTTTCCAATGGGACAAAGACTGTCAAACGGCTTTTGAAACTTTGAAGAGGCATTTAACCTCGGCGCCGATATTAGGATATCCATTACCAGAGGGAGACTTTATTCTTGACACTGACGCAAGCAACGTAGGAATTGGTGGAGTGCTCTCACAGATCCAAGGAGGGCAAGAAAGAGTGCTGGGATATTTCAGTAAAGTCCTCTCCAAACCAGAACGAAACTACTGCGTCACAAGAAGAGAACTTTTGGCAGTAGTGAAGTCCGTGGAACACTTTTACCAGTATCTCTATGGTAGGAAGTTTTTAATCCGGACTGATCATGCAGCACTTAAGTGGTTGATGCAGTTCAAGAATCCCGAGGGCTAGATCGCTAGATGGATTGAACGACTTCAAGAATACGATTTCAACATCAAACATCGAGCTGGTGTGAGTCACCGAAATGCCGACTCCCTGTCCAGACGGCCGTGCCCAACAGACTGCTCCCACTGCAACAAGGTGGAATCTAAGGAAGCTGCAGTTTCAAGAACTACTGTAGTTAACGAGGAATGGTCACCCACCAGGATCAGAGAAGATCAGGAGAATGATCCTCACCTGAAGATGATCCGGCAATGGAAGAAAGAAAACCGGCGACCTACCTGGCAAGAAGTGTCAAGATTTTCACCGAAACTCAAGGCGTATTGGGCTCAGTGGGACTCCCTTGTCCTGGAAGAAGGGCTGTTGAAAAGAGTCCTTGAAAACGATAATGGTTCTGAGGGAGTGAAGAAAACCCTTCAGCGAGTTCGTGAAAGGTTTTATTGGATGAACAGCTCCGACGATGTTAAGGACTGGTGTAAGATATGTACGACTTGTGCTACGAGTAATGGACCACATCGCAAGAGAAAGGCACCCATGAAACAGTACAATGTTGGAAGCCCTTTCGAAAGGATTGCTTTAGATATCGCTGGACCATTTCCGACGACAGAAAATGGTAGCAAGTACATACTGGTTGTAATGGATTATTTCACAAAGTGGGTGGAAATTTACGCTATCCCGAACCAAGAAGCCACAACTGTCGCGGATGTATTGGTGAAAGAATTTATCAGCCGATATGGAGTGCCCATGGAAGTCCACAGTGACCAGGGAAGAAATTTCGAAAGCCATCTATTCCAGGAGATTTGCGACAAGCTGGGAATGAAGAAGACCAGAACAACAGCATTACATCCACAGTCAGATGGAATGGTCGAGAGAATGAACAGGACTATTTCAAAATACCTGTCCAAAGTAGTATCCAGCCATCAGAGAGATTGGGACCAGTATCTCTCCCTATTCGCATTGGCTTATCGATCTGCCGTCAATGAGTCCACGGGTGAAACACCTGCGAAAATCCTGTTGGACGTGAAATGAGGCTTCCTTGTGACCTGGAATTTGGCTGTCGGCCTGGAGAAGATATAGCAGGCGAAGACTACGTGATCCAATTGAGAAGAAGGCTGATTCATGAACTAGTTCGAACAAATCTTCAAGTTGCCAGCGACAGAATGAAAAGGCGGTACGACACGCAGGCCACAGAGGGCGGTTTTAAAGAAGGGGACAAAGTATGGTTACACAACCCGGCGAGGAGAAAAGGATTTTCTCCAAAATTACAAAAATCCTGGGAAGGTCCATACTTGATCAAGAAAAGGATCAATGATATTTTATATCGCATAAGCAAGATCCCCAACGGAAAACCAAAAGTAGTTCACCGAAACCGACTAGCACCATTCGAAGGAGACCATGACATAGAGGAAGGAGAAAACCTTATTCGAGATGTGTCTGACCTCACCTTCGATGAATTTATGGGCGCGTATGGAGGTACCGGGAAAGCTAGATATGGAGTCACTTCGGAACAACAACAAGATTTGTTCACTCTCCCAGAAGATTATTCACTGGCATACAACATCCCCGCCCGTATCAAGAACGCACGAGGGTTGGCAACCGTCTTTCGAAAGAAGTTCGGGCAATTAGAAAAACATGAAGACCAGATTCCAGCCCCTGGCAAGACACTGAAACTGAAACATAATTCGCGGTACGTCTTCTACGTAGTAACTAAAAATAAATTCCAAGATCGATCTACCTACCGCGATGTGTGGGAAGCACTTCGAAACCTCCGAGACCATGTGTTGGAATCCAACGTGAAGAAACTGGCTATGCCTAAGATAGCGAGTAACCAGTTGGATTGGCGAATTATCAGGAACATGGTAGAGATTATCTTTCAAGATACCGGTGTCCAGATATTGATTTGCAACTACAACCCCCGTTATCAGTATCCGATGAAGACGGTGCCCTGCTATTTTCATAAGATCGGAAAGTGTAGAAATGGGGCTAGTTGCCGATTCAAACATCCAGTCTCGGCTACACAAAAGTTCCAGGAGGAACTTTCATTTAAGGAGGGGGTAATGTTACGAGCTCGCACACCGAAGCAGATACTAAGTACGGCCCTGTAACCTTATGTTAACGGAGTTGAGAAAAAGGCGAGCGTGCCGAATTCTGAGAAGGTCTATTCGGATCTATTATGAACCGTCCTTTCTAAACATGTTCTCGAAAGGCATTTTAAGAAATATCGCGAAAGGCATGTCCCGTCCCGAATGTTCTAGTAAAGAAAGTTTTTGATATAAATACAGGACCGATCAGCGGATGAGTTCAGTTTATAATTTGCCATAGTGACTCCACACTGCTAAATGATTTTTATCCTGCTACCTTGACCAATAGTTGATTGCAAAACTGATGTTTGGTCTTGAACCTAACATTAGATACATCAAACATCCAATTAGTTCCTTAACTGGTTTGCCTTCATCTTGTTCTCCCTTAGTATCAATAGGATTTAACTGGAATTTTGGATCTAAGAGTGTTGCAACAGATTTAGAATTTTCAAAGTTAAAACGTTTCAATATATTCCTTAGATACCTTTATTGACTAATTTCTAAAATATCTTGCTCTCTATTATAATCTATTTCTAAGCCTAAGAAATATTTCAGTTCTCCTTTATCTTTTGTATGACGTATGCTTATGACCACACGATAACTTCTAATTTTCTAATTCTAAACTATGTATATATAGTATAGTATACTAGTAAAGTGTTGTATAGTATACTACATACAAGGTGTAAATTTTAAAACATACACATAGAAAGTTTAATGCTGCTCGTCCCGGAAAAACTACCACACATAAGTACGTAACTGAATTAATGATGAAGATTTCAGAGACAGGATCAGTTAAGAATAAAAAACATCAACCACAACGAGTAGTTAATAACGACGCTGTGGAAATTGCCGTTTTAGGACAACTCACGTAGAATGAAATGAACAAATATATTGTCAGATATTGAGAAAAACAGTGACCAAAAGGACTTAAAGGATAATGAATAAAAATTCTAACAACAACATTGTATGAATAAGTATAAAATTTCACCTTAACAATCCCAGGTCAAGTCAATGTCAATATGTTTTAAAACACTCTGAACACTGCCACGTGAATATCTGGATAAATAAAATGTAGTATCACTTGAAACCTGAAATAACAAAGATTAATATTCAACTCGCTAATTGGTTATCTATAGTTACAGATGATCATAGTGAAGGTTTAAATTTTAAAAAAATAATTTAAAAAAACTTTATAATAGGTGACATACGGAACAGAGCCAAGCTATCTGTCAAGGAAATATGATAATTCAATAATCTTTATAAACAGGAAGTAATCAAATTTAGTGATTTTCTTGCCAACTTAAATTTGTTGGTTATTAATTAAATGTAGAACAATAAAGACAAATTTGGAAAAAACTAATAGTTTATGTAAGACAAAATTAGTAAAAATTCAAAGATTTAAAACTACACAATTACATATGTATTAATAATTATTTTAGGTTGTAGATTTTGTATAATTTAATGTAACTAGATATACCTTAAAAAGGGAATTATAACAAAATTTGTTATTATAATACATGAAAAAGACATTTTATGGAATCCCTAAGACAATATAAACTTATATAAATAAGTGTTGTTATCCTCCAGAACTGTTGAAATAAATAATTTTTCATTTTAACTAAAAAACATTCAAATCAACAATTATTGTGACAAGAACAGTGAAAAGCAGGCTTTGCATTTTATGAGTCGAAAGTTTGTTGATTTTGAAAAAAAAAAAGACAATCACGCTTGGGTGAGAAGATAGATAGCTTCTGTATAAATCTCCTCTACAAAATTTTTTTTAAAATAATGTAAAAGTAAAGTTTAAAGCCAAAAAAAGTAAAGAAATAGTAATATTAGTGTTGATTAAACTGTGTTTATAAACGGGAAGCGAACAGAAAGGACCATTTCTTCGCTGAGAAATCATCAAGAATTTGGGAGACGCTAGCAGCGTCCAGGTACCGAAGCTTCGAAATAAGGTCTGTGCTTTTTAAGTAATAATTTTGGAATTCCAAAAAAAGAATATAGTGAAACATAAAATATAATTTGAACGTTTAAATAATAATTTCACAAAAAAGGCCAAGAACATTATAATATGATGAATATCATATAATATCCATGGACATCCATGCATTTTTAGTAATAGATAGTATAGTACTTACTTGTTAAATTAATTCATTTCATCAATTGCTCACGTTATATATAAATGATCATTTAACTTCCATTTCTTCTTTCCTTCTGATGCATGTTTGACTATTTCTATACATCACTATCCTCATTTAATTTCACTCGTATTTCTTTTATATATGTGTAATTGTATAGTTCAAGTTGAAATAACGTATCGATAATTTCAACGAATATATGAACGTTAAAATCGCAAAAACATTTCATACATATAACATCGACTATAAATTCCACATTTAGTGTCGCGTGGAACTCTATAAGAGCATACATTTCTTTTATGCGCCGACGCAATCATCCAAAGTATTCAGTGCGCATGACTGGATAGAATGCAGGAGTGGTATTAGGAAATTTAATGTTAAAAATAATACAAAATTTGATCTTAACAATTTATTAAAATATTTTCTGGAAAGTGTTGGTATTTTTATTTTTATTCATATCCATAATAAATTCATTAAAATTTGCTTACTTCATTCATTCTATGTAATAATAGTCTGAATCAATAAACTCAGAGGTGTATATTCAGGAAAGATTTAGTTTCTGAATAAAGCGCACCATGAAAATTTAAATATTCAAAATTAAATTACATTTATTTATGTGCGTCCTGAACTCAAAGGAAGGAGTCTGCATGCTACCGACTCTATGTTAAAATTTAAATTAACATTAACATATCAGCATTAGGTGCTAGCCGAAGGTAAGTCAAGTCTATATATAAAACAAGACTACGACTCTTTTAACTTTAATAACAAAATAAAACTACTAATAATTATAAATTGTCGAGCCCAACATAGGGCAATTAAATATTTAATATATAAAATTCACATTTAAAAATAAAGTATTATAATATATAGGTATATATTGTTGTAAATAGAACATATACAGAACCTATATATGAATCCTGATAAAGGATATAAAATTAAAATTTTGTCAATAAAAATAATTTTTCAAAAATGATGTATCAAAATAATAAGATACCTCGTATAACAATATAACTAAGTACGACCAATGGTTATAATCAAGAAGATAGTAAATAAATATAAAAAGAAATCATAAACAAACATCAGAAAAACAGTTGTAAAAAATTAACTCTTCAACTTATTAAAAACAACCTTAGACAGAACCTCACAAGTAAACGCAGATCAAGAAATAATATAACGCTGCATGGAATCTTAGACACCCAGAGCATCTGTTTATATTTTAAAAATAAATAGAAACTTCTAACAAATGTAACTAAAACTATAATGATTAAACAATAAAAAGACATTTAGAAGTAATAAAATATATAGAATAAGATATTTAGTTAATAATTAATCATAAAAGTAGGTATAGGAAATATTATAATAAGTATGAATCTGTAATATGGGCAAGGTCAAATTTATACCAAAATAAAACAGTTGAGACAAATTATACCAACATAAATTATTTTGAATGTGAAAAACAATAATGAAATAAATGATTACCGACATAGTTTATGTATATAGGTGTAATAATATCAAACATAATGAGAAATGAATTGTATACATGTATAATAAGTAAATATGTAGATTGTAGAAAACGTAGAATTAATGAAATTGCATTGACTAATCAAAACAGCGCAAATAAACAGTGATATGGAAAAAGACAATAATAATAAGGTGTGAGTGAATAAGTCAATGACAATAAGTATATTAGGTATAAAAAACTATAGTTTGCAATAAGTTTAAGTCAGAAAAACAATAAAAACAACAATAAACAAAGTGACAGGTGAAATTTTCAATCGAACTTTCGAGAACAAAAACCACTTCCGGTGACAGACGATAAAAAGGGTTATGTTCGATGTAAAATGCGGGAAATTGGTAGTTGAGAGTCAGTGGTCAGATAGGTAACACTAATATAAAGTTATCCTAGTTTTTTTAATGTAACAATTTATAATTAGTCAAAGGAAAAGTATATAAATCAATATAAATCTAATCAATTGTAAAATGAATCAAGTGTAACAAACGTTTGTGAGACTACAAGTAGCAGAGGAAGAAAATTATCACCCAGATAATGAAAAGCAAAGGTATTCAACATCAAAGGTGGGAAAATCTATTGGAAGCGTCTCCTCCGATGTAGCATTTCTTCAAAAAGAGGAACTAAGGTCGGTTGTGTGTTTATTAAATATATTTGGTACCAAATAAATGAAACTTTCAAATAAGAACGTATAAATAATAATTTTAAAATAATAATTTCAAGTGATATAAAAAGTTTTAAGAGCTCATATACCTGGTAGTAAAGTTCTGTTATCTTTACATGAATATAATATACCAAAGAAAAGTAATATTAAAACTTACCATTATAAAGTGTAGATAAATGTATAATTTCTTTCATGTCGAACTTCACCAAAAATATATATAAAAATTTCCACTAGTAACAGACCACAACTAATTCCAGTTTATATCAATACACAATTATTACCATACGGTAAAATAATATTTAAAAACGTAAATTTTGAATCGATAAAATATCAAATGTGTTTCCAAGTTCACGTCCCGAAGAAAACTAAAATTCAACATTTAAAATCATTTCATAAATCCTCTTAGTTAAAAAAAAAGGAAACACTTTAAAAAGTTTTTTTGTTTAACATAGAAGCAAAGTTAGAAAGAGCAGGTGTTTGCAAATTTCTAAGAATTTCAACGCTCACAAGATTTCGACCAAGTTATGCAAATGAGCCAGAAAAAGTCGTGGTTAAAAAGAAAGGTATAATTTTTTTGGAATATAAAGAAAGTCATATTCAAAGTGGAAATTTAGATATATATAAAATAACTCATTATTTATGTATAACGTAAGATTTGTTAGAACAAAAAGGTTAATCATTTATTTATTAATAAATAGTTTCATCAGTCTAACTGTATAATAAGCCGTAACAAATAGTTTGTATATGAATCATTTTTTTTGTTTGTTTCAAAGGTTTTATTTCACAAAATTTTATCAGTCACATAAATATATCACATTAATAAACAAGGTTGATTTTATTATCATAATATGCTCAGAACCCTACTGATTTTAAGAGTCGTAAACGAATAAGAGCAGCCGAGGTAAGAAAACATAAGAATTAAATAAACTACATGTTCATAAATAGCACAATAAATAAAAGGAAGCATTGAATAAAAAATATGTAATTTGGCGAACCCAACAATAGTATAAAAAGTTTAAAATTTACAATAAATATAATATCATTTCATATTCACATATCCATATATTCAAATCATACATTGATATATATTAATACTTAAAGTCCAATCATATTCAACTTGTATAAAGTATATTAATAAAAATAAAGTAACATTCATATTTAACTTGCATACCCCAAACGTGGGGCATTATATAAAATAAGGCATCAATTCTTATTTAATATATATATATATATATATATATATATATTTATATTGAAAATTTCAGGTATCCGCTCAATATTTCTCCATTATTTAATGGCTTCATCAGGAGCGAACTACAAGATTTATTGTATGAAACAATAAAATATTTTAAATTCACTATTTACAGACAGTCAGTTACTTAAAATGTAAATGTAAAAACAAAAAACATTCATCACATTTTCAGACAGTAGGTACTTTTTAAAATTGAACATGTTGATAAAATTAGGAAGAGAGAACAGATATAAGAATAAGTTATTTCTGAAAATGTGCTACATTAATAAAACAAAATACACCATAAATTATAAATCTGACATCAATCAACTACGTAATATCTATTGTAACATCCTAAATAAAATTTAAGTATCACCCTATACAATTAAAAAGTAAGTTAGTTTTATCTCCTTATAACTAAGTCGTCTCTACACTTTATATAACAAAATAACTAGTTTTTAATTTTTATCAACATGTTTAATTTTAAAAAGTACCTACTGTCTGAAAATGTGTTGAACGTGTTGTGTTGTCTTTTGTTTTTATATTTTAATTAACTGACGCCAATTTCTGTAAGTAGTAATTTTAAAATATTTTATTATTATATTGTTTCATTCAATATATCTTTTAGTTCGCTCCTGATGAAGCCATTAAATAAAATGGCGAAATATTGAGCAAATGAGAAAAACAGTTTTTTATTTCTTATGACTGCAAACCTGAAATTTTCGCTAAAAATTAATATTTCGCTGTCGAAAAACCTACTTCCTTTTTTATATATAACTATATATATGTGTATATATATTAATACAGTTCCTATATTTAAAATGTAAAAGAAACATTGAAATAAGGAAAACTATTTATATTTGTATGCAATACTTTCGATACACACTGTATTATAGGTATAATCAATAATTTTGAAAGATTCGGTATACAAATCAAATGTGACATTTCAATTTTCGGATGACGTTTATGTAAAATATATTTAATGATAGACAGAATTATATTACATTTTGGAGAATATATTTGAAATTTTAAAATACAGATGTCTCTGCTATCAGAATTACAATGATAATAAAATAATTCAAATATCTCTTTGTTATAGGGAAACATAAATTGGTATTTTTTTTAAAGAAAGGAATTTTTCGTAACCAAAGTAGAGGAGATTTATTTATTTGAAGAAAGTTTAGTTAGTTGTGTTCGAAATCCCGAAAGGGCAACATCGTAATTAGAGTTGTCTCAATTTTTGGTAGATAGTAGAAGTTGTATATTTATACAACCAGATTCAAAAACCATTTCATTATAAAGCCAGTGCGTGCATAATTCGAATAAGAATTGCATCGTGTGTAGTGAATGTGTTTCAGATTTCTAAATAAAATTTAGAAAGTTTCCTGAATTCTAAGATCCATTAGAATTGTACGAGTTGTCCAGTTATTAGTTGGTGAGTCCGATCCAGTTTCGTTACAATAATTTCTCGAGAAATAAGGCCTATTTTTAAACTAAATTTGACATACATGCATCTATTAGATTTTTGATTGCAAACAAAATTAATAAATCATATAAGAAAATTCACATAAGAGAAGAAAAGTTTTGAACTAGAAAAATTTGAGTGAAGCTTGTTTTTTGCCATTTATCCATATCAAGATTTAGATCGACAATTGTAACTTTTATTAAACGTTTTTCATTAGGTTAATTTATAGCATATAGGTTGTAGTAATTTTAAGTTTCGTAGAAATTACGACTGTTGTTTCGTTGTGATAATTTTGGGAATATTAATTTGTTAATTTGTATTTGAATCCAGTAGTATAATATAGAATTTTGCATTCCTACTCACTATAGTCTTTTTATAACATTATTTCAGAAAATTAAACATTTTTTATTAAATAAAACTGTCGATCAAATCAGTGACAGATTTAAAGTGCCTTTTATAATATTTAACATCCAGTTACTATAGATTCTGACCAATAGTGGAACAGATAATTTGGAGATACGTAAAAATTTAAACAAATTTTGAATAATTTTTTTTAACAGTTTGATCCCACCCTGAGAGAAGAGTAATAGGTCGATTACACATATAAATTCATTAATTTAGAAATACTAAATTAATATTTATTAGAGCCGGGCATATTTTTGACAATTACTGTCAAAGTAGAAATTTCTTACATAAAGTTTTAAGTTGTATGTACAAGAATTGTCGCTGCGACAATATACATCAACGTGAGGTGAATTGAAATTTATCTTTACAGGAAGGTTTACATTAAAATTAAATAATTAAAATTCATCATAGAGAATTAGATATATTATAATTTGGCTTCCAACGCGGGGCAATTATAATTAAAAGAATATTGAATATATTATAATTTGTCACCCAAACGTGGGGCAACTATAAAAGAATATTGAAAATATTATAATTTGTCACCCAAACGTGGGGCAACTATAAAAGAATATTGAAAATATTATAATTTGGCACCCAAAACGTGGGGCGATTAAAATTTTGCATATAACTATAAAAATATAGAAATTTTTTGACATTATTATTAAAAAAAAATTTAAATATCTACCATGGAAAGAAGAATGACATTAAGGGATGGTAAACAGGTAGGAGTTGAAAGTGGATCTGAAGAAGAAAGGGAAGAAAGGAGTAATGGAAGAGGAGACTTTCAGGTGCAGTACTTGGAACAAGGAAGGGAACAATCAGAAGGAGATATGACAGTAGTTGATGAGGAAGAACAAGAGAATAGGAGACAACCTAGTGTGAGTCATAATGACCAATTTATGCAATTTTTAATTAGCATGGAGAGACGTCTCATAGAAAAAATGGACAAACAACATGATAAAATGAATAGTATGAATAAAAAGATGGATAGATTAAATGAAAAGACGGATAATATGTTAGATAACATGGATAGTATGATACAAGAAATAAATGGGCAGGACAAGATGGATGTAAATATGAATGACAATATAAATGATGATAATATAGAGCAGAAAATATGTAATAAAATGGAAAAGGAAATTGACGAAGTAAAAATCAAAAGTTTAATGGAGATAAAAAAAGTTGAGAAGGAAATTGATGAAATACAGTCGATAAAAGTACAAAGACAAACAAAAGATGATATGTTAGACATTAATTTACAGAACCTAGGAAGTGAAGAAGTTATGCAAATTTATGAGAAGAATATTTATTGGAAAATAAAAGACTTAGATGGTAATACAGTAAAACAAATCGTGACATATGATGAAAGAAATAATAATTATAATAGGGGGATACAACTTAATTGGGAATTAAAGGAAATGAACAGAAGATTACAAGAAACTATGGAAGAGATAGAAGAAACCACAAGACAAATTGAAGAACGAATAATTTACACAGAAAATGTCGAAATCAGAGTGAAACTTGATAGAAATATGAGAATAATTGATCCAAGAATATTTATTAAGAGAATTGGAAATGAAATGAATCGAATTCAGATTATGGTGGATATGAAAATAATAAAAAGCAATTTCAATGATATGGAAAATTTTGAGATGCAAATTTCAATGCATTTATGGGAAGAAATTGATGAGATATGGGAATTCAAAATTAAAAAAGATATGGTGAAGGACAGAAAGAAGCTACAGAAACCCATAGAGAATCAAACAATAAGAGAAGAGAATAAGACGAAGTTAAGGAAAAGAAAATAAAATTTAATTATATGGAAGGATTATAGGAACGAAATCTAGAAACGAAAGGGAATTGTACATGGTGAGGGATGGATATAAAAACGATATGTAAATAAAAGGTTTATGATTAACAAGTAATATTTAAAAATATATGTAAATATAAAAGTATATAAACAGGGTTTGATAAAAAAAATTGATTGACATGTTGATATGAGTTATGGAAGTGAAAATAGAAATTACAGAAATGAAAAACGAATAAATGGAAATGGAGGTAAAATTGATGACAATAAGTATTTTGAGAATAGAAGAGATTTTAGAAACTTTGATAGAAGAAATGATAATGAAAATAGAAATGAAATTAAGCAACAAAATAGATGGACAGGATGAAATAATTACATTTATAGGAGCAAACGGAAGGAAGTTATATGAACTCAGCAAATCTATGATACAAAAGATTGAATTAAAGAATGGAAAGAAGTTGATATGTAAGCATTGTTGATAAAGAAGTTAGAAACAGACATAGTTATTGATGAATTGATGAAATATAAGGAAATAATTAATTTTGAATAGATAGATAGAATTAAATGGTAAAATAATTGAATTTGAGGAGGTAAATATGGAAGTATTGGCAATTGAAGAGGATAATAGGAAGTTCTGGAATATAAAGAGGAATGGAATTATGGTAGAATTGGAGTTAATGAGTGGAAATAAGGAATATGAAGAAAAAGTGAAGAATTTGAAAATGAAATATGGAGGATTATGTGAAAAAGAAATTAGAATGGCTAATAATTATGTTCGTGAGATAAAATAAATAGAAGATTTGAAATGTAATGGTAATTGGACAGATTGTGATGAAGAACATTATGAATTTATAAATGAATTATTAAAGATGTATGAGAGAAGAATGTCGAAGAAAACCAAGGGTTGCTTAATGAAAATATAGATATAATATCAAAGTGAAGAATACTGAGAAATGTAGAAAAAAAATTAAATTCAATTCAGTATAAATTATTTAGACAGAGTAGAATAGAGTTGGAAACATTTGAGATAATAAAAAAAAAAGAATTATCAACATGTATATAGGAAATTTTAGAATAACAAATAATAGTATTTTAGGTGAAATTTTTAAAAATAGATATAGTAGAGTTAATAAGTTTTATGGGAATTAGTGATAATAATTTAATTTGATTGAAGATAAGTTTTTAGAAATATGTTAATAATCATTTGGAAGATATTAATATGTTTTACTAGGATACTAATAAGATATTTGGCAATTTTGAAAGATAAATTATAATAATATACAAGAATCGATTTGTCATTCTTTTATTAGGGGGATTTGATACAGTTCCTCTATTTAAAATTTAAAAGTTTTCGTTGTGATAATTTTGGGAATATTAATTTGTTAATTTGTATTTCAATCTAGTAGTATAATATAGAATTTTGCATTCCTACTCACTATAGTCTTTTTATAACATTATTTCAGAAAATTAAACATTTTTTATTAAATAAAACTGTCGATCAAATCAGTGACAGTTGGTAATTTTCAGTGACAGATATATTGGAAACGTCATCAGAGATTTAAAGTGCCTTTTATAATATTAAACATACAGTTACTATAGGTTCTGACCAATAGTGAAACAGTTAATTTGGAGATACGTAAAAATTTAAACAAATTTTGAATAATTATTTTTTTTAACAGTTTGATCCCACCCTGAGAGAAGAGTAATAGGTCGATTACACATATAAATTCATTAATTTAGAAATACTAAATTAATATTTATTAGAGCCTGGCATATTTTTGACAATTACTGTCAAAGTAGAAATTTCTTACATAAAGTTTTAAGTTGTATGTACAAGAATTGTCGCTGCGACAATATACATCAACGTGAGGTGAATTGAAATTTATCTTTACAGGAAGGTTTACATTAAAATTAAATAATTAAAATTCATCATAGAGAATTAGATATATTATAATTTGGCTTCCAACGCGGTGCAATTATAATTAAAAGAATATTGAATATATTATAATTTGTCACCCAAACGTGGGGCAACTATAAAAGAATAGTGAAAATATTACAAATATTAAACGGATAAAGGGAAAACCGAAATACGTATATCGTTCCTACGAAATCTTTCTTTTACAATTATTTATTAGAATTTAATTAAGCGGTTTTAAACTTACAGAAAATTAAACAAGGATATTATAGCCGACGCTGAAAAGAATGGATTCGAAGCTTTAGTGCTTACTTGCGATTTGCCAGTACTAGGTATTCGTTTATCATCAGCTAGAAATAAACTATACCTACCTCAACATTTGCAGTAAGTGTTAATATATTTGTTTGTACATTATATATAATTATATTTCAGCCTCGTCTCATAAAGAACACTATGGAGTACCTTCAGGTTAGCCCGAACCGATCACTATTTTGAAGCTGAAAAGCAAACAAACCCTCCATTCCGCCCCATCACCAACTGTTGCTTCATTATTCAGTCTTCTTCATAGACAAATAATATAAAAGAGGGTTTGATGCATCGGCCGCAAGTGGCACAACGTTTCTGCGCCGCCGCCCGCGCATGGAGACTCTGCAGTCGCGCGAACTACAAGACTGTTTTACATAAACAAAATAGAATAAAACAATTTAAAATATTATGAATTACAATAAATTTCAACATATTGCCTTTAATGCGGATAAATATTATAAAATATCCTAGTATATTAACTTTTAAGTCATTAAAAATGAAAATATACCAAATCAATATTACATTGGTTTGTGTGAATACGGCTTGTGTTTGTCAAAGTTAAGTGTCAAAACTAAAATTTACTAAAAATATGGTTATGGTTGCAAGTTCTCATAAGTAAAATTAGTATAGTTTTTTTAATTTATTTAGGTTTTTCGTTCTAATAAAGTTAATAAAGGTTAGTGAGGCTTTAAAATGTCATTACCAGGTATAATTCGTCATAGATGGATTGCAGAAAATTGTTAATAGTAAATATTTTTGGCCATTTCGCAATTTGGATTTAAGAACAAAACATTTTTCAAATTTACATCTAACATTAATCAAAGAGAACAGTGGTACAAAATTTTAGAACTTCCTTATACATCTATTGATCAAAGATTGTGTGAAGATCATTTTGATGATGCTCCACTTACAAGTACATGTCGCAAAAGACTTAAATTTGCTTTACCTTTTCAATCCTTACATCATACACCACCACATGGTTATAATATCCAAGCTTTTTAAAGTACAGTATTTTCTGTAAAAAGAAACCTTATGTCTTTTGACAGTGATAGTCGAGAACTACAGCACAAATTGTGAAGCAGATGATGTAATTTATTAGATAACTTGAAGACTTTTTCAAATTTTCATAATTAACCAAAACCATTCACTTCTAAAACTATTAATGAATTGGAAAAAATTGAATTCCCGTTTTAAGATACCTACATAACATTATTCAAATGTTGACACTCGAACACCAAGCTATGTTACTGGTTTCATACTTTTAATTGCGAAGAATGTAAGGCTAATTTGCAGACAAATATTTTAGTTGTTCACCATAGTTTCATTTCCTTCAAATAAATCTGGGAAGTTCTCCACTTTTAAACTGCCTTCTTAAGTGATAATTGTAAAAATCAGCAGATATAGTTTTCCTGGTGCTCATATCATTGCACAGTTATACTGATCTTTAATTGGGAAAAATTATATCCAGGATATGCCCCATAGAGCTAATAATATCTAAGCTTTAATATTTGTAATATTATATCTTCTTCTTCTTTCTATTAACATATATTAAGTCAATCACAAGGTAGGTCGTTTCTTATTTCTAGCCAAAAATAATTATTAAACATCAGGTAGGCATCAAATGAAATGTAACTTCAATTGTTTAGAATTTTCAACATGTTTTCAATATATTGTGGAATTAGCTAGCAACAGTAAGTTTCATTTAAAGCATTAATATAATAGATTACACGAAGTAAGGATCGAGACAGTTAATTTAAAACAACTGGGGTTTATGATAAACTTTGAAAAAAGTAGCCTATCGCCAAAGCAAACATGCAAATATTTAGGTTTAGTGTACAATTTACAAAATATGCTTATTTCTTTGCCAAATAAAAAACGCTTAAAATCAATAGATTTGTTACAAAAATTTTCCAACATGAACTATTGTAAAATACGAGATTTTTCAAAATTCATTGGGTCATTAATTTCATCTGCTCCAGCTATTAAATATGCTTTTTATATACTAAGCTGTTCGAAAGAGAAACTGTTTTAGCCTTAAAAAATTACAGGGGTAATTATGAGGCAAACATGTATAGTTGCGAATTCGAGATACCGTGTTTATTATCTTCGACCGTCATTAACTTTACCCTGTGGGGAACAATTTATGGACCGTAAATAGCATAGTTATAAATCAAGACCAAGTACACAGTGCGACCCTGCGCAGGGACGTCTTTGAAAATTTGAGCAAAGTAGGAAACAATTGGCTCTTGACAAGGATTTTATGGATTTACAAACAAAAACGACTCATATAATTATTACATTATAATTATACACAACTATGTTAGGGTAAAAGAAAAATTATTTCATTATTATAATATGATGTAATTATTTTTTTTAATAATGCATTTATTCAGTCAGTGAAACATACATAGAAAAATATTAGATTTATGCTGGACATGTCAATAAAACAAAAGTACATATTATACATAAATATATATCTACGTATACACAAAAAAAGACCCACAAGTTTTGTTTTTCTTTACGAAAAATGTCTTTTTAAAAAGAACTAAAATTTACTATAATAAAAATATATTCTAACAAAGAGCAGAAATACAAAAATGTATATAGACTGTACTGAGCTGTAGACATAACTCCTCCCTCCTTAAGTTTCGAAAAACACAGAGTGGCTTTTCGAATTTTTCTTTTCTTCTGTTGGGTTTTCCTTTGGTTTTTTCTTGAAAATCTTCAAAATTTGGGTTCTATATTTGATGAAAATGTATACTAAGGCACAGGCAATTGCAATTCCAATAACTGTTCCTAATATGCTTGTGTAATTATACGGATTGTCTTCCACTTCTGAAATTGGTTCTAATTGTTTCGAAATTCTGCTAATTTCTTTAAGTTCTTCAAAGTCTATTTTGGTTATGTAATTTATTATTTTTATATTATTTGGTATTTTCTGGAATCACTTAACGTTTGCATCTCAATTTTTGGTACGCTTGCCATTACTAATTGGAATTTTATTAATGTATTTCTGGTTATTAGTCCATACTTCGCAAGAGTCTGGTATTTTGATTGAAATTGGAGACGTCACAAGAATATATCTGTTACTTCTACATTTTGAAAATATTTGTTGAGGTTTTTCGGGTATAATTAAGATTTCGTTTTCGGTGACTGGTTCGACGACTGTTTCTTGTAAATTTACTTCAATGATGTGGCAATGTGAGAGGTCTTCTCCTTGGAGTAGTTGCGTTGTACAATTATCTTGGGATACATGATTCTGTCGGCAATAATATGTGTCTTCTAGAAGAGGGCATTCTTCTTTCTCGAATTGGTTATCTTCATTCTTGTGTGCTAAATAGGGAAATAGAGGGGTAAAAGTTTTATGATTTTGGATTACTGTGAAAATATGATATAATTCGTAGGTTTTTTCTTTAAGGATAGGTATATGGATTGCAAAAATTAATTTAGAATTTGATATTGACACTTGAGTGCCCAAAAATTGATAATAAGTTAATAAATTCTCAAATTTAGGAATTTGATTAGAGTTATATATATATATATATATATATATATATATATATATATTATGTAAATACTTAATCATTTCGAAAATATCAGTACTAGAAATTATTGAATTATGAAGAGAGTTTAATTTGGAAAATACTACTGCATTTTCTAAATTATCTAATAATGTAATCGTTCACTGGCAATCTAAATTAATTTGTGTTATAATTCCCTGAAAACTTAAATAACTTTCAAGAGTTTCTATTTTATGGTAAAATGAAGCTTGAATTTTCTCTAAATTATTTTTAAGTATCTCTTGATTATTGTTTAGAATATTTATAGATTTATTATAGTGTTCAATAAGTTTTTTGTATAAAGAGGTTTGTAAATTAACTTCTGTAATAATGTTTTTCTGGTTTTTCTGTAGTATATCAATTGCTTTGTTATATCTTTCTTCGTCATCTGCATCTAGTGTGCCAAAAAGCCATTTGTTAATTTTTCCTACGGCATTTACAAGTCCTCTTTTACTTCTGATATGGGGATATAGATTATTCAGTTTTATTTCTAAAGAATTAATTAAAGATTCTGTCCTTGTCAAAATACTTTGTGCTAAATTATGATACGATATGGGGTTACTACTATTAATTATTTTAATACTATCTTTAATGATATAATAATGTTTTATTAGGTTATTTACTTGCTTAAAAATAATGTCTAAATCTACATAGTGTATAAATGTATGTTTATTATATATAATACGAGAATTTCCTAATTGGATTGGAAGGATTAGGCTCTCGATTTTAGTGGTAGATACATCCTCTTCAATGCATTGTATCTGCAGAATCATGATGTATGTTGTCATCAATGTCAGGAGGTTCATCATCGTTAGATTCCTGTAACAATTTGTTTGTTACTAACCTCGGTTTTCTAGTCAAATTTTCATGGTATGTGCCTTTATTAGTTTTAATAAGGATACCTTTTTGGCTTAGTACTTTCGTCTTTTTGAATTTGGGTAGTTTTTTATTTCTCTGTTTAGTTTTTATGTAGCATGTTTCTTGATTTGCAAAATCTGGGGGATTTTCGCGTTTTTCATTTCGTTTTTGAATAACCTTTTCTTTGGTGGATTCATTATTTTGCCTAATCTTTTAATACAATATTTTACTATTTTTTTATGATCTTGTACATAAGTTGATATAATTAAATGATCGTCTAAATCAAAAGGATCGGGATTGTTTATGTGACCTTTAATAATTTCGAAAGGCGTATATTTCGTAACTGAATGAATACTATTATTATAACAGAAAATTGAATTTTTTATTAGTTGATCAGGTTTCAAATTTTTATTTTCTTCTTGCAAGCATCGATAATGCTCGATTAGTGTTGAATGGAATCTCTCGACTGGAGAGTTAGAATTACTATTTTTTGATGTTGTAAAGTGTAGATGGATGTGGTGTAATTTGCAAAAATCTTGAAGATCGAAATTTTTAAATTCTGTACCTTGGTCAGACGTAATTTTGCTAGGTAGACCGTGATGGGAAATAAATTCAAGTAATTTCTCCACTACAGATACTCCTGTTATACTATCTAACGGATAAGCTTGACCACATCTTGAAAATGAATCTATTATTGTTAAATACGATTTATTCGATATATAAAAAACGTCTAAATGGATATGTTCGAAAGGTCTCGAAGCTGTGGGTGTTAAATTGAATTTTATAACTGGGGGATTTCTGTCATACTTATTCTTCAGACAAGTTTCACAATTATTTATGAAATGTTCTATTTCTTCTATCATTTTTGGCCAATAATATCTACGACTAAGGGATGCTTTTACTTCATTTATACCTATGTGACCTGATTTACTTATATGGTAATATTCTACTTTCTCTCGTTGTTCGTCAACTGATTGAATATCAGTGAGAATTTTGGTACACATGATTAATTTAAAAGCTGAATTTTTAAATGTTTTTTGTGCAGTTACTATAAACATTCGTGATAAGGGTTCGTTTTGGAAATAAAGAGCATAATTTTGGTTAGGATTTATAAATTCCTTAATGAATTTTATTACGTTTGATTCAGTGTCTACTACTGGTAATGTAACATATAAGCGAATATTTTCGAATATTTTTTCTCTTTTAACTTTGAAAGAAAGATTTTCATTGCTATTAAAATATAATTGATTTTTATACATATTTAGTGGTTTTTCGGATATTGGAATTGATAAAATGGGATTTTCCACAGAAGTGTGTACTGTTTCGATGTCATCATTATTGGCGTTCGCTTCTTCGTCCAATGGGGATGAATTAATCATGGTATCTGATACGCCTCTTTCGTTTTCGTCTAAAATAGTTGTAAGGTCAATATTGTCTAAATTAGGAAGTTGATTTGTAGATTCGTTATATGAACTAATTCTCTCGAGTTCTTGATTTACAATTTCTTCAATATCACCTAAATTAACGTCAAGTGATGCAGTTTCTAAAGCATTCATATTAGGGAAGCGAGACAGTGCATCGGCTGCCTTGTTACTTTTACCTTTTAAATATTTAATATCGTAATCGAATTCTTCTAATTTCAATCGCCAACGCACAAGTCGTGAGTTAGGCTCTTTCAAAGACATAAGCCATTGCAAGGGTTTACGATCTGAAAATATTGTGAATTTTTTACCAAATAAGTATGGCCTGAAATATTTACATGACCATATGATTGCTAACAATTCTTTCTCTATAGTGGAATAATTGATTTCGGCTGAATTAAGAGTTCTACTAGCGTCGCAAATAGGATGATTATTTTGGGATAATATAGCGCCTAAGGCAAATTTTGAAGCGTCAGTCGTTAATTCAAAGGGTTTATTAAAGTCAGGATAAGCAAGAACTGGTTCTGACGTTAGAACATTTTTACAAGTATTGAAACAATTAATAAATTCAGGTGTATGTTCGACTGTATGATCTTTTTTTAAACATATTGTCATTGGTATAGTTAGTTTGGCGAAATTTTTTATAAGTTTTCTATAATAACCTAAGAGTCCTAAAAACGATTTAATATCTTTAGGTGTTTTTGGAATAGGAAAGTTTTGAATCGCCCTGATTTTATTGTGATTGGGTTTTATTCCATTAGGGATTACAATGTGGCCTAAATATTCGACCTCTTTACGTAGAAATTCACATTTGTCAAGTTGTACCTTTAGCTGTGCTTCGTGTAATTTTGAAAATACTAATTTTAAGTTTTGGATGTGTTCATGAAGGCTCGTGCTAAATATTATGATGTCATCCATGTACACCATGCATATCTTATGTTGAAGGTCCTTTAAAACTTCATTTACGGCTCTTTGGAATGTGGATGGAGCATTTTTCAACCCGAAAGGCATTCGAAGATATTCGTAATGTCCTCCGTCTACGTAAAACGCTGTTTTCTCAATAGAGCATTCGCTCATCTGTATTTGGTGAAATCCGCTTGCTAAGTCGAGGGTGAGGAAATACTGAGCTCGACCTAGTTTGTCTAAAATATCGGATATATTTGGAATCGGATATCTGTCATCGATGGTTTTCTCATTTATCTTTCGGTAATCGACGACTGATCTCCATTTTTGAATGTTGGATGCGTCCATTTTCTTCTTAACAACCCAAATTGGAAAACTCACGGAGAACAAGATGGTCTGATTATATTTTTATCTAACATTTCTTGTATCTGCTTCCTGATTTCTTCTCTGTGTACGTATGGATATCTGTAAGATTTTGTATGGACGGGTATTTCATCTTTTGTCCTTATAACGAGTTTAACATTTGAAGTGAAAGTTAACTTATCACCTGGTTTAAGAAATAAATCGGAATATTCTTTACATAATTTAATAATGTGTTGTTTTTCTTCTTTATTCATGTGGTTTATTCGAATAAGTTTAGTAATATCGTTAGGATTAGCTAAATTATTCTCTTCAAAATCGTTAGCAAAAGTTCCAAATTTAAATAACTCATATTGAGAATGTTCAAATGGAGTTACTTCTATTGGTTCTTTTAATTTTATCGTTATTGCTTTATTTGTGTGATTTTGGATTTCAATAGGTGCAAATCCATTTTTAGCAGTACTTAGTAACTGTGGTATAAATATATTTTCAAAATTTTGCGATTCTACAATAATATCACCATTATATATGTTTACTGGGAGGTGTTTTAAACATTTTTCTCCTGTGTCTATTGAAAAAGAAAATTCTATATCATCAGGTTGTCTAAATTTAAATGGTATTTTTATATTAGGTCCTACTAATTGTTGGTTCGCAAGGTCAATATTTAAATTCATATTAACAAGATCTTTAATACCTATGATTCCATCGAAGTAATCGTGGAAGTCATATAATACAAAATTAATATAATAATTTTCACATTTTAATTCTGCAAAAGCAGGCACAAGTGCTTGAAATCTAATATCTTTACTTCCAAGACTAGTAGATAATACAGTATTGGAATGGTAAATTGTATCTGGAAAATATTTTTCTACAATAGAAGGTTTTATTATTGATCTAGAACTACCGGTATCGATTAATAGTCTAGCTTTGGGATTCTTAATTTCTATGTATGGTAAAGGATTAGCAGAAATAACGTTTATTTCAACTACGTCTTTGTTTTGGAAGGCCCGGTTATCTGAAAATTTTCCTCAAATTGAACTTCGTCATTCATATCGGGTTGATCAAATTCTACTTCTTCATATTCATTAAATTGGTTAGGATCATATTCTAGATTATCGCATTGATTTAAATATAATTCTTCGGAAACAAAATTTGGTTTAGCACGTGGATTTGTTTGGAAGAATCTATTATTATTGTTATTATTATTAACAGGCATTCGACTTCTTTCTGTGAAATTTCGCGACGTTGTCGACATTGGTACAGGTTTGGGTAACTGATTTTGTGATATTTGATTAGATTTAAAAACGTTTTTTGCTGGACCAAATACTTGTCGATTTGTGAAATATCTAATATTTTGTGGGATAGGTTGAACAGGTATCGGTTGGTTAGGCCAATATTCTCTGTTTTGTACTACATTATTTGAGACATTGGGTTGATTATATCGATAATTATTATATGAAGGTTGATGATTATTAATTGGTCTATTATTTGGTACGAAATTTCGATAATCGTTACGATTTTGATTTCGGTCTGAATTTGACCTTTGAACATTTTGGAATCGCGAATATTGCATACCATTATTATTATTATTATTATTATTAGAATTATTTTGTCGAAAATTTTTATCATGTAATGATCCATAAAGTCTTTCAAAATTTTCAAATTCTGCGACATATCCCATCGCATCTTCTAAGGAAGCGGGTTTTCTTAAATGCATATTATTTCTTAGCGTTCCATTACAACCCGCTATGAAAGTAGTAGTAGTGCAGTTTTGTCGTATTGAATAATTTGACAATTTATCTCAACAACATTTATATTTGGGTCGTTACGTATTCTCTGAATTACACTACTACGAATTAACTGAAGCCTACTACCAAAATCGATAAGGTGCTCATTTTTAAAAGGTTTGGCTCTGATTAATTCTTGTACTAAACAATCTATATCACGCCTATCAGCAAAACACTGTAATAAAGCAGTTTTAAATTTTTGCCAAGTATTTAACTCTACTCTACTACCGACCATGAAAGCTGCTCGGCCTTCTAACTTTTCTTGAATACATTCTATTAAATGTGAATTTAATTCGGCATCATTTGAATTTCTATAAGATTCGATTAAACTCTCACATCTAGTGATAAATTTGTTTAAATATTCACTATCACCGTTAAATGGTTTGATATTTGCTAATTTAGATCTGAAAAGATCCCAATTAATTTTAGGTGTAGCCATTTCGTTACTGTTTATTTCGTTTAATGAAATATTATTAGAAGCTTCTACAATATTATCAACGTTTCTATTATTCAAATCGTTCATATATATTTAATTTATATAATAATAAAAATTATTTTAATTTATATCTTCACTAATTCCATAGAATGGTATAGGAAGGCGAGAAATGGAAATTCGGCACTTACGTTTAGAAAATCTTCTTCCCCGACTCTTTGGTTCCTCTCACTACGTCCACAGGAAGGCTGCTCTCAGTTGTTGATCCCACAGAAAGGGTAGATAGAACTCGCGCTCAAAACGTTAAAACGTTAAAGTCATGAAAGTTTATACGAAAACCGTAGAAATCGGTACACTGTATAATTCACGTTTTCACAACTCGCGCGATCCTACTGGCTGCGCCAGTTTTGTTTTTCTTTACGAAAAATGTCTTTTTAAAAAGAACTAAAATTTACTATAATAAAAAATATATTCTAACAAAGAGCAGAAATACAAAAATGTATATAGACTGTACTGAGAGTTATACAAACAAAGAATGAATTAAAATGGTGTTCAAACAGAATATATAATATCGTATAAAAGTGTCTATTATGCAGTTTCACAGGTGCCCACTTGATAACGCTGTAGACATAACTCACACAGTGTACGAGAACAGTCAATAACGTAAAAAGTCATCTACATCATAATCAACCTTCTCAATCAGAAACTGTTTAACTGACTTCTTGAAAATGATATATACAATATACACATATATATATATATATATATATATATATATATATATATAAAAATGAATATAATTTCATAAAATACGAGGTGCTATATGAAATATAAATTTCGATTTTCTACTACACCTGTTTTAGTCGAAATTTCAATAATTTCGACTTATTGGCCTGACCGTTCTTCGAAGGGCAAAACAACTACATTCCTGGCTAATACCACGCAGAATATTGAATTACATCCCCTTCGAAAACCGTGACGTCGATCGGCCATTTTGCCGATACGGACATCTGTGGTGATTCGCAACTGATAGCGGAAGAGCATAGTACACTTACGCGTTTCGACCTTCTTGGGTCTCTTCAAGAGTGCCGTAGTGCCTTCCAGTTCAGAATCTCTAATCCGAACTGAAGATTACACCCTCCGACAACCTCTCTTGGTTCGTGTAGTTACACAAGCGAGAAGTAGTCAGTTGGCGCCATCTTCACTTTCAGTTGCGAACCAACACCTCAGATAAATGCGACCGTATTAGTCGTATTAAATAAAAATGAATATAATTTCATAAAATACGAGGTGCTATATGAAATATAAATTTCGATTTTCTACTACACCTGTTTTAGTCGAAATTTCAATAATTTCGACTTATTGGCCTGACCGTTCTTCGAAGGGCAAAACAACTACATTCCTGGCTAATACCACGCAGAATATTGAATTACATCCCCTTCGAAAACCGTGACGTCGATCGGCCATTTTGCCGATACGGACATCTGTGGTGATTCGCAACTGATAGCGGAAGAGCATAGTACACTTACGCGTTTCGACCTTCTTGGGTCTCTTTCGAAGGGGATGTAATTCAATATTCTGCGTGGTATTAGCCAGGAATGTAGTTGTTTTGCCCTTCGAAGAACGGTCAGGCCAATAAGTCGAAATTATTGAAATTTCGACTAAAACAGGTGTAGTAGAAAATCGAAATTTATATTTCATATAGCACCTCGTATTTTATGAAATTATATTCATTTTTATTTAATACGACTAATACGGTCGCATTTATCTGAGGTGTTGGTTCGCAACTGAAAGTGAAGATGGCGCCAACTGACTACTTCTCGCTTGTGTAACTACACGAACCAAGAGAGGTTGTCGGAGGGTGTAATCTTCAGTTCGGATTAGAGATTCTGAACTGGAAGGCATTACGGCACTCTTGAAGAGACCCAAGAAGGTCGAAACGCGTAAGTGTACTATGCTCTTCCGCTATCAGTTGCGAATCACCACAGATGTCCGTATCGGCAAAATGGCCGATCGACGTCACGGTTTTCGAAGGGGATGTAATTCAATATTCTGCGTGGTATTAGCCAGGAATGTAGTTGTTTTGCCCTTCGAAGAACGATCAGGCCAATAAGTCGAAATTATTGAAATTTCGACTAAAACAGGTGTAGTAGAAAATCGAAATTTATATATATATATATATATATATATATATATATATATATATATATATATATATATAGACACATAATATGTTACAATAATAACAAATATTTGCGTTATAAATCATCGTCACTATCAACAAGCAGGTCCCTATTATCGCTGTCTTCGTCCAAATTAATTATGAAGTGTTGTACATTCGGAGACACATATGAATATTCCAGTTCAACTACGTGTGCAATGCAATTTTTCCATAAAATACTGTCTATATTTTCCACCTCACTTCTAATTAAATCTACTACAGCAGAACTTAGCCTTGGAGCTGTATTTTTACGCCAATTCCCCGTTTTAGAGTACTCCAGATAAGTTCAATGGGATTTAAGACACAGTAGTAGGGCGGAAGACGCAGTACCGTATGTCCTTTTGCTTGTGCTATTGTGTCAATCCGATATTTTGTAGAAATATTCAGGTCTTTTATAATGGTTAGAAGATCTTTTTTGGTGCATTTTGATTTAGGTATTTCTATAACATTTTCAGCCATATATTGTAGGATTTCTGCTTTTTTTGTGCGTGTGGTGGGTTTCTTGTTAATTTGTTTTGAATGATAACTGGCTTTGTCCATCACAATGACACAGGCAACAGTTGTTCTTGAAACCAAGTCTCAAAAAGTGGTGAATTCATGTCTTCGTGATAGTCGGCTGAACAATTTTTCATATTATTTGCGGACTACAGCAACGCATTGGACACCCATCCATCGCTGCCACCGGCATGTAAAATTATTATTCTTTTTCCCCTAGACGGAGGGGCCTCTAGAAAACAACTTTTGTGCCATCAGTCCATCCTTTCTTTATAACGTCATGGCTATCGTACCATGTTTCATCCAACCAACGTATGTATCGACCTTCTTGGCGAAATCTTCTTATTTCTGTAACGTACTACGATCGCGTCCACTTTCCATGCTCATCCTTCCGTTGATGGTTTTACACTCAAAACCTATGGTTTTCAAATATTTCCGAAACCATTGTTCCGAATAGGTTACTTCAATTCCCGAAACTTTCAGTCTTTCCAAAATCATAGACGTTGTTGGCACACTATTTTATTTGTAAAAAGAGTAAACTTGTTGTTTTATTTCAGTTCCCGCCGCTTCATCGATTCCAGAAATTTTTTTTCACTTCTCGTTTCTGTCTCTCCCTTGTTTATAATGTCCCTTAACGTAGATACAGATACTTTTGTTAATTCACTTGTCACGGTGAAAGAAGTTGAACACCCTTTTTCAATTAGAGTTTTGTAAACATTTTTTATTATCGTTTTTGCGTCACTTAACAAATGTTTTCTTTTAACTTTCCTGTTGTTCGAAACATCATCTTCAGTATCACTGTTGTCATTAATTTCAATCACTTCATTCTCTATTTACATTTCATTCGACACAATGTTTTCCCATGGACGAAACACTGCCATTTTTATTTGCACAATGCACAACGATGAAAAGTCACAGATTGATAGACTGCACCCTTGCTTTACCTGGTTAGTGATTACTCCGATCCTGTTAGGACGCAGGTATAAAGGATAATTTCTAATTTATGAGGAGGCAGTATCGGTAGTCTTTATGCATTCTTGTTGTATTTAACATTTATACAATGCTCCCTGTCATAAACACGGTATTTCAAATTTGCAAGTATACATACCACCCAACTTTAACCATGGATTCCACTTGGTGGTCAAACAAGGTTCAATATTCAAATAACATACGCTTTGATAATTTCCAGGCCGAAATATATACTGATGCTTCTAGGTCCGGTTGGAGGGCTCATTTTGGGTCATACAACTTACGGTTTTTGATCAAGTAAGGATTATCATATAAATGAACTTGAACTTTTAGCTGTTAGTCCAGGCGGTAGAGCAGTAAAAGAAGGGTGTAATGGATCTTATTTGATAACTCAAAAATTTTTAGGCAGAAAGTTGCCGAATATTGTGTACAACAATAAACTATGTTTGCCTACTCCAAAAAGTGCTTACTAAATGCTGTAGAACAACAAATGTACCGAAATATCGAAAAATGACCCATTTTTCGATATATTTATATCTAAAACTTTGAAACAAAGCCCTAAATAAAAAAAATTCTCTCTCTTTTTTGTTTATTTGAATAATATGCGAAAATTAGTAAAAAATCATACGTAAACTTTGAGAAATTTTTTCGGTAAGTAAAAATTGATAAATATCTATCAAATTTTCAGAGAAGATAGTTAAACATATGACAATTAGGCACAAAAATTTTTTTAACGATCGACCTCGTAGTTTTTCACTGGCACAATTATTAATTAACAAATTATAAATAAGTTGATCTCGCGTACCTTGTTTAAACAACGGTGAAAAAGGAGCTAGCAATTTTTAACAGTTACTTAGTGTCATAACAAACAATAAGCAATTATAAAAATATCCATTCCACGTTTTAACAATTTTTTTAAATTTTTTCAAATTTTTTCCATTGTAAATAATTTCTCGTTTACAGCATTGGTTCGATGTAACTTAAAAATTGTTTCCCATCTGAATACTGCTTTGCAAGCATTTTCATTTTAGCCCAAAACGACGAAATTTGACCGTGTACATCCGGAGATAGAGGCCCTCAAAGTTAATAATAATTTATGGCTTACTTAATCGTTAAATCGAAATTAAAAAATACTCTCTTATAGCTGGTTGCAAATACTTTCTATATTCGTCTTGTGCATTTTCGACAGATGAAAGCCTAATGGAAGAAAAATCGATGAAAATACCGTAATCAGAGGAGTTCGTCGGCCGAGCGGCGTGGGAGCAGGAGTGGGGATGGCGGAGAGCAGCTGTGCTGTCGCGCGGCCCGGGAGTTATCTCGGCAAAGGTAGCACTTATCGAGACGATTTTTTTTTAATTCGATGTAGCGAAATGAGGGGAATCAGAATATGCCATCAAAGAACAATATTACGAAGAAATTTTGCACGAATTTCAAACTCCAAAAAGTATACTATTTTCATTTGCATCAAAAAAATAGTTGTATGATTGAAAAATTATTTTGTTGCTTAATGCTCATCAAATTATGCAACTAATTAAACGTTTCAATAATAAATATTGATAAAAAGTATATTTTCTTTCTTAAATGGTCTTTGTTTGTCATAACTAACCGTCCTTTTTTATAATAAATTTAAAAAAATTATTAAAACGTAAAATGGATATTTTTATAATTGCTTATTGTTTGTTGTGACACTAAGTAACTGTTAAAAATTGCGTGCTCCTTTTTCACCGTTGTTTAAACAAGGTAATAATTGTGGCAGTGAAAAACTACGAGGTCGATCGTTACAAAAATTTTTGTAGGTAATTGTCATATGTTTAACTATCTTTTCTGAAAATTTGATAAATATTTATCAATTTTTACTTGCCGAAAAAATTTCGCAAAGTTTACGTATGATTTTTTACTAATATTCGCATATTATTCATGGAAAATTAAAGTTTTTCGATTCGCGATTCTAATAACCTTATAGGAAATCGTAAAATGAACAAAAAAGAAGCAGGTTTTTTTTTATTTAAGGCTTTGTTTCATGGTTTTAGGCACAAATGTATCGAAAAATGGGTCATTTTTCGATATTTCGGTACATTTATTGTTCTACAGCATTTAGCAAGCACTTTTTGGAGTAGGCAAACATAGATTATTGTTGTACACAATATTCGGCAATTTTCTGCATAAAATTTTTTGCGTTATCAAACAACATCCATTTCGATTGCTCTATCGCCTGGACTATGTGTATTTTGACCGAAAGAGTTTTGTAAGTAATTTTTTGAATTGTAACATCCTATGTCGCATTGATAATATCACAGCTGTGTGTACATGCGTACAGTTAACCGGATGGGAGTGTTAAATTCGAGAATTTAAACCACTTAGCAAGAAGAATTTGGACAGGACGTGAGTTTCGACAACATTCGTTGGGCGGCAGGCTGGCGGAGAATTCCAAGACATTTGCACAATTTTATAATAGACCCTTGTTTGATAATCAACAGTTCGCTCGTACTGTATTAGCTCAGAAGGTTAATATATCTTAACACACTTACTTTCTTAATATTTTCTAGATTTAAGGACTACTATATACTTCCTTTTCTTTTATTGGTAATCATGTTGTTTCCTTTTTTTCCAGCATTGCTGGGAAATATATTATGATTTGGAAAATTATATCAAAATTTCTAAGAAAATGATTCTCATTATTAACCAAGCGCATTATGATGTTAAAAGTTGTTATATGCAAGTGTTTAAACATCTACACAGTGTTCTTTATGAGACGAGGCCGAAATAGAATCATAAGATCAATCAAACTTACGTTAAGTGATGTTCGATCTTGATTGTATGTAGGCCTCGTCGAAATAAAGTCCCTAACACACCCTATAATTAATTAATTAAATTATTCCCGTTACAGTGCAACGACTGCTTTAAAATCGACTGAATAATAAAGCAATAGTGTGTGACGGGGCGAAGGGAGTGTTTGTTTACTTTTCAGCTTTAAAATAGTGATCGGTTCGGGCTAACCCGAAGGTACTACATAGTGTTTTACTCATTTCTGCGTACTCTTTCTTTGTAACACCTGTTGCCAAATAGGTACAGACAACAAGAATAGGGATGTTGACAGTTGTTGCAAATTTATGTGAAGTTATATTTTACACGTTAAAGACAGGTTTTTGAAACCTAAAATAAACACCAATCAGAGCGCGATGAAGTCACTGCCCGAGCAAGTTGACTTATTTCTCATAATCAAGTTAAAAAATGGAAATATGGAAAAGTGGGCAAAATCAGACTTAAAGCTGTAGTAGTGATTAAGTAACAATAACCAGATAGAAATAGGTGAGTTTAAAACATTTATTGTACATGAGCATACATATTCAAAGTAGAAACATAAACAAGTTGTCTATCAAAAACAATTGTGATATCATACTAATAACTTGTTGATGGGAAGCTAATACAACAATATCAGTATGACAATACAGGACCGTAATCTAAGAAATAAATTCACTACAACTGGAATATACAACAATTGAATTAGGAAACAAAACGAATTATACGCTCAAGGAAACGAAAGAGTACAGCTAGCACAGACACCGGGCCGTGATTTGAATTAAGTAGGATCTTGGTAAATAAAAACTAGATCTGTGACGCGGTACCTGTCAATTCCAAAATGGAAGAAAATTTAGTGGTGGGGAAAGCACTGGGGAAAATATTGGGAAAACTAGAAGAAATAGAAATGAAAGAATTGAGAAAAAATTAGATATCATTCAAAGCGAAATGGCGGAAATAAAAAGAGAAAACAACCGCATTAGACTGGAGAACCAAGAATTGAAAGAGGCTTTAGGCAGGCATGAAAAGAAAATAGAAAAAATAGAGCGTGAAGCGAGGAGCAAAAACCTTATAATACAGGGAGTAAGAGAAACGGGGAACGAAGATGAGCTGCAACTAACGAGTGTCAAAAAGAAAGTAGAAATATTGAAACAAACAAACAAATTAAAAAATACACCAATATACATAAGCGAAGACTTTACTAGAGAATTACTAATACAACGGAAAGAACTCAGATCATACATGAAACAAGCAAGGAATGAAGGACATCAAACGAATCTAAATTATAACAAACTGTGGCTTACTCATTAAATGAATTAAAACAAAACATGCAAGGGAAGGATACAGTTAGACCATCAGGTTCCAAACCCAAAAGAAGAACATTCAGCAGTAGATCAATGGCCGAAGAAGAAGGGGATATTGATAAAGAAAGAACTACGAAAATATTTAAAAATCTTACGGGTATAAAAAAAGGAAAAAACTAGCAGCAAAAGTAGCTCAAGAAGATCGAAACATTGTAAAAATGACCACGGCAAATAACAAGAAAAAAAAGTAACTAAAACTATAACAAAAACCAAAGACAACGTTAGGAAAATATCAAAGAGGGTAAAGCGGGTGAAACAAAAAGTAAACTCATTGAAAATTGGAACATGGATTATCAAAACTATGCTTAAGTTGGGAAAATGCACAGCATAGCTCAAGAAATTATGATTTAGACATTCTGGCGTTACAAGAAATCAGATGGAAAAAACAAGGGAAAATAGAAAACAAAAACTTTACGATGTATTACTCAGTTGAGAAAAAACAAGGAAGGGATGGAACAGGAATAATGGTTAGTAAAAAAATACGAAACAAAGTAATTGAGTTTAAGCCAATCGACGGTAGGATTTCATATTTCAAACTTGAGAATAAACAAGCAAATATAAGTTGAATTAATGCCTACGCCCCAACGGAACAAGCAAACGAAGAAGAGAAAATAAAGTTTTATGAGAAGATAAGCGATGCTTGTGAAAATATGTCTAGAAATTACATTTTGATAATAACAGGAGACTTTAACGCCCAGATAGGAAAAGAAGAAAATAATCGAGAAATAGCTGGAACAGAAACCATGCACGAGATCACAAACTATAATGGCAAGAGACTGTGCAACTTAGCTGCGGAGACAAATACATTCAAAATCAGTACAAAATTTAAGCATAAAAAGGAGCACAAGAGAACGTGGTTATTCCCAGGAAAGAGAAACGGCAATCAAATCGATCATGTTTTGATATCAAAGAAATGGATGAAAATGGTTAAAGACACAAGGTCATACCGAGGAGCCAATGCAGATACAGACCACATCTTACTAATAGCGAAGATGAACATGAGAAAATCAAGATATAAACCTTTCAAACACAACAAACGAAAGTGTAAAAAAGCTGGAAAGAGAGAAGGGTGAAAATAATTATGCGGAAACCCTAACAAACAAACTGAGAATTCATAATAAAAAAGGAGATATAGACAGTGAATAGAAGATCATTAAAAATAGCATTATAGACTCTGCAGAGAAATAAATTGGATTACAACAAATCAAAGCATCCAAAGAATGGTTCGACGAAGAATGTAAGCTGGCAAGCGTAGAGAAAAAACAAACAAGGAATAAATGGTTAGAAACAGGAAAATATGAAGAGATGGACGAATACAGAAAGATAAGGCAAAAAGCGGAAAAAATCTACAGAAGAAAGAAATCAAAATGGGTTGCAGAACAAATGGAAAAAATAGAAAAGAACAATAGGGATAATGGAAAACTCTTCGAATATGTGAGAAAGCAATACAGTAGCAGAAACGCAATTGGGACAGTAAAAATAAACAAAAAAGAATTGAAAACATACTTTCAAAATCTATACCAAAACAATCATATTATGGACGAAAATTATAAGGAAGTAGTAACGGAGGGAGAAATCGGTGAACAGCAGTACAGACCCTCTTTCGAGGAATTTATAGATGTTGTGAAACAACTCAAACCAAACAAGGCGGCAGGTCTAGATAATATAAATAACGAACTAATCCAACATGGAGGAGAAGCCTTACTTCAACAAATATATGACCTGATAATGAATGTATGGGCAGAAGAACGCATGCCAAACGAGTGGAGTATTGGACATATAGTTCCAATCTTCAAAAAAGGAGACCCAACCAAATGCAAGAATTAGAGGAGTATAATGCTGCTTAACACTACATACAAGACATTAACCAATCTAATAAAAATAGAAGAACTAAATAAACAGGCTGAACCCATATTAGGTCAATATCAACAGGGATTTAGAAAAAGAAGATCTACGGTAGCACATCGGCACTGCACAGCTTTTGTAAGACAACCTATTCATTTTTACGGCTTTTATTCAATTTATTCATAACATTTCAGTCAAAATCAGTTAACTTTGACAGTTGGCAGTTCGTTTATAGTTTGGAAATTTTAAAACCTATTTTTATTTATGCATTTTTTTATTGATATTTCGTCGGCTTAACATGTAAATGTAGTAAGTCCTAAATTGTAAATTTCACAGGAGAGCTAAAAAACTTCCTATATGTTGGTATATTAAATTTTTTAAACAAAAACTTTTACCAAATGTTTAAACATATCTAATTTACCAAATTATCGAAAATAATTAACAAAAAAAGTCTTTTTTTGGTTTTTTTGGGACTCACAACATTTTCACTTATATTTTTTGAAAACTTATTGGACTTTGAACATTTTCACTTCTAAAGCAATAATTAAAACAACACTAATTATAATATAATTATATAGTATTTCAAGCTATTATATTTATTGAACAACAGATACAGGATAAAAATTATTATTAACGAAAACTAAACAAAAGAATAATATTTTTTTAACATCAATAACTTTAACTGCTAAATCTTACACTTTTAGGAACTATTAGTTTAAAAATAATTGTTACTATTCTTTAAATGGCAAATTATCATAAAACGAGTGATAGTCTTTATTTAAACTAGCTTTAAGACTCTGAAGATGATCGTACTTTGTTTTTTTAATCGGTATCTCACTTTGGTACAACTGTGGAAGATCTTCCAATGCACACGGATGAACTTTATGTACATTACGGTGTTCCAAAGTTTGATACTCAGCATTATGTCTTACTTTGTATAGTGCTTGTCCATTAGGTTTGTACATTATTGATCGTAAGTCGGTAACTGCTGGATCGCCAACTTTTCTCCCAGGTCTTATGGATGTTAAAAACTTGAGCTTGTCAAAATTTTTTGAAAATTCGTAAGTTAAATACTTAACAAAATATGGACGTGGATTCTCTCTTGCTTGGAGGCAGACCCCAACATACTCAGCTGGTACGTTAATAGAAATATTTTTCAATTTTCTTTCAATACAAGAATGCATGGAGTCTGCCTCCATTTGCGTGTGCCCCTTTTCGAGGTACTTTTGCTCAATTTGTATACCATATTTCATGGATATATTAAGGAGAGCATTAGACATTGTGGAGTTACGATTTTGTGAGGTACATCCATCACTCCAAAATATTATGGATTTTTCATTTGCCATCTTCTCTAATACATGCTCCTTTATGAAGTACGACAATATGGAGGCATAATTATTGGCAGTTACTCCTCCTGCGGCTTCATGCCAAATAAAACAGTAACCATTACCGGTTTTCATATCATAAAGTGTAAAATTATGGACCATGAGTTTTGTTTTAAAATATAGCGAGGAGACGTTTGATTTTGGACTCAAAAGCACTGCTTGAAGGTCCATACAAAACACTTCATTTTCTGAGGCTTTATCTTGGTCTTTTGCCTCCCTGGCTTCAACTTTTTTTTTGGTGTACGAGAAATTCTTCCTCTGAGAGATTTCCGGTTCTGTGTGATACACATTTGTCACATTCATCCTTTTTCGGTTCAAATAAGGCTAAATTCATTTCATCAAAGACATGATAAAAAGTAGCTACTGAAAGGTATTTTATGCCCTTTTCCTTGCACCAAAAGTCTCTATAACATTTGTAAAGAGCGGATTTTGAGGCCCATGCCCGTTCTAAATATTGTCTGTTTGAACTGGCCCTACAATAATGTGACTCAACTTTTGGAAGATTCTCAAAAAATTCCTGCAAATTTTTCTTCTCTTGGGCGAATTTTTCTTTATTTGTACGATGTTGTTCATCTTGATTATTAACGCTTTCATCATTCGACGCATTTTCTATACTTTTTAAGTTTCTTTCGTTACATCCTGAAAACTTCCATATATCGACCATTCTCTCACCCATTGCTATTGTATTTAAATACATTTTCTTGCATACTCTTATAGTTGAATCATCTCGTTTCTTTAAATTATACTCCGATGAGTACTCTCGTCTAGATTTATTTTCTTCTTTTCTGTTCCTGTGCCGTTTGGTTGGTGCGTTTTTAACCGATAAATACACAAACGTTTTTCTTTGTTCCCAATTCATTTGTTCCCAAAACATTTCAAATATTTCTTGCCGATCATCTTCACCTAATTTTTGGCACTCCAGACTGGTTTTGGTTTTATTTGTTAATTTAGATAGTTTACATTCGCAACGTGGTCCAAGGGATCTTCCTGGCTTTGCAATCTCTGTCCAAACACCATTTATTTTTTTTCTTCCGTTGTAGTTTTTTCCTTTTTCTCTATTTATTTCATTAACCTTCTGCTTCCAGGTATTTTTGCTCACCAAATGCTTCTTTTTTCTTTTCTTTTTTGGCTCATTATTCTCATTCTCATTCCCATTATTGAATAAGCTGTTATTATCAGAATCGGATTTATTGTTATTGGAGAGTTCCCCGGCGTCAGGATTGTCGTATTTAATATTTTCTTCTGTTGTTGACTGATCATCAAGATCATTCCTTATCTCTTTGCTGCTACTTGGTATTTCTAAAATATCTTGCATGTTACAGCTAGATTGATAATCATTCTCTTTATCAACTATCATTAGACCCTCGCATCTCTGACTACCTTCTTTATTATTATTTAATTGCATATCGATAGGATCGCAAATATTTTTGCTATTTGCTAGTGGTATATCCAAATGCACAATATTTTGATCTATTTCAATATGTTGCGTTATTTCTGGGATATCCAGGATTAACAACGGACTTGTGTTTTCAAGTGGCATTAACAAAAGTTCTTTATTCTCACAACTGGACATCGCAGTGTTAGTTGCAGCCGCCATAATTTTCATTGTTCTTGATTGAAACGATGCCATTTTTCTGCAAAAAACACATACATTGTAATTTAACTTAAATATAGGTACATTTACAATAACTACTCAAAATAATTTTTGTTAACATTATATTATTTTAAGTACATGATAAATCCAGAAAAAGCAAATTTAAGAACTATTTTTTGGTACCATTTCTTATTACTTATTTAATAATATGTAGTAAGTCCTTTGTTTTTATTTATTTTACAACAATATTCCTTTTTATAAAATGTTGTAAGTCCATGTGAACTTTCTTTAATAAGTTTTAACAAGTAATTAAAATTAATATGAGAAATATATTAAAGAAAATTACTCTAATATGTTCAATGAATACCTTATTAATTAGAAAACAATTAAAAGTGCTCTAATACTTACCGTTTTTAACATAAAAACTACGACCACATGCACACCTGTTACAACTAAATTAAACTGACAGGACTTACGACATTTAACTGTAAACCACAGAGAAGAATGGACTTTCGACATTTACATAATCGGTAATACAGTTACCTATGTTCACATTTAAGCGAAGTTATTCAGTCAGGAGATTGATTGTATTATTTTCTAGTAGATGGCACTTCAAGTCTATTTTTGACCAATTGTGAACTTACGACATTTGCATGTTAAGCCGACGATTTTATATAGGATCTATCTTTAAAACAAAAGCAATTCCAAAAATCAGTCAACATCCCTATTAATTGAGGTATGCCTACTGTACTATTAAATAACTATTGTAAATTTTAGACCTGCTATTCTTAACAATTATATAGAACCAGGAAACTTCATAGATCCGGCAACGATATGGGAAGATATTAAATTGTTGAAAACAATAACGAAACTACCAATTATTGCTAAAGGCATACTAACTGCTGAGGATGCAATTTCAGCGATTGAAGCTGGAGTATCAGCCATTATAGTTTCAAATCACGGCGGCAGGCAGCTTGACGGTCTTCCCTCGACAGTATGATATTCTTTGTTATTTATGATTTTCATATATCTTTCAGCTTCGTAAAAACTGAAAAGTGGATTTATATATAATTAATGGTTCTTCGCCAACTTCTTTTATAAAAAATAAAACTTCAAAAGCTTTTCTTTTTCCAACGTTTCGAATCCTTTATTTAGGTTCGTCATCAGGGCTATTCGTATAATACATATAATGAATGTTCTATTACAATTTCGTTATAATACAATCAGCTCAATTCATTACTCAATTCATTTTATATAAATGTAAAGTGAATTGAGCAATGGAAATATGTAGACCATAAAAATTATCACAATTTCATTCTGAAAATGACTTAGATGATTTTGAAAAGTTCACTGTCCTCGTCTTATATGTATGTTTCATTATAATTGTTTTTAAGAAAACCATAATGGATATGTTAAAGTAGTTGATTGTCTTATAACGAAATTGTAATAGAACATTCATTATGTGTATTATACGAATAGCCCTGATAATGAACCTAAATAAAGGATTCGAAACGTTGGAAAAAGAAAAAAAGAAAAGCTTTATTTTTTATAAAAGAAGTTGGCGAAGAACCCTTAATTATATATAAATTGAAAATTTTCATACTGCCAATTAACCAATAAATATATGAAAAGTGGATGTTTTCGCTAAATATGACGCTTACCTATTTATTAGATAATTCAATGGAAATTTGCATTTCATCACACAATTCTAGAGAAAAATCCAAAAACGTTTAGCTATCAAAAATAATTCCATTAGAACAAAGCTGCTCTCCAACCCGGTCGCATATTTGTAAACGAAAACAGCATACGATATCGCAAATCCATCTAGTAAATAGCATCCGTGATTGCAAATTTTAACGCTCTGGTAAACGGCGGAGATATCGCGAAATTTGTTGATGGCTGCTCGTAAGCAACTTTCGGGATCGCAATATTTGCAAGTAGTGCAGTTATCCTCGTTCCATAGTATAGTTGTTGTTGTCGTGTCGTTGTTTTCAATAATATAATTTTACAAAAAAATGAATTTGCCCCCAAACTACAAGTATAAGTTAATAGATGAAGATAGAAAAAAGTATCAGAACACCTTTCACTGGAAAGGAAGAAATTGAAGTAAGTTATATTAGTTTAGACACACAAAATAGGGTTATATTTATAAGAATATTAGGATGGGGGAAATATTTTAAATTAGGCGGTGTTGCCACTTTTACAGAAAAGTCGCGCTAGATTAATTATTTTAAATAAATCACTCTGTGTATTATGTTTTTCGAAATCTTTGTTCAATTTAAATGATATTTTGATATACAGGGTTTCATTTAAATGGCGTAAAAAATTCGGGTGGTGATCGCACTTGCAAAATCGGATATTATGGATCGTAAAATGCATATTGAGCGAGTTAGGGGCGTTAATGTTGCTGCTAGGAAAAATGTAAAAGATTGGAGGGTGATGAGCGAGCCATCACTTTCCGACCATAGGATCATCGAATTTAGGATAGAGCGAAATACCACCTCGATTCCTACAATCCGAAATCCTAGAAATACTGATTGGTCTCTTTATAAGGCCAATCTGAAGGACAATTTGGAACACGTAGAAGTGAATGGGGTAAATCACCCGCACTACGACCTGGGGTCGAACAGATCAGTGAGGCAATAATGGAAGCTTTTCATTCCAGTTGCCCACTCTCAAAATCTCGTTAAAAAAAGGATGCTCCTTGGTGGAATGAGAACCTGTCAAACCTCAGAAAAGAGATCCGTCGGCTCTTCAATAGAGCCAAACGTGACGGTAATTGGCAGAGGTACACTGAGAAGCTTACTCAGTACAATAAAGAGATTACAATTCCACTTTTTTTGTTACTTTTTATAAGCAATGTGTCGGAAAAAAATGAAATAAGGAAATATTTACTCAAATTACTTTAATGCAATAATTGTTCATTGTATTGTTGCTGACAATATCCTAATCGATTATAAATAGCATTCCGAACATTTTGTAACACATACTTCCGGCGTTACTTGTCTAATTTTGTCCCTGATTCTTTGTTGAAGCGTTAGGTTTAGTGACATGAACCTTGATCGTTAGATATCCCCATAAAAATCTAATTGAGTAAGATCGGGTGATCTTGCTGGCCATTCAATTGGGCCCCTTCTTCCAATCCACCTATTTGGAAACACTTCGTTAAGATTTTGAGCAAAATGTGGTGGTGCCCCATCTTGTTGAAACCACATCCGTTGGTCAAATAAGTTGGGATCCAAATTATTGGGGAATAAATTTACTAAAGTAGGAATCAGTTCTTCTTGGAGCATATTAAGGTATGCTTCCCCGGTTACGTTTCCATTAAAAAAAAGGACCTACTATGAGATCCCCAATCATTCCAGCCCAGACGTTTGTTTTTTGAGACCTTTGGGTATGGGATTCACGCATCCAACGGGGATTTTCATCAGCCCAATAACGGCAGTTCTGTCGATTGACGTGCCCATGTAATGTAAACGTAGCCTCTTCAGAAAACAGCACCCATTCCAAAACGATTTGTCCACCATCGATAGAAGCATATACGTAATAAATAAAATATACTGCTAACTATCTATATCTCCAATAAGCGAAATGCGTTCTATTAAGAGTGAGAGGTCCGACTACACTCTGTGTGGCCATGTTAGTTATGCGCAAGTGCTGTATTTACCGCCTGTAATATTTTTAAACGAAGATATTTGAGTCAACAAAAATTTCGTGTCTGATTTTTGATTTGACCAAATAAAGTGCAATTATGTAATTACATTTTTTTTCACTTCTAACATAAATCTCAAATAACGTCTATTATAGTTGTCTAGGTTACTTCAAAAGGAATAGAAATGAAGTAGACTAATATAGCCATACATATTGACAAATTAAATGACGATGGAATACCTCATGGAATGATTTTTGTTTTCAAACGGAATTTATTTTTATATACCTGTAGACCTATGAACATTTAAATTAGGACCAATCTCATTACATAAAAAGCACCGTTATGGAGACATAGTTTTTAATAAAAATCTAAATAAAAGAAACACGTAAAAATCACAACACAATGATAAAACAAATAACAAAATCACTAAACATCCAAACCACAGCCTAATTTTACTATGCTGTGTCCAAACAAACAACCATAGAGAAAATAAAATATATTATTTGTCTATGGTAACAACCTTTACCACTCCACTGAAGGTCTAAAAGCGTCAAAGCGGGAATGATACAGCCAATGATATTAAACAATGCAACGTCTCGTGACTCGCATGCGCGTATTGATCTTGGCCACAGACGGTGCAGACATATATATGTCGGCACTCTGATGTTCGCCACGCTTCCATGACCGCTAGGCGCAGTATATTTTATTTATATGTATATGGATAGAAGCCATAATTCGTTCGCAAAATTCGAGTCTACGATCAGGATCATCTTCGTTAAGCTCCTGCAGGTTTTGCGTCTTATATGGGTCCTATTTGGTTTCTTTAAGAATTTTTAAAACGCTTGTGTGACTAACACCATGAATGCAAGCTATTTGCCTAGCTGGAGTAACACGATTTTCTTCAACTTCCAACAACATGTTCAACTGTGCTTCTTCGTCAACTTTTAAAACCTTTTGTCGAGAAGCATCCCTTACGTGGCCCAACTCCCGATATCGAGTTTCAATCTTGCTAATCGTACTTCGATTATTTGAAGGTAATTCTGGATGAACTTCAATAAACAAACCAGCGACTTCAGCTTGTGTTCGACTTCTGTCCCCATATCCGATCATCATTAAAATTTCAATACGATGCGTCTCGGTTAAATAGGGCATTTTCTTTTTTTTTCGTCTCTTATTTACACGTTGAAATGCAAACAAGTACTAACAAAACAATCACATTCAGTTTAATTTGATCAAAAAACTATCGAGCAGGTAAGAAAAAATTTACCCATACATTAAAGTAATTTGAGTAAATATTTCCTTACGTCATTTTTTTCCGACACATTGCTTATAAAAAGTAACAAAAGAAAGTGGAATTGTATTTACAATTGAAAAAGCTTTCAAATAAAAAATTAATCAACCTACCCTTCCATTTAAAAAAAAATGGGGTTTTCTGCAACCCCCCCAGATAATTAAAAAGATAAACAAATATCTTTGTAATATGCCCCATTGAAAATAAAAATTGACGTGTTTCAGGAATTTTGCGATAAACGTTTATTTGTCAAGTTACAGAATTTGTTCCAATTAGACATTCCACTCTGTATTTTGACATCAAGACTACTTAACGTTTTCTCAAAATCGTAGGTGTAAATTATGTAGAGCAAGGGGCTCAACATTCCTCCTTGTGGTAATCCTATAGAAGTTTGTCTAGGGACTATTAATTTATCAGTTATTCGTATGTATATATTTATGTTGTAGAAATTGGTTATATAATACTATATACAAAAATTAAAGAATTACAATCTTGAACATATTGCTAATAAACCACGGATAAATTATTTATAGCATGATTACACATGTATCATAATAGATAAAGGAGACGGTATTGTAGTTTAAATTTCTTAAAGAATTTTCAAAACTATATCCCTTTTTACGTTTTCCGAAAAGTGAAAGGAAATTGTGTAGCACGAAAATCATGCTTTTCTACTTGTTCTAGATATAATTGAATCGATCTGTTGGAGTACATATAAATATTAAATTTAACCAGAAATAATTTTTTTTAGTTGGAAGTACTACCTGAAATTATGAAAGCAGTAGGAGACAAAGTTGAAGTATATTTAGATTGCGGAATTAGAGATGGTACAGATGTATACAAAGCCATAGCTCTTGGCGCCAAAATGGTGTTTATAGGAAGAGCTGCAATTTGGGGACTTGCACATAGTGGAACAGAGGGTGTTAAAACCATCTTAAATATTCTTGGAAATGAACTTGATAAAGCATTAGCTATTTCAGGTAATCAGATCAAATTGGTAGATATTTTTTATTTTTGACAGAATTTTATTGAAATCTTTGATGGAAAGTAGTCAGAAGAGGATTGCTGTAATTGCCATAAATTAAAAGTCCTACTAACCGAAGAAGCAAAATTGTGAGATGTAAGAAGAATAATGTAAAATGTGACCCACTAAACCCATTAAAAAGAAAAGAGTTAAGGATGGGGAACATACTTGACTACAATATTTATAATGGACACATTATGTGAGGACTGTAAAAAGTAGATTAAAATAGAGGTTAAGTAAAGATGTTATTTAGTCACTTTTAATCTCTAAATCAGTGGTCGCTAACCTGTCGATCGCGAGCTACCGGTAGCTCGCGGAGGCAATTCTGGTAGCTCTCACAACGATTTTAATTTAAAAAATACAAACTGCAAAAATCAGAGAAGCTTCCGAAAATTCCACAAAAAAATCTAATTGTCATAATGTTAAACATAAACAGCGGCAACGTTGCGGTGAGCGATCTGCCGCTAATTCCATCAAGCTAGAATCGGCTAGAACCGACCAGCCGGACCAGCGCGTTAGTGTTCGAGAACGATCAGGATTGCTTTGAACGGCGATATTGCGCTTAGTTTAAAACTGAACGCGTAACCAACGTCCAGCGGTTGGGTTAGTAGAGAACAACAAAAAATAATATTATAGCAAGCAGTTGTAAGAAGGTAAAGACATACCACTTTCATTCGGAATGGGAAGAACAATACTTTTTTACAGAAGTTAAAGATAAAAATGTGTATTTGTTATGTGATACTTCGGTCTCCGTTGCTAAAAAAGGAAATATTGAGAGACATCATAAAACTGTGCATTCTAATTTTGAAAAATCATTCCCACTAAATTCAGCCGCTAGAAAGGAGAAACTGAACATTTAAAAAAGCAGTTAATTGGACAACAATCAATATTTTTAAGAACAGTCGACAAAAATAAGGCTGCAACTGAAGCATCGTACCGTGTGTCCCAGATAATTGCACAAAAAAATAAACCCTATTAAGACGGGGAAATAATAAAATAGGCGTTTTTAGAAGCTGCCGATTCGTTATTTGCCAACTTTAGAAATAGAGACGAGATAGTTTCAGCTATAAAATCTATGCAACTTTCTGCTAATACAGTGATGAGACGTGTAAAAGTAATGAGCAATGATATTTTTTTACAGGTAAGAACTGACTTAGATAACTGTGTTTATTTTTCACTTCAACTGGATGAATCAACAGATGTCGTTGACACTGCCCAGATGGCCGTGTTCGTCAGGATGGTTTTTAGTGATTTTACGATTAAAGAAGAGCTTTTGAAGTTTACTCCACTGAAAGGACACTCTACTAGACAGGAGTTGTTTTCTCATTTAAAAAATATTATTTCTTCCGAGAAAATTTCAATATCGAAAATGGTAGGCTTGACAACCGATGGCACTCCAGCTATGGTGAGTTGTGATAAGGGTCTGGTGGCGTTATGTCGTAAAGATGAAACTTTTCCGCAATTTCTCTGTTACCACTGCATTATCCATCAGCAAGCATTATGTGGAAATTTCCTGAAACTAAACAACGTTATGAAACTGTTGGTAAAAATTATGAACAAGACTAGAGCTCAAGCGTTACAAAGAAGATTATTCAAAACCTTGGCCGATGAAGTTGACTGTCAATACGGGGACCTACTCCTTCACTCTGAAGTCCGATGGTTAAGTAGAGGACGGGTGCTGAAACGTTTTAATTATGTCCTATCTGGCATAGTTCAATTTTTCAAACAACGCGATGAACCGACTCCAGAACTAGAAAATTCAATCGGGCTTAGAGATTTTGGTTTTTTTGTGGACATTACAGAGAAATTAAACGAACTTAATTTGCAGCTTCAGGGGAGAGACAAAGAACTAGCGGAAATGATTTCTGATATAAAAGCATTTATCAAAAAGCGGTTGTTTTGGGAACAAAACCTAATTAACAGCCATTAGAACCATATGACAGCAAATATCATGTAGAAATAGTTTCTACCCTGAAGAATAACTCCAAAAATCGTTTTAAGGATTTCATCACCCTTTATGGAAATGGATATCCAACAGTTTGCAACTTGTGTTATGCAGAACTTTGGCGAAGATATCGCTGCAACAGAAATGGAAGTAATTGAGTTTCAAAATGATTTAGCCTTAAAATCGTTAGTCTCAAGTACCAAATGTATCTGGCCTATTGTAAGTAAAGACAAATATTCAGTTCTATGCCGTGTTGCCTTGAAAGTGAAAGCATTATTCAGTTCAACCTATTTATGTGAATATTCTTTTTCCAATATGAAGTTTATTAAGAACAAATATCGCAATCGACTTACAGATGAACATTTGGATAATTGTATTCGAATGGCTGTATCAAATTATACTGCAAATATTAAAAAAATTATCGATGAGTCTGTCAGCCTTCTCATTGAACGTGCTTTTTTATTTTTCAATGTTTATGTTCATGATAGTGCTATTTTTCAATATTTGTGTTCATGATAGTGCTCTACTTTTTTGTTGTTATTATTAACTATTTTTAAATCTTACGTGACATGCCATTGTGGCTGGATAATAGTTTGTGTTTATTTTTCAAACACCTTCGTTTGGTAGGTAGGAATGTAGCTATGAACAAGTACGTACTAGTAATATTAGTTATTTTGTTATTAGTTTATTATTAGTACCTATGTATTATGTATCACCATTTAAATAGTAAAATAAATACATATAATGATAAATTAACTGTGGATTATTTCATTTACGTTGCGTTACGTGGCTTCCGTGTGAGTAGCTCGCTGTTTATTCCAAAATTAACAAAGTAGCTCAACACATTGAGAGGTTGGCGACCACTGCTCTAAATTAAAGATGCCGTAGAGACATCGAGTGTAAAATTTGTAAACAGATAGGTCTGAAACTAAAGAAGAACTAAAGTAATACTGACTAAGATCGATAAAAGGTTTGAAACATTTTATAGGTTTAGAATTATTCAGAGAAATGCTGCAATAATGATAAGTGCAAAAATCTTGAAGATAAGGTGTCCTTTAACATTAAAAGGCTGACAACTAATGAGTATATGTGTCGAATATCAAGAAATTAAGGGTGCTAACTGTGTGTGGAGGAGGGTTTGCCAAACAGCATCCTACTATCACCTCTGTTTATTTTTAAACAAAAATCTGACCGTTCCTCGATGGATAAAACAACTACCTTCCTGGCCAATGCCGCGACGAATACTGAATTACATTCCCTTTGAAGACCGTGACGTGGTCGAATTTTTTGTCGATTCGGGCATCTCCAATGGTTCGACCGGTTTCGATCTAATTGGATCTCTTCAGGACGGAGGATAATGCCCTCTTGTTCGGAGTCTCCAATCTGAACTGAAGACAAGACCGGTCAGCACCGCTTATTTGGTTCGTGGAAGCAGACGCTAGCTGGCGCCAACTTCACTTCCAATTTCGAATCACCAATTCACGTATTCAACGGTAATTGTCAATAAAAATAAAATAAAACGTCACAAAATACGAGTTGCGCATAATATAGTATAGATGGCTCCTACTATCACCTCTGTTTATTTCGAAACAAAAGTCTGACCGAGTCGAAGGAGAAAACATCAAAATTGTCACACAAACGCTGGTAAACTAAAAAGAGTTAGTTTGGTAATATAATCTATAATAGCACAAAAGATTATTTAAAATCTTGTCATGTTTTTTCATAATCAGAATATTTTGAAGATCATTTTTAGTTATTAAAGGAAGAAACTATTTACTGTTTTCAACTTTGTGTATATCGTTTTAAATTTACTACCATAACAGTTAAAATAAACGGTTTTAAAGATTAAAACTAACTTTTCCGCATCTGTGACTCTGAACAATATTGTATCATAAAATTGTTACTTGTATACACTTCGGGGGATGTATTGTGCTACCAAACCGAAATTTCTCCAAAAATAACCAAAAATTTAGTATATCTGGATTTATAGGACCCGCTGTACTCGCTCCAGTCAACTGAAAATCAATAGGGTACACTTTGAACAATATTCAATCATGAAATTGACCAATCGTATACTCTCTGGAGGCTGTATTGTGCTAACAAACTGAAAATTCTCCAAAAATGACCAAAATCTGGTACTTCAAGTACCATAGCACCCGTTATATTGGCTTTAGTGAGCTGAATATCAATAGTGTTCATCTTTGAAACGCTCTGAATAATATTCAATCATAAAACTGATCACTTGTATATACTCCGGAGGCAGTATCGTGCTAACAAACTGAAACTTCTCCAAAAATTACAAAAATATCATACTTGAAGTACTGTAGCACCTGTTGTATTGGCTCTGGTGAGCTAAAAAACAATAGGGTTCATCAGTGAGATGTCCTTAACAATATTCAATCATAAAATTGGTGACTTGTTGAACTCCGGAGGCTATATCGTGCTAACCAACTGAAATTTCGCAAAAAATTACAAAATGTCGTACTTCAAGTACCAGAGCTCCCGTTGTACTGGCTCTGGTGAACTGAAAATCAATAGGGTTCATCTGTGACATCTTGTTAACAATATTCAATCATAAAATTGCTGACTTATTGCACTCCGGAGGCTGTATCGTGCTAACAAGAATTGTAAGGAAAAGTGGCCGACGACAACGACGACGACGACGACGACATACACACAGGATTTTTTTCTATAAACCGTTTTTTCGTGTTGTTGTTGATGGAAAACGTAAAAATAACTCAAAAAAAAAATTTTCAAAAATCCAACTTTTTTTGGGGTAATCCAATACTTTTCTCGCATATTGAAAGGTTGGGCGGAAAAGTAAAAATTATCATAATTATAATTAATAACCTTTATTTAGTCACATTTAAATTTACTTTATTTTTAGGATGTTCTAGCTTGGATGAACTGACACCAGAAAAAGTGGTTCATGAATCACATTACTCAAAATTGTAATTTTTGTTTCAAATATTTGAAAGCAAAATAAACATTTAAATTTAATCAAGTTGTTTATTTTTTATAGTAAATTTGTCGTCGACTCGATGAGCCACCATTCTGTAACAATTTTTAGCTTAAGAGGGGCCTCACGTTTTAGGAACCTGAAAACTGTTGGCACCCGTGACTTGTAACAGAATTTAGGTCAATTTGTAAACAACAAATCTCAAGAACGCAGTGAAATTAAGTGTTGAAATTTTAACACAATATAGCTTGGTCCTTTGTCTTGGGGATCAGGTATTTTGGTTAAGATTTATATTGTTATAAAAAAGATAAAAGCCATTAAGTGATGGTGTGATTGTGACAGTTTTGACGATTTGTGGTCACCAATTTGAACTCCAAAACCTCATCCCCAAAAGGAAGCCTAGAGAATTCGATTCTGAAAATATGAAATCTCAAATGATTGTAGGTGAGGTTGGGGCAATGTGGACTACGGGGGCAATGTAAACCACCTAGGTTTTTTTCATAACAGCGGCAGCAATGCAACAGATTCGATTCTACTTATGTGCATACGGGTCCTACCGATACTCAGTAAGAACTTGGCAGCCATAGAAGATTGTTTATCAGAGTTTAGAGCCAAAACGTGATTTGCGGAAGCGTCGATCTAACAAAAGTGTTGACTTTATATCAGAATTACTTGGTAAGTAAATGTATTTTTATCTATTTTTTAGTCTCCATACGTTGTTTAGAGTGTGCTTAATATATGCCAAACGGCAATGTTACGATTTTTTATAAACATTGAATATAAACTACGCGTGTTCAATTTATTGTCTATGTGGGGCAAATTGAACAGTTAGTGGTCCACATTACCCCAAGTACATTTTTACATATTTCATTTTATTTTCCTTGTTTTCAGGTGCCTAGTCAAGATGGTCCATTATTATACAAGAAAAACGGAGAAACAAACATGGTCACTTGTTGCAATGGAAAATGCTATTAAAGCAGTTAAAAGCGGACAAATAGGCTATTTGAAGGCAAGTAAATTTTACCCAACGAAAAAGGTTTGGGGTTTTATAAACCTGTGTTTACCAAACAACAGGAGGAAGAATTGGAAAATTATATTCTGGATATGGAAACCAGGTTCTTTGGCATTACATTGCTTGACCTTCGTTCTCTTGCTTTTCAGTTAGCAGAAAAAAATCAGATAGAGCATACATTTAATAACACCAAAAGACTAGCTGGCCTTGATTGGACTTATGAATTTCGTAACCGTAATCCAAACATTTCGTTGCGCAAACCCGAGTCGACTTCTGCTGCAAGGGCTCAAGCCTTTAACCGCCATAATGTGAAGCAATTTTTTGACCTATACAAAAACGTTTTGGATTCTAAAAATATCGCATTATCCAGAATATTCAATTGTGATGAAACCGGGTTAGGCACTGTTCCAAAATGTAACAGTAAAATATTAGCTAAAAAAGGAAGGAAGAAAGTTGGCCGTCTCACCACTGCAGATAGAAGTGGAACCACCACAGCAGTTATTTGTATGTCATCAGGAAACTTTGTACCACCATTATTAATTTTTGCAAGGAAATGGATGAAGGTCGAACTCCAAGATGGTGCACCACCTGGAACAATATTTGCATGCAGTGAAAGTGGCTGGATTAATACCGACATCTTTTTAGTCTGGTTTAAGCATTTCGTTCAACAGGTGAAACCCACTGACGATGATCCCGTCTTACTAATTTTAGATGGGCATAGTAGTCACACAAAAAATATTGATGTGATTGATATAGCCAGAACTAAACATGTACATATTATTTGCTTGCCGCCCCACAGCACTCATCGTATGCACCCAACAAATGTCGGTTTCATGGCCCCATTAGCACGCTACTACGATATGGCTCTGGAAAAGTTTTTGAATAATCATCCAGGTAGAGTTGTCACGGTCTTTCAAATCGCCAAAATTTTTGGTGATGCGTACTTACAAGCAGCAACCCCCTTAACGGCTATTAACGCTTTTAAAAAGTGGGGATTAGTCCCCTATGATCCAAATATTCTCACAGATTTAGACTTTGCCCCGTCTGCTGTTACTGACAAGACTCTAGCGACAAACGAACTGCCACAATCTGAAAAGGAAAAAATAATGTCTCCAACCTTTACTGCAGGGAGCACCTTATCGAAGCTCACACAATGTAAGTTGGATGAAGCGCCTCCTACAGAATCTACTTCAAACGATCCTTCACATTGTAACGATAAAGAAGCAACGGCTTCAACATCTACTGCCGGCACGACTCTATCACAGCCCATACAATCTAAGCTGGAAAAAGAAGTTCCTTCAGCATCAGCATGTCTTCTCTCTACAGAAAACCAAAGGAAAAGTAGTTTTGGGTCAGAAAGTCCTATCGACATTCGTCCACTTCCAAAGACTACTAAATCAAATAATAAACCATTACGGAAAAATAAAAAAGGCAAAGCAGCAATACTAACATCTAGTTCTCATAAATTGGAGTTAGAAGCTGAACTAAAAATAAGAGAGGAAAAAGAAGCAAAGAAAAAAGAAACAGTTAAAAGAAAAATTGATAATCAAGAAAATGAACCAAAGAAACAAAAAGTAGAGTCTAAGAACAGTCTTTCTAAATCAGATAAAGGAAAGCAGAAAAAAAAATTGTAGATGAAGATGCAGACGAGGGAGACCACGATGCAGAATGTTTTTATTGTAATGAGTTGTACTCAACACCAATGGCCGAAGAAGGTTGGGTGCGCTGCTGCGGATGTTTAAGATGGGCTCATGAAGCATGCGCAGGATTGGACCCTGAAGATGACGAGGCATTTAAATGTGAATTTTGTGCAGAATGTTAATATTTCAAGTACTCGTATTTTTAAGTTGGTAGTACCATTATTTTTATGTTATATACCTAAATAAATATTTAATTTTGAATTTCCTTTTTGTGGTCCATATTGCCATGCATCCCATGGCAAACAATGTAGAAGAAAACTTGTACATGTTGATTGTATGTTTGCTTTTGTACTGTATATATCGATCTCCCCATAATATATACATTATTATTTGTCATTACAGATCTTTCGCTTTATATACATTTTTTATTAGTTGTTACGGTTGCTTTGTAATTTTTTTGAGATTCCTGTACCTTACTTTCCTCTTTCTATTAAATGTAAAGCATTGTATTACCAGTAAATATTTATCTGTACAATAAATTTGGAAACTTTTTGTTTATATTATTTTTTAGATAAAATTGAATATATTTACACATGTAGTTGAAAAAAGAGCCTACACGTCAAATAATATTTGAAAGCAACCAACAGAAATTCTGAAACTGATACAAATATTGTTAGATTGAGGTAAAGTTGTGACACAACGTTCTGTGTTTTCAGGCTAAATGGCCTATTTTCAATCATGTAAATTTGCAACTTTTCCGCAATTTAATTTTCTTAGCATGAAACAAACAAAAATTTATAATTATGAAAACATTTTATTATGTTAACATAAATGGTACAAATTTTGAAAGGTAGTATGTATATTTTACTTCCATTGTTGATTTCTAGATATTCCCACAATGCTGTCACTTGGTATGCATATTATTAAATAGTACATGTCCTTTCATGCAATTTGTAATGCACCTTGTATCAAGTGATAATAGTTATATTTTTCAATTATCACTGTTATATTTTCATCAAAATGAATTATGTAATTCTTGTCTTTTGAGAGCGGTTTTAATGTTTCTTCATTTACATGCTTGAAAGGTCACTTCACTTCAATTAAGCATTTTTCGCTTTTCGCTAACAAACCCATATTATCATTAAAACAGAGCTTCAGTAGTAATACCACAAGTGATTGAATTTTCGCGATAAGTCTGTCGATTCATTTTTGAACGAAACTGAATTGTTTCGAGAAAACACCACGAGTCCGCAGGACGAGTGGTGTTTTCTCGAATCAATTCAGTTGAGATCATAAATGAAAGACAGACTTATGAGATAAATTCAATCACTAGTGGAATTTTATTAGACTATTTCACAAACAGAGTGAAAGATAAAAAATCTGAAATTCGGCAGGATTAGAGGAAATTGGCAAAAAAGTTGACCTGAGAAATCAATAAATTTCAATGAACAGAAAACATTGATATCGAAAGAAATACTACACTACCAACAATAACCATAACATACTGAAATATTTTTCAATTATAATTATTATAAATGGTACAGTTATTATATACAATGTTTTGAGCTTGATTATTTGAACACGTGCTTGTACTTGCAATATTTGTTACATCTTGATTGCTATAATTTCTGACATTTGCTATAAGTTTTTCGTGATGTTGTTTACTAAGTTGGATGTAGGGTTTCAGCGAATTAGAGCTCGAATGTCCAGTAATTTTTATGGTTTCCTGTTCTCCTACTCCTCTACATAAAAGTTCACTGACTGCAGTTGCTCGATTTGAATGGTTGGTAATTTTTTGCTTTTTCACATCAAGCCCTATATTATGAGCTGATGTTTTGGTCCATTTACTGATCGTATTGATACCTAGAGGCATATTTTTGTACCAAGGAGTGCAATGATCACCAGGCTTCCAATGTCCATTCACGGTGAGAAACAACCTATTAGATCTTACATTATTACCTCGTTTTGAAATCGTCTTTTTATAAAGTCTCACGGGGCACATTGTTGCATTTTGCACATTTTCAATCAACCATTTGCTGTTCGCACATCGCTGACCACCTCCTTGGCAAGTTTTTGAAAAAACTGTGTTATATTCGATTCTGCCGGTAGGCGCCCCTTTATTATCTAATTCTTCTTTAAAATAATCTAACAAACAATATGCAGCTTCACCTCCTCTCCAAGCAAGTTCTACTGCTGCGATATGGAAAAATTTCTTTTGGAGTCCTGTGGGTGTATCTTCATCCCATTGTGTACATATTTCTTGATGTTCTTCATGGGTCAACGGTGCCGAACTGATCTTTCGTTTCTGTACGTTACCTTGAAGCAACTTGCGTTTTGTATCTCGCGCATTTCTGGCCGATTGAAAAATAATATCTTTGAATGGGTCGAAACTTCGTCCATATTCATTATAGAATTTTTCTTGCAATAATCTAGCACTCACATTCCAAATCGTCTTCACAACACATTCCTTGTAATCAGAACCATCGATTTTCCTCATGTTGAAGTCCCAGTCCTTCAAAATAATAGCTAGTCTCTCGACAGGCGTTGCTTCATCTAATAGGTATTTTCGTTCATCGCAAAATCTGGTAAATTGCTTCCAAATGTACTCCTTCGATTTCCTCGTATTTTTCGGTACATTTTCATCGATTTTTTCGTTGATTGATTCGATAGAATTCATCCCAAATCTACTCATTTTTGAATGCGTGCACAGCGTAATCACTTATATTTGACGTTTAACTGTCACATGCACTGTAAACAAATCTGAAAACACCGAACTTGATAGGCCAATCAGAGTCAAGAGTCAAGTTTGGTATTATCGGTAAGCCGAACTTGACTAAAGCTTCTGATTGGTTCATTTCGTAGGTGAGTGAAATAGTCAAGAGAATGTTGAAAGATGTTTTGATGATACTAGAACAAAGAATCAGTATTATTTATCTCATATTTTCACATTAATCAAATAACCCAGTAAACATAACCTCAAACAAAGCGTTTAAAATAAAAAGACGGATTGCAGGATAATTTACATTATCATAACTATAAATTTTGATATCGGGTCGATACGATTACTTACTTTTTAACAATTTATTCCTTTCAAAAACATTTATGAAACTCTTAAATAACCATAAATCTACACTCAAATGGAAATACTTATGTCAGCAAGTTTTGTTTGGATGCAACCTAAAAAACAAAGATAAGATTTCTGTGGTCACAAAAAGTTAAAATAATTGAAAGCAAAACATCCGAACATCTGGTTCAGATGCGTTTCTTTGAACCGTCAAGAGTGGAAAGACAGAGAGAAAAATATGTTGAATAAGTAAAAGCCGATTCAGTACTACTATCGACATCTATCGTGAATATTTTTAACCAAATAATTACTAGATAAGTAACTAGTATTGTGTAGGTTTTTATACCTGTGAGGAGGCCCCTCTTAAATAGCTATTCATGTAGGAGAAGAGGACAGAAATGTCCAGAGATGAATTGAAACACAAAGGAAAACATTAAAACTCAGTTGTCAGCTATTTGGGCGAGTTAAGATATTTTGTTCACGAAATATCTTTTTAAAAAGTTTAATTTTAATTTGAAAATACAACTTTATTGTTACAGAGTTACAAACAGAATGTCGATAAAAATGTGAGAACAGTACCAAGTTAGTTTATAATTAAATGCTGACAACTAATAAATGAGTATGATACATGATATGATATTATTATATAATATGCAAATTGGCTTCACATAACTCCTCCCTCCTAAGGATAGAACAACGCCGTCAAAGGGGTTGTTTTGTTGGGGTTGGTGGTTGGCTTCTTTCTTCAGTTTTGAATATCTCCAGAGTATGTATATAAGTTACGGCAGCTAGTATTAGGAGTGATAGAAGGCCGGGAATATACCATACTGCGGGGTGTGTTTCTTGATTTTGTATTGGCTTCGTTAATTCAGCTTGGAGTTTCAAATCTTTAATGGATTGAAGTTCCATTGCTTCTAATTTTATGGGTACTTCTGTGGATTTTGGAAGTATTACTGGATTTATTGCTGTTATTTCTTGGATATTACTAAATGTAGAATTTTCGGTTTTAATTTCACATCCTGCGGGGATTTTGAATAGAGTATTTTGTTTGACTAATAAAATGCGTCTCTTGTTACAGTTCGATTCAATCTTGATCGGCACACTTGAAGGTAAGGCTAGGATAAACTGGTCGTTAATTCTTTCAATCAGCGGGCGAGCCAAAATTGCTGAGCTTGTTCGTCAGGTGGGTTTTTCAGCATTCAAAATTGCGATGATGCAAGAGTCTGGACTGATATCTTCGTGATTTTGGCATAGATAAAGGTCTTTCAACTTCGGACATGGCATGCCTTCGTATTGATGACTGCTTGTACCGAGTATCAAAAAGGATTTGTCGGGAATGATTATGGAGTTATGGTAGGGCAGGCTAATAAAACGAAAAGTTTGGTAATTATCAATTTTTAAGATAGGTAGATGTATTACGAAAGTAATATTAGTTTTATTAATTAGAGTCTGTATACCGGCTAATTCGTAATAGTGAAATGGATTTTTGAATTTAAGGATTTTATTTTCTCCGTAAACTTTTCCTAAATGGTCTACTAGTTTTAGTAGTTCGTTAATAGGGATTATTGAAGTATGTAAAACTTCTGAAAGAGCAAACATAATGGCGTTTTCAAAATTATCTAGAAAATTAATGAGATTTTGGTAATTAAGAATGATTTGGTCTAAGTGTTAGAAAATCTTACGTAGTTATATATATCTTCTGTAAAATTACTTAGTTCTGTGGACAATTCTTTTAGTTTGATTCTTATCGAAAGTTGGTTTTTATTTAGAACAGTTTTGTTGTAGTGGTCGATAAGGTTGAGATTTAAGGATGTTTGGAGTTCTAATTGATGTTTGATAGAATTTTGATTTTGGAACAATTTTTCTATTTGTGAATTATATTGCATCTCGTCGTCATTGTCTAGAACACCAAATAGCCATGTACTAACGGTTCCTACTCCATTTATTAATCCGCGTTTTTGTCGTTTAACAGGAGTTAAGTTATTTAATGTTTCTGTAGTTATTTTGAGTAAGTATTTAGCATGGGAGAATAAATCGATTATCGTATTTTTATTATTTCCCATGTTTGGTTTCAATTAGTTTAGCTGGTCCTAAGACAAGTGGCATAATTGGGGTATCTAATTCGTGGATTTCAATGTCAGAGGTTATTGGGTTTGGTATTAGGATTAGAAATAGGGTAAGGATAAGGTTTAACTTCGTTCTGATCATAATTCAGTAAAGAAATGATTTATTTATTATTGGGTTTCTTAACAATAGATTTATGAATCTTCTTATTTTTATCTAAAAGTATTTTTGAACCTAAGTCGCGTTTTGCTTTAGATTTCACGTGTCGAGGTTTTATTTTATTCCGCTTGGCTTCACGATTTTTAATAAATATGGTCTGATTGTCCTCGAAATTTACTGGATCTTCGAGACTTTCGTTGCGTTTTGAAATTACGTTTTCTTTCAATGACCTTTCTGCTATTGATTAATACAGATTAGTAAGTCGTTGACGCCTATTTTATAAAAAATAATTAATAATAGTTTCTTCAGTGGGGTCGAAAGGGGCGAGTGCTTTAGTATCGCTAAAGATTATATCGAAACATGAAATAGTTTACAATTTAACCAAAAATAATCTAAAATCAAAGTTTAATAATGGATAAACAAAAGCAATTTGGAAATGAAATGTATGAAGAAAACCAAACAAGTAGAAGAAGAATCAGTTGATGGTTTAGAAAGGAATCAAGTGTAGGTATAGGAATGAAATTATAGATGAAATGAGATATAAACGAACATCGTCTTTATAGCCACTATTATAGTTAACTTGAAAAATCGTATATAATGTGGATTAGTATTTTGTGGTATGAATCCAGAAATTGAAAAGTTAATGTCGAGCGAATACGTGAAACTTTTAGAAGAACAAAAAACGAGAGAAAGAAAATAATGTAACAGATACTGAAATGACAGAATTTTAGTGGACGGTATAGAGAAAGATTCGATAAAGAGAAAAAGTTCAAGGCGAAGGAAAAATTTATAAAACCAAAAAGAAATGAGAAACTCCGAGTCATCTAACATTTCCATTATTCGTCGTTGAACTTCGTTTTTGTGTATAAAAGAATAGCAGTAACATTTGGTATGGATGGGTATTTCGTCATATGTTTTTATTTCGTGTTTTATCTCGTTCGTAAAAGTTAGTTTGTCTTTGCCAACTATCTTTTTGAAATCGTAACAAAATTCAAGAATTCCTTCTGCATTCAAATTATCGGTTATAATTAAGTTTTGAATATTTTCGTCAGAATTTTGTGAATAATTATTCTGTAAAATATCCTGGGTATCATAAAAATTAAAATTTTGTTTTAATGTATTAGTAAGAGGTGTTACTTTCAGTCGGTCTTTTATTACAGTTTCAACACGTTTATCACTGCGGTTTATTATTTCAGTTTTAGCAAAACCTTTTTCTGCAATTGTAATCGTTTCCGGGAAATAAAGGTTATCTACTTCTTGACTGGGTACTATGATTTCTTCGGTATAACAGCTGACTGGGACGGCAGCTATCTTGTGGGAATCGACAGATATTTTGAAATAGTAAATCGGAATTTGAATAACATTATTTTTTAGGATATTATTTTCAAAATCAAAACATAATTTAAGATTTTTGATCACGTTTAAACCGATGAAGGCGTCAAAATAATTGTGAAACTTGAATAAAATATATGGTATTGTACAGGGTCATTTAAATTCAGGGAAAGCTGGAATTTCTGCTTTAAATTTTGCGTCTTTATCACCTGCTACTGTTGTAATTCTAGTTGTTTCTTGAAAAATAGTATTAGGAAAGAATTTTTCTGCGATGATAGGATCTAATATTGATTGCATGCTACCCGTATCAACTAGGAGTTTTATCGGAGGATTGTTGATTTTTATATATGGCAATTCAGAGCTGCTACAATAAGAAAATATTTCGTTTACGTTAAATTGTCTTCCAGGCTCGTCTTCAAAAAATTTTGATTATTATTATTTAGAGTCGTTATTATACGTGGCGGGATCTATGTAATCGGGATCAATGTTATGAGTTTGATTTTCGGCGTCGTAAGGATTTAACTCGAGGTCTGGGTAATTAATGTTCGAATCAAGTGGGTCTGTTTCGGTTTGAATTTGGTGCAATTCTTGCAAAATAAAATTTCTGGGATTAGTGGATCTAAAATAGTTATTTGGTTGATTAGGCTTAAAAGTGTTTCTCGAGTTTATTGACATTGGTTCTGGTCTATTTTCTGGAGCTTTACCAGTAGGTGCAAAAACATTTTTTCGTTGTCCAAAAACTTGTCTATTGGTTGGATAATTTCTAGTCATTTGTCGAGGTTGAATTGGAATTGGTTGACTAGGAAATTGGTTGTGGTTTTTGTAATTATTAATTTGGTTCAGGTTATTTGAGTTTTGTATTTGATTTTGATTTCGGTAGTTGGAATTAGTTTGAGGTGTTTGTTGGAATTGTTGTCTCGGCAATTGATTTGGATTGCCCGTATAACTCGAATGATGGTTATGATTATTTGATACTTGTCTGTTATAATTTTCTGAGTTTATGTTTGTCTTCTTCTATAATGAATGTAATAGCGGCTTCGATTGAAGCTGGATTCTTAATTCTAATTGTTTGTTGTAGCAAACCGGTTAAATTTCTAATAAGCGTTTTCAAATCCATTTGGTCGTATTGTCTACGATATATTTCTTTAGTATTAACAGGCATTTCTGTTACTGAAAAACTATTAATTCTTTGAGCCAGGTGGCTTTTTAACACTTGTAGTCTTCTAGCAAAATCTAATGTTGATTCGTTTTTAAAAGGATGGGCCATTAAGAGGTCCTGCTCCAAACATTCTAGAGATCTCTTATCGCCAAAACATTGTTTTAATGCATATTTTAATAAATTCCAATTATCTAGCTCGGTTCTACAACCAACTAAAAGATTAGCTCTTCCTACTAATTTAGAACGAATTGCTCGTAAAATATAATTATTAATGTAATGTTTTTCTTATTTATTTAAACAATAAACGGGTGGGATAAATTTCAAACACTCGGTATGGCTACTTACTAATTTATTTAAAACACTAAACTTATCACTAACACTTAATTTATATATACTCAGTATATTCACTTAAACTAATTTATATGAACACTTAACTAATTTATATTTACTGTTTGCTATTTCGGTGTATTTATTTCACGAGATCACTTTTATCAACTAACTCTTCCGCTGATAGGTCCTTATTTATATTAAAGCCATTTTTACTAGTAAATTCTGGGCTGCGGCTTACACACACAAATATTTTTTCTCGCCATTTCTATATAAGTCTGTTTACATAAGATAGTCGTGAACTCGTAAACAGTTTTTTATAACTGCGTATCCGCCAAAATTTTAACTTCTATACCTGGCTCAGACAAAGTCGGTTTTAGGGACTATACCAGTGTGCTGTTTCGTAACATTACCCCCTCCTTAAATGGAAGTTCCTCTTGGAACTTTTGTGTAGCCGAGACTGGATGTTTGAATCGGCAACTGGCCCCATTTCTACACTTTCCGATCTTATGGAAATAGCAGGGCACCGTCTTCATCGGATATTGATAACGGGGGTTGTAGCTGCAAATTAATATCTGGACACCGGTATCTCTAAAGATAACCTCTACCATGTTCCTGATAACTCCCAATCCAACTGGTTACTCGCTATCTTAGGCATAGCCAGTTTCTTCACGCTGGATTCTAACACATGGTCTCGGAGGTTACGAAGTGCTTCCCACACATCGCGGTAGGTAGATCGATCTTTAAATTCATCTTTAGTTACCACGTAGAAGACGTACCGCGAATTATGTTTCAGTTTCAGTGTCTTGCCAGAGGCTGGAATCTGGTCTTCAAGTTTTTCTAATTGCCCGAACTTCTTTCGAAAGACGGTTGCTAACCCTCGTGCGTTCTTGATACGAGCGATGATGTTGTATGCCAGTGAATAATCTTCCAGGAGAGTGAACAAATCTTGTTGTTGTTCCGAAGTGACTCCATATCTACCTTTCCCGGTACCTCCATACGCGCCCATAAATTCATCGAAGGTGGGGTCAGACACATCTCGAATAAGGTTTACTCCTTCCTCGATGTCATGGTCTCCTTCGAATGGCGCTAGTCGGTTTTGGTGGACTACTTTTGGTTTTCCGTTGGGGATTTTGCTCATGCGATATATGACATCATTGATCCTTTTCTTGAATAAGTATGGACCTTCCTAGGATTTTTGTAATTCTGGAGAAAATCCTTTTCTCCTCGTCGGGTTGTGTAGCCATACTTTGTCCCCTTCTTTAAAACCTCCTTCTGTGGCCTGCGTGTCGTACCGACTTTTCATTCTGTCGCTGGCAACTTGAAGATTTGTTCGAACTAATTCATGAATATCATCCAGCCTTCTTCTCAATTGTATTGCGTAGTTTTCGCCTGCTAGATCTTCTCCAGGCCCGCAGCCAAATTCCAGGTCACAAGGAAGCCTCATTTCACGCCCAAACAGGATTTTCGCCGGTGTTTCACCCGTGGACTCATTGACAGCAGATCGATAAGCCAATGCGAATAGAGAAAGATACTGGTCCCAATCTCTCTGATGGCTGGATACTACTTTGGACAGGTATTTTCCATTAGTCCTGTTCATTCTCTCGACCATTCCATCTGACTGTGAATGTAAAGCTGTTGTTCTGGTCTTCTTCATTCCTAGCTTGTCGCAAATCTCCTGGAATAGATGGCTTTCAAAATTTCTTCCCTGGTCACTGTGGACTTCCAAGGGTACTCCATATCGGCTGATAAATTCCTTCACCAATACATCCGCGACAGTTGTGGCCTCTTGGTTCGGGATAGCGTAAATTTCCACCCACTTTGTGAAATAATCCATTACAACCAGTATGTACTTGCTACCATTTTCTGTCGTCGGAAATGGTCCAGCGATATCTAAAGCAATCCTTTCGAAAGGGCTTCCAACATTGTACTGTTTCATGGGTGCCTTTCTCTTGCGATGTGGTCCATTACTCGTAGCACAAGTCGTACATTTCTTACACCAGTCCTTCACATCGTCGGAGCTGTTCATCCAATAAAACCTTTCACGGACTCGCTGAAGGGTTTTCTTCACTCCCAGATGGCCTCCCGATGGACTGTCGTGTAACTTCTTCAGTACCTCAGCTACTCTCGCTCTCGGGATAACTATCTGTCTTCTCTTCTCGGAACCATCATCGTTCTCAAGGATTCTTTTCCATATGGCTTCTTCCAGGACAAGGGAGTCCCACTGAGCCCAATACGCCTTGAGTTTCGGTGAAAATCTTGACACTTCTTGCCAGGTAGGTCGCCGGTTTTCTTTCTTCCATTGCCGGAGCATCTTCAGGTGAGGATAATTCTCCTAATCTTCTCTGATCCTGGTGGGTGACCATTCCTCGTTGACCACAGTAGTTCTTGAAACTGCAGCTTCCCTAGATTCCACCTTGTTGCAGTGGAAGCAGTCTGTTGGGCACAGCCGTCTGGACAGGGAGTCGGCATTTCGGTGACTCACATCAGCTGGATGTTCACCCCCGTCTGATTTCCCCTGTGACTGGCGTTCTTGGGTTACAGGAGTGGGGCGCTTAGACGGACTGCGTACGTGCTGTAGCTCGCCACACTTCCGGCATATGATCTTCTTCTGCTTCTTGTCTGCCATACCTTTCAACAAGTTGACGATCTGGTCAAGTCTGTCATCGTCACCTTCTTCCTGTATGGTCCTATATTTGTTGTATACCGAAGCCATCGTGGCTGCTTCATATTCGAGAGCAGCAGTCAATGCATCGGCCAATGTTTTAGTATGGGCTAATCGAAGCGTCTTCTCCATATCGTGGTCACACAAGCCGTCAATAAAGGCCTGGATGCCTAAACATTCCATCATGTTCTTTGGTGCTGATGGATAAGCAAATCGAACTAGTCGGGCAATATCCATTTCATACTCTTGAAGGGGTTCGTCACGTTTCCGCCTTCGGTTCTTCAGCTGGAATCTGTACAACTGTTCCAAATGTTCGTGACCATATCGCATGTCCAACCTTTTCTTCAGCAGCTCGAAGTCATCCGTTTCTTCCAAAGGTATCGTCTGGAGTACATCTAAGGCATCTCCGCGAAGCGCGATGGTTAAGTTCACTGCCTTCTCTCTATCGGACCAATTATTCACTCTAGCGGCTGCCTCAAATTGTTTCACATAATTGGTCCACGACATTTTTCCATCGAACGTTGGGGCCTTGACTCGGGTAAAACTGCCCATGTCTTCAAACTAAGATACTGTTTCTGGCTTGCAAGGTTTCGTTTGCTCGGTCTTCTTTTCTTCCACTGGCGTGCTTCGCGTTCTTGAATCGGCAATCTTTTCCTCCAACTCCTTGATTTTCTCGTCTATCGTTGTAATCTTATTCTCGATTTTCTCGTCCATCGTTGACATTTTATTCTCAATTTTAGATTTTAGAGACGAAATTTCACTTTCAACGTCAGCGGCAATGTCGTTTTTCATTAATAAGATGTCGGCGGATATATCGTTCTTCAAAGTAGAAATCTTCTCGTTCATATTAACAGAAATGTCGATCTTCATAGCAGAAATATCGTTCTTTATAGCCGAAATATCGCTTTTCACATTCGTAGAAATCTTCTCTTCCATGCCAGAAATATCGTTCTTCATAGCAGAAATATCGTTCTTTACATTAGTTGAGATCTTCTCTTCCATGGCAGAAATATCGTTTTTCACATTCGATGAAATCTTCTCTTCCATGCCAGAAATCTGCTCGTCCATGTTCTCTTGCATGGCCGAAATCTTCTCGTCCATGTTCTCTTGCATGGCAGAAATCTTCTCGTCCATGTTCTCTTGCATGGCAGAAATCTCCTCGTCCATGTTAGCAGAAATTGACGAGATTAAGGTGGAAGCCTCGTCATTAAATAAAACTGTTTCTGGATGAAAGCCGTAATTTTCCAGTGCCACTTTAAGTCTTTCTACTAATTCGCTTTTCTTACCGGACGTTTCCAACTCACGATCTTCCAATTCCGCTCGTAATTCCGCCACTTTCAGGTCCCTTAATCTCTTGGCCATTTTTACGTAGATATTTATTTATATTACCCCACACCTGACACCAATGTAATGTTTTTCTTATTTATTTAAACAATAAACGGGTGGGATAAATTTCAAACACTCGGTATGGCTACTTACTAATTCATTTAAAACACTAAACTTATCACTAACACTTAATTTATATATACTCAGTATATTCACTTAAACTAATTTATATGAACACTTAACTAATTTATATTTACTGTTTGCTATTTCGGTGTATTTATTTCACGAGATCACTTTTATCAACTAACTCTTCCGCTGATCGGTCCTTATTTATATTAAAGCCATTTTTACTAGTAAATTCTGGGCTGTGGCTTACACACACAAATAAATTTTCTCGCCATTTCTAGATAAGTCTGTTTACATAAGATAGTCGTGAACTCGTAAACAGTTTTTTATAACTGCGTATCCGCCAAAATTTTAACTTCCATACCTGGCTTAGACAGAGTCGGTTTTAGGGACTATACCAGTGTGCTGTTTCGTAACATTAATAACTACATCACCTACATTACTATATGTATCTATAAGAAATTGGCAATTCTCTATAAATTGTATGAGAGTTGAATTATTGCCGTCATAAGGTAAAATTAAATCTACTGTTAATTTCAACATTTGAATGTTAATTTGTTCATTATTATTAGCCATATTGTTTGGGTTAATATTACTACCACTAACGTTTTCTTCTAAATTTAATGAATTATTGAAACTTGAAATCAATTCTTCAATATTTGTATCAGAATCGTTCATTAATAAATTGACAACTATATATTTTCTACTAATGTACTATAATTAAAAATTAAAGTATATTTCCAACCGGGAAATATTTTACCTATCTTAAAATTAGGAAGGTGTAATAGGAAAACTCGGTACTTACAGGTACTTCTTGAAGTTCTCCCTACGTGATCCTGTTTGCCCCTGGATGGTGTAGGTTGTCGTCTAAGAGTTGAAACTCACGTTTCACAAAACCGGTCTCGATGCCGTGACTTCCCGAAAATACTGAACTACGACTATATCCTACTGTCTGCGCCAGTTAAGATATTTTGTTCACGAAATATATTTTTAAAAAGTTTAATTTTAATTTGAAAATACAACTTTATTGTTACAGAGTTACAAACAGAATGTCGATAAAAATGTGAGAACAGTACCAAGTTAGTTTATAATTAAATGCAGACAACTAATAAATGAATATGATACATGATATGATATTATTATATAATATGCAAATTGGCTTCACATAACTGGCGTGATAATATGGCTCACGGGTAAGAGAGAATTCTTAAAGGAAATTAGTCTTGCGGAAGGAATAAAAAATGTTAAAAAGCAAAACAACAACAAACAAAATGCGAAATAAAAATGTATAACACTGATTATTATTAATGTATAAAAACTGTCCTGTTTTAATAATCTGCGCCTCCTATCTACTAATATGTGCCAGCGATCCTGCTTTCACCTAGATGTAATGCTACGAGTGCCTTGCTGCAGATGTAATAATCTCCACTTTTAGTTCATGTAAAAGTGGCCTCCCTAAAGGACCACTGTCACACTTTAATAAACGCCGGGTTTCCAACAATGTTGTAACTCTCTCTTTAGACAGCGCTGTCACCAGTGCCATCAGGCACAAGGGAGAACGAGTAATTCGTCTCCCAGAAGAAAGATGAGAGAGGAGTTGCGGGCTCGAGTGGCAAAGGTTCCGTGGATTTCGCCTGGGCTTAAATCATCCGCTAAGACCGGGTTGATTCGACGATTCGTCGTACCTGGGACGTCAACTGGGTGCGGGAGGGAATAAAACGGATTCACTAAACAAATATACCTCTATATTACCAGCAATAACAAAATACTATAACCCCTTAACTAACGATAAACTAATCAATTCCGCTCTCTGTATTTGCCTATCCAAGCGATATGAAAATGGCGGCTATTATCCCTATTGAACAACTATTGAACGAACCCTGTATTATCTATCTGATCATAGAGGTTCAAATGGACAATCTACTTTTAAATAAACAACTATTTAAGGAGTGCGAAATCAGTACATTTTGAAGCGTCGACTTCGATTGCTGTTCTGAGGAAGGAGATTCACTCGTAACAGTCATACATTTTCCATTCACAAATAACAGTCAAAAGTTCACGAAATTTTTTTATGCATGTTTTTTTCCTATTCCTTGCGGTAATTAATTATTATTTTACTTTTCGAGTATAACATTTTGAAATATTCTTTTTAAATATTAAATTGTTGGCTCTGAACGCTAGGTATACCACGGTACGTACCTGGGTGCTGCGTTATTTAGATATTTTTCTGACGTTGACGATTTTTTTATGTAACTAATTTCGCACTGTACATAATTTCAATTTTTTCCAACATTGTTAAGCTCGCCTGCTTATTTAATTTTATGATTATGCATTTATATATTTATACTCACATAGATTTCGGAAGTGTGAACCCATGTAACTAATGCAATTGTAGTTTTGGTGTTAGATTTTCACTGTATTTGAAAAATTGTACATGAACCATTTGTTCGTTTCCTATAATTGGTTTGTAATTTGAGACATGTGTGTAGATTGTGGCCCTCAGTCTTCTGTGCCCTGAGTTAATAGCCTGCTGGTCAATTATTCAAATAGTGACTTAGAGTTTCGCTTGTAACTGATGAATTAGTTTGCGATTTGAGTTTTTTTTATGCCGATTTCGGCCTTCAGCCAACTGCATACTCAATCTACAGCCTTCAGCTGAATTCAGGTATTAATAGTGTCATTCTTTTTTTGTTGTAAGCTTTGTAATAATCTCATTTTGAAATGAGAAATTTGGTCCAAAGTGGTTTATAAACTTCAATCAGGGAATATTTGCTGACTTATTTTTAATGATAACTTACCTATCAGTTTAACGTTTCGGAGTGTGTAAGTAGTGCTGTTAACCCACTGAGGAGTTGTGGGCTAACTTAAGAAGTCTTGGGTGCTTGCCAAAACTTCTCTGGCGCCCTTTTTAGTGAACTGTTGAATTTTGAAGATTCCACCCCTTCTTCGACTCGAAGCTAGTCGACTAGCGAGCACGGGTTGTACTACGGGAGACAACCTGCACATCTGTACTGCCGTCCTAAGAAAGACCACCGCATCTGTGGGTTAGGTAATAATGAATAAATCGAGTCCAAAATTTAGGCAAAGTTTAAAATGTACACAAATTCTTACAACGCCACAAATGAAAATGGTTTTACTTTATGTAAATGAATCTTTATTAAAACTATATTTCGTTTTAGAAAAAATGCAGTTTCTCCCTATCTTTTTCCTAATAAGGTAGATACTGGGAAAACGAATTCATTTTTTATTAGAAAATGCTAAGTAAGACAACAGCATCTACTGAAAATAGGCTCATGCGGTGTTTTTTCTTAGGATAATTCCGTAAATAATAACCAGTTAGTTCGTAATTAATTGTCATATTATTTATACAAATAACAATTAAACAACAGACCCCAGTTTTGATTAATTTATTGAATTTTTGTTAGAACTATCAACAATAAACAGGAAAAGAATCAGTTTATGAAAATTAACTAATTATAAAAACGGACGTTACTTTCTCATTTATCATCTTCCTCCTCAAGATTTTTCCAGAATTGAAACCTATTTGAAGGAATTATAGTTTTAAGGTTTTTGAGAAGAGATTCTTTTTTACTTCTAGGCACTCCACATGGAGATATAAATACCTTGGGACTGGGAAGTCTTTTCTTCAAAATTTTATTTTGAATAAAATCCATTTCATGTATAATAATATTATCGGAGTTGTTTGTCAACTTGTACTTCAAAGAGAAGGATCCCCTATTCGCCACAATTTGTGTTATTTTTGCCAAGTAAGGACGAGGATCAATGTTTTTTATTTTTGTTAGTGACAAGAAATCTTGCCACTTAAAAAAATCTGTACACTGCATAGTCTTGACTTCCACTTTTTTTGAATTCGCTTTTTTGACAGCTGTTACGAAATCATCAAAATCGTAAGTTTTCTTTTGCTTTTTCAATGACAGTTCCACCTGATGGTGGAAACTGTCGGCAGACATAAAAGTATGTCCCGGTTCGAAATATTTGATACAAATATCTTCAGCGGCTATGGCGTCGGAATTTACAATATACACCAGGAAAGATAAGAAAGTCCAATTTTTGTTTTGTCCTGAGCAGTTATCAACCCAAAGGACAAAACTTTTGATATCCCTGTGATGTAAAAAGAACGCATTGAATGAGCTAATTATCTCTTCTTTTCCCCGTCCAGCAATGGCATCGTGCCATAAGCATGCAAAAGTCTTTTGATTTTTTGCTTTACCTAGGGGTACAAAGCTTTCGTTGTATACAGAGATTCTTTGAGTAAATATCACTTTCTTGAACATGTCAAGCCTTGGCAGCATTATCACTTTCTGTAAATCAACGGATACTTTAAGGGTCGTTGGTGAAACTTCTTCGGTTGTATCCATACGGTACGAAGCTCTTGAGTCGTTGCTCGTTAGCTCGTTGAATGTGTTCCTTCCAGCTATTACAGCCAGTACACGCTTGATCCAAGTTCTCAGGATTGTGCTGATTATTATGTAGTTTGAATCCCTCACACAATTCGCACTCCTCGTGCCCAAGGTTTGTGAACGAAATATTTTTGTGTTTTAGACGTTAACGATATACTTCGTATGAGCATTGGTTATGAGGGCAAGTCGCTAAATAATCTTTGTACATGCTTTCTATCGTCAAATCACTGGGCAGGTATCTACGTTCTGGTGCATGTTCACGTCTGTAATGTGATACACTTGGATTAAAGCTTTCAATGTGGGTATCAATATCTAAAGTAGGTATTTTGCGTTTACAAGCCGCTCTTCCTCTACCATCTTTCTTAGGGTAAATAGGTGTAGATGATTGAAACACATTCTGTTTTACAAATGCGTGAATTGGCCAATCGTTTTTTCTGTGATATCCAAGAGTTGTCAGAAAGAAGCATTCACATACCAACATTTTTTCACCAGTCTCATTTGTCAAAAAGTATTTAAAAGTATTTTTTTTGCGAAAATTCAGCTTCGGTGGTTCTTCTCTTAACGTCTGTTCGTGACAAGCCATTTAGGACAAATGCTTTTTTTTCAATCCAGTCTAGTTGCCAATACATACTATTAATAATTTTTCTTCTTTCGGCGCTTATTCTGTTTAGACATTTTAACCTACATTTTTGTATGCTGCAAGGTGGTTTTAAAAAATGCTTACTTTGCATGTCTTTTTTCTTGTTTTCTTTCCTTTTTTCCAAACTTTCTTCAATTTTTCGCCGTTTCCTTTTTTCATCTTTCTTGGTGTGTCCTTTGCAACCTAGGAAAAATAATGTTAGTTTTGGATATCTCGTAGTTTTTTAATGACATACCTTCATGTTGTAATTCCAAAGCTCCTACCGCTTGATCCGGTTGAATTTGTGGCTCTTCTTGTTCTTGATGTGGTTTATGATGTCGTTGCTGTGGGTTTAGAATTATATTTTCTTGTACATTATTATTGTCTACGTTTTCCGTGTCATTTGCTAAAATAAAATATATATTTTTTAGGCTTCGTTATTGTAAAAGAATACGAAAAAATATACCTCTAATATTTACGGACTCAACTTCGTTCATGTTAACACCTTCTAAGGTTGTGGAGTCATTATTTGAAATTGAATTCATTTTTGCAGCTTCCAGATCAATAAACGTTAATTCAATGTTATTATTATTTTGATTTTCACTCGACGTAATAGAAAAACTCTGATCTAGCCTAATAAATTCCTCAGCATTATACGTTCTTACTGGTTCTAGTTCATTTGTGGTATTTGTTGCTTGAAATAATAGCACGTCTTGAAGTATTTCAGCACATGGTTTTGTATTATCTTTTTCAATGTCGTGCAACAACTCTATTCCACCTTCTGTGAAAACTGGAATTTCTCTAAATTGATCATTACTTGAACTTCCATTTACATTTGAGTATTGGAAGGAGACTGAAGAACTGTTCTTTTTCGTACCCTCAGACCAGTCAACATTTTGTAACAAGATTAGTTCATTGTCAGGTTGATCAGGATGAGTTCCCATTTGCATCTTTTGAGCCATGCTGACTAAAAGTTTACTCCGTTTGGACATGTTCAAAAATATTCTCTAATAAGATAACTGAAAAAAAGCCCCTCATTACTACAAATAGCTCTGCCAAATTTTAAAACATAGGTCAAAGCATCTTTCAGATATTTCAAAAAAACAGTTATTAAGAATTTTAACACTCTGTATCTTGGAAACCATGCATTTCCGGACTTATGTTTATCATGTTTTTTTCATAAAATAGCCTAATAAAGGGGGTGACCCGTCCGTATCATTATGTACATGATATGTATAAAACATCCTGTATTGTTTTCATTGAAGTAAAGCAAAGTTATAAAACGATATAAAATATGCCCTTGTTCTGCCTTACCTTATTTGCTTTTGGACTCTGAAGATTTTACGTCGTTTCTTTATCAATTTTGAGAGACACAAGTTCACACAAAACAACTACAAACACATCGAATTTGAGAATAAACTAAATAGGTTAAGGAAATACGCGCCAATTACGTAGCGTAAATACTGCATTTGCGTTTTACTTAGACAAAACACAGCATCTGCAGGCGACGACAAGTATATGCCGTGTTTTTCCTACGTAACGTTGTAGTTGCGGGGATCTTCTTTAGTTTATCTAATCTTTTTGTAGATGCTAGTTTATAGATTCTTTGACAAAAATATATTTGAGGTTTTGAATACGGTGTTTTGCCTATGTAAATATGTAATATAAGCTGTCTAGAACTGATTTTAGCGCTTAACTCAATTTTCACAATTTTGTCAGATGCGGTGGTCTTTCTTAGGACGGCAGTATAACGGGCACTGACGGTTAGCGTTTTCTCGTTATATATATATATATATATATATATATATATATATATATATATATATTGAACTAGTCTCCTAGTTTATTAAACTAATTCTTACGGAAGGTGTGTCAGTAGACACAACCATATTATAAAAGTCACAAAAAAATCATGTCTAAATTCAATAGATAGATTGAAATAAACAAAATATGGTCAGATATTGATAAAATTCGTTATTAAAGGAATGATGAATAAAAATTATAAACACAACATTGGTGATATACGTATAAAATTTTACCTTAATAATTAATTCCAGGATTACGTCAATGTCAATAAGTTCCAAATTATTCTGAACGCTGCCATATAAGTTTCAGTATAAATGAAAATTAGTATAATGTGAAACCTGAAATAACACAAATTAATATTCATATCAATAATTGATTATCAATATTTACAGGTGTTTACAGTAAAAGTTGAAAATTTAAAGAAAGGGTTAAAAGCTTTCTGATAAATGATATATGGAACACAGCCTATTAATATGACAAAGAAATACGTTTCATAGACCGGAAGTAATAAAATCTGGTGATTTTCTTGCCAACTTAAATTTGTTGATTATTTATTTTATGAAGAACAATAACAATGAATTTGGAAATAATCAATAGTTTATGTATGAAAAAATAGTTAAAAATCCAAGAATTTGAAAATAATCAATTACATATATATCAATCAATAATTTAGGTTGTAGATTTTGTAAGAAACTAATGTAAATAAGAATACCTTAAAAAGTTAATTATGATGAAAATTGCAATGGCAATACAAGAAAAAGACATTTAATAGAATCCCAAAGACAATATTCAAAGACAGAAATAAGTGTGTTAATCCTCCAGGACAGATAAGTTAAATATTTTCATTTAGTAACTAAAAGACATGACAATCAACAATTTGTGTAACAAAAACAATGATAAGCAAGCTATGAATTTTCCAAGGAAAAAGTTTGTTGATTTTGAAAACAAAAAGTAGTGTAGTTGGTGGTATGGAAGAGGAAGCGTCTGTATGAATCTCTTCTATTAAAAATTTGAGAAAATGATTGTTAAAAAGTAAAATATTAATACATAAAGGTTAAGAAATAATTATATAAGTGTTAGTTAAACAGTGATAAACGAGAAGTGATCAGAAAGGGGCATATCTCCGATGAGAGATCTTCAAGAGTTTAGAGACGCTGGCTGCATTCAAGGTACCGAAGATTTGAACTAAGGTCTGTGCTTTTTAATTATAAAATTTGGAATTCCATATATATAAACAGTGAACTATAAAAGATAATTAGAACGTTCAAAGAATAAAATCATAAAAAGACCCAGAACAATATAATATAATGCAAATCATATAATATCCATGCATTTTGTTTTATCATAATTATTAGAGTACTTACTTGTTCGATTAAATTATTCCATTAAATGTTCACGTGCTTCATAAATGATCATTAAAATTTCCAATTCTTATTTCACTCTGATGCATGTTTAACCTTTCTATCTATCACTATCCACATCTCACATCTCTCACAGTTTTGTAGATATATGTATGTAATTGTATTGTTATAATTCTGATAATATATAAAAAATTTCAACGACTATTAGAATGCTAAAGTGTATAAACAGTTCACACACACTGCATTCATTGTGAATAGCATGTTAGTTTAACTTGGAACTCTAGAACCGCATGCGTTGTACTGATGCGCCGACGCAATCTACTAAAATGTTCTGTATGTAGGATTGCATAGAATGCAGGAGTATGAGATAATTTGGATGTCATAAGAATACAATTTTTGTTATCGTTACAATTTATTAAAACATGAATTTTGTTGATACGATTAAAGTTAGTGGCCCATATATACTCGTTAAATCTCACTAAATCGATATTATTATTACACCAGGTTTCAGAAAGGCACAAAATATCAGGTTTGTTACATTCCAATATTAAATCAATTCTATTGGTCTTAATAGTCAAGGATTGACAATTTACATTCATTCATCTATATAATTATAAATAATATTTTAAATTTCAAGACATCTATGATAAAACTATTGCGGTGGTTCATTATAGTTTTGCCTTAAATTAACTAAATTTCTCTTCAATGAATTTTCATTTCTTTCATTGCCAAAGTTTTCTATTTAAACTGTTTTTATTTCATTCCAACATTGTAGCCATATATCGAAATAATGTTTTTAGCTTTACCTATAATTTTGGAAACAATACCTTGTAACAAAATATTTTGAATGCTATGTTCATTACCAGGTGTCCTATCAAAATAATAGTTTAATAAAGGTGTAGCTAATTTGATAAAATCATATAATTCACTAGGTTTTCCATAAAAAAATGGTAAATTGAAAAGGTTCTTTACATTAATATGTGGAAGATCCATTGTATTTTTGTTATTATTTGAATTATTTATAGTTAAATTATTTTCACTCAAATGATTAAAAGCGGGGGCATCTGAGAGGAGTACTTACAGAATAAGGGTGACGGTTAAATTCATTCCCCAAAACTGCAGGTAGTCACTGTTTGATTATCTGGCTGGATGAAAACTTCACATGTTGTCCTTCCAGGAAGATTTCACTTTCTAGGTCAATCTAGATGTATCGGAAAGTTGTTTTTAATGTTCACTTTATACACTTTTTCTTAAAGTTCGAATCGCCAACAAACGTTTAAAAAAGACGAGTTTTCGCCAAAAAGACTCTTTCGCGATCGTACTGACTGCGCCAATTATATTTTTGTTTTCAAAAAGTGAGTTTATAAAAACAAAAATTCCAAAAAATACTTTACGTGAATTAATAAATTGCAAAAGTGATATTACAGAATGAAATGTATATATGATTAAGTCAGATTCGATATAGAATGTCTATCTCCAGAGTTTATAACATTAAAATGCAAATTCCGCATTATCAGCTTCTTTTCTGAAACAATACGGAACTCATTGTAACAATGTATCATTTCTACACAATATACTCATTCCTTGTTACAATGTAACTTGCAGTACTTATTATGAAAAGCCACTCTTTCGATATTTTGACTGGGCTAATAAAGGATTTTAATTTTCACACTGAGCAAATATCAAGTCAGACAATATCTAAATCCATGTAGAAATCCATGTACAAAGAAAACCAGCTTAGACATTTTACAATATTTTAGTATACTAGAACAAAAATGCTTGCCCTTCACAGTCCTATAGAAAATGCTGCTCAGACTAATCTAGTATGTATTGATGATTATCAAAAATATGCCGAAAAGACTTTACCTAAAGCTGTATATGAGTATTTTGTCGAAGGCAGTGGGCAAGAAGAAACTATCAAAAGTAATACAAGTGCGTTTAAAAAGTAAGTAAAAATGTAGTTTCTTTTTAATTAATGGGATACTGAATATTTGATTGGTAAAAGACATAAGATTATATATAATTTTTAATCATCTCAACGTGTATACTACACAAGGTGTTGCAAAGGTATCCAAAAATTTTTGGAATTCCTCATTCCATTTTATATAAATTCATATTTTTTTAGATAAACTATATATTATATAAAGTAATCAAGTTGATATAGTTGCGATGTTGCCAGACCCTCAGAACAATCAGTAAGGCAAAGAAATATTATTGTAATAAACTTAATTTATTAAAACTCTAGATCGATAAAAGTTGTTAGACTTCCGACGGGTTGACTGGGGTCTGCTTTTTCCGCGATCAGAAGTAAAAATGGGAGATATGGCTAGAATTGAATAAATTTTCCTACAAATCGAGACAAATATGAAAGAAATATCCCAGAAATTGGATAACATCGTGTTAGAATTGCAAGAAGTAAAACAGGAAAACAATAAACTGAAAGAAAAACTCAGGAAGACAGAATAGAGAAATTAGAACGCACGGTCAGACATAAAAATATTATAATAAAAGAACTTACCGACGAAGAGAAGGAAGATGAAACCGAAACAAAAGGAAAAATAGAAGTAGTGATGCAGAAAATTATAATAAATATTGATATGGTAACAGAGGTAGATGAAATTCGAAGACTAGAAAAATATACAGAAAACAGAACGAGACCGATAATGATAAAGTTATTGAAAGAGAGCACGAAAATTCATATTATGAAAAATACTAAATATCTTCATGGTACCGAAATATAGAATAATGAAGATCATCCAAAGAATATTCAAGAGGAAAGAAGAGCACTAATAACCCAACTAAAAGAAGCAAAGGACACAAAGCGATAATAAAATATAACAAATTAATAATAGATAACGAAGTACTTGAGAAAAATAAACCAAACAAAGAAGAAAACAAGGAGGAACAACAATCTACCACCGACAGGCATAAAAGAACCCCAGGGGAAAGATTACCGGAAAACATCGACGACAGATAACAAATATTTGAAACAACAAAAAAAACTGAAGAAGACAGATAAGGAACGAAAAGAACAAAACAAACTTGCAATGAAAATGGGCAGGGGACTGGAACTTGGAACTAACATACAAACAAAATGGAACAAGGAAAAATGAAAGAAAAACAAATTGATAATGAATCAACAATATGGAGACGAGGGACCTGGAATACTAGAAGTCTACAAGGGAACGAAGTGGAATTAATAAATGAATTTGAAAAAACAAACCTACAGATACTAACAATAAGCGAAACAAAAAAGAAATAACAAGGACAAATTCGAATGCAAAATGACCACATTCTAATATAGAGCTAAGTAAGCTTAAACCAGAGATCAGCGGCAGGAGTAGGATGTATAATACATAAAAAATTAACAAAACAAATTGTAAGGTATAGAGCGATATCTGAAAGAATACTACTTGTAGAGCTGAGAAACGAAAAACAAAAAGTATGAACGATCATATCAGTATATGGCCCGGATGAAAATGGAAAAGCGAAAGAAAAATAAAAATTCTGTGAAGATTTAAGAAGTACGGTAGAAGAATCAAAAGGAAGTATATACATTGCAGGAGATTTTAACAGGAGAGTAGATAAACAGGACAACTACAAGATGGTACTAGGAAACTATGGTGAAGAAACAAGAAATAACAACGGAAAAAATTTGATGATTTGTAATACCTTCTACCAATACAAATATATCCATAAATACACGAGGGTACAACATAGCAGAGGAGAAAAATCAATTTTCGACTAGGTATGTTTTAACACAAGAGGAAGAAAGAAAAAATATACTCAACGTTAAAATTAAAAGAGCTGAAACTAACAGTGACCACGAGCTACTGGAAACAAAAACTAAAGGTGAAACTGAACAAATAACAGAATAAGAAAGAAAGTCACATATCAATAAAAACATACAAATTAAGAAATAAAACGGTTGCAACAAAATATCAACTAAAAACAGAAGAAGAATTTACTGATATAAAAAAAAATTAACACAGAACAGAGTTGGACCATATTTAAAAACATAGTCATTAACACTGCCATTGAATTATGCGGGACAAAACAGATACTAGGAAAAAACAAACAGCATGATGGAGCAATGAAATTAAAGAATGGGTTAAAAAGAAGAAGGAAAAATGGAAAAAATATTTGAAAAACAACACACAAAAACAAGATGAAAGATTCAAAAACCAAAGAGAGAAAGTCAAAGTTCTAGTAATAAAAGCAAAACAAAATGCCTGGATAGATTTTGGGAACAACATGGAAAAATATAGTACAGGGAATCAAAAACTATTTTATAAAGTTCTAAAATCGTTAAGAACAGAAAAGCAGAGAATAGAACAGTACATAAAAGATAAAAATCAAGAGATACTAACAAATGAAGCAGATATTATGGAAAGATGGAAAGAGTATTTTCAAGAGCTGTTAGAGCAGCAAACCCAAATAAATCCAAATAGCGAACAAGAAATTGAAAATCAAAATGAAGAAGTCAAAATAGAGAGCATAAAATTGGAAGAGCTTAAAAGAGTTGTTGAAGAATTAAAAAATGGGAAAGCACCGGGTGATGATAAAATTACAGCTTAATAATATAGGAAATAGGGGACTGGATGTGTTATTAGAAATTATCAATAAAGCTTGACATAATGAAAAAAAGAGTAGCCTTAATTACACCTATATACAAGAAAGGAGACCAGAAACAATGTCAAAACTATAGAGGAATAACCTTATTAAACACCATTATAAAGATATATGAACAGTTTATAAACAACAGAATGAAACCAACTCTAGAAAACCAGCTTTCAGAGTCACAAAGTGGATTTAGATCAGGGAGAAGTACGTAAGATCACATCTTCACAATAAAACAATTAGAAGAAAAAATACTTCTAGAAAACAAATACACATATCTAGCGTTCATATATATCTCGAAAAGACGTTTGATACTGTTCCTAGAGAAGAAGTATGGAAGGGGCTGATAGAAATGGGAATACACAAAAAAAGAATTGAAATTATTCAAGATATATATGAAACAAACATAAATTTTATCATAAAAAACAACATGAAATCAGAAGGATTTAGAACCAAAATAGGATTAAGACAAAGAGGAGGACTGAGCCCAATATTGGTCAATATACATATGGACATTATCAAACAAAAAGCGAACAGAAGGTAAAGAAAATGTGCATTAGTTATAAAAATTTAGAAAAAATAGAGATAGCCGGAGGAGTTTTTGCAGATGATGTGGTGTTAATAGCAGGAAGCGAAAACCGATTACAAGAAAACCTGAATATATGGAAAGCTGTTATGGAAAAAGAAGGCATGAAAATCAACAAAAATAAAACCAAAATACTTGTAAGAGGAAATCAACACAGATATTAAAATAGATAATGTACAAATAGATTAAGTAAAAGAATTCAAATACTCAGGAGTAACTTTTGACGAAACAGGAAAACAAGATGCAGAAATAAATGGAAGAATCTAGAAAACGATTAAGCTATACTATGCCATGAACCAAACATTTATAAACAAAAAAGAAATCACCAAAGAAACAAAAGTAAAAGTGTATAACACAATATATCGACCAGTTCTAACTTATGGGTGCGAATCTTGGACTCTTACAAGTGAGGAAAAAAGTAGAATACAAGCAGCAGAAATGAAATACCTAAGAAGAACATTTGGAGCAACAAGAAAGACAAAATTAGAAACACAAAAATAAGAGAAGAATTAGTTGTCCAACCAGTATTAAAATTTTAATACAAAGATAACTAAGTTGGTGGGGACATATTCAAAGAATGGACAACAATACACAAGTCAAAAGGACATATGAGGCAAAAATACAAATGAAAAGGAAAAAAGAAAAACCAAGACAAACATGGAATACAGTATTGGGTAATATACTAAAAGAGAGAGGTAAATCCTGGGAAGATGCAAAAACATTAACAAGAAACAAGAAATACTGGAAAAAATGTATATACGAAAATTAAATGCAAACCCGACAACTTAGGGTGAAAGGGTATATGATTATATTATATATTTTCTTCTTTTATTCTATCCATTAATCCTTCTCCTATATAATCTGTTTCACTATCACTATCGTCTTGTAAATCAATAAAATAGTATATTGTGTAACAAGTGGGAAAAGTTCAACTTTTGTCACGAGTGTGGAAGGATATTGCTAGGTCACCGCTAGGATATTACTAGGTCACCACTAAGATACCGCCCACGCTTGGATCACCCTAGGATACCACTCACGTTCGTATTGATTATCGCTGAGAGCTGCAACAACCCAGCCTCAATAAGATAAGTTCTTTTGTCTTCATCTTATATAGGTCTAGAGTTGGTGTTTTTCTTTAATATAACCGCGTTATTAGAGTTCATTTTGAATACGCCGTTAATGCGAATTTTTTGTACATTTGAATACATTTATTATTGTTGAAGCTATTTTTATAGATTTCAACAATTTGTAATAAAATGGGTGATCGTGTTCAGTTAAAAGGTGGTGGCGTCCAATTTAAATATCAATTGTTCACCTCATCCTAGTGTTAGCTATAGAAATACTTTATCTGAGACCGAATACCACTCCCTAAGGAGGAATTTCCAACCGGGGAATTTTAGGTTACTTTGTTGTATCCGGCCTATAGGTGTCAGGTAGATTATAGCCTCACCGGACCCTAATTTAAACGGACTATTGTATGTATGAGATAATTTTTAACTTTTGTTAAAGCTTGTGTATTTTTGAGGGCTGTACACTTAACATACCCCTTACAAATGGGGTTGAAAATGGGGTAATATCCGTCTATACATCCCAAGCTCTGCCATTTACTGGTATAGTTGGCGTAAAAGATATGGTGCGAACTTTAAGCTAAAGGCTTTTCGTTTGACTGGAATACGAGGATATCATCATAGTCTAGTCAATATTATAATTTAAAATACTCAGTTGACGATAAACTCATTTAATATTATAATTTCAACTAATAATCGTTAAAATTTATTTAATAATTTTATAATTATTAAATACATGTATCGACTGTCTAACTATGATGTTTAACCCGCAAATATGGAGCGCCATCCTACTTTCTAAGATACTTACTTACATTGCTTTAAACAATATTAACCTAATTATATTTATAAACATGTTAAATATAACACCGGACAATTAACACTACCTTATATCTCGTTTTATTAAGAAGAATTGGAAATATAAATTTCAAATAACTTATTATTTTTCACATCATTGACTGAACCATAACTAATATTTTTGAGAGTGCATTTTTTATACGAGCAGAGGTGTCCACTTTTCAATTGGTAGTCTGACATCAAGAAAGAGTGTAGTATTTTCTGAGGAATACGGGTAAATATTTAATATTTACAATGTGGCGTCCAAAATATTGTGTGTGTTACTACGACGAAAATTTAAATAATGGTGATGGGAGTGAAAACAGGATTCGACGATATTTAAAATTGGAAGCACAGGAAATATGTTTCAACGTGTATAAGAATCTACGGGAAAAGTTTGGTTTCGACGAAGAAACAGAATTAATGTAAGCTGTATTTGATTTAACAGAAGTTCCCCTGTTATCTATACCTTATGAACGCAAGAAGCGATGTGATAAGGGATTAGTCAAACCTTTAGATGTGTCTGCAACAAAATTATTAAAAATCACCATATATAACTGATTCTTAAACAAAACAACAACTGATTGAAGTTTTACAGACAAAGAAATTTTAGAAATTATACGACCTAGAGAGCATTGCTGAAAAACATGGACATTCTATAGTGAGACTGCCACCTTAATTTTTGTATTTTCAATTCCATCGAGTCAATTTAGGCACAATTGAAACAGCGATTAAAAAAGTAATCAAAATTGAAGATGAGGATAAGAATATTGGGCAAGTCCATATTAATGGGGAAATAAATTTTTTCTACTACTGCTCTGAAAAGTATTTCTCATAGCTTACTTAATTTCAAAACCATATATTGCTCACACTGTGAGAAATATCATTTCTCATGGCACTTTGCCACACTACATACATTTATATGGATTATTTCACTCAATACAAAATACGCGCCTTCGATTGGTTTAAATATGAGGATTGATATATGAAAACACCATGTTTTCGATTTTGTATTTCGGCACCTGATTGGAAACATGCAATTTTCCTATCTGTGTGTTTCGCGTTGTCATTAGTTGTTTTATTCAACAGTAAAAACACAAGAGCTTTTTTTTATCGGATAAATTTCTCTTTGCAACGAAACAGTTTTGCCAATCACTAATTTTACGAGAAAAACTGACATGATAAAATCGCGACACCGAAGGTGGAGCGATTTTATCTAATGTCAGTTTTTCGAGCAAATTTAGTGATTGGCAAAACTTTGAGTCAAAGAGGAATTTATCTAATAAAAGAAAAGCTCGAGTGTTTTTTGGCAAGATAAATTAACGACAGAATATATGGATGATCAACAACAATAATTGCGACTCATTGTCATTGTGTAAAAGTGACGTCCGCTTACTAGATATTGAGGAAGAGAAGTTTTTATCGCGATAAAAAAGGATGCACCTTTTTTATCGATGGCAAAGTGACAATAACATTTCCAGGTATATGACATTTTAACATTGGAGTTAATTTATCGATATTAAAAATCTAGTGACTGACAGAAAATGTCAAATTAATAGAAACGTCAGAATTATTGTATCAAGAATGAATTCTAAAAACCGTTTTGGTCTGTTTGATCTAAAATATATTCAAAAGAAAGTGAAAGAAAAAATGCCGCAAAATACCGTGCGATCTAAAAAGTACGTGTGGAAACAATTCATGGAATTTTGCAACGAACGTCATCATAGCCCAATTTTGATTGTTTTCGTGGAATAATCTTGACAAATACAACTCGTGTAATTAATGATTATCGAAAAATTCTTCTCTTTTTCGAAACAAATTGTTGTTTTAGGAAACCACACTCGCGCTTACGCGCTCGTGCGGTTTCCAAACAACAATTTGTTTCTCAAAATCGAAGAAATTTGTATTTCGATAATCATCATTACACTTGTTGTATTACTATTGAGAATCCAATAGGGGATACTCGATGCCCAGCCAATTTCAGTAGGGTATACTCGATGCCCAGCCGTTTTCGGTTCGATGCTTAGACTTTTTCAACAAAACTATTTACTCGCATTTTTTAAAGGTGTGCAGTTGTAGAAAAAATATAGTGTGCAACATGTGGGAAAAGTACTTTTCTCACTTGTGTGAAAAATAATTCTAAAAAATGAACTTCCGCTACCATGAAGACTCAAAAGGAAGGGGGAATCGACAAATTCATTTTTATTTTTGTTTTCGGAGTGGCTACTGAGCCACAATACGTTAATGAAGAAGAAGAGATATTTGACGAAAAACGTAGTAGGCCAATTGGCATGTTATGATTTTATAATTGAAAATTTTTTTTATTTGTAGATATAAAATAAAACCTAGATACCTTTGCGATGTAGCACATAGAAGTATCAAGACTAAAGTATTGGGAAAATATGTATCAATGCCCATTGGTATTGCGGCCACGGCTTTTCAAAAACTCGCTCATCACGATGGAGAAATGGCTACTGCTAGAGGTAATTATCACTATTATTAATTTAATGCCCACTATAAAAATTTGTATAAACATTTTTATAAAAATTAAGTCACATCAAAACTTTTTATAAAAATGGATGCCTGTGTCCCACTATAAAAAAATTCCATAAATATTTTTATAAAAATGGTCAGCTGACACAGCAATAATATTGCCTTTAATGTCGATACAGATTAAAAGTATCCCAATATATTAACTTTAAAGTCATTAAAAATGAAAATATGCAAAATCAATCATACATTAGATGAAGTGAGTCTGGCTTGTGTTCATAGATAAAGATAACCTGATTGTGTTTCTCAAAATGAGTCATAGAGAAAAGTATAATGAGAGTTCTTGTATTATCAGTTAGCATCACGTTGATCGGAGGCCGCTAGTTATGTGTACAGGAGCTCATTTTTAGAGGCGGGATATTCAAATTTCTTAGTTTCGATTATGGGTAGGTAAATTTTACAATTTTTCTTAAAATTGTTAATTAGGTATAATTATTTCATTACAAAAAATAAAAATATATTCCATTTTTTGTGATGAAATAATTACAATGAACAATTTTGAGACAAATAATTTAGATAAATAAGGAAAGAGTACACATTTAAATTAACAGCGACATAATAACAATGAAAAATTTAATAAAATATTTTTCTATTAAACAATTAAAGGACTGTTATATATTGTTCTACATACATTATCAACTTTAAAATTCTTATTTTATTTTTGGGTTTTTAGTAGTTAAAGTTAATATCACAAAATAAGGAGAAATCTGATCAAATTATCATAGTTACATTATTATTAAAGAAATTTAAATTTCTACCAATATTACCCATTATTAAAAAAAATATTCTAATAGCACCTAAAATTCTTATTCTATAATACATCTGTTAAAACAAACATAAAAAAATAATTTTTCTACTCCTGTATTATAATACATTTATTAAAAGAATTAAACGTGTATATTAATGAAGTTCATTACGATACAGATGTTCATTACGATACATATTTTTAAGCCAAAGGAATGAAGTTACTTTTTAATAAAGTGACACTTAATTTTACAACTGTCAAATCGTTTTGATTTTCAAAAGTACCTGTATCAAAAATCAATTAAATTTTATAATGATAATGAAGAATAAAATATTCAATTCAATTGAAAACAGGAATGACACAAACATTAACATGCCCTCCAGTTCAACAACCATCCGCAACCATGCAACTTTCATGTATAATGGCCATTAATCATTGATACATTATTATATATGTATCATTAATTGATGACATAGTTTACATATTATTAATCACAAAATTACATCTCTTTACTAAAATTACAGTATGTTTCAGAAAGTTAATCCAATATAGCATCAAATTGCACATTAAGTTAGGTATTTCAAAATTATTGACAACAAAAAATACTTTAAGAAAAATGAGTTAATAACTAAATTCTCCATTTCCATGAAAACAGGAATAGGACAGAAACAGAAAAAATTAAACAGTACAGTAAGTTACCAACAAAAAAATTATTTTTGTTTGTTAGGCCTCTTAGCAGCATTATAATATTTTTCAATGATTAAGGGAACACAAACTTTTATGAGTTGAGAAAATACGTATGATTTATGTTCATTACTTTTACAAAGATTTTAGTTTTTTTAATAATACTTTCTACATGACCTAAAAGTGGTAAAATGAGAGATACAAGGTCATGCAGTATTGAAAGAAATTTAACGACTTCTCTTTGTATATAAATCAGAAGTTTATCATCAATTCCTTTGAAGTCAGTAAAACTATAGTGAACGTCTAAAATATCCGTCTGCAAATTAGCCTTACATTCGCAATTAAAAGTTGTGAAAATTTGAATCATTCAATTCTGTATCTAAAAACTGGAATTCAAAATTTTTCAATTCATTACTAGTGATAGAAATCAACGGTTTTGGTTCATGACTAATGAAAGGGTCTGTTATTGACCATGAAGGTTTGTTAGAATTAGCAGTACTTCTTTTTAAAAAATCCATGCCGGCTGGATCTAATTTCTAATTAAAATATTGAATTAACTGATTTAGACAATTTAACTGCTATTTAATATTGATTACTACTGATAAGTGCCTTGTTAATTTAAAACTTCTATTTCTGTGATCTTTTAGTAATATGCATTTTCTTCTTCTTGGGAGATAAATTTTACTGACTCTAGTTTCACTTATTTTACTTAATCCCAGATTCCAAACGTTGTTTTTTAGGTAAATGTTCAAATTGAGTTTTCTTTAAAGTATCGTTATTGATACAAAAAATAAGTTTTCTTTTTACAGGCAATACCGTATTTTCAAAAGCTTGATGGGCATCAGTATATGGGTGTTTTTACTATATTCAACTACTTTTAGAGGTGTATAATGTGATTGTTGTAATGATAAAGCTAATTTAAGAAGTCTTTTGCGTAATGTACTTGTAAATGCATTATAATTTAAAAAATGTTTTGATATGAAACTCCAAATTACGAAGTGGCTAAAAATATTTATTATTACAATTTTTTACAATACAACTACGACGAACTCAACCTGGTGATGACATTTTAAAGGTTCACCTACTTTTATTTACTTGATTAAAACTAAAATCCTAAACAACTTGAAAGCGAAACTAATCCTACTCACTCTTGACACACCATATTTCCGTGTATATAATATTAGTCATATTTTTAGCAATTTTATTTTTGACACTTTTGACAAAGACAATCTACAAACTATAAAAAAATAATTATACTTTTCTCTATAGACATTGGCCATAAACATTGGCTTTCGAGTTTCAAATCGTGAATCTGTAACGCGCGTCTTTAAATTCAAACTTCCTCAATGCTGGTGGAGCATAAACATCCAGCACTTTACTAGTTCCGTAAAAATTATGGAAACGGTTCTATTTCATAATAGTTATTTACGTAATTAGTGGGATATGGACATTATTAACGCACGCATGTGAAGTTTGCACGACATTCCTATCCCACGTGTTACGTACAAAATTTTATCTACAACTGTTTATTAGTAGGTATTATTAAGAGTACTTATATCATAAAATTTTATTTAAAAAAATACTTCAATCCAACGTATTGATAATAATATTGACTGCAAACATAAGTTACTGTAGATCATATTTTGTAACCATAGCAACAAAGTCAAACAAAGCTGCGGAAATAAAATAAATTAGTTATGTCATTAAATTGTCAAAGTTGAATGAACAAAAATCTTTGAAAATGAGTTCAAGCGAAGACAATCTTCCTTCGAATCTTCCAGGATACAAACCTAAAAAGTCAAGGGTATTTACAAAGGAGGAAATAACCAGATTTTTAACAAATGCGAACGATGAGAGATATTGGTGCATGAAGGTAGGTAAGACTCTTGTGTAGATTATAAAAAGGTGTATTCATATAATATTCACTTTAAGGTTATATTGATCTTTGGTTTGGCTGGTGCATGTCGGCGGGAAGAGCTAACAAATAAGTTGTTTGAAAATATGAAAGATCAAGGAATTTGCTATCAAATTACTATACCAAATACCAAAACAAAGGTGTCTCGAGAATTTTTTATAACATCTGGAAATATTGACGGCGTGAATCTAGTTGAAGTCGTCAGAAATTACGTTGCATTGAGACCTAAAAATTGCGAACATAAGCGATTTTGTGTTGGATACTGGGCTAGAAAATCCTCAAAACAACCAATTGGTATAAATACTATTGATAATGTGCCGAAATTAATTGCCCAATTTCTTGAATTGCCTAGTCCAAGAGAATATACTGGACATTGCTTTCGAAGATCTTCAACCACACTTTTGGCTGATTCTGGGGCAGATCTTTTGAATATAAAAAGACATGGTGGCTGGAAGAGTAACTCTGTCGCTAAAGGCTATATCGAAATGTCTGCTGAAAATAAAAAACGAACAGCAATGAAAATTTTGGGACAAATTGAAAACATTCCCGATATCAGGAAATATTCAAAATCAAAATATAAGCAATTATTCTAGTGAAGCGTTGGGTATATCAGCATCTGGAATTAATTTATACAATTGTAAGGAGTGCACTGTGAATATATACAATAAATAAGTATGAAATAAATATTTAATTCTGGTATTAATATTTTCTTGATTCTTATTATCGCAATAGTGCGGTAATGTATTCAAACCGCACTAGTGCGGTAATATACGTCATTATGACACTGAAAATAGTGTCAAATCGTACCTGTTACATGACAGTTGTAGATAAAAACATTTTACGGTAAAGGTTATCCATATTTAACCTTTATATGGGAGAAGTTTATCTATGATTCTACGTAAGAAACACCATAAAAATATTTTTACCGGAAATCATTCTTATAAAAATGTGTTCTGTCCCATTTAAAAAATGGTTTTCATCTATGATTTTTATAAAAGCATTTTACGTGACGTCATGAAAATAGAAGCACCATAAAAATATTTTTCGCGATATAATTTTTATAAAAATTTGTGTCGCCACATTATCCAAATGGCGTTCATAAAAAATGTTATACAAATTTTTACATAATAGATCCAATTTATTCTTAAGAACTTAATACACTCTCAAACTGCCTTGCTCCAATAGTACTTTTCATCACATGACAAGCGCAAGCGCAGCCGCCATGTTTGAAGAGCGTAATTTTAAAAGTTTCGTACTATTTTGTACAATAATGGCTGGGGATGCAATAATATTCCCACAAACAAATATATCATTAAAACAAATTATTCATGGTGCAGTACTTGTTGACAAATCAGTTAAAGTGTATAACTGTGAACGATTAAAATGTGGTCAAGTGTTAAGGGCGTTCTCTAAAATGCAAAATAAATCTGCTAGTTGAGAGGATAGCTGTCAAAACAATCTATTATCTAAATAAAAATAGGTCTAAATAATTATTATCTAAATAAAATTAGGTAAAGAATTTTATCCTAATTAAACATAATTTTTCTACGCCCTATCATTAAAGTACCTTGTATTTCATCGGTTTGCAGCGCTTAAAGTGGTTGTTTATGGTTAGAGTGAAAAAAAGTAAAAAACGTTAAAAAAAGTGCCATAACGTTAACTTTATTTCACGCTTCCTGTTTTATTATCCCTTTTTTTTAATCCGGCTTCGAAAGACCATGTTTTGTTAACCCTTTTTTCACTTGGGATAATAAATGGAATGGAAGTTTTTATTGTTCAATGTTTTGCTCGAAGGACCGTTTATTTTATTCACTATATGTTGTAGGATTATGATGGATGAAGAAATTAAACAATTATTTCACTTTCATGTTACTAAATTGTATGACGTTATAAAGTGTTATTTTGCATGAACAACTAAAAATCTCATACGCGCTTTGCACTTTGATTATTTATCACATAATCTGCTGGAGTAATGAATGATTAATGATTAATTACACATATGGTTTACCGGGACCATCGCTCTTATAACATGAGTACCATTATGTACGACGGTTAAATAATGAAGAGAGAGAATGAAGGATAAATAAGAAGTGTATGAAGGCTAACTGGGAAGTCTATGAATGACGAATGACGACTGGGAAGTGTATGAAGGCTGACTGAAGTGACGAAAATTGAGGTTTTATGCATATTTATATGTCGGGTAACGTGGTTGCGAGGAAGGAGAAAAATATTAGGATTTGACCAATGGGATAAAAGAATTTGAAACGTAACGGTCAGATACAGCGAGTGAAAATTTACAGTTTTTTGTGGCATGAAAAGGTTTGGTAGATACAGATAACGAAGTTTGGAAGAGGGTTTTTATGAAGTGATAAGGTGTCGGGTACTTTAAGATATTCATTGGAATTTCAGAAAACGATATTCATCTGTATTTCTTGTGTGGTAGTAATGTTAAAATGAATTTTTTGTTGATGTAAAGAAATATTAGATGTTGAAAAGAATGATATATTTCGTTGTATGTTTTGGGCAGAATATGTGAATTGTGTTATACCGGGGAAGTTGAAAATAAAAATCAAAGGAGAATTTGTGATTTAGATCAAATTCGAACACTTTCCATAAGCTAACACAATGAATCTTGGCTGGGCATCGAGGATGGACTTTCATGAAACTTCGAATACGTATAATTGTAATTTACCGAAGGAGCTTAATTAAAATATCCCAAATTTCTATTTGATTTTTATTTTTTTGTATAGGGCTGTAGAAAAAATAATGTATGCAACATGTGCATAAAGTGTCTTTTTTTACTCATGGAATTGCCGCACTCGCCTGGGTCAACTTTTTCCATTCGTGAAAAAAAGTACCACTTTATGCACTTGTTGCATAAATTACTATTATTGTCACCACATGTAGAAACTCTAAAATTAACATTTAGGTTGATAATGAATATAACTGAAATTAAATTTTTTTTTATATAAACAAATTATATTTTTAATCATAGGATTACGCGTATATATTAAGTACATCTATATATTGCAAGCAAGGTTAAGGAAAATTTAAAAAAAGTGTTCGCTTCAAATAATTTATAACATGTATCAATCACTCTTTATTCACACTCCATAACAACACCGTTTTATTTTTCCTTTTCGTACAGATAATAATATAGTCGACTTGTTTTTTTTTTAATTAAGACACTTATTATTTTAATTTGCTCTCAATTTCTTTTTGATAAGAATCATTTGTTTAACGTTTTTTGATTTTAACTATTTGTACACGGGTATTTTAACATGCTTATTAACAAAACAGTACGGAAAAGATGGCTGAACTGCACGCATGCGCACAAAAAAATTGTGATGAAAATGTCTATTGATGAGGAGTTTTCAAAAATATTGTAGGTGCACAAGAATTAAACACAATTTATATTATGAGTATCTATACGACCACTAGTATTGAAGACTTAGCGAAAGCTGCGCCACACGGAAGGAAATGGTTACAGCTTTTTATTTTTTCTGACAGGTATTTATCATTTTGTATATTATTTATTATTACTATTAGAGAAGACAAACCCGTGAACTAAATGACACAAAATTAGGCACGTTGGGATCTGTTGCTAAGCGATGCGCCACTACGTAGCGTTAAAGTTAACTTCTCTATATGTGTGATTAGATGCTTTTTTACCACTTATTTATTTGTTTAGGTTTATTATAAGAAACGATTTTTATATTTGTTTATAAAAATGTGCGACAAAAGTCGTCAATAATCATCAGTGCCACAATCCAAATCGATAAGAAATAAAGACGTACAATTGAGTTTCCATCGATTTTCCGAAAGTGGAAAGTTTAGAGTACAAAATAAAAATGGTAGACGCAATAAAAGCTTGGCAAAATAAATTGATAATTGGAAATCCTATATCGAAATATATGTGTGATCACTTCATTTTAAAGAAGATTACATTACAAGAAGTAGTGATGGGGAATTCGAATACTAAGAATCGGAAAGTATTCGATTCTTAACAGTACTCGGTGTATTCGATTCTTTTATCCAAGTATTCGAATACCGGCTGTTCTCGGATCTCGGCATGGCTGATCGCATAAACTCGGAAATAACAGTCTGCATTGTCAGCAGATTCCGATTGAGGACTCAGATTGATTGCTCGGCTCGGTTGAATTGAGAACTCATATCGCATTCCCATGCATTTAGTTGTAAGGTAGGTTCGTGGGATTCACAAATTCGTGAATAAATGTTAGGCGAAACCGTTAATCTCCAAAAAAATTGGAAATGAGTATATATTGTTAAATAGTTTCAGTAAATAGGCCTATATTTTTTAAAGAATTTATTTTTGTTAATTTATTAGAATCTTATTATTTTTACATTTATACCATCTGTTTAATATTTTCTATTTTATTTATTTTCGTTTTAATTTTTTAAAGAATTTATTTTTGTTGTTTTATTAGAATCTTTATTATTTTTACATTTATCGAAACATGTACACTATCCTGTTAAATATCCTATATTTTCTTTATAAACATTTTAAGAGAAACCCTGACCTTTTATTTCAAATTAAAATACACGACAAATTTTGTTTGTTTTGATTTCTTCAAAATATTTATATTACATTTAAGTTTTCTTGTCTAACGAAGAAACCAAAATCTTAAGCTGCTACCTTAGAGAAAACAGTGATTAACAAATAACCACGTAAGAGCAGTGAAAAGTTCGCACAGGCACCGGTATCCGTTGATGCGTTGTTGTATCGGTATTCGTGTTCGTTGTTCGTTCGTATTCGTCCTCATCCATATACAATCTTTGTTCTCGAGAACTCAGTACTCGGATAAGTATTCGATTCCTAAAATGATTCGAATACCAAGTATCCGATTCTTAAAAGTATTCGATTCTGCCAATCACTAACAAGAAGTATGTTGTTATCACAGATAGTATACTCCAAAACACGTTTCCCTATAGTGACACTCGTGACATGTGATGTACTAGGGTCAAATGCGCCAATTTTGAAATTAGTCGAAGCTCACTGATAAATTATTGCCACGAGCGCCAAATAGTGTAACTCAACGGCTTGTGATGCTAGCTAGATGGATATTCCAGGTTAGCTTGTCATCTAACCGGATTCCTAGGTATTTTTCTTCCCTTGCAACCTTTATCTGATTGCCGAAAAGTTTTGGCACACTAGTGATCTCCACAATTCGCTGTTTTGTGAATGGTACCATGGTGTTTTCGAGAGATTGACAGACAATCCCTCCATATCACACCATCTCTCCACTACGGACAGTGCCGTCTGCATTAGTTCCAGGCAGATGCCCACGTGTTTTCCCCGTATTAGAATGACAATGTCGTCCGCATATCCTTGAGCATACCATCCCTGCTTGTTTAGTGCAACGAGGAGGTCGCCGACTACCAGATTCTACAGATTTGGTGACAAAATACCTCCCTGTGGACATATTCTTTCTGTCTTCACATCTCTTGGTACATCACACAGAGATGCTTGTGCATGGTCTCTATCTATCGGGTGATTGTCGTGTCTGTGCCCCTGGATTCCAGCTTTGACACTATTGAGCGAATGCTCGTGTTGTCAAATGCTCCTTTGATATCCAGGAACACAGCCAGTGCAACTTCTTTGTAAGTAATGGCTTGCTCTATCTTACCCACCAAGCTATGCAAGGCTGTTTAGCAAGATTTACCATTTTGGTAGGCATGTTGGTTAGGGTGCAGCGGCTTGTTACTTAGCACTGTAACCGTCAGATGCCTATCTATCATCTTCTCTAATGCTTTGAGAAGAAATGACAAGAGACTTATCGAGCGATGAGCCTTTGCAGTATCGTACGAGATGTTCCAGGTTTCGGTATAAATACCACCTTCGAGATTTCCCAAACCGTAGGTATAACTCCTGTGGCTAAGCTCAGTCTGAACAGAGTCACAAGTCTTGGAGTTATTATATCGGCGATTTTTTGGACCAGCACTGGGTAGATTCCATCCATTCCAGGCGCCTTGAAGCGATCAAAGGATTGTATGGCCCATGTCATAGACTCATATGTGACTATGGACTTTGCACAAGTCCAGTTATCATGAGTTGCCTGACCACGGGCAACTTGCCCTTCTCTGGCTTCGCTTGTTGCTTCGACTTGTATTTCGGTGGATCCCGGGAAGTGCGTACTGAGCAGTACTGCCAGTGTCTCCTCCGGGTCGTCCGTGTATGAGCCGTCTTCTTTGAGTACGGTCTCTTGAATGTTGACTGGATTTTGCGCCATGGCTCTGTGGAGTTTTGCGCAGTCAGAGACATTCTCAATGTCCTGACATTATCAGTGTCGTAAATTAACTTACCCTTCGCAGTTCTCATCACGCTGCCTTTGATGGTCCATGGTTCTTGGACAAGAACCACTCCTATGTCATCAGCTAGGATCGCCGTCGCCGCTCTACTGTGGTGCAAGTTGATTTGCAGCACTGCGGTCATCTTTACTATCTTTGTTTGGTCTCCCCTGGAACTTGAAGAGAACTCTTTCTGCTCCCACGAATGGGTGCATCCCAAATTTCCTAAGCTTCTGCAGGGATCCGTTGTCTATGTGTATGACTAGAGACTGTCCTTCTGGCGTGACATTGTCACCCACGACAGCTCAGTGCTCGGTATTTAATCCACTCTGGCTGTTCGGACCAAGCATCACATCTTCCTTGGCCTGTTCCCTTGTGGATCGTGGTACAAAAGTTGTGAGTTTGCACATATTCACCAGGTTTTTGGCTGGGCCTAATCTCAACTGAATCTCGCCAAACGGATTCAGCTGCTTGAACTGGGCCTCTAGCCACGTCTTGGTGGTAGAGTATTCGCAGCCTTCAACTACCGCACCGTTCTCAGGGTGGCAGCTGGATATTCTGACGTCTATGCCCCGGAGGGTGCGTCTTCCCAGCTCCATTTTAATATTTAAGGCTGTCTCTTCGTCGATTGCCATCTTTTCGACAATCAGTTTCTCGGCAAAGCACTAAGGTGCCTTTTAGGTTCTCACTGAGCTTCCCTCTGCCTTGGATCTTTTTACCATCTTTGCAGTTTCCTCCGAGGACCGCTGCGAGTGCAACTTCTTCCCGCCTGGAGTTTCCTATTTGGATGATTACGGTTGGGCTTCAGGTTTCGCACCTTGCCTCGGCTTCACCCCAGCGCCCATGGTCCAGGGAAACCGGATTTGCTTAAGGGTGGTTCAGCCGTAGCACCGTGTTGCTTCTTCCACGCCAACTGTCTTTATTTCATGGAGAGAATCCTCTCGCCTTTGGCGAAGGCTTCTTCTCTCCTTAGCCATCTCAGTTCACCTCTCGAGAGTCTCTTCTTTGGTCCTCTCGCTGGCGACTGCATTCCTGTGTTTTTTGAGATGTTACGTTCCTCCCCTGAATTTAGCAACTTATCCTCCTCCATGGTTGTGGGAGAATTAGTGCCGGTTTCCTGAATAGGAATGCCTGCGGTCTCTTGGCCACATTCCAATTCAGGGGCTTCTTCTTTTTCTTCCGTGCCATTCATCATGGTCCCACGAGTACCGGGTTAGTACGGTACATTCCCCTAGTGACCCGTTTAGGAGAATAAGGCTGATTCTCTGGAAGGTCGCCCGGTATCCCAGAGGCTCCGTTTGCGACGGTGCTCCGCCACCGCCATGCACTCATCGGCACTGGTCGCTTGACGCCTTGGAATGGGGGATGTTTATCGACCTCCCGGTCTAGATCCGCTGAGTTTAGTTGCAACAGGGCCACCACGTGTAGGGTGTAATCTATGATCACACACTCCCAATCATGTTGGGAGTACCCAGCGATCTTGTGACAGGAGGTGCAATGTCCTAGGACTTTCCGTGCAAACTTGTCCCCTGGCTTTGCCTCCCTCCCCCGTTCAATTTTACGTAGATTGGGAAGGGGAACAGAGCCCTCCACCCCAAGTTGACGCTTTGGTAAATTAAAACTCATATACAGTGTTTCTAAAAAGTCCCTCCCCCCTCTTTATTTAGAACGGTGATACTACTATGATACTGATGACATTTGGAGCATGAAAATGAACTATTGTAATCTTCTCTACTAGTGGTAACAGGTGACGTACTAGTCATCGGTGACGTCACCAGGCAATGGAAACCAATAATATGGAATGGGGCCTTATGGCAAGTTACACCTCGTTTGGAAGGTATTTAGAATTCCTATTCAATCATACTGAATGTTTATTGGATTTGCGATGTTTTTGATGGTTAAAATGAACAAAGACTAAAATTTGAGTTTCGCTTTTAATTAATAAATGTTCAAGAACAAGTTCTTATGATAATTGTTCAAAATGTGCTCCATCTATTTCCTGGCAGTAAAACATCCTATTATTAAACTCTTGTCGGACTCGATAAAATGTGTCAGGGGAAATTGCGCTACATTCTTCAACAATTCGTTGTTTTAAAACGTCAATACTGTGAGGAGCTGTAGTATAAACTTTAGATTTAAGGTCTCCCCACGGAAAAAAATCTAAAGGTACCAGGATATTCTTCATCTAGATAACGTCTTATTGCAAAGTAATAGTGTGCAGGAGCACGATCTTGTTGGAATGTTATTTACAAGTTACCAAATTCATCTGGATTATCTTCAGAATTTGAAGAATTAACGGTTCAATTGCATTTTCTAACATCTAGAGATATACTTCACAGATTAAATTTGAGTTCAAAAAAGAGTCCCGACTATGTGGTTTTCCAAAATACCTGCCCAGACATTTATTTTTAATGGGAAGGGGAGAATGCCCTACAGTGGCCACTTTTTTCCCATTACACATTTTGAAAAAAATAATTTAACCACACAAAACTTTCATTATTTGGTTACAAATTGCCATAGCTAACTTTGCAAAAAATCAAAAAAACAACCTATTTCAAAGCAACTTACTTTTTTCAAAAATGTGGCCACCGTAGGAAGATAGCGCCTACAGTGGCCACCAATACGTCTAACAGTGGCCACTATTTTTCAAAAGAATAAAATATTCATGCATAACGAGTATTGAGGAACAAACTTTCAAGAAAACATAAAAGTGATATTTTAAAGAAGATAATAATAAAAAAGTATAAAAATAAAATCTTCAATCTTCAGTTTGGTCGATTAGTTCATGTTATAATGGTCCAGATCAATATCCAAGGAAAAGCATCTAGCTGTTCTTAATGACCCTGCAGTATTTCTCGGTTCAGGTAGATGCAGAACAATGCCTGCCCTTTGTATCACAGAAACATCATCAACATTTAGAAAAACGAATTTCTTTTCCCTGTATTTTCTTAAAAACGACACATTATATTCTTCATCAGACAGCACCTCTTTGATTTGTCCAACAAAATATGTTATCGTTTTTTTCGTAGCAAACCTCACAAGAAAAAAACTGCTCACTTCCAAAGGTCTAGCCTTCTTCTTCATCGAAATTCTCAATAAGTGTGGACGAGGCAAACTAAATGTTCTGCTCACTCTGATCTTTATTTTCTGATGAGCTAGGGGAAGCAATTTCTACTAATGGAAGCTTTTTCGTAACCTTGGACTTAAGCTTTTCATCATGTTCATCTTTAAGCTTCTGAATATTGGGGGTAACTGTTTAAATTTCGGTTGCCCTTTTCTTCCGTCCACGCTTAGATTGGATTTGTCTTTCTCCAATTTCTCTCCAATTCGGGTGAAAAGTATAGAGCACCCTCTTCATCACCTTTATTGATAATCGGATGCTCTTCGGTTGAGATCTCATCACCTTGAACAAACGTTGGAACTGTTTCAGAAGTAGAGGCAACCGGACTTGTTTTGTTGGATGATTGTGAAGTAGATGGCTGAGGTTCAAATGGTATATCGATGGGCGCTGACTGGGGCTCAAGTGGTATATCGGTCACTGATGCTGGCAGAAATTCATGTTCCTTGAAACAATTCTTATTAAGCGAATATATACCAGTACTTTTGAAGGCGGAATCTATATTTTGTGTGCAAAAGGCCTAGCCATAACTTTGGCCCAAAATCTCGGCAATGTTATAGTTATTAATTCGTTTTCCCGGATGATTGGCAATCCAGACTCCACACTCCTTATTGTGGTATTTTGTAAGTGGGCCGAAAACACAAACATCCAATGGCTGGAGCGTATGACTTGTGTGGGGTGGCAATGTAAGCAAGATCACATTATTAGACTTAGCGGTCTCTATTACCTCCAAACTAATATGTGAGTCATGGTTATCAATGGTGACCAGGACTGGTTGATTTTCAGTAGGACCTGCATGTTTGATAAAGTGGTTTAACCACTGTAAAAAAATCTCTTTCGAGCTCTATCCTGAAAGATTTGCTGCTTCCTAAACTTTCAGGTGGGGCTCCAACTAACATATGCTGTTTGAAAAATTTCCTTGGAAATACCAACAGAGGGGGAACTGAGTTTCCAATTGAGTTTATTGCTCCTATCATCGTGACTAGAGTTCCTAGCTCTGCCGAAGTACTCTGGCCGACTTGCTTTTGGCCTAAAGTAGCAACAACCTTATTTGTACTCTGCACCGTAGTTAAAGCCGTTTTATCTACATTGTAGATCTGATCAGGGCGAAGTTTACGAAATACATTAATATCACTCAAATTTTTGAAGAATTTGTCAACTATAGGCTTATTGAATCCCATGGCTTGAGCTAGTGATGTTGCTTCAGAGACCCTTAATGATAAACTAGGGTTTCTCTTCATAAACCCGTTGAACCATTTGAAGCCAGCAGATTTGTTTGCTTCCCCGCATTCGGGTACATTTTTCTTGTAGAAAGTAGCCAGCTCATATGCAAAACTTTTTACTTGGGTTGGCGTGAAGCCATGATGGAGATTTGCCAAATGTTTGATGTACTAGCTCAATTCTTTTTCTTCTGCAGAAGTAACGATCTGATGACAGACATAATTTGGAGTCAATCTGGGATGCTTGGCCTTAATAAAGTCTATGTTCTCCATTTGTCCTCTGCTTTTATTGTCTATCTTCTCAATGTCGTCGTACGGGGAATACCAAAGTATTTTGCCGCTCTTTGTGTAGACCAGCCGCCCTCTAGTACTTTTTGTACTGCTTCGCGCATTACATGCTCAGGAGTAATTGTCAGTTTCTCACCTTTCGGCATCTATAAAAAAATTAAAGCATTAAAACTGAATTCATTCCCACAGTGGGCTACATCTACCATGGCCACTGTAGAAATTGTCACTTTTTTTAGAAAAATGGTAGCTATGACATTCTATACGATTTTCAGCACATGACAGTAGGAGAAATATGTGGCCACTAGATACACAATTAATGCTATGGATGTTACTTGGAATAAAATATAAATGATAATGTAAAATTTTACTCAAAATTTTGATGAAAACGTAACTTTTTGTGTCGCAAAACACACACCTTCTCCCTGCTCGAACTGCACGTGACTGACAGACGCATAGATAAAGCATAGGTTAGGTTAGGTTGATTTTCAATAGATCGATAGGTAACTCAGTATTCAGAGTTTTGTTCACTAATTACCGCGCCCTCTGGCGAGTGTAGTCAAAAATAAAGCAAAAGCTGGAAATGTACATATAAAATTTAAATTTTTTTTCTGGAACTGGAAGATTGTTTAAGAATTTATGAAGAAAAAAACTGTTTCACTACATACGTTTATTTACAAGTTAGATAATAATTAATAGAATATACGATATACAAATATGGCCTTCTCAACCGAAGTATATATAGTATGTTTCCACTACTAATGGCCGAACTAATACCGAAAGACCTTATTTTTACTTTAAAATTAGTCATTTCCCCAATTATTCAAGGATATCGAAATATCAGCTCGGAATACTTGTCAAAGCATTGAAACTGAGGGGATTCAATAAACGTTATTTCTACTATTATTTCAAATAATTTTCATATTTTTTTATCCTTTTCATTGTCTTAGGACATTTCCTAGAGTTCATTTTTCATGTTCATTTCACTAAATGAATAAAGTTTTAGGTAAATATTGAGCTACTTCTCGTTAGACAAATTAGGTAAAGAATGAGGTTTTCTCATATTAGTAGTGAAAAAAATAACATATAACAGATTTTGTTAATATAATTATCACAGCTTTAATATTGAAAGTAACGCCTGTACTCACATTTTCATAGTTTTTGGAAAATCGATGCATTTTCACAGTGTCGCCCCGGCTTCTGCATGTTGGCACACAACAAGAAACCACCATATTGGACTGGTTAGGTTAAATTATCATTAAAAACTATTTTTATTTTAATTAAAAAATATAACTTGAATAGCTTCTGTAGTGTAGGGTGTTGAAAGATAGGTTAAAATACAAATTTTAATCCAATCTAACATCCAAGTTTTATGTTATGATAATGAAAAAATATGTTTATACCTATTACATATTAGTAACTTTAATCAATGGATCAGATAAATGACGAAAAACTGAGGAATTTTTCTTTACAGATCTGACAACGTTCAAATTTAAGGTGATTACAGCGCCCCTGGCGAGTGTAGTCGCAAACAGCTCTTATGGGACAAGCTGGTTCATAAGAGTTACCTATGCATGGACAGACGCATCGACACAGTGCAACGTGGCTGCTGCTAATGCGCCCCTAACAAGGTTGGTGGAAGCACGCACCAAGATATAGATTCGCAGAAATTTAAAAGGGTCCATTGTAGGAGCATGGCCACTGTACGGCACTCACCCCAACTGTGTGTGTTTTTCACGAAACTTGTTAGAATTTATGTCACTCCAATACCTCACATTTTGAGTATTAACATTTCCATTAAGGAAGAAAGTACTTTCGTCACTGAAACAAATTGTCCTTACATAGTCTGGCTGTTGCAGAATTTTAGTGGACATATCTTCACAGAATTGCGGCCTTCGTTCGGGGTCGCCATCTGAAAGTTGATGCACCATTTTTAATTTGTATGGATGAAATTTGCTTTTGGTCAACACTCTATGTACTGTACGATGACTGATTCCACAGGTAGACGCTACTTGGGCTGTGGAAGAAGAAGGATTTACAATAATTTCTGCAACTATATCAATTTGTTTATCAATACCATTATTTGGTCGATCGGTTGGCATCATGAACATGAAACTTATGAAAAAGCTCCCTTAAATAAGTCCTATATAATATATAAGGCGATCGGGGTATCTCTCAATAAAAATGCGTTCCGCCGCATGAAAATTATTTTTACTTTCACCAATAATTAAGATAGCTGTTACTTTGTCAGCTAGAGCACGTACCATTTTGTTTATGTAGATACTTAAACGTCTCGTTAAGCAATAATTAAAGTAAGAATTCAAGATATTATCGCGTGTGAAAATGTCAATTAAAAAACTTCAACTTTTTTTACAATTAACCATAAACGGACTTTTGAATCTTTATTAATTAAAAGCGATACTCAGATTTTAGTGTTTATTATTTTAACCATCAAAAACATCGTAAATCCAGAAAAAATTAGTATGATTGAATAGGTATTATAAGTACCTTTCAAACGAGATGTCACTTGCCATAAGGTCCCATTTAATATTATTGGTTTCAGTAGCCTGGTGACGTCACCGATGCCTATTGCGTCACATGTTTCCACTAGTAGAGAAGCTTACAATAGTTCATTTTCACGCTCCAAATTTTATCAGTCTAAGTATCACCGTTCAAAAGAAAAGAGAGGGGAGGTGACTTGTGAGAAGCACTGGACACACAAAACGACTTACACTTATTGCCTCAAAGATATGGCGTAATAAAATTAATATTTTCGCAAACAGTTAAAAATAGGAATTGAATATATTAGATGCTTGAAAAATAACTTCCAATAATAATATTTGAAGTTCCAAATCTTCGCACAATAACATTATATCTAATATTTAAACAAATATAATGGTTATCATTAAACTCCATATTTTTATTCGTCAATTTATCTAACTAATCTTAGAATAATTTGCAACAATATAACATAAATTAAAATTCGAAATTAATATCTTTAGTAAGTATGAAATTAAAAAAAGGAATATTACTGTAATGTTTTTATTATTTATTTTATTTTATTACGACGGGTGGGATAAATTTATACACACGGTATGTCTATTTACTTAACTTATTTATTCATTAAACTATTTACTAACTCACTAATTTATATAAACACTTCACTAATGTTTATTTGCTTAGACTTAATTTATATATTTACTTGTTCATTGTTTATCTCACGAGATCAAATTATAAACTAACTCCGTTGGTAGGTAGTATCTCTTATATATTAAGTGCCTTTTATTCTGGATCCTTATAGATAACGGCTCACAAAAAACAATGGACCTCACTGAAAATGTCTAGATAAGAATAGTCATACAAAATAATGGTAATGTATTCAAATAAAAATAATGATCTTAATAAGGGCGCCAGGTAAGTTTGCCCCGGACAACTACCTGATTTTCATCCAAGACCTCTAAACTTACCAAATAGGTGCCAATACAAAAAGAATAAAAGTCGTGAATCTCTTAACTACGTTTATTCGACAGCAGTGTAGTAGTCAATAATGCATGTGAAAAAAACAAGTCATGAGCGATAATGAGCAATTAAAAAAATAAGCAATAACACTAACCCTTCAGCAATTATAGAAACCAGGTAATGTAAACAAGGGAAAAAATAGTAGCTGTTCACAAATAGGAAGCATAATATCGTCAAATAATACAAGTTCAGTCTAGAAAAATTCTATTAAGCATCTACAAGCGTGTACTTGACTTTACAGACTAAATTTTACTGTTTTAAATGAAACTTACTGTTTCTAGTTAATTCCACCTGGATCAAAAGGGGGTTCACTTTTCCTCTTGATATCTCTTTCAGTAGGTTTAACTAATAAACCTGGCTAGTGGACTAGCTCAATAAAACTGAAATAATACGAATAAGCTAACTTAACAAACTGAATTTATTCAAATCTAAAACAAGTGTAAATAAAAATGAACAATTTCTAGGTTAACTTATAACTAATTAACTCCAAGTGCCATCTATATAATACATATAGAAGTTGTATTAGTATGGTTAAATTCACTTATTTTACTAAACAATTACTGCGTTGAAAGATGAAAACGTAAAACACCTGTTGTGTAAGACTATTCATAAGTCTTTTATTTTAATGTTCATTGTTTAAATTTGAGGTTAACTTGTAATGAAAATTGAAGGCATTCACCTGTTTTATGCAATTTGGCACATATGCACTATACCAATCTTCTAACTTGACCGATCAGCTATTCAATTTCCAATTGTCTAAAGATTTCAACAACTTGCAGTTATACAAAATGGACGTCATAAATTGAGAACCTTATTCCAACGTTTGCAGGTATTACCCGATTCTCTGGCAACACTTTAAATTCCTCAAATTTATGTATAACTGCTTCTACAGTACTTTTTATTGAGTACTTAAAAGCTAAAGATGTGCGGCTGTGCGCTTTACTTGAACATGAAAGGTCTAGGTTGAAGTAAACTACCTTAAAAACTTACTCTGTTTATGCAAAAAACATCCTTGAGTCCAGTATAACTTTAGTTCTCGTTGAACGAACACTTAAATTGTTCTATAAATATGTCGCTGTTGACTAATGTGGCCCACTGCCTGGTATTAAAAAAAGGACTGTGCCTTGCTTGATTTCTATACCTCACAAGAAATAAACGATGTGTCGCTACAAGAGAGTCTCAGATCAAGCAGAAGGCGGAAGTGACGAAAAACTGACAGCTGCCATTTTCCTTGTTTGACCAATCAAATAATAAAATGTATTGATTTGACATATCAGCCAACTAGGATTAACTGTATGTTGTACGGTTGGTTGCATATGTTTGACGTTAATGCATTGTAAGAAAAGACAGTGCCGCACTTAATTTTATTTGCTAAAAAATATGCTATATTTTTTTCATTGTTTGGGTCGTTTCCCAAACACCACCATATATTGAAAAGATTTTAAAAATTCTAAGATAATTGACAATTGTTTCGATATTAAATATCATCGTCAGAATGACAGAAATTACATTTAATTTGAAGCCTATCTGATATTTAATAATTATTTTGGTTAGACCAAGAAGAAAATAACTCAATCAATTTTCTTGATTTAAAAATTCAAAGAATTAATAATGTACGTGATTATTCAGTTTACAGAAAACCAACAAACACTGATGTAACTATTCCATATAACTCCAATCACATAAATTGGCAGCATATAATTCAATGATACATAGATATTTTTCAGTTCCTATGAACAAATGTAATTTTATTAGGGAAATCAATACAATTAAACAAATAGCAACATCCAACGATTATCCATTACATATGATAAATAAATAAATTAATAAAAAAGAGGAAAAAGTGGCATTAAAACTAATATTTCCTTAACAAAATAACGAAATAAAAAATTATAAAACCATATCACATATGCAGGTAATATTTCTAATTATATTTCAAAGATAAAATATCTTCATCTACAAATACAGCAATTTCTTTTAAAACAGAAAGTAATGTTAGTACACAATTGTTAAACGTAAAAACAAAAATATCCACATTAAGGAAGTTTGGAATATATAAATTTAAATGTCCAGAATGTAATGTAAGTATTTACTAATTACTTATCTATAACTAAAAGGTTAAAATTATATCAAGATTAATATGAAACTTTGTTAATTTTTCCCACTGCTTAAATCTAAGTACAAATGAAAATAAATATCACTTAAATCGAATTAAACTCTTATTAAACGCAGGGATTGACCTTTTACCTTTTTTCCTATTTTAACTCAATACAATATAAGAAAGGATAAAATAAAAACTGATAACAACAAAACATGTATTTGCCGCTGAAATGTAAGTTGTCAATAATAAACAATCACTTACCTTATTTATGCAGAGGTTACTTGCACGCAGTTAAAATTTAATTCGTGATACCATGATCACATCACACTTATACATCTTTCTTTTAAAATAATTTATTAGAATATAATTTGACTGGTTTTAAAATTATAGAGAAATAAACAAGAATATTATAGCCGATGCTGAAAGGAATGGATTCGAAGCCATAGTGATTACATGCGATTTTCCACTACTTGGTATTCGTTTAACATCAGCTAGAAATAAATTATACCTACCTCAACATTTGGAGTAAGTGTTAATATGTATATTTATTTGTACATAATATATTATAGTACTTTTATTTGGAAACGAAAATTCCTTAGAAAAGTTATCTCATTTCTGCACACTCTTTCTTTGTAACACCTATTGACAAATGCAGGAAACATTAATTATTTGAGCTATTAGACCGGACGATAGGGACAGCTTTTGGGACGCGATTTAAGACAGTATGCCTTTTGTAGGATAGTATAACACGGACAATTCGGTGATAATAATCGATTAATTAAAGTGTCATCGCGTGTTCTTCATATATGGAAATAAATCTAAATTTGTTAAAAAATTAAACATTTTTATATAATACTCAGGCTGCCACTTGTCTCAAAATAAAATTCAATCGAAGTATTATTTGAATAATCAATAGTGCTATTCAACACTTCGATCTTGATTTCGATTTTGTTTATAATCGAAATCGAAAACGGATTGATGTTTGTTGAACGACCAAAAAATTGTTATGTCATTTTACAAATCAAATAAATCAATAGTGACATATCCTCATCATTATTTTAGTTCATTTCACGTATATTTCACACTTTTCACAAGTTCATTTAGTTTAATCACGTTTAATTTTATAGAAGCTGTTCTGCTGACAAAAAATGTAATATACAATTGCAAAATCACTCACATTACATAACCCATAGACAAATGGTAGTTTATTTTAACTTTTCGACCAATTACATGCTTCCGATTTACGATTGTTTTCACTAGCATCATAATTTTAGACCGATTATAATCAGAGTGATCGATTGCTATCGAAAATGTATTGTTGAACATGTTGTTTTTTAAATGACAGGAAATGATTGTAACCGATTGTCGCGTTGAATAGCACTATTGGCATACCGTTAGTGTCAACCTATCAGGTGGGCATGCTCAAGTATATTTGCATGGTAAAGAACGATTTATCCACGTTCTTAAACAGACTGCCAATGAAGAATATACATGATATTACTATATAACTGCTTCGGGTAAGATGGCATACCGTTTGTGCACGTCCGTGTATATCTTATAAATATAGAGCGAACATTTAGTAATGTTATGTAATAATTTTCCGTCATTTAAATCAGTATGCCATTATGTTTCTATAAAGTTTAGATGATGTTTGATGTACAGTACCCGCCAAAATAAACAGTACCGAAAATAAAAATAAAAATTAATTTTTAATTTCTGTAATGTAAGTGTTCAAAATGTTCACCATTTCGACGCAAACAAGCTTCATATCGATTTTGTAAGTCAATAAATATATTTATAAAAAGTGGTTGATGTAACTGCCGAAAAATATTTTGTATTCTTTCCCGTAGTCCGGCAATATTCGCCGGCGGATTTTCCGGGTGAAATATTTTGTCCTTCATTATGCCCCAAATGTGTGCGTCAGGTGGCGTCAGATCAGGTGAATGAGAAGGATATTCGAAGTCTGTTCCCCGAGTTATTATTCCATTATCGAAATGCTGACGGAGTAAGTTTAAGGTGCGCACAGCTGTATGGCTCGTTGCACCATCTTGTTGGAACCATTGTGTGCGAAACTGTGTAGTGGTTACTTAGTAAGGGTCCCTCGTATACTCGACGGTTACCATAAAGGCATATTATTATGGAGGAAACCACTTACCTAGCAACCTGTATTCGGGAACAGAATAAACAATAACACATTTATAAAATCACTGGGTTCAAGTTTAATACATTTAAAAATACACGATTATAAATATCAAAACGACTTATTCAAAGTATTAATAACAATCATATCATCCTGGTTTGTTCACACCCATTATATAGGAAACATAGTTGTGTTTTACTACACATCCGACCTCCGTCTGTAAACTGTACATGTCTGTTTATAAAATAACAAAAACAAGCTTTCCTTGATAAATGACATTGACTATAGCCGATCAATGCTCCCTACATACTATAATTAATATTAACCTGAATTTAAATATTATTTCTAAGTTAGTGTCCTTTTGTCTTTAATGTCTTTTAAGGGATTACTACAACTGTAGATTTCGTGCACGCAAAAGTTATTTAGATCTCTCACAAAAGGTATAATAATTTTCTCTCTATAACGCTCTTGGTTGACAGTAAGTGGATTCTGATTATCATCTTCAACGAAATAAGGACCAATCATTCCATGACCAGATACCAAACGGTAACTCGAAGACTGTGGAGTGGTTTCTCCACAATGACATCAGGACGTTCAAATCCAAGGAATATGGTTGTTTGTCGATTAATATAGCCGCTAAGATGAACGTGACTCTCGTCTGAAAACCATATGTTTTTCAAAAATTCGGGATCTTCGTAAATTAAACTCAACATGCGACCACAGTAAATTTCTCTTGCACGTTTGTCCGCAGCATTTAGTCGTTGTCCAACTTGAATACGGTATGGATAACCACCAATTGATTTGAACATGCGACGTAGAGACGTTTCACTAATGTTGAGTTTACATGCAGTTCTTACAAGACTTCTTTGAGGTGATTGCACAACTTGGTTAAAAACACGTCCTTCATTTTCGTTAGTACATACTGTTTTTCGACGACCTGAAGAACCTTTACGTTGACACAATACACTACCAGTGCGACGACATTTTTCAACAACAGCTAACATCACACTTTTACTAGGAGCTGCTTTATCACATTTTTGTTAATATTTTATTGACACCTGTTCTAAGCTTGGACCATCATTACGACCTTTTCCGTATGAACGAAAATAATGCTCTACCAAAAAAATTTTTTCTTCCGTTGCTAGAACCATTTTTAAATCAAATTTAACTGCAGCGTACTATTAATATATCAACCAATGACAATTAAGTCAAATATGACAAATCCATATTACATAAACAACTCCACAGCACTCTCTGTTTCGGTACTGTTTATTTTGGCGGATACCGTATATGAAATTGGCATTGTGATCGGATGATAAACAACCATAGGCATACGCGAACGAATTTGTGAAATGGTATCTAAAATTAGCGTGTGTTTAATCTGTATGCCATTTCGGTTTTAACACATTTGAGCTATATTTCATTTCACAATTTTCTCTCTTTTTGTGGAGTCTGCCTTTTTGTTTTCAATTCAATCGTAGCATATGTAGATCGAATAATCGACATACTTATTGGACAGGCCTCTGGTTTCCAAAAAATCTAATTATTTTTATGAATAGAAAAAAATTTCATTTCAGTAGCATTTTTTTATTACAATTTATAATGTTCACTATTTATTTTTTAACGTTCATTAATTTTTACATCATCATTATCGGTAGCTTCATCTGCTTCGTCATCTTCTTCGTCTCCTCCATCATTTTGTTCATTGTCATCATCACGTTCATCATCCGAAGATTCGTCGACGATGTTGTTGTGATCGCAATTATTTTCGGAATCTGTAAATGATAATATTAAATAATTAAATGGATTCTAATATCTTATGTAAATAATAAGAACTCATCATTCTTATATTTTACCTTCTATTTCGTCGGATGTCACAAAGATTTCGTGGACGAACTGAGGCCTCTCATCTCCTTCAAACCAACGGAATGTGTAGGTATTGTCTGGTTCCATGCTCCAGCCACATTCCGTTGGATCACAGCTGCTGGGGTTCGGCAAATAAGCGTTGCTCCACATATTCCCAATATATGACGCGCGCAATAAATGCAGCTGCAGCTCTCTATGGCATGGTGGTAAAATGCATGCATCGAAATTTAAAAACTTTTGCTTGAATGTTTCGCCGCTGTCAATCATATTATCATCTGTTGTAAAAAGGCGGACGCGCGCTTCATCAACACCTTTACAACGTTCCAGTCCGTTTTTTTCGTACTATACATTTTGCAAACAAATTCTTCTATTGTTCGAAAAGAAGATTTGTAGTTTTCATCGGCGGGCTTCTGAATATAAGCAAAAGCGTTTTGATCATTTTCATTGGAATGGAAAATCTTTCACGACTTCTTTTTCCCGATCCGGTAAAATTCTGGGTTGAAATAACAACCAGTGAATGCGTGAAACGATGGCAAACCCACGCAGAGAGTGCTTCCCAGTGCGTCATGTACAACGGTGACGTTTCTGGTTGTTCCCGTACCGAACAAAAGTCACAGTATTCCAAGTTGTGGAATGTGGGCCATATTTCCCAAAAGTATCACTAAAATGTCAGTGTCGGAGCATCGTATCACAATATCGCCCGAATTTCTCATATTTTTTACGAATAAGGCGATTTTCGTATCGGCTTCCTCGTGGCCTTCACACTGACAGTCGTTTATAATGTTACATCCAGTGGATCCTTGTACGTCATTAAAACGATAGCATGTTTTGTAAGAAACATAGATTTCTTTATCGCCAATAATGTCGGCAGCTTGTGGCGCAGACATCCAATGTTGGATGAGGAACGATACGAGGGCTTCTTTGAACTTGATGTTTTTCAGTTCGGTATTAAAATCTGGCGGTCGAGTTTGCTTCGGACATAGTAAAAGAAACGAAACACGTTACGTTTTAGTATATTACTTATTTATGTGCCTATTTTACCTGTGATGCAGTAATCCCGACTGAAATTGTCTCGCAACAGGTGCTCGTTGTCCTTGATGGAAGGGCTTTTATATTCATTGAAAATAATAATTATGCGTTTGCCATTGTTTGCTGCCAGCATTCGCAAAATTTTGAGTGAAATATCTCGGAATTTTTCGGGTACATGCGTCATTAAGTGCAGCATAAAAAATCCGTCAATAACTGTTGTTTCTATGTTTTGCGGCTCGCCGTGAACTTCTACAGAATTTACTAAAATTTTCGCTAAGACTGACTTATCCGTTTTGTTGATTGCACCATCCAAATGACACAATGATAACGGTACAGGTGTCAGCGGGTAAGATAAAATCTGAAAGATATTAAAGTTAGCAGCCGTTCGTAAGGAATAATGAACACAATTAAATGAAATGCCAAATTTCATTCGATTTTATTCACTATTACTTTGATACGTTATATTCACATAGCATTCATTTTATTAGTACCTTTTCTATATCGATTGTTTATTCGGAAGATAAAGATATACCCAAAAGTCTCCCGAACAAATCGCGTTGATTTTTGACTTCTTGCACCTTGCCAGCACTCTTAATCTTCCTTCTTTCAACGCAGCTCGCGCAGTTAAAAATTTTATTTCGGTTTACAAGAAACTTTTGAAACTTCTCTTGGTCTTCTGTGCATTCTTCGATCACTTGCAACCACCTTTTTTCTCCAATTGTTTCTACATTTAATAAAAAGTCTGGAACTGCTTGCCCTGTTGCAATATTTATAAGAGCGTCTTTTCTTACATCAGGAGCAAAGGGATCCAGCCTCATATGTAATTGAGTTGTGAAGTGATCCATTTGAGCTTTGCTTTTATTAATGCGATTGCTCTGATGCAAGTAGTTGGTAATGTCTTGCTTGATAGTGAGCCCTCACTCATCTATTGCAGCGGAAGTTAAAGCACATTCAGACTCCACCTTTGACGAGCACCTATCGAATTTGTAAGATGAATAATGCCTGTAAGTCTCCGACCTGCGTCAGCATTTATAGTTTGCTACAAAGTGAGATCTATAGGAACCCTAGAGAATGGCTTATCAGTTATTTTTATGCCAAAACTTCCTCTCATACATTCATCTTTCAGTCCAGGATGAGTTTGTTCAATATTAAGAAGTGTGTCATTATACTACCAGCGCATGCCAGCGCGGTACATTCAATTTTTCGCATGATGATCTCGCATGCCATATTAATATAACGAAAGTTAATAAGAAACATAAATTACAGAGCAAAGGGCGTACTGATTTTAAACACGGCAAGTTTTTCTACAACTTTGCAATTTTTTGTACAAAATCGCATACGTAAAACTCGCACAATTCGTATGCCATTAATTATTTTAGTTAATTATATCATCATTGCATCAACAATAAAATGGCATACTGATTAAATACACAGAAAAACGTTTTTTTATTTTACAAATTAATATTCATTATTTATTATGTCGAACCTATTGACATTTAGGGATGCATATTTTTCATCAATTATTTTGGGGTTGATTTAAATGACGGAAAATTATTACATAACATTGCTAAACGTTCGCTCTATAAAATATACACGGACGTGCACAAACGGTATATGCCATCTTACCTGTAGCAGTTTTATAGTAATATCATGTATATTCTTCATTGGCAGTCTGTTTAAGAACGTGGATAAATCGTTCTTTATCATGCAAATATACCTGAGCATGCCCACCTGATGGGTTGACACTAACGGTATGCCAATGGTTATTCAAATAGTACTTCGATTGAATTTTATTTTGAGACAAGTGGCAGTGAGTATTATCATATAAAAATGTTTAATTTTTTAACAATTTTAAATGTATTTCTATATATGAATAACACGCGATGACACTTTAATTAATCGACTATTATCACCGAATTGTCCGTGTTATACTATCCTCCAAAATCGCATCCCAAAATCTGTCACTATCGCCCGGTCTATATGGCGACTGGACTTTTAATATCTATGGAAAATTTTAGACCTAGTATTCTTAAAAAGTATATGGGACAAGGAGACATGAATGATACACGATTGATATCAGATCCGTCAGCAGAATGGAATGATATTAAATGGTTGAAAACAATAACTAAACTACCAATTGTTGCAAAAGGCATACTAACTGCTGAGGATGCTATTTTAGCAGTTGAAGCTGGAGTCTCTGCCATTATTGTTTCAAATCATGGAGGCAGACAGCTTGATGGTCTTCCCTCGACGGTATGCTATTCTGGATTATTTATTATTCTCATATATCTTTCAGCAGGAAACGACTGGAAAATAATGGATGTACCCTCTAAATATAGTACTTACGTATTTATTAGATAATCGATCCACGGTAAATTTGCAATTCATCACATTTTTCTAGATAAAAATCCAAAAACGTTTTGCTACCAAATATATGCATAATTCCATTAGAATAACACATTAGATAGATTAGTTAGAGCTGAAATCTACTTCAAAGAATGATTTCTATACATCTGTATCTGTAAGAATTTGAAGGGTGAGTGACCCCACAGCACTTAGGCCACAATTGGCCCATTGTGCATCCTTTTGAGGTTCAAAACTTCCTTCTAGCTCATCATCGAGTTTACTTGTTTGGAGTAGGCGATAACGTCGCCTGAATTAAGTTCCCTCATACTGGCGTATGTTAGCCTGTGCTCGCCGAATACATGAAACCTAAAATGAGATAGTGTCGGACATTCGCAAAGAATGTGTTCGACAGAATCATCTTCTTGTTCACATCCTCTACAAAGTGCGGTGTCAGACTCAGTCTATGGAGGTGTTTTCGTAGGTGGCAGTGACCAGTCAGAATACCCGTGGCTGTTCGTAGGTTCTGCCGTATTTTTTGGCTATTTTGCTATCCAGACTCTGTAACAGTTCCTTGGCAAGCCTGCAGCCTGCTGCGTCGTTCTATCTCTACCCTTAAACTTATTAAGGGAGTGTTCCTTTAATAGGTCAGCCGGAGCTGACGCCGATAGACCAATGAAAGTGCTGGATACAAGAGTTTGTTGGAGGCTACTTTCCTGGCTAGCGAGTCTGCAATACGGTTTCCTTTCGATTTCTCATGCCCTTGATCCAGCCTAAACTTACCGTGTTGTTGTTACAGGCTTCGATTAAGGACATGTGACATTATAGTACTAGGCCTGATGTAATGCGTGGTCTGTTCAGGGCTAGTAGTGTTTGTCTACTATCCGTATGGATGTACTATGCTTCAATAGGTAAAAATATGGCAAGTAATATCCCAACACCATCTGTTTATCATCTACAAAGAAAGCCGTATCAGTCGTCCCTGTTCCTTGCACCTACAACCAAATATGAAGTACTAGAAATTATAGACTCATTAAAATCCAAAAAAGCGCCAGGTATTGACGGAATAAAAGCTGAAACTTTGAAAGAAATAAGAAACGAAATAGCTCAACCACTTTCTCACTTAATAAATAAAATAATAGAGTCCGGATACTGTCCCACTAATTTCAAAATTGGTTTAATAAAGCCTCTATTTAAAAAGGGTTCTAAATCTGAGGTAATTAACTACAGACCCATATCGTTAATCTCAAATATAGCCAAAATTTTTGAAAAAATCCTTAAAAAAAGAATTATTCAGTACATAAATAAAAATACACTAATTTCTTGCAATCAATATGGCTTTAGAGAAGGTACATCTACGCAGGATGCAATTTGTGCTCTAACCTCTAAATTATATAAATATATAGACCAAACCAAACCAGCTTTATGTGTATTTCTTGATCTAGCTAAAGCTTTTGATTCTGTGGATCACACAAATCTTTTGGAAACTTTGGAAGATCTAGGATTCAGAGGAAATACCTACAACTTAATAAAAAGCTATCTGACTGACCGTTATCAATATGTTAAAATCAACAACTCTATTAGTAAAAAGAAATTAGTAGAATGTGGAGTTCCGCAAGGGACAGTGTTAGGACCAATTTTGTTTATAATATATTTAAACAATTTACTGGCATTTCAATCTAGTGGTGAGATGATCTCCTTTGCTGATGATACTGCAATAGTGTATAGTGCAGATACTTGGATGCAACTAAAAGAAAAAGCAGAAAGTGATCTTGTAAAAATTTTTGATTGCTTTAAACAAAAAAAGTTATCCATAAACTACGATAAAACTTGTTACTTACCTTTTACATGCCTAGCTTCTTTTTTACCTCCGTATAACTTTTTAACTATACAAGGTCACAATGAAAATATTGTATTGCATTCATCAAATAACATTAAATATTTGGGAGTAACAATTGACAGTCATTTACGATGGAATTTTCATAGTAATCAAATACAAAAAACACTACGCAGTATGTTGTTTAAATTTAAAAACTTAGCGAATATTTTAGACACTCATCAGTTAAGAAAACTATACTTTGCGCTTATAGAATCTCGTCTGAGATATGGGATATTGGCTTGGGGAGGTATTGCAAATACTCACCTTAAGAAAGTAGAAGTCCTACAAAAACAGTTTTTAAAAATAGTTTTTAAAAAACCAAGAATATTTCCATCTGATGTATTATATAAAGATAATAAAGTAATGGATATGCGGCAGCTATATTTTTTTAACATTGCAGTGCAGCAGTTCAAGAGAAGGGGATTTCTGGTTTATGTAGATCATGCACATAATACCAGATACAAAAAAGAGACACCCCTAGAAACAGTATTTACTCTAAAAACTGCTACAATGAGATCTCTTGAATACTTGGCCAATAGAGTCTACAACTACCTCCCAAAAGAAATAAAGGATGTAAAAAGTGTTTTTTCTTTTAAAAAGAAAGTTAAAAATTACCTTTGGTTAAAAGAAAGATCTGCAATTAAAGATTTAATTGAACCTAATATGAGTTGAAAATATTGTAATGTAAAATTATTAAATGTATTTATTTTCGTCATATTTTAGTTTTAGTCTTTTTGTTCAATGTTTTCAAATCGTAATCTCTGGGATTTTTACATTTTCAAATTGTATCTGTCACTTTTCTTGTCTGTTTTGTTTTTTTATTTGACACTGTTTGTTTTACTCATTGTATGTACTTACTGTTACGAACACCGAGCTAACCATGCCTTAGTTTCCCCACACTCAGGCATTGCCTTAGTGGGTAAATCGGTTTGTTTGTCAGCCAGATATATTTTCATAAAATTATTTTATTTTGTCTTTGTAATCCTGTTTCTATAATTATTTTGTAATTGTTTATGATGATGAATAAACTTATTATTATTATTATTATATATTATTACCTGTGGTGATCCTTTTGGTAATCTCTTTTGCAGCGATGCAGATAGCAGTGAGCTCTGTTTGAGCAACAAATACATTGCAGCCCATTGCCCATTTTATGTTTATATTCTGGAAAAAATTTCACATCCTGAACCTACATTGGTTTCAGACCCATCTGTTAAGATGCGGATTGCGCCTTCTTCCAATGGGTCTTGTGCGTAATTTTTAAAGATTACCTTGTAGGGCCTGTGGAAGGCATATCGCGGTGGAATCGTGTCCGTATTGGCCTGCAGCACTGGGAACTCTCTGAGGGCCTTATGCTACAATTTACGTCTCAGTTTACCGAGTACTACATCAGGTTGTATACCGGTAGAGCGTAGACGTGTCATGGTCAACAAAACATCCTCCTTGATGTATATGTCAAGGGAAGCGAGACCAAGTATTACCTCCATAGCTGTTTTTGGTGTGGTTTTCATACCTCCTGTTGTATTGAGGCATGCTATTCTTTGGATTTGATCCAGTTTTCGGATGACTGTCAGCTGGTTTGTTTTAGCTCCCCAGGCAATCACACCGCGCGTCAGCATATGTCTGATGATGGCAGTGTAGATCCAGGCAGCGACCCTAGGTGACATTCCCCAGGTACGGCCGATGGTTCTACGACACTGTTCATAAGAAATATATGCTTTTTAAATGAGAGTTCCACGTTAACTTACTGTCGAAGGTAAACCCTAAGTATTTCACCTCTGAAGAAAATTTAATTTTGGTATTTAGGAGCTTTGGGGCTTGATGTCTTGCAATCTTTCCTTTTTTTCTTGAAAAGAACCATCTCCGACTTTTTTGGATTTATTGACGGTGAATGGTCTTTGCACCATTGTTCTATGATATTGAGGGCCTCTTGCATTAAAGCGCAGAGTGTCTCCTCGAATCATCCTGTTAGCAGAATCACTAGGCCATCTGCATATGCTATTGTGTAGAAATTACCATCGTAGAGGACGCTGACCAAGGAGTCTAAGATAATGTTCCACAGTAGTGGCGAGAGTACCCCTCCCTGTGAACAACCTTCTACAACCAAGCCTCTGATGGTTACATCATCAACACTGATTTTTATTTCTCTTTTTGAGAGCATGTTATATATCCAGCCATTTATGGTTTGGGGGATATTCTTGTTGGAAAGTGCGTTTTTTATTTTAAGAAAAGTGGTTCTATGGAACGCATTTTCCATGTCTATGAATACACCCAGGGTGGAATCTTTTATCCAACGATCTCTCGATGCGGCCCGCCACGAGATGAAGAGCCGAGTCGGTAGATATCCTTGGAATGTATGCGTGTTGATTTGGATGCAGTGGATTTTGTGTTATCACTACATCTCTTATGTATCGTTCGCACAGCCTCTCCAAGGTCTTCATTGAAAACGATGTGAGGCTAATGGGTCGATATGCTTTTGGGATGGAATAGTCCATTCTTCCTGGTTTTGGTATGAACACAACTTTAACTTCTCTCCAACCTTTTAGAATATACCTCAGTACCAGTGAGGATTCCTATCAGGTGCGGCATTAAGTCATCCAGGCCCCACTGAAGTGGAGCTGGATAAATGTCGTCCGTTCCTGGGGATTTCAAGGGGGAGACGCCAGAAATGGCCCACCTCAGTCTGTCCGCGTCGACGATCTGTCGCGATATACGCCAGTCATCGTCAGTCGGGTAGTGATTCTCCTCTTCCTCCCAGGCTGCCGTGTTTATGATTCTGGAGTCAGGGAAGTGGGATGACATTAATAGTTGAAGGCTTTCCTTCAGGTTGGCTGTTTTTGTGCCATCCTCTTTAGTTAGTATACCGATTTGACGATGGGGATCTTTTGAGAGGGCTTTTTGGAGTCTAGCTGCTTGAGGGAAATCTTCGATTTCCTCGCAATAGATTCTCCATGCTTCTCTTTGTTTTTGTCTAATGACTTTTTTATACTCCTTGAGGTGAGACTAGCATGTGTCCTCTTAAAGTCTGGTTCTTTTAGCCTTATTGAAAGATTTCCTCGCCGCCCTCCTGTTCTGATCAATCTCATGGCACCACCATGGAGTGGAGGCTCCATCAAGATCGATCCGCCTGAGTGGGCAAGACATCTTATAAGCATTAATTATGGAGCTTTGAATGGTTTCGGAATAAATTTCCAAATCTCCTTTATTGTTAGGCAACACGTCCTCGACTCCTTGCAGATCCCCTTTCAAACAGTGGACATATTTTATCCTGTCTATTTTCCTGGGGTCGCGAGTTATTGTGGAGGTTGAGAGCGCCAGTTTTATTTCAAAGTTTATCCAGTGGTGGTCCGACATTGTAATGTCGTTGGATACATGCCAGCCGGAGATTATATTCGAAGTGTTTATAGTAGGTAAGGTAATATCTATTCGCGTTTGACTTCGAGAGTTGGTTCAGTACCTCTATTTAGAATACAGAGATTCTTGTTAGTTATGTAATCATAAAAATACTTACCTTTACTGTTAATATCTTTGCTGCCCCAGCTTACGAAGTGAGAGTTTGAGTCGCAGCCTATTACCAATTGAAGCTTCTGTGTGATACAGTGTTCCACAAGGTCCTCCAACTCCTTTATTGGTGGTGGTGGTTTAGCTGCGTCTGAGGGAAGGTATGCGGATGCCAGTATTAACACTTTCTTTTGACCTTTCTGTGCATATTCAACCTTCACTACCGTTAGGTCGGAGGACGAAAATGCGTCAGTGGGTAGGTCTTCAAATTCCTAGGGACATATATGGCCGTCCCTGGTTGCTGATTGCTTGGGAGGCTGAAAATTAAACCTTTTGGATTATTCAGACCCATGATTTTGGTTTGTCTTATCCAGGGTTCTTGGATAAGTGTTATTGTGTCTTGCATCACATCAAAGTGGCGGCATAGCGATGCCGAGGCCACCTTTTTGTGTTGAAGGTTACACTGAATAAATATTACCTTTTCATTGTCCATCTCTGCTTGATGGTGGTGAGATGGGTATTTCTTTTAGGCCATCTCCACTTCATCATTTGGAGGTGGGTTGACGTTGCCTGTATCTTGCCTTAAAGCTGTTATTTCTGCCAGGAGACTGTCGGTCGCCATCTTAGAGGAGGGTCGACAGTCTCCACAGAAGCAAGAGCTCCTTGGGGCTCCTCGGATGGGAGAGGGGATTCACGCTCGATCTCCTTCGTTCCGGGTCGAGTTTTTTTGCTTTAACGATCAATGAGGTGAACGTGTAGCTCATCCTCATTGATCGTTTTATAGGACTCCCATTTCCTCGTCTCGTATGCCGAAGAGGATTGACCTTCGCTTCGTGGTGGAAGGAAAACCATGCATCCGCCCGAAGGTATGGGTTTTGTTTTTTCTAGCCGGCGCAGCACATCCTCTTTGTTCCCGAGGTCAGCATGAGGTTCGCTAGGGACCCAGAGGGTGGCTTTTGTCAGCTGGGGGAGGTTGTCGACGTGCACAACGTCGAGCTTATCCTCCTCCCACAGTTTCAGTTTGGAATCCGTGTTCTTTAGCCACTCTAGCGTTTCGTCATTATCGCAGGTGACTCTGATTATTTCGCCAGAGTGCGACCATGACCTAAAAGTAGGTGGCTCTTTCTGTTTGCCGGGGGCGGACATAAGGGTTTTGTCCAAAGCCTCCATTAGTTGTCTTTTGACAAGGTCTCCATTATCGGTGATTATTTTACAGTATGGATCGGCCTTGTCTATAATAGCTACCCGTAAACGGTTGGTAGCTGTTTTGCTGTAGCTTTTTGCTTTAGCGTCCATCAGTATCCTGTTTCCTCTGGAAGAGTTCTCGTCCGAGGTGTTGGAGCGGATGCGCTTCTTTTCTTGGGGAGCGACGCGTTCCGGGCCTTTTTGGAGGAGGAACTGACATCGCTGCCCTTGCTTTATTGGCCGAGGTGTTTTTGTGTTGGAGGTGTGCGTTCTCGTTCATCCTCCGTTTTTTTTGTTTTTGATCCATATTGATCCCACGAGTCGCTAGGGAAAGGTTTGTCGTCTCTGGCAGAGCTCTGCATGCCAGGGAAAGGCTATTTCCAAGGGGGTGTCGCCTGGTACCCCCAGGGGGACGTTCGCGGTCGCATTCCCTGCGGTCATTCAGCCATCGGCACGTTCCTTACACCTTAGCTTGAGTTGTAGGAGTGTCATTTGGTTGGTCAACACTGCTGTTGATCAACAGTGCTAACGTATCCAGCGGTGCCACGAGAAGGCAGACACTCGATGGTTGCATTTCTCCATTGGACTGCAGAAAGCTACTTACAAGCAAACAAGCAAGCGCAAGCAAGCACATAAGCAAACCAACTACAAAGCAATGGCCAACTTACAATCAACCCCGCCGTTTTCTATACATACATTCTATATATATTGTTAATCTTCAGGACGTTTTTCGCACTCCATGCGCCATCGTACTCTCTTCCACTATCCACCATCTTCATTTCCTCTTCTCTCCACGACTTCTTTTACACCTTACTTAAAGTCTTTCACAGATTTTCCCCTTCTCCTTCGTCGTTCTGTTGGTATTCAGTTCCATACCCTTAGGGGTCACCTATTTGTTTGCATTCTACTCAAATGTCCATAACACAACCATATGTTCTTTTTTAAGTCGTCTATAATAATTTGTGTGTATATTCACTTTTCGAATTTCTTCAATTCTCAAACTTTCACACCCTACAGATTCTACCCTTATTCGTAATGCATTAATTTCAATATTTCGTTCCATCATCTCCCATAAGTGTAATACTCTTGACAATTCTGTTATACAATTTTAGTCAATACTTATTGATATTAAACCAAAGATAAAATGTTTATAGTAAAGTTACAACATGTTTGTGTATAACAGATAAGGGAGACGGTATTGTAGTTTTCCTTCATTGAAGAATATTAAAAACTTAGTATCCCATTTAAAGTTTGCAGATATTGATGGAAATTGTGAAGCACCAAAATCATTCTGCTTTTTCTTGTCCCAGATATAATTGAATCGATCTATTTGATTAAATATAAATATTATATTCAACCAAAAATAAAATTTTTAGTTGGACGTACTACCTGAAATTGTGAAAGCAGTAGGCAGCAAAGTTGAAGTATATTTAGATTGCGGAATTAGAGATGGCACAGATGTATACAAAGCCATAGCTCTTGGTGCCAAAATGGTGTTTATAGGAAGAGCTGCAATTTGGGGACTTGCACACAGTGGAACAGAAGGTGTTAAAACCATCTTAAGTATTCTTCGAAATGAACTTGATAAAGCATTAGCTATTTCAGGTAATCAGATTAATTTGGTAGATATTTTTCTTTTCTTTCTTCGCACTTGCTTAGGGCATAACTCAAAATGCAAATTTGCTATGTTCTTTAAATAGCCGGTGAGTTTTTGCTCTTCAGACTTGCTAAAAGTCTTGTTGATCTCATAATATTTGGTGTAAGTCATTGAGCACCTTCTGAGTCGTCAATGTTTGAAAACCCCTTATCAATTTGCACTTGTTTGAATTTTGATATGTAGCGTCTAAATGTGTTTCTTGGATTATTAAATCCTGCTGCAGCAACTTTTTAGTTTTGTGTTTTACGTATAATATTATATGGCAGCAAATGATATAAAAGTAGGAAATCCTAAAAAACTGACTGGAGTTAGAGCAGTTTTTAAATCTTGGTCTAGATGACCTTGAATCTGGGCTTGAGAGTGAAGATAGTGATTGTGAGTCAAACGTGATAAACTACGAAGACGACATTATCACGACGGACAGTGTGAAAACAGACAATAGCGGGGAGACAAACACCTGATGCAAATTTGGACAGAGATAATTTGTGTTAACAGACCAAAGCTAATATAACTTGGAATAAACTACCCTTTCGAGCCACTTGTAGAAATCAGAAGATTATCAAAACAAAACCTGGACTAAATCAGTATAGCTGCTACATTTCCTCAGAGCTTGAAGCATTTCAACTTGTTCAATTTTATGTTTATAAACGTTATTATTTATTTTAAAAGTGGCAACACCGCACTGACAAACTTCACACTTATGATAAACAACCTTGTAATAACCATTGTTAATTTCCAAATAATACAGTCCACTTGTTGTTTTTACTGTTTATCAAGTATTTTAATTAACCAACGTTACAATTGAATCAGCAAAATAACATAAAAAAAACACACCTGTTTTTGACTGACGAAAAACTAGATCTTATTGTTTTCCATACCAACAGTAAAATAGATCAGGTAAAAAATAATATTTTACTCTATTTATTTTTTGTATTTATGAATTTTTTTAAATACTTAAAATTTGAATAAAAAAATCCAAATGCAAAAACATGGAGATCAACAGATGTAGTTGACATTAAGGCTTTTATTGGTATTCTCATAATTTTGGGTGCCTTACAAGCTCGAAAAGAACTAACAATATTGCTGTGGGGAACTAAAAAAGGATAAGTTTGCCCAATTATTTCTTCGTCAATGTCCCGCATTTATTCGGTTTGATGATCTAAATTCGAGAGAGGCTAGAAAAGCAACTGATAAATTTGCTCCTATTAGAGAAGTGTTTGATCTCTTCACATAAAACTTTAAAAAGTGCTACAATCCTGGTAGTTATGTCACAGTGGATGAACAACTCGTGTCATTTAGAGGTCGTTGTTCCTTTATAGTGTATATAAAGAGCAAACCAGAGAAGTATGGCTTGAAAATTCGGGCTGCTGCAGATAGTGAAAATGCATATACAATCGATATACAACCATATTTGGGAAAAATTAATAATGTTCCGGAGAAAAATCAAGGAGAAAGGGTTATTGTTCTAGACCTTGTCGGCTCATTAGGACCTGGATATGGTATTACTACCGACATTTTTTTTACCAGTTTACCATTAGCAGATAAGTTGATTGAAAAAGAAATGACACTTTGCGGTACGTTACGTAAAAATAAGCCATATATTCCCGAAGAATTACTACTGAAGTCCTACAGACCAGAGTTCTCATCCAAGTTTACTTTCAGTATCTTATGTTCCCAGTAAATCCAAGGCGGTCCTACTACTTTCTACAGAACACCATGCTGATGCAGTTTCTGGAGAAGATCATAAATTTAAACCAGATATAATACTTGATTATAATAAAACAAAGGGTGCTGTAGATACCTGATAAAGTGGTTAAAGAGTATTCGGCACGTAGAATCTCTAATGGATGGCCAATGGCAATATTTAGACAACTATTGGATATTTCTGGAAAAAATACATTTATTTTATGGAGTTAATTTCCAAATGAATCAGCTACTAAAGATTGCCGTAGAAAATTCCTGATGGAGCTCGGAGAATCGCCGATCAAAGGCAATGCTATTAAAAGATTTGAGACAAAAAAAATGTAGTAGAACATCAAGAAGTAGAGATGTCTACTCACGGACGCTGTTATTTATGCGATCGGAAGAAAGATAGAAAATGCAGACAAAGGTGCAGTCAGTGTAATCGTTTTGTGTGTGCTTTTCACTCCAAAAAACAAGTTGTATGTGAAAAATGTTCAAATACAAAATAATATCATTGCTTTTTTTATATTTTAACGTTTTGCTTTCGTATTATAGCCAATATTATATAAGATTTTCTGGTAAATATTCTTTTAAATAAATATTTTATAATTTTCATCGATTTTCGTTTTTGTCTATTTAAAATAAAATTAGGAAAGCACTATACTACATTTAAGCTTGGGGTACAGATGTACCCCGTACTGTATTCTCTTATTTTTTTGGTACTGTACGACGAATGTTAACATTCCACCCACCCTTAAACACCCGGTATAGAGCTTCTTTCATGGTAGTGCCAGATGCTTTACCGATACCAGTTCGTTTGTGGCTTGATTCTTTCATATTCCTAAAAAAATATAATGTATTTATCAGAGGCCATTACTAAAATCCTAAAATAAGCACTGTTAAAGAAGCCACGTTTTTCTTATCCCAAAAAATTATCAACAATGCTTAAGGAATCATAAAAAGCGATAAACACAGTACACATATAGTAGTTCATGGCCAGTATAACTAATATATTATTGCTTTTGAGGGTTTCAATGTAAACTTACTTGTACACGTAACTTTCGATAACTAAAAACACAAATCGTTCTCTTCGGCGCTTACTATAATACAAAGATTATATACACGGACTACTGGCATAATATTTTAACAGTACATTATTTTATACCACATAGATGGCAGCAGTAACTTTTATTTTTTAACAGAATTATTAATGACTGGCCACTGTAGGTGGTTCTCCCCTATACATGACTGTTTATTTTGAAACAAACGTCTTACCGACTTGAAGGAAAAAACAACTACTTTCGTGACCAATGCCGCGAAGAATACAGAATTACATTCCCTTCGAAGAATCACCTTCTTGGGCGTGATTAGCTTTTGAATTAATCAAACTTAGCACACAAAAAGCTGGTAAATAAAAGGAGTTATTTAATATAATCTATACCACAAAACTTATTTGAAATCTTGTCGTGTATCTTCATAACCAGAATATTTTGAAACTCATTTAAATAGTTATTAAAGTAGGAATAGTATATTGTGCAACAAGTGGGAAAAGTTCAACTTTTCCCACATGTTGCACACTATACTTTTTTACAACGGCACAAATTTAAAGAATACATGTAAATAGTGTTGTAGAAAAAGTCTAAACATCGAGGACCACCCACCGGAAACGGCTGGGCATTCTTCATATAAATGTATGTAGTGTGGGCAAAGTGCCGTGAGAAATAATATTTCTCACAGTGTGAGCAATATATGGTTTTGAACTTAAGTATGCTATGAGAAATACGCTACTTTTCATAACAGTTGTAGAAAAAAATATTAACTGTTTTCTACTATCTATATATCCTTTTGAATTTAACACCATTACAGTTATAAAAATCATCATAACTATAATTAGTTACTTTCATTCTGTCACATTTAAATAATTTATTTTATTTTTAGGATGTTCTAGCTTGGATGAACTGACACCAGAAAAAGTGGTTCATGAATCACATTACTCAAAATTGTAATTTTTGTTTCAAATATTTGAAAGCAAAATAAACATTTACATTTAATCAAGATGTTTATATTTGTCAATTCTTTGTCGACTCGATAAGTCTATCTGTAACATTTTTTAGCTTAAATAGCTATTCATGTAGGAGAAAGAGGGCAGATATGTGGTCAAAGATATTTCCAAACACAAACGAAAACATTAAAAACATCTCAGTTGTAAGCCATTTGGCTGTGATAATAGGGCTGAAAGGCAGTGGCGGGTCGTGGTACAAATTTTAAGGTGCTCTGCAATTTTTGAAAAAAGTTTACCTTGTAAGGGGGTTGTCTCTCATCGATTTTATCGTCCTTTCTCCGCCTTCCGTGTTGAAATATTTGATTTCTGGAACGATTGTCAAATGCCACACAAGAAAAATAAGAGACACAATAAGCACTACTTCGCTAATAAAAAATTATTTCTTATAAGTTAAGTCTATTCGACGTTATTTTCGGTTCCCAATAAATAAGAGTCTCTAGGCACTACTTTTCTAACAAATTATTTCTTATAAATTAAGCCGCCTTCCGTGTTGAAATATTTGATTTCTGGAACGATTGTCAAATGCCACACAAGAAAAATAAGAGACACAATAAGCACTACTTCGCTAATAAAAAATTATTTCTTATAAGTTAAGTCTATTCGACGTTATTTTCGGTTCCCAATAAATAAGAGTCTCTAGGCACTACTTTTCTAACAAATTATTTCTTATAAATTAAGTCTATTCTACGTTCTTTTCGGTTCGCAAATGTTGTAATCACTTTGTCTATTTCGGAGATAATTTCTTTTTCAATAGATAGATAGCATTATGGAAAGAGCTGTTAAACGATCTTCGGTCATTAAATTTCTAAGAAGAAATATTTTAATTCAATTCAGTGTTGACAAACATCGTTCGGCCTCTGATATAATGGAATTTCTAATAATTTTCTAGGCTCCTTCAACGTATCTTCTAGATTGTTTTTTATTAAAAATTTTACTAAAGGTATAGCGCCATTTACTGTTCTGCAATCATTTTTTGAATAAATAACAGACAGTTCAGTTCATAATCTTTCTTTATAAAGTGTGGGATAATAGGAACATGCGTAGGTGAGTTTGTCATCGGGCAATTTACTGCAATAATCTCCAAAGTATTCCGAATAAAAAGTGATGCCACTACTAGATGCTCTTTAAGATGATATCGATCTTTTGCACAATTTAGAATAACATCACACACCTGTAAAGCAGAAATTCGATTATCAAATCTGCTGTTATTTGAACGTTTACATTTTTCTGGTGGTGGCGACTCATTACATCTGATGCTTTCACTTATAATGTTATCAATATTATTTCGAACTTGGCTTATACTGTGTTAAAAATTTTCGATAGCGTCTTTTACTAGAGTGGGTTCAATTTTTCTCTGCCGCAATTGATTTAATAATATATATATATATATATATATATATATATATATATATATATATATATATATATATATATCTATCTACGTTGGACATTACATGATGGAAAACAGTCAGCCAAAAATTGAAGATTGGATCATTTAATGTACGGCGAATAGAGGCGGCTGCACGACAGACTGTTGTTGGAGAATTGTTCTATTTTATGCATACACTCAATGAAAGAGTTCCTATTTTCGTACAACACATTAATAGTCCTGATATTAAAATTCCAACGGGTTGTAACGCGGTGGGGGATACTTCTGTTCACAATCTTGTTCAACACTTTCACTCGTTGGGGTGAATTATTAAAAAAGCCAGGAATATCTTGTAAATTTCGAAAAAATACTCGTACTTGTAAATTTGCAGATGCAGCTTTAGACATAATCAAATTTAGTCATACTAAGAAAGCTCTTGTACAACTCACATATATAACCAACTATATAATTAAAACAGGCATCCCGATCTGCTCAATATTGCCAATATCATACCTATCATCAAACCCAACAAACAACCATGTTATGTAAATAGCTATAGATCTATTTCTTTACTGAATAACATAGCAAATGTCATAGACAAAATAATTTTTAAAAGAATACAAAATTTTTCAGACAAAACCACATTATACTCCCGAGAAATACGGTTTCAGGGAAGGGCACATTACTATTGCACAAATCATTGGAGTATTTAACCATGTCGGAGAGGGATTTCGAGAAAAGAACAAATCAGTTATGGTCACTATTGATGTACAAAAAGCATTTGCCTCTGTATGGCTTGAGGGAAAAATTTATAAATTAATCAAAATAAATTTTCCTAAATACTTAATTAATATAGTGCACTCATATGTTACTAACCGTAAGTTTTATGTAAGCATCAATGAATGCTCGGCTGGACCTTTCCCCATAAAAGCCGGAGTTCCTCAGGGCTCAGTTCTATCACATTTGTTATATTCAATATTTACCCACGATTTACCAAACACACCACAAGTTTTTACAGCCATGTATGTAGATGACACCTGTTTTGTAGCCTCAGCAAGTCTCGGACACCGCGCTACACAACGTACAGATACACATGAACACACAAGTCATACCATACCTGAGAGAGAATAAGCTATTAACACATCCAAGACAGAATAATAGTTACTCAGGAGAATTGCAAGGAAAAACAGCTCAATGCAATATCAGCTGTGCATTGACGGACAACACCTTTTACCCAGTAACGTTTTAAGTTATCTAGGATATAATTCTACAAGGTAACACATATAAAGAAGCAAGTTCAAAAAGCTAAAATTGCAAGGAGCAGATTATATCCCTTGACATGCAAAAATAGCTATCTCTCAACGGTCAATAAATTAATTATATATAAACGATTCATCCGTCCAATACTGACATACGTCCTCACAGTATATTTTACTGGCACAAAACATCGTCATCCTTGTTTCTTTTATACCCCACACCTGACACCAATTGTAACACGATTGTGGATTTCTTGAAATAGTTTATTCAGGAACAAAGAATACAATTTACAATTCTCGCTAAATCGTTCAACTTCAATCCCTTCACAGTTGTCCACTCCCCTCACAACTGTCGCACCTCCTTATATATACATTTTCAATCTCCCAGAATGACATTTCGAATCCTCTAGAATCATCGATCGAACAATCAAGAACATTATTTTGCTATTCAACCTAACTGACATAGGACAACTCAAAAGAGAAAGAAGAATACCTAACCTAAAACTACTTAACTGGGAAAGAAGAATACCTAACCTAAAACTAATTAACAGGGGAAAGAAGAATGTCTAGCTAACTTAACACTGTCACTGTCATTAACGGGTTCGTTTGGTTACAATATGTATTTATTATGAATATTTAACCATTAATTTGGCAAACCTTGATGCAACATTAATTTTAAGTAAATTAGTGTTTTCGTGGTGTTATATGGTCTTCAAGAATGCATTTTGGTTATTTCCACAATAATTTTTTCATAAATAAGGGAGATATGGTATCTCAGAAAATACATGGTCAAATAAGCAAAATTTTTGTGAAACTTTATTATGTATCCTGGAAGACACAAAGTCTAGGATTGTAGGTCACAAATTTACAATTAACACTGAAACGAATAACCGTTTATGCAGCAAAAACACAATAAAATAATATATAAACTTAAAGAAATCTATAGGGTGGTTCTGGTTATTACGTACGAAAATATCAATGCTACATTTAAATAACCTTGGCATTAAAAGTTAAGCAGTAAAACGGGATGTGCACTTCGAAAAATATTTTGATGCCGCTCCATTTTTTTTGTTCTCTTCGAATAATTTATTGGATTTTAAAAATTCTGATATACAGGGTGTTGTTTTGGAGATTATCGAATTTTGCAAATTTTCCTTAAACCAGACCTGGATTATAATTATTTTTATTGCACTACCTTATCGTTATCAATGCAATATTATACTTACCAAAAATGGAAGAAATAATAGGGTGGTTCTAATGTTATGGCCTTCAAAAGCATTGGACTAAATGAATAAAATACCCTGTATCTCCGTTAATAATTATGTTAGACCAATTAACCAAGTCTATTTGGAACCACCAATGTGTTCTCTACTTGCCGTTAACCTATGGTGGTTTAACTATGAAACACCCTGTATAACAAATGTAATTCAAATGACTGAATATCCAACTTGCTGTTTCTTTGCCAAAGTAGAATATAGGATTCACAACAAAAAGGCTCCCCATCTATGGTTAGTTGGCAAAGTAGACTATAGGATACATCTTTTAGAAGGCTTGATTTTGTAACTATAGGGTATTTACAACTAATTATTTATATTTGCACGATCAAAACACATGTTTATACTAACATTTCCTATGCTCTGTCAAAAGCAAACACTAATATTTACAATACTAATAAATAATACTTACCAGCGCTTTCACATACGGCATTCACTCGGCCACCATATTATAAACAATGATGAAATCTTGAAAGATTTACTAACAGATGGTAGCACTATAAGTTTTCGGGCATTAAGGGATGGATAGGCAACACAATTAGCGCATAGTCGTCGGTCAACAAATTACATATATAGAACTAATTTATTATTTGAAAGTTACGTATCGTATAAGATACACAATCAAATTAAGGGTTAAAGATCGTTAAATTAAAATTACAAAAATATTAATAAGCATACATTTTTGATAAGAATTGGAAATGTAAAAATCTTTGAACCTCGCGAAAAACAGTAAATTATCTGCGAACAAATTTAATTTCGTGCAGTAAAATTTCAAGATTTTGCTGGTCCATCGCAATAAGATGGAAAACATTCTGCTTTGGGGCTTACACCAGTTTTTTTAATAGTGATATCTGGTAATGGCCTTCTTTTGCTTTTAATTCTATCTTTTCTTCATATGAATATATAAAAGGTCTCTTTACATTGATTAAATTGAAGGCCATCTCCGTAATTCACAGTTTATATAATAATTGTCAACAATTCACAGAAGCACCCGCACTATAATAACGTTAAGCTCGCTACGACGTCAAATCCAATCTTACCTTATGACACGCAGCGCTGAACTAACTGCAGCGACCTATCCTGTTAGAATAGCGGCTTTGTTTTAGAGCGTCAAGGGGGGGAGAGGGGCAGCGCGGGTGTTTGAAGGATCTCGCAGATCACGTATGTATGACCCAACTATATAATATATGAACGATCGCGCAAAATAGGTTCGTTATTCCACTGGTGGACTTTACTTACGCTTACGCTGACAATGTGAATGCCGTACAAAATATATTATAAATTTTATATTTGATAAAAGGAAATATTTTAGTTAATTTGAAGATTTTTTGGGAGCTGCAGCGCTTATATACTAGCCGCCACTGCTCGCAGGTAAGAAAGAATCCTTGAAGGAAACCAGTCTTGCGAAAAGAATAAAAATTGTTATAAAGCAAAAATCAAAAAAAATGTATGTCACTGATTATCGATGGATAAAGCCTGTCCTGATAACTAGACTGACTAACTAGTCTCCTAGCCAGAAAAACAGTTTATAGAATTCAACATTCCGTTTGCTGTTAAATAAATCATTAAAAATAAAAAGTTGTATGGTTCTGAGAATAAGAAATTCTTAATTTAATTTTTAATTTTATTTAAAACAAAAAAATATTCAAGACACTTTCTTTATTAAAATTTTTGCACCTGCTGTTTCTTGTTTCTTTAATAATTTTAGATGTTTTTTCAATTTCTGTTTCATAGTATTTTGTGTAGCCTCTGAACCATTTTCAAATATTGCCACTAATATAAAACATCCTCTATTAAGCTTCAACCAAACACCCAACTAAAATAAAAATGTTGAAGTAATGAAAATTAATTAATACGATAAATAAAATAATGTACTTAATTACTTACTGTTGCTTCATTCAATTTTTCGACTAAAACTGATCCAAAAGTAACATCTTCATTCTCTAATTTAATCTTATCAAATTGTGCCAGTTTTTTTAAAGCCATATGAATCCCAGCATTTTCGATACCTAATACATCCTTTTCATTTTCTTTAACTGACCATTCAGAATCAACTATAACATCTACTAATCCACTGTATGCTTTTTCCAAATCACTACCACTACCTAAAACAAATTCATTTGAAATCAAAAAAGTTTTATTCAAAGCGAGGTTTAGACGATTCATATGATTTTATTAACTTTCTTACCCGCTTTTACTATAGCTAACATTTCAATAGCTAGTGACGGAGAAGATAACCAAAATTTAGAATCATTCGATATCAAATCTAACAAAGTTTTAATGGAATAACCTAATATCTCCTTTCTCCTCAATTCGGGAGTCTTTTTGCAAGTGGAGGATTCTCTTCCTTCTGTTAATTCCTTGATAAATACAGTGTGAAATTTTGTTGAATCAGCAGGTGCTACTAACCAAAGCAAAACCTACAACATATTTTTGATCAAAAATATGAAAGATGTACAAACAAATGTTACCTAAACTACAGTGAATGATGCAAAAAACATGATATAATTGAAAACTAACATGTGTTTAGTACAAAAAAAAATTATACCTTTCTCCCCCACTCGTTCACAGCCAAATCTTTAGCGTTGTTTAAAATATCGGAAAGTACAATTTTGTGTAATAACACAGTGTCATCTATGCAGTCTAACAATGTTATAACTGTACAATGTCCATGTTCATGTTTGCACAAGTCTACCACATGTTCCTTAATAGTTTTCATGATCACCTAGAAACAAAAGTGATTTGTATGTGTTAAAAAAGCATACTAGCATTAAAATAATGTTTAGGAGGGAACGGAATGTGTGGAAGCACTGTTTTTTATTTAAAGGTATCATCACATGGGATAAATAATAATCAAGCATCAATAATTATCTGAAATTTTGAAGGAGTAGACACACTCCTTACTTAATAACAATGGTGGTACTGCTAACTTTTATTTATTAATTTATTTAGGTACACTGCTCTACGGACAAAACCAACTACAGAGCAGGGGAATAGAGCGGCATTAACAATTTTAAATAATTTACAATTACAAGAATATTATACATTTGACTAGGTAACGAAATGAGACTTAATACGAGTATAAGGTATCATGCTAAAAAATGTGTCTATCATATTTCATGGAATTAACTATGCTGCATGTGGTGTGAAGTGAATAGTTCTTCAAGATGTTAGTATGTGGCATACTTAAATAAAAGGTATCTGTTTTTCTGGACTCTATTCATGGAATGCGAAAACGGAGTCTTTCTAATAGTTCAGGACAGTCAATTATATTATTTATTAATTTGTACGCAAAAATTATGTAATAATAATCGTGTCTTGTTTTCAGAAAAACTATGCTGTTGATTGTGATATACCAATTGTAGGGTAAATACCATCACCCTTAAAGTTTAGTAGTCTTAAAAATCGCCTTTGAACCCGTTCAATACAGTTAACATGACATTGATAAAACGAACACCACGTGACGGACGCATATTCTAATTTAGATCTTATAAAAGCCTAATATAAAGTTTTTAATGTGGACACATTACTGAAATCACGAGAGGTTCTTACAATGAAACCACACAAGCGTTTAGCAGGAGCAATGATGGAGTAAATGTGATTGTTAAAAGAAAGGGAAGAATCAAATATAACTCCAAAGTCAGTTAGTGTTTCAGGACGATGTAGTGAAATGTTATCTATAAAATAATTAAACATATAAATATTTAATCAATGATATTTAATATCGCAACAATTGTCAATTATCTTAGAATTTTTAAAATCTTTTTAATATATAGTGGAATTAACAAGAGACAGTAAATTTCATTTAAAACAGTAAAATGAGTAGAATCCACGAAGTAAGGGTCGAGACAGTTAATTTCATATAAATATTTGTTTTACTACTAAAATACATCACATTACATTTAGCCGAATTGAGGGACAAGTTATTGTTTTTACATCAGCCCACTACCTGATTAAAATTAAAAGACAAATTTTCACAATCATCCATGGATTTGATAATAATAATAATAATAACTTTATTCAAAAATATGGTTTTACAAGAACATTACATGAAGTGAATAAAGTAGGTTGGCGATAAGTGTTATTACACTTGTTTCGCAAAAAAATACAATTTAATCATATACAATGGTCACATACAACAATATAGCCCGGGAAAGTAAAGTAGAAAAATCTGTTAACTATCAAAACTTTCCCATAACTGATTTTTCATTTTTAAATGAAAATATATTGACCCAGCATCACTCTCCTAGATTGTCTAATAATTTCCAATGGAGCTTGCGACGCAGCTTGCAAGCACAGCTCAGACCACCTAAAATTCAAGTGATTTATGCTCGTGTCATTCCTGGATGTGCTGTTACAAAAAAATCGTAGAGATGAAAATTGAAGCAAATCTTATGCTCTTGAAGGTGACGTAAATAGTTTTTTCAAAAAAAAAATTTCCGATCTTAAATTTTCCAAAAATTGAAAAAATTTACGAAAATTATATTTTTGGTTGGTAATTATAAATAAAATATTAATATCGAGGTCAAAACATAGATAAACATAGAGGACAAACTTCTAAAAATTTACATTTTTTTCAGATTTGGAAAATTCAAAATGGCGGCTGCGCAAATTGGAAATAATTTTTTTTTCTTCAATCGCGTCTAAATTTATGAACATTAACGATATTGAGAAACGGTTTGTGGCAATCGACAGAGTGAAAGTTATATTTTTATAAATAACATAAACAAAATTTTTAAAACATTTTTTACATAATTTTTTAGAACATTTACCGAAAATAGTTTTTTCTCATTTTGGCGATGAAAAATTTCTTAAAAATATCGTTTTACGTTATAAATATGTTTATTTTTGAAAGACGAGTATTTAAAAAAATAATTTTTTTTAGATGGACTTTTACAAGCTGATATAAACAAATTCAAAATCTGCTAGATACTGTCATAGTATTAATTGAAATTTTCAAATTTTGATCATTTCGCTAGGTTGTTGAATCCCAACTCAACTTAAACACAATTTTTCATTTTTCTACCGTTAATTGGTCCATTCAAAAGAGAACAGTAATCCTAGCTCGCTCGGCCAATAGGTGCGGCGGCAGCTGCTTGGCGTTTTGGTGGGGGGTCAGCGCTCATTCTCTTCGATCGCCCAAAAGACCCTTACTAACATGACTGACGACGTTCTTGTACCCGACGAATTATTGAACATTATTTCGTGTCTTGTACCAAAGGGTGCTCTACTACCAGGTGTGGTTGTAAAAAAGTTGGCATACATTGTACGATATTATGTAAAATTCAAAATGGCGGCTGCGCAAATTGGAAACAATTTTTTTTTCTTCAATCGCGTCTAAATTTATGAGCATTAACGATATTGAGAAACGGTTTGTTGCAATCGACAGAGTGAAAGTTATATTTTTATAAATAACATAAACAAAAATTTAAAAAAAAATTTTACATAACATTTATTGAAAATAAAATTTTAACATCTAGTTTTTCTCATTTTGGCGTTGAAAAATTTCTTAAAAATATCTTTTTACGTTATAAATATGTTTGTTTTTGAAAGACAAGTATTTTGAAAAAAAAATTTTTCAGATGCGACTTTTACAAGCTGAGATAAACAAATTCAAAATCTGCTAGATACTGTCATAATATTAATTGAAATTTTCAAATTTTGATCATTTCGCTAGGTTGTTGAATCCCAACTCAACTTAAACACAATTTTTCATTTCTCTACCGTTAATTGGTCCATTCAAAAGAGAACAGTAATCCTAGCTCGCTCGGCCAATAGGTGCGGCGGCAGCTGCTTGGCGTTTTGGTGGGGGGTCAGCGCTCATTCTCTTCGAACGCCCAAAAGACCATTACTAACATGACTGACGAATTATTGAACATTATTTCGTGTCTTGTACCACAGGGTGCTCTACTACCAGGTGTGGTTGTAAAAAAGTTGGCATACATTGTACGATATTATGTAAAAATTGCGAAGGCAAAAACTGTTGTAACATCGAAATTGTAAGTACGGTATTTGACAATGACGAGGATGATAATGAATCTCTGAGTGATGAGCTAAATTTTGATATGACTCAATTAGTTGATTGTGAACTTGCAATTGATAGTAGCAATAATATCAATGAGGATTTGTTTGCTAATGATAATGACGAGGAAAATTGTACAGATCCATTTCCTCAGAGACCAAAAATGGCGAGAATTTGTAGAAAATAGATGTAAATTTGTAAATAAATATTATTCTTAGTATCTACGTTTAGAATTATGTATAATATATACAATAAATGGATTTATAGATATAAATTATAAATATCATTGTACCTTATTTCTAGCAATATGTAATGGTTGATAATAACCATACTATTAGCAAACCACAAATGCAAAATTTTTACAAAGAAAACCAAAATAAAAGCTTGAGCTTCGTTCAACTGCGAACGAGCGCTGACCCCCCACCACAACGCCAAGCAGCTGCCGCCGCACCGTTTGGCCGAGCGAGCTAGGAATACTATTCTCTTTTGAATGGACCAATTGACGGTAGAAAAATGAAAATTTGTGTTTAAGTTGAGTTGGGATTCGACAACCTAGCGAAGTGATCAAAATTTGAAAATTTCAATCAATATTATCACAGAATCTAACAGACTTTGAATTTGTTTATCTCAACTTGTAAAAGTCGCATCTAAAAAAATTTTTTTTAAATACTCGTCTTCCAAAGACACACATATTTATAACGTGAAAACATATTTTAAACAAATTTTTCAATGCCAAAATGAGAAAAAACTAGATGGAAATTTTTTTATTTTCGGTAAATATTCTAAAAAATTACTGTCACTCTGTCGATTGCAAGAAACCGTTTCTCAATATCGTTAATGTTCATAAATTTAGACGCGATTGAAAAAAAAAATTGTTTCCAATTTGCGCAACCGCCATTTTGAATTTTCCAAATATGAAAAAATGTAAATTTTTAGAAGTTTGCCCTCTATGTTTATCTATGTTTTGACCTCGATATTAATATTTTATTTATAGTTACCAACCAAAAATATAATTTTCGTAATTTTTTTCAATTTTTGGAAAATTTAACATCGGAAATTTTTTTTTTGAAAAAACTATTTACGTCACCTTCAAGGGCATAACATTTGCTTCAATTTTCATCTCTACGATTTTTTTGTAAGAACACTTCCAGAAATGACACGAGCATATCACTTGAATTTTAGGTGGTCTGGGCTGTGCTTACAAGCTGCGTCGCAAGCTCCAGCGGAAATTATTAGACAATTTAGGAGAGTGATGCTGGGTCAATATATTTTCATTTAAAAATGAAAAATCAAGTATGGGAAACTTTTGACTTTTATTTTCTTAGTTTCCCGGACTAATACTAGTTATAAACTATTTGAAGGCAATATAAATAAAAACACTATAAATTATATGTATAAAGCTGAACCAACGACACAAGGAATTTTATATTATAATTAGGCCTAAATATAGTAGAACTATGCATATAATCTCCATTGGAGTGAAGTCATTACAATAATGTTATAAACTACAAACAACATGAACGAACTACAGTACAAGTATTACAAAATACAATGTTATAAAAATAATATTTATTTACCATTTTAGGACATATAATACTACAGATAAATTGGAATGTTAGTCGGTTACAACAACAATTTTGATATGGGTAAAAGTGTGAAACATAAAATATATGAGGCGTATTCATATTTAAGACACAAAGAATTATAATACTACAGATAAATTGGAATGTTAGTCGGTTACAAGAACAATTTTCATATGGGTAAAAGTGTGAATGATAAATATATATATATATATATATATATATATATATATATATATATATATATATATATATATATATATATATATAGTGTCCCGGGACTAATGGGAAAAAAGTCAGGAGCGTATAATCTGAGCCAAAATAATGTTATTACTTCATATAAACTTTTTCTATGCAGGCCCTCGTTTTCGAGTTATAGGCCCCCAAAGTTTTAATTTTGAATTGGGTTTTAATTTTTATTTTTTGTACTAGTTATTTGATCTTTATAAAATTTACGGCAAAGCTATAATGTACGTGTACGTTTATTTTGGAAAGGTAAACAGATTTACAGTTGTGTCTTGAAGCCAGGGACGGACTACCCGCAATGGCTAGTGATCCAAAAATTTTGCAGGGATGGCACACCCTGTATGAAATTATCGAAATTGACTTCCTCACACATTAAGCTAACGAAAAGGTACTCTTGTTGGAATTCTACAAAATAAGCCGTTTGGCTAATATTTACAGTTTTATTAATGTACTACGTACCAATTTACCTAACTAACTTATTAATACGATGTCCAGGATTTGCCTACAGTACTACAAAAAAATAATTTGATGATAGCATATGATAGAAACATTAAGAACTCATTTAATGGGAATCAAATAGGAACGGAAACAACGTAATTAGTTGCGTTTAATCAAAATTACGAACACAACATTATTAAGCCATTAAGAAAACCTCTAAAAAGACAAGTTCAAAAACATTTGACAAAAACTAATTCCTAAACAACAACAAAAACTAACGTTATTGTAATAAGTGTTCAATATCAGCTCCTCCCACTTCCACGCACATTCTAAGTCTACGAAGGTTGTTTCTTTGCACTTGAAAGAGCAATCCCATATTATTTCTAATAACATTGCAGTGTAACATAATTCTGTCTATTAAATCTTGCCTTGTTTGCACAGGTGTTGCGTATACCTTACTTTTGAGATAACCCCAGAGAAAGAAATGTATAGGATTAACGTCTCCTGATCGCGGTGGCCATTGATGAAAAGGGCCTCCACGACCAATCCATCTATTAGGAAACCTTGTGTGTAAATGCTGGCGTACATCTAAACTGAAATGAGGAGTGGCCACATCATGCATGAACCATAAATTCCTACGAGTTTGTAGAGGCACATCATCAAACAGGTTCCATAACTCATTTTGCAAAAACTCCAAATATCTCTGACCGGTCAAAGTACCGTCAATAAAGTACGGTCCTATCAAATGATTTCCCAAACATTAACCATTAATCTCTGCTGGATCCTAGTTTGGATAATGCCATGTGGATTCACATCATCCCATACATGCATATTGTGAGAATTAATGAATCCATCTCTGGTGAAACCAGATTCGTCCGTAAAAAGAACGTTACTAATAAATGTATTGTCTGCTTGTTGTTGTCGCAAAAACCACTGGCTATACTCAAGTCGTGCAGGATAATCAGCCACTGTCATACTGTGTACTTTTTTCATGTGAAAAACTGTTCCTTTAGGACGCGATGAACAACTGATTTCGAGACGTTATGTTCTCTTGATAATTTTCGTAAACTCGTTGATGGTTCATTATCAACTGCATTTAACAAGTCTTGTTCAACTGCCACAGTATGTACGCTTCACACTGGACCTTCTCCACTTTTTTTGGCAAAAAACTTCCTAAAATATAAAATTTTGTTTTGTATACATGGAAAGTTACATTTACTTATTCATACCTGTTTCTCGTAAGCTGAGATCAATACGCTCAAACATTCGTCTGTCTGGCAATGCTCTGTTTGCAAAATGCTCTGCATAAAGCCTTCTGGCCTCTGAACAGTTTCGAGAAGCCAGTCCATACATTAAATGCATATCTGCGCACTGAATAAAAGTGAATTCTGCCATAGTAACTGTTAAATTAAGGACTTATGAATTATTGACTACGAACTATTCTACACAACGTTTGACAAATAATCCTATGGTTACTTCATAAACGGTAAAAACACTTTTAAAAAGTTTCTACCAACTTTCGAATTATTAAGTCGTTAATGTTTTTTATCTTCTGCTATCGTTAAATTATTTTGTTGTAGTACTGTAGGTGTAAATCTTGGACATCATATTAATAAGTTAGTTAGGTAAATTGGTACGTAGTGCATTAATAAAACTGTAAATATTAGCCAAACGGCTTATTTTATCGAGTTCCAACAAAAGTACCTTTTCGTTATCTTAATGTGTGGGGAAGTCAATTTCGATAATTTAATACAGGGTGTGCCATCCCTGCAAATTTTTTGGATCACTAACCATTGCGGGTAGTCCGTCCCTGGCTTCAAGGCACAACTGTAAATCTGTTTACCTTTCCAAAATAAGCATACACGTACATTATAGCTTTGCCGTAAATTTTATGAAGATCAAACAACTAGTACAAATAATAAAAATTAAAACCAAATTCAAAATTCAAACTTTGGAGGCCTATAACTCGAAACCTAGGGCCTGCATGGAAAAAGTTTATATGAAATACTAACATTATTTTGGCTCATATTATACGCTCCTGACTTTTTTCCCATTAGTCCCGGGACACCCTGTATATATATATATATAAAATGTAATAAAATAACAATATTTCTTGAGGCGTATTTATATTTAACACACTCGGAAATGGGATAGAGATAAAAAATGTATACGAAATATAACGAGGAAGCTTCTTGGTCAATATTGATTGGTTAAAATAATCATTCTCAAAAGACTCGAACTTCAGATCTCTTCATGAACATTCTCAGCTGTTTTTTGAATTGGAATGAGTTGGGTATAGCGCGAATTGTTTGAGGTAAAGTATTGAACATTTTTGGAGCGTTGTAAGAAAAACTAGTTCTCAGCAGTGATTTTGTTATTTGTGGTATTACATAGTTATTTCTTTGTCTAGTGTTATAGGTATGTTTTGGTAAGTTTGACGAGTATTTTGTTGTATAGTACTTCATGTTGACATTGTAGTAATAGAGTTGTTTAAGGTCGAGTACCTCTGATTCTTGGAATAGTAGATCACTTGGATATCTTGAGTTTTTACTTAGAATAATTTTGAGGAATCGTTGTTGTAGAACTTCAAGGGATCGGATGTGGGATTTTATTGCACCTCCCCATGCTAATAAACCGTATCGAAAGTGACTTTCAACGAGTGCATGATATAGTGTGAGCAAATGATGAACAGGAAGGATTTTTTTTCATGTATCTTAATTTATAAAGGATACATTGTAGTTTTTTGGCTACGTAGTTGATGTGTATGTCCCATTTCATGTGCCAGTCTATTATGACTCCTAAGTACTTTATGCTACTTTCGGCTGTAATTGTAAGATTGTTTTTACCATCGAGAATGTTGAGCTGAGTAAAGTGAGGAAGATTTGTTTTATTACAACTGAAAGGTAGGAAGTTGGTTTTTTGAAAGTTTATAGTTAGCAACCTACTTGCAAGCCATTTTTTAATGATAATAAAGTGTTTCTACTATTTCTTTTAGTTCTGTCCAGGTATCCGCCTTGTAGAAAATCGCAGTATCGTCTGCGAAACCGGTAATGTTACCTCTGCTTTTCACATGAAACAATCCATTCATGTAAATGTTGAAAAGTAAGGGTCCGAGGACCGTACCTTGAGGCACTCCACATTGTACGACTAACGATTTACTGTCGACACCGTTTATACGGACTGTCTGATACCTATTCGTAACATAACTTTTGAATAAATGTAAGCAAGTATTTCTGATACCGATGTCCTCCAGCGACTGAAAGAGTAACTCATGGGTAACAGTACCAAATGCTTTCGACAAATCAATGGAAACACATAGACAGGGTTTGTTGTTGTTTAACGAGTTATATATTTTTTCAGTAAGGGTCAGAATAGCATCTTGAGTGGACGTTTTTTCTCGAAAACCATATTGTCTTTCGGAAAGTATGTTATATTTATTTATAAAATTTTTTAGTCTGTTTTTTAGAAGTTTCTCAAATATTTTTGATAAGTGGGTGATTAATGAAATGGGTCTATAATTTTCTGTCAGTTTTTTGTTACCTTTTTTATATATTGGAATGATAACTGAATGTTTGAATGATCTAGGCCAGATACCAGTTTCTATGCATTTGTTGAAGATGTAAGTTAATGGTAAGTTAATGACACGATAACTTTGAGAGTTTCCGTTTTGATTTCGTCTGATCCCACAGCTTTGTGGTTTTTCAACTCTTGAATAATGCTGTTAACTTCAAGTGTGTTTGTGGGTAGGAGTGTAATTGAGTTTGGAAGGGAGGGTCTATTGATTTTGTAGTTAGGATCTGGGTTTATATTTTCAGCAAGTCTTTTCCCAGTGCCATTGAATGAGGTATTGAATTAGTTTGCGATGTCCTTAGGATTTGTTAATAACTCTCCTAGTTCATTTTCAATATTATCAATAGAGATCTTCGATTTTTTGGTGTTACTTACTTCTAGAACCACATTCCATAAATCTTTTGTGTTTGATTTTTTGAGTTCGATTTTGTTTTTATAGTATTTGAACTTAGTTTTTTCAATTAGAGTCGACAATTTGTTTCTATATATTTTTGTATTGTAGTTTTAGTTCGTTGTCATTTGGGTTTCTTCTCAAAAGTTGAGCCATTTTATTTTTTGTGATAGTTGAGGTAAGTAAAGCATTTGTCATCTAAGGGGCGATCTTCGTGTTTTTCCTTTTACATTTTTTTGTATATGTACAGTCGTCTATATATTTTTGAAGTGTTTCAATGAAAGTATTTGTTGCATTGTGAGGATCTGGATTCAAGTATAAGAAATCCCAAGAATTTTGTCTGATTGTATTTTTAAGTTTTGTTTCATCTATGTATTTCACCATTTCTCGTTCCTTGGGGCATTTGGTCTTTTCCAGTACTATCTGTAGTATTGTTGAGAAATTATCTGTAATGTCGGTTTGCAATACTAGGGGCAGTATTTGATCGAGTACGTTGAATTTGGATTTTAAAAATATGTGGTCAATGCATGAACTACGTCCACCCTGTATTCTTGTTGGATTATTATTCGTGGAAATGTAACCAAATTCTATTTTAACCGAATGGTGCTATAAAGTTTCAAATCATCAGCATATAACAAGTAGTTGACATTTATACATTCAAAAATATCATTTATGAAAATGTTAACTAATAACAGACCTAGTATTGATCTACGTAAGTGACGGACTCAATTCCATTTATTTGAACAAATTGTGTACAATCCTGTAAATAAGAAAGGAAAAGCTCAACCAGTGAATCTGAGAACCCAAATGCTATAAGCTTATTAAGAAGAATACCGTGGTCAAGCCTGTCAAAAGCTTTTGAAAAATCAGTATAAATAATAGGCTTGTTTTTTATTCACCAAAATTGTAAACCATTCCACCGCTGTTTCAAGGTGATGGATAAATTTATTGGTTTACAAAATGACAGCCTAACCTCAAAAAACATGCCTATTATTTCATCCTCAGAACTATAAGATCTGGAAGTTAAAACAACTACAACACTTTTCAAAGTATTTTCATTATTTTTGTCAATTTTTGCTAATAACAACAATCAACTTAGAAACCGATTATCAGTTTTCAAATAATATGATGTAAATAACAACAACTACGATTTTATCTGCGCCAGTGATGACTCTAACATGTCCGTGCAGTGGAGACTGACGTCAGTCAACCAATGGTGAAAAACATGCCTAATATCAGATTGAGTTCTATCGTCAATCAATCCAGCGACATGCTCTGTAATTGTAACCAAGTTGGTAACTGTTAAACTACTGTTATTCTATTGTTAACATGTCTATAAATGACATGTTCCAATAGGATTTCAAAGATACTTTAGTGAAATTACATAATATGGAAATAGGTCAGTAGTTTGATAGGTCCTGTTTACTCCCTTTTTAAAATATTGGACAGACTTTCGATGTTTTCCAGATCGCTGGTACTTTCATGGTTTTCAAACATGAGTTGATAACTATAGACAACGGTCGTGTAAAAACGGTTACACAATCTTTAAGTAAGAAAGCAAGAAAGTGATCTGGTCCAGTAGTTTGTTTAAGCTTAAGAGCTCTCAAGGCGTTTTCAGTGAAACTATTTATGTGCTGATGCGGCATAAAAATATTGCTTGAGCTACGAACAAACAGAGTGGATGTGGCATATGATTTACAGAAAAAATCAGCAAATGAATTCAGAATTGCATCTGGATTATCCATGAAAGTATTGTCATATGACATCACTTGCGGGATTTTAGAAGAATTTCTTTTACTGTTTACAAAAGACCAAAATTTCGAAGGATTACTAGAAATATGTTCTTCAGATTGATTAACGAATTGTTTATATGACAAATCAATTTCACGATTTATTTCAGCTCTAATCTGCCTAAACTCAGTGTATGCTAGCATACGGTTTTCACGTTTATAATTTTTCCACACACTATGCTTAAGCTTTAATTTTTTAATAATTTTACCATTAAGCCATGGAGGATAAGTGTTTTTGGACTTTACTGAATATTTTGGACAACACTCATCCAATATACTATAAAGCTTACGGTAAACATATGTACATGCGTTTTCAGGGTCAGTAAAAGCTTCTAAAAATGTCCAATCAATAATAGTAATATTAAGTCATACATAACTGGAAAGTTGGCTTTCCTAAAATTATAACAATTCTGGAAGGAGCTCTCCATAGTATTTTTACGTTTAATTTTTATATCTAGAGTGTATGTTATGTCCAAGCCTGTATGCTGTTTATCCTCTGATACAAATGGAGCAGGCGATTTTTCAACGTGACATGCGTCTTTATAAAAAACTAGATGTAGTAAGAGTTTATTGTAATTATTTACTACCAGATTACACTAATTCAATTCAAAAGATTCTGCAAAATCTAAAATATTTAAGACTTCCTATTAGCTGGTTTAATATTACTTACGTAACCTACAAAATCTGGGACATTAAAATCATTAAGAATTATTTTGATACTACTATGTAAAATATATACAGATCCATCCTCAAACGAAATTATTATTTTTACCAGTACTAGGTCAATAAATCTAAAAATAGGAAAATAAAAATCAGTAAGATTAATCTGTTGTGACAAAAAATCATTATGTACTCCAATAAGCACACCACCGCCCTTCGAGGTAACGTATGGTCCTAAAGTTTTTGGAAAATTTTTAAATTATTTATTTTTGTACCCAATGTCGTTTAATCAAGTTGCCATTGAAACTAAAACGTCACACGTAATCAAGTTTGATTATGACAGTTTAGTTTTGCAAAATGTCTTACAAATTAGATATTCGTCAGGGCATTTACAATCTAGTTGGACGAATACCTAAGCATGATATTGTTGCAGTCTACTAAGAGCAAAATATAAGTAAGTCAACCATTTACAACACTAAGGAATTGTGAAGCGGGTATACCATGCATTAATTTACCCAAAAGCGGTAGACCAAGAATTTTGAGTGTAAGAAGAGAAAGAAGACTGATGGAAGCTGCTAAAGACAAAGTTGGAGTTTCTCAGAGAAAATTAGCCCGGAGATTTAGTATTTCGAAAACCACTGTATTAAGAACAATTGATCGCACAAACTTAGTGTTTAGGAAAAGAAGAAAGGCACCAAAATACACCGCAGACCAACTAGAAAGAATTCCGCGATGTTGCCGCGCATTAAGGCGTATCCACTTTGCCAATAAATTGATTGTAATGGATGATGAAAAATATTTTACCTTATCCCATTCCGAGATTAAAGGAAACGATGGGTTTTATACCGATAACATAGAAAATACACCAGACAATGTTAAATTTAAAAGTAAATCGAAATTTGAGGATACAGTTTTAGTGTGGTGTGTAATTTCTGAAGCAGTATTTATCTCACAGCCGTATGTTGGTCGTGTTCGGGGAGAAGCCTTAAATGCAGAACTTTATATTCAAAGATGTCTTACTAAATTACTTAATTTTTTAAATACATATCATCTCAACGATAATATAATGTTTTGGCCTGATATAGCTTCATGCCATTATGCTAGAATTACCAGACAGTGGTTAAGTGAAAATAACATTGACTTTGTACCTAAGTTGGACAATCCTCCTAATGTACCTCAGGCTAGGCCAATAGAGGAATTTTGGTCAATACTATCGAGGAAAGTGTACGATAAAGGATGGGAAGCTACAAATGAAGATGAGTTGCGGCGTCGCATCTTCCAAAAGATTAGTGAAATAGAATCTGCTCTTGTCCAAAGGAAGATGAGACAAGTCCGAAGAAAATTACGACTCATTGAGGATAACGGGCCACTATCCATAATGTAATTTGTAATTATTTTTCGTTATTAGTGTTGTTAATTGTTGCCACATGTGCTTTCAAAATTAAAAAAAATGGAAAAATTTATTAGCATTTAAAAAAATTCCAAAAACTTTAAGACCATGCGTTATTACTAAGTAAAAAGTAGATAGACTCTGTAGATATTAAAGTTATTTGAAAATAATTCCGAATCATTAACCGAAGAATCGAGCCACCTCTCAGTAAGTACAAAAATGTGATAATTACTTTGAGCAACAGCATTAAAAACTTGAACCGTTTTAGTTGTTAAACCTCTTGTATTCTGATAAAATGTTAATACATGTTTTTATTATTGTTAGTGCTAGACTTCGTTTGAAGACAATTTAAATTTATCTTTAGAGGGGATCCCGATGTCTTAACGGTGATTGCTACTTATTGAGAAAAACTTGAGTGTAAACCGCTTGTAATTCCTACGCTCCTGATAAAACGATTTCGTCTAGAGCAGTAATTCTTTTAATTTTATCTATCCCCTCTCTTCAATCTACATGTAGAAAGTGTAAGTGCCCATACAATATTACTTTTTAATAATATCCGAAATCATTCCTCATTTAATTCTAACGTAAAACAATAATCGCCTAAGCCAACGGGAAAATGTAAGAGGCGCATGGCATTAGCAGTGTGTTAGAGAAAGGCATGGAGAGATAGACAATCTAAAGTCGGCGTAGATTATTACAGTTGAAATAAGGATACTAGAATATATGAATACGAATCGCGCGTGCACCTCTCGAGAGCGGGACTTCTGACCAGCTATAGTTCGGACGTTTATCTATACGTCACTAACTGTTTCCGAATGACAAACGATCTTTGTAAATCTTATAAAATGAGCATGCAGATACACAAAAAAATGCAAATTGTAAAATGGTATTACCAGGGTAATTTATATCGGGAAAAAGCAGAAAATTTGTTTAATGCAGCATTCGAAAATACCCAACCAATTAGCAAGAAACAAGTGAGAATCGTTACAAAACATTTTGAAGAATATGGTTATGACACTCCTAAAAAACAAGGACCGCGTACACAAGATCGTCAAATCCAACCCGAAAAAAAGAGATATTTTAATCTGTACAAGTGTGGAAAATAATCTTCTACAGTCGTCCACTCATTTAGCAACGGATTTTGATGTTGATCCGAAAACGATTCGGACTGTATTAAAAAAATGGTTAACGTAGTTTTAAACTGAAAAAGAGCCATGAAATATTTCCAGACGATCAATTTCACGGAATGGACATTTGTGAAATAGCTATCGAAAAAATACAATTGGATGCAAACTTTAAAAAAAATATTTTGTTCACAGATGAATCGACTTTTCCCATACACATAATTCAACCATTATGTGATAATGGTCCAGAATAAACCTACACAACACTACAATAGTAGAACTCAATATCCCCAAAAGTTAAATGTTTGGGCTGGAATATTAGGTCAACATTTAATTGGGTCATTTTTTATTGACGGCAATTTAACCGGACAAAAATATTTAAAGATGCTGCAAAACCAAATTACTCCTGCTCTCACACAATTAGGTGCCACCTTCAATGATATTTGGTACCAGCATGACGGTTGTGCATCACATAATTATCGATTAGCAATAAAAAATTTAAATACACAATTTCCCAATCAGATAATTTACACGAATGGTAACATTAGATGGCCTGCTAGATCTCCAGATTTGGCACCGAACGATTTCATTTTCTGGGGTTATGTGAAATCAAGAATTTATGGATTCTACGAGAAGAGGGCCAGTTCCTCGAATGAACTTAGGGAACAAATTTTACAAGCCTGTATGGAGATAACACCTCAACACCGTCAATAATTGTATAACCGACTCGGTTACTGTTTAGCTCATAACGGGGATTTATTCGAACAATTGATTTAAATTCATCGAAGAATTAAGAAGTTTTTTAATTTATTACCTATCAGAATATTACTTTTATTTAAAAATAATAGGTATTTTCATTAGAATTCGATTTTATTTAAGATTATTATCGAAAGAGTTTTTAATTTGTACAGTGTGTATTTACACAAAGAATTTGTTCCTCATTTGTAAACATACGTAAAAACAGTGAAACCATTTTTATTGATTCAAAAAAGTAATACAAGCGTTCGGTCGACATATTTCAACGTTGCCGAATCTCAAAAAAGTAAAGGTTTTAACCGCTTTCAAACTGAAAACTAGACAACTTCCAGCATTACAATAAAATGTTCCACAAATAGATCGGATTAATTATCTTGATCTTCATCTGTTACACCCTCTCGAATTATCATAATTAATACAATTAATATAAATGTTCAATTGAAAGCCGGCCACATATAAGTTAAAATCGTTCAGTAAATAATTATTTCACTGTTTCTGATGTCCCGTTAATACCTATAATGAATTTGTACTTGTTTTATAACACATTGTCGTCGCTTACGGACATGTACTTTTGCTCGTTTTCCACTTTAGCTTGGTTATGATATCCTGTTAGAGAAAAAGAGTGATACAAAAATGTATACTTGTTTCTAACACATTGTCGCTTAGGTACTCTGTGTTAAAGTCCATGTTACCAAAAAACATTCCTAGTACTGTATATAATCGATTAAGTGATAGACTAAAATTGAAATTATTGATAAAAGTTTCTCAGACTATCACACATCTAAATCGTTATAACCACTCAATATGGCGACCAATAAAATCCTCTAAAATACCCATAACATCAACTTCACTGATATGTATTAAAACACCAAATATAGGAACCCAGGAAATAATCAACAAAAAGCAAACCTTTTCCCCAAATACCTAGCCAGTGTCTTTACTCATATAAATGATATTCCTGACCAACAAATTTTAGATGATCTACACAACAACAATGCAGGTAACATACCAACAGCAACATATAGCCTTTTACTCCTAAGGAAATCAAGGATACCTCACTCAATAACAGAAAATCACCTGGAAAAGATCAGATAACTTCTAAAATGCTTAAAGAGCTACCACAAAAAGGAGTAGTTATGCAAACATATATTTACAACGCCAATTTTCAAAGTGATTTAATGTTGAAATAGGAATAATATTGCAATGTTTAATTTAAATAGGTGATGTTCTTACCTTTCTATCTTTAGTAGATCCATGCCAAATACATTGCATAGCTGCTCTTGCACCATCTTTACTATTACTGATAACAACAATATGTGGAGCTAAAAGACTGATAAATTCTTTCTTGTCATCTTCGGAACATTCGCTAAGGTACTGACATAAAACTGTTTGTACCAACCCAGAATCCAAGAAAGATTTATTTATAACTCTTAATAAGTTAGCTTTCGTGGCACCTAAAAATGCAGATAAAATAGCATTATGGTTTATATTTTTATCAGATCATGTGTTGCTCTATCAGTAATCTTTAACAATACGTACCTAAATTAGCATTTTTTAAACTTGAGTTGTCTTTGTAAGTGTCTCTCAAATGTTTCACACTTTTATCTTTCGAATTCTTGTAGAGGTCTCCAAAAAATTCCTGAATAAGATACTGTTTTTGAAGAGGACTTGCCCAAGTGGAATAGGCATATTCCATTACTGGAGCGCTGATAGCATGAGTTGAAAGTTTAACGGCTTGACCTAACATAGCATCTATAACTTGATTACGTATTTCATGACTACCATACTTTAATAGACGTTTTACACAATGAATACCATATTTTGATTGTAGCATATTTACACTTACAGGAACCAGCTCCTAAAAGCATAATATATATCAACATGAAAAATGGGAATTTTACAACTAATAATAATAATGATAATTTTTTCACATAATTCCCTAGTTTCAAACTGTATTAGAAATAAAAAATCATGAATTACTTAGCCGATCCCCTCTTGGAAGAATATAGAAAAAAAATGGGAATTATACAAATAATGATTTATTTATTTTATTAAATGAGATCCCCACTACAAAATAACAATAGCTTACAATATGGTTATGTCAATCTGCAATTAACAAAATAAACTAAGTAATTTTAAAAACTAGGTAGCAGCCTTACTAGAAATAACTAAAAAATCGCAAAACAAAATGACAATAAAGTATAAAACAACAATAGTTTTGTTTTTTTACTTTTCTGCAAACTCTATCTACGATACGAGAAAAGTATTGGTTTACCCCAAAAAAAGTCGGATGTTTTTCGAGTTATTTTTACGTTTTTCAATGAGAAAAACACGAAAAACGGGTTTTTAGAAGAAAAGTCCCGTGAGTATGTCGTCGTCGGCCACTTTTTCATGTTAGCAGAGGATACAGCCTCTGGGTGAATACAAGTGACCAATTTTATGATTGGATTTCGTTCAGGGCATCAATGAACCCTATTAATTTTCACTTCATCAGAGCTAGTACAACAGGTGCTATGATATCTAAAGTACCACATTTTGGTCATTTTTGGAGGTATCTCAGTCTGTTAGCTACGATACAGCCTCCGGAGTATACACAAGTGACCAATTTTATGATTGGATATTGTTCATGGCTATACCAGTCCCAAGCCTGGGGCCTCACCACAGAATAGGCGAGGAAGTGTGGAGGGATCGAGGAGTAACACCTCGCAAAAAAACCTGGGTTCAGCTGGCCCCGACTGATAGTACCTGGTGAGGGCTCCTTGTCCAGGGTTACAAATGAAGACCCCAACGGCGGGAAAGGCGTAGAGGAAGAATCCTCAAAATGGTAGAACCGCTGGAAGTAGCAATCCTTGATATTAGGAATAGTATAAAATCAAAAAAGGGAAGATGGATCTCTCGAGTCGTAGAGAAGACGATCTGTCTAGGAGAGAGACACTCCGAAATCAAAGCTCTGGACCTCCAGGATGGGGGTTGAGGCATCGGGCCAACATAGTGTAATTTTTAATTATATATTCTGAGATATTTTGAAATATTTTTTAAATATATACGTATTATATTAAAAGTAGATACATTTTTGATAAATAACAGAATACAACAGGGTAACAAATGTTTCTATGCATTAAAAGACACATTTAAATCAACGATATTATCTACAAACACAAAAATATACAAGACAGTAATTAGACCAGTCGTACTTTACGCAGCAGAAACCTGGAATTTAACAAAAAAAGAGGAAAATACATTTGAAATCTGGAAAGGAAAATACTACGGAGAATATACGGCCCAATTAAAGAAAATGGAGTATGGAGAATATTAAGAAACTACGAAGGTAATCAAAAATTCAATAGCCCAATAATAACAAATGAAATAATAAGTAAACGATTAAGGTGGGCAGGACATGTACAACGTCTAGGTAATGAAAGGTGTGTCAAGAAAATACAGGAAACTAAAAGACAGGACGAAGAGCAAGGGGACGACCTAAAACTAGATGGTTGGATGGTGCAGAAGAAGATCTTAAAGAAATCGGAATAAATGACTGGAAGAACAAAGTAAAAGACCGGAAAGAATGGAAAAGAATAGTAGAAGAAGCAAAGGACAGACTTCAGATCAGAAACTAAATCACCGAATTCACAAACTCCCTACTGATTTAAAGCAGTAGGGTTGGCCAAGCGGCTGGCCACCACTGCCGGAAAAATGAGGCTAGGAATCCCAATAGGGAGATTATGGACCTTAAGGTCTGAAAGTCAATGAGAAGAAGATACATTTTTGAGATAATTTTAAAATTTTTTTGATAGTTATTATTTTTAACAAAGATAATATAACTTTTAAGTATTCATTTATAGATATTTTAATATATAGATTTTAGGTATATAGGATTGTTTTTAAATGTTAGGTGAAATCTAACACGTGGCCTTTTATGAAACTTTTTTAACGTGAACTTTCCCAGGTTAATTAAAGATTATCTTTACTCTTCTATACTTACTTAATTTTTAATTTTCTTAAACTTAAAAAAATAAATTTGCTTTTACGTCTCTATTGAACATTTTCACTTTATTTTAAAATCAATACTATATCAATATATCATCAATTATTCAATTTTCAATTATGTTTTTTCTCTTTCCAAAGAGTCGAATGTCGCTTGACAGTTTTGCTAGCACATCATCTGCCTCAAGTTGTAGTTCACTCATGACGGATAGTTCATGTTAGAAAAACTCCACCGAAAGTACCAACAAGTCCAACAACTTCTGAGCCAGTCCAAAAAAAGAAAGCAATTGAAACTTAACCTACCATGAGTGGTTTTGTAATGCAGACTTCAACTGCTGAAAAACATAAAACTGACAAACAAATAGCAAAGGCTATTTTTGCTACTAATTCCAGCTTCAGATGAATTGAGAATTTAGAGGTGAAAAAAGCCATTCAGTTATTAAGGCCTGGTTATACACCACCCTCGAAAAATACGGTAGCAACAAGTCTTTTGGACGAAATCTATGAAGAGGAAAAAGAAAAATGTTTCTCCTCCCTTTCAGGATAGTCCGTAAATATGTCAATTGATGGGTGGTGAAACGTGCACAACGAACCAGTGATATGTGCAACGATAACCACTGAAGATGGACAAGCCCTTCTATACGAAACTATAGACACATCAGGAAAGCCACATACTTCAGAACATTTAACTCAAATAGTTTGTGACCTGATTTCTTCATGTGAATTAAAATACAAGCGTACCGTAAAATCTTTTGTGACAGACAATGCCACAAATAGACAATGCCACAAATATGACACTTATGAGAAAAACATTAGAAGAAAAAACGAACGCAAATGTTATAACTTATGGCTGCTCTGCACATACTTTTAATTTACTGTGCAAGGACTTTCAAGTTAAAGACGTTAAAGAACATGTGGTCCAAATTGTTAAGTATTTTATATTATTGGCTAGAGCTAAACTCAGTCAAGCAGGAGGCAGCGCTTTAGTCCTTCCAAGCGATGTGCGATGGAATAGCCTTGGCGACTGCTTAGAGATGTATGTCACTCAGTGGGACATCATATTAAAAATCTGTGAAGAAAATAAAAAGGAGATTGATTCCACTATTTACCAAAAAGTTTCAAATATTGCGATTAAACATGCAGCGCAATATTATTTAAACATTTTAAAACCTAGATATATCAGTTGCTCTTGATACTGTGCAGAGGAAAAATGCTACTATCGCAGATGCTGTAGAGCAGTGGAAATATTTGCAATATATCTTTGATGATTCTGTGGAATTACCATTACAAAAAACACAACAATTTAATAATCAATATAAGCAAGCACTAACGCCATATCATTTTATAGCGTATATGTTCAATCCACAAAAAACAAAATACCAGTTAACACCAGCAGAAAAGAATATAGCTTTAGAAACCTTTAACAAGTTATATGAAAACACTGGACTATTACCTTTAGTAATAAAGTTAAATGCCCGCAGTGCTCCATTTGAGAAAGTTATGTTTTCGGACGAAGTTATAAAGAATGTAAACGGACTATAATGGTGGTTATCACAAAATGATAAGCTGGAAATCATGAAACAGTTGCCAATAATAAAACAGTTCCTGTGTGCAACTGCTTCTTCAGCTTCAGTAGAACATGTATTTAGCTCTTTTGGTCTTGTACACTCGGATATTAGAAACAGATTAGGCATAGAAAAAGGAGGAAAACTCACGTTTTTGTTTAAATTGTATAACGGAAATGAATAGACTGAAAATATACAGTAATAAAATTTAGGTGTTACGTTTAGTTTAAGAATTTGGAATTATGTACTTCTTTTTTGTTGTTTTTGATAAAAGCAGATACTTCTTTTGATTTTAGAGAAAACTTTTATATTATGTTGTTATCTGGTTCTGAATAAAAAAGAAAAAAATTGATTTTAAATCAAGATTTTAATTTTAAAAATCAAGCGATTTAAATCAGCCCATCCCTGATTGGCACAGACCCCAACTGTAGACTGTGTCAAACGAAAGTAGAGACAATTTACCATGTTATGTTGTGTTGCTCCAATCGGGTGAAGAAAGAATATTTGGAATGCCACAATACAGTTGCCACCTACCTATACTGGAACATCTTCCAACAGTACGATATCAAAGTTTCAGACAAATGGTTTGAATACAAGTCAGATCCTGTAGTGAAAAAAGACCAGATGACTTTGTTGTGGGATAAACAAACCCAAACAAACCACTCAATAAAAGCAAATAACCCAGACTTAGTTCTGAAAAATGAAAATAAGAAAATGTGTCTAGTTATATATGTTGCAATACCTTCGAACTTCAATATTACCCAAAAAGAGACAGAAAAGTGACTCAAATACAAAAACCTGAAAATAGAGATTGAAAGAGTGTGGAGTCTGAAGACCAAGATCATCATGGTAGTTATAGGAGTAACTGGATTCATATCCCATAGCACGTGTGCAGCCATGAAAGACATCCTAAGAAAATACCATCTCTTGAGCATGCAAAAAGTTGTTTTACTGAAAATAGCGCACATTTTGTGGAGGGTTCTGTAAGGCGATGGGCAAAGTAGTAGCAAACATATCATAATTCAACAAAAGATCATCCTAGGTGCATGGTGTGCAAATGATGATTTTCATGTTAACGTATAATACCATAAGATAAAACATATGTGAAACTCCAAAAATATTAATGAAAACCAACCTTTGATATCTGATTTATTACAGTATCTGAAGAGTACTTTAATAGCCACTGTACTAATCTTGCAGTATCGTGTGCCACAACAAATTTGGGATAATGTCCTCCTGCTTTTAGTAAAGTATGTAGTTCATTAATTAGTTGAATGCGTTTTTGTTCGCCACCAGGTAATGATTTTTTTCTTAGATCCTCACCAATTTTTTTAGCCTTAACTATAACATCATACCCATCCTTAGATTGTTTACGTTTTAGTTTCAGTTCTTTCTTTTTCTTCTTAAATTCATTCCAGTTTTCAAATATCTCGGCTTTTGGTTTATTTTTATCATACTTCCCTAAAAGTATATATTTACAAAATGCACTATTTAACACACATGGGTTTCATCAACAAAAATTAATATAGTTAAATGTTACCTTTAAATTTATTATTTGATGCAAATTTAGAGTTTGGTTTCTTTACAACAGTTGGTGGATGCTTTTTATCATTTTTAGCATATTTTGGTCCTTTTTCTAGTCCATTTGATTCCCTACTTTTTGGAGGACTTTCCTTCTCATTTTTTTTCTGTTTTTTTGTTGGAGGACTTTCTGCTTGAATATTAGTTGAAGAAGTTTTTTTCATAATATTTAATTTTCAAATTTCAGACTTAAAATAAGATCTGCACAATCCTAAAACTTATTTAAACACGAGACAAACACACTGCACGTGTCATATAAAAATAGAAATATAAAATATTTTGAGTTTAGAGGTTATGACATGACATTTTAACCACAGAATTACAACTTCTCTGCAGGAGAAATAACCAGAGAGTGTGTTGTCTCTGAAATAACAGGCAACGAAGTGTGTTTTTGAAGCATTTATTTAGAATGATTCTACATACTTAGCAGGGGAATATAGGCTCTATAAATTATAAATGGTCTTTTCCGAGATATTTTTTGACCTTTGTTACTTTTGAAAATCCTATTAGTGCAAGCAGCACTAGCAGTTATAAATCACAGATCAAGAAAATATGACATATCTGTCAACATTTGAACTACTAACCCTACTTTTATTCGAACTTTCCTCATGTATGGTGATAAAAATAAATATACTTAAAATTCAATACATGAGTTAAAAATGGGTAGGAAAATTCCTGGACGAAAACATCGAGGTATTAGAGATCCCGAAAAACAAGCAGCTGTAAGATTTGAAAGGTAACTATTATTCTAAACTAATCAAAACTAAGAAAGAGCTACTTCTAAAAAGGCGAATTACTATTTACTGAAGTATTTTATTATTACAAGTTTTTTTTTAAATATACCAGAGTGCTTAATAGATTGTATAACCTACCGTAACTTTTCTTGTGATCATTGTAGTAAGAAAAAATAGGAAAAAATGCACTCTTTATTGGTTTACAAAACATGTTGTAAAAAATAAATAAACGTGTGAAATTAGTACCTAGCGTGCCCCCCTCCAGCACAACAACGAGGCATACTTTCAATTAAATTCCAAATCACTTGAGGATCCAACTGTCCCCATTCTTCCAGATTTTCTTCAACGTGCTGAAGGCTCCGAATCGGCTGACGTTGCTTTCAACGCTTTTTAAGTGTGTCCTAGACATTACTGATCGGATTGAGGTCTGAACTGCATGCGGCATGCTGACCCATATTCTCGGCAAATGTTCTAAAACCTCGTCTATATAACTGTGTGCAGTGATACATCCTTCACAAATCATTACAAGCTCAGTGCGCCCATTCACATTTATTCCACCTTATATCTTGATAGACCCTCTTCTAATCTTGTAGAGTTCAATCTAAATAATGTTCACTCTGGCATCTCCAAACTCAATCACATCCATCAGTATGTCTAATACAGACTTTTGACTCATCAGTAAACAGTACATTACTCCATTGCTCCATCTTCCAATCAACATGTTCTTCAGCAAACAATCTTCTGGCTCTACGATGTTCACAGATTAAAGGAGGTACTTTTGCTGACTGTCTCGCATGCAACTCATGTTTGTGAAGTCTATTGCGTATTGAGTACTTATTCTCGTACATGTGTTGTTGAACAGTTGATTTTGGAGGATTGCAGCACATTCTATGGTTCCTGGTATACCAAAGGCTGTCTTCTAGCAATGCCATATCTTTGATACCTTATCCAAGCTCTATTTATGGCAGCGTGACTAACATTTAACATTTGGACTACCTGTTGCCTCTAATGGCCACTCTAGGCCTTTGTGACCTACCAAGCACATCAACATTTTAATACTTCCACATTTCAAACAAAACTGAAGAATAAAATTGACAAATGTGCATTTATCTCATGCTAAAAAATTTTAAATTTGATGGCTTCAATAAAAAAACTATTGGTGGGAATAAAGTTTTGATACACACTTAATTGAAATGTATTTGCTAAGTGGACACAAAATTTCATGTTTGTATTTTGTAACAACAATAAATTTCAACACAATAAAAAAGTGGCTCCCTTTTTCGTTTTATATACATACTTCTGATATACTTCTTTGAATATTTTTAGTATAAAAAATAAAGTGAATGCACCTCCCTCTAATCCTGAACACCAAGAAGTATCAAAAACTCTTCAAAGAATTATCGATTTGAAAAATAAAACCAGTAGTGGAGAGATTTTTATAAAACGAAGTAAAAAACAAAAAACTGGACCTAGTTTTCGAAATAATCTTATCAATCCCGATAAATATTCTCCTAGTAAACCAGAAAAACCCGCACGTGATTTTGTACAACTTCCTGGTGAAACGAATAGAGCATTTGTTCATCGCATGAATAGAATATGCACGGAAACAGTGAAAGAAGCTGAATTTGAAGAAAAATATGGGGTGGACATTAAAAGAAACGAAGAAGGCGAGGTATGAATGTTACAGCTGAAATGTGCAATTCCGTTTTCTGACAGAATTTATTAGATTGGTGTATTCAATTTTAGGTAGAAGTGGTGAAAAGACAGAAAGATGAATTGGAACTGCTATTCAAAAAAGAAAAGAAAAGGAAACAAAAAGAAGAGAAAGGGTTGAAAAAAAAGAAAAAATCCAAGGACAAAGTAGAAACTGTGAAGTTATCCAAATGGCAAAAGAGAAATAAGAAATTGAAAGAGAAACAAGAAAAAAGAGAATTTAAAAATATTGATGAATTTAGGGAATACAAAGATCAAGTTAAATTTGGAGAGATTGTCCATGCTCCACCTACTCTTACCCAACCCAAAAAAGTAGAGAAAATCCAAACAGTTCCAAGGGTAAGCAAATATAATTTTAATAATATATAGTAATAAACGTTTCAATTTTTCCAGCCTGGTGGTAAAAACTTGCTTCTAAAGTCAATGTTAAACGATTCCTCAAATCAAAGTAAAAATTTGAAGGATGGCACTCACAAAACTAATCATAAAGTGATAGATAGGAAAGGAAAAAGGAAAGAGCTGCCAAATTCATTGAGGAGACAATTGGACAAACAACAAAAAGAAATTATTGATGCTTATAAACAACTTAAATCAAAAAAATACATAGGAACATAGTTAACCAATATATTATTATTATTATTTTTAACTAATAAAATAAGCAAATACCAGTGTATAATTTTGAATAATGACCAAGGTAGCAATTTTTTAATAAAATTGTATCAGTTAATAGTACATAGAGGCAAAAATCCTAAAATCTTACAAAAACAAAGAATTCAAAGAAATGCTGAGAAAAATCAATGTTGCAAAAAACTTTAAAATCCAAATTGTTATATCGGGTCATTCTGACCCGAACGATACAAATGTAACAAAGAGAATTTTATTATTGAACAAACTAAATTTTAAAAAAATTCGAGCATCAAACAAAAGTTTGTGGTTAAATGAACATTATTAAAAAATAAACTAAATTGGATTTCGGGTCATATTGTCTCGAACATTACAGCAGGAGTAAGGGATAGAAAATTCCAAATCAAGTCATCAGGTACAGGACAGGAATGCAGGAAGCTAGTTCGCATCTAAGTGGGTGGGATTTTGCTGAACAGGTTGATGCAACGATGAATGGGATGTGGACAAAAAGGTACTGGTACAAAAAGCGTATAAAAATAAGACCAGACCACCCAGCAGATAGACAGATCACATAAAAAGAATTGTTGGAATCTTGGAAATGAAAGTGGCAACAATTTAGGAAGGCTTATGTTCAACAGTGGACAGTTTAAGCTTTTGATGACTAACTATAGCAGAAATCTTTAAATAAAACCATTGCATCATTATAATTTGAAAAAAAACTGTATCGACATGTTTTGATAAATTGTTCAATATCATGTAAGTATAATAATACTCCATATGAAATATATATTTTAGTTAATACTTTAGAATGCTTCATCAATTCGTAGGGATACATAAAAAATAATATTCTCATAGAAAAAAATTGCAATTCTCTAGAAACGGACCTACTCAATACTTTTATAGATGGTAACTGAAATAATCACATAAAACCGCATGTATTGTTTTTATTAAATCACAATTCCCAATACCAGCTTGAGTTTAAAGAGTGGTGTGCATATCGGCGATGATTAAACTTAGATAAAGGCAAAAGCGGCCGCTCCTACAAGAGAAGCCGCTGCCGCACATGTTAATGTGGGCAATAATTTTTGTTTCATATTTTCAAATGGCTATTTAGTACATTTAGTTGACAACGTACATGGTTTGCGTTTGGATATTAATTAATTAGGTGCTCAAACTTAAAAACAATTCCTATATTTTTTTAATAGAAATATTAAAATTAATGTTTATTTAAATTTAACTTCAATAAGTAATTAATACCTGTAAATATAAATCAGGTGCTCAAAATGCAAGGAACGTGAGAAGGCAAATGCTAAAAAGGTAAAGATTCCAAAAGTTAATTCTGTTTTTGGTCGAAAGGCTTCTAGTAGTCAAAATAATAAAATTTATATTATTTTTTCATTTGAGACTTTTTATTTAAGTTGAAATCCTGGAAGATATTACTCATCCGGGACTGGTAGTGCCAGTGACAATATTAGTGAAGACAGATGGGGTATTGACGGATGAACAAAAAATGTTTTTAGTTGCTTATGAACCTTGTAGATCTTTGGGTTCTTTTCCTAAAGATGATAATTGTAAGTTTCTTGGCTTTTTACTACACTCGCAAAATAAAAACTGAGCGCTTGTGACTTATTTGGACAAATTTATGATGCCAGTGGCAGTGGCTATAATGATTGGAGACATGTTCAACAAGCAATCAGTAGACATAAACAAAAGCTTAACCACAATGTATCTGGTGCCATATTTGATAGCTGGAGATTAAATAAGACTATTTCTATTGATGTTTATCTTGAATGAAAAATTCGACAAGAAATGAATGTTTGGAGGAAAGTTCTGGAACGTGTCGTAGAAGTTACTCTTGCAATATGCCAATTAGAGGGCACGACGCGACTGAAAATTCTAAAAATCCTGATTTTTTCATCTGTGATGAAATTGCTGTCAAAATTTGACCCAATTTTACAACATTAATTAGAAAATAGGAAAAATAGTTATTTTCCTAACAAGTGCGGAAAGTGATACTTTCCCGCACGCGACTGCCGTTGACCCGAACGACGCGAAGGGCGGGAAAGACACTTTACGCATGAATTAGGAACATTATTTTTTCTACGACCGCATAAATATTCAAAAAGCACATCGAAAATATATATTTTATTTCAACATACAAAACATTCCATGAAAATCCACTAATTATTATTAATATTGAATACACAATTTGTTGCATTCTGCAAATGCGTCAGAATAGCCGGTCCAGAGTAGTTAGTTGGTGGTAACTGGCTGTTAAGAGTAACACTCGTAGATTGCAAAGTGCATGAAGATGACGGAGACGGCATCAATTGCAAGTTGCCAGTACATGAAAGAATTTTATTCGAGATGGTTTTCTTCTGTTCTACGGAGTCCTCCAAATAACGTTGCCGAGGATCGTCTAAAACTGTGACCTGTGTAACGTTTTGGGTTAGGTAGGCATAAGTAGGTAGCGATCTCTGCTGGTATTTTACCAAATGTGTTTACGCCTACGCACTGAACAGAACATTTGCCTTTTTTGTAATTGATAAAAAAACGACGGTGCGTGGTGGTTGGAGGCCGTAAATTTGCATAATTTCTATAGAGCTTCAAAAAGGTTCCATTATTTATGTCTTCAGATATAACAAAGGAACTTTCCCGCACTAGTGCGGGAATGTGACACTTTCTAAACTAAAATGAGTGCGGGAAAGTGGGTAAAAACGCACGGTCGTAAAAACACATTTTATCACTTACTTGAGCTCAGCTGTTCTTTTTTTCAGTTCTTATCGATACCACCCAAGATATTGCTAAGACAGACGAGTTAAGTTATGTATCCACAAATAATACTGAAAATAATCCTTCGCAGATTACAATCCGCAAGTCTTTTTTGGGATTTGTTCCAGTAAAAAGACAAATGATATGAGTCAAGCCCCGCATCTTCAATATCCAGAAGAATGCATTAAGAATGATTTCAATAATTTAGTTTCTATTTTTGATTTATTAGATTTTATTTTGGTAAAAAATTATTACTCATCTTCCAGTTTTAGTGAGCCTGTATCATTTTTTGACCATCCCTATTTCAGTTGCATCACCTGAACAGTCTTTTTCCAAGTTGAGGTTGATTAAAACTTATTTGAGAAATTGCATGACCGGTAAAAAATTATCAGCTTAGCAATTATTTCTATTGAAAATGATGAAGCTCAAATAAAATAGACATTTCTAATCTTATTCAAATTTTGCGCTTTCGAAAGGAAGAAAAACATATTTTACTAATTAATTTGTAAATATCTGGTGGAGGTTTTTCTTTTTTTTGTCATTGTTGAATTATTTCCAATATTTTGTTATTTTTCTTTTATTATATTAATTTAGAAAATATATACTGCCGAGCAAAAAGTTTAGGTTATTTTAAATAACTTAAAAAATTGCAAAGAATTTTAAAAATTAAATGTATCAGCTTATATCTGCAAATTGTAAATTTGCCTACTGCATTTTTGTAACTTTCAACCCTTTCTTTACCGGGCACAAATGCATATGCAGTGTCTCTATTCCCGGACTTTTCGAAGTGCCATCAAACCCAGTAACGTATATATACGGCATATCAGAATTTAAGCAAGCGCAAATAACCTACTACAAACTTCATTGACTTTCACTAACTTTATTAATGTAAAAATACATTTTCCAAGAATATAACATTTTAGTAAACTTCTTTTGTGTGATATTCGCCAAAACAGGGAGAAACACACAGTCCCCGTTGCATTCGCTGCACATATATCTGGAATCTCGTCGCGAATTTTTGATTGTGGGCAAACAATGCATCTTTGTACTTTGTTATTTGGTACGGTAGTCGGAAAATGCCTTGCAGTAAGGCGATGTAGATTTGATGCAGTAAACTTGGTTTGTGAACGTCTTGGTACATTGTATCTGTAACAAAGGGTTTTTCGTTCATATGGAATATGCAGATTTTGATTGCAGAACATTTTAATAATTAAGAGGGTAGAAGTGTCAAAAATTGACTATATCATGTTGTTAGTGTAAATGGCTACAATTACCTACCTCTCAAGCAACTGTCGCGTAAGGCTCAATTGAAAATCCGCTAGTGCCAACTTCTCTTGATGTTGAGTTAGGAATAGTGCATGACTATTCAAAACACATAAATCAAGAATGTGGAAGAACAGTTTCTTGTACCACTTCAAGGTTTTTCTAACACATTCTGTAGAACTGAGCATCATATCGGTCCTGTCAACTGCCCCCATATTTTGGTTGTAGTGGATTACACATTCGGGCCTTTTCACAAATTCCCCTGTTTTCTGGTTTTTCTTATCCAACTGTATCATTTGGTAATTGTGAAAAGTTGTCAGCATGTTGACTTCCCGACGATTTTTCCATCTGACTGCCAGAATATTGTCACTGGCCATCGACTTTGTCTCTCCCATTTTCAAATTACCTGATAAATTTGGCATATTCTTTCTATTTGCCCTAACTGTACCGCGTGAGTTTGTTTTATGCTGAAATAAGTAGGTAGAAAGTGCTGGCGAGGTATACCAATTGTCTGTGTGCCCTTTATCCAAATACGGTTGCATTCGTGTTGTTACAACTGACCCCGACACTCCCAGGTCCTGATACAGCTCTATTTCTGTTTGCTTCCCTGTATATACTATAAAATCTAGAATATACCCTGTCTCACAATCGCACAAGAGAAATAGTTTGATGCCAAAACGATGGCGTTTTGTTTTTATGAATTGTTTGAAGAGCAGCCTCCCTTTGAAAAGTACTAAGCTCTCGTCAATCACCAAGTTCTGAAACGGCGAAAATTTATGAGCAAATGCTGTTTTAATTTTTTCAAAAACTCCTCGTAGTTTATGAAAAGAGTCACCTCGAATTTGTTCAGATCTGCGAAATGTAACATACGCAATATCGTTTGAAAGCGATTCCTTGACATCACTTTCCCGAATATAGGAGTGTAAAGTAATTCATCTGTTGACCAATTTTCCACAAATTTATTTTTTCTATGGCGAGCAGCAAGTAGGAGTACAGCAATAAAATTAAAAAAAAAATTCTTTAGTAATTGGGCTCCAAATATTTTTTTATTTAAACGTGTCTGTTCTGAGGCATATTTATTGGTCGGTCTCGCTTATAATCATTTCCACTACTTCGTCGTTCATAAATAAAAGGAAATAATCCATTTCTTTTGAAGGCTTTTCTATGTTCTCTACACGTGCTCCAGAGTTTGAGTCATCAAAGTTATGTATTACAGGGGTAAATTGGCGCTTCCTCCACACTATATAAAAATTCTCATTCAAAGCATTTTTTGGCTTTTTCGCCGCTTCACTTTCGTTTTTGCTCACCTCCTCATTTATATCATTTTCTGTCTCGCTAAGACACTCGTTTTCGGGGCACAAAAAACCGTCAATCTCGTGATCTTCACTACCTGCCCCACAATCTGTCGACTCAGGCTGATACTCACTTCCACTGTCAACGTAAGGATCTTCATCGGAATCGAAACATCCCAAAATGTTATTTAGATCGTCATCCGTGAGGCCGCATACACCACCATAACTCTCAACTCGTTTTCTTTTTCGCGACGGACCCGGATCACTTGACGCCATTTTACTTGCGTATCTCACGTCGTGCTAGTTGTTCGTAACGGAAATAACTGCGAAGTGCGACTGAAGGGCGTTCTTTCTGCTAAGCGACTGAACGGCGCTCTGCCAGGTTTCCCCTGCCGTCTAGAGGTCACGCGATATTCCGGTATTTTTCGTTGATATCGTATATATGCGGCAGTGGTTCGAATGTGAACGTGTGAATATGAACGTATTAACACGACACTGGGCCTATAAACACGATTAGACTGTCGTATAAATGAGACGGTGGGTCGGAAAGCATGTAAAAAAATAAATAAGTGTTATATATATGAGGCGGAGGGTTCGGAGACATTTCAACGGTGAACGTATTTATATGTCACTGGTAAAGAAAGGGTTAAATAGGGAATCAGACAACAATTTATTTTTTTATGATTTATTCTTGAAAAACTGTAACTCTACATTTTAAATGAAATTCGAATATTGTTATTGGGGAGGAAATGAAGGAATAAAACTTAGCATTAATGAAAAATTTATAATGATAACTAATAACGTGTATCACCTCCTCTTGTATTGATTACTGCTTGCATTCGACGAGGCATACTCTGAATTAAATTAAGGATTACATTCTAATCCATGTTATTCCACCCCTGCATGAGCAACTCTCTCAGCTCCTGGGCAGTTCTTGGAGCTGATGTATGCCTTCGAATACGCTGCCCTAACTCATCCCAGACATGTTCAATGGGATTCATATCTGGACTGCATGCTGGCCAATGAAACCGCCTAATCCCTACTTTATCTATATATTCACTTACAATCCTGACAGTGTGGGGTCTTGCATTCTCATGCATGAAAATGCCTTGCTCGCCCTTTTGTAACAATTAATGGCACCACATGATCTTCCGTTGTATATCAGTGAGCTGTTAGAGAGCCATTCTCTACGAAAACCAACTCTGTACGTGCTTCTGAAGTGATACCTGCCCAAACCATAGACCCACCACCAAATTTATGTCTATGGTCAATACAAGCGGGGCGTATCTTTCTCCGGGCCTTCTCCATACTCGTCGACGTCTATCTGGTTCGTTGAGGCAAAAACGCGACTCATCTGTAAAGAGTACCTTGCTCCAGTCATCATCATTCCATGCCAAGTGATTTTGAGCAAAATCTGCTGGTGGTTCAATGTTGGCCCTGTAGCCATCCTTCTGCCAGTGCCGTCCTTAGGGTGGAGCGGCCCCTCCAGGCCTTGCGCTCAGGTAAGCCTCGTGCAGCGAGGTCTTACTCTCGTTAAAAATTAAGTAAAAGTTTTGGTTGAATGAAAATAATAAAATACGTGCCTAAAACATCTATCTGATTACCCGCGCAATATGTTCAATTATTAATTAATTAAAAAATATATGAACAAGATTATCATTCATATGAGGTAGTAGCGACCAAAAGAATGCAAAATATCGTTTGATAGCGGCGGCGCGGCGGTGTGATGGAACCCGAGCCTCGTGCACGCTGGTGAGTGAATCATGCATTCCGGCGCAATACATCAGTTACGGTCACCATTCATCCTGACCGGAGATTTGAATGCCCAGATGAATTCAACATAGTGGGATCAATGCTTAACTTTATACTCATCTTCTTCACAGAGAGAGTCTTTTATGTGAGAATAAAAAACAAAACTATTCAACATTCGGGAGTACCTCAAGACTCTGTTTTGAGTCCAACCCTCTTCATACTTGCAACTGACAATATAAAAAATATCATGCCACCTAATATCAATTACAGACTTTATGCAGATGATCTACTTATTTACCACTCAGCTTCTGACCCAGAAGTCAGCAGACATTATCTACAAAACTGCGTAAATCTATTAGAGGGATGGGCAAACAATAACAATCAAGAATTTTCATCAAACAAGTCAGACAGATGCCAACTATGACAAGTAGCTACTTTATTCACCTGCTAGACCTATGGCTCCTGGATTCGTTTTATTTTAAAAATTATTTGCAATTTTTTAAATCATTTGAAGTGACTTAAATTTTTTGCACGCCAGTGTATTTTTTATTTTATTTCAGTTTTGTTACTTGTACATACATAAATTACTCTATCACACATTGTTTTTGATTTGTACTTGCCAGATGTTCAGCAAAATAAATACTTATCAGTATAACAATTGCTTTTTTGTGTACCCAAAATTCATAAATTAATATGGTTATCAAAAATAAAGAAATTAATAATAATAATAAATTTTCCCACAAAGGTCCATTCATGGCAACGTTATTCCGCCACTGGGTATACAAGTGAAAGAACAAACAAATATTAATTCGTAAATTTTTATTATGAACACAAAAACAATACAGTTGTAATTTATTTGATATGCAATTTTCACCACATAATCTAATACTTTAACTGGATGTTATTAAAGGGTGTTATACACCTAACATAAAACAACATTTTTATAAACTTTATATAAATACTCTTGTTTCTTTTTTAATATTACAATAAGGCACATCGTTTAAACTTGGCAGCACTTAATGAATAAGGAAGTGACCAAATTTATCACTCAAGCTTTACATAGCCAAACAACTCATGAACATTTTTTATCATGAAAAATTGGTGCTTTGAATTGTTCATTTATAATATTCACAAGGTATTGAAGTTTACCTATAGAGGAGATTATTAGGCTGATATTGAGCATTAATATATTGAGTCCCAGTTGATCTCTGCCATATTTACACTTGAAAGAAAATTTGAAAAGAAAGTTATGTACTTAAAAACAGTACCTATTTTATTAGAGAAATGATAAGGTGTATAACTGGAAGTTTAGGTAATGAAATTATTACCTTTGTGCAATAACTAAACAAAATGTTTTATTTAAATGATACAATGAAAAATTAAATCAACATTACATTGCTACTTTTTGGCCTTTTTTCGAGTAATATACACGAACACTTTTTTAATTTACCTAGTAATACAAACAATTTATAAGAATCTGAAAAATATTCAAGTTTTTAAACTATAAGTACTTTTGTACTTAAACTTTTTATTTTATTTTTCAAAAAATAGTAAACTAATTAGTATTAATGCATATTTAATCAATGGAACTAAATTTGAAACAGAAAGAGAACACTATTCATAAAATATCCATATGTTTTGATTTAGTAACTACTAAAAGTATTTTCAAAAAAAAACTTAATGAACACATACTTATATTTGTTAGGTTAATAAAAACATGAATAATGTTTTATTTTTGAATTTCATTGAACTTAAAGGCAAAAGTAACGTATTAAAAATATGGAAACATACATATTCACTAACAAACAAAAACACAAAATAAATAAACATAATTCTGAAATTCCAAAGTTTTCTGACTGATTCATATAAACATTATCCTAACTCAAAGCTTATTGTTTTATATTCAAAATGTATTTTCAATATCAACAACAGATGCACTTGTATTTATAGAGAATGAAATACAAAATTCATTTTATAACAGAGAACATATGGTTGCAGCTGTTTCGATCTCGAGAAAGCATATGACAGAACCCGGTGGTATTCTATTCTTCGTCAACTACACAAATGGGGACTCAGAAGCATATTACCTCTGTTATTACCTAGCTTCTTACATCATAGATTATTCCATATTAGAATAGGTACCATAGAGTCAACAATTAAAATTCTTGAAAACGGCATTCCTCAGGGCGCAGTATTGATTGAATCATTATTTGCAGTTGCTATTAACTCTACTTGAAATAACAACGCCAGATATAGAAAAATCATTATATGTCGACGAACTAATCATTTTCTGTCGTAATAAATCGATTACAGTAATAAATGAATCATTAAACAATGAAATACAAACTCTTGAAGAGACAGCAAAACAGCATGGTTTCTTCTTTTTAAATGAAAAAACCAATTGTATCCACTTTAGCAGTCGTCTGAGGAATGAAAATTCAGAATCTGAATTATATATCTAATGTGCAAATTGCAAAGAAAGTAAAGACATTCCGACCGTATCATGTAACGACTGTGAGAGAACTGTTCATAGAGAACAGAAGTGTTCTGGTCTCAATGCAGCAGAATTAAAGGTGATGGATTTGAGCGGTGGCAGAAATTTGAAATTTTACTGTGCTAATAGCGAGATAGGTATAAAATTCATAACTAAGCTTCTAGCCTCTATTGATAATATGCAGGCAGAGATCAATCAATTGAAGAAGAAAATCGATTCGTCTCCTACTCCATGGTCCGAGAGCATCATTGATGAGATAAGTGAAAGGGAAAAAAAGAAAAACAATGTCATGGTGTATAATCTACCTGAAAATGGAAGCTCGCAGGATGCTGATCTGAAAATAGTGAAAGTAATTGTTAGAGAAATAACTGATGAAGACTTGAGAGTGATTTGAACAAGAAGATTTGGAGAAAATAATAAAAATGGAACACGCGCCCTGAAAGTTGTATTCTCCAATCCCAAGGATACTATGAAGATCATCAAGAACAAAAGGAGTCTAAATAAAGAAAAAAGGTATTTATAAGAGCGGATTTAACTCAGCGTCAAGTTACACACTTGAAAAAAGTTCAAGAGGAAATGCAAGAAAGAAGAAATAATGGAGAAGATGTATTCATTCGATACATTGGTTGTACTCCTCGAGTAACAAAAAACTTAAAGTAAATGATGTTCTCAGTGATGATGGTAAAATTAATCTTTATTATCAAAATGTTGGTGGTCTCAGGACTAAACTTAGTGAATTGGAACATTCGATGTTAGGGTCCAATTATGATATTATCCTTGTAGGATCATGGCTGAATAAAAAAATTTGTCATGAGGAATTAGGTTTAAATGGTTATAATATATTCAAATTTGATAGGTTGAAGGTTTTTAATTAGAAGTAAATTGTCCAGAAAACTCTCCTGCAATCGCATTTCAAAACTCCTTTGGTTATTATGGTCTCCATCAAATAAATACCATAACTAATAGTCGAAATGTCTTACTATCAGGTTCTTCAGATGTTTTACGAAATAGTTTACTCTGCAATTAATATGTTAGTACCAGTGAAAACATTCAGAACCTCAAATTTTCCCGTATGGTATAGCACTCAACTTAAGAAATTAATAATTAAAAAAAGGGAGCTCATAAAAGATATAAAGTCACTGGAGACATAGATCATTATCAACAATTTAATAATCTCAGAACAAGATGTAAACAGCTTCAGGCCCATTGTCATCAAAATTATTTAAAGAAATTGAAAGAAGTATTGCTCGTGATCCTCGTTGATTTTGGAATTATATAAACAGTAAAAGAAAATTACTTACCCTTCAGCATGTTTTTCGAAGAGGCAACAAGCAGTAATAAGAATGAGATTGTGAATATTTTTGCCAACATTTTTTCCACAACTTACACTGATAATAATGTTACCAAATCCCGGAATATGGAAAAAGAGAGTGTTTGAATGTTTGCAACTACAATATATAAATAACAGAAGTAATTGATCAATTGATGTTAGCCCCAGAAAAACTTTCTTCTGGCTCTGACGGAATTCCTCTACATTTCATGAAAAAATGTGTGTTCACGCTGGCAAAGCCCCTTCAAACAATTTTCAATATCTCCCTATCATCGGGAACATTTCCTAAGTTTTGCAAAGAAAATTTACTCACTCCAATCCACAAATCTGGAGCTAGAGACGACATAAAGAATTATCGTCCTGTGTGTAAGCAATCTGAAATCCCCAAATTACTCGACTGTCTGATTACTAAGAATCTTACTCATGACACCAGGAACATAATTAATGAAAACCAACACGGCTTTACCTCAGGAAGATCAACCAAAGCAAATTTGCTTACTTATGAACATTTTCTTTTGAACAGTTTAGAGGAAAGGCACCATGTTGACTCTATCTATACTGACTTTTCAAAAGCATTTGATAGAGTCAATCATGACCTTCTAATTAGAAAACTCTCTGCATTAGGCATTGATAGTACCTTTTTGAACTGGAACGGATCTTATTTGAGAGGTAGGACTCAATGCGTCAAATATGCTGCTTCTGTGTCATCAGAAATCTCGGTAACATCTAGGGTTCCCCAAGGATCCCATATGGGTCCACTACTTTTTTTGTTATTTGTTAATGATATATCGGAAGCAATACAACACAGCTGACACTTGATGTTTGTTGATGACTTCAAACTCTATAGGATCATTGACAATGTCTGGGATGCTGAACTGTTGCAAATAGATTTGAGCAATTTGTCCCGTTGGTGCATTGTAAATATACTTCATCTTGATATAAACAAATGTTATCAACTCGCATTGTCCCTTAAAATTTGTTTTTTGTAAATTGGCATGTCCCTATATAAATAAGTAAATAAATAAGGAGAGTACAAATACAATACAAATTAAATAGAGTATCAAGAGAGAAAAGCCTGTGATAGAGTACATAGACAGAAAATATGGAAAATATTGGTAGAAAATGTCAAAGGAAGAATGATAAGGATAATACAAAATATTTATGGAAACGACGAGAATGCAGTCATAAGAAATAACTAATATGGGAAAGTCCATATTATTATTCATCATCTTCATGGACGAGATCATAAAGAGATGCACTGTATAAAGTGTTATGCATAGGACATACGCAACTACAAAAAGTTAACATTAGTGAGGGAGCATTTGCAGAAGATGTAATATTAATAACGAAAAAGAGTTACAAGAAAATATTAAGATGTGGAATACAGCAGTGAGAGACATGGGAATGAGAATAAACAAAACAAAAGTAATGGTGATTGGGGAAGAGAAGACCAAGAATCGATACAGAAACACTGGAACAAGTTAAACACTATCAATACCTAAGAACAATAATAGACGAAAATGGGACACAAGACGCAGATATAAATAACAGCATTGCAAAAACAAACCATATTATGACATGAGCAATAAATTCATGAATAAAAAATAAATATCCAGCGATACCAAACTAAGATATTCAACATAATATATCGACCAATTCTAACATTTGAATGTGAATCTTGGGTATTGACAGCACGACAAAAAAGTAAAATTCAGGCGACAGAGATGGAATATTTAAAAAGAGTGAGGGGTGCGACAAAAAAAGGATAGAATAAAAAATATAGATATAAGAAAATACCTAAACATACAACCTACTTTAGACTATATAGAGCAATGGTGGGGACATTTCCAAAGTAATTTTCATTGATCAGAGGATCGTATTTCATTCTACAGATGAAATTTCATTTAATATTAAAATTATTCAACAATTGATCAACAATGTATAAATAAATTTTGCAGCTAAACCAAATAAGACATTGGTTCAAAATGAAAATATACAATTTATAAATGTAAAAAAAATATTCAACTTAAAGGTGGGAATTTGTGCCATCTTGTTCATAGAAGAGAACATAAGCTTCTTCACTGACTAAAGATTTCCACGTTATTAATAGCACCTTTGAATCGTTATATTCGTGCTACTGTCCCGTGTACGGATGTCGGCAATATGCTGTGTAGTGACCATTGGAAGTGGTTCCACTGTGATTTGATATAGCGTAGAGGTTGTACCTACATGGTGCTACATTATCAGTCGCGTAATGACTCATATCAAGCCCTTCTATTGGAAAATCTATTGCAACATTAAGTTTTCCCCTAAATCTCTCTGTTGGCGAAAACCGATTCAGGTAAATAACCAATATTTTCAGAAATTTATGAATTGAGAATGATTTAGTCCATCGTCCTCATTCCTTGCATTTCAAACATGTTGGTTTCTCATCACTGTCGAGTGTTTCTTCTCTTGTAAACGAATCTAAACATTGTGAAAGTCGTAAAATTGACCTGATCTTTGGAGTATGGAAAGGGATAAATCCCAAAAGGGATCAAAGGTAACTGAACAGTGACCACGGTGTGTGCACTTGAGTGTTGATTTTAATTGACCGACAAAGTTATCCACAATCTTGGAGTTGTCCATTCTCGGATATCTTAACAAATATTCTTGTGCAAGTTTGTCATCAATTTCTGTTAATATGGGCTTTGGTTTTTCATATATCCTGTTCACATCTTCGTGAAGTCCTACTAATAGGTAACGAAGAAACTCCTGTGCATCATGTTAAGTGTCTCCCATGAACCTTGAAGTAAATCGCTGAATCTGACTTTTCAATGATACTGTATTAACCACTCTGTCTGAACCGTCTTCAGACCAAACTTCAGCAACGCTTTAATTAGTGCTCCTTTGATGCTAGATATGTTTATGTTAATATCTCTCATGTATGCGTCTTTCTTTAAATATTCTAATAACCACCTTGTGTTTGATAGGCATTGGATAATACTATTCATGAAACATGTGTTATCAATATCTTTGAGGCCATTGAGATCCAAAGAGATTTTTGGGGAAGACCCTCCGAGGACCTGATTGTGGAGTAATTGTTAAGAGCTCTTTCGCAACCACTATCATTGTACAAACAATCTCGGATTCTATTATTGTCTCTCACTTGATCGGCATGATAAGGAATTTGAATTGATGTTATTTGCTATTGAATTGGATGGAGATATTACGGTTTTGGAAAGTTTGGGTGATGTCGATAGATCATTGGTCTGGATCACTTTGTTAATATATTCCTTGTTATCTATATCATTTTTGACGTGTCCTTTTGTTCTTGTTGAGTTTCATCCCCTTTCTGAAAAACATTAATCGCAAATGATATGTATGAAGAGAAGTTCTTAACTCTAGAATTATTTTTAGAAAGGGAATTGCTGTTTATTGATTCTTCAGTTAATACGTCTCTATCGACTTCTGATCCATTTTTTTGTTCTACGTCTTTATTCTCTTCCAATTTTGAATTTGACTGCAAAACATCGGGGTTATTTTGACACTTGTTGGAGGCAATGTCATTTTTTTTGGTCACCGAAACATTGTTACTAGAGTTTTTAACACTGGTCGATTTGGCTTTGGTGCTTAATGATTTCACGCCATTGGTCAACTCAGATATTTTAGATCTAACCTCAGGTGTCTTATTGGCGAGGTTAGTACCATTTTACACTGTTCTGGAGAGTTTGTCATCAAACGTTTTACTCAAATCGGCGACTGATGCGCGATTGCCGTTATCATATTCATCAGACAAACTGTCTGTATTAGTATTGTTAGAGTATGCCACAGTGTTAGTATAAATACCTTCCATTTAGTCGTTTACCTTTTTCTTTGATGTCTTCAACTCTATTGGAGGTAAACCAGTTTTATATTTTGTTTTGGTCAAAGATAATTTATTGCGCATAGGAATCACATCATTCTGTAGCATTGTCATCTTCTTCAGTATTCCTATGATTGGGACATCATTTGGCTGGTGGTTATCTATATTTTTTAGTCCACTGAGGCCCCAAAGCTTGTTGGAGGCATAATTTTTAAAATAGTCAACGCATGTATTATCAGAAGGCACACCTTCCGAAGAAGAGAATGATCACATGTTTTAGGGTCGGTAATGTGAAAAAGTTTGAAAGTGATAGAAGAATTAGGTTTCCTTTGATTGCTTGTTGGAGGCATAATTTTTAAAATAGTCAACGCATGTATTATCAGAAGGCACACCTTCCGAAGAAGAGAACGATCACATGTTTTAGGGTCGGTAATGTGAGAAAGTTTGAAAGTGGTAGAAGAATTCGGTTTCCTTTGATTAGGTTTCATGAAAAGTTCTTCTAGAGGCTTAGAACGGGGAAACGTAACGAGAAAAGATGAAGCGTTTCCTCTTTGAATGGAAATACTTGTTGTATAAAGAACAAAGTTGCTCTTGAATCATTGGTTTCTACTGATATTTTTTTTACCGATTTATTTAATGGATTTTAAAGCTTCATGACCAAAAAAACCAGAGTTTTCAATTGCTACAGGAATAAAAATGTAAATGTTCTCCAAATTTTTGTATTTATTGATTTTAAAAGTTTCGCCATGTAATGCTGCAGCGCCTGCGGAAGTAGATGTGGATCGGACAAAAGTAACAATCCCAAAGAAACTTTTCAACAAAGAGAACATAATGAATCGTATAAACCAAGAGCTTATAAAAAGTTAAAGTAACTATAAATTTAAAGTTGGTAGGGACACATGAAAAGAGTAAACCCAGACAATAATTGATTCAAAAAATAAGACAAAATGAGTAAAAATGTGTCAGATATTCTACTTTCGGTTAATCGATGCTTCAGTTTGGTCTATTTTTTGTACACTATAAAAATATACGATTCCATGACAAATATTTTGTGTACGCAAGTTGCATTCTCAATATTTGATGTTTATAATTATCTAACTTTAGTTGCAATAACTTAAACATTAATTTATTTTTGTAATTAAGTACTGAACATTCCGGGTACAATAAAAGGTTGTTAACTTATGCATCATCCAAATAAACAAGGACATGTAAATAATAATCACAAATTGAGATAAAGGATAAGAGATCTGATAAAAATTTAATTCTTAAAAGAACCAGTCATACTAACAAGGATTTCAAAATGGGAATTTCAATTGTATGAACTATTCTTATTCAGAATGTTGATACAATTTTATACAGTGTGGTCTTTTAAAACCCTTCACCTATGAATGCTATATAAAAAATATCATAATTTGTTCATGTAAAATATGAACACAAAGCAATAATTCGCAAAGTATAAAAGATACAAACAATAACAACTTATTGTTATTCAAGCTGCTGATGTAATAATTACAGTAGAACCTCTCATATTCGACCTTCCCGCAACCGACTCCTCCCTATATCCGACCTAGTCTCCGTCTGACATTCAAAAACGCCTGTTCAGACTTGAAAGAGTGACTAATCTACATTATGCTTTGTTTTTGTATCACAAACTGACAGTTCAACCGTGATTGTTGACTGATCATGAACTGACTTCGACAGAAGTTGAAACATTACAGTATTTTGGCATGATCTCCAGATGACAGATGTAGAAGAGTGGCTTGTTGAAGCTGATGTTTTGGAAGTTACCAATGAAGATCTCAACGACGACCAAACAATTGTTGTTGTGTAGAACAAATCTGTAGAAGAAATCGACTCGGTTGAAGATGAAACCACCAGTGACAACATAGAGAGTCATTCTGCTGCCAAGGACGCCTTCGATGTTGCGCTGAAATACATCGAGCAACATCCAAATGCAACTCCAATGGATGTATTGTAGGCATGAAAGTGAAGGATTACTTTCGCAAACTCAAAATTGACAAAAATGAAACAGAAATTCGTTACTGAAGTCTTTAAATAAGATATGATTATATTTTATTCATCTTCTCATTTCTTTAAAAACAGTATATGTTTGAAATGAATACAGCAACATTTTTACAAATGCAATAAAGTTGTATTACAGTACTGTATAGATGTTTTTCTACCTGGGAAAGTCGTTTTCTGCTTCTCCCGATATACGATCATTTGGACGTTTCGACCATAGCACGGTCCTGTCATGGTCGGATTTGAGAGATTCTACTGTATATAATTGAGTATTTTATTAACTATGAAACATATATAAAACATTTGACTACATTCATAGTGACAGGGTTTCATTAAACTTTCAACTGTATGTATATCTAGAACTAAGAGGTATAATATATCACAGCAACAGACTGCTTTTAATAGGAACTTTTAAACACATTTTAAAAATAATGAGAATTCTTCAAACAAAAATAACCAAATAATAGGTTGAAAAATCAATTTCCAAACTTAAATCTCTTGAAGATAATTCTTATATGAACCTCTTGTTACTAAATGATCATATAAGCACATCACAACTTCTTTATGTAAACGGGGATTAACATTTTTACCGAACTTGTACAAAATAAAGAAGTTACCAAAAGAAAGTTTACTCACAATAAATTTTGCTTTCTTTTTTTCGAGTTTTCTTGCTTGAGCTCTCAACAAATAAATTCTGAACATGGGTAAAAATAAAAACAGTCCTCTATACAGAATACACAAAAATGTTAATACAAGTAATATGAGAAGCCAATACCATAAAATCAGGAAAACTTTTTCATTAAGTACATTCAATGGAAGAATGCAAAGAGCATCAAATAATTGCTGATCTCCACTAGGTCCATATCGGTAGTACGAACACTTGGCGATTTTCGGGAACACCTTATCCATAGGATTAATTTTCTTGAAAGTTGCATGAGCTATTCCATATGCAGAGAATTGTCCCGTAACTAACCAATCCATAAAACTTATGTTTAGTATCTGGAAAATACGATTTTTTTAAATTATGCATTTAAAACAAGTAAATATTCCATCATTCTTTAAGCCATTTATCTCATCAAATTTCTTCGTTAAGATAACAGATGTTTTCAAAAGCAACTGTGTAAAAATTTACGACCGCCAGCTAATTTTAGAAATTGAGAGTAGAGTAGAAAGAAATTGAGCGACTTTGACAATGTGCATGATGAAATCAGATGAAGTAGACAAAGTTGCGACGATTTACAACAACTGACTTTTTCAATTTTAATTGTCATTTAAATCAAGAGATTCAAAAAAGGAAGACAGTTTATTTAAAGCTAAGTGTTGACATACATTATGTAAGTATAAAAACATAACTAATTGTCATCAGTCCAACATAAATATTCACACAAAGGCGACATTGAGACACTGTTTCTCAGACAGGAGGGAGTGAAACTGTATATTGCAGGAATTAACGAGAACGAGGCTGCATACAAATGAAAATATAATAGATTTTGGAGATATGCTTCAACTATTAAAAAGTAAAATAATTCAAAGAATCAGTAATGATTTTAATTTAAATAAGAATAAGAAATGTCATATAAACCATTGCGACAAAACGGCGCTAAACACCTTCATAACAGGATGTACTGGCATCCTGAAAAATAATATGTATCTCAAAAAACCAAATTCTTTAGAAGATGCAATGACTTAAGTGGATGAGATTGAGAATTTTGAGAGATTCTATGGTCAATTTAGTAAACCAAAGCAATATTTAAAAAAAATAACAATTTCAAATAATAGCTACGTGTCCATGGATGGGGTATCCTAGAGGTGATAAATTTTAAAAAATTAGTTTTAGTGAAAAATATCATTCTTAATAAAAAGTTCTGCTTGTTCTGAAACTCCATAAAATGAAATAAAATTCAAGTTTTTCAAAACCCGTCTCATTTTATAACCAGGTTTATGAAAACCGTATGTTCGTTCAAAAATAATGTATTAATCTAGTGAGTGACATTTACGATGTACCAAGTAACTGTCAACTTTTATAAATAATTTTCAAATTGTCATCCTTTAATAAATATTTGACAACAATGTTAACTATTCAAGAATTATAATCACTATCAAAAATAAAAATACAGAATAATATTGTAAGAAACACTAAGTAAACAAAAAACATCTATTGAATATATCCTCCCCACCTTCAAAACATTTCTCAATTTTTTGTAAGTAACATCACTCATAAGTAAATGATAAATTTACATGCGGAAATACCTGCATTCTCAGAATTATAATTGTAATGGCTCTATTCACTTCATACTATTCGATTTTCATAACTTTTTTGATGGAATTATAGGTTTAGAAGACATTATGAAAATGAAATTGAATATAAATTTGTGTAATGAACAATTAATTGGTAATAATGTCTATTCCTATAAAATTTCAGACTACCTACAGACAATAGATTCGAATTCTCCGTAGGACAAACTGAAAAATTATTAGAATCTATACCTGATAATAATGCAAATACATACATTTTTATTAATAAAGCACATTTAGGCTAAACTAAACTTGCGGCTGATTCCTTATCAAGAATAAAACCAAATTATTATTTTAATGCATTTGAAACGAACTCAATAATTCAAAAAGAAGCTGATCGTTTGCCAAAAACAGTAACTCATGAGCAAATAGAAACATATTCATAACCAGATTTATCATATTTATATATTATTTATAATAATATAATAACAAAAAAATGTATATATCTGATATTCAAATGAAATCACCAAATAAAAATTTTGTATTGAACGACACTCAAAACTAATAAAAATATATAAATTCTGGAACAAAAAGATGAAAAATTCTTGGTAATAATCTTTTGGAGAATATTCTCAAGTTGGAGAATGCTTGAACAAAATTTGCAATTATATACTGTCTTCGTAAGGACATTTTTGTATTAAAATATTTCCAAACGTTACTTTTCGGTCTTGTAGTACCCTTCAATTTATTTTGCTCGATGTTTTTATACATATAGACGATCTAAACTGAACCGAATGGAACGCCAAAATAAAACTAGTCTCACTACATCATTTAAAATTCATATGGCTGTATAGGAGTATACATTCGCACTTCTAGGGGATTTCCCTGAATCACTGTTGCCAGAGTTATAGAAAAGATTAGAGAAATTCAAAATTTTAAAAATCATTACAAAATTTTTCAGTGTAAATTGAAAAACTTCTCTAGAGAATATTCTCAGGAGAATTTTCTTACAAAGAATATTCTCCTCTCACATCTCTAGTTAGTCCTAAATTTAACTCTTTCGTCCTGGTATATAAATATTGATCCAATAATAATAAAAGTATGCCTGATCCTGGCAATGTTCTCGACAATGTGTACGAAAGTTTGCTCTTTATTAAACAGTGATTTCTAAAGTTTAATCAAAATAAACAACTTTTTGTAATAATCACAAAGTGCAGTAGCCACCAGTGAATCAGTAATTTGAAAATCAGTGCTTTTTAGGAACATTTACAAGGTAAAACAAAAACTTTTGTATCGTCACATAGTCATAAATATATACATTCCATACCTAATTACCATCGGTTATCTGTAAATTCCAAAGGAAGACAGGGCCGCACTTAACAGGCAGGTCCATGTCATTACTTAAAAATGGATAAATTTCCGCCTTTAGAAACTTCAAATGGGGGAGTTCAGAACACAGCAAGCACATCATCACTGTCTTATTCATATATAGCCAGACAAAGCAATTCAACATTCCCCAAAAATCAGCAAGCAATTGTATTTAATGCACTGGACAATACAAAATTGGAAGAATATATATATATATATATATATATATATATATATATGCGGTGGGAGATATAATTACGCCAAAAAATATTTTGTTCGCTTCTCGGATTTCTAACAATAGAATATGTATTTACCTCACCAATGAAAAAATTGTTAAAGACTTCGTATCTACTAATAATGGAATTATCACAGTTAACCATCAACGTATTCAAGCACGAAGATTATTAAACCCAAACATACGATTGATTATTTCAAATGTGTGTCCCTCCGTACCACATAACATCATTGAAGCTGAGCTTGTTAATATTGGACTGAATTTGGAAACTCTATTGAATTTCCTTAAGATTGGCACACAAAATCCGGAATATAAACACATTTATAGTTTTCGTAGACATATTTACATCTCTCCTCCTGATCAAATCATAATACCTGAATTTCTGGACTTCAATTATGATAATACATCTTACCGAATATTCCTATCTTTAAACAATATCTGTTTTACTTGTAAACAACCTGGTCACACTGCAAATAATTGTTCTCACTCTAAAGTACTTCCAAATATGATATTACTGGACAAATCTCCAGTATCCACAAATAAAGTTAAACCAACAAATATCCCTACTCTTGCACATTCACAATCAAGCTGCATTTCTAATCAAGATAACTTCACGGTTTCTAACGTAATGGAATGCTCTAACAACCATATAAGTATAAAAAATCTAGATATGGAGCCAGATTTCAATCCATTAGATGAACCGTCAAACACATCACTTGAAATTACCAAATCACCAGAGCAATCGCAAAGGCAATCAAATTTATCACTTGACATTCCAAACGAATCTGAACAAACTAAGACGATTTCTGCGGCTTGTAAACGTCAAATCTCTACTTCACCTGATTTAGAAAACCAAAAACCCGATGAAGAATCTTTTAGACGTTCGAAATCTTCAAAAAAATGTTAAACTAAGAAAAACGCAGAAGAATTAACTCACCTTTTAGAACCTATAAAAGATCTCCTAATTACTTTCAAACCATCAAATTTTATGAACTTTACCGAATTATGTGATTTTATAGTTAATGCATCTGGGTCTAACTAAGCATGCTGCAAGCATAGCAAAAAACTACACCAACGACTTACACATTTTGAAAAATCTACTTATATTCGTTCATAAAAACATCGATAACACATCTGTAAAAAATAATATAACAAGGATTAATAAAAAATTGACGGAACAGACGAAGAAAGCGATATCTCTTCTCACTCTGGTTTTTCAAGATAAAATAATGGCTCGCTCAAATTTTATTCTTCAGTGGAACCTAAATGGTTTTTACACCCACCTACCGAACATACAACTCTTAATCAATGAATTGTCACCGTTAATACTAAGCCTGCAAGAAACTCACGTCAAAGGAAATAAGCTTCCCAAAATTAAAAACTACACCATTTTTTGTAAAAATAGACCAGTTCAAATAATTGCTAGTGGAGGAGTTGCCATGCTAATCAACAATTCTATTGAAGCCGCACACATTCCTCTCAACACCAATTTGGAGGTAATAGCCGTATCTGTAAGTCATCATGTTAAGTTAAACATTTGTAATTTTTATCTGCCTCATCCAGACAAACAGTCACTCAACGAACTTCAAAACATAATCGAATCAATTCCAGCTCCAAAGATTATACTCGGGGATTTCAATTGTCACAATGTTGCCTGGGGTTCGCAATCCACCGACAGCAATGGGGACTCTCTATTAAATCTTATTAATAACAACAACTTAATTCTGTTAAACTCCGGCAAATCTACGAGGTTTAACGCCTATAATGGTACCATGTCAGCCTTAGATTTATCTCTCTGCAGTCCATCAATATCATCTTCCCTAACATGGGATACTCTAGATGATCTGCATGACAGCGACCACTTCCCTATAATTATAAACCATACTTCAGATATAATTCCTGAAGCAATACCTCCTCAAATATGGAAAATAAAATAAGCAAACTGGAATAAATATGCAGATTTGATAGACCTCTACACGTCAAACTACATAGTAACATCTAACGTAACAAGTAGCGTTATGTCCTTTAACGAAATTATTACAAAAGCGGCTATTGAAGCAGTAGGAACAACAAAAATAATCAAAAACCGTCCTGATCCATGGTGGAATTCAGAGGTAGCAGAAGCAATAAAAATCACTAAACATGTGTTTAACAAATATAAAAGGCTTAAATCAGCGGAGAATCTTAACGACTTCAAAAGATGTAGAGCTAAATCCAGATACTTGATCAAGAAATACAAAAAAACAAAGTTAGATTTCGTACGTATCAACAATAAACTCATCCACACCACTTAGTATCGTTTGGGATAAAATTAGGAAAATAAAAGGATCAAGTTCAATCAAACACATAAATAACCTTAGCCACAACAATAAAATAATATCTGACAATCAAGAAATAACAGAAGTTTTAGCTGAAACCTACGAACAAAATAGCAGTGACGCTAATTACACAAAAGCCTTTAATGAACATGAAACAAGAACTGAACTAGTGGACGTTATAATACGCGACGATGACAGCTATCTAAACGTGCCCATATCATTACAGGAAGTTGAAGGAAGCCTCATGACTACAAAAAACTCTGCAGCAGGTCCCGATGAAATTCCTCCAATATTTCTGCAGAAACTGCTTTTCAGGGCCCAATCAATTTTAACCGAACTTTTTAATCTGATTTTTTCCTCCCAAAAATTTCCTCCTTTATGGAGAGAAGCCATAATCATACCAATTTTAAAAGAAAATAAACCAAAAAATCTTCCTACATCGTATCGTCCTATTTCATTGACATGTAGTATATGTAAAATACTTGAGAAAATCTTAAATAACCGACTCAAATGGCACTTAGAGAAACTAAATTATTTTAGCTCAATACAAAGTGGTTATAGAAAAGGTACATCAACAACAGACAATATCGTTCTCTTGGAAACTGAAATCCATGAAACTTTTATGCATAACTAACACCTCGTTGCAATATTTTCTGACATTAACAAAGCCTTGATACTACTTGGAGATACTATATAGTAAACACTCTGGGGGATCTAGGCATTCAGGGCAAAATGTTAGCTTTTATAAAAAAATTTCTTACTAACAGAACTATACAAGTCAGAATAAATGGCAAACTATCAAGTAAAAAGATAAACCAAAACGGCCTTCCACAAGGTGCAATATTAAGCCCAACTTTATTTTTAATTGCAATAAACAGTCTAGCAAAACAATTCAATTTACCAGTAAAAGCGAGTCTTTACGCAGATGATCTACTAATTTACACAAAAAGTAAAGACTTAGATTCATCCAAAAATATTTTGCAAAACTACCTCAACAAATTAGAAAGATGGTCAATCACAACGGGGTTAACCTTTTCCTCAACAAAAACTCACTTTATAGTTTTTAGGAAAAAAGGCCAGGCAAACATTAATTTACATCTGAATGGAAAACGATTAGAACAGTTGGAAAGCGTAAAATTCTTGGGAATTACATTTGATCATCAGCTGAAATGGACACTGCACATCAATAACCTTAAAACTTGCCAGTCGAGAATAAACATACTTAAAATCCTTTCAAACCAGTCCTGGGGAGCCGACACCAAAATACTGATTAACCTATATCAGTCAATAATTAGAAGTAAACTTGACTATGAGAGCATTTGCTACAACTCAGCCAGCAGCACACTTCTACACAAATTGGATGTTATTCAGACCAGTTCCCTAAGAATAGTTTCAGGAGCCTTTAGAACAAGTCCTGTTAGTAGTCTCCAAGTTATCACATCACAACCACCTTTATATCTAAGACGTCTATATTTATCTTTATGCTATGCATCTAGAGTTTCAGCTCAAAAAAACAACAATCCTTCTTTTTTAACAATAATTCATGATACAAATACCATTCCAGACACCCAGAAAAAATACTTACCATTTTATGAAAGGTTAAAGAGATCAGAATTCAATATTGAACAATTTCAACTGTCTTTACCATTATGTCATGAAACTCCACCTTGGACAATTCAAATACCAGCAGTCAACTTCTCATTAGCAAATCAGCCCAAACACTCTACCAGCGACCACATACTCAAATTAAAATACTATGATCTCATTTCCAAATTCACCGGTTATGATCATATTTTTACTGATGCATCTAAATCAGAAAATGGAATCGCATCGGCATTTTTACAAGATGTAAATAATCATGCAATCAGGCTAAATCCTCACTGTTCAATATACTCAGGAGAGTTAGTTGAAGCCTTGAGAAGCTACAAACAGCCAGACAAAAACATATTAATAATATCGGACTCCTACATTGCTCTCAAAGGAATAAAACAACTATTTCCTTCTCACCAAATACTTATAGACATTAAAGAAGAACTTTACAGACTTCAGCTGACACATGTTAAAATAGAGTTCCTGTGGGTCCCTTCTCATGTAGGCATACCATTAAATGAAAAAGTTGACAAAATTGCACGACACTCTATATGCAACAAAAATCTACCATATTTTGAAAAAGTTCCAGCTGCCGATTTCAAATCAGTTATAAAAGATTTTGTATGGGATATCTGGCAAAAAAGATGGGAAGGAACCAATACGCTTCTTAAAGAAATCATGCCATCAGTAAAATATAGACTTCCTCTTCCACAGAACAGAAAAGACCAGGTTGTTTTAAAAAGGTTAAGAATAGGACATTCAGCCCTCACACACCAGCATTTGTTAAATCAAGAACCACCAAAGCAGTGTTTTACGTGTCATGTGCCTCTTACCATAAAACATATACTATTGGATTGTACAAATTTAAGTGTTAGAAGAACAGTTAACAACATTCCGCCTAACATGAACCGCACATTAAGTGAAAACTGTGAAAAAGTGCTCAAATTTCTGAAAGACTCCAATTTCTATCATAAAATATAAGTACCTATTGTATGTTCTTTGACTATAAGTACCTATTGTATGTTTTTTGAAACCCCGCTCATAACCCTCGAGGTTGATGCGGTAAAAACAAAAAAAAGTATGCCTATGATGTTATATTGATTATAAATAACACATTTCCACAAATTTATAATTTTTTTTAAACATATGGGTGGGGGAGTGGTCTGGTACAACCTTGTACCATCAGTTTTTACATTGTACTATTGTGAACCACTAGGTTTGAAATGACACAGGAAATTTATTATTTATTTTATTCAACTCGAAGAATTTTGTTTATTTATTTAATTTAACTTATTTTACTTGGTATAACATAAAACAATATTTACTCAGAGGAATATTGCATTCTTGGCAAAGAGTTTTTGTTCAGGTTTGCCTTGACTGCATCTTGTACACCTTCTTCTTGTGGATGCCTCCACTGGTAGGTGTAACGGGACTGCACCATACCTTTATTTTTTTGCTTTAAGGTCCCCTTCTTGGAGGAGGCAATACAAATTTTTATCACAAAATTAATTTTTTTTATACTTCCACTAAGGCATTTACTAACCTTAACTAAAATATTGAATATTGACGTGAGCCTTATACAGGGTGTTTCATATTTAAACCACCATAGGTTAACTGCAAGTAGAGGACACTTTGGTGGTTCCAAATAGACCTGGTTAATTGGTCTAACATAATTATTAACAGAGATACAGTGTATTTTATTCATTTAGTCCAATGCTTTAGAAGGTCATAACTTTAGAACCGCCCTATATATTTCTTTCATTTTTGGTAAGGATAATATTGCATTGATAACACAATAAGATAGTGCAATGAAAATAGTTATATTCCAGGTCTGGTTTATGGAAAATTTGCAAAATTCGATAATCTCCAAAACAACACCCTGTATATCAGAATTTTTAAAATCCAATAGATTATTCGAAGAGAACAGAAAAACTAGAGCGGCACAAAAATATTTTTCGAAGTGCACATCCCGTTTTACTGCTTAACTTTTAATGTCAAAGTTATTTAAATGTATCATTGACATTTTCGTACGTAATAACTTTAGAACCACCCTATAGATTTCTTTCATTTTTGGTAGGTGTTAGTTACATAAACATCAACATCTTATCATGTAACAAAAACAGTTATAAGTAATCCAGGTTTGGGTTAAGAAAAAAAAAATATTTTATCAAGATTTTTATAAATCAATAGTTTATTCCAAAAAAACAGAAAAAATTGAGTTACACGGAATGTCAAATTATTTATAATAATTGTTCGGAATTCCCACATTTTGTTCTATGCATTTACGAGCTCTTTTTAAGATGTTTTGTGTTGCTTGTCTTATCATTAATGAATTTGCCCTGATTTCCTCGCAAGCATAATCAATTCTTTGAATAAGATCTTCTAAGCTGTTTATCTCAGTAGAGTATACTTTGGCTTTCAGATATCCCCAAATATGATAGTCCGCTAGGTTAAAATCCGGTGATCAGCAAGGCCAATTATTGGGCCCGCCCCTCCCTATCCACATATTTCTAAAATTCTTGTCTAGAAAATTTTGCACAATTACCCTAAAGTGAGGCGATGCACCATCGTGCTGGAAATACATTCCTCCAATTTCCTCATTTTCTAATAGCACTGGTAACATATTTTGCAAAAAAGCAAAATAGTCGTCCCCTGTTAATGTACGGGTTAGGACATATGGCCCAATAAGGTGATTATCTAAAACTCCACACCAAACGTTAACCGAAAACATATACTGCGAATGTATTCTTGTAGCAAAAGGATTTTCATAATCTCAAACATGGGAATTTCGTAGATTATAAACCCCATCCCTTGTAAATGTGGCTTCATCAGTGAATAGACACCTGCTAACTATTCTTCTCCTACTAAGTATCCACCGACTAAAGTCTAATCGCGGTTCCAAATCACGTGGTTCTAGTCTTTGAACCTGTTGAACATGATAAGGGTAAAAGCTAAATTTTTTTAATCTCCAAGCGCTAGTATGGGGTACATTTAATGCGTGGCCAACGCATCTTGTACTTTTCGTTGGGTTGTTGACAACCATATATCTGGAACAAAATGAAATTATGGCACTGGAGGAGACTAATTTAGTATCACATATTAATGTAATGAACAAAAGGGAACTTTCTAATCAACTCTTAGTCTTAATATCTATTAAATAAAATTTAATATCTTTACTTTACCTAGTATATCATCTTCAACATTCAAGTGTTGTCTTTCATTATAATCATTGTTTGTCTCTGTTGGAAATCTACAATGTTGCCGACTGTAATCAAATACTCTCGCAAATGTCTGATAATAAGGAGTACGACAATTAGGAAAGCGTCTTTCATATTCCCTTACTGCTTCTCTACCATACAAAAGCCATACACAAATAGTATGTCTGCATATTCTACATTTGTAAATTTATGAGGCATAATTAATTATTATTCAAAATTATCTAAATTATTTCATGCGAAATTTACTTAACAACAAACGATTAACTACCAGTAACAAAAAGAACTGTCAAAGTTTTCCGTACTTCAACAGTCTACGCCTATTTGATAATTTTTCTGTTCATTAAGAATATAAGACCTACTTGATAATTGTTAATGATTTTGACTTGAATATTTTTGTAAGTGCACTTCGAAAAACATTTTCGTGTAACTCAATTTTTTCTGTTCTTTTGGAATAAACTATTGATGCTTTTGTAACTTACACCTACCAAAAATTAAAGAAATCTATAAGGTGGTTCTAAAGTTATTACGTACGAAAATGTCAATGATACATTTAAATAACTTTGACATTGTAGTAAAACGGGATGTGCACTTTGAAAAATATTTTGGTGCCGCTCTATTTTTTCTGTTCTCTTCGAATAATCTATTGGATTTCAAAAATTCTGATATATGATTGTTTTGGAGATTATCGAATTTTGCAAATTTTCCTTAAACCAGACCTGGATTATAATTATTTTTATTACACTATCTTATTGTATTATCAATGCAATATTATCCTTACCAAAAATGAAAGAAATATATAGGGTGGTTCTAAAGTTATGGCCTTCAAAAGCATTGGACTAAATGAATAAAACACCATGTATCTCCGTTGATAATTGTGTTGGACCAATTAACCAAGTCTATTTGGAACCACCAAAGTGTCCTCTACTTGCAGTTAACCTATAGTGGTTCAACTATGAAACACCCTGTATACAGGTATGGTACATTTTTCGTATGTGTATGTTTAATTTCACTTACAATAATTTTCAAATCGAGCTGGTACAATAATTGTGTACTGTTCCGGACAAAAGGGTTAAAAATATGTTTTCAGTAAACAAAATACACAACTTTTGACAAAATATCAACATAATGAATTTGAATATTAACAAGGAATTTTAAATAGTGACTTACCACATTTATCAAATTTAAAAGTTCACAAACACAGTATCTAAATGTATAAACATTATGAGCATATGTCCCATCCAGAATATGCTTAACTATTTTATCTTTTTCTATCTGATTCCATTTATCAGATGTAATAGCTCCACCTAAAAGTTACTTACTGGGTTAAATCATGTAATTATTATTTAATAGTATAAAAATATGAAATACATTATGAATATTACCAAATTCTCCTATAAGTTGACTCAATCTCCCAGCTTCACAAGCTTTCCATAAATATCTAGGCAAATAGAACAAAATAGCTTGCACCCCAAAAATCAGACATATCCATTGGTAATAAGATTGCCTAGATGTTGGTGGTTCTTCATGAGGATAATCTTTCCTTTGTATTCCCAAACCTGGTAAGTCTGGATCTGAAAATAAATTGGAACATTTATATAGCAGATAGTATTTTTGGTTCATACTTATTAGATATATACCATTTAAATTTTGATTGACAATGAATGTTCCATGTATCCAACAATATGTATCAATCACTTCTTTCCTTTGTTCAACATCACAGTCTATAGGTTCTCCAAAATACTGTTTACTGCTAAGCAATACAGAAAAAGTAGCTAGTAAAATAACAGTGACTTTGTAATGTAACTTAAATACATTATTATCTGTATGTACAGTTCCAAATTTTATGAAGCTTTTCACGTTCTTATATAATTCTAACATATCCGAGAACTAAATCTTAACTCCTAAGATATAATCTGGAAAAAAATGCAGAATCTTAAAAAAAACTTGTAACGTTAAAAAATTGAATTTGGCATTCACGTAGAGCACCTACCGATCTTCTTCGTTTCCATATAATACAAGTCAAACGAACTATTTGAAGTTAAATTTGTCGTAAATATATATTAGAAAAATATCTTATTAAATATATTGGATTGTGTTTTATATTTATGGGAACGATTTCTACTTGTTTTAGTTACAATATTATTATTGGTTTTCACAGAATTGTCTAGCAGAAGATTTTAGATGATGCACATCTAATGCTACGTTTACACGATTGCCAGGGCTTGGCAAATGTAAATGTAAATGTCCATAAGCTCCAAGTCTTTACAAATTACAAACGCTTAAATGCCATCTACACGCTTGCGAGTGCATTAGTGTGTGCTGGACTGGACAGGCAAGCTATGCAGGAAAAGACGGTAGACGTGGTTGTGTCGCCTATACACGGTATTAGTGGTGACGTCACAAACTTAGGTTATGTCAATTTTGTATCCAAACAAACAAAACTAGCCATTTTGCATCTTTCGTTGTTTCGCTGTTGATGCATGATTGCAACCTGCTACGCTCCACAATGGCCAACAATACGAAATAAAAATTCCAAATTGAAGTAAACTTTTAGTTTCCGAACACGAATGTAGATGGCGTTAGAGAACGTATTTTATTTCGCCCATCTAAGTGCCCAGTGCCTTGTTGTCTCTGTTTAGATACCATTGGTGTGATTTTAAACCAGAGATTATTCCCTTATATTTTGAATATAACTGCTGATTTAGACATTTAGATATGCACTAAGACTTTTACAAAGAGATATATTTGATTCCAGCCAATATATGTATGTATAACAATATAATTTTAATAAAAGAATTTTCTAACCTAAACATTCTATTATAAACTTATGAAATACAATTGTTTTAATTCTTTTTCTATCTGTATTGTCTAATTTTAGGTTTCTTCACATAAAGAGTAATAGTACTGTGCTGGCCACCAGGCTGTAAGCATTATAATGTCAGAGAGAACTGTAAGTTTTATAGATTTCCAAAGGATCCAAAAGTAAGAAGCAAATGGATGAAGCTGACAAGGTATCTACATTTTATTTTGAGGGTTTATACAATATTTTTAGAACAATAGAACCAGATCCCGGAACTTTTTGTGTAGCTGTCATTTTATGGATGGAGAAAAGAAAATTAACCCATTATTTTTTTGTACATGATTAATCTTTGCAAACAAGGTAGAATATTTTGTACTGTATATATCGATCTCCCTATAACATATACATTATTATTTGTCATTACAGATCTTTCGCTTTACATTTTTTATAAGTTGCTGTAAATGATTTTTTAAACGTTTACTATTTTAAATTGAAATTTCTTACTGTACTTTACTTTCCTCTTTCTATTAACTGTAAACCATTGTATTACAAGTAAATATTTCTCTGTGCAATAAAGAAATTTGGAAACGTTTTTGTGTATATTATTTGTTTTTAGATAAAATTGAATATGTTTCACATGTAGTTGAAAAAAAGCCTACAGATCAAGTAAAATTTGAAAGCAACCAACAGAAACTCTGCACCTCATACAAATATGATTTGATTAAGGCAAAGTTGTGACATGATGTTCTGAGTTTTCAGACTAAATGGTATATTTCCAGTCATGTAAATTTGCAGCGTTTCCTCAATTTAATTTTCTTAGCAGGGAGCAAACAAAAATTCATAATTATGAAAACATTTTATTATGTTAATATAAACAGTACAAATTTGTAAAGGTAGAATGTTATTAAAACATGTAAATTTTTCTTCTATTATTGATGTCGAGCAATTCCCACAATAATGTCACTGGGTATCCATAATATTAAATAGTGCATGTCCTCATGCAATCTGTAATGCACCTTGTATCTGGTGATAATAGTTATATTTTTCAATTATCACTAAGTTATTTTAATCAAAATGAATTATGTAATTCCTGTCCTTTGTGAGCTGTTTTAATTTTTCTTCATTGGGATACTTCAATTAAGCATTTTTCACTAACAAACCCATATTATCATTAAAAAAGGTTTCAAGAGAATGTTGAAACATGTTTTGATGACACTAGAACAAACAATCACTATTAGTTATCTTATATTTTCACATAAATCCAATAATCCAGTAAATATAACCTCAAAAATAGCTTTTAAAATCAAAATACGGATTGCAGGATAACTTACATTATCAAAGCTATAATTTTTTGTATTGAGTAGACACGGTTACTTACTTTTTAATAATTTATTCCTTTCAAAAACACGTATGAAACGCTTAAATAATCAAAAATCTACACTCAAATGCAATTTCCTATGGCAACAAATTTTGTTTGGATACAGTTTCAAATTGTGACGTCACACTAATCTCGCGTATAGGGAATTCAAATTAACGGATAATCAATTTTTTAAACTAGACATATGTACGTTGTTGATTTTGGGAAACATTGAAGTTTATGATGTTTTCGCCATCGTTTCTATCAAAATCATAGTTATTGTAATTCTGAAGAGCTTGATGAACATTCTTTTGACTAATACATAATACAGCGAAAAATTAGTTGCCATTAGTATCTAGTTCAAATCATTATTGTTGTGACCCGCAATGTGATTATTGTGCAAAACGATCTCGTTGTAAAGACTATTTATTAGCTTACATTGCTATCCGCGTGAACATGAACGAAAAATTCTGGTTATGAATAATCTTGGATTGAGAGAGTCTATAGACAGATAACGGATAACGGACTTGGATGAATGTTTTTACAATAGTACTTTTCATCACTTGACAAGCGCGAGTGCAGCAGCCATTTTGAAAGAGCGGGAATTTAAAAGTTTCGTACAATAATGGCTAGGGATGCAATATTATCTCCACAAACAAATTCATCATTAAAACAAATTATTGATGACGCAGTCATTGTTGACAAATCAGTTGAGACATATAATTGTGAACGATTAAAATGTGATTAAAGTGTTATGGGCGTAGTCAACAAGGCAAAATAAATCTGCTAGTTGAGAGGTTTGCTGTCAATACAATCTATTATCTAAATAAAAATGGGTGAATAATTATTATCTAAATAAAATTAGGTGAATTATTTTATCCTAATTAAACATCATTTATTGTCAGCACATGTAGAAACTCCAAAATGAATATTTACGTTGATAATGAATATTGATAATAATGGAATTTAAAACTTTTCTGATATAAACATATTGTCTTTTTAATCATAAGAGGATTTATTACGCGTATATATTAAGTACATCTTTATATTTCAAGTAAAATAATGTATTGGTTTTAAATAATTTGTAACATGTATTACTCTTTATACACTCTCCATAACAACACCGTTTTATTTTTCCTTTTCGTACAGAAAATATAGTCGACTTGTAAAATATATTTTTTAATTAAGAAACTCTTTATTTCAATTTTCTCTTAATTTCTTTTTAATAAGTACTATTTGTTTAATGTTTGTTGATTTTAACGATTAGTACACATGTTTTTTAACATGCTTATTTAGGAAACAGTACGAAAAAGATGGCTGAACTGCACGCATGCGCACAAAAAAAATTGTGATGAAAAGGTCTATTGCAAAACCTGTGTCTAAATATATGAACGTATGTTCCCTCCATTTCATCACGGAAAACTATTTCTATCCTAGTAATTATAACCAAATCAAACTTTTTGCTGTTCACTACTCCATTATGGTTTTTAGGGATTTAGTTGAAAATATATTTAGTGATAAAACTCGAAATACCCACAACTTCAAGTTAATAAATAATAACAATATACATATGTCAAGTTTGAACTTTCGTCACTCTGGCGCTGGCATCTAATTTTGAATTCCTTGACATACTTTTATTCAAATAAAAACAAAGGAAGCGAAAAGTTTGACAGAGATGGTGGATGTTAGAAATCCATAGAATCCGTAACAAATAACTATCAAATTAAAATGTTTCTATTAGTGTTTTTAAATGAAACTCACGGTTTCTAGTTAATTCCACAATATAATAAAAGTTATTAAAAATTCTAAAAAATTGACAATTGTTTCGATAAATCAATACATCGTCATAATGACCATAGATAAATACTTTTAATAATAAGAAGAATGGAATCTCCTGTACTAAGTCAGAAGTCACAAAGTTTTGTCGAGTGCTGCGCCATCTATTGTGGTGGAAGCTAACTAATCACCAACAGGGAAAAAATAAAGGAAGAGACGTGCATTATGCATTGAATTTATTCAATGGCATTATGTCACAGTTTACTAGCTACTACTAGATGGCAAACCTAGCAAATACTGGTTTTTTGAATTATGCCTATATTGTTTTTTCTTAAATAAACAAATGAAAACAGTCACACAAAGTTTAAACACTTTTTGAAATAACCTGTTATTTTATTTTGGCTTAAAACTAGGATATGTTGTTTCAAAAAGCTGTTTAAAGCTTTTACCCGTTTTTATTAACCAGGATAGTTTATTAAGACATATGTCAACAAATAGTTTCAAAAATTTAATATAAAATCTTGTTTATAAAATAGTACAAGTGATTTTCATTATTTTCTTCTCAAACTTAAGATAAGAATAATTTATTGATAATAGCATATGTGCTAACAAATATTACACATATGATACAATATAATGGAATCCAATGTTTTTCAAACACTAATTTTTTTCCAATATACATTGTGTATTTTGTAGTGTATTTGTCATCCAAACTTCCTGTTTTTCCTTTTACATTTTTTTGTATATGTACAGTCGTCTATATATTTTGGAAGTGGTCCAATGAAAGTATTTGTTACATAGTTATGATCTGGATTCAAGTATAAATCCCAAGATTTGATTTGATCGAGTACGTTGAATTTGGATTTTAAAAATATGCGTCGAATGTCGAATTACTGGAATTTTTTTATATCACGTTTTCACATTATTCTCGAACGATGTTACATGTCGGATACTCGGAATTCTTTGTGTTTTCAAGAGAGTGCCAACGCTTTCAATTAAAGTGTTGATTTTTAAATTTAATTGAGATATTTCATCTATCATCAACCTTTTAAATTCTAAAATAAATTTAAAATATGATTAAATATAGAAATTAATTAAAATTATTTAGTTTAGTCATCTTGATCATCAATTGTATCTGTTTGTGGTGATGATTTATCTCTTTTGTGAAGTGTTCATCTGATTCCACTTGAATCTCTGGAGAAGTACTACCCGATTTACAATTCCCCGACTTTTTATACAATACTGAAAAATATATTATTTGCATAAAACATTCTTATCAATTTCTTTAGATACTTACAATTTGTTTGTGGTGTAGGTTTAAAAACAGGATAAATGTTACGATTTAATGAGGGACTCTCGTCTGAATCAGAACTAGAGTGATGGGGCATATAATATATATACCTACCTTGTATTTTTTCCATATCCTTGATCCCCGTCCTTTGTATATATCGGAACTAGACGAAAGGTCTGTTGTAATTAAAGCCTTTTTGGCTTTCCTTTGTGCTACAGTAAAGTCATCTACAAGTTAAAAAAAAATTTCTCTTTAAAAAATGACAAATACAATAAAACTCTGTCAAGTGTCTAATATACCGATCCATTTGTTATTGTTTTACTCCTGACATTTTGATGTCGTTAGTAACCTTCCAAGCGAATAGATGGCGTTAAAAATGCAGTTTAGCAGTGGCTATAAAAGATCGCAGGGCATGATTATGACAGAAGTTACATTTCATTTTATGCCTATCTGATGTTTAGTAGTTATTTTTGGCTAGACCAAGAAGTAACCTAACTTGCGATTGGCTTAATATATGTTTATAGAAAAAAGAAGAAGACGTGATATTACAAATATTGAAGCTTAGATATTATTATCCCTATGGTGATATCCTGGAAATCATTTTTCCAATTAAGATCAGTATAACTGTGCAATGATATAGAAAACCAGGAAAACTATATCTGCTGATCTTTACAATTATCACTTAAGAAGACAGTTTATTAGTGGAGAACTCCCTAGATTTAACTGTTCATTGACAACTTCATATTGTGGGTTTCTTAAATGTCTTCTAATTTCCAGTTGTTCAAGGAAATCCAGTTCTTGTTTCTTTTCACAAATAAAATGTTTCTAATATATTAATGGTCGGTTTTACAAGAGTGACTTATACTAGGTTTAAATAACAGTATGGTTATTCTCAGGGTAAAGTTATGCTAGAATTTATTCCTGGTATAAAAGTAGTTGAATTTACACCAGAGACAATGCTTTTTTACACCGGTATAGCAATTCTAGGAGTAACGAAAAACCATAAAACGAAAAGGTTTTATTGGTTCATCAGTTTTTTCATTAATAGTTAATTTCGCTGTTCTGAGCGATGTTTTTAAAATCACTGTAAAATGGACTTTAGTGCTACTCTAATATTTGAATCTTCCTATGAAAAAGATACTGTTCGCTAAGGAGAAAGCCAACAACTATTTATACGTGACAGGTACTGGAATACTTTTAAAATTATCAATTAGTTTCACAAGGAACTCGTTCCGCCTCGCTCCACTCGTGCCTGGTAAAACTCGTGACTAAAGTAACCTTTTTGACACTTGGTATATAATTACGTCTATACTATATTACTACATAATTAAATGCGGCCAATCTTCAGGATAGCATTTTAAATTTTCTCGCGGCTACAAACATTTGGTAACGTCGGTACGGACACTTGAAGCATGTAAACGTAGCCATAGATAAATTACCAGAAATGTACACTCCTTCGACTAGGAAAGAGGTACTCTCAATCAAAAAGTGACATTTATCAAATGTAGTTTGTAGACACCTGGTAGAGGGCAGAAGCGTAGTTTAAAGTACTTCAATCTTTCTTAACTTTGTTTACATGTTTGTTTTTATCATTTAAGGTAATGTTAGTGTTTATCAAGTGATTTAACAAATTACTCAGGCTCATTTCGTTTATAATTAACTAATTATCTTGTATTAATATAACTTTCATTGATTGCATAACTAATGATTCATTTGTATCAAAGTTTTTCCTAGAACTTAGTGACCTTGTTACAATTTATTCACTAAACTAATCAAACATTTTATTTGATATAATTGATACGAAAGTAATAAGTATATTGATTCTCTGGTGTCATTTCATTATTCATTTATACAGTACTTATTAGCGTGATGTACTCGATATGGGGGCATGCTTAACATTGGAACGTGAGGAAGGCAAAGCAAGAAAAAGAAGCGAAGAAATTGATAGACAACTTGGCGAGTTTGCTAAACAACAGAATAATGTTATCAAAATACTATTGTTGGGTGAGTAATATTAATAGTTATTTACTTTTTAATAAAACTTTGTTCAGTATTTGGATTTATAAATGTTAGGTTAAATCGAGGGGGTAACCACTGGAGATTTCTTGTGGTAAAAGATTGCCTCCACTCAGGATCCTCGGTTTTCCTGGGATCCCTCCCAATCTTCTTGGATTTCCTGGGAACTCCTCTTAATGTTATTACGGGGTCAATCAACACAAACAGCTATATTTCAGTTCACTAATAACAAGTTACCATTACAAATGATTCTGTACAGAAAATTTAAAAGACGAAGAACAAAGAAAAATTGCAATGGAAAATTTTGATGTTATGTACATTGGTGAAGTCATCATGGTTTATTTTATAAGCTAAGAGTTGAGTATAGAAATCATAAAAAAAAACTTGAATAACGAACAAATTGTGATCACGAATGGCAATTCAGATGAAAAAGATACAGGGTGTTGAAGTTTTTTTCGAAATAAGTTTGTTTTTAATATTCCAATATGATTTTTTTTAAATTCGACAGGGATTTTCCTAGTGAAAAAATGTTAAGCAAGGTGCTAACATTGCCACTAGATTCAAATGATCAAGTCTGGTGATGATCTGGGGGCGATTTTTTGATGTTTTAACTTTATAAAAAAAATGAAATAATTAATAAATATTATTGAATAAAAAAAATCAATTAGAGCAATAACAACTATAATAGGATTAATTAAATGATTTCATTTTTACAATAATAATTTATTAATAATTGAATTAATAACAATATTAATTATATATCAATGATCACGGAATTCGTCGACACATTAGCCACCTGGAATAATTCGAGTCCAGTGATTCTAAGCCTTGTAAAGTACCGACTTATTAGATTAATCCGTCACCGATTTACGAATTACCAAATAGCTGAAAGATCCTGTTATGTAATAATTGTATACTAACTGACTTTGAAATTATTTCTCCTCTACAAAACAATCAAACTTTTTTAATCTAGAACATTTAATTGCAGAGGGCACAATTATTTATATATTTTAATAATTTTTTTTACAGTATGAGATTCAAATAAATTTCCATGGTATATAGATTTGTAATAAATGTGCTGTAAAAATTAGCTGTAATAAAAAACATTGATTTAAGCAGGAAATAATGTAAAGCCACAGTTTACAGCTTACAGAAGCAGTTATTTCACTCGTTGTTGGCACCTTTGATCTCTATGTTCCAATTTTTCCACTGCATAACCTGAAATTTTCTTAATAATAATAATCTTTAATATAGGAGGTCCTAATACATAGTAGTAAATATCACATATTGTAGTCAGTACACACAAATTCAGTAGAATAAATAAAATGAGATATAACAAGTTGAAATAAAATAAAATCTTGATTAAATTAGTAATAAAAGAAGAGTTTTGGTATTAAGATAAAAAACAAATACATCTCAAAATATAATAAAAATATAATACATATCGAAATAAAATAAAAATAAAATAAAAACAAAAATAAAAAAAATCAAATCAAATAATAAGTTAGTTTATGGCTTGCAAATAAATTGTAGCAGATATTTTTTAAACTGAGGTAGAGAGGTACTCGTTTTAATTTCAGTAGTCAAAGCATTAAATTCACGTAATCCTCATATAAAAATAGATTTTATTGCTATGGCCAGTCTCGCTTGTGGTATATAGAAATCATTAATAGATCTAGTATTGTAGTTATGTATTTCACTATTATAGATGATAAAACCATTGAAGTACTCAGGAAGTTTTTTATTTTTAGAATTATAAACAAAAATCATTGCTTAATAATAAAATCTTTGTCTCACCGAAATCCAACCTAAAGTTGTCAGCATACTATTTATCAGTCTGTATCTGTTACATCGAAGGATTATTCTCATTCCTCTATTTTGCAACTTTTGTAGTCTTTGTAAACAGTTATTATCTAATTTATAAAGTAATGATCCGCAGTAATCAAAATGAGGTTGTATAATAGTTTTATACACTGTTAATCTAGAGAAGAGAGAGAGAGAGAGATTTGAAGCAACCCTTGAGAAGAAAAATAGCTTTGTTGTTATTTTTTTACATATATATTCGAAATGGGGTTTCAATAATAAATTTTCATCTAAAATAACTCCCCAAGTATTTAAATTCATTGGCCCATTCTATGTTCTCATTTCCAATTCTAATGTTATATCTATTATAATTTATTTGATTCAATTTATATTTACTCCCCAAAATCATTGCCTTCGTTTTTTTAGTGTTAAGCTTAAGTTTATTTTTATTCAAAAACTGGGTTAAGACTTTCAACATGTTATTTCCTCAGGGTTATACCCATAACATGCTAACAGTGTATCATCTGCAAATAGATTAATAAAATCACACTCAATATAATTAATGTCATTTAAACATATAATAAACAGAAGCAGTCCCAATACACTTCCCTGAGGTACTCCTAAGTTATTCTCTAACATTTCAGATGTGGATTTACCTAGCTTTACATATTGTAATCTATTAGTCATATACTGCTCAAACCAGGTCAGGACTTGTCCTGCAAAACCATATTTCAATTTATTAATCAAAATTTTACGATCTATTGTCTCAAAAGCTTGTTTGAAATCCAGAAAAACTGCTATTATATATTTATTTTCATCAAGTACTTGCTTCCATTTAGATATAGTCAATTGTAAAGATGTTTCACATGAATGACCTTCCCTAAATCCTGACTGATTTCCCACAAACAAACCATTGTTATTAAAGTATTCTAAAATTTGGTCACGAACCACGATTTCTAATAATTTTTCAATTGTCGGAAGTGTATTGATAGGCCGCAAGTTGGATGCGTCTGTATCGTTTGCAATTTTTTGGACTGGAACTACCTTAGTCGATCAGGAAATTTTCCTGTTTTCAGCGATGTGTTTATAGAATTTAATACTGCAAAGCCAGTTGTATAAAAGGTCTCCTTCAAAAACTTAGCACTCAATATTTCGTCATAGCTTCCCTTATTTTTTAACGAAAAAACAGATTTTTTTAGTTGATCTAATGTAATTAATTTAAAATCAGTTAATGTTGATTGAATATCACTTAGAAAATTTGGCGTCCAACGCTCAGTTTGAGGTATTGAATTTGCTATTTCACATATACTATTTACAAAATAATTATTTAATTTGTTGGCTGCTTCTTGTTCCGTTTTAGCGAAAGATACAGACCCCTGAACAGAAAACCTAACAGAGTCAAATTTAATTTCCCGATTTTAACCTTTAATTAGATTTTTTAGTGTTTTCCACATTTCCCTAGAATCATTCTTGGGTTCATCTATTTTACGTTCATAAAATTCTTTTATCTTGTACTTCAATGAATTAACGACCATATTTTAGTTTCGTATTCATTCCACAATATATTTTTATTTGGACCTACTGCTCTTTGCAACTTTTTGTACACTTTATCCCTCTCTCTGGCTTGTACCTTTACCTCCTTATCATTCCATGGAACATGATTTTTCTTTATCTGTATCTCAGTAATATGTGCAATACTGTTTAAGACTCTACCACAATTACTTTCTAGCTGACTAAAAATTTCATTTACATTACCTGAGTCAAATAACCAATTTATCTATATTTAGCTTTCTAGAGAAGAAATTTAATTCATTTACATAATCCACATATTTCCCAAAATTAATACTTATAATCAAATGATCTGTTATCTTGGGAAAATGATGAACATTTACAGAAATATTTTGATTCGACAAAACATAATCGATCAATGTCGAGGTGTCCATACTTATTCTGGTATAATCATTTACATGTTGTTCAATGCCATAAGACTGAATCAAATTCCTTATCCTTTTGCTATAAAAACTATCTACAAAATAATCAATATTAACTTCACCCACAATTAAAGCTTTGACATTCCCCGGTAAGAAATCCTCGCACCATTCTTCCATTTTATCTACAAAGGCCGCATCACTGGAACTGGACGAATGGTAAAAGCCACCAATCAACCATTTAGTTTCGTTAAAGTCAATGCCAACAACTTTACACCAATAATTAGGCACAAGGGCATCTTCCTTTTTCACACTAAAAGTAAGATTGTTCCGCCGATAAATAAGTACACCTCCCGTGTGTCGATTTAAAGAATTACATCTTACACATACCTATCCATCTACTGCAATTTCAACCTCTGGGATATCATCTGTACATCTTGTTTCACTTAATATCACTATAGATGGTTGATAACAAGATACTTCAACTAAGATCTCATCGCGGTGTGCCAAAAAACTCTGTACATTCATATAAATTATATCACTTCTAAAAGATATATTAGGCCACTTACTAGTTTTGGGTAGATGCATTGCTATCAACAATTGTTAGAATATCATTAATGTATTTGATAGTTTTCTTTTCACCGTTTCCTAAATATTCCTTCAGCTTCCTTTTTACATTAAAGACTCTCTTTGTGCTTTAGGTTGCTCCGGGAAAATTTTTTTCATTGTAATTTTTAACTCCTTTTTAATTTTCAACACCTTATGAGCTTCTTGTGGACTGGGAAAACAAACTTTTAGGGGTCTATTTTTGCTTTGGTCTTTACCCAGTCTGAACACCTTTATATTTGTAATATCAACATCAATATCCTTTAGTAGCTCTTTTATTGAGCCCTTTATCTTCTCTTATTTTATTTGCAACTATTTTTTGTTTCAATTCATTTACATTTAATATAATAATGTTTAATGCCCTCTTCTGTCTTTCCACAACTTCCATCATGAGTTCTTCGCTGTTAATCTTAGCTACATTTGAAGTTGCATATCTTTCATTATTGAAATCAGATGCATTATATACATGTATATCGGTGATACAATGATGATTTGAAAACTTATTAAAAAGCCAACCACTGTGCGTAATAAGTGAAAAATCTTCTGCACATCTTGAATTTATTTCCTAGGAGTGGATGTGAGTGGGAGAAAATATTGGAACAGTAATATCAGCTGAGTGATATAATTGCTTTTGAAAGCAATAAATGGTGGTAAAGAAAGCTAAGTGTTTGAACAATTTTATCAAAAATTCTGATTTTTTTCTGGTCAAACCATTTAGTTTTTTTTATCAAAGTGTATGTACGATCCATCCTCTATATGTGTGAAAAAGTATTTAAATATATTTATTATTGTGCCCATCAGATTTAAAACATATTTCTAAAGAGACGAATTAGTAGAATTTGAGAAATTAGTTTTAAATCTGGGAGGATATATTTTTATAACACATATTTGGTAATGTCTTTGGATCCATAATAGCTTCAATTTAAGAATATATTTGCTTTATATCACTGCTCAATAAATGAGTTAAATCAATATGATTTAGAGTGTAAAGAAATACATGAATGTACTAAATAGGTATTTCGTAAACTTTACAAGTCTCAGATTTGCACAGTACCCGAATTGTTCCAATTGGCTAATGTGTCAGCGAATTTCGAATATGCGACCAGGGGTCATATCAGATAATGTTTTTTTGTCTATATTCAGTTACTTGCTTAATTTTCAAGATAAAAGTAGAAATCGGTTTTTAAGAAAAAAATCTGTCTTTAGGATACGATAATTTCATGAAATTCAGAAATATGAAAATCACGTGTATTAGAATAATACAATTATTATTATGTATTCAATTTCTGCAATTGAGAGGTCTCATTGTACAATTAATAGCACAACAACACAACAAACATTTTTAGAAACAGATGAATTCACTATGTAAAAATGAAAATTCTTTGATAAACAATAAGCATAAAAGCAACTTTTCCGAAGACGAGATTTTTTCGAGGAATTCTTGTTACTTAGTATCAGAATCGAATGAGATGGCTGCATGTTAATGATGTAAATGATGTCGGTAATAGCTTAATCCCACGTGTCCATGAAATTTCGCTTTGCTTAGGTTGAAATTAACATCAGAAATTTTACACATGCGAAAATGATACATGAATAGACTTGGATCTTACCGAATCTCCCTGGATATCCTCGTATCTCTTCACTCTAGGAGCACAGAATCTCCTCGGTGGTTACCACCTTGGGTTAGATGTTGTAAAATATTCTTATATGTGAAAGTTTTTGATATTTTTTAGGTGCTGGAGAAAGTGGGAAAAGTACCCTAGTTAAACAAATGAAAATAATCCATACAGATGGATTTACACATGCAGAATTAAGTAGTTTTAGACCAACAGTACTAGATAACCTTTTGGCCTCTATGAAATATGTTCTGGCTGGTATGGGAGTTTTAAGAATAAATTTAGAGTATCAGAGAAATAAGGTTCATGCTCAAAATGTTTTAGTAGCTAAAAGCTGCTTCGATATGAGCTTTACAATAATTCCAGCAGTGGCTGCATCTTTACAAGCTCTTTGGTCTGATAGAGGTGTGAGATTAGCCGTAGCAAGAGGATATGAGTATGAGTTGAATGACTCTGCTCTCTAGTAAGTTTTTTTACATATTTACATGTATACTTAACATAATATCGTCACCTTAGTTCTACAACTAGGTAACTTAAAAACCTGTGTTTTGGAATAAACTGCTTTGAAAATTTGCATAAAAAATTGAAGTTTTATTGCCAATAAACTATTTATTCAAGTTTTAGTGTGTCTTGCCAACTTTATCACAAGTGGTGTAAATTATGAGAAGTATTTATAAAAAAGTTGCCATAATGTAAATTTTTCAAAAAAAACTGGATATCTACTTGTTAAATCAACATGAAAATCGGATTAAACGGAGTTAACCACATTTAAGAAATAGTACCAGAAGCCACTTTAAAGCGCTTTTATTGTTATCAAAATTTATATAATAAACAATGAATACGCTATTCATTTTCAGAATCCATGACGCTACTTCCTGAAGACTTCTGTTGTCCTTGGTACGGCAAATTTTGGTAAAACGGTCAGTATTCTTGTCCCAGCGCTGGAGGGGTTAACAAAAATAAGGAATTCAAATTATCATATTCTTTTGTAATCGGTATAACGGAGTTGTATAACGGCTTCATTGTATGTGACAGTGTTGTATTATTATTCCTCGTCGTTTTCTTGCAGTCAAGAGTTCTAAACTCTTCATCGTAATTTTCTTTGAAGCGGATGATGAATGGTCTGGTTTTCATAAAATTCAACCAGCTTATCTTCTGCCAGCCGACTGGTTTACGATTTTCATCCTCTTTTCTCATAACCATGTGCTGCTCAAGGTGATATTTCCAATCTATTATGTCTTTATGGGTAATCTCATGCACAATGTACGGCTTGTCACCCTTTCGTCTGGCACTGCGGGCAATGGTTGTCCAATCGGCAGGCCAGTTCACTCTTCCGACTCTTTTTTGTTCAGTAATCATGGCCGAATGCATTGAATCACATTCCATTTCACTATGGCCCACAACTAGAAATTTTAGTCAATGGTTTCTACGTTAGGTAGTTCCTGAACTGCTGTCCACCACATCTGTCACTAAAACAGGAAATGTGCTTGACCGATGGAGGAATAGATTTAAAATATTGATATAGACAGCTAGCAATCTCACAACTGCCTCTCTTTCCTTGTATCTCGGTCCACATGAAACAGTCCCTTCGTTTTGTGATAACGTTGTATACAGTAAAATTGAAAGATTTAAACCGTTGCTTATAGAATAGAGCATTGTTGGTTGGATCGGTTGGAGCCAACAGAACTTGCTGAAGATCAAAATTACAGCTCACATAGGTCCCGTCTGAGTTTTCGGCTTGCTGTTTGTCCTTTCTTTTTTCAGCTCAAGCCCTGTCTTTTGCTAAAAGATGGGTGTCATAATTGTCTTTACCTTCATTGTTGTCATGCACAGGAGTATTGTACACCATGCATATGCGACATTGGTCCTTCTTTGGGCGGTGTAAACCTAGATTGTACTCCTATGTGAAAATCTTTCTATACGTAGCTATCTTAGCGGTTTCTTGGTTATTTTCGGCGCGTATCGACTTTTACATAGAATACATTATTGTGATGTTGAGCGATGGATCTAAATATTTTCTTTTAGTTCCCGAGCGGTAATAATGGCAATGAACAACCGCGATGCTTTCAATGTGGTTTCTCACCCCGTTCAAGAGTACATATGAAGTAGTTTTTTTCACATGCTGTTCTCTTTTGTCTTTTTCACTTGTATTTTCTGCCGTTCTCTTTGTCATAGCGATATCTACTACACCTTTGCGAATTCCAATTGTATTCAAAAACATGGTCTTACAAACTTTGATTCTTTCGTTGTTTCGTGGTAAATAAAAAACACAGTAAAATGTCTTTTTGAATCAGTTGTTGTGGTGCTTTTCTTTACAATTTTATCTGTGTTGCAATGAATAAAATCGCGTTTTCTTTCGTAAGTCTCTAATTTATAATACCTTCGAAAAATTTCGAGTCTTTCTTCCAATGAAAATTTCTGATTACACCGCTGTCTGCAATTGTCTCCACATGGATCTCTCATGACAACACCAGGTACATGGTTTCCTCTAGACGAAACGTAGCTTTCTCCACACTGCCGCCTTTTTTTGCAACATTTCTTCTCCACTTTTCTGGACGTCTTAATCGCTTTCTAGGATTTTCCGCTTGTGTAGGGGTCTCCTCCATGCCTTCTAATTCATGTTCTTCGTTTAACCGCTCTAAATATTCCGTAGTAATTTCATTTTCGATTTCGTGCGACGACGGGTGATATTCAGACACATCTGGAGAGAAAGGTTCCGCTTCTGATTCTACATCGGAATTGTCAATGCCAACAGCCGCATCTGATGTGGGAGGCACTGGGTTATTTTCACAAGCGCGGTTCCTCAGGACATGGTTAAAATCTGCAATAAATTTTTATTTGCTTATTCATCACGTCTATTCAAGGATGAAGAACGACGATTACAGAAAGAGTTAAGCAAATTTGCAATCATAACCTCAAAATTTACGTAGATTATGTCTATGTTAAAGTAATGCACAATTATTTTCGATACATACCTGCTTGAAATTCCACATTTCGAAGAGCAGCTTCAATCAATTTTTTTCCTCTTGAACCCATAATTATTATCACTCATAAACACTACGTGTTGTTAAGTTCACGCCTTGGCAATAAATGAGTGGAACAAATAGATAACTCCTTTTATTTAGAAATTTTTACGTGCACAACTAGAAAAGTCAAGTTATATAGTTGTAGCAATAAGCGACAGCCTACTGAGACACATACCTACTTGATGCATTAACCAACTGCGTAACAAAAGAGCCAGTAGAGAGTTACCTAGTTATAGCATACAGTAGAGCATCTCAAGTAGAGGATTTTAAACTGGATAACTCAAAATCGAAAAATTTCAAGTTACCTACTTGTAGTATTAAGGTGACGATATAATATGGTGCCTGTGTTAAGGCAGCAAGCGACATTTTAATTGGCTTGATCATTAAAAATAATTTTTTTGTACTCCCTTTTTTCCCAATTAAAAATTGCCTACTTTTCAGTCATGAAAACACTATTTTATAACACATTTATTGTATGTTTAAGAAGGACCTAAAATATTTACTTGTAAATTGAATTTGTTATCCTCATTGGCATTTGAAAGTTGTGGTACATAAGTTTATCCTTAATACTTGATTATTAACTTTATCTTTTTATTTAAATGTGACAAGTTTCTAGAAAATTTAAGTAGTTATATTTGTTTATTATAATAACAACAGTCATATTTGTTCTATATGTATCCAATAAAATTATTACGTAGAAATAAATTGAAATTGGTTATGTAGTTATTTACCTTTGATAAAATAATTGTTATTTTTTATCTTATCAAAGTATGTATATAGCAAATTTCCTGTAATCTCACTTTACTGGAACTTTTATATGATCGAATGGGTTTTCCTTGATACAGTAAATTCTAACTAATTGAATTGGATTTTGAAAATATCATCGACACCTTTAAACTAATAGGTTCTAGATTGTTAATTATGTATCATTTTTCAAATGAAACGATAAATGTCTTCAGATAGCCTATTTCCAAAACTTTAACATGACTTCTTTAGTGTTGAAGACTGGATAAAAACTTTTCTCTTGAAATAAGTGCTCTTTTTTGGAAATTTTAATTATTGAATAGTTTGTGGTATGATTAATAAAATATTTCTAAAATTATTTAGTCGTTCATCACAAACAAATACAAGAAACTGTTTTAGATATATAAATGTTATTTGAAATGCTTCTTAAATATTTTAGTTTATTTGAGAATATGGAAAGAATCTGTGATCCAAAATATGTGCCAAATCCTACTGATGTTCTTAGAGCACGTGTACGGACCCAGGGCATAATAGAAACTCAATTTCGTATAAATGATATGATTGTTAATATGTATGATGTTGGCGGACAAAGATCTCAACGAAGAAAATGGATATATTGCTTTGACGATGTCAGAGCCGTGCTTTTTGTCATATCACTCAGTGGATACGATATGACATTACTAGTAAGTTTTAATGGAATAATTATTTAATAAAAAGTATAGTGAAATTCTAATATATTTGTGGAACATATTCATGTTTTAATATTGGATGAATAATGAGAAATTGTGCATTGTCTAACAATAAATAAAGTGAGATAGATTTTCCTGAAATCATAACTATTAAATAGTCGTTTCACTGTGTTTCCAATTGCGGAAAAGGTTAACTAATCTATTCAAATTGGAAAAAACCGGTTTGATCTTGAGAAATTAGTTTGTTCATATAAAAAAAATGATCTGTTTATGTTTTTTGCAAACCAATGAATTTAAGAAAGTACACCAATGTTTACAAAAATAACTTATAATAACTAGTAGCATACAGTAATTACACAGTTATTTCAGTTACTCTACATAATTGTAAAAAACCTAAAACACGTCAAATTTGAATTATAAGCTAACATTCTTTAACGCGAAAATGTGATCCGTACCTTCAACTCCCTTCGAAGAACAGGTACAAAGGTACAATCCCCAATTTTGTAAATGGGAAGTATGGGTTAGTGATATATCGTTTGAAAGGTTTCCTCATTTTCTATTCAAAAATGTTTCAAGTTTATTGCAAAAATTAACACGGAAAAAATAAAATCATCTGGTTACCAACATTCACTACAATATCTTCAAAACATTATACCCTATAATTTTTGTAACGAGTTTTTTTTATGCATCTGTATCTGTAAAGGTTTGAAGGGTGGGTGACCCCACAGCACTTAGGCCATAATTGGCCCATTGTGCATCCTTCTGAGGTTCAAAACTTCCTTCTAGCTCATCATCGAGTTTACTTCCTTGAAGTAGGCGATAACGTCGCCTGAATTAAGTTCCCTCATTTTGGCGTATGTTAGCCTGTGCTCGCCGAATACTTGAAACCTAAAATGAGAGAGTGTCTGACATTCGCAAAGAATGTGTTCGACAGTCTCATCTTCTTGTTCACATCCTCTACAAAGTGGGGTGTTAGATAGACCCAGTCTGTGAAGGTGTTTTCGTAGGTGGCAGTGACCAGTCAGAATACCCGTGGCTGTTCGTAGGTTCCGCCTGTTCATAGTAACGTATTTTTTGGCTACTTTGCTATCCGGATACTGTAGCAGTTCCTTGGCAAGCCTGCAGCCTTCTGCGTCGTCCCATCTACCCTTAAACTCATTAAGGAAGTGTTCCTTTAATAGGTCGGCCGTCGCTGACGCCGATAGACCAATGAAAGTGCCAGGTCCCAAGAGTTTTTGGGGGGCTGCCTTCCTGGCTAGCGAGTCTGCAATACGGTTTCCTTTCGATTTCTCATGGCACTTGATCCAGCGTAAAGTGACCGTGTTGTTGTTACAGGCTTCGATTAAGGCCATGTGACATTCTAGTACTAGGCCTGATGTAATACGTGGTCTGTTCAGGGCTAGTAGTGTTTGTCTACTGTCCGTAAGGGTGTATATATTATTACCTGTGGTTTTCCTTTTGGCAATCTCTTTAGCAGCGATGCAGATAGCAGTGAGCTCTGTTTGAGCAACAATTGCATTGTAGCCCATTGCCCATTTTATGTTTAGATTCAGGGATCTGTAAAAAATACCACATCCTGAGCCCACATTGGATTTAGACCCGTCTGTGAAGATGCGGATTGTGCCTTCTTCCAATAGGTCTTGTGAGTTGTTTTTAAAGATTACCTTGTAGTCCGTATTGGCCTGCAGCAGTGGGATCTCCCTGAGGGCCTCATGCCACAAGTCACGTCTCAGTTTACCGGATCCTACATCAGGTTGTATACCAGTAGAGCGCAGACGTGCCATGGTCATCAAGACAACCTCCTTGATGTATATGTCAAGGGGAGTGAGACCGAGGATTACCTCCATAGCTCTTGTTGGTGTGGTTCTCATGCCTCCTGTTGTGTTGAGGCATGCTGTTCTTTGGATTTGGTCCAGTTTACGGACGACTGTCAGCTGGTTTGCTTTAGCTCCCCAGGCAATCGCGCCGTACGTTAGCATAGGTCTGATGATGGCAGTGTAGATCCAGGCAGCAACCCTAGGTGACATTCCCCAGGTGCGACCGATGATTCTACGACACTGCTCATAAGAAATATATGCTTTTTTAACTCTGTTTTCTAAGTGGGAGTTCCACGTTAACTTACTGTCAAAGGTGACCCCTAAATATTTCACCTTTGAAGAGAAATTAAGTTTGGTATCTAGGAGCTTTGGGGCTTGATGTTTTGCAAGCTTCCTTTTTTTCGTGAAGAGGACCATCTCAGTCTTTTTTGGATTTATTGACAGCGAATGGTCTCTGCACCATTGTTCTATGATATTGAGAGCCTCCTGCATTAAAGCGCAGAGTTTCTCCTCGAATCTTCCTGTTAGTAGAATCACTAGGTCATCTGCGTATGCTATTGTGTAGAAGTTGTTATCATTGAGGTGGCTGACCAAGGAGTCTAAGACCATGTTCCATAGTAGTGGTGAGAGCACCCCTCCCTGTGGACAACCTTTTACAACCAAGCCTCTGATGGTTACATCATCCGCACTGATTTTTATTGCTCTTTTTGAGAGCATGTTATATATCCAACCATTTATGGTTTGGGGGATATTCTTGTTGGAAAGTGCATTTGTTATTTTAGGAAAAGTGGTTCTATCAAATGCGCCTTCTATGTCTATGAATACACCCAAGGCGGACTCCTTATTTTCCAACGATCTCTCGATGCGGCCCGCCACTAGATGAAGAGCCGAATCGGTGGACCTCCCTGGAGTGTATGCATGTTGATTTGGATGCAGTGGATTTCGTGTTATCACCACATCTCTTATGTATCGTTTGCACAGCCTCTCTAAAGTCTTCATTGAAAACGATGTGAGGCTAATGGGTCGATATGCTTTTGGGATGGAATCGTCCATTCTTCCTGGTTTTGGTATGAACACGACTTTGACTTCTCTCCAACCTTTTGGAATATACCTCAGTGCCAGTGAGGATCTGAGGATTCCTACCAGGTGCGGCATTAGGTCATCCAGGCCCCACTGAAGTAGGGCTGGATAAATGCCGTCCGTTCCCGGGGATTTAAAGGGGGAGAAGCCTAAGATGGCCCACCTCAGTCTGTCCGCGTCGACGATCTGTCGTGGTATACGCCAGTCATCGTCCGTCGGGTAGTGATTCTCCTCATTCTCCCAGGCCGCCGTATTTGTGTTTCTGGAGTCAGGGAAATGAGTTGACATCAATAATTGAAGACTTTCCTTTACGTTGGCAGTTTTAGTGCCATCCTCTCTGGTTAGTATACCGATATGACGGTGGGGATCTTTTGAGAGGGCTTTTTGGAGTCTAGCTGCTTGGGGGAAATCCTCGATTTCCTCGCAGTAGATTCTCCATGCTTCTCTTTGTTTTTGTCTAATGACTTTTTTATACTCCCTGAGGTGAGACTTGTATGAGTTCCAATCCTCTTTGAGTCTTGTTCTTTTAGCCTGAGCCGGTCAATCTCATGGCACCACCACGAAGTGGAGGCTCCATCGAGATCGACCCGCCTGAGTGGGCAAGACATCTTGTAGGCATTAATGATGGAGTTTTGAATTGTTTCATAATAACTTTCCAAATCTCCTTTATTGTTGGGCAAGACATCCTCGACTCCTCGCAGATCCCGTTTCAAACAGTGGACATATTTTGTCCTATCCGTTTTCCTGGGGTCGCAAGTCATTGTGGAGGTTGTGAGCGCAAGTTTTATTTTGAATTTTACCCAGCGGTGGTCCGACATTGAAATATCGTCGGATACATGCCAGCTGAATATTATATTCGAAGTGTTTATAATAGATAGGGTAATATCTATTCGCGTTTGACTACGAGAGTTAATAAAAGTTGGTTCAGTACCTCTATTTAGAATACAAAGATTCTTGTTAGTTATATAATCATAAAAAGACTTACCTCTAGTGTTAATATCTTTGCTGCCCCAGCTTACGTGGTGATAGTTTGAATCGCAGCCTATTACCAGTTCAAGCTTCTGGGTGAGACAGTGTTCCACAAGGTCCTCCAGCTCCTTAGTTGGTGGTTGTTTAGCTGTGTCTGAGGGGAGGTATGTGGATGCCAGTATTAACATTTTCTTTTGACATTTCTGTCCAAATCCGTCCAGTATAGTAGACATATTTCTTGTGGTAAGTAAATCGATTCAAGTCAGTTCCCTCACCACCGTTATCGCCAAAAATTTTAGGTAAGAATTAAATTATAAATTCCAAAAACCGAGCGTTTTTGGGCGTTGAATCCAGATATCTCTCGCAGTGATCAGTTATAAAATTGATAGTTTTGAAGTTCAGTGCCCGACCATCCCTTATTTTCTGAGTAAGTGAAAATTTATTTTTGAAAACCGAATAAAATATTTAGCCGAGTTTTAAAAGTTTTATATTTAATTTTAGTAAACGATTTAGTAGTTTGGCTATTTAAGAATATAATACCGTATATTGATAAGCCGTTTTTTTTTGAAGCGATAAAAACAAAACTTATTTACAGTTTTTATTATTGCGTTCTTTATATTGTTTCTTTGGAATTAGTGTCTGAGCCTTCAATACATTGAAATAACATTTAAATTTTCATTTTGCGATTTAGATTGTTATCCCTATTGTCCTGTTTCAAATTACCCAAATACATATTAGATTTTTTTTGCTTTTTCTCTTCGATAATTGGATTCTATTTCGACTGTGATCTTTTGTTTTTCTATTTAGGAATTAATTTCTCTGCTATACAATATTATCTCGCCGATATTTAAAAAACTGAAAACCGACTGTGGGACGGATCAGAGGCTGTTGCCACCAGCCGTGTCCCTTAAGGAACGGGCATAATTTTCTCTAAATTACCTTCATTTATTTTAGTTCCAAATTATATATAGTTTTAATTGACCGGAAATTTGAAAAAAAAAGTTAAAACCGATTGTGGGACGGATCAGAGGCTGTTGCCACCAGCTGTTCCACTTTCGGAACGCGCATAATTTTCTCTAAATTACTTTGATTCATTTTAGTTCAAAATTATATACAGTGCTATTCAAAAGTCCCCTTCCCCCCTCGTATCTTTTGAACGGCTACACTTACATTAATAAAATTTGGAGGGTGAAAATAAAGTGTTGTAAACTTCTCTACGAATGGTAACAGGTGACGTAATAGTTATAGATGACGTCACAGTGCCACTCTGGCCAATAATTTTAAATAGGACTTTATGGCAAGTGATATCTCGTTTGAAAGGCACTGACATTGGCTACATAGCCATATTAATTTTGTTTGGGTTTAAATTAATTTTGACGGATAAATTAAATAAATACCAAAACTATTATTTCACATCTAAATATTGAAGATTTTTCAGTCCGCCTCTGGTTAGTTGTCAAAAAAATGGACGTTTTTAATTTAATAGTATTTGTTGCTTTGCAAAGTTTTTCTAAATAGCTTAAATATTTAATTTTATTATTGTTTAACGAGACGTTTAAGAGTTTACATAGGCAAAATGGTACGTACTCAAGCCGACAAAGTAGCAGCTATCTTAATAATTGGTGAATCTAGAAAGAATCTCCATGAAGCGGAACGTTTATTTAATGAGAGATACCCAGATCGCCATATCTCGAGAACTTATTTGAGGGAGCTTCTTCACAAGTTTGAAGCAACAGGTAGTGTTCAAGATGCCAAACGATCTGGTCGACCAACATTTAGTGATGATAAAAAAATTGATATAGTTGCTTAAATGGTAGTAAACCCTACTTCCTCTTCAACTAAAGTTGCGGCTATCTGTGAAGTAAGTAAAAGTACAGTACAAAGAGTGTTGGCTAAAAATAAATTCCATCCATACAACTTAAAAATGGTGCACCACCTTTCGGATGACGACCCCGACAGAAGACTCGAATTCTGTATGACAAATAAAATTAGTCAAAATCCACATTACACAAAACCAGTTTGTTTTAGTGACGAAAGTACTTTTTGCCTCAATGGAAATGTGAATACACAAAATGTAAGGTATTGGAGTGATACAAATCCTCGCACCTTTCGTGAACAACATACCCAATTTCCAGAAAAAGTCAATGTTTGGGCAGGTATTTTGGGAAACCACATAGTTGGTCCTGTTTCCCTAAATTCAAATTTAAGCGGTGAAGTGTATCTGGAGATGTTACAAAATGCAATTGAGCCGTTAATTCATGAAATTTTGGAAGATAAATTGGGCCATCTGGAAATAACATTTCAACAAGATGGTGCTCCTGCACATTATTATGGTGCAGTAAGACGTTACCTGGATGAAGAATATCTAGGTAGTTAGATCGGCCGGCGAAGTCCTATAGAATGGCCACCTCGGTCACCAGATCTGACACCATTAGATTTTTTCTATGGGGGTACTTGAAATCCAAGGTTTATACTACGGCACCAGATAGCATTGGCGTTTTTAAAGAATTACTGAAGAATACAATGCTATTTCAGCTGACAAATTCGAACGAGTACGACAAGAGTTTACTAATAGGATGTATTACTGTCAGGAAGTAGACGGAGCACATTTCGAACACTTGCTATAAGAATCCATTGTTGATATTTGATTAATTAAATTTAAAAAAATAATTTCAATAATTTTGGTATTTATTTAATTTATCCATCAAAATTAATTTAAACCCAAACAAAATTAATATGGCTATGTAGCCAATGTCAATGCCTTTCAAACGAGATATCACTTGCCATAAGGTCCTATTTAAAATTATTGGCCAGAGTGGCACTGTGACGTCATCTATTACTATTACGTCACCTGTTACCATTAGTAGAGAAGTTTACAACACTTTATTTTCACCCTCCAAATTTTATTGATGTAAGTAAGTAATGTAAGACTTTTGAATAGCACTGTATAGTTTTAACTGACCGGAAATTTGAAAAATTGAAAATCGACTGTGAGACGGATCAGAGGCTGTTGCCACCAGCCGTCTCCCTTTCGGAAAGAGCATTATTTTCTCTAAATTATCTTGATTTATTTTAGTTCTAAATTGTATATAGTTTTGTCTGACCGGCAATTCGGAAAAGTTAAAACTGAGTGTGGGGCGGATAAGTGGATGTTGCCACCAGCTGTCCCACTCGCAGCCGGTAATAATTTCGTTTCATATTTATCTATTCTAAGACACATTTTTATTTTGCTTGCATTTTGGTAACCGCTGTCCTATCTTCCGACCAAAATTTCAGAATAATTTTAACCGATAATTTGAAAATTTAAAAACTGATTGCAGGGCAAATCAGAGGCTGTTGCCATCAGCTGCCCAACCGTCAGCCGGGAGTAATTTATTTTATGTTCATTCATTTTGTTTAGAAAAGTGTATATTCTCCTACAATAATAAGATTCTCAACCAAGTCTGAGGCTGTGCCACGGGTTGATTGATAAGCTAGTTTATGTTCATTAGTTTTTTTTATTATAAACTGGTCTGGTCGCATTTTCCCACCTATCCCGATTGACCATCCCTATCGCGAAGATAGTTATATTCGTTTTACTACTGTGATAGGTAATTATTATTTTACTGTTGCTTACCGCATAATTACAAACTGCTTATACCGCTTCCGCTGTTCTTAACAATTGCATTTGCTTGCTTACACCTGGTTTATTGTGTCATTGCTCACATTCCTTAACACGTTAACGGACATTCAAATGTAGGCGAGGGTATGTTTGGTGACACTTCAGCAACTTTGATAATATAGGAGTAATTATTTTTTTCTCTTTTTTAAAAGGACCCTGAACGTCTATGGAGGTCATGTATTGGAAAAAACTTACAAACGGCTATAGACGTCCTTGTCACAATACTGACATTTTTCTATACCACTTGTGACAATGACGTCTATAGACGTCTCTATCGTTTGACTAAATACATCATTTTTATTATAATACACAATATAACTTATAAATGCCAGATTTTAAAACAAGGTGCCGGACATAATGGCGGTTTCTCCAGACAGGTTTCGCATCTGAATCTCGTTTCTCTGCGGACCTTAGTTTTGGTGCATTGCCTGCATTTTAGGAAAAAGCTGTTCTTTTGATGGTTCTCAGGGACAGGAATGTTTTCCAGATAATGTTGAGTAGGTGGCCCAATATTCCGTTTTTTTTCTAATAGGATCCCGTTTTACAAAAGTTCTGGCATCTGTGTCATGTGTTATATCTAGGAGAGAAATTATAACTGATTCTCTGTACTTTATATATGAAATTGGCATCACTGTTATTGAGTAAAGGAAATACGAGTTCCATAATGCTATGTTCAACAGTCGGAACAGCACCTTTTTATACCACCTAATCGTCTTGCGCGGACAGCTATAGTAACTTAGCATTTGGTCGCTGCGGTCTATTACTGACATATGTCGATTATAAGCGTCAATTTCACATGGCTTATTTTTTTCAACACCGTACTTGTTTCTGATAGTAATAATATTTGGTTTATGCCCAATAGTTATTGCAAGTACGTCGCGTTTGTTCTTCCATTTACTGATATATAATCTAATATTGTCTTTCTTTTGCCACACATGTTCACCTTTGCGTAATTTCCTCTTGACAACAAGTGTAGGATTTCCACGACGATTTACACGTAAAGTACCTGTTGAGTGAGTCTTTAATCGCAGTAGTTTGGATGACAATGAGACACTATTATAAAAATTGTCCCTTATTAAGATAAGGCGCTAGAAGCCTTAGAACAAGATCTTTTGTTTTGGAATTCCTATTCTCTGCATCGGACTCGTTCGTGTTTCGAGCCTGGTAGATTTCCATATTCAAAATATAACCGTCATGGGAAGTAAGCTCATAAAACTTAATTCCATATTTATTCTTTTTATTTTTTATTTACTGCCTCAATTTCAGCCTCCCTCGAAATAAAAGCATGGACTCGTCTAGAGATAGTGCTTCTGAAGGATAATACATCGAGTTACAATTTTTTATAACTAGATCCAACAAGTTTCTGACTTTTACCAAACGATCATTCTGATTTTCAACATCCTTATTTGCACTCAGACATCGAAGTATTTGTTCAAACCGGCGACCACTTAACGTATGCAAAAAAGTGAATAGTAGTAAAGTGGATGGTAGGTTATTATCTGTCTAATAACCGGTACTTTTATTTGGCCTTGTAACAGACACAAGGCAAAACATTTTTTCAGTTCGCTTTCGGTGATAGGCTTGAACTCACGAAACCGACTATGCCGTGTTTTAGGCCGATTAGAGCTGTGCAGTTTTTCTCCATATTTATTGGTACTAGTCAGTAAAAGATTTGACATTTCCTCGTTCCAAATTTTCTCAAAAACTTGAATTGGTGACATATTTTCTATACCAACTATCTTTATACCACTTTGGGCTTCGTCAAAATTAAAGTTGGGAATATCGTCAGACACGTCCACCCAATCACCATCATTTTCGTTTTCCTGTGGATCTTCATTTTCGGTTTGGCTATTCTGTGCTGAGGGTGGTCATTTCATTTTCAGCTTGTTCACGTTCGAAGACATTTTCAGTAGCACTATCAGTTTAACTAGCTTCCTCACCTTCAGACTCCGAAGGCACGTATTCTGAATCTTGATTTTCACTTATACACTCACTGCTACTCTCAGACTGAATTTCATTATCGGATATATTTTCATACCAACGAAGCAATTTTTCTTCCTCCTTCTTATCCATATTTGTACTGTAACAAAAGAGCTCGGTCAAATAATCCGTCCTTACCCAATTCAAGAAAAGTCTACTTACCTATCCTACTCTCATCTACATCCAAAGAGTAATCAAAAGCAGCAGAACAACACGCTTATATCCAAACACACGCAAATGTCGCACCGCAGACACGTATTAAAAGTCAACTGAACCACGAAACTTTCTGTTCGCATTTCTGTGTTCAAGCACATGCCACGCTCTGAAACCCCCATTACATAAAATATAATAGTTGAATACATGCTTTTGATATGACACTGTATTAGTACAACACAAGAAATAAACGTCTATACACGCCGTTGCATCAGAAAGAGCGATTAAGAGAGGACGTCCATAGACGTCGTAAAATCACAGTGTCACAACAAACATTTTGACAACAACGTCTATGGACGTCGGTGTCCGTTAACGCGTTAATACCGGCAAATTTCGCATGGTGCATAATAACATAAGGCTTGAACACATTTGCATACTATATATATTTAACTGATTGGGTACCGTTTGAAAATACTCAGAAATTGTTAAGTGTTATTTTGTAGATATATTTTAAATAGCATTTGTAATATACAAATAAATACGATCAGTGTTTATTTCATATCCCGTAGCATCGCCGTCTAAGGTTTATAGGTTTTGTAGACGTGTTAAATTCAACGAGACCCCTTGAATTTTCCGTAACCTCCATCTGAGGCTACCTGGAACTCTTGACGCTGAGGGTCAAGGGGCCGTGGAGTAAACCACGTAAAATAATCTGGCGCCCGAGCATTAGTTTCAAAAACTTTGCATCGAAGGTGTCCAAAGTGACTCGTCAGTTGGTAAGAACCTGTGTGAGGTGAAGGAGGCAGTGTAACGCGTTATTACAATATACCCTTTCATTTTATAGGGATGCATTTTGTTTTCCTTTAATATGTTTAGTATCGATGTATGGCTAACATTTAATGTTGTGAATGATTGTCTACAGGATGGCAAGAATTCATGAACCTTTTAAAAAATTCAAAAGATTCAGAATTTTGACTTAATTCATTAATTTTTTAAACGAATTCAAATTTTCAATAAAAGGGCTTGATATGAGCTATTACGCGGCTGATAATGTGACACCTTGTATGTACAACCTCTACGCTATATCAAATCACTGTGGAACCACTTATAATGGTCACTACACAGCATTTTGCTGAGATCTCTACACGGGACAGTGGCACGAATATAACGATTCAAGGGTGCTATTAATATCGTGGAAATCTTTAGTCAGTGGAGAAGCATATGTTCTCTTCTATGAACAAGATGACACAAAATCCCACCTTTAAGTTTAATAATTTTTTTTATCAATTTTTAAATTGTATTTGCATTGTGAACCAATGTCTTATTTGGTTTTTTCTGCACAATTTATTTATATATTCATATATACATTGTATTCTTATTAAAGACTCTTTTTACTTATAATTACAAATAAATTTGCCAAGGCATTATGAATGAATTAACAATCAACATTGCCTTGGAAACTGTTTAGTTTTAATTTTTTGATTTGGTTGTTATGGTTTTTGTTTAAATTTTTATTATCAAGACATAAACGGGAAATTAATTTTGAGGATATTGTAGAAAAATTTGGTATCAGATGATTTTATATATTTTTTTTATTTTTCACAATTTATATTGTTGACTATTTAGTTCTATATTTTAACTACATATAATTTATTTTGTTGTTATAGGAAGATCCTAGTGTCAACAGATTAGAAGAGAGTCTCAATTTGTTTGGACAAATTGTTAATAATCCATTTTTTCGAGAAGCATCTTTTGTTTTATTCCTAAATAAATTTGACCTGTTTAGGGAAAAAATACTCTATTCTCAACGTCATTTGAGATTGTATTTTCCAGATTATAAAGGTAAGTACAATAAAATTATTATGTGAAAAAAATTATTAATTCATATAAAATACAAGGTCTCCAAAAATTTTAAAAATATGTAGGTACATACAAAACTTATAAATAGCACTGGTAGAGCTACAAATAGAAGGTAAGTTGTTGAGACTAATGAAATTACATTAGATTAATAGAGTGAAAAGTTCATGGTAAAAGAAAGAGTCTGTTGTATACATTTCTTTTTAGCTAGATATGGTAAAGAAAGCAGGACTATATAGGTATGGACCATACCAGTACCTTGATTAAATTGTATGAACATTTTTTGTATTTAACCCTTCCTACCAAGGGGTTGTAATTCTGTTGGTAAAATATCCTCATCTTATTGATAAAGTTCAGATTCTTTCAGTTCAGGTATTTATTTTGAATCGCTTCAACTTTACATTAGATGTACAGGGGTTGCTACTTAAGTATTGGAATACACAAATAAAAACAAATATTTATAACTGGAAATGGCTTTGTTTTTCAAAATACTTTCCATTCAGATCAATACACTTTTACATGCGTTTGAACCAATTTTTCCATTCCGATTGAGGCACCTCCAAAACATGTGTTTTGAATGCATCAACCTCTTCTTCAGGCGTCGAAAACGTTGACCTCGCAATTTATTTTTGGTATGCGGTAATAACAAGAAATCATTGGGTGCCAAACAAAGACTACGGCGTATGACTCATCAATTCGATGTTTTGACAGCTCAAATTTATTTTGGTTAAGCTGATGTGTGAGAGCTGGCATTGTTGTGGTGGAGAGTGATTCGTCTTCTGCGATTGGTTTCCCTGATTTTTGCGAATACTTCTCTTTCCCATTTCTATAACTTGATTTAGCTCTGTTCCCTCCGTCTGAGCTATTTGTAGTTGAGATTCCTGTGTTTGCTTTTGAAACTCTTGTAACTACTTGGGTACACTCTGTATTGAGATCTTCAAGTTGTGTTTTTGTGCATTCTACTGATCGGCAAATTTATATGTACTTATTTAGGTCTAATTTAGTTTCAGTCAATAGTCTTTACCTCAATTTGTTATTTTCTATGCCATGCACTTTAATTAGCGAGTCTTTTAGTTTGCCAAACTCGCAAGTTGCTGTTAGAGCCTTAAGTTCTGTGACATATGCATCAATATTTTCGCCTGGTTTTTGATTTCTAGTGAAGAACTTGTATCTTTCATAGGTGTAACATTTACTTTGGCCAAAAAATAATTATTGAATTTGTCGAGAAGTACCTCAAATTTATCCACTTCTGTGGATTTTAATTCAAAGGTATTGTATAGGTTCAACACATCAGGGCCCATAGAATGCAAAAGTAAATTGCATTGCCGTTTCTCGTCTGCTTCTGTAAGTCCAACTGCAGATAGTTATATTTTAAAACAAATTTATTCTACGAATTTGCACTATCTGTTACACTGAATTGCGGGGGTTTAAGTTCGATCATTGACTGCGCCATATTAGGTTCGTTGTTTGTTAATTAAAGAACTAGATGTCTTTTGTTTTATTTTGATTTTATTCACATTATTTACAATAATTATTAATTACAAACGGTTTCCAGTTTCCACTAACTTGATTCTCCTGGCTGACCTCCCCTGCCAGCTTGTCATTGTCCCCGGGCTCTCTCCTGTCAACCAGGATGCCAGTTCTCAACTCATCACTTCCTAAATGTCCAATCACATTACACGTACCATAGCCATCAAATAAGAAAGTTCAGGAATCAAATTTTTATAATGGATTTTATTTTTTTTCCTAAAATTATTTTTGAAAGAAAGTTTTTTTAAATACTGCAAATCACAGATGACTTTTATCAATTCTGCAAAAAAACAATTTGAATTTGGTACATTTTGGAACAAAATTAGGATATGGAAGGATTTGGAATTAAAAGTCGCTAATTTATATGTGGTTATTTTTACTACAAACAGAATATATTTTCGAAAAGAGTTAAATAATAAAAAAATATAATGGCCATTCTTGAATATTGTAATATAAAACAGTTTCTACTTTGTATCCCGTTTTTCAACATTATCACAAATTGTAAACAATTAAATGTTATCGAATGAACCAACTTTTGTCAAACTTTCTTTAACAATGACATTTGTATGAGTCACATGACTCTATGAATGTCGCGGATTGGTTAAACTTTATACTGAACACTGTTTGGATGTAGTACACTTCGGTACAAAATCGATTTTTATGCGCCTGTTTTCAATGAGATGTTGTTCACAATGGCACCATATAAATTTTTCCAGCCCATAGAGAAGAGAAATTACAAATAGGCCACACAATAAACAGCGAATTATAATTTTGTAGATTTGGTACGTTTTGGAAACAAACTTCTCAACTGCCCTTTCATATTTTGGGTGGTTTCTTTCCTGCTGGTTTTCCTTCTAAGTCTTAGCCTTGGAACCTGTTTTCTTGCATATGTTTTACATGCGAGTAACATTATCTTTTTATTTGCCTACTGCATGTCAAGTATTCCGCATTGATGTCTTATATCTGTGTTTATGATTCGATATCTTCTGGTTTTTGGGTTACAAATTGAAAATTTATGTCACGTTTACTCCAAGTAAGTTCAAAAAGCAAAATACTAATTTTAGGGATCATTATATTTCAGGACCAGATAGAGATGTGGATCGAGGAGCATTATTTATACAACACAAGTTCGTTTTGAGGAACGGAGATTCCAGGAAGGTGTTGTATCCACATTTTACGACGGCAACTGATACAGCTAACGTAAGAGTTGTTTTCCAGTCTGTTATGGAGATTGTTATTTCGGCTAATTTAGGTCGTGTTACTCTTTTATAGTTCGAATTTATTTTTATTCGGTGTATAAAACTTTTGAAATATGTTATTATGTCGTTGAAATTTTTAAAATATATTAATTTGTGATAGTTTCAGAGTTGACTGATAATTAAAGTTGTACTGCGAGTCCAATTTATGTAGCGGTCGTTTATTTTTATTAGACATTTTTTTATTATGTTTATTGAATATCAATCAGAATTAATAATCTTATAAGTTATTTTGCGGGCTTGGGAAACTTTGTTAGTGTCCTGATGAGACTTCTTCAGTGAGGAAGTCTTCCTACCTAAATTTAGGTCAACCAGCCAGCTTGTTTCTAGTCTTCTGTTATCAGTTGTATAGAGAAAGTTGATTTATAATTCAGTTTTTTGTAGCCGGTCGGTTCTTTACTAATTTTCCTGACAGAAAATGTGTTTGTTTACGTTTTATTTTGCAAGTATCTGGGACACCTATTTTAGAGTTTGATGAGGTAGATAATTTTTATTAGAAATTCTTTTTATTATGTTCATTTAATAATAGTCAGAATTAATAATTTTATAAGTTATTTCGCTAGCTTGCGAACCTTGGTTGGTGTCCCGATGAGACTTCCACCAGTGAGAAGGTCTTTTTATCTTAATTTAGGTCAACTGGCCAACTTATTCCTAGCCTTCTGACATCTGTTGTATGAACTTGATTTATATTTCAGTTTTTTGTGCCTGGTCGTTTCTTCACTGATTTTCTTGACAGAAAGTGTGTTTGTATACTAGTTTAATGTATTTGGTAGAAGTATATGCTGTAAAAGTCGATATAGATTGAGAGTATTCTGAAAATGGCTTTCCATATCGAAAGTAGATGCTTTGTACAGGGGCGGAGAGCTAGTCTTAAGACAACATTGTGAATGGAGTTTAGTGTTTTCAAAGTACTTGATATTTGAAAAAGTATATGTTTCTATCAAAATTAATCGATCTTAGAAAGTCAGTGTAATTATTTTAATTTTTTTCAACTAATTGCTCAAGTCCGTCAATTCTGAATACTTTGCAAAATATGTACATATAAAAAGGGTCGTTTGTGTATATCGAGCCTTAGTTAGAAAAAGAAAGCAATTAATTGCGAGACTGATTGACACAACAAATTAGTGAAAACTTAGATCTGATCAGTTTTTTGAAGTGTAATTAAAGGCTTTACAGTAATAAACTTTTCAATTGAAAAGAGAGCAAAATATGTTTAGTAAAAATACTCGTTTTTATTAAGTATGTATATATGAGGTTACAGTTAATGGAATTCAAACGATTAATATACTGAACTTATTCAGTTGGACTATTTTATGGAGCACTATTTTAGGAAATGACAAAATACATCAGTCAGCTTTTGGATAATATGCATCCAAATATTAGGAAGGGATAGAAGAAATTGTATTAGTGACGTACTGTTTGTCGTATTTGTATGCAGGGTATACTCTCCCTGGGAGTGAAAAACCTCACCCCCGATTATTTAAAGTCTTGTATTTTGTGTGTGGGGTCAATTTTGTATTTTATAAATAACTGGTTAATTTTTGTTTGGCTATACGTACACAGTTTTCCCGATTCTCATAATTTTTTTTTCGTAGAATAAAATTGTACGCTTATAAATAGCTGAAAACCTTTTATCGGCCATCCAAAACAGTTTGTTGTTTTTCGCTTTGTTGAAATTTTAATTTTTTCAGTTTTTTTGTTTTAACGGTTGTTGTCGCAGTAATATTTTATTTTTATACATAATTTCCGTTCCCAACGGTAATTAAAAAGGCAGGTTATTAACACAGAAGCAGCTCCAAGAAATAAACAAACTAATCCGGAGGTCGCAAGTCAGCGGATTGTATTTCATGAATTACTTTTAATTTTTTTTATGACACCTAGGAAATTGTGGATTCTTTTCATATAACTGTTACGACTTACGACTGAGTAAGCGACTAACCAGATATATTGGGCTAGGTCACTACCTCAATATACGGGGTGTACGAAACGAACTCCTTCGACTGAACGAGTCAAAACCCCAGCCTGACATACGACCATCGCGCTTTTCCCTTGGGGGTTCATCAGAAAAATATCTGTCTTTTAAATATTACTTTGCTCCGTAGAAAATAACATAGGACAGCGAAATTATTAGCTTATTTTACTTAAAGGCCATACTGTAATGAGCTAAGTATTTGCAACCAATAACGCCACTCTACGATTTCAAATAAAAATGAAAAAAAATATTGAAATTTGAATTCTTGTGGTAGACTGTGGTAGGCTAGAGCCAATGGCAAACAAAGAAATTTTGCGCTGTTGTCACGAGGGAAAACTTTATAAGTAGACTAGTTATCTTTCTTCTGCACCCGTTAAAGAGAAACGCAATGTACTGTCAAAACGTACTCTTTCAAATAATGTTCTACTAACCGGGTTCCTCTTATTAAAAAATGTAACTCTCACGTAGTCATAGAAATTTGTAAATATATATTTTAAACTGCAGTGATGATGCTTTCAAAATAGAAAATATATTGTAAAATGTATGTATAATGAACATTAAATATTCTCCATGTAGGTTGATTTGTTTATGTTATGTTTGCGGGTTCGATAATAATACACTTTTGGGGTTGTCTATTATTCAGATACTTTATTTATCTCAAAACCCTTGCTTACTCTAGTTTACAGTCGGTTCTAAATATTCACCTTTAACCCTCAGTCTCTCGTTACGTTATCTGTCATTCTCTCGATTCCCAGCTCACTTAACTCAGGTCTGCAATCCGTCAGACGTTACAGGGTTGCCATCAGCCAAAGTACCTGACAGAATAGTTTAGAAAACATGTGATGTAACACACATACACAAATTGCGTTACCCCAGAATTCCGAACTCGATTTAGTACCGGATCGCTTATTCTTTTTCTGTTTAGGGGAGTTCGAGTGACTGAGGCACCATGTCCACATCCACTTGAGGAAGATTTGTCGAATTAGCTTCGGTGAAACTAAAAAGTCGGCTAGGATGATATCTGTTTGACGTTGGTTGTGGATATCGATGTCAATTGTCAAATTCTTCTAGTCGACTTTCACTTTGTATTAATCAACTTGGATAGTCAAGTAGGATTTGTCAACAGAACGTACTTTCAATCTGACAACAAGGGCTTCTGCCATTGGTCGACTTAGAGAGATTTATTTAATAATAAAATTTTTAAATCTAATTTATAAATTTTTGAGATAAATATAGTTATCATAGAAAAATATATGTCATTCTTAATCCTTCTGATATGATTTCACTTGTTAATTCATACCCATGAAACTAACTCATTGTTGTTTGTAATATAGATATAATTGTTTGTTAAGTTGAATCTGGTTTATTCGTTCCCTTACACAGATCATTCCTATAGTTTTTCTGTTGTTATGTTTACGTAGCTGGCCGAACAAACCTGGTCCTGGCGAATGTTTAAGCCCAGGCGATTCCCACAGAAGCCGTTACCGCTCGAGCCTGAGCCCACTCTCTCGTTTTCTTTTTCGGAGAACTTCTCGTTCTCCTTTGTGCCTGACGCTCCTGGTGACAGCAGTGCCTATACTGATAGAGTGATCGAGGCACAATAAATAAACATCGTCACCGAGTATTTATGAGGTTAATTATACGTGGTGAGAGCGAATTATTACAGTGGCGACAGCGTTTATTACAACTGGTGACATCGGTCCTCCTACTCAGGCAAATCTGCTGAAGTGATCACTGCGTCGTCACAGCGTTTATTACAAATGTACCACTTGTAATAAACCTCATAAATTAGTGTTTTAAATGAAACTCACGGTTTCTAGTTAATTCCACAATATAATAAAAGTTATTGAAAATTCTAAAAAATAGACAATTGTTTCGATAAATCATTATCATCGTCAGAATGACAGAAGCTACATTTCATTTGATGCCTACCTGATGTTTAGTAGTTATTTTTGGCTAGACCAAGAAGTGACCTAACTTGTGATTGACTTAATATATGTTTATAGAAAAAAGAAGAAGATGTGATATAACAAATATTGAAGCTTAGATATTATTAGCCCTATGGTGATATACTGGATATCATTTTTCCAATTAAGATCAGTATAACTGTGCAATGATATAGAAAACCAGGAAAACTATATCTGCTGATATTTACAATTATCACTTAAGAAGACAGTTTATTAGTGGAGATGTGGAGAACTCCCTAGATTTAACTGTTCATTGACAACTTCATATTGTGGGTTTCTTAAATGTCTTCTAATTTCCAATTCTTCAAGGAAATCCAGTTCTTGTTTCTTTTCACAAATATGCAGCACTTCTAGTTCTGTGTTAGGTGTCAATGAATGGTTGGTGTCAAGTAGATGTTTTGTGTAGTGGGATTTATCTGGTTGTTTTAATCTGTATGCTCGTAAGTGTTCACTGTATCGTATTTCAAAATTCCTAATGGTCTGACCCAAATAGACAGCATTACATTCTGGACATTTGAGTTTATATATACCTGACTTCTTTAATAGTGGTATTTTTGTTTTTATATTTAACAATTTTGTACTAACGTTACTTTCTGTTTTAAAAGAAATTGTTGTATTCGTTGCTGAAGATATTATCTTATATTATCTTTGAAATATTATTAGAAATATTTCCTGCATATGTGATGGTTTTATAAGTTTTTATTTCATCAGCTTGTTTAGGAAATATTAGTTGTAATGCCACTTTTTCCTATTTTTTACTAATTAGCTTATTTATCATATCTAATGGATAACCGTTGGATGTTGCTATTTGTCTAATTGTATTGATCTCTCTATCAAAATTACATTTGTTCATAGGAACTGAAAAAACTCTATGTATCATTGAATTATATGCCGCTAGTCTGTGTGACATAGGGTGATTGGAATTGAATGGAATTGTCACATCAGTCTTTGTTGGTTTTCGGTAAATTGAATAATCAAGTACATTATTAACTCTGAATTTTTAAATCAAGAAAATTGATTGTTATTTTCTTCAATTTCTAATGTAAATTTAATTTTTGGGTGTAAATTATTGATGTGATTGAAAAATACATCTAATTGTCGTTCACTACCCATAAAACCAGCTAATATGTCATCTACATATCTATACCAAAATAAAATATTTTCCGAAATATTACTTTCAAAGATCTTTCTTCCTAAATTGTCCATAAAAATGTTTGCTAAAATAGGTAATATAGGCTTCCCATTGGTAAACCTTCATTTTGAATATATATCTTATTGTCAAAAGTGAAATAATTCTGATTAATGCATACATCAAATCAATTAAGTATATCTGATATTATTCCTGGATTTATATTTTTATCTTCTAGTAATTTTCTTACAAGTATTAGACATTCTTTAGGAGGAATTTTAGTGAACATATTAGTTACATCGAACAAAATGAGTTTATAGTTATCTTGCAAGTGGATCGCTTTCAACCACATCAATAATTTACACCCAAAAATTAAATTTACATTAGAAATTGAAGAAAATAACTCAATCAATTTTCTTGATTTAAAAATTCAAATAGTTAATAATGTACTTGATTATTCAATTTACCGAAAACCAACACATACTGATGTGACAATTCCATCCAATTCCAATCACCCTATGTCACACAGACTAGCGGCATATAATTCAATGATACATAGAGTTTTTTCAGTTCCTATGAACAAATGTAATTTTGATAGAGAGATTAATACAATTAGACAAATAGCAACATCCAACGGTTATCCATTAGATATGATAAATAAGCTAATTAGTAAAAAAGAGGAAAAAGTGGCATTACAACTAATATTTCCCAAACAAGCTGATGAAATAAAAACTTATAAAACCATCACATATGCAGGAAATATTTCTAATAATATTTCAAAGATAATATCTTCAGCAACGAATACAACAATTTCTTTTAAAACAGAAAGTAACGTTAGTACAAAATTGTTAAATTTAAAAACAGAAATACCACTATTAAAGAAGTCAGGTATATATAAACTCAAATGTCCAGAATGTAATGCTATCTATTTGGGTCAGACCCTTAGGAATTTTGAAATACGATACAGTGAACAGTTACGAGCATACAGATTAAAACAACCAGATAAATCCCACTACGCAAAACATCTACTCGACACCAATCATTCATTGACACCTAACACAGAACTAGAACTGCTGCATATTTGTGAAAAGAAACAAGACCTGGATTTCCTTGAAGAATTGGAAATTAGAAGACATTTAAGAAACCCACAATATGAAGTTGTCAATGAACAGTTAAATGTAGGGAGTTCTCCACTAATAAACTGTCTTCTTAAGTGATAATTGTAAAGATCAGCAGATATAGTTTTCCTGATTTTCTATATCATTGCACAGTTATACTGATCTTAATTGGAAAAATGATATCCAGGATATCACCATAGGGCTAATAATATCTAAGCTTCAATATTTGTAATATTACATCTTCTTCTTTTTTCTATAAACATCTTAAGTCAATCACAAGTTAGGTCACTTATTGGTCTAGCCAAAAATAACTACTAAACATCAGGTAGGCATCAAATGAAATGTAACTTCTGTCATTCTGACGATGATATTGATTTATCGAAACAATTGTTAATTTTTTAGAATTTTCATTAACTTTTATTATATTGTGGAATTAACTAGAACTCGTAAGTTTCATTTAAAACACTAATATGAGCAGATTCCACGAAGTAAGGGTCGAGACAGTTAACATCATAAATAATCGGTGAAGACGTTTATTTATTGTGCCTGGTTTCCTCTCTCAGTATAGGCAGCGCTGTCACCAGTGCTGTTAGGCACAAAGGAGGACGAGAAAATTCTCCCAAAAAAAATCGAGAGTGAGGGCTGGTCGAAAGTTATCTACCACTCAGGTTATGTATCATCCTCATCACCAGAATCTTCGTTTGTCAACACTATATAACTTTACCCTCGCCGAATGCTATGTTTATAGTTATTCCGCTAAAATTTAAAAAAAAATCCTTACTTTACAATGAACTTTACCTAAACCACCTAAGGGGTCCATGTATATGCTAAAATAGCATAAAACCAAAAATATTTATTCATATTCACTAAATATAATTCAATGGCCCTAAGTCTCCATTCTTCAAATATTACCCAAAAAGTCAAACATCAATAGACAAAACAGTAATTTATGCAACAAGTGCATAAAGTGGTACTTTTTTTCACGAATGGAAAAGCGGCAATTCCATGAGTGAAAAAAGACACTTTATGCACATGTTGCATACATTATTTTTTCTACAGCCCTATACAAAAAAATAAAATTCAAATAGAAATTTGGGATATTTTAATTAAGCTCCTTAGGTAAATTACAATTATTAACGAACGCATAATGATTGAATTGAAAGTTAATTGTAGACAACGATATTAAGAAAAACTAACAACTAAATGATATTTTTGTTTCACTTCGCAATGTGAATATTGATAACGCAATTGTTAGGTTGACTTATGTTAATTTTCGATCCAGTCACGCTTGTTTCTGTTTTATTACCAGATAAAGCTTCATTTGAATGGTGAATATTTGTAACAGTCAAATTGGTCTCTTGATTCTCATACGATGTAGAAGGTTGATTTAAAAAACTGCTGTTATTAGTTTCTTGTAAAATTCGTGAAGCACAATTCATTTTTGTGTTGAGAGAATTGCTCACATACCCTTCGGCAACAGCAGTGGATTTCCAACCTCCATGTTGTTTTAATTGAAGAATATCTCCACCCGAATCAACTAGAAGCGATGCCGAAGTACGTCGAAACGTATGACCTGTATATTCTTCTGGATGCGGTAAATTTAAATACTGCGCAATTAACGATGGAATTTTCGAAAAAGTGTTTATACCAACAATCTGTCTTGTACATTTTCCATTTCTATATGATAGGAAGAGGTGGTTGCTGGTTGTGTTTTTTGGTCTCAGATTACCATATTTTTGATATAAATGTATTAAATTCATGTTTGAACTGGTTTCTCCAATTACTGTAAGACGCCGACTTGTATGCGTTTTTGAATCGTGATGAGTAGAAACTCCCCCTTATTTTCAATGTCATCAATTCTCATTTTATACAACTCTTCTCTTCGACATCCTCCAGCTATTCCCAGTATTAATGTAACCTACGAATTAATAAATAAAGTAACAAAAAACTAATTGAATATTTAAAACTTTTACCTTAAACATTAAATACTTGTCGTCTGGAGCATTTAATAAAAACTTGTTTATTTCCTCTCTTGAGAATGTATTGGATTTTTTAGGTTTGTACCCAACCGATTTTCGTTTCAGAAATGCTATTAATTTGGAGTATTTACTCAAATCTACATTATCATTTATAATTAAGGTTGCTTTTAGTTTAGAATAGCTGGACCATAGTGTAGAGGACTTGAATTTTTTAGACCTTTCTTCAAAATAAGCTAATAGCACGCGTTCTGTGAAGCTGTGAATATTATTCTGGTTCCGCCATTTCATAAAAGTGTTATATTCTTTTAGGTAGTTTTCTTTGGATTTTTCCGGCAACAAATTTAATGTTGCCAAATTTGCCTTTTCTATGATTTCTTCAGGAGTACATATTTCAACTCGGAATCTTCACTTTCCATCTTAATAATAATAATAATAATAATAATAGAAAGCCACTACTAAATTAAGACAAATCGAATTACTGATTAAGTCAAATCAGTCCTGTCCTGTCATGTCAAAATCAAAGGTGACTTTATATTTTATTTTCAGTTAAGGTGTGGACGAATTGCACTATTCCACTGTATTAACTTATGGAAAGCGTGAAATAAAGTTAACGTTATGGCACTTTTTTTAACGCTTTTTTACTTTTTTTCACTCTAACCATAAACAACCACTTTAAGCGCTACAAACCGGTGAAATACAAGGTACTTTAAAGATAGGGCATAGAAAAAAAATATTATACAACTTACAAAAATCGGATGTCTATATTTTTTCACTATTTCTGAGAGAAACAATTTTATAACCCCACAAAATAAAGAAACATACTGGAACCACACAAATCAAAGTATATGTTACTATTGGCTTCTAAAACAAGAATACGAGACTAGTCCAACCGCAGGTTCACGTTGGCTTATTCCCTCCGCGATTAATTTGATTGATCTCCTGCTGTCACCACTTGGTACCGTTAGGCGTTAATGGGTTAATTAAATTTGAGAGACCAAGAACCATTCCTAAAAGCGATGAATGACGATTGGGTTTTTGTCTCTTCAAAAACTGTTTGACCTAATCTAGTCGTTGAATGTATGGAAATGGGAAGATCATGTGACGGTACAAAACAAGGAATTATTTGCTCAAATATACGGATACCCTCTGATGACTAGAGAAGATATTACTGTAAAGTTTTTAATCAATATTGGTCTTGACATATTTATATTAAAACATGACCCCACTATTCGATATTTAAGCCAATTATCGGCAGCGCATTACTCTTGCCACGCTTTTAAAATTGTTTGCCATACGTTTTATTGGTCTCATTTTTAAGCTATTTATTTTAGTTCTTTTTTTATATGTATTATTTTGGCCTGTGATTTTTCAAAACATCATTTTTGTTGCTGTTTTGTTAGTAATTTTCATGTTTCCAGCATTTTTTTATTATTTGTAAGGCGTTAGGTACTAACCAAATGATCTCCTTGTATGTGTTCCCAAAACTAACACCAGAAATATGTAAAGATTTAATTTATAATTTGCAATTTTATAACTAAACATAACTTTTAATGATATTATTTTTCATTTAAGTATAATATTGTGTTCTATCGAATTCCTTAAAACTATAAAAATAAAAGTTAAATGTTTATTAAAAATTGCGAATTATTTAATATCTAAGAAAAAATGTAGATGTCAATCAATTTATTGTTAATTTTTGTTTAGATTGTATTAGCTTCATAGTTTATTATGTAAAATAAATAATGCTTGTTTTATTTAAAATATATGTAGGAGTGGGAGAGCATAAACGTTTCCATCTTCAGAAAACCTTGCAGAGGTTCAGCCCGTTGGTTAATTTACTAGAATTTCAAGATCTTTTATCTGTCTTTTGCTCTTTCTGATTTTGTCTTAGATTTCTGTTGCTTTATTCATAATTTGTAAATCACTTATAATTTGTTAAATTTCTTCTATCACAACCTTGGTCCACTTTTTGATGATTTTCAGTTGCTTGCTATGAAGTTTACTACTTCCTTCAGTAAGTTCATTAATGGTCCACATTCAGTACTTCTATCCTTTTGGATTCTAAAAATTTTCTTACTGCAAGTCTCCGTTTCGTAAAACAGGATCCGGCAGTGCAGATTATTAAATACTCTCAAAGTTTTAATTACGATTTATTCAACTTTCTTAAACAAGTGTAACTTACTGAGGAACTATGAAAATGTTTATTTTTTTGTAAATTGTATTCGTGATATGTCTTCGTTCGTTTGGAACTTCAAATAACTCCATAGAAAAAGTCAGGAGCTGTCAAGTCTGGTGAACAGGTAGGTTATATCGCCATTACTACTAATTAAGCAACCAGGAAATGCCAATTCAGCAATTCCATCGAAATATTAGCAGTGTGACTACTAGCACCATCTTGCTGGAATAATATCTCGTCATTCACATATTCATCAAGAGCAAGTAGTGAAAAGTTCACCAACATGTTAGCATACTGTTCGGAGTTCACTGTTACAATGTTGCCCTTTTCACTTTCGAAAAAGTAAGGACCAACTACACCTTGAAAGGACGTTGCGCACCACACAGTTACCTTTTGGGAATGGAGAGGCTTTTCGTGAAGATTACATGGGTTATTCTCATTCCAAAACAGAAATTTGTATTTATTGGCGTACCCACTGAGATAGACGTGTGCCTCATCACTAATCCATAAATTATGGACCAGCTCTCCATCTTGATCAATAACATTTAACATCTGTTGACAAAAGCGTACTCGGCTAATGAAGTGTCGAGGTTTGAGAGCTTGGACTACCTGTAGCCTAAATGGATGATAGTGAAGGATCCATTTTGTGATTCGGTCACTCTATGGTGTGACTTTTTGCAGATTTCTATAAACTTGTTGTTACAGCCCCATGCACCCGATTAACATTCTCGGGAGTACGAGCCGTCCTTACACTACCACCTAGTTTCTTATTAATACTAGCAGTTCCTTACCCAAAGGTTAATGGCGTCGCGGAAGGTACAGGATAACGCGGTAAAAATTGTAACTCCCACCTGAAAGCACGTTGAGCACCAACAGCACTATCTGCATTTTTGTGAAATGCCTTAACGGCAAAAGCGCGCTGCGCAAACGTCCAACGCAACATGGCAACTAAAAATTCCGGCTGTCGGTACGCTCAAGGTCAAGCCCCAGAGACGCCCCCATAATTTTTTCCCAGGGAGGCAAAGTCATATTTCAACGTTTCTTGTTAACAATTTTATTGACGCATAATTTATATCTAAAGTTTTATTTTGCTTAATTGTGTTTGAAATAGCTCCATTTTAAGTCACCTAAATGCTTAAATAGATTTGTTCATATATATATATATACATATATATATATATATATATATATATATATATATATATATATATAATAAATATTATTTTGTTGACTTACCTGAAAGACCATTCGACCATGCAGGTTGTTGGTGGAAAACATAATGCAATCTGAAGACATTTTCCAACTGCAAGAAAAAATTAGGTGTGCTCATGATGTAGTACGTCTTCATCATTGGTATGAGAATTTTTCCAGAGTGTGTACCATACAGTCACCTCGTTCTGGAAATTGCCCAATAGCTTGGAATACATTTTGCCAACTTTTCCCATGAATTTTTCATGGTGTTCCTTTGATATTCTTTTTATTTCTCTTGGGTGCAAGATATATTGTTAATCTGTAGTACTCATTGATTCTTTTGGCAGGCCGATTTGCACGATATGTTTGCTTTTTTACTACTCGAGGTTTTGAAAGACTAATGCCTAGAACTTCAGAATTTTTTCAACTATCTTCATTATTTTGTCAAACTCTGTGAGTTTCGAAGGTGGAAATTAACTGTTGAATATTGTTTGATATTCTCAACAAATCAACTCTCGGACTTTGAAGCAATTGATTCACAACCTCAAGTATACCGGAATACTGGACTATGATCTGCAAGCAGTTTAGAGATGTTGATGCTGTATATGCACAGTGAAGCTGGAAAGCGCTCTTTCTTGTTTTTATCTGTGGACATGGTTTCAAGTTCTGGCATAATGTCCACAAACTTGTTATTGAACTTTCTAATTGGCTTATATTTTTCTGCCCACATGGTTTCACAGAACGTCTGAAGTGTGCCAATAATTTCTATTCTCTGCCCATTCTCTCGAAAAAAACTTGATTGTCTCTTTTATTGTCCCTGCGGTATTCCTAATCTGTGGCAAGGTGTTTTAATCGTAGACAGCTAAATTGACTCTATGGATTGAACAATGGAAAAATAGAGCCATAGGATATTGGACATTTATTCTTTGTTTGTACCCCTGTAACATATCCAGCCATTATTCTAGTTTTAGCACCATCATTTTGAGGTAGAAATATTTAATCGCGTTTGCCACGTTTTCGGCATTTAAACCATCTTTTAAAGGTGTGAAACCCAGAAAATCTTCCTTAATACAATTTTCAGTCTTGTCCAAATATCTCTCAGTGACAACTGTTGTGTTCCTGAAGTGTCCATAGTCTCATCGGCCAAAATTGAGAATATTTCATTACTCTTTATTTTTTCAATAAAATCATGTCTTAAAACTATTACGCTGATTTCAGTTAATTCATTTTGGACTTGTTGGTGCATTCTTCAAGTGGTCTGTCAAAGTAATGTCACCTGACTCCCCGAAAAATCAGCAAGTCGTTAAAAACAGCGTGTTGCTTGTTTTTTCACTTAATGGAAGATCATGGAGAGCAATAGATGACAGTATTGGTTTTCTCTTTTTTTTGCTTTGCTTCTATCTGTTGAGCCTTCATTTGCCAGAACATAAATACTTTTCTGTTTGCGTTTGCGTTTTTTGTTGTTTTTTAACAACAATGAAGAGAAATAATTAGCTATGATCATTGACATTTCATTCAAAAACGAGGAATACATGTATTAATTTTTAAATTGGAAACTGGAAAAATTAAGAAAGTTGACAGTTAAAATTTGAAAAAGTAAATGATACTTTGTTATTGTTTTATTTTTTTAATGGCTGCCTTGTGCTTGGTGGATTTCAGCTAAAACTTGAATATCCGTCTTTATATTCGTCAAGTTCAGGCGCAAGTTTCCTATGAGGCAACTGTCCAACTGATTTCTATGTTTTCTGAGGAGCTGGACAACATAACTAAATCTACTTTCAACTAAATATGTTGACTGGAACGAGATGAGAAGTGGCTCAGTTTTTTCCCACAGTTGTGGATAAGTGTCCATAAGCTTCACCCAGTCTTACTCGTAACTGCTCTGCTTGGGAATGACTTTCACTTCACAGTCATAATTCAGATCTAGAAAATTTGCAAAGAGTTATCAAGCTTATCCACAGCTTCAAACGAGAATGGATCTAGAATATATTCCGGAATTTGTAACTTAGTCAAATCATCAATTCTTGATTTCACATCAGTTTCGAACTGGTCAAGGTGATCAGTAAAAATTGGGATTTTGCTTTTAGGGAGATCAGGCGTCTCGTTATCTGACATTGAAAACTTTTTGAACGTCGGAAACTTAATCAGCTCTTCACAGCCAATATTTACCTTCTGAATATCAAACTTTGCGATAAATAATGAAATTTATTTCTTTGACGGGGTTAATCTTGTTTCCTTGAAGCCTTATATTTCAAAAATATTTGTAAGGTACGCACGTTCCAACTTGCATTGCTTCAAATTATCACTTAAAACAGGATCAGACGTGTCGAAAACATCAGTAACCATGTCAAATAAATTGAAGAAACTGCATAAACAATTTCCTTTGGAAAGCCACTTCACGGCTGAATCTAGAAGCAAGCTTTCAAATTTCTCATCATTTTCGGAGCAAAATTGTCAGAACTGACGGTTATTGAAGGAATTAGCATTGATCTTGTTGACACCAGTAATAACCAGTTGTGGGGTTTCATGCTGGACACAACTCAATTTGTTTGCAGCTAAGTGTTGGCTATAAATGACAAAGAGAATAGTGATGACCTCTGGTACTTCTTTCTTAATGCGGGTTAGAAACCCAAAGCGACGACCTGACATAGTAGGAGCACCATCTGTTGTGAACGTACTTACATTTTTTAGGGGAATCTCTTTTTCGTTGAAATAATCTTGCACCGCTTTAAAAATCGACAACCTTCGTATCAGCTATCAAAGTTTTAGCAAACAACATTTCCTCCAAATTATTTACGTATTTTTCATTCAAAATATCAGAGGGGGCAACAGCCTCTACTGTCCCCCCCCCGCGGTCGGCCCTGTCGAGTCCCCCACTCCTCTCGAACCGTCTGGCGCCCGTTTCGCAATATCTAAATCTTCCTATTCCACTGTTGAGCACTGTATATATCTTTTTACTTGAACTTTTCACATTCAGCAGCAGAGATATGAGCTCAAGATAGAAACCAACTTTTAAATTGTATCAACTAACAAACTGTGTCTCAATGAATCTGGACTTGTTGGTTGGGTTTCTTACGATACAACTTTTATAATATCTATTAAATATAATTTAATATCTTTACTTTACCTAGTATATCTTCAACATTCAAGTGTTGTCTTTCACCATAATCATTGGTTGTCGCTGTAGGAAATCTACCATGTTGCCGACTGTAATCAATTACTCTCGCAAATTTCTGGTAATGAGTAGTGCGACGATTAGGAAAGCGTCTTTCATATTAAGTGTGCACTTCGAAAAACATTTTCGTGTAATTTAATTTTTTCTGTTCTTTTCGAATAAACTATTGATGCTTATGTAATTTATACCTACCAAAAATAAAAGAAATCTATAGGGTGGTTCTAAAGTTATTACGTACGAAAATGTCAATGATACATTTAAATAACTTTGACATTAAAAGTTAAGCAGTAAAACGGGATGTGCACTTCGAAAAATATTTTGATGCCGCTTTATTTTTTCTGTTCTCTTCGAATAATCTATTGGATTTTAAAAATTCTGATATACAGGGTGTTGTTTTGGAGATTATCGAATTTTGCAAATTTTCCTTAAACCAGACCTGGATTATAATTATTTTTATTGCACTATCTTATTGTGTTATCAATGCAATATTATCCTTACCAAAAATGAAAGAAATATATAGGGCGGTTCTAAAGTTATGACCTTCAAAAGCATTGGACTAAATGAATAAAACACCCCTGTATCTCTGTTAATAATTATGTTAGACCAATTAACCAAGTCTATTTGGTACCACCAAGGTGTCCTCTACTTGCAGTTAACCTATGGTGGTTTAACTATGAAACACCCTGTATATTCCCAGAAAAATTCAAAAGTATTGACTATTGTAGTACCTTTTTGCCCAATCAGTTTACATGTATGGATATTATTCGTTTCACTAGGCGGATAATAATATGATGGGGCACCATCTTGTTGAAAATACTAATTGTTTCCATCAATTATGATATTCATTTTCCCATAATTCCTACATATAACAAAAATATTTTTGACATATTTCGTTTTAATAATTGAACAAAAGAATTTACCCAAATTGTTTGTTAATTTTAATCGAACAATTATGAACGCCTTGTATGTTTGCTATATCAAAATAATTTTCTATAAAAATGATTTTATATTATTTGTCCTGTAGTCAAACAACGTCTTGTTTGAATAAAAGTATTACACTTTTTGTACTTCTTCGTTCTAAAATTATTGAAAACCGATGGGCAAAACATATTTCTCACCCACTCCTTTTTAAATGCAATGTCGACAACAGAACCAATTGAATAAAATCTTATTGATATTTGTAAAAATGTTTAAGACTGTCGAAAAAATGTCATCAAATCAGTTTGCCAGAATTACATTTTGACATTTTTGTATAAATCATGAACTATTTTCGACTGTACTATAAAAAGCTATGTTTGTATATTTTTAATGCTACGCAAATTTTGTATTATCTTTTTGTTAATATTTTTCTTGTTTTTACTGTATATTTTTTTATAAAAAGACAATACAGATCAAATATTTACCTGTGATAAGGTGGCCTTATAATGTGCAAATGTCATCACGATTATTATTAAGATAGGAAAGAATATTTTAAACAAAAAATAAACTACAATTGTATGATTAGCTCAAATATTTTAATTGTCTTTGACGAAAAAAATGGAATATATATATTTTTAAATGTTCTTTATGACTGATACGTTTTAACATGCAATACACACTTATAATATTTTACAAGAACATAAGTGATTTTTGAATTATTTCTCATTTATTCTTGATATTTGTTTAGTTTTACTATTAATTTAAAATTACTTTATAGACAATCATTTAAGACATTCTAGTTACATGGTATATGTAAAAGAAAGTGTTCGTCGATGCCTGCCAGAAGGATGCAATGAAGCAGTGATTCAACCGATGTACAATATATTCCTAAATTGGAACCACATGGAAAAACATTTTTATCATAATTTTTAGGGAAATGTTATTCCTGATAAAAAGTTTTTCATGTTTTAAAATCTAAAACACAATCATCAGGTATTAATTTTTTTCGGTTGTATACAAGGTTTGTCAAAAACTATGAATTCTACTCAAGAGTAACGAAAATAGCTCTTCAAATGTTCTCTTTCGAGCATCTATCGGTGGAGCCGTGAGGATATTGTCTAAAGCGGAAGGCAATACCACTGCCTCAGATTCTTCAGGAATATGAGAATTAAGTAAGCCATCTGAAGTTGAGCAGGTAATTGGTGAGTGTTGATCATTTGCCCTTGATGTTGAAGGCTGAGGCTTTGAAATTGGCTGAGGAGTCTGGAGCAAATCTTTTTTTTTTCTAGATGAGCGAGCCACCTTTGATAAGCAGCTGTGTCAGAGTTTTCTACTGGAAAAGGGAAAAGTATGCGCTTTTTGAAATCCACGCTGAATAGTAACTGGATTCAATTTCGACCAAATTCTTGAAATAATAACAAAAAAAGCTGCTTTTGGCAACGTATAGCCATATTTTTGTTTACCATTTGATCACCTCTTCAACCCACATTAATTTCAAGGGCATGAAAACACTCAGGTCCATGGGCTGTAGAATGTGACTAGTATGTGGGGGCAGATTTAAGATAACTCCATTCTCTTCTTTAGCTTTCTCAATTATAGAAATACTGATATGCGAAACGTTTCCGTCGTAGATTAAAATGGCTGGCCTTTCAGGAGTATTATTCTTTAAAAAATTGTTCATAAAGAAGTTCTGAAACGTTTTAGTGTCCATCCACCCATTTTTGGTGGCTGCATATGTTGTTCCAGGATATTCTTCTGTTTTGGGTGGGAACCACGAGGCTCACCAGTTTTTGCCTTTGAAAACTATCAAGGGGGTAGTCTCTCCCCTGTAGCATTACCTCCCATAAAAACAGTAATGTTTTCTCTCCCACAACCACTGGTAGCCCTGTGAGCAGCAGTACCCTTGTTTCCAACAACCCTTATTCTCCTGGGGTCCAAATAAAAACAGTGTTCATCTACATTCCATAGCCGTTTGAAGGAATATCATGAGAAACATCTTTAAAAAGTATACAGTAATCAGAATTCCTAAATGGGTTGATGCTCCTTTTTCGCGCAACTTCAACACTTAAATTGAAGCTTTTCTTGAAACGAAGGAAGTAATCATCGTCTGGTATATCGTTTTTGAATGGTGTGGATATATTATTTTCTTTCACATATTGTCCTATCGTGAGAAGCAGTTCTTCCTTTGAAAGTCCGAAGCCCCACTTCTCCATATTCTTTACAAATTCACTTATTTTTAGTTCTTCCTCGTAAGGGAGCGCAGTTGGTCAGCCATTGGCCTTACTCTGGATTTCTCTTTGTTCTTTTACTCGCTTGAATAAAGTAGGTTTCGGTATCTTGAACACTTTCGCAGTCCTGTACAACGTCAAGTCACCACTTCTTACGGCTTATATTGCGTTATTCAGATCCTCTTTAGAATATGAAGGACCAGCTTTCTTGCCCTATTTCTGCAATAAAAAACTCAACATAGTGAAAATAAAATAGAAACCCAATATTAGAATTAGGGGGGAAGTAGAACCTACAGTAGGTTCCATTTTTTTAAGCAGTAATGCTAATTTACCAATGATATATATATATATATATATATATATATATATATTGGCCGGTTTAGAACGTCTTTCGACGTTGTCCGATGTTAGATCACTAGGTTCTCCACCGATACAAAGATATTTGGTCTTTTGAATGTTGACCCTTAGACCCCAGATTTCGTACTCTTCAATCAACTTGCGCATCATGTACTCCATATATTCCTTATAATTTGATATAATTGCTTGATCATCGGCAAACTGCAAAGTATAAAGTGTTGTGTTATCGAGTTCTATTCCCATTCCATGAATTTTCCTTTTCCATTGTTTTAAAGCTGCTGCCACATAGATTTTGAACAATGTTTGCTGCGTTATAAAGATTTTGTAGAGCTGTAATAAGAGTGTGATTGATGTTGGTGTCTTTTAGAACTTCCCAGAGTTTCACCGTTGGTATTGTGCCATATGCTTTGTGTAAGTCTACAAATGTTATATGTATTTCTCTGTTAGTTGCCGTCTTCTTTTCAATAATTTGTTTGAGACAAAATATATTATCGTTACATGTTCTTCCAGCACGAAATCCGCTTTGTTCTTCTTCTTCTTGACCTTTAATTTCATCCTCTATAAGATCTCTCAGTACTCATCCATACAGTCCACTGACTGCACTAGTTACGGATATTCCTCTGTAATTTTCACATCGTTTTCTATCGCCTTTTTTATAGATTGGTGTTATATATGCAGTTTTCCATTCTTCTGGAACGGGATGTCCATTAATGCACAAGTTGAATATGTACGCTAGATCCCCGAACAATGTATCTGTTCCATTCTTCAGAAGTTCAGCGCACACACCCTCAGGACCACAAGCTTTTCCATTTTTCAAACCTTTTATTGCTTTTTTGACCATATCCCCAGTGATTTCAACGTTTTCGCCTTGTATATCTATTTCCTCCGTAATTGATTCATTCAAATACTCTTGTCTGTCTTCAGTAAGTAATTCTTTGTAGTAGTCTATCCATTGTTTTGTTTCTATTATGTGTATGTGTGATCTTTCCTTATGTGATGTTCGAACTGAATTTATGAATCTCCAAGCTTCTGTGTTTTTCCGTCCTCCAATGTAGGTATTGATATCGTGACATTTGTTATCCCAAAGTTCATTTTTTTCTTTCTGAATCAATTTTCTTGTTTCACGTTTAATCATTTTGTAGTGTTCGAGATCATCTGGATTTTTTGTGTTTAACCATTTTAGGTATGTCTTTCTTTTGTTTTACTAAAACTTCTATATCTTTATTCCACCACAAATTATCACTTACATATTGCTTATGTGTTCCTAATGATTCTTTAGCCGCTTCGTGTATACTTGAGATGATGTTAGTATAGGTTTATTGAAATGTGAGTTCTTGAAAATTTGGTATCAGCTTATTGTCTAGTCTTTGTTGATATAATTGTATTGTACTGTCATGTATCAGGCTATCAAGATTATATTTTGTATGTGGCACTTCTTGTAACTCAATCGTTTGGTTGTCTTTATTTTGTACTTTATATTTTAGTGAAAAGAATATTTTGGCTCGTACCAGAAAATGATCTGATCCACCACCAAAAGCTCCTCTTAGTACTCTGACATCATTTATCTGTATGCTTGATTTTTGTCTAAGGATGAAGTAATCTATTACTGATTTCAGATTACGTGGTGATTGTGTCCAGGTGTATCTATGTATATATTTATGATTGAAGAAGCCATTCTTGATTTTTAAGTTGTTGGTTTCACATAATTGTATGAGTCTGTTGCCATTTGCTCCTCTCCAAATGGGCCTACAATATTACTGTTGGTCATTTTTCCTGTTCGGCTGTTGAACCAATGATAACATCTATATAAGTTTCGTACTCATTAGAAGCTCTAAAAGTATCCATTATTTAATACTTACCACAAAATGCTGGCACGCCAACGGTAAACTGTCGATATAATAGTACAGGTGCAATACACCGTCAAATTACATATACGCCTATACTCCAGTTCTTTCGGCACAAGGTCTATTCACGCACTGACCTGCTGATGGTGGGATACGCGGCGGTTACCCTGTATGAAACCCTATCGCATGCGCCCTAGGGCAGCGTTGGTTAGTTTATTTGAACGATACTTTTAACATAAACATCATGGGTTCCACTACCTCCAAATTTCCACTTATCCCCTCCTTAGAAGAAAAGTTACTATTTACAAAGTGTTAGTAATCCTTATAAGAAGATTAGAGACCAATGTAGAAAGAGTAAAAGGAAAGTGTCTGTGTGGATTCTGTAAGACTGGGAGACAATAGAGTAAATTTTCTTAATAAAACAGGTATTAAAAATGTTTTAAGAATTCTAAATCCCTACGTTTGTGCTATTCGTTGACTTTGCGGCAGCTTATGACGCAATAGTCGGAACAAAATGACTAAGAGGTTTTAGAAACTTGTAAAAATCACATTTAAATAAACTCAATTGTAATTAGAGTATAATAAGAATGAGACGAGTTTGAAGTAACCCAAGGACTGAGATAAGGAGACCTACTATCTACCAAGTTACTCAATAAAGGCTTGGAAAAGCAAATGAACTGTCAAGACACTTTACTAAATAAAAGCTTATGCAGATGACTTGGTGCTATTGGAAAGACAAAAAAAATGTGTAGAGAATAGTGATAGTAAAAGAAATGGGTTTGGAAATAAGTGAAACAAAAAGCCAGTATATGAAACTTGGAAAGGGTTGGGCAATGAATGACGTGATTGAGATCTGGAACTAATAGAACAGACAAGAGTTATCAAAGTAGTAGTATGGAAAATATCAATAGGTTAACCTTTAACGAAAAGTAGACAGTTTTTATGTTAATTGAACTATAGATATAACATAGTTAACGTTTTATAGACAGCAAAAATTTGTATATTGACATAATCAATTCGAAGTAACCACATATACCGTTCAGGCCAATATCTCGAATATTTCTTCATGATCGGTCTAATAAAAGCCTAATTATCTATTACTACTCCAATCGGGTTGTTTCAATAGTTTTACGTGAAGAATATAATACCTTCAGTTAGACAACTAAAAACACCACTGGAATCAATAGGAAATATCTTGCTGCTTTGAAAATATGGGCAGATTTTAAAAGTTTAGAAATAAAAATACTAAGATACATACAACATTAGACAAAAACTGTCCGATGTTCTGGCTCGTCCTGTAGGAGTATATGAGCGTCTCACAGAGAAAGGTGGCTCCTTGTTAATGCAGCATTATGCAGGCTGTCCACAAAGTCTATAATTATGTCTCCCAAGAATATTCCATTGGTCTATCCCTGAAAAAAGGTTTCAAAAAATATCGACAGGTGAATACATTCGAAGATTGTGTGGTAATATCAGGGAAATTGGTATTTGGTCTCTATTATATTTTATTAATTCAAGGTTTAAGCTCTCAGTTTATATTTCATATATTTTATATATCATATACTACTTTATTTAAAAAAATGATCTATATCTTTCTAGTCGTTACTTTCTTTAATTGCTCAATCCTTTTCACACTTTTTGCTAATAATAAGTTAAACTTTGCTTTACATCCTTGAATATCTGAATTTTTCTTGCCTGTCTACTTTAATATGTGAAAATATAATTTGTTTATGAAAATCTTTCCATAATTGCCATGATATAACGTCCTCTACAGTGACATAATTTTTGTTCCTTTAGCTACAACTCTGACAAGATAAATTTTGTTACTTCACGATCAACTAGGTGATGTTCTATATAAAGAATAGTATGAACGTGTGATCGAATAAAAAATTATTGCTCAAAAAAACAATTATTTTTTGAATAACTGAGAAATAATATTTAAATTTTATTAGCTTTAACTTTTACTATCCGATTTGTTTGTATTAATAGAAAACAATAAATAAATACTTTAAAGAATGTTGAATTATTTCTCTCACACTACCACTACTGCTAAGAATGAATACCATGTCATCTAAGTACCGATGCACACGAGTCCACATTAGAAGTAAACGAGCTCAGCAATTATGAGCGACTACATTCTGCAGGGCTATTGCGGTGGCCAGTGGCGATTTGACTTTTCAGATTGCGACAAGTGATGTGCTATTATTGCTTGTACTTTTATTAAGAAAAAAACGTCGACGTACTTCACGTCTGCATCCCTTGTTACTGGTAAGGGCGTTGAAAGATATGATCTGCAACAAGTCTACAAAATCTTTTTCAAATATTTTCGTATGTCCAAAACATAATTTGATTCAAACTTTTTGAAAATATTCGAACTCAAATTGTTAAAACAGATGCGAAGATACTATCATAGTAGCTCACAGATGTAACAAGGACGCTAGGGTTGCCAACTTTTAAATCTAATTTCATTAAGCGGCCAAGAAGATTTCCCAGAATTGGTAATTTTTTCCCCAAATCTTTCAATGTCATCAACATAATTGTTTTTGGAAGAGGAAAATATTTTTTCTTTGCACAAATAATTAATTTAAAAAATACAATATATTTTACATATTTTAGAATTGTAACAAGTATAGGTAGGTACGTACATAGAGAAATATAAAAAAATAACAAAAAATTTATTTATTAATCGCTATCAGTAAAAGCATCGCTTACTTTCTTATGATCAAACAAGATGTTTGCTTTCATATTATTAAAAAAATTCTATTCAACTTGTGACGGTGACAGTTTCCTGATACTCCACAAAGTGAAATTTTTTATTTCAAACACGATACCCAGGTATCCTTATGGATTATAACCAAATTTATAAGGCACAAGTACACTCAGTTCGCTGATCAGGACTTACACAAGCAATAATACACAAAAATCAAAGTGTAGATTGTGCTTAATTGTAAAAGTCGGTAAATGTATAAAAAAATAAATTTATAAAAAAAGTATATAGGACTAATTATAAACAAATAGGTTGACTTTAGTTCTGTTGGTATTCGATAGGAAAATGGAATTATTTATCACAGCTTCAATAACTTGAAGTGAGTTTATTCAAATAAACTTTAACTATGAAATTAAATTCTAAGCTACACTCTACTGTATCAGTCGCAAACCTCAGACAATGTAACCAAATTTATACTGAAATTCCTTAATGGGCGTTAATACTTCTAAATCACTAAACTCTATAGTGGCCACTTGACTAAATATATTTAAAACCCGAACGACTGAAAGAAATTACAAATACAAAACACAATTATGAATTTAGATACAAGTTCGAGAGATTGGGTATTACCCCAGTGGAATGGCTCAAGTGATCGACAAACTTTATATCGAACTCTGCCAATTTCACATTAGACACAAAAAATTTATTTTCAAAAAATTCACTCTAAATTTCCAAAGTAAACTATATACGCTGTGAATAAATGTTCCACGGAAAAGAAGGATACCTTGAGGTTTGTTGATTTGGCGTTTTTCTGTCCCAAAAAAAAATCTATAGACGTTGGAAATACGCCCAGAAAACTTATGGGAAGGAATTACTCCCACAGCCGGTCCTTGAGGTTTAGGTATTAAGATTTGTTGCAGTCGTTACTCGAGAATATTGCACTAATTGTCTCAAACTTGTTTCTGGTCATATAATCAGTCTCTGCTTCTCAAATCTATAATTTTTTATATCCTATCGATATTTTCTTATAGATAAAAGAACAGTGCGTAAGTTCAGGCAGGCTTAAATCGAAAGGTTTTCTAAAATTATTCTTACCTTAACGAGGGCAATTTGTCGATTACAGTAACTAAAGTGAAGCATTTTACGGCTTGGTTTTAGAATTTAAAAATCCTGTCTATTAAATACTTACTTTGGTTTTGTAACTAGCACGTGGGCAACGCAGTGGGTTTTGTTTAAATATATTATATTTAATTTAAAATTCCACTTCATATGTGAGTTCAACAGAACTCGGCAAATATTAATGCTACACATTTAAAAAAAACAGCATTGTTGAATGAAAACTTCACCATATATTGCAAGTTTTACAAATTGGTATTAATCTAAGTTTTGAAAAAAAACAACATTTCAAGATAAATATGTAAAATTGTCTAGGATGTTAAAATATTCCGTATTTCCCTATGTGGGTCTAAAATTCCCTATAATAGGGAAATTGTCTCATAACATATTTTTATCATATTGATAGCACGATTTCAGATAAGAGACCCTAAAACCGCAATAAACCATAGGTGGTCATTGGAATTTAGGCAGGATAAAATAAATCAATTGTATCTCAATTCTCCAAAATCGAATAAATATGGACAATAAGTAGGATATTTAAACGTGGGAACGTAAATCTAAATTTAAAAATTACGCTCACATACTACCTACTTATACTAGAAAATAGTACCCTCATGGGCTCTGCCCAATTGCATCTTGCGCCTTGATTGGATACCTTACTTGATTTAATGGGTGGAGGGTGCGAGAATAGTACTTTCTAGTATAAGTAGAAGTCTTTTTCATTTAATGCTTTATTTTGCAAGTGTATATAATAGATACTTATCTGATTTCTTGTTTATGTATTGGCACTTTATAAAGAAAGTTTGTGAAATGATCACTCCGAGTATATTTTAATTTAAAATGACGTCAACAAGTTTTTCCTTTACCCCAGTTAAGCCTGTTAGTAAGGTTGCTTTCACGATAAGGGAAAAAACTATAATACTGAATGTTCACCATTGACTTGTGCACCAACGTCCTTCAAGTAATGTTCGGGAAATAGTTAGCGCCTGTTCCAATATGACGGGGGTTGGAGAAGCGACCGTTTATAGATTTTCGAAAAAACAAAAAAGCGGAACTGTTATAGTCGGAGAGCTGGCTACGAAAAAGTGAACTAATAAGGTGCATTCACGAATTTTGTATAAAATGTCTCTTTGGTACCTGATAAGTACGTCAGAACGCTCTCCCAGGGCGGGAGGCGTGGGTGGACGGTCAAAGTTGTAAATTTATATTTAGAAAAAAATGATAAGGTGCAGTCCTGAAGTTTAGTAAAGTTTTAGTTTTTTACTGTAGGAATCGAGGAAAATTATTGTCAGAAGTCTAAGTCGGGGCTTAAAGACTGTCAGAAGTCGACAAAGTTGTAAAAAAATTGTTGAAATTTAAACCACAAGGTGCAGTTCTGACAATTGCATTTTTATATTGTTTATGGCTTACTGAAACTTGGACTGTCGGACGATCCGATTTGCCGTCTTTGTTTGGAAGATGATGAAACAGCAGAGCATATAATTTGTGCCTGCCCCGCCGCGGCGCAAATCAGGTATCGGATGTTTGGCAGGGCCACTCTCTTGCCCTCGGACCTGAAATATCATTCACTGAACAAATTAATCGGCTTCGTCAAGAAGCTGAATTTGTTTGGTGAAATTTGAATAGGTATGAGCCACAATAGATTCTCGCGAGTCGCAGTGGAGGGCCTCATTGACCCACTCATTATAAACCTAACCTAAACCTACTGAACCTGTATATAAATTGTCTGTAGTCTAAATAATGGCTAAGTACATGGACATTGATAATATGGCCGGAAGTCGTTGAAGCGGCTATCGCGACGGAAAGCAACCTTTCGTAGCTTGTTTCAAATTTAAATAACAAGGTTCAGTTCTGACGATTGCATTTTGATATTGTTTATGGCTTACTGAACCTGTATATAAATTGTCAGAAGTCGAAATAATGGCTAGGTACATGAAAATCGATAACATGGCCGGAAGTCGCTGAAGCGGCTATCGCAACGGAAAGCAATCTTTCGAAGCTTTTGTTTCAAATTTAAATAACAAGGTCTGGATATTTCTTGTTTTTAATTTTTACGTAGTTATTTAACTAAGTATACAATGACAGAAGGCTAAGGAAAAGAGATATTTAAAAAAACATAAAAATCGTGATGTAAAATGCCGAGTAAGCGCTAATTTATTTCTGTACTTTTGGCAATTTGTTATTTTTAATATTTTTGTAATAATTTTATTATAACAATGTTAATAGTAGAGAAAGTGAAATGTAAGTATAAATAATTACATAAATATTGTTTTATAGTTTGTAAAAAATATATTTAAAAAACAATTAACACTCACAATCTGACTGCTCATGTTCATCCTCGTCACTAGCATACTCAATGTCTGATTCATCATCTGAAACATAAATTATTAACATTAAAATTGAATATTTTTTTCAATGTACGAATCATGTAGTAGAATATTTAACCTTCAGCTCCAGATTCTTCATTTTCGTCTTTTCGGATAACATCGTTGACTGTTAAAGGTAGTTGAGGTCCTTCAAACCATTTAAATTAATATGTTGATCCTTGTTGTATCCAGCCGCAATCTGTAGAATCGAGTTCCGTTGGAACTTTTAGGTAAGCATTTCTCCATACATTTGAGATGTATCTCGCCCTTTCAAATTGCTGACGTAGTTCCGACTGACAAGGAGGCAAACTTGTTGCATCGAAATTTTTTACTGTTTTTTTATGAAATGGTTCGTTCACATCTGTTATTTTATAATTTCCTAAAAATATCTCGAATCGAGTACTATTTACTAGTTGCAGTTGTTTTTTCAAAGTGATTCCATAGAAGTGGCTCGTGTATACTTCTAAAACTTGGAAAACTTCATCTTTGTTACACAATATATCTCCGAGATCTGAAAAAGCCTTCGTGTACTTCTGTGATTGTGACATGATTTTAAAGGGGCGATGTTTCCCTTTTCGAAAAAATGCAGGGTTGTAATCACAACCTGTAAATGCGTGGAAGCCAGGTAACGCTTTACATAAATCGTCTCCCAGAAAATCAGATAATTTATTAACATCAATTATCCGTCTCTTATTCGATACACCGCAGTCAATACAGATGTTACTTTGGCTTTTTCGATGGTGCATGTTTCCCAGCAAAATGTACTTAGCCATTATTTAGACTCCTGACAATTTATATACTCGTACAGGTTCAGTAAGTCATAAACAATATAAAAATGCAATTGTCAGAACTGCACCTTGTGGTTTAAATTTCAACAATGTTTTTACAACTTTGTCGACTTCTGACAGTCTTTAAGTCCCGACCTAGACTTCTGACAATAATTTTCCTCGATTCCTACAGTAAAAAACTATAACTCTACTAAATTTCAGGACTGCACCTTATCATTTTTTTTTAAATATAAATTTACGACTTTCACCGTCCACCTACGCCTCCTGCCCCGGGAGAGCGTTCTGACGGCAACGCTACGTATTTATCGGGCACCAAGGAGACATTTTATACAAAATTCGTGAACGCACCTTATCAGTTCACTTTTCCGTAGCCAGCTCTTAGACTATTCGTTCTCCCAAGAAGACTGGGGCAGTAACCCATTGGAAATTGAAGAATTCCATAAAAATGTTATTAGGATACAGGTCCACTCTTTTTATTTTAATAATGAAATTCCAACATTAGACACAATTATTTCCTTAATGAGGCAAAATGATGACTTACAATAAGCGGAAGTAAATTATGGAAACAATTACGAGAGATTGGATTTCGTTGGGAGAAGCATAGTCGGAAGTCAGTGTTAAATGATCGAGACATTGTATGTTGTAGAAGGAATTATCTTAGAACCATTAAAAGGTACCGGGAGGAAGGGGGGAGTATATATTATTTGGACGAAGGACATACCGTATCAAAGGTTTGGGTAGATACACCTGTGAAGAGTTCTCGCCAAGCGTTCATCGAAGGTGTATCAACCACTGACCTATAAACTGTTTATAGGCCAGTGGTATCAACCGGGTTAAATCATAATCCCATCGGAAAAGGACTTAGACTTATTATAATCCATATCGGAAATGAAAACGGTTTTATCCAAGGCGGATTATTAAGTTTTGTGTCCAAATCAACTAAAGATTACCCCGAAGAAATGACCGCTGACGTTATTGAAGAGTATTTTATGCAGATGTTGGATTTAATTCTAGAACATTCTGTAATTAGAACTGTCTGTGGATATGGTGTACACACTAGATGTAAATTGAGTGAATGAAAACGACGAGTACTCAGTGTGTATGTGTTTATTAATCTCCAGCTAAGCGCTTTCGGCTATAAAGCCATTATCAAAGCTGTCGTCATTAAAAAAGAGATCCAAACAGGTGTCAAAACCATCCAGTTGATAAAAAATAACAATGCACAAAGTTAAAACATTGTTATGATGAAGTCATCAGATTAATAAAAATACCCTGTTGAAAGGGTGTACAATTATAATTTACATGATGGAAATTATAATTGTACACCCTTTCAACAGGGTATTTTTAATGTTTTTAATCTGATGACTTCATAACAATGTTTTAACTTTGTGCACTGTTCTTTTTTATCAACTGGATGGTTTTGACACCTGTTTGGATCTCTTTTTTAATGACGACAGCTTTGATAATGGCTTTATAGCCGAAAGCGCTTAGCTGGAGATTAATAAACACATACACACTGAGTACTCGTCGTTTTCATTCACTCAATTCATTCTGTAATTGTTCTAGATAATGCCTAGCTATCATTCAAGATGTATAGAAAAATTGCCAACAACTGCTTGGAAGAAAGCTGAGATAATCGTTTGGTTGGATAACCACATCATATTGCGGACCATTGCGTAAAACCAGAATTATTACGAATTATAAGACTGTACACAATATGTAATTTATTAAATGGCGTTAGAACGTAGAATATGCATAAAGAAGAACAGAATATATAGCAACTGGATAATATCATGGATGGAACCGTTGAATCTATAATATTTAATGTTGGAGTTGAAGATTCGTCAGATTCTGATGAAATGGAATTTTGATTAGGTACATCATCTGCAAGTTTTCAACAAATCAGCCCTTTTTAGTGCTACAAATATCATTCTTATTTGTAGAACTTACTAATTAATTAATTAAATAACGAAATACCCGATAATACCAATTTACCTTATTCTTCTGATATTAACATATCCAAACAGGTAGGAAAAGCTGAAATAAAATATTGTGAAATGTATACAAAGGTTAAGTAATTAGGTACCTCAATATCAAATATGATCTCATTCATACCTAACCGCCCGATATTGTCACAACAACTCATTAATTCCTTTTAAATGGATTTTGAAAAATCTAGGATTTCCGTTTCTATTGTTATCACTACCTGGAATTCACTAGATAGCGTAAATACGTCGGAAGTTATTAATTAAATATCTGTGCTACTTATGTAAATGAAATAAACATTGTAATAAAATAAATCTATAATAAAATATCTAATATGATTTTATTCTTACCCAACTATACTGTGCTGTCACGGCAAATTTATCACTTCTAAATATATTTGAATGGTAATGGTATTAGGGTTATATTGTCCTCGCTGCCTGCGGTGCACTATACAGGAAGAATCTAGCGAAAGTTGCTGACTGAACACTTATTTACATGAAGAAGCGCTAACAATTCTGTTTAATTCTTTGAATCACCCTGAAGTGTTTCAGACACGTTTTTGAATTTATAATGAGCTCTTCAGCTATCAATATGATAAAAATACACTATAAAATTGGTAACTTTGCCAGTCGCTGTGGCGTCGTGTGTATACCCGAATAAAAACCTGTGCATTTACATCGGTGGCCATACACCAGTGACACGAGTGAGCCACAAACAAACTAAGTACTCATTTTACTTTCAATCATCATGAGAAGAATAATATCAATTATTTTGCATTTATAACTACTTGTTACTAAAAAATATATTAGTACTCAAGATATTTAAATAAATACAATTTAAAAAATTAGTTAGATGTAGGTACTATTCGATGATTCAAAATCGAAATTTGATATTATTCAGTGGCAACAGTACTGGCTTTACTTTTTTTGTAGACATGTACCAGCCGATTAATGTGATTCAAAACTTTTCTTGTACGAAGACTATTATTGATATAAGATATCCACTTAATAGTAAACATAAAGGAAAATAGATATCTTCCAATTCGATTGTGTTTAATGTAGGCTTCAGATTTTCTTTTCTTTTTCCATCAAATATGTGGCCCTTTTCAAATGCGATCCTAAAAAATAAATATTCACTAAAATATTGAATATTTTCACACATTTTACAAAGAACTGCTACTCCGATATGATTGAAAATTGTATAGTACAATATATAGGGTGAAACAAAATTATAAAAGAAATAATCAAGTAGAACCAAGATAAGAATGGGACAGTTACTTCGGCGAAGATGCGTGCTGCCTAATTTTTGTTTAAAATGAATATTAGCAAGCTGGAAGCTATATGGATATATATCATCTTTCTTTATTTTCCAGAAAATTTTCACAAGTAATACCACTAGAGGTCAAATTATTTCTGGAAATTTTTTCGAGCTCATGAATAATTTGAAAATTTCCCGAGTCGCAGACGAGGGAAATTTTCTAAAAATATTCATGAGTTCTGAGGGGTTCTGAGTTTTTCAAAACTAGTCATATCTGTATTCTACATTCTCATACAACTAATTTTATCTTTTATACTATTACTATATTTTATCTTTTATAGTATTGTACTATACTCTAGAATTCTCAATGTTTACCTGTATTTCTTGATGTTCTTATTCGTATATGTAATCTGTATCGCAATGTCCAATGTGCATGTATATACGATTGTTTTGTTGGGAAGGGAATGAAAGTGCCAGCGTTCAGGTCCTCCTTTAGCTGGCTTGCAAATTAGATTTATCTGTATATTACATTACTCTTTTTTTGGCGTATAAATTATTATTTAAAATAAATACAAAATATGCGTAAATGGTTACCTAAAATTCTTGTAAAAAAATAATGTGAATCAACCTAATTTGTTAGTGGTATTTGAATTCCTTCATTCGCAAATTTCTCTATAAATTTGGACACATTTTCTATAATTTTCCCCACTTGATTATTAAAGGTTATCCTGTTGAGTCCTATTTTTTCGCTCCATCACGAAAAACTCACTAATCACAAGCAAAATCTACTATTCACTTAAAACATTTTTACCTCTTTCACAGCATAACTCCTTATCGAAAAACTACTGAATTCTAATTCTTATAATGGGCAAAGAAGAAAGCGCTTCATTGTCCATCTTAAGTGTCGCCATTTTTTGTCACAAACTCATTTTAGTTCTACTTTATGGAATTATTTTCACTAATACCGGCCTAAAACAATTCATAACTTACCAATGGGCAAATATTCCGGATTGCTCCAATATTACTATAACTCTGTTGAATATATCAATCCAAACTGAATTTCTTAACAAAGGCCAAAAGTGTGTTTGAGTTCCGAATAGTTTGTTCTCGGCAAATTTAATTTTTCCTATTTCAAGCGAAGTCAAATTGCAATCCATGATCTACTAAACAAATATTTTATATATATTTAGAAATGCTTATCTTACGCAGTGAGGCTATTAAATAAAGATCTTCAATATGTATCTCTCATATATGGAGGTTAGGTATATATCCCTATAGCTCTACATATGAATAAAAAATTATATATCATTGTTTGAGATAAAGCGAGAAGTATTTTTTACAAGCGCATTCAGAACAAGAATTTGTACACCGTTTGGGTTACTGTCAAATACAGCAAGGGGGCTGCAGTTCGAACATTTATAAAGTCATGTATTTCATCATATTCTGTCCGCTAGACAATAAATATTTTTGAGAATATTGTTAATTTAACCAGTGGCGGCTCGTGGTTAATTTTATAGGGGGGTCATAGGTGATGTGACCAAAATCTTAAAATACAGAACGACACTGACCAGTCCCCCGGAGGCCTATTCGCCGTGGGCGGAAATTTTTCGAAAAACCATGCCCAATTTCTGCCCAGAAGTCGTTAAAATCGTTAAGAATGCAAAATTTGTGGAGTTCTTTACCAAAACAACCACATTTTATTCTTTTTTATACATATTAAATATGACAAACTTAAATTAAATGATAACTAATCTAAATCTTTTTAAAATTTAAGTGAAGCCTTCGATCTTTTGTATTTGCAAAGTGATCAATAACCCTTTCATTAAAATTATGAATACTATTCACAAATTACTTTTCTATGCTTAACATAGCTAACGCCGACAATCTCTCCTGTCCCATAGTATTACGCAAAAATGTCTTGATTCTCTTTAATGTAGAAAAACATCTTTCGCTTTCTACAGTTGTCATTGGTAATGTACATAAAATAGAGAGATTGTTATTAATAAACAATTGCAGAATTGGCACAGCTCCTGAACTCTTATTAAAATCGTCGCGTTCATAAATAACTTGAAGTTCAGTTTTTAGTTTTAAGTAATTAATACTAGAAAAGTTTTCTCTTATTGACTTAAGAATACTATCTGGAAAATTATTTTATATTGTTCGAACTGGTCGCTGTAAAATAACTGGGCAATCACTAAATGATCACTGAAACTGAAGCGGTGGTTAATCTCAGAAATTATTATGTTGCAAACCTCCAAAGCAACTTGGCGCTTTGAGTCTTCATTTTTCCTTGGTCTTTTTGCACCAAGTGTTGAAGTAGATGAAGGTGCTTCGGGAAATATTTCATTTAATAAAATATTGTCTCTGACTTTTTGAATTGACATTTTAAATGAGTCTATATTTTTTTTCACCAATATCACGTCAATACCATGTTTTTGAAGTTGATTAAAAAGAACTAAATGGAAAAAATTTAAGTAAAGGCGCTAGGCGGGTTCGGGACCATTCCTTATGTAAATTAACATGGGAAATCGCCAAGGTCCATCGTGGTAATTTTTGGCTCAATTTCGATTTGCGCATGCATCATGGGACATCGGTCGCATGAGTCATCTGCCAACCACGTCACGTGCGCCAACCGCCACATGTGCCGTATGGGGCGTGATCAATATACAGGATGTAGTCATGAATATGCCATAAGGGCACTACCACCTCTGATTGGTCGTATTGAAATCGAACAAACGCAATTGTGATGAAGACAATGACCGGAGGGTGTAGAAGAATCATACCTGAAGACAATGACCAGAGGGTGTAAAATAATTGAGAAAGAAGAAGAGATAAGCGATAAGTTAGGCAAATATACAAGGAGTATCAAAAGAGTCATCTGAAGAAGTGAACGACAATCACCAGAGGGTGCCGTTGATCGATGGAAAAGAAGAAGAGATGATGAGATAAGCGATAAGTTTTACAATAATATACAGGTCTATTCAAAAGTTGCGTATAAGAGGTAGTGACTAAAGAAAAAAATGTGACAAGAACAATGGAACAACAACAAACTCCCACGAAATCTTGTGTATCGGAAACCCCCACAAAAACGTACCGGAAGTCGGCGGCCATCTTGGATTTCACGCACCGTATGTGCCTTATGTGTCGTCGGGGGGTGGGGGGCGACCGTCCGTCAAATGTGTCAACCATCAAATGTATCGTATGGGCCTTCTGTCGTATGGGCCTTCTGTCGTATGCCCCATCTGTTCTATGATTTCATGTGCCGTATGTACCTTTCGTAGTATGTAACGTATATGCCTTCCGTTGTATGCGACATATGTGTCGTATGTGTGTCGTATGTACGTCAACGCTGCCATTAGGGCACTATAACGCATATCTCTGCTATTATTGGTCAGATTGAAGTCGAATAAACGGTTCTATGATTGCTAGATTATTATCGCCAACCGTCAAATGTGTCGTATGGGCCGTCCGTCATATTAGATTATTATCGCATACATGATGTACAAAGACGCCATAAGGACACTAGCATCTCTCTGATTGGTCGGATTGAATGTCATCTGCCAACCCCGTCACGTGCGCCAACCGTCAAATGTGTCGTATGGGCCGTCCGTCATATGTGCGCCCACGCTGTCATTAGAGCATTAGCGTCTCTCTGATTGGCCGGATTGAAGTCGAACAAACGCCCCATTGTGATAGGTGGAACATTTTTACAGGATGTACAAAGATGTCATAAGGGCACAAGCATCTCTGATTGGTCAGATTGGAGTCAAATAAACATCATTGTGATGAAGACAATGACCACAGAGGGTTTACAAGAATCATACCTGAAGACAATGACCAGAGGGTGCCGTTGATTGATGGGAAAGAAGAAGAGATAAGCGATAAGTTTTACAATAATATACCGATATACAGGGGGTTGTCATAAGTATGTTAATACGATAACCAGTATACAAGATGTCTACGATGTCAAAAGGACAAAAGATTGTAGAAAAATATGATTTAATCAATATATAGAGTGTAGTCGTAATTACGTCATGTTAAAAAGACATTAACATGCTAATGAAATTATCCCGCTCAACCCTGACTTTGTGGAATCTACTCATATTAGTGTTTTAAATGAAACTTACTGTTTCTAGTTAACTCTACAGTTTATTGAAAAATATTAAAAAATTCCAAAAATTGACAATTGTTTCGATATTACCTAACGTATTTTTGTATGTTTTGTAACCATTTTAGTCAGCTTAATATGAAGAACAACTGTCAAATGTGTCATATGTGCCTTCCATCGTATGTGTCATCTGTCAACCCCGTCGAATGTGTCGTATGGGCCATCTCTCGTATGAGTCATCTATCACGCCGCCGCGTGTCATTAGGGCACTAACGCATATCTCTGCTATTATTGATCAGATTTTTATGTAACAAACGACCCTATGATTGTTAGATTATTATCGTATACAGGATGTACAAAGATGCCATAAGGACACTCTGCTATTATTGTCTGGATTGAAGCCGAATAAACGGCATTGTGAAGAAAAGAGGTAAACCACTACGTTAGATATACAGGGTGTTATCATAAATATGTTACTATGATGATCGGCATACAAGACGTCAACAATGCCATAAGGGCACAAGCATCTCTGATTGGTCAGATTGGAGACAAATAAACATCATTGTGATGAAGACAATGACCACAGAGGGTTTACAAGAATCATACCTGAAGACAATGAACACAGGGTGTCGTTGATTGATGGGAAAGAAGAAGAGATGAAGAGATAAGCGATAAGTTTTACAATAATATACCGATATACAGGGTGTTGTCATAAATATGTTACTATGATGATCGGTATACAGGATGTATAAATATGTCATAAGAGCACTAGCATCTCTGATTGGTCGGATTGAAGTGGAATAAACAACATTATGAAGAGGAGGGGACAAGAGGTAAATATGTAAAGCCATAAGGGCACTCATACTGATGACGTCACCCATGCTCAGTCACTCGATAATAGGGTATCAAAATAAAGAAAAATTGAATAAACATTTTATTGTATAATATAAAATTGAAAAGTATAATAAATGAAAATAATAACAATAATTTCTATTCTTATATAAATTTTCAAGGTATAATGGTGTCAACATCCATACATGCATCAATGGAATAGTGGCCCCAGGGTAAAGTTTCATCGGATCCAGGAAGAATAAATCGTTTGTCATCAAAAGGACTTAACGCTATTTTATCTTGAACAATTGAATGTACTAGATGTTTCTCAGCACGAATTAGATTTTGGGTAACGGTTTTCTGTGTGAAGGTGTCAAGGCATTCTTCATAATCTTCAAATGTGATTACTGTCTTCACAACTGATGATTTTACCCCTTTAGCCTTCTTAGTTATTCCAACGTTTCGAATAAGGCAGTCTATTTCTTCTTTCTCGAATCCATCATTCGCAAGACGTTTTCGTTTTTCCGCTAGACCATCTTCAGAGGTAAGTAACCGCGTTGCATATAATTTAGATCGTAACCCAATATAATCGGTCATTATGATACCATTGTTCTCATCCTTCATCATTCCAAGAACCTTCTTATTAACTTGAGGAATTCCGTAAACGTTATCGAGAGGATAGTCTGAGGTGTCGAAATATTTATAGCAATCAATCTTCATTACTTCATAAGGATCTTGATCTCCAATCTCATATATAAGACTATCGGTATCGGTATACAGTACAGTACAGTTTTCACTAAAACGGTTCGCCATATACTCATAGTGAAAATCATATATCGTAGTTTTAGCCAGATCTAAAATTGCCATTCCTACATATATCGGTTTATTTAGCCATATTTGCAGCTTCCGTAATTCGATGGCAACTAGGTTTTCGCTGAAAATCGTACTATTCTTAAACTCGGGCTTAGCTATGTACGATTCAGCACCATATCGACCACTCCAATGAGAAATTAGCTTTACATCAACGCGTTTGCGCACGTTCTCCATGGTTTTACCTGCAACAATTAGAAAAAGTGATTAGTATAGAAATATTTAAATAAAACTAGCAATACTCACCAAACACTGCATTGTTCATCAGTTTGAATAGGTTCTTCTCAAACTCATTCTTCGCAGCCCTACGTAACTCGGTGTTTAAGTCAATGTAGGGCTTTAACCAAGAACTCTGCTTGAATTTCAATACTCGATGTATTTTTGTCAATACAAGCCCATTCTGTAACGCTTGCTTCAATGCTCGGTAATGTATAACGTATTTTGTTTTATTAGTTAGGGTACCCATCAACTTGGTTTCCTCATTCGATCTTGTAGCAGGCATCACGGTCTTAGGATTTAGGTGTTCAGGACAAAATGGAATATCCTTATGCAAATCATGTAAATGAGAAGGATACTCCAAATCAACTTCGAGCATGTACCCCTCAGAAGCATCGTCAGCAATTTGAGTAACGTCTATATTAGAGTCACACCATTCAAATCCTCCATATGGTAACGCTTGACTCATCGCCCATCCATACTAAAACATTAAAATTAGTTGAAATAATTACCTAAAATGAAAAAACTACAAAACATACCTGATTATTGACATCATAGTACATTAAATATTTCGATGGATTTGAAGGATTATAAGTGGGCATATACTTATTGTTGGCTCGAGCACGACGTTTTCCGCAAACTTGACTAAGTCCACCGCGTATACCACGTTCAACAAACAAAAACATGTCTACATCGGTGAGAAGTTCCAATTCTTGTCCAGTATGTTTCAGCATAGCATCGAATGTAAATCCTGGTAATGTATAATAATGCGCAGGATCGATGTTATACGTAGCAATACAACTGGAACGAAACTGCTCAAAAACGTCAGCAAGAAGAAGGATATCGGTCTTCATATACAACTCTACATATTCACCTAAGGTTTGACATTGAAACGTATTCCAGACGCGTTGTGCTCTACTATAAAGTTTACGTGAGCAGGGTTTATCTTCGAGATTATTATAGAAAGATTCGATAGGAGGTAGCCGTGTTTCTTCAAAGCGGTCGAAAGAATTGAAATAGTCATAAGGCATCACCCCCTTCTTAGTTAACATTGTGAATTCTTCCTTGGGAACACTAGGAAACTGTGATCTCAAATTAGGAAATTCGGTTAAATACGAGGCGAGTTTATCGAGAGATGATGCCATAAATCGGAAGCTATCGATAAATCTGAAATGGATTCGTGCATCTTCAACATGTTTTGTGAAGGAAATATATTTTTCTTTTGTAATAGGAAGCAAATCAATAGATCCAGTCATGCGGGTAGCAATGTCTTCGATGATGAAATTTGCATCATAACCAGATAAGTTGTGGAACACAACATTAACAGTAGGCGAATCCTGATAGTTAATATTGCACCCCCCCCCATGCCCTGCACCTCTATAATTGTTTTCAGGAATAAGATGATTATGATCTCGGACTTTCTTATCAGTAGCGGAAAATGGCTTTTCACAAATATGACATTCGGTAGCAGCTTGAAACTGACGTTCTTGACTAGGAGTCATGTGAATTCCATAAGGACACAGGAACACCGTACTAATATCTTGAGCAAGCAGATTTAGCTCATCAGCAAACCAGCGCATACAATCTTGACCTAAATAACTCTTATAAAAGGAAAGCGTATCATCATATGAGCACTTGAAGTAATACCCAACGGCTGCAGGGATATGCTGTTGTGGCTTCTTAGAATCCCCAGTCTGCTTCAAAACACTCTCGAGATCTGCATATACTATAAAAGGTGCCTTTACCTTATTCTTATAGTTTTTGAATTTAAGAACGTTTTTCCCCATTTCTGGCATCTTAACAGCACAATCATTCATTTTCATACAATCTACGACGTGAGCATCCAACTGTTCCGCTGTAGTAAATGGCTGTAAACATCTTTCACATAAAAGGTCCATTCGACCCTTGCAACATTTAAGATGAACATCTAGTTTTTCATGGGATCTGAAATAGCGTAGGCAACGATCACAGAAGTATTTCTTACAATTATGTTTACTGAGTTGAGTGGACAGAAGTCTTGATAGATTCTTTATCCAAACAAAGTGATATTTCGTTGGCGCTTCATCATATTTATCTTGCACCATCAACAAATTGACATGTTTATCCATCTTATTCCTTGTAAGGTAAGTTGGTAGAGTAATAAAGGACTTTCGATCTTTTTGCAGAATGTAAACATTTACGGATATATTATTTTGCTTCTCAAAATTGGGGATCTGCTTCATAGTCATAGGAAACTGAATGCCCTTCAGCTTTAATATTGTCGAATAGTGGGGGTATGATGAAATTCTATCAGAATGGATTCTGACAGGATACAGTGCTGACGTCACCGCCCAAGCAAAGCAAGAATCATCCGCATTTTTGACGTTAATACATGCTTCCCTCTTTTTGATTTCTGTAGGTAAATCAATATATGAGTACCTCAGTTGTGGAGTATATTTATTGATATTAACACCTAAGTTCACTACCTTCTTCAATGCCCAACCACTATCACGTTCTTGAAATTCATCTAGATCTCTAAGGATAGGGACAGCGACTTTAGCATCAAACCAGTCATCAATGTTTGTATCTTTGTAAATTGGTGAATTAGTTGTCGTAAAATACTTGAACTCATTAAGAATCTGATCTCCTTTAACAATTTCAAATTCGCCTCCGAAAGCCACATTCACCTTAACAGCTACCTCCTTTTTTAATATATTATGTATACGCCGTTTAAAGAGAGCCTTACAATCTTTGAGAAATGCAATGGGATCCTTATGCTTCAGGTTTGAGATGCTACCAGTTCTGATGCGACCGTTAAATGCTGCATCCAGATCATCCCATTTTACACGATGTTTTGCAGTTTCAATATGAGATGATAGGTCTCCACCATGTTTTTGAATATATTTAAATTGGTTACGAAATGATTTGATTTGAGTTATACTAGTTAAGATATGCTTCTTTTCTCCAATATTCTTGGCACTCCGTAACGCATTATTTAGTTTTCTTATAGCTTTTCTACACTCCATAAGCCCTCTAGTCACTTGGTGTTCATTATAATTAGATGTTATAAGCCCGAACAAAGTAGCAACATATTTTACGAGATTCGCAAAGATACTCATAATAAGGATGAAAGTTTTTTCGTGAGCACTTTGAGCAAAGAACTGTATTAGAATGAGTATTATCGGGATGTGATGAGTAACAAATAAACTCCTAGTCGGACGGAAGACTGAACGGCAATATTTTTTCTCAAAAAGACCTGTAAATGAAGAAAATTTTTTTTTCAATGAGAAAGCATGTAAAAGTGATGCCTTTTAAGATATTTAAGCAATCCTGCACCTTTTAACCACAATATTTGAGGGAAAATGATTCCACTAAATAAAGAAATAAAAACATATACTAAAGTAGTTTATAATCTCTCCCTACAAGGCAAAAGTGGATTTTTGCAACGATTTGGTTACAAGAGAAATGATAATTTAATATATTTCATGGAATTTAGCTGTAAACTATCAACTCGTATTAAAGTTATGAATAAAATTTATTTTTATTGATATTATTTTTATATATGTGGTTATAGGTACTTTGCAATAGCCTTTAGACGACTTTTCCCGCTGACAGAAAGATGCTGTTTCGCACGTTGATATATTATTTCAAAAATTCTCCAAAAATATGTATTCCAACAAGATTTTCAAAAACTAGGAGTACTTACAATGTAAACTGGTTGATGTAAAACTGGGCTGGGAATTCGTTGTATGAAAAATTCTCTGGAAATAGTTATGAGCTAGATAAATACATATAAATACGAAAAATATTGATTTTATTTCAACATAAAATATTTAAAAATTCAAATAGAAGTAAGAAATTCACGATTTTTAGCTGGGGTTGTTAAATGTTTGGAAAGCAAATACTATATTCTAGAATTGCCTTTGGTACACAAATGAAGTAATTTTCATAAAAATTCTCTGGAAATTATAGTTTATAACATAGACATGAAACTTACCTAAAAGAGTCTTTATCACTGCACAAAAAAAAATATGGTACTACTTTTTCTCTCAGCGTTCAACTATCACAATATTTGTGGAGCATAATATTTATACTAGTTTTGAAACCCCCCCAACTCTCGCTGTTTTTCAATATGATAAGTGCTGTGGGTTGCTGTTTTGCATGGATCTTATTTTCAAAATATAATAATTGTGTGTGCGTGTGAAGTAAATAGGTGGGCCATACATTTTCGATGTGTAGTAGCTAGCTTTTTTTCTGAAAACACCTCGAATTTAAATGGGTAAGATATACATTTTCGCTGTATAGTATCAAGAAAATAAGCACTCTTGATATTAATTACAAAATTGCTTATATACAAAACGGATTCGTATTTGGGAAAAGACATTTTATTATTATTATTTAAAGTTGAAGATAATTTATATGTTTAGATAATTTAAACGCCTATCACAAATAAGTCGTATACATATTCTTACTCACCCGATTCTTTATTAATCTAGATAAATCTTTAATCTGAAGAATATTGCATGAAAAAGTCATTTATTTTAATTGGTTTATTAATGAATCCGGGTATTTAATTTGTTTTTCACTTATTAAGCATGTTTAGTTGGTATAGGCTTTTCCAGAGAAAGAATTGGTATTGTTATTAACACAAAATTTATATTTGGAAATGTTGTCTAATTTTACAATGAAAAAGTATACTGCAATCTTTCAAAATTGTGCTAAGCCCCTATGATATAAATTAACCATCACCACAATTTGAATTCTACTTGCAAATGTAAACATTTTCCCTTTATTACTCTATTTTCACGTTAAAATCGGTTATAGCCTATGTCTAGTTTTTACAATTTTAACGCTTTTTATCACTGTCTCATGGATTTTCATATCATTGCGGTTAGATTTTGTTTTAAATGTAAATTCATAAAATATTCAGTTTTCATTTGAATATGGTACCACCGACACCGCCATAATTATTATAATGTGCTATATTGCAATTCGGCTGACATTCTCGGTAGTGATTGAAATCTCTTATGTTTATAATAAGTGAAATTAGTTTTTTGTAACATTCCAGAAACTTGTTGTTATTGTTGTGGAAAATACAGGTAAGTAGATGTTATATATTAATGGTTTTCGATTATTTTGCCGTTTTTTATTAATGCTAGAGATTTGAAAATATGTGTCTTTTCAAAAACGTGAGATAACTTTCAAAACATCAAGTTAATATAAACATATTTGAAAGCTATGATTTTTAAAGGAAAATATTTCTGAAGGTATGTTTCCGTAAATGAAAAGTTAGATGTTATGAAATCCCCGTTAGCTTTGTATGGGGATGTAAATAAAAAATACACTTACTCATCTTTTAAGTAATGACAAATGTTTTGTTACTTAGACCTTCCGTCTGAAGACATGTTTCGGTAAATGAAAAGTTAGGGATGTTGATGAAAAATAAAATTAATAACTAAGTATTACATTTGTATTGATATATATTTATAATTTTATGTAACAGAGTTTTTAATTGATTCAATAGCGTATCTTCAGGGCAGGGTACTCCAAATAGACTCCAAGTAAATGGTTTCGCATCAACAACTTTACGGATATATTCGCTGTATTTGTAATACATGTCTTTGTAGAAAAAGTAACTGTGACCATCTGTATAGCGAAATGCAGACGTTACACCTTCGGTAACTCCTGGAAAGACGTCATGCAAATATCATCTATTAAGAGTATGTCCTTCTGCATTAAATTCAATGTAGGAATTGTTATTGTACAGCAGATACATCTGTCCGCTATTGGTTTGAAATAGGGCATCAATTACGGCATATCGGGGTATGGGAAGCGGAAAAGAGTCGTGTATATTTAAATTTGGAAATGCAGCTGCATACTATTTCTTAAAATTGAATAATTATACTCAATCAACCAGTATATTATATAACAATGGAATGTCGCTTACTAAAACAAATATACCAATAATGATTTATTCCTCTATTAAGAGTATGTCCTTCTGCATTAAATTCAATGTAGGAATTGTTATTGTACAGCAGATACATCTGTCCGCTATTGGTTTGAAATAGGGCATTAATTACGGCATATCGGGGTATGAGAAGCGGAAAAGAGTCGTTTATATTTAAATTTGGCAATGCAGCTGCATACTATTTCTTAAAATTGAATAATTATACTCAATCAACCAGTATATTATATAACAATGAAATGTCGGTTACTAAAACAAATATACCAATAATGATTTATTCCTCTATTAAGAGTATGTCCTTCTGCATTAAATTCAATGTAGGAATTGTTATTGTACAGCAGATACATCTGTCCGCTATTGGTTTGAAATAGGGCATTAATTACGGCATATCGGGGTATGAGAAGCGGAAAAGAGTCGTGTATATTTAAATTTGGAAATGCAGCTGCATACTATTTCTTAAAATTGAATAATTATACTCAATCAACCAGTATATTATATAACAATGAAATGTCGCTTACTAAAACAAATATACCAATAATGATTTATTCCTCTATTAAGAGTATGTCCTTCTGCATTAAATTCAATGTAGGAATTGTTATTGTACAGCAGATACATCTGTCCGCTATTGGTTTGAAATAGGGCATTAATTACGGCATATCGGGGTATGAGAAGCGGAAAAGAGTCGTGTATATTTAAATTTGGAAATGCAGCTGCATACTATTTCTTAAAATTGAATAATTATACTCAATCAACCAGTATATTATATAACAATGAAATGTCGCTTACTAAAACAAATATACCAATAATGATTTATTCCTCTATTAAGAGTATGTCCTTCTGCATTAAATTCAATGTAGGAATTGTTATTGTACAGCAGATACATCTGTCCGCTATTGGTTTGAAATAGGGCATTAATTACGGCATATCGGGATATGAGAAGCGGAAAAGAGTCGTGTATATTTAAATTTGGAAATGCAGCTGCATACTATTTCTTAAAATTGAATAATTATACTCAATCAACCAGTATATTCTATAACAATGAAATGTCGGTTACTAAAACAAATATACCAATAATGATTTATTTGCTACTACCCCGTATTGTGTTTACATAGGTATGCAACTCAAAATACAATAACAATGCAGATAACATCGTTTCAACATATGAATATGTTATTATGTATATTGAAAATTGCGAGATTCCCATGAAGTATGGTATTCCTACAGTAAATAATAACAAGATTAAATTTGTGACAAACAATAATCGTGGCTTGAGAAATGAAGAATCATGAAAAACAATTAACCACCAGAAAAACAATAACAAAATCAAATTTGGGACAAACAATAATCGTGGCTTGAGAAATGTAGAATCGTGAAAAACAATCAACCGCCAGAAAAACAATTGAGGTGTGTGAGAATCAGAAAAATAAGCTGAAAAACCACTTATTTTAACGCGACATGCTTCGTAAGCGCACATACACATTCTAAACTGACTATATCTTTTCGATACTATTTGATATCTTTCTTCAAGTAATTTGTTCGTAATTCGTTTATGGATACTTCATGCTCATTGATTTTTCCCTGGAGTTGTTGTTGTATATCTTTTAAAAATATTTCCCCAAAACCTTGAACCAAAGATTTGAATTCTTGTCTCATATAATCTTTGGTCACAGCAATCACATCATCGACGTACTTTTTAGTCGCCATATCTCGACCTGCGACGGGCGGATTTCTCGAAATAAATGTATTAATGTCGTTGATTTTGTTTTGATGGGATACTAACTGTGTTTGTAATGTGGAGTTTATTGTTTTTTGAAGTGCTCCAAGTTCATTATGACACACTTGCAATTGTTCATGTACATAAAGTTTATTAACGGCATCAGTATTTGTGGTTGGCATCTTCAAATTACAGATTTTCAAATTTTCAGCATCAATATTGCCGTCCAGAGAATGTGGAAATGCTACTTTCGACATATACGGTGAAATAGGCCGTTCATTAGCATGACTACGACGGTGTCCAAACTTATCGACAGACATGATTGAAATGACTTTTTTGATTATTCTATGATGTCAGCTTTCTTTAGTTCATTTATGATGGCAACTATTTCGTTGTCGTTGGATGTGTTGCCGGCCTCCTTGGATGCAATCAACAATTTTAAACGTTCAACCAATTCATTTGGATCGTCCCAATGAATGTATTCCATCGGTTTTTCGTTGTATGACAAAAGTCCTTATCCCACATTAGTATATGATGGACATTGAATAGCTTGTAGTTTCTTCAATATTCGAGTTGATGGAGGTTGGATTATATTACTACTACTACTACCACTACTAATAGTTGATGGGGTTACACCTTTAGCCACCAAATTTCCCTCGAAGGTAACTGTTAAGCGAGCTAAATATGTGCTATTTAACCAGTTGAAAACTCTGTTACACAAAATTATAAATATATATCGATTATAAATGTAGCTAATATAATATTTCTTAAAATCGAATAACGTTACAATTATACTTCCGTATATATTAATTTTTATGACTACTCCCAGTATAATGAATTTATTCTCTACATTCTTTTTTACTCTACCGTATATATAGTGAATACCGAATTCTGCGTATAATAATAATAAACCATATATTTTATTCGTTATCAGTATGTAATTTTAGGTGTGTGTTGATAAATTTAATATTGAAATCATCGAAGACCTCCGCGACGATAGTCAACGTATTATTGTATCAATGTGGTTTTGGATTATCATTGTATGAATTTCGAAAAATAGCGTTCATATCATATAATATTCATAATTGTTAATAACAACCTTGCCTTAGGATCTCGTGCTCTGTGAATTGTTACATTGTTTAAGTAAAAGTGAGTTCAAATTCGAGAAACAGTCTATAACTACCAAAATCATTTTAAATCCTTTATTACGTCTTGCATACGGTCTAATTTCAGCTAGATCCATTTGCTATACGTCATTAAGACCACTTCAATTAATTTATCACGTCTATTCCAAATTACAAGGTCAATTTTCTTTCGCTTATCTATTTACGATTAAACCTCTCTCTCAGTAGACTATTCTTCTAAATTACATTATACGGGAAGATCAAAAATAATCTCGACTATCCAATTGAAATTCTACTTTATCTTTTTAATCGTGCTTCAATTGTATTTGTATTATACTACTTTTTATATGCATCAGAATGTCGTTCAAACGTATATAAACTTGTGTATAAACGAAATAAAAACGGAAAAAAGTGTTTATTATCGCTCAATAATAGAAATAACACGTTTAATAAGTGATTTAAGCTGGTTCTTTAAATTTTGTATTAGAGGCTTCATTAAAATATTCAAAATGATCTTTTCTTAATCGGTGGTAAGATGTCAACGATTTTTTGATAATCTACGTCATGTGTCCATTAAAGTATCGTTTATTCCACAAACTAATTGAGCGGAAAATATCACAAATATAATTTACTAACTAGCATATAAATCTGTAAATTTGGTTTTCAATCTTACTTATATTGTGTATTATAGTAAGTAGTACCTTAGATTGTTCTTCATATCAAACTGTCTAAAATGGTTGCAAATCATACAAAAATACGTTGGGTAATATCGAAACAATTGTCAATTTTTAGAATTTTTAATATTTTCAATAAACTGCCGAGTTAACTAGAAACAGTAAGTTTCATTTAAAACACTAATATGAGTAGACTTCACAAAGTAAGGGTTGAGACAGTTAATTTCATTAACATGTTAATGATATATGCTGGCGCCCTTATGGCTTTACATATTTAGCTCTTGTCTCCTCTTCCTCATAATGTTGTTCAATCTCACCAATCAGAGATGCTGGTGCCTTCATGACATCTTTGTACATCCTGTAAAAATGTTTCACCTATCACAATGGGGCGTTTGTTCGACTTCAATCCGGCCAATCAGAGAGACGCTAATGCTCTAATGACAGCGTGGGCGCACATATGACGGACGGCCCATACGACACATTTGACGGTTGGCGCACGTGACGGGGTTGGCAGATGACATTCAATCCGACCAATCAGAGAGATGCTAGTGTCCTTATGGCGTCTTTGTACATCATGTATGCGATAATAATCTAATATGACGGACGGCCCATACGACACATTTGACGGTTGGCGATAATAATCTAGCAATCATAGAACCGTTTATTCGACTTCAATCTGACCAATAATAGCAGAGATATGCGTTATAGTGCCCTAATGGCAGCGTTGACGTACATACGACACACATACGACACATATGTCGCATACAACGGAAGGCATATACGTTACATACTACGAAAGGTACATACGGCACATGAAATCATAGAACAGATGGGGCATACGACAGAAGGCCCATACGACAGAAGGCCCATACGATACATTTGATGGTTGACACATTTGACGGACGGTCGCCCCCCACCCCCCGACGACACATAAGGCACATACGGTGCGTGAAATCCAAGATGGCCGCCGACTTCCGGTACGTTTTTGTGGGGGTTTCCGATACACAAGATTTCGTGGGAGTTTGTTGTTGTTCCATTGTTCTTGTCACATTTTTTTCTTTAGTCACTACCTCTTATACGCAACTTTTGAATAGACCTGTATATTATTGTAAAACTTATCGCTTATCTCATCATCTCTTCTTCTTTTCCATCGATCAACGGCACCCTCTGGTGATTGTCGTTCACTTCTTCAGATGACTCTTTTGATACTCCTTGTATATTTGCCTAACTTATCGCTTATCTCTTCTTCTTTCTCAATTATTTTACACCCTCTGGTCATTGTCTTCAGGTATGATTCTTCTACACCCTCCGGTCATTGTCTTCATCACAATTGCGTTTGTTCGATTTCAATACGACCAATCAGAGGTGGTAGTGCCCTTATGGCATATTCATGACTACATCCTGTATATTGATCACGCCCCATACGGCACATGTGGCGGTTGGCGCACGTGACGTGGTTGGCAGATGACTCATGCGACCGATGTCCCATGATGCATGCGCAAATCGAAATTGAGCCAAAAATTACCACGATGGACCTTGGCGATTTCCCATGTTAATTTACATAAGGAATGGTCCCGAACCCGCCTAGCTCCTTTACTAATTTAGCCAATAAAGGAAATCCACGCTTTGCAAAAAAGTTTTTAATCCTATTTTTTGATTAATTGTATTTGAGTCTTCTTCAATCCCAATTATCTTTTCTATTGAAGCCAGAATATCAGCTTGATATACAAATACGGTTTCCACACAACGCGTATTAAAATACCACCTTGTCGGTGCCGCTCTAGGTAAACGTACTTTAACAAATTCATCGAGAATCGCTGTACGTTTTGGAGATCGACTTAAAAATGTGGAAAATCCATGTAAATTGGCAAAAAAAACTTTAACATTTTTATTCTGACTTGCTGCTTTTTGCAGAATTTAATTTAATTGGTGAGCATAACAATGAATAAAATTTGCTTGAGGATATCGTTCTTTAATTTTTTTTTGTACTCCGCCTAATCGACCACTCATAGTAGAAGCTCCGTCATAACTCTGTCGAATTAACTTTTCCGGTGTTTTATTAATTTCTAGTACCTCTAATTCTTTAAAAATTATCTCCGATAAATGTTCGGCTGTGGTGCCGGTAGGATTTACAAATTTTATAAACCCTTCGTGAACGACATCGGATAAAATGTACCGTATAATAAAAGTCATTTGAGTTCTGTTCGAGCTATCAGTAGTTTCATCCACCTAGACTGCGATATATTCGGCTGACTGAATCTCCAATTTAAGTGGTTATGGAGCCACCGATAACATTGAATCAAGTAATTCATTTTGTACAGTTTTAGAAGTACCCTTAAAAACCGTAGCCTTATCCAAGTATTCTTTGACTATTGGATCCAGCTCTGAAACAAAATACGAAATATTCCCGGGTTTAGAGAAGATTCTGTCTCGTCGTGCCCTCGCAAAGCAAGTTGAAACGCCCCACAAAATTTCACACAGTTAATTATTTTATTTATAATATATCTGTTTTTCGACACATTTTCATTAAAAATTCTTATCGATTGTCTATAAGCATTGTCTAATTGAGAACGAATATCCACAGTACCAATTGTAGCAAAACTCATGGCACATTTCATATGGTCTGCCGATAAACTATGTTTTTTTATTTTCTCTTTTAAATGTTTTAAGTCTTGGACACCGTTTTTACACCATAAAGAATTATTCGAAAAAAGCATACAAACGAAACAGTAAAATGCATCACTTACTTCACATCCGCAAATCCAATCAGACAAATCATACATGGACCTGCGAAAATTGCAATGAACTTCTTTATTTTTATCCTTGCTAGTCTGTTTAATTTTTAAATCTGGAAGAGGACGACCACCTTCCTTTAGTTTTAATAGTTTTTCAAAATTTAATTCAATTTTCTTTCTCAAATTTTGAACCATTTGCACCACAGACATGATACAAGGCGTAGAATAAAATAACACCAAATAATTCAAACACAAGCCCTCAAAAAAAACGAATCAAAAATCAAAATAATAACAATAACAACTTGTTACATCAAAACACAAATCTTATTTGACTTCAAAATGATCTCCTTTAAATCAAAATATAGCGCAGCCTGCCAACCCCTCTACTCATCTCTTTTCTAAGCGTGTAATAATCGAACGACGTAAGTCGATTCATCATCGATATTAACCCGGGCTTTTGACCCAACACATGTAAACTTCAGGCGTGTTTCTTTCACGTTACGAAGATTGTCAACGTTCGGCAGATTCCGTCCCCATTTAACGCGTTGAGGTCATCGATGGACACCAGCCCGTTTTGCTATTTTGAATTTCGCAGAGTTGTAGGTACTCGCTGCGAAGTAACTTTTACACGGTCGTCTTGAAAAACGTTTACACGGGGTCTTGAAACATTTTAGGTAAATTTAATTTTTTATTTAAGAGAAATACTTAGTATTAGTATTTAATATTATACTATATGTATAGTAGGTATATTTTTTTTTATATCTATTTAAATATTTTTTTAAATTATTTTTTAATTGGAGGTCATTAACCCAATGACCTAATAGAGGAGCCGCCACTGAATTTAACTAATAAAGAATGTTACGCGTTACTTTATGAGCTCACACAAAACTATTGTATTTTTGTCCACCCTGTACCAATTGGAATCAACATGTGATACATTTTTGGAATCAGCTCAGCTAGAGTAATCCGAAAATTGAGGCAAAATGAGGGTGTTCTATTTAAAAAAAATGACGGTGACGTCATTACTCGAAAGTAATTCACCCTGCATATTAGATTATTATTTTAAAATACGGTAAATTAAAATCAAAAATTGACGTGTTTCAGGATTATTTTTTAAAATGGTATGTTTAGCTAAAAATGGATTTGTTCCATACTTTACGGACACAGTGTATAAACGGTACGATAATAAGTAGATAGTAATAAATGCGCACTTAAAGGGTTGTTGAATATTCCTTCAAAAAACAAATTACACCATTTTCAACACATATAAGGCAGCATTTAAATTCTTTGAAAGCGCTTAAATAGCCGGTAAAAGAATGGGATTTGATTTTAATTTATCTATTTACGCAAAAATTAGATTATCAAACGCATAAGGGTGTAGCCTCATGCAGTCGCTCGTCGCTAGTTTCCAGCGAGAAATCTGGTCACGTGACCGTATTTTAAATTTCCAGCGATTTAAAAAGGAGTGAAAAGCTCAAATTGTTGAGCTTTTGTCGCTAGATCTGAGCGACATGCAAATTCATAGACAATAAAATAATAATAAGTTTTTTCTCTATGTGCAACTTGTTTGTTATTGTTATATTATTGTAAACAATGGATTCAGGTGAAAATATTTTAAAAGGCTATTATAATTGGTAAAGTATGAAAATATACTTTTAAACCGATAATTTTGTTTCTTTGTTATACAGTTTTATCGAGAAATGATGTAACTTTTTAACCCCATTTTTGTTTGTAAAAGTTTTTAGATGACAGATATTAAATGTTTTCTTGTGATAATTATGTACTTGCTTTGTTTATTTATATAAATTCATGTTATTTTATTATTAACAAAAAGAATAATTTTTTAATGATTGTGATAATTGAAAGAACTGAAAAGAAACTATTCATGTTGACTAGTTTAATAATATAATATCGTTAAATCAATAAATGAAACATTTTTATACTGATGAGAATGAGAAAAATCGCTGTGTATCCTAGTTTAAATTAAATATATTGTAATCAATTATTTTGTTTCAATTTTCTTTCCTTAAGTGAGAGTGTTGGTGCACGTGCGATATTGAACAATGGTGCTTTCTAGAATATATTAGGTTCATTTGAATTTGTGGACTTCTTGGGATCTGGGGTTCTTTCAAATACAGAAATTAATTAGTCATATAAATAAAAAATACAAAACTTTATTTTTTAGTATCAGTTCCCGACAACTCAATATAATAATGTATTCCTACAATAGAATACAATAACAATATACATGCAGCATTCATACAATATTGAGAATTCAACTTCAAATGTGTTCCCATAAATACAAAGCTTGTCCATGGGGTAGTGTATGGTTTAATACTAATATTCCAAAATAATTTAAAATAAAAAAAATAGAAAATTTATATATATTTATTTATACAGAATATTATCAGGAGATGAGCAAACGTTTAAAATTTAACATAAATTAAAAGTAAAACTTCCTTTTTGAGACAACTCCAAAGTGCTCTGCACATTTCTGCAATTATGCTCGCTGTTGTCATCTCTACCAGATACTGTGGTACGACATGGATGTGAAACAGTCAGCTGTAGTTAAATATCTGTTGAAAAATTGTATTTAGTTTAATGTCTGTAATCAATGTGGTTAAGCAAGATAAATCTACAATATTACCATAGAATTATTAGAAGTTGTGCAGCAGCAGAAATGGGCTCCCTCACTGCTGTGACACTGGACTCTGTTTTGTTATGAGAGGCCCAACTAAAAATAGCTGCACTTCGAATAGACTCGGTGACATCCGCAAATAAATTTCAAATTTACCTGCGTACCGGAAGAGTGTAGAAAAAAAGTCATATTCCATTCGCAATGTTTACAATGGGTAAACACAAAAACGTTTTGGACTGCATTCTTTCTTGTATTTGTGTAACAAAATTTCATCTACTACGAGAGCTGCCAATATTCTTTTTTGTCGAATTTTCTGAATCCGAGCTCTGATACAAATTTGTTGACACTGATCAACTGCCGATCAACCCACATTTGATATTTGAAGCAAACGACATCTCGTCAATTTCCTACTATCATAGCAGAGTATCGCTGATTATAGATTAAAACGATATTTTATTTTTATTCAGTCCTATTTCAATCACTTGTATCACTGCCACTAGAAATAGACAAAATTAGAAAATCAGTTTTAAGGTTATCTGTCATTAATCTTCGTCTGTCAGCTTTCGAGATCCCTGCAAGCAGCCATGTTGTCGCTGCATTCCATCCCGGCGATTTGTGACATGTCGCTACTTTTCATCGCGGCGATTTGTGAGTTGTCGCTACTTTTTTGAGTCGCGGGAAATTCAAAATTCGGTCACGTGACCAGATTTGTCGCTGAAACCGAGCGACGAGCGATAGCATGAGGTTACACCTTAAGGCTTACGAATTAGAAAAGGTGGTAGGATCGTCAGGGCTTGAGTTGCCAACATACAATGAGTTTTTAGATTTTTTTAGAAAAGAGTTGCGGAGCGCTCGAAAATGTAGAGTTAGAATTGTAGAGGGTCTTCATTCGGGAAAAAGGATAAACAGATTAAATCTTTTTTGTTAGTTAACAATAATCAAACGGTTATTGAGACAAAACCAAAATGTGACTACTGTAAACGCGAGGGTCATGCTGTAGTTAAGTGTTATAAAGGACCCCGCCCTTTTCTAATGGCAAAGTGGCGTTCCGTCAAATGAAATGAATTTAGAATATGATGTTGTACTCGACTTGTTGACCAAAAGTGTCCATAGGACCAATTCAATCCTATGACTAGTTTTTAAAATACAGGGTGTTAAAGTCGAGAAATCCATATTTTTTGAAACTACGTAACTTGATTAAAACGAAAAAATAAGCATTTTTAATTGATTGTAGCATTAATATGTCCTAGTCTAACGCAAACGTACACATAAATAGTTCAAAATGTAAACATATACAGGGTGGTTATCAGTTACATCAGGGGGAGTTTTTGAAATTCTGGGAGAATGTGATATATGGAATGAAAACATGGTCAAAAATAAAAAACTTACTTAATGTTTACTGTTCTGACATTATATAAACCCATTTTACATTATATGTATACAGGGTGATTGTTAATTCATCCACAGAAAGGCGTTTCTTAAAAATTAAAAAATTACACTCTGTATATTAGGGAATTTGTTATTAATATTGATTATGCATTTAATAAGTAGAGAATAATAGTTTTTATGGAATACAGGGTGATAGAGACATCTAATTCGTTTTTGATGCAGCAATAATTAAAGAATTATTCCCTTTTTAGAATCACCCTATATTTTTCAATTCGATCCGTCAAAATGTACGATCTATTCATTTTTGTAGTATGATACGTTTTTGAGATTCCAATATGTGTATATAGTGAACTATATTAAATATCAGACATATCCATTCATGTATAATAATTTCCATTTGTGAGTACAACAATCGTAGTTTACTATCGGCCATGGAACTAGTATCTATCGGTTAAATAGGAAGAAACAGAAATGCAAGTGGATAAAAATATTTATTTAATACTTTTAATGTGTACAGTAGTTTGTTATGGATTTGGTATCTTCTAAAAGCATTGTTTAAGTAAATTTTTTTATAAAATATCTGGACCCATTTCAACATTTTCAGGTAGAATTCTGTCATGTGCATCATCAATATAGTTTAATAGTTTGATTGATGGAAACTTAACATGTTCTTGATGCCTGGCAAAACCAAGGAACCATATAACACTTGCTACATGAGCACATGTTCCTAGGGTTCTAGTTCCTGACCTGAAAGTACAGAAATATCCCAAGATTAATTGCTCTTCATCGTCATCATTAGGATCTCTATAAACTACCCACAGCATATGTTTAGTATTATTTCTAAATATAGAATATAGCCGGAATCTTAAAAAGTTCGATTCATCCACGTCTTCATCGATCTGTAAAATATAATCTTCCCCTCTTTGTAATTTATCCTGGATATGAGAACTGGCAAGATGAACATGATATGGACCTGTTAATTTTTTAAAATATTCTTGTGATAAATGTGAAAATATTAGTACCTACATGCCTGTGATCTAATCGAGTCCATTGACCATGTCGTGCTCCAAGATTTTCTTGTTCTACTCGCGCCTGAACAATATTTACATCTTCAGAATGAGTTAACATTTGATTTGCTAACTCCACTGTTCCAGGTACTGCTATTAAAGGATGGAATTTATTAAGTAAGGCGCCAGCAATAGAATAAAACTTAACAACGGAAGTTTTGTAGCCTGAGTTACGCTAATTCGTCCAGAAAAAAAATTAAAAATGGATTTTAAATGTCCATTTCTGGCCTCTACTATCCAGCGCGTATTTGTTATTAAACGAGCCGTATTCGCTTCGAACGTTGTTAACTGTGGTCGATTTCTAGGTAAAAATGGTGGCATATGATAGTGTAGACCTAGTTCTTCTAACAACGGAATAGAGTCTCTGTATCCCCTATCTAATATCACCACGTCACCTTCAGAAAACTCGCATTCCGTTGACGTCGTTTGCGAATTCATAATCCAAAATAGATGCATCATTGTTCTTTGAATCAGAAAAATATGGTCCATTAATAGATAAAATATATCCGTCAGCAGCACATATAATTTCAAGTTTCAGTAAATGTTTATTTTTGTGAAAGCAATAAGACTGTCGCAGTGTCCGGAAATTGCTGCTTTTTTCTATTTCATTATAGGTGCAATCTATATATGCTATAGCTTTAGGAATATCAGGAGTAGGATTGTACAATTGGTTTATATTTGGAGATACATTGATATAATCCTCCCTTGTAATTGAATCGATACGGTATTTTTATGACTACGACCTGTGTATATAAAAAAAATACGGTATCTTTATGACTACACCCTGTATAAAATCGCATCTTTTTATGACTACACACTGTATATATAAAATGGCTTCTTTTATGACTACACTCTGTATATATGAACATCGCATCTTCTATGACTACACCCTGTATATAAAGAAAAATGGCATCTTTTATGACCACACCCTGTATAAAAAATGTGATATCTTTATGACTATACTCTGGGTATATAAAAATCCCATCTTTTATGACTACACCCTGTCTGTATATACATATAAAATTGCATCTTTTATGACTACACCCTGTATATAAAGAAAATGCACAAGGGTGCTTTTGTATAATATTGAGATAAAAATATACTTTTGATTACACTCGTATGTCAATCGAAGCCATCACTTTTCATCTGAAAGCGTTCACTACAATTTACAACATTTTGAAATTTAGAAGTCCCAATCAAATTAATAATATCCTTGTGATTGTCAATAAAAATAATACTTTTGACTCGTCGTCGTCGTCATCGTCGTGAAGGACATTTACCGGTATCTTCTTCTTTTAACGTGGAACCCACACGTATACACATAAAAAGCAATTTTTCATCTACTCGTGAGGTTATCAACAGCAGATGATAAATTTCAAGAATCAAATACACAGGAACCCTCATACCATACATGTAGTAGCATATGCTGGGAACAAGGAGGTCGCGGGCTCCAATCTCACTCGGGGCAAAAATTTTTTTCGATTTGTTACGTCATGCACAATAAAATATACAGGATAAAAAATGGACGACACACAGACATCTAGAGAAAAATAGACATCTACAAAAATGATGTGCGCCATCTAGCGATAGAAAGCCACTGGATAAAAAATGGACGACACACACCGCCGACAGCGCCACCGTCGCCTAGCGGACGTTTTTCGAAGTAGTGAGTTAGAACCCGCTTAGATACACACGCCAGAGATTTTGATATAACACAGGGTATTATTTATTCCCATCGATTAAAGGTAAGTGTTCTCCATCAGTAATGGTATGATTGACGAAGGGCCCAGTAAGCGGAACACTTACTTTTAATCACCACACTTTGACCAATTTTATTTCTTTTTCGGGTTTTGTATATCTTCGTTTGTCATGGTCATTATTGGAGCATCCTCGGTGAAATTGATTGATTTATTGATGACGTCCCAGTAGACATTGAATCAGGTCTTGTTCTATGATGAGAAGGTTCTGCATTATTTATCATGATAAGAATTGTAGTTTTACGGAGTTTTCAATTCGTGGTAAAAAATCTCTAAACACACAAGTTTTTTCTGCTGGATACCAGTCGATGTAGTAGCTGTTGCATAAGATGCGTTCGAGGTAGGTGTCGAGATGGTAACTTTCTTCTCCGCTTCTCCATAAGGGATTTTCTCTAATATTTGAATTCGTTCAATTGCTGCCTCAAATTTATATTTGGTGCAGTATTAGTATCCAGCAGAATAGGGACCATCCAAATTTTTACATTTTTTTGGTCCTTCACATGTACCTTCATGAGGGAATCAGACAGAGATGTTTTAGTCTTAAATAGATTTCATACTGGAAGCGACCATCGTTTAGTAATAAACTTGTGAGACAACATTGATTTTCAACAAACAAAGAAATAATAGAAAATGATACGCAGTATCAGAAGGAAGTTATTGATACACGTGTCAGAAAATAAATGCAAAACATGACAATAAAACAATTAAATGAGAAAATCATAAATAGCATTCAAACGTCAGTTAAAAAAATACGTGTAAATAAGCGGGATCATTCGGAAGAAAGAATAAGCGCGAGAGCAATTCAACGAATGGACGAAAGAAGAACAATAAAACGAGGAATAGACGAGTATGCGGCAAAGAACAAATAAGTAAAGGAATAGATCCGCAAAGATGTTAGGAAGTACAGAACAAACACAATTTTGAGCGCCATAGAAAAAACGTCAACATGAAAATACTAGAAACTAAACTATCTAAAGGTAAATTTATTTTTTCAGCTTGTTTTTGAGATATGCGGTTTTCAGGACTATTATGATTTACAGTGGTTCATCTCAAACGATAGTCCCGGGCCATAACTTGAAAGGACAGCGTATGTTTCAGCATATAAGCTAAAAAAATTGATACAAATATCCATTGTCAGAAAAATATGGCAAACGATTTTAGTCACCTAAAAAGGTCGTTTTATTACGTGACCATTTATATTGAGTACTTACGAGAGAATTGAGTGTATATACTTCTCCTACAATTGCAACTTTAGAACGTAGCATGGCAGAGGTCAAGCCACAATCATCATTGTTGAATGAAAGTCTTAACATTATCTTCGAACATTCGTGAGATGGACTGCGTTCGCACTCGGATTTTATGAAATAATAGTGGGATTCACTACACTGAAATGTAGAAAATGGAACATTAACCAATAAATTATTTGAAAATATTATATTAGTTAGATAACTTCCAGGTGTGAAACATGAATTATATCAACGATTCTCATGGAAACCGATGAGTCGCTGTTCGACGGTGTAAGACGAAGACCCCATTATCAGCATAAATATAATATGAAAAAATCTACTAAATTAAAAGTCAGTCGGTTACTAGATTTCAGATTGTTTTATGATAGTTTGTAAAATTATCATTATGTAAAATAAACGTTGTTAAAAACTTTATTTCGAGTTAATAATTTGAAAGTCACGGATGGCTCAACAAAAAGAGGAGAGCTGGATAATACCGCGCCCTTAAAGACTTGAACGTATAATTTGGACAAGGTTTGATTTTTAGAAAAAACATGCAGTAAATAATGAGAAAATTCGTTTTGATACGCATACAGAATGGAAAAAATTTAATTCGAAAGTTTAAACTGAAGGAAATCCTTAAAAAATTATAAAAAAGGGAAGGCGTGGTATTGTCAAATTGGTCTGATAACATCGTTCCAGGTTTGATAAAAACGTGTCCACATTAATTTAATGAAACTCAGTGTTTAATTATTATTATTAATAATATAATAGTAATTTATGCAACAAGTGCATAAAGTGGTACTGTTTTTCACGAATGGGCAATTCCATAAGTGAAAAAAAGACACTTTATGCACATGTTGCATACATTATTTTTTCTACAGCCCTATACAAAAAACTAAAATTCAAATAGAAATTTGGGATATTTTAATTAAGCTCCTTAGGTAAATTACAGTTAATAACGAACGCATAATGATTGAATTGAAAGTTAATTGTAGACAACGATATTAAGGAAAACTAACAACTAAATGACTTATTTTTGTTTCACTTCGCAATGTGAATACTGAAAACGCAATTGTTAGGATGACTTATGTTAATTTTCGATCCAGTCACGCTTGTTTCTGTTTTATTACCAGATAAAGCTTCATTTGAATGGTGAATATTTGTAACAGTCAAATTGGTCTCTTGATTCTCATATGATGTAGAAGGTTTATTTAAAAAACTGCTGTTATTAGTTCCTTGTAAAATTCGTGAAGCACAATTCATTTTTTTGTTGAGAGAATTACGCACATACCCTTCGGCAACAGCAGTTGATTTCCAACCTCCATGTTGTTTTAATTGAAGAATATCTCCACCCGAATCAACTAGAAGCGATGCCGAAGTACGCCGAAACGTATGACCTGTATATTCCTCTGGATGCGGTAAATTTAAATACTGCCCAATTAGTGTTTTAAATGAAACTCACAGTTTCTAGTTAATTCCACAATATAATAAAAGTTATTGAAAATTCTAAAAAATTGACAATTGTTTCGATAAATCAATATCATCGTGAGAATGACAGAAGTTACATTTCATTTGATGCCTTCCTGATGTTTTGTAGTTATTTTTGGCTAGACCAAGAAGTGACCTAACCTGTGATTGACTTAATATATGTTTATAGAAAAAAGAAGAAGATGTGATATTACAAATATTGAAGCTTAGATATTATTGGCCCTATGGTGATATCCTGGATATCAGTTTTCCAATTAAGATCAGTATAACTGTGCAATGATATAGAAAACCAAGAAAACTATATCTGCTGATCTTTACAATTATCACTTAAGGAGACAGTTTATTAGTGGAGAACTCCCTAGATTTAACTGTTCATTGACAACTTCATATTGTGGGTTTCTTAAATGTCTTCTAATTTCCAACTCTTCAAGGAAATCCAGTTCTTGTTTCATTTCACAAATATGTAGCACTTCTAGTTTTGTGTTAGGTGTCAATGAATGATTGGTGTCATGTAGATGTTTTGCGTAGTGGGATTTATCTGATTGTTTTAATCTGTATGCCGTAAGTGTTCACTGTATCGGATTTCAAAATTCCTAAGGGTCTGACCCAAATAGACAGCATTACATTCTGGACATTTGAGTTTATATATACCTGACTTCTTTAATAGTGGTATTTTTGTTTTTACACTTAACAATTTTGTACTAACGTTACTTTCTGTTTTAAAAGAAATTGTTGTATTCGTTGCTGAAGATATTATCTTTGAAATATTATTAGAAATATTTCCTGCATATGTGATGGTTTTATAAGTTTTTATTTCATCAGCTTGTTTAGGAAATATTAGTTGTAATGCCACTTTTTCCTCTTTTTTGCTAATTAGCTTATTTATCATATCTAATGGATAACCGTTGGATGTTGCTATTTGTCTAATTGTATTAATCTCTCTATCAAAATAACATTTGTTCAGAGGAACTGAAAAAGCTCTATGTATCATTGAATTATATGCCGCTATTCTGTGTGACATAGGGTGATTGGAATTGAATGGAATTCTCACATCAGTCTGTGTTGGTTTTCGAAATATTACTTTCAAAGATCTTTCTTTCTAAATTGTCCATAAAAATGTTAGCTAAAATAGGTGAAATAGGGCTTCCCATTGGTAAACCTTCATTTTGAATATATATCTTATTGTCAAAAGTGAAATAATTCTGATTAATGCATACATCAAATAAATTAAGTATATCTGATATTATTCCTGGATTAATATTTTTATCTTCTAGTAATTTTCTTACAAGTATTAGACATTCTTTAGGAGGAATTTTAGTGAACATATTAGTTACATCGAACGAAATGAGTTTATAGTTATCTTGCAAGTGGATTGCTTTCAACTTTTTGATTAGTTCTATTGAATTTCTAATTGAGTACTGATATTCCTATCAGTAAATATTGAGGACATTGTTGAGCCTCTTTGCCAATATATTATTAGGAGCATTAACATAAGAAACTACAGGTCTAATTGGTTTCGTTATTTTATGTAATTTAACGGTTCCATATAATTGTTGACAATGAGGATTCTTATGTATGATAGACCTCTTTTCGTAATCACTTAAAAGATAATTTGAATTATTAACAATATCCCTTACATTATTAGAAACCTTTTTTGTTGGGTCTGCTTTAAGAACTTTTACATCGCTAGATTCTATAAAGTTATATATTTTAGAATTGTAATTTTCAGTCGTCAAAATGACAGTTCTGTTCCCCTTATCAGATTTTGTAACTGTTAGGTTATTATCTTCTACTATCTTTTTTATTGCATTTAAAACTGTAATGTTATTTTTTGTTTGACGTTTAACTTTTGAAGGTTCAATATTTTTGATCAAATTGACAAGTTTTGATTTCTCATAAAGAAAATTATTTGAATTAGATTTTAAAGCTATTTCTGACTCTGTAGCTATAATTTGTTTTATATTATTCGTAAATTTTGGTGGTATGCTGTACTTGAAACCTTTATTTAAAAATTCTATTCCACTATCTGTAAAATTAGTGTCTGAAAGGTTTTCAAATCGTGGTGCAAAGTGTGTTGGTATGTAGGTACTTACAGTTTCATGATGTTTTGAGAATTGAATTTTATGTTGTGTGTGTTCAAGATTCTGTAGCTTCTTTTCTTGTTTCTTAAATTTCTTATGCTTCATCGTGCTGACATTTTCTCTAACTTTGTCATCCAAACAGTCAAATTCTACTGGATGTAATTGGAATATGAGTTCTGAATGTACAACTTTTATGTAGTTGTCTAAGGAGTCTCTAACTTTGAACCATTTCTTACATTCTTCCTTTATCCAAACTCGTTGAGCACATTTTATAGTTTTTTGTGCTTGTGGTGTTTTAGTGTGACATTTTATATTCACATAATTTGGTATTACCTTTTTCCTAAGGCATTCTTGGTTAAACCAAATGTTTTGTGATGTAGGGTCGAGACAGTTAATTTCATAAACTTTTTTGTTTAAAGTGTCACAAACAAGGGCATGTCGAGGCTGTATGCGTCAGAGAACAAAAGCAATTAGAAATTGAAAAGGAATACAAAGATGATACAGAAAATGAAGAAATTTTCGAAATATATACAATACCTACAGTGAACACATCAAATGATAAATTCAATATTACATTAAAACTAAATGGTTCAGATCACACTTGGGAGTTAGATACAGGCGCAGCAGTAACTACATGCTCTGCAGATTATTATAACAAACATTTCAAAAACCTGAAACTGAAAAGCACTAGAATTAAACTCAGAACATATACGGGGGAAATAATACAACCTCTGGGTACCTGTAATATGATGATAAAATACAAAAACAAAGTAATTTGGGGCAGAGTAATCGTGATAGGAAAGTAGACCCCGTAGTCGGAAGGGAATGGATAAGGAAACTTAAGATGAATTTTGAAGTAAATGCAATAAGTTCAGAAGAAAACAAAGACATCACAGAACAAGAATTTAAAGAAAAATTACACCAATTACTAAAAGAATATGAAGATTTATTTTCAGAACAAATTGGAGAAATTAATAATTACCAGGCATCATTCAAATTAAAGGAAAACACTAAACCAATATTCTTGAGGCCAAGATCAGTACCGTTTGCGCTCAAGGAACAAGTAGAAAAAGAGATAGATAGATTGGAAGAAGTTGGGATTTTTGCAAAAGTTACTTACTCACAATGGGCACACCTTTGGTTCCTGTAGTAAAACCTTCAGGGAAAATACGCTTATGTGCCGACTACAGTGCAACATTAAATAAAAATCTAGAAAATGATAACTATCCTATTCCAAGAATAGAAGAGATATTTAGCAAATTGATTGGAGGAAAATATTTTTGCACATTGGACATTATTCAAGCATACCTACACATGAAAAATGATGAAGCCTCAGCAAAAGTGCAAGCAGTTAGCACTTGTAAAGGAACTTATAAAGTAAATCGCTTAATGTTTGGTGTAAAAATAGCTCCAAATATATGGCAAAGATATATGGATCAGACATTACAAGGGCTATCAGGTACAGCATGTTCCTTTGATGACATTGCTTTACAAGGACGTACATACACAGAATTACTGTAACGACTGGAAATAGTATTCAGAAAATTAGAAGAGTGTGGACTACATCTACATAGAAAGGAATCTCAATTTTTTCAAAAGTCATTTACATACCTTGGTCATAGAATTAATGAGGAGGGACACCCAACTGACGAGAAAATAGATGATATAACAAATAGTTACCGACCAACAGATGTCTCGTCACTTCGAACATTTCTCGGAATGATCAACTATTATCAGCAATTCATACCGAACCTAGCTTCAAAACTTAATCCGCTGTATAAACTATTACAAAAGAATACCAAATTTGATTGGACCAAAAAATGTGGAAATGTTTTCCAAAGCTTAAAAACAGAGATATGTAGTGAAAAAGTACTTACCACATTCTATCCTAACTTACTTGTGACGCTAGCTACAGATGCATCACCAACAGGATTTGGCGCAGTATTGTCACATATTATGCCTGATAAAACCGAAAGACCCATTGCTTTTGCGTCAAGATCTTTGACCCAAGCCGAGAAAAATTATAGCCAGCTTGACAAAGAAGCAGCAGCACTGATTTGGGGACTCAAAAAGTTTTTTCAGTACTGTTATGGTCGAAGAATTATAATTATCATTGATAACCAACGTCTTGCAAGAATCCTACATCCCACAAAATTGATGCCGTCAACTACAGCAATTAGACTGATACATTACGCGAATTTCTTGGCTGGATTTGACTACGAAATTAAACTCAGGAAAACAACAGAGCTTGCAAATGCGGACTATTTCTCAAGACTAGAACATAATACAGAAAATAAAGAAAGAGAGACAGATGACGATATATTTTACCTAAATCAAATTGCAATGATGCCAATTACTAGAGAGAAAATCAAAGAAGCTACAGCTAAGGATCCGGAACTGCACCAGTTATATAAAGATATTCAATCAGGAAAAGGAAACATGAACAATATACATGATTTCTCGTTACAAGATAATTGCATTTTCTATGGAATTAGAATCGCAATACCAAAGCCACTATATTGCAAGAGTTACATACAGCTCATACGGGAATTGTTAAAATGAAAGCACTGGCACGAAGCTATGTATGGTGGAAAAATATTGATTCCGACATTGAAAAGATGGTAAAGGAGTGTAAAGCATGTTGCATGCTTCAAAGAAATCCTATCAAAGTACCCGTGCACAGTTGGGAATATCCAAAAGAAGCATGGACTAGAATACATATCGACTATGCGGAGCCTTTCATGAATAATTATTTCTTGATAGTTGTAGATGCCTATACAAAGTGGCTGGAAGTGATACCTACATCATCTATTACATCGTCAACAACTATTAATATTCTAAAGAAGATGTTCACTACATTTGGATTACCCTTAATAATAGTATCGAACAACGGCAAACAGTTTCGATCAGAAGAAATGCAGACATTTTTAAAACGAAATGGAATTCAATCAAAATTCACAGTACCTTTCCATCCATCGACCAATGGATAAGCAGAAAGATATGTACAAACTTTTAAAAATAAATTAAAGGCCATGGTACATGAGGAAGGTACTCTCCAGGACAAACTATCAAAAATGTTAATGATGCACAGGAAAACGCCAAATAATTCCACTGGATTGAGTCCTAGTGAAATGATGTTTAAAAGATTATATAGAACAAGGATTGATTTGGTTCAAAGGGAATTCATAACAGTAATGAATAACAAAAGAGAAGAAATAAAAATAAATAAACAATTCAAAGTGGGAGAAACAGTACAGATACGATCGTATGATGACAATAAATGGAAATTTGGAGTCATCGTGAAAAAAATAGGAAAATTACACTATAAGATAAATGCAGATGGAAAAATTAATAAAAGACACGTGGATCAAATATTAAAATCACATGTTAAGGACCACACTATCCACAAGGATGAGTATGTTAGGCAGCATCATCTGCCTGATTCGCAAGACGAATCACAGGCGGTCAAGGGTGTTGACTCTGAAAAGGAACCAGTTAAGGAGAAACATGTTGAGAAAGAGGACCAGACACTAGAGAGATCGGAGCAGCAATCGGCTAATGGAGAGGTAGTATATTCGGCCGAGACTGTTCCTCAGATCAACGAACCGAAACAGGAAGATGTGGTAATTCGCCGCAGTACTAGAAACAGAAGGCCGCCCAAACGTTTAGAGCTATAAGTTTATTAATACAACGAGGGGAAGTGCTACGGAGATACATAGCAAACGCACCGTTAGTGAAAACGCCCCTTGTCAGCTGTCAGTGGAAATATATAGTTGTCAATGAGATTACTTAATGTTCATGTATATTATAAGTTTGTTAAAGAATAAAATATAACATAAAATATAAATGGAATCTATTATTATTGTTATTCAATACACAACAATACCGTAATGAAAATATGTATCATAGTGAACTTCATTATGATACAGATTTTATTCTCTTAATAAGTGTATTATAAAACACGAGTAGAAAAAATTGATAATACAATTTTAAGGTGATTCTTATATAATTTATAACATGTAACTCGAATCGGGCTTTATTTCAAATAAAGTTTTAGTTATATAGTTACATATAGCTATAGTTTCAAAAATAGTGACAACTAACTGAATCATTAGAAAATACTGTTACGAAATCGCACACTGGTGTAGTTCCCGAATCCGACTCTGTCTATGAAAGTTAAACTTTTGGAGAAGGCGCAGGGATTTCTTCAAACCGCTTACCATTATTTTTTTTTGTGACCAGTCTTTTCTAGATAATTCCAGGGAGGCGATTGTTTTTGTGAGCCGCGAATCTAGAAGATTTCAGAAAGAAGGTGCTTATATATAAAGACTACCGACCAACGGGAGTAGTTTAGTTTATAATTTGATCTCGTGAGTGAAACAGTGAACAAGTGAATAGTCTAAGTAAATAAATGATAGTGAAGTGTTTATATAAATGGGAGTAACTGAATATACTGTGTATATAATATAAATTAGTGAATAGTTGAGTGAATGAATAAATTAAGTGAGTGGAGATGCCGTGTGTAAACATTTATCTCACCCGTCGTAATAAAAACTTTTAAATTAATAAGCAGAACATTACATTGGTGTCAGAAGCGGAGTAATATAAATAAATAGCTACGTAAAAATAGCCAAGAGACTAAGTGGCCTGAAAGTGACAGAGCTAAAGGCAGAATTGGAAAATCATGAGCTGGAAACGTCTGGTAGAAAGTGGCACTGGAAAATGGCGACTTTGATCCAGAAACATTTTTATTCAATGACGAGGTTTCCATATTAATCTCGTCAATTTCTGTTAACATGGAAAATATGTCTGCTAATATGGACGAAAAGATTTCTGATATGAAGAACATATTTCTGCTACGAAGCACGACATTTCTGCCGATATCTTATCATTGAGAAATTATATTTCTGCTGACGTTGAAAATAAAATTTCCTCCCTAAAATTAGATATCGAGAATAGGCTGACAACGATGGACGAGAAAATCGAGAATAAGATGACAACGATGGATGAGAAAATCGAGAATACGATGAAAACGATGGACGAGAAAATCAAGGAATTAGAAGGAAAGATAACACATTTAAGAATTCAAGACACGCTAGCGGAAGAAAAGTATATATGCATATACGAAAATGTATTACTAAATATCAAGCAAATAGTGTTTTATTTCAACTGATTTAACGACAATTCTACACAATGGACAATTATTTTCCCCCGTTGGTGTACGTTATGGAGAAGTTTTAAAGTAGTATTGTTTTTAATATAAAGATAAATTACTTGAAATTGAAATTCTCGCTTCAACAAATCTTCAATAGTATCCCTTTGCACATTTCTTTGTACCAAAGTTGATAATAAATAGGTTTTGTAACATATTGTTGCTATGTAGCAGCTTATCCACCATGTTATAAACAAAGTTCGCATCGTAGTTCCTTTAATTACTCGAGTTGAATAGGATTGATCTACCAATGGTCCAAATATTAACTGAAATAAAACAATTATGTATAAGTAGATTCTTGGTACTGAAACTAGTCGAATGAAAAAACTCGTCATTAAATGATTTTGATACATATAATCATTGTATAAGTATTTTCAGGCAAGAATGTTTGAAAGCCATACTTGTTCGAGAGTTTAATTCCTTTATGTAAAAAATGCAACTAAAATACACATGCAATACAATCAGACTCATTTAGAATCAGAATAGTCGACATTTCATCTAATTTCATCAGAAAATGAATTGGAAACAGCGGAAAAAATTCTGAGAGAGTGCCATTGTGAAATTTCAATTCCAGCTACAGCTGAAGTTAATTTGTCTTCGTCAATAAAATAAACAAAAAATAAGAATGTTTTGTCTATTAGCGTCAATTTTATTGTAAATTACAAATAAATAAATTCGTTTTGAGTGTTTTATCGCGTGTTATAAGTTATAAAATTCTGAGGTTTTATAGAATAAATTAAACCAAGCAGTTGAATTATGACCTTATAATATGGTTATTGTGAATAGAGACAGCAACTTCTTTAAATATAGGAAGAAAAAACTATATATAAATCTTAACAAATAAATAAATTTGTTTTGAGTGTTTTATGGCGCGTTTCAAGTTATAAAATACTGAGGTTTAATAGACTAAATAAAGCCAAGCAGTTGAATTATGACCTTATAATATAGTGATTGTGAATTGGAACACCAACTTCGCCAAATTTAGGGAGAAAAAACTATATAGGGAGGTTTTTAGGGGGGAACATTTTTTGAGGGTATTTTTAAGGATAAAAATTATATTGCGTTTATTTCAGGTTTTTTTTAATTAATTAATATTTTTTAAAAATCGTTTCTGTTCAAAGTTTAAAATATAATTCACTCTTTTCTCGCATTAATAAACGTGGGTGTAAAAATATATTGTATACAGCGCGTACGCAAAGCATTTTTTCCACTCGCCGGATTTGCGCTCGTGGGAAAAGTGGCGCTTTGCACAAACTACTATTTTACAGACCGATAAAGTTATATTCGACTCAACTAAACTGTTTTCGAATATTTCTGTTCGCGCCACCCTCTTATTTTCTATAAAATTCGGTGCGCCTCTCATGGATTATTTTCATTAAATTTAAATACTGGTTTTGTACATTTTGATTAGAGGCTAGTTTAATTTTGGTCGTTAACGCTTTGAGAAACAACTCGTTCCTAAAATACTCTCCTCAATTAATCTCTCACTGTTAATCCGCTAAAAATGAGTTAAAACCGCGACGTGTGTCAATTCACATTCTCACCAGTGTATGTATTTATTCGCAAATATAGACATTACAATCAACTTTATTTAGTTTCACAAAGGGCACGAACTTACGCTAGAAGTTAAACGATCGACCGTTGAAGCTGATACTGAGTTGCAGACACCGGCATCTTTGGGTAAGTCCCTTTAAATTGAAGTTACTGTATGTGTTGATGATTCGCTAGCTGCATAATATCACAACTACAGTCCATTGAAACATTTTTGCCCTTTACGAGACGGATATTGTTCTATATTGCAGTTAGCGAGTCGACTTATATCTGCGAATAGTGTTTTTATATCTCTTTCGTTCACCTATTTTTTGAATCCATCAAAGATTATTTTAAAATTGAAACAAATTTACTATGTTTCTCGGACTCTTTGTTGAATAAAAACTAGAAATAATTTAACTGGTTTTTCCATCATTGTTAAATTCTTTAAGTTTTATTATTGTATTGGCCGTTGTCTATACACTGGTTTTTTGATTCAATAATTTTTATCTGCTAGATATTGAGTTAGTTAATTAGTGATTATTCGCTTTCAAAACATTTTATGTTTACCGGGACAGCACAATACATTCTCAAACTATTAAATTTATTCTAGATTTGTTTATATCTTTCATTTCTTCATTCTAACTTGTTGCTCAATGTTGGTTAATATTTGAAGTTACTAACTTATTCTGTTATTAACTGTTTCTTGTTCATTGCTAGTTAATTTACGTTTATCAAAATGGCTGCAGACGAAAAGAATCGTAAATTAATGATGCAATACGTAGCAAGCCGACAAACGATTTTCTCTGATGCTACTAGCAGCTGGGATGCAGTCAAATAATGCACTTATGAGCTAATTCCTGTTGCCCAGGTATATCATGATGATAGCGCGCGATTGCAAGATGAGTTTAAACTTATCAATGAAAAGATCAGTGATCTGAACTGTCTCCTACCCCCAGCGGATAACGTCGATACAGCAACACCTTCCAAAGTTTTTCGCACCATCATTTTTAAAATAAGAGCCAAGTTTGTTTATCTTAATAGTGAACAACCGACTTTAACTACTACTCCTGTCATCAGCGTCAGACAGAGCTCTCAAAGTAATGTTACATTACCTAAAATTAATTTACCGACTTTTCTGGTGGCATTGAGAAATGGCCTCTCTCCTCTATCGAAAAGTTCCATTTCTTACGCGCCAACCTGTGTGGAAGTGCTCTCTTAGTTGTTTTTAGCTTATAGCTAACAGGTGAAAATTACGAATTGGCCTATAGGACCCTGGTCAACAGATATCAATCTCCCCGCAGAATAGCTCAAGCCTATTTAAATAAAATTCTCAAATTCAAACCAATTTTTTCTAATTTACTCAGCAATTTGAAACATTTTCATGAGATGCATAAAAACTCCGTACATGCTATTAAAGCATTATCCATAGATGGTCTAGCCAACTTAATATTGTTAACTTTATCATTAAACAATCTTGATGCACGTACCGCTAAAGCTTTCGAAGATCGACATTATTCGGAAGGTGTTTCGCGATTTGATGATTTGTTGGAATTCGTAATATAACAGATCAAAACATTGGAAATAATCTCTACGTATGTCCTAACCCTATTACTCTTTCCACGGTCACTTCTAGATCAAATTCAATCATTGCCAGTCGCAATTCAAATTCTTCAGATTCAAATTCACACCGTTCTGTTCACTCCGATTCAAAAATCCTCTCTTGATTATTTTGTCCTCCTGTTCCGGATTTTTTCCTCGATATCAAAAGATCGATTTCATCAAGCAACACAAGCGTTGTTTCATCAGTTTAGGTTTCCACTTGAAAGCACAATGCAAATCTACATCTGGCTGCCGTAAATGTAATTCTCGTAATCATCATAGTCTCTTGCACCCTTTTCAATTAGACAATTCAAGTCCCAGTTCCGCGTCCAATCGCACCTCGAATCATGTCCATCATGAATCCAATAATGCATCTACTTCCTCTATCGAATAACCCTCATCTGCTTCACTATCGTTTAGTTGTACGACCCCAACGCCTGTGGCAGCACTTTTAGGTACCTTTCGTGCACGCATCTTAGATGAGCGCAAAGGCTCCATTCCCGTACGGGGAGTTATTGAACCTGGATCACAACTCTTCTTTATCTCAAAGCGTTTATCTAACCAGTTGAGTCAAAAGATATACGATCTGCCATTTTCCGTACCAGGCATTGACGGACACTTTTCTACTTCTCCTGGTTTTATTCAATGCCAACTTTTCTCCAGATTTTCCCTAAATCATATTGACATAAACCCATCAGTGGTTTCTCATATCACTGATCATTTGCCTCCTTCTAACATTATTACAGAAGTTGCTCGTGCTTTTCGATATTTAATTTTGGCTGATCCTGAATTTCACCTCTCAGACAAAATAGACTTACTTTTGGGTGCTGACGTCTACCCCCAGTTATTACTACCTCAACCTTTTCTTCCCAGCTCTCTTGGCCCAGTTGCAATCAGCACCATATTGGGTTGGACAATTATTGGTCCTATCCAAATACGCGATCGAAATAAAAAAACTACTTCATTGATATCTACTAACAACCTAAGCAAATTTTGGGAAATTGAAAATGTTTCGAATCTCACACCGCAAGATCCTCTTAACATTTTAGCCGAGCAACATTTCATCGCCACTCATAAACGAAATGAAGATGGCAGATATTCAGTCTCTCTGCCAATCAAACCAAACGCGGCCTCCTAACTAGTAATCAGAAGGTTGCTCGTTATTCACTCGTTCAACTTATCGAACGTCTTGATAAGACTCTATCACTCAAATTGGAACACGAACAATTTCTATAAAAATACTTAAAATTAGGACACATGTCCAAGTCTCTGCAAGCCACTAAGTATATTATTCCCCATCATGTAGTAACTAAACTTACTAATCAGGGCAGCAAAATCCGAGTAATTTTCAATGTATTTAGTTTTGATTCATCCTGTCTATCCTTAAATGATTGCTTAATGAAAGGACTCAAGTTACAGTCAGCTGTATCAGGCATATTACTCAATTTTCGACTTTCTCCAATTGCTCTTTGCTGCGACATTCGACCAATGTATCGACAGATCCTGGTACATAAACAAGATCGTTACATGCAGCATATCATCTGGAAACCCTAAGCCAATCTTCCTGAACAAGACGCCGAGCTCAACACCGTAGCTTATGCCTTGACTCCCTCCGCTTTCCTTGCCATACGCGTTCTCCAGCAAATCGTTCAAGATGAAGGACGTCGTTTTCCTTTGGCTTCACATGTCTAATTAAACCAGACTTATGTTGACGATGTCATTTGCGGTACGGACGGCATTGCATCCGCGTTGGATTTTCAAATGCAACTATTACAGTTACTTTCGTCTGGAAAGTTTGAACTATGCAAATGGTCATCTAGTCACCTTCAGCTTCTTAGAGACTTTCCTCTTAGCCATATAGAATCTCGTCTACAGTTTAATGATGAGGACAATTCGTTAAAAGTTTTAGGTTTGAATTGGGAACCATCTCGAGACTGCTTCGTATTCAGAGTTCAGCCTTTTCAAGCAGCTTGTACTAAGCGTAACATGCTTTCCTATTTAGCTAAAATTTTTGACCCGAATGGATTTTTGTCTCCTCTCGTCATTTCTTTTAAAATTATTATCCAGAAGTTATGACTCGCTAAACTTGATTGGGATCAACCAGTTACCTCTGAAATTGCATTACATCGGAACCAGCTTATCAATAATCTTGATCGCATCGCCACGGTTAATCTTCCTCGTTGCGTCATTCGTAATAGGAATTTCGATCAAATACACCTGATAGGCTTCGCAGATGCCTCTTCTCTTGCTTATTCTGCAGTAGTGTACATATGTTTCGAATCCGCTAACTCGCATCATTTCTTTCTGTGGAAGGCCAAAACTCGTGTTGCCCCATTAAATACACGCTTCATCCCTTGACTTGAACTTTGCGCCGCAGTGCTTTTAATTGATCTAATAATTTCGGTTTTTCAGACTTTTTTCGGATTCAGAAATAGTACTTACATGGTTACACACTCCCCCTCATCTTCTCAAAACTTTTGTTTCCCATCGAATTGCTCATATTTTAGGTCACTCACCTCCTAATTTATCGTGGTCCCACTGTCCTTCTGCTCTCAATCCCGCTGACATGGCTTCACGTGGGTTATCTGCTTTCAATTTTCTTCAACATAAGATATTTCACTTATGGACTTATGGACTTGAGGTCCACCGCTATTGATGGATTACCACCAGCAATGGCCTATTCCATTTCGCAGTACCAATTTGAACTCCGTATCTGTATTAGAGTTTAAACCGAGTCCCCTAGCACTCATCACTGTTCAACCCGATCTCTCATTTTAAGCATTTTCTCTAAGATTCTCTTCCTTTACACGTATTCAACGAGTTGTTGCTCGGATGCGACCTTTCGTTTTCAACTGTAGATTCCGTAATTATGCTAAACCTCCCTCCGCAGGTCCTTTGAGCGTTATTGAATTGCAAGATGCATTACGTAAATCATCTTCCGTACACAGTCACATTTTGCTGATGTTCTACAGGAACTTCGAGTTACTAAGACAGTCAATTCTCTTTGCAAATTTACCCCCTTTCTTGAACACCAAGGGGTCCTCAGGGTGAGCGGTAGACTCAAAAACTCTCACCTAAATTACAATGCACAACATCCAATATTATTGCCCCGATCAGCTCACCTCTCTATGCTCATATGCAAGCACTATCATTTAGCCGCCTTGCACGGTGGATCCACCACATGTCAAGCTTTAATCCGAGTTCAGTATTGGATTCTTTCATTACGTCAGCTTATACGTAAAGTGATTCACCAATGCCTCAATTGTCATCGCTTCCGAGCTTTCACTATTCAGTCAACCATGGCCGATTTACCCCCTTGTCGAGTTCATCCAGGTAGACTCTTTCTTAACGCAGTTGTTGCTGGACCATTTCAGGTGCTTCTCGGTTCCGTAAAGCCACCGTTACCAAAAGCTATTTATGTGTTTTTGTACGTACCGCGACTAAGGCTGTACATCTGGAGTTTGCTTCCGAACTTTCTATACTGACATCTTTTTAGCAGCTCTCGATAGATTTATCGCTCGTAGAGGTCTTCCTCATTCCATCTTATCCGATCATGGCCGGAATTTTACTGGTGCCAACAGGCACATTCAGGAAGTTTATCATTTCCTCCACACTCAGCGTGACTATATCTGGAGTACTTTGTCGCAGCGCGAAATTAAGTGGATTTTTAGTCCTCCATCTGCTCCTAACTTTGGCGGACTATGGGAAGCAGCCGTCAAATCTGTCAAGAATTTGTTATATCGCTTGTGTCCTGAAATAACCTTTACCGCGGATGAGTATGCCAGTATTTTTGCACGAATCGAAGCTATTCTCAATAGTCGACATCTATGATCATTGTCCTCAGACCCTAATGGAGCATCCATGTATCTCAGTCCAGATGGAAGTGGACTTCTCCGTCCCATCCGCTCAAAACGGGCGACGTAATAATATTGAAGGGAATGAACACTTCTCCCTTATCCTGGCACATGCCTCGCATTACTGAACTGAAGTACGGTCAAGACGGTGTTTCGCGTGTTGTCGTCCAAACTCCCACTGGCATTCTTACACGTCCCGTTAACAAGCTCATTCCCCTTCCGGAATGTATAATTATATTTCACACGTTTCATTATGTGAAATATAATTGTACACCCTCTTGATAGGGTATTTTTAATCATTTTATTCCAACATTGATGTAACATCATACTTTTCTTCATTTTGTATGCATTTGATGTTTTTTGACAACTGTTGTAAGATTTTTTAAGACGACAGCTTTGAGAATGGCCTAATGACCGAAAGCGCTTAGCTGCATTTTAATAATAAAATACATACTGAGTACTCGTCGTTTCATTCACTCAATTTATATCTAGTGTGTACACCATACCCAGACATTTCTAAAGAAGCTTCGGCAATGGCAGGAAGTAAATCGGCGACCTACATGGCAAGAAGTGTCAAGATGTTCACCGACACTCAAGGCATATTGGGCTCAGTGGGACTCCCTTGTCCTGGAACAAGGTCTCTTGAAAAGAGTGCTTGAAAACGATATAATGATTCCGAGAAGAGAAGACAGATAGTTATCCCGAGAACAAGAGTAGCAGAGGTACTGAGAAAGTTACACGACAGTCCATCGGGAGATCATCTGGGAGTGAAGAAAACCCTTCAACGAGTCCGTGAAAGGTTTTATTGGATGAACAGCTCCAACGATGTGAAAGGACTGGTGTAAGAAATGTGCGACTTGTGCTATGAGTAATGGACCACATCGCAAGAGAAAGGCACCTATGAAACAGTATAATGTTGGAAGCTCTTTCGAAAGATTGCTTTAGACATCGCTGGACCATTTCCGACGACAGAAAATGGTGGTAAATACATCCTGGTAGTAATGGATTATTTCACAAAGTGGGTGGAAATTTATGCGATCCCGAATCAAGAGGCCACAACTGTCGCGGATGTACTGGTGAAATAATTTATCAGACGATATGGAGTGCCCTTGGAAGTCCACAGCGATGAAGGAAGAAATTTCAAGAGCCAGGCATTCCAGGAAATTTGTGACAAGCTGGGAATGGAGAAGACCAGGACAACATCATTGGAAATTATATTTTATTACTCTTTCATACATAAAAATAGACTATAGGTGAATAAACTATCAACAATATTTTTAATTTTATTATCAATACAATTGTAACGACACTGTCGTCCAAAATATAAGTTAACCACCTCTACACATAATGAACACGAAATATCGGTAGCCGGAATACAGAACACTACCAAACCAGATTATCACAGTAGACGAAGTTGGGCACCCAGTACCTAGAGGGCAACACTTTCGCCATTTCGCTAACAGCTCGACAGATATTAACACCGATACATTTCAATGCACCTAAAAGCTCAGTCCTTACGCCTAGAAGTGATAGGAAAGATTCATCGATGAATAACCGAGTTAATTTACTACATCCTGGAGCGTGTTTAGCCCGGAATCGTAATTAACACCCGGCTTGTCGTTGACCCCTTGGAGCGTGCTGAGTCCAAGGTTCGACACTAGCAAACCACGTCTTTCGGCCGAAACTCTAGAGCGTGCTGAGCCTAGAAAGGAAGCCAACCGTCCTAACCAAGTCCTGGAGCGAGTTGAGCGCAGGACAGAAGCCTTTCCGTCTAGCTGAAATCCCGGAGCGTGCTGAGCCCGAGACGGAAGCGAATTCTCACCTCATCGAGATCACGCTGTGTGTTGAATGCGGTACAGAATACACCCCGTTTATTTTAGGCAACCTGAACGAGGGGGTAAAACGAGTATCCCAGGTTGACAAAATTGAGTAAGTTTATATAATAGTACTGATTCATTAATAAATTTTTGCCGTAAAGTCAAAGGGACGAGGTACGATCGATCTAGACCATTTACTACGAGAAGCCGTATAACATAAGAGGAGATCTGTAGACAACCCGAGCAGGCGACCATACTCAGGGAAGCCCCACAGATTCAAGGACCAACAATTGTACATATAATAACTGTATTTAGAATTAGTTTTAAGTTGTAAAGATTTTATTGAATTTTTAGTTTAACAGGTGACATACGTGTTACTATTAAATAGACACATCTAACCATCAAGCCATTTTTATGTTCTTCCCCCTGACTACCCACGGCAATTATAAATTGACGCCCGAGCAGAAGAATTACAAATTGACACTCGAGTAAAACGATTACATAATATCATTTTCGTTAAATACTAATTTATTATTAATTGTACGGGAAGATGATTAATGCATATCTCGAATAAAATTTTCAAGTTGAAAAATTTATCAAAATCACATTCGGTATTCTTTTGACTAAACTGGAATACAGTACCCGCAATAAGTGGGTGAGGTTGGACTGTTTCCTTTTAGATAGTTGCTGGAGAAGCGTGTTTGATAAATAAAAGGTTTTATAGTGGGAAAATCAGCTTCTGAATTAGCTAGTAGAGCAAACCTATCTTTTTCGATAATGTTAGAGTAGGTGGAATAGTAAACGATTGTATTATTTGATATACCTAAAAAATATTTTAATTTGTTTTATTATATTGTAAAAACTAAATACTTGGCTCACAGTTGAGAAGTTTTGGTTTGAATATAGTGGGTTTCGAAATCTCAGTAGGAAGACAGTTGGTGATTCTAATCATCTTCTAAATCCTCTATCTCGTCAATTTTAGTCTATTTGAGTTATACATCTTGTTAGTGAAACTTAATAGTAGGAAGAGTAGACATAGGATACTCACCATTAAAATGGGATATGCACAAAACCTAGGGTGAAATAATTTAACGTATAAATAAACTACAGCAGCCACAATCATGCCAACAGAAATTGAGATCAATAGAAACAGTGTAGTTTTTAATAATTTTTTGCTGGGAGACGTTATGAATTCTTTGTTGAATATAGCCGAGTATCCATCTAAGAATAAGTATTTGGTTCCTTCAAATCTTCTCATCCTAGCATCATTCAAAACAACTGCACCCATTGCCCATGAAATCTTGCCTGCTTCAATCTACGAAAAGCCAATAATTCAAGTGAAGCAATAATTTGTAGCCGGGTTTCTTTCAGTGAACACTTGATCTTAACAAGTGAAAAACTGCTAAACTATTTCATTGAGATGCCAATCTAGTTTTTGCGTTGGAAGTTTGGTTGTCAAGTTGTCAGTTGAGATATTTTTTTATTTGCTAGAAATAGAATACTTACATCATTTAACATGAACTCCACTTTATTGCCTTCTTTATGAATATTATCATAACTTACAAGGGAATATGTGAAGTTACATATTGATCCCAAAAGTCTAATTAGCCTTGCCTCTAGGCCTCTCACTTTACCATCTCTAAAAATTTCACACCTTACATAATGCTGAATTTACCTTTTTATGTTTCACAGTAAAATAATTGGTAATAACATACAGGAGATCTCGATAAGGTTTTATGGAATTAGCAATTGATTGAATGATTTTTTTGTTGCCCTATGTTGTGAGTAATTTGTGCAAAATCCAATCTAGTGATCAGGTTTTCTAGAAATATTGGTTTTATTCTGTTGAGAATGAGATTTCTGGTGAAGTCTAGATTAACATTAATATGATTTACAGGGTGTCAAAAAATTGACGAATCTAAATCTGAGGACTACAATAAAAAAATGAAATAGTAGAAATAGAAATCTTGCGTTTGATTTTTTGTTACCAATTCATTGGTAAAATATAAAAATCTAAAATTCTAGGGAATATTGGCAATTAGATAATTTTATTTTTTTAAAGTGAAATAGTAGTGATAACCCTATGAGGGGTCGGGGGATCTGTGCCCTTTCTCAATCGACGTAAAGTTGAAAGGGAGAGGGAGGCAGAGCCCAGGGGATAGGTTTTGCACGGAGAGTCCTGGAACATTGCACCTCCTTAAACTGTCACAAGACCGCTGAGTACTCCCAAGATGATTGGGAGTGTGTGATCATAGATTACACCCTTCACGTGGTGGCCCTGTTGCAACTGAACACAGCGGATCTAGACCAGGAGGTCAATAAACATCCCCCAACCCAAGGTGTCAAGCGACCCGTGCCAATGGGTGCATGGCGGTGGAGGAGTACCGTCGCAAACGGAGCCTCTGGGAAACCGGACGACCTCCCAGAGTATTAGCCTTATTCTGCCAAACGGGTCACTGGGGGAATGGACCGCACTAACCCGGTACTCGTAGGAACATATGGATGACCCGAAACAAAAAGAAAAAAACTCCTGAATTGAAATGTGGCCAAGAGACCGTAGGCATTCCTATTCAGACAACAAGCAATAATTCTCCAACAGCGATGGAGGAGGAGAAGTTGCTAAGTTCTGGGGAGGAGGACAACACCTCAATGAACCCAGGTAGGCAGTCGCCAAAGAGAGAACCAAAAAAGAGGCTCTCTAGAGGCAAACTGAGGCGTCTAAGGAGAGAAGAAGCCCTCGCTAAAGGCAAGAGGATTCTTTCAAGAAAATAAAGACAGTTGGCGTGGAAGGAGAAGCATGGTGCTCCGGCTGAACCACCCCTTAGCAAATACGGTTCCTCGGAACTCTGGGCGCGGGGGTGAAGCCGAGGCAAGGTGCGAAACCCGAAGCCCAACCGTCATCATCCAAACATGTAACTCCTAGAGGGAAAAGGTTGCACTCGCAGCGAACTCCGGAGAAATCTGTAAAGATGAGAAATAGATCTAAGGCAGAGGGAAGCTCAGCGAGGACCTCAAAGGCAGCTGAGTTCTTCGCCGATAAACTGATGGTTGAAAAGATGGCAATTGTCCATGTGAACCATCCAGAAACAAGGCTGGACAAAGAGACAGCCTTAAAAATCAAAATGGAGCTAGGGAGACGTGCCCTTCAGGGCGAAGACGTCAGAATATCCAGCTGCCATCCTGAGAACGGAACAGTAGTTGTAGGCTGTGCAAATTCTACCACAAAGGTATGGCTAGAAGTCCGGTTCAAGCAGCTGAATCCGTTTGGCGAGATTCAGCTGAGACTGGGCCCTGCCAAAAACCTTGTGAAGATGTGCAAAGTCACAACTTTTGTACCACGATCCACGGGAGCGGAGACCGAGGAAGATGTGATGCTTGGTCTAAAGAGCCAGAGTGGATTAAACACCGAGCACTGGGCTGTTGTGGGTGGTAATACCACGCCAGGACAGTTCCTAGTCATCCACATTGACGACGAATCCCTGCAGAAGCTGAGGAAACTTGGTATGCGCCCATTCGTGGGAGCAGAAAGAGTTCTCTTCAAGTTGCAGGGGGATCACATAAATATAACAATGATAACCGCAGTGCTGCAAATCAACCTGCATCACAGTAGAGCGGCGACGGCGACGCTCTGCCAGAAGATCCTGGCTGACGACATAGGAGTGGTTCTTATTCAAGAACCATGGACCGTCAAAGGCAGAGTAGGGTAAGTTAATCTACGACACTGATAATGCAAACCAAAGGGCATGTATTTTTATCAGGAACAATATCAAAATGTTGAAAATAACGGATTTATGTTCTAGGGACACTGCCGTGGCTGAGGTACACCTGCAGGCAGGTGATTGAAACATCAGAATCCTGCTTGCATCAGTGTACCTGCCATACGATTCCACAGAAGCACCTCCGTCCATGGAAATGAGGAGGATAGTGGAACACGGATCAGAGACGGGGAAGCACCTCGTCTTGGGAATGGACACCAATAAAGGGTGAGTATTGATTACCTAATAGAGTCGAATCTAACTTTATTGAATCAGGGCCGTAAGCCAACTTACCAACAAAGAAGGGGGAATTTGCTTAGGGAAGAGGCTCTGGACATAACTTTGGCCAGCCACAAAGTGGCTAGCAAAATTAAGGGCTTGGAGGTAGTAGACGAAGCCTCAGCGTCGGATCACAATTACATATCCTTTACTATTAAGTCGACCTATAAAAAAGAGACTTATAGAAACCCAAGGAATACAGATCGGGAAGCATTTCGGAAGGAATTGGAAACCAATCTAGCCTCACTTGACCCAGTCTCAGAGCAAGGGGTTGAGAGAATGACTTGTGACATTAACAATGCCATAATGAACTCATGCACCGAGACCTGCCCTGAGACGGTCAGAACGACCAACAGAAATGCATGTTGGTGGAACAGGAAGCTCGAATCGATGAGAAGTAACGTTCGAAGGCTGTACAATCAGTGCAAACGCACAGGAAATTGGGACAGTCATTCGAAGGCGCTCACTGAATTCAATAAAGCAGTGAGGAAAGCCAAGAGAAGCTCATTGAAAGTGTCTCTGACTGTGCAAAACTCCACAGAGTCATGGCTCAAAATCCAGTTAACACTCCAGAGACCGTACTCAAAGAAGACGGCTCACACACGGATGGACCGGAGGAGACACTGGCAGTAATGCTCAGTACGCACTTCCCGGGATCCACCGAAATACAAGTCGAAGCAACGAACGAAGTCAGCGAAGAACGGCAAGTTGCCCGTGGTCTGGCAACTCGTGAAAGCTGGACTTGTGCAAAGTCCATAGTCACATATGGGTCTGTGACATGGGCTATTCAATCTTTCGATCCCTTCAAAGCGCCTGGAATGGACGGAATTTACCCTGTACTACTCCAAAAAAGCGCCGACATAATAACTCCACGACTTGCGAATCTGTTCAGACTAAGCCTAGCCACAGGAGTTATACCTACGGTGTGGGAAATCTCCAAGGTAGTATTCATACCAAAACCGGGAAGACCCTCTTACGATACTGCAACGGCTCATCGTCCGATAAGTCTCTTGTCATTTCTTCTTAAGGCATTAGAGAAGATGATAGATAGGCATTTGAGGGTCACAGTGCTGGGTAACAAGCCGCTGCACCCTAATCAACATGCCTACCAAAGTGGAAAATCTTGCGAAACAGCCTTGCATAGCTTGGTGAGCAAGATATAGCAAGCCATCACTTACAAAGAAGTTGCACTGGCTGTGTTAGTGGATATCGAAAGAGCATTTGACAATATGAGCACTCGCTCAATATTGTCAAAGCTGGAATCCAGAGGCCCAGACAGGACAATCACCCGATGGATAGAGAACATGCTAAGCAGCAGGAGAGCACAAGCATCCCTGTGTGGTGTCAGAAGAGAGGTGAAGACAGAAAGAGGATGTCCACAGGGAGGCGTTCTGTCACCAAAGCTGTGGAATCTGGTAGTCGACGACCTTCTTGTCCCACTAAACGAGCAGGGGGGGTATGCTCAAGGATATGCTGACGACATCATCATTCTAATACGGGGAAAACACGTGGGCATCTGCCTGGAACTAATGCAGAGGGCAATGTCCGTAGTGGAGAGATGGTGTGATGCGGAGGGATTGTCTGTCAATCCCTCGAAAACCATCATTGTACCATTTACAAAACAGCGAATCGCAGAGATTACTAGTGTGCCAAAACTCTTCGGCAATCAGATAAAGGTTGCCAGGGAGGCAAAATATCTAGGAACAGCCATCTAGCGAGCATGACAAGCCGTTCTCAGATTAGATTACGCTAATGACGATGAGACGAGCAATTGGATGCACCTGGGGCCTAACTCTGACAATGGTGAACTGGTTGTAAACCAGAGTAATCAGACCAATGATGGTGTATGGTGCGATCGCATGGTGGCCTAAAGTTCAGCAAAGCACAGCCGCCAAAACGCTTTCTAAAGTGCAGCGAGCTGCGTATCTGAGCATTACAGGCGCCATGAAGGGCACCCCAACCGCAACATTGGAAATACTGGTAAACATCCCACCATTAGATCTTTATATACAGGGGGAGGCTGAAAATGGCTGCATACAGAACGCAGTGCAATGGCAACTGGTGCAAGCACCATGCTATGAAACATACTAAAATACACGACACCATGAGGTGCGACATCATCGAAATGCCACCTGACAGAATGCCCAAGGTCGTGGAAACTGCGATACCATATCGTGTCACCTTGAGTGGCAGATCCGAATGGGCCCAGGGAGAACCTCAACGCATCAACAGTATCACCTGGTACACCAACGGGTCAAAGACCCTAACGGGTACAGGAGCAGGCGTTTACGGCGTTAGACCCAGGCAAATGATAAGTGTTTGCCTTGGCAAAATGACTATCGTATTTCAAGCAGAAATAGCTGCGCTAATCGATTGCAGCAGAACATGCATAGACAGAAAATATAACAAAAAGACCATCTATGTGAACACGGACAGTCGGGCGGCCCTTTTGGCCTTAGCAAGCCACAGCTATACGTCGAAGATAGTGTGGGACTGTCACAATACCTTGAAAATCTTGGCAAAAGACAATAGAGTAATTCTTACTTGGGTGTCATGCCATACAGGGGTAGCTGGAAATGAGGGAGCTGATAAGTGTGCCAAGAAAGGAGCTCATCTCACCCTCATGGTACCAGAACCAGCATACGGAGTTTCATACAGCGCCGTACGAAAAACTGTTTCTAACTGGGTGTCGCTTTGAACACCAAAGGCGCTGGAACAAAATCACGGGACATGCTCAGTCCAAAAGAATGCTAAAAGGACCATCGAGTTCCTACGCAGCAAATGCTTTAATACTGGGTAGGAAAGAACTGCGAAAAGTGGTAGGATTCATAACTGGCCACTGAATATTCAACGCACACCTAGTGAAAATGGCGATTGAAATAACAAATCCCCATTTCAGGATGTATGGAGAAGCAGAGGAAACCGCAAAGCACGTGGTCTTCGATTGTCCTGCCCTGTGCAGAAGGCGAGCCTCCTGTCTAGATATCTTCCTAGGCACAAATCAGGAGAGAATGCAGGAAAACATAGTCCGACGAATCTCAATGTTCGCTAAGAATTTAGGATGGGACTCTGCTTAATACCTGTGAGGGGGTGTACAATAAGCCAATTAATGGCTGAGCGGCAACCTTTAGGGCACCTGAACCCTAACCCCCTCGTGACTAAAAAAAAATAACCCTATAATATTGATAATTGTTCGAAAAAATTTCATAACAGGCGATTTTTCTTTGCATCCCATACCAATTAAAACTCATTGATAAAGTTATATACGTATTTTGTAATATGGTACTCCAGACCGCATTTTTTTTAAAGCGACCCTTGAGGCACATGAAGTCGGACAACTCTGGTGGAGAATATAGCATAGTATAGACAAGATGTATGAAAATTAATCAATATTTTCTAAAAATTATACCTAACATAAATATACGGTTTACTAGAGTTATATCCAATAACTTCAGGTTTTAAAAATCCAATTGTATCCGTTTTCTTCAGACTTCGTAAATTATCTGTTAGTTTGATTTGCTTCAAGACACACATCAATTTATAAGATGGAAATGTGCAGTAATACAATTTGAACTTATTAGCTTTTACAACAAATATAACTTTCGCGTAGTAAAGTAAGTCGAGTAATTTCTGTGGTATTTCCATATCCTTTTCCATAATTACCACAACATCTCTTTTATTAACCTAAAAGTAATTATATAATTTTATATGTTTTGAAAGTTAGCAGTAACTGAAGAATTATTCTCTCTTTGGGATTAACAATTGAATATAATTCAACAGTAGAATCCTGACTACAAATTATGAAGATTTAATCCAAAACACCTAAATAAAATGTAATGCTCAGTACTTTGAAACCATTTGGTATTTGGCAGAAAGTGTAGACACTGAAAGGGAGGGCACGGTAATGGCGTCACCTCAACTTGTGACCTGTGACTTCATTTTGAGATGAAAGAAATATGTAAAATGGTAGCGATTTAAGAACTTATTTTTTAACTTAAATTAATTTTCATTCTCTTTAATAAAGCGACAATAAAGGCAAACGCCTTTTTGTGCAATGTGACGAAATTGCCCCAGTCCTAGGGGTAATGACGTCACCTACTGAATTGAAACGATGGATAAGACTTCTCTATAAAACATGGTCTGAACAAATATCTTTCTTGAAATTTTGTTTGGAAATATAAAAAAATAACTATGTTTACAACATGGTAATGAAAGATAAATCAAAATATAACCTAAGAACAACCTACTATTCTATCCACAGAAGTCACAAATGTAATTTTTAGTGTTTTAAATGAAACTTACTGTTTCTAGTTAACTCCATAATGTATTGAAAAATGTTAAAATTTCTAAAAAATTGACAATTGTTTCAATATTACCTAAATATCATCGTCAGAGTGACAGAAGTTACATTTCATTTGATGCCTACCTGATGTTTAATTATTTTTGATTAGTCTAAGAAGTGATCTACCTTATGATTGACTTAATAATTGTTAATAGAAAAAAGAAGATATTATATTACAAATATTGAAGCTTAGATATTATTAGCCCTATGGGGATATCCTGGATATCATTTTTCCCAATTAAGATCAGTATAACTGTGCAATGATATAGAAAACCAGGAAAACTATATCTGCTGATCTTTACAATTATCACTTAAGAAGACAGTTTAAAAGTCGAGAACTCCCTAGATTTATCTGTTCATTGACGACTTCATATTGTGGGTTTCTTAAGTGTCTTCCAATTTCCAATTCTTCAAGGAAATTCAGTTCTTGTTTCTTATCACTTATCACAAATATGTAGTACTTCTATAGTCTATATAGAAAGGACAAGGAGTAATAAATCATTCATTTGAGTAGATTTCATAGACGTACCAAAATATATTTTAAGAGGGTATACCGTAAGGTACATTTTGTATTGAACGAATGAACTGCAGCTATGCTAACGAATATACGATTTAGGTCAGAGGTAACGGGATGTACTAATTTTAATAAAAAAAAGTGATAGAGGTAGAGGTCATTCGGAAGCAAAAAATGTAGTTCATTATAAAAAAATTCTACAACTTCCTCAGGACTAAGATACATAATACCGAAATGTACTTTTAAGTATTCGCCAATTACAGAACCTTTCTGTCTGTACTCTTGTACCAAATGAAACTCCTGAATCTTACGAAACCAAGCTTGACAGAGATGAAATTTACAACCAAAAAGAATTTGATCTCTGCCAAAACATTCATATATAGCGTTATGAATGCTTAGTTCAAAATCTACTACGACTTCTTTAGGTTGAAAATTTAAGCCTACTTCTTTACATTTTTGTCTTAAAATTGAAAACAAATTTGAATATGTTTGACTTGATTTGTCCGGCAGCAAACAAAAAACAAGAGGTACGTAATAGCCGTTTTTAAAACCATGAATGGTAAACATTTGGTAAAAAAAAGTTGAACAGTATTTAAAAGTCCCATCCATCAAAATACAATCCGAATTACATAAAAAATTAAGGTTGGAAAAACAGGAGAACACAATAATTTTAAATACCTGGTCTGCTGTTAATAGAAATTCCTCTTCTCGGTTCGTTCGTAATTGTAATTCACGAACACTATTAAATACTTCTTCCTGATTTTTAGGCAATAGTGTAAGTGCATCAACATCCTTCCCCTAATCCCCTAAATATCGTTCAAAACAATCAAGATTTCTTCAAAATATTTAATTCAAGAAATCTTTGAAACCTTTCAGAAATATACATAATTCTATGGGCCTCCGATTTTATCTATTATAAACCCTAATGACTCTAATAGGATTAAACTAAATGGTTGCGGCACAGTTCGAACATTTCAGTAATCCTCAAATTGATACAAGTCAGGTGAAATTTTATTTTGTGGCAGAGTTCGGATATGCCCGTTTATTCATAATATTTTTTATTTGTATTACTCCTATATGTAGTGTTTGGGAAATTTTTCTCAGAAATTTTAAATGGCGAGTGGCCTACTGTAATCGGCTTAATACGATTACACCTATTTACAGATTATTCGATTATTGAGAGGGATTTTCCAAACAACCCAGTTTTCTTAGAAACATTATCGGGAAAATTATTTTAAAAGAAAGTAGGTACATTAAATCAGTACTTAGTATTAGTTCTTTGAGTAAAGTTGTATGAAGTTGTATGTTTGTCATAATATTGTAAACAGTTGGAATATATTTAAAACATTTGTTGAATGTTAATTGTGCAAGTACCAAACAATGTCGATAAGCCAAGGACCATCTAAACGACCAAAAACAGGTCCATTATCTTTAAATGAAAAAACTCTGATATTGAATTGTTATATATCATTGAAAAACAAGGATCCAAGTGCAAGTGTTGATGATATTGTGGAATTAACGGCTGCTATGTTGTGTGTTGCTAAATCAACAATTTATAGATTACTAAAAGAAAACAAGAATGGAACTCTTCAACCCCCTAAAACTCCTTCAGGCCGAAAACCAATTGAGATCGATGAGTCATTAAAACAAAGACTAAGGCGTAAAGTCCATGGATTTTACTTACGAAAGGAAATTCCAACACTTGACAAAATTATGACATCAGTGCAAGAAGATACGGACTATCCAAAATTCTCCAGAATGACATTATGCAAACTTTTGAAAGATGTGGGTTTCAGATATACAAAACATAATAGAAAATCTCTCTTGATAGATAAACCGGAAATAGTTTTTTGGAGAAGAGACTATTTAAGAAGCATTCGACATGCCAGAGAACAAAATTTGAAAATCTTCTACTTAGACGAAACATAGATAAATGCTGGATATACCGTTTCCAAATCTTGGCAAGATGAAAACATTAAAAGCGGAAGGCAGGCATTCGTGGAAGGTTTGTCGTTAGGTTTGCAGCCACCATCTGGAAAAGGAAAAAGACTTATCATTGTCCATGTTGGAAGTTCTGAAGGTTTTGTTGATGGTGGATTATTAACTTTTATTTCAAAACGCACGGGGGACTATCACGAAGATATGAATGGGGATGTCTTCGAGGAATGGTTTGTTCAAATGTTGGATCTGATTCCAAAAGGGGCTGTTATTGTTATGGACAACGCAAGTTACCATTCACGGTTACGAGAAGCATTGCCCACAAGTCGTTGGCGTAAAGCAGAGCTTTTGGAGTGGCTTATTTCGAAAAATATTGAGTTTCCAAAAGATCCACTAAGGAAAGAACTTTACAGAATTGCAAAAATGAACAAGAATAAATACAAAACCTACATTGTAGAAGAAATGGCTTCTTCTCGTGGTATATCAGTTCTTCGACTTCCCCCTTATCATTGTGAACTTAATCCCATAGAATTAATATGGGCTCAGGTAAAGGAGGAAGTTGGAAGAAAAATACTACTTTTAAAATAAACGATGTTGTGAAATTGTTTGAGAGTGCTGTAAGTCATGTGAGTAAGGAACATTGGACAAACTGTATCGAGCATGTTATCAAAGTAGAGGCAAATATGTGGAAAATTGACAATATTTGTGATGATTTAATCGACCCTATTATTAATATTGTCAACAACGATTCTTCCTCTTCCGAGTCGGATATAGAATAAAATGTAAGTAATAAATGTATTCCAATAATTATTTCTTTTCATTTTTTATTATATTATAATTTAAAACGTATTTTTTCCCAAAATACACACCACTGCATTGCGTTATTGCTTATCTGCTAATCCTTTAACAATGAATAAACCCTAAACTTTGCTACAACTGAAACAAATACGGGGTCGATCTACCTGGTTTTTAGATTAACGGAAGAAATGTAATTTAAAGTAAGAGATTTATCAAAAATTTCATGGTGCTCCCTGTAAAGGTTTTGCATACTTAATTAGGGTTTATTACTCCTCGTACTTTTTGTACATACTATAGTTATGTGTTATGAGTCAATGAATGATTGGTGTCAAGTAGATGTCTGACGTAGTGGGCCTGACCCAAATAGACAACATTACATTCTGCACATTTAAGTTTATATATACCAGATTTCTTTAATGGTGATATTTTTGTTTTTACATTTAACAATTTTGTACTTATGTTACTTTCTGTTTTAGAAGAAATCGTTGTATTTGTTGATAAATATATTATATTGGAAATTGTACTAGAAAAATATCCTGCATATGTAATAGTTTTATAAGTTTTTATTTCTTTAGTTTGTTTAGGAAACATTAGTTGTAATGCCACTTTTTCCTTTTTTTGTAAATTAGTTTATTTATCATATGTAATGTGTAACCGTTAGATGTTTCTATTTGTTCAATTGTGTTAATCTCTCTATCAAAATTACATTTGTTCATAGTAACTGAAAATGCTCTATGTATCATTGAATTATATGCCGCCCGTTTATGTGACATGAGATGACTGGAACTATATGGAATAGTCACATCAGTGTGTGTTGGTTTTAGGTGAATCGAATAATCAAGTATTACCTCTTTGAATTTTTAAATCAAGAAAATTGATTGAACTATTTTCTTCAACTTCTAATGTAAATTTAGTTTTTGGGTGTAAATTATTAATGTGGTTGAAAAATATATCTAAATGTCGTTCACTACCCATAAAGCAAGTTAATATGTCATCTACATATCTATACCAAAATAAAACATTTTTTGAAATATTACTTTCAAAGATTTTTCTTTCTAAACTGTCCATAAAAATGTTTGTCAAAATTGGCGATATAGGGCTTCCCATTGGTGAACCTTCATTTTGAATATATATCTTATGGTCAAAAGTGAAATAATTCTGATTAATAAATACATCAAATAAATTAAGTATATCTGATATTATTCCTGGATTAATGTTTTTATCTTCTAGTAACTTTCTTACAAGTATTAGACATTCTTTAGGTGGAATTTTAGTGAACATATTGGTAACATCAAATGAAATAAGCGTAGAGTTATCTTGTAAGTTGAATGCTTTTAATTTTTTGATCAGTCACATTGAATTTCTAATTGAATATTTAGATGTATATCCGTAACTATTAAGTATATTGTTAAGTTTCTTTGCCAATATATTATTAGGAGTACTAACATAAGAAACTACAGGTCCAATTGGTTTCGTTATTTTATGTAATTTAACGGTTCCATATAATTGTGGAGAATGAGGATTCTTATCTATGATGGACCTCTTTTCGTAATCACTGAAAAGATAATTTACAATATCTCTAACATTATTAGAAAACTCTTTTGTTGGGTCTGCTCTAAGAATTTTTAGAATTTTTACATCGCTAGATTCTATAAAGTTATATATCTTTGAATTATAATCATTAGTTGTCAATATGACAGTGGCGTTCCCCTTGTCAGATTTGGTAACTGTTAGGTTATTATCTTCTACTTTCTTTTCCATTGAATTTGAAACTGTAATGTCATTTTTTGTTTGACGTTTTGATGATTCAATATTTTTGATTAAATTGGCAATTTTTAGTTTCTCATAAGGAAAATTGTTTGAATTAGATTTTAAAGCTATTTCTGACTATGTACCCATTATCTGTTTAATATTATTCGTAAATTTTGGCGGTATGCTGTACTTTAAACCTTTATTTAAAAATTCTATTTCACTATCTGTAAAATTAATGTCTGAAAGGTTTTCAAATCGTGGTGCAAAGTGTAATTGGTATGTAATTACTTACAGTTTCATGATGTTTATAGTATTGAATTCTATGTTGTGTGTGTTCAAGTTTCTGTAGCTTTTGTTCTTGTTTCTTAAATTTCTTGTGCTTCATCGTGCTGACACTTTCTCTGATTTTGTCATATAACAGTCAAATTCTACTGGATGTAGTTGGAACGTGAGTTCAGAATGTATGTAGTTGTCTAAGGAGTGCCTTATTTTAAACCATTTTTTACATTCTTCTTTAAGCCAAACTCGTTGAGCACATTTTATAGCTTTTTGTGCTTGATGTGGTTTAGTATGGCATTATATATTCACATAATTTGGTATTACCTTTTTTCTAAGGCATTTTTAGCACTGTCTTTTCCACTGCATAGAACATGAGCTCATTCCAAGCAACAAGTACAGCGGTATCAAAGTTCAGTGCCTCCAAACTCTCCACAAATTGAACATTTCTCCTCATCAGCAAATCCAGTGGACAGGGAAACATCATCATTTGAATCATCATCACACATTTTGTCATCCTCAAAATCTTCTCATGATGTTTCATCGAATTTTGGTCTGATAGTTCGATTTCCTTTGCTCTTTTATTCTTAGAAATCTCGTTTTCAGATATAACCATCCTTTTGTTTTGTTTCAATGTTTTTGATTTTTTTCCAATATTTTTGTGGTTTTCGCAATCTGTAAAATTTCGTTTCACTGCTTTCGTTTTTTGCTTCAAGTCTCTTTTATCTTTAGCATCTTCAAGGATGTCTTTCATTGGTGTCGAAGTCAGAATAATAGAATGTTGCTTTCTATCCTGAACTTTTTGTGTGGAATCAGTCCTGTTAGCGGGCATTGGTGAAATCTCGAGAAGGCTTTTTGAAAAATCTACTCTTCCTGACGACGTCCCTAGTTGAGGATTACGATTAATAATCTCGACAGCATCAGTAGCACTAGCAGGAATATCAGCAGGATTTTCATTATTAGTAGCGGTGTCATTGAGTTTTTCAGAGTTTTCCTTTTTGCCCTCAATAATTGGATAAGCAGGAGTAAAATCTTATTCACTGAATTTATCTGGTTGAAACGGAAAAATTCCACATGCTTTGAATCCTGCCATTGCCTTTTCAAGAGAAGCAATCCTCAAGTAAGTTTTGCAGAATATCGGAGCAATGTCCTATGGAGTTATTTATTGATGAAAATCTCGCTCTTCTAGCTCTCGGAATAATTTGAGAATCTGTATATAGCACGAATTTCAAAAACATTTTTTTACAATATAAAACATTAATTAACTAACCTGGAAAACCAAAAATTTCTCCGCGGAAACACATATTAACAGTAAAAATTCAATATGAAAAGTGTGAAAATTCTAATATTTACGTCAAATTCTTTAACAACGTTGCCAAAGTTGACAATAGAAAAATTAAAAAAGAAGAATACATCAACTACTGCTTTTTATTTTAAAGGTCTCAGCTGACAAAATTATTCAGCTCAAACCTATTAACTAATCTAGGTGTAAATGAGTAAATTATTTGGCCTTTATGGCTTAAACAGGGCCTGTTTGCGGTTGTCGGGGTTGTCTAAATTGTTGGGGTTGAGATGGTTGTCATTGTCGTGATGGTTGCTGCTGTCGAGGCGGTTGCTGATGTTCGGTGGTTGGGGGTGGTGCCGTGGGGATTATTCGGTCTCTCTTGGGTTTGGCTCCCAAGAGAGTGAAGTCCCCTTCTTGTTCTTGTCGGTTGATGGATTGTTGGTTGGGGCGTGGTGAAGATTGCACGGAGATGTGAGATTGCGCGGAATGGACGGATCTGGACCTGGAGGAGTTACGAGAGCTGGTTGGTGGTTTTTGAGAGTTGGTTGGTGATTTTGGTGAGTTGGTTGGTGGTTTTTGACTGTTGAGTAGGGATTGAAATCGATCGTTCCTGTCTAGTAACTTGTCGAGTCTTTCCATGAGAGATTGGTTTTGGGCCCCGAGTTCGGCCATTTGTTTGATTTGTTCTGCATACAATGATGCGTAGTCGATGGCTGGTGTAGGTACCATCGGTGGGAACTCTTCATGAGAAAAGATAGATGGCACCTTTTGGCTCCAAGTTTGGATGGGTGAACACATTGAAGATGACATTTTTAGTTGGTGAGGTGGGAGAGGACGAAGCAGAAGGTTGCTTCGTTGTTAGTGTCGGGGAATGCGGACAAGAGCCGGCAGCGGACTCACTGCCGGAGGGAGTTCCTCCCCGGTTAAAGGTTTCCTGACCCTTTTGTCCGCAGGTTAGTGTTTATATTCACCTGAATTGTTTCCGTCCTCCGTTGGCTGGATGGTAGTTAGCACTTCTCGTTGGTCTTCGTACGCTATTTGTTTGCTTCAAGCAATTTTCATAAATAAAATCGCTCTATAAAGAGCGGAATTTCATAAATAAATTTGCTCTAGTAGAGCAGATTTTCACAAATAATATTGTCCTATGAAGGACAGGTTGAGATTAGAATCTCAGTTGATTGACGATTCCGGCGGCAAGGGCTTCTGGAAGTACCTGGTTAGGATCAGTGACCAAGTTTTCCAGTTGATATTCTTCTTGCTGGTGACCTTCTTCGTTGGATGTATTCACTACACTGTATTGCTTACTATTTTGGAACGGAACTATAATAGTTCTTGGACGATTTCATAGGCTACTCAAATATTAGAACGCCCAGAAGGGGTATCGTCTATATCTTCTCTGCCTTTGTAAATAGCTTATACCATTTTTTCTTTACTCAAATTAGATTAGATTAATGCCATAGCCATTCTTTCAATTAGAAATGTCACCACCTTATTGTTTATCATACACTGCGAAAAATTATTCAAAGAATTATGAGAAGCAAGAAAATACTAAAAGGGAGGCAAGAGGACGAGAAATGGGAAGCAGACGAAGTCTTAGGAAAACTTGGAGCGACGGTGTAAATGAAATACACATATAGGAGAATGACGAATACTCGCACTGAGCTTTTATTTTAGATTTGAAAATGGAGAGGTTTTGATATACACAGTTTATTTCCTGTAGAAGAATTGTCGCCAGCTGTAATTTTTGCTTATAGTTAAGTTTGAAAACAGAAAACAATACATTTTACTTAATAAATAACTTTTTATACAGTACCTTAGATTCCATATGAAAGAAGTTTTTCTTTTCAAGCAGTTTTACCGAATCTATGATATGCACGTAATTTTTTCCAGCGGGACGATTATGATATGTGGATAAATCGTAAGTGAAACAGTAGCATGTCCGTAATTTTGTGCGTTTATTCTCATCGTAGATTGTTTCTTGATCAAGATGTAGTATTAATGAGTAATTGAATGTATCCATAATTTTAGGCATAACCTCTTGAATAAATCCGTAATCAAGACGTGGAAATGTAATATTGTAAGCATTTGACGCTGTTACTAGAAACCACAAGAATATACTTACCATTACTTATACCTAAAACAAATCAGTTAGTAGATATGCGTTTCTTTCTCTCTCGAAAAAAACAATTTTCTGGACGGAAAAATTGTTCGGACTAAAATAATGATTTTGTATTATTTCTTTGGTTTCAATATGTTAAAATAATAATAATAATAACTGTCACGAAGTTGAATAAAAGCTGTCAAAAGAACTACTTCCCAATTAATTGAATATTCTAGCTATATTGGGTCTAGTTCTTCAATTCTATATTATTGGCATCCCTGGTGGGGATGCGACGAAAATGCAGAGCTGGAAATTAGAAGGAGAAGCAATGAGAAATTCACTACAAAACATTTTCAAAAAAGTTGATGTAGTGGCGAAGGAGAATATACAAAGATTCCTGCAACAAATTGAAGATAAAGCGGAACGGGTATTTCTTTTAGACAACAATGTCAAAGAAGCAATATTTACAGAAGAAACAGCAATCTGTAGACAATATTAATAAAGAGTTAGATGATGAAGAAAATTCAAAATAAGAACAAATGTCAATTTTTGATAAAAAATATAAATGAAATGAAGAGTTAAAGAAGAAAAACCATTGAGAAAACTTGAATCTGCCGAAATGAGAACCGTCAATCGTGAAATTCGACTAAAAATTAAGGTTTTTCCTGAAAAAATACCTGAAATCTTTGTATTAATAATCTCAAAAAATTAGTGTACAGCCATTAGAGTTTTGCCTACATATCCAATGCAAGAATTTTTTTTTCGAGCTTTGGTTTGAATTATTTTTTACCTATAGCGTGATCGAATTTCTCCACTAGTACAGGGTAAATTCGACCCACCATATTTTATTGCTGAATATCGAAGTTAACCCTTTCAGTGGATTTGTCCTCCTGTCCATTGTTTTCCATAGCATGCAATGGCGAAAAATAAAGGATTATGAACTCAAGTCGCTTTGTACCTGACACGGGACATCGGTAACAATGCGTTGGCGCAAAATGCGCCGTGTGTGGCTCGAGTTACGAATTTTAGCCGGTAGCTGGTAGCCGGTGTACGTACATATATGAAGTGACACTTTTAGTTGTTTGAGTGTAGTAAATGTTAAAATATTTCCTCTCTACTACTGTTTTTGGTAATTATAAAGACTATTAATTGAACTAGAAATGGAAAGTTGTTACACATTCACTAACGGATCGTTATAAAACGATGTATCTGGCAAGTGACAAATCCACTATATCAGAAATTACGTAGGTGTGAACATGTACAGTGTAACATTTCGAACACAGACTATTTTCATAGACGTGTCTTTCTGGTAGATATTTTTTTTCCAGAAAATGTCGCGTAATAGGGGTAGTAAGGTTCTAACTGAGGAAGAATTGCTTGTGTTGTTAGAAAATGACGATATTTCTGAAATCGACGCACTTTCTGACTATGAGCGCTGATTAGATTATATTTTAATGGGGTTACAGTGCACTGAACCCAAAGGTTTATTGTGCCCCCCCTATCAGAGCTGTTCTCGCTACTACTACAGCTCGCCTTCCAGTTCCAAGGTTCTTATGAACTCTAGTATTTGGGACGGCTTCAACGAGGTTAGGTCCTCACTCTTACAAGTTTCTTGTCCAAAGCATTTTTTGCGTTGGCTTGCAATGGCGAGGCATTCCAGAACTAGGTGATCTGAAGTTTCATCCTCCTCCCCACAGAATCTACAATCGTCAATCTCTGCTAGACCTATTCTCATTAAGTGCTTTCTAAGGCGGCAGTGTCCTGTAAGGAAGCCCGTGAGGAGATGTAGCTTATCTTTACCGAGGTCCAAATATTTTTTGGATCTAGTAGTGTCAAAGTTCCACAGGAACTTTTTGGAATGTTCCAACCAGGTAAGGCACCGCCAGAGTGCTTCTCTTTCGGTTTCCTCTTTCTTCCGAAACTCTTTCTTGTAGGAGCATTTTGCTATACCACAGAAAGGCTCCGGGCCAACAAAGGGCATTTGTGCTCCTTTCCTGGCAAGTGTATTGGCCTCTTCATTTCCCGTGATTCTCGAGTGGCCAGGAACCCAGACTAAAGAGACCCTGTTATTCTTGCCTAATTCATCAAGTTTTCTTCGGCACTCCCATGCCAACTTTGAGTCAATGACAAGGGAGCTCGATGCTTTGATAGCTGCTTGACTATCAGAATGGATCGATATGTCACATTTCTGGTAGTTTCTTTCTAGGTTCATTTCCACGCATCTTTCGCTCGCAAGTATTTCTGCCTGAAAGACGCTCGGGAAGGAGCCTAACGATAATGAGTATCTGGTGCCAGGCCCAAATACTCCAGCGCCTGCTCCAATGGTGGTTTTTGAACCATCCGTATACCATCTAATGGTGTTTTCTTTGAGATTTTGGGTGGTGTATTCCCTTTCCCAGTCTCTCCTCGTATTTAGCATCGTGGTGAAATTCTTTTCGATGCTTACTTTCCTGATCATTTCGTCACTGGGAAGATTCGCTAATGAGGTGTATCTTGTCAGAAAGGACCAAGCTTCCTGATTTTTAATACTCTCATTGCCTGAACTTTCCTTAGATATTCTAAGAATTGCCTCTTGGGCAGATCTTTCTATCACCAGATGTAGGGGTGTGAGATCTATAATGATCTCAAGTGCCCTAGTTGGACACGTTCTCATAGCTCCAGTGATGCACACACAGGCAAGCCTTTGAACTTTATCGAGGGTTTTCCTCGTGCTGTACTGACTTGCTTTTGTGTGCCAAACTATTGCCCCAGACGCAATTACTGGTCTCACAATCATGGCGTACATCCATCGCAGTATTTTTGGGTTACAGCCCCACCTCTTACCAGCTAGATTTCTGCACGCCATCAAAGCTCTTATTGCTTTACTAGCAGTTATTTCAACATGCTTATTCCACAGAAGCTTACTGTCTACGGTTATCCCTAGATATTTAACCTCTGATTTCCATTCTATGATTTCCCCGTTTAAGGATATGGGTTTCATGGCTGGAACTGTTCTTTTCCGGGTAAATGGAATTACTATGGTCTTGCTTGGGTTAATGTTTAGCCCCACTGACAAGCACCATTGCTCAATGATTCTGAGTCCCTTTTGTGATAAATCACACAAGGTGCTCTTGAACTTGCCTCTGACTATTAGAACAATGTCATCGGCGTTGCCCATACATTCGAAGCCAAGCTCCGTTAGCCTGTAGAGCAACTCATCTACTACGAGGCTCCATAGAAGGGGTGATATCACTCCCCCTTGAGGTGTCCCCCGAGTGGCTTTAACTGAGGTAGTTTGATTCCCCACCTGTGTCTCAGCTATCCTCGTTGTCAACAACTCATACATCCATTTTACAATGGTTTCATTCACTCCTCGCCTTTTTAGTGCTTCTTTGACAGACACATGAGTTGTGTTGTCAAAGGCCCCTGATATATCCAGGAATGCGCACATTGCGTTTTCTTTGTTGTTCAGAGTTCTGTCAGCTGATACAGAGCCGTCTCAGTTGATCGACCCGCTCTGTAGGCATGCTGACATTTATGAAGTTGTATATTCTCCAGATTCTCTGTTCTTATGTAGTTATCCACTACTTTCTCCATCGATTTGAGTAGAAACAATGTCAGACAGATGTGTCTAAAAGATCGGGGATCAGTCCCATCTTTTTTCCCTATTTTTGGTATGAAGGTTACCCTTGCCCTTTTCCATTTTCTAGGTATTAGACCCACTGCTAGACTGCTTCTTGTAATCTTCAGCAGGAAGAATCTCCTCTATCCCTTGCTGTAGGAGTGCTGGAAATATTCTATCCACTCCTGGTGATTTATATGGTTGAAAGGTACTTATTGCCCATTCCAACCGTTGTCTGGTAAATATTTTCTTAGCAATGTCCCAATCTTCCTTGCGGGATTTTTTGGTGTAGTTCATTGCTATTCCGGTGCTTGTTGCTGGTTCACTACCTAAGAAGTGGGTTTTAAGAAGAAGAATCGATCGTTCCTCTTCACCTTCCGTGTATGATCCGTCTGGCTTTTTCAGCCAAATTGTGGAGTTAGTTCCCCCATTTGCCATGACCTTTTGTAGTCTGGCCGCTGTGTGAGTGGAAGTGATCTTTTCGCAGAAGACTTGAAAATTAAGCCTCTTGGCCTTCCTAATCTCTTTATTGTACTGAGCAAGCTTCTCAGTGTACCTCTGCCAATTGCCGTCTCGTTTGGCTCTATTAAAGAGCAGACGGACCTTTTTTCTGAGGTTTGACAGGTTCTCATTCCACCATGAGCATCCTTTTCTGAACGAGCTTTTGAGAGTGAGCAACTGGAATGAAAAGCTTCCACTATTGCCTCACTGATCTGTTCGACTCTTTGTTCCAGGTCGTAGTGCGGGTGATTTACCCCATTCACTTCGACGTGTTTCAAATTGACCTTCAGATAGGTCTTGTGAAGAGACCAATCAGTATTTCTAGGATTTCGAATTGTAGGAATCAAGGTGGTATTTCCCTCTATCCTAAATTCGATGATCCTATGGTCGGAAAGTGATGGCTCGCTCATCACCCTCCAATCTTTTACATTTTCATAGCAGCAACATTAACAATTGTTACGTCCAGGACCTCTTCTCTTACTCTCGTGACAAAAGAGGGGGTTGTCCTCACGTTTAAGGTCTCAAGGTTATTTGCTAAGAGATATTCTAATAAACACTCACCTTTTGCTTTGTTATTGGTGCTTCTCCACATGGTATTGGGTGCGTTGGCATCACAACCAATTATAATTGGCAGCCGTCTGCTATCGCAGTGTCTCACTAGCTCTTGTACCTCTACTGGCGGTGTCATCGGCCCGTCTCCAGCGAAGTAGGCAGAGGCAATGACGATGTCTTGGTCGATACCCCCAATGTTGAGGTGAACCATGATTGGAACAAGGTCCCGTGACACGTATTCTGAAACACAAATATATTTTATGTTATTTCTTATGATTACACAGGCACGCGGAGATACTTGCCTTCGATCATAAATCAATTTAAAATCCTTACATGCCAAACCTTTGTTTTGGCCCTCTTTGTTGATCCATGGTTCTTGGATCAGTACAATATCCAGTTGTAGTCTAACGAACAACCTTGCAATCACGGCTGAAGCACCCTTCGCGTGATGTAGGTGAGCGTGAACGTGAAGGTGAATAATTATGGATGAGAGAGGCCGAGTTACTCAGCCTCTATTCATCCCCCCCTCTTTCTCTCTCCCTGACCCTCCTCGACCACCATCGCAGTGTTTCCCTCGGCAATCGAGCAGGTTTCTTGATCTCGAGTCAGACTCTCGACCCCCAGGCTGCTCCGCCCAGCTTCCCGGGATACAGAGGCAGTCTCCGCATTCCCAGTCATTCCAGCAGAGGAGATCTCGGGCTGACCCAAGGTCAAGCTTTCGCCTTGTTTCCCCTTTCTAGAGGTTCCGGATGTGGAGGGTATCTCCATGTCCTTTGGGCCCTCCGCGGGATTCTTCTTTTTTCCCAGCCCCGAGACAGGGATACGCCCAAAACGGAAGTTTAGCACGTAACCTCCTGCCTTCAGAGCCTCCCCAGATTGGTGATCGATCCCAATCGTGAGGATAGTTCCCTGTCCCTCTTTTTTAGAGTTTGGGATCTTCCAAGTCTCAGTACTGAGGTTGGAGTTCTGAACCTCGACAAGTTGGAGAATCTTCTCCAGTTTCATGTCTTGGCTTCTTGGGAAGAACACTGTTATGGTGACCGGCTTTGGGATGTCGTCTCCACTTCGAGCCACTAATTCGGGTCCTTCCCAAGAGTCTAATTTCGGCGCTGACCTCATAAGCCAGTCTGCCGATTCTTGTGACCCACAGTCCACCAGTATCATTCCACAACGGAAATGGATACCTGAGAAGTGGATTCCCGTGTGGAGAGCTGCTCCGCTTTCAGGATGACCCCAGGATAACCCTTGGGCATTACTCCCACCCTAAAAGCTTTCTCTGTTTTGACAGCTGCTGCGTAACCAGTGGCTTGCCCGGTTACCGTTGCAGCTATTTTTGATTTCTTGCTTTGAGACCTAAGCGGAAGAGTAATATGCTCCGGGCCTCTTTTAAGCTTTGTTTTCCCCGTTGGTGATTCCTTCGGGGGGGTTGAGCGCTGAGTTACCTGCTTCCTGGCCTCTTCAGGGGATATTACCTGATTGAGGAGTCGCAGGTTTTTCCGCACCCCTGCTCCACTGAGGCCTTTTCTCAGTTGGTCGTCTATGCCGCTCGATTCTCCCGGTTTTGGGAGGTCGAAAGGCATACGACCTTTGTGCCGTTTGGCCTTTTTTCCCTCTGTGAGGTGCCCTGATGAAGAGGTGGAGGTTTTCTCCACTACTTTTCCGGTGAAAGTTTTACTTTTTTTTTTCCATGAGTGATCCCACGAGAAGCTAGGGTCATTACGGTCCACCGCTGCAGAGCCCCGAATGCAGAGGTAAGGTGTTCAATACAATGGAGTTCCCCCCGGTGCTCCAAGGTCGAAACCAGTAAGGACTATTCTTCTATATAGCCACGCATTCTTCGGCCCGGTTTCCCACCTTGAATTTAGGTTTTTAATGAGTTTGTCTCCTCTTGGTCCGGGCAGTAAAGCCAAGACCCCCCCCCCCCTCATCCCACTGGCCCGCGAGACTTGACCACAGACAGCCAGGAGACATTGGTATAACAGGTGATTTCGAGGTAAGCTCGAAATTTCACTCGGCATCGTAACCCCGTGTGCAATCCCTTAGCCACGATACTACAGCTGGGACAGGTAAAGTTGGTCTGCGGCAGGGTATTCGAGGGCTGCCAGTTGAGTTTTCAGACACAACGAGCCGCAGGTATTTCCCCGCAGACCTCCTCCTCATATAAAATCATCTCAGAGGCCCTTCTCCAATCTGCCACCTGGAGACGCGCCGGGTTGGTACTTCACCCCCTCCATATCAATAAATACCCCGACGAACAGCGACGAACTACGTACATATCTACTGATGTGGACCCGGATGAGCGCTGATAGGACGCCCCTCTTCCATACCTCCCTGTCTGTTACTTTTATCTTGAAGTTCTTTTCGAAATTATATCTAGGGAGTATGACATCGGAGGGCATTCCCATAATTGAGTCATTATATAGCTTCTCTTTCAGCTTATTGTGGTCTTTACCGTGAGTTCCGTTTATGAGTAACTGTAATCTGGATAGCCTGCACGTTACTGACGTAGCTTCTCATTGTATTTATGAATGTAGTGGTGTTAGGTTCAGCAATACTTCTAATGCGGCTGTTGGGCGGTCTTCATAGTACTAGTAGCACTCAGACAAGCTTGCCTTTGAACGTTATTGAGCATTCTGATCCCCCCAGCCTGCTGAGTCTTAGGCCACCAAACCACCGACCCATATGCTATCATGGACCTGAAGTATTTACAACCTGCCGGTGCATAAGGTAAGAAGAATTTATTATGCAGTCCACTAATCAGATTTTTTTATAGAAAAAATCGAGACCATTCTTTTGTGCCATATCAAGCCATATGGTTATTTTCGGTTCTAGTCCCCAATTTTTTCCGCACATTCTTCCGCATATGTTGAATGCTACCGTGCTTTTTTGCATAATTTTCTATAGATCTTAGTTCCATGATGGTCTGTGGTTAAATATGACTTCCAGATACTTTGTCTCTTGTGCAAAAGGAATTAGGTACTGGATATTTTGGTCCTACTACTTTCATTTATGTCAATTTTACTATTGTAGTTTGATGTAGGTTTATTGTGAGTACTTCCTTTTTACACCGTTCTTCAGTTATATTTAGAGCTGTTTCGGTAAGCTCCGAAACCTTTCTTGTAAATTTGCCTTTTGCAATAATTGCGAGATCATCACCGTATCCTAAGCAGTAGATGATTCTGGATTGTAAACTTACTATTAATTCGTCCATTAAGACAGCCCACTCTCCCCTGTGAGCAAGCTATTTCAGCTCTTACTGTCAGTGTTGTGTCGCTGATTGATGATATAATTACTCCATTTTTCAAGCTGATTTCAATCCACCGGCACGCCGGGAGTGGGACTTCCTTTCTTGTGAATGCTTTGATTATGGATCATGTGTATGCATTGTCAAAAGCACCCTCTATATCCACAAATGTAGTTACATCTATCTCCTTGTCCTCAATGGACTTTATTAGTAGCCTATTAAGATCTTCCAGGACAGCGTTTTCCAAACTGGGAGGCGCGCATCCATTGGGGTGTGTGGACTAGTCTAAAGGGAGGTGCGAATATTACTCAGGATTCATTAAGAAAAGTGCATATGCAGCTAATACAGTACGTAACAATATAACGCGACAACTCCAACAATATACAAACCTATATAGTGTGCGTTAAGATTTTAGATTGCCCCGGAGAACAGTCTGTGCTCGCCGTCGACTAGATTCGAGTCAAAGAAGAGGTGGATTCTTTAAATTGTAAATAAGTGGTCACAATAGAGCGCCAGAGAAGTTTTGGCAAACACTTTAAACTTCTTCAAGTCAACCCACAACTCCTCTGAGGGTTACCGATACTGTTTCTTCAGACTTTAAAAGGTTAACAGGCTTTATTTAATAACCTTCGCACCTCTCTTCAAAGGTATCCAGATGTTTGATCCAACAAATGATTTTGTTGTAGTGATATCAATTCCACAAGCTCTAGCAACTCTCTCTTGTAGATTGCTTAGAGGAATTGTTAATAGCTTGTCGTCCTTTCTCGGTTTGCATAAACTTATAAACTATATAAAATATTCCTCGACCTTGACGGTGAATTGCTTTCTTGAAACTGTCCATGTTCATATTAAATTAATAAAGTACAGTCCCTGAAGGATACTTTTTTAAAGTTGAAATTTGTAAACTATTTTAATTAGCCAACTTAATTACTTACCTTGTATCACTTATAGCTTGCTAATCTTCTCAAATAATAAATTCCAACTGACTATTTCAGTAAATGACTAATTACCAATGAAACTAAAATAAAATTGAATAAGCTAACTTAAAATTATAACATAATTTAACTATACAATAACTTAAATTCGTATAGACGCCGATCTTCACCCTACGCTCCTACAAATCGAATGCGGATGTTTTTAAAATACTTAGTAGAAGATGGTCGAGACGTAAATTTGTACTTTGCGCCTGAATAAGTCATAGCCGGTAAAAAGATCCAATCAAATCTACCTTTTTCTTTAAATTTTCCTTTTATTCTTGAATTAACTGCCCAAAGTCCAAATTTGTTGTATGCTTAATCACTAATGTACCAAAAATTGTGCTGGTTTTGTGAATTTGTCTATTTTTCGTATTGGTATCAATTTTTCTTGACTAAAAAAGGTTTAGTAGCCTTTTCAATTATATTTTCACTCAGTGCGAGTACACTATTTGGTTTTGTTAGACTTTTCTGTATATAAACTGGTTAAAGTATTTTGTATTGACTTAATAATGGAAAGAAAGTTGCTCCAATATTTTTGAATAATTCCATACAATTCTTTAACTTTGGAGGTTCAATTTTTTGAAACCAATACCGTCAACATCCCTACGGAATATCTGATAGTGGAAAACAGTTCAATAATACTGTTTTAGGTACAATAACAATCCGTTCAATACCCATGTGATGTCGAACACTTTCATATTTCATACTAAATAGCTATTTACCAAAGTATAAAGGATTTTTAGGTACGCTTAGTAATTTTATGGAAACGATTACACGCAATATAAATCTTATAATAATTTTGATTAATTCCTTAATGCCTTTGAACATTCATTACGCGTTTAATTTTTAAGGTGGGTGGACTATTCTGTCGATTTAATATGATTAACTAACATACAAGCGTTTGATGAAATATCCATAAAAATATGTTTGAGTAAAAATGTATTCGAAGTTTTTTTGGTAAAGCTAATAACTTAGCGTAAAGAAAATAAGTCAAGTATTGATAGTTTATTGTTTTTCATTCATAATTGATATTTACAAGGTGGTTTGAAGTTATAATACATACACGATTAATTTAGCTAAGCATATCTAGATCCAAAAATAAGTGTAATTATGTTTTCTCCAATGAAAACAATGTCTTTCAGGTGTCTTCTTATAATATTCAAACTGTAGTAGAGCTTTACAAATCCTTAGACTTATCAAAAATGGTAACTACAAAAAACATAAAAGAGATTATTTAAATGCTATTCAAATCGTCCAGCAACTTCATTTAAAATATCAAATAGCGTCATCAATCAAAACCAAAACCTGTACTCAATCTTTCGAGAAAAGAACAATGTTCATTTTTTTTAGGGTTGCGTAAACAGTTCTTACTATAAATATTCTCTAATGATTTTGCTTATTTTGAAAATGAAATTTTCGGTTTTCTGCAACGAAAATTAAGAAGGAACAGATAATCCCAAAAAGCCATATTTCGAAAGCGAACATAAGTTTATCCAATTTCATACTGACTCGTTGAGGTCGATTTTTCATTGCTTTTTTAAATCTTTTCATCATTCTTCTTTCTATTGATGCCCTAAAAAAATTAAACATTTTTATTAGAATCTCTAAAAGATTAAAGGTATGAATATATATATATATATATATATATATATATATATATATATATATATATTTGAAACGTAATGTATTCTTGACCATTATATGGGATGAATTTTCTTGAATAAAGGTCCTTACTTTTTAATAATTTCTTCATTATTTGCCAAAAGACGCGTTTCGACTTGTTAAGTCATCTTCTGTTTCGGCTAAGAGGTTACATTTTGATTGATACATAACACATAAGTTAAAAAAGACGTTACAAAATTTTGTATATAAAATAATAAAACAATTACTTTAATAACACTGTCAAAACATGAAAATATGGAAGGTTAAAAATTAAAATTCTGTATACATTTTAAAGGTGTTGTCAGTAAACTCTTAAAATGTATTATTTAGTTTGAAGGTGTTTTTTGTCTTTCTTTTTCTAATGCGATGTGGTGTTAGTCTGGGCGCGTTTGCTTGATTTAACAGGTGTATATTATAGTAAGGTGCAGAAGCTCTCAACAATTTATTGGTTATTTAAAGAGACCATCATATATTACATTCAAATTACGAATATCGTTTCTGTTGTTAATACTATTTATATCTCTTTTTATGTTAATCATTTCTAGTACAGTTCTAACTTTTTCATTATTTTCTTCAGCTAATATTTTTTCATTGTCAAAATCAAATTAATTTATGCCCTGTATTCTTAGAGTGATTGGATAAAGCATCAGTTTTTGAATACTTATGAGCTTGTATTCCTTTTTGGAGGTATTGTTTGCTTTGACCAATATATGTTTCATTGCAATCTCCACAAGGAATCTGGTATACAGTGTGTGTTTGTTTATTATTTGGAATGTTTGGTTTCATTTTTGAAAAAAATGTTTGGTTGGTGTTCTTTAATTTATGGGAAACAGTTAAATTTTCTTTCTGAAGACTTTTGTTTTCTGATAAACCGTGTACATATGGTAATGATATAAATGATGTTGGTTTTTTTGTGGTTTTTGATTTGAATTGAAAATTGCATGTATTCTTTTTTTAATAGTTAGTACATCAACAACATACATACGAAAATATTTTTATAAAAACAAAATTCAAACACAAAATAGAAAAGTGACAATCTGATTTTACAACAGAAACCACATTTATGTACCAAACAAAATAAAAATTGGATAACTAACTTAAGTAATGAAGATATACCAGATGATGTATTATACACTCTAAGCTTGGGCCAAAATTTCAATTATAAAACAAATGACATACCTACAGATTTTTACTTATTGCAAACTTAGAAGCAGGAATAGACAATTGTGAAATAGGTGTTCAAAATGATATCAGGTACAAGGAAAAACAACATCATTCTAAATTTCAAAAAAAACATCAACAAACATTTTAAAAGTAATTCACGATTTTTTAATAAACTTTTTAATAATACTAAAAAATTTCTTGAACAAAATAACCATCTGTTAATAACATATACAGACAAAACACATAAAACAGTGATCATGAAAAAAACAGAAGATAGGGAAAAAATGTTAAATCTACTTAATGACACAACAACATACAAAAAAGAAATATTCAATCCCACTGAAAAGATTCAAAACAATGTAAATAAATTAATAAATAATTGGTTTCAATCAAAATTAATAGATAAGGTAATCAAAAATAAATTAACGATACACAATGCCCAACCATCTTCAATATATGGTTTACCCAAAACACATAAAACTGGAGTTCCCTTAAGACCTATTATAAGCAATGTTCAAGCAGCTACATATAACTTGTCTAAATACTTATCCAACATACTTATAAATATAATGGGAAAAAATGATTATTACAAAAAAGACACAACATTAGCGGTTGAATATTATAAAATAAAAATGGAACGATATCCAAAACAGCACAACATTAAATTTAACAGAATTTCTCAGTGGGGCCGAATTATGTTCATCTTCTACATATTTTCAATATGAATCCAACTTTTATTCACAAATATTTGGCATAGCAATGAGATCACCCATAGCAGCTACAATTGCAAATCTTGTTATGGAATATGTCGAAGAAACAATATTAAAGTCACTTACTTTTGAACCGGTATTCTTTAAGAGATATGTAGATGATATAGTAGCATGTGTACCAGTGGATAGAACCAATGAGATTTTGAACAAATTTAACAATTTTATTCCAAGGTTAAAATTTACCATCGAACGCAAAAGAGAAAAACTGATACATTTCCTGGATGTCACAATCTCATACGATAACGAAGGTAAAATCAATACCAACTGGTATTCAAAACCAACAGCTTCTCATAGGTATACAAGTTATTATTCAAATGCTCCCCTATCTCATAAGAAGAATGTAATTAAAAATTTAACTGACAGAGCAATTGAATTATCTCACCCTAAATTTTGACAGTGTTATTAAGGTAATTGTTTTATTATTTCATATACAAAATTTTGTAACGTCTTTTTTAACTTATGTGTTATGTATCAATCAAAATGTAACCTTTTAGCCGAAACAGAAGATGACTTAACAAGTCAAAACGCGTCTTTTGGCAAATAATAAACAAATTATTAAAAAGTAGGGACCTTTATTCAAGAAAATTCATCCTATATATATATATATATATATATATATATATATATATATATATATATATATATAGGAATATCGCGTAATATGTTAACAATAACAACAAAGAGATTCATGGGTAATTCACGCAAAATAAAGGGCCATTGAAACAGAGTGGTAACCGCGGACATGCATGTTTCTGGCTCATTTGCCTCTTCAGCATGGTATAACCAAATAAGGATGTGAAATTTTGGAGCAAAGATGTTAATCAAAACATGGGAAAACACAAAACAACGGATTTCAGCAGGGAAACCAACCGCTCATTTGTGCCTTCAATTGGAAGATACCAAGTTTTCAGGACAACAACCAAGATCGACACGGAGGCGCATATAGCCCCCCCGCCATGAACTTTCCGACCCATAGTAAATAACGAAGAAGATGTAGGAATATCGCGTGATATGTTAACAACAACAACAAAGAGATTCATGGGTAATTCACGCAAAATAAAGGGCTACTCTGTTTGTTCTTCTTCTGTATATTCCATTTTCTTTTATTCCACCATAAATCTTTCTGAGCATTTTACCTTTCCATATCTCTAGTTTATTCTGCTCTTTTTTGTTCATTGTCCAGGTTTCACAAGCGTAGGTAACTGACGGTCTTATTATTGTTTGGTACATGCTTATTTTAGCTGTTCGTGATATGTCTTTTGAGTTAAACATCTGTGATACCATTCCTGCTGCTTTACGGCCTTTTGTTAACCTTTTTTCTATTTCCCCTTCTTCGTTTCCTTAATTTGTGATAGTGACTCCCAAATATTCGATTTGTTCCACTTTTTCTATTTTGTAGCTTTTGTTGTCATTACAATTTATAATAATATCGGTTTTTTCATTATCCTTCATTACCATGTATTTTGTTTTTTTCTCGTTGATCACTAGATCATACTCTCTTGCCTTCTCTTCCAGTAGCTTAAATACGCTTAGCATTTCTTTCCTGGATCTTGCCATAAGTACTATGTCGTCCGCATATGCTAGACACTGATGTTTATTCCCATAAATTAAACTTCGGGTTTTTATAACACTTTCTCTTAGTATAATTTCCTGAACTAGGTTAAAGAGGGTTGTGGATAATGGGTCTCCTTGTCTCATACCTTTCTCTATCTTGAATTCGTTAGAAGTACTGCCCTCCAAAATTACTTTGCTCTCGGTTTTTCGTATGGTCATTTCCACTAGTCTTCTCAATTTAACTGGTATTTTTAACTTTCTCATTGCCTGATACATTTTTTTTATAGTATCATAGGCCTGTCTGTAATCAATGAATAGCATATGCAGACTTAAATTTTGTTCGTAAGCATTCTCCTGAAGTTGTTTCATAATGAAAATTTGGTCTATTGTCGATCTACCTGCTTTCAAACCTCCTTGGTATTCTCCTACATTTTCATTGTGGTATTTGTCTAATCGATTTTTAAGTATTTTGCCAGAACTTTGTATGTTACATCTAAAAGTGCTATTCGGCGGTAGTTATCGCATTCTTCCTTGGGACTTTTTCTGTGGATTGGAATTATTAATGCCTTGTTCCAATTTTTAGGGATTTTTTCTTCTCACCATACTTGTTTCAACAACTGCCATATTCTCTTCGTTAATTGTTCGCCTCCATATTTTAAAATTTCTATTGGAATATTGTTTTCTCCTGCACTCTTATTATTATTCATATACTTTAAGCATTTTGTCACCTCCAGTATTTTTGTGACCGTTATGGCTAGATCTTCCTCACCACAATTTTCTTCCTCCGATTCATTATCATTTTTGCCTAGTTCTTCCTCACCATCATTTAGTAATTCCTCAAAATACTGTGCAATTCTATTTATTTTTTCTTCCCTATCCCCTATTAGATATCCCTCTTTGCTTTTCAAAAAATAAGGGGCTTTTCGGTTGTGGCCTTTCCGTTCTCTTATTTCATGATAAAAATTTCTCACTTCTTTATTTTTATAAGCTTCTTCAATTTTTAATAATTCCCTTTCAAAGTAATTTCTTTTGTTCTTTCTTTGTTTAACTATTTTCTTCACTGTTTTCTTTTGATAATCTTTGTCTGATTTTATTTCTTTTTTCCAACGCCTGTTTACATTGTTCAACAAACCACTTATCTTTTTTCTTCCCTTGGGGCTCCCTAGTATCCTATTTGTTACATCTCTCATTACAGTTTCTATCTGTGACCATTCTGCTTCTAGTTGCTCGACGCAAGGTCTTAAATTTAATTCTCTATTGATTTCTTGTTGGAAGTGATTTACTTTGGTCTCATCCTTCAATTTTTCTAAATCGTATTTTTTCCGTTTTTTATTATCTTGTTCAATTCTAGGTGGCTTATCTTGTTTCAGTTTTGTAATTACTAAAAAGTGGTCACTCTCCGCATCAGCTCCTCTATAACTTCGTGCATCTGTTACCCTTTTTAAGTGCTTCATTTCTATTACGACGTGATCTATTTGGTTTTTTATTATGCCATTTGGTGATAATCAGGTTTCCTTGTGGATGTTCTTATGGTCAAATGACGTGCATTTTATTATCTGAAGCTAATTCTATGAGTCGCTTGCCATTATCATTACTGAGTGCGTGTCTACTTTTTCCTTCCGTTACTTCTATATACTCTTCTTCTTGTCCGACTTTTGGATTCATATCCCCTATTACACATTTAACATCAAATTTCGGTATTTTATTGACTGCTTGTTCCAGTTCTTCATAGAACTTTGCTTTCGTGTATTCATCTTTGTCCTCAGAAGGGGCATGCGCATTAACTAATGTCGTTTTCCTATGTGTTCCTTTGATTTTTATTCTACATAGTCTATCTGATACTCCCTCCCTCAAAATCTATAATATTTGCTTTAAGTTGACTGCTTACTATAAACCCTGTACCCAGCATTCTATTATCTACTCCACTATTAAAGAACATATAATCTTCTATCTCTGTAATTACTTTCCCTTTTTGTTTGGTTTCTTGTATTGCTAACACATCTAATTTGTATTTTCGCATTTCATTGATCAAGTGTTTTATGGCCCCCTCCTCAAATGTACCCCTCACGTTCCATGTTCCTATTCTCATTCCATATTGTTTTTCTTTTTGTTTTCGTTTAACGCTGGAGTTTAACTTAAGTTGTTGCTTTTCTGTAATCATTTTATTTGTACTATTCTTCATCTTTTGTACTTCCTTGTCCATTTCCATTGCCTGGTCTACTTTATTTTCCCGTGCCTCTGAGCTTATGCTTGTCGCCACTGGTTTTTTGTCGATATGTTCTGTTTTATTTTTTCCAACTTCTCTTCCTCCTTGTTCCATCTCCATTCCTCTGTTTCTATGTACTTTTTTCTGAGCCCAATATTCACTCCTTTTCCTTTATCCCTTTCTTCTATAACTTTCATTCTGATCTTTTTTTGAATTTCTCTATCCTTCTTCGGATGAACAATCTCTCTTCAGTTTTAAATCTCAATTTTTATTTATTGAGCATCACCTTCCTTTTCTCTTCTTGGTTTGCCAGTCTTACTAAGCATGTTTTTTCTCCTAACTTTACTGAGCTTTCTACCGCTGTCTTTATTTGTAATTCTTTTTCTAGGAATTTCTCCATTTTATTTCGTAGTTCTTCTGGATTATTTGTCTCTATTCCTACTCCCTGAACCACTATATTGTTTTTCTTCTTTCGCTTTCCAGTAGTTCCAATCTGTGGTCCATATTGGTTATTGTTTTCTTCATTTTTCCATTTTCATTCATCGGTTTTTCATTTTCTTCCCTAAGTTGTTTCATTTCTTCTCTGAACTCATTTTGCTCCTCTCGTCTTTTTTAATCTCCATGCTCATTTCCTCCATTTTGTTTCCTATTTTTTCCATCATATTCATCATTTTTTCTATATCACTTCCTATTTTTGTCGGCGATCTCCCTATTTTCTTACTTTTTTTGGAAATATCTTAATCCGTATCATAGTCTTCCTCTCTGTCGCTCTTCCTCTTTTTGTCATATTCATTATCACTCATTTCTTTCTATTTTTAATTTAATCGCCTCAATATTAGAAAATTTTACGCCCGTACCTGTCTTAAGTATATCGATAGACACAAGGAGATTCCAGTTGTTGGATTTTATCAATTAACTCGTTCTTATCGCTATCATACCGGGCAAAAAGCTCTAAGGCCAGTCAACCCGTCGGACCTTGAACTTGTATCAGTGATATTTAGCTTGGTTAATTGTTATTTATGTTAGGTTATATTTGTGACAAACTATTCTTAAACTTACTTGGATACTGTAGAATTTTCACTGGACACTTTTATCATTATATTAAAACTTCATACACTGTTTTGCTGATTATATTACTTGTAATTCCCGTGTAAAACGAAGTTTATTACGGAGCATAAATCAACACAACTTTCCAGTCCCGTACTAACGCCTAACATATCTACACACATAATTTCCGCTTCAAATTCGTTCATATTATTTATTTAACACTTCAAAATCCTCTAACATCTATTTTAACCTTATCTCCCCATACAAAACACTATCTTAAAAAACCTTTATCTATAACTAAAACAACCTTTTCATGACAAAAAACGACCCTAGCATACACTCAACGCAACCGTCGTTTATGAAGGCTAGATTTTAAAATCATACCACCCATTGGCCAATTCCCCACATGATCTCCCATGCCTACACCCGCTCTGAGCGCCACATAAATACAGCTCCAACCAAATAATTCTTTACTTCCAAGTCACTCATCGTACCAAAAGGTAGTTTACATTACATTTTCACCCGACAAAATAGACCGGTATAATTAAAACTCCAATAATCATTAAATACAATCAAATAATGTAGTAATCATATTAAACCTCATAACTAATAATCAATGATACATTCTTAATTGTTCCGCAAACGATACACATATTAAAAGTTGAATAAAAAGACCAGTGAAAGTGCCACATCAAAGTGGCTGGTCCATCGAGATTTATGTATGTATAACTCTTACTACAAAAAGTAAGATTGCGAAACAACCACTGATCGAATGTATTTTCTCCACCAACAATTAATTTCGTATTTTTCTACTAGCATACTATTTCTATACACCTTACGATGAAAACTTTTAAGCAATTTGTAACATTAACAGGGACAACTTGTATAATATCTAAAGTGCAAAAATAATTTATATATAATTAATTGTTCTTCGCCAACTTCTTTTATAAAAAATAAAACTTCAAAAGCTTTTCTTTTTTTCTTTTCCCAACGTTTCGAATCCTTTATTTAGGTTCATCATCAGGGCTATTCGTATAATACATATAATGAATTTTCTATTACAATTTCGTTATAAGACAATCTGCAACAATACCTTACACTAATAAAAACTTTTCTAATTTTTATTTAAAGATGATATTGACATTATTTAATCAAGGTTGAAAATATAAGATTGAGAGTTTACAACAAACATTAGTTGAATATCCCTATTTTTTCTTATCTTACAAAGCTTAAAATTGAAAAACTCACCAGCTACTTTAACATATCCATTTTGGTTTTTTTAAAAACAATTATAATGAAACATACACATAAGACGAGGACAATGAACTTTTTAAAATCATCTAAGTCATTTTCAGAATGAAATTGTGGTAATTTTTATGGTCTACATATTTCCATTGCTCAATTCATTTTATATTTCAAATAGGTAGATAAATCTTTACTGTATGTATTGTTGGCGATATGAATTAATTTCTTTTTAAACGCAAAAACATCAAAATAATAAAACATTTTAGTACGGTTGTAAATGATATATTGAAACGGGAAGGTGGAGAAGACATCACTAGTTTGAAATTAAATTTTGTTTAGTAGATTGCTATATACATTATCCAATTTATCTACATCTTCACGAAAATTAAGTGAATTGTTAGTTTTCTTAATGTGAATCATTTCTTCGATACATCTTTTATGAAAATTGGTTTCAGTATCCAAAATCTGAAAACTGTTAAATTCATGGCCAGTATTAAAAAAATGACTGGATAGAGCTGTATTATTTTTTAAATTCTTGACATCATTTTGGTGGTTACGTAATCTATTTTTCAAGTATTGTAAGGTTTGTACTATATATGATTGGTTGCAGTTGTTACATTCAATTTTATAAACTGTATTAGGGGTTTCTGTTTTTGGAATAGAAGGTTTGAATTTAGTGAAAAATTGTTTAGTTTGATTTAGTGGTTTGTATATTGAAAGGTTTGCAAATATTCTTAATTTTTCTGTTAACATTAGGGATGCAGGGTAAAGCAATGTATATGCTATTATTTTTATTATTATCGTTATCATCATTATTATTATTTCTATAGTCTACTTTTTGATTTGAATTTGTGTTATAATTATAGTTATTAAGATTTGTTGCAATATTGTTATTAGGATTTGTTGTAATGTTGTTTTGATTACTATTGTGGTTGTAGTTATTTTGATTTGTGTTGTTATTCGTTGATTTGGAATTATAAATCATATGTATTCTATTTTTAATAATAGGTTCAAAAAACTATTTTGGGTAATTATTTTTTATTAAAACGTTTTTAATTTTTTTAATATTATTTGGTCTGTTTATAGGGTGTGAAAGCTTTATGGCTCTATCTGTTAGGCTGTTAACAACACTTTTTTTGTATTTGTTAGGGACATTAGATTTAAAATTCAAATGTCTTTCAGACCAGATACTTTTTGTATACCAATTTGTGATAATTTTTCCTTGTGAGTTGTGGATGATATTAATATCAAGGAAATTTATTGATTTATTATTTTCTTGTTCAGTTGTAAATTGGATTTTATTATTATAGCAGTTGAATTTATCAAGCATATAATTTAATTTATTTTTAGGTATACATGCAATACAATCATCCACGTATCTTTTAAAAAATAAGGGTTGAAAATCAAGATCATTCAATACATCTATCTCCAAATCCTCCATTACTAAATTGGCTATAGTGTCAGAAATAGGTGAGCCTATGGCAACACCTTCTATTTGTGAGAAAAAATCTGAATTATATTTGAAGACTGTAGATTGTAAACAGAGTTTAATGCCTTTGGAAAATTCATTTAAAGGTAGTGAAGTAAATTTTCTGATCTCATCCCAATGTCTTTCAATACTCTTAATTGCAAGTCTTATAGGAATGTTAGTATATAGTGAAATAACATCTAGAGGAACAAGGATGTGATTTTCAGGAACAACTTGACTCTTTATAAAATCACAAAAATCCCATGAATCTTTAATATGAAATTGAGATTTACCAACAACATTGGAAATACAGTTCGAAAAAAACTTTGATAGTTCATATGTAGGAGAACCAATACAATTAATAATTGGTCTAAGAGGTATATTAGTTTTATGTAACTTAGGTAGTCCATATATATATATATATATATATATATATATATATATATATATATATATATATATATATATATAAAACCAAAAACCAAAAGTTGGCAGTTAGTCACGGCTGACTAGTTAAAAAATAAAACTAAATAATATTGATTGATACGCTTCAAAAAAATAGTTATCCTAGTAAACTTCTCAAGAGGTTGATTTACAACACTCCTGGCGAGCATACTGTCAGTCATATTAATAGTAATGAAAATGAACAGGATGCTAATTTCAATAATTCACAGCAGGTTACTTTTGGTTCATTTCCTTATGTTAAAGATCTGTCAGAAAAAATCATCAAAGAGTTCAAGGGGACCAATGTCAAAATTGCTCAAAGAACAGCCAAACCTTTACAGTCTCTTTTTACTAAGTTAAAACAACCGGAGGATTCCATGATGAAAACTAACGTAATATATAGTATCTCTTGTAAAAATTGTAACAAAAAGTATGTAGGAGTGACATCTCAGAATTTGAAATCACGTTGTGCTCAACATAAAAGCGATGCTAGGTTAAAAAAGCGAAAATGTGCATTATCAGAACATGTTATAGATGAGTTCCACCATATAGATTTTGATAAAGTAAAGATTCTTGATGTAGAAAGAAACTATAACAAAAGAAAATTTTTAGAAATGTATCATATTAATAACATTGAGGAACCAATGAATAGAAGGTCTGACATTGAGTCACTTAGTAAGATTTATACATATTTGTTGCACTTTAATAATGTCCACTCCGGTAGCGAGGAGATTGATTCCCAAATTAGTGTTTTGAGTTAATGGTTGGCTGAAGTGACAGGTCAGTCGAGTGTTGACAATACAAACATTATTTAATAATTCATTTAAAAACAAAACAATTTTTATACATTATGGCTATCACAGCTCAGTTGCGAATGCAAATGATTTCCAAACAGTCGGGCCTTAACGTGAGAGGTTAGGTCCTTTCCATGTGTTAAAAGTTACAGATCTTACATGCTGGAATGGGTTGACAGTTGGGGAATACCGAATGTGAGAGGTTTGAGTGTTCACTGACTGTTTGCTTATTTCGTCATCCCAATTTTTTACATTTTACAAAAGACAGGTGGCAGCTGTCAGACAATAGTCTGGAAAGGTGTAATTTTTCAATCTTGACGTGATCCTAGGTGTGGACATTAATCTATTATTGTTTTTCTTTGAAGTTTTCACCAAAGCAACCAAAAAAACACAACAGTATTGCTGAGAAATTTAGATTTTTATTAAATGTTTTTACTTCAACCTTGTAATTGCCCCCCGTATCTCTACCTTTCGACAGCAGTCGATTTCATGTCGAAATAGATATTCAACAATATCAGTTCGTTTCTTGTGTATGTCTTTTGGTTTTTAAAAAACAGGAAAAAAAATCCTGGCTCTCATTACTATATGTAGGAGAGAAATTATATTTAGTCGACATTTTAATCTTTAGTGGATGAAGGTTTTCCTGCAATTTGTGAAATGTGAGTTTAATTTTAAATCAACACTACAAGTAAGTGGTAATGATTTCAGAAGTTGTTTTCTTTATTAAGTTAACCGATTTTTTCTTTCTGGTTCATTATAGCCTTTGAGAATGAAGACAATGCTCTTCGAAAGCTTAGGTAATGTACTATTTGATTCACTTTATCTCTAACCTGTAAAGTTTTTTTGGCTGCTATCCCCACGATTTTGAGGGTTTTTTAACAAAGACCACTCTTTGAAGTTTTATTTTATATATATATATATATATATATATATATTGTGATAATCGTATCTTTTATTTATTTAATTGTTTATATTTTTTATATTATTTGTATTAGGTTTATATTATTTATTATAATTTTAGTTGTTGAGCGCCAGATGAAATTAATGAAATAATAAATGAATGTCTGTTTAGTTTAAAAAGTAAAAGGCCAGCTAACTTCAGTCCTCAAGATGAAACTCTTAATTATTTGCAGGGAATTATCGTGAGTGAGGATACGTTTATATTTAAATTTAAACTTCAAAATATTTAAGATGTTATATAATTTATAAGGAAAAGAAATATTTACACTAACTGTTACTTATTATTTTCCGATAATTTTTAAATAGATCTAAGTAGTACTCAATACGTTTCTGTACTACTAATAAATACCTTGGCCAATGGTTTTAACTATCTTACTGAATAATATTTAAAGGTTATGAGAAATTATATTGAAATTATCGAAAAGTTCCTTCTTTTTTTCTATATTAGTTATAAATCTATTCAGTAAAATTTGTTATAATATCCTTATCTAAAATTTGTTGAGTAACTTTTAATCTGGTCGTTGAATTTTATGTGAAATATATCAAAAATTATCATTTGAATTGACACAAGTCCGATCAGATAAAAAGGTTATGTACTAAGTTTTGACAGTTCCTTTGTGAAAAATAGAAATGATATAAATTTAGTTTTTATAAATTCACCTTACAGTTTGTATTTATGCACTGGATTTTTCTTCGATGTTTCTTAATTTAATTAGGTGTAGTAATGAACTGAACCAAAATTCAGTTCTATGTCCTTGCTGGATACCGAAGACTGCTTCTCCGTAGTTCCAGTAAGTAATGCTTTATTCTATTTACTTGTGTTGTGATCAAATACTTTTTCTCCTCTTTATTTAATCTACAATATTCTCCACTAGTGTTATTGTACTCTGAAGTAATACTTGATTGAATATACTTATATTTGAGAATAATTTCTTTTACGGCTATTCTTATATTTCAACATGTATCTTCTTTCTTTAGTTTTCTTATTATAATCTTATTTGATTCTTCTGAATGTCTTTATTTTAATAATCTCTTTAGAAATCCCTCTCAATTTTCTTTCCTTCTTTTCAATCAAAAATCAATCAACAAACTCCCTCGATTCCCGCTTAGCAACCATCAACATTTTTTTATCTTCATCCTAGATGAAACTTTTAATTTTTTTCTTTTGACTAAATGACCTAGCACACTTCACTTGCACACTCCGAAGTTTTTTATCTAATAGTTTTACAATAGATTAAAATTAAAATCGTTATAACAAATTATTGGATTATTAATAAGTATAGAATTAGATTAATTTGAGAATTAAAATTTTAGTTCAATATATATATATATATATATATATATATATAAGGAAGATAGTCTTTGCTGACTGTTAGGAATAAAACTGGTGAATATTGGGGAAAGCAGCAAGAAGAAAACGGAAAACGTGTACTCTTAACGGAAAATTTTCAAGCTTTCGAGGATGATTGTCCTCATCATCAGGAATACTGAAATGGAAAAACAGCATTAAGATACTGTAGTTGATAAGTGATATATAATATAGAAGAAATCGCAAGTTCGCACCTGTTGCGATTTCTTCTATATTATATATTACTTATCAACTACAGTATCTTAATGCTGTTTTTCCATTTCAGTATTCCTGATGATGAGGACAATCATCCTCGAAAGCTTGAAAATTTTCCGTTAAGAGTACACGTTTTCCGTTTTCTTCTTGCTGCTTTCCCCAATATTCACCAGTTTTATATATATATATATATATATATATATATATATAATGCAAATCCATTATAACATGTAAGTTTATTTTTTGTATTAAAGTCTATCAGTTTATTTTTAAACCACGATAAAATTAATTTGTTCAAATTATTTTGTATTTTGTTTGTTTGATCAGATCTTTCTTTTTTATATGTAGAAATATCAGACAACAAATTGCTCATTTTGTTATGGTATTCATCTTTGTACATAATGACAGTTTTTTTACATTTGTCAACAAATAGGATGTAGATATTTGGATTGTTTTTAATTAAATCATTCGTTTGTTCAAAGAAATTTTTTATTTGTTATGAAATGAAATATTATCATTCGATAGACTGACACGAAGAATAGCATCATGTCTGTGTGATACTTACCAGTGTTGAATCATTCCACTTTCATACAATCGCACTACCGTATTTGAAAAGGCTGGTTCAAAGGGGGAAGTTTTTGGAACCAGAAACGTTTGGTATCCATCTCCTACAAATACTTTAGTGAAGCCAAGTGTTAAATGTGAGTCGTGAACAAATGTACATTTCGAAACATCGTGTACGGTGTTCTGATTATTCCACAAATCATTGAGATTGTCCTTAAATAATTGGAAAATTATAAAATCAGCTATCAATATAAATGAATAGTGAACGATGAAATAAAACAATATAGTTTGTTTAAAACTTCATTTATTTGAACTAATGTTCAATTTAAACTGGTTGGCGCGTTTTACTAACACAGTAGCTTTCTCAAAACGAATGAAGGTATAATTTAAAAATGTTTTAATATATACAGTGCATAAATACAGAATTCTATTATACTAATCTTAACAAAAGGTATTGAAAGAAATTACCTTAAAATTCATTCACTACAAACATTCCTAATTGTTTTGTTTCATCGTTCAGTATGGCTCTTCATCAAGTAAAAGCCCCATCTATTCAATTTTTAAATGAACAGTCTTGAGATTCGGTCTCTCTCTTTCAACTAGGGTTCGGCAACATCTGATTTTTATTAAAACAATCAAAAACCATTGATTTTTTAAAGAAATCACGATTTATTGGATTTTTATGATTTTTTAAATTTGAATATAAAATTTGAATATTTTGATACTTTGAAATTATTGTTAATTATTTTAATGTATAAGTATAAAAATTCTAATACAATTTGCGGCTCAAAAACTTGTGACAACGCATTTGTCGCGCTTCATGCAAGAAAATTCTTGTCGCGATTTGTTTTCCTTCTATCCTATACACTCACTATACAGTGCCGAGTACTGCCGAGTGAGGCACGAACGCGTTTGTTGTGCTTTTTGCAAGAATATTCCTGTCGAGGATTGTTTTCATTCTCAACCTATAAATTGACGTTGCCCAACAATTTCACGCATTTCGCTAGTTAGATTAGTTAAATGAAGTGAAAACATATAAAGAAATTAAAATGAGCGGAAGAAACGAGGACCCAATATGGCAGTTCTATATTAAGACAACAAATCCAAATAAATTGGAGTGTAGGGCTATTTGTAGAAAGTGCAAGAAATATATTCAAGGGTTAGTCCAAAGACTTAAAGCACACCACGATGTTTGTAATTATCAAGAGAGGAATACAGGTAATTAAATTATTAATTTAATTTTATTTATAGTTAAAAAAGACTTTTATCACTAATCCGGGAATGATCGCGTGGTTAGATTTTGCCTAACATTTTTTGTTTTTCGTTGATTATCCAAGCACTTGATATTTAATTTTTGAAATAATTTAGCGAAAGTTTTGAGACAAATATTAATTGAGGTTAAAGTAACATAGTGTAATTTTTAATCATGTATTCTGAGATATTTTGAAATATTTTTTAAATATATACGTATTATATTATAAGTAGATACATTTTTGATACATAACAGAATACAACAGGGTAACAAATGTTTCTATGTATTAAAAGACACATTTAAATCTAAGATATTGTCTACAACCACAAAAATTAAAATATACAAGACAGTAATTAGACCAGTCGTACTTTACGCCGCAGAAACCTGAAATTTAACGTTTATTTTCTGTATATTTCTGAAAGAATTTATAACAAAATTCACTTATTAGATGGGCTCTGTTGTTTGATATTGCTAACAGGATACGTATAGGGACTATAGTCGTGTTTAGGAATTTATTATATTAATTTAACTTACGACGAATGCATATGCTGGAAGATTCTCTATTATAAGTGCGTGGTTAGGTTTCATCAGATTCTCACATCTATCTCCAGAATAAATACCTTTGGTTATAAACAATTTGCACAATGGCAGAGTTGAATGATAACACCAGTTGTTAATGTAATCATAATCATTTGGGTTAAGCTGAAGAAAATGAAAAATTAGTCAATGTATAATAGACATCAACACATAATTTAAGCAACCCCAATTCCCTCTATATTTCTTCTTTGGAAAGGTATAAGTTTACGTGAAATAATATATTAAGAATTTAAAGAAGATGCTGAATCGCCACCAACCACCGCGGATTTTGGTTTATATATATATATATATATATATATATATATTTATATCAAAATTTAGTTTATTAAAAATATTCAATGAACTAAGTATTCGCCCCAATCAAAATGTGAACGTTCACAATACCACAATAAAAATGAGAAAATACATCCAAATTCTTATACTTACCACAAAAGTATATTCTTTATTCATCAAGTCATTTATGTCAAACTTCGTATAATTTTGGGACATGATATAAGATCTGAAAATTCCTGAGAAGTATACATCAACCGCCACTTTCATTATTAACCAAAATAGGAAAACAAATTTGATTGATGTTCTATACGGAATATTTTTATAGATAGTTAGGACTGGATCAGATAATCCTATTAGGATATTGAGAACAACCTAAAAATAATTTAATTATAGAATACAAAATTAGGTACTTTTTGTTTATCAAAAAATTTTCTCATTGGAAAATTCAAGTCCATTTCTCTTGACCAATTTTCAAATGAATTTATCGCATTTCTAACTGACTTTATTTGGACTAATTATTTAATACAGTGGTTCCCAACACATATGTCTACGGACCACTCAGCCTGAAAATGAATAACCATGGACCACCCATTGTGACGGTTATTGAACCACAGAAGGTCACTAATAAATGTAGGAAGATTAGTAAGTAAAAATAAACCACGACTCTTTAGTAAATACGCTTATTTGAGTAGTAATAAAAACACGTTCAGAGTAAAACGCGACTAAAGCTGCAAACCAACCGACTCGACAATGTTATTGTCGAGAAGTGTAAACAACGCCAACGGACTGAAATGCATTGATTTAGCATGTATAAATAGTATAATTCCGTATTGTAAATATTTATTAGTCTTTAATTCATTGTTAGTTATATGTCTTAGTCGTATATATACTGTGTCATTAACTATTTTGACCATGGTCATGGTTATTGGCATTCGTTGTTTAGATATATCATAACCCTGTGAGTTTTAAAAACATATGGTATTATTTTGTTTCCCACCGATTGGATGTAAGTATTTCCCCAAATTAATGGTATAGAAGATAAATGGTTTAAAATGTGGAACGCTTACTTCTAATTACCACATGACGAACCTGCCTATGTGACGGTTATTGAACCAGAAGGTCACTAATAAATGTAGGAAGTTAAGTCAGTAAAAATAAACCACGACTCTTTATAAAATACGCCTAACTTTCCTATTGTCTTCTGTAATGTCTCTCTTCAGTTGTCTACGAAGCGTTTTCCATATTTCCGTTCCGCCAAGTCTCAAAATTCAAATAAAGGACCATAGAGAGAGAGAGAGAGACATAAGCTTTATTGTCATGAAAAATTTTACAATTTTATGGACAAAGCGAAATAATTTAAAAATAGATAAATATAAAAAAAGTATATAAAAATAATATGAAGATATAAAAAATACTGATAATACGAACAATACTATCATAATATATAAAAATAAAATTTTAAATTAATAATTATAATAAATGTTACCATCGTACATCATACCAAATATTGATCTACGCCGATATAACTCAAAAGTCTAGGGTAGAATGCAGAATTCTGCCACTGAATAATAAGGTCTCTCAAGCAGAAACGCCGTTGTCAATCTCCGGAACCTATTGTATGTATTTGCCACTTTTAATTCTAAAGGTAGCTGATTGAATAGTTTTTTGGCATTGAAGATGATGGAATTTTTTACCAGATCAGAGGTGGGTATTGTTAAGTAGATATCGAAATTTTTTCTTCTAGTAGGGTAACTATGAATTGGCCTCTCAGTTAAATTCTGAAAGTGTTTGCGAACCAAACACACGGATTCCAAAATGAATAGAGCAGGAAGAGTTAAAATTTTGTATTTTTTAAAATAGAATTCGCAATGCGTCCTACGACTCAAACCATAAATGTAACAAATAGCTCTTATTTGTAGTTTGAAAATAGATGTGAAGAGGTGTAAACTACAAAACCCCCAGAAAGGCAAACCATAGCGAAGGTGCGATTCGAACAAATAGTAGTAAGTTGTTAAAGCAGTACAAGAATCAAGCTGTTTAGATACAGATTTAATGGCAAAACAAGCAGAGGATAATTTTTTCGCTAAAATGTCTACATGTACAGACGATTTAAGGGCACTGTCAATATGGAGACCAAGAAACTTAATCGAATTTGAAGACCTTATTACGTCATTGTTAAGTTTGAGAGGTTGCAAAACTCCTTTGTAAGATAAAACTAAAGTTTTCTCAGTGTTAAAACAAAGCCCGTTCGAGTCAGACCAGGACTTAATAGTAATGAGATCTTTGCCTATGGTAGAATGTAAAGTTCATATATCTGAACTGCTCCAGGTTACACTTGTATCATCGGCAAATAAAGTGAATTTACCATTAGTTCGTAAGTCTGTAACATAGTTAATGAATACCAAGAAAAGAATTGGACCCAAAACTGAGTCCTGGGGTACACCACTGCTAACTGATAAATTATTCGAAACTTTTCCATTTGCTCATACCAGTTGGTTTCTACATTCCAGGTAAGATTCAAACCATTTTAAAGGAATGACACGGATGCCATAATATTCCAGTTTGTTTATCAAAATTTCATGATCAACACAATCGAAGGCCTTTGCGAAGTCACAAAAAACCGAAGCCGTGAAAAGTTTATTATTAAGAGAGGTATATATTTCATTAAGAACAGAAAACATTGCGTCATTAGTACATTTATTAGGTAGGAAACCGAATTGTTGGAATTTCAAGATTTTATATTTGAAAAGAAAAGGCAGTAGACGGTTTTTCATTAGTCTTTCGATTATCTTCGATAAGATTCATAATAAGGAAATAGGACGATAGTTACTAGTATTCTGTTTCTCGCCAACCTTGTGGAGGGGAACAATTATAGTTGTTTTTAGACAGTTCGGAAAGATACTTCTTTGAAAGGATTCATTGATTAGAGAACATAAAACGTTGATCGCCGCATCTGGAATATTCAAAAACATCTTAGCTGATAACCCATCAATGCCACAGGAAGTTTTGTTTTGAGTGCTGAGTATTGCTTGCATTAGCTCAAATTTATCTATTGGTCTAAGGAAGAAGCTATCAGTGATTGTTTTAGAAGGAACGAGGAAAGAAAGAGCATCACGACATTTTAGAGCTAATATTCTTACTAACGTTTATGAAATACTTCACTACTTAAATTCATCTGGGTCGAGTTCAATAAAATTTGAGGAACGAGTTTTGTTCCTCAAATCATTGATTACAGACCAAGTTTCTCTCGTGGAGTTTTCAGCTCTTGATATGTGATTGTTTAATAGCTTTGATAGTTTTCCGGTACAATATTTTATAGTTATTGATATAATTGAGTACGTGAAGATTGTCTGTGAATTTTTTAATGTACATGAGTGATCTTATATTCTTAGATGAAGTACGTGTTCCTTTCGTAGACCATGATTTGTGATGTTTAGTTTTACGAGAGCGAAGAGGAAATGATGTATTGAGGCACCTGATAATTTTATTAATAAAGTCCAAAAATTTAGAGTCAATATCTTCAGAAAGATCAATTCAATCAATTGCTAAACATAAATTATGCAATTTGGTGAAATTTTGTTGAGAGCAAATCGTCAGTAACTGAATGTTTTTCTTTAAAGATTTACGAGGTAATACAAATTCGGCGAAAACTGCTTCATGGTCAGAGAGACCTGAGTTAATTACTAAGTGATTGACATCATGGGGTAGAAAGTCGGAAACTATGTAATCTAAAATTGACGAAGTTGTTTTAGTAGTACGAGTTGGTGAATCCACGTGCATCTTTAGATCAAACGACTCAAAAATATTCACCAAAGACCTTTCAGTGGCACAATCATTAGTAAAGTCAATATTAAAGTCACCGCATAAAACTTTCTTGATCTTAACAGGCAGAGCGTCAAGTAAATTTAGAAAGTTCTCAAAAAAAGAATGAACATTTGATCTAGGTGGTCTGTAAATACAAATTATATATAAATCCAAATTTTTGTTGTATATTATGGAAAATTCAAAAGTACTTTCTACTTGTAGAAAATCAAATTATAATATAGCCGTGAAGTCCTCGTCAGAAGATAAAATTAGGGTTCCACCGTGAGCTGAATTACTCCTGTCATATCTACTAATAACGCGACATTTTTCAATAAAAACAGGTTCGTTTGCTTGAAGCCAGTGTTCAGTAATAGCAACTATTTGCGGGAACCCCAATTCCTCCAAAAATAAATACAGCTCGTCCTTCCGTCCGTTTTATTGCGTATTGACTGAACATTAATTAGGACCATTCTTAATTTACTGTCCTTAAAACAAAGTGAGGATTCTAGTTCCGGTACATATACTCGTTACAGAAAACTTATCAGTTAAACGTTTGCAGGATCCATATTATCAAATCTTCACAGGATATATTACTATATATTTACACGAAATATTACCATTTGTATAGATTTTTGGCAACTAAATAAGAAAATAGTCACAGATAAATTTCCATTGTCCCGAAGATATGCAATTTTGGATCAGTTAGGCAGATCAAAATGGTTTTCAGTTTTAGACCTTATGTCAGGTTTTCATGAGATACCTTTAGAACAATCTTCTAGAAAGTACTTTTCTTTCAGTGCAGAGAAAGGCTCTTTTCAATTTACAAGACTACCCTTTGGATTAAACCTAACAGTACTAACCATTTTTCGAGGATGATGTCAATAGCATTTTCAGGCGTAACTCCAGAAAAAGCTTTCCTTTATATGGTTGATATAATAGTCATAGGAATTTCGGAACATGATCATTTAAGCAATGTTCGACGCATGTCGTAAAATCAATTTGAAATTAAATCCACAAGAATGCCAATTCTTCGAGAATGTGTTGCCTTACAATAAAGGAGATTTGGAATTTATTCTGAAACCATTCAAAACTCCATAATTAATGTCTTGCCCAGTCAGGCGGGTCTGTAGTGATCCCAAAAGGACGGTAACGGTAAAAGGACATTAGCTTAGAAATAAGATTTAAAAATTAGGTTAATATTAATTACAATATTTAGCGAGCGTTGATCTAGGAAGGTCAATGTTAGTTATGCGTAGAAGCACGTTCTAGTTAAAATGTAAACAGACACGTTCAGTTAATAGACGAAGGTCATGCATGTAGTACAGCGTACGCACACTTCCTATATAATGAAATTATAACGAACCAGGGGAATTAATTGTTATTGATAGTCTGAATAAGTCAACTGATATTATATTTTGTGTATTTTTAAATGTATTAAAAAGCCCAGTGATTTTGTATAAGTGATGTCGTTTATTCAACTCCTTAATACCGGTTACTAGGTAAGTGGTTTCCTCAAAGATAATATGCCTTTATCGTAAACGTAAAGTATACGAGGGACACTTACTAAGTAACCACCACAGGTCGATCTTGATGGAGCTTCCACTCCGTGGTGGTGCCACGATATTGATCAGCTCCTGGGGACGGCAAGGAAATCTTTTAATAAGGCTAAAAAAACCAGACTCTAAGAGGATTGGAACTCATCCAAGTGTCACATCAAAGATTTCCCCCAAGCAGCTAGACTCCAAAAAGCCCTCTCAAAAGATCCCCATCGTCATATCGGTATACTAAACCAGAGAGGATGGCACAAAAACTGCCAACCTAAAGGAAAGCCTTCAACTATTGTACGAATTTGATTTAACAACCAAATTCTTCTTGTATTCTTTATTTTAACTTCCCCTGTATAACATAATTCATATATCTTGCACAGATCATATAAAGAAATATATCATTCTACTCAAAGATTTAATATTTCTTACATCGACAAAATTCCATTTTAACGATTACTCCTACATAAGAAATGCAGACGATTATTGTCCTAGGAATTTTCCACTTAATATTTCGAAGCAATCGAAATCAGCAAAAAACCAACCCACACGTGTATCATTTATTCGCTCCACACGTGTATCATTTATTCGCTGTTAAATTTCAAACTTTCTCATACATCAGCATAAAAAACCAACCCACACGTGTACTTTACACTCGCTGTATCTGTCCTCTAAACTTAAAACTCTTTCCTACCATTGGTCAAACGTTCACATGATTTTCCTTCTTCCCACGTTCTTTGACCGATCTATAAATGGGAATAATACTCTATTTTCAATCACTTCCCAGTCATCATTCATCTCTTCACCAGTCAACCTTCGTACATACTGGTATAGCTTTATAAGAAAATACCAGCCTTGACACCGGTATATCATTCATCTTACATCAACCGCCATATAGCTATTTATATTAGATCCAGTGATAGAAAATCAGTGAATTTCTTAATTGTTCAAGCTAATGAACAAAATGTAATTTCCGTCAATATACAAGTGAAAGTGACAAAATGTTTTACTTTGTTAAACCATCTTCAACCTACATAAATAATACAGTGAAAGGTCCTTCGAGCGTATAATAAAGACATCCCGTTCCCTTTATTGTCCCTAATACAAAAAAGAGGGATAATAAAACAAATATTAATGTCAACTCACTTCCCTGACTCCAGAACCACAAACACTGCAGCCTGGGAGGATGAGGTGAATCACTACCCGACCGACGATGACTGGCGTACATCACGACAGATCGTCGACGCGGACAGACTGAGGTGGGCCATCTCTGGATGCTCCCCCTGTAAATCACCAGTAACGGAAGGCATTTATCCAGCCCTACTTCAGTGAGGCCTGGATGACCTAATGCCGCACCTGGTAGAAATCCTCAGATCCTCACTGGCACTGAGGTATATTCCAAAAGGTTGGAGAGAAGTTAATGTTGTATTCATACCAAAACCAGGAAGAATGGACTATTCCAAAAGTATATCGACTCACATCGTTATCAATGAGGATTTTGGAGAGGCTGTGCGAACGATAGATAAGAGATGTAGTGATGGCACAAAATCCAATGCATCCAAATCAACATGCACTCCAGGGAAATCCACCGATTCGGCTCTTCATCTCGTGGCGGGGCGCATCGACAGATCGTTGGAAAGAAGGAGTCCACCCTGGGTGTATTCATAGACATAGAAGGTGCATTCGATAGAACCACTTTTTCTTAAATAACAAATGCACTTTCCAACAAGAATATTCCCCTAACCATAAATGGCCAGATATATAACATGCTCTCAAAAAGAGCAATAAAAATCAGTGTAGATGAAGTAACCATCAGAGGCTTGGTTGTAAAAGGTTGTCCACAGGGAGGGGTACTCCCGCCACTACTGTGGAATCTTAGACTCCTTGGTCAGCTGCCTCAACGATAGCAACTTCTACACAATAGCATGTGGAGATGACCTAGTGATTCTGCTAACAGGAAGATTCGAGGAGACACTCTGCGCTTTAATGCAAGAGGCCCTCAATATCACAGAACAATGGTCCAAGACCATTTACTGTCAATAAATTCAAAAAAGACGGATATGGTTCTTTTCACGAAAAAAAGGAAGCTTGTAAAACATCAAGCCCCAAAGCTCTTAGATACCAAACTTAATTTCTCTTCAGAGGTGAAATATTTATGGGTCACCTTCGACAGTAAGTTAATGTGGAACTCTTACTTAGAAACTGGAGTCAAAAAAGCATATAGTTCTTATTAACAGTATCGTAGAACCATCGGCCGCACCTAAGGAATGTCACCTAGGGTCGCTGCCTGGATCTACACTGCCATCATCAGACCTATGCTGAAGAACGGTGCGATTGCCTGGGAAGCTAAAGCAAACCAGCTGACAGTAGTCCAAAAACTGGATCAAATCGAAAGAACAGCATGCCTCAACACAACAGGAGGCATTACAACCACGCCAACAAGAGCTATGGAAGTAATCCTCGGTCTCATTCCCCTTGACATATACATCAAGGAGGTTGATTTGATGACCATGACACGTCTACGCTCTACCGGTATACAACCTGATGTAGGATCCTGTAAACTGAGACGTAACTTGTCGCATGAGGCCCTCAGGGAGGTTCCACTGCTGTAGGCCAGTACGGACTCGATTCCATCGCGATATGCCTTCCACAGGCCCTACAAGGTAATCTTTAAAAACAACTCACAAGACCCATTGGAGGAAAGCGCAATCCGTATCTTCACAGATGGGTCTAAATCCAATCTAGGCTCAGGATGTGGAATTTTTTCCAGATCCCTGAATCTAAACATAAAATGGGCAATGGGCTGCAATGCAACTGTTGCTCAAACAGAGCTCACTGCTATCTGCATCACTGCAAAAGAGATTACCAGAAGGAAGACCACAGGTAATAATATATACATCCTTACGGATAGTAGACAAACAATACTAGACCTGAACAGACCACGCATTACATCAGGCCTGGTACTAGATTGTCAAATGGCTTAATCGAAGCCTGTAACAACAACACGGTCACTTTAAGGATCAAGGGCCATGAGAAATCGGAAGGAAACCGTACTGCAGACTCACTAGCCAGAAAGGCAGCCTCCCACAAACTCTTGGGACCTGGAACTTTCATTGGTCTATCGGATTTAGCGACGACCGACCTATTGAAGGAACACTCCCTTAATAAGTTTAAGGGTAGATGGGACGACGCAGAAGGCTGCAGGCTTGTCAAGGAACTGTTACAGTATCCGGACAGCAAAGTAGCTAAAAAATACGTCACTATGAACAGGCAGAACCTACTAACAGCCACGGGTATTCTGATTGGTCACTGCCACCTACAAAAACACCTCCACAGACTGGGTCTGTCTAACACTCCACTTTGTAGAGGATGTGAACAAGAAGACTGTCATAGACATTCTTTGCGAATGCCAGATACTCTCTCATTTTAGGTTTCATGTATTCGGCGAGCACAGGCTAATATACGCCAGTATGAGAGAACTTTAATTCAGGCGTTGTTATCGCCTACTTCAAAGAAGTAGGCTGGATGACGAGCTAGAAGGGAGTTTTGAACCTCAGAAGGATGCACAGTTGGCCAACTGTGGTCTAAGTGCTGTGGGGTCACCCACCCTTCAAACTTTTTCAAATACAGAGTATCGAAAAATTATCAGAGAAAATTTTCCTCTTCCAAGAGGGGATGATGTGTCGGTTATTAAGCCACGACTCTTTAGGAAATGCGCTTATTAAAGTAGTAATGAAAACACGTTTATATTAGAACGCGACTAAAGGTGTAAAACAACAGTCTCGACAAGGTTATTGTCGAGAAGTGTAAACAAAGCCAACGGACTGAAATGCATTGATTTGGCGTGTACAAATAGTATAATCCCGTATTTTAAATATGAATTAGTCGTTAATTCTTTGTTAGGTATATGTCTTAGTCGTATGTATACTGTGTCATCGACTTTGTTGACCATGGTCATAGTTATTGTTATTAGTTGCTTACATATATCATAACTCAGTGAGTTTTAAAACATATGGTATTATTTTGTTTCCCACCGATTGGGGGTAAGTGTTTCCCTAAATTAATGGTATGGAAAATAAATGGTTTAACATGTTGAACACTTACTTCTAATTATCACACCACTACCCACTACACATTACCCATTACGCATTACATCTCAGTTGTAATCAAATTAAATACAACAATTTTTCAAAAACTAACTATTATTATTAACTGTAATACATTTTTCACTGAAATTTACTGTTTAGAGCCCTCTGTGGAATCCACTCTTATTACCTTTTAAAATGAATGATTCTAGATAATTCCTCAATACAACGTAATAACTCTAATACAAACATATAAATGGAAATTTTTAGACACAAATCCAAAAAGTGAAAAATATTTTAGTTTTAAATCGCCTTTTACTGAAATAAAGAATACAAAATTTACTTAATCGAAAATAAGAATGGAATTTTACCTCATATTATCAATGTGACTTTTGTGCATTGACAAGCTGAGGAATTCTAGAACTTGCTAAGAACTAATCACTGCTTACACTTAGCCAATTTCGTTCTTTGTTTTTATTTAACAATAAAGTAGAGAACCCCTGCTCACATAAACAAGTGGTTGAAAACATCATTCAAACGAGTCCTTGAAACTACTGCCATATTGAAGTTCTATAGTCTCCTCTTGAATATTGTCACAAATCTTTTGACCAAGGAAACCATTCGTACGATTTGTTCGAATTTTGAGAAGTATTCATGCAGCCAATGATTATCAAGACCACCAGCCAGACAAGAAATGTTAGCTTTCTTCATAATTATTTTTGTCGCGACCTCGTCTTCAGTGTAAGTACAATGAGACTGAGGCAAAGAGTCTTAATCGCTGTACAGCAAGAAGAGCTTCCCACGATCTCCTTTTTAGGAGCTGCTTTATGATACAACCTCTTTATGAAAGATCAGCTGGATTTAGTTGGCCAGATATGTGACGCCATATTATACAAGAGCCGAGTTCTCCAGTCCTGGTGCATAACTGGTAAGTCGTGTTTAAAATAACTGCGAGTAAAATTCAAATTTGTAGATAGGAAAAACCTACGCATTAAATAGCGGGTAACCCCTTGAATACCTGAAAGTGAATATCATAAAGGAACAGGGATTATCACACAGTAAGTACCTACAATTTTGAATTAAACCACGTCAAAATAGTCAGAAAAACGCCGGAATCAATTTTTAAATACTAGTAAAGAAATACAAAAAAGAAAAAAAATAGCATTAATTGATAAGAAGTATCACTGCTACCTACAATAAACCCACAAATAATCGATCGCAGATAGGTTCAGACTTGGAATAATTCTTATTTAGAAAAAGTTCAAGCATAGCCAGCCTATGTCTCAGGCAGGGTTTTGAATTATAGTAGAAACACCGTACTTAAACTGGGCCTGGGACGCAGTAAATGCTAAGTATCAAAAATGGAACAAAATATAGGAAAAATATATTAAAAACGTTGAATAACATTGAGAAAAGAGAAGATAGAATAGAAGGTAAATTGGACGGCATCAAAGAGGAATCGAAGCAAATAAAACAAGAAAACTTAAAACTACAACACGAAAGCTACAATTTGAAGTTAGGAATGGAGCAACAAAAAAAGAATTGAAGAATTAGAGAGAAATAAGAAGGAAACATATTATAATAAATGCAATTGAAGAGAATACTGAAGCAAATACATTAGACTTGAAAAATAAGGTAAAAGAAATAACAAACAAAATGGAAGTCCCATTGCAGGAGAACGAAGATATGATAGAAATTAAAAGAATAGGAAAAAAAATAGAAAATAAAGTAAGATCAGTGTGGGTTGAACTTAAAAATGCAACAAAGAGAGCAGGAATCCTGAGAGAAAGCAAAAAACTTTAACGTTCCAGAATATACTTAAACGAAGATTTTTCAACAGATATCCAAACTCAAAGAAAAATACTAAGTCGGCATATGAATGAAGCAAGGGACAATGGACACAGAGCAAATATTGCATTCAATAAATTGTATATAAACGGGGATGCCTATGATGTACAGACACTGGAGTATCGTAGAACACCAAATACCATGGACACTGAGGAAATCCAAAAACAAGAAACAGAAGGAAGCTTTTCTTTCCCCTACTTTTTGTTTTTGGATTTCCTTAGTGAAAGATCTCCGGAAGAAGAATCACAAGAAAAGACCAGAAAAATCACAGGAGCCTACGGGAGTACAGGAGAAATCTAAAAAAACTTATTCAAATAGCACCAAACGAAGAAGGAAAATTAAAGAAAATTATGGCCACGACGAAAAACATAGATATAGAAAAAATACGATGTAATATTATTATAAATATAAGTAATATAAATAAGATTAGTTATAATAATAGTTGTAAGGAAAACAAAATATGTACAAACAGTAATAAAAACTATAAAAGAGAAAGCAAAAATAGCAAAAAAGATAAGAATAATACTAATATAAGGAATAATAAAAGGGGGACATTTATGCGTAAAAATGGAAATAATCATACCAGTAAAAATACAGTACAAAATAGTACATTGTCTTCTTTCTCGAAGCCAATAAAGGAAAATAGGGATAAAATTGGGATAGGCACTTGGAATATCACATCTTTATATGGAACAGAAAATGAATTAATAGATGAGATACGAGGTAAACATATTGGGTATTAGCGAAGTGAAAAAGAATGGCAAAGGAATCATGAAATTAAAAAACGGATATAACTTATATTACTCTGGAGTAGAACCTGATCAAAGAGCAAAAGAAGGAGTTGGACTAATAGTGACAGAAAAAATTAGTAAACATATAGTTAAAGGTAAAAAAGTCTACTCAAGAATAATTACCATAACAATAAAATTAGATGAAACAATAAATATTATCCAAATATACAGACCAGCACAAGAAACATAAGAATTCAAAATGGCTGAATTCTATGAGGAACTTCAAAAAGAACTGGATGAACTTTGAGATGCAAACAATGGAGTAATTATTATGGAAGATTGGAATGCAAGACTGGGGAATTATATACATATAGGATTAAACTGCTTAGGAGAATACGGAGAGAAGATAAGGAATAACAATGGAAACAAAATGCTACAGTTCTGCCAAATAAACGGCCTAAAAGTGGGAAATACAATCAGGTACCAAGACTTGAAGAATAGGTATACGTTTGAAGCACCTGAAAGAGGCACAAGAAGTATAATTGACTACATCATATATAATTCAGAATTGAATAAATCAAAAAATGTTAGAACGGAGAAAAAACATAATTAGGAACACAACATAGTTTGGTATTAACAGAAATGAATATAGAAATAAACTTAAACTGCAATGATAAAAACTATTATAGACTAAATATTAAGAAATTAAATGATCTAGAAATAAGAAAGAAATACCAAGATGAAACGAACATACAGTTTACAGAGGCAGAGCTAGCAATAAAAAACACTAATTTAGAAGAAAGATGGATAATTTTTAAAGATATTATATATAACATAGCAAATGAGACATGCGGAAAAATAATAATAAACAAACATCATAAGAGAACCGACTGGTGGAACAAGGACATATAAAGAAAAAACATCAATGGAGGAAATATCAGCTTAACAAAACCGAGGCAAATACACTTGAGTATATTCAGAAGAGAAATGTAGCGAATCTAGCGGTAAAAGAAGCAAAAAGAAGAAGTTGGGAAATATTTGGTGAGGAACTGAATGAAAGCTGCAAAATAAATAACAAACAATTCTGGAGCAGAATTAAAACATTACGAGGGAAAAAAGAAAGACTAGATTATGCAACAAAAGATAAAAATAATAAAATACATATAGAGACACGCGAAAAAACAAAAGCATGGAGTGAATATTTCAGGGAAAAATTTAAACTTGAAGGAACTGAAACACATATTGACCAAAAGTAAGAGCTTATACAAAAAAAAGAATATCTCGAGGAATATCATAACGAAATAACCCAAGAGGAAGTAGAGGAAACCATTAAAAACATCAAAATAAGAAAAGCTGCGGGAGAGGACGAAATTAACCCTGAGATGATAAGATGGCTGGGCGAGGAAAGTAAGAAGTGGTTTTGGAAGATATGTAAAGAAGCATGGGATACGGAAACGATACCGAAAGACTGGACTAAAAATATTATAATACCAATATGTAAAAATGGAGATTATACAAATTGTGACAATTATAGGGCAATATGCTTATCGTCAGTATGCTTCAAGACATATACAAGAATAGTAGAAAAATGTCTGCGAAATGAGATGGAAAGTAAATTGGAAGAGGAGGTAGAAGTAAAGTAGTAACGATAATGTACATATAATAAGGCAGATATTTCAAAGAAAGTTCCAAAAAGGCGAACAACTCGACACGATTAACAGAGAAATATTGTGGATTATTTTAGAAAAGTATAATATAGCTGAGAAATCAATCAAAGTCGAAAAATCAATGTATAATGAAATGATAACACAAATTCAAATAAGTGGCGAAAGATCTGAACCGTTTAACTTGGAAGAAAGAGATAACCTATGTCCATTACTCTTTATAACTATATTGGACTCGCTAAAGCTAAAGCTAAAGAGTACACGAAGTCAGACTGAGAAAAATAGGACGGCTATAGGATATAGAAATGTAAGACCAATAAAAATAGACTCTCTTCTATATGCAGATGATATAGTCCTAATAGCAGACACAAACAGTAAAATGAAAAGTTTAGCAAATATATGGCAGACGGAAATACGAAAACTTAAAATGAAAATCAATACGGAGAAAACAAAATATATGATTACCAACCAGAAAGAAGAAGATAAAGGAAAGGCAACTATAAGACTCGACGAGAAACAAATCGAACAAGTTACATGCTTTGAATACTTGGGAAACATCTTAACAGATGACGGAAAGATAGATGCAAATATAAATAATTAATTGAGGAAGGCTACCAGGATATATTATAGTATTAATCAATCCGTAATGGGGAAGAAGGAAATCGACAAGAAAACAAAATTGAGAGTTTATTACTGCATAACCTTACCAGTAACTACTTTTGGTAGTGAGACGTGGGTCACTCTACAAAAGCAAGAATCTTTGATAAATGCAGTGGAAATGAAATATTTCCGAAAGATCGCAGGAGTTACCAAATATGACCGACGTAGAAATTAAGAAATCAGAGACCAACTGAAAGAGGAGCCAATTTTAACAAAGAGTGAAAACAAGCAATTGAACTGGTATGGGCATATTGTAAGAATGAACGAGAACAGATTAGTCAAAGCAGTTACAGAGGCAGGAAGATATAGAAAAATAGAGAAAGGACCACCAAGGAAAACATGGCAAAGGAAGATACAGGAAATCGGAGAGAAAAGGGAGAAAGCAATGGAAGATATGAGAGGACTGGCCAGAAACAGAAGTGACTTGAAGAAATGGGTAAAGAGGGGCTAACCCAATGCTGAACAACATAAGAGTTTTAGAGAAAGAAGAAGAAGAGTTCTCTGACCCGGTTCCGGACCAAAATGCTACATTCCTCCTGACGCTGAATCCAGGCAAGTACTGTGCTAGAATCGCACCAACCGTACACTGGAGCATCCTTCCATTCATGAGCATCGCGCACCGACTTGCATTAGAGAAAAGGTTGGAGAAAATTCGCCAGTTGAAAGTTAAGTATGTTCAATTGATGCAGGAATATTTAGATTTAGGACATATGTCTGCGCTTGATGCAACAGGGGATGAAAAGATAAAATACTATTTTCCAGATCATGGTGTTTTGAATGAAAATTCAGAAACTACCCAACTTAGAGTTGTTTTTGATGGTTCGGTAAAAACATATTCTGGAATATCATTCAATGACATCCAGTATATTGGCCCGATATTACAGGCTGATTTATTTTTAGGCCTTCTTAGATTTAGAGAGCACGTAGTGGCTGTATATGGTGATGTAGCTAAGATGTACATAATTATATGGGTGGATCAATTTCAGAGGTCACTGCAGAAGATAAGATAAGATCTTCCCCTACAGACCCTTAATACGGTTACATATGGAACACGATCTGCTCCATGCTTAGCAGTAAGGTGTTTGCAACAGTTGGATATTTAGAATTGTGCCACATATTCTAAGGCTTCACAGGCTATACTGAGAGATTTTTACGTGGATGAGCTGCTGACTGGGGCTCAGTCACCTGAGGAGGCTATAGAGCTGTGTTGCCAAATTTCTCGAATTTTTTAAGGCCGGATGGATGGAACTTCGTAAGTGGGTATCGAATTTGGAGAGAAACCTGAAAATAAGACACTTGGATTGGTTTGGCAATTTAAACAGGATATCTTAAAGTTTTCTACTAAACTTTCCAGTTGTAACATGTCCATCGACCTGTTTTGATTTAATATAATAAATTCCGTGTAATTTCCGCTTGCCGTCTCATTAGCCACTTCCAACCATAGAATTAAATCTGAACGTTGAGACAATTGACATTTGTCAATTGCCTCCTGTTTGCTACAAGCTAAAAATCATTCCTTTTCCGATACTGACGTTGAAGAGACTCACGTTTTCTCTTGTTCTGAAATTTTTCTTAATTTGCTGTGGTGAGCACAGGAGCTACGTGAGAGCTACGTGAGAACTACAAAACTTTACCGTTGAAGACAACTTCCATTTATCTCAGACACCTTTACCGTTTTACAGCTTCCATTTATCTGAGACACGTTTACCGTTGAAGTCAACTTCCATTTATCTGAGACACCTTTTCCGTTAAAGACAGCTTCCATTGGTCCGAGACATCTTTCACCATAGAAAACACAGATTCCACTCCTTCAGAACATCTAAACCACCAGAGTACCGGCAGCTTAGTACATCCTGTATTTTTTCCGTCCCGTTCTAAGGCAGAATTAAATCAAATTTTTTATATATTTTCTTTTATTTCTAATCCACCCGGCTGTGAGAGCCACAGGGTATCGTGTCTGGGTTGATTAAGTTTGAGCTCATTTTATTTTAACATTTTTAATATTAATTTTTAATTTAGAGTAAATTCTTTTACACGGTGTTTCTACCTTTATCACCGTAGTTTGGTTCTTGCTATTTCGTAACGTTTCAAAAGATAGGGGCGCCCTGAAGTCTCATAGTCTGATCATCCTCTGTTATACAAAGTGTGTCATTAACTTGGAGTCGAACTACCCTTGAGAAGTCTCATGCCGGGATTAAATAGTTACAGAGTTAGTAACGAAAAGAGTAATACTCTCAGAAATTTCAAAAAAATGTTCAAACATTTTTTACCCTCTTGGATTGGTTGACCCTTGTGTCACATTGACAAAAATTTTACTCCACATATTCTTGTTGGAAAAATAGGATAGGATGAATTATTGCCTCTAGGATTAGAAAGTCAATTGTTTAAACTGAGAGACGATTTTATCTACTTTAAATTCTCTTAAAATCCCTAGACATGCAATATGTACTAATTTTAGGAAGCTTGATTTGGTAGGTTTCTGTGATGCATCCTCTCAAGCTTATGGGGCAAATATTTATGTTAGAAGTGAAGACCAGAGTGTTAAAATATTTCTGAATCTTCTATGTTCTAAAGCTAAAGTGGCTCCACTTAAAGTCTTGACTATTCCAAGAATTGAACTTTGTGCGGCATTGTTGTTACAGCGAACCATTTGTTACTGTCTCCATTTTTTGCCATAGTTCTAGCGTCAATAAGCTCTCGAAAACGCACCAACAAATTTGACACTCAAACATCTCGTCTGACGGATTCTTGCCAGATATCTGTCATCTACGTTCTTTGCCATTTGAAAACGTCCGCGGGATTGATACAAACGAACCCAACTAATATGTCAGTTTTAATGATGTTAGGTTAAAAGACCGGGAAGTCAAAAATGTTTTTTTATAATGTGTGTGGTCGCCACAGTGGTTGATCGCAGCAAATCAAAACTGAATTTACACTTTGCCAAGTCTCGGCATTTTTTGCCTAAACGTTACTTAACGAAGAAAATTCAACGTTTCCAACCCAAATAGTCACACTGTATATAACAGTATATTAAGTACCAAGTGTCAAAAAGGTTACTTTAGTCACGAGTTTTACTAGGCACGAGTGGAGCGAAGCGGAACGAGTGACTAAAGACGTTTTTAACACGAGGTGCTCACTATACTTTTTCTTCGCCCGCGGGAAGGAATAAATTATATTATATTTGAATTATATTCATTACATGACGGACGATGGCTGACTGCTGACTGACAAATCAAATGACGCAGAATAACAAAATTATCACGGAACATGAAATTTAACATACAAAAGATACACTTGATTTGACGTTTAAAAAACAAAAGATAAACGAGATGTGACTTTTCGCATTTTAAACACTAGTGTTTAAAGACTCGTTTTGTACATGTCAAACCCGTGTTCAAAGAGCGGTTTTAGTAGCCGAAGTAGAAAAAAATGTTAATGTCTCAAATATAAAAGGTTTTCAATTTAGTAAAATAATAGTGCTATTCAACACTTCGATCTTGATTCCGATTTTGTTTAAAATCGAAATCGAAAACGGATTGATGTTGAACGACCAAAAAAAAGAAAGACAAACGTTGTCTTTCTTGATTCGCGCGAAACGTATTTATAGTAAAATTTGAATTGATTTTATGAATGGGCACCTCAAAACCAAAACCCCCTCTATGAGCCAACTCCCTGAATTACTCTTCATTGAAAAACTATAGCGTAGCGTTATATATAAACAAGGGTCTTATTTTCCCCTTGAGCACATACCTAAAAGTATGAGCTTCAAGCCACAGACATTTAAATATTTGACGTTTAACTAGGTTAAAGGTTAAGATTGTGCCGATTACGATTTAAACTTATTAAAAATACCTAAATATGCAAAATTATATTAAACACATTATAATTGAGAACTGTTCTTCTAACAACAGCGATAAGGAACTTGTTAAATGTAAATTCATTTGTACTAGAATAATTACCTTTTCATGCTTTTTTATGATCAAATATATAAGTATATATTGTTTTGAAGGTCCCGCTTGGTTTTTCATAATTAGTTAATGATAATTTACGTTTAACAAATACAGCTAAGTAAAAGCCTTGTTTATGACTAGGGTAAAAGTAATCTAAACTTTTGTAATTACAAAATCTTTGACATTTGACAAGTGATTTTGAGCAAATATAATTTGAGGATGTTAAAAATCCTTTTCGTTAATCTTAAAAGTCGTTACGACTGAGGTGTCAGGCACAAGTGCTTTAAGCCCAAATAAACGAAAGGCCTTATAGAAGAATATCACTCCGTCACATAACTCATAGATAGACGGTAGTTTATTTGAATTTTTCGACCAATCACATGCTTCATATTTACGATTGTTTTCAATAGCATCATAATTTTAGACCGATTATAATCAGAGCGATCGATTGATATCGAAAATGTATTGTTGAACATGTTGTTTTTTAAATGACAGGAAATGATTGTAATCGATTGTCGCGTTGAAAGCACTAATGTTTAATTGATAAAAGAGCTTGTTTAATTGATAAAGTAAGTACGTTGACACAACTGTCTTCAACTATCATTCTAAAATTTAGAAGCATAGCAAAATACGTTGTGAAAATGTCACTTCTTGATAATATTTTATAATTTTCTTTATTCAACTCGCCAGGTTGTATGTAGATATACATATAATTGCAACTTGTTAAAAAATGTCTCACTTACATTCATATTATGTTTTGGTGTACTTGGATTATTTTTGAAAAGTATAGTAGATATTTTCAATAGACATCCAAAGACAACTGCGCTAAATACCAACAAGGGAATAAAGCATGTCTTGACAAGTTTATCCCATACCAAATCCCTAACAGTCGGATATCGATCTTGATTCATTAAATAAAAAGCCATAAAATACGTATATTGGTATGGTGATACAAAGTCAAACATTACTGCTCTGTCATGTGTTAATGTCAAACCACCCAGTACGACGTCGACCTTCTTTTGACCAAGCTAAAACATAAATATTAGATTATAAACTTGAGAGCCCCGTCAAAATGACAAAATAATAATTTGTATAGTGTTGAACTGGGAACCACGCTATTAGCTGAATACTTGACAGTTTATAGGCACTTGGAGGTTGTATCGTAAGATTTTTTGCTGTTTTTCTTAAAGTTTTTTGGAACCTCATTTGTGTGGGGCAAATTTCGCTAGATCCTAATAAACTTTTATTGCAAAAAACTAGATTTGATTGGGTAGTATCCGGGCCAATCGGTCAGAAAACGAATAACGTATCGTGTAATTTAATGTTAAAAAGTGACGAAATCAATATAAATAAAACGCTGATCCGGTTTTGGAAAATTGAAGAAGCCGACTCAAATCATAGTCCAAGAGCCCAAAAAAGTCTCTGAATTTATTAAGCCTGGTTTTTTGTCAGGTGACCATAATCATAATATATAACAAAATTGAGGCCGCTTCAAAACAAAAAATGGATTTTTGCAATTCAACAAAAAAAACCCAAACCTAATTCGGGGGGATAGTAAAAACCAAGTACAGAGCAGTCAGAGCGACAGAAAGTGTCGGGCGAAAAACGCGAAGGGAAAAATCCTTTCCCTTTCACGGTAACGGGTATCAGTTTTCTTGGTTTTAGCGGCTTCAGAGGAAGAAGTTTTTCTCCGTTGTGTCAGGGTGTAAAAGGGATACTTAGATATCCTTGACGGTGAACACTGTCCTCCGTCGGTGACACAAAACGGGAAAACTCTCCCTCTACTCGAAGTTCAACATAGCTCGATACCGGTTACTAGCGTTACCCGCGGTTTCTGGAGAGATAGTGAAAACAGGCAGTAACGAAGACCCGAGAAAGGGAGTTTCCATTGCAGTAAGTTTTTAGATAAGTTGTGATTTAAGTTTTTTTCTTGAGGAGAAATTTATTCGTTTAATTATTGTACGCTGGTTCTAAACATGGTATTTATAACATAACTATATACATAGGTAGAAGCTATAACAGTATATTTATTTTATTATTTATCCTTTCACGGGGATTGGACAAGTTGGCAGGTTTCAATTAAGTACTGCAGGTCCTTCGTAGTCAACATGAAAGTGAACATCCTTCCCGCATTTTGCACCATCGCTAAAATAAAGCGAGATCGCGAAACATCACTATTTACAGAGGTTAAACATATTAGTTCCAAAAACTATCAAACTTATTATACTAGTGGTTGATTTCACTTCAACTTTTATATGTATTTTGAATACATTGGTTGAGGATGGATACATTTTTCCGTTATGCTGCCACATGTTGATCATAAGACTCTGTAGGTTAGGTACTTGTCGGTTGAGAGTAGAATTGTAACAGGGACAGTAGTGGTTGGATGTCGAAAATTGAATCGTTTTTCGAATGGTGTTGAAAGTCAAAGCTAGCATAAAACTATAAGTGGAAAACAATTAGATGTAAAAGGGTAAGTTCACTACTAACGGGGAGGTGGCGTTAGGAGTATGATTTATAAATAATTGAAGGTTGGTTCATCACAGTTGAGGAACTAGTAGTTTTTCAACAAGCCCTGAAGCGTTTTGTTGCTAGGAGTGGAACTCCCTCCCAAATACTAAGCGACAACAGTTCAAACTTTATCGCAGCTAGAAATGAGTTACGCGAATTAGGTATATTCTTATCTCAGCACGAAGATGAGATTTCCGAACGTTGTCAGAAAGATAAAATAAACTGGAAGTTTAACCCTTCGTATGCATCACATTCCGGCGGTTTGTAGGAAGCTGGGGTTAAAAGTGTCAAATACCATTTGTGTCGTGTAACTAGGGGGGTATCAATAACTTTCGAGCAATTGTCCTCATTGTTGACACAGGTCGAGGCCATTCTAAGCTCTATATCTCTTTGTCCTCTTTCTGATTCCGCTCACGATTTTGCTCCACTTACCCCATTACATTATTCAATTGACCGAACCAGCAGCATGATTCCGGAGCATAATCTGTTCGATGTGTCCACTAATCGACTAACTTTATTTTAACAGTTATCTCAGCTTAAACAGAATTTCTTGAGGCGTTGGAGTAAAGAATATGTCAGTGAATTACAGGCTCGGACTAAGTGGAAGCAGCACTGTGATTCATTGCAGAAAGGATCATTAGTTTTAATCAAAAACGACAATTTTCCTCCCATGAAGTGGAAGCTTGGGAGAATACAAGATGATGTGAAGGGGTCCGACGGTATAAGTAGAGTAGCCGTAGTTTTGACCGATCGGGGTCTCGTGAAAAGACTTTTGTTTGTTTTACTTTACATTCTGAACTGTTTCCTTATTTGAAAATAGTAATTTACCTATATCGCTTCAATTTTATCTTTTGTTTAACATTTTAATGCTTTCCTTTTGCTTATTATTGTTTCTTGAAAGCCGCACTCTTTCAAGACGGGGGCCATGTTCGGAATGCATTTTGCAATGAATATTATACTTTGGTTTTGACGTGGCAACGCCGCATTTGAGAAGGCAAGCCGTTGAAAATACGTCGATATAGCCGGTAGTAAAATAAGCCGAAAATTATTACATATTTTAATTTATTCATTGTATTAGAACAATATTGATCAACAGGAAGCAAAAGTGTTTCTGCCAAATTGTTTTTCATTTTACACCGTCTAATTCGATAAGTGCAAGACGTGTATTCAATCATAACAGGGACAATATCTTTCTTCTTTCTATAAAAGGGGGGGAAGTTAGTTATGAAACATCCCTATTACGACCAGGCTGCAGATCTATCGCTCCCCAAACCTAACAATTGATTGCGTTTTCTATAAATTTATGAATGACTTGGTTCGTCTATTCTTTAGTTGAATAGATGAGGCTTTTACTTGATGAAGATCCATACTGAACGATGAAATAAAACAATATAGTTTGTTTAAATCTTCATTTATTTGAACTAATGTTCAATTTAAACTTGTTGACGCGTTTCACTAACACAGTAGCTTTGTCAAAACGAATGAAGGTAAAATATAAAAATGTCTTAATATATACAGTGCTAAATCTATTTACTAAGGTTAACAATGGTATTGAAAGAAATTACCTGGAAATTCATTCACTACAAACATTCCTAAGCTATCTTCTAGGTAAAGAGGTTCAATAAAGGAGACTGATTGATATCTATTTGGTCGTTAAGGAGATTACCTGCATATTTATTTTTGTTAATCTCTAGGGCCTCTAATAAATTTAAACTAAAGGATTTACCGACTACATGGAGAATTTCAAAATTTGGGTCGAAAATGTGTTGGTTTTCTAATAAATGATTTGAATAGTTAGAATCTAATTTTTTGTTGTCATAGCTACGTTTGTGTTCCGAAATTCTAAAATTTCTAAAAGTTCTACCGATATAAATTTTATCACAATTGTCATTACCACATTTTAATTTATAAACCCCTGATTTGTTTAATTTAGAAGATTTAGATTTATTATTTTTAATGAATTTGGATAAATTGTCATCAGTTTTAAAGGAAATATTCATGTCTAAAGTTTCTAAAAATGATTTAATTTTTAAGGATGGTGTTCCAAAGTATGTAAAGCTTTTAAATTGTTCATTATTTTCATCTGAAGGGAATACTTGTTCTAAAGTCTGTTTTTTTATCTTTTTATTTATGATATTGTCAATTAAATTTTGATCGTAATTATTATTAACTGCTATTTGTTTTATGATACTTAATTCTTTGGTATCATTATTAATATTTAATGGGACTGTTAAGAGTCGGTGTATCATACTATTGAAAGCTGCTAGTTATGACTGAATGGGTGGACCGAACTATTATGAATTGTAATATCTGTATGTGATGGTTTATGAAATATAGAAAAATCATGTTTATTATTTATATTCGAACTTGTAAGGTCTAGAAAGTTTATAGACTTATTTTGTTCAAGTTCTACGGTAAATTTGATATTATTGTGAATCGAGTTTATTTAAGTAATGAAGCTCTCTAATTGTCTATTTGTACCTAGCTAAAATGTCGTCCACATATCGGTGCCAGTACATAAATTTTTTACTAAGGGGGTGTTCATGAATTATTTTTTCTATATTATCCATGAAAATTTCTGCTAGTAGGGGGCTGAGAGGGTTGCCCATAATCAAACCATCTTTACTGCTATAAACCTCACATATAATAATGTTAATCCTATAATTCACTCTGATATCATTACTTTATTAAAAGTGTGTTTGAATCAAAATTATTTTCATTTCAATGGAGAGGTTTATAGCAGTAAAGATGGTTTGATTATGGGCAACCCTCTCAGCCCCCTACTAGCAGAAATTTTCATGGATAATATAGAAAAAATAATTCATGAACACCCCCTTAGTAAAAAATTTATGTACTGGCACCGATATGTGGACGACATTTTAGCTAGCTTCATCGGTACAAATAGACAATTAGAGAGCTTCATTACTTACATAAACTCGATTCACAATAATATCAAATTTACCGTATAACTTGAACAAAATAAGTCTTTAAACTTTCTAGACCTTACAATTTCAAATATAAATAATAAACATAATTTTTCTATATTTCATAAACCATCACATACAGATATTACAATTCATAATAGTTCGGTCCACCCATTCAGTCATAACTAGCAGCTTTCAATAGTATGATACACAGACTCTTAACAGTCCCATTAAATATTAATAATTATACCAAAGAATTAAATATCATAAAAGAAATAGCAGTTAATAATAATTACAATCCAAATTTAATTGACAATATCATAAATAAAAAGATGAAAAAACAGACTTTAGAACAAGTATTCCCTTCAGATAAAAATAATAAACAATTTAAAAGCTTAACATACTTTGGAAAACCATCCTTAAAAATTAAATCATTTTTAGAAACTTTAGACATGAATATTTCCTTTAAAACTGATCACAATTTATCCAAATTCATTAAAAATAATAAATCTAAATCTTCTAAATTAAACAAATCAGGAGTTTAGAAATTAAAATGTGGTAATGACAATTGTGATATAATTTATATCGGTAGAACTTTTAGAAATTTTAAAACTAGAATTTTGGAACACAAACGTAGCTATGACAACAAAAAAATAGATTCTAACTATTCAAATCATTTATTAGAAAACCAACACATTTTTGACCCAAATTTTGAAATTCTCCATGTAGTCGGTAAATACTTTAGTTTGAGTTTATTAGAGGCCCCAGAGATTAACAAAAATAAATATAAAGGTAATCTCCTTAACGACCAAATAGATATCAATCAGTCTCCTTTATTGAACCTCTTTACCTAGAAGATAGCTTAGGAATGTTTGTAGTGAATGAATTTCCAGGCAGTTTCTTTCAATACCATTGTTAACCTTAGTAAATAGATTTAGCACTGTATATATTAAGACATTTTTATATTTTACCTTCATTCGTTTTGACAAAGCTACTGTGTTAGTGAAACGCGTCAACAAGTTTAAATTGAACATTAGTTCAAATAAATGTAGATTTAAACAAACTATATTGTTTTATTCCATTATCTTTAGTTGTGTTTTTGATTATATTTCTAGCTGAACTTCATCAACTGGCGTAGACATTCAACTAGGTAAATAATCTGAATTTGACAAAATCAATGTCTAAATTAATAATTTATTATACACAAATTTACAAAATGGTACAAAGTTGCGAATGGTGAACTTCGGTGCTTTCAGATCGGAAGACACTTTATGTTTCGATTTGATAAATATTAAACTAACTTTGTTATTGAGCATTGAGCTCGATTCGATGAGTGTGTAAAACTCGCGTCGAACAGTGTAAAACTTTGCTATCGAGAGTATTGAACCCGCTTCGATGAGTGTAAAAAACTAACTTTGTTGTTGAGCGCTGAGCTCGATTCGATGAGTGTAAAACTCGCGTCGATAAGTGTAGAACTGATGAGTGAAAAACTAACTTTGATGAGTGAGAGAACTTTGATGTTGAGCGTTGAGCTCGATTCGATGAGTTAGAAACTGATTTCTTCACGTTGTGAGACGTGTTAAATAGAAATCTGCGAGGGACGTGTTTACACGTGGATTGGGTTGACCAAACTAAAATAAATATTTCCTATTGGCCAGTATCATTTGACTTGTCGGGTTCCTAGACAAGAATTAACTATGGGTGCCGCCAATAGTTAGTTAAACTTCTATGGAATACTACAATAGCAATTGTAACCTCTTTACTCAGAAAGGTAATTCAAAAATGTTTTTCATATCTTCCGAACATCGACCATGAAATTCATGCGGAAGTGACACTAAATTTAGGGTTCTTACAATACAATATATAATAGGGTGAAACGTGACCTTCTCCTAACTTCTTAACTATAGGACAATGCGACAAGATGTCGACATTCAAAAATGTGCTATTTATATGCCCATACAAAACAATTTACAATTATTGTTGCAAAACGTGATATTTTAAAAGTATTTTGAAAATAAAATGAAACTATCCTTTGAATTTACAACAATATAAAGATCTTATCAATTCTGCAACATATTTTTACAACGCTATTAACTAAAATGAATTTACACCCTAAATATATACAATAAACAAAGGACGCATACAAATATCTTACATATTTTAAAGGTATCGTAAACAATAAAATTCAAGATTTTACAATCTTGAACAAGTTTTCGGGAGAAACCAAAAAAATTATCATAATATATTATATATACTCACTGCTTTTATCGCTTGACTTTTAGATGCAGTCAAATTATAGCCACGGAATTCCTTTAATGTGAATTTAAAATTCAACCTTCGACTTATCAACTCGAATAATTTGTAATCTACACCATCGGCTTGTAGTTTACCTGATATGTTCCTATCACAAAACACAATTAAATTATCGCAATATTAATTATAATAATGTTAAAACGCTTAATATATTTCTGAATTTTAAAATAGTATATTGTGTAATTATTGGGAAAAGCATAATATTCACAAACGAATGTGATAATTAACACAGTAACACAGGAGTTTGGGAATATGCTTTTCCCACGAATTATACATACTATTTTTTCTTCGATCATTGATTTACATTTAAAAAATTAATTAAGAAATATTTAATTAAAAATGTAATCAAGTAAGTTTAGATAGGTTTCTCTATGTTCATATTGTAATAACAACAATGGAAATTACTTTGTTATGACTAAAGTAAAATAATTTGTGTTCAAGAATATCGTTATAAATTAGATGTTTCTTTTTATAACAACTTTATCAATACCTATAAAAATTAAAACCATACTTTGTTTTATTTTATTGTAATAATCCATTTGTAACATTACCGCACGCTACAGCAGTGCGGTACGAATATTACCGCACTGTTATTTGCTAATTGCTCAGCAACTGCCCACTATTTTGTAATGATGAGCTTTGCGCATAGAAAACAGGTCAAAATAGTGTCACTTTTCCCACGATCGGAGAAAAATTATATTATGAAACGCAAAAATCCTTAATTAGTTCCAGTAGACATCAAAGTAGAGAGTAACTATTATTCATTTTTCAATGAATCAAACAATAAGTTGTTAATACTAGGCCATAAGAGCCATCATGGTGTGCAAAAAGTAAGCGCGATAGATGTACTATATGATTGTAAGACCCATAATAACTTATGAAGCAGTCGTCTGAGAGAGCAATCTCAGCCAACAGTTGACGATGCAACACCTGAGTAAACTGCAAAGACTAGCGTGTATCTGCATTACAGTAGCCATAAAGACCTGTCAAACAGCAGCAATGGAAGTGAAACTAGGTGTTTCATGATTTATTGTCTTTTAAACAAAGATTAATGCTACAACAAATAAACTCCCACCTAGATATAAGTAAACCACTTACCCACAAGTAATAGCCTACTTATTTCGGAAAGCCCGTTAAAACACACGTTGCTCTTCCCACACACGAACGGCTATGACACACCATTCCGTCTTGGTGCATGCCTCCCGCGCTACATGTGCTTAACTTCTCCTCGTTACAATGGCCGTGAAATTGGTTGGCGAACGTTAAGTGACACATGATCAAGGAGGGAGTATTTGGCGCATGATTCAAATATTAAACAACACAAAATTATAATAAAATAAAGATGAAACATTCCGCCCACCAAAATAAACATTCATTTTCACAACAAAATAAAATAATCTTAGGTATAAGCAGTTCTGTACGTACTAACACATTCAGTTTTGCAATTTTGCTTCCGCGCGAATAAAAAATAAATTCTTTCTTTAAATGATACAACCGTGCCTACAAGAAAATTTACTTAAATGTAGTGAAAATTAAACGATAACCGGGTTACGGAGACAGAATCATACGTTCCCGGTAACTGCTATAAATTTACAACTGGCCTCGCTTCAAAATTTACCTACCACCTGTCTACGGGGTGGGCGAGAACTGTGTGACAAAAAAATATCTAAATCCTGTTAAATTACATATACAAAAAACGTTACCACTAATCATGTGTAAAATCCTACTATAATGTTACCCAAAATAAATACTTATCTATAAAATGATCGGTGCATTAAATCTGAGCCAGGACCTAAACTGAACCTATGAAATCGTTTCCTCCGGTTTGCACTTTCCCAGTCCCTTTTTCCTGGGCGAGTGTATAGAAAATTTTCCAATAACAAAATCAATAACAATTATATATCTCTGGCCTCCGTGAATAAGCAGATAAGTCCATAAAATGGCTAAAATGAGATATCTTCATGTTTATTCATTTGATATTGATCCCCAGCAAGTGAATAAGCAATTAAGTCAAAAGGTGTATTTTTGTGGTATAGACAGCTATGTGAATATTCAAACATCTTAATAAATTTTGACTTTTATAGTATAACTTAACTTGTCTTATTTAAGGCAGAATTTTATTTTGTTAATAAGCCGATAAGTCAACTTATCGGGTTATTCACGTCTGAACACGTAAGATCTGAATCGCACAAATACACTTATCTCATTATAGACGCCTTCCGATTTTTGCAAGACTTGTACATGTGTGTACATGTCTGTTTATTCACGCTTTTCAATTCAGTTTGTATTTGAAGTAGTGTCAGCCACATGCAGTCTGATGAGTTTTGATAATACCGGCGGTATTCTGTGTTTTAAAGTGCATACTTAATAATTTTTGTGATAAAACAAAGAGTTTTGTAACAATGCATAGAAGAACAGCACATATTTTGTCTGTGTGCAAGAAACAACAAAGCGGTACAGGTAAGTTCCTAAAAAATTGCCCGTTGGCTGGCGACGCCCATGTTACTGTCATGTTGTTTCTTTACAGATCAACCAGATGTCGAAGAAGATAGCAGAAATCGTCAGTTCGTATTCCACAATGAAATAGCTTCGGAAATATCAACCTATCAGCGAAGTCGAGAATGGGTTTCAGCACAAAACTCACCCAAGCCCTGCAATGAAACTGTTGTAGAACATAATTCGGTAGCCCAGAAGGAGTTAAGTTCTACAGACAACCAGGTGCCAACCTCTAACATAGACGTGAACAATTCAAATTTGTTCGACACATTTGAAATACCAGTTTTACAAGATCTTTCAAATATGGAACACTATGCTCCTAACATTGTCGGCAATATAAAAAATAATGTACTTGAAAATACTGATTTTTCTGCTTTCTGTGTTGACAGTACTACTTTGACAGATGGTTTTCATCACATTGAAAAATAGCAGGTTGAAGCTGCTGTGTATTCTGTAAAATCCTTAGTTGAACAAACTAATATTTCCACTGAAGAGTTCTCACTTGAAGAACAAATACTCGAAAAAGAGCACGAAGAACAGGATTTTTCTGACGACGATAGTTTAGTAGGTCCAAATTTCGTTGGTGGAAATACTAGCTTCTTCATCAGAAGAAGAAATTTTGCAGCCGGTGGCCAAAAAGAGAAAGAACAAGAATGCCACAATGAATAATGAAGGTATAGGAACAGAGATTTGCCTAACTGTAAAAAAGAAAGGTCGATCAAGGAAACAAAGGGAAATGGCAAAACTTTTAAGAAATACTGGTAAAGAGTATGTAGATGAGAAGGGAAACACTGTTAAAGCTAGAATTATGAAACAACTTACTGATTGCAGAATGAAATGCAAGAATAGATTTTCAGATGAAATTAGACATACCCTCTTCAAAGAATATTGGAAGCTCGGTCAGCATGACAAAAGAACTAACTTCTTGTCTTCCCTGATTTGCATTTTCGAAAAAAAGACTACTAGAGCAAGAACTTATTCTGATAGGGTTCGAAACTATTCATGCAAGTACGAACTCTCAGTAAACGGAGTAAGAGAGCCAATTTGCAAAAAATGCTTTATTGATGTTTTCGGAGAAACAAACGCATTTGTAAATCAGATAATACTAAATAGGCAATTCTCCATATCCACCATAATTGAAAATGATCAAAGAGGACGAGATGCGCCAAAGAATAAATGGCCTGAGGAAGTTTTGGCTGATGTGGTGCTTTCCCGCATATGAAAGTCATTACTGCCGACAGACGACATCAAAAAAGTATCTTCAGTTAGATTTAACTATTTCTAATATGTATTCTCTTTATAAAGAGAGTGGAGAAAATTGTGTTTCACAAACAATCTATGCAAGAAATTTTCATAAACTTGGATTAGCATTCAAAGAACCACAAAAGGACACCTGTTACAAATGTGACACATTACAAATGAAAATTATGTATGCAAATGAAGATGAAAAGGCCAACTTGATTTTGGAACAAAATAATCACCACATTTTGGCAAAAGAAGCTTATGAGTCAAAAGCAAATGACAAAAAAATTGCGAAAGAAGATTTTTGCTTTTGATCTGCAGCAAAGCTTACTCACTCCTTACCTTAAAACATCAATTTCATTTCACAAAAGGCAATTATGGACCTATAATCTCACCGTCCATAACTTAGCCACAAATGAAGCAACCTGCTATCTATGAGATGAATCTGTTTCGGGATGAGATGCGAATCAGGTAGCGTCTTGTCTATATCGTCATGTTGTGGATCTTCCTAGTGATGTGAGAAAAGTGTGCTTTTACTCGGATACATGCGGGGGTCAGAATAAAAACACCCACGTAGCTGCTATGTTCATGGCAGTATTGCGTGAAAAAAGTTCAATACAATCTATTGATCACAAATTTCTGGTTCCTGGCCATACGCATATGGAATGCGATGTGGATCACTCAGTCATCAAAAAAGCAAAAAAAAGGACAACAATGAAAATAAATCACCCTTATGACTGGCTACAGCTAATAAGGGGATGTAAAAGCACTAAACCATGTAAAGTAAAATTAATGGAATGCGATGATTTCTTAAATTTTGCCGATTTATTAAAAAGTTGTTTTGTAAATAAAAAGATTTCTGAAAGTGGTAAAAAATTTCTCTGGAAAGACTTGCAATGGGCACGTTATTGTTCGGAGAACATTGGTATGCTTTATTATAAATCATCTCTAAAAAGTGAGGAGAAATTTGAATCAGTAAATTTTAGACGTCGTGGTAAACAACTATCAGGTGCATTAACTGTTTCAAAAATACACAATGGATCTATTCCAATTAACAAAGAAAAAAAAGGATATCATGGCAGTTTTACATCTCATAGATAAACAATGTCATCCATTCTATGAGAACTTAAAGGTGGCTAATGTTCCAGATACCGATCCAGATTTGATTGAGGTTGATCCCGATGAACTAATGTGAATTGATTATTTCCATCGATGAACTGATGTAAATTGATTATTTCCATGCACATTACTATTGTTTGTCTCAGGTTTTAGTGTTGTATATTACCTTATATTATAAAAAAATAATGTTCGTGAATAACATACTATGTATGAAAATAAATATGTTTATTTCAAATATCTTGAGTTATCATTAAAAACTCAGTTGTGAGTAACCGGATAAGTCGATTAAAATTGTAATTTGGAAACTAAGATTTGAAAAATATGTTTCCAATGACAAATCTTATGCTTCAGAATGCAGAAATATTATCGAATATACAACAAATAGGTATTGCGATTTACCACAACTCTCCGAAATTTTTTTTAGCTCTCCTGAACAATTTCACAAATTTGACTTATCTGTTTATTCACTGAGGCCAGAGATATATTCTATGTATATAAACATCCATATAGATATATCAAAGTTAGAGAGCTGTAATTCCTGTCAAATATGAGGGAGACACGTCAGATGAATTATTATTTGTGGTACCTGACCATCTCAGTCCGATCTTAAGTAGAGTATGGATACGTCGATTGAATATTGATCTCAAACGTCTAGATATGTCAAAAGATAATACTACATTTGTCAATTCCTTGGAAAGGACCCCTGAGTCAATAATGGAAGAATTTGCTGACATATTCGATCAAAAAGTGGGGTGTATTGAAAATGTTACGTGCTCATTAAAACTGAAGAAAAATGCCAGGCCAGTATTCTTGAAAGCCAGAGACATTCCTTTCGCACTTCGCGATGCAGTCGATGAAGAATTGGACGAATTAATTGCAAACGATATAATATATCAAGTGAATCATTCGGATTGGGGTTCACCATTGGTTCCAATTCCAAAAGCAAATGGCAAGATCCGCTTAGAAGTTGATTATAAAGTCGCTGTCAACCAATAGCTACACGACGCACATTTTACTATTCCACGAATTGCTGATGTTGTGAATAACCTTCGAGATGCCAGTGTGTTTTGTACACTCGACCTATACACAGCCTACCTTCACGTTCAAGTCTAAAAACAAAGTCAAATGATTCAGACAATGTCAACACATCGAGGAGTCTTCGCCATGAAACGTCTGAGTTTTCGAATAATGTCTGCACCATCTGAATTCCATCGCGTTCTACATCAAATACTATCAGGATTGGAAGGTGCTACAGCATATTTCGACGATATCATCCTATATGGGTCAAATAAAGAAGATTGTTTGTCAAATCTAATCAATTGTCTAAATCGTCTACGCCAATATGATTTACACCTCAACCGTGAAAAATGTAAATTTTTCAAGACGTCAATTACATACCTTGGATATGTTATCGAGCACAACAGCATCAAGAAATGTCCTGAGAAAGTTCGCGCAATTATAGATGCTCCACCTCCAAGTGATACTGCAGGAGTACGAATATTTTTGGAAATTACCACTTACTACGCCAAATTTTTCATCCCTGACATTTCCTCTAAGGTGTCTGCTCCGCAAAAATACAAAGTTCAAATAGTCAAAATCGTATCAAAAATCGTTCCTTCGATTGAAGAAAGAAATTGCCAGCGATCGTGTTTTAATGCCGCTCAACCCAGATTTACCAGTTATACTCAGTTGTGATGCTAGCCCTGTAGGTATAGATGCTGTCTTATCACATGTCATAAATGGTCAGGAACGACCAGTAGCTTTTGCCTCGAGATCACTAACAGTAGCCGAAGGAAATTATAGTCAATTGGACCGCGAAGCTGTAGCGATTATATACGGAGTGAATAAATTTTACATGTTTCTATTTGCGAGATAATTCACTCTAGTCACAGACAATAGACCTTTAAGTCGAATATTTTACCAGAATGCTAAACTGCCAATTCTTTCTGCTTCAAGACTCATACGTTACGCCACAATTTTTAGTGGATTTGATTATGTCATCAAACACAAAAAAGCAGAAGAAACAGCACATGTAGATTATTTTTCGCGAGCTCGATTACAGTAAAACTTACTTGCTTTAAATGAAGATGACATCATTCAACAGCAATGTATCGATCAGATATCAACCGACGTGTTAACAGCCAAAACCTTCGCTGCTGCTACGTTGCAACATAGTAAGCAATCAAAATTGATTAAACAACTGAAGAACGGAGAAAATCAAGAGGAAAAGTACTCACTACAGGAAGGCGTAATATTCAAAGGAAATCGAGTCATGATTCCTGACACCCTTCAAGCCTCAGTATTGTCAGAACTACATGCTACCCACGTCAAGACGTCCAAAATGAAAAGCTGGTCTCGATTATATTGCTATTGGAAAAACATTGACCGTGACATCGAATCTTTCGTGAGGAGTTGTGATGCTTGCGCTTCAACTGCTTGTGCCCCACCCGCTGCACCTTTACATCCGTGGGTTGAGCCAAAATCAAATTTCCAACGTGTTCATATCGATTACGCAGGTCCAAAGGATGGTTATTACATTTTAATTCTGATTGACGCTAAATCAAAGTGGCCGGAAATGAGATTGTCAAAATCTGTGCCGACGTCAGCTCCTACAATCGAATTCCTCAAAGATATCTTCAATGTCCATGGCTTGCCAGAAATAATTGTGTCCGACAATGCCACAATTTTTACTAGTTCCGAATTGGTAAAATTCTGTGAGACAAATGGAATTTTTCGCCGTCTAATTGCACCGGGACATCATCAAACAAACGGTCAAGCTGAACGTTACGTCCAATTTGTGAAACGGAAATTGGATGCCATGAAGTCTGAAAATGGGTCAATGCAATCGGAAATTCAAGAAATATTATTTCGATATCGCGCTACCCCTTTACGTTGTGTATTTATACTACATTTCAGTAATAAAAATATCTATACTATTCAAATAATTTAATATTTACGCATCATTCCAAAAAGTGACAGTGCCATGGTGCCGCATATCATGTTAATCATCATGTCTGTCGGAAATCAGCTTGATCCTGAATTAATCTCAAATAGCAGTACCGACAGTTTCCTTGTATTGACAATACGTTTTAAAATTTTTAGTTCAGTTAAACATATTAATAGATTCTTAAAAACCAAAACATAAAAATCGAAATTATTGAATTATTCCATACTCTAAACTCATTCCGTATAGTATGATTATCTCACATGCTATCTTACTTTTCTGAAATGCTTGAAGGTGAATTATCGAAAGCCACAATTAAATTGTGTCCTTTGAAATTATAGTAGTAGTCCCTGCGGAATCCTTCTATGATTGTGAATATATATATGCTATCCATATCTGTTCCATAATGTAATACTTTTGATATAGTTCCAGATTTCTGGTTGCAAATGTATAAATTACTGGAGCTCAAAGAATAAATGAATTCCGGACAGTTGGTAATTCTTGTACAAATATTTGGTGCTGCATGTTGTGAAATTAAGAATATCATAACAGATTTATAGAAATGTAGACTATTTTTAATTTTCTCATATTTTGAAATATTTTCGAAAATTATCACTTGTATGTAGTTATTGTATTGGGAATTAGAAGAAATATTCGTCACATCTGTATTTATTACAAGTAGACCTGAAAATACAAAACATGTTTGATATTTGTTTATTTTGTTTGGATAAAACTGATTGCTAAATTTGTATAAATCGCGAGATAAAGATCATAGGTTAAGCTAATTTGACAGTGACAATTAAAAATAATGAGGTTCAAGAGATAAGTGGTGTTAACTAAGAAAAACATAGTAATTTACGTAACAAGGCCGGAAAGTACTGTTTTTTCGGACGAGTAGACAAGTCTGCGAGTCAGAAAAAACAGTTTCCGGTCGTGTTGCGTACAATATTTTTTCGGCAACCGTGTGAAATAACAAATCATTGAGACGCCACATTTGTTTATTATACATTTAGATTCTTATTTGAATTAAACAGAACAGTACAGAAAATACTACATATTAACAAAAACATTCTAATTCTTATTTATATTAAAATTCGAGCAATTGCTAATATTGAAGAGATTCAATTTGTTTAAAACGCTTGGTATATTTAAATTGTTGAAGCCAGAACAAGAAGGCAAAGTTTCCGTTTCACATTGATTGTTTTCTTCCGATGATTTTTGAATGGTCTTGGCAATTTTAATTTTGTTTGTAAGTATTATCTATATATCCTTCAGCCACATTGGTAGACTTCCAGCCATCGTGTATCTTGAAATTTGTGATGTTTCCACCATTATCAGCAAATAACGTTGCCGAAGTTCGATGAATACTATGGCCTGTGTAATTTTTAGGAGTGGGTAAATGTGAAAATTCTGCGAATTTAATTCCGAGACTCCCAAAACCTGTGAATACCAACAGGCTGATTTGAACATTTTCCTTTTTTGTAATTCACGAATAATCTGTTATGTGGAGTATGGGATGGCCGTAAAGATAAATATTACCTATACAACAGCAGGTTTTCTTGCCAAATTACAACAAAAGTTCTCTCAATATGTGTTTTTTTGGAATGCGGTATTTTCACAAGCAACATGTCTTCCTTGTCGTTTATTAGATCAATTGACATTTTTGTTAGTTCTTCTCGTCTACACGCACCGGATAACCCAATAATTGTTGCTGCCTGAGAATTAAGTTGATACTTTATATCCTACAATCGTAATATTTTGTTAAAATTACCTTCAGCATTAGATATGTTTCATTATCCGCTTTCCTAATGAATTTGTTGATCTGCTCACTGCTGAAGACTTCTGATTTCTTGGCTTGGTAACCAACATTCTTCCTTTTGAGAAATGCGATAACCTTTGGGAAAGTGGCTATGCTTACATGTTTCTTCACTAAAATGGTACTTTTCAACATAGAGTATATGCTACACAGAGTAGGGGATTTGACAGTTTCAGATTTTTGCGCCACATAAGCCAAAATTACATCCTCTGTACTCGTTTTACATTGCTTCATATCTATCCATTTCAGAACAAATCATAAACGTTTTCGTACCTGGATTTTGATTTTTCAGGCAATAATTGTGCTGTAGCAGTAGCTTGCTATATTGGAAATTTCTCAGGGCACATTTTCAAAGTCACTATCGCTGATTTCAATATTTTATTGCGCTCAAAAAACATGCAAACTTCTGACAACTCATTTCATATGAACGGCATAGATAAATACTTTTAATACGGGGAAGAATGGAATCTCCGAAGCCACAAAGTTTTGTCGAGTGTTGCGCCATCTATTGTGGTGGAAGGTTACTATTCACCAACAGGGAAAAATAAAGGGAGAGACCTGCATGATTAGTCACAGTTTACTAGCTACTACTAGATGGCAAGCGAAGCAAATACTGAAGGTTTTTTAAATTATACCTATATTGTTTTTTCTTAAATAAACAAATAAAAACAGTCACATAAAGTCTAAACACTTTTTGAAACAACCTGTTATTTTCTTTTGGCTTAAAAGTAGGATAGGTTGTTTCAAAAAGCTGTTTGAAGCTTTTATCCGTTTTTATTAACCAGAATAGTTTATTAAAAGACGAATGCCGACAAATAGTTTCAAAAATTTAATATAAAATTTTGTATATAAAATATTACAGGTTTCTTCTCAAAAGTTGAACCATTTCATTTTTTGTGGTAGTTGAGGTAAGTAAAGCATTTGTCATCCAAGGGGCGATCTTAGATGGCAAGTCAAGCAAATAGACAGTGGCGATAATTGGGTATAAGCTCTGCCCATCCGCCATTAGTTTGCTAATTTTGGTTACATTTGACTACATGCAACTAAATAACCCTTTTTAAAAGTTTTGCCATTTTTAAACTAGTTTTGAATGTGTAATTTTAAATAACAGCTCTTTTATAAGACGTATCATAAAATATTTTTGGAAAAAGTGGACAGATGCTAATCAAAATCATCAAGGATGTAATGATGTTGCATACAAAATTATGGATGTATCTTTATTTACCATCTGATAAAGATATAAGGTAAGCTCTTAAATTCTGGATTATAATGTTAAATGTCATGCTAAATAGATACTACAATAAATCGTGATGTGTAGTCTAGGTATATGTACTATGGAGTCTTTCTTTAATCTATGATTACCGCAAATATACTCGGAGCGGAAATAATGCACCAGGCCTCTTAACAAAAGCAAGTAGTTCATTAGATAGATATATGCCACAGAGGAATGTTAGTCCCTATTTTTGTGTGAATAGAAAAAAGTAAAATAACTAATAAAATATTTTAAATTGACTTGTTGGGATACAAATTTGGACTATTACGGTTTTAGTCAGAATTATATCCAATTTCAGTACATAATTAGGAAATAATTACCCTATGTTTATTTTTTCATCTAATCTGAAATTAATCAATGACTGTTTTCATATGTTACAGACTGTACCTGCAATTCTCGCATTGAAACTCCACCAAAAAAAATGAAACACATACCTATTTAATATTTATGTAATAAATGCTTTACACTATTAATAAAAAGATAATATGAAGCTAATATCTAATATTTTTGGCCATTGTACATGTCATAATGCCCCAATATTTTTGAATTTGTCTCAGAGATTTTAAGTTTAATTGAAAAACCATCAAACAAATAAATAATAAATTAAAAAATGTTCTATTGCAATTGTTTATTGAATATTCATAACAAATGACCAGCAAGGGATTTACTAGCTAATTTTTTAGAAGCACTCTTATTCTTGTTTGACTTATTTTTAATCTGAATACAATGTATCATTTAATAATTTGATTTTTCAATTTATGAATCGAGTATATTTAGAACTAAATTTTCTTCACACATTTTTATGACATAAAAATCTTGCCAATTGTCCCTTCTGGTTTTAATGAGCCACTGCCCCCTTCTTTCAGGATTTTTTGGAAAGTGTTTCATAATAAACCCCTTTCTTGCAGAATGACTCCAATTTACATCAACACAGCTAGGCATTGTCCTATTACAAATAAAAACAAAATACTTTTTAAAAGACTTTAATTCTTATTCAACGTTTTATAGATCTAAGAGGTTTTAGAAATAACAAGAAACAACTGGTAAAACTCGAGAATACATTTATGTTTTAATTTAATCGATGAATTCAATGTCTAAAATTATGCTCAAAATCCACTGTAAGACCCAAGGAAATATGGTTATAAAAGGCAAATATTCATATTTATTTGAATATTTTGTTACTCTAAATCATATATAAATAAGTCTTCAGTCCAGAATTTTAATAAATAGCACTTAAACACCAAATTTTGCACAAAAACTTTCAAAAACCAAAAACTGTGGTAAGAACACAGTAGAACCAAATGGTAAATAAACAAACCTTTAGCAAACTAATGGCGGCCGATACCACGTTACATAGGTAACCAATCACTAGGACAACCAAAATTGTCGCCACTGTCTTGTATATAGTCACTGTAATACTGAAGGTTTTTTAAATTATGCCTATATTGTTTTTTCTTAAATAAACAAATAAAAACAGTCACACAAAGCTTAAACACTTTTTGAAACAACCTGTTATTTTATTTTGGCTTAAAAGTAGGATAGGTTGTTTCAAAAAGTTGTTTAAAGCTTTTATCCGTTTTTATTAACCAGGATGGTTTATTAAAAGACGAATGTCGACAAATAGTTTCAAAAATTTAATATAAAATTTTGTTTATAAAATAGTACAGGTGATTTTTCTTCTCAAACTTAAGATAAGAATAATTTATTGATAATAGCATGTGCTAATAAATATTACACATATGATACAATATAATGGATTTCAATGTTTCTCAAACACTAATTTTTTTCCGATATACATTGTGTATTTTGTAGTGTATTTGTAATCCAAGTGGCGATCTTTGTGGTTTTCCTTTTACATTTTTTTGTATATGTACAGTCGTCTATTTATTTTTGAAGTGTTTCAATGAAAGTATTTGTTGCATAGTTAGGATCTGGATTCAAGTATAAGAAATCCCAAGATTTTTGTCTGATTGTATTTTTAAGTTTTGTTTCATATATGTATTTCACTATTCCTCGTTCCTTGGGGCATTTGGTGTTTTCCAGTATTGTTGAGAAATGATCTGTAATGTCGGTTTGCAATACTAGGGACAGTATATTTGATCGAGTACGTTGAATTAGGATTTTAAAAATATGCGTCGAATGTCGAATTACTGGAATTTTTTCATATAACGTTTTCACATTATTTTCAAACGATGTTACTTGCAGGTTACTCGGAATTTTTTGTGTTTTCAAGAGAGTGCCAACGCTTCCAATTAAAGTGTTGATTTTTTAATTTAATTGAGATATTTCATCTATCATCAACCTTTTAAATTCTAAAATAAATTTAAAATATGATTAAATATAAAAATTAATTAAAATTATTTAGTTTAGTCACCTTGATCATCAAGTGTATCTATTTGTGGTGACGATTTATCTCTTTTGTGAAGTGTTCATCTGATTCCACTGCCACAAGGTTTTGACTCTAAAAAATTAAAAAAAGTTACATTATAAAATTAACTATTTTTATACTAAAAGTCAAATTTAATATGCAAACTTTAGGTTATTATAAATCTCGCCATATCATTTGATTCTTTATTCTCAAGGGAAATTCCTTCAGCTTCAGACCTCCTAGTTTCGGCAATAGATTCCACTTGATTTATAATTCCCCGACTTTTTATACAATACTGAAAAATATATTATTTGCACAAAACATTCCAATTCATTTCTTCAAATACTAACAATTTGTTTGTGGTGTAGGTTTAAAAACAGAATAAATGTTACGATTTAATGAGGGACTCTCGTCTGAATCAGAAATAGAGTGATGGGACATATACCTTCTATTTTTTTTCCGTATCCTTGATCCCCGTCCTTTGTAAATATCGGAACTAGATGAAAGGTCTGTTGTAATTAAAGCATTTTTGGCTTTTCTTTGTGCTACAGTAAAGTCATCTACAAGTTAAAAAATTATTTCTCTTTAAAAAATGGCAAATACAATAATACTCTGTCAAAGTCTCTAATATCCATTGGATATTGTTTTACTCCTGACACTACACAGAAGAGATAAATCATCACCACAAATACATACACTTGATGATCAAGGTGACTAAACTAAATAACTTTGATTAATTTTTATATTCAATCATATTTTAAATTTATTTTAGAATTTAAAAGGTTGATGATAAATGAAATATCTTAATTAAATTTAAAAATCAACACTTTAATTCAAAGCGTTGGCACTCTCTTGAAAAGAATTCCGAGTAACCTGCAAGTAACATCGTTTGACAATAATGTGAAAACGTTATATGAAAAAATTCTAGTAATTCGACATATTTTTAAAATCCAAATTCAACGTACTCGATAAAATACTGTCCCTAGTATTGCAAACCGACATTACAGATCATTTCTCAACAATACTACAGATAGTACTGGAAAAGACCAAATGCCCCAAGGAACGAGGAATAGTGAAATACATACATGAAACAAAACTTAAAAATACAAACAGACAAAAATCTTGGGATTTGTTATACTTGAATCCAGATAATAACAATGCAACAAATACTTTCATTGAAACATTTCAAAAATATATAGTCGACTGTACATATTACAAAAAAATGTAAAAGGAAAAACACGAAGATCGCCCCTTGGATGACAAATGCTTTACTTACCTCAACTACCACAAAAAATAAAATGGTTCAACTTTTGAGAAGAAACCTGTACTATTTTATAAACAAAATTTTATATTAAATTATTGAAACTATTTGTCGACATTCGTCTTTTAATAAAGTATCCTGGTTAATAAAAACGGATTAAAGCTTTAAACAGCTTTTTGAAACAACCTATCCTACTTTTAAGCCAAAAGAAAATAACAGGTTGTTTCAAAAAGTGTTTAAACTTTGTGTGACTGTTTTTATTTGTTTATTTAAAAAAACAATATAGGTATAATTTAAAAAACCTTCAGTATTACAGTGCCTTTATACAAGACAATGGCGACAATACGTGGTCCGTGTTTTGATTGGTCAGGCTGAAATCCGCCTTTAATCATCAAATTTTATTTGTTTACATTTGTGTTTTAGTTGTAATCACGTCGTATTTCATATCAGATATTTGTGTACAGCTAAAGTAAAGTATTTTTTAAATTTGTTGACTTAATTTCATTAGTTCGTTTGCGAATTTTTCTCCCTGATCAGGATTTTGAACCATACATATTATAGTTTGCAACTGTTGAAAAGAGTAATACCTACCTACATTGCGGTTTTGGTGTTTCTCTGCACAAATTATACATCTGCAATTTGTGTGTCGCTGTTAACAAATCATCATATTTGTCGATAACAAGGTAAGTACAAAAAACTACAATTTCAAGGGAATGTATAATATAATATAACTACTGTTACTTGTTTTAGAGCAGTGACTGGGAGTATGACGGTTTATTCAGCATTGAGCTGCAATTATTGTTCTACAAAGGGATTTGTAATAAAGTATTTTCCCAAAGATCCTTCTCCTAGAAAGGAATGCACTATTAAAAGGAGAAGGGACAATTGGAAACCAATGAATGCTTCAGCACTGTGTGAGGTAAAACGTGTATTAATTATTATTAACATGTAACTTACATATACATACTATTTATGATAAAAATTTAAATCAGTTACCTGATGAACTACTCAGTAGTTATTGAAATGTTTGGTATTTTCTTAGATGTTCTCTAGAATTATTGTCAGTTATTATTACATTCTGTAAAATGAATTACATCTGTATTTATGTTTAAGGTACACTTTACGTCAGAAATGGGGAAAAAACTAGGCACGATGGTAGTAGGGTATTATAATTAACAGCAGTCCCTACAATGTTTACTTTTATCAAGGAAAAACCGAAATAATGCTTCCTACCAAACGACAAATAGAATCCCAGCTGCCTAGAGAAACAATTCCAGAAATTATCTCACTTCTAATATAAGTTTATTGACTTTCTAAATTTCATGATAATTATGATTACTATTTTTTAATATATTCGATATTCACCGCCTTAAATTCTATCTTCCCTGAAATTGTAATTATAAGAAGTATTGTTGTACACATCTAAACGTATGCTTTATCTTATGTTTTTTTTATTATTTTCCCTCTCTTCCCAGTAATAAAACATAATATGTTACTGTTTCAAATGAAACTAACTGTTTCTAGATAATTCCACAATATATTGATCAAATGTTAAAAATTCTAAGAAATTTGACAACTGTTTCGATACTAAAAATATCATCGAAACAATTGTCAAATTTCTTAGAATTTTTAACATTTTATCAATATATTGTGGAATTATCTAGAAACAGTTAGTTTCATTTAAAACAGTAATATGAGTAGATTCCATAAAGTAAGGGTCGAGACAGTAAATTTCATAATAATATGTAATAGTATAGACGAATTTTGTATTAAAACCCAACCAATCATAATATATGTGTTACCTATTTCCTCTTCGAAAATTAAAATTTCAATCACAGATTTAAAGACTACAAAATTTGTTTTTTTTTTGTTAAATCAAATTATTTACTCTAGCTATTTTTATCATGGGTCATTTGGAAATATACCTAGGTATTGAAATCGTCTATCTACTTATACCTGTAACACGAATTTACAAATAATTTCAAAATGAGTGATTTAAATTACCAATTCCGGCGTTTAAAGTTTGATGATTAATGGCGGATGGGCGGAGCTTAGGCTCTATTGTCGCCACTGTCTTGTATAAAGTCACTGTATTCAGTATTTGCTTGGCTTGCCATCTAGTAGTAGCTAGAAAACTGTGACTAATCACGCAGGTCTCTTCCTTTATTTTTTCCCTGTTGGTGAATAGTAACCTTCCACCACAATAGATGGCGCAGCACTCGACAAAACTTTGTGGCTTCGGTCTTAGTACAGGAGATTCCATTCTTCCCCGTACTAAAAGTATTTATCTATGATGCTACTTTCTCAAAGAAAAAAGCGTCCGGGAAGTGGGTACATCCCGACCGGTTGCCGAAAAAAACAATTTTTTTGTTGTAAAAGCAAATATTGGGATGGATATTACTTTTTACTTGGTATGATTATATACCTTTTTTTTAATTTGAACAATATACAGAATCAACAATCTACTAGACTAGTATTTTATATTCTAATATATATGACATCACATTACTGACAGTTCTTATTCAACCGAATAGATTATATCTAGTCAACGCCATTGAACAATAAAGTAATGATTATTTCAAATTTACTTCTACAAATTTATGGAACTATTGATTAGTAAAGAAGAAAGAAGAAAATTAGCATGCAGAATATTGAAAGGAAAAAATATAAAAAACATTTTTGTTGTAGTGTGAAGTGGGGCTCAAATGTATTGACTAAACCTACTTTTTTATTGGGTCTTTTTAGAATAGTGGCAAGATATGAATGTATTTACCTCTTGATTTGGTTGATACTGCAGCGATAAACTTGTCCAAGTAATGTATTGTGGCGTTATCGGTTATTATCATTTTTTTAAAATCGTAGTATTCTTCAAGTAATTTTGATAACTTCAAATATTTCACATGATTATATTCGGATAAATCGATAGTGTAAGTAATGCTTAGAGGTGGTAACAACAACAAACCCAGTAGGAGATGCATTTATAAAATTTCAACTGATTTTATTATATACTGAAAAATAAAAATATCATGAATTTAGTGATTCCTTTCTGATCTAAACATTATTTAAAACAGCAGTTCGTCGCACGAGGTCAGAAGTAGCCTATGTCCAAAATCGCAATTTTTCAGGAGAGTAAATTGTTTTCTATCCTTCCAATATATTTCAGGGCTACGAAAAAAATGAAATATATTCTTTGTTACTTTGAACACCCTTTCAAGAGTATATAATAGATTTTGTGGACTTCGATAGTTTGGATTACTTTTTTGTTTCATATTTTTATCCTATGTCACACATTTCGACTTAAGCTAAAGTTGTACCTAAAAACATTTAAACACGAATACTTAGGATTATTTTGTATTCACTATTTTTAATAATATTAATGTAAACAGAAAAAATGTTACTACTTATTTTTGTATAGACAACGAAAAATATAGATACAAGTTGAGAATGAACGAAAAACTACTGAAATAAAAATGAAAAATCATTCATAGTGAACCGTATTCTTCATATGCAGTTGACCGTTGGATGCAAGTCGTTTTCAAATCTTAAAATAAATGTGTTACTATAAAAATATTACTCGTTGTTCACATAGATACATCAAATTTTCATGTTTTAACTTGGGAATGACATATGTATCCTCACGCAATTGCTCAAGATGGTGGTTATGAAATTCAGTAATTTTTTTCGACATTTGTCTTTAGTATTAGTCCGGGAAAGTAAGGAGATAAAAGTCAAAAGTTTCCCATAATTGATTTTTCATTTTTAAATGAAAATATATTGACCCAGCATCACTCACCTAGATTGTCTAATAATTTCCGCTGGAGCTTGCGACGCAGCTTGCAAGCACAGCTCGGACTACATAAAATTCAAGTGATTTATTCTCATATCATTTCTGGATGTGTTCTTATGAAAAAATCGTAGAGAAGAAAATTGAAGCAAATCTTATGCTCTTGAAGGTGACGTAAATCGTTTTTTCAAAAAAAAAATTACCGATCTTAAATTTTCCAAAAATTGAAAAAATTCACGAAAATTATATTTTTGGTTGGTAATTCTAAATAAAATATTAATATCGAGGTCAAAACATAGATAAACATAGAGGGCAAACTTCTAAAAATTTACATTTTTTCAGATTTGGAAAATTCAAAATGGCGGCTGCGCAAATTGGAAACAATTTTTTTTTTCAATCGCGTCTAAATTTATGAACATTAACGATACTGAGAAACGGTTTGTTGCAATCGACAAAGTGAAAGTTATATTTTTATAAATAACATAAACAAAATTTTTACATTTACCGAAAATAAAAAATTTCCCATCTAGTTTTTTCTCATTTTGGCGTTGAAAAATTTGTTTAAAATATGTTTTCACGTTATAAATATGTGTGTCCTTAAAAGACGAGTATTTAAAAAAAATTTTTTTAGATGCGACTTTTACAAGTTGGGATAAACAAATTCAAAGTCTCTTAGATTCTGTGATAATATTGATGGAAATTTTCAAATTTTGATCACTTAGTTAGGTTGTCGAATCCCAACTCAACTTAAACACAAATTTTCATTTTTCTACCGTCAATTGGTCCATTCAAAAGAGAATAGTAATCCTAGCTCGCTCGGCCAAACGGTGCGGCGGCAGCTGCTTGGCGTTGTGGTGGGGGGTCAGCGCTCGTTCGCAGTTGAACGAAGCTCAAGCTTTTATTTTGGTTTTCTTTGTGAAAATTTTGCATTTGTGGTTTGCTAATAGTATGGTTATTATCAACCATTACATATTGCTAGAAATAAGGTACAATGATATTTATAATTTATATCTATAAATCCATTTATTATATATATTATACATAATTCGAAACGTAGATACTAAGAATAATATTTATTTACAAATTTACATCTATTTTCTACAAATTCTCGCCCTTTTTGGTCTCTGAGGAAATGGCTCTGTACAATTTTCCTCGTCCTTATCATTAGCAAACAAATCCTCATCGATATTATTGCTACTATCAATTGCAAGTTCACAATCAACTAATTGAGTCATATCAAAATTTAGCTCATCACTCAGAGATTCATTATCGTCCTCATCATTGTCAAATACCGTACTTACAATTTCGATGTTACAACAGTTTTTGCCTTCGCAATTTTGACATAATATCGTACAATGTATGCCAACTTTTTTACAACCACACCTGGTAGTAGAGCACCCTGTGGTACAAGATTACGAAATAATGTTTAATAATTCGTCGGGTACAAGTACGTCGTCAGTCATGTTAATAAGGGTCTTTTGGGCGTTCGAAGAGAATGAACGCTGACCCCCCACCAGGACGCCAAGCAGCTGCCGCCACACCGTTTGGCCGAGCGAGCTAGGATTACTGTTCTCTTTTGAATGGACCAATTAACGGTAGAAAAATGGAAAATTGTGTTTAAGTTGAGTTGGGATTCAACAACCTAGCGAAGTGATCAAAATTTGAAAATTTCAATTAATATTATGACAGTATCTAGCAGATTTTGAATTTGTTTATCTCAGCTTGTGAAAGTCGCATCTGAAATTTTTTTTTTCAAAATACTCGTCTTTCAAAAACAAACATATTTATCACGTAAAAAGATATTTTTAAGAAATTTTTCAACGCCAAAATGAGAAAAAACTAGATGTAAAAATTTTTATTTTCGGTAAATGTTCTAAAAAATTATGTAAAGAAAATTTTAAAATTTTTGTTTATGTCATTTATAAAAATATAACTTTCACTCTGTCGATTACAACAAACGGTTTGTCAATATCGTTAATGTTCATAAATTTATACGCGATTGAAAAAAAAATTTGTTTCCAATTTGCGCAGCCGCCATTTTGAATTTTCCAAATCTGAAAAAATGTAAATTTTTAGAAGTTTGCCCTCTATGTTTATCTATGTTTTGACCTCGATATTAATATTTTATTCATAATTACCAACTAAAAATATAATTTTCGTAAATTTTTTCAATTTTTGGAAATTTTAAGATCGGAATTTTTTTTTTAAACTATTTACGTCGCCTTCAAGAGCATAAGATTTGCTTCAATTTTCATCTCTACGATTTTTTTATAAGAACACATCCAGAAATGATATGAGAATAAATCACTTGAATTTTATGTAGTCCGAGCTGTGCTTGCAAGCTGCGTCGCAAGCTCCAGTGGAAATTATTAGACAATCTAGGAGAGTGATGCTGGGTCAATATATTTTCATTTAAAAATGACACATCAGTTATGGGAAAGTTTTGATAGTTAACAGATTTTTTGATCTTACTTTCCCGGACTATATCAATAGTTAGGTATTCTTCAGCATATTGATATTTTAACTGAATGTTATAAGAATCTTCAGGGTTTTTGCATACAGATTTTACTTCCTGCCACAAAACCTTATTTTCCATGGTATCTTTATTCCAGTTTTTAGTAGTTGTGGTTAAAAGTTTCTTAAGGTCAACAAAATCCTGTTGACTCATTTCCATCACTTTATAAGTATGTCTTTGCATGTCTATCGAGTTATGGTACACAATTGCTCGATGGTAGATGGATATATTTTATTGAGGTGGCTTATAGCATATTTCACTGCCACCTTTTCAGATCCATTGTGGCCCTCTAGATCTAGATTACATTTTCTAACCTTATTTTTCTTATGAAGTCTGTCAGCTTCGAGACTGAATCTTTCATATAATTCCTTGCTAGTGGCTTTAACATGCCTAGTGCCGAGAACTGCATGCTTGTTAAACTGTCTCAGTGACATAGATTGCTCGTTGTTACTACGTGCCGAATCACTCTCATTTTGTATGTGACCTTTTTCTAACAAATTATGGGTGATTCTTATGTTGTTATTAGATGAACAGTTCATGTGCATACAAACAGTAAACCTGCCGATTTCACAACAGCCTCTAGACGAAGTTGCTTCGTGTCATATGTAACAGTGACCCTGCAAGTTTCCTAGTTCATACATAGTTAAGTTGTATACAGCAAGCTTCTGTTTGTAATAACACTGAATAGCTTCTGACATTGGGCAAGTCAAAACGAAAAGAAAATCTAAAATTTCGAAAAAATTCACAAAACAAAAAAAATGTCTGATGGTTACCCAGTCTCCCCTACTCCTAACAGATTATTTCGTCACCATATGAAAAGCGTTAACAAGATTCCCTTGGTGACATTAGCTGAAATTTTCACTAAAATGGACTAGTTCCGACCTCACATGGCGAGTTTACAAAATATCAACAGTGCATACATAAAGTGCGTCTCAATATCTTCACATAAGTGAGTATGTATCAGAATATGATTATCTATTGTTCGTAATACATTTTTACATAACCAGTAAAATATAATGCATGCAAGCAATTAATACAAAATTAACTTCATTGTCTCCTTTGTCACCATGAAAAATTCAAACTGACAGGAACCAAATATAGGAAAGATTAATATAACAGATTAAAAGTCCAGTGTTTCTGTCGACATTTCCACATCAAAATGAATCAACTCAATAATAAATATCGTAAAAACAAGCTATCTTAGTATCTTAAAAATTACATGACCGGCAATCCAAAAACATTAATGATTATAGTTGGTGTAAAACATATAGAAATTTTATAACAATGCATAAAACAATACTTTAAAAATAAATATGTTTAACTCGTGTTTGTCACTGCTATACAAGTAACATGAAAAATATATTAAACTTAATTAATTTTCTTCTTCCAAAAATTATATTAATCCTTTTCCCATATCATCTGTTTCACTATCACTATCGTCTTGTAAATCAATAAGAGAAACAGAAACAACAGAAGTTCCACAGCAGCAACAACACACCAAAACGAGTCATGAATGGAATATTTAAAATCTATAACCTAATGTAAAACGTGATCTTCTATACCGTAATGCAGAATTTATTGCTAGCTAACAATAATTTTAGCATCATCGGCGATATTGATACAATTGGAGAAATTATTGGAAAAATGATGAACTCCTTTTTGAATGATTTTTGTAAATTATGAAAAACTGTTAGGTTTTGTATCATCACTGGCAGTTATGTACCCTTTAAGCGGTTCCAATATTGATTCGGGAAATATACGATTTCTGTAACTGGAAGGTTAGCAATAGATGGTGACGAGAACGGCTCTGATTAATGTTACAGTACAATGTAACTCCACTCACAATCTCAATCTCTCTTATCTTAAGACAAGGCGACATAATTTCACCTAAACTGTTCTCAATGTAGTTCTCCAAGACGTATTCAAGAAACTATATTGGGAAAAGAAAAGCTTAGAAATTGCTGAAGAATTCTTCATTTAAGATTTGTAGATGATATTTTGTTGCTATTCCCTCATTTGAAAAATCGCAAGAAATGCTTCAATAATTAAATGAAGAAAGTGATATTGTTGTATTCAGGTCCGCGCCAAGCTATTCGGCCGCCCGTGTGAAACTATAATTTACCGCCCCTTTTTAATATTTTAAGGAAAATTTAACATTTAAAAAATCGACACTCCTCACCCCCTTTAGCTAAAAATTGATACATAGGTAAGGTAATAAATAAAATTAAAATTAAATAAATGCAAATAATTATATTTAATTTCGATATTAGACATATATAATAAACTTACATTACATTTTAAACATGTGTAATATATGTAACTTTTAAAGTAAACATACAACATAAAGCAGAAAGCAGTGAACAATCAGACTAAAAAATCGAGAGATCTATTATCAAATTCGTCACTTTGAGGATTAACTTGTACGGACGAGCCCGTCTGACAGTGAGATCATTTTTGTAAAGTTAATCGCTATTTAGCGGTGAATATTTGACTGTATTTCTACTTTGGAGAGAGATGAAAATTAAAAAAGTAAAAATAGAAATTACAAAAAGTAACAAAACAAATAAAAAATGTTTATAATAGTTAACAAGGAAAAAGAAATTATTGAAAACATGCTTTTCTTGCCTTTTTTTCGGCAAAATCTTTAATTAACTCGTCGAAGGGAATATAATCCATAATGTCACTTTCTATGGACATGATTGCTAAATGGCTTTCTTGAGCCATACTCCATCTTAAAAATGTTTTTATCAACTTAAGTTTTGAAAAGGACCTTTCCCCCAACGCTACGGATACTGGTAGTGTTAAAAAAATTCGAATAGCCACTGCAATATTTGGGAACGTCGAAATTAATTGATTTTCTAAAATGTATTGAAGAATCACTTGGGGGTCTAAATCATTTTCCTCTGGCTCTGGCATGTGACAATTTAAACAATTAATTTCATCAAATAAGTTATTTGCGTCAATATCCGATTCTTTACGTGATTCGTCTTTCAAATGTAATGCTAAATGTTCACAAGATTTCTTTGATTCTTCTTCAGTTAAGCTAAATATTTTATAAACAAATCCAAAAATATTGTTGAACCGGTCCAATACCTTAAATCTTTCATCAAGATATGATAAGGTTGTATCTAATATAGAAAAAAATACGTTCACTTTGTAATGAATTTTAGGGTCGATTATTGGTTCGTCATTACTTTCATAATCAAACTGTTTTTTCTTTGCCGAACAGTTTGTGCCGATGGAGAAGTAGGCTCATTTTCTAATTCTTCTGCTAGTTCTCTGACGTCAACAAGAATTTGATTAAATCCTTTATCACTTCTTAATTCTGTTGAAGATGTTTTTATTTTTTTTAGGCTCTCTAAAAAAACTTTAAGATTTATGCTTTGATTCTGCATTGATTTACTAAGAGAATTAATTACTACAGAGCATAAAAAATTGTAATTCTGAATTTTTGTTGCTAACGCTTGAGCTAGGTGTGATGTAGTAAAATCTTTTGAAGACGTGGATGCTTCTATTACTTTGAAAAGAGCATCATAAACTTGCCCAATCTGATATCTCAAAGGTTTGATAGCGTTTATTCTACTGGACCAGCGTGTATCAGATAGTGGTTTTAATGTTAAATCTGAAATGAACGTTTTTAAAATTGACCATCTTTTCGTTGATGCAGAAAAAAACAAATACATTTCTTGAACAATATCAAAGAATCCTGACATTTCTTGAACAATATCAGAGAATCCTGATACTTCAAAGGAAATAGCTGCATCATCAACAACTAAATTTAGCGAGTGCGCTGAACAAGGAACAAAATATGCTCGCGGGTTTATATTTAAGATTCGAGTCTGTAAGCCACTATGTACTCCGCGCATATTTGCGCCATTACCGTATCCTTGGCCGCGCAAATCGAGTATACTTAAATTCAGTTTTAGCAACAAATCGGTCACATAGTTACATAAACCAGCACCAGTAGAATCAGTAATAGGACAAAACTGAATGAAATGTTCACGTATTTCAATTCTTTTCGTTAACTGATTTAATACAACAAACCTCAAAATTCCACTTAATTGCTCCGTATGACTCACATCTGGTGTAGTACAGTCGAGAATTATAGAATAATATTCATATTTTTTTACTAGATCTAAAATAGTATTATCAATTTTTAAACCGATTAAATCGATCAGTTAATTTTGATTTTATCACCTTAATAGTTAATCGTTACGATATCGTTGCTTTGATTTTTGTGTGTGCGACGAACATGCTCCTCCAGTACAGAATCAAATTTTAAGAACGTTTCTATTAATTTTAAGAAATTTCCATTATTATTTTCACACAATTTGCTAGATGAACCACGTAAACGTAGACATTGCCGACATAAAAACTGTATTGCTGAAATTATTCTTTCAATCATACGATACCAGTATTTTTTTCTACATCCAATAAACGTAATTGACTCTGATTCATAGCAACTTCCTTAGATACCATAGTTGACAAATTTAACCAAGATCCGATATTGTTTTTATGAGAGTTACGCTTTTCGTGTCTGCTTAGTACTAGTGACAAATGTTTCCAATCAGAACACCCTTCCCTATTAGACAAGCTAGTTAAAGACTTACCAAAAAGTTTACAACAGACACGGTAAACCGAATCTCTTGATATAGAGTACATAAGCCACTCTCTTTTAACTTTCTCTCCATTGGTGAGGTTCTGATAAAAATAGCTAGGAGAAAACTTTCGGCCGTGTGAATCTGCTGGATAAATCCATTTCGTTACTTGACGGGGTCCTTTTTCCGTTAATATTCTTGCATCTGTAGATGTAATTATTTCAGGCCATTCTCCAGGATCATCAGATATTACGATGGAATTGGAAATTGGTACATCTACATCTAATGCTGATGCGAAGGCAAGATTTTCAATATTATGTTCCTGGCTAACATTTGTCTCACTATCAGAAACAAACGATGTATTTGAAGAGCAACTAGGGCGGGCATCATTGCCGGTATTCTCAAGCTCAGGAAAACTACTTGTTTGTTTTTCTGACGGCTTTAAATATTTTTTCAAAGAATCGGCTAATTTTTCCTTCAGTTCCATTTTCTGCTGTCTTTGTTGGTGATATTGGTAACCTGATAGTCGTTTTCTTTTTCTGTCCTTAAACAGAAAATTTCATATTCAAATCAAAGGTGATAATTAGGTAATTAATCATATTAGTGTTGTCACAGGGTTGTATTAATACTTACCATTTTTACAATTAAATGAATTCACAAACTTTTAAATCTCCACTACTCTACTAATTTAATTGAAAATATGAAAATTTACAGAAACTGGTTCTTGTTTAAAGAATGAATTGAAATGACACTTTCTTGCAAAATCAACATAAATTTATATTCATTTTCACTTTTGTATGGTTTCCGACTTTTTTACCCTTTGTATCTAGCCGCTGCCGCTAAATAGAATCAAGTACCGACAAAGCAACACGTGCCGTCGGTCGTCGGTGTCATAAAAAGTTCATCACTTCGAGCAGCGGTGGCGTTAGAGAAGAGAGAGACAGTTAGTCGAGTGTCTGGTCTAGCTGTTTTGCCGCCCCTTGACTTGGCCGCCTGTGTGTTTTGCACACATTCGCCACATAGTCGGCGCGGCCCTGGTTGTATTGATAATGAACCCCTGTAAAACAAGAATTATATCTAATTCCTTTATTTTATTATTGTATAAATTATAAACGTCTTACTTATCTCGCACAAGTCATTGGGATAAATGGAAGCATCATAGAAGAAATTAACAACAGAGTCAAACTTTCCCGAAGAACATTTCTAAAAGAAATAGCACTATATCTCAAAGTCACCTCCTAATTTTCTTGACAATAAAAGTTTTGGATGAGCAGTAATTTATGGTTCAGAAATTTGGAAATTGACGAGCAAAACTGCAACCAAGCAACGCAGGGAAGCATGTTAAAATTCACCCGTAGGGATTGAAAGTGAAAGACATGGATTAGAGTGCAAACTAAAGTTACTGATATCAATTGCACATTGAAGAACTGAGATGGATACATTGTTAGAAGGAGCGATGACAGACGGACCACCAAAATCCCATTTTGGATACAAAAAGATAAGAAAATACCAAGAAAGAGACCACAATGTCGCTTGAGATACGATATTCTCAAATTTATGGTGATAATAATGATGAATAACTTTTAGTTGCTGAATGGTAATTAAATGAAAAAAATATTGAAATAAGAAAATTTTGTGAAATAATACCTGTATTTGTATTAATTTTTAGGCTTCTGTTTAGTGGGTTTTGTTGGTATTGGGCCGGTTTTTACATAAAGGCTTCTTCTTTATATAGCCATGTTCAATAGAACATGCTCATAACTTTATCAAATGTATGATGATCGAGAGGAAGTTGAGTTGATTGAAATTCACCTTTAAGTAAACATCACCACAAAGTTAATGAAATTACCTGGATTAAGTATTGTTCAGAGTGTCAATACGTTTGTAATTTATTTCATTTCCGGTTCCTAAAAATTCTTAAATAAATATCTGATAATAAATTAAGATTAAATTTACACTACACATACTCAGAAAATATTGTTAGAAAAGAATTTATTAAAGATAAAAACAGAATATGAATTAATTCCTTCTCAAAATTCTCGACCTCCTACATATTATATTTGTGTTACAGCAATATTTACTGAGCTTCATATTAGTATAATACTTATGAGGATAATTAAATAACACTGAATTTTATTCACAATCAACGACTTCCATTCACTGTGACGGTTAATGCTTTTCAAAAAAGCGATAGGGTATTTTGATATATCCATATTTCTGTGCCTGTATCATCTTCAACATACAATATTTTGTTCATAATGATGATTCAAACTCTAATTAATATTGTAGGAATATACCTCTTCATTTATTGCTCCTTTTTCACCACCTTTTTTTTACAATTATTGAGCTTTCATAGGCTTCCCTTGATTTCCGACAGCGATCAATCTAAAGTTGCTTTCTAATCTACTTCAAGTATTTGTTCAGGATTAAACTCATTCTTACAAATCACTTCTTCCTTTGTTAAATGAATTTTTACAAATTGAGTCAATAAACAGATGGAATATCGGCGATTCTATTCTAAATGAGTGTGATTGTGGCTGAAAAGCTTTCGCACTTAAATACTCTTGCGTGAACAGAATGCTATATAAAATATTTATACAATAAATAACTATTAATTTGAAGTTCTTCAGAAATAAATTGCCTTCTTGTTAACCACTGATTCAAACTCTATTTTTGAATTTGAGTTTCAAAAAGAATTAATAAAATATAATTACTTTATTAAAACACAAAATATACTTTACAACTTCATTTCTAATAACATTGTTTAGTATGAAACACCAGAGTTTCTGGGAAACGTATACAAATGGACTGTAGACTGTACACTGATGTATAGAAAAAATAGCAGTACTTAACACTCTCCTGGTCTCTGCTTATAAAGGGCGCCCTTCTGCTGTTTGCGTCTAAATGAATGATGCACAGCGTGAAAACCCCGTAAATGTTTTCATTAAAACCAATAGGTCGTAGACCGTAACTTAATTTTTAATCGACGTATACACCAGGCTAGGGACACTGTAGACCGTGCCATCTATAGAGCCTGTCGAGTAACTAAAATCGGTAGATAATTCCAAAAAATTAACGAAAACTGTAACGTCGTTAGTAATAAAATGTTATTGATTTTTATTACTGCATATACGCGATATCATATTGATCGTCCCCACATGTTATATGTTATACTGTTATCATTACTTAGTTCATGTGTAGAGGTTATTATAAGGTTACGGTATTTTGGTGTATTTTTAATTGCTATAGTGTAATATTTATCTATTGTTTCGTTGCGTTATTGTTATTAATTGAAAAGACAATGTCAAAGTGTATTCTGAAGGAGTCTAATAAGTAGTGTACTCGGTGAGTTTTATTAAAAAAAATTGAGCATTTTTTCTTTCACAATTAACAACCATTATCTTTATTTTTATAAAACACAGAATTTTACTAAATTAATCGACAACTTTGGAGATCATGGTTGTTTTCTACATTAGCTAAACTGAAAATTGCTGCATTAATAAAGTAAATATTTCTTTTTACAGTTTTGTTCCTCCAACCCAGGAAGTTAAAATTAATATGGCTCAAAAGCAGTGGTAATAAATCATTAAACTTGCCGATGAGGAAACGATGGAGGATATGATCCCTTCATTTTCAAAAACAGTGTTTCTTTAGATTTGAGAAAGACGAAGAGAGGTTATTAAGACAGTTTGATTTGCCTTCCCATATGAGTGGAAATTAACAAAAAATGATGGTAAGTTTTAGTGTATTCAATATAGCATGCTATAATTTTGGACATTTTGAAATGTGAATTGAGTGAATGAAAATACGAGTACTGAGTGTGTAATTTTATTAACATTCCAGCTAAGCGCTTTCAGCCATTAAGCCATTCTGAAAGCTCTCGTCAAGAAAAAAAATTACAGAAGGTGTCAAAAAACATCAAACTCTGTAACTGCTACATACAATGAAATAAAATGTTTGATCTTACAACATTATTTAAGTAAACTTTGTTAAAATTACTCTATAAAGAGCATGTACAATTGTAATTCACATAACGAAACGTCTAATTATAAATTACCAACTAAATGATATGTGTGTACACCCTCTTTATAGGGTAATTTTAACAAATTTTACTTATATAATGATGTAACATCAAACATTTTATTTCATTGTATGTACATTGTACCTGTTGTATGTTTTTCTCTTATCGACAGCTTTGAGAATGACCTAATGGCTGAAAGCGCTAAGCTGGAATTTTAATAAAATGACACACTACTCGTTTTTTCATACACTCAATTTATATCTAGTGTGTACACCATACTCAGACAATTCCATTTTAAAATGTACCAATTGAAGAAATAATAATCTGGGTTTTATTTTATGTTATAGCTATTCCCTCCACCAGCTATGGGATGGACGGTATTGGCCCCTTGCCGATTTTAATATATAGCCCATGGTATGACAATTTATGGGAAATGAAAGTGAGTAGTAACTTTTGCTTGATATTTTTTTTGACTTAGTACAAAAACATGTGTAAACTTTCTAGTTCAATAGTAAGCGCATTTTGTTTTCTTTTGTTGACATAAATTTTCATACTCATTTGTGTGTTTACTTATTTATTGCTGTTATTTTGTGTGTTTACTTGTAGAATCTCAACCAGAAACGAGAAAGGACTTCTACGAGACGGTGGAATTTTTAAGAGCCCTTAAGAAACATTTTAACAATCATAGACTGCCAGGAGCTGCAGAGAAACTTAAATTGCCTTATGCGATGGTTTCATAAGAACGGAATGCTTTCAAATGTAGAAATATACAAATATGCAATATACTAGGTTTAATCTTGTGATATAAACCTATTTAAAACTTCCAGTAAAGAAATAAAGATGTGTTTTAAGTGGAAATGAAATATTAGAGATATTATTTTAAATGTTGTACTGTTTAGCACTCTTATATGTAATTACTTGGCACCTTGTATTTACAGAGCAGGGCAGCATTTAACAACTTTTCCTTTAAAAATATTTCGATTACTTTTGTTCTAACATTCACAGTAATTATACTCAAATGTTTTCTTTCACATAAAGTTGCCAAAAATAGTAGTTAACTACTCATTGCTAACACTTTTTTTGATTAAGTGAGTAGCTGTTATACTCCAGCAGTTTGACCAGCTCTGTGTGTTTATACGTGTGTAATAATAAACAAATAAACTTATCACAAATAATTTTCTACTTTTATCTTGATTTAACATCATTCAAAGATCTAATGCCTTGTTTTTACATTATAGTTTATTTATTGTCTTTCTGTTTTATAAGAAAAGTACTTTGTGAAAGAAATTATTTGTTGTGTATTTTCATACCAAAATAAATAAACTGTTTATATGATTACTGTTTTATTTTTTCCAATTTAATTAACCATTTATAATCCATCGTTTGATATTTCATTTAATTTAACTCAACATCTAATTATTATTGAGTTAAATTGAATTCAATTTTAAATTATGGACTATAAATGGTTATTCTGAAATAAAATAATTAAAATACAGTAAATTTGAATATACCGCCAAAACCTAAAATTACAGAAATCTTTTCAAAATCACTCAATTGTTTAGTCAACCAGCTCTTTAGATGGCGCCACAATCAGTGTCTCATCTATCTGTGGGTAATCTGTGGTATACACTATCGATGTCGGTATAATGTGTTTTACTCATTCGTCGCCGAAATCGTTCTCGCATTAAAAATTATTATCGAGTATTGAACAATCATTATAAATAAAAATGCATTAGCTGACAATTGAATAATTATTTATATTACTTATTATAGTTTTTGTTTATATTATTGACTCATCATATATACGTTCCATAACTGCTCCGTTCCTAGAAGGAACTCAATGATGTAACCTGGGTGGAATAACTTCATGCTCTGTGATCTTTTTTTTGGACTTCCATTTTTCTTGAATATATGAATAAGCCTCTTCCTATCTAGGATAAGGCAATAAATAACAAATAATGATATTAATATGTAGTTTGAATTTTTTAGTATTTAAGGTTAGTTTATATTGCTTTGCCACCTGAAGAAAATGTTCTAAATTTCGATCGTGATCTGCTTGATCGATTCCACAAATGGTTACCTCATAAGATAGGAATAAGTGCCATGTAACTTTTCAGTTTCGATTATCCTGTCGATAGCTCTTCGAAATTCAGAAACGCCATTAGTTACACCAAATGAGATCCGCCGGAATTGATAAAGTTTGACATTCGCTTCAAACGCAGTATAAATTTTGTCACTGTTCTGTATGGGAATTTGATGTTAGGCTGATTGTTATTATGAACTTTATTAATTGAAACACAATATATAATAATATAATATAAATGAATGCATGCATTACAGGTGATGAATAAAGAAATAATCGATAAGTGATCAATCACTTGTTTCGATATTTGCGGAATATAAATATAAAAATAATTTCATGTATATGAACATGCTTAGAAGATATGAAATACACATGAAAATGAAAATGTTATCACAATTATACATTATGCAATATTAAAATTAATTAGCTAAAATGGAAATATATATATATATATATATATACACGTACATATATACACATATATATATGTATATATATATATATATATATATATATATATATATATATATATATATATATATATGTATATATACATGCAAAAGCACATTCTAAAACATATAAAATGCGCATTAAAATGTTAATCACAATATAAAATATTCAAACTTAGACATATAGCATTAAAAATTGAAACAGTAAAAATATAAAACTAGAACAGAGTAAAAATAAGAAACGAGTCAGATGGTAAAGAGCGGATCATCTATATTAATGCAGTAAGTATGTTGTTTATGGTTTCGATTCTATCAGATCGATTATTAATTTTCTGTCGTTACTTAAGATGTAATCTTTCAATTTTTTTTTTGAAGTCGGCTTTATTTATTTCAGATCTTATAATGTTCGGGACACTATTGTATAATGATTTTGTGATATAGGAGTGACATCTTTGGGATATTGATTTTTTTACACGTGGTACTACCGTAATGGGTTTTCGGCGGGTATTATACTCATGAGTGGGTCCTGCTATATCACCAGATAGGTGGAATTTTACATTGGTACAGAATAATAATAATTGTCTAGCATCCATGACTTCAGATTGTTTGTATAGTAGTTCCGAAGAAAACCTTCGGGTTTTCATCATTTTATTTATTGTTTGTGAATAGTAAATGCACATTCTCTTCTTTTATTATCTCCGGATACGACAACCACTTGCGCCCGCCAAGGTGAGTTGTTCGGCTCTATAATACCTTCATATATCATTCGTTCGATTTCATTTTCGATAAAATCATGATCTTCATTTGAAAATCTACGGGATTTTATCGCTATAGGTTTCATATCAGGCGATAAGTGCCTAAACAGTGATGAAACGGGTACTTCAGCAGCCGCTAGGTTACAAATAGTAAGAGTCGGTCTAGATCCTCCAAAATTCACATATAGAGCTTCATGTTGCTTCAAAATATCATGTCCAATGATGACGTCAACACACGCTTTTGGTAATATTGACATTTCAATATTCCTGTAGATATTCCCGAACATCTTTAGGTCAACTTCACAACTATTGCGTATTTGGCATGTCATAGAACTAGATGCCATCAAAATTTTTCCATATTCAGGGATTAAATCTATTTTCAAAGCTTTGGGAATCGATTCATTTAAAAAAACTCAGAGAAGAGCCACTGTCGACCAAGACTGTTGCAGGTTGAGAATTGATAGTTACATCAATTAAAGTCTTATCTAAGAAAGTAGGCCCTGTAGCAGCTAAGTAATAATTCTTCCAAGTATTTGTCAATGTTTCTTCTTCAACAGGTAAACTGTTAGCAGTTACTCTTTTTTTAGATGAGCGACAGACATTACGGAAGTGCCCCTTTTGTTACAATTTCTGCAAAGTGCTTCACGTGCAGGACAAATATTACGAGGATGTTGAGACCTTCAGCAAAAACAACACTTACTAGTTGAAGCTACCAAATTAACTTCAGATTGAGGTTAGATAGTGTTTTCAGGAAGACCATTTTCGGATATCACATTCAAGTTTATAGGTGACGTGCCAAGAGTGAATGAATTCGACTGAAGAACTGTCATTTCTAACCCTCTTGCCTGAGAACAAGCTTGATCAAAATTTAGATTTTAGGTTTAGATTTTAACGGGGTTACGATGCACTGAAACCTAATGTTTATTATGCCCCCTCCCTATCAGAGCTGTTCTCGCTACTACTACAGCTCGCCTTCCAGTTCCAGGGTTCTAATGAACTCCAGTATTTGGAACGGCTTCAACGAGGTTATATCCCCATCCTTACAAGTTTCTTGTCCGAAGCATTTCTTGCGTTGTCTTGCAATGGCGAGGCATTCCAGAACTAGGTGATCCGGAGTTTCATCCTCCTCCCCACAGAATCTGTACTCGTCAGTTTCTGCTAGACCTATTCTCACTAGGTGCTTCCTAAGGCGGCAGTGTCCTGTAAGAAAGCCCGTGAGGAGGTGTAGCTTATTTTTACTGAGGTCCAATTATTTTTTGGATCTAGTAGTGGCAAAGTTCCGCAGGAACTTTTTGGAATGTTCCAACCCGGGAAGGCACCGCCAGAGTGCTTCTCTTTCGGTTTCCTTTTCTTTCCGAAACTCTTTCTTACAGGAACATTTTCCTACACCACAGAAAGGCTCCGGGCCAATAAAGGGTGTTTGAGCTCCTTTCCTGGCAATTGTATCGGCCTCTTCATTTCCTGTGATTCCCAAGTGGCCACGAACCCAGACTAAAGAGACCCTGTTATTCTTGCCTAATTCATCAAGTTTTCTTCGGCACTCCCATGTCAACTTTGAGTCAATGACATGGGAGCTCAATGCTTTGATAGCTGCTTGACTATCAGAATGGATCGATATGTCACATTTTTGATAGTTTCTTTCTAGGTTCATTTCCACGCATCTTTCAATCGCAAGAATTTCTGCCGAAAAACGCTCGGGAAGGAGCCTTACGATAATGAGTACCTAGTGCCAGGCCCAAATACTCCAGCGCCTGCCAGCTTGATCAAGAGTAAGAGTTGTATTCTCAAAACTCTGTCGAATTTTCGGCTCGCTTAGCCCTCTTATAAAAGAGTCTCGTATATACGCATCCCTATTCTCGGATGCAGTTACATGTTTAAAGTCGCATTCTCTAGCCAATGAGTTTAATGCAAACGCGTTGCAAGTTTGTGCCTGGAATAAATTTCGCTCACCTTCTTGACAGAGTCGCTTATGTAGGAGTATACTGACGATAAAACATGGTTAACAAGTAAATCCAATTTTATCTCTGGAGTGATCTCATTTATCGTTCCAATAAAGTTTTCAAACGTTCTCAGCCAATATATCCATTCCTTGGCAGCAGTTGGAGACGAAGGATCTACTTCTAATATCTCCGGTTGAAGGAATCGATCCATAGTTGAAAATTATGTCGATTAAACTGATCTGAACAGAAATAATTAAACTCTCAATACACGAACTTTATTCGACATAATTCATTATAATTAATGACGTAGAAAATTATTATGTCAAGTAAAGAAACATTCGCGACAAATATTAAAACTAAGTATGTGTTCACACGTACCGTTAAAAACGCTAAACTGTAAATAACCAGCTTATAAAATATACTACAGTGTACAGAAAACAGCCTAAGTTAAACAGTACATCCAACTTTGTATAAAATGTTAGCAAAATCGATGCTGAAATGATTATTTTGTGAAACTGTTTTCGATGTCACAAAGCCTGAAAAATGCTCTGTCCTTTTTTTCACGAGAGATCGATATTGGCCATCCGCAACAGTGCTTCTCTCTGAACTTACAATTCCAGTGGTGAATAATTATGAATACCTAGGTATATTTCTGGATAGTAAGTTGTTGTGGACGAAACATATTGAGTATATCAAATGTAGATGTGAAAAAGGGATAAACATGTTAAGATATGTTTCTAGGTTAAAGTTTGGTGTTGGTGTGGCCATTTCATTAATGTTTAATAGAGCATACATCCGCTCAATTCTGGATTATGGATCAACTTTGTACGGTTCTACTAGCAAAACAAATCTACAAATTGTAAATCGCATAAAATTTAAAGCTCTACGTATATGTATAGGAGCAATGAGATCATCCCAACTGATGCAATCTTAGTTGAATCTCTTGAACCTCCATTAGCAATTAGACGCGAATATCTGGCAAATAAATATTCAATCAAAATTAGAGAAAAAGATTGCTGCAATAACCTCAATAATCTTGCTTATCTCACAACACAATGTTTAACAAACAAATATTGGAAGATTAAAAATAATCCACCTTTGCTCGATGCTTTTATTTTTACTAATAAATTTCATGAGTTAATTCATACTGTCGACAAATATCCAATGTTTAGATTCAGCTATGACTCATGTATGTTGGAACCTAACATCATATTCCCCTTATATTCACTTTCAGATATAGTTAACAAAAACATTATGATGTCTATTCTTTCAAACTATACAAATTATTCAACTATTCACACGGATGGCTCAAAAACCGATAATGGAACTGGATGTGCCTTTTATCATTCGAATAAATGTTTTTATATTAAAATGCGTTTACATGATACATGTTCAATTTACACAGCGGAGATGTATGCAATATGGCAATCCCTCACTTATATATTTGAGAACAAAATTGGCAATAGTCTTATTATAACCGATTCAAAAGCAGCAATGGAAACTATAGGAACTAAAAAATTATATAATCAGGTAAAAAATTCCCTGTTATGGAATATTAGAAACTATATATACCTATTAAGTAATTCTGATACCAAAATAACGTTCATCTGGGTAAAAGGACATGCTGGCATTAAAGGGAATGACATTGTAGATAGCCTTGCCAAAAAGGTAGTTTTGGAAAACAAGTTTTTTAATTTTTATAACACACTTGACCTATTGCCGTTACTTAAAAGACAAATCACTCACAGCTGGAATAGTGTATGGCAGGAATACGTAAAAGAGTCTACAAACCCATACACACTTATACATCCAGAAATACCCAAAACAATACCACATATTCAAGAATACAATACAAATAAATACTACACTACGATAGTAACTAGAATGAAACTAAATCATGGTATCTTTCCTGCGCACCTTGCTAAAATAGGAATTATAAATTATAGGCTCTTCTAAATGTTCATGTGACAATAGTTCAATAGCTGATCTTAACCATTTAATTTTTTCCTTTAGAAATCACCAATATCAAATAAATATATTTCTAAATTTTCTCATGTATCACAATATTTCTTTACCGACAAATTTAACTCACCTATTAAACGAAAAACCTATTTTAGACGCCTTAGTTGAGCTATTTAAAAGTGCACAAATTTCAATATAAAGTTGAACATTAACAATAAATAATTTTTGTGACTAAGAACTAAGTTTTCTACGGCCAAAATTTCACACACACACACACACACACGATGTCAAAAAGTAAATTTTATAGACGTGAATTATAAAATTAGTTATTTGTAAAACAACTGTCACAATGACTCGTTTTGTAGTACGAGTGAAGATTGTACAACGAACCGCGAAGCGGTTAGCTGTGCAAATCACGAGTACTACAGAAAGTCATTGTGGCACAAGTTTTACACAATATTTTTTATAATTCGCGTTTATTTAATTATTTAAATAAAATATAATTTCATATCATCCCTCTTTTTAAACTAGGAGGTGTGGTTTGACTTTAAGTTGGCAATTCTGTAGATTCCTAATTGGTCAGATCACAGATGGTTTTATTCAGCACTTCTGACTTTTGACATATTATAACCGAATAATTGTGTGAATTGTAAACAAACTTTCATTTAAGCAAAAAGAAGATGATTATTTGTTCGTATATGCTCTTGCGATCTATTTATATTATATCATGAACAGACTTATTTCTGTAATACATCTTCACATAGATATCTGGTAATTTATCCCAAAAATCGTACGTTTTAATACCTATATATTGATCCTATACAATATAAAAATAAACAATTGACAAATCATTGATAAATAAACGTTAGCGTACTTTATTCGTTATTATTTTTAATATATAAATCATTCTAATTTACCTTTAGTATAATAATTTTCTAGCTAGAACAACGCTAGACCATTTTATTTATAGTCTGTGTCAAGGTTAAAGGCAAATATCAAATGAAAATATAACTAAATACCAGAACCAACTGTACTCTAAAAATTACTATTACAGTGTTCAAAGAGCTTCATTGGGACACTGTAAACAATGTTATAATGAAGTCTCTTTTATACGCGAATTATAAAATAGTACTTTTCCCAACTGGTTGCACAAATAACTATTGTGTAGCCGCATTCCGTGTAAATTGGGGCGGAATTTGGTGGTAATTTGATAACTATGAGAGTTCATGGGTAATTATTGGTGGAGAGAATTGGACGTGAACGAAAATTTTTATTGGTTCTGAAATTTGAATTATATTTTAATGGTTTCAGGTTTATTATTATGATCTGACTTTCTTTGTAAGTATACGATATTATTTTCAGCAATTTTCAACAATTGTCTAGCTTCAGTTATTGTTAATAGTCCCATTGCACGAATAGTAGAGTCTAGGCGTTCTGTTAACCCAGCGAGAAAATTTTTTAGAGTATGAACATTATAAAATTCTTTGTTTACTATGTTGATGACATTATCTCCGTGATTATCCAAATAATTGTGAAGGTCTCTTAGGTTACTCATTACTCTCGTATAAAACGTTAATGCAACTTCTGTATTAGTTTGTCTTTTAATTGATCTAAATCGAATGAAAGACCAATTTCGTCACGTTGATCTCCAAAATGAGATATGCGAGCAGAATTTACTAATTTACAGTTTTTATTAATGCATTTACTGCATAATTCCCTAGCATTACCAACTAATTTAGAATATATACCGTAAATTGCTATGCTAATATTTTGTATACAATTTTCGTTTGCGGGCAATCTCTACCAATACGTATTAATAATTGTATTTGCAGTTTCTAAAAGTGATTATTCTACTGAGGTTCCGTCAAATTTTGGTACTATTTCTAACAATTTATGTTCGAATTTTGGTGGAGGTAAAGCCATATTATCGATTAATATATCTGATGAATCAGTTATAGATAGATTAATAAATTAATTTTGAGGAGAATATTATAGACAGGATACAATACAATAAAAAGGAAATGAGCAACTTACAGTATTGTAGCTGTCTTCACCTTATCTTGACGTCTTCTCTTCTTCAGGATTCTGAAGCACTTACTTTTGAGATTCCGTACGGAGTGACGAAACTCTTAACTGAACAAACAATTGGAACCGAATAAACATTCACTGTGAAATTCCTTTCAGTATCTTACTGACTGCGCCACTTTTTAATTTGTTTTTCAAAAAGAATTAAAAAAAATATATAATTATGTCATTAAAACAGAAATATACTTTTTTACAAGTCTGATATTCTAAATAAAAAAATCTACAAAAGCCAAGAGGAAACATTAGCAGCAATGAATTAATTATTTATATAACATATTACTGTTATTGCTTTTATTATTGACTCATCATATACACGTTCTATTTCTCGTCTGGAGAAAGTGCTTATACTATATATGATAAATATTCTAGTTATAGCATAAAAACGAATACCTGGTTTAAATTGTTTTTGAGAAACTTTAGGTTTTAGTATGAAAGAGCACATCATATGGAGAAATGATAATTTTTTTATTATCTGTTCGCTGTATTTTCGAAATACAATATACATGCTTATTATGATCTTTTAGACAGTTTAATGGACTTTATTATTTCCTTTCTAGTAGCAACAACGCCAATAAACAGAACACTTTTTATTTGCATACAAATTAAATTGTTCTAAAAGCATTTAAATAACATTTGTGCATGTTTGTGCATAATAAAAATAGACAAGTTTTCCCATAATACAATACGCAAACGAACTTTTCAACTGTATACAATGTGCGAATATATACTTTTATTTCTTCACAATCCATAATTTTCTGGTATTTCACAGATCTATGGGTCGTTTTTGAGAAATCACTTATAAGTTACAGTATCTGTAAGATATATAGTCTTTTACAGATCTGTAAAATGTCATATTCTGATACCAAATATGTAAGAGCCAAATTACAGATCTATTATTTATAGGTTTCAACTTCACACAAAATATGTGTATGATGTCGAAATTATAACGTCAATCTCAATATTCTCGGCAGTTTAATAGCAGAGACAAGTACTTTGTTAACATTTTAAGTTTAGAGAAATAATAATTTTAAGACTTTTTACGTACAATTCAAGTCCGTGCCGTGCTTTTGTGTGACTGGTTTTGGATTATATGTCGTGAGTGAAAATTTAAAAATTTTGATATTATAGTAATATTTTTACAGCATAAAACGAAAAAGAACCAAATACACGTCATCCCAATAATTAGAAATATATTTAAATATGATGGAATCGGATTAAATATTTCGAAATAACACTACATATCCTACCGTAGACCCAAATTACATATTAAAAAAGAAGAATTAACATTAAGAATAAATGCAGTTGGTACTGGACTCTCTATTTCAACAGAAGAAAACGAATGAAAAAGGCAAGTTGATCCTCATATGTATGTATTTCTGTCAATTAATTTTTGCTGTTATAAAGATTCTTGGATTGGAAATATAGTACCAAGTCGAAATTTAGAAAGCTAAAAGCATCACGGTTTCAAACTGGAGGAGGGCCCCAAAACGATTGAAAGTTTACAGATATAGAAGAACGTGGTTTGGCAGTTTGGAGTAGAATTACTGTGGTTGGAACACCTGATGTTACTTCTTATAAAGGTATAGGCTTGGTACCTGAAGACAACAATACAGAAAATTAACACCAAGAGGCAATGAACTGCTCTACATGGAATTCCCAAATTATTTTCCCTAACGTTTTGTGATGATCCCAAAAGAAATTATCATAAAAAGGGTATTATCAAAAGAAAAGACATTGTTAATTTATATATATAATTAATGTGGTCAGCGGGCAGTGATCTATCGAGGTCAATCAAACACATCGAAAGCACGTTCATAGGAAAATGTAAATATCACATTCGTTTTGAATCCGGAAGGTCATGGATAAGGGTAATTGACATTTTTAATTGCACGGCTCCTATAAGTAGAGAGCGTCGACCAATTCACGGTGATTCATTATTATTATTCTGAATAGTTTAAATGTATGTACAGTGTAATTATAATCTGTGTTAATATTTCTCAAATATATTTTATCCCCGTGAGTTTTTGAACGATGTTATTTATTCAACCCTTGAAGAATGGTTACGAGGTAAGTGTTTCTCCAAGATAAATGGTTTCATGGTTAAAGTAGTGTATACAAGGAACACTTGCTAAGTAACCACCACACTGTGGCTGCAAAGAATTTAATAGATAATAAATGGAATCATTCTCTAAACAAAACATTTGTTTAAAATGCGTGTTGGGTATATTGAACGGATTAAATTCATCCCTCAAACGTCGTCTTTCGATTCTCATGTAACTTCTAAAAAAAGAAAAAAAACGCATTCTAATCTATTTTCTTATAATAACATTATACCAACCGATTCACATTTTCCTCCAAAAGAATATCCGCAAATGAATTGATGAGTTAATCATTCATTATTCTCTAGAAAAATTTCTTGTTCACAATTATAGTAGTTTGTGCAACTTTTAGACTTATAATAAGATACTGTACTGCTTATAGTGATAATTCCCTGGCCTGCAAATATTTACGAATCAATAAGAAAATCTTTTACTAATAGCCCAGTATAGAATTCTGTTGTTTTATATGCTAGGGGTTGATATAGAATCAATAACACAGAAACACAAAAAACACTAACTTTAATATGACTGGAACAATATGTTTTTTACAATTTTTAAACAGAAGATGATTTTACATATTGAAAACTGACAACCAAACAAACTGACAAGTGACACCAACGTATGGGATCACATATTATTATTCATAGAAGACCAACACTCTCCCTTGATCCCATATGTGTAGATACAAAGAAAAAAAATAAACTAATACTGCGTAACAATAAAAGGGAAATATGAACAAATGATTTGTTTACTTTATAATAATCCTATTTCTACACAACACAAAGCATGTTTTTCTTTATTTACACTTTCAGTTAGAAAATCCGCCAGCATATCCTTAGTTGATACATATGAAATTTTAATTAAATTGTTTTCAACTAAGTCTCTTACAAAGTGAAATCTTATATCTGTATGCTTACTTCTTTTACTAGTGAATGGGCTTGTGGCTATGCTTATTGCACTTTCACTGTCACAAAAAATGTTTGTTATATCTGGAGATATTATATAATTAAGATATTTTGAGTCTTTCATCAATTCTTGTACTAAGTCGTAAACAAATATAGTTTGCCTAGCACCTTCACAGAGAGAAATGTATTCTGCTTCAGTTGAAGACAAAGATACAATTTTTTGTTTTTTGCTTTCCTATGCAATAGCTGCACCATTTAGTTTTAGAACAAAACCCGAATATGACTTGCGATCAGTTGGATCATTACCCCAGTCAGCATCTACGTAGCTTTGTAAGGGCTCTACAGTTCTGCCAAATACTAACCTCAAGTCTAAAGTGCCTTTGAGATATCTTAATACCCTCTTAGCCGCCACCCAATGAGTTTCACTATTAGAGTTATTAAATTGACTGGGATAAGATGCTGCATAAGTAATATCAGGACGACAAGTAACACTTAAATATATTAAGCACCCAATTAGTTCTTGAAATTCATTATAAGAATTATTTTTTGTCCCTTTCTTCAATTTAATGTTTGCTTCCAGTGGTGTACCAACTGGTTTTGCATCTAGCATGCCAAATCTATCTAAAATATTTAAAATATATTGTTTATTACTTAGTTTAATAGTAGAATATGGGCAACTGGACCTAGGTCCTTAATTTTGAATTTACTTTGTAATGCAATTTTTATTTCATTAAAATATTTTTCATTGTTATAAAATATAAGATAGTCATCGACATAGACAGCGATTATTATAACATTTTGATTGTTGATTTTATAAAAAATACAAGGTTCATATTTACTTTGTATAAAATTTTCTGATCAAATATATTATTGGTTTCCTCAAACCAAGTACGTGATGACTGTTTCAAACCGTAAATGGATTTGTGAAGTTTACATATTTTATTATCTGACCCTGATTGTATAAAACCTCCTGGTTGTGTCATATAAATATGTTCCTTTAATTGACTATGTAAAAAGGCATTTTCTACATCTAAATGATTTATTCCTAGATTTAATTTAGCTCCAATAGCAAAAAGTAATCTAAGTGAACTATAGCTTATAACCGCAGAAATGGTTTCATTATAATTCAACACTGCTTTTTGATTACAACCCTTTGCAACAAGCCTTGCTTTATAATTAACAATATCACCGGTTGAATCCCTTTTAAGTTTATAAACCCACTTGTTTTTAATTACATTACAACCATTTTCAGGCTTATCAACTAATGACCAAGTATTATTGTTAATAAGACTATCATATTCTTTTAACATAGCTGATTGCCAATTTTTATGATTAGGAGAAGTTAAAGGTTCAGTATCTTTACATAAATAAGTTACAAAATCAGGAAATACCTTAGGATTTCTTAATCTTACTGGATAGCGACGATTTTCTTCACCTGGATCTGATTCCAACAGAGCATCATTATCTGGAAGGGATTCTTCAACAAGATCGTCAATTTCCGTTGTCACATCTTCATTGGGTGTAAGAATTATTTCTTCAGTAGATTAAACATTACTGTCAGATTTAGTTAAATGTTTTAACAATTCATGCTCATGAAATTCCACACTGCATGCCGATATTATTTTATGTGTAACAGGATCTATTAGTCTATATGAAATTTGGTTATATCCTACAAATATATACATTTTGCCCTTAGCATCCAATTTTTTGCGGTTTTCAGATGGTACATGGACATATGCTGGACACCCAAAATTTTTTAGATGAGAAAGATCCACTTTTTTGTTAGACCACTGTTCTTCTGGAGCCTGCCCTGGAATTTTCTTGGCTGGAGATCTATTGATAATATAGACAGCTGTGTTGGCTGCTTCTGCCCACATTTTCTGATCAGATTTTGAATCAAGGAGCATGCAACGTACCTTCTCTATGATTGTTCGATTATATCTTTCGGCCAATCCATTTTGCTCAGGGTTATATGGAACTGTTACCTGATGCTTTATTCCAGATGTCTTGAAAATATTGATTCACTTTTGATTGCAATATTCTTTACCGTTATCTGAACGGACAGCTTTAATTTTCCTTCCACATTCATTTTCAACCATATTTTTGAATTCTTGAAAAATATCTGGAACTTCACTTTTGTCTTAAGGAAATAGACAACTACTTTACAGGTATGGTCATCTATTACAGTAAACATATATTTGGCTCCACCCAATGACTCTACTTGCATTGGTCCACATAAATCTGTGTGAATTAGTTCCAGTTTATTTTTAGAAAGTTTTGAATTGATATATTTAAAGCTTTTTCGACACTGTTTTCCTTGAACACATGGGACACATTTATCTGGCTTTGAATTTGAAGGGTAATTAATCCCATTAGCACGACTATTTTTTAAAAGGTTCATACTAACATAATTTAAATGGCCAAGCCTCTTGTGCCACAATTCCGCAGAGTTTGCTGTATCTGCCAAGTTTGCCATTTCAGTTTGTTTAGTATTCAGAATAAACAACCCTCCAACATTTGTACCTGTAGCCACAATCTCTCCCTGGACTGGATATTTCTTGTCAACTATGCAGGAACCTTGCTTATCAAATATAACAGTATAGTCTTTTTGAAGTATTGCACTAACAGAAAGTAAATTGGCAGTTACGTTTTCAACATACATAATGTCTGAGATTGTCTTTGTTTGATTATTGTGTAACAATTTAACAGTTGCATCACCTGTATCACCACATCTTAATTCATTGTTGTTAGCAACATATGTTTTGACCATTGTGCTTATCACTAAAATTTATTAGCAAATTTTAGTTGCCCGTCATATGAGACCTTGCACCACTATCTACGTACCAAAGACTGGATTTTAAAGAATTATCTGAAATTTTTAGTGCTTTATTTCTTGAAGGTGGAACTTGATTTACAGGTTGATTTTTATTAAATTTTTGTTCCTTACTTGTTTCTCCTATTTTTTTTTGGAATTTGTGTTTTTACAGCAAGTTTTCTACATTCATTTTTCCAGTGAGATGATTTTTTACAATATGAACACCAAGACTTTTTCTTTACATTTCTTGAAGTGAAATATGCCGAATGTAATGATTTTTGTTCTTTATATTTATCATCTTGAAGGAGCTTCTGTTTTACAAGATCACTAGTTATTGTATGTGTAGAATTTTCTAATGCCATAGCCATTGGATCATACTCTTCGGTTAAGCCGGATAACATAATTGCAGCGAGAAACTCATCATCTAAGGGTTTATTCATGGCAGAAAGTTCTTGTGATAAGTTTTATATCGCATTCACATAATCTTCAAGGGATTTAAATTTAATCAAATTTATGTTGCACAGACGTCTCAGCAACTTTGAACGACTATATAAACTTTTGTCTTCATGTGCATTTGAAAGTGCATCCCAAGCTTCTTTGGCATTTTTTGCTTTTATGACTAATGGAAACACACATCTGTCAACACTTAGATTGATCTTTGCTACCGCTTTTTCATCACGACGTTTGCGAACATCATCGGCCGTTAAATCATCTGAACTATAACCCACTACTGCAGTCCATAAGTTGTCCAAGATTGAAATATTTTGCAGTTGAAATTTCCAATCCTGATAGTTTTCTCTACCTTTTAACTTTTGAGCTGGTGAAACCTTTACAGTATTTTCACCCATATTTAATGACTGAGATTAATTTTTTAATACAGAGACCATGTGTTAGCTTCTGGGCCTATAACCTGTTGTTTTATATGCTAGGGGTTGATTTAGAATCAATAACACAGAAACACAAAAAACACTAACTTTAATATGACTGGAACAATATGTGTTTTACAATTTTTAAACAGAAGTATGATTTTACAACATATTGAAAACTGACAACCAAACAAACTGACAAGTGACACAAACGTATGGGATCACATATTATTATTCATAGAATACCAACAAATATCATTTCCTATAACTCTTACAGACTTTTGCTTACAAACCTTATAGATATACTCAGAATAGACCCACTATTCTTCTTTCGTGATTCAACTTTACAGCTCTCAATAGATTTTTGAAAAGAAGAAGAATATAACCGAATATGACCAAACCTGACCTCAAAAAAGACCCCTATAAAACGGATAATTATGTTTATATTGTAGGATATTGCAATGAAATTTTACATGTTTGTTAGTGCCATATACATGGAGAATGGACTGAGCGTTTCCTATTCAGTTGTGCAGTCAATACAGTCTGAAAAGTACGAGAGAGACAAGGCGAATATGCGGCAAGTAGTATTTGTTTCTTTCTAGTATATTTATTGGTCGACGTCATTAGTCTTCGTTATTATAGCCTTGCAAAGAAGAGACAGGTATTGGCAGTGCATTCGCGTTTTCGCTTTCTAGAGAGTGATAATTTTTGTCAGTCTATTCTCTACGTTGTTATAGGGTAGAAGTGTAGTGTAACTATGCGGGTTCTGAACCACTACTTCGAAAAACGTCCGCTAGTCGACGGTGGCGCTGGTGTCGCTGTCGGCGATTACAGATTTCTTTTTTCTGTCGTCCATTTTTCAGTCGGCAGATTTCTTTTTTTAAATTTTTATTCCAGTAGATTACAGATTTCTATTTTTCTGTCGTCCATTTTTTATCCGTTTGTGCATCGAAAAAAATGTTTGCCTTGAGTGAGATTCGAACCCGGGACCTCATCGTTCCCAGCCTTCGCCGTTACATCTCCGCCATAAGGGTTCCAATATATTTTAGTTTTGAAATTTGTGTGTTGGTTTCACGTTGAGGTGCCCTTCTCGCGATGAGTCTATTTTTATAGTTCTTTTCTACAATAATAATGTGAGAGTGATATTGTTATTTTTGCTATACCAATTATATATTATTGAAATTTTTAATACATAATTTGTTCCAATTTACCATTATGATCATTCGACTTTAACCTTAAAACAAATCATAAAAGCGTGGTTCTAGCTAGCAAATTAATCGTGCACGGCACGCGTGCGTGGTGTTAACACATACTTTTAACATGTACGTAGAAAATGGAGGATCAAAAATTAGTTATAGTATGGCTTTAATCGAGTACAGACGTCGCATTGAGGAATTTATGATGAAAATAAATCAATTAACTAAGGACGTTACTTTTTATGAAGATAAGCGATCGGTTATGAGGCAAATTGAAAACCTATCTATATCTAACTCAAATCAATGGGAAAATCATACAATTAATTGGGTGCCCAAAGAACTACAAAACGGAAGAGAACAACAAGAGATTTCGAGTGCCTTAGATCTTATATTTAGACGCCAGACACCAACACCACCACCACACGCGATATATCCATTAAACAGAATCAAACCTACAAGACTTCAATATGAGCAACGATACCTCCCACAACAACAGCAGCAGCAGCCGCAACATCAAAGATGAACTTAATAATATTTTTTCATTATCATGTATAATATTAGCAGCCATATTTGTTTTAATAATTAAAATTCTATTGAAAATTGTTAAACATAAATTTAAATCATCATGTAATATATCAGCTGATGATGAGTAGGAAAATAAAAAATCGATTCAATGCAATTTATTTTATTTAAACATTACAAAGGTAAAAACCATTGGACGCGCTTTGAGGACAGCAGCAGTTGCCCATGATGCGCCATCCTTCTTCTATCCCCCTATCCTTGGAACGCTATTCTCGCAATGGAATGCCGACATGCACTAGCAACAACAGCAACAGCAGCACATTCTAATTCAAATTCTTAATAATTTCGGTGAGAGGGAAATACTCCATTACACAATCGTGTATTATGATGCAATATACTTTGGTATTTTCGGGGAAGCCAATGTTTGCTTCAATGTCAAGTTTTACATCTACTGTAGAAGCCTTCATGCTTTCTTCTTGTTTCGAGCAATCGATAACAAACAATGCACGCTTCTTGAAAGAGGAATAATCCAACAAAGGATGCTTCTGGGTTGAATTCATATAGCTAGGATAAAATTCGGTATAGTTGAAATATGCCTCATTGTAATCATTCTTGGTAAAATCCAACTGCATTCTTCCATTGGGATAATACTCCCCATTTAGCGATAACCTGATGCTTTGAATGTCAGCGTTGTCGAATAAAGTGGGGTCAGTTGTGTTGTTGTCACGTTTGTTGGTTTGAAAGAAAACAATAACATAACGAGGTCGTTCAACAGAAGTTGTAGTTTTAACGGCCCAAACTTCACGTCTAGCATTTCTGGTGATGGATGGCAGTTCATGTATCTCCCACTTTCTAAATGGAATAACTATAGGTTGATCCTTTTGAATGGTCCTCATAAGTTCCAACTTAATATCATCATTAGGATAGATATGCTTGATTTTCAATTCGATGTTGGTAATGTTTATGCTAACAGTTGTAGTGGAAGTCACACCACCAACATTTTTTTCAGTGATATATACACAATCATTATCGTTTCGAGCTCGAACCAAACGTATTGTTTGCCGTCCACATGTAATCATGGGATAGTCATTGAAAATGTTGAAAATGTGCTTGAGAGGAATTTGTAGGTTGAATGATTTATCGGAGGCATTAAGGATGGGATCTTTGGGATAATTCCAGCCTGCTATAGCCATATGATTGGAATCTTCTTGATTGTAGCACGTCATGGCACGTACAGCGCTCACGATTCCAGGATCTCGAACCGTTTCCATTTCTCTTGCACTTTCACTGTATGTACATGAATCGAAAAGAAAAGCACCAAAATTATTTGCCAGCTTTACATCGCCAGCTCCATGTATATTGAGTGGGCCTTTAATGCACAACAATGTTTCGTTCATTGCAAAAAATGAGTCAACTTGATTGATGCTGAATTCCGTAATGTCACTGCAACTAAACGATTTGATGAACGGAGCATATGTTCTGTATTCAGCTTTGCGAATCGATTCATCGAATTTCGGTTTGCGATAGATATCAAACATTGGAGGCATATCGTTCACACGAGAACGTTTTCCATACGTGGTGGTGGTCATCGTTTCTCTTTCAATGAAAATCCTAATGTTTGTAAAAGCAATTTGTTTGCGAATGAAAGATGCTGCTGCTTCGAAGGACGTCGCCTAACTAATGGTATTGGATGTGCAGCGGTACGTCTTTTATTATTAATTATCAATCCCATCGGTTGCTTCTCGCTCTAAGCTCCAACACCAAGGTGCTCTTTTCACCACGAAAGTTGATAGGATGTCCGTCTTGGTCCAAAGCCAGCACAGTAATGTTGGTAATTTCACGTTGTGGTATAACAGGTAAATAAAGTAAATTATGTGGAGTTTCGTCAATGGCGTACCCAGGATCTACTTTTATAACCAATTCGTAAATAGTATGAGCAGGTCTGTCTGCATCGAAGGCTCCAGTGGTAATGTTACATTCGAAGCGTATGCTAGATACTTTTATAATTTTAACGGGTAAATCTGAAGAATACCATTGTTTGGCTTCGAGTATCTGTCTAGAAAAACCCAATATGTCGCCAAGACAGTTGGGAGTATCCTGCTCCCCAAACGGAATTCTATATTTACTGTAAATCATACATTGTAACGTATTATTATTGGGTTTTAACGCAAATACAGTTTCAAATGGATTGCTGGTGCCACCGCCACCTAACTTGTCTAGTATGAACGCTTCAATATCAGCGATTTCGTAACATCCTGTTGGTATATCAAAACTCTGCATCATGTTGTTGTCATCGTAGTAGTGAAATTTGCGATTTTCAATGTTTGGTATACTATGGTATGAGTGAAAGGAACGTAGTGCTAACTCATAGTCTTTCTCAGGATAGAGTACAATAGGCGTAGGAGGTTGGAAGGTAAACGCATGATTTGTGCTATTTACTCTCAACAACTGCGACATGATGACTGATGCATGTCAAGGGATGAAGGTACTTTAAATAATACACAGAACTATGCTCAAGATTTATTTAATACACTTTGACATAGAAAACAAGATGCCTGAGAACTTGCAGGACCATCCCAATGTGTCGTCCATTCGGGGCGGTTGTAGTGAACGAAGCACGGCAGACGAATTTGTAGATCAAAATTAGATTTGTATTCATTAGGTAGCTTATGCCATATATCCAACAATTCAGACGGGCTGACAAACCCAATCAGATATTGAATGGGGACTTTTTTCAGCACATCAACAGTAAAACTTCGTGGCTTTTGCATTAATAATGTTTTAATGCCATCCCACTCCTCTCCCATTGTTCCAAGGATGTTGAAATAGAAATTTCAAACACAAATGTCCGCAATTGATTTGATTATAGTTTTGATACTGATTATTGTTATAAAAAATATTTTTTCCTAGATACTTTACAAGTTCTTTGGGTGGCTTCAAATTACCAAATGAATCGAAATACTCGATGACATTGTTTTTCTTTATATATGCTACCCAATGTGTTCCACTGTTTTTGGACGAGTCCAAGTTAACCACTGCACACTCTTGTTGTCGTCGAGGACCGGATTTAGGTAGAGTGTCACGCATGAAAACGCCTCGAAAATGTTTAATTTTATATAATTTTGCATAACGTGCAATATCGGCGTCGTACAGTGGACGATTGGGTAGCTTTATCGCGAGTTTTTTTTCAAATATAATCCAAATCCTCTGCCACTAGGATACTTTTTCAGATATAAACCATTTCCGACATGTTCCATAACCTTATTATGGCGGTGGTCTTCTTCCAATTTTTTTCGAGCATTATTTGCATCAATGACAGTCTTTGCAATCCCAGCAGCTCCACCCGATAGTGCTCCGAGTGCTGAGAGACCGGCAAACAGAGGTATAAGTGGTAGAAAACCTCCAGATTTTACTGGTATCACTCGAGGAACAACAATTTTCTTCGATCCACCAAATTGTTTAATAAGTGATTTGGCCGTTCGTAAGGCAAACAAGGCGCTTTCTTTTAGAGATGCTCCTCACTTCATCGATTTTCCGACCTTTAGCACTACGTCTCGATGGAAGGAACGTCGTTGTTTCTTTGGACGACTTCCCATTCCCAACTTTCGTTTCACTTTCATGGTACCAGTAACAAGTAATGCAGCAGCTTTTTCACCTCTTTTGATTTTACTCGCGTCCAAGCTTTATCTTCCAACTCCTTATCTGCTTTGTGACGTTCTTCAAGAGATTTATTTTGCGAATAAGCTATATCGTGTTGTTTGCAAGCGACGTCTAAAGGATTAATGCCTGCGTAGCCACGTGCAAGTCGCTTTTGTAGTTTTGTTCCAGCTATAAATGTACATAGTATGTGTTTAACAAAAAAAAAATTATATTCACTTACGTCCACAATAATTGTAGGTGGGCAAGTGAAGTTCGAATGGCAGTTTATTTATTAGAGAATTCAAAAGACCTTCTCCCTCAAACACCAACATTAAGACTGATGTATGATAATGTGGGATATCCATATTTATAGAATAACACTCTAATAAAATTCTTCATATAGGTAAGAAAACCACATTACTTTACTTTCGGCGAAGCAGTTTCGGCGACCCCCACCCCTTCTCGCACGCGTTTCTGCGATAGCATAACTACGGGAAGTAACATTTTTTAACGCTCAGTATTCGATTTTCGCTGAAACTGTTAACATGGCAAGCTCCAAAATGTTTAGTGTTTCCCAACTTTATGGTAGGAAGGTCAAACCGACCGATGAGAGATTTGGATTATGGCTCTTGTTGGAAAATTTGGAAGGTAGCAATCTGATTACAGATATTGGAAATATTAAATACACGGAAGGCGAACAGCCGCTGGAAGATGGACTTATACCAATTACAGAACCATTTTGTGACAAAATAATGCTTGTAAAGGTATGCGGCTTAGAGGACTGCGATGTAAATTCTAAACTTGTCAAAAAAGAAATATGTGGTTCTTTTAATAGTTATATACGTGGAAAATTTGGCGAATTGGTTTCTGCGAAACATGGTGTTAAAGCTAAGCTGCCTTTCCTCCTATTAAGTAACAACCCACTTGCCATTGGAACAAGAGAAGTAATTGGAGAAGATTTGGAAATTATTAAAAGGAAACATAAAGAACCTGTGTGCATTCCATACAAAGTAGAATTGGCGGACGTTAAACTCGACAGGTTACTTGAAGAAATACCGGATTTATTGGAACAACTCCGAAAGGAAGATTACTACCTAATGGACTTGGACATAACGCAAGATTTTGCAGGAATTTTTAACAAAGAAGAAATGATTAATTATTTAACAAACAACTTTAACTTTTGCATCCAAGGAGAGTACAAGGAAAGGTGCAACGTTATTGTAAACAATGATAAAACAGTTGGCATAGATTGCCTTACGTGGCTCACATCTAATGCAAGGGTTAAAATATACAACAAATTTATTTGTCAAATAACCAGTCCTGGAGTTAACAAGAGCATTGGAAACCATATTATAGATTTCGTCAACTGCCCAGACGCAAGATTGAAGGAAACTGTCTCTTCTGCATTGGCCAAGAAGCATGGTATTACCAGATTAGAAGCTACGATATATAACTATCCAATTAAAAATTTCCATGGAGAAAGTTACAATCCTTTAGAAGATTGTATAACTCTGCTACAAGATAGTAAGTTGTACTTCCAAAATTCCGCGTTATACTCTGTTTCGATTGCAAAAATGTGGACAACGTTGTCGTTGTCGTCGTCGTTATCGTCGTCGTTGTAGTTGTCGGCGCATTTGGGGAAACCTAAAATAGGAGGGGTGGGAGTCGTCGAAACTGCTTCGTCGAAAGTAAAGTAATGTGGTTTTCTTACCAATATGGCACACCACCTTCCTTAACCCATATCTTTAGGAAATAGGATTGATACAACACTGGTAGGGATAAACAAAACAGTAACAAAACACTATCTTTAATCGTTTTTACTTACAATAATACAAACAATTATTACACACAAAATACAACTCTTTCCTTCTTCCTATTAGGCGTATGTTTAATTTTATCTATTTTTATCTTAATTTTAAAACTTAGGTCCATTTCTGCAAATTCTTTTTCCAACCAATAGTTCGAGCAATAGAAAATTTCCGAATTTTCAACCTGTAATATGTAACGAAGTCTCTCTCTGTGCTTAACTTCCTTTATAGCGGCAATTACCATTTCTGTTCCTTCGGCAACTTGTTCTAAGCGTTGGCAATGTCTAAATTTAATACGATCTTTTATCTTCTGCATGGTAATATTTTTAATTTGAGTCATATCTTCTTGGGTAAAAGGGATATTCTTCCATACCTCCGTGTAGAACTTTAAATTTTCTATCTTGGCGAATGTGTCGCCTTGGTAAGACGTAATACCATTGGTAGTAAACGTTACAAACGTTTCTTCTGTAGGCAAACATATTATCTCCATACCATTATTATAAAGTATTGTAATATAACCATCTGCAATAAGAGCTGCTCTATTGTTGTAAATATTTAGAAATATATTTTTGTAGTAACCCTTTAAGAAGTAGACATTTTTTATGCCATCCTTTTCCGCTAACACACCAACATAAGTATATTTGTTTTTACTGTTTATGGTAAACGCCGACACTTTATACACAGCTGCTGGGTGTAGGTTTGCCCAATGGCTATAAAAATAGTTTCCTAATCTCTCCCTCAGTTGTGTTATTTTCTCTTCTTTCTCCAGTAGACTTCTATATTCTTCCTTAATTGCAGTTGTCTTTTCGAGAAAATCCAGCTTCCGCCTCTTGGTATCTAGCTCATCCATTTCCTGTTTTCGTTTCCTTGTCGATGTAATGTAAGCTTGCGACAGGGGGTTGATTTCTTTAATATTATTAGGAGCAAGTTTGTTTGTTTTATTGGTTCTCTTCCTTAAAACACGTGCAACCAAATTATCTGTAGATACGAGTCCAGCGTCCTGTATGTCGATATCTTCCGGTATAGTAGAAAATGGGGTGCTGGACCTAGAAAAGTAGGTATCTCCAGCTTTAATGTAACATTTTTGTATAATTTGGACATTGTCTCTGTTCTCCTTTTCTTCTACAACTTCTATATGGTTAATAGGGAGGCAATTAAAGCTGCATGCCGAGAGAATGTAATTTATAACCTTCTTCCTTGCGTCGGATTCTTTTGGTAAATTTATTTGTAATCCCGTCAACTTTCTTGTATTACTGTTACCCCAATAAACATATTGCAGCATATTGTTAAACACAAGACAACAGCTGTTCTGTAGACTCTCGGTCAACTTTGTCCACATTTTTGCAATCGAAACAGAGTATAACGGGGAATTTTGGAAGTACAACTTACTATCTTGTAGCAGAGTTATACAATCTTCTAAAGGATTGTAACTTTCTCCATGGAAATTTTTAATTGGATAGTTATATATCGTAGCTTCTAATCTGGTAATACCATGCTTCTTGGCCAATGCAGAAGAGAAAGTTTCCTTCAATCTTGCGTCTGGGCAGTTGACGAAATCTATAATATGGTTTCCAATGCTCTTGTTAACTCCAGGACTGGTTATTTGACAAATAAATTTGTTGTATATTTTAACCCTTGCATTAGATGTGAGCCACGTAAGGCAATCTATGCCAACTGTTTTATCATTGTTTACAATAACGTTGCACCTTTCCTTGTACTCTCCTTGGATGCAAAAGTTAAAGTTGTTTGTTAAATAATTAATCATTTCTTCTTTGTTAAAAATTCCTGCAAAATCTTGCGTTATGTCCAAGTCCATTAGGTAGTAATCTTCCTTTCGGAGTTGCTCCAATAAATCCGGTATTTCTTCAAGTAACCTGTCGAGTTTAACGTCCGCCAATTCTACTTTGTATGGAATGCACACAGGTTCTTTATGTTTCCTTTTAATAATTTCCAAATCTTCTCCAATTACTTCTCTTGTTCCAATGGCAAGTGGGTTGTTACTTAATAGGAGGAAAGGCAGCTTAGCTTTAACACCATGTTTCGCAGAAACCAATTCGCCAAATTTTCCACGTATATAACTATTAAAAGAACCACATATTTCTTTTTTGACAAGTTCAGAATTTACATCGCAGTCCTCTAAGCCGCATACCTTTACAAGCATTATTTTGTCACAAAATGGTTCTGTAATTGGTATAAGTCCATCTTCCAGCGGCTGTTCGCCTTCCGTGTATTTAATATTTCCAATATCTGTAATCAGATTGCTACCTTCCAAATTTTCCAACAAGAGCCATAATCCAAATCTCTCATCGGTCGGTTTGACCTTCCTACCATAAAGTTGGGAAACACTAAACATTTTGGAGCTTGCCATGTTAACAGTTTCAGCGAAAATCGAATACTGAGCGTTAAACAATGTTACTTCCCGTAGTTATGCTATCGCAGAAACGCGTGCGAGAAGGGGTGGGGGTCGCCGAAACTGCTTCGCCGAAAGTAAAGTAATGTGGTTTTCTTACCTATATGAAGAATTTTATTAGAGTGTTATTCTATAAATATGGATATCCCACATTATCATACATCAGTCTTAATGTTGGTGTTTGAGGGAGAAGGTCTTTTGAATTCTCTAATAAATAAACTGCCATTCGAACTTCACTTGCCCACCTACAATTATTGTGGACGTAAGTGAATATAATTTTTTTTTTGTTAAACACATACTATGTACATTTATAGCTGGAACAAAACTACAAAAGCGACTTGCACGTGGCGACGCAGGCATTAATCCTTTAGACGACGCTTGCAAACAACACGATATAGCTTATTCGCAAAATAAATCTCTTGAAGAACGTCACAAAGCAGATAAGGAGTTGGAAGATAAAGCTTGGACGCGAGTAAAATCAAAAGAGGTGAAAAAGCTGCTGCATTACTTGTTACTGGTACCATGAAAGTGAAACGAGAGTTGGGAATGGGAAGTCGTCCAAAGAAACAACGACGTTCCTTCCATCGAGACGTAGTGCTAAAGGTCGGAAAATCGATGAAGTGAGGAGCATCTCTAAAAGAAAGCGCCTTGTTTGCCTTACGAACGGCCAAATCACTTATTAAACAATTTGGTGGATCGAAGAAAATTGTTGTTCCTCGAGTGATACCAGTAAAATCTGGAGGTTTTCTACCACTTATACCTCTGTTTGCCGGTCTCTCAGCACTCGGAGCACTATCGGGTGGAGCTGCTGGGATTGCAAAGACTGTCATTGATGCAAATAATGCTCGAAAAAAATTGGAAGAAGACCACCGCCATAATAAGGTTATGGAACATGTCGGAAATGGTTTATATCTGAAAAAGTATCCTAGTGGCAGGGGATTTGGATTATATTTGAAAAAAAACTCGCGATAAAGCTACCCAATCGTCCACTGTACGACGCCGATATTGCACGTTATGCAAAATTATATAAAATTAAACATTTTCGAGGCGTTTTCATGCGTGACACTCTACCTAAATCCGGTCCTCGACGACAACAAGAGTGTGCAGTGGTTAACTTGGTTTCGTCCAAAAACAGTGGAACACATTGGGTAGCATATATAAAGAAAAACAATGTCATCGAGTATTTCGATTCATTTGGTAATTTGAAGCCACCCAAAGAACTTGTAAAGTATCTAGGAAAAAATATTTTTTATAACAATAATCAGTATCAAAACTATAATCAAATCAATTGCGGACATTTGTGTTTGAAATTTCTATTTCAACATCCTTGGAACAATGGGAGAGGAGTGGGATGGCATTAAAACATTATTAATGCAAAAGCCACGAAGTTTTACTGTTGATGTGCTGAAAAAAGTCCTCATTCAATATCTGATTGGGTTTGTCAGCCCGTCTGAATTGTTGGATATATGGCATAAGCTACCTAATGAATACAAATCTAATTTTGATCTACAAATTCGTCTGCCGTGCTTCGTTCACTACAACCGCCCCGAATGGACGACACATTGGGATGGTCCTGCAAGTTCTCAGGCATCTTGTTTTCTATGTCAAAGTGTATTAAATAAATCTTGAGCATAGTTCTGTGTATTATTTAAAGTACCTTCATCCCTTGACATGCATCAGTCATCATGTCGCAGTTGTTGAGAGTAAATAGCACAAATCATGCGTTTACCTTCCAACCTCCTACGCCTATTGTACTCTATCCTGAGAAAGACTATGAGTTAGCACTACGTTCCTTTCACTCATACCATAGTATACCAAACATTGAAAATCGCAAATTTCACTACTACGATGACAACAACATGATGCAGAGTTTTGATATACCAACAGGATGTTACGAAATCGCTGATATTGAAGCGTTCATACTAGACAAGTTAGGTGGCGGTGGCACCAGCAATCCATTTGAAACTGTATTTGCGTTAAAACCCAATAATAATACGTTACAATGTATGATTTACAGTAAATATAGAATTCCGTTTGGGGAGCAGGATACTCCCAACTGTCTTGGCGACATATTGCGTTTTTCTAGACAGATACTCGAAGCCAAACAATGGTATTCTTCAGATTTACCCGTTAAAATTATAAAAGTATCTAGCATACGCTTCGAATGTAACATTACCACTGGAGCCTTCGATGCAGACAGACCTGCTCATACTATTTACGAATTGGTTATAAAAGTAGATCCTGGGTACGCCATTGACGAAACTCCACATAATTTACTTTATTTACCTGTTATACCACAACGTGAAATTACCAACATTACTGTGCTGGCTTTGGACCAAGACGGACATCCTATCAACTTTCGTGGTGAAAAGAGCACCTTGGTGTTGGAGCTTAGAGCGAGAAGCAACCGATGGGATTGATAATTAATAATAAAAGACGTACCGCTGCACATCCAATACCATAAGTTAGGCGACGTCCTTCGAAGCAGCAGCATCTTTCATTCGCAAACAAATTGCTTTTACAAACATTAGGATTTTCATTGAAAGAGAAACGATGACCACCACCACGTATGGAAAACGTTCTCGTGTGAACGATATGCCTCCAATGTTTGATATCTATCGCAAACCGAAATTCGATGAATCGATTCGCAAAGCTGAATACAGAACATATGCTCCGTTCATCAAATCGTTTAGTTGCAGTGACATTACGGAATTCAGCATCAATCAAGTTGACTCATTTTTTGCAATTAACGAAACATTGTTGTGCATTAAAGGCTCACTCAATATACATGGAGCTGGCGATGTAAAGCTGGCAAATAATTTTGGTGCTTTTCTTTTCGATTCATGTACATACAGTGAAAGTGCAAGAGAAATGGAAACGGTTCGAGATCCTGGAATCGTGAGCGCTGTACGTGCCATGACGTGCTACAATCAAGAAGATTCCAATCATATGGCTATAGCAGGCTGGAATTATCCCAAAGATCCCATCCTTAATGCCTCCGATAAATCATTCAACCTACAAATTCCTCTCAAGCACATTTTCAACATTTTCAATGACTATCCCATGATTACATGTGGACGGCAAACAATACGTTTGGTTCGAGCTCGAAACGATAATGATTGTGTATATATCACTGAAAAAAATGTTGGTGGTGTGACTTCCACTACAACTGTTAGCATAAACATTACCAACATCGAATTGAAAATCAAGCATATCTATCCTAATGATGATATTAAGTTGGAACTTATGAGGACCATTCAAAAGGATCAACCTATAGTTATTCCATTTAGAAAGTGGGAGATACATGAACTGCCATCCATCACCAGAAATGCTAGACGTGAAGTTTGGGCCGTTAAAACTACAACTTCTGTTGAACGACCTCGTTATGTTATTGTTTTCTTTCAAACCAACAAACGTGACAACAACACAACTGACCCCACTTTATTCGACAACGCTGACATTCAAAGCATCAGGTTATCGCTAAATGGGGAGTATTATCCCAATGAAAGAATGCAGTTGGATTTTACCAAGAATGATTACAATGAGGCATATTTCAACTATACCGAATTTTATCCTAGCTATATGAATTCAACCCAGAAGCATCCTTTGTTGGATTATTCCTCTTTCAAGAAGCGTGCATTGTTTGTTATCGATTGCTCGAAACAAGAAGAAAGCATGAAGGCTTCTACAGTAGATGTAAAACTTGACATTGAAGCAAACATTGGCTTCCCCGAAAATACCAAAGTATATTGCATCATAATACACGATTGTGTAATGGAGTATCTCCCTCTCACCGAAATTATTAAGAATTTGAATTAGAATGTGCTGCTGTTGCTGTTGTTGCTAGTGCATGTCGGCATTCCATTGCGAGAATAGCGTTCCAAGGATAGGGGGATAGAAGAAGGATGGCGCATCATGGGAAACTGCTGCTGTCCTCAAAGCGCGTCCAATGGTTTTTACCTTTGTAATGTTTAAATAAAATAAATTGCATTGAATCGATTTTTTATTTTCCTACTAATCATCAGCTGATATATTACATGATGATTCAAATTTATGTTTAACAATTTTCAATAGAATTTTAATTATTAAAACAAATATGGCTGCTAATATTATACATGATAATGAAAAAATATTATTAAGTTCATCTTTGATGTTGCGGCTGCTGCTGCTGTTGTTGTGGGAGGTATCGTTGCTCATATTGAAGTCTTGTAGGTTTGATTCTGTTTAATGGATATATCGCGTGTGGTGGTGGTGTTGGTGTCTGGCGTCTAAATATAAGATCTAAGGCACTCGAAATCTCTTGTTGTTCTCTTCCGTTTTGTAGTTCTTTGGGCACCCAATTAATTGTATGATTTTCCCATTGATTTGAGTTAGATATAGATAGGTTTTCAATTTGCCTCATAAACGATCGCTTATCTTCATAAAAAGTAACGTCCTTAGTTAATTGATTTATTTTCATCATAAATTCCTCAATGCGACGGCTGTACTCGATTAAAGCCATACTATAACTAATTTTTGATCCTCCATTTTCTACGTATGTGTTAACACCACGCACGCGTGCCGTGCACGATTAATTTGCTAGCTAGAACCACGCTTTTATGATTTGTTTTAAGGTTAAAGTCGAATGATCATAATGGTAAATTGGAACAAATTATGTATTAAAAATTTCAATAATATATAATTGGTATAGCAAAAATAACAATATCACTCTCACATTATTATTGTAGAAAAGAACTATAAAAATAGACTCATCGCGAGAAGGATACCTCAACGTGAAACCAACACACAAATTTCAAAACTAAAATATATTGGAACCCTTATGGCGGAGATGTAACGGCGAAGGCTGGGAATGATGAGGTCCCGGGTTCGAATCTCACTCAAGGCAAACATTTTTTTCGATGCACAAACGGATAAAAAATGGACGACAGAAAAATAGAAATCTGTAATCTACTGGAATAAAAATTTAAAAAAAGAAATCTGCCGACTGAAAAATAGACGACAGAAAAAAGAAATCTGTAATCGCCGACAGCGACACCAGCGCCACCGTCGACTAGCGGACGTTTTTCGAAGTAGTGGTTTAGAACCCGCATAGTTACACTACTTAGAAGCACCATTTGTGGCCAGTTTAAGGCGTGTTTAAAATTAGAAAATCATACAAAAACGGTGAATAAATAATTTACGGTGAAGATTGAACAGAGCTAAGGGTTGTAGTATTATTTTTTAAATACTTTAAATTTTCTACCCTTAACTATAAGATTATATTTGTGATTTGCCGATAAAAGTGAACCTGTGAAAATAATCCTCTTGTACCATTTGTAGTCACATTGGTCCTAATGTGGTCTTTTAAGGACCTGTTTTTGGCCACAAATGATTTAGAAAACAAAAGGCAGGTCAAAAGTATATAACGAGGTAATATTTATTATTTTATTCATAATAGAATAAACAATTTTTATTTAAAAGCCCGATATTTATGGATCTCGATGACGGAAAAGTAATCTCTCGAATTTTTTTTACGGGAGGTTGAATTTTCTCCATAATTTCAACAACATCATACTAAATTTCATCCTTTCTTTCAGGCCATCTCCAGTCGTTTCCACAACTTTCCATTGCATTAACTAATACTTGATTTTTTTTCCGATTCGTAATTATTCCCGGGAAAAATTGATCTTCGTATTTGACAATAACAAAATTATTGTTTACTTCATTAGACTCAGTAATAAGCTCTTCTTTGCACTTGTTTTCTGACAGTTTTTTGTCTTTTTTAGTTTCGTCGGTGTCAATATCTTCAATATTTGATTGTAATTTTCGAAGCTCCACTTCCTCACATTGACTTTTTACAGTAGTTTGATCCTTATTAATATCTTCTTCTTTATTTTGCGTTTTTGAAAGTGTCTCATTGTTTTTCACTCCTAATTTTTTTTTAGTTCTACCTTTACATTTATTTTCATTTTCACAGATCAATTTCTTTGTCTTCCGGTCTTGTCTTTTACGATTCTTTTCTTCTTTCTCTAATTCTTTTTGTTTCTCTTTAACCTCCGCAACTTCCAACCACTTTCCAGATGTTAGAACGGAAGGCAAAATTTCCCTCTTCCTTTTATATCTTGAAATATTTCCTTCACTTGGATATATGAGAATGTAACTCAAAATTTGTGATGGTTTCCTCTGGGGTGTAAAAAGGATACAGTTATCAGTAGGTGTAGAATTGGAAACAGAAGGAGAGTCAAGTAATCTGTTGACTAAGATACTGTTGTGTAGTATAGTTGGTGTGGTAACCTGAATTATAGTTTCTTCTGAGTGTTTAGCTATCTCTTGATCAATTTAAATTTCTGTCGTCTGATCTAAGAGACAGCTATTTTTATTAAAGGCCAATTGATCAAATTCCGGAAACTCAAACTCTACAAACTCCTTATCAAGTTTAATTTCTTCTAGAATAATATTCTCGGTGGCACAATCAATGGATTTTTCTTCGATTTGTGGGCTCTTCTTACAATCAAGGTCCAATTGGTTTTCACTGCCGTTGTCGAAATAATCGTGTAATGAAATATCATCATCCTTAAATTGCATCAATAAAGCATACAAACATTTATTTTCTGATGTGTATGTATGTTCTTTAAATTGTTTCAAGGTGTCTACTTCAATTTTAGATTCTAAGTAAGCTTGGATTTCGTCTTATTTGATATAACATTTGGCAATTCTTTCAACGTAATTTTAGAATAATCTACATTATTTGCAGAAAATGGATATAGACCACATGTCTTGAATCCGTTTTGACGAGATTTTTTAAAATCAGTATTGTCCATGATTTTTTGAAGCAGTTTAGGTATGTCAAATTCCTGAATATCCCTAACGTTATGTGTTAAGTTTATAGTTGTTCTATATTTTTTGTTATATTATGAAAAGGCAACTGTGTCAGCCGAGTGCTGTCAACCTGTATTTATTGTTAAAGAAAACTTTTTTATCGACTGTCGATTGTGTTGGCAAGCGAGTTGTGAAAAAAAGTTGTTATGTAATGTCAAATAGAAACAGAACGTCATGAAAAATATATATGTCACGGAAAACGAATAAATAAAATTTTTGTAGAAAGTATTGGATTTTCGTCACGAATTTATGTATAATCATTCACATAACAGTTCCTTCATCCACACAGCCATTTATTTATTGCTCTCTTTGAGCTGGTCCTTCGTTTACAGCCGTTATACAAAAAGTCATGCCACGATATTAAACATTATGAAATCTGGACATCTTGACTTCCGTTTTCCACTTGCCCTTCAACGGAAAAAAGAAACTTACGTCTAATGGCTGAAGTATGTGCGTTGTATTAGGAACAATTAGGAACAATTATCTTATTTTCTATACACATGCGACTTAAAGGAAGGCTTAAATGAGAAGAGTGGCCGTCCAGAAACACTATTTTAGGCAACTCAATCCTTTTGGGGATTTCCCGATTCCCCATTCAGCTGGCACATTTTTAAAAACCCTTTCAGGGAGACGATCGTATTTAAGAAGAGTTAAAGAAGGAGCCAAATTTCCTAATGTATTTGCTGTAATCAATGTTGTGATGTTTTCTTTGTCGGAGCTTAAAGAAGTATTGTACACGGGGTGACCTTTCTCAGCCAGAACTAGTCTGCTCTTGGGGCACAAATAAAATGAAGTCTCATCCATGTTTCATATTATTTCCGGTTGTTCTAGAACATCTCGGTCATTTCCTAGTAGATCAAGTGTTTCTTGAAACCAATGTCTAATTTTTTCTTCGGTAATTAATGATCGAGCTCTGTTAATCTATTCGGATTGTTTTAAAGATATTTGTGGACATCTACGTTGGAATAACTTAAACCATTTTTTACCCGGTGTATTTGTTTTGAATGGTGTCTTTAATTGGCATTCTTCTACTAACTTTTTGATTGAAAAGTAAAGACCTTCTTGGCATATTGGAAATCCCATTTTGGCTGTGGTTTTAATCCAGGTTACTAAGTGGTCTTCTACTGCCTTGCCTAATACCGGACTCCGTCCAATTTTGCCTGTAGCTTCGGGAGCTCTTCCACTAAAATTATTTCGAAATGTGGTACGGGGGACTCCATATAAATTGCACGCTGTGCTAATTTTCATCCCTAAAACCGTAAGAAAACAAACTACTGCCACTTCTAATTACAATCTCATGCTGAGAATGCATCGAACGCGGTTGCAGATTTGTACGATAGCAGGGGGGTTTAAAATTTTTCTCACTTGGATAATTGCGATAATATATTGTGAAACAGATATTAGTTATTTTACGTTAAATGCTTAGATGGCCACTAATGGTGAAATGGCCACAAATGGTGCTTCTACCCTAAAGAAAGTGAAGCGATTACCAGTGGAACTTAGCTTTATTTAACTTAAAAAGGAAACTATAATAGTAACATCGTAAAATATAAAACGCAGACATTTGACAATTATTCAAACAACGACAGATGGCTGACAGACAACGTCTTGTCACGCAACAGCTCTATGTTCGTCGCATACAGGTTGCTAATCCTATGTCATACGTCAATGAATGGAGTACAGTGAAATTTATTGACATTTATTAATGACAGATATAACGTTCTAAAAAGTACCAGATGAGCTCAAGTTACGTTAAATTGTATAATAGTATACCATAAGTATATGGATGGTATATCAAATTTTTGTGAACCTTTGCTCCATTTAATATCACTGGTAAAGTATATCAAATATTCAACATTTAATTTCATTTAAAAAAATACTTCTAGTAAATGGCTTTGACGTTCAAAAGTGCAAGTGAATTTTGCGACGTAGTTTCAGTAGCGGCATTTTGTCCGTTTGATTCAACTTTATTATTAATAGTAGAAAATGTGGAACATTGGATTCCTGGAGCTAGAGTTGTTGCAGGTCAAGCTTGGGAGAAAGCAATTAGAAAAGAAATAAATGAGGTGAGATGTTTCGTTAAGAGTAATATCATTCAAGAATATTAAAATTAAGCCCGTCTCGGTTCCGGTGCACTTCGCGACCCTCGGAATTTTATGTTAATCTTAATTTTGTTTGATAGCTTAGCTTAAATAAAGCAGATTAGAACAAAAATTTCGCTGGATCATTCAGTAATTACTTAAAAAATCACGAATTTAGTTCGAAAAATGGTACCTTTTCAACACTAGTTAACGTTATTTTACGATTAATATTTTCACTTTAAATTGTAAACGTTATTATCTTGAACTAAATATAAGTCCGTTTCACAAAAAAAAACGGAAGAAAATACTTAAATTTTGCCAATTTTTAAAAATATGCTGAGGCATAAGTATTTTCACTTGCCACACTTTGTTATAAATTAGACACTGGCATCTTATGCCTAGGCAACCAGGGTCACAAATTAGGATGCTTTTTTAGCGGCGTTGTCAAATGGTGTTTATTTTCTTTCAGTTGAATTAATTTTGTGTTGTAATAGATATATGAATATATTATAAAAATATAAAAGTATTTGCATCTATACTTAATAATGATAATTGAAACTATCCTTAGAATGTACTGTTTATCTTAGATTTGATTTATACGTTACATTAAATCAAAGGGATCAAAACAAACTTTTCTGCTGGACCACAGAATCAACAATTAACAACAGATTATAAATCTCTTATCGCGATTTTCATACATTATCGATTTGTTTGGAAAGGTTTATAGGCAAAATCATCGATAATCTATTCTTGTGCACGATTGCAGCCACGATCGATATATTATGTGTGTATCGTGGTTTGCAGTTGTAGTAATGTGCGCCTGCGTTCAAGTGATGTGTCGACAATCCACGAACTTTTTAAATATTCAATAAATTATTCCTTTCCCTTTAACGACAATACGCGGAACGATGCCGACGTTATTAATAAATGCACTTTCCTTCGTTTATGGTCCATGAAAAAAGTGTTATTATATTGTTGAGTTTATTGTTGGGATATGATTGGTTGTTAGTAATCGCAAGTGAAGAAAATGATAGTATTATGATAATATTTTGACAAAATGGAAGTCAAAAACGTTTTCCAACTGAATTCGATTATTAATTTAAACGATGAGGAATTGTTAAATAGGCTTCAAATTGTGAACTTGTTACCGTGGAATATAAGATGTGTCCGAATTTCGAAACGTCAAAAGGGCGCGCTCGCTTCGCTCGCGATATCATTCTCCTTTAGTATTTAAGGTGGAAATCCAATTTTCAATAATTCAAATGATTATTATGTAATGATACGTGCTCAAATAGGTATACTATCAAGAATACATACACAATTTGCAAATGAAAAAATTGAGTGAACAGCTATCAACAGATTGTGAGAAATGCGCGTCGGTTCTCTCGCGAAATCAATCTGCTTTAGTATCTCAAACGGAAATCCAATATTTAATCATTCAAATGATTATCCATATTATTATGGGATAATACGTCCTCAAATAGGTATACTATCAGGAATACATACACAATTTGCAAATGAAAAAATTGAGTGAGCAGATATCGACAGATTGTGCAAAATGCACGCCGGTTCGCTAGCGAAATCAATCTGCTTTAGTATCTCAAACAGAAATTCAATCTTCAATAATTCAATTATTTATCCACATTATTATGAAATAATACGTCCTCAAATAGGTATACTTTTAGGAATACATACTCAATTTGCAAATGAAAAAATTGAGTGAACAGCTATCGACAGATTGTGCAAAATGCGCGTCGGTTCGCCCGCGAAATCAATCTGCTTTAGTATCTCAAACAGAAATCCAATATTCAATAATTCAATTGATTATCCACATTATTATGAAATAATACGTGCTCAAATAGGTATACTATCAGGAATGCATACTCAATTTACAAATGAAAAAATTGAGTGAACAGGTATGGACATATTGTGAAAAATGCGCGCCGGTCCGACGTTATTTGGATTATAGTTTGGTTTCCAAACATTTTTAGGTTTGGTCCTGCCGAATTCTTGTGCATTAGAAAAATATCTTTGATTATTATTGATTGGTCTGGGTTGAACAGGAATTGGACCTCGTGGGAAATTATTATTTGGTTGAGGATTATTATTTTGAAAACTAGATTGTTGTTGATGAGGCATACTTTGATTAAAATTAAAATTCTTATTTCTATTAAAGTTACGAGAGTGATTTGAAACTTGTGAATTTTGTTGTACTTGATTTAATTTTTGCCTAGTTTGATTATTAAAGTTTTTAGAGTTCGGATGAAAATTGGAATTATTTTGGAGATGTTATCTTCCTTTTTTATAAAAATGTAATGCGTCTAACATAGTTTGAGGTTCTTTTGTATGAACCATGATACCATACCGATTTCTTAAACCTGCTAAAAATGCTTGTAAAGCTTGATTATTATACATATTTTGCTTGAATACACGTGTGCTTCTATCGTTTTTATCTAAAGCTAAATAGTTCGAAATACTATGTAATATTTTTCTAACTTTATCATAAAATTGGTACGGAGATTCGTTATGCCCTAGCCTTAAGTTATTCAAATTAGAATATAAGCATGTTTCGTCTCTGGGATCACTAACATTTCTGATTAATTCTTGTTTCATTTGATTTATTGTGGTACACCCATTAATATTAATGACTTCTTGCAATTCCTTTTAATTTACTTATTATAGTTCTGAAAATTATGATGTTTCGGTAATTATCGCCATTTTTAATATCGTAGAAATGATTTACAATGCAATCGATACTTTCTAAAAAAAATTGTAGTTCGTTATCGTTACCATCGAAATCCGGAATGGGTTGGGCATGAACTTTGCTAAAATAGGGATTATTTACAATTTCTAAGTTATTTTCGTCTAAAGGAAATGAATTTAAAGTTTGAGCAAGTATTTCTATTTCTAAATTGTTAATAGATGTGTCGTTAATTAAATGTAACTCTAGGTCGCTCTCGCTATCGCCGAAGGAAGAGGAAGCACTAGGGAGTCTAACATAGAACTGGATACTTTTCTTTGTTTGATTGTCACTTCACTATTGAAATAGTTTTCCGCGTTGGATGCCTTTCGTGACAATCCTACTGACTGCGCCAAATATATGTGTTGTTACACGAACTTTGTTTTTAAAAACTTTTTCACTTAAAAATACAAAATATCGACTTTCAATAATAACAATAAAAATATAAATTGTACAAATAGGATATGTAGATTAATAATAATATGCAGACTGAATGAAATATATTTACAATCGTATTTATACGTTGAATTTGCTGAGGTTGCTTCAACGGTCGTAGCAGTACCTGAAATCAGAGGGTAAGTCGGCAATAAACAGGATGTAATTCGAGTGTATTTAGCGCGGGTTTTGGCTAGGATCCGGAAAGAGCGACATGACAGTTTCTACGAGTTCATATCGAAATTTCTAGGGGTGGAGAGGAGCGTTTTTATTCTGGGCTAGTTGGTGTAGAGTCAAGCGCTTTTCATTGATTAAATTTGAGTGAGGGTAGCATGTTTGAAAATAAGAGTAATTGTTTGCGAACAGGGTGCATTGTCATCTTTCACTAAAGCTAACGAACCAACAATCAAACTGTTATAGTTTTACTTCCACTTAGTTCGCTGATACAGCGACAATCGATTAATTGATGGACAAGCTTTTCAAATCTGCATTCAATCAGGAATTTAACTGATGCCCGATAAGTAAATGTCCAGGAGTTAGTGCATGAGATCCTGAGGGCAGAGGATAAGGGTGAAAGAGGACATTAATTCATTATTGCCTCTATCTCCGAGAATAGTGTATAGAAATGTGCGAAAGTTAGTGGGTACTACTGTAATAACGTCCAATGCTTAAGGGCTATTTTTTTGTCAAAAGAAGACGATGACGAGAAATAAAAAACGGTGTCACCACTTTCTTGCAGAAAAAGAAAAACCGATAACGTAAGAAAACCGTTGTCATCAGATCTAATAACTTTCTGCTCTGCTTGTTAAAATCTGTAATAACCTCGAACAAAACGGTGCGTTTCTTCTTTGATGTGTAATGAATTTGATCTGCAGAGTGACCAACTCGGTATTGATTGTGTAATGAATGTGGTCACCACTGTAATAACCGCTGTTGTCTTTTAGAGTTCACAGCCCTCCGTTACCAGCGTATGACAACCTTTGGATCCCTATTTTCTTGAATTTTGCAGCGTGCTGTCACGAGTGCCGTATGGCACACTTAGAGCCAGGAATCCCCTTGTGGGTAACCTCGGGGGAGGTGGTTTCCTGGCACGAGCGGGCAAGGTCTCCGTGAGGCCTCTTGGGCTTATACAATGTGCCAAACCTGAGTTCTACGGCAGGTCGCGTCAACCTGTTCAATCCTGCTGGTCCGAGGGTAGGGGTTGTTGATAAAGGAAACAGACTGGGTGAATAATATGTACATATATATTACAAACAGTAATTAATTAAATCCAGTAATTCAGCCCTGGTTGGGACAAAATAAAAGTTACTCGTGAGAGAATGTCCCTGTACAATACATTAGCAATTAATTAAGGAAAAAACGTCTTTCATAGTCTGGAAGTAGTTTCTCCTTATTATGACAAAAGTAAAAGATGTCTTGCATATGACTATCCCTGTATAAGGTATGAGAAAAAAATTACTCGGGTAAAACGTCTTCCATAATCCGAAAGAAGTCTTTCCTGATTATGACATAAATGAAAGATATCTGGCGTATGAATATCCCTGTATAATATAAGAAAATAACTATCAGGACTAGTGAAAAGTCTTTCGTAATCTGAAGGTAATCTTACCTGGTTATGATATAAATAAGATATTTCTTACATATGAATATCCCTGTATAATCTTTAAACTCCATTGACTAAAATTTAGGGTTCCCCTGTATTATTAAATTGATTGCAAATCGTACTATTTCCTAAATATGTTAGGTGACCTTGAGTAGTAGATCTTCCTTAGTCGGTTGTGTGCACCTTATGATAGAGGGGATTAGGACGTGCGAAAGATAAACTTTTCTGTCAACTAAATAAAATAAGTATATTGACGAAGCTTAAAGTAATGAGACACAATGGTGTCCCCCTCTACTGTTTGTAAAATGTGACAGGAAAATACGTGTAAAATTCTGAATAGCATAATATTTTTTTTTAAGTTGAATGGAAAAAATAATATTAACTGGAAACTGGAAACTACGAGTGTGGTCTTGATAGTATAGTGGTTAAGGTACAGGTCGGCAAATTAATTTTGGCAGTTGACGATGCGCGAGAAAGCCATACAACTTGACAACGTTGTAAACGCAGTTACCGGGAAGAGCAGGCGACTTATATTTCGCATGCAAAGTTTTAAAGGCTGTGAGGTTGCTAATACGTACGAAGGTAACACAATATTTTGAATTGGGATTTAAAAATAATAAATTGTGGCACATATATACTGCTATATAAAATCGAGTTTACCAAAAAAATAACATTAATGTGTTCTTTATTATTAATTAAATGAATAAGGGAATAAAAACCATTAGATTTTTCTACGAAAATTGTTTTTTTTTTGGACAGACATAGTTATTTATTGCTACAAAAACCATACGGGGAATTCTATAATTACCCTTTATTATTTTATGTGACGTAAATAATAAATAGATTCCAAGGAACATGAACTTTCACCTTTACTTCAAATTGATGTATTTTAAGTGATCCCTTCATAATATTCGTCATTGAAGTTTATTTGTATATAAATTGGAAGTCGGGGAGATTTTGTAGATGAAGCGTACATTATGATAAGGATTGTTAAACGACTTTCTAAACTTATCAATGGCCAACTATTTTTCCTATCTGTTCGTAGTAATAGTTAGTGACATACCTACTTGTTAAGCTCTCTAAAATTGTTATTCTTAATAATATAAAGTAGATAATAAAGTGAAAATTCGGGTTTATACATAAAATTTGAAAAACAAATATGGGAAATCGCCTTAAGAAATAGTCTAATAAGTATACTAATAATATAAATAAAATATTAAAGCTTTTTTGTGGTAGATATTTCTACTTTCATATGTAAATTTTTGGGTTTTTTGCAGATATTTACTATGAAATTAGAACATCCCTTCACACTTTTCACAGAGTTAGGACTGGCAAAACAAAAAATTATGGTTCTGGGTGCCGTCTATTATTGTTTATTTAGAACTATGTACGGATGTGCTACGAATATTATATTACTCTAGTGGAATTCGTCTCTAATATCTACAATTTTATAACAACTATTTACATTTTCAAATTTGTTACGTTTAATGTATTCAGTCATACCACCTACAAACAAACACTATAATGAAAAATATGTTTTAGATGTACAGGGAGCATCAACAGTAAAATAATGAGGTGCATCTACAAATGATTCTTTAAAATCACTTTCTATATTAACTTCATCATCCTCGTTATCTCCGTCTTCGGCCAAATTGATAATAATATTATCTACAACAGTATAAAAAAGTGATTCGTCGATCATAATTTCATCTTCAATCTTTTTAGCATGATCACATCTTATTTTCCAATCATTTGCAGAAAATGTGTCAAAAAATTCATTACAGAATTCATAAACTTTTGTAAAATTGAACGTAATATTTCATTTGGCAACATATATTTTAAGTGCCGCCCAAACACTTTCGATCGGATTTAAGTTCGGGTGATAAGGGGGTAGCCTTAAAACTTGCAATCCATGTCGAATAAACAATTCATCAATTTTATAAGTTTTATATTGCGGTTTGTACATTTTTGCAACGTTATAAAGATCCGGTTTTAACATTTGTTTACTTTAATATATATATTTCTTTAAGACAGCCAGTTTTTTAATTGTTGTTTAGTCCAAACAGTCGTAGGTAATTTTTTATTTAGAACATTGTGATATGGGGCGTTATCATTTACCACAACAGCGTTTTTTGTAAGTTTGGAATAATTTTTTCTTGTACCCACTTCTCATAATTTTTGTACGCCATTTCATTATGATAATCTCCTGTTTTTGACTGGGAGCTCCACATAATACCATAATTAAGTACAAAATCATTTTTACTTCCTTTATGCTCAATGAAGAGGCTATTACCTTTTGGAACGGGTTTTCTTAATCCTTCGTTACTCTTGTCGCTCCATCCTTTAAAGTGCGTGTGACATGAATGAATGTATGTTTCTTCCATATAAATGATAGGTTGGTTTTGTTCTCTGTACTTTTTCATGTTCCTTGAATATAGTAGGCGTGAATGTCTGATTTTGTGACGTTCCATTAACAAACTTCTGTTGTTTTTCATGTTGGTCCAACGAAAACCCAAAGAATGTAATTGTTTCCGCAGAGATTCGCGACTTCCTGCGAAGCCATAACTATCTGCAAAGGTTTGGTGTACATTTCTTAACGTGTGTACTTTTTTCTCGGATATGTGATAATTTATTATGCACTTTCTAAGCGCAGTTTTGTCGAATTGATCCATACGGATACTTGACGTTCTTTGCTTTTTAGTAGGCACATCAGTGCCAGCATTACTTCCTGCCAGAGCTTCCTTTTTAATACGGGAAAGCAATCTTTGGCTAACTTTCGTAGCAGCAGAACCTCGTTCAATGACCTGACAATAAAATAAGTCGATATAAATGTTGTATTAAAAGTTTTACTCATGTGTATTTTCATACAAATAAAATGAGGAAATAGTTAAATTGGTTTTCAGTGACCGTTCTTCGAAATGAAAATTTTTGTCGTGGTTTTCGGCGATTTAAAAGAAGTATTAAATTCAAAAATACTATATTACGTTTCAGTTCATTAGTTGTTTTAAACGATCTTTAGATTTTAGTTCAAACATATTTTAATATGACCAAACCGCAATTGTAACTGAAATCGGAGGATGGTTCAAAACAAATAATAAAACCGAAACGTAATAGAGATAGGTATGAAAAGAGTATAATAATTATAATTATAAGCCCTTTTATATACTCCTGTAGACAGAAACAGAATAGTTATTTATGACACAAGTGCATAAAGTGATGCTTTTTTTCACGAATGGAAAAATTGACACATGAGCCGCAGGCATGCAAAAACCAAAAAATGTCTCATTTAGGTTGCTCTAAATGGACTAAAAATGGCGTCGATTTGTTTGTCATGATGACATAACGGTGCATAAAATTGACACATGAGTGCATAAAATACTTTGTCTCACCCTAATGTCACTTTTTTAAATCGTTTAACAAATAAATATTTTATGTCCGAAAATCGATTCAAAAAATTTACTATCGAGTGTAAATTTGTTAAATAATTACTTTGGTCTAAAATTTTATTGAAATAATTGAAACTTGCCTTTGTTAATGGAATTGTTGACTTGCCATTGTTTGTCTCTTCGGTCATGAAATTTAAAACGTTCATAATTATTTCACGATGCTGCTCACACAACTTTTTATGAGCAACTTTACTTTCTGGAGTCGCCATACCAAGCTAGTATTGCACAACCCCGGTAATCACACTTTTCTCTGAACTGTACTGTCGAAACGAAGCTTACGAATTTTGCCAGTGAAGTGAGCTCTTGCAATCCGCATACGTCTTTGCTACGGCGTTGCCAAACTTCCGACTGCCAAAATTAATTTGCCAACCTGTATATTTCCCACGAATAAGTATATGCAATTTAACACTTGATAATATTACACTTCTATTAACTATATTAAATGCATTTTTATAATCGATATTTAAAACGGCTTTATCGTTTTTAAGAGAAAAATGATGCAGCTGCCCCCTCTCCGCATTTTGTACCAAAACCTGTTGTTGGGAACAAAACATTGCGTAGTGAATCAGAAATTCTTTTGCAAACTATTTTGGCAGTTAGGCGGCGGAGACACATACCCACTGCTATGGGGCGAATACCACCATAATTTTTATTGAAGGCACATAAATTTGATCCATAAAAAATATGACGAATTTCATTAGAGTTATAAATTTGGATGCCAAAAAGCGGGCGATGAGGGCGCTGGGGAAGGAAGGAAGATCGCGGGGTGTTAACATAATGATGTTAAAAAGGCATTCTGCTATTATTGGTCGGATTTTCATATATGTAAAATTTTAGATTACCTTACCTTCCACGATCGAGTTTCCACGACCCCCCCTCCTGTCGCCTCCCCACCCTTTTGCCACCTTCCGCAGCTTAAGTTGCGAGTTTGTCAAATTATGTACTTTTGTTATGCAATACTATCCGAAGATAAGCGAAGATAACTGAACTTCTTTCCACGATTGCTATAAATAAGAGCGTCTAAAGCAATACCCATATAGTGGTTTTTATAGTAGGCGGGATGGCTTCACCCTCGTCGGAAAAACCAAATCTCGACCCACAACACCGACACCCATCAACATTCCTACAGCAACCCATACCAACAACAACACACCAATACAAACCCTAAATCTCAGAATCCACCCCAATATTCCACAAAAAAAGCCCTCTACAGCCTTCTAAACACTCTCAAGCTCCTCAACGGACATATCATCTACCGCGCTTCTGAAAACCACCTCCCCCATGTCAGTCTCAACTCTTCATAGACGAATCCACAACTCCACTGGGGACAACAACATCATCCTCAATGTTCTTAACTCCACCAAACGTCCACCTCGTCAAGTCAATTAAACTCTTATATCCACCTTCTCTTTCGTCTGCAGGAATGTAGACACCACCATCAGCCCCGAAGAATTTGAAGAAATTCTTCGCAACAAACAAATTCCTTTTCTCAAAACTTGGTTAATCATAGCCAAGGCTACTAATAAACCCACTTCGATGTTCCGCATCGTCACCACCTCCGAAACCCACTACCACCAGGCCCTCGCCTCCGGCCTCTCATTCCATGGACTCCCACATCGGTGCGAGCCATCTAACACCAATCCACTACCCCCCAGTGCCCAAATATTGCAGTAGATGCACCCAAACCGGACATTCTTCCGAATCTTGTCGGTCTAAACCGATATGCCCCTCTTGCGGCTAAACAGGCCACCGAACCGAAAATTGCCCCAAGTCCGGCACTCCGAAATGTAAAAATTGCGGTGGTCCTCACCCCGCCTTCTACCCTCGTTGCCCCCACAGGCTATCGACTCCCAAAACCCCTCAAGAGACCGCCCCAGTCACTTTTGAAAAGCCACCAGCCCCCTACGATCTTCCAACTGATATCAACATTCTAATTGAAATCTTCACTGTCATACTGATGAACGCCATCCCAAACTCAAGGGACGTCATAGCCGACACTCTTCGCCATCTAATACCTTCCTTCTATCGACACAACTGCTCTATAACAAATATAGGCAGGCGTGCTCACTTTGCGTTCACTCCCATCAGGAGCGAAAGCGATTCAATTTGAGCTCCCGTCGGTGCTGCAGGTTTTCACGTTTTTTTCTGTAGCATAGTGAATTTATTCGCTTGTAAAATGGGCCGACGTACGACGAAGTTTTTAGATTTATTATTATTTTTCGGTGCCAGCCCACTCATTACAATATTTTAAACAGTCATATTAAAATCTTCAACTCAACACATACAAAATTTTACTCAATAATCGAAACATTTTCTAAACTTTCACATTCAAAGTACCACACCGCCCATAAACACACCTTTCAACAAATGCCTCACCTCGAATTCGAAAAAAGCCAGTCGCCACCACCCGACATCATCCACACATCTTTCAATGTCTCCTAGTCACTTTTCCAACAAATTTCAAATTAAACTCAAAAATTTCAAAACCATTCCCAACATTTCTTATTAACTCTCACGACATAGGAGACATCCAATCCCAAAAACATTTTCATTTTCCAACAATTTCAATCATCCACCTCGCCTCTATTAACTATCCGCGACGCAACGTCTTATTCATTTTCTACCTTACCAGACACTTCTAAATTTCCCATTCTATACACCTTTAAAACCACGTTCGCATAAAAATCACCCAATTTCGATGCTGATTGTTCCTGCCTCTCTCTCCGGTTGATTTCTAGCAAAAAAAAACACAATTCATCCACAAAACCAAACAAATCTTCAATTTTCTATACACCTTTTTCTCTACCTCCCATACACTTTTCTAAAAAACTAAATTTTCAGCCCTACCCAAAACACAAGCCAAGTCAATACGCGCACACAAACCACCCACAAAGACCCCTAACCCCCTACCAGCCCTGAAGAGGAAATATATCCTATAACAGGGCCAAACTCCAAACAAAACAAACCCAAATAAAACACTACAAGCCCCAACTCAAAAATTCTACGAACTTCTCTCTCTCTCTCTCTCTCTCTCTCTCTCTCTCTCTCTCTCTCTCTCTCTCTCTCGCAATACCCAGTTTAGTGATCGGCCGATCGTAGAAGTGTTAACATATCGTCCAATGGAGTTTACACTGTAAGCGAGTTATACGGGAGAACGGTTATACCGATTAACGAAAGATTGGGAACATGGTTACTAACAGAAAATATAGGCAATCTAATTACGGATATTGGAAATATCGATTACACGGAAGGACAAGAGCTACTGAGAGAGGTAGATCTGAAGAATGCATACGACCAGCATCGAGAATTGTCGGAGAAAATCCCAACATGCTGCCGAGACTATCGGGCTCCTTAAATGAAATTTTCTATTTGCTAAATATTTTACATTGCAGTGTATTGTTATTAGGTTTTAGAGTGAATATATTTTCATATAGGTAAAATTTTAGATTACCTCACCTTCCACGATCGAGTTTCCACGATCCCCACTCCTGTCGCCACCCCACCCTTTTTGCCGTCCTTCACTATCCTTCCATCCAGATAGATGGTTTAACATTGAATAAGAACAAAGGTGGGAAAATTTGTAAAACAACGATGTGTTTGAAAGTTTTAATAGAATATTTATACAGGTTTAACAAAACTTATACACAAAATACAACTCTTTCTTTGTTCCTGTTGGGTGTATGTTTTAACACGTCAATTTTTATTTTTATCCTATAATCCAAGTCTATTTCTTATAATTCTTGTTCCAACCAGTCGAAAGGTACAGAACATTTATATTGTCTAGTTTTAATATGTACCGTATTCTACCTCAATGCATAACTTCTTTAATTCCAGATATTACCAGTTCTGCACCGTCTGCAAATTCTTCTAGTCGATGACAATCCCTAAATATAAATTTTATGTTATCCGCAATTTCTTGCATTATAACGACGTTAACTCTCTCCACCTCCACTTGGGTAAATGGAACGTCTATACTTTTCCATGCACCTGTGTAAAATTGCAAGTTTTCGATTTTGGCAAATGTGTATATCCATTTGTAGTAAATGTAGCAAATGGGTTTTCGGTTGGCAAACATATTAATTCCACTCCATTGTTATATGGTAATGTGACATAACCGTCTGCAACAAGAGCTTCTCTATTATTGTAAACGCGTGAAAACGTATTTTTATAGTAACCCTTTAAGTAGTAGACGTCTCTTTGCCCTTCCTTATCGGCCAAAACTCCTACATATGTATATTTATTTTAGTAGTTAACGGTGAACGCGGATACGCTGTACTCTCCAGAGGGTCCTAAGTTTTTCCCCCTGATTCAGAAATAATCTTCTAGTCTCTCCTTGAATTCTGATATATTCTGTTCTTTCACCAAAAAATTATTATATTCCTTTTTAACCGTAGCTGTATTTTCTGAATACTCTATCTTCCTTCTCTTTAATTCTGTTTTTTCCATTTTCTAATTTCCGTTTCTTTACAGATAATACAGAAATATGGGAAATTGGTGTTATTTCTTTTAGCGCAAAAGGCATTAGCTTACTATTTTTGTTTACCCTCTCTCTTAGAACTTTGGGTATAATATCACATGTAGTTACCAGTCCGAGCGCCTGGATGTCGATATCTTCCGAGATAGTGCTAAACAGTGTGGAAGACCGGGTAAAGAATGTATCTCCAGCCTTAATATAGCATTTTTGAGAAATTCGAACATTTTACTCCTTATTACTCGTATCTTCTACGATCTCTATATAATTAATAGGTATAATGTTAAAACTAAATGCAGAAAGACAATAATTTGAAACTTTTTTCCTTGCGTTGAGTTCCATTGGTAAACTTATCTGTAGACCGGTTAATTTCCTTGTATTACAGTATACATATTACAGTATATTGTTAAATACAAGACAGCAACTGTTTTGCAGACTTTTTGACAACTTTGTCCACATTTCAGCAAATGAGATAGAGTATAATGACGCATTTTGGAAATAAAGTTTGTTATTCTCCAGTAAGGTTAGACTTTCTTCTAAGCAATTGTATTCCCCTGTCTTGTTATCGGCTGTGGAATAATCATAAATGGTTGCTTCCATGTTCCTAAAGTTTTGGAAAATGTGTCTTTTAATCTCTTATCTGGACAGTTCACGGAATCTATAATATGGTTACCAATGCTCTTGTTAACACCAGGACCGGTTATTTGACATATAAATTTGTTGTATATTTTAACCCTTGCGTTAGATGTAAGCCACGTAAGGCAATCAATTCCGACTGTATTATTATTATTATTATTATTATTATTATTATTATTATTATTTACAATTACGCTACAATTCTCCCGATACATTCCATGTTTACGAAAGTTAAAGTTACTTGTTAAGTAGTTTGTCATTTCTTCTTTCTGGAAAACTTCACACAAGTCTTGAGTAATATCGAGATTTAGAAGATAATAGTCTTCTTTTTGTAATTGTTTTAATAATTCGGGTAATTTTTTAACAGTGTTTCCACATTTACATCTGCTAGATCCACTTTGTATGGTTTACATACAGGTTTATCATATTTTTTCGTAATTCCTTCCATACTTTCCCCAAGGACTTCTCGAACACCTTTGGCCATCTGATTGTCGCTGTGCAAGAAGAAGGGTAGCTTAGCTTTAACTCCGTGTCTCGCAGAAACAAGGTCACCAAATTTCCCTCGAAGGTAATTGTTAAACGAGCCACACATTTTCTTTTTCACAAGTTCACTTCCTCCATTACAGTCTTTCGAACCGCATAACTTTACTACCATTATATTGTCACAGTCTCTCAGTAGCTCTCCTCCTTCCGTGTAATCGATATTTCGAATATCCGTAATTAGATTGCCTATATTTTCGGTTAGTAACCATGTTCCGAATCGTTAGTCGGTTTAACCTTTCTTCCGTATAACTCACTTACACTGTAAACTCCGTTGGATGACATGTTAACACTTCTACGATCTGCCGATCACTAAACTGGGTATAATATAATAATAATAAGCTTTATTCACAGGTGAATATGGATACATATTACATTTTTCAATTTGTTGAATAGAGCGGAGAACCGAAAAGTGTACTAACACTTGTTACGGTATACAAAACATATTAAGAGAATAAATAATAAAATAAAATAAAATACCTATACATACACTAATATCTAAAAAAATTAATATTGAAAACAGGGTGAGTGCCAATACTAAAACAGCTAAACGAACCAACTTTTCTTGAAGCATGTCCAAACAAAACTAAGTTTCAAAAAAACTTCTTATATTAACACGATTATTTCCGATAATATACTGCTTAAGATGTTTTTTAAACCTATGAATACTCAATATTTTTTTCAAGCCTTGTGGAATTTTATTGTATAACTTAGGTGCAAATAAGAGTAAGACCTTTGCGAAACTGTTTTTGTCATGAAGGGAACCACAAAATACTGACCTTGTCTTGTATCGTACGAATGAGTAGGTAACTTACTAGGTACTGTGTTTATGTGTGTGGTATCTAATACATACAGATAAGAAATATAGTTTTCTGAGATCTAGCATTTTTGCTTCTGTATATGAATGGTTACTGGGATATCTCGCGCTTTTTGACTATTTCAATTTTATAAATCTTCGTTGTGTTACCTCGAGTATGTGCAAATGAGTCTTTGAAGCAGAATCCCACACAGTAGTTCCAAAACGTAAGTGACTTTCCACCAACGAATAGTGAAGAGTTCGTAAGTAGTTTGATGATAAAATGTCCTTGAGTTTTCTAAATTTCCATAGTATAGTACGCAATTTGTTAACCACATATGTTATATGCGCATCCCATTTCAAATGCGGGTCTAATATAATTCCTAAATATTTGATATTCTTTTCAGGCAATATTAGGTATGTATCCGATTCAGTATTTATTATTAACTCATGAAATAAAGGCATTCCGTACTTATTGCAACTGAAAGGCAGGTAAATGGTTTTCACTGTATTAACTGTTAATAATTTGAAATCTAACCATTTTTTTATTTTAGAAAAATCGGTTTCAGCCATCCTTTTTAAATCTTCCCAGTTATCTGCTTTATAGAATATAGCAGTATCATCTGCGAAACCAATAATATTATCGTTCTTTCCGAACGAAAATAAATCGTTTATATATATATATATATATATATATATATATATATATATATATATATTGTTGTAATTAGAACATATACAGAACCCATATAGAATCCTGATAAAGGATGTAAAATTAAAATTTTGTCAATAAAAATAATTTTTAAAAATGATGTATCAAAATAATAAAATACCTCGTATAACAATATAACTAAGTACGACCAATGGTTATAATCAAAAAGATAGTAAATAAATATAAAAAGAAATCATAAACAAACATCAGAAAAACAGTTGTAAAAATTAATTCTTCAACTTAATAAAAACAACCTTAGACAGAACCTCACAAGTAAACGCAGATCAAGAAATAATATAACGCTGCATGGAATCTTAGACACCCAGAGCATCTGTTTATATTTTAAAAATAAATAGAAACTTCTAACAAATGTAACTAAAACTATAATGATTAAACAACAAAAAGACATTTAGAAGTAATAAAATATATATAATAAGATATTTAGTTAATGATTAATCATAAAAGTAGGTATAGGAAATATTATAATAAGTAGAAATCTGTAATATGGGCAAGGTCAAATTTTATACCAAAATAAAACAGTTGAGACAAATTATACCAACATAAATTATTTTGAATGTGAAAAACAATAATGAAATAAATGATTACCGACATAGTTTATGTATATAGGTGTAATAATATCAAACATAATGAGAAATGAATTGTATATATGTATAATAAGTAAATATGTAGATTGTAGAAAACGTAGAATTAATGAAATTGCATTGACCAATCAAAACAGCGCAAATAAACAGTGATATGGTAAAAGACAATAATAATAAGGTGTGAGTGAATAAGTCAATGACAATTAGTATATTAGGTATAAAAAACTATAGTTTGCAATAAGTTTAAGTCAGAAAAACAATAAAAACAACAATAAACAAAGTGACAGGTGAAATTTTCAATCGAACTTTCGAGAACAAAAACCACTTCCGGTGACAGACGATAAAAAGGGTTATGTTCGATGTAAAATGCGGGAAATTGGTAGTTGAGAGTCAGTGGTCAGATAGGTAACACTAATAAAGTTATCCTAGTTTTATTTAATGTAACAAATTTATAATTAGTCAAAGGAAAAGTATATAAATTAACATAAAATCTAATCAATTTTAAAATAAATCAAGTGTAACAAACGTTTGTGAGACTACAAGTAGCAGAGGAAGAAAATTATCACCCAGATAATGAAAAGCAAAGGTATTCAACATCAAAGGCGGGAAGATATATGGGAAGCGTCTCCTCCGATGTAGCATCATTTCAAGAAAAAGGAACAAAAGGTCGGTTGTGTGTTTATTAAATATATTTGGTACCAAATAAATGAAACTTTCAAACAAGAACGTATAAATAATAATTTTAAAATAATAATTTCAAGTGATATAAAAATTTTAAGAGCTCATATACCTGGTTTAAAGTTCTGTTATCTTTACATGAATATAATATACCAGAGAAAAGTAATATTAAAACTTACCATTATAAAGTGTAGATAAATGTATAATTTCTTTCATGTCGAACTTCACCAAAAATATATATAAAAATTTCCACTAGTAACAGACCACAACTAATTCCAGTTTATATCAATACACAATTATTACCATACAGTAAAATAATATTTAAACGTAGATTTTGAATCGATAAAATATCAAATATGTTTCCAAGTTCACGTCCCGAAGAAAACTAAAATTTAACATTTTAAAATCATTTCATAAATCCTCTTAGTTAAAAGAAAAGGAAACACTTTAAAAGTTTTTTTTGTTTAACATAGAAGCACAGTTAGAAAGAGCAGGTGTTTGCAAATTTCTAAGAATTTCAACGCTCACAAGATTTCGACCAAGTTATGCAAATGAGCCAGAAAAAAGTCGTGGTTAAAGGAAAGGTATAATTTTTTTGGAATATAAAGAAAGTCATATTCAAAGTGGAAATTTAGATATATATAAAATAACTCATTATTCATGTATAACGTAAGAATTGGTAGAACAAAAAGGTTAATCATTTATTTTATTAATAAATAGTTTCATCAGTCTAACTGTATAATAAGCTGTAACAAATAGTTTGTATATGAATCATTTTCTTCTATATGTGTTTTCAAAGGTTTTATTTTCACAAAATTTTTTTTATCAGTCACATAAATATATCACATTAATAAGCAAGGTTGATTTTATTATCATAATATGCCCAGAACCCTACTGATTTTAAGAGTCGTAAACGAATAAGAGCAGCCGAGGTAAGAAAACATAAGAATTAAATAAACTACATGTTCATAAATAGCATAATAAATAAAAGGAAGCATTGAATAAAAAATATGTAATTTGGCGAACCCAACAATAGTATAAAAGGTTTAAAATTTGCAATAAATATAATATCATTTCATATTCACATATCCATATATTCAAATCATACATTGATATATATTAATATTTAAAGTCCAATCATATTCAACTTGTATAAAGTATATTAATAAATATAGAGTACAAAAAAAAATCAAATCATTACACACATATTTAACTGTACCACAACGTAAAAGACATATATATAGAACGTAAAGGTAAAAGTTAAATCACATTATAATTAACTTACCCCAAAGGTGGGGCATTTATTAAATAAAGTATTCAATTCTTAAATAACTGCAACCCCAAACGTGGGGCAATTAAAATAAAGCATCAAACACATAAATAATATATATATATATATATATATATATATATATATATATATATATATATATATAGGTGGGGATAACGGGAAGATCTTTTATTTACAAAATGCCGCCAAGCTTTCGTGTCCTTTTGACACTTCTTCAGGGCACTATAATACATATACAAATATAAATATGATTTTAAAATAGAGAAATAAATATAAGTACTTACATGTAAAATATTTTAAGTAAATTCAATATAAATAATTATTAAAAAATTTGTAAATGTAAAAATAAATATAATTATAATATACTTGATGTCATATTTCACATAAGACAAATCGATACATAATTTGTTTGTTCGTTACTTAGTTATTTTAATTTTTTTAGGTTACTTTATAATTATTTAATGAAGTTTAAATTTGAGGTTAGATTATAACCTTATAAAATGACTTTGACAGATAATTTGTTTTTGACGTTAATAGAAAAGGAAATAAGGTTAGATTATAACCTGTGAAAATGACTTTGACAAATAATTTCTTATATTTTGACTTTAATAGAAGTGAATTTAATTTTTATGAAATAATCATATAAATAATGAAAAATTATCTATTTTGTTCAATATTCAAAAGGTAGCTATAAATATTACTAATTTTCACATATATATATATATATATATATATATATATATATATATATATATTGTAACGGTTATAATAATTATTATTATTTATTATTTGACACTGAAAAATCATTAAACATGTATATCAACTCTATCAAAGGATAGTGTTCAAGTGCGCCATTCAAATTAACTCTAATTATTGGTTTGTGAAATTAAAATGAACAAAATTATGATTTCAGTAATTTTTTTTTAAACATAGAAATTTACAAACAGAAAATGTGTACAGATATACAACAAAAAAAATAAAACTACTATTACTATTGAACAATTGAAATGTTTTTTTAAATAAAGGCCTTTTTTAATTTAGAGATCTCTAATGTAATATTTTAAAATGGTACCTTTTATTTACTAGGTTTGTATCCACTTCAAACTAATCTTCAATTGGACATTTGATAAGATGAGGACAAAGTTCTGAACAATTTATTTTGCCTTCGCCTTTTGGACACTTAATGATTTCGTCACATCTGTCTTTATACGGGTAGAAACATCTATCTTGTTAAATCACGATGGTCTGTACAAAACGAATTCTGCTGTTGGAGAGTTTGTTTCTTGACGATAGTACAACAGGTTTGGGTAGTATGTCGTTACTGCACACGTTCAATTGAATATTGTCGAAGTTTCTAATTAACAAACACGTGAAATTTCTTGAGAAGTTCAATTTTGATATTCTTAATGTATTTATTGTATTTTCTGGTGAAGGTATTACCCAATTACATAAACTATTACTGTTTCTGTCAGATGATATATGCTGTATTCTTACGTTCTTCTTGACGAGATCAATTATAATACCACTTTTTACTTTGACATTTCAAAAAACCCTCACGTTTCAAAAATCACTCCTTTAACCATATATATAAATATTCTTCTTCCTTCTGATTATGATTATATATTTAATTCAAATAACTTTCTGTTCTACCTCAAATATCGAGATCAATTATTATATTATTTCCCACTTTGACGTCCCAAAATTCACTGACGTTTTTCTATCTATCTTCATCAATCCATCTCGTTGCGGGTTGCTATCGAAACTTCCCTATATCGTATTAAATGTATAGATATAGTGTAATTAACGACGATTCACTGTTTATATTATCATGAATTTTTAAGCCGTATATGAAACATGAAAATGACATTTTTGTATTAGAAATTAGCATATAGAGATAAAGATTTTTATACATATAAATATTAACATAACTTATTTACTATTTATTAAAATTCCTGAAATCCCTTGCATAAAATAACCTAATTACTAACTATATGAAAATTTAACGCGTTTCTTTCAAATTTCATTTTAATTTCTACGAATTGTTTTGAAATTACATATAACATAATCAATTGAATTATTATTAAATAGTATCATGTACAGTTTTTTCTTTTATTGTGACAATTGGTCTTTTCATTTATGTTTGCCTACACTCAGGGAGCATGTCTTATCGTGCCACTTTTAATGACCCTTAACAGATCAGTTTGCTATGAAACTTACTTTGATATTTCTTCTGTGTTACATGTTATACACTATGTGTTATTGTGTTATAATATATATATATATATAAATTGAAAAATAGCTTTTCAGCTATATATATATATATATATATATATATATATATATATATATATATATATATTAAACAACGTTGGGCCTAGAGCGGTACCTCGAGGTACACCAAAGTCAATCGGTCTGTCACAGCTCTTCACATCATTCACCCTTACAAATTGATGTCTATTAGTTAGATAATTTTCAAAAAATTTTAGGGAATCGTTTCGGATCCCTATATCCTCCAATGTTTGTAATAATAAAGGGTGACTCACTGTATCAAAGGCTTTTGTTAGGTCTATAAATATACACAAACACGGCTCATCTTCACTAAGTGACTCGGTTATTTTATATATTAATTTGATTACAGCGTCCTGAGTAGATTTACCTTGCCTGAAACCAAATTGTTGATTTGATAGAAGTTTGTATTTTTTAGGTAACTAAGAAGTCTTGAATTAATCAATTTCTCGAATATTTTAGCAAAATGTGTTATAAGTGATATTGGTCGGTAGTTATTGACGTCTGATTTACTTCCTTTTTATATATTGGAGTCACAACAGTATTCTTAAAGGCCATGGGAAACACACCGCTTTGAATTGAATTGTTAAAGAGATAAGTTAAAGGTTGTACTATATGATATCGAATTAATTTAATCGTTTCAGCTTTTATGTTATCACAACCAACTGATTTCCCATTTTTTGAATTTAGTATTACTTCTAGAACTTCGTTTTCATCAGCTTTAGACGTCTTATTTATAGCATTCGTGGAAATAATTTCTGTTATCTTCTCTTATCTTCGGACAGTATTGCATAACAAAAGTACATAATGTGATAAACTCGCGACTTAAGCTGCGGAAGGTGGCAAAAGGGTGGGGAGGCGACAGGAGTGGGGGTCCTGGAAACTCGATCGTGGAAGGTAAGGTAATCTAAAATTTTACCTATATGATCTTTATGACGAAACCCCGTATCGTCACCCTCCCCAGCGCCCTCATTTGCCCGCCTTTTTGACATTTTTAAGTCGACACCCCGTATATTGATCTTTATGGCCCTGTATCGTGACGTCACCCTCCCCAGCCAACCAGCGTCACCATTTGAATCCCCCGCCAACGACACTAGCGCCATCAACGCCATCTAGTGGCGAAAATTGGAAACAGTGGTCCGGGACCAACATAGTATATCCACGATATATTAATTGTGAAAACGTGTAAAAAGTAGAAATAAATTAGAGTTTTTGAAAAAATATTTTTGATGTCTGACACAATTAATGACATTTGGTAGTACTTTTCGATACTCACGTAAAATATAGGGTGATCAATTTGTAAAACACTAAGAAAATAATATATTGTATTTTGATTCACCCTGTATCAGATGCAATTAATATAAATGAAATAAATAACTTTCCAGAATTTTGACTACTACTCTAATAATTGGGCCGCAGCAGATCTTCATTCTTGAATTTGTTTTACATTGTACAGAGCATTGAACTTGTTACGATTTTAATGGAAAATTGGTTAAACCTTTTTAAATACCCCGTAGAACAAACACCTCATAATCCGATATTGTTTTAATGGGGAAGTCCAGGAAATTCCAAATATGGATTGAAAAACAGGGTGAACTTTAAGAAAATTAAACTTTGATATGGCACAGCATTCTAGAACAACCTGTAATATTGTAAATAATTTTAGAATGTGAAGACTAATGATGGCTGTGATCCTCCAAATTTTCAGATTGATATGTTGAAGGATATGGAAGATACTGAACTTTATCACACTAACCAATCACCCTGTATAATATAATCAGCTATTTTTTATTAAAAATTTGTTTATTTTCAGATATTTGGACCATTACCTAATGTAGAACTGAAAATTTTGAGAATTTCGAAACTATTAATATCCAGACACACAAGTGCATACTTATTGCATATTGTTTTTCAGATATTTGTAGATACACCAACTAAAAATAAGGCCAAAAATACTATTGGAAAAGTGAGTATAGAATGTTTGTTTCAAATAAAAATGACAAAATATCAGAATCAATCACATGCATGGTGTATCAACATTGGGACATAAACAAAATGAGAACTATTTACACTTAAAAGAATGGAAGTGTGGAGACTAAGTTAAGATCAAAGTTGAAAAGTTTAAACATTTACTTTCAAATCATTGAATAAACAATAGCTGTTTAAAATAGAGAGATCGAAAGCATTTTTAATTGTATTTTTTCCGTACTACAAGCTGGTGTTAGAACTATTTCTTCCTTATTTAGTACTACCTTTTCCTGTGTATTATATAGAAGGATAATCAAAATATCATGTTACAAATGTAGACTTTCCGAAACGCATAAAAAGAGGAAAGGAAGTTGCTAACACAATCACAATATTTATGTAAACAGAATATTTTGGTATATAAAGAGCGCAGTTACTGTGAACTTTCACTGTTGGTTGTATAAAGTAATATCCAAGGAAAAAGCAATTTGATGATAATGAAAACCACAACCAAATAAAGTAGCAGTCCTGAAATAAATTGTCGTCGTATCACATTTTAGTATCGAGGAAAATGTCGTTGGGTAGGCTTACCGGATATTTCAAAACTGATGCAAACTCATACTCTAAGAAGTCCCGAATTAGTCGAACTGCTTTGTCTAATAAAGAAGGAACAATTTCCTAACTATTACAATGCACCAGAAGATATATCATTCGTTGAAACTTTATTGGAAACTAATGACGATATGTTCGTTATTGGCAAGAGTAGTACATACGCACAATTAGTAGATGCATCAGGAATTGACCGTCTGGGTGAGTAATAATAAATGTGAAATTGAATATTTTTAAAAGCAGAAGGTCTTCATTGTAGGACAAGAATTAATTCTGAAAGAATTTCTATTGATGACGTTTCCAGCGATATACTTGAATATAAGGCAATTTTCTAAAGTAATGGCAGATTTGGGCTGGGAAAAGGCAAATGCTCCAAGTTTATTTAGGTAAATATGAATATGTTGAAGCATATCACATTTTTGATTATGTCCATTGCAGGGCTGCTGATTATAACAATAGATTTGGAATAACATTTAGAGAATACATTTATTTTTTGGCTACCATAGATCCTAGTACAGCTCATGGCGGTCCTGCGGCAGAAATAAGGAGCCGATATATGTTCAGGTAAATCTAACCTAACATTCTTGTATAAGTATGTATATGTATATATGATAAATGAATTTCGATTCTCTACTGCACCTACTTTTAGTCGAAATTTCAATAATTTCGACATATTAGCCTGACCGTTCTTCGAAGAGAAAAACAACTACATTCCTGGCTAATACCACGCAGAATATTCATTTTAACCAGTGATATTAGAAATACCGTTGGCTAGATATTTAGATAATTTATAAAAAGAAGAAACATCAATGTATTTTAATAAATTTTAGCTGAATAACCGGGTACATATACCACAATTATTTGATCAAAGTTTGAATATGATGAAAGACGGATCTAGTAGCTTCTGGTATCTGATCTAACGAACGCGGGTGTTTGTTTATTGGCGTTTTATTTGTTTGCTATTGATGTAATCGATATTGTCGGTTTAATTGTAATCTTGTTACTATAAAAATAATAGTTAATGATGCCTCGTGTACGGTAGAGGCAATAATTTCCACCAAGTTAATTTGAAAGAGATCGAATAATAGGGATGAGCCAAGCTGGAATCTCGCTTAGAGAAATTGTTAATAGAGTATACAGAAATCCATCCATTGTAATGCGATTTTGGAATACCTGGACCGAACAGTAGATATATATTCGCTGTAGAGCTGTGCAAAGGACGAATTTATATCAATATGTTGATGTTTATTTGATGTTGCATTTTCAATGTTACATAGTATGTATCATTCTTTAAAAGTTGATTTGACTGACTGACCGTATGTTTCACCCATATAAATATAACTTGATCTTATTCTGGAACCAATTATTGCTTAAAAAAATGGGGCTAGTCTTTTCTAATTCTACATATGTCTCTCTTTTTTTGATACTTTAGTTTTTGCTCATATTTTAGATGATGGTGATTAAAGATAATTTTTAATGTGTTAACATCATAATACAGAAAAATATACTTGCTCGATCCAACATTCAGACTTAGATTTGCTAAACTGAATTGTAAATTATTTTAGATACTACGATAAAGATAATGACAAACTACTGAGAGCGGATGACTTTAAAGGCTTAATAACTGATTTGAGAAGAGCGAAGAAGATCCCCATTGATGCTGCTAGCGTTGTTAAGGAGGCCGCAGACACATACAAGTAGGCAGTAATCTTAGTAAATTCATATAATATTTTTCTTGAACCTTGTGATAAATATATATATATATATATATAACAATGTATACGAATAGTGCGTGACATATGAACAACACGCAACAAAGATATTAGTGGGTGGGGTGCATGTCTGCGGTTACCACACTTTTTAGTAGCTCCGTTTTCATTTTGCGTGCAATACCCACTAATCTCTTTGTTGCTTGTTGTTCATATGTCACGCACTATTTGTACACATTGTTGTTGTTTCGTTACTCTGGGTAGGAAGTTTCAGACGGGAGTGTTATATGCGCCTCCGTGTCTATGTTGGTTGTTGTCTCGAATATTCGACATCTTCCAATATTACTGACACAAATATTGCGTTTGACTATTCTGTTGAATTCTGTTGAATTTTCTCATATTTCATTCAATACCTTTGCTCCCAGGTTTCACACGCTTTCATGGTTGTACCGTACTGAGGACGGCTAATGAGCCAGAACATGCACGTCAGCGGTTACCACACTTTTAAGTAGCCCCATTTTCATTTTGCGTGCAATACCCACCACTAATCTCTTTGTTGCTTGTTATATATATATATATATATATTTATATATATATATATATATATATATATATTTATATATATATATTATATATAAATATTGAACCACATATCTTATATATTAAAGCACATCAGCTGATTGAAAATGTTTAATTTAGTATTTAAAATAAATTGAAACTATAATAATAAAAGAACACATTAAAAAACCACAATCAGAATTAAAATTCATATAAAATCATTTGTTTAATACAATAAATAGAGTAACAATAAAATATAGAGAAATTACCTTAATAATTTTCTGAAAGTATGAAAACGCCTAACAAATATTGAAGAAAACATTGAATCTGCCTAAACTGGATATTTGTTTGTCACTAGGGAATCAGCTGTTTATCTGAAAATAAACAAGCTTTAGTTATCAAGTTTAATACAACTATAAGTTGAATAATAATAATAATATTTGTTATAAAGAATTAGACAAATTTAAAAATATAAATTCAAAATGACATAACTCTAATGATATGTCAAAAATATGTATCAATTTTATAGAATAACAAAAAAGGAAATGAATCATAAGATGGTGATAGATATATGTCAATATCTGAACTATGAAATTTGGACAGTTTCAAATAAAGAAGCCAAGATATATATATTAGATAAAAGGATTTATGTTATAAACCTAGATATTATTTTGAAGTCATCACAGGTAGAAAAACAAGAATTTACATTGTAATTTTAAAGTATTAACCGTGAATTTTACCAATTGTCAAAGACTTATTTTATCGAAATTTGTATATATTAAAGAAAAAACAGACTTCTTTAAGGTAAATTCACAATCATATGTTTTCCAAAACTTTCATAGTGCAATAAAAGCTCGGGGAAGAAAAGCATTGGTGTTAATATGACAGGACAGTGTTGTTAAATTGTAAAGGAAACAAAACTTTGTTTGGAACAGTGAGCTGGGAAACAAATAATTTATTGATTACAAAATTGACGATCGAGAGGAAGCGTGGGAGATTGAGCTTGGCGTCGGTAGGAGATAAGAAGATGATGTAAGTTTTGCAACAAATTTTAACTTAAATTGCAATAAATACGTATGAAAGTTAAAATTCGTACTATAAATCAAACACCAAACACTTACATATATTGATATCCAGTTATCCCTGAGAATATCCAAGATTTCTCCAGAAATTGTGCAGCGTGGTTTCCAATCGGCGTTTTTCCTGTTACCAGATGTGGTAAAATCCAGACTAAAGACTTCAGGTCAGTGTTTTTAATATTATTGGCCAATAATAACAAACTAATTTAAATTCAGTGATTATTTCCATTTGTAAAATAATTTTGGCGTATATTTGATCGATGAAACTAAAAGCAAAAAACATTTATGTAATTATTCATTAGATTTAAATTTGAGATTATCAAGAAACCTACATGAACATTCTCAATTTTGTAAAAAAATAATGGTGGTACTTACTTGATGAATAATCGTATGAGAAATTTGCATTTTTATGTAGAGATATAATATTTCCAAAAGTATGTAGTTTTCAGTCAATTTCTTCTAAACATTTAATAATATGTATATATAATTCTTACACATAAATTCTTTTATGATATTTTCCATCACCATTCTTATAAAGAAAACGATTCTGTTATATAGATAATATCCATACAATTGGCAAGCGTCTATATAAACGTTCGGTTTTCGTTCGTATCATTTCGTTTTAGTTGAGCATGCGCATAGAAGGTTCGATTGTATAATTTATGACTGTGGTTTTATAATGCCATAGGCGTATCAAATATATATTTTGAAATAAAATTTTTCTTAAAGAATTAAATTATTCACAATCAATATGTTTCATTTTATTTAATTAAACAATATATCTCAATCTAAGCTTGAACTCAGAGTAGACTGAGTCTCGTGCTCCCGAATTAATAAAATAACTGAGCTAGCTAAATAAATACAAAATAAACAAACAAATATAAGATATAAAATGAACAATAATATCTAAATAAAATTATAATAACAAAAATAATTAGACATATATATATATATATATATATATATATATATATATATATATATATATATATAACAGATACAGAATTAAATGGCTAAATCACGCAAAATAGGTTACAGAGAATGAGTGGTAACCGTGGACATGCATGTTTCTAGCTCATTAGCCGTCATCGGCGCGGTATTACCAAGAAAGGGTGTACAACTTGGGAGCAAGGATGTTAATTGAAACATGAGAAAACACAAACAACGGATTTCAACAAGATAACCAAACACACATTTGTGCCTTCAAATGGAAGATCCCGAGTTTTCAGGACAACAACCAACAGAGACACGGAGGCATTTATAGCTCTCCTGCCTGAACCTTCCGACCCTGGAAATGGACAAATAACCAATTAAGAGATGGAAGAATAACGCGTGGAGTATAAAACTGATACAGAATTAAATGGGTTAATCACGCAAAATAGGTTACAGAGAATGAGTGGTAACCGTGGACATGCATGTTTCTAGCTCATTAGCCGTCATCGGCACGGTATAACCAAGAAAGGGTGTACAACTTGGGAGCAAGGATGTTAATTGAAACATGAGAAAACACAAACAACGGATTTCAACAAGATAACCAAACACACATTTGTGCCTTCAAATGGAAGATCCCGAGTTTTCAGGACAACAACCAACAGAGACACGGAGACATTTATAGCTCTCCTGCCTGAACCTTCCGACCCTGGTAATGGACAAATAACCAATTAAGAGATGAAAGAATAAAGCGTGGAGTATAAAACAGATACAGAATTAAATGGGTAAATCACGCAAAATAGGTTACAGAGAATGAGTGGTAACCGTGGACATGCATGTTTCTAGCTCTCATTAGCCGTCATCGGCACGGTATAACCAAGAAAGGGTGTACAACTTGGGAGCAAGGATGTTAATTGAAACATGAGAAAACACAAACAATGGATTTCAACAAGATAACCAAACACACATTTGTGTCTTCAAATGGAAGATCCCGAGTTTTCAGGACAACAACCAACAGTGACACGGAGGCATTTATAGCTCTACTGCCTGAACCTTCCGACCCTGGAAATGGACGAATAACCAATTAAGAGATGAAAGAATAACGCGTGGAGTATAAAACAGATACAGAATTAAATGGGTAAATCACGCAAAATAGGTTACAGAGAATGAGTGGTAACCGTGGACATGCATGTTTCTAGCTCATTAGCCGTCATCGGCACGGTATAACCAAGAAAGGGTTCACAACTTGGGAGCAAGGATGTTAATTGAAACATGAGAAAACACAAACAACGGATTTCAACAAGATAACCAAACACACATTTGTGTCTTCAAATGGAAGATCCCGAGTTTTCAGGACAACAACCAACAGAGACACGGAGGCATTTATAGCTCTCCTGCCTGAACCTTCCGACCCTGAAAATGGACAAATAACCAATTAAGAGATAAAAGAATAACGCGTGGAGTATAAAACAGATACAGAATTAAATGGGTAAATCACGCAAAATAGGTTACAGAGAATGAGTGGTAACCTTGGACATGCATGTTTCTAGCTCATTAGCCGTCATCGGCACGGTATAACCAAGAAAGTGTATACATATATATATATATATATATATATATATATATATATATATATATATATATATTATATGGGAGGAATTTTCTTGAATAAAGGTCCTCACTTTTTAATAATTTGTTTATTGTTTGCCAAAAGACGCGTTTCGACTTGTTAAGTAATCTTCTGTTTCGGCTAAAAGGGTACATTATGGAAGGTTAAAAATTAAAATTAAAATGCTGTAAACATTTTGTAGCAGTTGTCACTAAACTCTTAAAAGGTATTATTTAGTTTGAAGGTGTTTTTTTGTCTTTCTTTTTATAATACGATGTGGTGTTAGTCTGGGCGCGTTTGCTTGATTTAACGGGTGTATATTATAGTAAGGTGCAGAAGCTCTCAACAATTTATTGGTTATTTTAAGAGACCATCATAAATTACATTTAAGTTACGAATATCGTTTCTATTATTAATATTATTTATATCTCTTTTTATGTTAATCATTCCTAGTACAGTTCTAACGTTTTCATTATTTTCTTCAGCTAATATTTTTACATTGTCAAAATAAAATTTATGCCCTGTATTCTTAGAGTGATTGGATAAAGCTGTTACATCAGTTTTTGAATACTTATGAGCTTGTATTCTTTTTTGGAGGTATTGTATGCTTTGACCAATATATGTTTTATTGCAATCTCCACAAGGAATCTGGTATACTGTGGGTGTTTGTTTATTTTTTGGAATGTTTGGTTTCATTTTTGATTTTTTGATTTTGATTTTTCTCTTTCGCGTTCGATGGTAAATTTTAACCTTGGAATAAGATTGTTAAGTTTGTTCAAAACCTTATTGGTTCTATCCATAAACATAATTCGGCCCCATTGAGAAATTCTGTTAAATTTAATGTTGTACTGTTTTGGATATCGTTCCATTTTTCTTTAATAATGTTTAACGCTAATGTTGTGTCTATATTTGTGTATAATGATGTCACATCGAGAGATATTAACATATGATCTTTAGGTATTCTTTGGGTTCTTATGAATACAAATTCCCATGAGTCTTTTGTGTAATAATCATTTTTCCGATTATATTTATAAGTATGTTGGATAAGTATTTAGACAAGTTATATGTAGCTGCTTGAAGATTGCTTATAATAGGTCTTAAAGGAACTCCATTTTTTTGTGTTTTGGGTAAACCATATATTGAAGGTGGTTGGGTATTGTGTATCGTTAATTTGTTTTTGGTTACCTTATTTATTAATTTTGATTGAAACTAATTATTTATTTATTTATTTACATTGTTTTGAATCTTTTCAGTGGGATTGAATCTTTCTTTTTTGTATGTTGTTGTGTCATTAAGTAGATTTAACATTTTTTCCCTATATTCTGATTTTTCATGATCACTGTTTTATGTGTTTTGTCTGCATATGTTATTAACAGATGGTTATTTTGTTTAAGAAAATTTTTAGTTTTTTTAAAAAGTTTATTAAAAATCGTGAATTACTAAAATGTTTGTTGAAGTTTTTTTTGAAATTTAGAATGATGTTGTTTACCTTGTGCCTGATCATTTTGCAATAAGTAAATGTGTATGTATGGCATTTGACATACATACATATTTACTTTGTTTTATAATTGAAATGATATAGATACATATTTACTTATTGCAAACTTAGAAGTAGGAATAGACAATTGTGAAATAGGTGTTCAAAATGATATCAGGTACAAGGTAAACAACATCATTCTAAATTTCAAAAAAAAACATCAACAAACATTTTAAAAGCAATTCATGATTTTTAAATAAACTTTTCAAAAAAACTAAAAATTTTCTTAAACAAAATAACCATCTGTTAATAACATATGCAGACAAAACACATAAAACAGTGATCATGAAAAAAACAGAATATAGGGAAAAAATGTTACATATACTTAATGACACAACAACATACAAAGAAGAAAGATTCAATCCCAATGAGAAAATTCAAAACAATGTAAATAAATTAATAAATAATTGGTTTCAATCAAAATTGATAGATAAAGTAACCAAAAATAAATTAACGATACACAATGCCCAACCACCTTCAATATATGGTTTACCCAAGACACATAAAAATGGAGTTCCTTTAAGACATATTATAAGCAGCCACATATAACTTGTCTAAATGCTTATCCAACATACTTATAAATATAATCGAATAAAATGATTATTACACAAAAGACTCATGGGAATTTCTAAAATTCATAAGAATCCAAAGAATACCTCAAGGTCATATGTTAATATCTCTTGATGTGACATCATTATACACAAATATTGTCACAACATTAGCGTTAAATATTATAAAAGAAAAATGGAACGATATCCAAAATAGTACAACATTAAATTTAACAGAATTTCTCAATGGGGCGGAATTATGTTAATCTTCGACATATTTTCAATATGAATCCAACTTTTATTCACAAATATTTGGCATAGCAATGGGATCACCCATAGCAGCTACAATTGCAAATCTTGTTATGGAATATGTCGAAGAAACAATAATAAAGTCACTTACTTTTAAACCGGTATTCTTTAAGAGATATGCAGATGATATAATAGCATGTGGACCAGTGGATAGAATCGATGAGATTTTAAACAAATTTAACAATTTTATTCCAAGGTTTAAATTTACCATCGAACGCGAAAGAGAAAAATCGATAAATTTCCTGGACGTCACAATCTCATTCGATAACGAAGGTAAAATCAATATCAACTGGTATTCAAAACCAACAGCTTCTCATAGGTACACAAGTTATTATTCAAATGCTCCCCTATCTCATAAGAAAAATGTAATTGAAAATTTAACTGACAGAGCAATTAAATTATCCCACCCTAAATTCAGAAAGAACAATCTAAATAAAATTCGAAATATCCTCAAAGGAAATAACTATCCATTACCGTTTGTGAACAAAACTATTAAAAAAAGAATACATGCAATCTACAATTCAAATCAAAAATCACAAAAAAAACATCATTTATATCATTACGTACACGGTTTATCAGAAAAAATTAACAAAAGCCTTCGGAAAGAAAATTTAACTGTTTCCCACAAATTAAAGAAAACCAACCAAACATTTTTTTCAAAAATGAAACCAAACATTCCAAAAAATAAACAAACACACACCGTATACCAGATTCCTTGGGGAAATTACAATAAAACATATATTGGTCAAAGCAAACAATACCTCCAAAAAAGAATACAAGCTCATGAATATTCAAAATTACAATCACAAAATTTACAACTTACCTAAAGCATTTCTTATATGAGAAAAAGGTAGAACCAGAATAGTTTGGACATTGAATCAGAACATGCTTGCCATCTACTGATCCACAGCTATTAGGCAAGTTCCATATCAAAAAGTTTTCCACTGCTACCTTTTTAAGGTCCTCAGTTGTTGACCCTGGAAGCACTAATGGTTGTATTACTTCACATAGTGCTGAACCAGTTCTTTTTATGATACAATGTGCTTTTGTTTTTTCCACAAACTATGCATTGAGCAGCCTTCTGAAAGGTAAATAAAACAGAACCAAACAACTTCAAAAATTCCACATAAACTGGTGCTTACTTTTAAGTCTATAAGTGTATACATTTTTTAATACATATTGTAATGTCATAACTAGCTGTTGCTTTGGTGATATGGGGTTTTTACTTTTGTTCCATTGCAACTGCACTTGAACAATACTTAATACATAATTGATCTCTGCATATTTGACCGATTTCTCAAAAATATTCGTAGGTCTGCCCAATCGATTTATTGGCCTTATTTAGAATCTTCTCTTTTTCTTTCATTCATTTGTAATGTTATGATAGTTACAGCTGCAGTACAGAACATCAACAGTCATAATTCATACAGTTCTGGATCCATCTGAAAAAAAAGTTCAATTAACAAGTACCTACTTAGCACTAAACTGAAAAGTTTTCCTTGGGTTCTGGAGATACCGTAATCCGGAGTACCTTAGTTACTTCTAAAGATCACTTTATGTTTGAAACGTGTATTAATGTTTCAAAGTTATTAGAATTTCCCTTACATTTTAATAGGTTGTTTTTTTATTTATATGTCACTTTTGTACAATAAACTAGTTTTTCAGTATTATTCCCCACTTAAAAATGTAATATGTATTTGTATTATTTACACAAAACCAACGACTGAGCTTTTCTAGACTGTTGAATAACTCCTTATGTTTATGTAGATTTGTAAAGAAAATTTGGTACAAATTCTATCATAAACAACAAAAAGTTGATAAAAGGTGGTAACCCAAATTGCACCAGAATACCGTAATTTCCCAGATAGTTTACCTACCAATGAAAAACTTTCAAGCGATAATTAAAAATAAACAGTTTTAAGGATTAAAACTAACTTTTCGGCATCTGTGGCCCTGAACAATATTCTATCATAAAATTGTTACTTGTCTACACTTCGGGGATGTATCGTGCTAACAAACCGAATTTTCTCCAAAAATAAACAAAAATTTAGTATATCTGTACTCGCTCTAGTAAACTGAAAATCAATAGGGTACCTTGAACAAAATTCAATCATAAAATTGATCAATCGTATACTCGCTGGAGGCTGTATCATGCTAACAAACTGAAAATTCTCCAAAAATGACAAAAATTTGGTACTTCAAGTATCATAGCACTCGTTGTACTGGCTTTAGTGAGCTGAATATCAATAGGGTTCATCTTTGAGATGCTCTGAATAATATCCAATCATAAAATTGGTCCCTTGTATATACTCCGGAGGCTGTATCGTGCTAACAAACTGAAAATTCTCCAAAAATGTCAAAAATATCGTACTTAAAGTACTGTAGCACCTGTTGTATTGGCTCTGGTGAGCTGAAAATCAATAGGGTTCATCAGTGTGATGTCCTGAATAATATTCAATCATAAAATTGGTGACTTGTTGAACTCCGGAGGCTATATCGTGCTAACAAACTGAAATTTCTCAAATAATGACAAAATGTCGTACTTCAAGTACCATAGCACCCGTTGTACTGGCTCTGGTGAATTGAAAATCAATAGGGTTCATGTGTGATATGTCTTTAACAACATTCAATCATAAAATTTCTGACTTATTGCTCTCCGGAGGCTGTATCGTGCTATGACATGTAAGCAAAAGTGATCGATGACAACGACGACGAGGACATACACACAGAATTTTTTTTCTAAAAACCATTTTTTCGTGTTGTTGTTGATGGAAAACGTGAAAATAACTTGAACATTTTTTTCAAAATTCCAACTTTTTTTGGGGTAAACCAATACTTTTCTCGCATATAGAAAGGTTGGGCGGAAAAGTAATAACACAGACTTTATTAATGTCCAGAGTTTTCTGTTCAGACGCCTGAAACAGCACAACGCAAAGATAAAAAGCTTAAAAACAACACCAAAGGCAAAAATCTATCACGAAATAAAGTTCTAAAGACGTTAGGTGACGTGCAAAGCGCGGCGGTTGACACATTTCAACATTTTCAGATCAAAAAAAAAGTTGAAATTTTCCATCTTTTATTTTATTACTTTTCCGCCCAACTTATCTAATATGCAAGAAAAGTATTGGTTTACCCCAAAAAAAGTTGGAGTTTTGAAAAAAAATTTGAGTTATTTTTACGTTTTTCATCAAGAACAACACGAAAAACTGTTTTTAGAAAAAAAATCCTGTGTGTTTGTCGTCGTTGTCTTCGTCGTCGTTGTCGTCGGCCATTTTTCGTTACATGTCTTGTTAGCACGATACAGCCTCCGGAGTGCAACAAGTCACCACTTTTATGATTGAATATTGTTCAGGACATCTTACAGATGAACCCTATTGATTTACAGCTCACAATAACCAGCACAACGGGTGCTGTGGTACTTGAGGTACCACATTTTTGTCATTTTTTTGAGAATTTTCAGTTTGTTAGCACGATACAGCCTCTGGAGCTCAACAAGTCACCAATTTTATGATTGAATATTATTCAGAACAACTATTGATTTTCAGTTCACCACAGCCAGTAGAACAGGTTCTATAGTACTTTAAGTAGGTACGACATTTTTGTCATTTTTGGAGAAATTTCAGTTTGTTAGCAAGTGACCAATTTCATGATAGGATATTATACAGGTCGTCTCATAGATGAACCCTATTGATATTCAGCTCATTAAAGCCAGTACAAAAAGTGCTATGGTACTTGAGGTACCAAATTTTTGTCATTTTAGGAGAATTTTTAGTTTGTTAGCACGATACAGCCTCCAACGTGTATAGAAGTGACCCATTTTATGATTGAATATTGTTCAAGACATCTCACAGATGAACCCTATTGATTTTCAGCTCACCCGAGCCAGTACAACGGGTGCTATGATACTTGAAGTACGACATTTTTATAATTTTTTGAGAAATTTCAGTTTGTTAGCACGATACAGCCTCGGGAGTGCAACAAGTCACCAATTTTATAATTGAATATTATTCAGGACCTCTTACAGATGAACCCTTTTGATTTTCAGCTCACTAGAGCCAGTAAAACATTCGCTATAGTTTCGCTATTTTACTTTAAGTACGACATTTTTGTAATTTTTTGAGATATTTCGGTTTGTTAGCACGATACATCCTCCGGAGTATATACAAGTGACCAATTTTATGATAGGATATTATTCAGAGCGTCTCATGAACCCCATTGATATTCAGGTCACTAAAACCAGTACAACGAGAGCTATGGTACTTGAAGTAACAAATTTTAGTCATTTTTGGAAAAAAATTCGTTTGGCACGATAGCAGTCTCCAGAGAGTATACGATTGATCAAGAATTTTATGATTGAATATTGTTTAAGATGTCTCACATATGTACCCTATTCATTTTCAGCTGACTAGAACGAGTACAGCGGGTCCTATAAATCCAGATATAATAAATTTTTGGTTATTTCTGGAGAAATTTCGGTTTGTTAGCACGATACATCCCCCGAAGTGTATACAAGTAACAATTTTATGATAGAATATTGTTCAGGGCCACAGATGCGGAAAAGTTAGTTTTAATCTTTAAAACCGTTTATTTTTATTTTAATTCTTATTTTCATTCTTATTTTTTTTTATTTGTCTGTATAAAGCCGCTTTATAATAGTTTTTAAGAATATTTTTCACATAGACGTAAACAAAAGACATACAAAACACATTTATACAAATAACTATATTAATTGCTGTTTCACCGATCGAAATGGATCTTATTTGTCAAGTTTTATTTTAATTATTGCCTATAGTATGATCATATTATACTCCTTCAATTGATTTGTTTTAGGTCGATGGGTATGGTAGATGGGAATCCAGTTAGTGAAACCGATTTTTTAAAAGCGATATGTGAATTGAAAATTCGTGGAACCTCTACCGTTTTTCGGTCAACTATAGGAATACTAAAATGTTTACAAAAATCCGGGTATGACATTTTCAATACAGTTAGATTCTATTTAATTACATACTAAAAACCAATAATTTGTACAATATTTTCCTATGTTAGAGACACATTAAGTGGATGCTGACTCACCAAAACATTTTCAAACATAAATTTGGAAAGTATCTTACTTCCACTTATTTTTTATTCTAAAATAAATTTATTAACCCAATCTAGGACTCTTGCACACATACTATATTTAACAATAATTTAAAAATAAAATTCCTGGGAATCTGCCATCAATTATTAATTTTATTTTGGAGATGTCATACAAAAAATACAGTACTACTACGTACGTTTCGTCATGAAGCAGTTTTCAACTATATACTAAATTATGGATAAAAACCTAAAAGAAATATCCTCAAGTAGTCAACAAATACAGTATAAAAATCAATAAGATTTAAAAAGAGAACAGAAAAACAAACAAAGTTACTTGCAAAAAATCTAACGTTAAACATTTCAGGCTGTTATTCGGTAGTATAAATGTACTACCAATAAAATGGAGAATTATGTTCTCTCATCATGGCAAAACTGTACAATTCACACTTGATATATTTTTTTATTTCATCCAACTAAAGCCATGGTACACTCCTTTCGCTTGAAAGAAAATACTGCCCAGCTAAGGAAAAGTGCCGTAATTGCAGAATTATAGATTTTGAGTTATACATTGATATCCATGTTTTAGACCACGAGGAATCCAATAAACTAGTCAAAAATGCCGTATCTCCAACCATTTTCTAGATATCCAGATGTAGTTTGCCGTAAGTACATTAAAATCCCTCCATTGCTAAGAAAAAGTGTCGTAAGTCCAAGACACTAAACATAAATGCAGTAACTCCAATGCTCATACTGCACGTTTGCTTAGCTCTAGCACATACGGCAGTTTTGCTTAACAATGTTACCACTGTGGCTGTACATAAGACATTTACTCTTTATGTTTTGTTTATGTTATGTTTCGCAACAAAGGTAAAGTAATGTGACCGGGTGAATATTTTAGTCGTTTTATTTATTTTAAGTAAATATTATTTGACAATTGCAGTATTTCAACATGATACCAAATAAAGTATCCTCAAGAACGAGACAAATGATGGATTTAGTTTTACAAGGCAATGGAAGTAATAAAACAGCTCAACTTGGTCCAGGTTGTAGTAAGCAAGAGAATTGCAGTTCGTTTGTAGTGATCGATCCCAATAATAGTGTTGAAGATGATTGTTCAGCTATAATTATTGATCCTTAAAATGAAGTATTAACTGATGTTTTCAACAAAATAACTTTAGAACGCAATCAAGTTATTGTTTTTGATGTAGAGACTAATACTTTAACAAAGAAAGAACTAATTGAGATTGACTTAGGTGATATTGAAGATGAGACTAATGTGATTGGATTAGATTCAAATAAAGGAGAAGTCGATTTAGGCCTAAATCTAACAATAGAACAATAGAAGAAAATGAGCATGACGTAGGTTTTCTGGATAATTTGGAATTTGAGGACACTCGTTCTAATCAAGAGGCAGTGATGGATGATGGAGTTGAGGAGATACCGGAAAGAGATCAAGGCCAAGATGAAAGCGGCTGCAAGAAAAGGAAAAAAATTGATGTTAGTTTAAAGGAAAGGAAGAAAATTAAGATCGAAGAATTGAAAAGGGCTCACCATGTTTTAGAGAGTCCATGTAACAACAATGGATGTAAGAAAAAGTGTGGTGAAAGTATCAGTGAAGATAGAAGAATTCAAATAAATGAGCAATTTTGGAACATGACATGGGGTGAGCGCAGACAGTTCATCCTCACTTCTTGCCAAAAACTAGATATGAAAAGAAGAAGATGAAATAATATTGACAATGAAAAAGAAAGAAGAATGCTATCCACCCAGTATCATTTGAAAGACAGCAGCGATACATCGTTTGAGGTATGTAAAAAGTTCACTCTTACTACATTAGGTTATAAACCTACCAATGATAGATAGATTTGTACACTATACCTTAATAAACACAGCTCTGGGAAGTTTGACTCCTTCCCCTGACCGAAGAGGAAAACAGCCACTTCAAACAAAGGGCCTCATCGTGAGATTATAACACATATTGAGTATTTTCACCCAACAATCTCGCATTATAGACGAGAACATGCACCTAATGTACGATATTTACCCTCTGATGTCAATATTGTTCTAATGCACGGTGATTTTATTCAAAAGTACCCGAAATACAAAAATAGAGTATCTTATGATCTGTAGAGAAGACTTGTTAAGGAACAGGAAATATCAGCTGCCCAATTAGGCCACGAAGAGAGTGAAAAATGAGAAGAGTTTTCTCTCCATGAACACTGGATCTCGAGTGTGAAAAGTGTATTAAATGGGTTCATCACCATGAATTAGTAGTTGCTGCAAGAGAAGCCTATAAATCACATTCAGAAGGTGATATTCAAAATGACACCGTTATTTTTTCAGGCGACATGCAAAAAATAATGCTTCCAAGAGTTGACATGTTTAAGAAGATGTTGTTTGTCCAAAGCCGCATAGACTATCACGAAACTTTTGCTTCTGTTGGGATAAAAGGAAAAAACAAACCTCATGCTCTGCTTTGGCACGAGGGAATTTTCGTAAGGAACGACGAGGATAATGTAAGCGCCCTATATATGTTTCTAAAAAAATATAGAAATGTTGAGAAAATAATCCTTTGGGTTGACAACTGTTCGTCTCAGAACAAAAACTGGCGTATTTTCACATTTCTCGTGTATGTTATTAACTCATCTGATATTGTTGAATTTATCAGTGACACAATATTGCAAACTGTTGCCAATTTATTGAGTTTTATCACTCAGGGCTAATCATTCAACTTTAGGGCTTGCTTTCTCAAAGGCTTACCTATGTGACATACGGTACTTTTACTTAGTTGGGCAGAATAGCATACTGTCTACTTGGTATCAATTAAAATATATTTAAGGTGGAAACTAAAACTATAAAGCTGTATACAAGGTGATAGAATTGTGTGTCTTCAGAATAATTTAAATATAGAGGATTATAATATTTATTTTATTTAGTTATTATTATTTATAAGGTTGAAGTAGCAATTGGATAAGTTAGTTACATCATTTCTAAAATCAATACTATTTTCATTTTTTTGAATATAGATAATTTCATAAATTTCTCGTTTTTAGTATTAGATTCGGATTGTAATGTTTTAAAATTTTTAAAATTAAAACTGTGGTTTTTTTCTATGGCGTGTTCTGATAGTGCGGTGGTATTAGCTTTGTTATTTTTAATGTCATAAGAGTGTGAGTAGAAACGCTTATATATGTATTGTTTAGTTTGTCCTATATATTGTTTGTGAGAGTCATTACATTCAACTTGATATACTACGTTTGATCTATATTTATTATCAATTTTTGGTTTTATTTTTGAAAAAAATTGTTTAGTTCTATTGTAAGGTTTGTGAACAATATTGGTATTGTAAGGTTTGAACATTTTCGTAATGTTTTCGGATACACCTTTTATGTATGGAAGGGTTATGTACTGACTGAATTTATTAGTTTGTGAGCTGGTTATGTATTGTTGGTTGTAAAATTTATGCACTAGTTTTTTAATGATAGGATCAATGAAAGTTTTTGGATAGTTATTTTGATAAAGAACTTCTTCAATTTTATTATTTTTTGGTCTATATTGAGGGCTGGGAAGTTTTATAGCTCTATCTGTTAGGCCTCTAACAACACTAATTTTGTAAGTAACTGGAATATCAGAATTAAAATTTAAATATCGACCGGACCATATATCTTTCGTAAACCAACTAGTTTATTTTTAAATTGGATATATACGGCCAGGATTCATGACACAAAATGTGTTTTTAAAGAAATATTTAAGAATAATATCAGAGAAATAAAGTGTAACCATTTTTCTATAGAAAATATTAATACTTCACTGGCTATATGTAGTGACGAATATTGAATTGCAGCTCCTCCGAAAATCGTGACGTCGATCGGTCCTTTTTTCGATACAATCGTCTGTAATTGCTCGCAATTACAAGGAGAGAAAAACATAATCAATGGCCCTTGGAGTATACCTATAGGTCTTATCAGCACAGCTACTCAACTTTTCGTCCATGGTCTGTAATCTGAGCTAAAGACGACACAACCAACCACTGCTATTTGGTTTGTATAAGTACCAGCAGAAGGTAACCACACATATCCACTTCCAATTGCGAAAGAAAAACTCAGGTTTTCTGTCGTATCCGCAGTAAAATGTAAAATGAATTTTATAAATTAAGAGATGTGTCTAAAATATTGTAGATGGCAGATATCTACTCAGTGGCGTAACTAGGATGATATTTTGGGGGCCTGAACTACCGACGGGTCTGGGGGTATGAAATTTTAGGACTCTAAAACTGCATTTTATATTTGTTTTTCTTATAAAATTATAGCCATTAGTACATTTGAAACAAGTAAACTTTCTACGATTATGTTTTAGAATTTTTTTTAATTTTATGGGGGGAGGGGTTTCTATATCGCACATTCCCCCCTCCCCCTGTGGCTACGCTACACAGTTTGGCCAATTGTGAAAGAACACTTGGTGAAGTTTATTATATTATTATAATTATGAATATTTATTGTACGGATTGTACTATTGTAATAGTACTATTCTGATAGTAATAGTCCAGGAGCCAGCGCGAAAAATATGCAAGAGTTTTCCGAAGGCTAATATTTTTTCAAGATAGTTTGTACTTTAATGATGGAAAGATAGTGTACAGTTAGCAGTTACAGTTCCGGGACACCTGGCGCTGGGTCGCGCGCAAAGGTGTAATTTTAATTAGTATCTCTAAACTTTTCTCAAAGCTCTAAATTTGTAGAAACGGAGCAAATACAATATTAAACAGGAATCTAATGGTCAGACAACCATAAAATATGGGGACACATAGCGGCAGCGCTACTCCTACCTTGTCAAAATAATGTCCTGCCTCAAGTGATTTCTGAAGCCTGAGACTTAATTAAATAATAATAATAACAACAATTATATAGTTGATAGAAAACACAGTAAGATTTATTTGTAATAAAATAGATAATATATAATAATAATTTTTCAAGAATTTTATTTGTTTATAACGAAAAAATATGAAATAAAATTATAAATATGTTTATTTTTGTAAGTGATGAACTATGTTTATTTTTATTCCCAAGTACGTATAATACGTATAAGAGGAAGGATTGAAAAAATAATAATAATAAAATCAAATTAACTTTCATTAGCGTATGATCAATAGACCTTTTAATAGTTGAACATTTTTGTGGGCATGCCCTAACTTCCACCATGTTTTTTGGGCACTTTATAAATAAATAAACAGTACATATGACGTTTTCAAGGTAATTTTCTGAAAAAAACTGTAATTATAATCACCTATCTGTTATAAGTAATGAAATTTTGATTAATACACATTTGTAACTAAAAAATTGAACAAGTATTTTATTTGCAATAAAAAAATTTATCGGTGAATAAAGGTACAAAAAACATCATCTTTTTGTGCAGTATGCCGTATTGAAACGCGAAGTAAATCCTTTATTTTTATTTAAAAAAGTTTCAGCCTTCAGAAATCACTTTGGGTCAGAACATTATTTTGACAAGTATGGCGTAGCGCTGACGCTATGTGCACCCACACTTGGGTGCCTGACAACTAGATTTCTGTTTAATATTATATTTGCTCCTTTTCTACAAACTTTAAGCTTTGAGAAAATAGTTGAGAGATACTAATTAAAATCACATATTTGCGCGCGTCCCAGCGCTAGGTATCCCGGAATTCTAACTGCTGACTGTACACAAGCTTTCCATCACTAAAGGACAACCTGTCTTCAAAATATTAGCCTTCAGAAAACTCTTGCATACTTTTCACGTTGGCATTCAACTATAATTGTGAAGTTGATTTCCAAATTACTTTTACAGTGATGGTAGTAGCGCTGTGATTCCTAAAACATCGCAATCTGCAATGATGGGAGGACAAGCTGCTCAAGAAAGTATGCACTCTGACCGTGTTATAATACACTTAAACAAATTTGTAGTAGGATGTAATTATTATACAGTGTATCGACTCAAGTAGGGATCATTTGGAAAACATGTATTGTTGATTTAAGGAAAAAAATATTCTCCATGAAAAGTTCTGCATAACTCCAAAACAAATAAGACAAACATCCAAAATTTATATAAAGAAAAATTAATCAGAATTGAATGCTATATTTATATATCAATTACATCCATTTGTCTTAACTTTGCGTCAGGTTTTGCTTCATCCTCAATTCTCTTTTCCACTAGCTTACCATAGACTCTCGAAATAGTACCAAGCACAGCAATTCCTCTATAATTATCAGACACGTGTCTACTTCCCTTCTTATGTATCGTTGTTATGTACGACGTTTTCCATTCTTCTGGCAAGCTCTACATTAATGCATTTCTGGAACAGGCAGGCTAATTGTCGATGAAGATTTTCTGTACCGTGTTTGAGTAACTCCAGGGGGATATTACCGGGGCCAGGAGGTATTCTGTTTTTCAGTGCTTGACAAATCAGTTTTACTTGTTTGGTGTTGATCCTAACTGGGGATGCTGTGGTTCGTATTTGAGTATCGGATTGTGGTTGTTGTAGTTGCTGATATTGTGTCCTTTGCGCTGTCAGCAGTTTCGCGAAGTATTTATACCATTCTTTTAACGTTATTGGTGAGATAATATCTTTTGTCTTTTTTTGACGAAGAGATCTTAACATTTTCCAGCTTTCGGTACTTCTCCCAGGTATGTATTGAGTCTTGTGCAGTTTCTTTCCCAGCTTTCGTTCTTCTTTTTTGTTATAGCCGTGACTACCTTCCTTTGGGCTGTTTCGTATTCTTTTTTATCTTGATCTGACTTTGTGTTGAGGAATCTGTTGTATTTGTTTCTCTTTATTTTTATCATTTCCTCTATTTCTTCATCCCACCAATATGGTGTTCTTCGATTGGGCTTTGCGTATTCTCCCAGGGCTTCCAGTGCGGCGTTGTCAAGCATCTTTTAAGATAGGTACTCGTATTGATCTTCTATGTTTTCCAAGTTCTCTTGTATGAGTTTTTCATCAAGTCGTTTTTTGTAAAATCCCTTTACGCTATCTTGGTTAAGGCTATCTCGGTTGTACCTGATTTCTGTGTGTTTTTTTGTTCTTGTTCGCGTGTGTCTTTTCCTTTTTCCTTTGTTACACGGAAAGGTAGTATATTGGATTTGAAAAGATGGTGGTCACTTCCACACTCTAACGTCCTGTATTTTTAGTGTTGTAGTTTGCCGGACTATCACATAATCTATTATAGTTTTTAGGTTTCTAAAGTTTTGCACCCAGGTATACTTATGTATTTCTCGATGTTGACAAAAGCCGTTCAGAATTCGCAGGTTGTTTTGGTCGCACATATTGATTAGTCTATTTCCATTGTTATTTACAGTGTCTTCTCCGAATTGTCCCACTATTTTATCTTGCTGTTTCCTTCCCGTATTATTTCTCGGAATGTTCCAATTTTGGAGATTTCGTATGACAGTTGCTCGAATAGTTCATCTTTATCATTGACTAAGGCATCATCATTAATAGCGTACGCTCCTATGATTGTAACTTTATTTCCGTGTATACTTAGGTTCATTTTTATGATTCGTTGATTGATTGCTTCCCAGGATGTGATGCACCTTCTCATATTTTCACGAATAAGTATAGACACTCATTGTTGGGCTCTTTTGTCTTTTAATACCCCTGAGCAAAAATGGTAGATTTTCTGGGCATATTCCTTTTTTCTTTGTTTCGGTCAGCACGACTATATCCAACTTTGCGGTTTTTACTTCGGATATTACATCGTCTAATTTTTGGGAGAGGCCTCGAACGTTCCAAGTACCAATATTCATTGTCCGTTTTCTAAGCTTGGATCGTCTTCTTTTGTTCCGCAGGTCCCGAGACCAATTTTTACTGGACTTTTTAACATTTTAGTATTTTGACGAGTATCGAGGATTGCCCCTTCCAGCGGTTTTACCATTTTAAGGATTCTTCCTCTACGCCTTTTCCGTCGTTGGGGTCTTTATCCGTAACCCTGGACAAGGGACCCTTACAGGGTACTATCAGCCGGGCCAGCTGAACCCAGGTTTTTTGCGAGGTGTTGCTCATCGATCTCCCCACATTTCCTCACCTCTTGTGTGGTGAGGCCCCAGACTTGGAACTGGTATAGCGTTGTTACCACAGTTGTGATACTGAGGTTAATTTGAACCGCATTTTTATCAGCAAGGAAATATTAAATGTTATAATGTGATAATTGAATACCTGAACAAAGTTGCTTTTCTTTTTTGACAACCCTCTCATAGGAATAAAAAAATTGATATTTGATCTGATTTGATAATTGTTTTCCTATAGTTAATAATAAAATAGTTCTCCATACGTTTCCAACATAAACACACACACACACTGTATAAAAGTAATTTTGCCACATTCACAACTGCATAATATCCTAGGTACAAGAGGAAAACCCACAGTAGCAGGCACTTTCCTTAAAATGAGCACTGATTATGAAGTAGCTGTCCATGCGGTGAAAATTCAAAGGAGTGGGCAAGCGCTTAATATTGACGAAATGCGAATGATTCAAGGTGAGTCGATTATTTTTGTTGCTTTGTACAGTAATTGCAGCGTAATTGTTGGAAAAAATGTAAACTGCTGAATTAAATGTCACTAAAAATTGCATAAAAAACTCTTTATAATGTATTGAATGTGATATCAAAAATCTACGAAATGTTCCCATAATAGGCATGATAACTAATTTTGAAAAACTGATTTATGATGCTCGGAAATAGTTTCTATTTAAAAAATATATTATATTTCCACAAGAAGTCTAAATATATTTGAAAAATAAGCTTTTTAAATGTATATTTTACGCTTGCATGTGTCATGGCATCTGCTTGAAAATTCGGTGTATAAGTATACCGTTGACTGTTACTCACGGATATAGGAATACAAATTGGATTGCTAGCCCACTGTTCAGTAAATGACTGTAGCATGCGTTCCGCCATCGCGTGACAATTTCTGTTGACAACACTGAGTATCACATCAATCAGCCTTTGGTGGTTGTGTTTTCATTTAATTTCTAAAAAAAAGTTCAATTTTTCCAATTAATTTAATTTAAAAATATCTTTATTCACAATAGTTTATGTTTATACAATTACATAGATGGCCTGAAATACAAAATAATTGTAAGACCGATGTCCTGGCCTTTCAGTTCCCTCTATGTGTTGCCCTCAAGAAATATATGGTTCCTTGTTAAAGAACATTACCCATTTGTTGTGGTTGGTTAAATAACTTTGTCCCGAATATACAAGTATGACACCCCCGATGTTTAGACTGTTTTGTCCCTGAAAAACGGCTGAAAAACAGGGTTTCAAAAGCGAACTAAAAGTTAGTTTATGAGGAAAGGCAACATGACAGGCATTAATTATTGATAGTTGTGTGGTGGTTACTTAGTAAGGGTCCCTCGTATACTCGACAATTACCATAAAGGCATATTATTATGGAGGAAAACCACTTACCTCGCAACCTGTGTTCGGGAACAGAATAAACAATGACACATTTATAAAATCACTAGGTTCAAGTTTAATACATTCAAAAATACACTGCTGTAAATATCAAACGACTTATTCAAAGTATTAATAACAATAATAATAATCTCATCCTGGTTCGTTCACATCCATTATATAGGAAACATAGTTGTGTTTTTCTGCACAGCTGACCTCCGTACATGTCTGTTTATAAAATAACAAAAACAATCTTTCCTTGGTGAATGACATTGAGTATGGTCGGCCGATGCTTTTTAAATACTATAATTAATATTAGATTAAATATTATTATTTCTAAGGTAGTGTCCTTTTGTCTTTAATGTCTTTTAAGGATCAATACAGTTGGGTGTTTTATAATTTGAATGAGGGGTATATTAGTCCCTTATTTCGAAGTATTTGGTTTTTGTGTTTAAACAACTTGCTATGTGTATAAGTTACCATGCAGAAGCCTACACCCACTATCAAGAGTGTCTTCTGCGCGACTGGCGGCTTTGAGAGTAATACGAAGATTTTCGGGGACACCGTAGTTGTAAAAGTTTTTGGATATTTTAGTTATGAAATCTTTGATAGTGGGCAAGTCTGCTTGTTCATGTAACAAAGAAGTTTTGGGAAGTCTTGGGTAAACTGTTGTATGTTTAATTGCCATACGGAGACACTTATTCTGTACCACCTGCAGTGTGTGGAAGTTATGTTTTGTTGCTGTGAAGTATACCGGTGCAGCATATGTAAGGATAGGTCGAATTATGTATTTGTATATTGTGATTTTATTTGTGGGTGAGAGACAATGTTCTTACAGATCAGCGGGTAAAGTTTGCTCATTGCTAGTTTCGCTTTTGAAACCTGTTGAGCAATATGCGCATTAGCATTGGTGGTGCCATGCACAGTATAGCCCAGGTATTTCAGTGTATTACTGGGCGTGATATACTGCCCATTAATACACAGCTGAAGTTGCAACGAGTTTTTCCTTGGTCTCCTCGGGAGTAACAGGTACTCTGTTTTGGTGGTGTTGATTGTGAGTTTGTTGTCTCTCATGTATGTGTGTGTTATGTGTTTGAACGTTGTGTAATGCAGTCTCTGATGTTGGAGCGGATGATACGAAACAGGTGTCGTCCGCATACATGGCTGTTAGGATTTGTGGGGAGGTAGGAAGATCGTGGGTAAATAACGAATACAACAAAGGTGATAAGACTGACCCTTGGGGCACGCCGGCTTGTATCCGGAATGGTCCCGCCAGGCCATCATTCAGTTTAGAATAAAATTGTCTGTTATTTATATACGAATATATTATTTTTATTAGGTAATCTGGTACCTTTAGTTTGATAAGTTTATACAACAACCCCACACGGAGTCAAAGGCTTTCTGTATATCCAAAGTTACATTGACAGCTTTTTCCTTTGCAGAAGAGCCTTCTCTGATAAAATTAAATACACGAACTATCTGCGCTACTGTGCTATGTTCAATTTTTCCAATTTTTTGTGGGTATATAACGGCTAATTTTCGCTGCTTTTATTGGTACTTAGAAGGGGGTATCAAAATATTACTAAATGAAATAATTCTATAGGCATAGCACATTAGAGAGCACTTGGTTATACTATTGTCTACCTGTTGTTTGTATAATTTCTAGTTCCAAATATAAGTAGCACTTTCATAGCATTATAATCCCAGTTTAATAGTAAGTTCTAAAAAAAGTTCTTTAAAAAGCTATTCACTGTTTAGAGTATAAATATAAATGTATAGTGGAAATGCGCAAAAAACTTAAATTATTCCCTAATTAACAATAATCAATGCATGATGTTACCTCCTCATTTCAATGATTTATTCGATATATCAAATTCTAGAAATCCTTTTGGAAGAGGTATAAATACTCGATAGTTTTACCTAAAGGCGCAATTCCACTTGGGCAACATGTAGCATGCTACACGTCCTCTAGTGTTTCCTATTTGTAGATATGCGACAATGCCGCAAACATTTAAACAATGTTGCACAAGTAACTTGTTGCTCACTGCTTTGTAGCATATGTTTGTGGCATGGATCTATATCAATTCAATAGAAGAAACAAGCAACTTCAGTTTACGGCATCATGTCTATACAAATGGTTGCGGCAGCTGCATATTTGGTGATAGCATTGAATAAAAGAAGGAAAAGAATGAAGCCGAGGTGGTGGAGGACACAATTATACATTGGTGGTCAAAAAGCTCAGAATGAGTTTTACGACAAATTGATTGCTGATGATGAGGCTCTGTTTCGAAATTTTACTCGAATGAGCCGAGAAGATTTTGAATACTTATTGAGGAAGATCTCACCGATCGTGAGAAAATCTGATACCAACTTCCGTGAAGAAATACCACCTCGTATTAGGTTATTAGTAACATTAACATATTTGGCTACCAGCGATAGCTATTCTTCACTTATATATTTGCTCCGGATATCTGAACCAAGCATTTCACGAATTATTCCAGAGGTATGCAGAGCTCTGATCGACATCTTACATGATTTTGTCAAGGTGAGTGAAATTATGATTACTAATGTTAAATGTTTCACTGTTCTTAGAAAATAGCTTTCATAATGTCATTTTGAAACGAGGAACTCCGAGAGTACTGCGATAGCCGAAAGATTTTCTCGTTGTTTATCGTTTCCAATAAAGTGGTCAGATCGGCTGCTCCATTCCAAAACACAGTATGTGAAAATAATGGAATTGTGAGGGAAATGAGATTTAGTGTTTTTGTTTGGCCCTGAGACGTATTTAATGTTATATTTTTGATTTTACGGTTACGTGTTGCAGTTCGTCGTATAATTTTTTATACATACTCAAATTGTGCGTATTTTTAGTTGTAGGTATAGATTTGGCACAAGCTTGATTTTGGCATCGAATATGACACATTTTTTTATATTTCAAAATAGAGTATCTACATCAAAAATTAAATAAACAACAGTTTAGTTCATGTAGGTAGTAACATTTTACTGAATTCAAGATAACAAAACAGTATAATTATGTCCAACGTTTATTAGTTTAGAAATAAAACGGTTGGTTAAAATATCTTACAGGTAGTGAACAAATATTTTGAACCAAAGAAACTACTACATACTCATCATCTAAATTGGTGTTATCATACTACTCGACCAAATCTAGAGCAGAATCGCCTCCATAAAGATTTTTCTAAAAGTTCAACCTGTTTATCGGCGTTAACGGTCCCAATACTCTTATGATTTCGTTTTTCTTTGCTGTCAGTATTCCACGTACTGGTAGAACTTCTTGAATACTCTGAGAATTGAATTTCTTCTGCAAAAAGTCTAGAGATATATACTCTTCTTGGTCGAAATCAGTTTTATAATCCAAGCTTCTTTTCCCTTTCTTGAAGCATACTTCAACTATAGGATTCAACAAAAAACCTCTCAAGGAATCGGATTCTTTGGCATTTTTGCGGACTTGCCTTCTCTTCTTTTCCCACTTGTGGGAAACATTAACATCTAGAACTTGAAGACCTTTTCTGGAAGACATTACCGCCTCTGTGAGATCATTGTAATTATATATATTACCAATCTGGTTAATTTTGGTTTCGATATTCCCGTAAATGCCATCGGCGCTCGTATGAGTGTGACCCTTTGTGAGATAACGGAAAGTCACACAATCAGGTCCGTTTTCTTGATTTACCAACCAAAATAACGATGTATAAAGTATCCAAGTTTTATTCTGCCCTCTACAATTATCTGACCAAATAATGAACTCTTTGACATCTCGTTCTTCCTCGAAAACTCTAAAAATGGCATCAACAATATGGTTATCATCACGTCCTGCCAAACCTTCATGCCACATTGAGCAATAACTTTTGAACGAAGACTTTTTTTAACTAAGCAAATGTCAAATTGAATGCTGTGAGGCGGCTTAAAAAATTACTATCTTTTACGGAGGGCATGTTAGGAATTAAGATCACCTTTTGCAAATCCATTGAATATATTCTGACGCTTTGATTGTCAGGTATCATAGCAACTTCGTCGTATTTGTCAGTGGCTTTTTTAGCTTTATTCTTGTGTGTATTCCATTCCTCGTCATTCACAAAAGTCAGTTCTTCAACATCTTTGGCCTGTGACTTATTCTTGTTAGTTTCGCATTCTACACAAACTTCAGATTTGGGCATGCATAAAGAAATATGCATTCATTTTATGGTCTTCCTGTAAACTTTAATTTTACAGAAACCGGGATGTTCACGTTAAAAATCATCAAACATGGATTGTACTGTTAAGTCTCTTGATAAATATCTCATATTAGGTGCATTGTAACGTCGATAGTGAGTAATACAAAGCTTGAATTTGTTGATGTGATTCATGATGATAGTTCTTTTTCGTTTTTTCTTATAATTTCCTGTGGTACCCCTATTTTCTCTTACAGCTGCCAGCAAAGGAATTTTTTTCATCGCGTTGCATAATTCCGTAATAACAGAATCGTTGGAATATCCAAGGGTATTTAGAAAAAACTTGCGACAAACGCATCTACTTTTATCTTCTTTTGGAAAGAAAAATTTTCGACTTTCGTTTTTTGCGAAGCCTTTGCCAGGTTGAGCTTGGACAGTTCTTCTCATTACAGGCACCATTTGGACATTTTTAGCCAACCATTTACGGCGTGAACTGTAATCCAACAACCAGTATTTTTCCCAAACCCGAAATAGTTCTTCTTCAGAGACTGTGGAACCACATTTTTTAGTACATTTTTCTGAACATGAAGGTTTCATTGGATGCTTTTCTTTGTCGCGGGCAACTTTATCATTTTTCGTTAACCGTTTATATTTTTGGTTTTCTTTTTGTCGTCTTTTAATGGGAGGCTGTAAGCTAGTTGAAGTGGATGCTGTTTCATTAACTGGGTTATCCATTTGAGGTAAGTCGTTGATTGTTTCTTCCACAGACTCCAATGAACTGTCAAGACTCCGTAATCTATTATTGGAATTGTTGTTGGTTTCAGGATCAAAATCGGGATCGGCAATACTATCGTCACTAAAGTTCCTAACACTCATCTCTTCATCCAGGTCATAATTTTCCAATATACTATTTTGCTGTCTGAAAAACCATAAACTACAATTAAATTTGAAAAAAAAACGAGATTAATGTGATAATACGTTTATTATTATTATTATTATTGTGTTAAAGTAGCACTACTTCACACTATGTTCATAGTCAGCTCATAGAAATATATATCTGAAAATTATTATTGAACCGTATTTAAATTTACTTTAAATGACCGTACGTAACCAAAAATTGAGGTTATGAAATTGTTTCTAAGACATAAATGAATTTCAAGTCATTTAGCTTTACTTACTGCTTATTCAAGCACATGTCCACCATCAATTTTTCACGATTCATAATTATTTATTAGTCGTTTGTTTCACTACGAATTTCAAAACAAACGGAAGAACAGAACTACGCAGCACACAACATGCATAAAACCACTCAGCTTCGCAGGGTAATAACAACTGACACAACACTGCATCTTAAAAATGGTAAACACTGAAACGTTTGAATTTTTTATTCAGTCTGGAATCCTTAAAACACAGTAACTGTTCATATACTGTGTTTAATATTTGCTGATCGACGTAATCTTATATCTTTCAAATTGCCAAAACGGAGCATCTGGTATATACGGTATTTTGGTCTGAAAAAAGCATATACTATATTTTGAAATGTGGAACGGAGAAAATTTGTGCAGATACTAGGTTATGGGTATGTGATAACTCGGAATCTATTGTAGCTATCAGCAAACAGGCCAGGTTGAAAGATGCGTCCAAACACAGTATATCCAAATATATAGAAATATCAATTTCTAAAAAAATGTTGGTTACTGTGTTTTGGAATGGAGAAGCCGAGATGGCTGTATATACCTATTTCTGGGACCCGAAACATCTTCTCTTTGTTTATCGTTTCCATTGAAGTTGTCAGAACTCTGTACATAGCTATATGTGGGCACAGAAAACGTTGATTGTTGCGAACCAGCAGGTATCATGCAGCGTGGTACACGGTAATTATTTCTACAGCTTTGAGAAGTTGTGGAAATATTTCCACAGCTTTGAAAAGTTGTGGAAGTGTGAGTACTGGTCTTGGCATCATATTTGCCCATACTTGCTTCAAATAGTATATTCTTGATCAAGTGCTTTGCGATGGTTCGTGCTGTAAAGTTTAGACTTCGCAGTTCATTACCTATATGCTCTTCGTACGTTGAACACTCATCTCTTTGGCATGTACTTTTTAGAATACTATATGCTTCCTATTCGCGATCCGAAGGACTAGAACGCTTCTGTTTCTCTGTCCTCTTCTTTTTAAGGGCAATCACAATGTCTCTTCACAGCTTTCGCGACTGTCTGTATCAGTGAAACTTGTTTGAGTGTCTTGTGTGTCTGCGACCGAAATATCATCGTCATTCTGCAACAACAAAAATATATACATTACTTTAACATACTTCAATGATAACTATTTTTTTTAAATCGTATATATTCTAATCAACCGTTCTTGTAACTTTTCATCAGTTCATCTGTAATAGTTATAATGATATATATTTATAGTTCTATGTTCGTGCAGTGTCACTTCCAGAGTAGAGTTGGCAGCACTAACGTTAGAACATATATAACGATGTAGTGGGGTAGGTTAGGTCCATAAATAAACATGTGCCATTACTACATGTATCTTTATTAATAAATACTTGGTACAAATAATACATGGTGTCAGAAGTAAAGTATTAATTATTGATGATTAAGTAGTAAAATAAAAAGCGACATCGATTTTTAAAATAAAAGCAGAAAGTAACATAAAAGTACTTAAAGTAAAAGTAAGGTTAAGAGTTGAAATGGAATTTTATAAGCCACCGCAAATTAAAATAAAAGGCAATCGAAATATTAAATGGGATAGATGGAAAAAAAGTTTTAACAATTATATGGAAGCATCCCATCTAAGCCAGGCAAGTGATAAGCGCAAGATAGCGATACTTTTAAATCTACTTGGTGAAGATGGTCAGGAGATAATGGACAATTTTACATTCACATCTGCTGATGATGCTGAAAAGTTTGATAAAGTTATGGAAAAATTTGAAGAGTTTTGTGTACCTCAAAAGAATTTGACGGTGGAAAGTTTTAATTTTTTTGCTGTTCATCAAAGAGAAAATGAACCATTGGAATCGTTTTTAATGGAGTTACAAACCAAGGCTGCTTCTTGTGAATTTTGTGAGTTGAAAGATCGTCTCATAAATGATCGCATTATTTGTGGAGTACGGGATAGGAACATCCAGCGAATATTGCTAAGAGAAGGAAATATCACACTGAATGAAGTTGTCTAAATTTGTGTAGCTTTAGAAATAAGTGAGAAACAAGCAAGGATTATACAAGATTCAAGCAATGTAGATTCCATTCAAAAATCAAAAGGAGCGTTTACGAAGAATTATGGAGCCAGCACCCGGAGTGAAATCAAAAGCGATATTATTGATTGTACTAAATGTAAGAAAAAGCAGGGAATTAGAGAATGCCCTGCATATGGTGAGCTCTGTTAAAATTGTGAAGGCAGAAATCATTTTGCTGTAGCTTGTAAAAAAATCTTAATTATAATGGTAAGAATAATAGCGGAAATAAGAATTCTTTTGATGAAAATAAAAGTAGATTAGATAATATTGAAACAGAAAGTAATGACTCTGGCGATGAAGAATTTTTTATAAGTGAAATAAACAGTATTGAAAATGTAAATATTTGGTATGCCGATATTAAAGTTGATGACAAACATTTAATAAAATTTAAGTTAGATACAGGGGCTGAGGTAAACGTAATACCTTATAGTGTTTTTAATAAACTTCATGAAAGTAACAATAATTTAAAGTTGGAAAATTGTAATATCACATTGGTTTCATACGGAAATTTTAGAACAAAAGCCATTGGTAAGGTTAATTTGAATTGTAATATAAATAACATGAAACACAATTTAGTTTTTCTAGTATCAGATGTTAAAACACAACCAATATTAGGTTTACAAGGCTGTACTTGTCTAAATCTAATTCAAAGAATTAATGTTTAAATGTAAAAGGTTTAACTAAAGACGAGCTTCTAGTTAAATATAGTGATGTATTTACTGGTCTGGGAGAGATTGAATGTGAGTACAGAATCGAAATCGATGAAAATGTAAATCCTGTGATTCACCCTCCAAGGAAAATTCCCTTATCCTCAAAGAACAAACTTCGAAGCTTTCTAAGAGATTTAGAAGAGAAAAAAGTCATACAAAAAGTAGAATATGCAACTGACTGGGTAAATATCTTAGTAATTGTACAAAAAAAGAATGGAAGCCTAAGAATCTGTCTTGATCCAAGAGATCTAAATAAAGCTATTAAGAGGCAGCACTTCCAGATTCCAAGACAGGGATATATAACTTCAGTTATGAATAATAAACAGTACTTCAGTGTAATTGATATGAGTTCAGATTTCTGGCAAATCAAACTTGACAACAAAAGTTCTGATCTATGTACTTTTAATACACCGTTTGGAAGATTCAAGTTTATGAGAATGCCTTTTGGAATAAAGTCAGCCCCAGAGTATTTCGAAGAATTATGGTTAAAATTTTTGGATGTATTGAAAGAGTTCAAGTAGTATTCGATGATTTAATGATTGCTGCAGATTCAGAAGATGAACATGATCAGATTTTATGTAAAGTTTGGAAACTGCAAGAAAGAACAACATAAAGTTTAATAAGCAAAAATTACAATTAAGAGTGAACTCAGTGAAGTTTTTAGGAAATATAATGAGCAAGGAAGGACTTGAAGCAGATCCAGAAAAAGTAAAAGCTATTATTGAAATGGAAACGCCAAAGAATAAGGAAGAAGTGAAAAGATTTTTAGGAATGGTTAATTTTATGTCAAAATACATAACAAATTATTCAAAAATGAGTGAACCGTTAAGATTACTTTTAAGAAATGATATTAATTTTCATTGGGAAGCAGATTAGGAAAATGCATTTTCATTGTTAAAGAAAACATTGAGTTCGGCACCAGTTTTAGTTTTTTTCAATGAGTCTGAGCAGACAGTTGTTCAAACAGATGCGTCTAAAGATGGATTGGGTGCATGTATTATGCAAAACTCACAACCAATAGCATATTCATCACGTTCACTAACTGCAACAGAAAAAAACTATGCGCAAATTGAAAAGGAATTACTTGGAATAGTATTTGGTGTGGAAACATTTCATCACTATACTTATGGTCGAAAAATTATAATTGAAACGGATCATAAACCACTTATACATATCTTCGAAAAAGATTTATCTAAAATTCCAAGTAGACTTCAGAGAATGATTTTAAAACATGAAAAATGATCTTGAAGTGAAATACTTACCTGGTAAAGAAATGCATGTAGCTAACGCTTTAAGCCGTGCATATTTAAAAGATCCAGTTAAAGATGACAAAGAATTGGAAAATGTAGTTCATATTATTGAAAAAAAATTAGCAACAACCGAAGCAAGGAAAATAAAATTAGCAGAATCAACAAGAAATGATGAAGTTTCAAAAAAAGTGTTATACATTCGCAAAAACGGATGGCCCGTAAAAAGGGAAAATATACAAGAAGAAATTTCACACTATTGGAAGATCAGGTATAACTTATCTAAATCAGCAGGACTACTTTTTATGGAAGATAGATTGATAATTCCGCAAAGTGAAAGGTCAAGTATACTGGAAGATCTACATTCTGTACACTTTGGAATTGAGAAAACCAAGTTAAGAGCAAGAGAAGTAGTGTATTGGCCCGGAATAACACGTGATATTGAAAATGAAATCAAACGTTGTAGCGTTTGTGAAAAATTTCAGAGGTGTAATCAAAAGGAATCATAACACCCACATGATATACCGTCAAGAACTTCAGAAAAGGTAGCAACAGATATTTTAGAATTTCAAAATGTAAATTATTTAATAGTAATAGATTACTATTCAAATTGGTGAGAAATCAAGGAACTGAGAAGAAAAACTAGTTCAGAAGTCATTTTGAAATTAAAGGAAATTTTGCCATCTACCGGAATTCCTATGGAAATTATATCAGACATGCCATATGGAAGTTTTGAATTTAATGAATTTTGCAAAGACTGGGATATAACTTTAACCACATCTAGTCCAAGATATGCACAATCAAACGGGTTAGCAGAAAAGGGTGTAGGAACTGCGAAAAATATGATGAAAAAGCATTTGAAAGTAGAACCGACAAATATACAATGTTATTGGAGTATAGGATTTTATGGCAGTTGTAGATGCCGCCTATAATTTTATATACGCTAATATTGGTTGTCAAGGCAGGATATCTGACGGAGGTGTATTCCGAGAAACAACATTTTATAAAAAAGTTGACAAATAATAAGCTTGCATTACCGCCTCCGCAGTCACTTCCTGGCAGTAATAAGATATCACCTTATGTTATATTGATGGATGATGCGTTCCCTCTACAGGAACACATCATGAAACCTTTCAGCGACCACCATGACAAAGGCTCCTGTGAGAGGATATACAACTATAGACATTCACCACGCGCTCGCAGAGTAGTAGAAAATGCTTTTGGGTTGCTAGCATTAGTGTTTCGCGTCTTTGAGAAACCACTTATGCTACAGGTAAAGAATGCTGAGATCATCACAACAGTATGCATTTATCTTCATAACTTTTCGAGAAGAAGTAAAACGTCGAGACCCATGTACTCTCCTCAAGGATCATTTGACTATGAAACACTAGATGGAAACATTATTCCAGGAAATTACCAGTCTCGACCCTTACTTCGTGGAATATACTCATATTAATGTTCTAAATGAAACTCACTGTTCCTAGCTAATTCCACAATATATTGAAAAATGTTAAAAATTATAAAAAAATGAAAATTGTTTCGATAACTGAATATTATCGTCAGAATGACAGAAGTTACATTTCATTTGATGCCTACCTGATGGTTGGTAGTTCTTTTTGGCTAGATCAAGAAGTGACTTAACTTGTGATTGACTTAATATATGTTAATAGAAAAAAGAAGGAGATGTGATATTACAAATATTGAAGCTTAGATATTATTAGCCCTATGGTGATATCCTGGATATCATTTTTCTAATTAAGATCAGTATAACTGTGCAATGATATAGAAAACTAGGAAAACTATATATGCGGATCTTTACAATTATCACTTAAGAAGACAGTTTAATAGTGGAGAACTCCCTAGATTTATCTGTTCATTGCTGACTTCATATTGTGGATTTCTTAAATGTTTTCTAATTTCCAATTCTTCAAGGAAATCCAATTCTTGTTCCTTATCACGAATATGTAGTACTTCTAGTTCTGTGTTAGGTGTCAATGAATGATTAGTGTCAAGTAGATGTTTTGCGTAGTGCGATTTATCTGGTTGTTTTAATCTGTATGCTCATAAGTGTTCACTGTATCGGATTTCAAAATTTCTAAGGATCTGACCCAAATAGACAGCATTACATTCTGAATATTTCAGTTTATATATACCTGATTTATTTAATGATGATATTTTTGTTTTTACATTTAACAATTTTGTACTTACGTTACTTTCTGTTTTAAAAGAAATTGTTGTATTCGTTGCTAAAGATATTATCTTTGAAATATTATTAGATATATTTCCTGTATATGTGATGGTTTCATAAGTTTTTATTTCTTCAGTTTGTTTAATATTAGTTGTAATGCCACTTTTTCCTCTTTTTCATTAATTAGCTTATTTATCATATGTAATGGATAACCGTTGGATGTTGCTATTTGTCTAATTGTATTAATGTCTCTATCAAAATTACATTTGTTCATAGGAACTGAAAATGCTCTATGTATTATTGAATTATATGCCGCTAGTTTATGTGACGTGGGGTGATTGGAACTATATGGGATTGCCACATTAGTGTGTGTTGGTTTTCGGTAAATTGGATAATCAAGTACATTATTAACTTTTTGAATTGTTAAATCAAGAAAATTGATTGAGCTATTTTCTTCAATTTCTAATGTAAATTTAATTTTTGGGTGTAATTTATTGATGTGGTTGAAAAATATAACTAACTGTCGTTCACTACCCATAAAACAAGCTAATATGTCATCTACATATCTATACCAAAATAAAACATTTTTGGGAATATTACTTTCAAAGATCTTTCTTTCTAAACTGTCCATAAAAATGTTTGCCAAAATAGGTGATATAGGGCTTCCCATTGGTAAACCTTCATTATGAATATATATTTTGTTGTCAAAAGTGAAATCATTCTGATTAATACATACATCAAATAAATTGAGTATATCTGATAATATTCCTGGATCAATATTTTTATCTTCTAGTAATTTTCTTACAAGTATTAGACATTCTTTAGGAGAAATTTTAGTGAACATATTAGTAATATCGAATGAAATAAGCTTATAGTTATCCTTCAAGTTGATTGCTTTTAGTTTTTTTATTAGTTCTATTGAATTTCTTCAATGAATTTACAGCTAACGTAGTGGCTACATAGCTGGATTTGTCATAAGATTAGTTAGGAAAAGCCTATCCTGCGATGTTTGTTGTCAGGTGCTTGGATCGTCAGGGTATGAAGATGACACATCTTTCCAATTAATATAAAGGAAAAAATACTGATGATGAACGAGATGTTATTATAAATGGTAATGATTGTGAATATACAATTAACTTTAATGAAAACATTGGAGTAGAAAACTTCAATATTACAGTAGATCATTCAGATGAGCGGAAACAATTGTTGATAGATAGATTGATTAACAAATATAAATCAATTTTTGCAAAAGATAAATATGATATCGGGACTGTAAAGGGCAATAAAGCTCATATTGATTTGTCTATAGATAAATACTATTGTAAAAGACCACATAGATGTACTATTGATGACATGAATGAAATCGATCATGTATCAAAATTATTAAAGAATAAATTGATAGAGGACTCAAACAGTCCTTTTTCGGCCCCCGTAATATTGACGTATAAAAAAGATGAGAAAAAACCCGACTATGTATATATTTTCGTGATATAAATAGAATCATAATTCCTCAGTGACAACCATTTCCGCTGATTGAGGATTTGATGGTTAAAACAAGAAATTGTAAATTTTTTACATTAGATATAAATTCGGCCTTTTGGACCATCCCTATGAAAATTGAAGATAAACATAAAACTGCATTTATAACTCAGGATGGTCATTTTCAGTGGACCTGTTTACCATTTGGTTTAAAAACTGCCCCTGCAATATTTTAAAGAATACTTAGCAGCATAATTAGAAAACATAAACTGTCAAAATTTACTGTCAATTATATCGACGACATTTTGCTATTTTCAGAAACATTTGAAAAACATATTGTGCATTTAACTATGTTATTAGAGGCAATTTCAAAAGAAGGTTTAAAATTAAAATTTTCAAAATGTAATTTTGCTCAAAATCCGGTAAAGGGTTTAGGTCACATTATTCAGAATGGTACAATTACTCCAATAAAAGATAATTTAGTAGCTATAAAGGAATTTCCTGCCCCAAAGACACAAAAAAATGTTCGTCAGTTTTTAGGAAAAATTAATTTTTATGCAAAATATATCCCAAATAATATTAGATCCATTACACAATTTATTAAGAAATGGACAAGCATTCATCTGGTCCCCAGAATGTCAAAAATCTTTCGAAAAAATAAAAGATCTTCTTTGTGAAAAGCCTATTTTAGCTCTCTTCAATCCAGATCTACCAATGCACATTTATACGGACGCTAGTATAGAGGGTATAGATGCAGTCCTTGAAAAGAAACACAACAAAATGGAGATGAAAGGCCCTACACTTATTTTTCAAAAAAGCTAAAGGATTCTCAATAAAGAAAAGAGGCTATATATTTAGAATGTTTAGCCATTAAAGGAGCGGTAAAATATTGGCAACATTGGCTTTTGGGAAAAAATTTATAGTCTTCTCGGACCATAAACCACTAGAAAAAATGAATATTAAAGCTAGAACAGATGAGGAATTACGAGATCTCACATATTATCTATCCCAAGTTAATTTCGAAGTCAAATATTCTCCTGGGAAATTTAACATAGAAGCTGATAGTTTAAGTCGAAATCCAGTATTAGAACCAAACGAATAACATGTAGAATGTTTTAAAGTCGTGAATTAATTTAAATTAAAATATATTGAAGATGACAAAGAGAAAAACGATGAAATTGAAAAAGATATAAATTCATTAGTTTTTAAAGATAATATATACTATTAGAAAATAGGGAAAAAGGAAAAAGTTATACTTACAGAGGAATTTAGTAAAATAATTAACCTAACCATTTTACGTAGCAAAAAATTTAACGAAAAATATAAGAAAGATGTGTGATAATTGTAAAATTTGTATTAAAAATAAAACAAGAGGAAAATTTAAATTTGGATTAATGTCTCATTTAGGTCCGGCAACTTACCCATTTGTCAATAGACACAATTGGTGTATTTGGTGGCAGACGGTCTACAAAAACATATTTACACCTTCTAGTGGACAATTTAACAAGATATGCCTATATCTTAACCTCAAAGACACAACATTCTAAAGATTTTATGAACCTTATTGGAAAAGTAACAAATGAGCATAAAATTGGCATGATTTTAACCGACCAATATCTGGATATCAATTCAAAGGACTTTAACATTTTTCTAAATGAAAAAAACATATCCATTATTTTTACAGCGGTAAATGCACCGTTTTCTAATGGTTTGAATGAAAGGTTAAAGCAGACTTTAGTTAATAAAATTAGATGCAAGATAAATGAAGGTAAAAACAAACTAGTATGGACTACAATTGCGCACGAATGTACATAAAGATATAATGAAACAGAACATACCGTGACCGGTTTTTCGCCTAAATATTGGTTGAAAGGAAGAGATACCATTATTTTACCAGATGAATTAAAACATAAAATTGTTCAGAATAATTTGTCACAGGATAGAGAAATTTCGTAAGAAAATACTATTAAATCACATAACTATAATAAGACACATTATGATAAAAATAGGAAAAAATGTAAACTAAATGTAGGAGATTATGTTTATGTAGAAAATGGTAATCGATTGAACAGAAAAAAATTAGATGAACGTTCAGTTCGACTACATGGAATTTTTTGGACATTTCTGAGTCTGGACAATCTGGACATAGTTTTTATAGCAGACTTGATGAGTGTTCCATTAAATTGTATGGGAAGTTATGCAGCTATATATAAATCAAAATTTTTTATTGTCATCTGTTGGTTTGCCCAACTGTTACGTATTTAAAGTAGTCAACTTCTACACATCATTCATTCACATTATTGAGTATACAAAAAGTACACATTATTTTCAGTAAGTAACGTATAATAAACAAAATATATACCATAAAATATGTCAATTAATGCGTTTTTTAGTATTATATTAGTACTTAATGATAACAGATAACATGTCAAATCAGTAGATCTATTAAAAAATCATTAGACCTGCCTAAGACGTGACGTTCTATGCTCTGATTGATGTTTCAACTATCATAACGGACTGCTGTATTTTGCAGTTTTAATTCATGAAAAAACATATCTCCCTTTTCTTATATAAAAAATACATTTTTCTAAATTCGTGTGTTCAGTTCCATAAGATTAATACATATTTTTGAAATTTTTTACTACTGTCATCATGCCTATTCTCAATGTTTACCATCCTTCATACATCTTTATAACAATGGAGATTCATATTTACTGAATTGAGTTCAAGTGAGACTGGATGGTGGCTACGGCAAGTCAACCCAAACTGTTATGATGTCTGATTGAAGAATAAAGCAGTTGAATGAATTGTTACAGTTAGTAACAAACCAGTTTATTTTGAAATCATTTGATCTGTTTTAAGTGAGCTACGAATAAGGATACTTTTCATGCTTTCACAAAGATTCCAAAAATATTTTGAAGGATCTTGTTTTCATTTTTATAAGAGACCTTGCCTTGCCCTGATATGATTGGGTAATTCATTTTATATTGTAAGTTTTGCAATTTTAATTGACACTTGAATTGGCAGTCATTCAATGTCCCATTTCAAAAAAAATATATATTTAACCTTCGACTTTTGAGTTTGGGTGCTGGGGCGTTTTTGAACATATATTTGGCAATTATTTTCTGTCAAATTAGAATGCGATTTCAAATTACACCACTTATTAGTTTCACGTTTTGGTTATTCTGCTGGAAAGTAAGTAAAATCAGTTTAGAACAAAAATTCTAGATGCTGTTTCTGCGACTACTTTGAAGCAACCTCTCAACGAGCAAGCTAGAAGAACATCGATGGATATATTTAGCCAACGGTCAGTTTCGAACGAATTGTTAAAAGCACTGAGATATTTAACAAGTGTCAACAGAATTAAAGACGGTGCTTCTGCGTATACTTGGGGTCAGTTAGATTCAGCTACAGTAGGGAAAAATTTCATAAGCATTTGTAATCAAGTCAGGGAAATATTCAGAGGTGAATCAAGATTATTAAATATACGATCTCCAGTGTATGTGATGGGTAAGTTCTCTTTCCTTTCATATATTTAATTTAAAAACCAAAAAATATAAAAACAATTTACAAGGTAAAATATATTGCGAAAGGGCGAAGTCCACCAAATGTGAGCTACCACAGTTAATCTCCTCGTCAGAATATTACAACAGTGATAAAAATGGAAAATATCATTACAAATCATCAGTTTGGGTTTAAAAAGAAACACTCGGCCGTGGACAAATTTCATAGGGTCACAACTATCATAGTGTGATGTTGACATTCGGGGAATGGACAATAAAGTTGTGCTAGTGGTCACTTCTTACTTCACTTCTTTATTTGGTATATTCTCAGGTGACAAAGAAATTTGTTTTATTACAAAAATAACATATCGATAATACCGAATGTGTTTTGAAATTTATTAAACAATAATAAGGATAATAATAATGATGTAGATGTAGATTAAATACACTATCTTTGTTATTGCATTTCAGTTATACCTTATTAAACAATTATTAGTTTTCGTTCTATTGAAGCCATGTTGATAAACAAGATATGACATGAAGGAATATTTCATGAATTAGATTCAATCCAATTGAGTGACCTAGTCAACGAGTCTTGCTATATTCGTAATGAAGACCTTAAAATGGATCTGATAATGGAGCTCATCTCGGATGAATGAATACAAACATTTTAGTTTGATACTGTCATTATGATTACTAGAACCAGAAAAAAGTTTGAAAAAGACCAAACATAACGAGTGGGTGTAGTGTATGACAAAATTACAGAACAGAGTTATCTTTGTTCAGTGCACACGGGAAAAGTGCTCTAGTGACAAGAAAAATAATTGAAAAAACATCGAAGGGACACTGCAAGATTGTTATACTTTTAAAGAAATTCGAATGGTAAACTTAAGCTTCACGTCATTTTGTACACGTAAGAAGTAAAGATTAACGTATGCTCTATAAGGTCTAACTCATACTCAATTTCGATCATGTTCGCATTTGCGCTAGTTCTAACACACTTCAGTTATATAGGAGCGCTATGTGTAATGTCAGTATCGCAGAAAAGTAATTCTAGTAGAACTGCTTATTTCATAGGAAGGATATTAATCGAACAAAAAAATGATAATTGAAAGATGAGAAGAGATGCTGCTTAAAGTGTAAACTTCTAGAGAAATTGAACTTTGGAGTTTGAGCCAACCAAATCTAATTAACATTGGAAATCAGGAGCAAGTCAATGAAAAGGCTTATTTCTAGTCTGGTAGTTTCTTTTACAGTTTTCCATAGCCTTTTGCTTGAACTATGAGCATTGAGACAAATTGAATTTCAGCCGATTAACCCCAAATATCAATGAAAATCAGGATCACATCAGATCAGAAGTCAATGGAAAAGCTTATTTCAAGTTTGTTAATCTTCTTTACAGTCTTGCATAGATCGAGTCAATGAAAAGGTTTATTTCAGGTCTGGTGATCTCTTTTATAGTCTTTCATGGCTTTTTGCTTGGAGCGTAGGCTTCTAGAGCAATTGGACTTTGTAGTTTTAGTCGACTAAACCTAATTATAAATGAAAACCAGAATCAGATAAGACGTTAATGGAAAGGCTTATTTCAGGTCTGGTAATCTTTTTCACAGTCTTCCATAGCTTTTTGCTTGGACTGTAAGCTTTTAGACACATTGAGCGTTGTAGTTTTAGCCGATCAAGCCTATTATCAAGGAGAATTGGGATCAAGTCAATGAAAAGGCTTATTTCAAGTATGGTGATCTCCTTTATAGTTTTCTATAGCTTTTTCCTTGGACCATAGGCTTTGAGACAAATTGAACTTTGGAGTTTTAGTCAACTAATCCTAATTATCAATGAAAATTGGGAAAAGTCAATGAAAAAGCTTATTTCAGATCTGGTAATCTCCTTTACAGTCTTCAATGGCCTTTTGCTTGAACCGTAAGCTTGTAGACAGATTTAACTTTGGAGTTCTAGCCGACTAAGCATAGTTTGTTACATGTTTAATATCTTACCTGCTTAGGTTATTGAAAACAATAACAAAACGAGGAAAATTCTAAGTGAATAATATTAAAACAAAATTTAATTAGCATGGGTCTCATCCTTGTAGTAGTTCAACTCTCGAATTCCCTTATGGATAAATAAATCTCGTTAGAAAAATCATTGTCGCACGAAATCACCTGAAAAATAAATTAAACTTTCAGATATTCAACTACTCATTTAATAATTATAAACAAATAAACTTGACCTTCAATTAGTGTATTCTTGTTATTTGATATAAAAATGGTCTCAATCTATATGGGTAATTAGCTTGCTTAGGAAGCTCCCACGGTCAACAGTGGTACTGGCCTAAAGGAAACGAAGATATTTTATGTGACAGATATTTCCGTTTCCTTTTTTGAAAGCAACGATTGAAGAACAATGTGTTACGCTGTAAGCGGATTTATAAAAAAGAATTTTGTGGTGCAATCAAGGAGGAAGCGGCTTGGATATATGTTTTAAAGCCAGCAACAGATAGTTGGATATATTTCTCTGGAAACACTTAGCAAAATTCCAGTTTAAACGAAACTTCTATTGGAAGCCACATGTTAAGGCCCCGTCGCCAGCTAATTATGACACATGAATAAAAGTAACTATTCGTTTAAAGACTTATTAAAATTACCTTTTTCTTTTTAGGCCTTTTTCTTATTAGTTTCACTTTTTCTTGGTTCTCGTTAATTTCTGTTCTCCCAAATTTACGAGTACTTTTCTCTGTGTGATATCTACGAGAAACCACTTTGCAACTGGGCATATTCTGGATGATATTTCCCTGACGAACGATCCCAGGGCATAGCAGATACGTTTAATTGATCTCTGCACATTTCTGGACAGTGTTTCTAGACTTCTGAATGTAGGTTTCGTTACAGTCAGTAACCTCCAACAAAATTATCTCGGCTAAACTGCAAGTCATATATATAACATTACCATAGTTGAAAAGTAAATTGTTAGTAGAGTATCAATATTAATTCACTTAAATTTATCAACATAAACATTGTTAGATTGAACCCTATAATATAGGACATATATTAAAGCTAAAATACTTACGTAAATTTTATTTGTACATATCGGGTATATGCTTATAAACGGTATATATAATCCTTGTATATAACTGTATGTAAACTTTCTTGTAACACACTTGAATTCTCTTCAAATTCACAATTGATAAAGCTTGGGTCATATTCATTGGATTGTTTTCTTTAATAGTACCTACCAACTCCTTGTTTACAGTGGCAGAATTAACCAAAAACTATCCCTGACATGATTTGTCGTTATTTAATTTTATTTAATCCCTATCAACTAAAGGGAGTAACAAGTTATCAATGAAAAGGCTTATTCCAAGTCTAGTAATCTTTTTTACAGTCTTCGATATCTTTTTGCTTGGACTGTAAGCTTTTAGACACATTGAATGTTGGAGTTTCAGCCGATAAAGCCTATTATCAAGCAGAATTGGGATCAAGTCAATGAAAAGGCTTATTTCAAGTATGGTAATCTTAGTTTTCTATAGCTTTTTCCTTGGATCATAAGCTTTGAGACAAATTGAACTTTGGAGTTTTAGTCAACTAAGCTTAGTTATCAATGAAAAGGCTTATTTTAAGCCTGGTAATCTTTTTTACAGTCTTCCATAGCTTTTTACCTGGACTGTAAGCTTTTAGACTATGGTCTTCTGGCCAACCAAGCCTAATTATTATGAATGAAAATCAGGATCGAGTAAAAAAGGCTTTTTACAATCCCCTATTTTTTTATAGTCGTTCTAGATTTGATTAATCTGGTTATCCCGTTTTTGTTTTTAATTTGTTTCAATTATTATTAACTTGACGATACTGACCTTTTGACATTCATCAAAGATCCTTTTATACATAAAAATCATTTTCTTACTATTGCAGGAGATCTTCATGGCAACGTAAACGATTTACTTTACTTCGAAAAAGTTTTATGGCACATTGGCCCCGGATTAACGCCTTGCAATTTGTTGTTTTTGGGAGACTACGTAGATAGAGGTAATATAAAAATAAATTATGCTTAAAGTTAAACCTTTGTGACGCTTTGATTTGTAACTAAAATTTGCATCACTATGTAGGTAGGTAGTAACAGATACTTTAAAAACTTCAATTCGTGTTATCTGTTCCACTAAAGTATAATTAGGATCATATAAGACGAAAAGAAGTTGTACCTAGGCTGGAAGACCTTTATTTCAATTTTAAACCCATCTAACTCTAGTTTTATGATCCAAAACTGTTTTAGTGATATTTCTATCTATGGGTCTTTCACTATAAAAACTGATGCACGTCATAACGCTAGTATGATGTATGTCACATTTGAGCAATGTTGCCATGATTTGAAAGTTATACAGAGATATTCAATACACATAAAAATAAACGGTTTTAAGGATTAAAACTTTTCCGCATCTGTGGCCCTGAACAATATTCTATCATAAAATTGCTACTTGTATACACTACGGGGGATGTATCGCGCTAACAAACCGAAATTTCTCCAAAAATAACCAAAAATTCAGTATATCTGGATTTATAGGACCCGCTGTACTCGCTCTAATCAACTGAAAATCAATAGGATACATCTATGAGACGCCTTGAATAATATTCAATCATAAAATTGATCAATCGTATACTCTCTGGAGGCTGTATCGTGCTAACAAATTGAAAATTCTCTAAAAATGACAAAAATTTGGTACTTCAAGTACCATAGCACCCGTTGTCCTGGCTTTAGTAAGCTGAATATCAATAGGGTTTATCTTTGAGATACTCTGAATGATATCTAATGATGAAATTTTGTACTTGTATATACTCGGGAGGCTGTATCGTGCTAGCAAACTGAAACTTCCCCAAAAATGTCAAAAATATCGTACTTGAAGTACTATAGCACCTGTAGTACTGGCTGTGGTGAGCTGAAAATCAATAAGGTTCATCAGTGAGATGCCCTGAATAATATACAATCATAAAATTGGTGACTTGTTGAACTCCGGAGGCTGTATCGTGCTAACAAACTGAAATTTCTCATAAAATGACAAAGTGTCGTACTTCAAGTACCATAGCACCCGTTGTACTGGCTCTGGTGAACTGAAAATCAATAGGGATCATCTGTGACATGTCCTTAACAATACTCAATTATAAAATTGCTGACTTATTGCACTCCGGAGACTGTATCATGCTAACAAGACATGTAAGGAAAAGTGGCCGACGACAACGACGACGACGACGACATACACACAGGATTTTACTTTTCCGCCAACCTATCTAATATGCGAGAAAAGTATTGGTTTACCCACAAAAAAGTTGGAAATTTGAATTTTTTTTTGAGTTATTTTTACGTTATCCATCAACAACAATACGAAAAAACGGTTTTTAGAAAAAAATCCTGTGTGTATGTCGTCGTCGTCGTTGTCGTCGGCCACTTTTCCTTACAAGTCTTGTTAGCACGATACAGCCTGCGGATTGCAATAAGTCACCAATTTTATGATGGAATATTGTTAAGGACATTTCACAGATGAACCCTATTGATTTTCAGCTCACCAGAGCCAGTACAACGGGTGCTATGGTACTTGAAGTACGACATTTTGTCGTTTTTCGCGAAATTTCAGTTTGTTAGCACGATACAGCATCCGTAGTTCAACAAGTCACCAATTTTATGATTGAATATTATTCAGGGCATCTCACTGATGAACCCTATTGATTTTCAGCTCACCGGAGCCAATAAAACCGGTGCTACAGTACTTTAAGTACGATATTTTTGTCATTTTTGGAGAAGTTTCAGTTTGTTAGCACGATACAGCCTCCGGAGTATATACAAGTGATGAATTTTATGATTGAATATTATTCAGAGCGTCTTAAAGATGAACCCTATTGATATTGAGCTCACTAAAGCCAGTACAACGGGTGCTGTGGTACTTGAAGTACCAAATTTCTGTCATTTTTGGAGAATTTTCAGTTTGTTAGCACGATACAGCCCCCAGAGAGTATACGATTGATCAACTTTATGAATAAGTATTGTTCAAGGTGTCTCACAGATGTACCCTATTGATTTTCAGTTGACTAGAGCGAGTACAGAGGGTCCTATAAAACTAGATATACTAAATTTTTGGTTATTTTTGGAGAAATTTCGGTTTGTTAGCACGATACATCCCTCGAAGTGTATACAAGTAACAATTTTATGATAGAACATTGTTCAGGGCCACAGATGCGGAAAAGTTAGTTTTAATCCGTAAAACCGTTTATTTTCAAATAGGAACTTTCAAGTTAAATTGAATGAAACATTTTAGTGTTTTAAATGAAACTCACGGTTTCATTTAAAACACTAATATAAGCAGATTCCACGAAGTAAGGGTCGAGACAGTTAATTTCATTGAATGAAACAATTTCCAATTCTAAATCATAAGAAAATGGAACCTTTTTTTCGTGTTGTTGTTGATGGGAAACGTAAAAATAACTCAAAAAAAAATTAAAAACTCCAACTTTTTAGTCCTGTCCATGGTTCTTGCAGGAAGGCGAGGTCGATTGATTCGTCCTTGAACCTTTTACCAAGAATGTATGAAGCGGTCTTGGCATGCTGTAAGTTTGCCTGTAAACAGTTGAAAATGGCGAAATACAGGTAGCCGCAGGCAAACTTGTGTCTTCTCAGATCCCTAGGGGAGATTGAGGCGCCACCATCTGATCCTCCCAGGGGTGAGGCTGTAGCTGGTGCCATTGACGAGGCTTGGTCACATTCCGTCACGGCATATCCGGCTGATTGCTTTGGTCCTTTGGTCGAGGCCATACTGGTCTGGTCTTCGATTTCAGGACAGCAGGTCCAGTTCCTTTTTACGGTTCCCTTGAAGAGACGTTACCCGTCTTCTTTTTGGGGAAGCTAGCTCTCCCTTTGGGATGGCTGGTGCCCCGGCTACGTGCCGGAGGTACACTCCCCTTGTTCTTGTGAGGAGGATCGGTCTTCCTCACTGCAACAGGAGGTTTTCCACTTGGCCCCGGGAAACGGCTTTTCTCGGATCTCTTCGAGGGATCCGGTTTTGATGCCAGTTCGGAGGGCCGGGCTTTAGGCCGGAAAACAAACTGTCCAAAACCCAGTTATGGTTTGAATCCAATCCCCTCCAACGTGGCCATGGATCGATCGTCAATTGCGAAAGTCCATGTTTGACCAGGGCCTGCAATTTCCTTGTGTAGGACAGTCCACTCCAAGGTAAACAGACCGTGGTTCATTTTCCCCAGTCTGGCTAGGACCTGCTCTGAAGTCAGTCTACGACTGCCTTCGTCAGGTATGTAAGACACACAAATGTGTGGCTTTGGGAGTTGGTCACCTGAAATACATTTCAGAGAGGCACCGTCCCATGGTTGAAGTGTATTGACTACGCCAGTCAACCACGAGACACTCTCCTGATTTACACAGGTGACCTGTAACCATCCAGGCCGGAAAGTACAGCTCTGGAACTGTATTTGTGGACCACCTTCAGGTATATCCTCTACAGCGGCCATAATGGCATACTGAAGGAATTCCACTTGTTTGGTTGTGATGGAGGCTGTCGGATGTTCAAGATGTAAAATTCCCACCTTGATGCCGGATACAGCCTGCCCATAAGAGGGCTTTTGTAAGTCAGTTTCACCTGACGTTACCATTGATTCAGCCGAGCAGGGCTTCTCCGCCTCTTGTTCGGGTGAGTCATCTTTAAAGCGTAAGCGCTTGCTGGTACCAGCCACAGAGGGAGAATGTTTCCTCTCTTGCGGTTGATCCCGCTCCCGCTGCTCTAGAATTTGATGCAAAGCGGATTTGTAAGGAACCCCACTCTTGAGGAGACGACTAAGTCGTTTCATGGCTGCACCATCTAGCTTCCTAGGTTTATTTTCAAGAGTAGGAGACCAGAGTAGGTCTCGTTCCTGATCAGAGGTTACAGGGAGGTCAGTTGAAGTCGATAGGTCGACTTCAATCTCCTCTGTAGTTTTTATGTTTGTTTTAGTTACTTCTTCCATAAACGTCTCACGAGTAGCTAGGGAAAAAGAGGTCCATCATGGCAGAGCCCTACATTACCATGACAAGGCTGACTTACGACGGGAGGGCGCCTAGTATCCCGAAGGTTCCGTTAGTGACAGATGATAGGCTCACTGGCATGCATCCCCTCGGCATGGATACGCACACCTTAGGATTAAGCCGAAAGACCGTTGGGATGTCATTTAGTCAAAGAATAACAGCACCAAAAATGATCCTATTATTCCCATTACCAGCGGTGCTAACGTGGAAGCAGACACCCGATAGCTGAATTTGCCCACCATCCCATAACCCAAGCTAACATACATGCTAAAGCAGCAAGCAGTAGTTAAAGCAATGCAACAATGAGCAAAGACAGCCAACCCCGCCGTATGTTGTGTAGTAAGGTTATTGAATATTTATTTGTTCTGATCCGAGTTATTAATACCAGGTACCCTGGTAATCAGATGTGAGCAAGAACCTTTTCTTATTATTTTTTTATGAGATTTACATAACCTTATAGCCAATCTTTATTATTAAGTAATATTAGTGCAGTGGGTTGTCCCATCCCATCTGGGTGGTTTCGGATTTTGACTGGCTAGAAATCTGTGGCGCTCCGGAAAATGTAACCCTATACAATTCAGTAAAATCGAAATCAATTTTTATTGTCGAACCTACGCCCGACTGAGCTACTGGGACGGTTAGAGGCGAGGAACACTAGTGCACGATCACTGCTCTCATTCCCTAAATTTCGCCCCTAACAGTTTTGCATAGAAAATTTAAAATATCTCAAGAACTAATAATTTTAGGTAAAGAGAATGCTTAATAAAAAAATATGTATGTTGGTAGTAATTTTCGATACTCACATAAAATACAGGTTGACCTATTTGAAAAAAGTGAGAAAATCATGTATTTGGATGCAATTAATATTAACGAAATAAACAATTTTCCAGAATTTTGACTACGATTCGAATATTTTCGTGGCAGCAGACTTCATTCTTGAATTTCTTTCACATTGTACAGGTTATTGAACTTGTTACGAATTTCATGGAAAATTGGTTATAACTTTCTAAATACCACGTAGAACACATCATAACCGTATATTGTTGTAATAGGGAAGTCAATTTAATTCCTAATATGTAGTGAAATACAGGGTGTTTAATTTGAAAAATGTAACTTTGACATGGATTAGCATTTTGGAACACGCTGTAACAATGTAAATGATTTTTAAATGTAAAGACTAATGATGGCTACAATTTCTCAAATTTTTAAATTCATATCTTAGCGGACATGGGAGATACAGAACTTTATCACACTAATCAATTACTCTGTATAGTTGGTTAATTGAATCATTTCATTCAGAAATGGGAACTGTTGTTTTATATTATCCATTCTCTATATTTTTAGGTGCGTTTAGTTTTGAGGTGATTGCATATTTATTTTCTTACAAACTTCAAAGTCCAAATAAAGTGAATCTTTTGAGAGGCAATCATGAAATAAGGGAAGTACAAAAAATGTTTACATTTTACAAGTAAGTACATTCAGTTTATTGTTTGGCATATTGTATGTTATAAGCGATACTATTTTTAGAGAATGTTGCCTCAAGTTTGGAGATAAATTGGGACAAGACGTCTGGGGAGCGGCCAACAATGCTTTTGATACAATGCCCATTGCTGCTGTTATAGATGGGAAGGTACTATGTTTACTCTTTGTAATAAATCAGTAATTGAAAAGTATGAAACAAAGTTGCTTTCAGCGGCTGTCTGTTAATCCGCTTACTCGCCCTAAGCAGATTTTGAGTGATTTTTCACACAAATTATCAGGTGCTTCAATACAGCATTTCCTCTTAGCTCTCATAAAACTAAACATAACAAATCATGGTCTACGAAAGGAACTCATATTTCATCTAAGAATATGAGATCACTTATGTACATTAAACAATTCAAAGACAATCCTCACAAACTCAATTATATCAATACTGTACCGGAAAACTATCAAATCTATTAAACAAAACTATTATAACAATCGCATCTCTAGAGCTAAAAATTCCTCAACAGAAACTTGGCTGCTATCAATGGTTTAAGGAACAAAACTCGTTCATCAAACTTTATTGACCTCGACCTAGACGAACAATTATTTCGTAAACGTTAGTAAGAATATTAGCTCTAAAATATCTGCAAGCGGTGATGCTCTTTAATTCCTCGTTCTTTCTAAAAGAATTACTGATAGTTTCTTCCTTAGACCAGTAGGTAAATTTGAGCTAGTGCAAACCATACTCAGCATTCAAAACAAAACTTCCTGCATCATTGATGGGTTATCAGCTAAGTTATTTTCAAATATTCCAGATGTGGTGATTAACGTTTTATGTCCTCCAATCCAGAACTACCCAAACTTTATGTCCCAAGGACGTCTCATGTCGATGCGACCGAGTCGATTGAGCGCCGGGCTCATTCTGACAAATCTCGGCTCGGACAGCGGGGCCGCCGCTGCCGGCTGCTCCCCTCCCTCATGTTCTCTTCTGTCACGCGTGTGCATGTCGTTCATTTCAGCATTTGTTTTGTTTAACTGCGCACGCGGAGTTTTCATTATAATAATGGATAGTTTTATTCAAAAGAATAGGAAACGAAGTGAAGACTCAGGCGAGAGCAGTAATGTTAATTGAGGTAAAAAGAAGAAATATAGGAAATATGACGAGCAATATTTGAATTTCGGATTTACCTGCATTACTAAAGAGGATGTACAGCTTCCACAATGTGTTGTTTGTCACAAAGTGTTGGCGGCTGAAAGTATGCTTCCTACTTAACTAAAATGGTATTTCGAATCCACTCACAGTCATTTACAATGTGAGCCATGAGATTTTTTTGTAAGAAAATTGCAAGAACTAAAACATCAGTCCACGGCTTTGGTTTCAACAGCATCAATTTCTACCAAAGCATTACTCGCCTCTTACATGGTAGCTCACCGTGTTGCCAAATGTGAAAAACCACACACGATTGCTGAAGAACTGATATTACCTGTAGCAGTTGATATGGTATCAGTGATGATTGGAGAATCGGCAGCTAAAGAAATAAAAAATGTACCTCTTTCAAACAATACGATTAGTCAGTCGCCGTATTCACGACATGGCAAAAGATAATAATGAGCAAATTGTGGGGAAACTTTCAGGTTTATTTGCCATTCAACTGGACGAGGCGACTGATAGTAATGATGATGCTCAATTGATATGTTACGTACGGTACATACAAGAAACGAATGTATGTGAGGATTTATTATTTTGAAAAAATATGTGAAAGTAGTAAAGCTACTGATTTATTTGAGATTTTAAATTCAAATATGACTTAAAATAATATTAACTGAGATAAATGTGTGAGCGTGTGTACGGATGGTGCCCGGGCGATGTCTGAACAGTATGGAGGACTACAAGCTCTCATCAAAACCAAGGCTCCAAGTGTAAAATGGACACATTGTGTCATACATAGAGAGGCCTTAGCAGCAAAGAACATTACACCTGAATTAAGTGTTGTGATCGATAGCATTATTAAAGTGGTGAACTACATTAAAACACGACCCGTGAAATCAAGACTTTTCCATAGACTATGTGAAGAAATGTGAGCCGAGCATACCTCTTTAATTTATTATTGCAACTCTCGTTGGTTGTCCAAAGGTAACGTACTCGCACGTGTATACGAATTAAAAAATGAATTTTACATGTGTCTACATACAGAATCACATAATGATGCGGAAAACTTTATTAATTCAGAGTTTATAATAAAATTAGCATACCTCTGTGACATATTTAACAAATTAAATGATCTTAATAAGTCTTTGCAGTGAAACAATACTCATATCCTGCAATTGGTGGATAAAATTAATGGGTTTCAGAAGAAGCTGCTCTTATGGAAGAAAAAATTAGAAGATCAAGAAGTTGACTGTTTCCCTGCTTTACAAGGTATTCTACGAGAAAAATCGATAGAAATCCTCGATCCCTCTTTAAAAATTACGTTTACACAGCACTTGTTATCATTAAGCGAACACTTTGAGAAGTATTTTCCCAAAAAATCTGGAGCAATATGGCTGGGTCAGAAACCCTTTCCAGTCTCCCACATCATCGACACTTTCAACAGAGGAAGAAGAGCAACTAATCCTGTGATTCCAGCCTAAAGCTTCAATACAACAAGGACGAACTGTTTGCATTTTGGAGCTCAGTTTCTCATGAATATCGTGCCATCAGCACTGCTGCATTTAAGGAGAGATCAATTCATAGTTACCCTACTAGTAGAAAAAATTTCGATACTTTATAATACCCACCTCTGATCTGGTAAAAAACTTCATCACCTTCAATGCCAAAAAAACTATTCAGTTAGCTACCTTTAGAATTTAAAGTGGCAAATACATTTAATAGGTTCCGGAGATTGACAACCGCGTTTCTGCTTGAAAGACCTTATTACTCAGTGGCAGAAGTCTGCAATCTACCCTAGACTTTTGAGTTACATTGGCGTAGTTCAATATTTGGTATGATGTACTTTACTTGATCAAGATTCCAAAACAAATAGCAATCTCCATTGTAACATATGAGCATTGAAAAACATGAAACTAACCTCAACATGAAATCTAAAAAAGACGCAAAGTTATAAGGCTTAAATTAAAAAATTGTCACAGAAAAGGTAAAGGATACTCAACAACAAGAAAAGGGCACAAAGAAGGAGCGGTGAGAAAAAGTGAAGACAGTGAAAACTTGAAATAATGTGGCAATAAGTCAAACAAAAGACCCAGGATAAGGAAAAATGAGAACAACTGTCGAAAAGGAGTGCACGCAAAAATTCGGTTCCAACAAGCCTTATAGTGTTTTTAAATAATCTTCTTGGTCAATCCAAAGCTTTTTATCGACTCTATTCCTGGTTATCTGGTCTTTTTGGCTGGTCCGAAATCTTTCATTCTAAAGCTCTTCATCAACTGAGCTTTTAATTTTTTTTGCCTTAGTATCACTCGACAAAATGATCATTTCATCTACATAAATAGCTATGATCAGTTTTGAATTAATTGAAATTTTATGGTACATGCAAGGGTGAGTTCGGGATTGCTCCATTCCAATTTGTTTGAAGAATGAGTGAAACTTTTGGTTCCATACACGACTCGCTTGTTTGAGACCATATAATGATTTTTTTAAACGACAAACTTGCTTTGTGTTATCATAACCTACTGGTGGTATAATAATTAATAATTTTAATTTGTTTTTTATTTATATTGTTAGTATAGTCAGTATTTTTTATATTTTTATCTGGTCGTAAATTATGTCGCTTTGTCCATGAAATTGTAAAACTTTTTCTTGACATAAAGTTTATTTCTCTCTCTCTCTCTCTGTCTCTCACTCTCTCTCTCTCTCACACTAAAAAGCACCTTTTACTGTAAATAGTTTTGTAATTACTTTATATTTTGTTAAAAGGGGGGTTTTAACTTCAGGTACACAAAATCTTAGTTATGTTTGAAGTTGAGGTTACCTAGGTTTTTCAACCCGCTAAGATTAATAAAATAATAATTCGCGTATAAAAGGGACTTCATTATAACATTGTATACAGTGTCACAATGAAGCTCTTTGAACACTGTTATAGTAATTTTTAGTGTCCAGCTGGCTATTGAATTTAGTTATATTTTTATTTGACATTTAACCTTGACACCAATTATGAATAAAATGGTCTAGCGTTGTTCTAGCTAGCAAATTATTATATTAAAGGTAAATTAGAATGATTTATATATTAAAAATATTAATGAATAAAGTACGCTAACGTTTATTTATCAATTATGTGTCAATTGTTTGTTTTTATATTGTATAGGATCCATATATATGTATACAAAACATTCGATTTTTGGGATAAATTACCAGATATCTATGTGAAGATGTATTACAGAAATAATTCTGTTCATGATATAATATAAATAGATCGCAAGAGCATATACGAAGAAGCTCTTTTTCAAACAAAATTATCCTCTGTTTGCTTAAATGAAAGTTTGTTTAGAATTTACACAATTAGTCGGTTATAATATGTCAAAAGTCAGAAGTGCTGAATAAAAACATCTGTGATCTGACCAATTAGGAATCTACAGAATTGCCAACTTAAATTCAAACCACTCTTCCTAGTTTAAAAACAGGGATTATATGAAATTCTATTTTATTTAAATAATTAAATAAATGCGAATTATAAAAAATATTGTGTAAAACTTGTGCCGCAATGTCTTTCTGTAGTACTAGTGGTTTGCACAACTAACCGCTTCGCGGTTCGTTGTGCAAACTTCACTCGTACTACAAAACGAGTCATTGTGACACTTGTTTTACAAATAACTAATAAGAGCCCCGAAAAAGTGTTATTTCTTATCCTTATTTGCTTTTATTCTTTACAATGAATAAAAATATCTCTTTTTCAGTATTTCCTTAAATTTGATACCTTACATGATTTTTATGATTTTTTTTGAATTTCTGTTTTTTTTTTCAAGATAGCACTGGACACCCCCCAACCCACGTCATGTTTATTAATATTCACATTTAAAAACTAATAGTATATGGCTTTATTACCATAAAATTTCCTGTAATTTGATAACCCTCATGATTTTTAAAAAAATGTTTTTTTTCAAAATAGCGACCAAAAAAATAAGCCATTTAGAGTAACAGTTCGGATGTATATTTTTAGTATGTTGATTAGGAACATGTTACCTACCTTAAGGTGTATTTTCACTTTTTTCTATTCCACTATAAAGCTTGTTGGAATTGAGTTTTTGCGTGCATTCCTTTCCGACAGCTGTTCCCATTTTTCCTTATCCTGGGTCTTTTGTTTGACTTCTTTTCACCTTATTTCAAGTTTTCACCGTCTTCACTTTTTCTCACCGCTCCTTCTTAGTACCCTTTTCTTGTTGTTGAATATATTTTACCTTTTCTGTGACAATTTTTTACTGTAAGCCTTATAACTTGGTGGTGCTTTTCCTAGTGTAACTTGCATTGTATCTGCTACTTCTATCATTCTTATTTCATCTGTTGTTCAAACTACACTTTCTATCTTTGTGTTTCGTTTATTTTCTTTCTTTCGATTAATCTTTAAAATATTGCCTCCACCTTTAATTACCTAAAAACTTCTAATTTTCACATTCATATAAAAAACTGACTGTCTTCCTTATCCAATATCTTCAAGAAAATACTCAAAGTTCAGAATGCCTACTGTTACCTGGAGACTCCCAGAAGTAGTTATCTATTTTTACAATCATATTTTTCCGACGATAAGCTGATCTATAAGTATATTTGTTTTTACATTGGATAATCACTCTGGAACTTGATAAATCTAATGTACGTTGGATAATCACTCTGTAACCTGATAAATCTTGTAACTAAATACACTTGCAATCCAATAAAGCTTATGTTTAAGTAAATATACGTTGTTTCAGATATTCTGTTGCCATGGTGGTGTACCTCCTCCGTGGTTGTGTCCTGTTATATCTGCTATTAACGATATACCGGTTCCACTCAGTCAGCCGGATGCACAAAGTTCATTAGCTTGGGAAATAATGTGGAATGATCCTGTTAAGTGAGTTTTCCCCTCATCGGATCCTTTCAAAGCCTACAGTATTTTTATTATGTTTGCAAATTGTCAATGATAATGACGTTAACTCAAATTGAATTTTGATGGGACTGTTTAATGTAATTCATCCCTGAGTATGTAGAGATTAGAAATATTCCATTTTTAGCGCCGTTATGTCAAATCGGTCTTATCTACATTTGATGTACAATTAAAATAATATAAAAGAAAGGTCAGGAATTAAACCACATTCTTTTTAAATGTATTTAATACGCAAAACAACATATAATTGGTATAGAATCCAGTAAAATTTAATTATTTTAGATTTTACCGGAGTTTACTAGTTTTTCGAATTTATTTTGGGAAAATGCGATAATTGCGAGTTTTTCAGTTTGTGTGATTGTCTATTATAAACAGTATACTTAAGTGATTATCTTCTCTATAAAGAGAAAAAATGTTCTTATTTAGGGACGCAGACACCCTAATATATTGTGAAACTTCTACCGCCTTACGAGTTATTCTGACTGGTTATAAAGAATGTCAAGTATAAGTAAATTAGATTATATTAATTTATTTGGAGCACATGAAAAAATATACAAAATGAAAAATCATGAAGTTAAAATTCAATAGCATAAAATATAAATCTTACTGAATATAGCAATTATTTATATTGCACCCAGATGAACACTTATTTGAACTTTAGCTGATCATAAAATGTGTGAAAGTCTGAAAACAAAGAACTTTTCAATTCTTGCAAGTTGTAACGATGTTACTATTTTTCGTTCCGACATCCCACTGTATACATTTTAATTTCTCATTTTATTAGTATTATTATTAAGTTATGTTATTATTTACTTATACACCCCTCTTTCATCAAAAGCTGTAGATTTATTTGCTCTTAATAATTTTTAAATATGTATATTGATTTTGATACATCCGGTATATATTTAATATGTATTCCTTACCGTACCGTTCGCGCAAATCAGTCTGCGTCGTTCTTAAGATTGTTAAGTAGGGGACCTCCTGAGTGGGGTCGAGGAAAGAATGTATAAAATCGGCAAACGGGACGGACTAGCTCTCTTTGGCTCTTGTGCTCTCTTATCTCTATAGCTCCTAGTTCTGTGCTCTTACATTTCCGCCGTTTTCCGCCGTTTCCGAAACGCGGACTGATTTTCGCCAACAAGGTAAGCGAATTTAGATATTATTTTACAAATCATTCTTCTTGTGTTAAATTCATTTTGCTCCTAGCGTCTTTCGTAGCTGTATTAATAGATTTTATTTTTGCTTTCTGCTTGTTTAATTTGAGTAATTTTTCGCGTATTTGTGTACGATTCCGAAGTAAGAATTTACTGTTGGTTTTAACTTTAGGGGAAAAGAAATACAGTTGGGAAACTCCCAAGCATTCTCGCTGCAAAGCAGGTAGATTCTTGGGGGATTTTCAAGGTATTTCGGGAATCCCGATTCCGGTATACAACACTAGGGAAAGGAAATAGAGTTGGGAAACTCCCAAGCATTCTCGCTGCAAAGCAGGTAGTTTCTTGGGGGATTTTCAAGGTATTTCGGGAATCCCGATTCCGGTATACAACACTAGGGAAAGGAAATACAGTTGGGAAACTACGAAACATTCTCACTGCAAAGCAGGTAGATTCTTGGGGGATTTTCAAAGTATTTCGGGGGTTGCTCAATCTAGTGCCATAGGCCTTGGTAGCGTGACTTTAAAATATTTGATAATAGGCAACTTGGAGGAGCCTCGTCTGTGTTCGCTGCCATAGCAGGGACATCCTCGAGGGTTTTCCAAGGCGTGAAACGAAATAATCTCACGAGCGTTCGCTGCCATAGCAGGTTCGCCAGGGAGAGGTTTTCGGATTCTGCCGACTAACTGATCTTTACCCGATTGATATTAGCACCAACGGCCGGGGTAATATCCGCACAAAAACCGAGGGAAATTTATTATTTACCGCCGTTCTATTCAAAGCCGTACACAAATACCAAGAAACGCTCCCGTAAAACACCGCTAGTGCCTTGATAACGCTTTCTCTGTGTAATTTTCACCGTACTGCTAGTAAATTTTCACTGATTTTCACCGGCAATCGCCGAAAACTATTAAAGCTTTGCACGTTAGGCTTGTAATCGTAAAACATTTATTTTGTAATAAAGTGCTTTGGTCTGTGTTGTAGTTTGGATAGAAATCGTAAATACTGAAGGGTCTTCATCAATATTTAGTTATTTTAAATATATATCTACGTGGTTCGTTTTATTTTCCTTTCCCCAAATTAGTTCGAAGTCGAAATAAATTGTAAAATTTTATAAAGCACAGGTAGTTTAATTTTCCGACAGTGGTAAACAATTAAAGCCTGTTTCCCACTTCGCACGGCATAGAGGTCAAGAACAACAGACCCCTGGAATTACTCAACCTCCATCTGTTGCTACCCTGGTAACCATTTTCGAGAGTTCAGTGAAGTAAACTATCCCAAAAATCTGGCGCCCCAGAAAATCTGGTAGATAGTAAAGCCGCGGGTGTCATAGTGACGTCCCGGCCCTGAATACAAGTTTAGCAAATAGTCATTTGGAACTAGTTGAACTTTTTTATCCAAATGTTTATTTAACAAGGTCCATTCATCACTATAGTTCAACTTGACATAAATCCCTTTTCTCTCTAGTATTTAATAGCTTTTAAATAATTTACCACTGGTTCTCCCGATCGAATGCCTGGTCTGATGGAGTTGTAATATTTCAGTGATGAATAATTTAAAAAAAAAATGATAAGATAATGAACGCTATAAGGGTTACGAAATTTTCGGGCTTTCTGGCAGTGGAATGCATACTCTGCAGGAATACTTATATTTCTATTTTTTAGTCTCCTTTCAATGCAAGCATGCATATTATCAACTTCCATCTATATGTGGCCTTTCTCTAAGAATTTTTGAGTAATAGTTATGTTTTTCTCTAACGCTAAATTCAAAAGTGCATTAGGCAAAGTAATGTTTTTGTTCTGGTAGCTACAGTTATCACTATAAATGATCACTTCTTCCCTAGCTTACCTACAAAAAAACCTACCCCAGTACCTCAACAAAATAATCCTAAAATAAGAATAATTCCGCAAACAAACTCAACCCCTGCTGTTGAAATTAATAAATTCACGGAACTAAATTCAATGTTTCAAGAGCTACAAACTAAAGTCAACTTAGATGAACTAACCAGGGCTGTAGCAGATTTATTACAAGAGATGAGGACAGCATCAAACAAACTAGAAAAGTTCACCATTTATAATAATTTTGTCGCCGGGATTGATAAATATGACATCTAGGCAGGTAGGTGGTAAAACAGGAATTCAAAAACGAAATTTTCTTAAAATAATCTTTTGTAATGTAAATGGAGTAATTAACAAACTTCATCTTCTTCGACATTTTCTCGACATTCATAAACCTGATATTTTCTTCTTAATTGAGACGCTTCATAAACCAAATAAAACCGTGAACTTTAGAAATCCAGACTATCGTCTAATTAGACAAGACCGCCCCGCAGGTGACGGCGGACGCGGCCTCGCAGTATTAATTAAAAAAGACATCAAATTCCAGCTCATGCAACCAAATAATTCTTCAATTGAGCATATCGCGTAACTTATTGATAACAAAATTAAAATGGTTGGGGCATATAATTCGCCTAATATAAAACTATATGAAACTAACTTTTTTAACCTAGTAAGAACGCACAATAGAGTACTTATAGTGGGAGAGAGTAACTGTAAACATCCCCTATGGGACACTTATGCAACATACGCTAACCCGAACGGAAGAACTCTCCAGAGGTTTTTGTGATAATTCAGAATGTAACATCTTTAGTACTGATGACCCTACCCATTTCCCATACTCCGGTTTCACCCCAAGTACCATTGACATTGCCATTGGCAAAAACATCAACACCATCCCCGACCTTAATTCCGACCATGATCCCATCCTAATAGAACTTAAAATATCTCACACATTACACCCCCCTCCAACTAAATGATATGACTACACCACCACAGACTTGATAAAATATAGAAAATACATTAATAAAAATTTAAATATAATAGACCAAATTGAAAACACAGATCAGTTAACAACAATAATTCAAAATCTACAAAAATTAATAATAAATGCAACAAATAATACTACATCTTACAAACCCAAACTTATATCCCACAATACCCTCCCCAATCATATTGTTGAAATTATAAAAAACAAAAACAAGATTCGGCGTAGATGGCAATTAAGTCGAAACGATAGTGATCGGCAAAATCTTAAATATCACCAAACCATTATAAACTCCGCTATAAACGATTTTAGAAATGAAGAATGGAAATCATTTTTAGAAAAGCTGTCACCAAGAGATAATACACTGTGGAAAATTACACGAAAAATGAAAAGCGGCAGAGAAGAAATTTCTAAAATTGTTTGTAATGGCCAAAATATTACGCAAAAAACTGATATCGCAAGAGCCTTTGGAGAGTACTTTCAAGATAATTTTAAAAATAATTTATCAAATAATCAACATCATGTAAATATAACGCAAACAGTATCCGAATACTTAAATAAATCAAAATCTAGTAATAATATAAACTTAGCTTCCACTACTGAGATAGTAAATACTATTGCCCTTATGAAAAATAAAACAGCGCCAGGGATAGATGGTATCTCGAATATTCTTCTCAAAAGTCTGCCGAAAAAAGCAATTGTGCAAATCACACATATTGTCAATTTTATTTTAAAAAACGGCACATATCCTGATATGCTCAAGATTGCCAACGTCATCCCTATTATTAAAGCCAATAAACAACCGTGTTATGTGGATAGTTACAGACCAATTTCACTATTAAATAATATAGCAAAGGTGATAGATAAAATAATTCTCAAGAGAATTCAACACTTTGTAGACAAACAAAATATTATTCCTCCAGAACAATTTGGGTTTAGAAGTGGCTATAGCACAGTATCCCAAATTATTAGAGTGTTTAACTATGTCAGGGAAGAATTCTATAAGAAGAACAAAGCTGTCATGGCCACTCAAGATATCCAAAAAGCGTTTGATACTGTTTGGCATGAGGGACTAATATATAAGTTAATTAATTTAAAAATTCCAGATTATATCATAAAAATTATTTATTCATATATTAAAAATAGAAAATTTCATGCCTGTGTGAATGAAGGTCTGGCGGGGCCATTCTCCATACAGGCCGGAGTTCCACAAGGCTCAGTTCTTTCACCTTTGTTGTATTCCCTGTTCACCCACGATTTACCAACCCCCCTAAACATCCTGACAGCCATGTATGCGGATGACACTTGTTTTGTCGCAGCTGCAGCTACACCAGACATTGCATTACAAAACATACAAACACACATCAATACACAGATACTTAGATACATGAAGGATAATAAACTTGCAATCGACCCTTCAAAGACAGAGTACTTGTTACAAAGGAGGACAGAAAAAACAAAGGCGCATTGCAATCACAGTTGTGTGTAGATGGGCAAATAATAACACCCAGTAGCACATTAAAGTACCTGGGTTACACAGTACATGGCAATACAAAAGCCAGCGCACATATTGCGACACAGGTACAAAAAGCTAAACTTGCAATGAGTAAATTGTATCCACTGATTTGCAAGAGAAGTTATCTTTCAACACATAACAAACTCATGATATACAGACAAATTATTAGACCTATATCAACATACGCCGCACCAGCATACTATAACACCACAAAACATAATTTTCACACACTGCAGGTGGTGCAGAACAAGTGTCTACGGATGGCAATACCCTACAAAACAGTTTATCCCAAACTTCCTAAAAATTCATGATTACATGAACAAGCAGACTTGCCCACTATCAAGGACTTCATATCAAAAATCTCGCAAAACTTTTACAATTATTGTTTACCCAATAATCTTCGTGAAACACTCAAAGCCGCAAATCGCGCAGAAGACACCCGTGATAGTGGGTGTAGGCTTCTGCATGGTAACTTACTCACATAACCAGTTGTTTATTCTCAGCAACCAAGAACATCGAATGAGAGGTTAATTTATTGTACCTCTATTGAATCATGAATACCAATTCTCAAAACTTATAACCCCAAGAAAAGAACATCGTCATGTTGCCGCTCTTATAAATTAAACTCTGTTCGTTTTGAAACCCTGTTTTTCAGCTGCTTTTCAGGGATATACACGTCGAAATAGATATGGAATCATATTTATGAATACGGGACAAAGTAATTTATCAAATGATAACAAGTGGATTATGCGTTAGCAAGGTGCCATGTACTTATTACATGAACGACATGATTACACCGGGGCGGCCATAACATCGGCCTTTTGTATATTTGTATATATATATATATATATATATATATATATATATAATAACAAGATGTACGAATAGTGCGTGACATATGAACAATAAGCAACGAATAGATTAGTGGGTATTGCACGCAAATAGAAGAAGGGGCTACTGAAAAGAGTGGTAACCGCAGACATGCATGTTTCTAGCTCATTAGCCGTCATCGGTACGGTACAACCAAGAAAAGATGTGAAACATGAGAGCAAAGGTGTTGAATGAAACATGAGAAAATATAACAGAATTCAGCAGGATAGTCAAACACAACATTTGTGTCAGTAATATTAGAAGATCTCGAATATTCGAGACAACAACCAACATAGACACGGAGGTGCATATAACACTCCCGTCTGAAACTTCCGACCCAGATTGATGAAATAATAACAAGATGTACGAATAGTGCGTGACGAATGACCGTGTCTGCGGTTACCAGTCTTTTCAGTAGCCCCTTCTTCTATTTGCGTGCAATACCCACTAAGCTATTCGTTGCTTATTATATATATATATATATATATATATATATATATATATATTAATATATGTGTCTTGTATGTAATCATATATAACCAATGTTAATCTATTGATAATAAAGACCTTTTTAAACAAACAAACTTCTTCCAGAGATAATATTTCTTCATTTGATATGAATTTGCAAAGAAGTCTTGCAAATTCATGAGCAGTCATATCACCTTCTCCCTCATGCCATAAATAGCAAAACCCTTCATGATTCTTTAAATTGTAGACTGTGAAACTGTGGACACATAATTTGCGTTTATAATACAATGAAGAAACGTTTGACTGTGGTGAGAGCAGTACCTTCTGTAAATCCACCCAATAAACATGTTTAGCTTTCATCTTGTCTCTTTCTTTTCTGGCATCTTTTTTTCTTTTTTGGTGCTCCAAGAACACCTATTCAGCAAGATTTTTAGTTTTATAAGTGGCGCAAACATCGCACTGATCTTTCTTGGGAATGTATAAACTAAGATTTAATTCTTCAAATACCATCGCAAATGTTTAAATGAAAACTGTATTAACATGTTGATCTCGCTTAGAAAATTTCTTGTATTCTTCAAAAACATCAGTTTCTGATTGCCAAATGGGTTCGAGGTATAGTTTGTTACTCCTTGATCGGCAATAGTGGCTTTCCATTTTGGGCAGATTTTTGAAAAACCTAATCATCATTTCCTTTGCATTGCTTTTTGGCTTAGTCTTTGGTACTTTTGTTTTGCCTTTATTTAATGTAGATGACTGATTTAATGCTGTTTTAGTCCAATTGTGCAAAGACCATTCGCCGATGCCGAATGTGTTCAGAAACATTTTTTTGCACACTCTGTGAGATTATCCATCTTTTTTTTAAATTTAAAACAGAACTGGAACTCCTTCTTGATAACTTTTCGGACTTCTTTTTAACTGTAGGCAACACATCCACTAAACCGCGTATAAATTGCTTTCGTTGTTCCCAATTCAGGTTGGTCTAAAAGTCGTCGAATATTACTTTTCCGCCCAACCTATCTAATATGCGAGAAAAGTATTGGTTTACCCCAAAAAAAGTTGGAATTTTGAAAATTTGTATGTATTTTTTAATAAGAGAGTGAGTGTGAATACTCTAAACCATAGGTTCTCAACCGGTGGTACGCGTACCACCGGTGGTACGCGGGGACATTTCAGGTGGTACGCAATCATATATTAATAATAACAATAAAAACTGTTGAATGCGAATAACATTAATTCACAGTTACGATGCAACATTTCCTCGTTAAGAATACAATTCCTCCATCTGTGTTTTACATAGAATAGTGGCAGTTTGACGCTGATCTTGAGGCTACACAAACAACCCGAGTGAATCCCACACCGACAGTTTTGTTTTGACAGTGGCATGAGCTGTGTTACTTTCTCACCCAGTAGTTTCATTCAGATGCCAATGTTAGCTTTTTTTTTATTGTGTTCCATGAAGTGAAGTTCAGTTTTAGGTTTTAGTAGTAATTCAGCATTGGTTTTTAGTGGACATAATGAAGCGATATTTGACTAACCCCTCCACCTCTAAGGACAGTCAAAAGAAGATTAAACCTCAGCCAAATCGTAAGTACGATGCAACTTATTTACAGTTAGGATTTATAGTAAAACCTGGCACATAAAATAACGATAATCCTATTCCACAATGTGTTGTATGCTCAGAAACACTTTCAAATCAGAGCATGAAGCCTTCCTTACTAAAGCGGCACCAGACTACTAAGCATCCCGATTTGGTTGACAAACCTATTGAATTTTTTCAAAGAAAATCTGAATTGTGTAAGAGAGAAAATCAGTGCATGGCAAAATTTGTAAATATAGACAAAAAACTAGTCAAAGCATCGTACCTTGCCAGTTATAGAATAGCTAAAGAAGGGAAGCCTCATACAATTGGCGAGACACTTTTACTTCCGGTCGCTAAGGATATGGTCGAGGCAGTATTAGGCGAAAAGGCAGCAAAGGAGATCGAGAAAATTCCGTTGTCGAATGACACAGTAAAGAGGCGAATTGTGGAGATGTCCTCGAGTATTGAAGAACAGCTTTTACTCCAACTGCGCGAATGTAAATATTTTGCACTGCAAGTAGACGAGAGCACAGACATAACAAATATGGCGCAGCTTCTTGTATTTATACGTTTTGATTATCAAAGTGAAGTAAAGGAAGAATTTTTATTTTGCAAACCTCTTGAATCAAACACTAAAGCTGAGGACATGTTTAATGTCATAAATGAGTACATTATAAAAGCGAGAATATCATGGTCTAAATGTGTTGGTTTGTGCACGGACGGAGCAAAAGCTATGTCGGGTCATTTAAGTGGATTAGGAGCAAGAATAAAAAAGTTGCTCCAGAATGCCAAAGTACTCACTGCGTTATTCACCGAGAAGCTTTGGCTTCTAAGGTTATGCCTGCCAACCTTAAGTCTGTTTTAATGGATAGCGTAAAGGTCATTAATTTTATTAAGGCCAGGGCTCTTAATTCACGGCTTTTCTCTTTAATGTCTGAAGATATGGGTGCAAAATATCAAACTCTCCTCCTACATACCGAGGTTAGATGGTTGTCACGAGGCAAGACCCTAACTCGTCTATTTGAACTGAGGTCCGAAGTCTTTAGGTTTTTAAGTGAACAAAATCATGACGTGAAACACTTGTTCAATGATGAAGAATGGCTATCACGATTGGCGTATTTGGCTGATATCTTTGATAGGCTTAATACCTTGAACATGGGACTTCAAGGGCCAAGTACAACAGTGTTCACTACCAACGATAAAATATCTTCCTTCAAGAAAAAGTTGGTTCTGTTTCGCTCTCAAGCACAGGACAAGGATTTCTCTGCATTCCCTACTCTTGCTGCATTTTTGGAAGAAAATGATATTTCTCTGAAGCCAGAAGTAACTGATGATATCACTAGTCATATAGAAGCCCTTCAAACGAGTTTTGATAAATATTTTAATCAAGATTTTTCTAAATATGAGTGGATTAGAAATCCATTTCCAGGGAAATTTCCTAGTGGTCCTAGTCACTCAAAAGAGTGTTTCATCGACCTTATAAATGACAGCTCAATGAAAGATACGTTTAAAGAAAAATCTTTAATAGAATTTTGGATGGGGACAAAACTGAATATCCATCAGTGTTCGAACAAGCGATAATCTTTTTAATTCCATTCGTAACCTCGTACTTATGTGAATCGGGCTTTTCAGAGCTGCTGTTCATCAAAAATAAATATCGAAACCGCATTAGTGTTGAAGAGGACTTGAGAATCAAAAGTTCAATCGACCCAGATATTGAAAATTTGATCAAGAACAAACAACAACAAGGATCTGTTTATATTTAAATGACTGTGTTCAATTAACTAATTCAAGATTGTTTTTAATGTATGATACATTTTATTTTGTAAATACATACATACAGTTGTAGAATGCATTTTTATTTTCCTAAACCTGACCAAATTTAAATTATATATAACTATATATTATATATAAATAAATAAATAAAAATATATATAAATATAAGGTGGTACGTCAAAATCTCTGAAAATTTCAAGTGGTACGTGGTTACTAAAAGGTTGAGAACCCCTGCTCTAAACTATGTAGAGATTCGTGTATCTTTCAATACGAGAATGAGTGTGAATTTTGAATACTCTACTTGTATTCTAGAGTCTCGTTTTTGAGAGTGTGAGAGAGTTTGAGTACTCTAGTTGTATGCTAGAGTCTCGGTTTGTTTTTTGAGAGAGAGTTTGAGTACTCTAGTTGTATGTTAGAGTCTTGGTTTGTTTTTTTTTTGAGAGAGAGAGAGAGAGAGTTAAGTGATGAGAATGAAAAGAGAGATGCGTAGGTCGATTCTAGCTCGACAAGTGTGGTACCAGTTTGTTTAACGAGTAACGGCCCAGTAACGTCGGACATATATAAACAAAAAGGGGGACCAAGTGTTGAAGGGTTGTAAAATTCCACGAGAGAGCATGGAAAGCTCATGTGGGCAATTTTCCGGTGTTTTGTTTTAACAGAATGAATAGTGCTGGGTAAGAAAGAGAACGTTTTTCCTCGGAGAACATGAAAACTCCAGTGTAGCTTGCGCTACTCCGTTTCTACACGGAGGAATGAGTTGTATAGTGAGAGTAAGTGAAAGTGTGTGATATTTAATGTTTGGATGTGATCAATTTATAATGAATAAGTGTTGTTTGAGTAATTTATGATGTTTGGATAAGTAATGTGTAAGTAATTAATGAGTGAGCATGATAGTATAAGTACAAGTAATGTGACCAATAATGTAAGAGTTAATGTGCGAAAGACCTTTTAACTAATGAGATTGTTTGTATATAAAGTGTCTAAGTTATTTTCTGAGAGAAGCATTTGTCTGAAATTTTGGATCCGGCTCTGTCGTGGCGAGAATGTATTAAAATTAATTTCTCATTTGTGGGCTTGTTATATATGTGTTGGAGGAGTTTGGTATATGTAAAGAAGTGATTCTGACAATTAGCCGAGTGTAAATCTCTGAAGCTGTCTTGACTTGGACTGAGCGGATTCTACTGTCTTTACCAGGGGTAACGTTTATTATGTGGGCTAAAGGCCATCTTAAAGGAGGGAGTCGTCATCTTTGACTAGGACCATGGTTCCTATAGTGAGATCTTTTAAGGGGTAATACATTTGGGACGATTTTGTGATTGATTGAGGTAGTCGACCGACCAACTTTTACAGAAGTTTTGTTGTATATGAGTACATTGTTGCCAGAATTTTAATCTATTTGTGGGAAGTGATGATAAATCTTTGTCGGGTAATGACATAAGGGGTGCTCCTATGAGAAAATGACCTGGTGTTGAAGGGAGTAAGTCAGTAGGGTCAGTTGAAAGGGGATGTAACGGAATTGGATTGAGTATGGCTTCTATCTGTGTTAAGATAGTGCTGAATTGTTCAAAAGTAAAAGTAGAGCTAGAGAGTGGACTCAAGTTTAATAATTTACGAGTTTGAGTGAGATTATAATTACAATTGGCAGTGAGTCCTACTATAAATGTGAGTAGAGTTAGAGTGAGGTTGTGAATTCAAGTGAAAGTGTAAAGTAAGAATGCGAATTCATTTTGAATGTATTGAGTACAATTTATTAAGAATGCGTATGCGAGTGTGTGTGAGAGAGAGAGAGAGAGAGCCCATGATACTAGAGCAAGTAAGAGTGCGTGCAACAAGTGAGTACGCGCACGTGCGAATAAATGTAAAAGTATTACGAGTATGAGTTTAAATGTTAGTGCAAATGCAAATGTGAGTACTAGTATAAGTGAGAGTAAGGGTGCAATTGTATGCGAGTAAGAGTTCATTTGTAAGTGTGAGTTAGCATGAAAGTAATTGTGTAAGGTAGTGACCACGAGTGTATAAGTATGATGAGAGAGAGTCTTCTCTGACTCTTTTGGGATTGTTTTTGTATAAGTTTTATGATGATAGACGTTTGTCTTAAGGGGGCCCGGCTCTTTTGTGGGCGAGAATGAGTTTTACAAATTTTTAATTTATTTTTTGGTGTATGAGGGATAAAGTTATTTCTGTTCTCGCCAAGAAAAAGAGGGTGAGATATATTAATTTTAGTGTTTGTCAAGTCTTTTCAAATTCAAAGTGTCGTCAATGAAGTTTTCAAGTAACAAATGAGGAGCGGGATGACGTTTTCTTCCAAACATCACCCAAGTGTTTGCATCATCCAAGTATCTTCCACGTTTCTTCCAAGCATCTTCTTCATCCAAGTATCTTCTTCATCCACGTATGTCCAAGTTTCATCTTCATTTTCATCCAAGTCTCTTCTTCATCCATATATTCTAAATTTCATCCAAGTCTTCCAAGTTTCATCTTCTTCTTCATCCAAGTATTGTCTTCTTCCAAGTCTCCCAAGTTTCATCTTCTTCTTCATCCAAGTTTCAAGTATCTCTACGTTTCATCCAAGTATTATCTTATTCCAAGTCTTCCAAGTTTCTTCCAAGTATTTTCTTCTTCATCCAAGTTTTCCAAGTGTCTAAGTTTTTAAACGTCCAGGGTTCTAAATGTTTAAGTATTTGTTTTTCAGTGTCTAAGTCTACAGGTCTCAGTTTTTCTGAAAGTTTTTTAAGTTTTTCTTAAGTGTCTAAGAGTATAAGTTATTGGGTTAATCACTGTCCTCTTCCAGAGGACGAAAAGTTTGGCTTTCTACATATTGAGGGCGCGGGAATTTGAATTCGTACAAGTACTGAGAACATCCATGGGTACAATTATTTTGCGGTCGACACGAATGGGTAGTCGTAGCCGAACGACTTCTCGATTGTACGGTATCGACAAGCATAGGCAATAATGAACAAAAATTAGTGAAAAGTGAAACAAAATAAATTATTGCTAGATTCATAACAACTTTGATTTCCTGAACAAACCAACGAAATAAAAAATTACAAAACCATCACATATACATTTTCTTTTAAAACAGAAAGTAATGTAAGTACAAAATTGGTTAATGTAGAAACAAAAATAACCCAATTAAAAAAGTCAAATTTTAATAAACCTAAATATTCAGAATATAATGCTGTCTATATAGGTCAAACAATTCGAAATTTTGAAATTAGACACAATGAACACTTACGAGTATATAGATTAAAACAACAAGAGAAATCCCATTACGCAAACCATTTCTTGTAAGCTTTAATATGTAATATTGAAATTATTGTTATTGAAAACAACAACAACAACTAAATGAATATTTAATACCTACTATAAAGTTGAAAAAGAATCAGTATCTATATAAAAACTGATACTTCAAAAAACATTTAGGAGCAGGTATTTCTAAAATAATAATTTAAACAGCTTTTGGTTTTGGTCTCAGTATATATGGGGTTTAATTTATGTCCTACCTTGTTGATAAACTCTGTATAATATGGCAGTCAAAATTTTAATTCTATTCTTGGTTACTAGGCCAAAAACAATAAACGACAAATTAGCCATGGAACTGTTGGCCAATGAAGGATTTGCTGTGAATACAAGAAGAGGTACTGCACATATCTTTAGCGTTGAAGCTTTAGAGAGATTTTTGAAATCCAATCAATTAACCCATTTAGTTCGAGCGCATGAAGTGGCTCAGGCAGGTTTTCAGGTAAATGTTAATATTCATTAGTACATAACTACATAGTGAAAGAGATAAATGCAATTCTTGTCGGAAAAGATGTACCTAATATATCCTGTTTCAATTCGCTGTTCTGCTATTTCTGAGTTCTAATGAAGACCCATTTTTATATTATATTACTGATATTCCTTGCTTATTGGTTCAATTCAGCAACTAATTTCATTAACATATGCTGGGTACAAGTTGAGAAAGTCAACATATTTGGTCAATGGAGAATGTTTTCTAATTTTATTTCCTACATTCGTATTCTGAGCTGGAATTTTGTGTCTAGTGTGTTGAGCATATGCTATGCTTATGCTTAATATCACTTGTGTTTGTCAAAAAGAAACGTTTGTTTTGTGAGAAAGCTGGCGACAAGTATTCGATCTTTTACTAGGTTATATCCAGGAATTGGGCCAGTATTTTGCCAGTATACTCTACTTTAGCCCTTCCGAGAAAATGTTGAGGGTGAAAGCATTGTCCACAGTCGATCGTCCTTCTCGAAAACCTGCTTGCTCTTCAGGCTGTTTCTCCACGATTTCCTCTTCGATTAGGTTTCTCAGTATTCTTGAGTATATTCTGCCTATGGTTGTTATTACAGCGATTCCTCTATAATTCCTGGGATCGTTTTTTGAACCTTTTTTATGAATAGGAGACGTATAAGACTCTCCATTCTTTAGGTATGGTATCCCCATTTAGACATCTTTCAAAGAGACTTCGAAACATTTCTAATAGTTTTGATGGACCGTATTTGATCAACTCAGGATATATTCCACCGGGGCCAGGGGATTTTTTAGTTTCGTTCGTTTTATTGCTTCCCTTACGTGCTCAATAGTTAACTGGATGTTTTCATCTAAAATAGTGGGTTCTTCTTCATCCAGAAATTCTCTTCTTGTTTCGGTAAGTAACTCTCGAAAGTGCTGTAGCCATTGTTCATCTGATATGTTGTTTAGCACGGTGTTTGTCTTGTTTGTTGTTCTTATTGTTTTGATCGTTTTCCAGGCTTCCGAACTTCTTGTGCCTCCTATTCGACTGTCGATGTGTTCACATTTGTTTTCCCATGCGCTATTTTTTTTCTTATTACCTCCTGTTTCACTTCCCTGTTCATTCTCCTGTACTGTGTTCTAGTTTCGTCGTCTTGATTTTGCAGTAGTTTTTGATACATTTCTTTCTTCTGTTTGATTTTTTCTTCAATCTCTCTGTCCCAACAATATGTCTTTTTTGTTTTTTGGACCTCTCGTCCGAGAGCTTCTTCTGCATCTTCTTTAATGCATGATTTTATATGTTCATACTCTTCCTCGGTGGTTCTTTCTGCTTCAGTTAGTTTTTGTTCCAGTCTCCAGGAGAATAGTATGCGAGTACTGTCATTTTCTAAGCCGTCCAAGTTGTATCGGAGGTAATCGATTTTGGATCTATCATTCTGTGTGTCTTCCCGAAGTGGTCCTGCCAATGGCATGTAGATTTTGGCCATAACCAAGCAGTGGTCGTATCCACAGTCTGCTCCTCTACTCACTTTAACATCCTGTATCCTTAAGGTACTCTGCTGTTTTATTATTAGGTAATCTATGATTGATTTCAATCTTCTCGTGTATTGATACCACGTGTATTTGTGGATATCTTTGTGCGCAAAAAAACCATTTATTATCTTTAGGTCATATTGTTGGCATACGTTTATTAGTCGTTGACCGTTATCGCTAACCACGTCTTCACCGTACATTCCCACTATTCGACTGTTTTTCTGCTTCCCCACTCTAGCATTGAGATCTCCTCCAATTATTAATTCGTATGTGTTTGGGATTTAGTCTAAAACTGTGTTCAGGTTTTTTTTCAAAGTCGTTTTTGGCTTGTATTGTGGTATCGTCGCGTAAGGCATATATTCCTAGAATCGTTATAATTTTTCCCTTTAAATGTATCGTCATTTTTATAAAACGTTCATTGATGGGTTCCCAAGATTTGATCCGTTTCTGGTACTTTTTATGTATAAAAATGAATACACTAGCTTTAACTCGATGGTTTTTTCCTACACTTGAGAAGAAGTGTATATAGTCCTTATAGTCCTTAATTTTTCCACTCCCACTTCCTTTTTCCTTTGTTACTGAAAGAATGGCAATATCAATTTTCCTTCCCACGAGTTCTAGTATTATTTCCTGTAATTTGTTCCGAATTCCTTGTATGTTCCATATTCCAAAATACATTATCCTTCTCCGTCGCTGTTTTCGTATTCCGTCATTTCCGTCCATTGTCCGAGGCATTCCATGTTTGGGGTTTTTAGCAGTACGTTTGTTTTACGAGTGTAGAGTTGCTAGCCCTACGACTTAAACCCCATCCTTGGAAGCTACGCTACCGCCGTTTGTTTGATAAAAAATTGTAATAATAAAATAGAATAACAATTTCAGGTTCAGCAAAAAGGGAAGTTAGTAACTATATTTTCCTCGTCAAAGTATTGTGGTGGGAAAAACGATGCGGCTTGCATAATGGCAGATGGAGGAAAACTCAGAGTACTTCGATTAGAAACAACTTGATGAATGAATATGATTTGAAACCACAAAATACAGTGTTAAATTGCAATGTAACTGAGCTCATATTTATTTCTAAATTCAATTTATTAACTGTGGCACTAAATAAAAAACGTAAACTGGTTAATTGATACATTTTTATTAACATCTAATTGAATTACTGCACGAGCAATATTATTTCAAAATATTGAAAATTAGGTATTTCCACAGTTCCTATCGAGAAGAGGTTAAGTTAACATATACTATATAAATTTCGCATTGATTCGTTACATAACTTAAACTATTTGTTTATATCTATGTACGTTGAACATACCGACATCATGTTTTTCTTGGGAGGATTGAAAAAAACATCAATGAAACTAACATTACAATATATTTTTCTGTTGCATGATCATTATAGGTAATTTCAAAACAATCCGTATTCTAATTGTTCTCCAATGGACAAACCATTTATAAACTGAGTTTGTTCTGCAATACTTTTAGCTACTGCTGCTAAATTTTCATCCGAATAGATCAGCTAAAATATTAAACGATATTTAAGAGCATCGTAACAGTATAAGTGTATATTATAAGAGTCGTATGATAATTTTTATAATTCATGTATAAAAGAGACTCCATTTTAACATTGTTTACAGTGTCACAATGAAGTCCATTTGAACACTTTTTTAGTAATTCTTAGAGTCATGCAGTTGGTTATTGTATATATTTTTATTTGACATTTGACTTTAACCTTGAAACAAATTATAAAATGGTCTAGCGTTGTTCTAGCTAGCAAATTATTATATTAAATGGTCTTGAATGAATTATATATTAAAAATTGTAATAAATGAAGTTCGCTAACGTTTATTCATCAATGATTTGTCAATTGTTTATTTTTATATTGTTCAGGATCAATATATAGGTATATATAACGATCGATATTTGGGATAAATTACCCCAAGATTAACAAATAAAATAGATATGTTTGTTTTGATTTTTTCCTGCCCCAAACATTGAGTCACATTCTAAGCTGATTTGCGGACGCTACCACTGCTTTGCCATATTTACAAATCCTCTTTAGTTGCGGGAAAAAAGAAATTAGAAGTTTAATTGAAAATTTGTTAAACAACTATTTAAATAAAAAAAGTCATACTAATTTATGCATTTGAGTCGCTGCTTTTAAAATTAATAATTAATACTTGAATTTTATTTAATAAAGGCATATTCTTATATAAATTTTGAACAAGTATTTGTTGTATCTTTAGATACCTTTATGGTTATAACTAAAAGTGGCAACATTGCTCTAAATTTCAGTACCTGTTTAATGTGTTAATACTAATCTATTTAGTAGTTTTGCCTTTGTTTAATTACCATATAAAGAGAGATACAAATATCGTCAGAGTGTGATCGACGATCATTTTAAATATGCCGTATTATTGTAGTAAATAATGTCAAACGTGGTTTGTTTATACGAGCGCCATTACGACTAGAGAGTAAACATTTAGTTCTTTCGTTTTGATGTGTTTCAAGACTTTAAGTAACAAAATAAACTTTTAAGTCAATTAACTCAATGTTTTTGGATTATTATGGTTCGTCGGTGCCAAGTTTCTCAGAAAACCAGCCGAAATGACCAGGGCCATGTATCTACAATACCATCCCCACTTTTTGTAATTCATTCATTATTTCACTACTGGTATGTAGAATTGTTGGCCGAAAAAATAAACGTGTTTATGAATGAATAGCCCTCTCTATGTTTATTATTACTCTAAGAAATTACCAGATATCTATGTGAAAATGTATTATAGAAATAATTTTGTCATGAACTAATATAAATAGATCGCAAGCATATACGAAGAAGCTCTTTTTTAAACAAATAATCATCCTCTGTTTGCTTAAATTAAAGTTTGTTTACAATTTACACAATCATTCGGTCATAATGTGTGCTGAATAAAACCATCTATGTATGATCTGACCAATCAGGAATCTACAGAATTGCCAACTTAAATTCAAACCACTCCTCCTACTTTATATGTAATTCTATTTTATTCAAAAAAATGAATAAACGCGAATTATAAAAATATTGTGTATAACTTGTGTCACAATGACTTTCTGTAGTACAGGGTGATTTGCGTAACTCACACCGCTTCGTGGTTCGTTACGCAAATTTCACTCGTACTACAAAACGAATCATTGTAACACTTGTTTTACAAATAACTATTTTATTTGTACTTATCGCAATTACATTCTTATGTATTTCCTTTTTAGTGTCAAAATGATATAGGGGAGGGTGGGTCACAGTGGCCAGTGGGGAACAGTGGCCAGTTTGAAATAATTTTAGAATGCATTCAGTATATATGTTGCTATCTAGCAGGAAGCTGCTAAACTGTGCAAAGAACAGAGTCCTAAATTTGTCGCAAATTAGTTTTATTGCATTTTTGTGTCTATGGTGCAGCACGTGTAAAAATCCGGTGTTTTTTGTACCATTAAAATTTGAAGTGATTTTTGACTACTTAGTTATATCGTGTTTAATATTGAAACATTATGCTAATAACCAATGCATGCTAGAAGCTAGAAACTTGCGAACAAGATTTTAGATAGGAAATTTGTTTAGAAGTTAGATTTATACATAGTGGCCAGGGTCATTTGGGACAGAGTGTCCACTCCTCACTATCAGACTTTGGTGGCTACTGTACCCCGTACTCATAATTAGTCGATTTGTGTTCAGCATTTCTCCTTCATATTTTCTTTCAAGACTGGCGCATGCTTTTTAATTTATTTCAGATTGTGACGATACCATACAACGGGAAACGCAAAAGCACTATTGGTCTAGCAGATGAAAACGATATGAAATCGGCTGTTAGATCTGTATTAGATGAAGTTTTATCTACAAAAGCGGCTGCAGTTCGTTACAATATAGCACGAACCACATTAGGGTAAAGTGGGCAAATGGCGAGCACATAAGGAACTTTTTTTTCCGAGTAAAAAAATAAGTCGTAATTTCAAATAATTTTAAGATAGCAATCACTAGTGCACTTAAAAACTTTTTGATCTGAAAATGTTTCAAAATGTTTTCTATACTTTTATGATAAAAAAACAAAAATGTGCATTTTACTGGCATTGTCATTCCGGTCACTTATGCGGGCAATACCGGTCAAGCAGAAAAATGCTTTAAATATAATTAAGTAAACTTCAAATAAGCATTTTTATCAAAATATTGTTCATTGAAATAAAAAGAAAATAAAAACAAAAACAATCTAACTATCTAAGTAAAAGGCCGACATTCATCACATGTGTATCCTACAGGTGTGTCCCATCCACTGCATTCAGAATGTGTCCATCTTCCGCATAGGGTACATCTGTACCGCTGCTCATTATTCTTTCCATGATCATTACATATCAAATATATATTTTCATTGACATCTTCATCTTCATTATCATCATATTGAACATCAACATCAGAATCTGATGAGTTTTCATCAAATAATTTTCTTTTATGGGATTTTCTCTTATTTCTTAAATTATTCCTTTCTTCATCAAGATTCATTTTAGAAGGTTGTACCTTTAATTTCTTCTTTTCCATTACCTGTTTCTTGGTCTCCTTTTCTTCCAACTCTTTCTTCAATGGTGTAGCTGTAAGTATTTTCGCGTGCTGTTTTTGCCTGCCTGCTCTCTTCTTTTTCTCTGCTAGTTTAGGAACGGGAAGAATTTGTTGAAAAGAGAGAAATCCTGAAGACGTTGAAGGAATTTCGTGTTGCTCTTTATTTGTAGAAGTCTTTGGTAGAGCATCATCGCTTGCTACAGCTTGGGGATCATTGCTGAAAGACATATCAGCTTCGTTATCTTGTATGGCAATGACGTCCTGATTCAATAACTCGGAAGGCAAAAAGTATTGTTCATTAAAAACGTTGCAGTTAAGAGGATAGATACCAACTCTTCTGAAACCAGCTTCTCCTTTGCTAATTGTAGCCACAGTTGAATAAGCTTTATCGAATAAAGACGCTACATCATAAGGAGTGATACTTTTCATCAACTGCGTCTTCATAAATAAATTGCACTGATTTCTGTATTCGGATTTCAGGGGCCCGTAGAAGACCACATCTAATGGCTGTATTTTATGTGAACTGTGCGGTGGAATTGATACCATAACAATATGATTTTCTTTGCAAAACTCGTATAACTTCAAAGAAATATGGCTGGAGTGGTTGTCTACAATTAATAAAACCGGCTCGTCTTTCGTGGGTTTAGCGTGATTTCTAAAATGCGTTAACCAGTCACAAAAAATATTTTCATCGATCCAGCCATTAAGTGAACATTTATAAAGAGCTTCTGCAGGTCCATCTTTTTCCAGAAGAGGGCTTCGTCTCTTTCTGGGGAAGATAAACTTGGGCGGAATAAATCCCCCTGCAGCATTCATAGCACACATGACGGTAATATTTCGGCCTCTTTCGCCGCTATTTATCACACTAACTCCTTTTTGTCCTTTGGTTGCGAGTATCTTTCCTGGATCCTGGACAGTTATGATTCCCGTTTCATCTGCGTTATATATTTTGCTAGTGGAAAAGTTATATTCTTCAACTAGTTTATAAAATCTAGCTATTTCATCCTTGTTGAAACCAGTCAGAAGATTTAGACTGGTAGCCTCAGCTTTTCGCACTGATATGGTGGGATTGCATCTGATGAAACTTCTCAGCAAGTCTTTTCCAGCCAGCCTTGGCGTTGCGTTGAAATTATGTATAATATGGTTTCTCTCAGCAAACTCAAAAACAAACCTTCTTAGTTCTTTTGTGGTAACACCGTGAAAAATGGACGCCAAGTGTTTAATTTGATTAGCAAATTCCAGTTCCTGTTCAGTTGAAAACACAGGTTTTCTACCCATTATAGGTACTGAGTCTTTTTTATTTTTTACCCTTTCTTGTAGCGTTGAAAATGGAATTTCGTATTTTTTTTAAGCTTGTCTTATACTCGTTCCATTTTGAATGTCTTCTATCGCTTGCTTCAAATTATCTATGGTCCATTTTGCTTTACCAGTTAATCTTTTTCGATTTCGAGACATCTGTAAACACAATCAAAAATGAAATAACCATTAACGCGGTCACTTGACCGGTATTACCCACCTGTGTTGACCGGCATTACCCGCCTGTAACAATTTTTCTTATGGGTCATTTTTTATGAGAAAAAAATGTTTTTTATTCTATCTTTTTATAGGACACTAAAAAAAAGTCAACCTTTATGTATCAACTAAGTTTTTATGAAAAGAGAGAAGGATTTTACCTCCTAACCTTATTTCACTTACCGTAAATCTTACATCAGAATTGCCGAAAACACATGGTGATCTGTCCTAACCAAAGTTTTAACACAAACTGAATATCAATCGGCTGTCGAAAATCGTGGGTCAGCTGGCATATTTGAGGCCACATTGCATTGTTGCCAAACCTAGTAATAATCATTTTTAAGGTCTGACCGGCATTGTCCATCTGACCGGTATTTGCCCACCTTACCCTACGCAGGTATATTATAAAATGCCGTGATATAAATATAAATTGGGATAAACCAGAATTTCCAAAAATGAGGCCAAATTATGAATGCAGACAGATTTTTACTAACGAAGTGCAGTGGCTAACAACAAGAATATTTCGGAAAGCTGGCAACGAAATCAATCTGCTGGAAAGGAATGGTTTACGGCGTTCATGAAAAGGTAGCATGACATACATGTATCCTTTAAGGTCATTAGGATGGAAAAGAATTCTGGCGTTATTCTTTTTACACTACCACCACATACAAGCCATACGTTGCAGCCTCTAGACAAATGTGTATATAGTCCTCTGAAGCGTTACTATAATGAGGCATGTAGATCCTGGGTAGCATCAAATCCTGGCAAAGGAATAACAATATACGAAATTGCTGAACTGTTAGGGATTGCCTATCCCCTTGCTTATTTACAAAAGAATTGCATATCTGCCTTTGAAAGCACATGTATTTTTCCAATAAATAAATATGTGTACGGAGATGATGAGTATTTAGCAGCAAATGTAACAGATATATTAGAACATGAGCAAATCACATCAACTAGTAAAGAAAGAGAAAATTGACGTCCAACAACTACTGTAGGTCAAGTCATACCATCAACCAGTACATTTAGTACGAGTTCTCCTGTTTCACCAGGGAAATTTTATTCTTCAAATAATAATGTGCCAGCATCCAGTTTTGTCTCACTAGAGATATTACGCCGCATCCGAAAACCAATACCGAACAGAATATAACTAAAAGGGGTAGTAGGAAGAGAAAGGGAGCAGAAGTTTTAACAAGCACGCCAGTTATGAATAGACTAGAAGAAATCATGGAAAAAATGAGACTGGAAAGTATAAAGCGAAGGAGAAATATGGAAAAAAGTGATCGGAAGCAAAAGAAAAAACCCATTATGGAGCTTATGGAATCCACAAGCGAGCGTGAAAATGAGATGCTGGAGGTGCTTCGAATGATGACGTGTTCGAGAATTCTGAAGATAATTATGGCAGTGCAATTGTTGTTGAATCATTTATTTTAGTTAAGTTTACAACAACAAAAAACATGAAATATTTTGTTGGTCAAGTCAATAATATCAATACGGACTTGAATGAATATTCAAGTAAATTTTTAAAGAATGTTGGGGATAATTTTGTATTTCCTAATGTTAGAGATTGTGGAATAGTACACAGAGAAAAAAATTCGCTAGCCATTAGATAATATTCACTTGCAGTAGCAAAAAAAATTGATTAAATAGGGGACAAATGACTTATTCTCACTTATCATAGATATATTTCAAGTAATCTATTTTATTTACCGTAAATTATATAGGTGCTTACAGTTATCGACCTAGATAACTTGCTACAAGCTATTTAATATAATATCGTTTATTAAATCTGACATATTGTATACCTATCCTTAGTGATTTATTTATTTTCTCTAATAACTTTATAACCTATAATAGATAAAATCTATATTTACCTTAGTAATACAGGTTATCAGGACTAATTACAGTAATCGATGTAATCATTAACCTAAATCTTAGCATTTAGGCTTATACAGGGTGTCCACTTATATTTCCTCTATTTTAACTGTCTATAAATTCTAAACGGTTCAGGAGGGAAATATGCGGTTTTCACGGAATTGTTTCATTTTAGTAACTACAAGTTTCGTTTGAACAAATTGATTTTTTTCTATCGTTTTCGTTTACGAAACAACAGAAATGGCGAATTTTTGACAATTTTTTCAATTGACTTTGTTGATGGAACCACCAGTATATTTTTTGTAGTTTGATAAGTGATCTTCACCTATATAGCGATGGAAACTTTTTAAAATCGATTAGCAACTGACGGAAATTGTAAAAATCCGCCATTTTTGTTTTGACGTAATCGGAAGCGATGGTAGAAATCCAATATATTCGACCACAACTTGTACTAAAATAAACAATTCAGTAAAAACCGCACATTTCTATACTGCACCGTTTAGAATTTATAAGCATTTAAAGTTTATTAGCGGAAAATATAAGTCGGCACCCGGTACTGAAAACTAATCCAAAGTTATAATTTTATATACCAGGTATGGAATACAAATTTCATATTTTTTCATTAGTTTTCCATATTTGCGAAACACTCAGAAATGGGTTAAAAAAAGCAAATTTATATAAAACATTTATTTTAAACTTATAAAAAATTAACATATGTATTTTTTTTTTAGTGATTAAAGAATAACTTTTCAAAATATACAATTTTCTCAAAGTAACCAAAAATAAAAGTAAGTTAAAAATAATAAGGCACGTTTTCAGTCTATGTACAATAATACAAATCATATAAAAACATTTATGTTTTAAAATGATTAATTTCCTTAACAAAAAATACAAAATTAATAAAAGTAACTTAAAAGTAGTAAGGAATTAGTTTTTAATCTACGTAACGACAATACAAAAACCTGTAAATTTTAAACTTATTAATTTTCTTAAATTAACCAAAAAGACGAAAATAAAAGTTAAAAATAGTATAAGGAGTGTATTCAGTCTAAGTACAGTACAAATCATATAGGAACACGCAAGTTTTGGAATTATTAATTTTTTTTAAATTATACGAAATAAAAAATAAAAATAATAGGGAACATTTTCATACAAAAAAATCCTATACAAGGTGCGGATGATAAAACCGACGCTTAGAGAAATCTTGAAATCCAAAAGGATTTCAAATCAGAAAATTGGTTTTAGAGATCTCTCTAATCGACGTCTGCAAACTGTAAGACATTTTTCCTAAACCAAACGAAAAAGTATTAATCAACCTTATATTACGGACATGGTAATTACACGATTTAGAGCAGTATCTGGGAACTGGACAGTAGTACAGAATTGTAATTTTGGTGGCATGGAACAAATGCTGCAGCTTTTCTTTTGTTATTATGTTATCCAATGACAATTGTGTTTCGGCTTACGTGACATCAGATTCAAGCTTAATGGGACCACTTGCATATTTTTACATTTTTAAGTTTTTCTCGATAACACGATTGCAATAAACTAGCACACTTGTGGTCTAAAACTATTAATTACAGGTACAGCTGCTTAAAAATGCTTATCCCTCGACAAATGAGACAAGCAATCTCTCAGAACTAGACAATCCATTTTGAATCTAATTAAAATACTATCCTGCAACATTATAATTGTATTTAATTTATAAATTCAAAATAAACTGCCCATTTCCGAGGTATTGCTTGTCTTAACCATCATGGGACAAACATTTTTAATTAGCTGTAGCTTTTAAATTACTCGTTTTACACCACAAGTGTGCTAGTTTATTGGAATCTTGACAGAGAAATGTAAAAATATACAAGTTGTCCCATTAATAAATTCGAATATGATATAGGTACAAAAAGGTAATTGGTAACATAATAACAAGAAAAGCTGCAGAATCTGTTCTAATATACAGCTCCAAAATTACAATTCTGTAGTACTGAAATTGACTGTCTCGACCCTTACTTCGTGGAATATGCTCATATTAGTGTTTTTAAATGAAACTCAAGGTCTCTAGTTAATTCCACAATATAATACAAGTTATTGAAAATTCTAAAAAATTGACAATTGTTTCGATGATATTGATTTATCGAAACAATTGTCATTTTTTTAGAATTTTCATTAACTTGTATTATATTGTGGAATTAACTAGAGACCTTGAGTTTCATTTAAAAACACTATTCTGTACTACTGTTCAGTTCCAAGATATTGCTTGTCTAAATCGTCGTGGAACACCCTGTAAAAGGATTTGTTTAATTTACGTGAAAAATAAGAAAATATTTAAAAAAAAGTAATGTAAGTTCTGCTATTGGAGTGTACATTCGAAGTGATAATCTGAAAATAAAATTGAATCTCTGAAAAGCAAGATAGATTATCAGTTATCTTAACTTCATATTCAAACATATGTTCATTAAATTACATTGCTTGAATTCCATTGTAGGCCTCGCCTAATAGTGAAACCAGAAACAACTCACCGCACAAAGAAAGATCGTTCAGACATTCACTATACTCCACACGTGCTGTTTGTTTGCTGTCTTCCCGAATTTTGAAAATTAAATGATGCAATTTCTTGTCTGAAACCAACTTAACGGTCAGCCGAGCAACCCGAGTGTTATCGGAATGTGTCGAAGACGTGATTACAAATACTTAGATAACTAAAGATTAATATTGAGCTCACTTACGATAAAGGATAGATAGTTACGGGTAAATGATTCAATTCTAGAAACTTTTTTTATTAAGTACAAATTACCTGGTGACTAAGGTTTGTCGATCGTTTTAACGGACAAAACTAGCTATCTGTTTTCTTCAACTACTGATGAATAATGTTTCTACCACTAATAAAAATTTATTTGCAGCATGCGATTTTTTTGCTAGAAACTTTTTTTATTTGGACGTGTTTTCTCTGTGTACTATTCGATGATATTTCTACCGTTCTCCCACCACCTTTAAATTCTGGAAGTACCTGCAGACTACAAACCACTTATAGATTTGGTATTGACCTTAGCGGCTATAACATGGTATAATTCTATCTTACTCAATTCTGTTTTTTATCAGTTCTATTTGGGTGACCAATGTGCCCCATGTATGTGGCCACTGTTCCTCGCATGTGGGGTACAGTGGCCTCTTTTTAAGTTCTCAGAAAATCATTATTATTTATTTCATGTATCGTTTGTTTTTTTCAAATAAAATTTTTATAGGTAGTAAGAACTCTATTTATTATGATCCTGCAAACTACATATCAATGAAGGCATCGCAGTAGAGAAAAAAATATAAACCAAAAAAGTGGCCACTGTGACCCGCTCTCCTCTACTTCATTAGGCTGAGGACTTTAATAAACATGAGATATGACATAGGAAATTTTAAGAACACCCTATATAGACAAAATTGTCTTAATTCGAAACAGTTAATAAATAATAATAAAATAATTGTTGACCTCCAGGGAAGAAATTGATACAAACAATTTTGTTATAATTAGCAAGGTCAATAAACATTACATCTGATGGTTTGCCATGCTTTGTTTATCAATAAATATATTCAATACGTTGCAAATTAGAATAATGAAATTTAAAATTAACCTTCACACAAGGGCATAGACGAGGTAGTTTGGGAATAAATAGCAGAAATTTTTGAGGCCAGAGAGAGAGGTAGTAACCCTCTCCCTAAGTGACCAGTCTAAGTACGGCTGGCTACTTTATCGTCAACAGTAATATTGTGTAGTTGTGATTTGTGATATTCCAAAAGTTTTTAACGTATGATTATTTTTTATATACTGTATTGATATTTTTTTATTTTTTTGACTTAACTGGATGTCCCAAAAGATAAAGGAAAACCATATTTTCAGTCATATTGAGTGTACTGTTTACATCTGCGCCCCTCACCTACCAATCTAGTCTAAAATTATAGGCATATACGGGAGATATCGTATGTTCGAGGATCATCTCTCTATATATTGTGTTTGCTATATTGTGCAAGGATATTCAACTGTACAGGATATCGTATTTATTGTTCGATATTTTATTACCTTATATTGTACAGGATATCCACATACCCGAGATATCATAATTATTCTACTAGATTTCCAAAGTTTGTTGATATATTATTTACTATATTGTACAGGATATCCAAATTCACGAGATATCATAATTACTTTATTCGATTTCAAAATTTTGTTGTTATGTACTATTCAGTACTATTTTGTAATATATATATATATATATATACTTGTACATACTAATCTTTCCGGTCTGTTTCCTTTAACAACAACCCTTACCCTCGTACCCGCAAATAGAACGGGCTGACACGACCTGCATTCGAACTCAGGCCTGGCACATTGTATAAGCCCAAGAGGGCCCACCGAGACCTTGACCGCTCGGGCCAGGAAAACCCCTCCCTCGAGGTAACCCGCAGGGAGATTCCTGGTTCTAAATTTTGTGCCGTAAGGCACTGGTGACAGCACGCTGCAAATATTTCTAGGATAGGAGTATACAGTAGGGCCCCTCCGGCTACTACAATCAGAGAAAAAAAAGCCAGAGAAATAATACCGTTTCCTATACCAATTGGGATATACCAACGACCTATTAGTGTGGGGACAGCGGTAACGGAATACAACCCCCAAAGGAAGAGAAATTTATTACAAAAGGTCAGAAGTATTACACTGGTGACAGCGGTGGGATAAGTCAGCAACATCGGCTGAGATGATCACTGCTTCACCAAAAGAATGTAATAATACGGATTGAAAAACCTATTTGTTAGAGTTCTGCTATCAAACTGAAAAAGCGAAGTATTACAGTACTATAATGATTTCATTAGAGTACTCGGTTTGTTCAGTGATTGTATTAGTTATTTTGTTAAATGAATTAGGCCCATTTGCACCGTTAGCTTTTAAACGTGGCTTAAGTTTAAGCATGGCTTATATTGAAAATTACATTGCACCGTCACTAATATTGTATTAAACTTGGCTTAATGTTGAGCCACCGATTTTGACGGCTTAAGCTAGGCTTAATTATAATTGACGTTAGATTGCTTATCTTGTATCTTGTGTTTGTTATTATGGATTTGTTTGGAGATGTATTTGATAATATTTTTATTGAGGATGATCCTGATATTATCGATATTATTAATATTGGTTTTCCCAGACAAATTTATTTAAGGGCCAACTATCTTGAGGACATGGACAATCTAACTTTTTTTCAAATATTTTGACTGAGAAAACCAACAGTGCGTCATATTTTGCTCCAGATTCAAGAGCAATTAGTAAATAGTGATTTGTAAGTAGTGTACACATTTTACTCTGGTTATAAATTAATATACCTCTATGTGATTTTTCCAGGAATTCATGCCTTAGTCCTACTAATCAGTTGCTAACCACATCGAGATTTTATGCAACCGATGGCTATTTATCGACAGGGCGGATTTTATGGGCATGCATCTATCAACAGCATGTAGAATTATTTATAGAGTATCACATGCGATTACGCCACTGAGCCAAAATTGCAATTAAATGCCTGGAGGGAATGATGTAATTGGGACTCAGACATCATTCTACCATCTTTTCCTAAAGTAATAGGAAGCATAGACTGTACACACATCAAAATTCAATCTGCAGGTAAGAAATATATAAACTTTTGGTGTTATTTAGCTTGATATTATACTTGTATTTCGTTTTTAGGTGGAGATGATGCAGAGGTATTCCGTAATCGTAAAGGTTACTTTTCCGTGAATGTTCAAGTGGTTGGAGACGCTAACTTGAAAATTAGAAACCTCACGGAAAGAAATGCTTTGATAAGGTGAATCAAATCTACTTATTGAAATAAGAAATTCCTTAATCTACGCCAAATAAGTTAGTTCAATCCAAAATAGAATAAAACAAGAAAAAACTGACAAATCTTAGTGTTTTAGGATTATTCTGTTAATTTCGTTTATGATTTATAACATTTAATTAAAACTAATGTCAGTAGACTCAATTTTCTTGTTTTTGCGTTAAAACTGCTAAATCACATCCATTTTTTGATAGGTACACCAAAATTTAGATTAACTACAGAAAACGCAGTTCTTAAACCAATCAAACATTAAAGACTGGATTGATGTACCTCTGCTGCTTAATTTTCGCAAGAAAGTCACTCAAATTGAATCATAGATTATATTATTTTAGCTCAATCATTGGATTATAATTTTATCAAATAATAATATCCGATTTAACAATCAGATCCAATTTGAGAAATTGAGATTCTTGGTCTTGGTACGATAAGTTCCATATTACTATAATCTCAACAAGCATCATAATGAATTTTTTACCATGTTTCACTGTTGCATACATTTTCAAATAAAATCATTAAGGAATGAATTGCATGGCAGAATGTTCTGGAGGCATTAGCAGTAAATACCTCTAGGTTTATTAATTTGAAATGCTTTAAGTTTTAACACAGAACACAGATTAATATATTAATGTAGTTTTGATCTATAGTTATAATGGGATCAATAGAATAGATGCTTAATTTCTATTATATTTAGATAAAATGTATTCCTGTCTATAGATCAAGTTATTCGTAGAATTTACCAAAATTTAGAAAAAGAAGGGAAAAAAAATAATCTGTCTACTGAAAACAATCAAATATACAGCTAATTCTATCCAATTTTTGCTACGATTATCAAACATTTGACTATATCAATAAAAATGTTCTAGAATCAATCATTTATTTTGACAAAATCTGTAATATTAGGAATAAATTAAGCAAATAATTTTATTTTTAACGGTTTTGGCTATTTGTGTGCGTGAATTTGGAAATGTTTATCATTTAGTATGTCCAGACCCTTCGTCTTCGTCAGCTCGCTGGTCGCATACACAACCCAACCCTTGTGTTGTGGTCGCATACTTTTCATACTTTACTTATCAATTTTAGCGGGCACGCGGGCGGGTGGTCAGTTGTGAACGTGTCTCACGTTGTGCGCGCCGGAGGAAGAAACAAATCTAGTTTTTGGTTGGGTGAGAATGTACCAATAACTGATCCCATTCTGTTCTGAGCGTTGTCCTCGTTTGATCCCTGGTAGTTTTTCTAGGTATGTACAAAAAAACAATTTTTTCATGTAGACACTAATGAGTAGTGCAAAAAGGATGCAATTATTAATACTACACTACGTACAGTTTGTTGAAGTAAATACGTACCTAAGTTTTGTTGATCTTATTGAAGTGAAAACTTCTTATAGGAGTTCGGACGCTACATAATACATAATACAATAGATTCTAAGGACTTTACCAAGACTTTAACTACAAGTTGTTTTTGTGTTAAGAGTTTTAATTCTTAAACACGTAATTATTGAAGTTTTCTCTTCTGTCGGCACTCCCGGAGTGCCACTGTTATTTTTTTGTCTAATAAGTATTTAGTACATATTTTAATTTAATTGCTATTGAATTTAGAATCTTCAAAATGATTGAGAGATTGCTACCAAGCAAATTGGAAAATAAATTTTAGCAGTTATTTAAATTATTTTAGGACTTCTTCAATTTTGCTTTGGGTGGTACCTAAAAAATTCAAATGGATAATATATATCAGGATCCATATGCTATAGAATTTAGAATCTTGAAATGGACAAATTTTTGTTGTTATTTAATGCAACTCGTTTACTGCTACTTGTCATGGTTTGAGAAATTTTAGCTTGACAAATAAATCAATCGAATCATTTATCGATATTAATGTAAATTTCGATTGGCGCTATATTGATTAAAAATTTGATTGTAATACGACCTTACTGGAATAATAGTATCCAAAATTTCTTTCCGTGTAGTTGCCCGCTGGCCAGGTTCGGCCCATGATCAAACAGTATTCACAAATAGTCGTCTACATGCGAGGCTAGAAGCTCCTGAAATCCCAAATTGTATTCTCCTTGGTAAGTTATTGTGATTTGGAAGTGAAAGTTTTGGCAAAAACATTTAATTTGGAATTATCGACCTTTTTATTAAATTGAGAATAATTGCTGTTTTAGGTGATGCAGGGTACACTCTACAACCTTATCTCTTGACTCGTCTGGCAAATCCAATAACCAGACCAGAACAGTTGTATAATGAGTCTCAAATTAGGACCAGAAACACAATACAGAGACTTTTTGGGGTATGGAAGCGTAGATTTCTAGTGCTAGCTAACGGACTACGCTCTAATGTCCAGCTTGTACAAACCATTATTGTAACAACAGCTGTACTCCATACCGTGGAACAGGAAGCCAACGATGAGAATCCTCTACCAGTGGATAATATAAATTATCAAGAATTTCAATATCTAATTGATCAAGGTCAAATGCCAGATGTCCCGAATTACAACAATAACGGTGCATTAAATTATAGAGGTCTGCTAATTCAAGAGTATTTTGCAGGTCTGTAGTAGATTGTTGTATATAGTCCTATACTTAATAAAATAATAATAATAATAATAAGATGCTTAATTTAAGTTTTATTTCCCCAAAAACATTCACTTACACTTACATTGCCAGATAGTTAGAAATATATTAAATTTAAATGAGAGACAATTTAAGTAAAAATTAACCTACTTTTTTATTTAATTCTATATCTTGTTTAATTTTTTCTATTTGTAATTTTAATAAGTCATTTTTAAGTTTGTGTTCATCTTCAGCTCGGGTTCTGGCTCTTTTTATCTCATCTATTTGTAGATATGCAAATTGAAATCTTTTATCCATTAAAAGATCATATTTTTCAGCAATAATTGAGGAAGATAAAGCTCTAATTCTTGTTGTACTTCTGCGCTGAGTACTAGAAGTCTGGAATAAATTAAAATCTTTGTAAATTCTTAATAATGATGATACTAACACGTTTCACTCCTCCTTTTGGTGTTAAAGTAGGGGCCAGAGAAGTTGATATTGGTGTTGTTTATAACTGGCATGGAGTATACTTTTTCCAAATATTGTAACCTTGGTCATTGTTTCCCTCACCTCGATCAGTGGTATTATGGTTTTCCTCACTTCGATTATTGGTATTCTGCTTCTCCTCACTTGTTCCGAATGCCTCCTAAATATGAATATACACAATTTAATCTTTTTCTATGAAAATGTCTTTTTTTCACAATACTGTCTTTTTCGGGATCATCACAGTATGTGAAACTATTAAATAAAAGTCAAGTATATTTCACCTATAACTTTTACAAATTATTTCTGGCACTCGTCGAATTCAATTAAATATACAGGGTGTCCCGCATAAGAGCCGACACAGAGCAGAGGCGTATAGGGGGGTCCAAAATATGACGATTGGGGGCAATTTACCTCTATACTTAAGGATTTATATATAAATAATTCACATGTCTTGGCAATCACAAGAGCACAAACGCGAAAAGAAAACTCTAAATCGGAAAAGGATCTAAGGATTAACGATGAAACAAAGGAAGAAAGAGTACAAAAACCTTCAGTAATAAAAGTTTTAAGTAATCTCGAGGCACATAAATTACCAATTTTACACTTTGAAAGTAACCGTATCTCACTAAGGATGAGCATTCGGATCAAAAATAAATTGAAATTTAGTGAAACCTTAATTACCGGAATACATAACGTCGACCTAGGACGAACGTTGGAAAAGCTTGAGGAGCTATCGGTAAAAAATGAAGTAAAAAGAATGAAAATATATACAAATGATGATAAATTCAAAAAGTGCCCAGTAGAAGAATTTATAGAAGAAGGAAATCAAAGGTTAAAAAATATTCAAGTATGTATATGCGAAGTAGCAAAAACGGTACAGCAAAAAGAAGAGATCCAAAAGATTTTAGAAAGATACCACAACGATCCAATGTTTGGAGGACATGTAGGAAATAATAGATTATTAAAGAAACTAAGAGCTAATTTCAGGTGGAAAAACATGGAGAAAGACGTAAGGAAGTATGTAAAAAATTGCCATAAATGCCAAATGAATAAAGCAAAGCTTAATCATAAGGAAAAATTTGTCATCACAGATACATCTATAAAACCGTTTGATATTATTTACATAGACACAATAGGTCCGTTTGTAGAAAGTAACAACGGGAATCGTTATTGTATTAAAATAATATGCGAAGTAACTAAATACGCAGTTATGATACCGGTCAAGAACAAGGAACCATACACAATAGCAAAAGCAATTTTTGACAATTTTATACCGAATTACGGATTGATGAAGGAGATAAGAGCATATCAAGAGACGGAATATAAGAATGAAATAATGAAGAACTTAGCGGAACTTTTAAAAATAAAACATAATTTCAACAGCATACCATCATGAGGCCATAGGCAGTTGTGAAAGATTACATAGAACATTTAACGAGTATATAAGAAACTTTATCAAAGATTCTAGGGATAACTGGTGTGAGTTTGTAAAAATGTTTGCATATTGCTATAATACAACACCAAACACGTATCACGGATACACCCCTTTTGAGTTATTATAGGGGAGAAAACCCAATTTACCAAAATTCTTAAATGTAGAAATAGAACTGTGTTACAATCTTGAAAGATATGATAAAGAGTTAAAATATAAGGTACAATACGCAAATGAAAGAGCCAAACAGTTTTTATTAAAAAAACAAAATAATTAGAGTCAATAATAGTGAAAAGGAATCTTCACCTGTAAACTTTAGAATAGGGGAATTCGTTATTTTAAAGATGAAGGGAAAAATAAGTTCGATCCACATTATTTAGGTCCGTTTAAAAAAACGGAAATAAAAGGCGTAAATTGTGAGATTACATCTCAGGACAATAAACCACAGACAGTTCATAAGAATCGTTTGTATAAATACAATAGCAAAAAACAATTGTAACAAGTGAAGTGTGTTTATAAACGAACAATTAATGTTTAGTAAACAAAAACAATCAATGGGAACTGTTATAGTTATAGGTAGTATCGAAAAATAAGGACGATAATTTTTCTCTTCCAAGAGAATGATGTGATGGTCCCGAAAAAGACAGTATTGTAAAAAAGACATTTTCATAGAAAAAGATTAAATTGTGTATATTATATTTTCCAATGTTAATAGCGGCCATCGATCTGATTAACGTCAGGCGAACACCTAGAAATCACGTTTCTATTAAACGGAAACATCGCGTTCACATACGCGGAATGTCGAACCTACCGGTGAATGACTTGAATGTGTCCTATAAAAACAAAGTGTAATTAACCAATGATTCATCAATTATTATTATTTTGAATAAGTTAAAAGGTCTATGATATTGTAATCTGTGTTAATTCTAAATATACTAAACCCAGTGATTTTTATAAATGATGTTGTTCATTCAATCCCCGAAGAACGGCTACTAGGTAAGTGTTTTCCTCAAAGATATAATGGCTCTATGGTGAACATAGCTTATACGAGGAGCACTTACTGAGTAACCACCACACCGTCTTCCTATAAAAGTAAATAAAACAATGTCACTTTGAATGATACAAAATAAATGTAATTTACTTACCCTTATATTTTCCATATCTATAGCAAAACTATCTTTATTTCCAAGTTCAAAAATTGTTTCGATGTCTTCATTTACTGGAAGAATACCCTCAGCATCACTTACTGCATCATCATCATATGAGCTGTTCAGCCCTTTTATAGTTTTCTCATTGATAATTGAAAGTATAAAATCAAAACTTTCATCTTTACAAATTTACGAACCTCCTTTTTCTTATTCTCATATGCTTTTCTTAATGAAATTGTACTGCAGTACACATTGCTAGAGCTTGAAACATTGAATTCTTCAACAATTCTGATCCAAGTTTTATTTTTTGCCTCTATGCTACTTCTGTCGTTTTTTTTATCTTCAACTATTGTTTTATTTGTCGATACGATTTGCGAAAGCTGACTTTCCTCAGAAAACGTTAAATTGGGAGCCCTTTCACAACTCTCGTTCTCCATCTCAAAAATCAAGTTCTCAAAATATAAAACTAGAAAGGCCAACAGAACTATTTTAAGCTTCAACAAACTCAAGGTTAAATTCTCGAATTTTCCCCCGTTTCACGGTTGACTGAGCAATTTTGTACATCGTTGCCAAACTTTCTCTGCGCTTAGCTAAGCTTGGTTTAATTTTAGTTGGTGCAATGTATTGAGATTTAAAATTTAAGCCGGCTTACCTAAGCCGAGGTTAGACACTTTTCGGTGCAAACGGGGGTTAGTAATAATTTCAACAATATACTTACGTTCAAAAATTCCAGATACTCTATGAATCCATCTTGATTGACATCGATATTTTTGAACTGTTTCCTTCTTTCTTCTTTATCATTTTCACACCAAAGGCATGATAGTATACATGAACTATAGAAAATGAAGTATAGTAAGAAATAAAATCATTTAAGTATTAATACCATGCGAAACCCCGCAGTACGTCTAATTAATCTTCTAAATGATCTTTAACGCAAAATTTTACGTACTAATATATTTTCTTATATTTATAAAGTTATAGATACGAAATAATCGATATTATATTCCTAATTAATTATTGGAAGTGAAATAAGTATGGAATGTAACTAAATATTTCACACATCAGATAATAATTATCCTAGTACAAGAATATCTGGGAAAAGTGTAACAGCTGGAATGTTTCCACGACAATAATGGCTGATTTACATGGGTTAGTTTAGAGACAAGTGCTGGGTAGAGTAGAGTAACTCGACCCGTAGAAACACTTCAATATTAATTAGCTCTTAGGGATAGGCTTATTTCGTAATAGAAAAATTCAGTTCATATCATGTGATTTTAAACTGCGGGGGTATTACATTTGTTATAATGTAGTTTTAATACTAGGAGGCTGTGGTAAATTGGCCTTTAATTATGGGTTGATTTATTAGTATTGTGTACATTGCTTTTTGGGGTGTAATGTGTAGATTAGTGGTGAAGGAATAACTTTGATTAATTTTAGGTGAAAGCTACTCAGCTTTAGAGGTTGAGGATTTTGCACTAGGGCTCATAAATGGTGTTATGGAAAAGAAACTCAGAGATTTAAACCACACAATTTGGATAGACGGAACCAACAGAAGGAATTGGGATTTAACTATAGTTTTGATGAATTAAATATGAGTTTCCCAGTGGAATTTTTAGTTACTAATAGGTTAGATCAAAAGGTACAGGAATTTTTTTTCAGATCTCTTAGGAATAGGTAAGGCGAATCAATACATAATGAGCTATGACGACCCAAAATATTACAATGCGTGGACCACATGTATAACTGGTGGAACCTCCACACTCCCACCAAGAAAACTTCTCTGTACGTGGCATATTATTAAAAAATGGAATATTCAAGGAAAATCAGAGATAATGAACCTGGAAGTTAAGAAGAAGATGAAAGCAGAAATGAGTAGTATATTAAAATAAATTGATGTTAAAACATTTGAAGAAAAGAATGACAAGTTTCAAACGTTGTTCTTGCAGTTTAATAATATCCAAGAAGTTGTAAGTGTGCTATATACACAAACTCGAATCAAATTTTGTGCCTAACAATTTAAACTTGGCGCCAAATAAGCCCCGCCTAACATGCTCTGATTGGCTGTGCATTATTTATTTTTAATGTATATACACTTTTTGAAATCTTGATGAGATTATGAATAAATTTAATTCAAGAGATTTTTTGCCATTATTCTTCAAATAATGGGTGGGGAAGATTCAAACTTATGAACAAATGTATAACTTTTTCGTTGTTTAACCGATATTACTGATTTTAGCTGCATTTAAAACAATTTTTCTGGTTAATAAGATTGGTAATAAAATTAGATAATTTTGTATCCACTCGGAAATTTCAAATGTAAATTGAAGCATTTTGTTAATTTTTATTACTGATATTGTAAATCTTATATCTTAGAATAAATTCCTATTTTTTTAACCCCTTTTCAGCAGAATTTAAAAAATGCGTCATTACATTCGAAATTTCCGAGAAAAATGGGAAAATTGTCAACTTTTTCACATAGCGTTGACAAAATTGTTCAATTTTGTTATTTTTGTTGAGCATATCTTATTAAAGAGGAAAACTCTTTTAAATGGCGCCAAAAACATGGATATCGATTAAAAAAAAAGTGTTACGACATTTGTTTTTTGGGTTGAACCTCCCCCCCCCTTACGTGAAAAATAAGGACAAAAACCCCTGACTACATTTTTTCATAATTTCAACAATATATAAAAAATTGTATTTCTAGAATACCTTTAGTTTGGAGATAATTACAGTATTATGTTTTTAAGTGTTCATTCCACCCCATAGCAAATATTTTAGAAACTCAAAAATATTTTCCAGCGATTTTTCAGGGTCATTTTCATGAAGGTATTTTTTTAAAGTTGTACCATGACTATTTTTTTAAATATAGCCGACAGCCGACATTCTTAGTTGTTCACCCTGTATTTGCTGATTAGGCACAGAAACATCTATAGTATGTCATCTAGAATGTTTGAGGTATATTATTTAGAGGTTTATGTAATGTCCATACAATATCTACGAGAATACACTGTATTGTTTTTGAAATGTCGCATTTCGCATTTGGATCATTGATAAGATGTTATTTTTTAGACATTGCATTAACATCGATAAGATGTTAAAAGGCATTTCAAAATGTAACAGAAATGTTGTTTTTAGTTCGTTATAAAGACTTCCTTTTGAGTAAGTTCTATTAACATCACAGTAATGTAAAAAGACAGCGCTTTTACATCGCTGAGAAGTTTAAGTTGAAACATCACAAAAGTTAACAGCCACAAGCTGGGCATAAGCGGTTGTATAGATGTGCATGTGATGAAAACAAGAGGAAAAAAAAGGAACAACATTATCACAATGTGATGTTGAATTAACATAACTGTAATATTTATTTGCATAGTGGGAGCTAGCACTAGATTTAACATTCCGCGTAAAACTCTGCGAGATTATATAAAACAAGGGTTTACGGCCAAACGTCGTACAATGAGACGAAAAACGATCCTCTCTGTTGTAAATGAAGAAGAACTGTCTAAAAGAATACTTCGTTTGGCAGAAATAGGATACCCATTCACTTGCAAAGTTTTGCGCTGTTGTGTATATACTTTTTGCGAACTGAACAAGATTACAAATCCATTTAATGCACAACAGAAAATAGCAGTTTTTAATTAGGCGTCCAGAGATCAGAATTCGCAGAGCTCAAAATATGAATCCTGCCAGAGCTCAAAAATTAAACAAATTTATTGTCAGCGATCATTTTAATAAACTTAAACAAATAGTGACAGAGTTAGATATTATGGAAAAGCCGCAATTTCTTCATAATATGAATGAAAAGGGATGCCTCCTTACATTGCAAGAAGTACTCGCAATAAAAGGAGCGTCACGGGTACATCTTGTAGCCAAAGAATATGCAGACAACGTAAGGGTGGTTGCATGTGGCAATGCTATGGGAGTTTCTATTCCTTGTCTGATTCTGTTTAAGTGAAAAATAATTAAACCAGAGTGGACTAATAGTTTGACGCCAGGAAGTAAAGCACTGATGACTGCAAAAGGTAGCATGACAATTGAAGTATTTAAAATATGGCTTCGTCACTTTGCAAGCTTTAAGTTACCTGGACATTGTTTGTTAATATTTGATGGTGCGAGGTCCCATTTAGACTACACAATAGTAACAGTCGCTGATGAGTTTGGAATAACTCTTTACTGCCTGCCAAGCAACACCACTCACGAGCTACAGCCGTTGGACAAAGCGGTCTTTCGTTCATTTGAACATTTTTGGGATGATGCAGTATTAAAATTCTGGGCTAACCATTCAAATAGATCGTTGACAAAACAGAGCTTTGGAAGTATTTTTTCAGGTATTTGAGATAATTCTATGACACCAAACAATATAAAATCAGGGTTTGCTGCTTCGACTCCGATAAAATACCTGAGGAAGCTTTCGCAACAAGTGCTATTACTGAGAATCAAAACCTTGATGAGCCCCCTAAAGTAGCAGAACAACAGCAAGTGGTTGTCGTAGAACCACACCTGCGACCAATACTAAAACAGCTTCTACCAGCTCTGTGAACAAATCCAAAGACAAATTTTCTTCTAAAGCCACTAAAAAAAGTCCAGTAGAAATACAGAAAGGAGGTATTGCAAAGCATGCAAGGAGGAAATAGTGGCAGATATGCATTTTTGTTTTTCGTGCCGGTGCTACCTGCATGATGAATGCATAGGACTGACAAAGGATTATAAGGAGAAAGGCTACATATGTCCATATTGTTCCTGAAGTTTTATTTTTCGAACATGAATATTTTCAGTATGGGGCGTTATTGCTTACCCTATGTTAGCAGTAAAACCACTTTGCATTTTTTTGTATTTCTAATTTACAACAGAAATTATTAACAATTTATTAAATTTTGTTTATTTCAGTAAAATGTTAATATGCCCTTTGTCTATATAGATTTTTTCCTGAAAATGTACTTTTATTCATTTCCATATAGAAACATCTAAATATTAGGGTGGCGTTATTCCCTACACTTACCTTATGTGCCCCAGCCACCCTATTCTACTGGATCTCATTATTTTGCTCTGGTTTGCTTCTCCAAATAAATTATTTATTTCGTTAGTTTCATTTAAAAAAGTGATAATAGTGTGTTTGCGCTTTTAAAAGTGGGGTTATGTATACCAAAGACGCAATAATAAATATTCTCACGATTACACACATCCATTTCAGATACAATAAGATAACAAAGTTAAAAGTTGGTAAACTTTTAAACTATTGTATTTCTTATTTGCCATTTCCTGTATAAACGCTATAGGGATTTTCCATAAGGTCAACTCATTTTGTACAATGTTATTTTATTTACTGTAGAAACCCACCTTAAGAATCAAAACAAGTTCGTTTCGAATAATGACTTACAATGCCTTGAAATCTATCATCTTATTCTCGTTATAGAAAGTTAAGAATAAACTATGCAAATAAGAGATGGTCGATTCATTCCAATCAGGAAAGTTTATCAACAGATACTTCTCTTCCCAACTCTTACAATCACTCGTTCGATTCTTCATTCTATTTTCCTGAAGTTTCTTGTTAAATTGGTTAACAAGTTTATCGTAATTTGATTCTGTTTTTGTATCGGCATTTCCTTAAAATGTAAAATGTGTGCTAGATCAAATGATAATATAAATGACATTTTACGATTATTATGTGTTTATGGAATCCTTGTACTGTTTCGGAAAATTTATTGGAATGTTACCTTCTTGAGGAACTTCTGATACGTAAGCACAGGGACGAGTTGTTTTCAGAGGGTAATCCAATAGTCTGGTTGTAGTTCGGTTTATATAATTACCCATTTCCTCTTGTAATTCTGACAACAAATAATTGTCTTCACGACCAAAAATATTGTGAAAGTAAGTGTGACGATGACCTATTTTGATATTGAATTGAATTAATACAATTTATCACAACCTTTTTTTCCAAGAATCTTGGTTTAGCTCAATTCGGGATTGTCAACATTCGTATCTAACGATAATATTGACGTGAGCTATTCGTGCGCTGTCATATTATGATATAAAATAATTCTGCTTTGCAGTGTCGTAGACGTAGAAAAAGTATATACATCGGAACTAGAAAATAGCGCCCACCAATTTGTGTTTTGTATTAAACTTCTCGCACTTGGCGCGGTGGTCGCCTCCCCTTCTGATCTGAACAGAAATAATTAAACTCTCAATACACGAACTTTATAGGACATAATCCAAGATAATTATGACAACGTAGAAAGTTATAATGTCAAGTAAAGAAACATTCGCGACAAATATTAAAACTAAGTATGTGTTCACAAGAACCGTTAAAAACGCTAAACTGTAAATAACCAGCTAATCAAATATACTACACCTTCTCGTTTCCCCCCGTCTGTCACTGTTAAACGGTTATTTGTTGTCGTTTAATTTCAATTCAACAGGAATCCATATCAAAAATTAATGATTTCATCAAAAATTTAAACTACGAATCTTTGGCAAAATTCAAGGAATAAACAAAAATATGTCATGCAAATTCCAGAAGAAGAAGAATTGTCTAAGTGTGGTGTACATACTTACTAGATATAAATTGAGTGAATTACTCGACGAGTACTGAGGGTGTAGTTTATTAAAAATTCAGCTAAGCGCTTTCAGCCACTAGGCCATTATAAAAGGTGTCCTATAAAATTTTTAAGGAAACGTACAACTGGTGTCTAAAATAAACGGTTTAAAAGATTAAAATCAACTTTTTTGCATCTGTGAGATGCCCTGAACAATATTCCATCATAAAATTTATTGTATATTGGGCAAGTTACCGTGAACGCGATTGTAGACAGAACTAAAAATAATGTCAATGTTTTAACACTGTCATATCAGTTAGTGGGCGGTAACTCAGTGTATAAAATAAACGTGTTAATCTTTCTGGTTGTGAGTTTTTTTGGAGCCCTAAAATACATAACATATTGGCGACGAGGATGGGATCCTAACGAACAGTCTGTCTAGTTAGTTTATTCTGTGCTAGTAGTCTTTTTTCGTGGGCGAACTTAGAAACAGGTGTATTTCCATCAGCTTTTTATTCATTTAATGAAAAAATTACAGAAAAACACAAGTTTTTTCCCGATTATTTCAATTTTCAATTAGTAAAGAATATAAAAAACATTTTTAATTCCCAAAATATTTTATGGATGAAGAACGCTACCTCTCCAAAGTTGAAACTAGTGATAGTATGTCCTTAACCTGACGAAAATAGCAACACTTGCCTTAATTGTTTAAATTATTCTGGAAGCCAACATCATTTCACATTCTAAACAAAAATATAGTGGGGGAGCAGGATAAAGTATCATTCTATCTACCTGTTGCCAAATTTAGTTTCTGTTTACTTTATTTGGTGTTTGCAGCAGATGCAGGCTATTAAAAATAATCAATATTTCAGATGAAATTGACTGTCTCGACCCTTACTTCTTGGAATATGCTCATATTAGTGTTTTTAAATGAAACTCAAGGTCTCTAGTTAATTCCACAATATAATACAAGTTATTGAAAATTCTAAAAAATTGACAATTGTTTCGATAAATCAATATCATCGTCAGAATGACAGAAGTTACATTTCATTTTATGCCTACCTGATGTTTAGTAGTTATTTTTGGCTAGACCAAGAAGTAACCTAACTTGTGATTGGCTTAAGTGATAATTGTAAAGATCAGCAGATATAGTTTTCCTGGTTTTCTATATCATTGCACAGTTATACTGATCTTAATTGGAAAAATGATATCCAGGATATCACCATAAGGCTAATAATATCTAAGCTTCAATATTTGTAATATCACATCTTCTTCTTTTTTCTATAAACATATATTAAGCCAATCACAAGTTAGGTTACTTCTTGGTCTAGCCAAAAATAACTACTAAACATCAGGTAGGCATAAAATGAAATGTAACTTCTGTCATTCTGACGATGATATTGATTTATCGAAACAATTGTCAATTTTTTAGAATTTTCAATAACTTGTATTATATTGTGGAATTAACTAGAGACCTTGAGTTTCATTTAAAAACACTAATATTTCAGATCTTTAAATAATATTTGAAATGTATCAGAGTTTATTTAATTATTATTTGAATTAATTTTACTTTTTACATATTAATACAGCCAATCCTGGTCGTACTACTTATACTTATAATAAATCCTTCTATTCCAAGATTCGAATAAATATAAGGCAACTGTGTTTTATATTTGATAAGTTTATTTCTTAGAGTAATAATATACATAGAGAGGGCTATTCATTCATAAACACGTTTATTTTTGCGGCCAACAATTCTAAACGCCAGTAGTCAAATCATGAATGAATTACAAAAAGTGGGGATTGTATTGTGGATACATCGCCTTCGCGTCATCGTCAAAGCATAGGCGTACCAAATCTATTTAAAAACAACAAATATAAAATTATATTATTGGAATTTTGGTGTTTATAAATATTTCATTTGATGAAATTAAAGTTTGTTGATTTTAATTAATGTATTTTTTCACGGAGAAGATTTTTACACTATTCTCTTTGTCGTAATTTCTCACCAGGTAGCGCTGCAGCATATAAAATTCTACACCGTTCAACCGATTACCCTCAAAATGGGCATATATATGTATTTTTCTATGCAGAATTTGTATTCCTTATCCTTTTTGTTGTAACTTCCCACCAGGAGACGTTGCAGCATATCAACTTCTATATCGTTTACTTTTTCCAGGAGCACAAATGTTTGTGCCACGAGCCGTAAGGTGAGTGCTGCAGATCGAGGGAGTGCAAAAAATGCCTTGCATACTAATTGTACACAATATTTTTTCTACGACCAAGTTTCTTGATGAAAGCAAAAAGTAACTTATATACGTATTTTATTTAAACGTTGAACTGTAAGGATTTGAAAAATGAAAAACAGTTAAACCTAGGTATAGTTAATTTTGAAATTTTAACAATTTTGAATTGTTATGCCTGGTGTATCTTTTTTTAATAATAATTTTTAATTACTTCTAATATTAATATCTGTCACCGAAATTCATTATAAATATAATATTAGATTGTCAAAACGGGTTTTGACATTGAGATTTCCTTCCCTCCAGGTCAGCATATCAACTTCTATATCGTTTACTTTTTCCACGAGCGCAGAAGTTTGTGGCACAATCCGTAAGGCGAGAGCTGAAAATCAATGGAGCGAGAGAAGAGATTTGCGTACTAGTTGTGCACAATACTTTTTCTACGATCACGTTTATTAATTAAAGAAAAAGTAAATTATATAGGTGTTTTATTAAAATTTTGAACAGAAATAATTTAAAAAATGAATATTGGAGAATTAGTTAGGCGTAGGTACAGTTAATAATATTTGAATAATTTTGAATTGTTTAATCTGATCCATCTTTTTTGATAATAAGTTAGAATTAATTGTAATATTAGTGTTTGTCAACGAAATTCATTACAAAGATAAGTTTAGATTGTCAAAATAAAATTTGACATTGACATCTCCATTCCAACAGGTAGCGCTGCAGCTTATCAACTTCTATATCGTTCACTTTTTCCACTAGTGCTGAAGCCTTACGGCTCGTGCCTCAAATCAAGCGACAAACTTAACCCGGGAACTTAATATGTCGCGTGTTAGATTTGATCAAACATATTCTCATCTGAAAAAAAGTCTATATAAGGGCCCATTGTTTCAAGAAAATGTGTAGGTACTTACATTACATCTGGTGGATTAAATTCAAAAACTGACATGGGAAGAGCATCTTTGTTTAGAAACTTACGGCCACTACTCTTATATATAAAATCAGATTGTTTAAAATGCTCCGAACAAATTTCAGGTCGTTTTGGTAGATCATGAGTCTCGCTTAGACCCAGTATAGCAAACCAAATTCTTCTTGTTTCCAAATTGGTGGGAAAACTAGAATAAAACAACGCCAAATAGAAATTTGCTTTTTATAATATAAAAACTTTTAAGCATTTCAAATATTATTGAAATGAATAATAAAAGTCGCCGCCACTGGAAAGCCGTTCAAATATTTACATACCTGTGGTATGAGAGTTGACAGTTCGGGGTAATTTCGGCCGTTTTTCCGACAGACTTGGCACTGACGAACCATGATAATAAAAAACACTAAATTAACTAAAAACCAAAGTTTGTCAGTAAAAGTCTTGAAAAACACACATAACATCGAAAGAACTCATTTTTTACGTGCTAGTCCTAATGGCGCTCGTAATAAACAAACCAAGTTTGACAGTATTTACTATAATACTACAATCCAATACAAATGTTAGTCGAGTACGCTCTGATGATATTTGCATCTCTCTTTATATCGTTACTGAACAAAGACTAAACTACTAAATAGTTTATACTAGACAAACAAAGCAGGTATTGAAATTTTTAACCATGTTGCCACTTTTAGTTACAAAAATACTTGTTTAAAATTTATATAAGAATATGCCTTTATTATATAAAATTCAAGTATCTATCATTAATTAATTTTAAAAGCAGCGACTCAAATACATAAATTATTATGACTTTTTTTAATTGCATAACTTTTTAAGAAATTTTCAATAAAATTTCTAATTCCATTTTTCCTGCATCTAAAGAGGATTTGTAAATATGGCAAAGCAGTGGAAGTGTCCCGCAAGTGAGCTTAGAATGTGACTCAATGTTTGGGGCAGGAAAAAGTCAAAACAAAAATATCTATTTTATTTATCAATCTGAGGTTTATTTTCGTTCAAGGAAACCGTAGCGTAGCAGTTGTATGCATAGTAACCGTTATGCTCATACTTTTTATCTAAATACGACTGTTCCGTATCATGATTTTTTACCCGGTAACCATGTGAATACATTTTTTTTCACAGCTGCAATGTTGAGTTGACAAGTAAAATATATGTTGCTGTAATTTCAACAAATTTGTACTTAGTTCAACCGTTTAACCCGCGTAAAAAGTATACTAACAAACAATAACAACGTCGACGTAACAGAGGATATACCATATTCTGTGACGTTTCTTCTCAGGCGATCATCCCCTCTTCGCTTCTCGTCTTACATCTACCCCACTTGATCTACATATTGATGTCGGCTTCATATCAAATCGAATTGGGAATGTGATCGCTACGCACATTACTAAAATTAAGCTACGTTTACATCAATTACGCAAATGCAACAAGAAATTTAATTTCAAAGAAATCGTCGAAATTTTATATGAAATTCGGATCATTATAATATGAATATCTATTCTATTAACCTGCCTGCCTTGTAGATTCTGATACAATTATTTTGTAAAAAAATGAGTTAATCAAATAGTTACTGTAACAAATATACACTACGGCCGCCCCTGGTAATACTACTTACATGTACACCAGCAAGAGGTCGCAAGCGACACCCACTACAACGGCAACCTGCGCAGAAGAGGAGGCAGTCTGATAACCGCCATCGTAACATTAAAAACTAAGTGTCGATACTTCTGTGTTTTCACATTAATATAATTTTCTATTTAACTTAACATATTTTCTTACTCTGCAACCCCAAAATCCCGAGACGTGCATGCTACATTACTATATACTAACTTAAATTCGACAACCCTCAAAAAAGGAATAGGTACACTGACAGCACTAATTGCTAACTGTCAAAATATACATCTACCAAATTATTTGTGAAATTGAAACGACAAAAAATATATGAATACGAGATATAATTGAATATCTTCTAGTTGCGATATGTCGGGATTAAACAAACTTTCGGTTGATGCAATCGACCTAGCAAATAAGAGGGTTTTAATGAGAGTGGATTTCAACGTACCTTTAAAAGAGGGTAAAATAACAAATAATCAAAGAATAGTGGCAGCAATGGACACCGTTAAGTATGCGCTAGAAAAACAGGCTAAAAGTGTAGTCCTCATGTCGCATTTAGGCAGACCTGATGGCACACCGAATCCAAAATATACCATGAAACCTGTCGTAGAAGAACTAGAAAAATTACTAGGTAAATCAATTATATTTCTATCTGATTGTGTTGGTCCCGAAGTTGAACAAGCATGCAAAGATCCTGCTCCGGGCTCAGTTATTTTATTAGAAAACCTACGTTATCATTTAGAAGAAGAAGGTAAAGGTGTAGACGCTAGCGGTAATAAAGCGAAAGCAGATCCGGAAAAAGTGAAAGCATTCAGACAGAGTCTTCGCCAATTAGGAGATGTTTATGTTAATGATGCTTTTGGCACAGCACACAGAGCGCATTCTTCTATGATGGGTGAAGGTTTCGATAAAAGAGCTGCCGGATTTTTACTGAAAAAAGAACTTCAATACTTTGCTAAAGCTTTAGATAATCCCGAGAGACCTTTCTTAGCCATATTGGGAGGTGCTAAAGTTGCCGATAAGATACAATTGATCGAAAATTTGTTGGACAAAGTAAACGAAATGATAATTGGTGGTGGTATGGCTTATACATTTCTGAAACAAAGTGAAGGTATGGAAATCGGTGGTTCTTTATTCGATGAAGATGGAGCTCAGATTGTGCAAAAACTTTTGGACAAGGCTAAAGAAAAAAACGTCCAAATGCATCTACCTATCGACTTCATCATTGCTGACAAGTTTGACGAAAATGCCACCTCAAGTTGTGCTACCGTGAAACAAGGTATCCCTCCAGGCTGGATGGGATTGGATGTTGGAGCTGAAACTATAGAAAAATTCCGAGAACCAATCCAACGCGCCAAGGTTATTGTTTGGAACGGACCAGCTGGTGTTTTTGAATTCGACAAATTTGCGTTTGGAACCAAAGCTATAATGGACGAAGTTGTGAAAGCTACTGAGAGAGGTGCTATAACCATTATTGGCGGTGGGGATACTGCAACTTGTGCCGCTAAATGGAACACTGAGGAATCAGTATCCCATGTTTCAACGGGAGGAGGAGCAAGTCTCGAATTGTTAGAAGGAAAAGTTCTTCCAGGTGTTGCAGCACTTTCGGATCCATAAATTGGAAGGTTATGAGATGATTAAGTTATTTTAATGGATTTTGATAACACAATACGTATTTCAAGTATCAAAGATTTATTAGTGACCAGTAATTTTCCAAAATAAATTTTTCCAGTTCATATTTTTTGTGGCATCTCCATGTAATGCAACACATTTCAAGCTCTAACTATGATCTAAAATAATTGTAATCAACGACTTTATTGCTTCCATATAGAAATACAACAAAAAAAAGAAATATACATAATATAATGTTAAAAGCAAATGGCGATATTCAGTTAACAATTCGATATGACATAAGGTTATAAACTGTTCCTCCACTTAATATATAAAGGGCTAGAGGAACGAAGGGGCCAAGTCAGTATTATGAAACTTCCCAGGAGAGCAGTTTTACGTTAATTTTTTATACACCACCTTAGTATAATTTTCTTAAATTATTGAAATAATTAGAAATGTGCATTAGTTAATCACTAACCAAAATATATTGAAAAATACCTTTTTCCTCCCTCATATTATTATGTTAATAAACATTTTTGTCAGTTACTACCAATAAGAAGAGGGGTCTTTTATTAGTGTTTCAAATGAAACTCACTATTTCTAGCTAATTTCACAATATAATGAAAATTGGTTCTTTTACATTAAATTTAGACGTAGTTTGCTATGGTGACTTAAATGAAAGGAAAAATATTAAAAGCACAATTCTGCCTAAATACTTATTTGTCACAATCTATGAGGTACTAATCGTACATTTCGAAAGATGTTTTAAGTTACTTCTTCTTTGTTTTGGGATTGTCATTGTTCTTAAGGTTAGAGAAAAATCTTTCAGCAACAATGTTGGAGCAAAATTTTAACAGTTCCCCTTAATCCTAATATTTTTCGCTCGATACAGACAGGCAGGTTCTAAAATTAAAAAAAATTACACAAATTGCTGCTGGCTTAATTAATTAAAAGTATTAGTTCAGAATTTTAAAATTGATTTCTAGGCCATACTTATTGTTTATAAGAGCGTTTACTAAAATGGTATTAAACATACTAATTTAATCAAAGTTTACCTTCATAAGATGAATCAGGGAGAGAATTTGGTTCGACTTTAAATCATTTTCTCTGGTAAAGTAATGAAATTTTTTTCCCAAGCTCCAGAAAAATTATTTCTGTTAGCCTTTCTGTTGTTTGTGTAAATTTAATTTTTCTCAATGCTCGTATTTTGATGGTAAGCTTATTTGCATAGTGCATAGATAAGGTTAAGATGGGCACTCCACTTTCACCTGTGATCTATTTCTTCAACGATAAAGGGAGATGGTCTTTTTCTGCAATATCTTATGTGGGGGCCCACTTATAAAGCAGTTCAGCTCCTAAATTTTGCTCAGAGCCATGTTTTTATCGTTTTTAGTTTAGATGTAACCTAGCTGTAACCTAGCTATTGTGTTTACCACAGAAAATTAAGGAAGGTTTCCAAGTAGAAACACGAGAAAATGTAGACACGTGTTGTCTTTGTAACGTAGGTTTGCGGAAAGGAATGACTTCAAGCTTGTAGCAAACTGGGGGAAATTGACAACTGTCAATTGTCTCAATGGTCAGTTTTAATTCTGTGGTTGGAAGTGGCTAATGAGACGGTGAGCGGAAATTACACGGAATTCATTATTTGAAATCGAAACAGGTCGATAGGCAAACTACAAACATCATCACTTCCCTTTTTACCCTCTGATTGTTGGTACAGGTAAAACACACTTATATTGTTACTTAAAGTGTGCACATTAAAAGAGAACACTAAGAATTGCCTTTTCTAGTAGACATCATTGGTTGTCATATTGGGCACACATAAATGTTTCCCAAAATCTATACATATTGCTTCAAAATAATTTGTCTTTTTGGTAGCTAGTCTTGCTTTACGCTTTTCCGCATTCAACTTAGGCTCGGCAATCGATCTTCCAATCTCTGACGTCGATATTGGTTCTTTTTCACCGTTCCTCTACTCCTAGAATAGACCTTCCCAGACCAAATATTCTGAAATTCTCCAAGAAAATGAAAAGAGATGCATTTTTGGCTGCAGCAAAAGCTAAGCGTCGTCAATATGGAAGCGTTGCAGGATTGAAAGTAGCAAATATCTCTGAAAAATTATATATCAATGAACACTTGAGCTCAAAAAATAAAAAACTACTCCGAGAAACCAAAATAGTCGCTAAATCCAAACAATTTAAATATATTTGGACAAGAAATGGAGTCATATATGCGCGCAAAGATGACTGGTCTCGAATAATAAAAATATATTGTGATATTGATCAATTAGCTTAAATGTCAATTAACTTTGTACTTACATCCGAATTTATATATTTTTAATCACTGATATGGCGGGTGATTCTACGCTGTCTTTCTTATATCAAAATGTCCGTGGACTAAATTCAAAAATTACCACTATATTTCAAAATATACTAAATTGTGAGCAAAATGTCATCTGTCTCACGGAAACGTGGCTAAATGCATCCGTATTAAGTGAAGAAATGTTTTCATCATACAAAGTGTATCGAGAAGACAGGGAAACGAGTTCTTCCACAAAACATACAGGAGGTGGTGTCCTCATAGCCGTCTCCGAAGAGTTAACTAGTTATGCTGAGGATTCTAGACGGTCAGAAGCAGAGGATGTATGGGTTACCATCGTTCCTCTTAGTGGACTTCGAAAGGTGCATATAGGGTATGATTACATACCTCCCAGAGACATGGCTGCATTAAACTTTTTCTGTACTAAGCTTATTGATATTTATTTGAATAATATTAACGATATTTTTATCATATGTGGAGATTTCAATTTTTCTGAAATTCAATGGTTATTGAACGGGGGAGATTATTGTAAGCCAAATAATTATATTAATCCTAGATCTAGCTTATTAGTCGACACTATGTCTCTAGTTAATATGGTTCTGTATAACCCAAATGTGAATATATCTGGCAACACTCTAGACCTCATATTTAGCAGTGGTTTTTCAATACAAAATTTAGTACCACTGTACCTTGGAATTCGATATGGATATTCCTTTCAGTATTTGTACTAGAGTTGTTAATCAATATCGCTGGAATTTTAAGTTGGCAAATTATCACGAAATTAACCGACTTTTAGGTAGTGTTAACTGGGCAGCTAAATTTCATTCAATTGACATAAATAAAGCAATTAATCTGTTTTACAATATTATTGACCAGATCGTTCACTTACCTACATGTACCTCAATATCCCAGCTATTATAAAAAATCCCCTCATTAGTCCTCTTCTTCTACAATAAAAGTGATTAAAGAAAAAATTAAATTTCACTGTCGATGGAAGAAATATCATTATAATTTAGATTACGTAACATTCAAAATTTCACGAGGCAGATCAAAATTTTTAATAAATGAAGATTATAAGAAATACTTGACTACTGTAGAAACGAATATTATCCATAATTCTAAATATTTTTGGCAATTTGTAAAAAGCAAAAGAAAAGCCAATAATTTCCCTAATAACTTGCTCACTGCTCAGGGCCCTACAACCGACTTACAGAAAATTTGTGATATATTTTCAGATTATTTTTCTTCTGTTTTTGTAAGTAGTGATGCTAGTAACTTTGGTAATATGTATACTAACACACCACTGAATATTTCTAACTACACAGTTACTCGTGAAACTATTGATAAAAAAATTGAAAATTCACCCATTAAAGGTCCTGGGCCAGATGAATTACCTACTGATTTTATCATGGCTTTATGAAAAAACGTTCGGTAGATACAAATTTCTTCCTATACGTTAAATACATACTTAAAAGTCTAAATGATAGGCAAAACGTTGATTCTGTGTATACTGATTTCAGTAAGGCCTTCGACAAAATCGATCATTCCGTCCTTGTCTCAAAACTTTCTGAAGTAGGTATACATGGTAATTTATTAAGATGGTTCGACTCATATGTCAGAAATAGGTCACAAAAACTAATTTTAGGTGCTCTTAAATCTAAGGCAGTGGTAACTACTTCAGGAGTACCTCAGGGGTCCCATTTAGGTCCTTTACTTTTTAATTTATATATGAATGACATCTCCAGTTGCTTTCAATTTGCTAAGTTTGTTATGTATGCCGATGATTTGAAAACATATCACTCAATTTCATGTACTTACGACAGAGTTCGATGGCAAGAAGACTTAGACAATTTATCCGACTACTGTGTGAGGAATAATTTGTTTTTAAATGTCTCTAAGTGTAATTCTATACAATTTTCTCGTTGTAATTCAGACTTGAACTACAACACATATGAAATTTCTGATAGCGTATTACACGCTGTAGATACGGTTAGGGATCTTGGTATTCTTTTAGACTCTAAATTACTTTTCGATCGGCATATTTGTAATGTAACTAGAAAAGCTAATCAGCAGTTGGGCTTCATATATAGAACATGCTTCGAACTTCAAAACCCTTTTACCGTTAGATCATTATATATGGGATACGTAAATAGTATATTAACGTTTGATTATACTATTTGGAACCCGCGTTATTCGGTTTATATTTCAAAATTAGAAACAGAAAATTTTATCCCGATGTGGATAGGCAATGTATTCGTTCTAATTTAAAGATAATTTCACTAGAGCATGGTAGGCAAATTGCGGATGTACTGTTTATTCACAAAATCCTCAATAACAATATATATTGCCTTGAACTTACAAACTTCATAACACTTCGTATTCCCAGCCACTCAACTAGAAACAATTATACCTTTATCACACATCAGGCACTCATCAATTATTTTCTAAATTCTCCTGCTCACAGAATAACAAATACTTACAATAAATTGTCCAGTATTGTTGAAATGGATATTTTTTACCACAGTGCAGATTTGATTAAAAAACTACTGAAAGACTATTTTTTGCAAATTTAATTTTGTTTTATTACCTACTCTTGTTCTCTCTTTTTTTTGTCTTTTTGTATACTTGTATTTATTTTTATTTAATGTAATATGATTGTATTTATATTTTCTTTTCTACCTAATTTGTAAAATTATGTGTAACTATTAGTGGATACTTTTATGGGTTTGTCCTGTTTGTATCCCAAATTTATAAAATAAAATAAAATAAAAACTTGTACAGTTTTAACTCAGTTTCTACTGTCCTTATTTGGATTTCCACTTGTCTCTTTTCATCTTCAACTTTTTAAGTAATTTTCCAACGATTGATCCTTAACATGCATTTGGTGACAGTAACTGCAGGTGTCCGTTCTAGGATAGACGTAACATATATTGAAAATATTTCTGTATGAGTCAATCGGATTCTCATCATTTGTGTTATCCACTTTAAAATACTTGAACATTTTTGTTACATTAACGTCTTCTGGTAGATATTTTCTTAGAATTCTTCACCTTTGTCGTACAGTGCCATAAAAAATACACAGAATACAGTGCGGGGTACATGTGTACCCCAAGCTTGAATGCAGTTTCCTGCTTTCCTAATTTTATTTTAAAAATCGATTAAAATTATAATTCAAAAGAGTATTTACCAGAAAATCTTACAAAATATTGGTTATCATACAACAAAAGAAAACGTAGAAATATAAAAGAAATCAATTATATTCTTTTGTATTTTGACATTTTTCACATACCGCTTGTTTTTTGGAGTGAAAAGCACACACAAAACGATTACACAACTGCACATTTGTCTACGTTTTCTATCCTTCTTCCGATCGCATAAATAACTGCGTCCGGGAGTAGACCGCTCTACTTCTTGATATTTTACTACATTTATATTTGCCAACTCGTATGCCAAGAGTTGTATGCATATTTTTTTCTGTATGAAAATTTTCTGATAGCATTGCCTTTGATCAGCTATTCTCCGAGCTCCAGCAGGAATTTTCCACGGCAATCTTTAGTAGCTGATTCATTTGTAAATTTTAAACTCTATAAAATAAATGCATTTATTTATTATTATGCCATTGTCCATCTATTAGTGACTCTACGTACAGAATATTATTTAACCATTTTATCAGTGGTAACTACAGCACCCATTGTTTTATTATAATGAAGTATTATATCTGGTTTAAATTTACTATCTTCTCTAGAAACTGCATCATCATGGTGTTCTGTAGACAGTAGAAAGACCGCCTTACATTTACTGGGAACATAAGATACCAAGGTATTTTCTTCTCTCAAAGCAAACATGGAAGAGAACTCTGGTTTGTAGGACTTTGGTAGTAATTCTTGACACGGGCTATCCAATCCTTTGATCCCTTCTTCAAGGCGCCTGGACTAGATGGAGTCTACCCGGTGCCACTCCAAAAAAGCGCCAATATGATAAATCCAATACTTGAGAGTCTGTTGAGAATAAGTTGAGCCACAGGAGTTATACCTACGATTTGGGAAATCGCCATGGTGGTATTTATACCGAAACCTGGAAGACCTCGTACGATACTGCAAAGATTCATCTCCCGATAAGTCTCTTGTCGTTTCTTCGCACCCTAATCAACATGGTAAATCTTGCGAAACAGCCTTGCATAGCTTGGTGGGTAAAATACAGCAAGCCATTACTTACAAAGAAGTTGCACTGGCTGTGTTCCTGGATATCGAAGGAGCATTTGACAACACGAGCAATCGCTCAATAGTATCAAAGCTGGAATCCAGAGGCACAGACAGGACAATCACCCGATGGATAGAGAACATGATAAGCAGCAGGAGAGCACAAGCATCCCTGTGTGGTGTCACAAGAGAGGTGAAGACAGAAAGAGGATGTCCAAAGGGAGGTGTTCTGTCACCAAATCTGTGGAATCTGGAAGTCGATGACATTCTTGTTGCACGAAACGAACAAGGATGGTATGCTAAAGGATATGCTGACGACATTGTTATTCTACCACGTGGGCATCTGACTGCAACTAATGCAGAGGGCACTTTCCGTAGTGGAGAGAAACAAAGAGAAGCATGGAGAATCCACTGCGAGGAAATCGAATATTTCCCACAAGCAGCTAGACTCCAAAAGTCCCTCTCAAAAGATCCCTACCGTCCTATCCGTATACTAACCAAAGAGGATGGCACAAAAACTGCCAACCTGAAGGACAGCCTTCAACTATTGTTGTTAACTCACTTTCTTCACTGCATAGCCACAAACACGGCAGACTGGGAGGATGAGGAGAATCCCTACCCGACGGACGATGACTTTCGTATATCACGCAGATCGTCGACTCGGACAGACTGAGGTGGGCTATCTCTGGCTGATCCCCTTTTAAATATCCAGGAATGGATGGCATTTATCTAGCCCTACTTCAGTGGGGCCTGGATGACCTAATGTCGCACCTGGTAGGAATCATCAGATCCTCACTGGCATTGAGGTATATTCCAAAAGGTTGGAGAGAAGTTAAAGTTGTGGTCATACCAAAACCAGGAAGAATGAACTATTCCATTCCAAAAACATATCGACCCATTAGCTTTTCAATGAAAACCTTGGAGAGGCTGTGCGAACGGTACATAAGAGATGTAGTGATAACACAAAAACCACTGCATCCAAATCAACATGCATACACTCCAGGAAAATATACCGATTCGTTACTTCATCTCGTGGCGGGCCGCATCGAGAGATCGCTGGAAATAAAAGAGACCACTTTGGGTATACTCATAGACAAAGAAGGTCTGTTTAATAGAACCACCTTTCCTAAAATGATAAACGCACTTACCAACAAGAATATCCCCTAAATCATAAATGGCGTGATTAACAACATGCTCTCAAGAAGAGCAATAAAAAACGGTGGAGACGATGTAATCATCAGAGGATTGGTTGTAAAAGCTTGTCCACTGGGAGGGGTACTCTCACCACTACTGTGGAACATGGTCTTAGACTCCTTGGTCAGCCGCCTCAACGATGGCAACTTCTAGACAATAGCATATGCAAATGACCTAGTAATTCTGCTAACAGGAAGATTCGAGAATACACTCTGCGTTTTAATGCAAGAGGCCTTCAATATCATAGAACAATGGTGCAAAGATCATTCACTGTCAATAAATCCAAAAAAGATGGAGATGGTCTTTTTCCCGAAAAAAAGGAAGCTTGTAAAACATCAAGCCCCAAAGCTCCTAAATGCCAAATTTATCTTTTCTCCAGAGGTGAAATATTTAGGGGTCACCTTCGACAGTAAGTTAACGTGGAACTCTCAATCTTAAAGTCGAGTTGAAAAAGCATATATTTCTTATGAATAGTGTCGCAGAACTATCGGCCATACCTGGGGAATGTCACCTAGTGTCAGTGCCTGAATTTACACTTCCATCATCAGACGTATGCTGATGTACGGCTCGATTGCCTGAGGGGTTAAAGCAAACCAGCTGACAGTCGTGCGAAAACTTGATTAAATCCATAGAACAACATACCTCAACACAACAGGAGGCATGAAAATCACACCAACAAGAGCTATGGAGGTAATCCTTGGTCTCACTCCACTTGACATACACATCAAGGCAGTTTTCTTGATGACTATGATACGTTTACGCTCTACCGGTATACAACCTGATGTAGGATCCGGTAAACTGAGACGTGACTTGTGGCATGAGGCCCTCAGAGAGGTCACACTGCTGCAGGCCAATACGGACTCGATTCCACCGCGATATGGATTTCACAGGTCCTACAAGGTAACCTTTGAAAATGACGCACAACATCCATTGGAAGAGGGCGCAATCCGCATCTTCACAGATGATTTTAAAACCAATGTTCGCTCAGGTTGGGGAATTTTTTCAAGACCCTTGAATCTAAACATGAAATGGGCAATGGGCTGCAATGCAAGTGTTGTTCAAACAGACCTCACTGCTATCTGCATCGCTGCAAAAGAGATTACCAAAGGGAACACGATAGGTAATAATATGTACATTCTTACGGATAGTAAACAAACACTACTAGCCCTGAAGAGACCACATATTACATCAGGCCTAGTACTAGAATGTCAAATGGCCTTAATCGAAGCCTGTAACAACAACATGGTCACTTTAGGCTGGATCGAGGGCCACGAGAAATCGAGAAGAAACCGTATTGCAGACACACTAGCCAGGAAAGCAGAAGGTTGCAGGCTCGCCAAGGAACTGTTACAGTATGAGGATATCAAAGTAGCCAAAAAATACGTGACTATGAACAGGCAAAACCTACGAACCACCACGGGTATTCTGACTGGTCACTGCCACCTACGAAATCACCTCCACAGACTAGGTCTGTCTGACACCCCATTTTGTAGAGGATGTGAACAATAAGATATTCCGTTTTCGGCGAGTACAGGCTAACATATGCTAGTATGAGGGGACTTACTTCAGACGACGTTACCGCCTACTTCAAACAAGTAGGCTGGATGACGAGCTAGAAGGAAGCCTGAACCTCAGAAGGATGCACAATGGGCCAATTATGGCCTAAGTGCTGTGGGGTCACCCACCCTTCAAATTTTTACAGGCACAGATACATATGTATATAATAGAATACAGAGTAAAATACCATTCAAGGATATATCAAATTTGTTGTACTGAGCCTGCCCAATTGATCATTATCGAAACGAAATTTTTTGGAATCTATGTGGGATTAAAATAGTGGAAAGGTTATAAAAAAGACTAATGTTATATTGAAAATTTTATTTTTACTATAAGATAAAACGATAAAAATTTCCTAAATTTAACACCGTTTATCTTTGATATTGAAAATAACTCCAAATATTGTTTTTTAGAAATAATAGATTTCTATCACATCAATATAATACCATATATTTGAACAATAACTAAATATTAGCCTCGTACTTTATACAATGTTTCTAATCGCTGTTTTACTCGCGTATCAGTTATAAATATACATCTTATACGTATATTGATACAATGCCGATATGAATATCAATTTAAATATCAGAAACGATTGATCATCAGTACCTTCCATGTTATAATTGATAAAATGATGATTTACAGTTGAAAATAATAAAAGAGTCAACAATTACTTATGAGAGTTCCCCTGTAACATTTGCAATCAGTACCAACGTCTATCTTCAACATTTCTGAAATTTTGATAACCTAAGTTTTAAGAAATAGATAGATAATATGTCCAATAGATGTCGCCAATTTTATTCTTAACAGAACGAAACATTTCCGCTGTGAGAATATTCTAGAGGTGAAGCCACGAGATAATAATAAAAGCGTTCCAAGTATTTACTTACATCAGACAGATTCAAAGCAACGTTGGAAAATTAGGAATTAGAACCTGATATTCATTTCTTTTATAATTTATTTGGTGAGATGAAATATCTTACATTTTGAGATGTATTAATTTAGCGTATGGCAGTAAGCTAGTTTGCCTTCTTGTGGTACACACTGGGCAACGCTAAATAAACTAGCAAAAACTGGCGGTCAGACAAACTAGAAGGTTCTCCTGACCACGCAAGATACAATCCAAAAATTGTTGTTACAAGAGGAGCGAGATAAAAATTTGAGGTGCAAATTACCTGGCTAGTCAATTCGCCTGTCCATCAGCTCCAGACAATGCAATGACATGTTTGGACATCCAAACTTTTATTTATGATTTACGTCCTCCCGATATTCGAAGGATAGAAATGGCACAATGGATTAGGTGATGTCTCATCCTCTCTCTTAAAGAGGAAGCCGTAGTGAAGATTTCTGGATACAATAATTTAAGATTTATACGATAAAAAGTAGATAGTTTGCATCAATGTATCCCCCTCCGAGAAATTGCGAGCTCATAGGTAATCTATCATTTTAAACAAAATTAAAAAAATTCGTAATATTTAGTAAAAATTCATGTTTATCCAATATAAATTTTGCAATCGTTTCTCAAATATTTAAATCAGTAACTAGTAATTTGTTTTGTACTTGGAAGTTAATGGTTTGATTATTAATATTGTTACATTTAGGAAATACAGTATGTCACAAAACTGAAGCCCATTCATTCGGAGTGTAAATCGGGGATTAAGATAAGTTAAATCTAGAGATCGACAATTTTCTAGGATTTCGGTGATGCCGTTCCAAATGACAAAAGAATATCTGCGACAAATAAGATTAGATACCTGGGGGTCGTACTAACAAGAAATCTAAGATTCTCGGAACACGTGGAATACATCGTAGAGAAAGCCAAGAAAAGAATGGTCCAACTTCAAAGACTGACGCCGAATATAGGGAGACCTGGGTACTGTAAGCGCAGGGTTCTGTGCCAGGTGGTACACAGCGTCCTGCTGTATGCGGCACCAGTATGGAGAGACTTGATCAATATAGATAAATATAGAACGAAGATGATATCGGCCCAAAGGAACGGACTATTAAGAGTTATCTCGGGGCACAGAACCGTCTCTGCAGAAGCGTCCCAGGTCATATCGGGATATCCCCCCTTCGACCTGATGTTTGCTGAGAGATGCTTCCTATATAAAATAGGAGGTAGACTGGCCGGTAATAGGAAGATGGCAAGGGAAAGGATGATGGCAAAGTGACAGAAAATATGGGACCGTCTACAAGAATAAGCCCAGTGGACTAAGACACTAATAAAGGATATCCGATCATGGGTGAATTGTGACCACCGTCAAACTTCGTACTACGTCACGCAGGTTCTTACAGGACATGGGTCGTTCGGATCCTATACATTCAGAATCAAAAAGACTGCTATTGATCGATGTGTTACCTGTAATGTTGAGGACGATCCGGGCCATGTCCTGTATGAATGTGCGAGATGGGATGCGGAGAGAATTGAGGCAACTGAAGAGGCAAATTGGTGATCTACCGGAAATCGACAAGCTAGTTCCATATATGTTGCAAGGCGAGGAGGAGTGGAGGTATCTTGAAGGATTTATAACCGGACTAATGAAATTAAAGGAATACGAAGACCGACTGAAGAATGGCTAGCTGGTAGCATTTGCTATCCAGGGGGGCACACTGTGGTTATGGCTTTTTACGCCCTTCCGGTATGCACTCACTCCCCGGGGAGACAGAGGAGGGTGGTTTAGTGCGGTGAAAGTCCCACACGAACTCACAGCCTTGCACTGCCCGCTGTGAGGTAGGCGTTAGCTTCCACCCTGCCTCTTCGGGAAAAAAAAGAGATCGCCAATTTTGCGGTTTGTTTTTGGCTACTCACTTATTGAAACAAAGATCTAAAATTCAATCTCTGAACTCTGATAAAAACAAGTTATCTTTAAACAAATAATGGGTGGTATGAATAATACCAGAGTATAAACTCCGAGTATGTTCTCATGAGCATGAGCATAAAGTATAAGTTCTCCTAATACATAAAGTAGATACTCAGTATTTAATTTCCAAACTTATTCAAATTCAAAAAATTGTTTACAAACAATTCCTGTTCGATAGCAGGTTATCTCTGTCTCTAAATGCAACTGTAACTTGAGGATTCTCTCTGATATCCGTTCCCAGCTTTTAATCGATGAAGAAAACACATTTCAAGACACGTGTATACTGGTGATTATTTTTTTCGTATGATTTTCAACCAATCAGAATGTCCAATTTAGTTAAGTTACCTCGTATAATTTCGATAATACCTGATTATACATAGAGTAGCTCCACCAATCGAAAATTTTGAAATAATTTCATTTTCATAGTATCCACATCGACATCAATACACAACAAACAGAACTATCAAATTGTGACGTTTATCAAAAATTGTTCAAAAATGAGTCGATTCGCAGATTTATCATCAAATGCAATAGACGAAAGTATACAAAATACTGAGCCTCATAATACAGTGAAAACAAAAAAGTACGTATGGAAACAATTTCTTACGTTTTGCAGTGAAAGAAACTATGTGCTAAATGAATCAATTTCCACTGAAATGATATCGTTCATTTTGAAAGATTGGGCTTTCAATATGCGAAAATGTAATGGAGAAAATTATAAAGAAAATGTGGTTAAAACGATGTGGAACATTACGGCAAAACAAATACAAGAAAAATATATGAAGGAGTTTAATAGAGTAATTGATCCATTCTCTAGTCCCATATTTTTAGCCGCACGAAACGCAAGAAATTCAAAAAGAAGGGAACTTCAAATGTTACCGGACAAGCGAAATGTTAGTTCATCAGCATTTAAAGATAACGAGTACATAACAATGATAGAAGCGTGGGATGAAAGTAAACCGGAAGGATTACAAATAAATGTTTTCTTAATTGCTTCTGTAGAACTTGCGTGGAGAGGAACTCAAGGAGCGTCATGCTTGACTCATTATTTTCAAAAAGAAACTGGAAATGATGATACTCCAACTGGTAGAATACAATATAATCCTATTCTTACCAAAACCACACAGGGAGGAGCAAAACCATGTGCTAATAATAAATGGCTTGTACCGAACCATAATGAAGTAAGTCGTTGTCCAGTGAGACTTCTAGATAAGCTAATAATGAAAAAAAGCGAAAACATCAATATTAAAACGGATAGATTATTTTTGACAGTAAATCCCAACTGGAGAAAAGAAAAAACCAAGGCTGGTACAAAAATATGCCAATTGGAGTGCATGAAATTAGTAAATGGACCAAAAAGTCTGCAGAATTGGCAAATTTGAATATGACAAACAAAATATTTTCAAATCATTCTCACCGAGCCACTGCTGTTGCACAATTGGCAAAAGCAGGTGTATCGGAACAAGAACTTATTAAAATAACAGGACATGGTAATAGCAATTCTATCAAACCCTACCTACAGATAGATGAACAACATCACCAAAACATAATAAATAAGATGAGATCCAATTTTAAAAACGCTGCAGGTGCAAGTAATAACATCTCCAGTATTTACAGGACTTCAATGAGCAGTGGTCACGTTTCCTGCGCCGAAAATAACTCAGTTAAAAAAACGTAGAAAATAATAATTGTAACTCTCATTGCACCAATTTGTATTCAAATTAATAAATTGTTCATATATTTACTTAATTTACTGAAAAAATAGTCGTATCAAATACAATACGTACTTCAAAATAAATACGGTTATACATCTCAAACTTCCTGCATAATTACAAATCGTGTCAGTTTGACAGAATAATCCTCCCGACAAACTGACACTCTTTATAATTATGCAACAAGTTATCGATGTATAACCTGATTATTTTGAAGTACTTATAGTATTACTACTGATTATCGTCGGTAATTATGGTCGGACCAAATCGGTGTGACTTTTGGTGCGACTTCAAAAATTATCCTATCCAAAACTAAATTTATCAATCGTGCCGGAATATTTCAACTGACCGGTGCGTTAAAAATGGATTAATTCAGATTTACTGTCAAAATTGTGTGATGATGGTGGGTACAATATGAAAATTAATCACAGTGGCAGGTGTGAAAACATTCCGATTGAAATGCTAAAACTACAATTGGAATTATCTTAAAGTAATAAAATTTAATTCATTAAATCACAAAAAAGATCTGGAATTATATGAAAAATATCGAGAATTGATGTTAAATGATCAATAAATATAAAATTTAAAATTAGATTCTCAAGAACGGGAACATAAATACTAAAGTATGGTTTTAAAAGTAAGTAAAAAGTTTTTCGTAGTGCTTAGTGTCAGATAATATTTTGTTTTCGGCCGTTTCTAAGAATAAAAAAATTACTTGCAAAATATTTAGTTGTTAAAAGACGATATTAGTTATAAAGAAGTGTATTTTGAGAAACATGTGTGTCTATCGTTAAAAAACAATATGGGGAAAAATTGATTAGTTAATAACGGATAGCTTGAAACAGTAAGTAAAACGTGTTTTTATGACATTTGTTTTAGGTGGAACATACAAGGTGATTTTTTGAAATATTCTTGGATGCTAGACTTTGATGATGATTGACAACATATTTTAGTGTTGAAGTGTGTTTGCCATTAGAAAACATGAAGAAGAGTGACAGCTGGAAAACGGAGAGTCTTTTGAACATATTTTCATTCAGATGGATTTAAAATGTTTATTTATAACAATGTGAGAACTTGTATTCTTAATAAAGATTATATGTCGTTGTTTTTTATTGACGAAGACGTAAAACAGTATTGACGCCACATATTTGACAATGTAGGTAGACGACAGATGGCGAACAATGAAGGTTAACTGTATTAACCACACATGGTGGACAATGTAGGCTGAGAGTATTGACGACAGATGGCGTGTAATTGTAAGTAGACTGTTTTGACGACAGATGCATCGTAATGTAGGTTAACTGTATTAACGACACATGGTGGACAATGTAGGCTGACCAATCAGAGACACGGACGCTGACCAATCAGAGACGAGGTCACTGACAAACCAGAGATGGGGAGAACGCTGACCAATCAGAGACGAGGAAGATGTGGCCTAGAAATGGCTGACCAATCAGAGACGAGGAAGACGCTGACCAATCATAGACGAGGAGAATGTGGCCTAAAAATGACTGACCAATCAGAGACGAGGAGAGCGTGGCCTAAAAATAGGCTGACCAATCAGAGACGAGGAGGGCGTGGCCTAAAATATCTGACCAATCAGAGACGAAAATGCTAACCAATCAGAGAGCAGCATGTGGGCGTAGCTTGCCATAAGTTCACAGGCTCAAGTAACCCATCATCACCTGATGTGACCTGAAGCGATCTAAGGTGACCTGACGTGACCTGAAACACGGCACTTCAATACTCACGTACATAGATTAACGACATTGGGAAAAATCATTCGCAGAAATGGTACCATAAGGGCATTATCAACTAACTTTACTATTTATGGTTAGATTTGCATTAAATATACGACAATAAAAAGTGATTGTGTAACGGAGACTATGGTCAAAGCGAAAAATTAATATATGCAGAGTATAGTCAAGATCTAAGAATGTGATTTAATTATACATGGTATATGTCGTAAATATATTTACTATCAAAAAGGCATTAGCATATTGGAGTGGGATAAACTATGATGCATACGTAATATTTCATACAAGGTATAGTCGTAAATAAGTTCATTATACAGAGTGTAGTCATAAAGTAGTACAGCAATAAGAATTTTAAAAATCGTCGTTTATCGTCGCCGTGATATGAACCAATACCAATTACATCACTATAATTTCTGCTACCGTGTTTCGGCTATCTTTCTAATGTCAATACTCCGAAGATTATCGAATATAGTCGATTGATTCTAGGCAGCTACTTTTGCTTTACGACTATACTCTGTATATATTAATTTTTGGCTTCGACCACAGTCTACGCTACACAATTACTTCTTATTGTCGTACATTCAATGCAAATCTGACCATAAATAATAAAGTTAGATGCTAATGCCCTTTTGGAACCATTACTGCGCATGATTTTTTCCAAAGTAGGTAATCTACGTACGTGAGTATTGAAGTGCCGTGTTTCAGGTCACATTAGGTCACGTCAGATCGCTTCAGATCACGTCAGGTCCATAACAGATGACAGCTGACATACGACACGTGGCAAATGACGTAAGTTTTCGTGGGGTTTGGTTTAGCAGGGCGTACGTTTGCGATGTTAGGTTACCTCTATCACAGTTTCCATCTTTGCAACTTCTTGTGTTCCAGAACTGGTTTTGCATATCTACTTATCTGAATCTTTGTTGTTTTGTGTATAGAAATTAGCTCACAATTTCTCAATGAATAATATAAGTGGCTCCATTCCAATATTATCGGTAATTTTATACATAAAAAAACTTCCAAGACCAATACAACTTATAAACGACAGCGTATTTCTAATAATCCTATTTACTCTACAACTTGGTTCCAATTATACCTATTATAAAAACAACTATTATATAAAATCACTACATCTTTTACATAATACATTTTATGGTTTTTTAAAGTTATACAATTAATTATTTAACTAAATACTTGGATTAAGACACACATTGATATATCATTTGATATGATACACTGAATAGAGATAGAACTAGATTTTTAAACCGTGTCACTGGAAACAGTCCATTCCAATATTTGATAGTATCCATTAGACTTGATAAGAATGAAATATATTGTAAGATTGCGGGACAACGAGCACTGGAAGGGGGTGGTGAAGGCCACACAATAATTACTAAAACAACAGAAACTGAGCTTCCAATTTTAGCTCTCAAAGCTGTTCCAAAAGACAAAGTGAGGACAGACAACAAGTTCAAAATCATCATTTCGCAAAGAGAGTAGTGGAACGAAGAACAAGTTGGATATCCACCCGTTAGCCTGTTAGCATTTTCTCAGATAGTCAAGCCGCTATTAAAGCAATCTGCGCCCCAGAACTTGCACAGTATTGGTTCAGGAATGCGCAGCCGCTCTAGATAGTCTAGCTTCAGCACGAGAAGTTGCCCTACTGTGGGTACCGAGACATTGAAGGCAACGAGCGGGAAAATCAACTTGCCAGGCGAGGTGCCAACATATTCTGCTGTGAACCAGAACAGCTGATAATTGGTGTATTCACTGGCCATTGCGGATTTAGGAGACACTTACATCTATTAAAGACCATTCCAGACCCAGATTGTGGGAGGAATTCTCTCACCACTTTCTCGGCACCTGTGTGGTGTACACGCAGCTTAGAAATGAAATCTTTGGTGTGGATAAAATTGAAGAATAATAACTACATTCCCTTTCTCTGAAAGCCGTTACGGCCTTTATACGCTGGTAGAGGTATTTTTAAAGGAAACCGAGCGAGTGAAGTAAATGGGGGAGACACTGGGGAACGGTGGAAAGGGCCAAAAGTGGCCTAATTGTAAAGTTGTAAAACGTTTGATGTATCTTATGTGAAGTTACACACCGTCAAAAGTTTCTCAATGGAGGAAATTTTACATCCAAATATGTCTTCAAATGTTTCGTATAAATATGGATTCTTCAACCAATGGTTTGATACACCCTGTTCAATCGGAAACTACGAATGCTCCCAATTATTGGCCCAATTCCTCTTTCAGTATATTCAATTAATTTGGTGATACATTTTATATCGGGCAATAAGATGATAATTTGAAAAGAGATCAGAAAAAGAATAAAGGTAAATACAGGGCCAGGAACCAGCAATGTGACAGGAAATTACTGAATGAAGATCAGGAATAAATCGAAAGGAGAAAATCAAAGTACGGAGAGAATTAGGAGTATCAAAATAAATGTTCAATGAGAGAAAGTGAAAGATGGTTATAGCAGAAAAACATAAATTAAGTTGGTACTCAAATATTGAATGGGGTGAAGGTATTTTATGAAAGATCTCATTCTATCTCGATATTCAATGAAACCCAAGTCAGCCCAAATCATTTGCTCCTACTATCAGAGATTTTAGGCTGATTTTATTGTGTAGATATTTTTTCACAAGTTTTGTAAAACTCACTTCGTCGTGAACATAAACAACCCGAATCAATAATCCCATTGTGATCATTTGATTTATGCTCCTTAGTTTAATGTGAAATACTCAGGTGGTGTTATTTATTTGCATTCAAGTATGCTACAATAAAACAATAATTGAAACCTTTTGATTTATAAAATCTGATGGGTAATTAGGTTTTTATTGATAATTGGCAAAAATATCACCTAGAAACAATAACGGAAATAGAATAAAACTAGGTCATAATAGACGTTATTTTCAAGCTATTTCAATGAAGCATAGAGCAACTATAAACTTAATAACGACGGTGATAAGTTAACCAATATTTTAACGGTATGAAGTAATCTAAAATCCAATTCTCTAGCTGCACTTCACGGTATTATTTTCATTTCCAGGTTGCAGTTTTTGTGAATTAATCTAATTTCTGTATACCTACCCTTTCAAAGATTTACTATAGGCTGTTTCTTATTGACTTACAGCACGCGAAAAGGTCACAAATGCTAGTCAGGTAGTAAAGCATAAGCGTCACAGTTCATCTAAGGAATTTATTTACTATTTAATTTTATACCCGATCTGATATATAAAGTTAATATAAATGTAAATTCGGTTAGTTAAAACAACTAACTGACATTCATACATTTGTAGAGTACAAACAGTTAAAACAATAAATTTTTTCTTAAATAATCTTGTAACGCAACTATTCTGACTGAATATTTCATGAATTATCTTGAGAATTTGGAGCAGGTCAATTCTAGGAAGACATATTAATAAACCATTTATCAATTCATTCTCCAGATAATTACTTTCTAATTTTCGAAATGTTGATAATAACATTTCCAAGAAACATTACAATAGGGTCCTACTAGGGATTGTCCCAATGACTACTTAGAAATTTTGCAGGTATATACGGTGAAACTTGGTCTCGCCCAAATTTGTATAATTTGTTTTGCTTAGAGTCGCTTATGTTCCATAAGTGTTAACTGTGTTGTGAAAAATGTCTTCAAGTTTTACCCCAGTAAAGTGTAAGGGCGTGATTAGCTTACAAACAAAGACTGTAGTGTTAAATGTGCATGATGCTGTTGTACATCAAATGCCGGCTGCTACTGTTAGAAATATAGTTTCGACATATTCCAATATGACAGGAGTTAGTGAATCTACTATTTACAGGCTTCTAAGAGAGAGGAAAAATGGAAATATATCTCCACCTAAAAAGTCAACTGGAAGAAAACCATTTGACCTTGATGAACATATGCAAAATACAATAAGACGAAAACTACATGAATTGTATTTTAAAAAAGATATCCCAACCCTTGACATAATTTTAAGAATGGTGAAGGAGGACGAGAATTTGCCTGACATAGGGCGAAAAACTTTGTGGTGCTAATCGACAACGAAGAAATAATATGCTGGAGACGCCTGTATTTACGAGATATCCGACAATACAGGCAGGAGCGAAGACAAATCTATTATCTAGATGAGACATGGCTCAATGAAGGACATTCACTGAAAAAAATATGGCAGGACAAGAGTATTCAAACCAGTCGTCGAACTTTCATAGAAGGTTTATCTACTGGACTGGAAGCTGCTATCGGTAAAGGTCGCCGACTAATAATAACGCATAATTGGATGCAATCACGGGTTCGTTGACGGTGGTTTACTGGATTTTCAGTCGACATCAACCAAAGACTATCATGAAGAAATGACTGCAGATATATTTTACACAAATGGTCGAAATAATTCCAAATAATGCTGTAATCGTTATGGACAATGCCACATATCATTCGCGATTAACAGAAAATCTTCCATCTACCTCTTGGGGAAAAGCTGATATTAGAATCTGGTTAATCGTAAGAGATATACCATTTGAAGATGATATGTTGAAAAAAGAACTTTTAAAGGTTGCTTCAGATCACAAGCTACAATTTAAAAAGTTTGTTATTGACGAAAAAGCCAAGAATCGTGGTGTAACAGTGCTTCGTTTGCCGCAATACCATTGTGAATTAAATGCGATAGAGTTAATATGGGCCCAAATGAAAGGTTAAGTAGCTAGACATAATAAAACATTTAAAATGAAAGATGTTCGTGAACTCATGAAGTACTCATTGACAACAATAACTGAAGAGAACTGGAGAGATGCTGTGAATCATGTAATTAAAGAGGAAGAGAAAATGTGGGTTTTAGATAACCTCATAGAACAAACTATAGAACCGATAGTGATCTCTCTCGACGAGTCTTCGAATGATTCTTGTATGGCCAGCGAAGAGGATGATACTATAGATTGAATTTTATATTTCCTATAAATGGTATGTTTACTTCACTTAATATACATTAATTCATTGTCAATAAATTTGAATTATGAGAATTAAACTATATTTTCTTTAATTATTTTAATTTATTAGAAATAAAAGTGTAACTTGTTAATAGGCATAAACGAATGAATTTTATTTCAACTGTAATGTTGACCGAATCTAATTAAATAAGCAAAATGAACTAATATCGTAATCTCCGCCACTGCCGCACTGTTTATCCTTTTGCTGGCATTGTTCAGTTTTATTACCATATTGTATTTGGAGCTGAAACAGGGATATACAGATAACCAATACAGACACCTACTTGTTTTGCATTAGAATTTTAGTATTTACTTGTAAAATTCTTAGGATCACTATGTAAGAGATCATTTTCTATTTGAATATTTAATGAGGCATCTGTGCTGTCGGACATTAAGAAATAGACTATAGGTAATACATTAACCGATATTCGGTTTGTGATATTAATTAAAAATAACGTCTAGTACATATAAAAATTTGATTTAAAAAATGTCAGGAACAGACTGTCTGGCACCAGACAAATGATAATCGTTCAAGTCATCTTCAACTGGAGCACACTGATGTGGCGAACATGTTACTTTTGCACCTTGACCGCATATACATTCTAAACAATTACCGGTATCATGAGGTAATTTATCCCCAATCTGATATTCTTGACCTGAAACAAAGAAATAACTACATTGTGATAATCATCATAGTGTGAGCAGTCGTTTTTGTAAAAGCATATATCCGATCAAAATTCGTCTGTGAAAGTGTGTTCTTTGTCAATGCTGATCAGATAAATGGCAAAACATTATGTTGAGTCATTTTGCCGGATTTATATCGCGGTGAGGGTGGATTTCTTGGATGGGACAGTGCAGGGCATAGTTTACCACGGCTAGGAAGTTGCCTCTCCCTTTTAGCTGTGATACCACTGCACACCACATTATGTGTAGCAGCTCGGGCGTCAACAGCAGAGAGGAGGCATTGCTTGGCCACCTGAGCACCACCCGTCGGTGTTACAGGGTTTCTGCGGTTTCCTGTAGCATAGTAATATATTCACTAGCGAAAGAGACCGACCTAGGGAATAATATAGCCGCAGCTGAACCCTCCCATTTGCTGGATGGTTGTTACTATTGTTATTCAACGCCGTACCAAGCATAAAACCCCAAACCCCCGCAAGCTCGTCTCCACAAACATATTCAAATCCACCGCCACCATCAAACAGCCAATTCTATAAACTTTTTAAAAAAATGGTTTCCTTCTCGGTTTTTATGGCTTTTCACTTCCACATTATACTCAACCTTTATTAATGTTTCTTTCATCAATGTTGTTGACTGTGTAGGAGTTTTGTTGGAAGTATACGTTTGGTTTTTGACTCGACTCTTCATTTTTCTACAGAGCTGTTTTTGAGCTGACCAGTCTCTTATGGTACTGACAATTTATTTTCAACTCCTTATATCAAGATCATCCTATCAAAATATCTGGTTTCAATTATTATTTTACTAATTTTTTTAATTTTTTTACAGTATACTAAATTTCAGGAAAACTGCGTCTTTAATATTGACCTAACTTAACAGTAATGTGTAAGTTGATTGAATTTCGTTACGAGGAGGTTTCTATTTTATATACTTTTATTGGTGTTGTTAATGCAGTTCGCAATAGTTTGGGGATTTTGTTACTACTACGAAAAGGGAGAAGTATATTTTATTTACGATAAATTAACTCCAATGTTAAAATGTCATATACCTGGAAATGTTATTGTCACTTTGCCATCGATAAAAAAGGTGCATCCTTTTTTATCGCGATAAAAACTTCTCTTCCTCAATATCTAGTAAGCGGACGTCACTTTTACACAATGACAATGAGTCGCAATTATTGTTGTTGTTCATCCATATATTCTGTCGTTAATTTATCTTGCCAAAAAACACTCGAGCTTTTCTTTTATTAGATAAATTCCTCTTTGACTCAAAGTTTTGCCAATCACTAAATTTGCTCGAAAAACTGACATTAGATAAAATCGCTCCACCTTCGGTGTCGCGATTTTATCATGTCAGTTTTTCTCGTAAAATTAGTGATTGGCAAAACTGTTTCGTTGCAAAGAGAAATTTATCCGATAAAAAAAAGCTCTTGTGTTTTTACTGTTGATAAAAAGACGATGACGTTGCAAAACAAAATATTGTGATGTTACCAAGCTGTAGTTTTTTCCTATACTTAACGAAAAATAGAAAAGTCAATCTGATGTTAGATTGACAGTTCTTCTTTTTCATTGTTCCGTGCTTCGTAGGGCGTAAGTCAAAAATATTTATTTAAAATAAAAGGCTTGTATGATAGGCTTGATTAATTTAATATAAATATTTATTTATGAAAAGCTATGGATAAGATACAAGAAACAGTAACCAATCATTCTATATTCGAATTAACATTTATATATTTTACATAGAAGAGGGTTAAATGACGAACTGTAGGTCTTTATACCTTATATAGAATCATCTTCAAGAGCACTGCGAGGGTTTATGCTAAAAGGAATCAATACAAGATGTAATCATCTTCATGCAAATTTAAATATTGTTTCTTGATACAATATCTATTATAATAGAAGTAGAATGGAAAAGAAAAATATAGATACACAAAATAAAATTTTGTTTCAAGATATAAAAATAAAAAATCTCCCATTTTATCACTATTATTTATATAGAGATACTGTGGTCGTTGTTTTAATTTGTGTATTATACAATAATTGTACCTAATTAATTTAATAATAGTTATTAGTGATTTTGAAAAGGTGGAAATAAAGCAAATTGGAGAAAAATATACAAAAAATAAAACAAAAGATTTTCACTACTCCACTACAAAATCATCACTATCTTCATCGTCACTGTCAAAATTAATAATAAGTGTCTATCAAATACTACTTCTCTATCCCACCCATCTTGCATAATTTTTTCAGTGTGCTCTACTGTCCTTGACCAAATATCAGGAGTCACTTTTTCTAAAGACTTTTTCTATACACCTATTGCTTGTTCTGTTGAAGAACCATCAGTTACCACATGATCTCTATAAAAATTTTTAACTATGCCTCAAATATGTTCAATTGGGTTGTGAGAGGAAAGTCGAAGCACTTTGTGACCATATTTTTCAGATAATATGTCAGCTTCATATACTGTTGGTGGTTTATTCCTACAAAAATGCATATATTTAAACAAAATAAGTTATCTCGGTATTACCATAATATATTGAAAAATGTTTATATCAACTTACCGTTGTACCAAATTCAATAATTAGGTTTTGAGGACAGTATTTTCAAAGGGAATAATCATTTTGTATCAACCAGTTCTGTATATCAGCCTTTTTGATAGCTGTTGTTGGTACTTTACTGATCACTGTACTGTGATAATTTGCATTATCCATTACAATTGTGGCAGGTTCTTCCAAGTTCACTAAAAGCTGGTATTCAAACCAATGCAAAAAAATTTCTCGGTTCATTTCACCGTGGTAATCACCATCCTATTTTTTGGAAGAAAAAACCAGCACTGCTCCAGGAATAAATCCAGAAGAGGAACCAGCATGCAATATTATATAACGACAATAAGAAAATAAATTACTACTAGGTTTCCTAGATAGACTGCATGGCTGAAAACAACTATTAATAATTATATAGATTTAAATAAAATAGTGTGACTAGTAAATATTTGAAAAGGTCTTAAAATGGCAGGAATGTTAGTACATCATAAATTAATTACTAAATTTTATTATTCAATTACCTTGGACCACTAATTTTGGTTTTTTTCACGCTTCTATGATTAGAATCTTGCCAAGAACGTCCAACAGTACCGTTTTTAAATATCCAGGTCTCATCCAAAAACACAAATTGATATAAACCTTCCCTTTTTATCTTGACATATTCATGTAGAAAATGTACACGTTTTAATGCAATGTGTGGCAACTTCATTAAACCACGACGAGGATCATCTTTTTGGTATTTGAATCCAATATTTTTCACTATCTTCCAGAGTGATGTTAAACAACCATTAAAGAGTCCACGCTCCTGGAGTTTGTCTCCTAAAGTTTTCAATGTTATGTGTTCCTCTGAAAAAATATTGTGTTAGTTAATTGTGAACAAAATAAAACAGTAAATTTAATATACTCACTGTTTCCATACATTTCGTATATAACATTTTGGAAAGTATTTTGATCAAAGTTATCAATTTCAACAGTAGGTTTTATGCGTGGTCTCTTTTTAGGTGGGCTTTTAGGCTGTTCACCTCTATTATGCTTGGCGGCAATACGGTTAACAGTGGTAACGCTAAGTTGAAAAGCTTCTGCAACTCTACAATATAATTACTTCAATTTATGAAAGAATAATATCTTATCAAGTTTAATTAACCTAACCTAACATTAAACACATTTAATCATTTACATTTTAATATGTAACAATAATATTAATAATGATGAATACAAATAGCGAATACTATTACTTACGTCTCTTACAGCAGTAAGCGGGAGAAGTGGGACCCCATTTCGGCATTCTCGTTCAAAATAGCTCAACAAAGATATTACCATCTCTTGAGATTTTCAGCTGCTTTGGCATTTTATTAACCACACACTGCAGATTTGCCTAAATAATTAGTTATGAAAATAACTGTTTTTTTAATCTTAAAGAAGCAATGAATTTGAAAGCACCAAAGAAACTTGTAAATATTAGACGATGATCGAATGTCAATAAACGTCAAAACAAACTGGGGAATTTCACCAGTTGATTTGACAACGTGTTGAAGTTTTGCCAACCCGCTAGTTACAAATTTCTCTGGCTGTTGAGGTTGAATCGTATTCACGGTTGGTAAATTAATATTTATTCTGATAAGCAGGAAAGTAACTAAAAATGACATCATCGTCTTTTTATCGTATATAAACTATATTAGGTGAACTTGGAAAGCTCAATAAGTAAATACCTTACAGTGATTTTTACTAAAACCTCCCTATTACTTTATTTACTCACCCATTACAACGCAGTTTTTATTATTTACTGAAGTACTGCTTTCTGGAGGTCGACTTGAAACATCAGTCGATGTCCTTTCCGTATAAGTAGATGTTTCCGACGCTTTGGAGGATGCAACAGTTGAAGACTTTGTGGAAGACCAAGCTTTTGTAGTACTTTTGTTGGAAGATCCGGCCGAGCTTATCATGTTAGTTCTTGTTGTTATTTCAGACGTTGTAGACGACGATGACGAAGGAACATATTGTGTGTTAGCTGGAACGCTCACTGAAACATAGATTAAAATTAGAATACAAAATTCTCAAATACTGTTTTAACAATCAATTATTACAGATTAAAAGATAATCTAATTAACTGCATTTAAATTTTCTTCATGCGCCTTATTTCACATACTGTCATTGCGGTAAATGACTGAAAGATTCCTGAGTTACGAAAAAATATGAAAATTATTGACAGGAGAATTGAATAGTTTTTGTATGCGGTTCTCTTTTTCTGTTAATCTTCCTTAATTCTCCTCTTAATATTCATGTAAAATAAATTCTTGCTGATAATATTGGTAACGTTGTCTATTTGGGTCAAACCCTTAGAAATTTTGAAATTAGATTCAGTAAACATTTATGAGCGTACTGATTATTACAACTAGATAAATCTCATTACACAAAACATCTACTTGACACCAAAAAATTCTTTGACACACAAAATTAGAAGTTCTACATATTTATGATAAGAAACAAGAATTGGATTTCCTTGAAGAATTATAAATTAGAAAACACTTAAGAGACCCACAATGAACAGATAAATCTAGAGAGTTTTCCACTTTTAAATTTTCTTAAGTACTAATTTTAGAGATCAGCAGGTGTTCAAGATTTCAAAATATTGAATTTTATTGTTTACGATACTTTTAAAATATGTAAGATATTTGTATACTTCCTTTCTTCATTGTATATATTTAAGGCTTAAATTCATTTTAGTTAATAGCGTTGTAAAAATATGCTTCAGAATTGATAAGATCTTTTATATTGATGTAAATTCGAAGGATAGTTTCATTTTATTTTGAACTTTTGTTAAATACATTTAAAATATCACGTTTTGCAACAATAATTGTAAATAGTTTTGTTTGGGCATTTAAATAGCACATTTTTGAAAGTCGACATCTAGTCGCATTGTCCTATAGTTAAGAAGTTAGGAAAAGGTCACGTTTCACCCTATTATATATTGTATTGTAAAAACCCTAAATTTAGTGTCACTTCTGCATGAATTTTATGGTCGACGATCGGAAGATATCAAAGACATTTTTGAATAACCTTTCTGAGAAAAAAGGTTACAATTGCTATTGGAGTATTCAATAGAAATTTAACTATTTGTTGGCGGCACTTATAGTTGATTCTTGTCTAGGAACCCGACAAGTCAAATGATACTGGCCAATAGGAAATATTTATTTTCGTTTGGTCAACCCAATCCACGTGTAAACACGCCCCTCACAGATTTCTATCTAACACGACTCACAACGTGAAGAAATCAGTTTCTCACTCATCAGTTCTACACTTATCGACGCGAGTTTTACACTCATCGAATCGAGCTCAACGCTCAACAACAAAGTTAGTTTCTTACACTCATCGAAGCGAGTTTAATACTCTCGATAGCGAAGTTTTACACTCATCGACGCGAGTTTTACACACTTATCGAATCGAGCTCAACGCTCAATAACAAAGTTAGTTTAATATTCATCAAATCGAAACATAAAGTGTCTTCCGATCTGAAACCACCGAAGTTCACCATTCACAACTTTGTACCGTTTTGTAAATTTGTATATAATAAATTATTAATTTCGGCATTAATTTTGTCAAATTAAGATTATTTACCTAGTTGAATGTCTACACCAGTTAACGAAGTTCAACTAGAAATATAATCAAAAACAGCAGGGATAGTTTTCCTAGTTTCCTATATCACTGTACAGTTATACTGATCTTAACTGGGAAAAAGATATCCAGGATATCCCCATAGCAGTGGCGTAACTACGGGGGGGATGAGGGGGATAGAACCCCCCCCCCCAGAACACTGAAAATCAAAAAAATCCAATACATAATCACAGCAAACCTATACTTTATTGACATGTACTATTTAATAAGAAAAACAAAGCTAGAATGCAGTTTTAGAGGCACAACCAGATCTCCAGGTAGTTCATCCACCCCCCCCTGAGCTTCATCCTAGTTACGCCACTGCCCCATACTACTAATATCTAAGCTTTAATATTTGTAATATCATATCTTCTTTTATATTCATGTATATTGGGTCACAAGATAGGCCACTTCTTGGTCTAGCCAAAAATAATTATTAAACATCAGGTAGGCATCACAGGAAATGTAACTTCTGTCATTCTGACGATGGTAGTAATATGGAAACAATTGTTAATTTCATAGAATGTTTACCATTTATTTATACTGTATTCAATGGTTGAATAATGAGATGCCAATTTTTTCTATCATGTTAACAATGATATTACAGAAAATTTAGCTTGATATTCGGCCCTTTAAATGAATAGAGTACCTTCTTTTTGTTCTTGTATTAATGATACAAACAATACATCACTTAATGTTGCAAATAATGAGCTTTTAAATAAAAAGGTTGGTAGAAATTTGTTTTACTCTTCGATTTTTTTTATATAATATTGTTAGAGATTATACTGATTCATTTTTGAAATATTATATTCATATACACATTTTCTATTAATACTTACTGCACGGAGAAAATGGACCTCGATCCTTACAAGGTCCTTCCATGGTTGGAGGGCAATCTTGCCACCAGCAGAACATTTCTCCATCTAGACACAGGCAAAACTCACATTGATCTTGACGATATATCTGAAACAAATGTAACGTTTTTTTATCTATTCAACAAATAACGGATGGTGCATGGCGACGGTTGCTTAGGGTATGGATCGTAAAATTGTATGCTACTTGTTCCAGTGAAAATCATGGAGTGGACGACGGTGCAGATGCCTTTTGCTATCGAGGCGTATTAAGGTTAACACTAGTCAACTCGTAGCAACGTTAACTGCCCAACTTTCAATAGAAACCCTTCCGAGACGCCAAGTTGTGAAAATCGCAAAAATCATTCAACCCTCCAGCTGGCCCGCTTTAGAGAATTTCAAGAGAAAGCGCGCGGCGTTTGAGCCATAGTCAAATTTAACTTAACATCGTATGTGAATCTAAAATAAACGGTTTTAAAGATTAAAACTAACTTTTCCGCATCTATGATATGCCCTGATTAACATTCTATCATAAAATTGTCACTTGTATACACTTCGGGGAATGTATCGTGTTAACCAACCGAAATGTCTCCAAAAGTAACCTAAAATGCAGTATATCTGGATTTATAGGACCCGCTGTACTCGCTATAGTCAGCTGAAAATCTGTGAGACACCTTGAAAAATATTCAATTATAAAATTGTCCACTTGTATACACTTCGGAGGCTGTATCCTACTAAACCCGAAATTTCTCCAGAAAGGACAAAAATGTGGCGTTTCAGGTACCATAGCACCCGTTGTACTAGCTCTGGTGAGCTAAAAATCGATCGAATTTTTGGTATAAGGCAGCAAAAATTGGGCCAAGTCTTATAATTTTTTTTATTGCCAAATGATTTTTTAGATCAGCTTAAAATTAGTTTGAAAATAACTATGTATATATAAAAATTTTATCTGAATAAATTCCAGTCAATAAATTGAGAGTTATTTGGAAAAATGTTTCTTTGTAAGTATCAATTGAAAATAGAAAAGGGTGGATAAATTTAATATACGACATGGTATTTTACGTGATTTCAAAAATTTTCGTGATTTAAATTTGATTAGGTAATTTAATTGTTTATTAAATGGAAATTTTATTCTTTCTAGAGTAACTTGAGACGTGTACATGGCGCAAAGTTTTGCTGACATCCGTAGATGGCAGTTTTGGTAGTATTTCAATTATTTTTGTAGTTTAATCTCTTAATTCGTTCCATTGTTCATTTAGTGATTCGTTTTTTCTACACATTAGAATATTTTTTTAAAGGTAGTTCGAGAGTTAACAAATATTATATTTGAAGATAGTGAATCGTCATTATCTGACGATGATGTTGAAAGAAGTATATTGGCATTAGTTGGAGAGGTTGGTAGAAACAATATTTTTCGAACCCACGAATTTTTGAAGACATAGAAAAAATGAGTGACGCAGAATTCCAACAACATTTACGTTTGACGAGGTCTGCTTATAATTATTTATTTAACCAAATTACCCATTTGCTGAAAAGCAACAACACATTCAAATAAAACATTGATCCTAATTTACAGCTACTATCAACTCTTTGGATTTTGAGCACTCCAGATAGCTATAGGTAAAGTAGAAAAAAGTAATAAACTATGAAATATTTACATTGATTTTATTTTGCAGCATTGCAAGCAGGTTTGATGTGGCAAAATCCTCTCTGTTTGTGTCAATCAATGCAATTATTTCGATTACCGACAAAGTTTTGAAATGGCCAACACTAGAAGAAAGAACTCAAAGCGAGGAACACTTTTATTCTATGTGTCAATTTCATGGTTGTATTGGAGCAATCGATGGAACATACATTCCCATAAAAGCACGTCATGAAAATCCAGAGACATACATAAATAGAAAATGTTTTTATGGTGTAACTTTACAAGCGATTTGTGATAGCAAAAGAAAGTATTCAGACATTTTCTGTGGTTATCCCAGCAGTGTTAGTGATATCCGAATTTTTAGGAATTCAACCATATTTGAAAACATCATAAGACAAAAGATGTTTATTTTCAACCAGGCTCTTCCATAATCGGAGATAAAGCATATTCAGTATATGATTGGTGTATAGCACCTTATAAAGATAGGGGATATCTCCATCTTTATCAAGCTAGATTCAATACCCAACTTGCTAAAGCCAAACAGGTTATTGAAAGGACATTTTGTCTGTTATGTGGAAGATTCAGAAGAATAAAATATTTAGACATAAATCGTACAAATTTAATTCCCCACGTTGTTCAAAGTGCCCGTGTTATGCGCAACATTTGTTTAATGTTCAACGATGATGAGGCAAATTATGAAGAAGAGGACAATTATTTCTGCACGAAGTCAATGCAATAGTAAATAACATCCAAAATATTGAAGAAATGGAGAATGAAGGAACTAGACTTAGAGAAGAAATAGCAAATAATTTTAATTAATCTAGTTTTGTAGTTTTTGGTTAAGTTAGTTATACCTATTTGTTTTATTTATTTTGTTATTTTGAAGCCAGTTAAAACAGTTGTTTCTTTTACTTCTGCATTTTATTTCCTGATATTAGTATATGGCTGTGTTTCTATTGAATGCATAAGTATTCCATAATAAGCTATATCTAGCTGACAAATAAATAACTGAAATATTTTCACTTATAGAACTTTAAAACTGCGAATATTCCTGAAAAAATTTGCAAATGAGAAAAAATTTATGGAAAATAATTCTAGCTCGCTGGAGATTTGGTAAGAAAATTGTATTTGAAATAGTTCTATTTTTTTTACTATTCCTTTGCCCTAGTAAAAAAAGTAGGAATCAGTCTTAAATAAATGTATAACTTCCTACTATAGATGTTAGAACTAGAGTCACAAAGAAAACATCATAAAATGAATCGTACAATTTTTGTTCCTGTCATTATATTAACGAATTTTTGTGTCATATATATTATAATGTATGATCGAGTCATGTTTGTTAATGTCTATCTAATAATTTGACATTTCACATGGGTGTTTACAAAATTCGTTCGTAAAAAAAATTTATAATCGAAAATGGGTCGCGATAGTGAGGATGATTTGACATTGACATGCTGATCCAGTTATGTAAACTAACCATTGCTTTAGAAGGACATCGGTCACTATCCTGGTAGATGCAGGAGGTGATATAACTCCTTTGAAGAGACACGATAATTGATAACTTTTTCCGCAGGTGAATTATAACGATTTTTTCTGCATAAAGTATTTTTATTTTCGAGTTGTAAAAATTTTTATATTTTGAACGTTATTTGTTTCAGGACGTAGGTAGATACATGTACAAAAAGAAAATCAAAAATGTTAGAGTGAGGGAAACTGAATGAGAAGTAGACTATAAATTATATCGTTCAAGCTGTTTATCGTAGAGTTAATGTCTGCAGATAAATTAGTATTAGGTATGTTATTTTCAATATATGATGCAAATCCTTCCCAGTTTGCTTTTTTAGATTCCATTTTGGTGGAGGATTAATGATTTGTGTTGCTGGGTTATGATTCATATTTTTTATAATTAAAGGAGAGTGATCACTGTCATGTAGACTATCTAAAGTTGTGTTAGTAGGTTTGGAGTGCACATAGTTAAGTCTATGGCCGAGAAAGTGCCATTAGCTGCATTGAAACGAGTCATATTTGTTTCCATTGTTTAACGAAGCAAGATTAAAGTTATCTATGTATTTTTTTTATTTTTCGACCTCTTACATCTATTTTTTGTGAACCCCAAGAGTAATGATGTCCATTAAAGTCTTCCAAAATAATACGGGGATTTGGTATTTGATTTATGAGTATTTCCAGTTCTTTTTCCTCTAACACATCGTCTGAAGGTAAGTACAGGTTGTATATGTGTAATTTGGTTTCTTCTATTCGTACAGCTATTGCTTCAAGGTTTGTTTGAAGATTTAGTTGTGATGTCGTCGAATTAGATTTTATATAAATTGAAACTCCCCCGCTTTCTCTGTTTCGGTTACGCTTTTTAGAAAAATTTGTGTAGTTTTTAAGGTTGTGTGTTTTGTCGTTTTCAAAGTGCGTTTCTCTAAGTGCTATGATATCTGGTGCGTTTTCGGCTAATAATAACTTGAGCATGTTTAGATGGATATAATATCCCACTAAGCAAGAAACGTCTTTGAGACGTTAAGTGACGTTATTTTCAAGTAACTCACAAGATGTTCTACTTTAAATATCTAATTGACGCAACAGGTACCATTTTGTGTGACGTTGAAATTGATTATGTTTTTGGAATGTTAAATGTAATCATATGATTCTAACGTTTTCAACAAAACGTGTTAGAAACGTAGCATTTATGTTGGTTTCAAAAATGTTCGAAGTTTGCATTGGCAACACGTTTTTGCGTCAAGTTCTTTGCTAAATATAAATGAAATGTAATAGAAACATAACATTCTTGTTAATCTAAAAAACGTTTATTTTAATTACATGTGTTCCCTTGATTTATAAACTTGTTTGAATCACAAAAATTATAAATACACCAAAATTTTCAGGAAAAGCATATGTCTTGTCTAATCTTTTTTTAAATATATTGTATAAGTTTTTCAACCTGACAAAACAACAATGTATTTCACTTTCATCACTAGAGCACACCCGGAACGCGCCCTTAAAACCGTATCATTGCGAATACGTGACAGGTGACGTCGAAGATCAAGTGCCGCCACCGCCAACCATAACCTATGATACCGAAGTATTCTCTCGCGTCCCGTTTAATTCACTTTATATCATTCGTTCGTTTTAAAAAGCATGTGTTTTAGGAAGATGGATCATAAAGTAAGTACTCAATTCACTGGTTTACCCAATTATAGCATCTGCTGCTTTTACCTCTACTAGGTCAGTGATCTAAAATGTATTTATGTTATATAGTCGTTTTCAAACAATTTTTCGGCGCATATAATACAAATCAAATACTCGCTTTCAAAATTTTGAAATAAATAGTCTCAATTTATGATCAAGTTCTACTATAGTTGCATCCCACTATGCAAATAAATATTACAGTTATGGTAATTCAACATCACATTGTGATAATGTTCTTCCTATTTTTCCTCTTGTTTTCATCACATGCACATCTATACAACCGCTTATGCCCAGCTTGTGGCTGTCAACTTTTGTGATGTTTCAACTTAACTTCTCAGCGATGTTAAAGCGCTGCCTTTTTACATTACTGTGATGTTACCAGATCTTCCTCAAAAGGAAGTCTTTATAACGAACTAAAAACAACATTTCTGTTACATTCTGAAATGCCTTTTAACATCTTGTCGATGTTAATGCAATGTCTAAAAAATAACATCTTATCAATGATCTAAATGCGACATTTCAAAAACAATACAGTGTATTCTCGTAGATGTTGTATGGACATTACATAAACTTCTAAATAATATACCTCTAACATTCTGGATGACATTCTATAGATGTTTTTGTGCCTAATCAGCAAATACAGGGTGAACAACTGAGAACGCCGGCTGTCGGCCATATTTCAAAAAATAGTCATAGTACAACTTCAAAAAAATACCTTCAGGAAAATGACCCTGAAAAATCGCTGGAAAATATTTTTGAGTTCCTAAAATATCTCCTATGGGGTGGAATGAACACTCAAAAACATAATACTGTGATTATCTCTAAAAAAGACATACTAAACGTATCCTAGAAATACAATGTTTGATATATTGTTGAGATTATGAAAAAATGTAGTTAGGGACTTTTTGTCTGTATTCTTCAAGTAAGGGGTGGAGGAAGGTTCAACCCAAACAACAAATGTCGTAACACTTTTTTTAATCGACATCCATGTTTTTGGCTTAATTTGAAAGAGTTTTTCCTTTTTAATAAGAAATGCTTAACAAAAATAACAAAATTGCACAATTTTGTCAACGCTTTGTGAAAAAGTCCACAATTTTCCCATTTTTCTCGGAAATTTCATATGTAATGAGGCAGTTTTTAAATTTTGATGAAAAGGGGTTGAAAAAATAGGAATCTATTCCAAGATATAAGATTTACAATATCAAATATAAAAATTAAAAAAATGCTTTAATTTACATTTGAAATTTCCGAGTTGATACAAAATTATCTAATTTTGTTATCAATCTTATTAAACAGAAAAACTTTTAAATGCAGCTAAAATCGTTAATATCGGTTCAAAAAGAAAAAGGTATACATTTGTTCATAAGTTTGAACCTTCCTCTCCCACTATTTGAAGAATAATGGCAAAAAATCTCCTTAATTAAATTCATTCATAATCTCATCGAGATTTCAAAAATTGTATTTTTAGGACACCTTTAGTACGTTTTTTTGGAGTATTTTGTTTTCGGGTGTTCATTCCACCCCTAGCGGATATTTTAGAGACTGCAAAATATTTTCCAGCAATTTTTCAGGATCCCTTACCTAAAGGTAATTTTTTTGAAAGTTGTACCATGATTCTTTTCTGAGATGTAGCCTACAGTCGTTCTTAGTTGTTCATTCTGTACAATTAAAATAAAATAGCAAAAAAATGATAAAGGATTTAAAACGTTTATTCACTATTAATGAACAGTACAGTAAATTTGAAAAAAACAGGTACAAAATTAGAAAAAAAAAATATCTTGTCCAGCAATCCAACCAAAAAAAAAATTGTGTAAGCATATTACATAACAAGTCTGGGAAGTGGAAACTATTGAACACATTCAGTGAAAGGAAGAAATAAAAAAGGGTATATTAATCCGTAGTTACCATAACGTAACATACTTTGAAACTGAATTAATAAAGTTTAACGGATACACATACATTACAGCTAGTTTACAGAAAATTTATTAAAAAAGTTTTTTAATTATATTAAAACTAATAAAAATTTTACACCATAAAATTTAATGAAACAGTACGTTACATCAACAGAAATCCAATCTGATAGAAAATTCTATCGTTTACTTACGGTTACTTTTTTCGAGTGCCTCAACCATTCCATAACGTACACTTCAAAATCCTTATCTGTGAAATGAAGGTGTTCTGAACAACAGCTAATAAAACAATTACTTTAGATCAAATTGTGCCCATGGAGACCTTTGATCGATCATCATAAACTACATCAAACTTGATTTTCAGCCAATTGACTGGTACCCATTTTCCATAAAATACATGCGGGGTTCTTCAAAGGAATAATAACATATTTTATTTCGAGGAGTGACTTTTCATGATTTACCTTCTATTCCATGCCTCACTCCAATTGGTAGGTAAATTCAAGTGTGCTATGAAAATTCATACTTCTTTTCTGTATAAAATAATATACTATTCTCATCTTGATATTTTCATCCTGGAACAAATTGTATATTAATATCGTGGAATTGTAACTTAATGAAAACTAAGTATTAATAATACACTGTATACAAAAAAAACTACTTATGAAGAAGAGATATGAACACATTATCAAGTTAAATGAGTTTATAATTAATTGTATCCAATTGAGTATCCAATAGCTGTGTTTCTACAATAATAAATAATTGAATGCTGTTTGTTGACTGGAGCATTAAGTATCATAAGTTACATATTCTTCAACTAGATTAATATAGGTACCATTGTAAGGGACAACTACAGCTTATTCATTATATTCAGTGAATTTTCAAATAGAAATGAGCTTTTTAACAGAAATTTCTCTTTTTAAAGTCTTAAACAGTCTCTAATTGCTCATAAGAATATTGTTAGTAATAATGTTAAAATTTTCTAAACCTACAAAGACTACTACTAAAAATTGTGAAGCAGGAGAAGCTCCGTTCAAATACAGACGACAGTACCGTAGTCTTTCATATGCAGCTAGAGTACGAGCCAATCCCAACTCTCCCACCTACCACACCACATTCGGCAAAACTTCTTCATTTCACCCACAACTAAGTACCATAATATACGAATGAATGCACCAATATTTACAAACCACTAGCAACGACACTTTCCCTTCTGTAATTAACTGGCCTTCAATCTTCCAACTAACTCCTCCCTGGCTGATAAGTCTTCCGTCTGTTAACACATCTCTTTCACAATACAGAAAACAAGATATCAGCCCTCACATCTTCTCAAAACTCTTCTCACAACCTCCTCTCAACTTTCAAGGTTACACTGAGATATATACTGACGCGTCAAAAACCATGGAAGGAGTTGCAGCAGCTGTGAGAAACCAGTGAGATAAAAACAGTCAAACTGCCAGACACTGCAAGCATACTTACAGGCAAACTTCACGCAATTCTAGAGGCCACAAAACTTATACGTAATAGCCCCAAGGACAAACACCTCATAATTACCGACTCACTTAACGCTGTAGCTTTACTAACCAATATATACCCAAAAATTCCAATTGCTTCATACATCAAACACGAGTTACACAACCTTGGTAATATTAATAAAGATATTGCTTTCCTATGGGTCCCATCTCATATAGGAATAAAAGGGAACGAAACAGCAGACGCACACTCCCGTACCGCAGCAAATCAACCGAACACGTCAAAACATCACACAACTGCATCAGATTTAAAACCTTATTTCCGCTACCAGATACTTAACAATTGGAATACTGAATGGAAACAAAAAACATCCAAACTCCAGCAAGTAAAACCCAACACAGTAAAATGGCAACACAACACAAATAAACGTCAGCACCGGTCCATCATCACACGACTCCGTCTCGGACACACCAGGCTAACACACGAACACCTAATGGCTCGAGAGCCTATTCCACTTTGAGCCTTATGTGATAAAACTATGACTGTGTCTCATATTTTATTAGAGTGTTCATCATATGAAATTGAAAGAAGAACCTTCAATATATGAAGTACTCTTCAAGAGACAATTGGGGAAAATTGCAACCCTCAGAAAATTATTTCCTTCCTGAAAAGCATTTTTCACAAACTATAACAATTCTTATTGAAAATTTGTATGTATTTGAAAACTACTCCGCTTATTTCCATAGAGGTGCAAGCGGTTATTGTAAATAAAAAAAAACAATAGCAAATCCAGAAGAATTTTAAAAATATATTCAAATGGTTTTAGGTCTCTCTAAAATTGGAACACATTCAATTTATTATGCGCTATTTGCTTCTTTTTTAAATAAAATTTCTCCTTGTGAAGTTACGTTCAGCTCAGGTTTCCAGTTGAATAAACTTTGTTTTGGACTCTTCCCCTCAGTCTACCTATATTATTGTACTCGGTGTAATCCCACAGATACTTTATTTAAGCTTCCTAGTAATAGAGTCTCATTTGGTTATATATTCACGTACCGTACTAATAATATGTCAGAGTTAAAGTGCCGAGTACATAAAGGGACAAAATTAATTAATTAGAAGCCGTGAATGGATTATTAAGACTTCAAGTGTAACTTTAATTAAAAGGATATACACATGTATGTTTTAATGAGTTATATCTCGAGTATAGGGGTTGCACTAATAATTAACAATATCTGGATTTAAGTATCAGAACTTTGTAACAGAATGAATTTTATACAGTGTTTTAAATTTTCACTGTTGTTGCTTGTGTATTAAAATTTGGATTTTAACAGATATTCAAAAATGCTATGTTGATTCATAGGTTTAAATCGTAACAATTCCTCATAGTTGAACTTTAAGTTATTGTTATGAAATTGCAATAGGTCTTCAACAGCATCTGCGGTATTTCCGGAAGCTAGAAGGATGTGGTTATTTATTTAATCAGAAATATTTGAATGGTCTGGCAGGGGCGGATCTAGGATTTAACAAAGGGGAGGGCTTAAATAATTTTTTTTTAAGTTTTTTAATTTGACAAAAAAATGTATTATAATATAGTATATACATAAATACAACAACTTATATTAACGATAATCTAAGTAGACCAATTACAAGTTTCAATTCTTCTGGCCTTCATTTGACAAAAAGTTTTAACCATATCATTTATATTAAGTTGTCTAGATTTATTAATGTATGCCAAAGCTAGCCCATTGAGTCTCTCCTGTCCCATCGTTGATCTCAAATAGGATTTTAGTAGTTTTAGCGATGAAAAACTTCTCTCGCCCGTAGCACTTGTTACAGGGATTGTGGCAAAATTTTTTAGTAGTATCTCTATATTGGGAAAGCATTCTTTGGACATACGTTTTAAGGTTTCTGTTGATGATTTTGGTAGATCAACACTGACAGTGTCACTCCACTTATGTCTCCATATCGCTAATTCCGCTTGTAATTCCAGCATGGATCCTGGCATATCATTTTCATATATTCTTGCAGCCTCAACAATTTTGGCATCAGTATATTTTTTAAGGTGTATTGGAATAATACCTTCTATGGGTATTACAGTAGAAAGTTGATTAAATCGGTCTTTCATTTGGATTATAATATGATCCAGGAAATGTATGAATATCACCCTTCCGTAATATTCTTCTTCGTTATTTGCCTTTATATTGCTCCTGTTTGTTTGTTTGTTGCAAAGTCTAGGCATAGTAATAGTCGTACCAATTCTCTGAAGAGCGTGATGGGCCTCCAAGAAAATTGGTTTAAATTGGAGTTCTTCATTTTGCCTTATATTTTCTAGTTTGCTTGTAATATCGTTTATGTATGAAAAGGCAGTGGAAAGATCAATTTCAACACTCTGTAAATACTTGCTTAAATTTACAGTGTACGACATTAAAAGCGAGGCGATTTCTAAAGCTACATCAAAATCACTTCTTCTAATGGTGGCATTAAAAGTTCTAATGGCGGCATTAAAAGCCATTGCCTTACTTGAAGTCTCTGTATCGTTGTCCTGTTCCAAACTAGCAAGAGAATTGCAAATTGCTTCATATAGTTCTTTAAAAGTTATTACGCTATTATGACGCTGAACCCAGCGCGTAGCACACAGATGTTTTAACTTCTTTTTTTTAGTTTCGGTTATTTCTAAATCATCAACGGCTTCTTGAAAAGCTATAACTCTTTTTGCGGAGCAACTAAAAAAAGAACATACCCTACTCAAAATACCCATCATGTACCTAATTTCAGCAACTTCACAAATTTTGGAAATAGCTAAGTTAAGGCAATGACTTAAACAGTGTGAATACATAGCCAAGGCCTGTTCTTGTCTTATTAAGGCTTGGACTCCATTGAACCTTCCAGCCATATTGCTGCCTCCATCATATCCTGGTCCACGAAGATTATCAATAGAAAGTCCAAGTTGCTTAATTTGATTTTTTATGGCCTATTTGATGCATTGGCCAGTTCTAGAGTGCAGCTCAATGAAACCCAAAAAAACTTCCTTTATATCATACGTACTATCCAAATACCTCACACAGAATGTCATTTGTTCTTTGGTACTTATATCGGGTGTTTCGTCGCAAATTATTGTAAATTTTTTTTATTGTTTTATAACATTAACAATTTCAGTAGTTATAACCTTCCCAATGCAAAATATTATTTCAATTTGGATTGTTTTACTAATCATTGTACAGTTCTTTGGTGCTGTTAGTATATGATTTTTAAGGTTTAAATCTCCAGAATCTATACGAAAAGTTATTAAGTTCCTAAAAATGCCATCATTACTTTCTGAAAGATTTTGGTTTGAGCTATCTTTAATATCTATATTACCATCATCTCTATGCGCTCTAAGTAGTAATTTGTTATGGGCACAAAATAGAATTGTTTTAATAATCGGCACTAACCGCTGTCGATTAGCTTTAATTATTTCTGCTTTTTGTTCATCTAATTGCACAGAAATACTGACAGACTTTTCAGACATTTGTATGTTTAAAAATCATTTGCTTTTTTAACTGAAAATTTATGGTAGTTGGTGTTTTCAAGCTGCGTAAGCATTTCCCGGGCTTTTTTAAACTTAGTTAGCGGTTCCCTTACAAGCATTTTAAGAATCTGAAAAATAATAAGCTTAGGTTACGATATAGTTCAGTTAGATTCAGTTAGTTTTTTAAAACCTTCTTTCATTAAAACAATAGGCTCATTTACCAATTTTTTTTTATTGTAAATTCTGAAATAACATGATAAATTTAGTAAGTATGCAAAATATCAAATTTTTTTAATGATTTTTAACCACCTAAAAAAATTATTAAAGTTTATAAAATTAATTAAAACTATGACGTCAGACAATCTTTTTTCACCAGGTAATTCGTTGCCACAACGCATTACCTTTTCTTTGCGTCTGTCAGCCTGACGGATAAATATTAACACTTTTTGTGACAAATGTCAGAAAAACGTAACGACAATTTTTTCCGAAGCGAGTAGCGCAGGTGTCCAAGATCGCAATTTGTATGTAAAAAAGATTGTATGACGTCACATTTTCAAATAGCCTTAGATTATTCTTGCTCTAAAATTTTTGGTAATTTTCGTCCAATTGGGCTAATTCTTTTTTTAAAGCTTAAAATAAAAGGTAAACTACAATAATCGTATAAAAAGAGTAACTTTGGAAATATGACTAAATGAGCCTATTATATAACTATTTTATTCTTACTTGGATACCCATTCCTCCGCCATCTGGTGCAAATAGCACACAAAATTTACAAAATCCTCCAGTTTTACTTTCGCTATACGCAAGCCAGTTATACTGTTGTAGCCAATGAACACCGAATTTACGCATTTGCTGTTTCCCTTCTTGTTGCAATGGAAAAACATATTTTGAGTCAGGGATCCAAGTATTGCTTAGAAAATTTATTTTTTCATGGACACTTAAAGATTGTCCGACTGCATTCCCAATATCATATAGCTGGCTGCCATTCTTAAAAAAATGAACCAATTTAATTTCATAGTTGTATTGTAAATTTTTTTTTATTTTTATACGATATTTTTGACGTATTGTATTGACGTTACAATATTTAAAAGCAAATTTCTTTGACTTTTGGTTGACCTATACATTATTTGACAAATAAAGCAGGTCATAGGTATTAAATTCAAAAAAGTATATTATTTATAATTTTATTTAAATTAAGTTAGAATTATATACCAAATTTGAACTTCACAAATATGACAGAAAAAAAAATAGAACCAATAGTACGAATTCAATAAAATCCCTTTTTTGCCTATGTAATTAAGATTTTAAACTCAAACGCAAAGACAAAATACCATTACTATTAGCATCCTTTAAATTGCTTAAATAAACCAAAATCAATATAAATTCCTTTTTTTCGCTCTAAGAAGCTTCTAACCCAAATCAACACTTAACAGTTTTCACATATTTGAAAATAACGGTAAAGTAAAACTAAAATACAAAATGTTAAAATATTTTTTTTTAGATTTAACTGTACGTCACATCCTGTAATTCTTTGAACATACAAAAAAAATATTGTTTATTTTTATCCTTTTTTCCTTTTTATCATTTATTACGAAATATTGAAAGGCATATTATAATTATATACTTACGCTTTGCTGTGAGTGCTCCTCAGGAAAACGGCTAAGTTGACTACTACTACTTGCCTCAAATTCTTGCGAGCCACTGCCAGTACTGCCACTACTTGTTGATGCTACTATAACGATGTTTTCTTCTATAACACTACTACCACAATGTCCCACCTCCACAACCGTATTATTTTTTGGCTTTTTTGTGAAAAAAGATGTTAATGTCGTTTGTGATCGCTTTATTTTACGCAGGTCCAAATGAAACAAAAAATAACTTGTATTCGCTATGAACGTCAAACACAATTTGAATAATAAAATAAATTTCTTCTTATCTTCCAGAAATATAGATTTAGTATTTGAAGCCATTTCACAGAGAAAAAATGCATAAAAACACGTTTTTATTTCAATGTTCTGCAAACCAAAGACGCGGCCTGCGATTGTCTTTATCTTCAATCGGGAAGCGCCGCATTTGAGCATTTTGCCGACTACCTAAATTCAGACGCACTCGGCGCGGCTGGTTTTGTGGACGTAAAATAAATAAAATTAAATGATTATTTTAATAAAATGATATTTATTTCATTATTTATATTCTCAAATAAAGCTTTTGGTGAACATAATATATAATTACTGTATTTATTATTAGTATTTATAGCGATGTTTGACTTTTTATGACATAACAAGTCTTCTTAAAGAAGGGGGGCTTGAGCCCCCAAAGCCCCCCCCCCCGTGGATCCGCCCTTGTGGTCTGGTATTTGTTTGCTTACTTCGAATGTTCACATTTCTTATGTTTTGCCACATTTATTTACTACTTCTACTAAAATTATCTAAGCAATATTTAACATACTCTCGTGTTTCTTTTTTAATGGCAACAGTAGTCATGTTCAGGTAAGTTTTTTGTTGTATTTGAATAATTTCCTCCAATAATAACTAACTGAAGAAAAGTTTTTCTACGGCAAAAAAATATTAAAGCTCAAATAATAGTCCGTACTTAATAAACGCTTCCTTCATCTGTATAAATAATAGTTGTCGAATGAAAAATATTACAATGCTGTGTCTCCGCCTTCGATGAATATTCATAGTAAACTGTTTTCTTATGCGGCTTTGTGTATTGGCTTACTGAAGCATTAACGATACGATTAAGAGATGCTATTATTTCCAACAACGGTAGCGTCGCGAGCAAATGCCTCAAACAAATGACTAGCTCTTCATCTGCATGATAATAAAAAACTTAGCAGGTTGTGGTTGGTGATTACTTATTGCGGTTTTAAACCGGTTTATATGAAAAACGACAAGCTTGTCTATTTAGATAATGACATCGTTTAAATATTATCTTTTCATGGAAACTTTTTAGTTGAAAATATCTTAAATAATGCTATGTATATGAGACATTGAGAAAAAAACTTATGTACGGTATTCCAATCCAAGATGGCATCAGCGTTAGACATATTTTTCAATGCTTTTTATTGTAAGGTATTGGTAAAATAACTCACTTTCGTTTCAATCATTAATGATTTATTCTTCTCGCCAATATATATCTCTTAATATTTACAATATACAGTGCTATTCAAAAGTCCCCTCCCCCCTCGTATCTTTTGAACCACTACACTTACATTAATAAAAATTTTAGGGTGACAATAAAGTGTTGTAAACTTCTCTACGAATGGTAATAGGTGACGTAATAGTAATAGATGACGTCACAGTGCCTCTCTGGCCAATAATTTTAAATATGACCTTATGGCAAGTAATATCTCGTTTGAATGGCATTGACATTGGCTACATAGCCATATTAATTTTGTTTGAGTTTAAATGAATTTTGACGGATAAATTAAATAAATACCAAAATTTTTGAAATTATTTTTTTAAATTTAATTAATCAAATATCAACAATGAATTCTTATAGCAAGTGTTCGAAATGTGGTCCGTCTACTTCCTGACAGTAATACATCCTATTAGTAAACTCTTGTCGTACTCGTTCGAATGTGTCAGCTGAAATAGCATTGCATTCTTCAGTAATTCTTTCGTTCAAAACGCCAATGCTATCTGGTGCCGTAGTATAAACCTTGGATTTCAAGTACCCCCATAGAAAAAAGTCTAATGATGTCAGATCTGGTGACCGAGGTGGTCATTCTATAGGACCTCGCCGGCCGATGTATTACTGTCAGGAAGTAGACGGAGCACATTTCGAACACTTGCTATGAGAATCCATTGTTGATATTTGATTAATTAAATTTAAAAAAATAATTTCAAAAATTTTGGTATTTATTTAATTTATCCGTCAAAATTAATTTGAACCCAAACAAAATTAATATGGCTATGTAGCCAATGTCAATGCTTTTCAAACGAGATATCACTAGCCATAAGGTCCTATTTAAAATTATTGGCCAGAGTGGCACTGTGACGTCATCTATTACTATTACGTCACCTGTTACCATTCGTAGAGAAGTTTACAACACTTTATTTTCACCCTCCAAATTTTATTAATGTAAGTGTAGCCGTTCAAAAGATACGGGGAGGGGACTTTTGAATAGCACTGTATTTTTAATAATGAGTCGTAGTCCACATACTTGACCTAACCAAAACTTTTATCTATTTCTTCACTCAACGCCTTTTACATAATATTTTATATACGGATTGAATATAGTTAAAAGTGTTGTATGTCTAAATGCTGACTGTAATAGTCATTGACCAACATATCTTTGAATGTTTAATGACTCACGAATTATTTAATATACAGGGTATTACATCCCCCCCCTTCCCTTAGGGAGAATGACTTATAATTGGCCAGCCTTTAGCCATCCATCTAAGTGTTTTTTGATTACGTGGAAGAGTTTTGGTTAAGGCAGATAATTCATAGTGCTGCGTAATTGATCTACAGAATATAGTTAAATATTAAAATTGATATCCGTGGGGCGCCTTCACATAGATAACAATATCAATAGAATTATTAGGTTTAGCCATTAGCTGCCCCCTCCTGAAAAACTGCATGTTAAAGAAAACAAAATAATTAGCAATTAGCAATTGTGAAAATAATATTATATACAATAGTTAATGGTTGAATATCATAGTTTTTATTAGTCACTGTTCTGGATTATATATATCCAACCGATTCTTATGTACAGTGGTATATTTCCCATCACCCAGCGCTATTGTACAGTTTGAATCTGCAAATTCTACTTCCCAGTACGGACCACTATATCTTTCACAGAATTTTGTTTCGTTTTCTTTTTTTAGAATGACGATGACAAGGCTTCCCCCTTAATGTCGTCAATTTCTGCCATGGAAGAAAAGATTTGAACTAATGTAAGAAACGATATTTCTGTTATGAAGAACACGATTTCAACCATGAAAAACGATAGTTCTGATAACATGGACGCAGAATAACAAAATTATCACGGAATATGAAATTTAACATACAAAAGATACACTTGATTTGACGTTTAAAATACAAAAGATAAGCGATATGTGACTTTTCGCATTTTAAACACTAGTGTTTAAAGAGTCGTTTTGTGCATGTCAAACTCGTGTTCAAAGTGCGGTTTTAGTAACGGAAGTAGAAAAAGGTCACTTTCGATGGGAGTAGCGAGTGCGATATGTGTTACTCTTCTATGTGGTCGTAGGAAAATACAATTTAAACAAGCATTAAAACTATTGGCACATGTCTATTATCTTTTAATAATTTATTACAATCAAATACTGCAAATATTTCGATTGATATTCTCAATTTATACAAGATCATTTCAATTTACGATTACATATTACTACAAAATACTTGAATTACTTCGATTCAAAAGAAATTCAATTAAAAATATCCTTGCAATATATGGGGTACCAATGACACCAGGTTTTGTCTATATATGGTATTGAAGAAAAATATATATTTCATCATGATCTCCAACTACTTGTTTACGAAGTACGGGATGTTAAATTTGAAAAATTTAAAATAGATATAATGTTACGATTTTTTAATAAATCGGTAAACATTCCTAATGTCATAAAATACACATTTAAGTTGAAAGTATGGGTTAAATCACAGAAAACATGGATTTCTCAATTTGTAAATCACTTCAGATATATTATCCTAATCCAATTATTGTTAATATAGATACCTTACAAATATGACATATTAATCGATACAAAGAGGAAAATAACTGGATTTGAAAAATATAAGGAACAAGGACAACTATCCTGATAATTAGTTTTTAGTAGAGATTAACTCAGGTTTCAAATGGAATATCGAGCATAATACTGATCATTTGTGGTAATAAAAGAACTTTCATTGTGAAAGTATAACAATTCTCAATATTTCCCACGGATTATCTCATATATCTGTGAATTCTTCTTGTTTCTTAGAAAATTAATTGAGCATATCTGGCGCGCTATTGTTACTTTGACTGCGAAATTTACTATGAGCTATTTACATCATTAAAGTATGAGTTTGTTACCATGAATGTATCTAGAGCAAACGACTAAATCCAAGCAGTTCTTATGAATTGACTAATAATAATAATAATAATAATGATAATAATAATAATAATAATAGAAATAATAATAATAACACTGATCAACACTAATTTTATTGTCAACAATATTTGGGCAATGTCTAGGTAATTTCGTGGTGCTGAACACGAATTTGAAGTCCATTTAGGTGAATTGGCTCTAATTTTAGAGATATATTATCAAAATATGATAAGATAGAGTAAAATATCAATTGAATAGACCAATGGCCCTTATAAGCAACTTTTAGTAAAAAATATTAAAGTGGTTTCAAAAAAAGAGAAACGAAAAAATAATAAAATTCATTTATTGATTAGGTATAACAGCAAAGAAATAATTTAATTTAAAAAATTACATCTAATTCGTAGGAAAGAAGCTCTTTTTGTAGGATTTTTTTTATGAGGACCGTCAGGTACATCACGTTGGAGACTCCAACAATAGTCTGCCATCATATGATGATTCCATCTGCCCTGATACCTTACCTCCATCTCCTTTATATCCTGGTGGAACCGTTCCCCTTGTTCCTCACTGAAATTGCCAAGATTGTCGGGAAATGTATCCAAGTGGCTGTGAAGAAAGTGCACTTTAATACTCATATTAGTACTCAAGTTTTTAAAGTTTAATAACATCTGTTGCACTAATTCCTTGTAATTGTCCGCTTTGTGATTACCCAAGAAATTTTTAACTACCATAACAAAGCTACACCAAGCAGCAGATTCAAGTGTCGTCATGTGATTTGTAAAATTAGAGTCCTTAATAAGTTTGCGAATTTGAGGGCCATCAAAAATACCCGCTTTTAGCTTTTCCATACTTAGCCTAGGTAACGATCTACAAATGTATTTGAAGCACTCGCCATCTTTACTCAAAGCCTTAACAAATTGTTTCATTAGTCCTAACTTGATGTGGAGAGGTGGGAGAATGATTTTTTCACGGTCAACCAATGGTTCGTTTATGACATTTGCTGTTCCTACAGTCATATTTTGTCTTATTGGCCAATTAACCATATTCCAATGATCTTGCTTCGCCCTACTATCCCACAAGCAGATAAAACAAGGATATTTTGTGTACCCACCTTGCTGCCCAAGCAAGAAGTTGACCATTTCTAGATCAACACAAATGGAAAACTGATGTTCTTAATAGGATAGTTTCTGTAATACCAACTTGATGTTTTGATATTCTTCCTTAAGTTTTGTTGAGTGGGCGAAAGGAATTGACGCATATTGGTTGCCATTGTGTAGCAAAACACACTTTAAGCTTCTACTGGAACTGTCTATGAATAGTCGCCAATCACCTGGAACAAATTGTATTCCCATTTGACGAAAAAGTCTCTCGTGTTCTATAAATGGTGATTTTTATATCTTGTTGTAGACAGTTTTTTTCTTTTAATCTGGATGCCAGAAGTTCAGATGCTTGCTTTGATAGACCGAGATCCCGTATCAGGTCATTCAGTTCTCCTTGAGAGAACTGCTGTGGTGTTGATTGTATTTACTTCCACTGCTACTGTACTGGTCCTTAATTTCTTCTTCTTCTTCCGCCATCAGAACATCTGGCAGTGTTGTATATACTGGTACGGGAATCTCTTCGCTATGTGGGACAGGTCTTCGTGCTGATTCTAAATCAGGATAATCCCATTTGCCTTCCTTGTATTTGTTAAAACCTTTTACATTAACTAAACAAAAATAACAATCATTATGGTGGTTTTTAGGTTCTCTCCACACCATGGGCACACCAAATTTCAAACTTTTTCTTTTTTTGTTTGACCACTGTCGTAAACATTCGACACACGTTTTGCACACTATATGGGGAGCTCAGGACTTGTCTTGGTCTCCAAGCTGTACGCCGAAATAAGCTTAATAAGCTTGTCTAACAAAATCTGTGATATTTTTTCTTTGTTTCGCTACAGTATATTCGCCACAAATGTAGCAGAAGACATTCGGACTGTTCAAACAGCTTCTGCGTGAAGAGCTCATTCCTCTGAAAAAAGAGTAACTTTAGTTAAAAATATAGGTACAAATATTCGTCACATGTACTCCTACCTTCCACTTGACGTCTGGTAAATTTAAATAGCTTCACTAGGTAGGCAATAAGAACTAAATACACAAAATACGTAGGAAAAGCACAATAACCGCCACGCTAAGTCTTAGTAGAACAACTGCTTACGCTGAACTGACAGTTAAAATCAAGAGACACAAGACAAACAAGTGCACGCACTGATCACGTGATCAGCAGTCGGCACGTGGTACGCTCACTGAACAGGGTTGAACTCTCGTTTCTGCGTAAATTTCTTGTTCGTAAATTATTCTTAAAAAATAAAAAGCATATGTTAAAGCCAATTTGGAAAAACTGCTTTTATTTTTGAATTCAGCAGACCTGAATTACCCTAAATTCGTTCAAAAACACTTGGCAACAAATTTTTTTTAATTTTGTAGGGCGGTGTAATAATATTAATAATAAAAATAATAATAATAATAATAATAATAATAATAATAATAATAATAATAATAATAATAATAATAATAATAAGGGGTTAAAATGGTAGTGAAGCGTCTCTTATAGCCTCTCCTACCAATTCCTGCTCGCACCTCCACGTCGGTGGCCCCGGTAACTATCTCTGGAGATTCGGGATCGGGTAACCATCCCCGGTGGCGGATCTGCAGCAGATGGGCTAACGCGAGAGGGAGAACCACCACCACGCGGGGTAGCATCCCGTATGGTGTGAAAAAAAAAGTGCTTTCAACACACGAATAAATCGTTACTCGGGCGGGGAAGGATTAGATGCTGGTCCTTCCAATCGGAACCGTCAGGATGTCCAGCATGTAGATGAGAATGGTGGGGGCACCGCTCATCGAAACGTACCCCATCAACCGCTTGAACTTACGGCGCCTCGGAGACGTGTTGTGCGACAGCCTGTCGCACCCACTGAACCAAATCAGGCACAATCAGAAAGACGACGTATGAAATGGGACAATGAAACCAACAAACAAGTAATCCGTTCGTTTTTCACAGTTACGGCACTGGAGACTGATATGACGATGTACCGCATGCGACTGCATAATCACTTCATTGAGAAAATGCCACACCTAAATCACCTCTCAGAACAACGAATAGCAGATCAACGTAGAGCTATCATAAGAAATAACCCAATACCTCTACCTGAAATCGAACAAATAAGGGCAGAGGTGGAGAGGGAGATTAATCAACAGCCTATAAATGAGACCCCAGAGACTCAGGAACAAGAAAGTAGAGGACCTGAAGCTGACCTACCACTATTAAGTCTTCGACCCTCAGTAATCAACCGTCAAACATTATGGGAAGAAAACTACCAACAACATCTTACTGAATTCAGAGGATCCGACCCTGCCAGCAGGCCGGCGCTACCAAAACTCATTTATACTCCAAACACGCACTCTCTCTTAGGGATTGCTAATCAAATTCTGGAATGTCAATTGGATGCAAATATGAACCTCGAGGAAATACATCTTCACGTGTATTGCGCAGCTTTAGCAACAATCAAAGCCAACAAACAAAAAATACTAAAAGCACCTAAGACACGTACGCCTCAAAAACCGAGATGGGAACAAAGAAAGGAAATTGGTAGAATTCAACAAATAGCAAATGGGCAAAAATCCAAAAAGCTGTTAAAGAAAATCCCGGTCCATATTAAACAACAACTGGAAGGAAAAACAACAAATGAAATAAAAACAATTATAGATGATACCTTAGATACCTGGAAACAAAAACTTGCAGTTGCTTCTAAAAGATTAAAAAGATATCAGGAGAGCTACCAACGCAAAATCCAAAACAACTTCTTTTCAAAAAATCAGAAGGGCTTCTATAGATCGTTTAACGAACAACCTGGTTCTAAAGGACAACCGCCAAAGAAGGAGGACTTACAGACATTTTGGGAAGGAATGTGGTCGAAGGAAATCGAACACCAGGAAAATACACCTTGGATAAAAACAGAAATTCAGAACAACAACCATCTACATATGGAAGAAATAATATTTACATTACAAGATCTAAAAAAGGTAATAAAAAACTTGGCCAACTGGAAAGCACCAGGGAACGACGGTATCCAAAATTTCTGGTACAAAAAACTTACGGCTACCCATCATCACCTAACCAACCAATTTAATATCGCTCTAAGAAACCCTGACCAACTACCAGACTTCCTTACAAATGGTGTAACTTATCTTCTTCCAAAATCTGATCAAACTCAAGATCCTTCTCAATATAGACCCATCACGTGCCTTCCTACAATGTACAAAATCTTCACTGCAGCACTATGTGATAAACTGTACGCATACCTAGAAACTAATGATATTCTAGCTGAGGAGCAGAAAGGGTGCAAAAGAAAATATATGGGCTGCAAGGAACAAATAACAATCGATAATGTGATATTGGAACAAATCAGAAAGAAGAACAGAAATCTATACATGGCTTATATAGACTATCGGAAGGCTTTCGACTCAGTGCCCCACAGTTGGTTAATAAAAACTTTGGAAATTTACAATATACACCCTGTGGTGGTTAGGTTTTTAAAAAGTACTATGAGTAATTGGAAAACAAAACTCAAAATTAACCTAAATCACACAGAACTAGAAACTGAATCTATCAGTATTAAAAGAGGAATCTTTCAAGGAGATACACTTTCCGCTCTATGGTTCTGCTTGTGTTTAAACCCATTATCACGTGGCCTAAACCACACAGGATATGGAGCAACTATTAGAGCGGATCGAAACTCAACAACCATAAGTCATCTATTCTTTATGGATGATCTGAAACTATATGCCGCGTGCAAAAAACACCTAGAATCCAACTTAAAACTCATGCACCAGTGGAGCACAGAGGTCGGAATGTCGTTTGGTATGGAAAAATGCCAAACTGTATCGGTTGAAAAGGGAAAGCTAAAAGAAGGAGAACCTATAGAACTAGAGCCAGGCAAATATATTGAAGCCATGACAGACAAACCCTACAAGTACTTAGGAATCCTTCAGACACACAAGATAGAACATAAAGAAATAAAAGCCATATTAACCACCGAATTCGAAAAACGCCTTTACAACCTCTTAAAAAGTAAGCTTAATTCAAGAAACCTTACCACGGCCATAAATAGCTACGCCATATCCGCTCTTCAGTACTCCTTCGGAATAATTAAATGGACTCAAACGGACCTGGAAGCAGTAAACAGAAAGATTAGAACCGAGCTAACAAAACATAGAAAACACCATCCAAAAGCGTCCGTCGAAAGGATAAATTTACCTAGAGAAAAAGGAGGTAGAGGAATAAAAGATGTTGTGGAAGCTTGCACTCAGCAAATTGCAGGCTTGAGGAGTTTTTTCCGCCACCAAAATAGTCAACTTCATAAAGCCATAGTGAAAACAGATACGGGTTATACACCTTTAAACCTAAGCATGGAAAACTTTACGCCCTTTAATACACGAAATGAGGAAGATAAAATTAGAAATTGGCGTTCAAAGGAATTGCACGGAAGATTCATTCATGATTTACAGAAAGACACGATAGATCAAGCTAAATCGGTTGAATGGCTTAAAACTGGAACGCTGTTCCCAGAAACTGAAGGTTTTATGGTTGGTATACAAGATCAGGTTATAAAAACGAGGAATTACCAAAAGTATATCTTGAAGGAAGAAATACCAACAGATAGGTGCAGAAAGTGCAACAGAAGTCAAGAAACGATTGAACACATTCTTTCTAGTTGCCAAAGCATAGCTGAAACTAAATATCTGGAATGACACAACAAAGTTGCCACAGTAGTATACCTAGAAGTACTGAAAAAACTTAATCTTGATCCACAAAACAACGAGCCATATTACAAATATAAGCCCCCTCCAGTTATCGAAAATCAGTATGTTAAGATCTACTGGGATAAAACTATCATGACGGACGTAACAGTACGACACAACAGGCCGGACATCACAGTCATTAATAAACAATCCAAGTAAGCTCTGCTTATTGACATATCGATCCCATATAATTCTAACACAGAAAGCAAATACAATGAAAAACTAAGCAAATACGCCGAGCTAAGGACCGAAATAAAGGAATTGTGGAATCTTAAAGAAGTCAAGATCATTCCAGTTGTTTTATCCTGTATGGGGCTAATTCCCAAGAAGCTAAGTACTTTCCTCAAAGACATTGATATTCCTGAGTCAACCTACCGATTAATGCAAAAATCTGTAATCCTGGATGCGACAAACATTGTTAGGTCATTTCTAGAATAGTGACACCCAACGAAAGTCTTGCTGTTGAGGCCGACTGTCGTTGAAACACGCCGGGTGTAAATCCGGTGACACAAAAAGGAAAATAATAATAATAATAATAATCTTTATTTCAAAATACTAAATAATCAACCAGAAGCTATCCCGATAAGATCAGAAGACTACAAAAATTAGATGAAACTGAAAATTATGTCAACATGGCAAGAACAATGGAATCAACATGTGTCAAAACTGAGAAGGTTAAAGATTAATGTCAAACCCTGGGCAGCGAATTTGCAACTAAAGAGACAGGAACAAATAAAATTGACAAGAATGAGAATTGGACATACACATCTCACATCCTCCTACATGTTACTAGGACAAAATCCACCAAGATGCGAAATATGCAATACAATTTTAACAATTGATCACTTATTATTAGAATGTACAAAATATATTAACCAACGCCAACAGGTTATGCTTCCAAATGATATAAAACTTTGTTTAACAATTACAAAAAATATAAAAAAAGTTATTACCTATTTGAAAATGATAAATGTATATAACAAAATTTACTTTAACTAACACCAAAATGTAAATAGTTAAGACATATATAAGGCTAATGACCACGTAGTCGACGCCTTCATCAACAAAAAAAAATAATAATAATAATAGGCTACTAAAATGGCAATCATAGCAAGCTGATTGGCATTTTTATCGAATTTCTATTCGTCCTAAGCATAATTTTAAAATATGTAATTTAAGTAAATCTAACTAGGGTGTGGCAGAACAACTTGCTTATAGTCTGTTTCTTATTGACTGACAGCACGCGAAAAGGTCACAGATGCTAGTCAGGTAGTAAAGCATAAGCGTCACAGTATATCTAAGGAATTTATTTACTATTTAATTTTATACCCGATCTGATATATAAAGGTAATATAAATGTAAATTCGGTTAGTTAAATCAACTAACTGACCTTCATACATTTGTAGAGTACATACAGTTAAAACAATAAATTATTTTTGAAATAATCTGGTAACGCAACTATTCTGACTGAATATTTCATTAATTATCTTGAGAATTTGGAGCAGGTCAATTCTTGGGAGACATATTAACAAACCAGTTATCAATTCATTTTCCAGATAATTACTTTCTGATTTTCGAAATGTTGATAATAACATTTCCAAGAAACATTACAATAGGATCCTACTAGGGATTGTCCCAATGACTACTTAAAATTTTGCAGGTATATACAGTGAAACTTGGTCTCGCCCAAATTTGTGTAATTTGTTTAGCTTAGAGTCGCTTATGTTTCATAAGTGTTAACTGTGTTATGTCTTCTTACAAACGAAGACTGCAGTGTTAAATGTGCATGATGCTGTTGTACATCAAATGCCGGCTGCTACTGTTAGAAATATAGTTTCGACATGTTCCAATATGACAGGACTTAGTGAATCTACTATTTACAGGCTTCTAAGAGAGAGGAAAAATGGAAATATATCTCCACCTAAAAAGTCAACTGGAAGAAAACCATTTGACCTTGATGAACATATGCCAAATACAATAAGACGAAAACTACATGAATTATATTTTAAAAAAGAGATCCCAACCATTGACAGAATTCTAAGAATGGTGAAGGATGACGAGAATTTGCCTGACATAGGGCGAAAAACTTTGTGGAAAATATTACACAAATTAAATTTTACTTGGCAGAAGCAAAGTCGCAAATCAGTGCTAATCGACAACGAAGAAATAATATGTTGGAGGCGCCAGTATTTACGAGATATCCGAAAATAGAGACAGGAGGGAAGACAAATCTATTATCTAGATGAGACATGGCTCAATGAAGGACATTCAGTGAAAAAAATATGGCAGGACAAAATTATTCAAACCAGTCGTCAAGCTTTCATAGAAGGTTTATCTACTGGACTGAAAACTCCTATCAGTAAGGGTCGCCGACTAATAATAACGCATATTGGATGCAATCAAGGGTTCGTTGAAGGTGGTTTACTGGAGTTTCAGTCAAAATTAACCAAAGACTATCATGAAAAAATGACTGCAGATGTATTTTACAAAAATGGTCGAATTAATTCCAAATAATGATGTAATCGTTATGGACAATGCCACTTATCATTCGCGATTAACAGAAAATCTTCCATCTATCTCTTGGAGAAAAGCTGATATTAGAAACTGGTTAATCGTAAAAGATATACCATTTGAAGATAATATGTTGAAAAAAGAACTTTTAAAGGTTGCTTCAGATCACAAGCTACAATCTAAAAAGTTTGTTATTAATGAAATAGCCAAGAATCGTGGGATAACAGTGCTTCGTTTGCCGCCATACCATTGTGAATTAATATGGGCCTAAATGAAAGGTTATGTAGCTAGACATAATAAAACATTTAAAATGAAAGATGTTCGTGAACTCATGAAGTACTCATTGATAACAATAACTGAAGAGAACTGGAGAGATGCTGTGAATCATGTAATTAAAGAGGAAGAGAAAATGTGGGTTTTAGATAACCTCATAGAACAAACTATAGAACCGATAGTGATCTCTCTCGACGAGTCTTCGGATGATTCTTGTATGGCCAGCGAAGAGGATGATACTATAGATTGACTTTTATATTTCCTATAAATGGTATGTTTACTTTACTTAATATACATTAATTCATTGTCAAATTTGAATTATGAGAATTAAACTATATTTTCTTTAATTAATTTAATTTAATAAAAATGAAAATGTAACTTGTTAATAGGCCTGAACGAATGAATTTTATTTCAACTGTAATGTTGACCGAATCTTATTAAATAAGCAAAATGAACTAATATCGTAATCTCCGCCACTGCCGCACTGTTTATCCTTTTGCTGGCATTGTTCCGTTTTATTACCATATTGTATTTTGAGCTGAAACAGGGATGTACAGATAAACCAATACAGACACCTACTTGTTTTGCATTAGAATTTTAGTATTTACTAATAAACTTCTTAGGATCACTCTGTAAGAGATTATTTTCTATTTGAATATTTAATGAGGCTACTGTGCTGTCAGACATCAAGAAATAGACTATAGTTCAATTTGAAGCCTTGGAGAGACATCTGCTCGAAGGATAGTGGAGGTAGGCATAGTCGAAAGAGTGGGTCGTAAAATTGTATGCCGTTTGTTTCACATAAAGTCACGTCTGTGTACTAATATTTAAAATCAGTGATTCCCAAAGTGGTCTATATCAACCCCCAGGGGTCTATGACAACCTGCAAGGGGTCTATGTTAGTACAAAACAAATTTGGGGGTCCATGAAATGAAAATGTGGGTCCACGATAGTGGATCTCATCATTAACTTCAGACTTTGCTGAATTTAAGTGTATTTTACTGAATAGGCGTTTTGATATTGTAGATCTTCAAGGAACTCGTTTATCCTATGAAGTAATGTCTGAAAATGTGTCGATTCAGGGATACAATCTAGTTCGATGTGACAGAAATACAAATGGAGCAGGAGAAGCTTTTTACATCAATTGTAATATTTTGTTTGTTGAATAATTTAAAAACATTTTAAATTCTTTAGAATACATAGGCATTAAGGTTAAAATTAATAAAAGTACTTTTTTAATTGGCAACTTCTATAGACCGCCGAAGCAAAATTTTATCGACTTTCTTAACACTTTTGAAGACATTGTTTATAACTATATTCCCGAATGTGAATATATGGTTATGGGTGGAGATTTTAACATTGACATGCTTGATGTCAGCGAAAGAAAAACGGCTTTTTTAGTGAGTCCATTGAATTATTTCATCTGAAACAATTAATAAATAAACCTACTCGTATCACAAGGACAACATCTACTTTACTGGATTTAATTTTAGCCACTGATAATACTGAAATAGTGGAAGCTGGTACGATAGTTATTCTAGAACAGTCTGATCATTTTACTGTTCATAGCTCTCTTACGGAATTTGTAAATAAATCTGAAATTCAGATAATAAACACAAGAAATTTAAAAGATATTGACCGTAAATTTTTTCAAAATTTGTTACTTTTCTCACCATTCTTTCATATTATCAATATTCCTGAAGTAAATGATAAGGTGTTGTTTTTTAACAGTACTATAACAGATCTCTTTGATTTTGTCGCACCTTCCAAGTTAATCAAAATACGAAAGAATCGTCTTCCTTGGCTTATCGACAATATACAATCAATTATTTCTTTTAAGGATAAAACGTTTGCATGTTTTAAAAGGACACGAAATTTAGCACATTGGAATTATTACAAAACTTAAAGAAACCAAACAAACGTTATGTTACGTAATGAAAAAAAGAGTTATTTAGAAGTAAATCCAAGTAAATATTGTGGAAAAAAATTAATCAGTTAAATATTAACAGTACAAAGAAAAACAATGTCCTACCAGAATATTTGGATAGGCCCAATGAAATTAATTCTCATTTCTTGACTAAAGCTGCAACGAATCTGCCACTTGATCAAAATATTTTATACTTTTATAATAATAATGTTAAAGAGGTTTTTTCGCATTTGTTTAAGTTTGAGGCTGTGCAGGATAATCTAGTATAAGTTATTGTTGGAAATAAAATCTAAATCTGCAGGCTCCGACTCACTCACTATTGATATGATACTTATGTGTTGTCCTTTCATTGTTCGCTATATAGCTGACATAATCAATACTTGTTTGATAAATAATATTTTCCCCAATGCTTGGAAAGTGTTATAAGTTGGAACACAATCAAAAAAAGAAGTATTTCCCTAAATACTTTTGTTCCATTTACAATTTGAGATGATCACTTATATTTCTAGTAAAAGTTATGTCAACGTAAAATTGTATATGAAATATAGGTAAATGGAATATTAAAACACAGAATGACCATTAATATCAATTTTATTTTGTGTTTGACATTCTATACGTTACATACATCATACATACATAAATTATCACTGAAATATGAGGAAAAAATAGGTTTTATAAGAATTACTAATCAATGTTTAACATTGCCTCCTTGGCATTTTTCTTCAAATTTGACAAACGCTATTCACAGTTGTGACTCCTCTTTATCTGCCCAGAACTGGACGGTGTGTTCTTAATTAGATCCCTATTGACAGATGTGGAAGGTTTATCAAAAAGCTTACTCGAGGAGCTGCCTACAAATCATATAAATACATTCATCACTTTATCGTTTCCAGTACACTTCTAATCCAGTTTAAGTAGAAGTTAAAATTTTTATAGTTCTTATTTGTAAGTAGTACATTAGGGTCCATGAATTATTTTCATAATCATCACTATCATTGTCTTCGCATAGCCTCTATCATTTTTAAAAATATCAGATTTGTACATTTAAGGTAATGTTTTTTTTAGTTTCGATAGATGAAAAGGAAGGAAACAATTAAAATCATAATTTTCTTCAAATTTTGCCATAGTTCGATAAACAAAGATTGTACTGAAAACAGATCTAGAAAAATGACATATTCATTAATACACAATAATACATAACATACTATTCCTTTTAGCTTTATGTGAGTTGAAAATGATGGTTGCTGCTCCTACATCCAAAAATTATAAACTACATCTTTTTGGTAACCTAAAAACAAAAATAGCAATTCTTTTTATCTGCATAACTTTTGACAATGATCCCTCATGGGCTTATTGTAGCTCTAGCTTGATTGTCACAGTAAACATAGAGACAAGTACTTATTAGGCAAATATAGCGTTGGCAGTAACAACTTAATTAATCTGTCATTAGGGTCTTTGCAAGTTTCTTCGAATTGAATATCACATATTTTATATGACGTTAATAATGTACCTCCAAGTAACTTCAGGATTGTTAATTATTTGTAGCTTATTAGACGGTAGGCAACCAAAGTCCACAAACATCTTTATTGGTAGGTATGGAATGAATATGAAAATGGAAGTATATATAAACCTCATTCAACGTTTTGAATAATAAGAAATGTATACATTCTAATCATTGAACCGTTATTAATTATTAATAGTTAATGGCAGTGTACATTTAGATATATATTGTAATGAAAAATATTATACACTCACCTTGTCGTTTGTTTATCGGTACACCCTGACACGCAGCATTTCTTTAGTATTCCATTCATATTAAGCTCTGAGAAAGACAGCACAATCTAAATATACAATTAGATGAGTGAATAATCTTTGAAATAGGTTTTGATGAACAAACAATCAAAAACCATTGCAAGATGGACGTTGTTTGTACTATATTTGCTTGTTTACCTGTTGGTTCATGATTGCAACCTGCTTTGCTCCATATTGGCCAACCATAATAAATAAAAATACCGAATAGAAGTAAAGTTTTAGTTTCCAGCCGTGAATCTAGATGGCGTTAAAACGTATTTTATTTCGCCAATATAAGTGCCCAGTGCCTGTCAGCAGCGTTGCCAGAGCTGGTACAATTGTATCAATTTGGTACATTTTTACGCTTCTTGTACAAAAAGACAATTTCACTATTTTTGGTACATTTTTTGATCAATTACATTTTCAGATGAAAAATACATACCCGAAATATTTTTGTAATACAGGAATTATATATTTAAATAAATAAAAAACAGTAACTCATTATTAATGCCCCAGCGGTTATTCGGTTGCCTATGCTTGATCATTTGATTCACGTGGGTCCATGTGTCGGTCTTCGGAAAAGTTCCTTTTAAACGACGTTCGGCAGTCCGGTGTCATATTTCGGACCGATCGAATGTTTATGTTGTCTGTGTTTACTAAATAAATTTGTGTAAATATGGATAGGTAAGTCTAATTCACCACCTTGTATTAAGTATGCCTATATTCAGAAAGAGCTATTAAAATTTCTTATTGCCCGAGTGCGAACGCACCGAGGGTTCATCTGTATGACAATCGGTAATAATTTAACAACGATAAATAATTTTTATAATAGGCGGAACTTGTTTTTATCCTTTTAGTTGTATTACGCAGCCGTGTATATTGTTTTTTAATATTTTTTTTGTACACACAGATTCGTGGTAAGAAAAAGAAAGCTTAACACTTCCCCCGACACAAATCTGGAAATACGCCCATCTACGTCTTCGGCTGCTTCCAATGAAAATGAAAATTTGGCATCAATTACTCTAATAAATCATGATTACTCGTCATCTGATAACTCTGACAGTGGAAGTGAACCATCTAATATTATAGTTCAGGTAATAGCATTTCATATAAGTAAAATTCTGTTGTTTACTTTAAAAATAATTTTTAGAAGAAAAATAAGATATATGTTCGAAAATTTAGAAATGTTTGGTTAAGTGAGTTTTCTTGGCTCAAAGTGTTAGAATCTAGAGGAAAGATCTGCATATTATGCAATAAATCCATTGAAGGTGGAAAACTCACTTAAAACGACACGAAAAAAATACGCAACATAAAAAGCTAAAAAGACAGATAGATAATACTCAAAATGTATCTAATCTATTACAAAAAGGCTCAGAAAGAGAAATATTTCAAAATTCGGTTAAAGAGGCAGAGTACACGCTAGTAATGGGCGTGGTTGTCGAACATAATAGTCCTATGCTCCTTATGGAGCACTTGACAGAGATTCTAACTACAGCCGCTCCAGACTCGGAAATTTTGATAAGTATAAACTGTGCCCAAACTAAAAGTACACAAATGAATCATATGTTAAAAGCAGAGGCAGAGGCTGCACTTGTACAACAATTAAGGATATTAAATTTTTCGACAATCATAGATGAAACGACGGATATCTCGGCTAAAAATGTTTGGCAGTATTAGCAAGATACATTGATAAAAATATTTGTGCCTTGCTGGCTTTGGTAGAGGTGGAGAACTGCAATGCTGAAGGACTTACCAAGGCGATTTTGGATTTGCTTCGTAAATTTGAAATTGATCACCAGAATGTTATAGGTTTGCCGCGGACAATGCATCTGTAATGATGGGAGAGATTGGGGTTGTCCAAGCAAAACTTAAAGACCAAGTAAATCTAAATATATTGGTTAACGGCTGCACATGCCATTCCCTCCATTTATGTGCATCCGAAGCTTGCAAGAAAACTCCTTCAAAAATAGGAGAGTTTGTTCAAGATGTATACAACTACATATCTAGAAGTCCAAAGTGCCTCAAAGTATATAAAGAGTTTCAGCACAGCTTAAGCCGCACAAGCTACTTAGGCTGTCTCGCTGGCTGTCATTAGAGGTAAGTTTTAGATTACTACTTTAGTTCTTCATCATTTGTATTTATGTAAAAAATATGTTTTAGGCGGTGGTGAAACGAGTTTTGGAGCAGTGGCAGGGGCTTAAGCTATATTTTATTTCTGAAGTATCCGAGGAAAAGAATTTTGCAAGACCCAGCAATATTTTAGAAAAATTCAACGATCATGAATATGCACTCTATCTCAATTTTTTAGCACATATACTTCCAGTAGTAAACAAAATATATATTGAATTTCAGTTGAAGAAACCAAAAATTCACAAACTATTTGAATGAAAAACTTCCATGTACAAAACAATTTTAAAATATTACTTGGAACATCAATACGTTGATAGTAACAATAATATTTTAAAACTGAATCCAATGAATGTGTACGAATATTTACCAAATGATGACGTATAGTTAGGAGCAAACGTCGAATTGCTTAAAAAAAATACAATTTTTAAAAAGAAAACTTAATTCAGTTTTATAACAACTCTCTTAATTTTTATATTGAATTATGTCTCCCAATTCGCAATAGGTTTCATAATTTAACACAATATGAAAATTTTAATCTGCTCAATCCGGCTCAACTTTTTGAAAAGCCTATCTCTTTTTTGCCATTGTTGGAGCACTTTCCTCATCTACTCGAAAACAATATGGAGGATATTTCAAATTGCAAGAGAAATATCTAGTTTGCCTACCGACGTTAAGAATACTCTCAAAGAGCTTGAATTTACCGAATTTTTGAGTTTGAGTTAAGTCGCTTCAAAAATTCTGCAGACGAATTTGTTTTTGAGAATATAACCAAATTTGTTTTTAATTTATTGTCTTTACCGCACAGCAGTGCTGCGACAGAGAGAATATTTTCTCATTTTCATATAATTGAAAGCAAAGTACGTAATCGCCTGTCACCGAAAACGTGCAATTTCTTATTAATGGCATAAAACTTTGTTTGGAAACAGAAAAGCAATTGTTTATCAATAAGAATCTACAAAAGGTTATGTTAATTTTTTCAAGATTTAAAATTTTTTTCGCATTAGTTTTCTGCTTTAAATATTTGTATGTTTTGTTTTTTAAGGAAATATATTTTGATTTTGTAAAAAATATAAAAATGCTTGTAAAAGTCATATAATGTTGGTTTTTATTTTTCAGTACAAAATACTAAACTCTAGTACATTTTCCAATAATATTAGGTACATTTTAATAAATGATACTGGCAACACTGCCTGTCAGTATAGCCGTTGCTTTCGTTCGCATTAGAGTTATTTTTTTGATAGGCCGGGAAAATGTTAATGGAATTTTAAAACTAAAACTTATTGAAAGAAATGTATGGCAATAAATGTTCATTTTTACCTAGAGCGAATAAAGCTGAATGAGCGAATACAAATTCAAAGCTACGTTGTTTTTTTTTCGATATTCATAGGATTGTGTATCTCCACGGGTCTCCTGAAGGTCAACCTATTAATCGACATTACTACTTACATGTTCGTCCCGAACTCCGCGAATTAATAAGGGAAAAATAACAGGAATTATCTAAGGAGAAGTTATGGATTCTCCACTAAAACAAAACGCCGGCTGATTCCGCATTGTCTGTCAAAAGTTTTTTAGCCAAGTTCAGCATCCGCTTCATTCGCCGTATCTGGCACCGTGCAACTTTGATCTGTTTTCTAAGATGAACTCTGCATTGAGAGTGAACTGGACAAACTCGTTGGGTTCGAGGGTCTCAAAGCTAAGCTACGAAGAGTTAGTGCAAATAAATCGTATATAATAAAAGTTTAATATGGTTTTACACAAATTATTGTTAATTGTAACACATCAGCTACCTATTACGGTTCGTAGCCCACTGCCCGCGCTGTGAATGTCTGACTTCCGCCTCTCACAATCGCTGTCCTGGTAATGTCTACTCAGCCGTGGTCGTATAATTACAAGGGGGACAGGATTTGAGTCCGTTGAAGTTGTGAAAGAGAATGGAGTAGGCGTCTTGAAACAGCTGAACGAAAATGACTCCTAGCACTCTTTCGAACAAACATATTAGTATGGAGCGTTCTAGTGATAGAGAAGCAGTGTATATTGGGGGTGATAATGAATAGATATAGATGGAATCAAAATGAAATGTTCTGAAGCGCCACACCTCGTACTTTATTAATGGTCGTGGAATCATTACCAAGCAAGGTGCATTTCGTAGCCATTTCAAAATTGCGCCTATAGCTGCATTCTATATGGGCAGTCGACTGTTTCATGGGTAAATAGTTTAAGAGAAACTGGTGATAGGAAAAAGAAGAAACCTGCTATCCCACGAACTGTAAGGACACCGTAATACATCGATCGCAGCCTGTTTCGCGATCCTCTAGACTATTTTTTCGAGAACATGCTGCTGCTGTTGGTATTTTTACTCATTTTGTGAAGTGGATCCTCTATGAAGAATTCAAATGTCATCAGTATAAATTAATTGTAGTGTAAGAGCTTAACCCAGATGATTTTGTTGCTCGAGACCGACGCTCTTATTTTCTTTACTTACAAGATTCACTCAATCTTTCGGAATGTGATCCCGTATCACCTTAAAAACAACATTTGTCTATCTATAACCAACATACCAGACGTATTTTTTACAGAATAATATAATCCACATCTGCATAATTTTTTCCTTAATTAAAATTCAAATAAAAAAACTGGTCTGTTTCACCTCTGTATAAACGTAAAAACGAATGTGACAGTTTGCAACATTAGCTTAAAATTTCAAAATAACGATGAAAACAAGTTACGACAAATTTTCTGGTTATCGTTTTTCTGACTTAAATGAAAACTGTCCAATAAATATCAAAAAGAACCTATTATTTCTCGGAAATAAGAATTTTAACTACAGAAGTTTCCTCACTAAAGACCTTTTTACAATTTCCTCGAAGACATAATAACATAGGCGTACATTGCATTTATATTGTGACGTATTAAAATGAAATTTATCAACAATAATAATGGTAATTTTTTTAAGTGTAATTAATATGATAGATCAGTGTCCGAAGATCTAAACGTTATAAACACGACCATGGAGTTACTAAAGAAAATAATAGATGAAAGATCATAGATATCAGAATATTTGTAAAGTGAATCCACAATAGAGCAAGTAACAGAAAAAACCATAGTATAAAAAAAGGATAATACACAGGATACCACATCTTATTTGACCAAAATGGTACAATTTAACATAATTAATATCAATACACATGTGTGTACAAAAAGTATTATGGTGTAATGCTTTTCTCATTTATTTAAATAGTTTTTGACACAACGAGTGGTATAAATTCATACACACGCTATGCCGACTTATTTATTATATTTATACACTTGAATATTCACTAATTTATATTAAATACACTTACACTTAATTTATATAGATACTGTACTATTTCACTGTTCTGCTGTGTTCGCTATGAAATGAAACTGTAAACTGAACTCACCGCTCGTAGGTAGTCGCTTATATATTATAACCACTTTCTGGAACCTTTGTATTACTTAAATTTCTGGTAATTTCAATGATTTTAATTTAATTCTGATTCTGATTACCAAACACGAGGTGTGGCAAGCTTATATGAAAAAGTCGTGTCTATAAAGAAATTCAATTACTGAATTATTTACCCAGCTGTATAAGATATGAAAAGAACTTCAATGTTTTCAAATAAAAACTTTACAAAACGTTTTATGTCGTCATAGAGTTCTTAAAGAAACGATTTTAATTTAACTGTGTAACGTTAATAATTAACGTCAAGTATTCCACCTCTAGGTACTTCAAAATTGTTAAAATTACCTAGCCCATATTTCGAGTTGTCGATGAGTGTTACCAGTCGTTTTGAATGTAGAATTCGAATTTTTAGTCTGATACCCCTCGAACAGTTATCAACATCGACAGTTTTTTATTTCCGGTGTGACTGGAAAATGGTACCTCGTGGTTTTGAAATGTGCATCTTGCTAGAAATGAAATATTAATAGCCTAGGCTGCTAACCTAATGGGGGATTTGTTACTCTAGCAAAAAATTATTACAAAGATTTTGAGTGGAGTGAATTGTTTGTTCGGATTGCTCGAAAATTCTCTTGTAACCTCTTCATTGAAGGATTTGTGCCGCTTACCGCGTAGTTCCTGCTTCAAATACAAAGACCAGGAAGAATATTTGTTGAAGATTTCGCCAGTCTTACGTGACTTACCGCATCTCTGAAAGATAACCCAAGGAACCCCTTGGCAAGGGGTTCTAATTCTAAGGAGTCACGCAAGTTTGTTTAAGCTAGTGATGATCCTTGATATACCTACTTGCTGGATTCAATATGTTATGAGGAGATGTACTATCCCTCCTCATAATAAATGCAGCGACTTATTTAGATAGGTGTACTATTGAGTCTGGACATGAATTTGTGTTTGTAGATTTAAGCGTTCCAGTGCATCGTTTCGCTTCCTTGAATTTAATAACACCTTATTTAATTTTAGTTTGATTAACGTAAGATTCATTTTTTGTTGATGAAACATAGTAATTAAGTTAGTAGTAATTCTACAGTTGTCGTTAAGCCTACTTTTCTTACTTGTGCGGATATTTCATGTAGTGTGGTAAATGTATTATTTGTAAACTGCGTCTAAGGTTTGGGTTGAGATCAATAGGTAATTGAATTATTCGCACATGTGCCTGACCTCAAGCGGTGTGTCTTTTTTATATTGGATTATTCTACCTACAGCGACTAAACTACGCCTTCCTCAGCACCTTAGCGGTCAGTGAATTAATGAAATCTAGGTAGTGCCTACCATCCACAGAACTGAAAGTGTATTTATCTACATATTGGCAAGTGCAACGGTAGGAACATATAATAATTAAATTTCAGTCTAGAATATTATTCTCGTTAGCCTTTTATATTAATAATACTGTCATTATTAAATAGTTGAATTCGACCCATGAGTAGTTTACTTTTGTATGTACAATAAGACTTCTATAATATTGTAATAATCCTTTTGGTAAGTTGGGAGTTTATATGGAGAACTTGGGGATGCTTGGAACAATTTATCTGGCGCCCATTTGAGATCATTTATATTTGTGGACCGCACGACCGTCTCCACTAGAGTTCAGCCGCGAGCATCTCAGACTGTCATCGTATTGTTATTTAGTCGATGTACGTCTACATAGGTTTGTGAATACTACGTTACAACTGTCTAATATGTAAGTAATATTTAATGTAAAATTCTCTTTTCTGTTTGACCTGTTCTATATCGTGTCCTAAACTTCTTTCGAAAGACTGTTGCCAACCCTCGTGCGTGTTTATTACTGGCGGAGATGTTATGTGCCAATGTATACTCCTCCGGGAGCGTGAACAAATCTTGTCGTTGTTCTGTAGTGACTCCCTATCTAGCTTTCCCGGTATCCCTATCCAGGCTCCACGCTCTTCTCGGATATGATTCACTACTTCATCTAGGTCATAATCTCCTTAGAATGGTGCAGGTCGGTTTTGGTGGACTAATGTCGGTTTTCCATTGGGTGTCTTGCTTATGCGATAGATGACGTCATTGATCTTTTTCTAGATTAACTACGGACCTTCCCAAGATTTCTGGAATTTTGGAGAACAGCCTTTTCTTCTCGTCGGGTTGTGCAACCATACTTTGCTCCCTTCTTTCAAACTGCCTTCTATGGCCTGCATGTGGTATCGCTTTTGCATTATGTCGCTGGCAACTTGAAAATTCGTTCGAACCAATTCGTGTACATCGTCCATCCTTCTTCTCATATGGATTACGTAATCTTCTCCCGCTAGATCTTCTCCAGGCCGATAGCCAAATTCCATGTCACAAGGATTCCTCATTTCATATCCAAACAGGATTTTCTCAGGTGTTTCGCCCATGGACTCATTCATAGTAGAACTATCAGCCAATGTAAATTGGGGGAGATACTGATCCCAATCTCTCTGGTAGATGGAAACTACTTTGGACAGGTATTTTCCATTGATTCTGTTCATTCCCTCGACCATTCCGCCTTGTTGCTGTGGAAACAGTCTGCAGGACTCGGCCGTCTAGACAAGGAGTCGTCATTTCGGTGACTTACACCACCTCGTTGAAGTCGTTCAATCCATCTAGCGATGTGGCCCTCGGTAATCTTGAACTGCATCAACCACTTGAGTGCTGCATGATCAGTCCGGATTAAAAACTTCTTTCCATTGAAATACTGGTAAAAGTGTTTCATGGACGTCATTACCGCCAAAAGTTCTCTTCTCGTGACGCAGTAGTTTCCTTCTGGTTTGGACAGGACTTTACTGATATATCTCAGCACTCTTTCTTGCCCTCCTTGTATCTATGAGGGCACTCCTCCAATTTCTAAGTTATTTGCATCAGTTTCAAGAATAGAGTTTCCCTCTGTTAATGGATATCCTAATATCGGCGATGTGATTAAATGTCTCTTCGAGGTTTCAAAAGCCCTTTGACAGTCTTCGAATCACATATTGTTGACGATCAATTTCAAAAAAACTATGGCACTTCCACTTTCAAGCTACGTGAATGGATTACCTAACTTCGATACACTAGATATTCCATATGACAACCAAATTATTGAAATTAAACTGACAGATAAAATGAAATATTTACGTTTCGCAATAGATCGCCACTTGAGATGGAATATTCACATTGAACAAGTCAGTAATACGCTTCGGACAATGATCTATAAATTCTAATATCTTGCTAGAGTAATGAAAGTACCCCAATTGAAAATGGTTTATTTTGCCCTTGTTGACTCTAGCATAAGTTATGGTATATTAGGATGGGGAGGACTCGCTTCCTCAAATCTGGAGAGGATCAATATACTGCAAAAATTTTTTCTGAACATTATTTTGAAAAAGGATCGTAATTTTTCAAGTGATGCTCTCTATGAAGAAAGTAAAATACTTGACCCACGTCAGATTTATTTTTATAAAATTGCATTGTGTTGTCAAAAAAACAAGAATGAGTTCTTGCTTGTTTGCCATTTTCATGAGACCAGAAATAAAACCATTAAAAAGTTTGTCCTATCAACTTCAAATAAAACTAATGATCAAAAGTGTTACACCTTTTTTGCCCCTAGAGTATTCAACTACCGTCCCCAGCAATTGGAAAGTATAGTAAATTATAATTTATTCAAATCGAAGCTTAAGCAGTTTATTTTGATAGAAGAAAAATACACCATATAATAGAGAATAAACTGAATGTATTGAGTAGCACTTAAAATTTCATATTTGACTTTCTGCTTATGTTTAGTAGTCCCGTCTTTATTGGTATTGAAATTGAATATTGGAACTTGATGTTCATATTACTCTAGTGGAATCCGTACTCGTAACAATGTTTTTAGCGGACAGCCTCTAGACTTTGTTAATTTGTCACTAATAGGAATACACTTACTGTTAGTTAAAAAAAACATAATGTACTACACCGAAATTGTTGCCAACTCTTGAATGATGTTCCGCATAGTTCGCAAAAGTCCAACGCAGACTGCCCCTTGGCTTTACGGTTTTGCGAATTTGTGCTGAACATTCTTGATATATTTTGAAATAATATTCTGATAATTAGTCTAAACACGTTTTTATTGTATACACTATCCGCAGACCGCCAATTAGGCTTTGCGGTTTCTTTTTGTTTTATTTGTCCGACTATTTATGTACTTATTTTTTGTATTGTACAAATAACATTCTTCTTCTTATTATTATTATTTTCCTTTTTTGTGTCACCGGATTTACACCCGGTGTGTTTCAACGACAGTCGGCCTCAACAGCAAGACTTTCGTTGGGTGTCACTATTCTAGAAATGACCTAACAATGTTTGTCGCGATAGTAGGCCTCAACAGCAAGACTTTCGTTGAGTGTCACTATTCTAGAAATGACCTAACAATGTTTGTCGCATCCAGGATTACAGATTTTTGCATTATTCGGTAGGTTGACTCAGGAATATCAATGTCTTTGAGGGAAGTACTTAGTTTCTTGGGAATTAGCCCCATACAGGATAAAACAACTGGAATGATCTTGACTTCTTTAAGATTCCACAATTCTTTTATTTCGGTCCTTAGCTCGGCATACTTGCTTAGTTTTCCATTGTATTTGCTTTCTGTGTTAGAATTATTTGGGATCGATATGTCAATAAGCAGAGCTTGCTTGGATTGTTTATTAATGACTGTGATGTCCGGCCTGTTGTGTCGTACTGTTACGTCCGTCATGATAGTTTTATTATTATTATTATTTTCCTTTTTGTGTCACCGGATTTACACCCGGCGTGTTATTATCATTATTATTATTATTATTATTATTATTATTTGATGTATTAGTCTCAGAGTTGTTAAACATCTGGTTCAAGAAGTAAGGGGCCCAAGCAAACCTTACTCAAATTCCTGATTAGGCATGTTCAGGACTGTTCGTACGATGCGACACGTTTCGAGGATAACATTCTTCTGCATTTTTGGGATAAGTGTGTTTGGGTCGAGCTGCATTTTCAGTATTAATTGTGAAAGATTTTTGTTGACCAAGCCAGTTGCCGTTATTACAATGGGAACGATTTGTACTGATTTCAATCTATGAATTTCTTTATATTCTATTGATAACGGAATATTTTTTTTTATTTTTTCCTCTTCTGCCTTATTGATGTTGTGGTCATTAGGGTGGGTTATATTATATATATTATATTATTATTATTATTATTATTATTATTATTATTATTATTATTATTATTATTATCTCTAGAATTATTGTTCCAGCTTAATCGACTTAATTGACTTGGTGTCACCAGTATCGATGTAGTGTTTAATGGCTAATGTTCTATCAGTCTTCTCTCCTTTTGGTAAGAATAGATCTCGATCCTGCAAGAGAAATTATCTCATTTTCTTTTTCTCAGGTCGATTCAAGGATTGATCAGCTACTGATAAATCTGCTTGAATCTTGCATTGGAATTATCAGTTGTTGATTGACGAACTATAGACGTCACTGGTACGCAGGATTCAATCCCGGTTTCCTTCTTGATGGTAATTGGATAATCGTTCACACGTATCACACGTACTGGGATCTCCTGCGCCGACGTAACTAATCATTTTCCAATTAGTACTCCTTTTAACTCCTTCGTCGGGTTTCCATGGCTCCATCATAACCGGTATACCTTCGTCCATGACTCCCTGTTGCCGCATTACTATCATGATTTTGTTTCGTGGCGGGCAGAACGGTATCTTTCTGTACAGTTGCCAACACCGTGCTGTCTTCATGTGGGTGAAGGAATACCTTTTTAGAACCCACTTTCATGGTTCTGTTTCTAAAGTCCCACTAAAAACGATTTAGATTCATTACGTCCATTCCCAGAATCACGTCTTCTGTAATGTCAGCCACGATTACCGTATGCATCAACATTTCTGCATTAATACCCTATTGGATTCGTGTGTCTCCGTGAACGTTGGCACATTCATCTGTGCGGTCCGCACAGTCTCGTTGGTAGAAGCTTCTTCTTGGAGTTTATTATCTCTGGCTGTATAATGGTTCTAGTTGCTCTAGTGTCTACCAGCAGAAAATATTTCTTGTCATTTACTTCGCCATCCACACTGAGATTAGCTCTCAGTATGAGAGTGTCTTTGGTCCTGGGTCGGTGCTGCCACCTCGTAGCCGACCCATTCTGCGTTCCATGTGACGGGTTCTTCGTTTGCGGGAGTTCTGGAGCGCTTACACGATCTGCGTACATGGCCTAGCTCGCCACAATTTCAGCATCTGATGTTTTTCAGCTTCTTGCCTACTATACCTTTTATCAAGTTGACGATCTGATCAAGTTTGTCTTCGTCACCTTCTTATTGTATAATCCTAACTTTGTTTATACCCCGAAGCCTTAGTGGCTGCTTCATATTCAAGAGCAGCAATCAATGTATCGACCAATGTTTTGGGATAGGCTAAACGAAGCGTCCTCTGGATAATATGGTAACGTAAGTCCTCAATAAAGGCCTGGGTGCCCAAACATTCCATCATGTTCTATGGTGCGATGAATAAGCAAATCGAACTAGTCATGCTTAATACTCTTGAAAGGTTTCGCTACGTTTCTGCCTTCGGTTCTTCTGCTGGAATTGGTACAAGTGTTCTAGATATTCGTGACCATATCGCATGGTCAACCTCTTTTTCAGCTGCTCGAAGTACTCAAATTCTTCAACGGGTATCGTCTGATGTACATCTAAGGCGTATCTCCGAAGCGCGATGGTCAAGTTCACTGCTTTCTCATTAACGGATCAATTATTCTTCCTAGCGGCTGCTTCAAACACTGTTTTATATAATTAGTCCATAACGTCTTACCGTCAAACTTTAGGACCTTGACTCTGGCAAAACTGCCAATATCTTCTACCTTGGGAAGTACTTCAGGCTTACAAGGTTTTATTTGTTCGATCTTCTTTTCTTCTGCTGACGTGTCTTCTGTTCTTAAGTCTGTCATCTTTCTCTCTAACTCCTTCGTTTTCTCATCCATCGTTGCCATTTTTGCAGAAGAAATTCTGTCATATTGCTCTATATGAAGTAGCATGGCGTGGTGGAGAAGGTTCCCAATTTTTAGTGCATGATTTCAAAGACGAAACGAACAACGCGGAGTTGACCACCACCAGAACATATTATAACCTTATATTTTTCAGATCGGCGGGGGGGGGGGGGTGCACAAAGATGTATGTACAGCAAATGGTTAATAACAAATACCGAAATGCAAATATGAAAACCAACAGGTTATTTTTAACAGGTAATATTGCTTGGGATAAACCATACTTTTCAGGGTGGTACAAAAATATGCCGATTGGGGTGAACATGATGTCTAAGTGGATAGAAGAATCTGCAGAAATAATTGGACTCGATATTAAACAAAATTAAAATTAGTTAAGTAAAGAAAAAAACTACAGCTTGGCAACTTCACAATATTTTGTTTTGCATCGTCATCGTCTTTCTATCAATGAGCAGGAAATGATAAAAATCACAGGACAGAGCTCATCCAATTCATTGAAACCTTACTTGCAATTGGATAATGAACATCATTCAAATTTAATTAATAATCTGAGAGAGGGAGGAAGTATAATTAGTTTTCAATATATCAGAACATAACAATGTTGAAAAATCCTCCACCCAAGGACACAACATTTATTAACATTCATTATAATTGTATGTTTCATATTCATAACTTCAAATAACTCATTCTGTTTATATCGAGTGGAATGATATGAATTTGTTGAAATAAAAATAATAAATCTTAAATGTGATTTTGATTGTAATATCAAAAAATAATCTATCGAATACCACACGAGAGTTCGATAAGTTTGATAATAATTCTCAAACTTGTTGCCATATTGCAATAGCTACTCGAGCCCTTCGGGCTCTCGTCTCCATGGCCTAGCTACAAGTTTTCTGAAATCTGTCAATCTATTTTCAATTTATTCTCACTATCTTGTGATATTACTACATACTATGTCATTGTCGTGTGCTATGGCGATACCAAGATATTGAACTTCTTTTACACATTCAAAATTGTATATGTTCATAGTTGTAAGATGCTCTATTCTGCCTCTGCCTGCTATGCGGTTAAAGGTACATTTTCATCTCACGTTTATTACATGACCTGAGAGATGTGTAGTCCAGTATAAACACTAAACAACTGTCAGAGATAAATGTCAGATGTAAAAATACCTTGACTCTTCGTGCATGTTGATTCCTACTTTTTTGGTTTCCTTTCCTATTTTTTAAGATATTTCCTTCATCTTAGTAGTGTTACTTCCGACCGTGTCGATGCTTTCCTTCCCTGCGGCACTGAATAATTAGAAGAAAGATGGCGGAAAATGATCTCCTTAAAATGGATTATAAGATGAAATTGGACCGAATGGGTTGTATCGCCGTTTTAGAAACGGCAATTGTTTGTAACGCTTTTGTTGCTCATTTGAAATTATGATTTCAGCTACCTAAGATATTTTGAATCCTATTAATCCCAACGATAATAAGAAACGCCTGAACAGTTAAGACGTAATTAATTTCAAGCAATTACGCGGAAATTGCCAACTTTTAATAAATTTGGTTATTTGAATCTTCCATTTATATCAACGGTACCATGGAAACTTGAGATCGGTCTTCTCCATTGAAGTTTGATATTAACTTTAAAACGCGAGATACAGGGTGATTATTAGAGAGTTTCAATCTCTCGAATGGAGATAACATTTTTCCCTAGAACGTATGTCATTACTTAAAAGACAAGTGTACGTATTTTATGTATGTGTTTCTACTACCAGTAGAAAAGTATAGAACGTATACAGTTTGTGTTTACTCATGATTACTATTAGTTACGTCTGGGTAAAGATCAGTTTATTCGACTATATAAGACAAAAAATCCCAATGGCACAGGACCAGTTGGACAGACTTATTTCAGTAACATTTTTGCATCAAATCCATAATAAAATGACATTTTGGCATCAAATCAAAAATAAAAAAAATTATGGTAAATTTGTGAAGTTTCTTGAATAAATATTTTAATGTAAATTTTAGATGAAAATAGTGAGTACAAAAGTTGTGGAACGTGTTAAGGTCTATAAAAATCTCAGTAACTTTTTAGCGTCAAATAAAAAACAAAGGAAATACGATTTTTTTTTCAACTTTCACAGGCCGCCATTTTGTTTCTACTGTGTCGATTTGTCTCATTAACGAACTCGTCCTGAATTTTGGCCCAACCGATTTCTGTAGCGAGTTTGGTTTTGATCCGTCAAAAAAATACGCCCTCTATCATGCTTACATCGATTTTTCACCCCATCCCAGTGTTAGCTATGAAAATACATTAACTGGAGTCGAATACCACTACCTGAGGAAGAGTCTCCAGTCGGGATGGGTAAGGTAATTAATAACCTTAGAAAATGGTGCCCAACGTGGGGCTCGAACCCACGACCCTGAGATTAAGAGTCTCATGCTCTATCGACTGAGCTAGCCTTGTCATTTGGCATTTTCTTTTAATTTTGGGGAGTATTGGCTCACTCTGTAAATTATAAGAAAAATTACGTTGCTAAAATTGTTTTGTGAATGAAATAAAACACTTCTCAAATTTTTGACAAAATGCCAAAATATTTCGAATAACAAGAGATATCAGTTTGCGGTTTTGATAGGTCAATAAGTCATTTTATTTGAGTTTTTGTAAGCTGGTTACAGTTATATCATTGCATTTGAAATTTCTTAGAAAAAATTATAAATTGTGCTAGGTGTCACATAGTGCCCTTTATTTTCCAATTGAAAGGTTAAATGTGATATTGTTTTTTGTTTGTGAAATATGCCTTTGACGCTCTTTGCAAGGAGTCTACGTTTGTGAGTATCGGTTCAGGTGTATGAAAGTTATAGTCTTTCCAATGTTAACAAAATTACACTTCTGCCGCCACTTAAGAATAGGGGATACAGGAAAATGACAGACAAAAATTGTAGGATATGGGCAGAAGTATCTAAAGCAAATATTTTGTATCAACCTTAATTAGTGAATATTTTGTAAAAAATCCAGTTATATTTTTTAAGTGATGAAATGCGCCACCTAGCGAAATTTTACGAACTAAATAATATTTTTAAACAGTTTTTCAGGCCAAATTTTGTTATAGGAATTTTTTCCCCAAATTCTAGAACAAACGGTTTCCGAGATACAACCAGTAGCCACGTTTAGCTGATCACCCTGTGTATAGATGAATGAAGCCAAGAAAAATATTGATGTGAAACAGTTCAGTACCTTGAATATGTATATATATATATATATATATATATATATATATATTATTGTTTGTTCATTTATTTTATTTATTTAGTTTTATGTCTCTATATTAAAGTCAGAAATTTGTGTAGACTTACCTTGGACTGTTCTGAAATATTATCTGTTCTTATCTTTCATTTTAATGGAAATTCGGAGGCATGTAGACTTTCTCTCTTTGGGTTCCGGACGCACGTATATAATTATAACCTTTATTTGTTAATTATTATTTTTAATGTTGGATATATATAAGCAAATCAAATATTTCATGAATTTAAATCTATTACTTGGATTTTATTATTATTATTCTAATGAATGAATGAAATGAGAAATTCTTGCTAAATTTGTCATGGGTAATGAATAAAAAATGCAAAACACTGTTGAGAAATTTTTTAATAAAATTATTTGAAATCAAAATTTAAATTAATCATGATACAAAAATATTCCTTATACCGCCTCTGTACGATGTTCAGTCATACGCTCTGAACTTCTATTAAGTGTAAACACTACCGCGTCAGCGCATAGGACAAACGTACGCTTTCATATGGTCCAAAGCTAAGATAACTGTAGCATTCACAGTCAATGACACATACACGATATATTTACAAGATTTGAAACACATATAACATAGAAATTATCAACTTACGGCTCAAGAAAAACAATACAATTGCATATAGAAGTGAATAAGAATGAGATGGAAATAAAATAGTGATGGTGATGAAGTGATTATACATGCATTATGAAGAAGAAATGGAGGATGAATGATATATATATATTTTTTTTTTGGAAAAATTTTTTCTTGGGATTGTAGGTTCCTAGTTAAACAAATCAAATGGTTTTTTTGGCTTTAATTAACATTTTTGTTTTTGTTCACGTTTCGGACATATCGTGTCCTTCATCAGAACATAATTCTACAAATAGATGACAAAAAATTAACAATTTATACACTACGTATGTCTATCCTAAAAATAACTTACCATAAAACAAGAGCTTGGCGAGCGCATGTTAAAATATGTTAAAATACACGAAAACAATCATTTTTATTAAAAACATTTAGTATCAATTTAAAACCCACATACAACTGCCAGTACACTACATTATATTATGACAATAATTACTTCTTAAAAGGAACAAAAATTTTTATTGTTAGTAAATAGAACTAGTTCTTTTTTTGTATTGTATTCAGTAATTGTGATGGAACAAGGTTTTTAATACACATCAATTTTTGTCTTTGAAAAAAATTTTTTACTGATGTTATTATGGTATAAGGATTTAGATATATATATATATATATATATATATATATATATATATATATATATATATATATATATATATATTATAGTATATTCTATGGTTTAATAATATTTGCCCCACGTTCGGGTGACAAATTATAATATCCTTTCATTTCTATAAGAGCCCCACGTTTTGGGCACCAAATTATAATATATTCAATGTTTTTTAATTATATTTGCCCCACGTTCGGGTGACAAATTATTGTATATATCTAATCTCTCCTATTTTTTTTGCCACTTCGCAATTTGGGTTTAAGAAATATACTATTGTGAAAATACCTTCACCTCTAAATATAACCTATAAAATTTTTAATGACAGCAGTTGTCAAATTAATATGCCCGGCTAAATAAATATTAAATTTTATATTATGAAAGATAAATCAATACAACACCAATCAACTCACTCTTTTCTCAGGGAGGGATCAAAGATTTCAACTAATAATTCAAATTTGTAAATTTCCAAATAATATTCTAAATTACGTATCACACTATTCAAATCTACAGTAACTGTTTATCCAATATACTATAAGACAATTTAAACTATCTTATGACATATATGAATTTACTGTCAGGAGACTAACTAAATGTCACTTATTATACTAAATTTTCTATAGTATAAAAATTATCAAATATAAAGAAAATGAATATGAAAAGAGAGCCAAAGAGATTTGGAATTCAAATTTATATAATATATTATCAAAATAACACTTACAAAAATTAAAACTCTTCAAAAAATATCATAAACGCATAAACAAAGATAGAATTTTCTATCAAACCTTAATATTAAAAACAATCTATATTAGAAATTTCCGATCTAAATAATTTAACCGAAAGTTCAAAATGTCTAAATTTATACTTGATATCTGTCAATGTAAAATACGTAAATTTTCTTGTAAATTGTCTGTTCCCAAAATTGTCTGCACTTGACGTAGAATTTTATATAAGTAACGTTACTATAATTTAATCATAAGATGCATCTATTTTCGAAATAATTTTGATCAAAGGCCTATTAATTCTCGAGAATAATATATAATATGGACTGGACTCACCAAACTGGATACTAGAAGATCTCGTACGTATTCTAAAACGTATTTTTAGAATTTCCGGAACAAACGTTTCCAAATCAATAATTTAGAAAACGCGAAAAACACTTGCACTTTAGCGGTAATTCGTTGTGAATAGTACACGCACTGGCTTTACAAAAGGCAAGATATGTTGAACTGATAACGATTATATAAATTCCCCAATATTCAAAATTAAATTTGGGACAACTCTTATTATGATGTTGTCTCATGGGGATTTCAAATTCAACTAACTAAAATGTTTCAATAAATAATTCTCTTCTCCTTTGGTTACCTAGAATTCTTTTTTTTTAAATTACAAATTTACATTTTTATATACCAAGAGAGATTTTCATTATTTTATTTATAAGTGCCATTTGCTAATAGAGACATCTGTATTCTGCTTTTTCAAATCGTTTTAAAATCTATCTGTCATTATGTATATTCTGCAGTAATGTCATATGAAATTGGAATGTCAAATTTGATTAGTATATTGAACCTTTCAAATTATTGATAATACAGTGTGTATTACTAGTATTACATCTAAATATGCATATTTTCTTTATTTCAATGTTTTCTATAGAATTTAGATAGATATGTATTAATATATATAACAACAACAAAAAAATTCATGGGTAATTCACGCAAAATAAGGGCTACTGAAATAGAGTGGTAACCGTGGACATGCATGTTCCTGGCTCATTTTGCCTCTTCAGCACGGCATAACCAAATAAGGATGTGAAATTTGGGAGCAAAGATGTTAATCGAAACATGGGAAAACACAAAATAACGGATTTCAGCAGGGAAACCAAACGCTCATTTGTGTCTTCAATTGGAAGATCCCGAGTTTTCAGGACAACAACCAATATCGACACGGAGGCGCATATAGCCCCCCCGCCATGAACCTTCCGACCCATAGTAAACAACAAAGAAGATGTAGGAATATCGCGTGATATGTTAACAGCAACAACAAAGAGATTCATGGGTAATTCACGCAAAATAAGGGCTACTGAAATAGAGTGGTAACCGTGGACATGCATGTATCTGGCTCATTTTGCCTCTTCAGCACGGCATAACCAAATAAGGATGTGAAATTTGGGAGCAAAGATGTTAATCGAAACATGGGAAAACACAAAATAACGGATTTCAGTAGCCCTTATTTTGCGTGAATTACCCATGAATCTCTTTGTTGTTGTTGTTAACATATCACGCGATATTCCTACATCTTCTTTGTTGTTTACTTTGGGTCGGAAGGTTCATGGCGGAGCGGCTATATGCGCCTCCGTGTCGATTTTGGTTGTTGTCCTGAAAACTCGGGATCTTCCAATTGAAGACACAAATGAGCGTTTGGTTTCCCTGCTGAAATCCGTTATTTTGTGTTTTCCCATGTCTCGATTAACATCTTTGCTCCCAAATTTCACATCCTTATTTGGTTATGCCGTGCTGAAGAGGCAAAATGAGCCAGAAACATGCATGTCCACGGTTACCACTCTATTTCAGTAGCCCTTATTTTGCGTGAATTACCCATGAATCTCTTTGTTGTTGTTGTTAACATATCACGCGATATTCCTACATCTTCTTTGTTGTTTACTATGGGTCGGAAGAATCATGGCGGGGGGCTATATGCGCCTCCGTGTCGATGTTGGTTGTTGTCCTGAAAACTCGGGATCTTCCAATTGAAGACACAAATGAGCGTTTGGTTTCCCTGCTGAAATCCGTAATTTTGTGTTTTCCCATGTTTCGATTAACATCTTTGCTCCCAAATTTCACATCCTTATTTGGTTATGCCGTGCTGAAGAGGCAAAATGAGCCAGAAACATGCATGTCCATGGTCACCACTCTATTTCAGTAGCCCTTATTTTGCGTGAATTACCCATGAATCTCTTTGTTGTTGTTGTTAACATATCACGCGATATTCCTACATCTTCTTTATATATATATATATATATATATATATATATATATAATAAGCAACGAATAGATTAGTGGGTATTGCACGCAAATAGAAGAAGGGGCTACTGAAAAGAGTGGTAACCGCAGACATGCATGTTTCTAGCTCATTAGCCGTCATCGGTACGGTACAACCAAGAAAAGATGTGAAACATGAGAGCAAAGGTGTTGAATGAAACATGAGAAAATATAACAGAATTCAGCAGGATAGTCAAACACAACATTTGTGTCAGTAATATTAGTAATATATGTCACGCACTATTCGTACATCTTATATATATATATATATATATATATATATATTTATATATATATATATATATATTTATATATATATATATATATTTATATATATATATTTATATATATATATATATATATATATATATATATATATATATATATAATGTGGACAATAACGAGATAAGTTTATTATTCTAGGTGGGTTAAATTTCAATTTGTTTTTTAATTAAAGATATTGGTTCTAGTTCTTGGATATCCATTAGTGAGATTTTATATACTGCATCTTAAAATGCTTAGGCTTTTTTGTGTAAAAATTTAGTTATATATTCAAAAATTATTTATTGCTCATTATTTATGTTTTTGGATCCAACATTAATATCCAAATTACACAGACCTTGATTCTTTGCTTCTGTATAGCTATACAATTCGCCTCTTGGCGTCTCCCCAATTCTTGAAGATTTCTTTTACTAAAGAAATGCACCTTCTGATCGTTCTCTCGTAGTCAACAGCCCTAATTTTCAAAAATGGTGCTCAGCTGCTGTTAATTAAAGAAGCATGAAATTTATTGTTCTTTGAATAAACTACGGCTTCACCTAATACCAGAGCTTTGTTAACATCTACATTATTTCCAATATAATGTGATTGTTATGGTTTCTGACTAATAATATGATAACGTTTTTGAATATATGACATAGAGATATCATGAATTTTACATGAATAAACTTTACTAACGCTAGTATTACCTGTACGGAAATAACTATAAAAGAAGAATTACGATTATGGGTTGAATGCGGTTGGAATAGCAGTGAGCTTTTAAATTTATTATCAAGGCTTTATTTAACAGCATTTCTGTGAATGCGACTCGTTTTGTCGAAGTGTTGAAACAAAACAACTCTCCAATACAGTTTACAAACTCAAAAGAATTTTTATTTTGGATATGGCAGGATATATTTAGGTCGTTTTTGATAATAAACAAATCCATATCCATTATTTCGAGAAGAAAATTTCTTCAAATGGAAAAGTGATCATGTTATGGCGTTTTATGTATATTGTAGGTAGCCTTGTAGTCCCAAAATTCAAAACAATATTTTAAACTGTTTTTAATATCATTTTGAAACAATAATTTCTTGTTTAAATCACATATATTTGCTGTTTTGCTCTAATATGTGATAGCCAAGCTTGTTTCTCATTAAAATGTAATATTAAATTGCACGAAGTGTGGTATTACATACGGCTTGGAGTAGTTAAGTTAGGAGCGCAATAAAGCTGAAGAAGTTTTCTCTATTGCGCTCAAAAAATCTCAAGTCAAATTCACTAAATAATAAAAATACTTGTACTCTTTTGTTCTGTAATTAGAAATAAAATCTTTTGATAAAGACTTTGTATAAAGTTACACAACTGTATACTCCATTTAAAGGTTCTCCTGTTCGTGTTTGTTTTCGCAGGACAATTATTTTAGAGAGATATTTTCCCTTTGATGGAAGTTTCAAAGGAAAATCTTCACACCAGGATTCAATTTATTATTACGTTTACTCACAAACCTAATAATATTTAATAATACAGCTACAGAGAACAAAAATATTCTTTAAGAACTATTAGCTCAAACTGCGAGCCGCAAATTTATCAAGAAGAACATACGTGAAAAATACGAGAGTTCAATCAAATTATCAACACATAAAAGATAAACTCAAATGTGCAAAGGAAACATTTTACAAATACAACAAAAACATCTCTAAAGTATCGTGTTTGTCAAAAAAAAATGGTTTTTTACGTTATTAAATGTTCTTAAGTAACAATTTATGCTGATTATTGATTGAAAAAGCGCTTAAGCGGTTTATTGTTCAGTCTATAGCTGAATATGGGTATCAAACTTGTGCTGAATAAACCCTTGTTAAGCCGTTATTCACCCAAAAGTGGAGAATTTATATAGCTATTGCTGGACATATGGCTGCCAGACATGACTGAAGAATAGCTTTTTCAGCTCTTGTTCAGTCTTTGTAGTTCAGCCTTTATGCAGACATGGTTTTTAATTATTCATGTCGTCTTTTTTCAGTCTCAGCCGCAGTTGTGTAGCTGATTTAAAGTGCTGAAACAGCTACTATGCAGCTCAATTTTTCAGCTCTTGTTCAGTCTACCTTCAAAGCAAAAAACAAATTGACATGAATTAGACATTTTTTTATTTTTGGAATTTTATATTATTTATTTATATCAATTAACACAGATATTTTATTATGCTACTATAATCCGATTTACAAATATTTTTACTTACCTGTTTTTCTTTCTTTCCTCGGTGCACCGAGGGGGATTTGAACCTGGGACCCATAGATCTAGCATTCGTCAATCGATTGTTCTCTAACCTCTGCACCAATCCAACACATGTGAAGTGTTTGCGAATAATGGTATTTTTGTAAATCTATGATATATATAGTGGCTGAACAGATATAATATATCGATTTGTGCCACAAAACATATTACCAGAGACAGTGCCCTCTGATATTATGTATGTTTTGTGATTGGTGCGCGGGCTACGCACAGATGAAGAGAAACGGTAATGAAAGTTTAACCTCTAAAATTTTTCAGTTTGGGTTTGTTTGGTTTGTTTATAGTGTGAGTACAAAAATGCAAGCAAACAATCTGGGTAAGGAAGTATATTATTTAGTTTTTTTATTAATAAAACCTATTTATTCAATTGCATTTCTCTAGTTTCAACTCTTATATGATTTCAGGATTCTGCTAAGTAGAAACAATAGAGGCAGGTCGGAAATTGATAACGACTGTACCACAGTTGTGGGTTAATAATGGAATTTTGAGGTGGCAGTACAGTATTAACGCCAGTGCGCTTGTAAGGAATGAAACATGCAAGCCACAAAATTTGTGAACCAAATTACCCTGTAAGATTAAACACATGAATTCAAAAACTCTAAAATCTATCAGAGCATGATACAGACACGTCCGCAGTTGTACCTTTGAGAAAGAAAAGAAATACTAACAGAAGAACAAATTTCAACTCAATATTAAAAGAATGTAATAGACGAGAAGAGCCTTCATTGAAAAAAGTTAAAGTTATGCCAAGTTCCACCGGTACAGAAACAGATTTATATCAAGTACCGAATGTTCAATTAAACTTGATTGAGCCTGATGATGAACGGCCACAAGCAGGACCAAGTAACGTTATTACAGCAACTGCAGATGTCCTCATAAATTCACCAGAACCTGATGAACTGCCACAAGTAGCACCAAACAACATTATTGATGCAAATGATATATTGAATGCAAGCTTTATACATGTGCCAGATCCTGATGTGCCTGTGAGTATAGCATATTGTACATTTTTTACCTAATTATTTTATCACAATCAATTCTTTATAATTTCAATATTACAGGGTGCTAATATGGAGAAATTGAAACAAGAAATAATTGAAAAAATTGACTCTGCCACAAAGCAAATTCTCAACTCGGTGGAAGAAATAATGGCTAAAACCATAGCAGCTTTAAAAACTAACTTTGATATAAAACTTGCTGCTATAACTGAAAACAGAGCAGCAGTATATAGTGCAGCGGATCTGTTTCAATTAGAGCCTGTCTCTTCAAAAGCAGAATTAGAAAACTTAGAAGAAAACCTCCGACCTCCGGAATTTGAAGAACAGGTGGTAAGTTTTTCATGCAGCCAAAAATATGGACAGATTTCTCTACATTAACTCAGGTATTGTAACAGCATGAGCAAATCATTAACATTTTCTGATATGCAGAGTGTGTCATTATACCTGCATAAAAGATAATACCCAATATGTAAGTTAAAATCAGATATATTTACATTTTACAGGTCACTAAATTTTAATAGCTTTATTTGTTTGTCAATAGGGTCAATATATGAATAAAATTATTGGAAACTCTGTGGATACCCGTGGTATGAACACATGTTATGTGTTGTTGGACCATTTCTTCACCAGGAAATTTATGGTCGAGTGCAGTTGGAATGGTATGAGTAGACGTGATGAGCAAAAAAGTGCAATTAAAATGTGCAAAAATATTTTGAGAATATTTTTAAGAATAGTTAGACAGAAATATGAAAATTTGTCTGAGGTAGAACTGCAAAATTTCTTTAAAACAATCACTAAAAATTCAAAAACACGTGCTAAAATGTCCGGTTTACGACAATCATCAACCCATATCAGACATGTTAAAAAACAAAAAGGAGAAGCAAAAACCATAACTGAGAAGGAGACACAAAAAGAACCAATAAATTATTCGGATCATGATACTGGTAATGACGACGAGGATTCCTGAACATTTTATGAACTTATTTAACCAGTTATTGGCAGGATTTATACAGAGTGTTTATTTTTTTATTCAGGGTATTTTGGTATATATAAAATAGAAAATATACTCAATGTTTTTTTAAAATGTTTATTCTTTTTTGCTTTGAATACTTTTATGTTGTGTTGTCCTTAATTATATTATAATAAATAAATTTGTTTTTTTTTCACATACCCGAATTTTGGTGGTTGTATGATGTAAAGATATAAAAACAAAAATATTATCTTCATAATAGATGGTTACTAATTAACAAAATATATCATCTGGATTGTGAAATGTTAAATGCGTCTGCACAATATATGTGTAAATAAGATGAGCAAATGGGTGTTTTGAAGAAATCTTCTTTTATTTAATACAGTGGCCTTGGATTTTTATTTTACCATTTTCAGTTAAAGCTGTAACCATTTTCACAATATCATTTTTTTTTTGTTAAAAACCATGCATCTTTCATATTATTACTTAAATACAAACCATCCTTGCTTAGAAAATAAACGATATTTCCTCTTTTATTAACGTTTGATGACAGTAGTTGCTTTGAGTTTCTAACGTTTGTTGAAATAATCTCATTTCTTTCTGAGGGTCTGTTAACCACTTGTTCTAAATTATAGTTGCTCATGTGTAGCAATCTTTTTATTGAAAATAATTCGTTTTCAAAGAGATAAGCAGATATAGATTGTAATACTGCAAATCTGTTCACGTCACCTACTATGTGCACTAAGTTCTGAACATTGCTGGTGAGATAATCTCCACTATAAATATCTTTAAACTGTTCAACGTGGGTTTCGAACATGAGCTGTGCTACAGAAAGATATTTATGGTATATATCAGAACTACAAATTTTTGTTACTACAAATAAAACTAGAAAAAGTTGATATATATTGTAATGTTTTTGTTATTTATTTAAACAATAAACGGGTGGGATAAAGTTTAAACACTCGGTATGGCTACATACTAATTTATTTAAAACACTAAACTAATCACTAACACTTAATTTATATATACTCAGTATATTCACTTAAACTAATTTATATGAACACTTAACTAATTTATATTTACTGTTTGCTATTTCGGTGTGTTTATTTCACGAGATCACTTTATCCACTAAAGTAACTCTTCCGGATCAGTCCCTTATATATTAAAGCCGTTTTTACTAGTAAATTCTGGCCTGCGGCTTACACAGTCACAAATAATTTTTCTGGCCTTTTCTAGATAACTCTGGTCACAAAAACAATGTTTACATAAGGTAGTCTTAAACTCGTAAACAGTTTTTTCATAACTGCGTATTCGTCATAATTTTAACTTTTATACCTGGCTTAGACAGAGTCGGTTTTAGGGACTATACCAGTGTGCTGTTTCGTAACAATATGATCTTTTACATCCTTAAAACAACAATTCCAACGTAGTTAGGAAAACTACGATATTCGACACCTTTCCAGAAGACTAAACAATCCAAGCTCCTTATTGGTCGATGTATCTCTGTTGGTAGTTTAACCATTAGTAATGCATTCGAAATTTTGTTAATATCGCGAGCACAAAGTTTTCCTCCTAATCCAAGTGTTTCATCCCTTCATCCAAGAAGACATCGTTTAACTATTCCAAGTTCCAATAAATGTAATGAATCTGCTATGATATAAGTCTTGGATCATATTCAGCTCAGAAATTCTTAATAATGGTGTCTCCGTCCCCTTATGGTGTCCACCATATTCTTTTAAACGATACTTTTAATTTGTTCTGAGTAATGCTTTAGTATCAGGAAACACCACTGTTCGGCTTGAATATGAGTATTCGCCTTTTGTCGTACACTCAAGACATCCTTGTATTCCGTTGTAGCTAACAACGCCTAGAATAAGTAAAAATGTAGGTATATACTGCAAACAAGGAAACATTATTGTAGTGTAGGTTATTGGATGTCTCTTCGTCAGATATAGTAGCGATGTCATAATCAAACTCATATTCAGATTTGGTTTCAGATTCCGACTCTGTACTCTCAATAAAACCATCATTAGGTATCGATGTTGTAGGTGAATCTAATAGGCAATAGAAGGTACAATAAATATTTTATATTATACTTTTCTTGTAATCACAATTGTGAAATCTAAAGCATCAAAGTACATGAGTACCTATTCTTTTAAAATAAAATTTTGCCTTTAAAGGTATATAATGAGTGTGAGAATAATTTTTGTTCAATATAAATACTATATACTCACCTAAGTCTGTTGTAATATTACTACTACAGGATGGTAATGTCGATATTGTGTTTATTGTACTGGAATATAGTTGTATCAGAACTTTTTCGCAATGCTCTCGGCTCTTCTTTAATCTTCTATGGTAGGTTTCACTTTTTTCATATTTTTGTATTGACCTATTCATTTCTCTGTATATACTGTATTAAGTTAACAATCAGGTGATGTAATTAAAAACATAACCTAAAATTACATACACTCTTCTGCATGCATAAAAACTCAATTCAGCGAATATATCAAATGGCTGAAGAGGGGTATTTTCAATTATCTATTTTTTGTTCACAGATACGTATATCTGATCAATATCATCAAAATGGGCTGAACAAGTACTTCTTCAGTCTCTGTTGATAAGAGCTGAATAGTGGCTGTTAACTTTACTGAAGAAGGGCTTATTCAGTGCATACTGGGCTGATTATGAATAGCTGAACTACAGCTGTTCAGATTTCTACAAAAGAGCTTCACCAGCTCATGTTCAGCCATTTTTAAATAGCTGAAGAATGGAATATTTCATGAGCAGTGAAAAGGCTTCTTCAGCCTGTATTCAGCTAGTAATAAATAGCTGAACAACACTGGATTAAGTGAGCTGAAGAAATGCTCATTCAACCCATGTTCAGCTACATAAGCATATTGCTGAACAATATCTACTAAGTTGGCTGAAGAAGCACTTATTCAGTATGTAGTTCAGATCTATCGATGTTGCTGTATAATGGCATCTATATTGACTGATTTGACGCTTATTCAGCTCATTATTCAAGTCGGTAGCCTAATCAGAGTTTAACACTCTAAATCAACTACTGCTCATCTTATTATCTGAATAAGCTCAATAAATCAGCGTTCATTGTTATTTGGGTTACAACTAGAATCCAATTGAGTATCGAATAGCTGTGTTTCTACAATAATAAATAATTGAATCTTGTTTGTTCACTGAAGCATTCAGTGTCATAAGTTACATATTCTTCAACTAGATTAATATAGGTACCATTGTAAGGGACACCTACAGTTTATTCATTGTATTCAGTGACTTTTGAAATGGAAATGAGCTTTTTAACAGAAATTTCCGTTTCTAAAGGCTTAAACAGTCTCTAATTGTCTAATTGTTCACAAGAATTGTTAGTATTAATGTTAAAATTTTCTGCGATACTTTATTGATGGCTATGACTACTACTACAAAAACTAGTAGTAGCTTCTGAAACATCTTGAACATTGCAAATATTTTCTTCTAGATTCAAATCTCTGCCAACACATGAGCATGTTTCATTTTTAATAATAACATCTACCCTATTGCAATATCAAGTTTTTTGTAGGCTATAATGTATATCTATGATTTGAAATATTGTGAATCGTTTTTAAAATATACTTACTAACTAAAATATTTTCAAAGTTGAAAAAACTCTTATTTTGTAAATTCTATTATATAATGTTAGTGTACAATTTCGCCACCTGGAATTTCAATGTACAATAGCCGATTAAAGTCTTGAATGAGTATTAAGTTTTAATAATTATGATTCTGGAATAGGTACTTACCGATAACAACTGTTGTTCGTCCATTATAACAAGAATTATAACTAAGTATAGAAACTGAAGCTAAGTAGGAACTAACGAAAACGAAGACCAATCTATTCAAGTACTTCTTGCAAAAAATGTGCTTCCTGCAAATAAAATACAACACAAAACTGGAAAGCATCCGCCATTTCATGCTTGTCACTTGTTTCCACAGATGAAACTACTGTTTGTTTCGTTAGTTACTCTTCTGTTTTCTCCTTTTTTCATGTTACTGTGATGTTTAATATGAGATATTACTAAGAGTTTTATGAACTAACATCGTACAGACGTAATCGAAGGAAGTTACTAAAAATTATTTCGAATGATGTAAAAGTAACTGCCACATGAGCTCATTTTAAAAACATGGCCATTTGTAATATTACAGTAACGTTCGGTATGTGTCATTAGTAAGAAGTATACAAATTAACATCGTATGAATGTTTCCTATAGGAAGTTGCTAAAAAGAAGTTCATAGGATGTGTATGTAACTGCGAATTTAAGTATTATTGTGTACATCAAAAATATGTTTTATTTACATGACATGGATGTTAATGGAGTTGGTAATACAATTAAGACATCTAGGAGATATCTTATTTAACGTTTTAAATAAACATCACGAAAAGTCTCTAAAAATAACATCACAAAAAAGACTTGTTATGTTTCTTGTTCAGTGGGCTGGATGATACCGACAGTGAAGACTTCTGTCACCCTTACTTTTGTCAACCTTAATTGACGATATCTCTCATTTTTACAAAATTTATCATATTCATTATTACAAAATTATACTTCAGCTTATTCACCAGTACCTTCAACATACCTTATGAAATCTGTTTTCTTCGTGTATAAACACAAAATTAAAATTAAAATATAGTCTGTCAAATCCGGTGATATGAAGCGTCAGCTTTAATAGAAGCGTAATTCATTATATTGAGATACATTTCTTATGCACTACTATTCTACAGCCGTCTCTGTTTCATCGAGGATGTGTTTGTGTTTCAGAAAATAGAAATGTCTTATCTGACAAATTGTTGAGTTAAAGTGGGAAAGGTTTTTGTTTCGGTTTTCTAGACACTTATCTTTGCTTCGATTTTTTTGTAGGAGAAAAGAATGATATAGGTGGCTAATTGATGCCTCACAAAGTTTCTATATCTTTGCGAGCAGAAGAGATCTATTGCTACAATTGATCGATTACTTTGAGAGAATAATTATGTTAAACTTTCTCTTGATTGATCGTTAAGTGGATTTATAAATAATTATTTTGAATTTTATGGGAATTTTGGGTTCAATCTTTCTTATTTATTCTCATTTATTTTTCAAATTATGGACAACTACCTTTTTTAACATTATCTCTCTCTGTAATACATGTTTCCAGTGTAGTGCTACTTATCTAACAAAGTCTGTTAAGCTAGATGAAATAAACAAAATTAATCTTGAAGACCAAACAACTATCACAGACCACGCAGATATAGCCAATGCTTTCAATGATTTTTTTATCAATGTAGGGACGAATTTCGCAGGAAAAATTACGGAACCAGAAAATCCCCCCAACATACATAAACCACCTATTATAAGTTCGCTTTTTTTGAAACCCGTAACTGGAGAAGAAGTTCTCAGTATAATAATGGACCTGAAGGTGAATAAATCACCCGGCATAGATCAATTGAAAGCTGAAACACTAAAGGAAATTCGCGAACAAATAATCGATCCCCTCGTTTTCCTGATTAATGGAATATTCAGTACAGGTGTATGTCCTTCTGAATTCAAAATAGCGGTTGTGACGCTCATCCAAAAAAAAGGGAAAACATGTCTACTGAACAATTATAGACCTATTTCGGTCATATCATCAATGGCAAAAATATTTGAGAAATGCCTCAAGAAAAGGTTGAATGATTTTTTTAACAAACATGATATAATATCTGACCATTAATACGGGCTCAGAGAGGGCCGCTCCACGAATAATGCAATTTCAAAAATAGTCGGTGATATTTATAAATTTGTAGACTCTGGAAAGCCGGCGCTCTGTGTGTTCCTCGACCTGGCCAAGGCATTTGATACAGTTGATCATTCACAGCTGCTGGAGGCTAGAGCTAGAGGTGTTGCGCTTGAACTATTCTCCAGTTACCTAAAAGATCGGAAACAGGTCGTCGAAATCAAGGACAAAATAAGTCACGAAAACACAATCAGCCACGGAATACCCCAGGGTACCGTTCTAGGTCCTACATTATGTAACCTTCACATAAATAGCTTACTTACCATGCAAACAACTGGTGAAATTATAAGCTTCGCTGATTATACAGCTGTCCTATATTCATCAGACTCTTGGCAGAACCTAAAAAATGTCGTTGAAAATGACTTCAAGAACATAGCGGACTGGTTTAAATCCAAATTATTAACCATAAATTTGGATAAAACACATTTCTTACCCTTCTCTAACTACAAATTTGATATCTAACCAAATTGAAATTATTATAACTGATAAAATTAAGTACCTTGGTGTTATAATCGATTCGCACCAAAGGTGGGATCATTAAGTTTCTAACTTATGCAAAATTATTAGATGTCTATTGCCAAAATTCAAATTTCTACGTACCATTATGAATCACACTTACCTGAGAACAATTTACTAATTTATCTTTTTAAGGTTTGTAATGGAGTTTGGGGTTTGAAAAAATATTTATTTTCTTCTATAACTTAAAAACAGCTGAAGTGTGGCAACCCAGCAATAAACGATAACGCACGCAATGACCTAATAAACCAATCATTGCTCTTATAGTAAACGCAACGCAGTCCTCACTCAGTGCCCCATTCAACTCCTCCTCACGTCTCACCTATAAGCAATCTTGGCTACACATTTTGTTAGGTACTATTTTTTATAATTGAATTGCGGCATTTATAACTGATGTTGCCAAGTTATACGAAAATCCTCAAACAAGGAGGAAAAAGCAAAAAACAATATTTTTTGATAATAAAAACTATGCACATCATAAGATTATTAGGTTTATTCACGAACTTGCAATATCTATATAGTGAGCATTTTTCCTGTATGTTAGGTACCTGATGTTTTCAAAATTCGATTTTCGACTTCATAGTGTATTAGCCATAAGGCAAGCATCTAATTTTATGATTTCACTCACAGTTCTGATTATGTAACTTGAACTAAGCCCGATGTAACTGACCCGCAGGTCCATTAATCTTTAATAAAACAGAGTTTTCTGATACTATTCCGTAAGTAAAAACACTAACAAGACTTATTTACAAAAATCAGTACAGTCACCGCTACAATATAGTATCTTGAGCTGAGGTGGAGTAACTAATAGTCATCTGAAACATCTGGACGTACAAATAAAATATTGAAAGTGATGACCTTCAAAAAATTCACTTACCCGTCAGATGAATTATTTGTAGAGACACGAGTTATGGATATGAGACATATATATATATATATATATATATATATATATATATATATATATATATATATATATTTATATATATATATATATATATATATAGTTTCTTTTTTTTTGGTTCATGATCTTTTTTATTTAATTATATATTCTTTATATTGTATTCTTGGGATTGAAGACCATTTTTAAAGACATATAACTAGTAGTTAATACATTTTTATTTAACGTTTCGGTCTTTCCATGACCTTCATCAGAAATAAAATTTTTGTTAAAACTAAAAGAAATGGTACACGTTACAAAAAGAATCTTAATAGCAAAACAAATAAATCTTACCTTCGACAGAACGTTCATTTAATTATTCAATATATTTTATAGCTGTTTAGGACATATCACATAACAGAATATAACTCACACACAAACAAAACGAACATTTTAAAAATATGACAGTCATTGATGAAAATTTGTATTGGAATACGAGTATTTGTTCTATACAATAAAAGCAGGCATAACGAGGTTTTAATTTGTTTGTCGTTTTTGTGTTGACTGGTATTGCAAAGGATTTTATATTTATATAGGGTGTGGTAATAAATTTATTATATTTGGAATGTGCCACGTGTTTCTCAATATTTCTAAGATTTTATGTTATTATAAATTTTACTAAGGTTTTTTGTGTCAGTCTTTAAATTTACGGAACTTGTTTTTCTTTGTATTTCTATCATTTCTAGAACTTCGCGTTTTTTGTGTGGTTTTCACTTCGAAGAATTTTTGTATTTTCGAAATCAAATTCGTGTTGGTTCTCTGAAACATGGATAGTGAGTGCCGTTTTGTTTCGTTTGTCATATTTGTGACTATTTACTCTGTTTTTCAAATACTGACTTGTTTGTCCGATGTAGACCCCTTCACAGTTTTTACATGGTATTTCATAGACTATGTTGCTCTTTTTTTCTTTTGAGATTGAACTTTTTAGATAGGTGTGCCATGGGGACCTCGATTTCTAGCGTCATTGCCCAATTAGTTATGGAAGATCTTGAAGAAACAATACTGACCAAAAACTCAATTCAAACACTATTTTTTTACAGGTATGTTGACGATTGCATATTAGCAATTCCAAAAAATACAGAACATTTGGTCTCACAAGATTTCAACAGTTACCATGACAGACTACAGTTTACCATTGAACTAGAAAAAAATAATCAAATTAGCTTTTTGGACCTTACCCTCCATCATACAACTAACCCCATAAAAACGGAATGGCACACAAAAGATACCTGGTCTTCCCGATATTTAAACTTTAAATCACAACACCCTCTAACAAAAAAAAGTATAGGACTCGCAGATCGATAAATCTGTCCGACCCCGAATTCAGAGAGATTGCAATAATAAAAGCTAAAGATGCCCTAATACTCAACAACTATCCCACTAATTTGATAAATAAGATATTTAAAAAACTTTTACATATATTTTATAACCATAATAATACAAAAACTAGAATAGACAATAAAACAAACCAATTCCTCACTTTGCCATATATACCAAATTTATCAGAAAACCTAAAAAAGACATTTTCGCACCACAACATACATGTTGCTCATAAAGGGTACAACCTACTGAAAACCAATTACACCTATCTAAAAAGTTCAATCTCAAAAGAAAAAAGAGCAACATAGTCTATGAAATACCATGTAAAAACTGTGAAGGGGTCTACATCGGACAAACAAGTCAGTATTTGAAAAACAGAGTAAATAGTCACAAATATGACAAACGAAACAAAACGGCACTCACTATCCATGTTTCAGAGAACCAACACGAATTTGATTTCGAAAATACAAAAATTCTTCGAAGTGAAAACCACTCAAAAAAACGCGAAGTTCTAGAAATGATAGAAATACAAAGAAAAACCAGTTCCGTAAATTTAAAGACTGACACAAAAAACCTTAGTAAAATTTATAATAACATTATAAAATCTTAGAAATATTGAGAAACACGTGGCACATTCCAAATATAATAAATTTATTACCACACCCTATATAAATATAAAATCCTTTGCAATACCAGTCAACACAAAAACGACAAACAAATTAAAACCTCGTTACGCCTGCTTTTATTGTATAGAACAAATACTCGTATTCCAATACAAATTTTCATCAATGACTGTCATATTTTTAAAATGGTAGTTTTGTTTGTGTGTGAGTTATATTCTGTTATGTGATACGTCCTAAACAGCTATAAAATATATTGAATAATCAAATGAACGTTCTGTCGAAGGTAAGATTTATTTGTTTTGCTATTAAGATTCTTTTTGTAACTTGTACCATTTCTTTTAGTTTTAACAAAAATTTTATTTCTGATGAAGGTCATGGAAAGACCGAAACGTTAAATAAAAATGTATTAACCACTAGTTATATGTCTTTAAAAATGGCCTTCAATCCCAAGAATACAAAATAAACAATATATATATATATATATATATATATATATATATATATATATATATATATATGTATAATATAATACTATATCTATAGAAAAACAGGAAAATACTTGATCAAGTTGACTAGAATTATCCGACGCGCAACAACTGAAAGATAAGCTCAGAATACCGCCAGCCAACAAAATCATAGGCCAGAAATATTATCTGTATTTATCATCAAGAGTATTTAATGTATTGCCTGATATATAGAAAATGTACCTGAAAACCATAAACTCAGATGTCCTATTGAAAAAAATATTTAAAACGTATGTCCTTGATCTACCTAGAACCGACGTCAGAAAACTTGTTCAGTGAAGTATCTTTGTTTGGAGTTTGGACTAAATAAAATGGAATAAGGTTGATGGATTGGTACATAATCCACAACGATTCACCTAGTAAATTCAGTGTTGCTGTTATTATTTTGAATATTTGTGTGTCATGAACAGAATAGTTCTTAGTTTTTTCATCATTGTTCTCCTCCAAATCAATAGCTAATTGATTTTATTTCCTTCTGAACCATTGTTGACCACTATGTATGGCTACCGCATTTATTGTTACCACTAACACCACAGTTACATTGTTTTTATAACTGTTTATATATATTATATTGTTGCTAATGTGCTGAAAATGTATAACAATGTATTTCACACCTGGACATGGATAGTTGGATAGTTGTAAATAATAATGTGAAGGGACCCATATATGACCATTGGTTCTAAGGGGCTTACTTTAAATGTTTGTTTACAAGTCTCACTAACCATATTACCATAATCTGTTACCACCATGTGTTGTTATCACAATCTGTTATATTTGTGAATAAACATATATGTATTATATATATATATATATATATATATATATATATATATATATATATATATATATATATATATATTAATTGTGTGCTTTGTGAGTTATTTTTAATTATGTGAAAATATCACGTACAAGCGTCTTTGGCGCTTCAGTGGTTCTTTGTTTTGTTTATTCATGTATTTTTAACAATAATTACTTTTTTAAATTATTTATTAATTGTATACATCATTTATGTATTATTGTTTCTATCTTTCATTGAATGAAATTATTATTATTATTATCTTTTCAAATCGTCTTCTTATCCATTTTATTAACTATTTAGATCAACTGAGCTGAATGAAATTACTTTAAACAAAAATAAACGGTTTTAAGGATTAAAACTAATTTTTACGCATCTGTGGCCCTGAACAATATTCTATCATAAAATTGTTACTTGTATACACTTCGTGGATGTATCGTGCTAACAAACCGAAATTTCTCCAAAAATTTAGTATATCTAGTTTTATAGGACCCGCTGTACTCGCTCTAGTCAACTGAAAATTAATAGGGTACATCTGTGAGACACCTTGAACAATACTTATTCATAAAGTTGATCAATCGTATACTCTCTGGAGGCTGTATCGTGCTAACAAACTGAAAATTCTCCAAAAATGACAAAAATTTGGTACTTCAAGTACCACAGCACACGTTGTACTGGCTTTAGTGAGCTCAATATCAATAGGGTTCATCTTTAAGACGCTCTGAATAATATCCAATCATAAAATTCATCACTTGTATATACTCCGGAGGCTGTATCGTGCTAACAAACTGAAACTTCTCCAAAAATGACAAAAATATCGTACTCTAAGTACTGTAGCACCGGTTGTATTGGCCCTGGTGAGCTGAAAATCAATAGGGTTCATCAGTGAGATGCCCTGAATAATATTCAATCATAAAATTGGTGACTTGTTGAACTCCGGAGGCTGTATCGTGCTAACAAACTGAAATTTCTCGAAAAACGACAAAATTTCGTACTTCAAGTACCATAGCACCCGTTGTACTGGCTCTGGTGAGCTGAAAATCAATAGGCTCCATCTGTGAAATGTCCTTAACAATATTCCATCATAAAATTGGTGATTTATTGCACTCAGGAGGCTGTATCGTGCTAACAAGACTTGCAAGGAAAAGTGGCCGACGACAACGACGACGACGACATACAGACAGGATTTTTTTTGTAAAAACCGTTTTTTCGTGTTGTTGTTGATGGATAACGTAAAAATAACTCAAAAAAAAATTTTCAAATTTCCAACTTTTTTGTGGGTAAACCAATACTTTTCTCGCATATTAGATAGGTTGTCGGAAAAGTAATAACCAAAAATTTAGTATATATGGATTTATAGGACCCGCTGTACTCGCTCTAGTCAACTGAAAATCAGTAGGGTACATCTATGAGATACCTTGAACAATATTCAATCATAAAATTGATCAATCGTATACTCTCTGGAGGCTGTATCGTGCTAACAAACTGAAAATTCTCGAAAAACGACAAAATGTCGTACTTCAAGTACCATAGCACCCGTTGTACTGGCTCTGGTGAGCTGAAAATCAATAGGCTCCATCTGTGAAATGTCCTTAACAATATTCCATCATAAAATTGGTGATTTATTGCACTCAGGAGGCTGTATCGTGCTAACAAGACTTGCAAGGAAAAGTGGCCGACGACAACGACGACGACGACATACACACAGGATTTTTTTTGTAAAAACCGTTTTTTCGTGTTGTTGTTGATGGATAACGTAAAAATAACTCAAAAAAAAAATTCAAATTTCCAACTTTTTTGTGGGTAAACTAATACTTTTCTCGCATATTAGATAGGTTGTCGGAAAAGTAATAACCAAAAATTTAGTATATATGGATTTATAGGACCCGCTGTACTCGCTCTAGTCAACTGAAAATCAGTAGGGTACATCTATGAGATACCTTGAACAATATTCAATCATAAAATTGATCAATCGTATACTCTCTGGAGGCTGTATCGTGCTAACAAACTGAAAATTCTCCAAAAATGACAAAAATTTGGTACTTCAAGTACCACAGCACCCGTTGTACTCGCTTTAGTGAGATCAGTATCAATAGGGTCCATCTTGGAGATGCTCTGAATAATATCCGATTAAAAAATTGGTTACTTGTATATACTCCGGAGGCTGTATCGTGCTAACAAATTGAAGCTTCTCCAAAAATGACAGAAATATCGTACTTAAAGTACTGTAGCACCTGTTGTAGTGGATCTGGTGAGCTGAAAATCAATAGGGATCATCAGCAAGATGTTCTGAATAATATTCAATCATAAAATTGGTGACTTGTTGAACTACGGAGGCTGTATAGTGCTAACAAACTGAAATTTCTCAAAAAATTACAAAATGTCGTACTTCAAGTACCATAGCACCCGTTGTACTGGCTCTGGTGAGCTGAAAATCAATAGGGTTCATCTGTGACATGTCCTTGACAATATTCAATCATAAAATTGCTGAATTATTGCACTCCATAGGCAGTATCGTGCTAACAAGACATGTAAGGAAAAGTGGCCGACGACAACGACGACGACGACGACATACACACAGGACTTTTTTTCTAAAAACCGTTTTTTCGTGTTGTCGTTGATGGAAAACGTAAAAATAACTCAAAAAAAATTCCAACTTTTTTTGGGGTAAACCAATACTTTTCTCGCATATAAATAGGTTGACGGAAAAGTAAAATTATGATATATATATATATATATATATATATATATATATATATATATATATATATATATATATATCATGCTTCCACAGCAGTTTCAATAGTGTTAGTCATTAACTGTCCTTATACTTTGCTTAACAGGTTTTTACAAACTTTTTTCTACTTCCAAGGGTTTTCGAAGCGAAATATGAAACTTTAATTGACATCTCAACCAACGGCCGCAGATGTTTCAAAAGAATTTTGTCAAGACCATTGTCTTTATCTTCATTACAAACTTTTCTCATACCTTGCCTAATATATCTCCCCAACATTTTTAATTGCCAGTATTTTTGACTCGAAATATGATTATTTTTTTGATTTCTTAATCAACTTTAACATAGGATACAGAAGAATATCAAGAAGAGCTTAGTGTTCATCTTCATTAGAATCTTTTCATATACCTTGCTCAGCAGATCTCTGCAACCTTTTGTTGTTTCTAGAAATTTTGAAGCGAAATACGCAACTTTTATTTACTTCTTTATGAACAGACACTTTTGCATAGGTGCTTAAAAGATTTTAACGAGAGTCTTCTTCTTGATTGAAAACTTTTTTTATACCTTGCCAAATAGTTATTTGCAACTTTTTGTTCTTGCCAGTATTTTTAACTGGAAATATGTATTTTTATTAACTTCTTTATCTACAGCCACATTCGCAGAGGTGTCAAAACTATTTTGACAAAAGCATTGTCTTCCTTAAATAGAAACTTTTCTTATATATTGCCTAACAGATCTTTGCAACCTTTTCTTCCTGCCAATGTTTCTGACTCGAAATGTGATATGATTTTTGATTTCTTTAACAACAGCCATTCTAGCAGATGTGTCAAAAGGATTGGACGGGAGCATTGTTTTAATCATCAATAGAAACTTCCCCATACCTTGCCTATTAGATCTCTGCAACCTTCTGTTCTTGTCAAGGTTTTTTACTAAATATCAATGTTTTATTTACTTATCGACAGCTAATTTCACAGATGTTCCAAAGCTATTTTGACGATACCATTTTTATTAGAAACTTTCCTGATACCTTGTCTAATAGATTTCTGCAACATTTTGTCCTTGCCAGTGTTTTTGACACGAAATATAAATATTTTATTAACATCTCAATCAACAGAACAATTTTGACGAGAACATTGTCTTCATCTTCATTAGAAAATTTTCTTGTACCTTGCCTTTTGATCTTGCTAGGGCTTTTGATGCGAAATATGCAACTTTTATTGACTTCTTTATCAACAACCTCTTTGACAGTTGTCTCAAAAGGATTTTGACGAGAACATTGTTTTCAAATTCATTAGAAACTTTTCCTATACCTTGCCTAATAGATATCTGCAACCTTTTGTTCTTGTCAGTGTTTTTGACTAGAAATATGAATTTTTTATCAACTTCTCAATCAACAGCCACTCGCAGATGTGTCAAAAGGATTGGACGAGAGCATTAACTTCTACTTCATTAGAAACTTTTCTTATAACTTGCGTAACAGATCTCTGCAACCTTTTGGCTCTGCCATAGTTTTTGACATGTAATATGAATTTTTTATTGACATCACAATCAACAGTTACTTTCGCAGATGTTCCAGAAGAATTTTGAGGAGAGCATTGCCTTCATCTTTATTAGAAACTTTTCTTAGGGGAGAATGGGGTACATTTGAACACAGGGTAAATCTGAACATCCAATTTTTACTCTGTAGTCCAAACTTTTGAAAATAAAGAATAATCACTTCTGGCAACCCTGTCACGTAACGTTTAACCTTACAAGGCGCTAACTTCAGACTCGATTTTGGCACACTAGTTGAATAGAAGTGGTTGTTTGTTTACAGTGTGATAAATCTGCTGTGATTTTGAAAATTATTAGTTTAGTGCTGATCGAAATGCAACGTTTGAAAGAGGTAAGTGTTGGCTTGTTAACAATGTATTAGTTTTAGGTTTGGGATTTTTGATAGTGTAATAAATTCTTCGTAAATAAGAAAAATGAGGTTGGGGTACATTTGAACGGTGTTCAAATGTACCCCATTTTACTTTTTTTTCTTTTTACAATTAACATTGGGTATGTTTTCTCTTTCAGACGAAATATTGTGCGAAATTACAAGAAAAAAGGAGAATCTGCTTATAATGAAGAGTATATACAAGCTGGTATCAGAGCTGTATGTGATCAACAAATGACCCTGCGTGAAGCTGCAACACATTACGGAATGTCATACACAGCCCTGCATTATCGCCTGAAGAAATTAAATTTTAATGATGAAGGTCAGTTACCTCTTCTGTGAAACATGACTTCCCATCGAAATACTCCAGCCGGCAGATTTTCACAAAGGAACAAGGATTATCACTGGTTGAGTATGCTATTAACTCATCCAAAATGTGCTACGGTCTAACGTACCAATAAATGAGAGTACTTGCATACGATTATGCTGCTAGACTTGACTTAGAAATGCCCAATAGTTGGTCCGCAAATCAGATAGCGGGGGAAGATTGGCTATACGGTTTCATGCGACGACATCGTAACCTTAGTATTCGGAGGCCGGAAAACACGTCACTTTCGAGATTGACATCTTTTAACAAGACGAATGTAGAAGCGTTTTTCGATAACTACGAGAGAGCCCTAAAGTTAAAGAACTTTACAGCATGCCACATATTCAACCTTGATGAAACAGGTGTCGCAACTGTTATACAGGCACCAAATATCTTAACTCAAAGAGGTGCTAAACAAGTCAGGCAGGCTGTTTCTGCCAAAAGAGGGCAATCGATTACGTTGAGTATGATTATAAGTGCATCGGTGATTCCTTGCCACCAGTATTTATTTATCCCCGAGCAAGAGTAAATGATTCCATGGTTGATGACGGTTCACCCGGTAGTAATGGGTTGGCCAACAGCCCAGAAAGCCACTGAATGATGCGTGCTCTATTCTTACACGTTCTGAAACATATAGTGGATTATACGAAAGGCAGTTCATGGATAATCACGGGAGCCACTGTTCTCTTGACGCCCTCAACTATACTCGAGAAAACGGCATGACTTTAGTGACTTTCCCGTCCCATTATTCCCATAAGCTGCAGCCGCTAGATGTTGGTGTGCTGGGACCTTTTGAGACGAAGACAAAAGTTGCACAAAATGACTGGTTGACCAACCATCCTGGGAAAATTATTTCTATCCACAATCTTCCCTCCATAGTTACTAGAGCATTTGACTCATCATTCACAAGAGCAAACATTATTTCTTCATCATTCAAAAAGCCTGGACTTTGACCACTTAATTGTCAGGTATTTACAGACGAAGATTTTGTGAGCTCTGCTGTCACGGATAGACCCATTTCAGACAAGCCAGTCCGCGAGCCCATAGAACAGACGGCATCGTCTGATACAGATAATTGCTCCATCCCCAGCAAAGATTTAAATGTATGCTACATACCTGGATGTAGCAAATATTCCAAATCCATCCAAAACGATGCCGCTCACAATAAAACATTAGTGCTGATTTCACCAGAACATGTTCGCCCATATCCAAAGGCCCCTCCTCGATCCAATTCGCTTAGAGGAAGGAGAAAATGGAAAACACGTATTTTAACAGAGACCATTGAAAAATCGTGACTGGAAGATGAACAACTGGAGAGAGAGTCCAAAAAAATGAAGCTTACAAAAACAACATCAAAAAAATTCGTCAGGTTAGGAAAAACATCTGTAAATCGCTAGAAGTATGGACCTCTGAATCAGAAGATGAAGATTTATCTCTACATGACGAGTCCTCTGATGAATTAGAAACCTTTAGTGATTTAGAGGTCGAGCATAAAGAAGCTAATGTTTCAGAATTGAAGTTGAATGATTTTATTTTTGTATCATTTAATACAAAAAAATCCAGATTCTTGTTTGTGGGACAAATTGAAGAAATCGCGGAAGAGAATTCGTACAGTGTAAAATTTATGAAGAAAAAGGAGGATACATGGAAATTTTACTTACCTGAAAAAGAAGACATCAGTGCCGTAGAGAGAGAAGACATCAAAATGAAATTGCAGGCACCTGATACTTCTGGGGGAACTGAAAGAGCTGCTTCTTTACTATTCTTTACTATAATTTGAGGTCGACTTCGCTAGTTTTAAGAATAAAGTAATGTAGCTACTATTTTGTTGTTTTTTTGTATATAGAGGTCATTTTAGTTTACGCAAAGCGATTTTTGAGGTTTGTTCAAAACTGCCCTACAACTGTTCAAATCTGCCCCAACTAAGGGATAGAATTGAAAGTTATTTTGTTTGCCTTTCCAAATTTTTTGGTTAATTTAGATCTCAAATGGGATCCACTTCGTGCTAAAATATTTAAAACTCTTTGGTAAAAACTACATTTGATTTTAATTGGACTAAATTAGTTTTCGTTCAAATGTACCCCAGTCTCCCCTATACCTTTCCCAGCAGATATCTGTAATCTTTTGTTGTTTCTAGGGTTTTATTAACATCTCAATCAACAGCCATTTTCGTAGAGTTTCAGAATAATTTTGACGAGAACATTGTCTTCATCTTCATTAGAAACGAAATTGACTGTCTCGACCCTTACTTCGTGGAATATGCTCATATTAGTGTTTTTAAATGAAACTCACGGTCTCTAGTTAATTCCACAATATAATAAAAGTTATTGAAAATTCTGAAAAATTGACAATTGTTTCGATAAATCAATATCATCGTCAGAATGACAGAAGTTACATTTCATTTTATGCCTACCTGATGTTTAGTAGTTATTTTTGGCTAGACCAAGAAGTAACCTAACTTGTGATTGGCTTAATATATGTTTATAGAAAAAAGAAGAAGATGTGATATTACAAATATTGAAGCTTGGATATTATTAGCCCTATGGTGATATCCTGGATATCATTTTTCCAATTGAGATCAGTATAACTGTGCAATGATATAGAAAACCAGGAAAATTATATCTGCTGATCTTTACAATTATCACTTAAGAAGACAGTTTATTAGTGGAGAACTTCCTAGATTTAACTGTTCATTAACAACTTCATATTGTGGGTTTCTTAAATGTCTTCTAATTTCCAGTTCTTCAAGGAAATCCAGTTCCTGTTTCTTTTCACAAATATGCAGCACTTCTAGTTCTGTGTTAGGTGTCAATGAATGATTGGTGTCAAGTAGATGTTTTGCGTAGTGGAATTTATCTGGTTGTTTTAATCTGTATGCTCGTAATTGCTCACTGTATCGTATTTCAAAATTCCTAAGGGTCTGACAGCGTTACATTCTGGACATTTGAGTTTATATATACCTGACTTGTTTAATAGTGGTATTTTTGTTTTTACATCTAACAATTTTGTACTAACGTTACTTTCTGTTTTAAAAGAAATTGTTGTATTCGTTGCTGAAGATATTATCTTTGAAATATTATTAGAAATATTTCCTGCATATGTGATGGTTTTATAAGTTTTAATTTCATCAGCTTGTTTAGGATATATTAGTTGTAATGCCACTTTTTCTTCTTTTTTACTAATTAGCTTATTTATCATATCTAATGGATAACCGTTAGATATTGCTATTTGTCTAAATGTATTAATCTCTCTATCAAAATTACATTTGTTCATAGGAACTGAAAAAGCTCTATGTATCATTGAATTATATGCTGCATATTTGTGAAAAGAAACAAGAACTGGATTTCCTTGAAGAACTGGAAATTACAAGACATTTAAGAAACCCACAATATGAAGTTGTTAATGAACAGTTAAATCTAGGGAATTCTCCACTAATAAACTGTCTTCTTAAGTGATAATTGTGAAGATCAGCAGATATAGTTTGCCTGGTTTTCTATATCATTGCACAGTTATACTGATCTTAATTGGAAAAATGATATCCAGGATATCACCATAGGGCTAATAATATCTCAGCTTCAATATTTGTAATATCACATCTTCTTTTTTTTTCTATAAACATACGATTATATTAAGCCAATCACAAGTTAGGTTACTTCTTGGTCTAGCCAAAAATAACTACTAAACATCAGGTAGGCATAAAATGAAATGTAACTTCTGTCATTCTGACGATGATATTGATTTATCGAAACAATTGTCAATTTTTTAGAATTTTCAATAACTTTTATTATATTGTGGAATTAACTAGGGACCGTGAGTTCCATTTAAAAACATTCATTAAAAATTTTTTTTGTACCTTGCCTAACAAATCTTTGTAACTTTTTTATTTGCTAGGGTTGTGGATACGAAATATGCAACCTCTATTGTCTTCGTAATCAACATCTGCTTTCGCAGAAGTTATAAAAGATTTTTTTACGGGAGCATTGTCTTCATTTTCATTAGAAACGTTTCTAATAACTTGCAGATCTCTGTAACATTATGGTGTGGCCAGTGTTGTTGACTCGAAATATGTATTTGTTATTGACTTCTTTATCAACAACCAATTACGCAGAGGTATCAAAAGGAATTTGATGAGAGCATTGTGTTCGTCTTCATTAGAAACTTCCCTCATACCTTGCCTGATAGGTTTTTTACATGAAATATGCAGCTTTCACTAAAGTTTGTATCAGCAGCTACTCGAGGTTTCAAATGGATTTTGACGGAGGCGTTGTTTCCATCGTCACAAGAAAGTTTTCTTTCAGATTGTCTAACAGGTCTGTGTAATATTTATTGAAGTAAAATGACTTTTGCCAACTGGAGTCAACAACCACTTCACTTAGAGCCCAATTTTTTTTTCTGCTTTTGAGCATCAGTTAAACGCTGTGTCAACAATTACAATTTGTTTCAGAATCAGTTTCAATGCCTGTCAAATTACACCTTTTTACTTGAATCAAAGAATACACCAACAACAAGAAGCGAAAGCCGGCATAAATCGTTTGATGTTCTGGGGGCAAAATTTCGTGACCTTGTAAATCTGAAGTTGACAGAACGCTAATAATTTACACTGAGAAAAAGGTTACAAAATTGTGAAGGTTTATATTTTACAGGCAGAAAAAAATGTAAATCAAACATTCCAAAAAATAATTGTTTACTAATGTACTGCCAAAACATTATTCCGAGAAAGTATTAATTGTCAATGAAAAATGTAAGCATAAAAAACCTGTAACATTGACTTGTTAGTCCGATACAGCCTTTGGAGTGAAACAAGTTACCAATTTTGTAATTGAATATTGTTCAGGACATCTCACAGAAGAACCCTATTGATTTTCAGCTCACCAGAGCCAGTACAACGGATGACATGATACTTGAAGTACGACATTTATGGAGGAATTTCAGTGTGTTAGCATAATACAGCCTCCGGACTGTATACAAGTGACCAATTTTATGATGGGATATTGCTCAGGGCGTCTCACAGATGAACTCTATCAATTTTCAGCTTATATTGTGAAAAATATGCTTTAGCATTTCTTTATACATAGTTTAAGTTTCTGTTTTTTAAGAACAGTTTATTACTAAAAATAACATGCTATTGTTTAATCAAATGATTTTTATTTTCTTATATCGATATTGGAATTCATTATGTGTAAATATGTAATTAAGTAGCAGTATGTGTAGGGTAGGGTAGATATTAAAACTAATACAGTAATATAGATTATATATTTAGAATACCAGATTACAGAAGGAAAAAGTTCAATATACATGATGGTATAAAATTACAATAATGTTGGTGCTTAAATATACAATTTGTATAATTTCCATGATACGCTATAACAGTTACACTCTTCCAGATTCATAATTCAATATTTTACACATAGAGAAAATATTTTAATGTCTGCAACATAATGTGTAGAAATGATCAATATATATTAAATAATAATAATACCGCACATTTACAATTGTATAGGACAGTTAGATGAGTAAAATAGTCATCTATTACTTTATTTATAAGTGTACAATATTTCTTGCAGCACTAGATTAATTTTTTGTGATGGCTTCTAAGGGAGGACTTATTTGCTTATGTTGTGGTTGTAGATGGCCCTCTAAAACTGGACAAGGATGATGTATAGGTAAACCAAACCAAACTGTATACAGGTCAAACCCATATTAAATGTACTGTTACTTTTTGGAGCTAAAATGTGGTTAAAAGCAGCTAATAGAGAGGATTTTGTTCAGAGACGTTTGCTTTCGTAGTGTGCCAAAAGTCATGCTTTGTGTTGAAGTCGAAGGAGATTGTAAAGGTACTGGTCGTAACTCAGTACTTCCCCCTAACGTCCATTTTAAAAGGTTGATTATCTGAAAAGAAAAATACAGGAAGACTATAATAATTGAAATAGAAGTGTATGAGTAGGTTTTATTATAGACAATGTGTTGTTTTATTCATCCGACACTTTAGTTTTCTAGTATCTATTTAACCAGAAGAACTCTCTTACACATTAATAGCATATCAGAGACTGATAGTTAATACTGCCACAAAGTGAGCATGGGATAAATATAAAAACATTTCTCTATCATAACAAAATCATAAAAAATACTCTTTTATAACAAAACCAAGATTCTTTCAAGTGAGACATAGGTAGGCTGAACATTGTAGGTGAAACTGTCGTCTAGTTAAAATCACAGTTGCAAACACTTAATTTTTTACTAACTTATCTAGGTACGAGAAAGCCATCCATTTTGATGTATATTGACTTACAAAGGTGAATCTAAATAATAATTATATTTACCAAGCAGTGGAGAAGCATCACAGTAACTCGTATGTATTGCAGAGGCCTAAAAGATGAATGTCGCTATTGCTGTAATGGTGTGGTAGCTGCAATTATAAAAGTAATTGTAGTAATCATTCCCTTACACAAATTCCAAGAAGGTATTAATTCATCCTGTGGTGAAGTATCAATTAATCCTGTGGCCAGGTGACAAAAAATAAATATTAATAACAGTTTATTGTAATGTCTACTTAAATTTAATATTTACCAGACTGAATAACTATTTTTGTTGGTGAATGACTCAATAAAATATGTTACTTACATTTTAACTATGGAAATATGGCAGGGGCAGCTAGCTGAAACAAACGCTTGGAATATCCTCCTTTGGAAACAATTTTTTTCTTAAAGTGAAGTTCACACAACCTATAAATTCTTTTGTTAAGCATCTGTAGTCTTTCCAAACAAATATCTACGGTTACAAGCTCCCAATCATAACTGTACCCTAAAAAGTAAATAAAGGTAGGTATATTTTTATATTCACATGTCTATAAAAAAAATCAACTATTAATTTATATTGAAAATTATGTATTTTCATTCAACATGTTTTTTGCAGAACAGGGCTCGTCAGCAGAAAGCTTATTATAGTACATAATATTATCATTACATATTATTAAAGGTAGAGGGACAGATCAACGTTAACAAACAAAAACATAGATTTACACAACTTACAATTCATAGGAACATTCAAAATAAAATGTAAAATATTGAAAAATGAATATATACCTATAATACATTGCATATAGAAACAATTTCTCTTACCTCACAGGGTCTTTGGGAAAACCAAACATAGTTATCTTTTCTCCTGTTGTTGAGTGACATCCACGAACTTCACAGCTTATTCTTCCCATCATAAATACAATAATTTCTCACTAAGAGTGCAACTAGTTACTTTCACAAATCACCCGTTACTTTTACTAAACGGTATTGTTCAAAATCAAAGTAAATAAACAAATAAAAAGCATATTTTTGTTTAACAACAAAGAATGACATTGAAGTAAAACACATATAAAAAAATGGCGTCTATCACACATGCGCATTCAGAAAATGAATTGTCAAAAAGCCGAAGTTTCGCTTCTTGTTCGCTTCCGAAAAAAATATATGTTATTCTACATCTTACATCTCTCATTTCTTTTTAGGAGAATCCATTACGAATATTTCACTCAGTAATAAATAAAACATGAAATTTGATTCAAATTTGGATGTAAACGCACGCGCTTCTCCGCGGCCATCCTGTGACGTCAAGACAGGAGAAAGTAATATTTTGTCTATGATTAACTCAACAGAACACAAATAAACTTATTCACTTACAACTTCGTGGAATTGCAAGCAATTCAACTCCTTGCTAGCTATCGAGGAACTCGAATCGTATTTTTTATTCGATAAAATCTTGAAACAGAATCGCACAGCTATCTAAAAGGTACATGTGACTGTGACACCTATCCTGTGAACGGTAACTTATGTAACCAGGCCATGAACACTTTGTTTTTGATATTGAAATAGAAGATGAATTCATGTTTAGGATCATTATTTATCTGTTTGGAATTTTTGATCAAATAACATTCATTATAATTATTATAGTATGTGTTATTGTTGTCATTAAGAATATTGAAGTATATTAGTATCAGGCTCTTCGATATCGTTCTGGATATTCAACTTGTTTGTGTTTAGTCTTGCTGAATGCAATAAAATGTTGAAGACACAACTTAATTGAACTGAAGGTAGCTAAAACATAACCTACATACCTGACAAATACGACCATTTAGCGTCACACCAATATAAGGCGCGTTTGCTGTCATGTGATGACATCAACAAATTGTTAACATATTAAGAGCGGATTTTGCAATATATATATATATATATATATATATATATATATATATATAAATTATATGAAACTTATTCTTTCATTAACGACGCGTTTGTTTGCTTTTTGGCCATTCACAATGAGTTCATGATTTGAAAGCTGATATTTTTTGCAAATTGTCCATTAATAGACTTTTAGGATAGGTAAGGTTAATAAATAAATGTTGGTACCATGAGCTTATAACCATCCTATATTCTAAGATAGTATTTTCATGAAAAACTGATAATGTTTCATAATAAATTTCTTACGTAGAATATATATTATTCAATAAAATTGATGTCTACGTTTATGGCATCCATCGGCGAAGTGAAAATGGTTCTTCCACATTATTAAGTGAAACTTATAAGAGCCAACTCTTATTCAAGATGAGTGTATAGCCGTAGATATTTCACTTTCGTTGACATATAGACCAGCAATTTGCTGGCAGCGAAACATTAGTGATTAACGGAATTCATCTTAAGAGAAACTCAATTAAAACTGCGAAACAATGTTTCCATTCGTTAAGGATAAGTGACCGTTTTTACAACAATAATCCTTAAATGATAGATTTTCATCGGCAAATGAATGATGGAGGAAACGACCTACAAATCTGATATAAAAATATACCCTGGCAGCAAGAAACACTCTTATTTTTATTATGTAATAGCGTTCATTCTGTACTTTTAGATTTATTATAATCGATATTATTAAACACGTTATCGGAGGGTTGTTGCGTTTTAATACGGAACTTGTGTGTACCAAGATTGCCGGCAGATAAAACTTTTGGTCAGCTGGTGACTTTACGGAGTGATCATTGTGTACCGGTAAAATCAAGGTTTGTCGAAAGATTACGGTTTTATACAGCCCGAAGAGAAAGTGTTGAAAAATGTTTCTGATTTGTCAGCCCGAGTTAAAAAGTTAGCATAAAATTGTGAGTTCGGAAATGAACTGGAAATAGTTATGAGAGATATATTTGTCATTGGTATAAATCCTTACAAAATTGGATCATTTAGGAAATTATCATACTTACCGGTGTCTACTTGATTCGGGTAGCATGAGCTCCTTTATAACCGAAAAGGCCGCTAAAATTCTGGGTCTTCCCAAATCTGCTTATCTTCTCGATATAAACGGCTAAGACTCTATGTCCTCAACTCTTGATACTGCTAAAATAGTCTTTGCATGCACACCAGTTAGGTTAACCTCGCCGGTACTAAATGTTGAGGCTACAATAGTTAAAAAAATCTGTGATGAACTTCCCGATTGTATGATTGCCATAATAGGTTGGATCATATCTGGAATTTAACCCTAGCGGATCCGAATTTTTCTAAGCCTGGGAAGATTGTATTCCTTCTCGGGGCAGATGTATTCTCAAAAATTATTTGTAATGGTCGAATTTCTGGAAATGAGTCCACTCCAGACGCTCTCAATACAATATTTGGTTATGTAATTCTAGGTAAAACTTCTCAAAATACTTCACCTACCACTACTTTTTGCAACTTTGTCGAAAACAGTGATTTAAATAGTGCTTTAAAGAGATTTTGGGAAGTCGAAAGTGTTCGAGAAGTAATCGATACTACAAATAAAGTTGATATTTGTGAAAAAATATTTGTTGAAACACATAGTCGTGTAAAGGAGGGAAATTATATGGTTGCACTTACTTTTAAACAAGATTTTTTGCCAACTTTTCCTGGCATGCGCACTTTAGCTTTATCCCGCTTTTATTCGCTTAAGATTGCTTAAGTGCGTTTATTTATATTTGAAATATCCTGATTTTTTAGAGGAATACCTCGATTTAGGCCATATGGAATTGATCAAAGATAAGACAGTTCCTACCCATTCTTATTATATTCCCCATCATGCAGTTGTAAAACCGCACAGTCTCACAATCAAGCTTAGGGTTGTTTTTAATGCAACTGCGCACTTTCCCAATCAAACATCGCTAAACGACAATTTATTTGTTGGTCCAAAACTCCAGCAGGATATTGTGTCGATTTCATTATTATTTCGTTTATATCGCTATACTGTTTGTGCAGACTTTAAACAAATGTATCGCATGATTTTTGTGAATCCCGCTCATTGTAATTATCAAAGAATTTCGCCTGACGAAGAGGTCCAAGATTATCGCTTAACTCGACTAACGTATGGGCTTAAGAGTTCGCCATTTTTGGCTCTTCGGTGTCTCCAACAGTTAATTCAAGATGAATGTGAAAACTTTCCTTTAGCCGCACACGTTATTCGCAATTTTTGTTACATAGATGATATTGTCACGTCTTGCCCTACTATGGATCTTGCAATAAAGTTGGTTTCGGAGCCTGTTTCACTCATGAAGTTGGGAGGCTCCGAATTGAGGAAATGGTCTAGTAATAATCTGACATTGCTTTCTGGTTTACCACAATCTCACTTGTCTCAACATCCGCATGATTTTTCGTCCAATTCACTGAGAGTGTTGGGTTTAGAGTGGCATCCCCAAAGTGATTGTTTTTCTTTTAAGATTATTACACAACCTGAGTTTAAATGTACGAAACGGAATTAGCAAAAGTTTATGATCCTTTGGGATTCATTTCTCTTATAACCTTCTATTGTAAATACCTTATTCAAACGCTATGGCTGTCCCGTATCGGCTGGGATGATGTCCCCTATGAAGAAGTGATTTCTGCCTGGAAAAAATATTACTCAGATCTGTCCTCTCTGGCAAATATTCAAATACCCCGATTTTTTTGACATAAAATCAGTTCAGATTCTTTTTGCAATTATCAGTTGCATGGGTTTAGTGACGCAAGTGAAAAAGGTTATGGATGTGTCATTTATTCAAGGATGTGTAACCAAGCCAATACTATCCATACAAGTTTTGTTTGTGCAAAGTCAAAAATAGCTCCGACCAAGAAGCTTTCCATTCCAAGACTAGAGCTTTCTGCAGCTGTTTTACTTACCAAATTATTAATTTATGTTCAGGAATGTTTCGCTGGATATATTGAGTTCGATAAAATTTGTGCCTGGTCGGATTCTCAAATTGTTTTATATTGGATCAATGGATCGCCCCGCAAATATAAAACCTTCATTTCCAACAGAGTTCCCTTTATTCAAGAAAATGTATCTTCATCCTGTTGGAATTATGTTGAGTCTATCAATAATCCCGCGGATGTAGTCTCCAGAGGAGCCTTACCCTCTGAGCTATCAGCACATGCTATATGGTTTACAGGACAATCTTTTTTATTGCAATCTTTCCACCATTGGCCCAAATTTCACATATCTTCTAAAACTAGTAAAATTATTTGCGATAAAGGAAATAAACTTTTATTATTTGCGTTAACTGAAGATCATAATTTTAAACCGCTTTTCTTCCTTTTCGACCCTAAGAAAGGTTGTTTCCTATATACTTCGTTTCGTATTTAACCTGCAGAACACGCAAGAAAAATGTTTAGGCGCTCTTTCTTCTTCTGAAAAACATGCCGCCTTATTACAACTTGTTAAATATACTCAACACGTTTATTTTAATGACAAATTAAATAATAAAAAAAATTTCTAAACCGCTTCGCAAGTTACAAGTTTTAGTGGATGAGGATAACATCCTTAGAGTAGGAGTACGTTTAAAAAATGCTCCACTTTCATATTCCGCTAAACAACCCATTTTATTACCCCGCAATTGTCAGTTATCCATATTACTTATTCGTCATTTTCATGAAAGTTTTTATCATACAGGTTTTCGCACAACCTATTATTAGTTATCTCAACAATTTTGGATTTTATCTGCTAAGGGAACAATTAACTCTGTTTTATCCAAATGCATCAGGTATTGGAAAGTTAATCCTCGAAGCTATCAACCACCCATAGGAAATTTGCCGGTTTCAAGAATTTCCCGAATTAAACCGTTTTCACGCTCTATAGTCGATTTTGGAAGACCTTTTAATATCGTAATGACTCGGTATCGAGGTGTTCGCACGCGTAAAGCTTATTTATGCATTTTTTATGTTTCGCTACTAAAGCAGTTCATTTGGAACTGGCAAGTCATTTGTCTACAGAAACTGTTTTGGCCGCTTCACAACGTTTAATCGCTTGCCGGGGAAGGGTATCACATTTGCATAGCGATTGTGGCACCAACTTCATGGGAGCTCGTCATGAACTCTTGAGACTTATGCAGCAGACAGCCGCTAATGAAACAATTCAATGGCATCCCTCGCCCGCAGGCGCACCCCACTTTAACGGTTTGGTAGAGGCGGGTGTGAACAGTGTAAAATCTCATCTTTCACGTGTGCTAGGCGATCAAATATTAACATATGAGGAATTTTATACGGTTTTGACATTAACAGAATCGATTCTTAATTCGCGCCTATTAATACCAATGACGTCCGATATAGATGATATACAGGCTTTGACACCTGCGCATTTTCTTACATTCGAACCAGTGTCAGCTATTCCTGTACCTGATTATAATAATGTACCCCTTAATAGGCTTTCGCGGTGGCAGTTGTTACAAAAGCTGCACCAAGACTTCTGGCGACTTTACGTTAAATGGTTAAAGGCTAGTATTCCGCCTACCGTCGGCACGCTCGTATTTGCTAAAGCAGACAATTTACCTCCTTCGGAGTGGATACTAGGACGCATTACCAAACTGTATACCGGAGAAGACAAAACAGTAAGAGTTGCTACAGTAAAAACTTCCAAGGGAGAAATAAAAAGGCCATTGGTCAAGTTATACCCTCTCCCCTTTGAATAGTTCCGTAGTTGCCAAATACTTTTGTTTTGTTTCGTTCTTTCTTTAAGATTTATTTTAATTTTGTGTTTTCTTTGATCAGTCTTTAGAATACGATTAGTCGCTAAACAAAGCACTTATTGGTTATGGGGGTAAAGTTGGGTAATTTTTCTTTTTTTTTGCTTTTTTTTCTTTATTAATTAAACCTTTTTCCCGGGCAGGAAATGTTTCGGATAAAATGGCCATCTCAATTCATTTTAGTTAAAGTATGCAAAGTTGCTCAAGCCGGCTCTGTTTTAAATTTATTGTCATATCGTCTTTGTCCAAACGGAGTAATAAGAATAGAGTCGAACGCTATATGTAAACCAACATTACCGCTACGCTGAACGCGAATATTTATATACTACTTATGGTGACTACTTTTGTGAGTGCACTCAGAGTTTTGGCTACAAGAGGTATCAGGTGAGTCAGTTTGAGCACTTATAGGTTATTAATATAATCTTTGGCCCCAACGCAACATATTCTATATAAAATTACTTGTTGAAAATTAAAAGTAAGTCAGTTAATATATTTTACATTGTTTTATCGTAATTGTAGAATTATCATTTTTGTATAATAAACATTTTTAAAACTGTATTTCAAGTTAATAATTTGTAAGTAGCGTCAATTTTGAGAATTTCCTATTGGAAATGACCCTGAACTATTTTCTCCAAAAAATTTCATTCCATCATATAATATCTAGGAAATTTGAGACCGTTATTTTTTATTTATTCTCCATACCTACTCATGTTTAAGGTTTCCTTAAGCCAATCCGCATTAATAAATCATGCGGAAAATATTGCAACCGTTCAGTTATAAAATCGTGTGTTAGACTCTGTTGAATTGTTTGTCGAAGTAGAAAGGGCCGAAGGTCCATTGAGGGTCTTGACGTGGGTAAGGCAATTAGGTATTATTAAGGCGAAACCCGTCATCTTGTACATATCCACCGCTTTGCCAGAATTTGTTTGTACTTCATTTGTTTTGTACTGCTTAGTTCGCTTTCCTGATGTAATAAACTAGTTAACACTAGTCAGGAGTAAGTGTTACTTTGGCGACGACAATTTTCAATAAAACTTTGGAGAATTTAATCAAGTTTCAGAAATTAAGTTTGTTGGAACATTCAATATTGATTTGAGTTTTGAAGTATAGACAGAATAGTGCGAGATAAAAGAAACATTTACTTATTTTCTAGGCATACTGAAATGGAACAACTACAGAAAAGGAGAAATAACCTTCTCACAATAGAAAATCAAAAGCTGTAACAAAACTGGAAAAAATCAGTCTTTAAGTGACTGCTGAAGTAAATATAAATTTTGCAAGAAAATAAAATACGAGCAATGTTGTTATTATTCAATTGCACAGCCATCGTCTGCCACAGGTTCCAATCTTCTAAATATGGACAAATTTACGGGTATATGAAATTAACTGTCTCGACTCTTACTTCGTGGAATCTACCCATATTAGTGTTTAAAATGAAACTCACGGTTTCTAGTTAATACCACAGTGTAATAAAAATTGTTGAAAATTCTAAAAAAATGACAATTGTTTCGATAAATCAATATCATCGTCAGAATGACAGAAAACCAGGAAAACTATATCTGCTGATCTTTACGATTATAACTTAAGAAGACAGTTTATTAGTGGAGAACTCCCCACATTTACCTGTTCATTGACAACTTCATATTGTGGGTTTCTTAAATGTCTTCTAATTTCCAATTCTTCAAGGAAATTCAAATCTTGTTTCTTTTTACAAATATGCAGCACTTTTAGTTTTGTGTTAGGTGTCAATGAATGATTGGTGTCAAGTAGATGTTTTGCGTAGTGTCATTTATCTGGTTGTTTTAATCTGTATGCTCGTGAGTGCTCAATGTATCGTATTTCAAAATTCCTAAGGGTCTGACCCAAATAGACAGCATTACATTCTGGAAATTGAGTTTCTATGTACCTGACTTCTTTAATAGTGGTATTTTTGTTTTTACATTAAACAATTTTGTACTAACGTTACTTTCTGTTTTAAAAGAAATTGTTGTATTCGTTGCTGAAGATATTATCTTTGAAATATTATTAGAAATATTGCCTGCATATGTGATGGTTTTATACGTTTTTATTTCATCAGTTTGTTTAGGAAATATTAGTTGTAATGCCACTTTTCCCACTTTTTTATTAATTAGCTTATTTATCATATCTAATGGATAACCATTGGATGTTGCTATTTGTCTAATTGTATTAATCCCACAATATGAAGTTGTCAATGGACAGATAAATCTAGGGAGTTCACCACTAATAAATGGTCTTCTTAAGTGATAATTGTAAAGATCAGCAGATGAAGTTTTCCTGGTTTTCTATATCATTGCACAGTTATACTGATCTTAATTGGAAAAATGATATCCAGGATATCATCATAGGGCTAATAATATATAAGCTTCAATATTTGTAATATCACATATTCTCCTTTTTTCTATTAACATATATTAAGTCAATCACAAGTTAGGTCACTTCTTGGTTTAGCCAAAAATCTGTTCATTGACAACTTCATATTGTGGGATTAATACAATTAGGCAAATAGCAACATCCAACGGTTATCCATTAGATATGATAAATAAGATAATTAATAGAAAAGAGGAAAAAGTGGCATTACAACTAATATTTCCTAAACAAACTAATGAAATAAAAACTTATAAAACCATCACATATGCAGGAGATATTTCTAATAATATTTCAAAGATAATATCTTCAGCAATGAATACAACAATTTCTTTTAAAACAGAAAGTAACGTTAGTAGAAAATTGTTAAATGTAAAAACAAAAATACCACCATTAAAGAAGTCAGGTATATATAAACTCAACTGTCCAGAATGTAATGCTGTCTATTTGGGTCAGACCCTTAGGAATTTTGAAATCCGATACAGTGAACACTTACGAGCATACAGATTAATACAACCAGATAAATGACACTACGCAAAACATCTACTTGACACCAATCATTCATTGACACCTAACACAAAACTAGAAGTGCTGCATATTTGTAAAAAGAAACAAGATTTGAATTTCCTTGAAGAATTGGAAATTAGAAGACATTTAAGAAACCCACAATATGAAGTTGTCAATGAACAGGTAAATGTGGGGAGTTCTCCACTAATAAACTGTCTTCTTAAGTTATAATTGTAAAGATCAGTAGATATCGTTTTCCTGGTTTTCTATATCATTGCACAGTTATACTGATCTTAATTGGAAAAATGATATCCAGGATATCACCATAGGGCTAATAATATCTAAGCTTCAATATTTGTAATATTACATCTTCTTCTTTTTTCTATTAACATATATTAAGTCAATCACAAGTTAGGTCACTCCTTGATCTAGCCAAAAAGAACTACTAAACATCAGGTAGGCATCAAATGAAATGTAACTTCTGTCATTCTGACGATGATATTGATTTATCGAAACAATTGTCAATTTTTTAGAATTTTCAACAATTTTTATTATATTGTGGCATTAACTAGAAACCGTGAGTTTCATTTAAAACACTATTACGAGTATATGTTGTTACGAAACAACACACTGGTATAGTCCTTGAATCCGACTCTGTCTAAGCGATGTATGAAAGTTAAAATTATGGCGGATGCGCAGGGATTTCTTAGAACTGTTTACGATTGTGACTATCTTATCTAGACATTGTTTTTGTGACCAGTCTTATCTAGAAAATGCCAGAAAGCCAATTGTTTTTTGTGTAAGCCGCAGCCTAGAATTATCTAGTAAAAAAGTCACTAATATATAAAGAGCCGACCAGGGAGAGTTAGTTTAGTTGATAGAGTGGTCTCGACAAATACACAAGAATACACTGAAATAGCGAACAGTAAAGTGTTGATATAAAGTAATAATTAAGGTTGTGTGTATATAAATTAAACTTAAGTGAATAGGTAAGTGCAAATAAATTAAGTGTTAGTGAGTAGTTTAGTGTCTAAATAAATTAAGTAAGTGAACCTACCGTGTGTATGAAGTTATCCCACCCGTTATAAAGAAAACGTTTAAATAAATAAGAAAAACATTACTTTGGTATCAGGTGTGGGGTAATATAAATACATATCCACGTAAAAATGGCCAAGAGACTAAGGGACTTGAAAGTGACAGTTAAGAGCAGAATTGGAAGATCGTGAGCTGGAAACGTCCAGTAAGAAAAGTGACTTAAAGTGGCACGGCAAAATGACGGCTTTGATCCAGAAACAAATTTATTTAATGACGAGGCTTCCAACTTAATCTTGTCAATTTCTGTTAACATGGACGAGAAGATTTCTGCTATGAAGATCGACATTTCTGCTTATATTGACAAGATTTGTGCTTTGAAGAACGATATATCTGCCGATATCTTATTAATGAAATACGACATTGCCGCTGACGTTGAAAATGAAATTTCGTCTCTAAAATTTAAAATCTAGAATAAGATGTCAACGATGGACGGGAAAATCGAGAATAAAATGTCAACGATGGACGAGAAGATTGAGAATAAGATGACAAAACGGGACGAGAAAATCAAGGAGTTAGAAAAAAATATGACAGATATAAGAACTCAAGACACGCCAGCGGAAGAAGAGAAGACCGAGCAAACGAAACCTTGCAAGATAGAAACACATCCTAAGTTAGAAGACATTGACAGTTTCACCCGAGTCAAGGACCCAACATTCGATGGAAAAATTTCGTAGACCAATTATGTGAAACAGTTTGAAGCAGCCGCTAGAGTGAATAATTGGTCCGATAAGAAGAGAATCAGGTGCTGTAATTGTGGCGAGTAAGAGCATGCGCGCAGTTCGTGTAAGCGTCCTACGACTCCTGCAAACCAATAACCTCTTAAACGCAAAACAGCCACGAAGAGCTCGCGTTACAACAAAGGTAGGACCATGCAGGCAGAAGATGACGATGACAAACTTGACCAGATCGAAAGGTATGGCCGACAAGAAGCCGAAGAAGATCAAATGCCGGAAGCGTGGCGAGCTAGAGCACGTACGCAGTCCGTCCATGCGCCCCAAGACTCCTGTAGCTCAAGAGATCCAGTCACGGGGGAAATCAGATAGGGGTGAACATCCAGCTGATGTGAATCACCGAAAAGCCAACTCTTCGCCTAGACGGTCATGTCGACTATTCACAATGCAACAAGTCGAAATCTAAGGAAGTTGCAGTTTCAATAATTACAGTAGTCAATGAAGACTGGTCACCCACCAGGATCAGAGAAGATCAGAAGAATGATCCTTGCCTAAAGAAGATTCGGCAGTGGCAGGAAAAAAATCGGCGACCTACCTGGCAAGAAGTGTCAAGATTTTCACCGAAACTCGAGGCGTATTGGGCTCAGTGGGACTCCCTTGTCCCTGAAGAAAAGCTGTTGAAAAGAGTCCTTGAAAACGATGATGGTTCCGAGATGAGGAGACAGCTAGTTATCCCTAGAACGAAAGTAGCTGAGGTACTGAAGAAGTTACACGACAGTCCATCGGGAGGTCATCTGGGAGTGAAGAAAACCCTTCAGGGAGTCCGTGAAATGTTTTATTGGATGAACAGCTCCGACGATGTGAAGGACTGGTGTAAGAAATGTACGACTTGTGCTACGAGTAATGGACCACATCGCAAGAGAAAGGCACCTATGAAACAGTATATTGTTGGAAGCCCTTTCGAAAGGATTGCTTTAGACATCGCTGGACCATTTCCGACGACAGAAAATGGTGGTAAATACAGCCTGGTTGTAATGGATTATTTCACAAAGTGGGTGGAAGAGTCCACAACTGTCGCTGATTTATTGGTGTACGAATTTATCAGCCGATATGGAGTGCCCTTGGAAGTCCACAGTGCTCAGGGAAGAAATTTTGAAAGCCATGTATTCTAGGAGATTTGCGACAATCTGGGAATGAAGAAGATCAGGAGACAACAGCATTACATTCACAGTCGGATGGAATGGTTGAGAGAATGAACAGGACTATTGGAAAATACCTGTCCAAAGTAGTTTCCAGCTATCAGAGAGATTGGGACCAGTATCTTTCCCTATTCGCATTGGCTTATCGATCTGCCGTCAATGAGTCCACGGGTGAAACACCTGCGAAAATCCCGTTTGGACGTGAAATGAGGCTTCCTTGTGACCTGGAATTTGGTTGTCGGCCTGGAGAATATCTAGCAGGAGAAGACTACGTGATCCAATTGAGAAGAAGGCTGGACGATATTCATGAATTAGTTCGAAGAAATCTTCAAGTTGCCAGCGACAGAATGAAAAGTCAGTACGACACGCAGGCCACAGTAGGCGGTTACGCATGAGCCGCAGGCATGCAAAAACCAAAAAAAAGTCTCATTTAGGTTGCTCTAAATGGATTTAAAATGGCGTTGATTTATTTGTCATGATGACATAACGGTGCATAAAATTGACACATGAGTGCATAATAGTATATTGTTCAACAAGTGGGAAAAGTTCAACTTTTCTCACGAGTGTGGAAGTTTGTGGCATGAGCCAAGGAGGGCGCGTGTCGCAAACACACGAGTGAGAAAAGTACTTTTCCCACATGTTGCACACTATACTTTTTTCTACAACTGTACAAATTTGAAGAATACAAGTAAATAGTTTTGTAGAAAAAGTCTAAGCACCGAGGACCACCCACCGAAAACGGCTGGGCATCGAGTATAAGTTTCTGAAATTGGCTGGGCATCGAGGATCCCTACTGGATTCTCCATATAAATGTTTGTAGTGTAGGCAAAGTGCCGTGAGAAATAATATTTCTCACAGTGTGAGCAATATATGGTTTCGAAATTAAGTAAGCTATGAGAAATATGCTACTTTTCATAGCAGTTGTAGAAAAAATACGTTGTCTCACCCTAATCTCACTTTTTTTAAATCGTTTAACAAATAAATATTCAATGTACGACGAAAATCGATTTAAAAAATTTACTATTGAGTGTAAATTTGTTAAATAATCACTTTGGTTTAAAAGTTCTATTGCAACAATTAAAACTTACCTTTGTTATTGGAATTGTTGACTTGCCATTGTTTGCCCCTTCGGTCATGAAATTTAAAACGTTCATAATTATTTCACGACACTGCTCACTTAACTTTTTATCAACAATTTTACTTTCTGGAGTCGCCATAACAAGTTAGTATTGCACAACCCCGGTAATCATACTTTTCTCTGAACTGTACTGTCGAAACGAAGCTTACGAATTGTGCCAGCGAAGTGAGCTCTTGCAATCCGCATACGTCTTTGCTACGGCGCATCGAACATTGCCAAACTTCCGACTGCCAAAATTGATTTGCCAACATGTACGTATATCGTGCTCACATAATGATAAAGGTTGTGAAGCCACCCCACTTATAGTGGCTGATAAACGAGTTTGTTCGTGATAGTATTGCAATTGATTCATTCCATATTTTTTAAGTTAACCGCGCTACGATGACATTCTCACCTCGCCGTGTATTGAGTCAATCGGTCGAGTCCAGACCTAGACTAGCAGTGTTCGAATTACCTCTGTCTATAGCCGAAACGTGTCCATAAAGCAGTGATCATCCTGTGTTACAACGCCTCAAATCTGGCCGGCCAGCATATTATCCAGAGGAACGAAGTAACTAAGGTAAAATGTCATTTTGTAATTAAATAATTTGAAAATAAAATTTAAAAATAATCTGCTATCGTAATGAATGGGGCTTTTCACGATAATTTCTGAAAACATAATGCTGTTCCACAAAAGAATTTTATAAGTGGGCACATTACTGTGAAATCCCTGAACAGACATTGACCAAATCAAGGTAGGTCCGAAGGCAATGCAAAATATATGTCTGAAATATTCAGTTCAGTATGGTGCTTGCCTTGTACCAGTTTGTGAACAAACGTTTTTATCAATTTTGAATATTGGTCGAAGAACAATGGACTATGTTGTAACAAAACATTTATTAATGAAACATCTACCAAAGAGAAAAGATGTAGTGCCAGATTATCAGAGAATATACTGTTGTTACAAAATAAAATAGAGGAACGTATCATGCCGTCCTATACACAGGAATCGGAGAGGTGCTCCTAAGCTCCGCTAAGGTATAGTATTTGATAATTTCTTTTGAAAAACGATTATTTATCTTTAACAAGAATAAATTTACGAGATTTGTTTCAGTAAAAATGTCTCAAACAAACTAAAAGTCATAGAGGATCAGCCCCGAAACACACTTGTTGTTGAACAAATAATTCATATAAGAAGAAAGATAACATTTTTTCAGCAGTTGAATCTAAAGCCAGAAAATTCAATTACAATAAATTTTGATACAATGCAGAATGAACCTTTGCCAAAAAGACAAATTGGTGAAGCACTTAATAAAAGAACGATATTTTCCGCCCAACCTATCTATTATGCGAGAAAAGTATTGGTTTACCCCAAAGAAAGTTAGAATTTTGAAAAAAAAATTGAGTTATTTTCGGGTTTCCATCAAGAACAACACGGAAAACAGGTTTTTAGAAAAAATATCCTGTGTGTTTGTCGTCGTCGTCGTTGTTGGCGGCCACTTTTCGTTACATGTCTTATTAGCACGATACAGCCTCCTTAGTGGAACAAGTCAATAATTTTAGGATTGAATATTCTTCAGGACATCTCACAGATGAATTCTATTGATTTTTAGCTCACCAAAGCCAGTACAGCGAGTGCTATGATACTCGAAGTACGACATTTTTGTCATTTTTTCAGAAATTTCAGTTTGTTAGCACGATACAGCCTCTGAAGTGGAACAAGTCACAATTTTATTTTTGAATATTATTCAGAACATCTCACAGATGAACCCGGTTGATTTTCAGCTCACCAGAGCCAGTACAACAGGTGCTATAGTACTTTAAGTACGACAGTTTCTTAGCACGATACAGCCTCCGGAGTATATACAAATGTCCAATTTTATGATTGGATATTATTCAGGGCGTCTCAAAGATAAACCGTATTGATATTCAGCTCACTAAAGCCAGTACAACGAGTGCTATGGTACTTAAAGCACCAAATTTTTGTCATTTTTGGAGAATTTTCAGTTTATTAGCGCGATACAGCCTCCATAGTGTATAAACTTGGCTTTTATGATTGAATATTATTCAGGGCGTATTATAGATGAACCTTATTGATCTTTAGCTAACCAGAGCTAGTACAACGGGTGCTATGGTACCTAATTTGCCACATTTTTGGTCCTTTCTGGAGAAATTTCGGGTTGTTAGTACGATACAGCCTCCGGAGTGTATAAGTGACCAATTTTATAATTGGATATTTTTCAGGGTGTCTCACAGATGTACCCTATTGATTTTCAGCTGTGTAGAGCGAGTACAGCGGGTCGAATGAATCCAGATATACTACATTTTTGGTTACTTTTGGTGAAATTTAGGTTTGTTAGCTCAATACAACCCCTTGAAGTGTATACAAGTGACAATTTTAAGATAGTATATTGTTCAGGACATCTGACAGATGCGGAAATAGTGTATTAAGTACCAAGTGTCAAAAAGGTTACTTTAGTCACGAGTTTTACTAGGCACGAGTGGAGCGAAGCGGAACGAGTTTCTTGTAAAACGAGTGACTAAAGACGTTTTTAACACGAGGTTCTTACTATACTTTTTCTTCGCCCGCGGGAAGGAAAAAATTATATTATATTTGAATTATATTTATTACATGACGGACGATAGCTGACAGCTGACTGACAAATCCAATGACGCAGAATAACAAAACTATCACGGAACATGAAATTTAACTTACAAAAGATACACTTGATTTGATGTTTAAGAAACAAAAGATAAACGAGATGTGACTTTTCGCATTTTAAACACTAGTGTTTAAAGAGTCGTTTTGTGAATGTCAAACCCGTGTTGAAAATGTGGTTTTAGTGACGGAAGTAAAAAAAGTTAGTTTTAATCTTTAAAACCGTTCATTTTTATTTCAACTAAAAAATCAGATCAGATAAGAAAAACATATCACTGTATGTTACATGACAAATTACTCCTACAATCATTAAAACTAATGTGTGTTTTATAAGTTTATAGCTCCAGTTTCATGTATGGGTAAACCGTATAAACAATAAAAATTGATGTGATTACATGTGCCATGGTTACAAATTAGTCGTTGGCAGTAGAGTTTTGTTCGGAAATAATCGTTAAAACTCCTTTTAAATGCTGCGCATCCAGTTCGCCATTTTTCAGAGATATTACACTAGATTTAACTCCAAAGTAATAAAACAAAACGTTTATCATTTAATTCGTATATATTCAATCGCGGTGTGATTGGAATAACAACTAAATAATACACCTATGATTTATGCCGGAATGAATATTTGCTTTTAATTTATTTTTCTGATTAAATACTTTTTAAATATTCCATATTGTTCCATATTGGTCTACTACGACTACTTTTTATGTAGGAAATTTAATTAAGGATTGCAGACAATAGTATATTACGAATCAAGTTTAGAAAAGTGGAACTTTAGTTGAGGAGTATGGTTAGTTTGAATCCGAGCTAAGCGCGGATTTAATTTCCATACGAGTCAAGTAAAATCACTTTTCTGACGAGGTGTGTATACTATTTTTTCACGTTTTTAAGTAATTAATTATTTTGCATTTCATCTTGAAACCTAAAAAGAATAGTTACTAAAAAAACGTAGTAGTATGACTTCTCGGTAACTTAGCTTGATGTTTTTTGTGTTTGACGACTGTTGACAGCATCCAAATGAAATCATATTTCAAGAGTGAATTTCACAAGAATTATGGAAATTGTTAATAAAAACGGCTTGGAAGATATCCTGAATACAGCCCGCGAAGCTTCTTCCACTTTGCTTCCAGTTAACTCCAAGGAAAGCATATATGTTCTGCGAGTAGAGAAACGCCAAGAATTTCAAAGGAATTGACGAAAATTTTATGCTAGCATACTTTTACGAGAAAGTAAGCTATTTTATACGGTTAAAATGTGGTATATGGGTAGTAATTTTGTTATTTGTTTTAGACAAAAGTCCTCAAAGCTTCTAGTTTATGATCTACGTACTCTATGATCAAAAGCACAATACTTATCATTGAAAATACGGTTATTTCACAATAAAGAACTCAGACCTTCGGGTGGATGCATGGTTTTCCTTGCACCACAAAGCTTAGGTCAATCCCAAAGGGCACCTCTTCGTCTTCGGTATAGGAGACGAGGAAATGAGAGATCTAGATAAGTGTAGTGTATTTAATAAGGAAATGGTCGACTTGAAATTCCTAATCAAAAGTAATGCACAAGAAATTATTGAAGCACATCGGAGAGAAAAAATTTCACATGCTCTGGTATTTTCTGGAATTGAAGAAAACCAATCTGAAAATTTAATAGACGTTTGTCTGAAATATATTAATAGATGTGTTGATTCTGTAACAAAAAATGATATTAATTATGCGTACCGAATTGGCCAGAAGGGTTATAGTAACAAACGACCTATTCTGGTTTCCTTTATTCACCGGTGGAAAAGAGATGCGATTTTTAAATCCAAAAGAAAATTAAAAGGATCTGTTGCAATCATTTCGGAGATGCTTACAAAAAAATCACACATGCTTTTGAAGACAGCACGTGATGTGCTGGGGATTGAAAACTGCTGGTCGTGGAATGGAAGGATTTTCAAATCTACGAATGGCGTCAAGATCGAGATACGTTCAGAAGAAGATCTAGTAGATAGCCGGTAATTTTTTAAGATTTTGTTATGTTTTGGAGCGGCTATTCATTGTCTACTAAAATTCTTTTTTTCCTTTCTTTTTACTTCGTAAATCTGTGAAACTTTTAATTTTTAAACATTTGTATTTGATTTTCTGTTGCTTGGAACAGTTTTTTGATTTTGTTTATTCTTAGTCCTAAGTAATTCAGGTATATTTGTTTGTGTAATTTAGTTTATTTTGGTCAATTATTATTTTCGGAAGTACATATATCCCTGCATTTAAACACATTGTATTTAATATATAAATATTCTGTTGAGTACTGTTTTTTGAGTACAAGTGTACACTTTTTAAAAATAACATTAATATTCTGGTTATACAGTTCAACTATTTTCGTAAAATACCTGGCAGTTTGGGTTCTTTTTATAGTAACTGATACCAGCTAATTGTTTTGAGTTTTACTGACAATTCAACAACGAACAATAATTATTTTATTTAAGGTTCATATTAAATGAACAACTTACGATGTAACTTTATAATTAAATATTAATTATGGGAAAGGTACTTAATTTTGCCCATATAAATGTTAGATCACTCTTAGCCCATTTTACTGAAATTAAAAAAATAATTACAAAATATTCTTTTGATGTAATTGGTATCAGCGAAACTTGGCTGAGTGATCTCGTTGATGGAAATCAAATTATAATAGCTGGTTATAAATTGATACGTGTAGATCGAAAAGGCAGAGGCGGAGGTTTGTGTGTCTACATTAGAACCGATATTCAGCATGTATTGACCAGTACTTCGGATAAAATTGAACAGATCTGTGTTAAACTAACTGTAAATAAAGTAAATATTTCCTTTCTTGTTGTTTATAGGTCGCCATTATTTCAACAAAGTGTTTTTTTTAATGAACTAGAAACTACTCTCACTACTATTATCCCATTCAGTGATTATATTGTATGTGCTGGTGATTGTAATGTAGATTTACTGAAACATGATTCAATCGAAGCACGTAAGGCTCTGGATATTTTTGAAGGGTTAGGGCTTACACAGTTAATAAATGAACCAACTAGGGTTACTGACCACAGCGCTACTTTATTAGATTATGTTCTTATATCTAATCCACAAATTGTTGCGAAATCAGGTGTTATTGATGTTAAGCAAATAGCTGATCATAAACTAATTTTCTGCAAGTTGAATATTGAAACTTCTGGAGGGCTTACAACAAAATTTGTCACATCTCGAGATTTTAAGCATTTAAATTATCCTCAATTTAAATCAGATCTTCAATCTATTCCCTGGAAAAATATATATGATTTGAGGGATGCTAACAACAAAATTGAATTCATAAATGAAAACATTATTACTCTTCTTAATATTCATGCTCCTATAAAAACATATAAAATAACAAAAAAATACGCACCCTGGATTACTAACACACTACGAGCTATGATGCATGATAGAGACAATGCTTTGTCAAAATTTAGACGAACTAAACGTAAATCAGACTGGACTACATATAAAATGTTGAGAAATATTACAAATGTAGCTGTCAAAAAAGAAAAAAAAACTTTCTTTTACTCAAAGATTAGTACTGCCTCCAGTGAAGTTATATGGGATACCGCAAGATCGCTAAATTTATTGTCTAACAACAAATTATCGATACTTCCTGATGAACTCAGTGATGTTGAAAGATTAAATAATCATTTTATAACGTCCATTCCTACTATTTCAGTATCTGATGAACTGGTAGAGTATTATAATAATAATAAATTAACTGATAATTCATTTAAATTTAAAACCATTTCAGAATTAGACATTTTAAATATTATCACAAAATTAAAAAGTAAGGCTACGGGCTTAGATGGCATTAATATATTAAGTTTGCAATTATGTATTCCTTATATACCTCCATTTATTACTCATTTAATTAATTTTTGTTTGAAAAATTCTGTATACCCTGGTGCCTGGAAAAAATCTAAAGTTATTCCTTTGATGAAGGTTGCCACTGCTACAACATTTAATGATATTCGTCCGGTAAGTATCCTTCCAACCATGTCTAAAATACTTGAAAAGGTAATTGAAACGCAGCTTTTAAGTTTTACTTCTAAACATCATATTATTCCAGAAACTCAATCGGGTTTTAAAAAACAGCACAGCTGCTGCACTGCGCTTTTAAAACTTACAGATGACATTGTGAAAGCAAGTGATGAAGGAAAACTCACGCTTTTGGTTTTATTAGACTACAGTAAAGCTTTCGATTCCATTAACCATAAATTAATGGAATCACTATTTAAATACATTAATCTTTCAAGAGATGCTTTATTACTATTAAAAGACTACTTAAGTTGCCTGTAAGCCGTTAGTTACAATAACAAATTATCTACGTTTCTGTATAATACAAGAGGCGTTCCACAGGGTTCAATCATTGGGCCGCTATTCTTTAATATATACATTTCTAGATTTCCACACTTCTTTACATCTTGTAGGCAGCATTATTATGCTGATGACATTCAAATGTATGTATCGTTTTATGCAGACGAAATGAAGCAAGCTATTACGGCGGTAAATTATGATTTGAATACATTATATTCACAATCTCTGCAAATGTGTTTAACTCTTAACCCAACTAAATCTAACTTTGTGCTGTTTGGTAGAAAATCCAGTCGCTTTAAAATTTCCGACATTTTGAGTAGCAACGAAATAGTTGTTAATAACCAAGTTATTGGGCGTCGACATGTTGTTAAGAACTTGGGAGTGTTTATGGATGAGGATTTACGTTTTACTAAGCATGTATCTTTTTGTTTGCAGAGATCTTATACAAAATTAAGGTTTCTTTACCTGAATCGTCATCTACTTACAAGAAAAACTAAAATTATTTTATGTGAAGCATTGATACTTTCTAACTTAAACTACTGTGATGTTGTTTATGGTACTTTCCTAAGTAAATCCGATGAGACAAGGCTTCAAAAATTGCAAAATGCTTGTATACGATATATATTTGGTGTTAGAAAGTATAGCCATATCAGTCATCATTACACGACACTGCAATGGCTCAGATTAAAACAAAGGAGAATATTACATGCTGTTTGCTTGTACTCCAAAATTTTGCAGTATAAAACACCCGCTTATTTGTATGAAAAAATTACGTATCGATCAGACGTACATAACTTGAATGTTCGTTTTAGGGGGACACTTACTCCGCCATTATTCAACTGTATATTTTTCAAATGTTGTTTCAGCTATTCAATTGTCAATATATACAATAACTTGCCAGCTAATATTCGTCATACCCTTTCGAGTAATGCATTTAAAAATAAATTGCTTGTTCATTTACTCTCTCAACAAGAATGAAATTGTAATGTAGTTGTATGGATATATGTATTCTCCCCTGTATAGGTTTTATATGAACATTTTTCATTACGTTGCTCAGCTTTTGCTGTGAATTAACCATGCTAAGGTTAGGTGGAAGAGCAGACATCCGTTTCACTCGGGACGGATGAATTGAACCTCGCCTTAATTGTATATCTCTTTTGTTATTATTTGTGTTTCCTTTTCTAAAAGTTAATAAAGGCATTATTATTATTATTATTATTATTATAAACTATCAATGGGGATGAGCTACGCGTTCACCTCATTGATCGTTGAAACAAAAAAAATTCCACCCGGAGCAGAGGAGATCGAGCATGGATCCCCCTCTCCCACCCCAAGGGACTATTGCTTCTGTGGAGACTGTCGAACCATCCCCTAAGATGGCGACCGATAGTCTCCTTGCAGACCTCTCAGCTCTAAGCCAAGATACAGGCAATGTCAACCCACCTCCAAGTGAGGACGTGGAGATAGCATAAAAAAAATTAAAACTTATCTCACAACCATCAAGCAGAGATGGACATTGGAAAGGTAAGTTTTATTCAGTGTTACTTTAAACACAAAAAGGTGGCCTCGGCAATACAATGCCGCTACCTTGATATATGCAAGACGAAATAGCGGTTATCCAAGAACCCTGGATAAGGCAAATCAAAATCATAGGTCTAAATAATCCAAAAGGTTTAATTTTCAGCTTCCCAAGCAATCAGCAACCTAGGACGGCCATGTATGTCCCTAGGAATTTTAGGACCTACCCACTGACACATTTTTCGTCCTCCGACCTAACGGTAGTGAAGATTGAATATGCACAGAAAAGTCACAAGAAAGTGTTGATACTGGCATCAGCACACCTTCCTTCAGATGCAGCTAAACCACCACCAATAAAGGAGTTGGAGGTCCTTGTAGAACACTGTCTCACCCAGAAGCTTGAATTGGTAATAGGCTGTGACTGAAACTCTCGTCACGTAAGCTGCGGCAGCAAAAATATTGTAACGGAATAGCTACATAGTCCATTCTGATCGGCTAGCATCATATGGCGGGGACCACGATGAAGGTGTGCAAGTACGACAACTACTGGGCGAAGAGCATTCCAAGTTCGAAGAGTTCATGAACGGAACCGACTGCTGTTACAGCCACAAATCCGAAGATGGTAAAGGCATTCCAGGAGTAATGCATCTAAGGAAGGTGGCAGTGTAACGGAATAGCTACATAGTAACAGGCCTCGGACATATGACAGCGACATAACCTAGAATGGAGAAGCTGACAAATGCTAACAGAAAGAGGAGGACTGACAAGAAAAGAGAGAGGACGGCGGGGGAATTTTAGGAAGTCAGAAAAAGGTGACGTTTGAAAAGATTTCAAAGAAAAAAGTTTGTTCATGTAAATATCCTTTTTAGTTGCTGTTTAGTTCGTTGAATTGTTTGTGAATAAATTGTTTTAACCCTCACTCGTATTACAATATTAACACTAGAGGTTAGTATTTTTATGATTACATAACTAACAAGAATCTATGTATTCTTAATAGATTTACTGAACCAACGTTTATTAACTCTCGAAGTCAAACGAGAATAGATATTGCCATGTCCCCTATAAACACTTCGAATATAATATCCGGCTAGCGTTTATCCGACATTTCAAATTCGTACCACCGCTGGATAAAATTTGAAATATAACTGGCGCTCACAACCTCCACACTAACTCGTGATCCCAGGACAACGGACAGGACAAAATATGTCCACTGTTTGAAATGGGATCTGCAAGAAGTCGAGAACGTGTTGCCTAACAATAAAGGAGATCTGCAAATTTATTCTGAAACCATTCAAAAAACAAATAAATGCCTATAAGATGTCTTACCCACTCAGGCCGGTCTATCTTGACGGAGCCTCCACTCCACAGTGGCACTATGAGATTGATCAGCTCAGGAGGACGGCGAGGGAATATTTCAATAAAACTAAAAGAACCAGACTCTGAGAGGATTGTAACGCATATGTCTCATCTCAAGGAGTCTAAAAAAGATTTCCCCCAAGCAGCTAGTCTCCAAAAAGCCCTCTCGAAAGATCCCCACCGTCATATCGGTACACTAACCAAAGAGGATGGCACAAAAACTGCCAACCTGGCAAAAAGCGTCAACTATTAATGTCAACTCACTTCCCTGACTTCAGAAACACAAACACGGCAACTTGGGAGGAAAAGGAGAATCATTACCCGACAGACGATGACTGGCGTATATCGCGACGGATCTTCGACGCGGACAGACTAAGCTGGGTCATCTCTGGCTTCTCCCCTCTAAATCTCCAGGAACGGACGGCATTTATCCAGCTCTATTTCAGTAGGGCCTGGATGACCTAATGCCGCACCTGGTGGGAATCCTCAGATCCTCACTGGCACTGAGGTATATTCCAAAAGGTTGGAGAAGTTTAAGTTGTGTTTATACCAAAACCAGGAAGAATGGACCATGCCATTCCAGCATATTGACCCATTAGCCTCACATCGTTTTCAATGAAGACGTTGGAGAGACTGTGCGAACGATACATAAGAGATGTAGGGATAACACAAAATCCTGTAACTCAGTAAGCAGCTACATTTTATTTAAGTGAGAGAGAGAGAGAGACATAAGCTATATTGTCATAAAATTTTTTACAATGTTATTGACAAAGCGACATAATTTAAAAATAGATGAAAATATAAAAAAAATTTTCATAATATGTCAGGATTATACTGTTAGATTATTTCCAGTTAGTAATTATTCAGCCTGTATATAGTACAATAACGAGATGAAGCAAATTAGAATGTGAGAAGAAAATTGTATTTAGGTATTTTGAATACTTCTTAACGATCTACCATTACTCAAATTCGGGGAACCTATTCACGGGACCCACTGTACATATTCTTTGTCAAGAACGTCGCACGACTGTTTTCTCGTTGGTTGATAATTTGTTATTAGTATGATTACGAGAATTTTTAAATGGCAGTAAAAATTTTGCTCCATAAAAAGACGCTGAATAGGATCAATTTGCATAATAATTTGGAATCACCTCGTAAAAATTATAACGGAATAACCAGTTTTTGAAATTCCCCCTTTTACTTTGTTCAAAGATCGTTTCACGCGGAAACATTCAATTACTAATTCTCCCATAAAACATTTCACGCTCAAATAGTAGGTACTCTGGAATATTAAAAGAATCCACCCGAGAATTATATTTCAAATCACTCCTTTATTCGCCAACGCATTCTCTGCCTTCCCCTTCGTTCCAAAAGTCGCTTTCCATTTCAACCTTTCTACGGTTACTTCTGGATTTTATGTCTTCATAGTTATTTATATAAAAATAAGCATGGACCGGAAAATTAACCGGAAAACGTGAATATATGTGGTTCTAGACTTTCAAAGGAACTCAAAAAGTGAAAGTAGGTCACTTCAGTTTCGTGGAAATAGATAAACCAATATAATAATAGTGAGTAAATGATATGGTAATAAATATACAAAGAAAGAACAGATAGAAATCAACGCCAGACAGCTGTACCTAATGGTTGATAAGGAATTGGTATGGTGGGGGCAGTAGAAAATATACTACCAACCTATGAAAAGGTTATTATTATTCTCATCGGGGTTCTATGATATATTTGGAAGGATTCATATTTCAAGTGAATCACGCACTGTATTTAAAAGAGTAAACAATTTTTTGTCTTATATACTAATCACCCGATATCAAGGCGATTATCGAACAGTTTATTTTTAAGAGGGGCCTCACGTTTTAGGAACCTGAAAACAGTTGGCACCCGTGATTTGCAACAAAATTTAGGTCATTTTGTACACAACAAATCTAAAGAACGCATGGAAATGAAGTATTGAAATCTTAACACGATATAACTTGGACCTTTGTCTTGGGGATCAGGTATTTTGGTTGAGTTTTATATTGTTATAAAAAAGATATAAGCCATTAAGTGATGGTGTGATTTTGACAGTTTTGACAATTTGTGGTTACCAATCTGGACACCAAAACCTGATCCCCAAAAGGAAGCCTAGAGAATTCGATTCTGAAAATATGAAATCTCAAATCATTATATTTTTTGAGATTTGTTGTGCGCAAATTTTTGCAAACGAACAACTTTTTACTTTAGTTCAACCGCTCCACCGTCTTGATGCATGGCGCTGTATAGAACAATGACGGTCAATTCATGGACAAATAATATTATAACTTTCTCTATGGGTCAAATGCTGTTGTCATATGTTTTGTGTTCATAAAAATATCCCAAATTTATAGTTTAGTGTGTATTGTATTTGTAAGTGATTATAATTAAGTAATTTTCATGCTAAATAAGTAAATTTGTGCTTCGTAATAGTCTTAGTTGTTGATATTGAAAAAAATGTAAAACGAAGGACGACTAAATAGTTAATTTTGTCTACTTGTTGCACTTTGGGGGCTGTATCGAGTTATACAGATAGGTTTTCTTTTCAAAAAACCATTTTTTCGTGTTGTTCTTGCTGAAAAACGTAAAAACAACTTAAACTTTTTTTTGGGTAAACCTATACTTTTCTCGCATATTAGATGGGTTGGATGGAAAAGTAATAAAACCAATAATGTATTATACAAAAAAAAATATTTACCATTCAGGTGATCACACATATGTGTATCTGTCATGGAAAAAAGAGAATGAACCAACTATTTTTTTGTATAATGAGGGAAAAATGTTTCAGTTCCAATCTCCACAACACATATGATCAATCTTTGCAAACAAGGTAGAAGCAAACTTGTACATGTTGATTGTATATATCGATCTCCCCACAATATATACATTATGATTTGTCATTACAGATCTTTCGCTTTAAATTTTTTATTAGTTGTTATAGTTGCTTTGTAAGTTTTTAAACGTTTGCTATTTTAAATTGAAATTCCTCACTGTACCTTACTTTTCTCTTTTTATTAAATATAAAGAATTGTATTACAAGTAAATATTTCTTTGTATAATAAATTTGGAAACTCTTTGTTTATATTATTTGTTTCTAGATAAAATTGAAAATATTTACACATGTAGTTGAAAAAAGAGCATACATGTCAAATAAAATTTGAAAGCAACCAACAGAAACTCTGAAACTGATACAAATATGATTAGATTAAGGCAAAGTTGTGACACGACGTTCAGACTAAATGGCCTATTTTGAATCATGTACATTTGCAACTTTTCCGCAGTTTAATTTTCTCAGCATGAAACAAACAAAAATTTATAATCATGAAAACATTTTATTATGTTAATATAAATGGTACAAATTTTGAAAGGTAGAATGTTTTTAAAGTATGTATATTTTTCTTCCATTCTTAATTTCTAGCAATTCCCACTTGGTATCCATATTATTAAGTAGCACATGGTATCCATATTATTAAGTAGCACATGTCCTTTCGTGCAATATGTAATGCACCTTGTATCAGGTGATAATAGTTATATTTTTCAATTATCACTATTATATATTCATCAAAACGAATTATGCAATTCTTGTCTTTTGAGAGCGGTTTTAATTTTTAGTCATTCAGATACTTCAAAGGTCACTTCACTTCAATTAAGTATTTTTCGCTTTTCGCTAACAAACCCATATTATCATTAAAACAGGGTTTCAAGAGAATGTTGAAAGATGGTTTGATGATACTAGAACAAACCATCAGTATTATTTATCTCATATTTTCACATTAATCAAATAATCCAGTGAACATAACCTCAAACATAGCTTTCAAAATTAAAAAATACGGATTGCAGGATAATTTACATTATCATAACTATAATTTTTGTTATCGGGTCGATACGATTACGTACTTTTTGACAATTTATTCTTTTCAAAAGCATTTATGAAACTCTTAAATAATCAAAAATCTACACTCAAATGGAAATTATGTCAACAAATTTTGTTTGGATCCGTGTATATAATATTCTCTTATCTATGCACAGGTGTGCTGTGGTTTGGATGCAACATAAAAAACAGAGATAAGGTTTCTGTGCTCACAATAGGTACCGAGAAAGATGACTGTTATGCCTTCTGCCGTGAAAAAACACAAACAATGTGATGTAAACACTATTAGTCACTATTAGTAGTTTTGTATAATCAGCGTTTTCAAATGTTCATTTTTAAAAACTGATATTAAATGTTTGTGATGTCGTCATCAAAAGTATCTTTCTGTATTCATGGCTGTTCAAATATGCTATATAAAAATACTACGCAGTTGAAATTTTATAGTTTCTCCGAAAATTCATTGAACACTGCGTGGATAACCTTGAAACGTCAAAAATGAATAAATGCATTGAAAACCCATATATAATTAAAATGTTCTAATTAAAACATTTTGTTAACTATTATTTTGTGTATAATCAGTCTGATACTACAATTGGCAGCTATTAGAAAAGTTCTAAACTTTCTTTTTACATAAATAAAAGATTATTATCGAGAGAATAAAATGTTGTTTTCTGTACGATTTCATTGATTATTTAAATAAAAAACTAGTTATGTGTTTGCTGACTTTAATATTATATAATAAGTTCAAACAATTAAATACTATTAAGGGGAAGAAAGTAAACATTTGTACAAAACGAATCACTTCAAGTTTTTTAATTACCTTTCAGGAAACATCGGAAGGATTGGGAACAAATTAAAAATACTAGAATTTGCAGTGCTCATTTTGTCAATAATCAAAAATCCCACACCCATCTTACATACCAACAATTTTTCCTGGCAAAGAAAATAAAGAGATCTATTCATTTTTTGCATTTTGTAGGTTGTTTATATGGAGGATAGTTGTTTATTATACTGTTAACATCACAATGTTTTTCTTATTTAACACCAGGGCGCTCTACTTTCGGCATAAGTGCTGCCTCTATAGTTCCGTCTCGATCCCTATAAGTTGATATATTTGAAATCAAAACATTCGAACAGAGAAGCGTTTCTTTGAACCGTCAAGAGTGGAAAGACAGAGAGAGAAAATACGTTGAATAAGTAAAAGCCGATCCAGTACTACTATCGAGATCTATCGTAAATATGTTGAACCAAATAATTACTAAATTAGTAACTAGTATGGTGTAGGTTTTTAGGTTTATATACCTGTGAGGAGGCCCCTCTTAAGTGCCTTCACGTGCAGTGTCAGAAAATAAGAATGCCGAATAAACAAAAAAGAAAGGCGTTAAAGGAATTGTTACGCATGAAAAAGAAATTTGCAAAACTAGAGAGGGCATTAGATAACTGTTCGACATCTTCTGATTCAGATAGTTCACAGGGTAAGTGTGTGATTTAAAATTTTACATTTTCAGCAATATGCAGTGCTATTCTCTATAAAATGTGCAAGAATCGAGATATGATTTTCAACATATTTTATATATACAGGGTGTAGTTTGCTTTGACTACAATGCCCGCAAACACTTGTTTGCTAAATAGATACCTATTATTGATGTTTTCTAACATACTATATACAGGGCGTAGTTTTTGTTTTGACTACAATACACTTGTTGGCGTATTCCGTAAGGTTTTATTGCAAGAACAAAAATATATAGTGTACAAGCGCACAATACAAAATAAAAAAATAGATAACCTCTTTTCAGTGTCTTGCCCTAGCACTACTAGAAGATCTCCTTCTAGATAAATCGAAGAGCCGTGTCAAACTACTCCACTATTAGACCCTGTTGACTCCTCCGATCTAGCACCGATACCGCAAAATGTGGATGTTAATAAAAAGATTATTGAACTTTTGGGGAAAAACCCTATTAATAAAAATAAAAATGGGGAAGCCATACATGAAGAACTTGTAGTGCGTTGGTCGAATTACTTGACACAGGGCATCACAGTCGACACCACTAGGAACGAGTTAATCCCTAAATACCCTCAGAAAATTGTGCTCCCCTCCAAGCAATAAAAAATTAACGATGAAATAAAATCCATTTTATCAGCTCAGGCTACGAAAAATGATACCTTCTTTACAAACTTACAAACACAACTAGGAGCTGGCTTGACTATAATTGGCTCAATTGTGACCGAGAAACTTTCTACCACATCGAATGATACTGATAATGAATTGGTGCAAAAATTATCAGATGCGTCTCAACTTTTCGCCAGCGTCCATCATGCAGTACCAGTGAAAAGAAAATGGGAGGTAAATCCATCTATCAATCAGGATAGCAGAGTGGCTGCCCAACAGAGTACCTAAGATGAGTATCTTTTCGGCTCAGGTTTTATGGGAAAAGTTAACTCTTGCACGGGGAATAAAAAAGGCTAGCGAAAGCATTAAGAACAAACCCTTCAAGATAGCATACAGCCACTCAGCCCCGGGAGCATCAACTAGTCATTCTTTAAACTCCAGGCGCCAGGTATTCAACACAAAGATGAAAAAGAACATGCAGAAAAGAAGGCAGGGAAACCAGCAGAGATCAGAAGAAAAAGTTCGAGAAAACTCCCAACCGTTATCATCAACATCAGCGGAAAACACCGTACTACAAGTAGAGGTACCACAAAAAATCGCTTGTTGTTTAAAATCTGTTTACCAAGAATGGCTAAAAATTGTCCAGAATAAACAAGTTTTAAAATGTATTAAGGGTATAAGGATACCTTTTTGTATCCAACCAAAACAGAAAATTATTCCGTTAAAAAATATATCACTTTATGATATGGAATTTTACGATAAAGAAATTTCTACCCTTCTTAAAAAAGGAGCACTTGCAAAATGCAAGAACACTAAAAATCAATTTTTATTATCTTATTTTCTTATCAAAAATCGCTTTATAATAAATCTCAAAAAACTAAATTGCTTCATACCCACAAATCATTTTAAACTTGATGATTATAGAACAGCGATTAAGCTAATAACAAAAGATTGCTACTTAGCCAACTTAGATTTGCAGGATGCTTATTTTCTATTACCAATCCATGAAAAACATAGGAAATATTGACGGTTCTCATTTAAGAATCAATTATTCCAATTTAATTGTTATGAAAGCATCTATACAACGGCACATCTCATAAAATCATTAGGTATGGTAATAAATTACGAGAAAAGCGTCCTTCAACCCGTTAAAAAGATTAAGTTTTTGGGCTACGATTTTAATTCTAACGAGATGACAATTAGTTCGCCTAGTAACAAAATAACAACGTTATTAGAATTGCTCAAAAGAACAAAAAACAAAAAAAATAATAAGAATAAGAACTTTCGCATCACTCGTCGGGAAATTGGTGTCCTCTTCGCCAGCCATGAATTATGGTTGGTTCCACACAAAACCTTTCGAAACAGTTAAAATAAATAATTTACGAGAAAATGGCATGAGCTATATATAACAAAAAAATGATAATTCCAGAGAATCTAAAACAAGAATTCAACTGGTGGTTGAAAAATATTTCTAAGGAAGGTAAAAGCATCTCACCCAAGCAATTATCCTTGGAAATGTTCTCAGGCGCATCCATGACAGGTTGGGATGCCTATTGCAATGGTCAAACAGGAAGGGATTTTTGGAGCAACGATGACTCTAAGAGACATATCAACTATTTAGAACTAAAAGCCGCCTACTGCAGTCTATAATCATTCTCAAAAAATACATTTAACCTGCTTCGAATCGATAATATAACAGCAATTGCAACCACTAATCGAAAGGGGAGCATTAAATTTAAGCAGCATAATAAGATGGCAAGATGTTAGGCGACTATTGCGAGAATAAAACATTTTTATTTATGCGTCTTACATAAATACAAAAGAAAATGTAGAAGCGGACTTCCTATCACGAGTTACATTACCAGAGACAGAATATGAATTAAATCAACAAGAACTTACGCAAATCATACATCTTTTTGGTAAACCATATATAGATTGGTTTGCACCCCAACTAAATAAGAAATGTGATAATTACTTTTCTTTGAGACCAGACCCCGATTCCTTATTAGTTGATGCTTTTACAACTAGCTGGGAAAACTTAAGGTTTTACGCATTTCCACCTTTTGCCTTAATCCATAAAGTTACTGAAAAAATTCGAACGGATAAAGCCACATGCATTTTGGTTGTTCCAAATTGGCCGTACCAGTCATGGTTCCCGTGTTTTCATGAATTATTAATAGAAGAGCCAATTTTTTTTCCACCACATGATTATTCAATTTATACTCCTTCCATAAAGATGCATCCACTACACAAAACACTTTCCCTGAAGGCCGGAAAATTATCTGGAAATCATTCCACAAACGAAAAATAAGCCAGGTCATTATTCCTGTGATGTTGAATTCTATTGGAGAAAAAACCATAAAACAATTTCAGTTTGCTATAGGAAGTGGTGGCATTTCTGCCTAAAGCACAAAATTAATATTTACACTTATAATCTAAATTTAGTAATTGAATTTTTGTTGAGTTGCTTTAATGAAGGACTTTCCTATTCCTTCATCAATACATATCGATCATCCCTAGCGTTAATACTAAACTTCAGTCCAGCCGATGAAAATATATTGAAACGGTTTTTAAAAGGTGTTTATAACAGACCATCCACACCAAAATACTCGGTAACTTGGGATCCTAACCCAGTATTACTTTATTTAGCAAAAATATACCCATTACACCTTGTTAGCCTTAACATCTGCTAGCAGGGTAGAAACAATATCAAAAATATCTCTGAAAAATATATTCTGTAAACAAGAAAAAATCGAAATTGAAATTGAAGAGCGAATAAAAACATCAGGTCCGAATAAATCCCAACCTTTTTTAGTATTACCCCTTTTCTTTGATAAACCTGAATTATGCGTGGCAAAAACTCTTGAGTACTACCTATCCATCACAAAACTACTTAGAATAGACGATGCGGGATACCTTATATTGACACATAAGAAACAATTTCATCCTGCTTCTACCCAGAGTTTAAGTAGGTGGATTAAGGAAGTTCGTCTAAAAAAGTGGTAGACACAAGCATTTTTGATAGTCATAGTGACATGCTAGTACTTCTGCTGCCTACAGAGCAGTAGTAAGGATAGATTTAATATAAAATACTGCTGGATGAACGCGAAATTCATCAGTATTTGCAACATGCTATAATAGACAGATAACCAGTGAAGATACTTTTGCAAATTATGTTTTAAAAACACCACGTAATAATTATTAACGGTACTATTTATATAGGTAACCCATCATAGTTCTACTTCAAATTTTTTCCTTTCTTCCAAAACAATGATTATAATTTATAGTAACTATAGCTGTTGTTATAATTCAATTTTTTTCTTTTTTGTTGTTTTGTTTTGTTGTATTAGTTTTTTGTTATATTATTATGAAATTAAATACACTGCATTTAATCGCCCTAATTGTATATTCAAACATCTACCAAATATATCATAGAAGAACTCCGATGAGAAGAATAATTGAAATATTGTTCGACTTACCTATAAGGAAGATCAATCTCAATTATTCGAGCATCGGAGTTCTTCTATGATAGAGCCCTCTCTCCCTCAGTCAATAGAGCGATTAGTTCAGTCACCAATGAACTGTTCGATAGTCCTTTTGATATCGGATGATTAGTATATACGACAAAAAATGATTTTTTTGATTTTGAAATTTTTGCGCATCAACCCCTAGGGGTTACAGTAATGACTGATCCCTGGGGTGTGCCATTCTCCAGGGATTTTAGTTGTGACAATTGACTGTTTGCTTGTACACGTTAACAAAGATTTTGGAAGAAATTTTGAATAAAAGCTAGCGTATTTCCATTTATTCTCATCCCAGATAAAGTTCTCAGGATATTATGCCGCCACCCTGAGTCGTAAGCTCGATTAATGTCAAAGAACAGACTGAAAACTTTTTGTTTGTTAAGAAAAGCTTTATGGATATCTGATTCTAGATCAACTATGTTATCTAAAGTTGAGCGTTTTTACCTGAAAGCCGTTTGATGTTTGGATAAGAGAGAATTTTTTTCAAGGAACCACGTTAAGCGATAATTAATAATTTTTTCCAATAACTTATCAATGTTTGAAGTGAGAGAAATGGGTCTGTATGATGTGGGAAGGTGCGGAGGGTTATTATTTTTTAAAATTGGAATTATATATGCCTCTTTCCAGGAGTTTGGTAGACTTTGGTTGAGCCAGTAGTAGTTAAAAATTTTTAACAGATAGAGCATAGATTGTTCAGGTAAATTCTTTATAAAAATCACTGGTATATTATCTGGACCCGGGCCACTATTTTTGGTGGATTTGAGAGCGTTTTGTAGTTCTTCTAGTGATATTGGCATATTTAGAGGGTCGTTTTGTTGTTCGGTCACAATAATGGGGAATTGTGCTTCTATTTGGATCTTCTTCTGAAGGAATTCTTGACTGTAGTTAGCATCACTTAAATGTGATTTGAATGTATCAGCGAGTTTTTCAGAGATTTCTTTAGGACAAGTTATAGTCTCGTCTTGAATAGATAAGGAGTTTATGTTGAAATAAGAGTATTTACCAGCAATTCTTCTCATCTTGCTCCAGATTTCCATTATTGTTACACTAATAGACGAGATGTAGTATTTCCAAGAGTCTTTTTTGCATTTTTTAATAATGTAACGTGCTCTTGCTCTCAAATTTATGAAAATTTGTAGGTTTTCAGGAGAATTTTGACGTTTAAGTCTATTAAAAGCATGTTTGCTTTGTTTTATGGCTTCCTTGCAAGTGTGGTTCCACCATGGTACTTTTCTGCGTTGTGAGGACATACTAGTGGATTTATCTACAGATATATTGGCAGCTCTTATGATCAAATAAGTTAGAATATCTAGCCATTCTGATTGGTTTCTATGCTGGAAATCAGTTTTGAACAAGAAAGTTGTCCATTAATTGTTTGTATAGATCCCAGTTTGCAGTTTTTATCTTCGATTTGTTCGTACCAGGGTTATTGATGGAAATGAATGAGCTGTTATGTATTTCTATGGGGTAGTGGTCACTCCCATATAGATCGGGCAAAACATTCCATGTTATGTTAATATTCGAAACTGGATCCAATATTCTTGAATCCATGTGTGAAAAACTACCGTTTCTGGCATTAAAACGTGTAGGGTGTCCGTTATTTAGAATATTTAGGTTTTGCTGTTAGATAACATCCGAAATAAAAGTACCTCTGTTATCATTTGATGGCGAACCCCAAGTCAAATGATGTCCATTGAAGTCACCAACAATAATTCGTGGGCAAGGAATTTGATTTAAGAGATTGGATAAATTGTGTGAATTGAGTTCTACGTCAGATGGAATGTAAACATTCCAGATATGTAGTTTTTTGTCCCAGGTAAAGCAACGCAAAAAGCTTATAAGTCTGTATGCAGAGGAATAAGTGATGAGCTGATGTCTTTTTTCACATATATTGCAACACCTCCACTTGCACGTAGACAATCGATCCTATTTCAGAAATAACCGTTATAGTTTTTATTACTGTAAGTTTTATCTGCAAAGTTTGTCTCCTGAATGCAGATAATAGAAGGATCTAGTTCAGACATAAGTAATTGCAGTGATTCTAGGTGAGTGTGAATGCCGTTCATATTCCATTGGAGAATGTTTTTGAATATAATAAGAGTGTTTATAAAAATTTATTTGGAAGAAATTAATAGCTGCTCACTTCCGATGTCGCGTCACTTTCATTGTCAGTTGATGGTTGCGAGTCGAAAAATTCACATTTTTTCCGAAGCTTGGTGCAGCGGGCTTTTATGCTTCTATCTTTCAAGTGAGGATGAATTTCATGTAACATATAGCGAAGTAAGGGTAAGCCATTAGTGTAATTTATAGCAATTTGGTCGGGCTGTGGTGAACCGTAACTGTTTGCGAACAAATCCACCAGTTGGTCAAAATTTAGAACAAAGGGTGGTTCGTGAGAATTTATGAAAACTTTTGCTGGTTTAAGCAATGCGTCAAAATGGGGCCTTTGTTTTTTTTGGGGAGTTTTTCGGGTGTGACAAAGATTTTGTTTGTTGGATTTTCTTCGTCCGCAATTTCAGGTGTTTCCCGGTCGAAATTGATTCTTTTGATTGCTGGTTCAGATTTTTTTGGTGTGGAGGGTAAATCATTTGTAATATGTTGGTTTTGTGAATTCACAATAGATTGAGATGCTTCTACAGGATCTTTTGTACTGGGAGTTTTCTTAGAACTACTTGACTTATCAGAGGGTTTTGGTGGACTTTCTGAGTTATTTTTGGAAGTGTTGGGAGCGGTGGGTGCATTACAGCAGTTGGCAGCAATATGACCTGGCTGTTTGCACTTGAAGCAGGTCAGGCCATCAACGGATACGAAAATTCGATATAGAGTATTTTCAAAGGTTAATGTGAATGATTCAGGAATGTTACTTTCAGGAGATAGAGAGGTGAATAACTGGCGCCGAAAACTAAAAATATGTCCGGATTCTGGGTTGTAAACTCCTATTTTTACAAGGTTTAAACCCAACTTCTTCAATTCAATCTCTAAAGTCCCGTGTGGTATACTAGGGCAGACGTTGGATAACGTAATTTTGCTTGCTGGTGTAATGAGTCGTCTTGCCTGGATGTCTTGATAGTTGATTGTGATGCTAGAATATGTTGCCATAAAGTGATCAACCACTGACTTGTTTGATAGGTAAATACATACTCTGTTGTTTGAAATTCTTGAAGCAAAAGAGATGTTTTTAGGAAGAATTTTAGCTCCTACGGCAAAAATGTACTCCTCTAATTTAACTCCATCAATAGAAGGAAATAGGATACCTTGATCTTTAGAGGGAAAGAGTGAGTTAGCTGTAACATTTGAATAAGATGGAGAAGAACTTATTTGTGATTGGGTAAGAGAGAGACTTCTGTGGTCAGAAGCACTCCCTAAACTTGTCAGTTGAGGTTGGTTCGAAGAATGCCCCCTGCGATCAGGGGGTTCCGCCAAATTTTCTGTCATGATTAAAATGATTTACATTGATACTCGCAGAAAGTTTCCAACTACAGTCATGTCCTAATGTGGTCAGGCAAAACCTGACCGATATCAAGAGAACAATAGAAACTGGTATTATAAACAACCGACTGCGACTTGTTTATATATTGATATTTCTAAAACCAAATATCTCTTATATTACTAGATGGAATTATTGACTTACAGGTATATTTAGAACTGCCTATGAACTGCACAATAGTATTTTGTTTTCACTTTAAACTCTTTGTTTATTCCACTTTGAGCTTGGAATATGTAAGAGCTGCTTACAAAAGCTGGTATCGGTACTGTTACCAGGACCGGCCTCAAAAAATTGTTAACTCTTTCAAATACAGTGCGTGATTCACTTGAAATATGAATCCTACCAAAAATATCATAGAAGAACTCCGATGCTCGAATAATTGAGATTGATCTTCCTTACAGGTAAGTGCAACAATCTTTCAATTATAACGATACTCTCATACGGATAGGATATGTGGAAATACGCCTCTGAGTTGTTGAAATTAGCCGTCATAAAAGAATCAAATACAAGATATTACCACGAATAGCAGATGCTCCATTGTTTACAAATGGAATTTCAATATCGGTTTGACAATTCCAAAAAAACAGGGTTAGAAAACCAACAAGCCGCTACCGGCAAGCTTATCTGCACCCTTAAAAGAATTCGTTTCAACCTAAAATCCAAAGTTTTCAACAGCTGTTATGACTCTCAAAACTAGAAATGCTAACAAACTCCGAACAACATAAATGGCAGTAGAAAGACTTATATGCAGCGTCAGCCTCCGAGACCACATAAGAAACGAATAGATCAGACGGTGAACGAAGGTGTCGGGTGTAATGAAACGAATTGCCAGAATGAAGTGGTCACGTGCAGGGTCAGCTAGCTTAAGATGACTGGGTATTTCAAGAGTCGAAACGTCGATATTTTGTTCTGGTAATCTTCCATTTATTACATTAATAACACGACAAGAAAAAGAGATTCGAATGAATTGAATATTGAGCATAGAAACGGTACACATTTTGTTAATGGTAGAAGTGACCTGATTAATGTCAATGACTGATATATCGACCGAGGCACAATCTAGACCAAGTCTCTCGCAACACTCTTCAGTAATAAATTTAGACTTAGAGAAGCTGAGTCCGAAAGTACACGACATGTATGTAACTCACCTATTTTGCCTTAAACGTGAACTAACGCTGTTGATAATAGCACTATATTATTTCCTTTCGTGTTAGATATTGTATTGTTGCTTGCATAAATAACGATTTTTTCAATTTTCGGTTGTACAGAAGTAGGTTGAACCATTGGTAGGTTGTCATTGCTATTGTTCAATGCATTTGCATTTTGTATTGATTCAAAGTGTAGAAGTGTGTCTTTACAAAGCGCACATTGTACATTTAAAGTTCGTTTGTAATTAGAATCTTTGGAATTATAGCTTACTGCGTAAGTGGCGCGAGAACCCCTTGTCGCTCCGCGGTTAAATTTAGAGTTTCCAATAAATAAGTTTTCTGTTTCATGAAATTCGAAAAATCCTCGAAGGATGGTAGGTAGTTCTATCACTATTTTGTACATCTGATTTATTAGAAATGCTAATCCTTTTCTCCTCCACTTTTTTCATCTAATTTGTTGAGCAGTATGAAGATCAACAACGTGTCCCACTTTTCAACCGGTTGTTTCAGGGTAATTAATGAGCGCACTCTATCCATCATATGTCTCAATTTCGTCGAAGATTCATGTGTTCGACTATGTTTCTTTTTACAAAACACTAAATTTATCTAGGGACTGTGGCAACACCACCTGAAGCGCTGGGGGTGTGAACGATCAGATTAGGTGATATATGTCATAGATAATATACAATGTATGTATGACGATGACAGTGACAGTTGTCAACATTATAACATAATACTTCACGAATTTAATTTGATTTATATACATTTTTGTAATAAAAAGAACGAAATACAGTCCATTGAAAAATACTTGTTTATGTACCACGAAGAATTACCTTTTAGTGGTAAAACGCAGACCTAGGTCTCAACATCATGTGACACTTGTGGAATATTGAAAATGTATCTTACATAATTGTATACCAGTACAGCGCCATTGTTGTATCTATTTAATCGAGTGCATCAAGCATCTGCATAGTTGTCTGACGAGAATTCAATAGCGCATATAACTTGGGCAGCACTACCTTTAAGGGCCGAGCGAAAACTCAGTTTTGATTTGTCAAAAAACCGAATGTATCTCTAAACTGCAGTCAATCTTCATGCTGGCCGGAATATTAAGGTAACTTGATTTCGGGAAGCTTCACTCCTTGCAGTTGCGCCCCATTTGCATTTGTCGCATTACTTGTTGATGCATTATTATTAGTACTAGCATCAAATCTATTGCATTCTTTCAATTTAAAGTAATTAGTATAATCTGCAATAAACCCTTTGCACCTGCTCAAATTTTTAAAATGTACTTGTTCAAAGTGTTCTCTTTCTGCACATTGAATATTTAGAAATTCTTCATATTCCTTCATTAATTCGAATTCCCACTGTATATCGTCAAATTCCGCTAAAATAGTTCGAAATCGTTCTAAACGTTTCATCGAATTCATTTATCGCCCGGTCAACGGCTACATCAAAAAAATTGTGAACGAATGTTGTGATCTGAGATTGTTTTCTTTCAATAGCGGCGCGTTGTTTTAATAACAGATTTAATTCGATTTCGTTAAAATCGCCCAGACTTTGAACGTTGTCAGGCATTGCGAATTCAAAGCAAAACCCAAACGAAATACAGGAATAATACAGTGATTTGTTTAATTTGGATAAAGGAATTGGAACAAACACAGTTTTTTTGTCTTCTCCTTGATTCTTGATTTAGACAGTTGTTTTCTTGATTTTCCGCTGAATCCGATTACGAAGGGCCAACATTTATGTTATTGTTTGTTGTTTTACTTTTCTCACGGGTTAAACGGCTGAATTAAGTACAAATTTTTTCAAAATTGCTGCAGCATATATTTAGGTACTTCTCAACTCTTAACATTGCAGTTGTCAAATTTTTTTATTTACATGATTACCAGATAAATCATGATAGGGAACAAACCTAAGAAGGATATTCCCATTTTTACGGCAAACAAATTACAAAGATGGGCGCATATTTTATCAGGATTTGATTACGACATACATTTTGTCAAATCTACGGGTAATGATGCCGATATTTTATAACGAATTCCTGATAAGTTTAAACTAGTCTCTAAATCGCATACTTGTGATACCTATTCACACTATAATACAAATCCTGAGAATACTTCATATTTAAGTTTTATTTCAAAGTCCAAACTTTTTTGGATTTTACGGAAATTGAAAAAGCAGCCGAGAATGATCATTATCTAAGTTACATTCTGATTTACGTAAATAATGACTGTCCTTCTAAATGTCCCAATAAAGATATTCACCAATAATTCTTTAAAAAAACAACGAATTATCAGTCGAACAAAGTTGTATACCCGGCATGACCAACCTTTTCAAGATTGCGTACCACTTTTGATTTAAGCAAAATCACACGGGCCGCACATTTATAAAAATCCACAATTTAATGAAATTAACTGCCACAGGTTGAATGTCAAATAAAAAATGACATTACAGTTTTAAATTCAATCAAAAAGATAGAGTGGATAGGTTTAATATTAAGCCTTAAGTATTTAAGCTATATTAGGTTACTATTTTTTTTTTGTTTCATAATAGTATATTACGTAACATGTGTTGTAAGAAGCATTTTACGAACGAACGGAAAAGTTACGCACGAAGCCGCGTAGCGGCGAGTGCGTAATGAGTGCGTAAAATGCGTTACAACACGATTTACGTACTATACTTTACCTACGACCCACTTGTATCTGTTTTTATAATCTTATTAAGGTATTTGAAGTACAAGTAAAAACGTACATCCTCGATGCCCAGCCAAGTTTTATAAAAGTCGCTCCTCGATGCCCAGCCAAGTTTCGTGAAAGTCCATCCTAAGTAGTATTTATTTTTATTGAAAATGTATGTAGATTCACCGGAATTGCATAAAATAGCGTATACACCTCTCGACTAAAGTGACATTAATCCCTTAGGTGAATTACTTCCCTCAGGAATCAAATACCACCCGCGGGATTAAATGGGCCACTTTAGTCGCTTGGTGTATAATATACAATTGTTTACTAATATGAGATACATTCAGACAGCTAAAAGATGCGGATTGAATGAAACGTAACCAATTATCATATAATTCCAAGTAACTCTTACTATTAAATGCAATTTCATATCTAATAAATATTATCTACCATTTATATATAGAATAAAATTCAACGTCAAATATCTAAGTAATACATTTTAAATAAAATGGCTAGTTCTATTGACAGTTGCTAAGTGGTTGCTATGGAAGCCGTGCGATTTACTTTACAGCCGTGCGTTTTGTTTTACCGTGCGTAATAGACGTCTTACATTGATTGCCGACTGTGTGTTTTTGACTACTTACAGGGGTGGTCGTAGGTAAAGTTTTTTTTAGTAAATGGTTATTTAATATAATCTTTATTTTTTTGAGTGGTAGTGTTGGAATATCAATAAAAAATGAAAAAATAATAAGATAAATAAAATCTTATAATATTTTCTCAATATTACTTTTCCGCCCAACCTATCTAATATGCGAGAAAAGTATTGGTTTACCTCAAAAAAAGTTGGAATTTTGAAATTTTTTTTCGAGTTATTCTCACATTTTCCATCAACAACAACACGAAAAAACGGTTTTTGGAAAAAAATCCTGTCTGTAAGTCGTCATCGTAGTCGTCGTTGTCGTCGTTATCGTCGGCCACTTTTTCTTACATGTCTTGTTAGCACGATACAGCCTCCGAAGTGCAAAAAGTCACCAATTTTATGATTGAATGTTGTTAAAAACATGTCACATATTGATTTTCAACTCACCAGAGCCAGTAAAACGGGTGCTATGGTATTTGAAGTACGACATTTTGTCGTTTTTGAGAAATTTCAGTTTGTTAGCACGATACAGCCTCCGGAGTTCAACAAGTCACCAATTTTATGGTTGAATATTATTCAGAACATCTCACTGATGAATCCTATTGATTTTCAGATCACCAGAGCCAATACAACAGGTGCTACAGTACTTTAAGTACGATGTTTTTGTCATTTTTGGAGAAGTTTCAGTTTGTTAGCACGATACAGCCTCCGAAGTATATACAAGTGACCAATTTTATGATTGGATATTATTCAGAGCGTCTCAGAGATAAACCCTATTGATATTGAGCTCAATAAAGCCAGTACAACGAGTGCTATATGGTACTTGAATTACCAAATGTTTGTCATTTTAGCACGATACAGCCTCCAGAGAGTATACGACTGATCAATTTTATGATTGAATATTGTTCAAGGTGTCTCACAGATGTATCCTGTTGATTTTCAGTTGACTAGAGCGAGTACAGCAGGTTCTATAAATCCAGATATACTATATTTTTGGTTACTTTTGGAGAAATTTCGGTTTGTTAGCACGATACATCCCCAGAAGTGTATACAAGTAACAATTTTTTGATAGAATATTGTTCAGGGCCACAGATGCGAAAAAGTTAGTTTTAATCTTTCAAACCGTTCATTTTTTTAATCTCATTACCCGTAATACGTCCTCATCTGGTACGGTATTGTTTTATGATTGTATTCTTAAAATCGCCAGATGTCTAAGACTGCTAGTTTGGGTAAAGGCACGTACGGAATCTTCTCCTGAATTGTGACCTGAGAAATATTATTGCATTGAGCTCAGTTGATTCTAATATATGAAACGTTCCACAACTAGTAAAGTGTTTAATTTCATTAACCAAACCAAATACAATTCCAATATGTTCAAGATTATAAAATCTTGAATTTTATTGTTTACGATACTTTTAAAATATGTAAGATATTTGTATGCTTCTTTCCGTCATTGTATATATTTTTAAAGCGTAAATTCATTTTTGTTAAATAACTTTAAAATATCACGTTTTGCAACAATAATTGTAAATAGTTTTGTTTGGGCATTGAAATAGCACATTTTTGAAAGTCGAGATCTTGTCGCATTGTGTTTGAAATCCTATAGTTAAGAAGTTAGGAAAATTTCACGTTTCACAGTAATATCTATTGTATTTCAAAAACCCTGAATTTATTGTCACTTATGCGTGAATTTTATGGTCGACGGTCGGAAGATTTCAAAGGTATGTTTGAATAACCTTTGTGAGTAATAAGGTTACAATTGCTATCGGAGTATTCAATAGAAGTATCTATTGGAGGCACCCATTGTTGATTCTTGTCAATGAACCCGACGAGTCCAATGATACTGGCCAATAGGAAATATTTATTTTCGTTTGGTCAACCCAATCCACGTGTAAACACGCCCCTTGCAGATTTCTATTTAACACGTCTCACAACGTGAAGAAATCAGTTTCTCACTCATCAGTTCTACTACTTATCGACGCGAGTTTTACACTCATCGAATCGAGCTCAACGCTCAACAACAAAGTTAGTTTTTATAATTCGCGTATAAAAGAGACTTCATTATAACATTTTTTACAGTGTCACAATGAAGCTCTTTGAACACTGTTATAGTAATTTTTAGTGTACAACAGTTGGATATTGAATTTAGTTATATTTTTATTTGACATTTGACATTAACCTTGACGCAAATTATAAATAAAATGGTCTAGCGTTGTTCTAGCAAGCAAATTATTATATTAAAGGTAAATTAGAATGATATATATATTAAAAATATTAATGAATAAAGTACGCTAACGTTTATTTATCAATGATTTGTCAATTGATTACTTTTATATTGTATAAGATCAAAATATAGGTATACAAAACGTTCGATTTTTGGGATAAATTACCAGATATCTATGTGAAGATGTATTACAGAAATAATTCTGTTCATGATATAATATAAATAGATCGCAAGGGCATATACGAAGAAGCTCTTTTTTAAACAAATAATCATCCTCTTTTTGCTTAAATGAAAGTTTGTTTACAATTTACACAATTATTCGGTTATAATATGTCAAAAGTCAGAAGTGCTGAAGAAAACCATCTGTGATCTGACCAATTAGAAATATACAGAATTGCCAACTTAAATTCAAACCACTCCTCCTAGTTTAAAAACAGGGATTATATGAAATTCTATTTTATTTAAATAATCAAATAAATGCGAATTATAAAAAATATTGTGTGAAACTTGTGCCACAATGACTTTCTGTAGTACTCGTCATTTGCACAACTCACCGCTTCGCGGTTCGTGTGCAAACTTCACTCGTACTACAAAACGGGTTATTGAGTCACTTGTTTTACAAATAACTATTGTTACACTCATCGAAGCGAGTTCAATACTCTCGATAAAAAATTTTTCACACTCATCGAAGAGAGTTCAATACTCTCGATAACAAAGTTTTACAGTCATCGACGCGAGTTTTACACACTCATCGAATCGAGCTCAACGCTCAATAACAAAGTTTTAATATTCATCAAATCGAAACATAAAGTGTCTTCCGATCTGAAACCACCGAAGTTCAGCATTCACAACTTTGTACCATTTTGTAAATTTGTACATAATAAATTAATAATTTCGACAATAATTTTGTCAAATTAAGATTATTTATCTAGTTGAATGTCTACGCCAGTTGACGAAGGTTAGCTAGAAGTATAATCAAAAACACAATATATATAGCTCCAAAATATAAAAAAAGAAAATATCATAATACGACCTACCAATCACAACCATGGAACAAAAAAACGGAATAATACTGTGGTATTACCTTGCTGTAAAAAAACTATAGCCAACGAAATGCAACTTACCTGGGACCTCGGTTGTACAATATGGTACCAGATCATTTGAGGAATATTGATAAGAAGTACAGTTTCGGTAGGAGAATTGAGAAGTGGATTACAAAAACTGAAAGATCATTTTTCCATGATATTGTGAATCAAAATATTGATTCTTGAGTATAAAAAACTCATTTCTTCCATCTTCACCAATATTTCAAACAATTCTGTCGGGTATTACTTGGTTGTTGATTGATACACATTGTTTACTATTTTTATACTGTGTTTTCATTATTATCTTATACATTGAGACTTTACTTTATTTTTGTTCAGGCTTTATAATGGATGTAATGGGTTAGGTGTTAAGTGCTATTACATATCTGTTTATTTGTATTTTAACTCAAAATTTTAACTACATTGAAAACTTTTATATATACATAAGTTTTTTTTTTTTTATTGAAATTAACGTGTCTCGGCATCTAGCGGCCACTGACACGGGATCTGTCATACATTTAGTTACAAATAAAAATCAAATTAAATTAAACAATTGGCAGTCTTTGAGGAACTGAATCACAGCACTAAACTGGTTAGGTTGTCCGAGAATGTTTTTGAGACTTCCACTGAGCTTGTGTTTGTGACGAGTTGGGCTGTAGTGTTTGCAATCTGTAAGTATATGCTCTATTGTAAGTCTTACATTAACACAGGATTCACAGATAGGGGGATTCTCTGTAGACATCAGGTAACCATGGGTTAGCCGTGAGTGACCTATTCTAAGTCTTCTTATAACACTTTTGTCTTTTCTTGTCATGGGAGGCATCTTCTGGGCGGTAACTGTTGGTTGTATTGTACGGAGTTTTGTGTTACATGTATTCCAATGTTTTTGCCATGTTTGAGCCATAATATGTCGAGCTGCTGATTTTAAATCTTGGTGAAGTTGAATTTTCTCTACTGGCAAGTCGGCTGAACAAGTTTGTTTCGCTGCTTGGTCTGCACGTTCGTTGCCTGTGATACCTACATGAGAAGGGATCCAGATGATATTCACAACGATACCTCTAGTGTGATGGTCGTGGCAGGTGTCAAGGATATCATGGACTAAGGGATGTTGTGAACGGTTGTGTTTGATGGAATATAATGATGAAAGGGAGTCTGTACATATGGCAAGTTTGCTGTTATCTTGTGTTGGAGTCCTCAAGGCTTGTAGAATTCCATATAGTTCGGCTGTATGTATACTACATACGTCAGGAAGTTTGTATGTTGCTATTGTTGAATCTACTGTAGTAACAGCACATCCGGTACCATTGACTTCTTTGGATGCATCAGTGTAAAGGATTTTGTCGAACTGCTGGTTATTTATCAGCTCACTGAATATTTGTCTAAGGACTATGTTAGGCGTTTCGTACTTGTTGTAGTTGTTTAGGCTTGTATTCAGTAGTGGCGGTTTTTTGGTCCATGGAGGAGTATTCGAAAGTTTTATGGGAGTTGTATCTCTAAGATTAATGTTTCTAGAAATAGGGTATAGCATTTGTGGAGGTGAGAGCGATGTTTTGGGTTTGTTTTCAGGAGCTGGTTTTATAGAATCAATTAACTTAAACACTGGGTTTTGTGGGTAGGCGGATATTCTGGAAAAATAGGATAATAGTTGGCATTCTCGTCGTATGAAAAGAGGTGGTTCAGAAGATTCAATGTAGATGCTTTCGGTAGGACTGGATCTAAAAGCGCCTAGACATATTCGTAGTGCTGAGGTTTGGATAGTGTCAAGAGATTTGAGATACGATTTGCAGGCGCTCATGTAGAGGATACTTCCATGATCTAGTTTGGAGCGGACCAGTGATCTGTAAATCCTTATTAGTATTTCCTCTTCTGCTCCCCATTGGTGATGTGCTAATGATTTTAAGATGTTAATCCTATTTAGACAATTGGCTTTAGTTTCTTGGATATGTTGCCTCCATGTGATCTTTTTGTCAAATGTTACTCCTAGGAATTTATGTTGATCAACAACTTGTAGTAAGTCGCCATTGAATTTTAGTTGTGGAGGAAGAGGATTTAGTCTTTTGCTGAACTGGATTACTTTGGATTTGTTTGTTGAAAAGTGAGAACCAGATTTGAGAGACCAATTGTGGATGTTATCTAGAGCCTTTTGAAGTAAAGTACAAGTACTAGTAGTGACTTTACCTTGGCAGTAGAGAATGAGGTCGTCGGCATATAGTACATATTTGACAGGTGGATTTATATGGGAGCAGATATCGTTGATACTCATCAGAAATAGAGTGGAGCTAAGAACCGAGCCTTGTGGTACTCCATTTTCTGGCGCGTACGAAGTAGACTTTTGCCCATTTGTAACAACTTTGAACGATCTGTCGGTTAGGAAGTTTTGTAGAAAGGAGAGAATATTTCCAGTTAAATTAAAGTCTGTGAATTTCTTAAAAATGGAAGTTTTACGGATTGTGTCGAAGGCGCTGTCAATATCTAGACTCACGGCGATTATATCTTTTTTGCTTTCAATGGCTTGTGAGATGTCTGTGTGTAGAGTAACCAGATTATCCAATGTGCATCTGTTTGATCTAAAACCTGCCTGCGCTGTAGATAGTAGGTTGTGTGATTCTAGGTACCAGTGTAGGCGTCTGTTAACCAATTTCTCGAGAATTTTACACAGTGTACAGGTAAGAGAGATTGGCCTAAATGAGCTTGGAAAATTAGTATTGGAGTCGTTCTTTTTGATTGGTATAATAATTGATTTTTTCCATTGAGCCGGAAATTGTTGACAGCACCATATTTTGTTATAAAGTTCGAGCAATTTGGTTTTTGTTGCTGGATGCAGGTGTTTTAGAAAGATCATAGGGATATCATCCGGTCCTGCAGCTGTGTTCTTCAGTGAAGGTAGGACTGAATTTAATTCAGAAAGGGTGAAAAGGAAATTGAGTGGGTGACAGTTGTAAGAGATTTGTTCAGGATGTGAGTTATTTGGTGAGTTTGGAGGTTCGGGGTTGGATTTGGTTTTATTTAGAAAGTGTTGGGCAAGGATATTAGCAATTTGTTGGTCATTGGTAATGACTTCACCCTCATGTGTTAAGCCAGGTATTTTAAAACTAGTGTTTTTTCCTTTCATCTGTCTTATCTTGGTCCAGATTTGAGATGGAGAGGTTTCAGAGGTTATAGTGCTTGTGTATTTATTCCACGACTCTCGTTTACTTTGTTTAAGAACCCTTTTGGATTTCGCTCTCATTCTTTTGAGGATTATCAAGTCTGAGTCACATAAGTTTTAATTGTCAAAATAATATGATTTTATCTACCTTGATTATCTAATAATCGAAGTCACGCACAACAGTATATTGGTTTCTAACTGGTGTACGCTTCTGTGATTTACCCATGTTTATTTGTACGCAAATCTTATTTAATTTCATTGTAAACTATATTCATACAAATAAACTTATTATTATTATTATTATTATTATTATTATTAACAATACTTCCCTCTGGACGTTTTTCTCATGTTGAAGTTGTTATGTTGAAATACTGATCGAGTAGTTAGTGAAATTCCAAATGATTAATTAGTTTTTCGAATGTTCGATCCTCAATCAATCTTTTGGATATCAACGCTCGAATGCATATGGCAACTGTGATGAAATACGAAGACCAAAAAAGTATTTAGAAGCTAATCAAATAGACTGCGAATTTATGATTTTCTATGGATGCGCGATGATAAATTCAGAGGGAATGACGTCTAATAAATCTTGAGTTAACAAATAAATTATGAATGGATTATTGAATAAAATTTCTATACGTTGAAATTGACAATTTCAATTCTCTTTTTTCGCAAATGTTCATGAGAGATGACTTGAATCATGAATGTTCACATACAAGTGTACTGGAAAAATGCAATACACGTCGATTGGTATTTTTAGTACATAATTTTTTTTAAGCGGGAATTTTTTAAACAGCGATAGTACCACCCTTGTATGTGAGTTCAGAATTCTGTAGGTATATTATTCTATTTTATGATTCTCATTCATCTAAGTCGAGAGGTTCAATTGTGGATCAAAAAGGTAGGTCATGAATTGAACCACATATATTTTGATGCTAAAAATAACTCGAATGAACCTAACTACATAAGTACAACTGTGTATACAAGAAAAGTTACAGCCCTTTGAAGTTGCCTAACGCTAATTAATTTTTTCAAATATTAGTTGTTCAATATATTATATTTTGATTCTCAAATTGACATTGACGTATAATTATCGCTTCCAGTGAAAGTGAGAAATTTAGTGGTTTATAACTATACTTTTGATTAAAAACTCCATCAGCCTGTACAAGGTAATAAGTAGTTAAAGGTAAGCGTAGATTAAGCCATACAAAAAATCAAAATCAATCTGATGGAATAATAAAATTCATATCCCAATCAAAATAACTTATTATAGAAAAACAGGTCTTTATTACTGATACGAGCGGACAATTTAGATAGATAGTGAGGTGAGTGCATGGTCACATTGCCTTGACAACCATTGACGTTATGTGATTAATTGTAATGTCACAGTTTTGCTAAATAAAGCCTTTATCTCTCGATATCTAAGGGTTATTATTTTACGACAAATTATTTAGAAAAAATTGTATTCGATACAACCTTCGTGATGGATAGCCGAATTTTTAAACCAGAAAAATTCAACGGATCGCCTGATTCGCCAACTTTCGCTGAGGAATGGAAATACTTCCTTCAAAGACTGACAACTTTCATGGAGGAATCGAAGGTACCCGAAGAGAAGAAGTTCAAGGTATTGTTTAATTTTTTAACATTCGAAAATAACGAATTCATTTCCGAGAGTAAGACTTATGCTGAGGCCATTGACGTTGTTAAAGGACTATTTGCGCCCCAACCCAATGAACTCTTTGCTAGGCACATATTAGCGAATCGAAGACAGCAGAATGGAGAGTCGATTGACCAATACTTGCAGGCCCTCCGAGCAATAAGCAAAGACTGCAACTTAAAATATGTAGATGCGCTGACGAACTGTAATGAGTATCTACGTGATGCATTCATAAGCGGCGTTAACTCTCCTTTAATCCGACAACGCATTTTGGAAAACGTCACGCTGAATCTTGAACAAGTGGAAAAGAATGCGTGTTCACTAGAATCCGCCCAAAAACTCGCAGTATCTTACAAAACAGCAACCTATATTTCCGATTCTAACTGTAATAGTTTGGAAACTCCTACATCTCTTCCAGCTTCTGAAGGATTAGCTAATTGTAAATCTACACTTAATTCAGCCCCTACTTTTCAGCAATCTCGACATGGAGAATGGTACTTTTGTGGTGGACACAGACATTGTTCTAGATATGAATGTCCTGCTGTAGAAGCGATTTGCAAATCTTGTGATAAAAAGGGCAACCTCCAGAAGGTATGCCAATCCAGATCAAAGGGTAAGTCGACATCCGCTTCTACGTTGCTAGCTACTATCACATCAGCCGCTTTTCCAGGAGGGCTCTCCAGAACAGTCGTTTTTGGACGAGTAAATGATATCCCATCAAGCATCCTTGTAAAGACTGGTAGTTCTGATAGCTTTTTCTGACTACTCTTATGCCAAAAGGAATAAATTCAAAATTCATCCTGAGAACCGAGAGGTGAAAATGTCTTCCATTTTCCTCCAATCTAAAATTAATGGGTACATTTTGGCAAACCTTCATCTTCAAAGCGAATCATACCCCAAAACTAAGCTTTTAGTAATACACAGTCTATGTTATGACGTTCTTATAGGGCATGGCATTAAGAAACTCCACTCTTCAGTTCCACTCCAATTCGGAGGTTCCAAACCCCCTCTTTCTCTTTGTAACGTCGCTTGTGCCGAAGTTAAACCACCTCGACTATTTGAACACCTAGTTGACGGCTGCCGTCCCGTAGCTACTAAATATCGCCGTTTTTCCGAAGCTGATGAAATTTTCATTAAATCTGACGTCGAGAAACTAGTTCATGAAGGGATCATAGAGGAGAGTTCATCATCTTGGAGAGCTCATGTTTTAATAATGAGAAACGAAAATCACAAGAAATGCTTAGTAATAGATTAATCTCAGACTATTAACAAATCCACTTTACTAGACGCCTACCCTTTACCAAATATTGAAAAGTTAGTCTCAACTGTAGCAAATTACGATGTATTCAGTACGATTGACTTGAATAATGCATACCATCAGATACCGATACTAGACTCGGAAAAACAGTATACGGCTTTTGAAGCGAATGGAACTCTTTACCAATTTCGTCGCATTCCTTTCGGTGTAACAATAAATGGAGTAGCCTGTTTTCAGAAGACCATTGACAATATTATAAGGAAAGAATGTCTTGATGGAGTATATGCATATCTTGATGACGTTACGATCGGTGAAAGGGGGCAAGATGATCACGATAGGAACCTTGAACGATTTTTAAGTGCAGCAAAGAAACATAATTTAGTGTTGAACCTAGATAAATGAAGGTTCTCTCAAAATACAATAACTCTCCTTGGGTATCAAATTTCTAACAAGTCTATGCGTCCAGAGCCAGATATATTCAAACCACTCCAGGAGATGCCTCTTTCTTCTGACGCTTCAGCCAGGAAACGCGCACTAGGGATGTTCTCTCATTACTCAAAATGGGTCCCAAGATATTCCGATAAGATAAGGAGTTTGGTTGACTGAAAATCTTTCCCTATTCTATTGGACTCGCCTGTAGCTGGAAATTTTCGGGAAGAAGACGTAGCCAAGTTATTACTCACGACAATTCAAGATAATCTACCACTTACAGTTGAAACTGTTGCGTTTTTTTCAAAAACCTTATCCGATAACGAAAAACGGCATTCTGCTATAGACAGAGAGGCCTTAGCGATTGTTCTACCGTTGAGAAAGTGGCGTAATTTCTTACTAGGTAGGCAGTTTCAGCTGCTCACGTACCAAGAAGCTCTGTCGTATATCTTCAATTTCCGACTTACAAGCAAAATAAAGAATGACAAGATCCAACGCTGGCGTCTTGAATTATCTCCCTACTTCTTCGACATTCAGTATAGGCCTGGTGTTGAAAATCATTCAGCCGACGCTCTTTCACGCGTCTGCGGTTCCTTACACGCTCAGGACAAACTTTATGAGCTCCATAAAGTACTCTACCACCCTGGTAATACAAAGATGTACCACTGGGTTAAAAGCAAAAATTTACCTTACGGAATAGATGAGATTAAAAAGATCAGCGCTGCCTGCCCTACTTGCGCTGCTGTCAAACCAATGTTCCACAAAAATAACAACCTGCTTCTGATTAAAGCAACATCGCCGTTTGAAACGCTTAATATTGACTTCAAGGGCCCTTTACCTTCTAACAGCCACAACCGGTATTCACTCAACATTGTCGACGAATACTCTCGTTTCCCTTTCTCGTACCCTTGCAAGGATATGACTTCTGAGACTGTAATACGGTGCCTGTATGACCTATTTTCGATGTTTGGAATGCCTAGCTACATACATTCAGATCGGGGAACTTCATTTATTTCAAAGGAAATGATTTCATTCTTCCATAAACGTGGCGTTGCTACCAGCATAAGCACACTATATAACACAGCCGGAAATGGTCTGGTTGAACGATACAACGGGATCATTTGGAAATCGATCAATCTTGCTGTGAAAACCAAAAACTTGCAGATTTGCCATTGGGAAAGCGTTCTTCCGGAAACCTTGCACTCAATAAGATCGTTGCTGAACACTAGTACAAACTGTACTCCACACAAGAGGTTCTTCATTCATCCGAGACGATCCCCTAATGGTGCGACTCTTCCAGCCTGGTTACTTCAACCTGGACCTGTCCTTGTCCGGCGAAACAACAGAACCAGTAAATATGACCCCATTGTGGATGAAGCCGAGTTGATCGAGGCCAATCCTCAATATGCCCATGTCCGATTCGATGACGGACGTGAGTCTACAGCCTCTCTCAGACAACTGCCCCTAGTGGAGACTTGAATTTGAAACGCCCGGATCCAATAGACCTACCACCTTCTCCGCCCCTTGCACAGGCCTTTCAGCCACATATTCCTGCCCCTTTCTGTGGGCCTTTGAAGTCAGATATTTAAGATTCTCCAACCCCAGGTCAAGATAGAACGCATCGAAGATCGAAGATCGATCTAGAAGAAACAGAACACCTCCAAATCATCTTGAAGGCTATGTCTCCAATGGACTCTTCCCCTGCGAGGGAGAATTAGGTGATTGTATGTTCACATTGTCTTGACAACCATTGACTTTATGTGTTTAATTGTAATGTCACAGTTCTGCTAAATAAAGCCTTTATCTTTCGATATCTAAGGGTTACTATTTTACGACATAGGGGTAGAAAATTTTCAAATATATTTTGAGTGTTTGTGTCAACGGTGAAAGCCAGTGCGTGTGTGGGTTAGAGGTTGAATTGAAATAAGCTTCTAGCATTAACTGTGGGCGCAATGCCAGTTGGCAAGGGGGAGACTGTGGTACTAAAAATTAAATCATAAGAAAGAAGACATGGATGAAATCAAGGAAATGTTTAAAGAAATAACAAATAAGTTAGAAGACATAGAAGACAAGCTGGAGGAAAACACAAATGAGATAAAACTGTTACATCAAGAAAACGATGGAATGAGAACAATAATATCAGCACAAGAAGTAAGAATATAAAAAAAAAATGGAAGAAATTAAATGAAAACTACGTAGAGTATTGGAAAAAATGGAGGTGGCTATTTATGAAAAAGCGGATATAGAAGAAATAGCTAGATTAGACAATTATCAAGTTGGAAAAAACAGACCAATATAAGTAGAATTAACAGGATTAGAAAAAAGATTGCATTATATAAACAAACAAACTTAAAGGAACAAACATTTGGATTAACAATGATTAAAGCAAAAAAGTAAGGAAGAGAGAAATTAATTAGTCAAACATTTAATAGAAGCAAGTGTAAAAAGTGAAAGGGCCAGTTTCAAATATAATAAACTGGTGATTATTGGCAAAGAATACACACTTGATGACTTTGGCTCTAAAGGGACAGAAAGAACGGGTGCCATAAAAAGAACATTAGCAAACAGGAGCCTCCTCAAAAAACTATTAAAAATAGACAATCGATCTGGATGCTATGATGATGATAATGACACAAGCAATGTAATAGGACAATGCAATAGGAAAAAGAAGAAAATAAAAAATAAAAACAAAGTACTAGAAATCAGCACTTGGAATGTAAGAACCATCTTAGAAACTGGAAAGATGGAAGAAATGGAAAGTGAACTAGGAAAGTACAAAATAGATATAGCGGCGGCGGAAATTAGGTGGGGAGGAAAGGAAGTAATTGAAAAAAAAAGGAAGAGTGAAACAAGGGCAACAGGGAATTGTGGGGATAAAAACTAAAAGAAAATATCTTGGAATTTAGAGCAGTAACTGAGAGGATAGCATTCTTGAGAATTGAAGTAAAACCACTTAATTTATCAGTCCTAAATGTATACGCACCGACAGAAACTGCAGAAGATAAAGAAAAAGAGATATTGTATGAAACACTTGAGGAAGAGATCATGAAAGTGCATAAAGAATATATAGATCATATAAAGAATGTGGCTGGCAAATATACCATACACGATAAAACCAATAATAATTGTCAAAGGCTTTATAATTTCCCAGACAAAAAAACACATAACCATATTGATTATGTCTTAGTATCAAGAAGAAATCAATCAGCAATCAGAGACTTAAGGACGTATAGGGGAGCTTGCGCTGACTCAGACCACAACTTCAAGACAAATGGAAACAAATAGAAGAATCTATAAATAGAGCGGCAAAAGAAAAAATAGGCATTTAAAAGAACAGACCAAAAAAATGTTGGTATAATGAGGAGTGCAGAATAATAGTGGAAAGGAAGCGGGATGCTTGGGACAAATGGCTTAGAACGAATGAAGACGAACACAAGAAGGAATATGACAAGTTGAGAAAACAAGCAAAAAAGACAGTAAGGAAAATCAAAAAACAATGGGTGGATAGCACACTAGAGAAAATAGAAGCCGAAAATAATAATAAAAATTCTACAGAAAAATTAATAGAGTATGTAAGCCCAAACAAATTGGAATTAAAGATGGAAATGGAAAAGTGGTAGAAAACGAAACAGTATATAAAGCAACCTGTATGGAATATTTTTGGAATGTATTAACAGTGACGGAAATACTGGAAGAATTTTTGGAAAATTAAGAAGTAGAGGAAGATTAAATAACTATCAAAAGTAAATTTCGGGCAAAAATTAGACCAACAATAACAACATATGGAGCTGAAATTATGATAATGAGCGGTTTTTAAAGTGATGTATATGAGGGTTGCCTTTTATCTTATGGGATTTGTTCACCCTACTGTTGCAATCTGGCAACTGACAGCTTTATCGTAAAGTTGGACATTTTTGGGGCTATACTTATCCAGAACGTTTTGACATACGAGCGCTATCTGTGTTGTTTACAGTAACTTAAAAGATTCATCTCGGCCCAAAAATGGAATTAAATCGTGAACATTTTCGTTCGATTATTTTTTACAGCTTTCGACATGGATTAACTCAGCAACAGTGCATGGATGAACTTAATTCAATTTTTGGCGATGAAGCTCCATCAAGGACCAGTGTTTATCGACGGTATGGTAAATTCAATCTTGGTCGTAGTTCACTCCAAGACGAATTTCTTGAAGGTCGTCCATAATCAGTTGTTGTTCCGAAAACCATTGATGCTGTGCGCGAACTGATTTTGCATATCGTCATGTGACCTATCGTGAGATTGAGACAACCTTAGGCATCAGTGGGACCAGCATACATTCAATATTGCATAAATATTTGTTTGTCAACAAAATTTGTTCGCGTTGGTTCTCACACAATTTGTTAATCGCTCAACAAAAGGCTCGAGTCAATTGGTCGAAGAAATGCTCAAAAAATACGATCACGGTGTTTCGAAACACGTCTATGACATCGTGACAGGTGATGAATCGTGAATTGACGCGTATGAGCCCGAAAATAAACAGCGGTCGACTCTATGAGTGTTTCAAGATGAGCCAAATCCAACAAAAGTTGTTCGCGCACGAAGCACACTTCCAAGCAAATGGTCGCCTGTTTTTTCGAAAAAACTGGACATGTCGCAACCGTACCACTAGAACAACGCAGAAGAGTCAATTCTGAGTGGTACACAACCATTTGTTTGCCAGTTGTCTTCCAAGAAATCAGGAAAACCAACCGCCGAAGACGGATCACTCTTCGCCACGACAATTCGAGCTCTCACACATTGGCTCAAACAACTGCATTTTTGAGCACCCCAAACATCGATTTGATGAGTCATCCGCCGTAGAGTCCTGACTTGGCACCGAATGACTTATTTTTATTTACGTACGTGAAAAACAAACTCAGAGGTCAACGTTTTCCGACACCTGAAGAATCGGTTGCTGCATTCAGAATGCATGTTTTGGAGATACCTCAATCGGAGTGGCAAAAGTGCTTCGACAATTGGTTCAAACGCATGCAAAAGTGTATAGATCTTCATGGGGAATATTTTGAAAAGCAATAAAGTGATTTTCGATGATTAATATTTGTTTTTGTTCTCTAACCCCGAAATATAAAAGGCAACCCTCGTAGAAAACAATATGAAAAATCACAGAGAAAATGCCAGCTATAAAGTCAGTCTGTCAGCTATAAGTTAAACAGTGCATCCAACTGTATAAAAAGTTACCAAAAACGTTACTTTTTTCATAAATCGTATTACAATAATTCTGTGTGTGATATTTTCTCAATTCAGAACTGTATTAAATTGGAAGTGAAACAGACAAGCTTATAACAAAGAACGCCTACATCAAACATTTATCACATTCCCTCTTTTGATTTACTTCCGGTGCAAAATCATGATATTTTCCTTGCGTGAGTCAGATTTTCCCTTATCATTGCCTTTTTTTCGTAGTAGTTCGAGTATTCATAAATCAAATTTATATGTTTCTCTCTTTAATGAGTTGAGGGTGAAATTTTGAGATGGGCTTTTTCCATTCTCGTTTCTTGTCATAAAGTGGGAGCATTGTAACCGTAACTAAAATTTCAGATACCCGAAATAAAATATATCCGTAACCGTAACTGTTCGAATTTGATTTAAATACCAAATTCTCCTGTGATTTTTATTTTCAACTTCCCCGGTATAACACAATTCACATATTCTGCCCAAAACATACAACGAAATATATCATTCTTTTCAACATCTAATATTTCTTTACATTAACAAAAAATTAATTTTAACATTACCTACTACCACACAAGAAAAACAGATAAATATCGTTTTCTGAAATTCCAATGAACATCTCAAAGTACCCGACACCTTATCGCTTCATAAAAACCCTCTTCCAAACTCCGTTATCTGTATCTACCAAACCTTTTCAGGCCACAAAAAACTGTAAATTTTCACTCGTTGTATCTGACCATTACGTTTCAAATTCTTTTATCCTGTAATGACATAAATGCATTACTATAAAACTCGATTCAGGAAACCAGTTATCGCCGCGATGACGATATACCCCACCAGAAGAGCAGAGCCCCAACGCCGGATGCGCACTAGGAATCGACGGTAGAACAGAGACTACCACCACTACCACCACGATGGATATAAAAATGCGAACCAACAGACGAAGAGACGACTTGGTTTACGGACTCCTGCTCCTCCAAGTTCAGCCGCCTTCAGTGCGAAGCGTAGGTCGAGGGTTTTGACTTCAACCTTAAACGCTTTACACTATCCTCTGCCGAGTGTTGTACTAAGTCGGGTATTGATCCTGCTTTATACATCATTCATTAGAACGGCCGTTGGTTTCTGGTATTGACGGAAACGTGAACGATTGTTCTAACTGTTAGAAGAATTTCGGTGTGGTACTGACACATTGAAATATCTGTAGTATCTCCGTAGGGAAGTACCGATAAGCTGGGTACTGACTGGCTATAAACGATCGCTTTAACTGTTAGAATAATTTCGGTGTGGTATTGACACGCTGTAATAAATACAGTCCCTGCTTGCAGAAGTATTCGTTAAGCTGGGTAGTAACTAGCTACAAACGATACTCCCAAATCTTGAGACTAAAACTGAAAGAGTATTGATCCGCCGGTTGCTCATATCCCTGGCTGACTGAACGTTCCACAGGACATAGAGAGCCTCGTACACCGTCGAGTATATCGCCGAAATCGAAATACACACCGCTCTAGTTCCACCCACGTGCTATTCAGACCATCAGTACCTATCAATCGATGAAAGGATACGGACCGTCGAAGCGTGACCTTCAAAATATTTACGTACCGGAGAATTATATAGAATATTGAATTTTAATTTATTTTTGTCGTTGTAAATATTATTTTTTAGAAATAAAACAGTTAATTTAATTGAACTCTGTCTCCTTTGGGCTTACCTGGGCAATACGCATTACAATCCCATTGGTCAAATCCTAATATTTGTCTCCTTCCTCGCAACCACGTTAACCGACATATAAATATGCATAAAACCACAATTTTCGTCACTTCTCAGTCGTCATTCGTCATTCATAGACTTCCCAGTTAGCCTTCATACACTTCCCAGTCGTCATTCGTCACTCGTAAACTTCCCAGTTAGCGTTCATACAAACTTCCCAGCCGGCATTCAAACACTTCTCATTTATCCTTCGTTCTCTCTCTTCATCATTTAACCGTTGTACATAATGGTACTCATGTTATAAGAGCAATCGGCGTTTGTCCGGTAAACCACATGGGTAATTAATCATTAATCATTCATTACTCCAGCAGATTATGTGATAAATAATCAAAGTGCAAATCGCGTATGATCCAGTGAGATTCTTAGTTGTTCATGCAAAAGAACACTTTATAACGTCATACAATATAGTAACATGAAAGTGAAATAATTGTTTAATTTCATCATCCATCATAATCCTACAACATATAGTGAATAAAATAAACGGTCCTTCGAGCAAGACAGTTAACAATAAAAACATTCCATTCCATTTATTATCCCAAGTAAAAAAAGGGTTAATAAAACATGACCCTTCGAAGCCGGATTGAAAAAAAGGGATAATAAAACAGTAACAAAATACAATATAAAAGTTTTAAAAATTGGAATGAACATATTTACTAACTAAGTACATTCATATTTTGATTTCAAACTTTAGTTTCAGACTTTTAACCACGTGGAAGTAGGAGCGGATAGAATCAGCAGTAAATCCGTGGAAACTGGAAAAAGTTTTGGAACAGGAACAAGTGTTGAATCAGGCACTTCATCGTCTTGCATTCACATTATCAATAGAAGTTTTTATTGGTTTGTTACCTATCTCCACTGTGACAGTTTCCTAGTCGACAACCAAAATTTTGTGAGAGACAGTGTATGGAGTGCATTCCTTCAGTAATGCATGACTAAAATTGAATAATTCATTGAAAACGAAAATTGTAGGCTGATAATCTCTTAATCTCATGATATTGGAGTTGAATGAAGACGTGACATTCACGTAAGCTCATAAGGACGCTTATTGGATCGTCAAGACTCTGGGCGAGATGTGAAAAGATACACCATAAACTATCTCAGCTTAAGAAGCCTTGAAAACTTCTTTGAAAGCAGAACGGATACCAAGAAGTATGACAGGCAAAGCATGAAATTAGTTGATGCTGGAATAAGCCATTATTGCAGCTTTTAACTGATAATGTAAACGTTCGATTAATCAGTAAAGCGGTTTTTTCCAGAGAGTTTCATGAAATCTTTAAGAACATAAGACGTGAGCTGAGCTCTCAATTGAGCTTCAAGATCTGAAGTGATGTTTCGCGGAAAACCAAAACGAGAGAACCAATAAGCTAAGAGTGCGTGAATGACAATCAAGCAGTATTGATTGCTAAGCACGAACTTTTATTATAAACGTTCGATTTTGGTAATTAATATCATAAGGGCATCTAATTTTTCCGAAAAAACACGTTGCTAAGTAATATTTGAAAAAAAAGCATGAGTTCTGGTGGCAACAAAAATTCGAGTCGAAGACGAGGATTATTGCACCTGCAGGAATACATTTTGTTAATAAAAATATTACTTTACATTGTGTTTTTCGATTTTTTTCACAGGAAAAATTAGATATAGTTTATTTACGATAAAAAACGATGATGTAGTTTTTAGTTACTTTCCTGCTTATCAGAATAAATATTAATATACCAATCGTGGATACAATTTATCATCAACAGCCAGAGCAATTTACAGCTAACGGGTTGACAAAACTTCAACTGGTAAAATTCCCAGTTTGTTTTGACGTTTATTGACATTCGATCATCGTCTAATATTTACAAGTTTTTTTGGTGCATTTAAATTCATTGCTTCTTTAAGATTAAGGGAACAGTTATTTTCATAACTAATCATTTAGGCAGTGCGTGGTTAATAAAATGCCGAAGCAGCTGAACAGAAAATGTCAAGAGATGGTAACATCTTTATGGAGCTATTTTGAACGAGAATGCCGAAATGGGGGCCCGCTTCTCCCGTAAGTAATAGTATTCGCTATTTGTATTGTTACATATTCAAATGAAAATAATTAAATGTTTTTAATGTTAGGTTAGGTTAATTAAACTTGATAATATATTATTCTTTCATAAATTGAAGTAATTATATTGTAGAGAGATGCAGAAGTTTTACAACGTTACCACTGTTAACCGTATTGCTGCAAGCATAATAGAGGTGAACAGCCTAAAAGCCCACCTAAAAAGACAACTCATAAAACCTACTTTTGAAATTGATAACTCTGATCAAAATGCTTTCCGAAATGTTATATACGAAATGTATGGAAACAGTGAGTATATTGAATTTACTGTCCTATTTCATTCACAATTAACTAACACAATGTTTTTTCAGAGGAACATATAACCTTGAAAACTTTAAGAGACAAACTACAGGAGCGTGAGCTCTTTAATGGTTGTTTAACATCACTCTGGTCGTGGTCGTGGTTTAATGGAGTTGCCACGTATTGCATTAAAACGTGTACATTATCTACATGAATATGTCAAGATAAAATGGGAAGGTTCATATCAATTTGTGTTTTTGGATGAGACCTGGATAATTAAAGACGGTACTGTTGGACGTTCTTGGCAAGATTCTAATCATAGAAGCGTGAAAAAAACCAAAATTGGTGGTCCATGGTAGTTGAATAATAAAATTTAACAATTAGTTTATGATGTACTTACATTCTTGCCATTTTAAGACCTTTTCAAATATTTACTAGTCACACTATTTTATTTAAATCTATATAATTATTAATAGTTGTTTTGAGATATGCAGTCTATCTAGGAAACCTAGTAGTAATTTGTTATTTCTTTATTGTAGGTATATAGTATTGCATGCTGGTTCCTCTTCTGGATTTATTCCTGTAGCAGGGCTGGTTTTTCTTCCATAAAACAAGATGGTGATTACCACGGTGAAATGAACCGAGGAATTTTTTTGCATTGGTTTGAATACCAGATTATAGTGAACTTCGAAGAACCTGCCACAATTTTAATGGATAATGCAAGTTATCACAGTACAGTGATCAATAAAGTACCAACAGTATGCTACCAAAAAGGCTGATATACAGAACTGGTTGATACAAAATGATATTCCTTTTGAATATATTTTCCTCAAAGCCCAATTATTGAATTTATTACAACGGTAAGTTGATATAAACATTTTTCAATATATTATGGTAATACTTAGATAACTCATTTTGTTTGAATATATGCATTTTTGTAGGAATAAACCACCAACAGTATATGAAGCTGACACATTATCTGAAAAGTGCTTCGACTTCCCCTTGCCACTCTATGTTCAACTCAATTGAACATATTTGGGGCATAGTTAAAAAATTTTATAGAGATCATGTGGGAACTGATGATTCTTCAACAGAACAAGCAATATGTGTATGGAAAAAGTCTTTAGAAAAAGTGATTCCTGATATTTGGTCAAAGACAGTAGAACAAACTGGGAAAATTATACATGATGGGTGGTATAGAGAAGTAGTATTTGATAGACAGGATGTGCCTCCACTTATTATTAATTTTGACAGTAACGATGAAGATAGTGATGATTTTGTAGTGGAGTAGTGGAAATCTTGTGTTTTATTTTTTATATATTTTTATCCAATTTGCTTTATTTTCACCTTTTCAAAATCACTAATAACTATTATTAAATTAATTAGGTACAGTTATTTTATAATACACAATCTTGAACAACGACCACAGTATCTCTACATAAATAATACTGATAAAATGGTAGATTTTTTATTTTTATATCTTGGAACAAAATTTTATTTTGTGTATATATTTTTCTTTTCCATTCTATTTTTATTATAATAAATATAATAGATATTGTATGAAGAAACGATATTTGCATGAAGATGATTACAGCTTGTATTGATTCCTTTTAGCGTAAACCCTTGCAGCGCTCTTGAAGATGGTTCTATAGAGCATAGAATAAGGTATAAGGACCTTCAGTTCGTCATTTAACCCTCTTCTATGTAAAATAATTAAATGTTAATTCGAATATAGAATGATTGGTTACTCTTTCTTATATATTATCCATAGTTTTTAATTAATAAATATTTATATTAAATTAATCAAGCCTTTTATTTCTAAATAAATATTTTTGACTTGCGCCCTACGAGGCACGGAACAATGAAAAAGAAGAACTGGCAATCTAACATCAGATTGACTTTTCTAATTTTCGTTAAGTAAAGGAGAGAAATACAGCTTGGCAACATCACAGTATTTTGTTTTGCAACGTCATCGTCTTTTTATCGTAAATAAACTATACCCGAATGGTATTTGACTAGACCATTTCACGGGTAACAGATTATTCTGCATACACATAGCTTACAAAACATACTACCTCACATGCATACATAATAAATATGTAGGTATTAATTTGAAAACTGAAAAGCATCAGGTAATTTATTTAATCACAAAATACTACATACTTATTAATATAATAATAATTACTTGCTATCACAGTTATTGTAATTTTTGACGACAACAGCTGTCAAGTTTTTCTGTGGGTAAACTCGAAAAAACTGCTGACAGGTGCTGTCATACAGTTTTTTCATCGAGAAACCATTTGTAATTCAAAATTTCGCGTTTATGATTGGTGGAAATTAAGAAGAGAGAAATAGTCGAAGATAAATCGCCACACAGGTATTATTAATTGTTCTCCCTGATCTCAAACTCCTTGGCTATTTTTCGTTGCGTTACCTAAAAAGTGATGTTTTCGAGAACAAACCGGAGAATCGACTCATTTAAAGAGGAATATCACATCATAAAATGCAGATTTTTCGTCATTACTAGTTAACAAATTCACTACAAGAACTTGTCTCTCAATCAACTAAACGGATATATTGCAATAATATCAATTTATGTTAGGGTAAACACCGATTCTAAATGCATTCGGATCTGTACATTGTAGTAAACCCAGCCGTCACAAACAATCGATCATTGTCAACAAGTAGATGTATTAATTACAAAATAAACAACCAACCGAACGTGCTTTGTAGCATTGTCCAAAGCCGGAAATTGCGTTTCTAATTCTAAAACTTACTTGTATTCCTATTGGGGGAATAGATAATTGTAGAGCGAATTTCATGGGATTATCTTAGTAGGTACTAACGCAGATAGGATTACGTTACCATAGTTTGAATTGTAAGTAAATGAATACAAATCTTTAGGTGTGTCATTGAGAAATAATACGTTTAGTTTAATACGTCTACAGAGTATACAAATCTGAGATAAATTAGAAGACATATAATCAAAATTATCACCCTTTTTATGGAATATATGACTGGAGACAAAAACAAATTGAATCGTAAGAGAATAATTTTGTAATATGAAATTTACTGTTTCGAAATAATTCCACATATTGTTACGACCAGCACACTAGTATAGTCCCTAAATCCGACTCTGTCTAAGCCAGGTATGAAAGTTAAAATTATGGCGAACGCGCAGGGATTGTTTACGATTGTGACTATTTTACCTAAACATTGTTTTTGTGACCAGTCTTATCTAGAAAATGCCAGAAAGCCAATTGTTTTTGAGTAAGCCGCAATCTAGAATTATCTAGTGAAAAAGGCATTAATATATAAGGGACCGACCAGGAAGAGTTAGTTAGGTGATAATTTGACATCGTGAGATAAACAAGTGAATAAGTGAATATAAATTAGTGAACTGTTTATATAAATTAGTTTAAGTGAATATATATTGTGTATATAATTAGTAAATGAGTGTAGTGAATAAATAAATTAAGTAAGTGAACCTAACGTGTGTTTAAAATTTATCCCACCCGTTTACTGTTTAAATAAATTAGAGAAACATTACATTGGTGTCAGTTGTGGGGTAATATAAATAAATTGCTACGTAAAAATGGCCAAGAGATTAAGGGACTTGAAAGTGATGGAACTAAGAATAGAATTGGAAGAACGTGAGTTGGATACGTCTGGTAAAAAAAGTGAATTAGTAGAAAGACTTAAATTGGCACTGGAAAATGACGGTTTTGATCCAGAAACAGTTTTATTTAATGACGAGGCTTCCACCTTAATCTCGTCAATTTCTGCTAATATTTCTGCTAACATGGACGAAAAGATTTCTGCCATGGAAGAGAACATGGACGAGAAGATTTATGCTATGAAGAACTATATTTCTGGCATGGAAGATAAAATTTCTACGAATGTGAAAAGCGATGTTTCGGCTATAAAGAACGATTTTTCTACTTTGAAGAACGATATATCTGCCGCTATCTTATTAATGAAAAATGACATTGCCGCTGACGTCTCTAAAATCTGAAATCGAGAATAACATGTCAACGATGGACGAGGAAATCGAGAATAAGATTACAACGATAGACGAGAAAATCAAGGAGTTGGAGGAATAGATTGCCGATTCAAGAACGCGAGACACGCAAGAGGAAGAAAAGAAAACCGAGCAAACGAAACTTGCAAGCCAGAAACACTACCTAAGTTTGAAGACATTGGCAGTTTTGCCAGAGTCAAGGCCCGAACGTTCGATGGAAAAATGTCGTGGACCAATTATGTGAAACAATTTGAAGCAGCCGCTAGAGTGAATAATTGGTCCGATAGAGACAAGGCACTGAACTTAACTATCGTGCTTCGGGGAGATGCCTTAGATGTACTTCAGACGATACCTCTGGAAGAAACGGATGATTTCGAGCAGCTGAAGAAGGGGTTGGACATGCGATATGGTCACGAACATCTAGAATATTAGTACCAATCCCAGTTGAAGAACCGAAGGCAGAAATGTCACGAAGCACTTCAAGAATATGAAGTAGATATTGCCCAAACTCGTTCGATTTGCTTATCCATCAGCAGCAGAGAACATGATGGAATGTCTGGGCATATAGGCGTTTATTGATGGCTTACGTGACCACGATATGCAGAGAACGCTTCGCTTAGCCCATCCCAAAACATTAGTTGACGCGGCTCTTGAATATGAAGCAGCAACGAAGGCTTCGGGTTACAACAAAGTTAGGACCATCCAAGAAGAAGGCGACGAGGACAAGTTTGACCAGATCGTCAGCTTGATCAAAGGTATGATAGACAAGAAGCCGAGAAAGATCAGCTGCTGAAAGTGTAGGGAGCTAGAGCACGTACGCAGTGCATCTAAGCGCCCCAAGACTCCTGTAACCCAAGAGCTCCAGTCACAGGGGAAATCAGACAGAGGTTAACATCCAGCTGATGTGAATCACCGACAAAAGAACTCTTTGCCTAGACGGTCATGCCCTGCAGATTATTCACAATGCAACAAGTCGAAATCTAAGGAAGTTGCAGTTTCAAGAATTACTGTAGTCTTCGAGGAATGGTCACCCATCAGGGTCAGAAAAGATCAGGAGACTGATCCTCACCTGAAGATGATCTGGCAATGGAAGGAAGAAAATCGACGACCTACCTGGCAAGAAGTGTCAAGATTTTCACCGAAACTCAAGGCGTACTGGGCTCAGTGGGACTCCCTTGTCCTGGAAGAAGGGCTGTTGAAAAGAGTCCTTGAAAACGATGATGGTTCCGAGATGAGGAGACAGCTAGTTATCACGAGAACAAGAGTAGCTGAAGTACTAAAGTAGTTACGCGACAGTCTATCGGGAGGTCATCTGGGCGTGAAGAAAACCCTTCAGCGAATCCGTGAGAGGTTTTATTGGATGAACAACTCCGATGATGTGAAGGACTGGTGTAAGAAATGTACGACTTGTGCTACTAGTAATGGACCACATCGTAAGAGGAAGGCACCTATGAAATAGTATAATGTTGGAAGCCCCTTCGAGAGGATTGCTTAAGATATCGCTTGACCAATTCCGACGACCGAAAATGGTGGTAAATTCATTTTGGTTGTAATGGATTATTTCACAAAGTGAGTGGAAATTTACGCTATCCCGAACCAAGAGGCCACAACTGTCGCGGATGTATTGGTGAAAGAATTTATTAACCGATATGGAGTGCCCTTGGAAGTCCACAGTAACCAGGGAAGACATTTTGAAAGCCATCCATTCCAGGAGATTTGCGAGTAGCTGGGAATGAAGAAGACCAGGACAATAGCATTTTATCCACAGTCAGATGGAATCGTCGAGAGAATGAACAGGACTAATGGAAAATACCTGTCCAAAGTGGTTTCCAGCCCTCAGAGAGATTTGGACCAGTATCTTTCCCTGTTCGCATTGGCTTATCGATCTGCCGTCAATGAGTCCACGTGTGAAACAGCGGCGAAAATCCTGTTTGGACATGAAATGAGGCTACCTTGTGACCTGGAATTTGGCTGTCGGCCTGGAGAAGATCTAGCAGGCTAAGACTACGTGATCCAATTGAGAAGAAAGCTGGACGACATTCATGAATTAGTTCGAACAAATCCTCAAGTTGCCAACGACAGAATGAAAAGTCGGCACGACACGCAGGCCACAGAATGCGGTTTTAAAGAAGGGGACAAAGTATGGTTACACAACCCGACGAGAAGAAAAGGAAGGTCCATACTTAATCAAGAAATGGATCAATGATGTTATATATCCTATAAGCAAGATCCCCAACGGAAAACCAAAAGTAATTCACCAAAACCGACTAGCGCCATTCGAAGGAGACCATGACCTAGAGAAAGGAGTAAACCATATTCGAGATGTATCTAACCCTACCTTCGATGAATTTATGGGCGCGTATGGAGGTACCGGGAAAGCTAGATGTGGAATTAATTCGGAACAACAACAAGATTTGTTCACCCTCCCGGAAGATTATTCACTGGCATACAACATCCCCGCCCGTATCAAGAACGCACGACGGTTGGCAACCGTCTTTCGAAAGAAGTTCGGGCAATTAGAAAAACTTGAAGACCAGATTCCAGCCCATGACAAGACACTGAAACTGAAACATAATTCGCGGTACGTCTTCTACGTGGTAACTAAAAATGAATTTCAAGATCGATCTAACTACCGCGATGTGTAGGAAGCACTTCGAAACCTACGAGACCATTTGTTGGAATCCAGCGTGAAGAAACTGGCTATGCCTAAGATAGCGAGTAACCAGTTGGATTGGCGAATCATCAGGAACATGGTAGAGATTATCTTTCAAGATACCGGTGTCTAGATATTAATTTGCAGCTACAACCCCCGTTATCAGTATCCGATGAAGACGGTGCCCTGCTATTTCCATAAAATTGGAAAGTGTAGAAATGGGGCCAGTTACCGATTCAAACATCCAGTCTCGGCTACACAAAAGTTCCAGGAGGAACTGCCATTCAAGGAGGGGGTAATGTCATGCAACAGCATACTGGTATAGTCCCTAAATCCGACTCTGTCTAAGCCAGGTAGGAAAGTTAAAATTATGGCGGACGCGCAGGGATTGTTCACGATTGTGACTATCTTTTATAAACATTCTTTTTGTGACCAGTCTTATCTAGAAAATGCCAGAAAGCCAATTGTTTTTGAGTAAGCCGCAATCTAGAATTATCTAGTGAAAAAGGTTTTAATATATAAGGGACCGACCAGAAAGAGTTAGTTGATAATTTGACATCGTGAGATAAACAAGTAATTGAGTGAATATAAATTAGTTTAAGTGAATATACTGTGTATATAATTAGTAGATAAGTGTATTGAATGAATAAATTAAGTAAGTGAACCTACCGAGTGTTTAAAATTTATCCCACCCGTTTACTGTTTAAATAATAAAAAACATTACAATATAATAAAAAAAAATATTGAAAGTTGACAATTTTCTAGAATTTTGTGGAATTGTGAGAAACAGTTAGTTTCATTTAAAAAGTAACAAGAATTTTGTGTTTTATTCTTAGCTAGAGAATTACTCATAAAAAACAAAGATCGATCATTCTAATCGAGAATACGTTGATATGTTAAAAGTATTTGGTGCTTATAATTATAATTCCAGTCCATTAAATTACTAATTCGACGGAACCCTGATGCAAAATTATACGACGGATTGAACTAAGATTTCTGGAAACAACAAAAAACAAGATTAAATAAGAGAGAACGTCATCCTACGCTCAACGTTCTCAAAGAAGAGCAAATTCCTAATATTTTTGGTTCCCTATTATAACATTCAGAAAAATTCTATAAATGTGAGCCGATGTCCTGGCGATTTTTCATCCTGTTGTGAGCGTCTGATGGTATATATACATGCCTCCTTGTGAGTAGCATTATCCATGTATTTTCACTATTCACAACAACTTTGTCCCTTAGATTGTTTGTAACTCCTAGAATATTTCGGCTGAGTTTTCCTTGAAAAAAGCTAAAAAACAGGGTTTCAAAATTATATGAGGAGTAGTTTTCGAGAAGGCTGAAGACTAACGTTAATTATATTTGAGTTTATTTATTTGTTTGTTTGGCTTGATTTACACATTATGTGATGATAGAGGTTTGGAGTTAATCAACCTTGCTATGTAATTAACGAGCCATGCAGAAGCCCACACCCGCTATTTCGGATGTCTCCTGTGCGATTTGCGTCTATGATATTCTTACGAAGATATTTTGGTAGACAATAATTGTAAAAGTTTAATGAAATGTTTGTTATGAAGTCTTTAATAGTTGATCCATCGTCTTTGTCATGTAACAAGTATTTCTGGGTAATTTGGGATAACAATTTTGTTTAATCGCCATCCGTAGACACTTGTTTCGAACCATCTATACTAAGTGGAAGTTGTGTTTAGTTCCGTTGTAGTAAACTAGGGCTGCATAAGTGAGTATCGGCCTGATTATGTATTTATATGTAAGTATTTTATTACAAATTAGGGGATATAGTTTGCTCATTGCAATCTTAGCTTTGTGTACCTGTTGCATAATATGTGGGCTTGATACAATGTCCATCTACACAAATTTAGCTATTCTCCTGAGTAATAAATACTCTGTTTCGGATGCGTTGATAACTAATTTGCGTTCGTGTAAATATGATATGATCTTTGTGTGTTTGTACTGTTTCTAGTGCGTGGTGTGGATTCTGTGCAGTGGCTACAAAACAAGTATCGTCGGCATACATCGCGCTTAATAGGTGCGAGGATGTTGGGAGATCGTGGATGAATAGAGAGTATAGCAAAGGTGATAATACCGAGCCTTGTGGTACTCCCGCTTGAATGGAATATGGTCCAGCTACATGGCTATCAACTTTAGAAAAGAATTTTCTATTTGATAGATAAGAATATAATATTTTATTTAGGTAATCGTGAATTTCTAGTTTGATAAGTTTGTGCACTAAACCCTCGAGCCATACGGAATCGAAAGCCTTCTGTATATCTATAGTAACCATGACGTCTTTGTTTTTGTTTTGAAAACCCCCTTATGTAATTTATTACTCTCTGTGCTATGGCCGCTTCTGAATCCGTATTGCTCGGAGGGAAAAATATCTTGTTTTTCAACAAAACGTTGTAATCTGGTTAAGATTATTTCGTCAATCACCTTTGCTATATTGTTTAGAAGGGATATTGTTCTAGGGTAAATGCGTATAAGAGTGCAATATTGACTGTGAAATTAATATTTTTTCCAGAAAAAAAGTTTTTCACATGCGTACATATGTATTGACGATTGATGAAAGTAATTATGCTTGATTAAAAAAACAGTTTTGCAGTTTCACCATTTTGAATAAAATCATAACTTCGATTTTGAAAGCTTGAGCATTATGGATTTTGAGGTGAATTACGAAAAGAGACTAATTAGTGAGATGGTTATGATCCAAAAAGACAAGAATTCTATTAACAAAAAAACAGATACCGATAATATAAGTCGAATATATAACCATCTATTTGATAATTTTATTCGTTGATTTGGCAACACCTCATATTCGGGTATTCCGTTTTCGGAAGTATCAATTCTATCTTTAGTTTTGTAATTGCTGTCGAACCTATTAGCTAAGTGTATTTTTTCTTAATTGTTTATTGTTTTTACGATTTACTTCGGCATTTTACCAATGTATTTTATATATTGTTACAACCTTGTGACATGGTTTGATTCATATTTTTAGCTGACTTTTTCCTCTACTATTGTTAAGCTTTTGTTCAGTGTAGTCTGGTGTTTCAATTTTAATTGTCATCTGTATGTTCCAATTTATTGTAAAACTGTATTTTTATTGTTCGGTATTGTTTTTGTAGCCCTGAAGAAGGTGACGAATTGCACTGAAACGTTGGCGAATGAAATAAAAGAGTCAAACTAGTTATTATTTATTATCGAAACAATTGTCAAATATCTTAGAATTTTTAAAATCTTTTCAATATATTGTGGAATTAACTAGGAACAGTAAGTTTCATTTAAAACAGTAAAATCAGTAGATTCCACGAAGTAAGGGTCGAGACAGTTAATTTAGTTAAGTTCTATTCCATTTACATAACCAAACACCTGACTGTAACTTGTATTTTAAGTAAATAGATAAAATACTGTATTTTGCTTTTTACATTTCAAATACACGACTATTTTCTATTTCGTATTTCAAATACGTGCGAGATAGTATTTTGTAATTTCTACTTCAATTAAAGAAAAGCTCAAACTTTAGTAGATGTATACCAATTCAGGGACTACAAGAATTTCGATAAGCCTTCAAGGGATCCTTTTAAATGATCAATTTCTGGCAACTAACTGACTGCATTAAAATAACAACATTTTTTTGGTGAAGTTAAGTTTTCAACATACGTGATGTCATGTCTATACATTTCAGTGGCTCTCAGCAATCACCGAGAATGGTTTGTTTGATAATTTATACTTCAAAAGGTTCCTTTCCATGAATTGTAAACTCCACGTTAATTCTGGTTTATTAACCAAACGTTTGTCGACGGACCTATATTGTTCGCCTACTGAGTTTAATTGATGGAATTATTCGAAATAATCCTTTGTTTTAAATTTCCTCAACAAATATTAGAGGTGAAGTTAGCGCAAATGTTGAAGCTATTTCCATTTTCCATTAATCATCAGCATTGTAAATGAATGAGGATACGTTATACGGGAATACCACCAGGCGGCCTTTAAAATTTAATCGAATATAAAAAACGGTCAGAATGTTTTTCTGGGATATTATGAAATATCAGCACTATTTTGAGAAGTTAATGTCGGTAAAGAATGATATTTTTCATAGAATCAAAAGAAACAGAATGAAATATTTCAATATTTTCATACATACTTTGTTCTGCTCGTAGAAATATATGATCGAAACCAGTTTTGCTTTCACCTTACTCTTGTGGTATTATTAATAGTTGATACGAATCCAAATTCGCCCAGAACATTGAGATACCTATGAGTTATATTGTAATCTGATTTTAAAATATCTATATTCAAGTCTCCAATCAAAATGAACATGTCGTTACTATTGTCTCTAAACTGCTTCAAATAATTTTCCATATGTTCGGTAAAGTCCCGTGCATCAGATGCTGGAGATCTGCACATGGTCATGATGATAATGTTTTTATTTGACAAGAATTTTTTTTTTGTAATAACTTGATACTATTAAAAGTATCTACAATATTGTATGAAAAGTTGTAATCTGATTTTATGTAAACTACAACCTCATCGCACTGATTGAATTTAATATGATTATAAATTAGATTGTAGATTGAATTTCCCTAGTTTCACTTAAATATATACTGTCCATATCACAATCCATACATGTAGGAGTATCTTAAATTCATTTAGGTTTTAAGGTAGACTGCGTATATTTATAATATATAATATAATAATTTATTCACAAGGTAAAGATAAAAAATGACAATTCATATACAGGTAATGAGTGAATAAATAGAGCTTAATCTACGAGGTATAGTATGTATATCAGAATACACATATATAACGTATGTAGAGCGAGAATATATAAATAAATGAACAAACAAATATCCAAAACAGCACACAAAACATAAGATGAATTGAAATATACAGAATAGTTCCTAATCATAAAGTTAAAAATACATAAAAAGTAGTGCTTAAATAACCTAATTCAATATATGAAAAACAATATTAGTAGTACTCTAACATCATACCAATTGTTAGTAATATAAATAGCTTTCATTTTAATTATCATTATTATTTGTTCAAGTTTCCTATTATTGATTTTACGTAGGTGGTTGGTAGCTCTCTGATATAATCTTTGATGTTTTAGTGAAGCGTTGGATTGTGGGTGCGTTTTTAATATTATCAGGTAAGCAATTGAATACCTTTGGTCCCAGATATTGGTAGCATCTCTGACCGACTGATTTCTTCATAAATGGGGGTATATACTTGTCATTTTGTCGCGTCTTATGTTGGTGAGAATGTGTAAGGAGTTCGTTCTTATGCAAATATTGTGTTTTTCCTAATTTCAAAAAATAAAGTTTCCTCAACTCATAAATTTGTGTCTCCTCAAATAGCGCTTCAGTTGGATATCGGTTTTTTCTACACATTATTAGTTTCAAGAATCGCTTTTATATGATTTCTAATGATTTCAGGTATGTTTTGGATACTCCACCCCATCCTATAATACCATAGCCCAGATGCGATTCAACTAAACTGTGGTAAAGAATTTTTGTTTGTTTAAAGATGAGTATATATGAGACTTGTTTGATTCTATGTAGAACACTACGTAATTTTTTCAATAAATAGTTTATATGTACGTCCCATCTAAGGTGGCTGTCTATCATAATACCCAAGTATTTAACCTTTTTCGATGGTAAGATTTCAAGGTCATATTTTATTGATATTTTGTCAAATGTTGGGAGGCTCGCAGATAAGCTACAGAACGGCAGGTAGAAAGTTTTTTTGAGATTCATTGATAGTAGTCTATTATCGAACCATTTCTTAATGTTACCAAAGTCAGTTTCTATTTTATTCTGTAAGTCGTCCCATGTGTTACTTTCATAGAATATGACCGTATCATCTGCAAAACTTATGATGCTGCCTTGTGTTGCTATGGAGAATAAATTATTTAGATAAATATTGAATAGCAAAGGTCCCAACACCGTTCCCTGGGGTACACCACATGATGTAGTTTCTTTTTAGCTGAGGATGTTTTGTATTTTTGTTTGCTGTTTCCTGTCAGTTAAGTATGAGTTAAAAAGGTCATGTGATTTACCCTTCACTCCCAGATCGTCAAGGTTTGATAACAGTATATTTATGGTCCACGGTATCGAATGCCTTTGCCAAGTCTAGAAAAATTCCAATGGAGGTTTTTTTTTATCTATAGAATTATATATTTTGCTCGTGAGTTCTAATATCGCATCGCTGGTGGACTTGTGTTCTATGAATCCATACTGCGCTCCTGACAACAGATTGTATTTCTTCAGAAAAGAATTTAGTCTTTTTTTTTATGATCTTTTCCATAATTTTACCCAAATTTGATATAAGTGTTATAGGTCGATAATTTGAAACTTATGTCTTTTCGCCAGTTTTGTAAACAGGTACCACAATTGACATTTTGAAAGCAGAAGGAAAGTGACCACTTGACAACGATTTATTGATAATATAACTTAGAGGTGTGGCTATGTAAGTTGATATGAGTTTCAGTGCTTCCGATTTCAAGCCATCAGGTCCTGGTGATTTTCTATTTTTCAACTGCAAAATAGTTTCTTGTATTTTATAGGCGTCAGTGGGAATGAAAAAAAGGTGTGATCTGATTTAATTTTCGTTTCCATATAATTTCTGTCCTGCTCAATATTTTTTGTTAGATTTGCACCAACATTGCTAAAGAATGAGTTGAATTTTTCAGAGATTATAGTTGGATCGCAAGCTATATTTCCATCCTCAGTCTGCATCAATGATATATCGGTATGTTGTCTTGCCTTCGTTAATTCATTTACTAATTGCCATAATCGTTTTGAGTCTGCCCCTTCTTGTTCTATCTTGTTTTTGTAGTATTTCATTTTTGTGTCTTTCATTGCTTTCTCAAGTATTTTTCTGTATGTATTGTATTCAGTTTTTAAAATTTCATTTTGTGGATTTTCCTTTAATATAGCAAACATAGTATTCTTCCTATTATTGGATTCCAGTAATGATCCAGTAACCCATGGTTTCCTCTTTATATCTTTGTTTTTAACTTTCATGAATTTCGAGGATCCATCTATTGCAGTTTGGACTAGTCTGACAAATTCAGTAACCGAGTTTTACAAATCATTTATTTCAAAGAAATATTTCCAATCCGTACTTTTAATGATTTGTATCAATTTTTTTTTCTTTAATTTGTTTATAGAATTTGGAATTGGCTGTAGTTTCTTTTGCATACTTATCGTTGAATATTATTTGCACCAGTATTGTGTAATTGTTGGTAATACAAGTCTCCACAGTCAGCGGAATGATAGATTCAAGGTTTTCCTTTTTCGACTTAGTGAAAATGTGGTCTATGCATGTACCTGACTGTGGTCTGGTGGTAGTATTTATTGCTGAGTTATATCCATACTCTCCTAATGTGTACAGGTAAATCTGTGAATCGTCTGTATTTTCATTCAAGTTGATATTTATATCTCCGATAAACACACTGTATGTGAAGTTCTTTGGCTGATTTTTCAATATATTGTCCAGGTATTCAATAAACGGTTCGATTTGAGTATTGCAAGGTGATTTGTAAAATGCATTAATAATAATAACTTATTTGCCAATAGTCACCGTCAATTGGAGTAGACTTGTACCATTTATTTCAATTTCTTGGTGAAAGTGGTATATATTCGATTTAATGAAAACTACTACTCCATCATTCTGGTTGAGTTTGCCAAAATTATAGAGAGTTGTATAGCCTTCAATATTATATAGTCCGATGTCATCTATAATTCTAGTTTCTGTAAGTACTATGCAGTCTTTTGAGGAGTCTAATTCCTCTAAAAATGTTATAAATTCATACAGATTTACAGCTATGCTTCGAATATTATTATGTATTATTTTGAAGTTGCAATGACAACTATTGACTTTTAGTACTTGTTTAGCTTGGTCTGCACTTTCTAACACAAAATTTCTTGTTTTTTCTACTTTGAAATCTCTAATATATGGATTCATTTCAGAGCGCTCACTTATGTAGATATAATATGCAATTTTCAAGAAACATCAACAATGCGTGCAATAAAAAACTCATTCGCTGGCTTTCGAAATGTTCCTAGTTTTTTATCGATACATGTATTTCAATAAATATTAGTCCGAGCGTTTAACATGAGATTATTTGGCATTTATGCTCAAACAAAGGTACTATCATTGGAAAATATAATAACTTAGACTAATACTGGAAAAAAAAGATTTATTTTAAAAGAATTATGGTGAAGAAGTGATTTTATGTTAGTAAATGTTAGTTGATGTTCTGCTATGTTAAGTTTATAAAAATATCATTTACTACTTGCAGTCGAATTGGTCCTTGTAGCACGACCAAATTTGGTTATGTTTTTGGCTTGTATAGTAGGTGTTGTTGGTTTCTTCTTTACTTCCACCGATGTTTTCGTATTCTTGGGGGTCTCTTCTCTTGCTAATTCCTCTATGTTTCTCGGATTTTTCTTTGTATTTTCAATGGTATCTTTCTTGTAATCTATTTTGTGACTAGTACTTGGAGTGAGAGGTGCACTGTTCGCTTTGGGTAGTCATTCATCAGCTTCAAATTCTTTGTTGCCGCTATCTAATTATTCTGGAGTGTATGGAGTTCCATTAACATATAATTTATGGTACTTTATATGTGCTTGATAATTATTTACTCTGGCACTCTTTAGATGTTTGACCAAGATTTTATTTGAAGTTTGATCTTCAGTTCTTAAATCATGAGATATAGAAATACCGGTGCTTCGTAATTTCTTTATGTTTTGAAAAATTTTCAATTTTTGTAAATAAGAGATAAACTCTAAGATAATTGTACCTCTTTTTCCGATGAGGTATATGTTGTTTACGTCTTTCTCAGAAGGGTTGCAGTTAAATATCTCGTTCAGCTTTCCAGTAGTACCTTCGAGTACATTATCTTTGTTTGCCTCTATCCCAGAAATGACAATATTATTCCTTTTCTTGAACCGTTCTATTTCGACGATTTTGTATTCTATATTATGGCATTTTCTTTTCCAATTCTTTCAATCTGTTAATCAGGCTATCTCTAATGCTTTGTATTTCTGATTTTAATTCTGTAGTTTTATCATTAATGAGTATCTCTCTCTTGGACAGTAAATCATTATTTGAGATCTCATTCATATTTAATTATTTATATATATATATACACTGTGTCCGTAAAGTATGGAACAAATTCATTTTTAGCTAAACAGACCATTTTAAGAAATAATCCTGAAACACGTCGATTTTTGATTTTAATTTACCGTATTTTGAAATAATAATCTAATATACAGGGTGAATTACTTTCGAGTAATGACGTCACCGTCATTTTTTTTAAATGGAACACCCCCATTTTCTCTCAATTTTCGGATTACTCTAGCTGAGCTGATTCCAAAAATGTATCACATGTTGATTCCAATTGGTACAGGGTGGACAAAAATACAATAGTTTTGTGTGTGCTCGTAAAGTAACGCCTAACATTCTTTATGAGTTAAATTAACAATATTATCAAAAATACTTATTGTCTAGCGGACATAATAAGATAACAATAAACAATATTTCTCAAGACACAATAAACAAGCTTCAACAAGAATTTGTACACCGTTTGGGTTAATGTCAAATACAGCAAGGGCTGCAGTTCAAACATTTATAAAGTCATGTATTTCATCTTATTATGTCCGCTAGACAATAAGTATTTTTGATAATATTGTTAATTTAACTAATAAAGAATGTTAGGCGTTACTTTATGAGCACACACAAAACTATTGTATTTTTGTCCACCCTGTACCAATTGGAATCAACATATGATACATTTTTGGAATCAGCTCAGCTAGAGTAATCCGAAAATTGAGAGAAAATGGGGGTGTTCCATTTAAAAAAAATGACGGTGACGTCATTACTCGAAAGTAATTCACCCTGTATATTAGATTATTATTTTAAAATACGGTAAATTAAAATCAAAAATCGACGTGTTTCAGGATTATTTCATAAAATGGTCTGTTTAGCTAAAAATGAATTTGTTCCATACTTTACGGACACAGTGTATATATATATATATATATATATATATATATATATATATATACATATACTGTTTCTTGGGTCTCTCGCGTGTTCTTAATAAATATATCCACCAATGAAACGCACGCAGCTGCATATATCACCTTCAATTATATCAAGTACGCCACTGGTGGCATTTCATCAACACCAAAGAAGGTTTTGTTTTGAATTAAAAAAAACTCCAGCTCATTAATGAAATGAATTAAACAAAAACATTCAGTTCAGTATATGCAAAATGCACTGATTACTTGAGTATTATCGTACAGTTATTACTTTTCAATTGCTTCTATTGAATCACAATTTTTCCAGCTACACACTGATAAAATATAACTTTGTGTATTGATTCTTTCCACTGAATTCACGATTCAAAGACACCACCGATACTACACACGTTACACACATGAGGGTTTTCCCTAACATTTGAAATTTAGGATTTTCCTTATTCATATTTAAAATGTGAGAGCATTCAAAGTCCTTATCAATAGAATATGTTTTAATAGTGTCCTAATTTACTGATACATTTAACACAATTTCTGAACAAATAAAACAGTCTAAATTTAGTTAAAAATAAGCGCAAATAATACAAAAATGGTTACATTAATATTAAAATTAAAACTGGATCAAGTAAAAGGTAGATAGGAAAGTTAAGCAATCATGAACCAGTTGAAGTAAAATAAAACAGGTAGATCATAAAAATGACGATACTAGTAGTAATAATATTGACTAATTGGAATGCCTGTTGATCGAAAACTGGGGAATTTATTTTTGAGAATTTGATCTTGATCTGTTAACTTTCTCTAATGCTGGATTAGTTATCTTCGGTGGCTTTTTCAAGGCTCCAATAGATTTGGGAAGGTACACAGCTTGACTTTGTGATTGATTCAGGTGTATTTGAATTACAAATAAATGAAAAGGAAACAAAATATATGGAAATGCGTACTGAAGGCATAAATGAAATCGAATACCCTTAATGGATAGCAGAAGGGGAATAATGTAATTTCGAAAAAGGGTCATTATCTATCAGTAACCGCAGTATCCCAAAACCAAGACGAAAATGAGATGGATAAGAGAATTCTGAAAGGTAATAGAGCGGTGAGTTTCTATCAAAAAACCTTTCAAGAGCTATCAAAATTGGAGCGTATAAAACAATTGTAAGACCTGTTGTAGGTTTAGACCAAATTTGTAACTAACTACCAATTTGTTATTGAGATATTTTTATGGCGTGGAATGAGCAGGGACCGTCCTCCAGATGTGTATAAAATTGGCGTAGTTTTCTTTGGTGCCACATGCAGTCTATGCCATGCGCAGACGACTATTCAGGCAATAAAACAAAAATAACACAAAGAGTTAGAGAACAAAGAGCAGGACACATTTGTCAGAATGCTACAGCAGAGAATTGTAAAAATGGTGCTGGATGGAGGAGAAAGTGGGAGAAGAAGAAGAGGAAGCCCAAAGAAAAATGGCTACAAGAGGTCAAGCAAGATATAGATGAGGTAGGAAGGATCGAGTGAAAAGAAGTAGCAAAGGACCGAACGAAATGGAAATGAATAGTAATGAAGATTGAAGTCAGGGGTAAAAAAGACCTGTAGAGCTGAACCATATATATATATATATATATATATATATATATATATATATATATATATATATATATAAAACTAGTGAATATTGGGGATTGCAGCAAAAAATTGGAAAAGATATACTCTTAGCGGAAAATGTCCAAGCTTTCGAGGATGTTTGTCCTCATCATCAGGGAAACTCCGAAGTGAGGTTAGATTCCATAAAGATGTAAAATCGTAAACTACAAGTCGTAAATTGTGGAATATTTAAGTAGGAATTGAACCAACGGCCTAATCAATCGTGTCATAGCAACAATTGTAATTGTCGCAGCATTTTATAAAATAAAACCATTGATCCTATCTTCATGTGTCACCACACTAAACGCCGGCGAGGAAAAAAGATTTTTTTTCCTCGCCGGCGTTTAGTGTGGTGACACATGAAGATAGGATCAATGGTTTTATTTTATAAAATGCTGCGACAATTACAATTGTTGCTATGACACGATTGATTAGGCCGTTGGTTCAATTCCTACTTAAATATTCCACAATTTACGACTTGTAGTTTACGATTTTACATCTTTATGGAATCTAACCTCACTTCGGAGTTTCCCTGATGATGAGGACAAACATCCTCGAAAGCTTGGAGATTTTCCGCTAAGAGTATATCTTTTCCAATTTTTTGCTGCAATCCCCAATATTCACTAGTTTTATTCCTAACTAGTCAGCAAAGACTATCTTTCTTATATATATATATATATATATATATATATATATATATATATATATATATATAGGGGTAACTTTTTTATTGGGGAACGCAGCAATGAGAGAAAAAAACTCTGTTTAGATAATCATAAGCTTTCGATAATTTATTATTATCATTATCAAAGAATAGGGGGATAGACAAGACTGCAATAATTAAAGAGGAATAAATCTACTTAGTACAGCTATGAAAGTCTACGAGAAGATTATAGACAGTAAGATAAGACCAGGGATAGAAAATACTCTTGAAGAATCGCAAAGTGGATTTAGAAGAGGGCGAAGCATCCAAGACCACATATTCACAGTGAAACAGATAATTGAGAAGTTCTCACAAAAAGAAAAAAAGGTATATATGGGATTTATAGACATGGAAAAAGCTTTTGACAAAGTACCAAGGGAGAAGTTATGGAAAGTACTAGAAGGAAGGGGAGTAAATTACAAAATAATAGATATAATCAAAAACATTTACAAAAATAATAGAAATTGTGTAATATACAGGAAAAAAACACATCAGAACCATTTTCAACACAAGAAGGATTAAGGCAAGGAGGGGGACTTAGTCCATTATTATTTACAATTTTTATTGATGTAATAATTGAAAAATCGTCAACCAAAATGGCAAACCTACACATTGGATACAGACATTTAGGAAGGGTGGATATATCAGAAGCAGCTTTTGCAGATGATTCAATAATTATGGCAGGGAAAGAGAAGGATCTACAAAAGAATATGGAAATATGGAGCACGGTATCGGATGAATTTGGAATGACAGTGATTCAAAGTAAAACCAAAGTTATGGTTATAGGACCGAAACAAAAACATCTAAATATACATTTAGAGGAAATACAAATTGAGCAAGTTATCGAAATTAGAATAGACTACAAAAAACGATGAAACTTCATCACACGATGAACTCGACATTCATAAATAAAAAAGAAATTTCCAAGAAAACGAAGTTAAATGTATTTAAAACAATTTACCGGCCAATATTAACATTCGGATGTGAATCTTGGGTATTAACAAAGAGACAAAAGAGCCGAATACAAGCAGTTGAGATGAAGTATCTTAGACGAATTAAAGGAGTCACAAAGAAAGACAAACTAAGAAGTACGGAAATAAGAGAAAACCTTGAAATAGAATCAACACTTATTATTGAAAAGAGACAATTAAGCTGGTGGGGACATTTACAAAGATTGAACGATACAAGACCAGTTAAAAAAGTATGGCAATCAAAAATACAAAAAAAACGAAAAAGGGAAGACCAAAACAAACATGGGATGGTGTTATGGTAGGCATAATGCAAGAAAAAGGAAAAACATGGACAGAGGCAAAAACAATGGCAAGAGATAAACAACAATGGGCTAAATTTGAACACGAATAAAATTCTATCTGGACCAAAGCATCGATGAAAAAATGGATATATGTCTTAAGTATAATGCGATGTAATTGAAATAAGTATAATTGTAAAAGTATACCCTACACCATATACTATGGTAATTAGGTTTCTGATAATATATATATATATATATTATTATCATTATCAAAGAATCTACAAAATTAATATTATATAAATTAAAAATATTTTTTAAAGTAAAAATATTTTTTTAATTACTCTATCTAATTGAGGTTGTTCACAATAATATAATATCTATTTATATGAAGAAACATCATTGTACAATTTTAGCGTAAAAATATTTAAATTGGCATATTATCAAATTGATGATAATTTGTGACAATTAGTGTTTTTAAATGAAACTCACGGTCTCTAGTTAATTCCACAATATAATACAAGTTATCGAAAATTCTAAAAAATTGACAATTGTTTCGATAAATCAATATCATCGTCAGAATGACAGAAGTTACATTTCATTTTATGCCTACCTGATGTTTAGTAGTTATTTTTGGCTAGACCAAGAAGTAACCTAACTTGTGATTGGCTTAATATATGTTTATAGAAAAAAAAGAAGATGTGATATTACAAATATTGAAGCTTAGATATTATTAGCCCTATGGTGATATCCTGGGTATCATTTTCCAATTAAGATCAGTATAACTGTGCAATGATATAGAAAACCAGGAAAACTATATCTGCTGATCTTTACAATTATCACTTAAGAAGACAGTTTATTAGTGGAGAATTCCCTAGATTTAACTGTTCATTGACAACTTCATATTGTGGGTTTCTTAAATGTCTTCTAGTTTCCAGTTCTTCAAGGAAATCCAGTTCTTGTTTCTTTTCACAAATATGCAGCACTTCTAGTTCTGTATTAGGTGTCAATGAATGATTGGTGTCAAGTAGATGTTTTGCGTAGTGGGATTTATCTGGTTGTTTTAATCTGTATGCTCGTAAGTGCTCACTGTATCGTATTTCAAAATTCCTAAGGGTCTGACCCAAATAGACAGCATTACATTCTGGACATTTGAGTTTATATATACCTGACTTCTTTAATAGTGGTATTTTTGTTTTTACATTTAACAATTTTGTACTAACGTTACTTTCTGTTTTAAAAGAAATTGTTGTATTCATTGCTGAAGATATTATCTTTGAAATATTATTAGAAATATTTCCTGCATATGTGATGGCTTTATAAGTTTTAATTTCATCAGATTGTTTAGGATATATTAGTTGTAATGCCACTTTTTCCTCTTTTTTACTAATTAGCTTATTTATCATATCTAATGGATAATTGTTAGATGTTGTTATTTGTCTAATTGTATTAATCTCTCTATCAAAATTACATTTGTTCATAGGAACTGAAAAAGCTCTATGTATCATTGAATTATATGCTGCTAGTCTGTGTGACACAGGGTGGTTAGAATTGAATGGAATTGTCACATCAGTCTGTGTTGTTTTTCGGTAAATTGAATAATCAAGTACATTATTAACTCTTTGAATTTTTAAATCAAGAAAATTGATTGAGCTATTTTCTTCAATTTCTAATGTAAATTTAATTTTCGGGTGTAAATTATTGATGTGATTGAAAAATACATCTAATTGTCGTTCACTACCCATAAAACAAGCTAATATGTTTACTATACTCTTATTATATTTAAGTGAAATATAAGTGAATCAATAGAAAGAATTCTCCTCTATAGCGCCTTGATCTTCATTATTATCTTTTTTGTCGAATGATAATAAATAACTATAAATTGAATTTAGATTCTGAATATCAGTTCTTTCATTTAAACAATTATTCTCTTGAGCAATGAATGTCATTTCCAGGAAAATCCTTTTAGAGTAATTGTCTTCTTTACATAAAATTTTGAAGTTTTTATAATCAATTATATGTTTTGTTAAGAAAACGTGTTCTGCTAATGCTGAACGTTCTGGGTATAATCTTGAATCACTCTTATGAGAACTAAGCGCTTAGTAATTTTTTGAGAAGTCTGACCCACATATACAGATTCGCATGCAGAGCATGTTAATCTATATACAACATTAGAACGTTCAGTATAAGGATCAATTTCTTTCAATTTACTAAAAACACGATTAATTGTCAGAACATTTTTATTTGCAAGTTTTATGTTAGTTACTTCTTTTAAAATTTTGGAAATTCTAGGTGTAAGATCTCTACAATATGGTAAAGATGCAAAAAGGTATTTTTAATGTTCTACTGTTTTTATAATTATGTATTATATGATTTTATTTGAAATTTGATTATTAGATGCTGTTGTTACAATCGTGGTAGTAACTACACTAATGTGAAAACACCTTTATCACTGAATATAACCTATTTGAAATTTTGACAGGAATTGTCAAATTATTATGCCCGGCTCAGATGAATATGAAATTTTATATTCTGAAAGATAAATTACTACAAAATCGACTTACTCGCTCTTACCTCAGGGAGGGTTCAAAGATTGAAAAAAAATAATAATTTAAAATTTTAAATTTATAAATTTCCAAAGAATATTCCAAAATTGTCAATTATACTATTACAAATCTATAGTGACTGCTTGTTCAATATATTCTAAGACCATTAAATTATCTAATGACATCTACAATTTTTCTGTCACTGAAAATTAACTAAATGTCACTGATTATATCAAAAGTTTTATAGGATCCAAAATTTTTCAAATTCAATGAAATAGGAGTTGAATTAATACCAAAGTGAGTTGGAATCAAAAATTATATATTGTATACCATCAGATAACAAGTGAAAATGAATTATTATTCCCAAAATATAATAAAGAACAATAATCGTACTTTCTACGAACCTTAAAATTAAAAAAAAACAACCTATATACTAGAAGAACAACCTAATTAACTACTTATTCTAAACGTTCAAATCGTCGAAAATTACACTTGACGTGTATAAATGTCAAATAACTATATGCGATAAAATTGTCTATTCAAAAAAATTTTCTCTTCTCTTCAGGTGAAATTTTATATATCTTTAACGTTAATTTTGTCAGTATTCAAAAATGTGATATAGATGCATCTATCTCAATTTTATTTAAAGGCCTGTTAATTCTTGAAAAATAATTCATAAAATCTGGACTGGACTCACCAACTAGGTATCAGGATCACTCGTTCTGATTCTAAGCACGTCTTTTAGAATCGCCGGAACCACTTTTCTAAATTTATAATTTAGAACCCGGAAAAATCACTAACACTATTTCAATATAATTATTTAATGAATTATTCACGCACTGATCTTATCATGCTAATTATTATAATCTGATGCTATTTTAATATATCAATTACTATTATATTATTCAGCAAATTTGAGAGAACTCATATTATATGTTCTCTCGAGAGGGGTTCAAAATCAACTAACTAAACTTTTTCCATAAATAATTCTCTTCTCCTTTGGTTACCAAAGAATTCCTTTTTTAAAAAAAAATACAAATTCATGTTTTCATATAACAAAGAGAGATTTTCATTCTTTAATTCTAATTGTAATTTTGCTACCAGCGACATCTGTATTCTTTTTTTAAAATCTTTATAAAATCTATGTATCATTAAGTATCTTCTGCATTATTGTCATTCGAAATTGTAATGTCAAATTTTATTTGCATATTGAATCTTTTAAATTATTTATAATACATTGTATATCACTAGTATTACATCCAAATATGTACATTTTTCTTTATTTCAATGTTTTCTTTAGAATTTAGATAGAGTATATGTATTAATATATATATATATATTTATACATATATATATATACAAATATATATATATATATATATATATATATATTTAGTTAGAGGTAGTTGTGGCCTCCGACCATGTTAAAATTGCGTCTGCCCTAACCTCCGCGGCCTCGTGACTTCCGATATACGGAGGCCACGAGGATTTTGGTAGAACTTATCGCAAATGAAAGGTATGGAGCACTGCTATCATTTAGTAAAATATCAGCCGGAGGCCCTCCCGGCCGATTTTTGTACTTTTTTATACACCATAGTTTGAGCAGTTACCGCACGGTTCTCCACAGTCGCATGAAGTATACCTTGCCATCACTTACGCGCTGCTCGTGGCCCCCGGCATTGTTTTTACCCATTAATAGTACCTGATGCCTGCCATATAGACCATTTTCAGTGTTGCCGGCTGTGTGGCTTGCATTTGTTTTAAATACTTTTCATTTCATTAATCTAATTTGCTACTAGAGACTTAAGTTTAAATTTTTGCTCAAATTCAAGGGATTGAAAAAATAATCACATTTTTAGTTCTAATTTATTATATATAATAGTGAACATTTTTTATTGTACTGTATTTTGTGACAAATAACATTATTAAACAACAAAATTGATAATTCATAATAGAGATTTAGGAAATGAATTACAAGTTGAATTAATTGACATAAAAACAAACAGATCCTTTGTAATTCCTGGCATGTTTTACGAGGTGTCCAAGAATATACAGGGTGATTCATAAGTAGTGGGCCAAATTGTTACTACAGATTCAGAAGACAAAAAAAATAATATTTTCATTTACAACAATGGGTCTAAGTCTGCTCCTTACTGAGATACAGAATGTTGAATAGAGAAAAAGTAAATAGATATTTACTAATAAAACAGTTATTTTTCGAGATAATGACTTGAAAATTGGATATGAACATGTTTTAGCAAGGATAAATAGGAATATGAGAGAGAATTTGAGTAAACTCATAGATTTCGCCACGTCAGCTACAAATTTTTTGTCACTCATTAAATTTATAAGTCACTTATTTAATTTCGATAACCTCATCATTTCGGTAGAAAAAATGTGTACTTCTTTGATACTGAAAATTTTAACCGTTTTCGAGATATTTGAATTTCACTGTTTCACAACACTTCAACTTTTAGGTTTTAGAAAAAAGTTCTCATGAGTAGCTCTAACTCAAGTCTGTTCTAATGTTGTCCGTCTATTTTTTAATAGGCGTATCGTATTTTATAAACATAAATATGATTTATTACTTAATTTTTGTATCATATACCCAAAATTATTAGTTTTTGAGATAATTTGATTTTTCTATACATAACAATGATAATGTACCTGTATCCAATCATTTAACAATTAATTAAGTTGGCTATGATTTATATGTCACAAACTGATACTTGACTATAACATGACATGGCAATAGGTACAGAGTTTTTAGATTTAGCGGTTTGGTAAATTTTTTGGTGTTTTGTAAAAATTGAACTAGGGCAAAAATGAATTCCACTAGCGATTAACTGATTGAAACGATCTGGATATTGGGCGAATGCAATAGAAACGGATTACTATCAGTAAGAGTATACCGTGAACATTTTCCTGAAAGGCGGCAACCTAAGAAAACAAGCTGGACAGATTGATGGAGCGGTTCAATCTCCCGGGATCAGTTATTTATGAAAATAATGAACGAAGAAAAACTTCTGTGGCAGAAAAAAAGAAAATATTGTTACTGAAAACCCACACACAAATGTAAGGATTATTTCCAGCCAACAAGAACTGAGCTACTACGGTGTACAAAGAATCGTTGCCAAAAAGAAAATGCACCCTTACCACATTTAGTTGCAACAGGAATTGACTGAAGATGATTTTGAAAAAATACTAGCATTTTGTAGGTGGACTGTTCGAAAAGTTAATCAACACAGAGACTTTCTCGACTATGTCCTATTTGGAGGTAAAGCTACGTTTCATAAAAGTGGTTGTGTTAACAGGCATAGCTTCCACTCTTATTTATCAACTAATCCATATCACATAGTGACACACAGTCAAACTGGAATGTCGTTACAAGTGTTGGGAGGTATTGTTGGTGAATATGTAGTAGGACCTAATTATTTTGAGAAACATTCAAATATTGAGATTTATTTAGATTTTGTAGTAAACCAATCACCTTTTTTATTGGAAGAAGTCCCACTTCGTACACTTCAATTTTTCATTTATATCTAGAGATTTGTATCCGTCAAATGACAAACTATCAAGAATATTTATTGCCTTTCTAAATTTTTGAAAACAAGAAAATTGCTTAAAATTCTATTATACTTTTGAAATTATAATTATGCATGTATTTTGTTAATTTTCTATTACAATACTGGAAACGACTGTCGTTACATCCGTATATTTATCGTAGCACGCTGCATACCGAGATGTGATTGTTGACTATTTTCAATATTGCTTTATTCAGAATTAATAGGTTTTCAAAACATTTTTGAATTCGAAGATTCCAATTTATTTCAAATAAAAAAATACTCCTAATTTTGTAAAATAAAAATGTTGAATTGTGTATAGGTATGTAAATAACCTAAAGCAGAGACTAAAATAAGTTGGCATTTCCTTATAGGTATGTATAGGTAAAGAATCATTCTGTACATCGAATAGTTTAGCCAATTTTTTGTTCTTAATAAAAAATTTCAAATTCAATTTTTTTTCAAACATCAGCACAACATAATAATTTTAAACACATTATTCAAGTTTTCTGTCTACAACTATCTTAAAATAAACAATACTATTGGCAGTATCAATATTCATCTCTCATTATCAACGTATAATTAACATGTAACGATTGTAATATTCTTTGTAGGTCGCACGCTGACATCTAAAATTCGAATCATACCGTCAAATTTTAAGTGCAAAATAATTTAAGGATGTCTTCACTGAAATCTTTTTTTGCCAAATTCCTCTAGGTATGATCTATTATGAACGATGAAATAAAACAATATATTTTGTTTAAATCTTCATATATTTGAACTAATGTTCAATTTAAACTTGTTGACGCGTTTCACTAACACAGTAGCTTTGTCAAATCGAATGACAAAGCTACTGTGTTAGTGAAACGCGTCAACAAGTTTAAATTGAACATTAGTTCAAATATATGAAGATTTAAACAAAATATATTGTTTTATTTCATCGTTCAGTATGGATCTTCATCAAGTAAAAGCCTCATCTATTCAATGATCTATTATATTCGCATATAATGGCTATTATTCATGCAAGTTCCTAGGGCTAGCAGGATTAAAAGAAAACACACTTCCAATTAATCAACCTCTCACAATTTTCTAATTATTTCTCCATTTTTTAAATCTAATTAGGGTTTGAAGAAAATCAACGTGGTATATTCAAAGAAGAGAATATACACTACTTCCAAAGTTAGCTCACCACCTTAAATGTACCATAAGTGTGAAAATATGTTTCTTCTGAACCCTTGATGGGATTCCGATTTTCATATCATAGGTCTATTTTTAGGAATTACTGTACTAATGTTTTCAGAGAAATGTTTTATCCATATACAAATGAAGATGTGTTTTTTCATCTTAGGTTGCAACACCCCGTGGAATTTATCAAAAACATACGCTACATTTTATAAATATTGCGAGATAGCTTCTTCTTTCCTCAACATTTTCGTCAAAAAGTCATCTTGATATCAGTGTTATTAAAGAAGAAAAGTGGAAAGCATAACGTGATTTTATTGAATTGTAATACGCATTAATGAAAAAGCAAAAAATTTGTCTGGTCAGTTTAACTGACAATATTGTTTAAAATTCAATAAACTGTCTTGCTGCTTTGCGTATGTTAGTCAATTGACATGGACAGTATTTCAAGAAATCTGAGCCGCGATGAATGTGTGAAGGCAATTATGTTAACTAATGAAGAATTGAGTAATCGTAAAATAGACTTTGCTGCTTACATAGGAAATAACTTTATTTTAATGAATGTTAATGCACGACTACAAGCTGCACGTAGCACCCACAATAATTTGGATGAGGTTAGTAGACAAACCATGAACTACCCACCCTGCAGCCCTGATCTAAATCCAATAGGGAATATCCACTTTTGTTCCTAATAAAACATTCTAATATGAATCGATTATGAATAAATGTATTACTTTCTATACAAATTAATCATTTACTAATCAGGATCTGAATTTAAAAAAAATATTAATGCGATATTACGGATAGTCGTATATTATAACAAACATTAATTCAATAAGAAGAATATAAAAGGCTATTTTTGTTTTAGTGTTTTTAATTTCAAATCTCATTTAGATAAGTTCTCAAAATCTAAAACAATCCTTAAAATGTACAGAATAAAACTAAGTCGGAATCCAATATATATTTTATAAATAGGTTTTTAAAATAAGAGAGAAATATGCCTTCTGAAATAGATTATTTTCCAGCTGTAAAGATCAACGGTCGAAATAACAATCTCCTTCAATATGTATAGATAACTCATGTTTTGTAAAATAGGTGGAAGCCAACTCGAGCGCGATCTCTATAACAACAGTATATGGTGGCTTAAAATATCATAATTTTAATAAAATCAAAGTCATTTTATCGATACCAAGAGACGCAACGTTGTCAAACGTAAGGAGGCCGCTAAAGACGCTAACTGAGTGGTCCTATATACACGCTGTATATTGGGCGGAGGCTAAGGTGGTTACTTTTTATACGGACGCCGGGGCGGACGCTAATGCAATATATATATATATATAGATATATATATATATATATATATATATATATATATATATATATATATGAAAAATGAATTTCGATTTTCTACTGCACCTATTTTTAGTCGAAATTTCAATAATTTCGACATATTACCCTGACCGTTCTTCGAAGAGAAACACAACTACATTCCTGGCTAATACCACGCAGAAAATTGAATAATTGATTTACATCCCCTTCGAAGAACGTGATGTCGATCAACCCTTTTGTCAATACGGACATCTGTGGTGATTCGCAACCGATAGAAGGGCATAGTACACTGACTGGTTTCGACCTTCTTGGGTCTCTTCAAGAGTGCCGTAATGCCTTCTAGTTCAGAGTCTCTAATCTGAACTGAAGAATCCGTCCTCCGACAACCTCTATTTGGCTCGTGTGGTTACACACGTGCGAGAAGTAGCCAGCTGGAGCCATCTTCACTTTCAGTTGCGAACCACCACCTCAGATAATTATTCGACAGTATTAGTCGTATGGAATAAAATGAATGAAAATTTCATAAAATACGAGGTGTGTCTATATGAAAAATGAATTTCGATTATCTACTGCACCTACTTTCAGGCAAAATTTCAATAATTTCGACATATTATCCATTTAATATAAATATTTATGAACAGTTGTTTGACTGATATTTCTTGAACCATCGATGTTATTTTTTGTCGATGATATTTAATATCGAAAAAGTTTTTTATTTTTTGGTTATATTGTGGAATTATTTAGAAAGAGTTAGTTTTATTTAAAAACTAACATTAGTAGATTCCAGAAAGTAGGAGTAGAAACAGTATACTATTCCGAAATTATCTTTCTAACTATACTAAATGAAAGGACGATCTTCGGATTATTGATTATAATGAAAAAAATAAACCATTGCAAAGTCAGAAGTCTAAACTTGAGAGCGAATACTAAATTGAAAAAGTTTGTCTTTACTCTATCATTTAATCATCGATGTTCGAAAAATTCTCGCTTTATATAGCAGAAAAAGCATCCATAATTAAATTTTCAATCGAGCTTCGGTTATTTATTGAACCAACAACAAAAAACATAATATCAATTAAAGGTTTTTTTATTCTATCAATTCTGTTTTTATTGAACCAATATTTCTCTAGAAACTTGCGAAGAGTTATTAGGTGTCTTACTAATCCCTTCCAGTTCGACTCTGAACGACCAAAAGGAAATAGAAGACGTAAAAAAACGTGAAAACTCAACAGCCGGGTAGAATGTCGCCGCTAGCATTTGTCCCTAGTTGTGAGAAACTCATTACAGTAATTAGAGAGTGAGCAGAATTATAACTAGAAACCGAGAGCAATTGTTCTTGCAGCCATAGCAAAAAAAATGTTTTGTCGCGTACATTTTTCAGAAAAAAAAATGTACTCATTAATTTGTTGTATACGCGGTTATTAACAGCTTGGAAATCATTATTAATTGTAAGAGTAATTAAAAGTTGCTTTTTTAATTGGCAGGAGAAAATAACCAAAGAAATATTCACCAGAGCCTCTCTTCGTATGCGTTGTAAATTTGACAATATTAGAGTGCAGAAAGCTGATTATGTGACTTGAATGAAAAATACGTCAGTAGAAAAACGCAGCTTGGAAATGTATTTCCAAAGTATCAACTCATATTAAGGAGAAAAAACGGTTCGGAAAATTAGTGACTAATAAGAGGGGAGAGATAATATCTACTCTTGAGCCAGAAGAGTGAAAGAACTTTTTTGAATAAATATTGAAGAAAATCATGAAGTTCATAGAGGATCAACCAAAGGGACAAAGGAATTAGAAGAAATCTTTATTCTAATTTTACTTATAACTCACGATATTTATATATATATATATATATATATATATATATATATATATATATATATATATATACTCAGAGAAACTTTTATTATATTTTTTTAATATACAACTTTGTGGTTCCACCATATTTTATTTACCATCCCTACCCCGTAATTTCCCCTAGAGTGTGTAACAACCTTGGATGTGAGACAGAACCGGGAGAACAATCCTGTCCTGGCAAAGGAGTATCAAACCGTTTTAAGACCATGCGTACCCAGCTCAACTCGGACTGGATTCGCCTTACACGCTCAACCGCACATTGGAGAAAGTAATTGGTGACCCGAAGGTCGGGATCAATATAGAGAAAATGACAAGGTAGGATTTTAATTACAAGTGGTGACAGGGGTTTGCGAACCATCTTCAGACTGAAACAAAACCCCACCCAAGGAGGGTGAGATATTACCTCTGGTGACAGCAATTATTAGAGTGGTTACAGCATTTTTTTATTAATAAACAGTTGAGTTGAAGGAGGTAAGGAGCAATTTGTTACATTAAGTTATGTTATTATTTACTTATACGCCCCTCTTTCATCAAAAGCTGTAAATTCATTTGCTGTTAATAATTTTAGATATGTAAATTGTTTTTGATACATCCGGTATATATTGAATATGTATTGCTTACTGTACCGTTCGCGCAAATCAGTCTGGCCATTCTTAAGATTGTGAAGTTGGGGACCTCCTTAGTGGGGTCGAGGGAAGAATGTATAAAACCGGCAAACGGGACGGAATAGGCCTCTTTTGCTCTTTTAGGTCTGTAGCTCCCAGTTCTGTGCCTTTACAGTTCCGCCGTTTTTTGCCGTTTTTCCGCCGTTTCCGAAACGCCGACTGATATTCGCCAACAAGGTAAGCGAATTTAGAAATTATTTTATAAATCATTCTTCTTGTGTTAAATTCATTTTGCTCCTAGCGTTTTTCGTAACTGTATTAATAGATTTTATTTTTGCTTACTGCTTGTTTGATTTGAGTGATTTTCCGCGTATTTGTGTACAATTCCGAAGTCAGAATTTACTGTTGGTTTTAATTTTAGGGGAAAAGAAATATAGTTTGGGAAACTCCCAAGCATCCTCGCTGCAAAGCAGGTAGATTCTTGGGGGATTTTCAAGGTATTTCGGGAATCCCGATTCCGGTATACAACTTTAGGGAGAAAGAAATATAGTTGGGAAACTCCCAAGCATCCTCGCTGCAAAACAGGTAGATTTTTGGGGAATTTTCAAGGTATTTCGGGAATCCCGATTCAGGTATACAAATTTAGGAGGAAAGCAATATAGTAGGGAAACTCCCAAGCATCCTCGCTGCAAAGCAGATAGATTCTTGGGGGATTTTCATCGTATTTCGGTAATCCCGATTCCAATATACAACACCAGGGCAAGGAAATACCGTTGGGAAACCTTTAAGCATCCTCGCTTCAAAGCAAGTAGATTCTTGAGGGATTCTCAAAGTATTTCGGCGGTTGTTCAATCTAGTACCATAGGCCTTGGTAGCGTGACTTTAAATATTTGATAATAGGCAATTTGGAGAAGCCTCGTCTGTGTTCGCTGCCATAGCAGGGACATCCTTCGAGGGTTTTCCAAGACGTGAAACGAAATAATCTCACGAGCGTTCGCTGCCATTGCAGGTTCGCCAGGGAGAGGTTTTCGGATTCTGCCTCTAATTGATCTTTACGCGATTGATTTTAGCACCAACGGCCGGGGTAATATCCGCACAAAAACTGAGGTCAACTTATTAGTTATTGCCGTTCTATTCTAATCCGTACACAAATACCAAGAAACGCTCCCGTAAAACACCGCTATTGCCTTGATAACGCTTTCTCTGTGTAATTTTCACCGTACTGCTAGTAAATTTTCACTGATTTTCACCAGCTATCGCCTAAAACTATTAAAGCTTTGCACGTTAGGCTTGTAATCGTAAAACATTTATTCTGTAATAAAGTGCTTCGGTCTGGGGTGTAATTTAAATAGAAATCGTACATACTGAAGTGTTTTCATCAATATTTAGTTATTTTAAATATATAGCTACGTGGTTCGTTTTATTTTCCTTTTCCCAAATTATTTCTAAGTCGAAATAAATTGTAGAATATTATAAAGCACAGGTAGTTTCATTTTCCGATAGTGGTAAACAATTAAAGCCTATTTCCCACTTCGCACGGCATAGAGGTCAAGAACAACAGACCCCTGGAATTACTTAACCTCCATCTGTTGCTACCCTGGTAACTCTTGACGCTACCATTTTCGAGAGTTCAGTGAAGTAAACCATCCCAAAAATCTGGCGCCCGAGAAAATCTGGTAGATAGTAAAGCCGCGGGTGTCATAGTGACGTCCGAAATTTTTTTGAGGAAAGGAAGCACGTCACAGAACTAGTTGAGATATTTAAAGTTTTTTGAAACATCAAATTCCCCATAAATATACCAAACTTTTTCCCCATTTAATAGATATTGTATCTATTGCGGTTTACGAGATCTCAGTATACGTCAATTAAATCCGGTCCACCTTGTATATGCTGATCTTCACAATTATCACTTAAGAAGACAGTTTAAAAGTGGAGAACTCCCTATATTTATCTGTTCATTGACGACTTCATATTGTGGGTCTTCTAGTTTCTAATTAATCAAGGAAATCCAGTTCTTGTTTCTTATCACAGATGTGTAGTACTTCTAGTTATTTATTAGGTGCCAGTGAATATTTGATGTCAAGTAGATGTTTTGCGTAGTGGGATTTCTGTGGTTGTTTTAACCTGAATGCTTGTAAGTGTTCACTATATCTAATTTCAAAATGGGTTTGACTCAAATCGACAGCATTACATTCTGGACATTTAAGTTTAAATATACCAGACTTCTTCAATGGGGATATTTTGGTTTTTATATATAACAATTTTGTTCTCACATTCGTTTTTAAAATTGTTCCATATTCTATACAAATCGTCTATTACTTCGTGAGCAATATTTTAGCTTGAATTAAAATATTTGTGATAAAGCCTAGGGGGTCAAACACTGACATATTAATTTTCAAAATTTGTCTTTCCGTCGGTCTTCTCATATTCTCCAATACTTCTTCGTACTTCCTATAAAACTTTGTTCTAAATATGAAGCTGTCTTCTTTCGGGTCCCAAAATACTCCAAGAACTCTTTCTATTGTTTCATTATTCTCCATTTCTAATTTCTTTGTACCTTCAGATACTACACTGGAGTCAATATGATCAAGGATATTCTTCGTGTTGGAGATTCGGTTACAAATTTGAAAACCTACTTTCCTGTGTACATGTACGACGTCGTCAATCAGTTTCTTAGCCTCATCGATCGTGTCAGCACCGTTGAGGTAATCCTTCATATAACGTTTTTTCATTATAGATTTTACAACTTCTAATTATGTTTATTAAAAATCCATAGCATTCTGATTTTTTTGTGTCCTGCGCCAATTATCTTGTCCAATTATTATTTGTGGCTAAGAGTCTACCATCGAATCCATTTCAAAATTAAGTATGGATTAAGGAGTACACCGATAGAAGTGCGTTTTTTTGTTCGTAGTAGTAAATCATCCTAGAACACTTACCCGCTAAAAAGAACGCCAGTGCGATAATTGGCGGGCGCGACATAACCTATTTAATTCATGCCATAAAGTGATCACAGTTGATGAGTGCACCGTGTTATTTTTAAAATACATTCACCAACGTAGGTTATTTTTAATTATTGCGTTTGTATTTGTAATATGTTATAGTTTAACAGAGTACATATGCATTTTCGGTTTTTTTTTTCGTAATGTTGATAAATATCGTGATCACACTTACCCCTTAGTATTTCGCATAATGAGGTAAGTGTGAACTTTTCCGCAGTGTAAGTGTGAACGTACATTTTTTCGGTTTAAAAAATTTTTCATTTCAGAATATGCCAAGAGTCTACGTAAGAAAGACTAACAGAGGAGGGGCTTATTTAAAGGAAGATATAAATTTAGCTGTGGCTGAAATTAAACGCGGTGCTCTAACCATACATAGAGCCCATAGAATATATCATATTTCGAAAACCACTCTACTTTTTCACCTGAAAGGTACCTGAGGAAAAAAAGCGAGACACAAGGCCGTTGTACAGTGATTCCAAAAGAGGATGAAATCAAATTAGCAAATGCTCTTCGCACAGAGAAGTGGGGCTTTGGAATCACGAGAAAAGAATTGCTGATGGTTGTTGCAAGTTATGTTGAACAAAATAATATTAAGACACCATTCAATAACAACATACCTGGTGATGATTGGTTCAGAAACTTCAAAATACGTCACCACCTGAGTATAAAGAAGTCCCAATCAGTTCAGTACGCCCGAAAAAAGATGACAGATCTGTTATTAATGCATATTTCGATATTTTGAATCAAACTTTAACAGATTTATCACTTCAAAACAAGCCCAAACAAATTTGTTACCTAGATGAGAGTTCTTTTTCTCATGATTCTTATAAAACAAAAACTGTTGGTGCAAGGGGAAAAGCTTATTATAGAACCGTGTCAGGTCCGGGTCGGGAAAATACAACTGTTTTAGCTGTTGTATCTGCTTCCGGATTAAAAGCCACTCTACTCATTGTGTATAAAGGGAAGAATATTTGGGATGCCTGTGTTCCAAATGAAGAAGACTCGTATCCGGGAATCTCATTTGCTGCCAGCAACATAGGCTGGATGGAGACAGACATTTTTTCAAATTACTTTGAAAAAACTCTACTGCCTGCTCTGGGACTACACAGACCTGTTCTGATTATTTATGATGGTCATAGCACCCATGTTAACACTCCTCTAATAGAATTGGCAACTGCCAATAATGTAACTATTCTCAAACTTCCCCCACACACGAGCGACCTTCTTCAGCCACTAGATATATCAGTGTTCAGATCACTGAAGGGTACATGGGATGAAAGATTAGTGTCTTGGCAAAGGAGAAACGTGGGAATTAAAATAACAAAGTAACAATTTTCGGCAATGATCGGTCAAGCCTGGAAGGACCTCAAGCCTATCACTATTAGTAATGGTTTTCTAAAAGCTGGTATACAGCTATTTGATCGGCAGGTCATATCTGAAGACAAATATGATCCTGAATGTTTAAGAAGGTGGAGAAAACACACCTAATGCTGTTAGGAGACCAGAAGAAAACCAAAATGTTGGAGGAAACGAAAATGTCGAAGAAAATCAAAATGTCGAAGAAAATCAAAATGTCGAAGACAACCAAAATGTCGAAGGAAACCAAAATGTCGAGGAAAACCAAAATGTCGAAGAAAACCAAAATGTCGAAGGAAACCAAAATGTAGAAGAAAACCAAAATATCGAACAAATTCCAAATATAGAAGCTAGTCGATCCACATCAAAATTATCATTTGAAAAGCTTCTTTTGAAAACAATAAGACACTCTGATAGTGGCCAGGTACAAAAAATAAAAAAAAAGTGGCATGTGGAGCAGAAGTCATCACCCCACCACTGGTATTAGCTAGACTAGAAGAAGAAAAAGCGACTAAGACTAAGAAAGTTTTCCGACAAAAAGTAAATAAAAAGCCTACAACCCAGAAAGAAAGTGACATCGAATCTACAGATGAAGAAGTGGACGATTTCTTTGTGATTATTGATTCAGCAGATGACTTGGACCCAGAGAGTTCTGATACAGAAGAAGAGCTAGATACAGATATAACTCTGGACAAAAAAATCGAAGAAGGGTAAACTAATATCGAAAACGGCAAATGGGTGGTAGTTCAATATGAAACCAAGAAGAGAATAAGGCATTATGTTGGCAACATTTTGAACGAAACTCATGAAGGATGGGAAGTGAAATTTTTAAAATTCGGCAGAAAAACCTTTTCTTGGCCCGATATAGACGATATTGCTACGATTAATAAAGAAATGATCATAAGAATCCTGCCAAACCCCAAGAGAGGCGGCAGAGGAGACACATTCATTTTCTCAGTAGATTCGGCAAATTTTAATCTAGGCATTTAAGTTATATTTCATTTTGAAAAGTTCAAAACTATTTAACTATTTTAGATATTAAAGTGTCCCAAAAACGAAATTGTAGCTTTTTTAACAGTATTCCACACTTGCCCCAAATTATCTTAAAACACCTTATATTGTAGACAGCATGAACCGCATTCACACTTGCCCCACTTTGTGGGGCAAGTGAACAGAACTGAAGAATATTGTTTTTTATTTTATATTTGATCTGATTTTTGTTTTTTTTTAATCAAATAGTCTTATTTTTTTTATAAAATGCGATAAAGTTTAATCTTGTTTTATTTATAAATTTATTTTTTCAACAAAAACAAAATTCAAACAGGGATTATTCTAATCTAATAATATTTCAAGGTATGACGAAAAAAGCATCCAAGTTATGACGAAAATAGCATACAAAATATGACGAACTTAGAAACATGTGTATTTCCATCAGCTTTTTATGTATTTAATGAAAAAATTACAGAAAAACACCAGTTTTTTTCCAATTATTTCAATTTTCAATTAGTAAAGAATATAAAAAACATTTTTAATGCCCAAAATATTTCATGGATGTAGAACGCTACCTCTCCTAAGTTGAAAGTAGTGATAGTATGTCCTTAACCTGAGGAAAATAGCAACACTTACCTTAGCCATTTAGCAAACTCTACTAGCTTATATGGTGGTTTTTCCAGTCGAGAAATATGTTCAACCCAGCCTACTTTATATGAAGTAGTTGATTTGGTTAATTTGTGTAGAAATTCCAGGATTAATAAATTACTCTTTAAATGAAATTGACTGTCTCGACCCTTACTTCGTGGAATATGCTCATATTAGTGTTTTTAAATGAAACTCAAGGTCTCTAGTTAATTCCACAATATAATACAAGTTATTGAAAATTCTAAGAAATTGACAATTGTTTCGATAAATCAATATCATCGTCAGAATGACAGAAGTTACATTTCATTTTATGCCTACCTGATGTTTAGTAGTTAATTTTGGCTAGACCAAGAAGTAACCTAACTTGTGATTGGCTTAATATATGTTTATAGAAAAAAGAAGAAGATGTGATATTACAAATATTTAAGCTTAGATATTATTAGCCCTATGGTGATATCCTGGATATCATTTTTCCAATTAAGATCAGTATAACTGTGCAATGATATAGAAAACCAGGAAAACTATATCTGCTGATCTTTACAATTATCACTTAAGAAGACAGTTTATAAGTGGAGAATTCCCTAGATTTAACTGTTCATTGACAACTTCATATTGCGGGTTTCTTAAATGTCTTCTAATTTCCAGTTCTTCAAGGAAATCCAGTTCTTGTTTCTTTTCACAAATATGCAGTACTTCTAGTTCTGTGTTAGGTGTCAATGAATGATTGGTGTCAAGTAGATGTTTTGCGTAGTGGGATTTATCTGGTTGTTTTAATCTGTATGCTCGTAAGTGCTCACTGTATCGTACTTCAAAATTCCTAAGGGTCTGACCCAAATAGACAGCATTACATTCTGGACATTTGAGTTTATATATACCTGACTTCTTTAATAGTGGTATTTTTGTTTTTACATTTAACAATTTTGTACTAACGTTACTTTCTGTTTTAAAAGAAATTGTTGTATTCGTTGCTGAAGATATTATCTTTGAAATATTATTAGAAATATTTCCTGCATATGTGATGGTTTTATAAGTTTTAATTTCATCAGCTTGTTTAGGATATATTAGTTGTAATGCCACTTTTTTCTCTTTTTTACTCATTAGCCTATTTATCATATCTAATGGATAACCGTTAGATGTTGCTATTTGTCTAATAGTATTGATCTCTCTATCAAAATTACATTTGTTCATAGGAACTGAAAAAGCTCTATGTATCATTGAATTATATGCCGCTAGTCTGTGTGAGACAGGGTGATTAGAATTGAATGGAATTGTCACATCAGTCTGTGTTGGTTTTCGGTAAATTGAATAATCAAGTACATTATTAACTCTTTGAATTTTTAAATCAAGAAAATTGATTGAGCTATTTTCTTCAATTTCCAATGTAAATTTAATTTTCGGGTGTAAATTATTGATGTGGTTGAAAAATACATCTAATTGTCGTTCACTACCCATAAAACAAGCTAATATGTCATCTACATATGCAGGAAATATTTCTAATAATATTTCAAAGATAATATCTTCAGCAACGAATACAACAATTTCTTTTAAAACAGAAAGTAACGTTAGTACAAAATTGTTAAATGTAAAAACAAAAATACCACTATTAAAGAAGTCAGGTATATATAAACTCAAATGTCCAGAATGTAATGCTGTCTATTTGGGTCAGACCCTTAGGAATTTTGAAGTACGATACAGTGAGCACTTACGAGCATACAGATTAAAACAACCAGATAAATCCCACTACGCAAAACATCTACTTGACACCAATCATTCATATTGACACCTAACACAGAACTAGAAGTACTGCATATTTGTGAAAAGAAAGAAGAACTGGATTTCCTTGAAGAACTGGAAATTAGAAGACATTTAAGAAACCCACAATATGAAGTTGTCAATGAACAGTTAAATCTAGGGAATTCTCCACTAATAAACTGTCTTCTTAAGTGATAATTGTAAAGATCAGCAGATATAGTTTTCCTGGTTTTCTATATCATTGCACAGTTATACTGATCTTAATTGGGAAAATGATATCCAGGATATCACCATAGGGCTAATAATATCTAAGCTTCAATATTTGTAATATCACATCTTCTTCTTTTTTCTATAAACATATATTAAGCCAATCACAAGTTAGGTTACTTCTTGGTCTAGCCAAAATTAACTACTAAACATCAGGTAGGCATAAAATGAAATGTAACTTCTGTCATTCTGACGATGATATTGATTTATCGAAACAATTGTCAATTTCTTAGAATTTTCAATAACTTGTATTATATTGTGGAATTAACTAGAGACCTTGAGTTTCATTTAAAAATACTCTTTAAATAATCATTTACATATTAAGATTCCATTGTAGTAACGAGATTTTTTACTTTATCAGCAAATTCTACAAAAAGGTCTACCTTAGCTTTTTTAATGTAACCAAGTTGCCTTATATTGTTCAAAAGATGCGTTACAATTAATTCTGGTCGTTGAAGTAAATAAATGTTCTCTAACATTTTCAAGTACCTATAAGCAAAGATTGGGTTATTTTCTTTACATTACCTTTTAAACATTTTTGTAACCTTATTTGATTTCTATTTCAGTTATAAGCTTTTTTGAAGTAGAACTTACCCTGCCAGTACGTGATATTTTTCCTTTCGAGAATGTTTCTACCTTTTCATTGTTGTCTTCTTAAGCTTCTAGACGATTGAGCTGCAGCTTAAGAATGAACCACTGCTGCCTTCTTTTGAGCTAATCGTTGGCTGCGTCTTAAATTGTTCTTTTCTGGTGATGCTTTTCCTTTTTCCATAGCGTAATTTAAACAACGAAAATGACCATGTGTTGTGTCGTACCTAGAGTATGTGTAGGTTCGAAGTAAGAAAATTTAAGTTTTTCTTTTTTGGATTTTTTATTTTCTCAAACTTGACAATCCACAACTGTTATTCTTTCTTTTACATACCATATCAAATACCTAGATAGACGCAATGTTCCAATTCACATATATACACTGTGTAACAATATAATATATAAAATAAATTCTAAACACCATTATAGGACAGGTGAAGGATACTGGGCGTTGTTAGAATTAGAGTTCATTCCAGCATTACCCAGATTCTTTTATCGTAAGATAAATCACCTCTAGGTTATTTTTCATGAGATTATTTTAAAATGCAAAGTGTACTATTCAAGGACTGAAAGACAGTGGACACTAATTTCTCCGCAAACGATTAGAAAAGTCTTTGGATAAGTTTTCATTAAGATTGTATTTGTTTCCAAAGACAAAGAGATTGTCATAAACTTTAATTATTTCCTTTGGGTATTGCTTACTGTTTATACTGTAACAAATTAGAAAATAATTTTTTTCCATAATTTCTGCACATTAATGGTCAATATTGGCCCTTAACAGTTTGTAAACTGCACCAGCAATAAAAAAACTACAACAGGAAACATTAAATAAATGCCATTTTTCATCAAAATATCTACAAAATTTCGTATTTCAAACACAATTTTTTATGTATCGTTTCATTTTACAACCCTAAGACTGCATAAATAAAATATTACTAAGAAAAAATGGATGAAGTCGTTGGTTCGCCTATTTGAACCTAAACGAATTCCTAGTGGAAACAAAAGGTCGTATTCTATTTGACGTTCTCAGCGGTTCATTGCGATATTACGCTCCTGGCAGGGGCGATTTGCTTCCATCAGACATTCGTTCCAACCGAACGGCCCTAATCCCCAGCCAGACAGTACGTTTTTCTTGCGTGAAATTTTTGACGCGGATGTGTTTTCACTCGCAATATTTTCCCCATTTTTTATATATGAATCTCGGATAATTCCAAGGAGATATATACAGGGTGAACGAAGCATTATGGTGATGAGTTTCCTAATTATGTTTAGTTACGAGGTTCTTCAGTTTTTTTATGGGTGCTACCATTAGCCCTATTATAGCTTGTTACGTGATGGATGATCTATTGGATACTGTAATTGCGGTTTTACCGTTCACCCTATTATTCGTGGAAAAGTATGTCGATGACATGATTGTTGTAACGTTAAAATTGCTTTTTCTACGCCCATGTCTGTAAACGTCAAAAATCGCACTGTCAACGTTCCTTGTAAATGAAATTTAACAATAACATGCATGCACGTAAAGAGATCTCACAACATACACGTGCGTTTTGAGGAGGAAACTTAAACTACTTGGTTTAATTGAATTACAATCAAATTTTTCTTTACGTAAGACTTTATTTGGTCTATTTACACAAATTTAGTAAATTAGAAAACATGAAAACTCTTAGCATTAGCGAGATATATTTAGGATTGAAAGAGTGATGCTCCTAAATGCAGGAACCACATTATGCAATTTCATTAAAAATAGAACATGTTTTCTTAACCCTTAAACGCCTAGGGTAACCATATGGTTACGCTAGTAAACTACTTTTAAACTGCTCCTACATATCCTATGTTGACTTCTGGCGCACAGATGGCAGCATATGTATGTTCATGATTCAATCAAGTATTGCAACTTTCACTGGAACGTCATTTTGCTGTCATCCACTTTTAAGTATTTTGGTTGTGAATTGTGACTCTCCAAATAAGTGTTAAAAAACGATGGAGCTTCGATTTGAGTAAGTATATCTCCTCTACTATAATTCCTACAAATTATATTATTATTGTGATAATATAAGAACATACTGTAGTATCATGACCTAACCACCAATATGTACTGCTTTATGTGGGATGAGGCTTATGTTCATGTTACCATACGGTAACGCTAGGCGTTTAGGATGTCATAAAAATAATATTCTATAATAGCTACTATTTACTTACAGAAAGGGATTTACTCTTCAAGAAGCCCTCGAAATTGCCTACAATGACGATGTTCAAGACATTTTCATTGAACCGCCAGACCCAAACGTACTGACGGATGAAGATTCAGGGGAAGAGGATGGAGGTGGCCTTTTAGACAATTTGCCGGGCTCACAGTTGTGAGCTAAAGCTGAAGTTGTTTTATCCAATGAAGATCGCATTGGAAATTTTGCCGAGCCTAACATAGAACCTGAAATCAACGAAGCCCTGCAGGAACCAGTTAAGACTATTTTTAGTCCCGTAAAAGAAACGGAATGGATTCAAGGTGATCTTATGTATAATGAAGCTCGAATATTTCCAGCTGATTCTTATACGAAATACAGAGTTTTATTACCAGTAGCACTTTTTGAACAGTTTTTTGATATTGAAACGATGATGTATTTAACTGATCAAATATCTCGCTACGCCCTTCTTAAAAATCGCCCGGATCCAAAAGTTACTGTTGAACTAAAATGTTACAATGGAATTTTATTGCTATCAGGGTACAATCAGTTACCAGGTAAACGTTATTATTGGGAGAACCAGGAGGATGTGAGGAATAACATGGTCTACAATACAATGCGTAGAAACAGATTTCTTAAAATTTCGCAGTTTCTACATTGTGCTGACAACAACACACCTGACCTTACCGATAAGGTGTGGAAACTGAGACCCCTTATGGATAGAATAAAATAAAAATGCCTCCAAAATGTTGAGCCAGAAGAGAAATTATGCTATGATGAAAGTATGATTAAATATTATGGCAAGCACAGCTGTAAGCAATTTATACGAGGTAAGCCAATAAGATTCGGCTATAAGATGTGGTGCCTCAACACAGTTTCTGGATACCTCGTGAATTTTGAACTTTATCAAGGCAATTCTCCTAGACGCAATATCGAATACGAAAGATTTTTTGGAAAAGCAGCAGCTCCCTTTGTTCAAATGTTGGATGAGCTGCCTGAGAAAAAACGCAATTTGCCGTATCAGCTGTATTTTGATAATTTTTTCACCGGTTTAAATTTATTATATTACCTAAAACAACAAGGGTACAACGCAACAGGTACCATCCGTGAGAACCGTTTGTCAAAAAACTGTCCATTATCAGATAAAAGAAGATTTCAGAAAAATTATAGAGGCATTTACGAGTCTGCCATTGAGCGAACCTGTGGGATTATAGTTGTACGTTGGTTAGACAATAGTGTCGTAACCGTAGCCTCTACTTGCCATGGCATTTTTCCAAATACCAATGTTAGATATTTTTCCCAAGCTGAGAAGCAAATGATAACCGTTCTTCGTCCTAACGTAATAAGGCAGTATAATTCATCCATGGGCGGAACTGATTTGATGGACGAGAATATAAATAGATATCGGATAGGTATAAGAGGCAAAAAATGTGGTGGTGGTGTCAGTTTACATGGCTAATTGACATATGCATAAATAATGGTTGGCAGCTTCATAAAAAAGCCGGTGGAAGCTTTCAGCAGCTAACTTTTCGCAGAGAAATTGCCAACAGTTACTTAAAAACATATGGTTCGGCACCAAAAGGTCCTGGTAGACCTGCTACTTCGCGATCCAGTATCACTTTGAACCGAATTTCAGACAGCTTACGATATGATAGGCTAGACCATTTAGTTGAAAGCTGCCCAGAAAATGAAAGAAGGAGATGTGCAGGCGACGGTTGTTCTTCACACGTGCGCACCATGTGCAAAAAATGTGAGGTCGGACTTTGCATACCGTGTTTTTCGATTTTTCATACAAATTAGTATTATTTTTTGTTACTTTATTTCAAAATATAAGTTTGTGAACATGTGCACATTTTGTATTACACAAGCGCCTAGTGTAACCATATGGTAACAGTTTTTTTTTGAAAAGTAAGCATTTTTTAAGACAAAAATTGTATAAACACGCCTCCATGTGATTAATAAAACCGAAAACAGTTAACAAATCTGGCAATTTAAAACAAAAATTAATTCGGGCGTTCAAGAGTTACGTAGCATGCTATGAAAATAAATGTCATGTCATTTATATTGTCAATTTCTTGAACAAAATATAATACAATTATAAATAACCGTTCATCACCATTAAATAATGAGGCACAATTGATTCACAATAATTGTGCTACGCGGCTTCGTGCATAAACTTTTTCATTTCGTGCGTAATGGGTTACTTACAACTCTTGTTACGTAAAATACTATTTAGTACAGTGTTGACAATTAAATCTGTGTTTAGCAAACTGAAGGATAGGACTCCAACTTTATCTCTCTCAGACGTGGTTTACTCTATATCTTGTAGTAATTGGGATAATAAATATATTGTATGTTTAAGTTATTTTTTAAAAATATAATTACAAAAAGACGGTTTAAGTTATTAACGTTTCGGCTTACTCAGCCTTTTTCAAAATATATCTACATCTAAAATAGAATGACTTTCTCACTAAGAGATACAACAAAAAATCTTTTTTACTCACCTCAAACGTAGAGTAATTGATAATATACATTAAAATGTCCAGTTAAGAGCTTCGTCAAAAACATAAAATACTCTTATCACTCTTACGAAAAACAGTATTCACAACAAAACAATCTACAAGGTTCATACACTAAAATTATTTACAGTACTGATAGATATATTTTACTGAGGTTGTTTAAATATTTTTTATCGTTAATGGCATGCTGGTTTTTTTGGATAGCTATTGATTCTGAAATTTCCCTATTTTTTGTATTTTGTTCCGACTCTATAATTTTTATGTTTTCAAAATTAAATGTATGTTTTTTTAAATTTCGTGGCATTTAGAGCTGTTGTATGTATTTGTCGTATTTATGTCCTTTTATCCGATTTTCCAAATACTGGCTTGTTTGTCCAATTCATCAAATTCCGTGTACCGACTGCAATGGTGTTTACGTCACCTATTTTAACCTCGTCAAGAGGTTTTTGGACTGATATATTATTGTCCCTAATAATAGTAATTTTTTTCTTAAGAGTTGTGTTCGGTTTTAGGTCCTAGAATGGTTCTCAATATTTTTCTTCCTGTTGTTACGGTATTAAAATTCACTAAATCATTTTCTTATAATTAATGGAAATTCAAAATTCACATATTAAAATTCACTAAATAATTTTCTTAAATCTAACTTAATTGGATTTATATCACAAATAATTGTAAAATTAATGTATATTGGCTTACTTTTAGGATATTTATTTTGCAAATCGCTTTATCAGTTGTTGGCGATTAGCTGGACAAACCTGATCGTTAAATTGTAAAGTCAGTTCTGTACTTAACTTTTCGGCTATCAATATCATTATCATTTAGAGTTTTAACTGGATGCTGAATAGCAGGATAGAGGATTTTAATTTTCTAAAATAAGGGGATGTGTTTGAGAGTCGGTGGGCATGTCTCTTTATCTTGGATACTTGCTGAGAAGTGTTTTCGGTGGAAGTTTGGCAGTGAAGATGGGTGAGTTCGTCTCTGTAGTATTTCGTCTACATCGTTTATTGAGTTCTGAAATTATTTTGAATTTCTAAAGTGGCAATTTTGGTAATGATAATTTTCGGAAGGAGTAGAACCTCTTAAAGCAGTTGTTGAAGAATAGGTAGACGCCATTATTAGTGTTGTTGCTTCTGCTGTGCCCCTGTGGTAGCAAGTTGTCTCCATAGCCTGTGGATAGGTTTAAAGGAGGATCCGTATTAAGCGGGATTTTAAGCAGACCTGTTGTTTGGAGGATTGGAGTTGTTCAATCGTTCATCACGTCTAATTATTAGGATTTGAGATTTAGTAGTAGAGACGCCATTAAAAAAAAATTTTTTTGGCACGTTTTAATTGGAAATTTCCCGTTTCCATTGAAAAACCAGATATTCAGATAGTTCTCCGGAATCAACTTTAAAACAAATTAGGAAGTCGGGTAAGCTGTATAAAAATATCTTTGATGGTATGGTGTTCGCGATCGGAGATCTAGAAATATTATTTAATGCAGTGGCTACTTTCTTAGTCTGATGTATTTGTCGCCACATGGTGAAAGTTATTTTTCATGGTGTCCAGTTGATTGCTGTCAGCCTCGTGAAAATACGTTTTTGTACAGGTAGACAAAGTTTTTGGTCTTATCTGATTAGTATTACTTTTATTTTTATATCTACATTTTTCTCCATTTAAAATAATATTTTTAAAGATAACAAAAATGAATTTGATAATTAAAACAATCCTTTATTGTTAATAAATGAAGTAAATTAATTAAGTAATTGCTTCGAGTTCTTATTCAAAGTTCTTGATATGGAATTTATTAAGGTTAAATGAAATTCATTAAGGTTCAATGAAACCTATTGTTTGATGACTAGTCTTTCGGACAGCTGTACTCAGTTGTGCTCAATTGTAATTTTAAATTGAATCTGAAACTAAATGTTTTTTTCATAGAATTAACGCCAGTGGGTCACCTGAACTCTTTTTTTTGAAACTATCATTATTTATATCTAGGGTAAGAGAATATCAAATTATTTAGTACACTTTGAGGTAAGTCATACGGTAGACCTGTCGGTACCAAACCCTAGAAGAGTTTTGTAAGACGAATCGGAAGTCTAGTCGTCCCGTCATCGAGTAGGCTCTGCTGCAGAGCGGATTGTGGTTAAGGTGAGTTAATTGTAATAATTTTGTCGTTTCTGACTGGGTACAGGTTGGCTCTCTCCATAAAGGTAATAATAATAATTAAATAAAAAATAAATAAATAATAGAGTAAATAAATGGATAAGTAAATGCATAGCTGAAACGTAATAAAAGTTATAGTTTTCTTTCTTAAAAGTCCAGTTATCATTAATTAATTTGTGTTCATTAGAAATTTATATTGCTACGGCCCTTAGTATGTAGCACTGTCATTCTCAATTTTTCTTCGCCTCTCTATGTTTAGCTTGTCCCAAAAATAAGAACAAGATACTGGTCTAAAAAAAACATTTTTTATTGACCACATCTGACATTATCGTACTCGGAAGGAACAGAATATATCAAATATTTGAATAATAAATTTAAAATTCAACATAATCCTCTTTAACATCAAATGATCGTTTATTTTCATTTTCTGCGTTTTTGTTTGTTTTGTATTCCATTATCCAAACGACAATTCGCTTTCCCTCGTTCTCGTATTAAAAATTTAAAGATGATTTCAGTTGGTAAATATATTCTCGAGGAATAAACCAACAATTATGGCATTAATACATAATCAACATATTGGAATTGTAATTTGAAATATAAATTATGTTTTTAGGTATTGGATGAAAAACAATAGAGTATGCATCTAATATATTGAACCCAAAAATGTATTTAACAATAAAAAACTTAATAATATAACAAACAGCAGATAAAATAGTATGAGTCTGCAGTATAATTTTGAGTGGCCTTCTCGTCAGTGAAGAGGTCTCACATGCCTACGCCGATGAATACCACAATGTCTACCAACTGCCATTTCATTCCACAATTTGAAAAAATTGTTAATATGTTTCTTGACATCGACTAATGTCAGATGGTTTCGATTGACTCACTTAATCATTCATCATGATCTGTCAACTTTTTAAGGTAGATTTCGAGTTTTGATGGTTATCTCTGAAACAGTGACGGCTAAACACAGAAATCAGATAACTATGAATTTCGGATTCACTAGTGCTATTCAACGCGACAATCGTTTACAATAATTTCCTGTCATTTAAAAAACAACATGTTTAACAATACATTTTTGATATCAATCGATCACTCTGATTATAATCGGTCTAAAATTATGATGCTATTGAAAACAATCATGTGATTGGTCGAAAAACTTAAATGAACTACCGTTTGTCTATGGGTTATGTGATGTGAGTCATATTTTGCAAGTGTATACTACATTTTCAGTTAACAGAACAGCTTCTATAAAATTAAACGTGATCAAACTAAATGAACTTGTGAAAAGTGTGAAATACACGTGAAATGAACCAAAATAATTATGAGGTTATGTCAATATTGATTTATTTGATTTGTAAAATGACATTACAAATGACAATTTATTTTGGTCGTTCAACAAACATCAATCCGTTCTCGATTTCGATTATAAACTAAATCGGAATCAAGATCGAGGTGTTGAATAGCACTATTGACTACCTTATTCGTTGAATAAAGGTAGTGTCTGATGGAGTAGCCCGTGCTTCAGTTTTGAGATTATCTCTAATCATTTTCAGTAATAATATAACAAGGGAGTGAGAATAAATTGAGAATAAATTGAGAATAATTTGACAGATTTTATGAAAACTTGTTGCCAGGCAATAGCCACGAGAGCCCGCAGGGCTCGTGTGGCTATTTCCAAATTGCAACAAATTTGAACAAAATCTGTCAAATTATTTTCTAATTTATGGAACTCGCGAGTTATATTTGACTAGATTATTTTTTGATTCGCAAATTTTTACAATAAAAAAGATTGTCTTTATTACTGCTTCTTTATAATCATTTCCGTCTTTTATAAGCCCAATCTTTCAAAATCAATGGCAGAGTAGCTGTTGTAGTAGATTGATTTGAAGGTATTAAATTGTCTCCATATAGACTGATTACTAATTAGAGTATTTTTCGAAGTAGTTTCTAAAATCATTTTTGTTATTTCTGCATCAGAAAAGGTACTAAACCGATGATTTTCGCCCATTTTATATATCGCGTTGACACAATTAGGTAATTATTTTGACAACTATCTGACACTTGCTAGGCAAATAAAAGCCACAGTGATTATTCCCGAGAATAATCACAAGAGATTTATTCCCACTATAATAATAACATAATTGGTTGAGACTTACCCTTGTGACAAGTAAAGAAGCATTTCATTGGTGCTAAGAAACGTCAAAAAATAATTAATGTAACGTCCCTAGGAAGGAAAAGAGTTAGTCCATGTTTATGCAAGATACAAGTGTAAATAGTGAATATTCATTGAATGAACTGGCGCTTAAAGATGCTAGCAAAAGTCCAAAAACATTTTGAGCAAGTCAGTGTTTTCAAAGCCAGGAGTGCAATGGTGAAAATTTTCATACGCGTGCCTTACAAAATTTTATCTTTGATCATGCATCTTTACATCAAATTATGGAAGAGCCATTGTATTTCTGTTATTATTTGAATTATTTATATTCAAATTATTTTCACTTATACTTAAATTTGATATCAAATTTGTTAATAAATCTGCACATAAATCACTCAGAGGATTAAAAGCAGAGAAATCTGACATTGGTACTTACAGAGTAAGAGTGACGATTAAATTAATTTCCCAAAACTTCAGGCAGCCACTGTTTGATAATCTGGCTGGATGAAAACTTCAAATGTTCTCACTTTCTAGAACAATCTGGAGGCTGAGCTTCAAACGCTGTTGATCCAAAATTGCAATTTGTTTTTCACCTTTACACTTCGGAAAGTTATGTTTTAAATGTTCAATTTATAAACTTTCTCTTAAAGTTCGAATATCGATAAAACGTTTAAAAACGACGAGTTTCACCAAAAGTACACTTTAACGATCCTACTGACTGCGCCCACTATATTTTCGTTTTCGAAAAGTGAGTTTTTAAAATCAATCAAAATTATAAAAAATATATTACGAGAACAAAAAATACCAAAAGTGAAATTGCAGAATGAAATGTATATATGATTAAGTCAGATTCGATTATGAATGTCGATGTCGAGAATTTATAACATTAAAATGCGAAATCTGCATTATCAGCTTCTTTTCTGATTCAGTACAAAACTTAATGCAACATTGTTTCATTTCTACACAATACACTCATTTATTGTTACATAGTACCAATGTATCAAGATAATGAAAATTTAAGTATTTTGTAGAAATTCTGTGCTATAATCTTATCTTCTGTAAGACAGAAAAAAACTGGTGTTCTAAAAAGTCGTCTTGGGTTGGAAAAGGGCCTACTTTTTATACGAGCGTAGGCAATACTTCTTTAAGATCTGACCTTTAAAAGCCAGGAGTGAAATAGCAACTTTCTACACGTGTTTTATCAAATTTTAACTTTGATTGTGCTACAATTTTCAAAGAAATTAATTTTAATTATTTAATGAATAATATTAATATTTTTTCTAGAGCGAATTCATAGAAACGTTACTTAGCGACAAGTAAATAAATTGCACAAACTTCAGTAGTTATTATTATTTGTAAAAAAGTTATACTATTATAAAATGCAGAAAAGATGATGCTACTTCTCCTTTTATTTATCAATTAATTTATTGATTATATGTAATGGATAACCGTTGGATTTTGTTATTTGTTTAATTGTATTAATTTCTCTGCCAAAATGATATTTGTTTATGGGAACTGAAAATGCTGTATGTATCATCGAATTACATGCTGCTAATTTATGTGACATGGGATGATTGGAATTATATGGAATGGTCACATCAGTGTGTGTTGGTTTTCTATAAATGGTATAATCAAGTACATTATTAACTGTTTGTAATTTTAAATCAAGAATATTGATCGCTTTATTTTCATCAACTTCAATATGGTTGAAAAATACATATAACTATCGTTCACTATCTATGAAATAAGTTAGTGTACCATCTACATATCTATAACAAAATAATGTAATGCTTTTCTTATTTATTTAAACAGTAAACGGGTGGGATGAACTTTAAACACACGGTATAGCTACTTACGAATTTTTTAAACACTAACTACTCACTAACACTTAATTTTTATACACTCAACTATTCACCTACATTTAATTTATATACACACAGCCTTAATTATTAATTTATATCAACAATTTACTGTTCGCTATTTCGGTGTATTCTTGTTTATTTGTCGAGATCACTTTATAAACTAAACTCCTCCGCTGGTCAGTCCATTATATATATTAAAGCCTTTTTTGGCTATTCATCGAATAAAACCTTTTACGAACTCGCTGGAGGGTTTTCTTCACTCACAGACGACCTCCTGATGGACTGTCGTGTAACTTCTTCAGTACCTCAGCTACTCTCGTTCTAGCAATAACTAGCTGTCTCCTCATCTCGGAACCATCATCGTTTTCAAGGACTCTTTTCAACAGCCCTTCTTCCAAGACAAGGGAGTCCCACTGAGCCCAATACGCCTTGAGTTCCTGTGAAAATCTTGACACTTGATAGGTTGCCGATTTTCTTCCTTCCATTGCCGGATCATCTTTAGGCAAGGATAATTCTCCTGATCTTCTCTGATCCTGGTGGGTGACCATTCTTCATTGACTACTGTAATTCTTGAAACAGCAGCTTCCTTAGATTTCGACTTGTTACATTGTGAATAGTCTACAGGGCATTACCGTCTAGGCAAAGAGTTGGCTTTTCGGTGATTCACATCAGCTGGATGTCCACCTCTGTCTGATTTCCCTTGTGACTGGAGCTCTTGGATTACAGGAATCTTGGGGCGCTTAGACGGACTGCGTACGTGCTCTAGTTTGCCACACTTCCGGCATTTGATCTTCTTCGGCATCTTGTCTGCCATACCTTTCAACAAGTTGACGATCTGGTCAAGTTTTGTTGTACCGCGAGTTTTTCTTGGCTGATTTGCATTTAAGAGTTTCTTGGTTGGCAGGAGTCGTAGGCCGCTTACACAAACTGCGTGCATGCTCTAGCTCGCCACAATTAAAGCACCTAATTTTCTTCGGCTTCTTGTCTACCATACCTTTCAACAAGTTGACGATCTGGTCAAGTCTGTCATCGTCACCTTCTTCCTGTATGGTCCTACCTTTGTTGTATCCGGAAGCCATCGTAGCTGCTTCATATTCAAGAGCAGCTGTCAATGCGTCGACTACTGTTTTCGGATGGATTAAACGAGGTGTCCTCTGCATATCGGAGTCACGTAAGCCGTCAATAAAGGCTAGGATGCCCAGACATCCCATAATGTTCTCTGGTGCTGACGGATAAGCAAATCGAACTAGTCGGGCAATATCCACTTCATACTCTTGATGGGATTCATCACGTTTCTGCCTTCGGTTCTTCAGCTGGGATTGGTACAAGTGCTCTAGATATTCGTGGCCATATCGCATGTCCAACCTCTTCTTCAGCTGCTCGAAGTCATCCGGTTCTTCAAGTGCTATCGTTTGTAGTACATCTAAAGCATCTCTCCGAAGCGAGATAGTTAAGTTCACTGCCTTCTCTCTAACGGACCAATTATTCACTCTAGCGGCTGCTTCAAATTGTTTCACATAATTGGTCCCCGACATTTTTCCATCGAACGTTGGGGCCTTGACTCGGGTAAAACTACCAATGTCTTCTAACTAAGGGGGTGTTTCTGGCTTGCAAGGTTTTGTTTGCTCGGTCTTCCTTTCTTCCGCTGGCGTGTCTTGAGTTCTTATATCTCTCATCTTTTTTCTAACTCCTTCATTTTCTCGTCCATCGTTCACATCTTATTCTCGATTTCAGATTTCAGAGACGAAATTTCATTTTCAACGTCAGCGGCAATGTTGTTTTTCATTAATAAGATATCGGCAGATATATCGTTCATCAAAGCAGAAATATCGTTTTTCACATTCGTTGAAATTTTCTCTTCCATGGCAGAAATATCGTTTTTCACATTCGTTGAAATTTTCTCTTCCATGGCAGAAATATCGTTCTTCATAGCAGAAATCTTCTCGTCTATGTTAGTAGAAATATCTTTTCTTACCGGACGTTTCCAACTCACGACCTTCCAATTCTGCTCTTAACTCAGTCACTTTCAAGTCACATAGTCTTTTGGCCATTTTTACGTAGCAATTAATTAATATTACCCCACACCTGACACCAATGTAATGTTTTTCTAATTTATTTAAACAGTAAACGGGTGGGATAAACTTTAAACACACGGTATGGATACTTAAGAATTTATTTAAAGACTAAACTACTCACTAACACTTAATTTATATTCACTTAACTATTCACCTACATTTAATTTATATACACACAACCTTAATTATTAATTTATATCAACACTTTACTGTTCTCTATTTCGGCGTATTCTTGTTTATTTGTCGAGATCACTTCATAAACTAAACTAACTCCTCCGCTGGTCGCCCCTTTATATATATAAGTGCCTTTTTCACTACATAATTCTAGATTGCGGCTTACACATAAACAATTGGCCCTCGCATTTTCTAGATACGACTGGTCACAAAAACAATTTCTAGATAAGAAAGTCACAATCGTAAACAATTCTAAGAAATCTCTGCGCATCCACCATAATTCTAACTTTCATACATGGCTTAGGCAGAGTTGGATTCCGGGACTATACTAGTGTGCTGTTTCGTAACAATAAGATATTTTTTGAAATGTCATATTCAAAGATTTTTCTTTCTAAAATGTCTTATTTTGGTATAGATATGTACATGACATATTAGCTTGTTTCATAGGTAGCGAACGACAATTTTATGTATTTCTCAACCATATTAATAATTTACACCCAGAAATTGAATTTGGAAGTTGAAGTTTTCCTGATTTAAAAATTCAATGTGTTAATAATGTATTTGATTATTCAATTTACAGAAAGCCAACACATACTGATGTGACTATTCCATATAATTCCAATTGTCCTATGTCACATAAATTAGCAACATATAATTCAATGATACATAGAGCATTTTCAGTTCCCATAAACAAATATAATTTTGGAAGAGAAATTAATACGATTAAACAAACAGCAAAATTCAACGGTTATCAATAACTTACGAGGGCAATTCAGAAACTAACCTCCGGTTGATTGAAAAAAATACACCAAGTTAAGTAAAAATATTTTAATATATACATCTTACAACTACATCTTTGCACTATTTTTCGACATAGTCTCCATAACGATTGAGGCACTTATCGTATCTCTTCACAAGCTTTGAAATTCCTTCTGCATAAAAATCACCCGCTTGTGCCTTGAGCCAGCCTGTGACCGCATCTTTGAGCTCTTCGTCGTCATCAAACCGCTGGGACCCGAGCCATTTCTTCATATGCATGAAGAGGTGATAATCGCTTGGCGCCAGATCTGGGCTGTAAGGTGGATGGTTGAAAACGTCCCACTTGAAGGACTCAAGAAGGGCTGTTGTTCTGCGAGCAGAGTGAGGACGGGCGTTATCGTGCAAAAAAACGATACCGGAAGTCAGCATACCACGGCGTTTGTTCTGTATAGCCCGTCGTAATGTTTTTAGTGTTTCACAGTACACGTCTTGATTAATGGTCGTCCCACGTTCCATGAATTCAACCAACAACACCCCTTTGGCATCCCAAAACACCGTTGCCATCAGTTTTCTGGCAGAAAAATCTTGCCGGGCTTTTTTTGGTTTGGTAGGCGAATCTGAATGTGCCCACATCTTTGATTGTTCTTTTGTCTCAGGGTTCACGTACTTAATCCAGGTTTCGTCACCGGTCACGATTCTGTTTAACAATGGTTCTCCTTCGTCCTCATAACGTGACAGAAAGTCTAATGCAGAGGCCATTCTTTGACTTTTGTGGTGGTCGGTAAGAATTTTGGACACCCATCGTGCACAGAACTTACGGTAACCCAATCTTGCTGTCACTATCTCGTACAAAAGAGTCTTAGAAATCTGTGGAAAATCAGTAGAGAACTCCGCCATTGTGAAACGTCGATTTTCACGAACTTTTGCATCAACTGTCTGAACGAGTTCGTCAGTCACCAAGGATGGTCTACCACTCCTCTCTTCATCATGAACGTTTTCTCGTCCACTTTTAAATAAACGTACCCATTCACGGACAACTCCTTCACTCATAACTTTTGGTCCGTACACGGCACAAAGCTCACGATGAATAGCTGCTGCAGAGTATCCTTTGGCTGTAATAAACCTTATAACAGCACGCACTTCACATTTGGCGGGATTTTCTATTGCAGCACACATTTCAAACTGCCACAAAAACTAAACTAGCGCAGGTACGATGTTCACTCGACTACGGCTTGATGCCGACTGACCTGCTGAGCGTGTGAATGCACAGATGGCGCGCTACTCCCCCCCACTACCCGCACTGTGACCAATCGGAGGTTAGTTTCTGAATTGCCCTCGTATAATAAATAAATTACTTAATGAAAAAAAGAAGGAAAAGTGGCATTACAACTAATATTTCTAATAATATTTCAAAGATAATGTTTTTAGCAATAAATACAATAATTTCTTTTAAAACAGAAAGTGATGTAAGTACAAAATTGTTAAATGCAATATCAAAAATATTCCCATCAGAGCAGTCTGCTTTATATAAACTTTAATGTCCGAAATGTAATGCTGTCTATTTGGGTTAAACACTTAGAAATTTTGAACTAAGATACAGTGAACACCTACACATTAGAAGAACCAGAGAAATCCCTCTACACAAAACATCTACTAGACGCCAAACATTCATTGACACCTAACACAGATCTAGAAGTACTACATACTTGTGATGAGAAACAAGAACTGGATTTTCTTGAAGAGTTAAAATTAGAAGACACTTAAGAGACTTACAATATTAAGTCGTCAATGAACAGATTAATCTATTCTTCTTAAATAATCATTGTTAAGAACAGCAGATATAGTTTTCCAGATTTTCTATATCATTGTACAGTTATACTGATCTTAAATGGGAAAAAGATATCCAGTATATCCCTACAGGGCATTATTCGCTCGTTAAATAATATACTATTGATAATTTCAATTTGTCTGTTCTCTCGCATTCTTTCTGTTCAGAGATACATTGCTCTGGTTCGATTTCAAGTACCCAGCAGAATATAATGCCATGTAAACATTCTAGGTGGTCGTGTTATTGCTAGATTCTCTTGCGCATCGATAACAATTTCTTATTGGCTGATGTGTCCTGCGTGAGATTTAGTCAAATTACATACTTATTTTACTTTTAATAAATAATTAGAAAGACAATATCACTTATTTTGTATTTATTGCTACTTACAAAGATATTAGAAAATAAATTAGTAATCAAATTTTTTCATAGAAGTTCATCCAAGGAAATTATTAGAGGTACTGCAAGAATTGACATGGGATCCATCATTTACGTGAAATATTACATGATCGTCCAAATAGAAACAGTTATTTAACAAGGATTTTGATGTCATTATGTGACTGTTAGTTTTTAGCTTCGATTTTATCTCATTCTTGCTGTGCTTTCTGATCAGACGATGCTTTCTGAGGATTCAATTTAATTTTGTTTCCTGTTTCCTCCCAAATAAAACAACACTACCCTATTTAGATGAATATAAATCTGGTTGTTGGCTACCACTGGAAGATCCTTCAAATAAGCATGTATCACCTATGAACAAAGCTGTGTATACCATAAATAAACAATCTACGACATATCGTAACCTTCGCGCCATTAATTAAGATAAAATAAGATTAAGATAGTATGTTTTCCGTGCAAGCAATGAATGAAGATATATTTCAAACACTCTGTAATTTCTTAACGGAGACGCACGAAAATGTACATTACTAACACGTTTCAAGAACAAACTCAACATTTAGTTGTTCGCTATTCTTTTAAAATATCATTTATATTCAAAGACTAAAAGATTGCTGATTGTACCGAAAACGTAGCATAAACCAGCTCTTCGACTAAAAACTTGACACATATACGATAAAAAAAGTAACATACCTGTTGCCCGTGAGTGTATTCGATTCCTGCGACGAGACAGGTCGCTGCTGAACTTAACCTCTCTAATCCGTGTGTCGTGAAATCGTCCTCATCTAAAACGAGAGAATCATCCTCATCTTCCTCTTCCCCTTCATCGCTCTCTTCTTCGATGCTGTTCGTAAGATCGTCAGTGTCAGAGGTCGGATTAGATAAAGCTGGAGCTGGAATGAATAGAGACAATTATTGTACAGTGAGGCTTTTTCCTTCCTGACTACTACTATTAGGATGTTCAGTGTGTGTATAAAAGGATGTTCGGTATAGTCTCTTTTAACAGATAATTTAGTAGTTTTAACCTACTTTGAAAAATCATTAGAATTGTGAAATAGTCATTATTTGTATATAATGGGTTATTCATTTATTTCTGAACAAAATTTTCGCTCGTTATAAATCAAATAACGCAACTGCACCGGAATGCATCCGAGCTCCTCTATCCGACCGTTTGTATTATTTGCGATTATTTTCAAATTCACTCGCTTAAATGAACAGTCAATCCGTTATCCATCGAGCTAAAACTCGCTTCCTACTGCCTATGAAGATGCCCAGCATCTGTAGTATTCGTATCTAGTCTTATTTGATGTGTGGTTCTTGCCAAACCAATTTACTGTGTTCAAAGTGCTTAGAAAAGATTTTTGATATAAAAGCGTATTATCGTTCTACATTTTAAAATCTAAACAAGAGGTGAGTTAAATTTTTTTCATATGTTAAATGATCATTATGTTATCTAAGAATGAGTTTATTCATTACAGAATGTGGATATTAGAATTTTTATTGAGTAAATAGAAGTGAATCGAAAACGGTTACTATCAAATCAAAGCATTCCCAGATACAGACCACATGGACGGAAACGAGATTTTGCGAGTCCGGATATTATACTTTTTAAATTACTGATTGTTACACTAACAATTATGTGTTCTTGTTCAGCAGCTATTAATACATTTCTACAACGAGAAATCTGTATATGAACTACCCAAAAGTTATTAGTTTTTATATTATCGAATCTAAAAAGACTACTTCTGCTGAATTGTTATGCCGTAAAGAAAAGTTCAAAGGGGCTAATTTATTTATCCAAAACTTAATTGTTTTGTTTGCTTTTATTAATATTTACTGAGACTGTCGATATTTTGTGGAATTAATTTGAAAGTTTTGGAATTATATAATCTCTCAAAACTAATATAAATTTTATCATGTTGTTTTTTAATTCGGCATATGCTTTTGAATCAGTAGTTTTCAAATATAATTCTGTTTTAGTACGGAATCAAGAATGGATACCAAGAAACGCGTGAATTATACCAAATTAGCTATCGAGCAAGCCTTAACAACATGAGGACACTTTTGGCAAATCGAAACCTCAGTCTAGAACTCTGGATCAGAAGGCTGCTACATCTTCCCTATTCCTTTACACGGATTCGAAAGTTATGCCATTGATGTAGTCACAGAGAAGAAGCGTTCTAAATGTACGCCTACAGGCGCATACTGCGAATATCTTGGACGGACCATAAATCATAGGGGCTATGCGGCAAATGAATAAAGAAGAATAAAGGACTCCTCACATCAATCAAGGAGAGAAAATTACAATACCTGGAACATGTCATGAGAGGGAACGATACGAGATTCTCCGCCTGATAATAAAGGGGAGTCTGTCGTAGACAAAATTCGAAGCTGAGAGACTTACGCAGATGGTTCGAACAGACAAGAAGTATAGGTATTTTCAGAGGTGCGGTTTCTCGCGCAACAATAGCCATTTGGATTGCTAACCTCCGTAGGGAGACAGCGTTCTAAGAACGACATTACGTAAACCTCTAAATAATATACCTCAAACATTCTAGATGACTATTGTGCCTACAATAATAATAATAATTTATTTTAAAAAAATATCACATACAAAAAACAGATGGTTTACAATTTCAAAATAGTTTGCAAGTATATAGTTCATTCATGTAAAAGTAAAGTAGGAGAAACCCACTGAAGTCTTTCGACTTGTGCGTGGGTGAAGGCTCTTTATTCTCGAGAAGGTTGGTAGTTGGTACGTCTATTTTGTTATGAATTAAGACTATACAAAACTGAATAGATACAGTAATATTTAAGACACGTAAAATACATATACAAAACTAAACAAAAACTCCCAATTAGACAGGTAAATACAAATAAATAGCAATTAAAATCGTACTATTAGAGATTAAAACTACCACAGCAAATAAAATAAGTACACAGTTTACTAAGACGAATTCAGTAATTGTTAGTTCTTGGTTTTCTGAACTATTGAGATAACGCATTTTTGATGGGCAGCTAAAAAATATAGGGTAAGGTAAAGTATTTCAATTTTAGAGGATCTGCGAGATAATTGTATTAGTTTGCAGCCATTTTTTAATTTTCTTTTTGAACATTATAGGTGAGTTTATTTCCCGAATTTCTAACGGGATTCCATTGTACAATCTTGGACCGAGAAACACATGACTTCTCAAGGTAAGAGTTTTGTTCACTTTTGGAATGTATACAGCAAGAGGTTGATTTCTGGTCGAGTACTTATTCTTTGTAGAGTTTTTGGCTTTGGTAAAGTTTTCTTTATTTATTACACACTCAAAATAAAGTTGTTTGATATCAACGACTTGTCATAAGTCAAAAAGTTCCACTGTGGGAAATTTTTTGTCTTTACCATAAATTATTTTTAAGATCTATTTTTGTAGGATTAGGATTGGGGATATATGGTGATTATATGCGCCAACCTATGCAATTAAACCATACCTGAGTTGTGATTCAACTAAGGCGTAATATATAGACTTCAACTGTTACATTTACCATAGTTCTCTAGTACCTAAATAAGTGAAGCAAACTACGTAATTTTCCAGTTAGTTTTTTAATATGGTGGTCCCATTTCAAATTGCAGTTGATGATCAGATCCAAGTAGTTAGTTTAGTGGTCGGTAGTATTGAGAATGTTATTGTTGGGGTTGTTCGCGAGAAAGGTGGGAAGTTTTAGAAATTGATTTTCTGTATACTGAAGGGCACATAATGTGTTTTATCAAAGTTGATGGTTAATTTCCTATAGTCAAACCATTCTTTTATTTTTAAAAAGTCTTTTTGAGTAAGTTTATCCAATCATTTGCGTTATAGAAAACTGCAGTATCATCAGCGAAGCTTATAATTTGGCTTTCGGTATCAAGGGACAACAGGTTATTCAGGTAAATGTTGAAAAGACAGGGACCTAGCACAGTGCCCTGTGGTACACCATACTTGATGGTTTTAAACTCACTCAAAGTTCCCTGAATATTTACACATTGGCTTCTTTCTGACAAATAGCTCCTCAATAACTCCAGGCATGGTCCTCTCATTCCAAGTTCCTCCAGCGTCTCCATCAGTTTCTCATGGCTTACGGTATCAAAGGCTTTAGCCAGGTCCACAAAGATAGAAAGCGACGGTTTTCCCTCGTCAAGGGATTTATATATTTTTGAGATAAGAGAGGATATTGCATCTTGAGTGGACATAGTCTCTCTGAAACCGAACTGCAGCGGAGAGAGGATCTCATATTTTTCTAGGAATTTACACAAGCGTGATTTGATGACTGTATTATCTTTGCAAGGCAGGAGATTAGAGACATAGGCCTATAATTCAGACATTAAAATTTGTCGCCTTTCTTATAAATCGGTTTAGTTTTGGTCTTTTTGAATGAACTGGGGAATGTAACTTTTTTCAAAACAATATTCGCAAGACGACATATTGTTTTACATATACTATTACATATGATTTTCAAGGTATCTGAGATTATTTAGTCCAACCCGGGTGCCTTGTTCGTTTTAAGTTTGTGAATTATTTGTATTATTTCAGCTTCAGTACATTCTTCTAGATATATAGTGTTCGATATGCGTTTTTTCGTTTCATTGAAATTTTTTGGTTCTATAATTTGCTGTGTCATATGTTATCCTAAGCTGGTGTATGTATTAACAAAATTGTTGGCTATTTCCAGCGGATTATTTGAAATCGCATTATTTTGCAGACGAATTTCTCTTATTTCAGTTTTTTTATTATTTTGATTTGTAGAGTGTTTCCCATAATTTTTTTGTATTTTTTCTAATTTTGTCTTTGAAAAAGTTTGCTTTTGTTTTCTTTGTCAGAAGATTGAGACTATTTCTATATTTAGTTTAGAGTTTTTGATGGATGTTATTGAACCAGTAGTGATCCAAATTTTCTTTTTTTTATATTTTTATTTTGACCATGGGCTTCTGTACATACATTTGGATTTTCTCTCTTAAATTATCTGCCAAGTTATCTGCATCCTCGTTCTGGAGGAAGTCGTTCCATGATTCCGAAGTGATGAGTGTTTTCAGTCTTTTATAATTTATCGTATGTGGATTCATCGGGCTATGATCTTATTACTCAGTTATATTTTCAATTTCAAGCTTTGTAGTGAAATTGTCGCTAATAGAGCTTTTAAACGCGATTGGTATAACTTTGTTAACTATATTCCTACTGAATAAATGGTCCAAGCACGGGCATGAGTTTCCTTGAATTCTGGTGTATGTATTTATTTGTGAGATTAAATTGTTTTCATTCAGAATGTTAAGGTAATCATTCGAATCATCCGTTTCAGAAAGTTTATTTATGTTTATATCTCCTCCAAGAATAATCTGATTATTGTTCAAGTGATCTCCAATGAATAATAAGCAAATATAGGGTGAACATTTAAGAACAACGGCTGTCGGCCATGTTTCAAAAAATAATTTTGGTAAAACTTTTAAAAAAATACCTGCAGGAAAATGACCCTTGAATTCGCCGGAAATTTTTCTTTACTTCCTAAAATATCTGCTACTTAAATCCACATAATACTGTGATTAACTCCAAATAAGACATACTAAAGGTATCCTAAAAATACAATTTTTGAAATATTCATGAGATTATGAAAAAAATGTTGTTAGGGACGTTTTGCCCTTATTCTTCAAGTGAGGGGTAGAGAAGATTCAAACTTGTTAAAAACAAATGTGAACCTTTTTTGTTTTTCAACCGATTTCAATGTTTTTGGCGTCATTTAAAACAGTTTTTCCTCTTTAATAAGGTATGCTTAGCAAAAATAACAAAATTAGATAATTTAGTCAACGCCATGTCAAAAAGTCAACAATTGTGCTATTTTTTCGAAAATTTAAAATATAATGAAGCATTTTTTAAATTCTGATGAAAAGAGGTTAAAAAATTAGGAGCTTAGAGAAAACTGCAAGTCTGAATTTGAATAATATTCCAAGATATAAGATTCATGATATCAGATTTAAAAATTGAAAAATTCTCCATTTTACATTTCCGAGAAAAATGGGAAAATTGTCGACTTATTGACAGCGCCCCCTGGACGATATAAAATTACCTAATTTTATTATTATTCTTATTAATCAGAAAAACTCGTTTAAATGACGCCAGAATGTTTAATCTCGGTTTAAAAACGAAAAAGTTATACATTTGTTCATAAGTTTGAAATAATGGCAAAAAGTTCTTAATTAAAGTTTCTCATAATATCATAAAAATTTCTAAAATTATATTTTTAGGACATCCTTAGTATGTCATTTTTGGAGATAATCACAGTATTATGTTTTCGAGCGTTCATTTCAGCCCCTAGCCGAAACTTTAGAGACTCAAAAATATGAAATTAAATTGTGGTCATTATGAGTCACAAAGTTTATGAAAGGAAGGAAGGGGGTATATGTCGTGGTGTTGCTAGAAGTGCCTACGTGACCTATGACATGATGGTTTAATATGTATAAGACTTATGTTGTATGGCCGTCCTATGGACTAAGTCACTATTTTCATGTGTGGATTTTAGTATCCATTCCTGAACATAAGGATGTATGATAATTTTTTGTAGAATGGAAGGTTATAATATCAATATTTGTATGGAACGTACGAGCGGTACGAACTTGTTAAATTCGTACAGCTGTGATGAGGCTTTAGACATGAGAAAAAAATTATTCTTAGCTACAAATGACCGTTTTTCATTAGTGTTCTATGGCAGAAATTTAGGACATGTGGAAATATAGTGAACATCTTATTTACAACAAATGCATTGTCATTATAACACTTTTCATTACTAGCAAATAGAGTAACGTCCCTTTTGTTAGATTTGAATTTTGACTTTTTGTCAGTCTCAGTATCATTATAATACGATTTTATAATTTGTATTTTAGAAACGATATTTGCTTTGTCTATTAGCTTATATAGGGGTTTTTTCTTAGAGTACTTATATATAATAGAGAGGGCAATTCATTCATAAACTCGTTTATTTTTTCTGCCAACAATCCTAAACGCCAGTAGTGAAATAATGAATGAATTACAAAAAGTGGGGATGGTATTGTAGACACATAGCGCCTTTGTAATTTCGGCTATTTTCTGACAATCTTGGCACCGACGAACCATGATAATCCAAAAACATTAAATTAATTAACTTAAAAGTTTATTTTGTTACAAAATGTCTTCAAAAGCTCATCGAAACGAAATAACTAAATGTTTACTCTTTAAACGTAATGGCGTTGGTATAAACAAACCACGTTTGACATTATTTACTACAATACTATGGCGTATTCGAAATTATCGTCGAGCATACTCTGATGATATTTGCATCTCTCTTTATATGGTAATTAAACAAGGACAAACCTACTAAATATGTTACTCTTGACACATCTGCAACTGCAACTTGAAAGAATTTGTAAATATGGCAAAGCAGTGGAAGTGTCCGCAAGTCAGCTTAGACTGTGACTCGATGTTTAGGGCAGAAAGAAATCAAAACAAGCATATCTATTTTATTTGTTAATCTGAGGGTTTTCTAGTCGGTAAATATGTTCTACCCAGCCTAGTTTATAAGAAGTTGGTAATTTTTGTAGAAATTCCTGAGTTCATTACTGACTGTTCAAATATAATCAGTTTCATCTAAATATTCAATTGCAGGAACGAGATTTTTTACTACATTAGCAAATTCTACAAAAAGCTCTAGCTTGTCTTCAATACTGAAACCATGTTTCCTTATATGGTTCTAAAGATGTGATACAATTAGTTCTGGTTGACCGAAACGTCATTCAAGTAAATCGATAACTTTATTTACAATATCAGGTACTATCATCAACGATTGGGTTATTTTTTTGCAGTACCTTTTAAACATTTTTGATTAATTTTCCTCATTGGAATAACCACACTGTTCAATAGAATTTTTATATTGATAAATAAAGTTTGGTCAGTCATTGGGATTGCCAACAAATATAGCTCTTTTGGTATAGATTGTCCTGATAAAAATTTAAAAAAAGGAAAAACATTACCTTGTTCCTGACTAGCTACTTTGTAAATAATTTTATTACTTGGAGAAGCTTCTGATATCCGACATCATTTAGTTCACAATTTTAAATTCAATGTTTAACTTAAAACATGTTGCAATATTACAGAGATAATTTTTAACTGATGCTTTAATCAATTACAAGCATTGGTATGTTTTTAATAATTTTATTCACTGATGCAGAACAAGTGCACAATTTTATGTTTTTAGACACATTTAGTAACTTTTTTGTGACGACAGCATTGATAATGACCTAGTGGATAAGAGCACTTAGCATGATTTAATAAGAAACTGCACACTCAGAACTCGTCGTTCCATTCATTCAGTTCAAATAAAAACCGTCTCGGAAAATTAATTTCGTTGCAAAATCATTTTGACAAAGTGTTCGAGTCTTGATGTTTATTTTACAAAAAATAAACACACAAAATAGTTATTTGTATGCCAAGGACTGAAAGTGATACTTTATTGGAGGAGTCTGACAATTGCGAGTCGAGCGAAGCGAGGCGAGCAACAGGCGAGTCTAACAAAGTAGTATTTCAGCCGCGGCGTACACAACATTTTTTAGACGACACATAAGATCCCAAACTTTTTCAATGACACTGCGGAAAGAAAATAAATAATAGAGAATTATAAACATTTTATTTATGGAACAATATAATGTACTTCATGATATTTGCAATGTCAATATTAATTTATTAATTATTTGCAAAAAGTAATGTTGATTGTACCTCCCGAACAATTATTAATATTTATTGGATTGGATGCAGATAGAATATGTATATCTCTACTAGATGTCAACATTGAAATGGCTAGAGTCACATTTAAGGAAGTTTAAGTTGTCTACTCCAGAGCGTCCCGAAAATGTTTTGCAGTACGGAACTGTCGCTTTCACTACATGGAACACACAAAACGCAATTTTCGGTATGTAAATGAATACAGAACGAGCAAATTAAAAATTATTGAATATAGGCTAACATGTCGCTCCCAGTACAGTATACTGACACCTAATTTATCTAAACAAGTAGAAGGGATACCGGACATATAAATTTCAAACACTAATTGCCCGAAACTTCTAAAAGAAATCAAGAAATGCCATTTAGCGACTTACTCGTGCTCCCAGGCGGATTTCTGTATAAATCTAACCGATCGCTGAGATAAACTTTCGTATAAGTTTTCAGAGTGCATTTTGTCGATTTTGGAGTCGAGCCAAGCATTCTTTGAGCGAAACGTACGCAAACTTCCTACGTACAGAATAAGTTTGCCGCGGGTTTTGTATTTTCATGCAAATTGAAATGAGCAGCATTAATTATATTGACATGTTTGTAGTATAACTCACGTGCATACAATATGGCCGTACGAAAACAACCCCAATTATTGCAATGAACGCCCTTAACATTTTTCGAAAGAATATAATTTACGCTAATTGAATATAAATATTATATACAAAGTTTCATGTGAAATATATACCCGTGAAGGAAGTATATAAATATAAATAGAGAATACATTAATCAGTAGGACCATAAAAAATGGGAAACAAAAACCACATTATATTTCGAATGATTTTTATGTTGATGATTTGATTAATGGGTCAGACTCTATACCCGAACTTATTTTACTATGTCAGGAAATTATGGAAATATTGTCCAAGGGTTGTTTTCCTCTTCGTAAATGGGTATCCAACGAGCCGTTAATTCTGGAGGGCATTCAGGAATCCATTAGTTCTTCAAATATTGCTCATTACTTTGGACTAAATGAGAACCGTAAAACATTGGGACTCAATTGGTATCCGCAATCCGATTGCCTTACGTACTTCATTCCTTCTGAGCAACTTCCAAAAACTATAACCAAAAGGTCTATTCTTTCAGGAATAGCTAGAATTTTCGACCGTTAGGTCATCTCAGTTCTGTAACAATACAGGCTAAAATCATGCTGCAGCAGCTTTGGCTGGAAAAATTGGGATGGGATCAATCCGTGCCACTACATATTTATACCGAATGGCTGAAGTTCAGACACCAGCTACCTCAACTAAATAATCTTTAAATCAGTCGCAAGGTAAAGCTGTCTAATGCTCTCTGTGTCGAGGTACATGGTTTCTGCGATGCCTTTGAGCTAGCCTACGGCGCTTGCCTTTATGTGCGTAATATTGATGAATCCGGTAAAGTTCAGATCAGTTTATTGTGTGCGAAGTTCAAGGTCGCTCCACTTAAGAAAATAACAATTCCCCGTCTTGAGCTTTATGCTGCTCTAATTCTCAGCAGACTTGTCACCAAGGTTTTGGCCTCTTCTTCTTTAACGTTTTCTAAGCAATTTTACTAGTCCGACTCCACAGTAGTCCTTGGCTGGCTTAAGCTCTCTCCCCATTTATTAAAAACCTTTGTTGCAAACAGAGTGTCGGAGATTCAGGAGTCAACGGAAACTCCTTGTTGGAATCATGTAAGATCGGCGGACAATCCTGCTGACCTTATATCCCGAGGAATTAATCCATCAAAATTGAAGTCATCGGCCCTTTGGTGGCATGGCCCCAGTTTTTTTTAAACAGAAGGCCGATACCTGGCCTTCTCAGCTTCCCAGTATTAATAGTGATGATCTTTCTGAGATTAAGCAAGCTAAACCTACAACTCTCGTGGGTTTAAATTTCATTTTGAAAATTTTTCGCAATTTTCTCGCATGAAGCGCGCTGTCGCGGTTTGTTTTCGTTTTATTAACAACTCACTAGCCCGTGTCAAAAATACAGAGAAAATGGTTGGTCCAATTTCTGTCATTCAATTGCAACGTTCCGTTCTTTGCCTCGTCAAGCTTGCTCAAGCCGAATCCTTCCCAGCGGAGCTAAGCAATTGGTTCAAAGGTCAATCTCTTCAACCCCAGAGTAAGCTTTCGTCTCTCAACCCATTATTTGACCAAGAAGGCATCCTCCGGGTAGGGATCAGGCTGGAAAACTCTTCCTACAGCTACTCCAAAAAACACCATATACTCCTTTCGTCAAAGCATCATTTAACGAAGTTATTATTTGAGCATGAACACATAAGACTTCTTCATACCGGACCTCAGCAGCTGTTATACTCTATAAGAGATTCCTACTGGCCGATCCTCGACAAAAATCTTGCGAGAAAGACAGTACACAAATGCATATCATGCTTCAAGGTTCGACCGACATCCAAACACCCTCTTATGGAAAATCTTCCGGCTCCGCGAGTCACGCCTTCTTTTCCATTCATAAATACCGGGGTTGATTACGCTGGTCCCTTTATCTTAAAGGACAGACGGAGCCGTGGGTTTAAAACATATAAGGCGTACGTAAGCCTTTTCATATGCCTTAGTACGAAAGCTGTGCACCTCGAGCTAGTAACCGATTTGACAAGCGACGCCTTTATTTCCGAATTAAAAAAATGTACTTCTAGAAGAGTCAAACCAGAACACTTGTATTCTGATACCGGTACAAATTTTGTTGGGACAAATAACCATTTGAAGGAGTTAGGTAATTTCTTAAAATATCACAAAGATGAAATCTCTACCTCTAGTTCTTTTCAAGAAATTCAATAGCACTTCATACCAGCTTACTCACCTCATTTTGGAGGTCTTTGGGAGGCGGGAGTCAAATCTATGAAAGGCCATTTAAAACGTATTTTATCCGAGGCATTGCTTACATATGAGGATTTCCAAACAATTTTAGTGCAGGTGGAAGCAATTTTAAAATCTTTGAGTCATTTAAGTCCTGACCCTTCAGACCTTAATCCCCTCACGCCCTCGCACTTCCTTATCGGTCGCACACTTTCTTTAGTTCCTGAGTCCAACCAACTGCAAGTGAAAATTAACCGCCTAGATAATTTTGAAAGGCTCCAACAATTACGCCAGCAGCTCTGGAAACGATGGTCTGTCGAGTATATTTCAGAGCTCCAAAGTCATCAGAAGTGGAAACAGAATGCATTTAATTTACAGGTGGATCAATTAGTCTTAATTAAGGAGCCAAATCTTAACCTTCTACAATGGCGCCTCGGAAGAGTCATCACACTTCATGAAGGTCAAGATGGAATTATCAGGGTCGCTACTTTAAGAACTACCAAGGGTGAAGTGCAAAGGGCAATTACAAATTTGTGTCCACTACCCCTAACCAGTGATACTGAACAATAGATTATTCAAGTTTGAAAGTTCGCTCTTTCAAGGCTGGGGGCATGTTTCGTTTCACCCTTCATGCTACGCCCATGTCGGGACTATGTTTTCGGTTATACCAGCAGGGGCGCGAATAGACACGAGAGAGAGCATGTTTCGCGCGCAACAGACGAATACATGCCAAGCATGGTAGAAGTGTTCTCTGTTTTTACGTTTGCATTTCAATGTTATAAATGTATTATTTTAAAAGTTCTAATAAAAAGGTTATGGTTTAGAACCAGTGCAATTTTCTTCAACTTTTTTCTACAGGCAGAGATAGTAAATTTAAAAGGTTCTCAAAAATAGAATGAACGTTTGATTGAGGTGGTCTGTAAATACAAATTTGGGTCTCACCGTGAGCTGAATTACTCCTGTCATATCTGCTAATAACTCGATATTTTTCAATAAAAACATGTTCGTTTGCTTGTAGCCAGTATTCAGTAATAGCAACTATCTGCGGGAACCTCAATTACTCCAAAAAAAATACAACTCTTCCGTTTTATTGCGTATTCACTGAAAATTAAATGGAACAATTCTCAATTTTCTGTTCTAATGGAAACAGATCGTTAAGAAGATATAAGCAAATGGCTACAAGTCGTTGTTTGCCTAAGGGAGCAAATGAATCTAATCCGGCTCTTTGCTTAGTCCCTTCCATTTGTAACATGTCGCTGAGACATGTTACTATTTTCATCAATTATTTTGGAGCGTTACTTATTCGTCGGCTACTCCCACCTCTAATTCCAAATCCTTTCATTTCGAATATTAGGAACGTATCGTTGATAGTTTTTACTATCATTAAATGGCTATTTAAACTACGATTTACGTGGAACTCGGCCTCTTTTATTGATTTCTTCGCTGAAAACTTAATCAGCATTCTCTGTTAAATATCATTTTTTGTTTCTGCTTTGGCGTTACATAGTCCCAATACTGTTGATGAACTTACAGAGCTTTGTGAAAGAGTTGAAGAATCCAGAGTTTGGTCTGATCGTTACCGACCACCTTCTTCACAAAATTGTCTACTCGAACCTGATTTGGCTTGTCTTTATGTTTCACCAAATTCTTCTTCTAAGAGAATAAGTTCTGTTGATGTTTCCGTTTTGTCTTCTAGTTTATGTTGGAATTGTAGTAGAACTGGTCATATTTTTACAAAATGTCGTTCTCCTAAGTCTATTTTTTGTTATGGTTGTGGTGCTAACAATACTACAAAACCAAATTGTAGTTCTTGCAATCCAAAAAAACGAGGTTCGGACTGGTCCCGTGAATCTGACGACAGTCTCCGGTCCAACACAAACCACTTCGGAAGTAAAGTCAGGAAGTTCAAAACGCAAATCCAGCAAACCGTCAACAAGTCAAAATTAACTTCAAGTTTTTCTCCTTCCGCTACTGAATGGCAAGCTTATCTTAGTTTTGTCAGAGATTTCTTATCGTCTTCATGTTATCGTTCTGTAAATATTGACAAACAATTATCTTCTTGTACCGTTTCACTTGTCAATCCTGTACCGGATGTTGAATTATCTAATGATGTTTGTAGTATTGATTTAGATGTGCCTGTGTTCTCTGTGTTACCTATATTACCCACTCCTGTGGATCATTCTTTGTCTGAAAATGTTGTCAATTCAGCTACTACCGATATTTGTCCTTTGTTTGTTAAGAAACCAAATGATAATTGTCCTTATATGATTATCAAGGTTTTAAATACTGATGTTGCAATGGTTGATACCGGAAGCAATTCTACTATTCTAGGAAACCCAGGGTTTTCGCTTATTAATTCTCTTCATGTACCTATTGAATATGATGCTTCAATGAGTATAATTACTGCTGATGGTGTACCACAACAATTTATCGGTTTTATTACCGTTCCTGTTAATGTAAATAATGTCACAAAAACAATTAAAATTCTGATTATTCCTTCGATTAATCATCCTCTTATTCTGGGCATGGATTTTTTGAGTCTATTTAAAATAGACATTAATTTTCATGATTTATCTTACTCTCTTTTGTCTTCTACTTGTGTTATAAACACAATTCAGTGAGTTTCTTGTCTCAATTCACTTGAAAAAGATGAAATGGACAAAGTTATCGCTTTATTTTCTACACTTGCTCCTTCGGACCGAATTGGTCGAACTAATTTCGTTGAACATGTTATAGACACTGGCGATGCAATACCGATTGCGCAACATCAATATCCTTTGTCTCCGGCCATGCAAAAACTACTTGTGAATAAAATAGATGAGATGTTAAATCTCATAGTTATTCAGCACTCCAACTCCCCGTGCGGTCTCCTCTTTGGATTGTTCCCAAGAAATCCGTAGAATATCGTGTTTGTTTCGATGGTCGAAAATTGAACAAGGTCACCGTTTCTGATTCATATCCTATGGCGCAAGTCGATATTATTCTCAGTAAATTACGAGACGCAACATTTCTTACGTCTATTGATTTAAAGAAGGCTTTTCTACAAATACCCCTTTCTGAATCTTCCCGTCCGAAAACAGCTTTCGCTGTGTACGGTGTAGTCCTATTTAAATTTGTCACAACCTAAACACCCGGCCTTGGGACTCCGCTCAGGTAGTGAATTCGGCCTTAGTTACACTAGTTTTTATTACCTCAATTGGGATAAGGTGAATCAACAAACAAAATTTCGGGACAAATGGATTTATTTGACACACAATAATAAATTTACAAAAAACGTATATTCTTAATACAAATACGAATAAATATCAGTTATATAGTAAAAATGTCCAAATCAATATTTTATATATACCAAAAATAAGTAAGGGACTTATCTTGGGAAGATTCGGGACGTACAGCTCGCAGCAGTAGTCGAGGGTTCTTGAGCCGTTGCTAACTGGACTTGGATGATGGGGTCCGATGAGTGGATCTTGTGGCCGGTCTGTAGAGGTTCTTATAGTAAACGGTCCTTAAAGTAGACGGTCCTTAAAGTAGACGGTCCTTAAAGTAGGCGGTCCTTAAGGTAGAAGGTCCTTAGGGTAAACGGTCCTTAAAGCGGTCCTTAAGGTAGAAGGTCCTTAGGGTAAACGGTCCTTAAGTAGACGGTCCTTAAGGCTGCAGAGCAGCGAAGAAAATTGAAAATCACACACAAAATGATATTTAACAGAGAATGCTGATTAAGTTTTCAGCGAAGAAATGAATAAAAGATGCCGAGTTACACGTCAATCGTAGTTTAAATGGCCATTTAATGCTAGTAAAAACTATCAACGATACGTTCCTAATATTCGAAATAAAAGGATTTGTAATTAGAGGTGGAAGTAGCCGACGAATAAGTAACGCTCCAATATAATTGATGAAAATAGTAACATGTCTCAGCGGCATGTTACACATTTCTACACTTGAAAGCTCTGCATTTTCAACAGAACGTGGTAACACTAACTTTCAGTAGAAAACTACTTTTATAAAACCGACTTCTTTATTATTCCATCAAAAAGAAAATAAATTTCGCAATAAAAGAATTACAACCATATCATGAAGTAAATTCTCTTAACAGGAGTGACGTCATTAAACGCTGATTGATGAATTGAAACATGTTCCGTTTCAAGTTACTTTTAATTTCTAATTATTCTTGAAAATCAGTATCAACTACAATAAAAACATTACAGTGACCCTTCTTTTATGTTTTCTAACATATCAGTGAACGATAAATATTATATTTGCACCTTCTCTATTGTTAAGAGAAAGCTTATACAAGCGAGTTGGTAGTAATATTAGAATTCAGGACCTTTCAAGTGCACGCTTCCAATATATTCCTTGCTAGGCTTTTACCTTGAAAAATCTTCTATTTGCTATTGTTTCCGATCTTATATTTACTATTGAACCTTGTTATTTGTTAGACAAAGTTTGTCTCATAAACTACGATCCGTTATGGTAATATATTTCACAGTAAAGTTTGCTTTCCATAATTACTAGTTTCGTGAAATCTATTATTATAGTTTGTCCTTTACCGCTAGTTGGCGACAACCAAAGAAGCACTTCGCATACGAAATTTGGGAATAAACAAAAACAATCTTGTTTGCTCGCACCAGATGTTACGGTGTCTTTGTTCGTACATAACCAAAACGATAAGAAATTGGAATTCGTGTTTTAAATGAAACTCACGGTTTCTAGTTAATTCCACAGTATAATAAAAGTTATCAAAAATTCTAAAAAATTGACTTAATATATGTTTATAGAAAAAAGAAGAAGATGTGATATTACAAATATTGAAGCTTAGATATTATTAGCCCTATGGTGATATCCTGGATATCATTTTTCCAATTAAGATCAGTATAACTGTGCAATGATATAGAAAACCAGGAGAACCATATCTACTGATCTTTACAATTATCACTTAAGAAGACAGTTTATTAGTGGAGAACTCCCTAGATTTAACTATTCGTTGACAACTTCATATTGGAAGTTGGATCATAGCATTTGTGAATTATACCATGCTGTTTAACTATCTACATCTACAGCTTCGGGAAAAAATATGGTACAGCAAAGTCGCGTAAGAGAAACTGCTGGAAATTATTTTCAAGTATACTACTCCACCGTTAGAAGACATAGTTAATAATAATAACACAGACACATAATTTTTCTATAATAAATGCGCAATGATATTACCATAAAATGTCAATATTCGTAATCGTTAGATCATTTTACATAAGTCTGCTCCAGTACTGTTTTCTCTCTTTTATAAAATAACTGGTAGGGATGAGTGAGAAAGCTGACTCAATAAAATAGTTATAACTTTTGTGCTGCTTTATGGATTTTGACAGACATAGTATCAATTAAAAGAGAATATGCTCAATAAAATGTTATATCATCGTTCTATTTCAGATTTTCGTAACGATCGCTAGAAGCTGTTCTTTGAACAATTGTTATTTTTTCAACTTTTTTTCTGCAATCTCCAGATATGCTATATTTTTCAACAATTTACTTGAAAGAGCATCGAATTAGAAAAAAAATTGTGAAAACCGCATCTCGATGTCTATTTGCTAAGCGAAGATACGAGAAAAAATTGGTATACTATATCCTATAAGTCTGATCTGGAGGAATATAAATATGTCTTTTTTTTATTTAGAAAATAATAGTTGCATTCACCACTAGGGTTATTAGCAACATAACATAACAGTGACATGAAATAACATTTAGGCTGGTAACGTCACTATAACATACAATAATATTTTTCAAAAGCATCATATCAAATATAGGAATCAGTAATAAGCAACATGCTAACGAGCTTAGTAATTTAAATTTTGTTGACTAAACCTATTTTAGAGAGGAATCCGATTGTGTTTTCAAAATTACAGTACACACCGAGAGTTGATTTTAAATCTGCACTTATACTGTACGTCTGGCGTTGTTCCGCGAACCTCGGACACTCGACCATGAAATGTTTAACTGACATTGGCACCTGACACATATCACAGATTTTGTTTTCTTCTCCTTTCAGCAAGTGTTCATGGGTATACTTTTCATATCCAGTGCGCAAACGGGTGATTATTATTTGGTGTCTTCTTTGGCTAGGTATGTTTCTCCATGGCTTGATATCATCTTCAATTTATTTAAGTTTCATTCCAGATTCTGCCCAGACTGATGACCAGTAGTTAGAGACCACATATTTCATATATTTTTCAGATCAGTATACGGTACTCCCTCTTGCTTGTGAAAGGTTGGTTCATTCATGGTTTCACGTGCAATTTTATCAGCCCGCTCATTGCCAGAGATCCCAAGATGTGACGGGACCCACATGAAATCCAATCGTCTGGATTTTCCCCTAATTGTGTGAACATACTCTTTGATAAGCCTTGTCAGGGGATGATCTGAATAAATGAGTTGTATACCTTGTAACGAGCTTAACGAATCTGTAAGAATTAAAGTATTGTGGATATCTTCATGAGCGGCGTATTTGATTGCTTGAAGGATTGCGAAAAGTTCACCACTATAAATGCTGCATTGTGGAGGTTGTTTGAATCCACTAGATGTATTCGGGCTTAAAAAATCTGATGCTACGCCTTTGACTTGGAAGCGTCTGTATAGATGTGAGTATAATCACAATATTCATTTATTGATGAAAGGAAATGATTGTGAAGCAGACTAGGAATAATTTCAAATTTGTTGAATTTGGAGAGATATAGGTTGCATGGTGGCAAGGCAATAAGCCAAGGTGGCGTGTCTGAGTTGTTGTTGGGAAGGGTAATTGGGAAAGTCACATTCAATTCGGAACTGAACTTGTTGATTCTTTGATAGAAAGGATATGTTAGTATTCTTCGGTTTTCATACAGATTGCGGAAACGGTATGAAAAGGTGTTATGATATACTGGATGCTGACTATCAGTAGAAACTAAAGATGCATACGCTAAGCTCAGCTGCTGTCATCGCAGCTGCAATGATGGCTCCCAGCTTCACTGTAGAGACTCTCAGCGGGCGTTGTCCTGTATGCTCCAAGGGCCAGCCGTATTGCTCTATTGTGTACCGTGTTAACAATTTTCAGAACTGATTTACTTGCTGAGGCATATATTATAGAGCCATAATCGATTTTGGATCTCACTAGAGCTCGATAGAGAAGTAAGAGCGTTTGTCTTTCGGAACCCCAATTTTGGTTTGACAGAATTCTCAGTAGATTGATAAGACAAGATGTTCTGAGATGTGCATTCCAGTTTAACTTTCTGTCGAAAATCATTCCTAGGTAACGCATCTGTTCCATCACTTGGATATTCCGACCACATAGTTTCAGATTAGGCAGTGCTAGTTCCCTTTTTTTAGTAAAAAACATGCACTTAGTTTTTCTGGGCACATTTTGGAACCAGTGCATTTCAGCCAACTCGCAATCGAAATCATTGCCTCCTGCAAGTTATTTTGGATTGTGGTAAGATTTTTTCCTCGTGAGTATACCACAAGATTGTCAGCATAAAGGCTAGCTTCTACAGCTTGTTTGATAGTCTTCACAGTTTCATTTATCGCAATTAGAAAGAGGGTGACGCTTAAAACCGAACCTTGAGGGGTACCATTCTGTTGCACTCTCTTCCCGGAAAGTGCTCCAAAAACTTCAACTCTGAAGAATCTTTCTCCCACGAAGCTTTCAGCAAATTTAAGAAGATTGCCATTTATACCTCAGGAGCTCAGATTTCTGAGAATGTTATATCTCCAGCTCATGTCATAAGCTTTACTTATATAAGAAGATTGCTATGGTGTTTTGATTGTTATCATACCCTTCGTGAATATATGATTCCAAGTTAATTAGATTGTCTGATGTTGATACCACCCTTCCTAAAATCACTTTGTTCTGGTGTGAGCAGGTGGTTTTCTCCAGGACGCAAGTGAGTCGATTATTAACAGTTTTTTCCATCAGCTTACACATTGTACAGGTTAAGGATATTGGTCTGTATGATTGAGGATCTGTCTTTAGTTTCTCCTTCTTATCACGCCCTCTCCTGCCGAATGTTGCCGAAGGTCTTTGGTTTACAATGTTTTATTGACGGAGCTATGGTTGCCTCTGACCACTTCTCAGGAAAGACCCCTTCTGTCCATACATTATTAAATATTTTCAGGAGAATATGCTTAGCTGTATCTGGCATGTTTTGGAGAAAATGAACGGGATATCATCAGCTCCTGGGCTGGAGTTTTTGAAAGAAACCACAGCTTCGAGGATTTCTTCATAGGATATAGGTACATTCATAGGGTTCATTTCGACTTGGGAAACATCAACCCTTTCAGATTCTTCATTATTTTTGTAGTTCAGAAATTCGGGTGTGTAGTTTGCACTATAAGAATCCTTTTATAGATGTCTAAGAAGATTTGAGAAATTTCGGTACAACTGGAAGTTGATTTTCCCTGACATTCAATCCGTGAGATTCCATGGTCTGTTTTATTACATTTAATACGTTTCACTTTGTCCCGGATCATACTTAGTAGTGTTGAACTGCTAATGGATGATAAATATCTTGCCCATGATTATTTTCTACTTTTTTTCATGATCCATCGAGCTTTTGCCCTCAGACTCTTAAAAGTTATCAGGTTGTCTGATGTGTGGTGCCTTTTTAGTCTGTTGAAAGCGTGTTTAGAGGCTTTTATTGCCTGCTCGCATTCTTGATTCCACCAAGGAACTGGAGTGTGGTTGTTCAGTTGCTTTGTCATTCCTATTGCTATTTTGTATCCGTTATGATTTTGGTAATATCATCAACACATTCATCGATACTATCTCGCATGTGTAAGTGACTAACCTTGGTTTCTATGATATTTACAAAAAGATTCCAGTCAGTTCTTTTAGTTTCCATTTTTTTGTCACAATAGCTTATTCTACAACATGCTGAGAACTTGTGAGTAAGATATGAAAGTGGCCATATAGATAGGGAAAGATGGTAAAACTGTATTGAGTGTGGAGTGAGAGGACGCTAATGCTGAGATCTATAACACTGGAGTTTCCTAAAAACGAGTTACAACGAGTTTTTTCGCCGTTGCCAAGTAACGCCATATTGTTATCATCGATAACATGTTCTAATATACAACCTCTTGTATGTGTAGAGTCGCATCCCCATAGGGTGTTATGACAATTGAAGTCTCCTAAGAACAATCTTGGTGTGGGTATTTGTTGAAAGAGATCATTCAGTTCCTCGTATGTCACGTCACGACTTGGTGGAATGTAGATATTACAAATATTTATCACTTTAGGGTCCAAAATTTCAATAGCAACTGCTTCAAGGTGGGTTGTTATAGGTATTTAGATTGCACCGTGAGTTTGGTGTATGTAAATAGCGACGCCACCGCTTGCTATGTTTTGATCTGGTCTGTTTTTATGGAAACAAAGATAGTTCCTCTGATTTTGTGAGTAATCCTGTTCAAAATGGGTCTCCTGCAAACATATGATCGAGGTTTTGTTTTCGGAAATAATCAGTTTTAGCATTTCTTGTTGTGTGAAGAACCCATTAAGGTTCCATTGAATGATGGATAGTTCGGAAGTTGATATTATTAATGTGTTTCTTGTGACGATGCGTCGCTTTCAGAATCTCAAATGAACGATACTTCTGCTAGTAATGGTTTCGATAATTTTTTTCTTAATTTTGGTACACCTACTCTTGATACATCTGTCTTTAAAATATGGGTACACACTACTCAGCATATAAATTAGACCATGCACATCGGTTGTGTACTGTTTCGCCACACTCAGAGGGTCATTAGAGCCGTATACGTTTTCAAAAAAGTATGTGAGTTGATTGTAATTGATTACAAAATTTTCTGAATCAATGTATGCTTTAGTTGGTTGCATGTGTTCTTTGAAAGTTATGGTTTCAGAGCGACTTTTCTCACTTATACTCGACGATGGTTTTCGGAATGGGTCAGATGGTGTATCTTCCGTTGGAGTTAATACTTCTGAGAGGTTCCTCTTATTCGATGAATTAGTTTAGTTAACTTGGTCAGGAGTGATGGGGGAATCTTCTGGAATTAGAGAGGTTGTAGTATCCTCTGGTGGTTCTTCTAGATTTTCGGGAGGGGGCATTGCAGGGGGTTTATTTAGATGTTCAGGTGTCTCAGTTGTACATTGAGAAGATATGTGACCATTTTGCTTGCATTTGAAGCAGGTTAGATTATCTAATGATTAGAATACTCGATAGGAGGTATTTTCTTGGTTGACCAACATAGACTCCGGGATGACAATATTTTCGGGAGGATTAATGTAGACTTGCCTTCTGAAACTCATTATATGTGCAAAATCTGGGTTGGTCATGTTGACTCTGAGAAAGGATATAGGGCATAATAGGCTGAGGCCAAGTTGTTGTAGGGCTTGCTCTAAATGTGAATGCGGGATTGTTGGGCTCACGTTAGATAGGATCAAACGTTCAGATGGAGTTATCAATCTTCTGGCTCGTATAATTTGGTTGTTGACACCAATTGCACCGTGGTTATTCAGAAAAGTAGTTACTTACTCTGGGCTGGAGAGGTATATACAAATTCTATTATTCGAAATTCTAGAAGCGATCAGAATATGTTTAGGGTTGACGAGTATTCCTAGGGCTAGGAGATATTCTTGGATTTTGGTTCCTTCAATCGCAGGAAATATTATAGCTTGGTTCTTCTTTAGAAATTTTGTTGGCTGTTATTTACTAAGGACTGAAGAGTATGACATGTTTCTTTCGGTTTGTTGGTTCGACTTCTCTATTCTGGTATCCATCGTTGTGGTTTGGGGATTCCTGTAGTCAGAAATCCCTGATATTGGTGGACTCAATTCAATATTTGAAACGGGTCATGTGTACCTGAGTACGGTCCTGGCCCGTGCGATTTATCGGCACTTATGAGTCTCAAATACACACAATGGTGCACTATGCACTATGATATTAGGTAGTACACTTTCTCGAATTTATATTCACTTTTATTCAAGAACTTTAAACAAATTTTTTGCCGTGGTGGAATAAATTCGGTAATTCAGTAAAAAAAAACTGGTTAGAAAATATGTTGTTATTAAATTATTCAAATGGTTTCACACAAAAAATGTCAATGGAACAGCTCAAATCTTATATTTTATTACTTGCCTATAGCAACAGGAGCATACAGAGGTTCACTGAATATAATGATGCACTTATTAGAATTTTAAAACTGAAAATTCACTGATTTCGATATACTTTAATCCAGAGCAAATTTAACACTCCACCAAGTAGCATTTCCACCCCTAGACCCTGAAAAATATCTTTAAATGTCTTTAAAAAAGCAAAATCAGTTGGGAGTATCATACAATATGTCCTCTTGAATGGTGTTTTTCTTATTAAAGAAAAGCTAAGAGACGTGATATGTAGTGGAGTAAAAATTGGCCAGGATTAGAAAATATTAAATACTACAATAATGTCCTGAAAAAATACTACGATGATGTTCCAGTTGATGAAATTTCAAGTGAGCCCGAATATAATAAAAATAATTTCTGCAACCCAGTTGATGAGATCCCGGACTAAGAAAAGGGACTATTTTTCTTATGGTTAAAATAGTAGATATTTTTAATTAATAAAAATGAAAATCCGATAGTTCCATGTGCAAAACCCGACAAATTCATTTTATTCTGACTATACTTATGTGTTTCTGGAAAAACTATGTCAACTTTTTAATAAACCAACTTGGTCTCTAAATGTCTGCAAAAAAATGATACAATTAAACAATGGTATCATACCGGTACAATTTTTTCCAATTTCGCAGCATTTGACCTACTTGATTTTGTTGGGTTTTGAAAATAAATTATTCATATGATGTTCTTTCACAGGTCATTCCATTTTGTGAATATGAGTGCATAATATTTCCATGAATATTTTGAAGAATATTATGACAACGTCACCTGAAAAATTTTATAATGAAATAGCGGATAACTGCTGAAATAATATTAAACAAGTTGCTGCCGCGCCATTCCACGAATTTCGAATAGACAGATAGACACAGCAGCCATAGCGCTCGCCAGAGGGATTTATTACCGCGGCTTCACTCTCAGAGACTTATTGCGTTCTATTGAAATTCAAATCATCCTTTTGTCAATAAAATAAATACCCAGCGATTTACTTTTTATATGAAGGACAAAAATGTGAAAAATGTTGATCAAAATATACACTCGTAGGAGGGAATAAGTAATGTTTGGTTGTCTTTCAGCAACAGTGAATTATAAGAGGTGAAGTACTGTTCCCTATATTATTAGCGAATGTGGTAGATCGCACATAAAAACAAAATAGATTATTAATGTCGATTAAAAATTTATAAACGTCATTGAGCGACAAGTCAAATTTTAACAAGTTTGCCAGATTTTGAAAGTCATGTTACGAAACAGCAGAATGGTATAGTGCCTGAATCCGTCTCTGTCTAAGCCATGCATGAAAGTTAAAATTGTGGCGGATGCGCAGGGATTTCTTAGAATTGTTTAAGATTACGACTATCTTATCTAGACATTGTTTTTGTGACCAGTCTTACATAGAAAAAGCCAGAGAGCCAATTGTTTTTGTAATCTGGAATTATCTAGTAAAAAAGGCAATAATATATAAGGGACCGACCCGGGAGAGTCAGTTTAGTTGATAAAGTGATCTCGTGAATAAAAACAAGAATATACCGAAATAGCAAACAATAAATAAGTGAATATAAATTAGTTTAAGTGAATATACTGTGTATATAATTAGTGAAAAGTGTTTTGAATAGATAAAGACTTAAAATGGAACTGGAAAATGACGGCTTTGATCCAGAAACCGTTTTATTTACTGACGAGGCTTCCACCTTAATCTCGTCTATTTCTGCTAATATTTCTGCTGACGTGGACGAGAAGATTTCTGCTATGAAGAACGACATTTCTGGTAACATGGACGAGAAGATTTCTGCCATGGGAGAGAACATGGACGAGAGGATTTCTGCTATGAAGAACGATATTTATGCTTCGAAGAACGATATAACTGCTGATATCTTATTAATGAAAAACGACATTACCGCTGAAGTTTCAAATGAAATTTCATCTCTAAAATCTGAAATCGAGAATAAGATTACAACGATGGACGAGAAGATTGAGAATGAGATGACAACGATAGACGAGAAAATCAAGGAGTTATAAAAAAATATGACAGATATAAGAACTCAAGACACACCAGCGGAAGAGAAGAAGATCGAGCAAACAAAACCTTGCAAGCCAGAAATGCACCTTAAGTTAGAAGACATTGGCGATTTTACCCGAGTCAAGGCCCCAACGTTCGATGGAAAAATGTCGTGGACCAATTATGTGAAACAATTTGAAGCAGCCGCTAGAGTGAATAATTGGTCCGATAGAGAGAAAGCAGTGAACTTAACTATCGCGCTTCGGGGAGATGCCTTAGATGTACTACAGAAGATACCACTTGAAGAAACGGATGATCGGATAATCCATCAGCCCCAGAGAACATGATGGAATGTCCGGGCATCCAGGGCTTTATTGATGGCTTACGTGACCCCGATATGCAGAGGACGCTTCGTTTAGCCAATCCGAAAACATTAGTCGACGCATTGACAGCTGCTCTTGAATATGATCAGATGCTGGAATTGGGGCGAGCTAGAGCATGTACGTAGTTCGTGTGAGCGCCTCAAGACTCCTGCAAACCAAGAACCCCAGTCACAGGAAAACTAGAACGGGTCGGCTACGAAGGGGCAGCACCGACCCATGATCGTTCCAAAGACCCTCTCATACTGATAGCTTCGCTTAGATGTCGCAACGATTGTGTATATGTAGATGGAGAAGCGTATGGCAAGAGATATACTCTGCTAGTAGACACTGGAGCAACTAGAACCATTATACGACCAGAAATGATAAACTCCAAGAAGAAGCTTTTACCAACGAGACTGCGACCGCAGACCGCCATAGATGAGAGTGCCAACGTTCACGGTGAGATACAAATCCAATTGGGAATTGGCGCAGGAAAGTTCACGCATACGGTAATCGTAGCTGACATTGAAGAAGACGTGATTCTGGGAATGGACGTAATGAATGTACATGATTTCCAATAAGACTCTAGTAACAGAACCGTTAAACTGGGTTCCGATGAGGTATTCCATCATCCATATGGAGGTAGCGCGGTGTTGGCAGCTATACAGGAAGATACCGTTCTGCCTGCACGAAGCGAAACCATGATAGTAGCACGGCTACAGGAAATCGTGGAGGAAGATACACCGGTTAGGATGGAGCCAAGAAACCAAGACGAAGAGGTTGGCAAAGGAGTACTAATTGGAAAAGGATTGGTTTCGTCGGCGAAAGAGATCCCAGTACGTGTGATAAACGTGAATGATTACCCAGTTACCATCAAGAAGGAAACCAGGGTTGGATCCTGCGTACCAGTGACGTCTATAGTTCGTCAAACAACTACCACTGACAATTCTAATGCCAGATTCGAACAAATGTTATCAGTAGCTGGTCAATTTTTGGATCGAGCTGAAAAAATGAAAAAATGAGAATGAGAGAATTTCTCTTGCAGTATCGACACCTATTAATACCAAAAGGAGGAAAGACTGGTAGAACATCAGACGTCAAACACAAAATCGATACTGGTAATGCTAACCCAGTAAGGCAGTCACCACGAAGACTTCCACGAGCGAAGAGAGAGGAAGCTGAAAGAATAATTCGAGAGATGGCAGAAGAAAAAGTTATAGAACCATCTACTAGCCCATAGGTATCTCCAGTAATGCTCGTTAATAGAAAAGATGGAACTACGAGATTATCGCCAGCTTAACAACGTGACGAAGAAAGGCAGCTAACCTCTACCTCGAATTAACGATACACTTTATACTTTTGCCGGCAGCAAACTGTTTTCCACCTTGGACCTGAAATCTGGTTATTGGCAAGTGGAAATGGACCCAGAAGACAAAGAGAAACTGTTTTTACCACCGGCTCTGGATTATGGCAATTCAACGTCATGCCATTCGGGCACTGTAATGCGCCCGCGTCATTCGAAAGACTCATGGAGAATATCTTGAGAGGGTTATCTTGAAAACATGTCTGGTGTATTTGAACGATATCGTAGTACTGGGGAAGACATTTGACGAACACCTGAAGAATTTGGAACACGTATTAAATGACTCCAAGCTGCCCAACTCATGTTAAACCCGAAGAAATGTCAGCTATTCCAAAACCGAGTCAACTATCTAGGTCATATAGTGAGCGATTAATGAGTGGCGGTGGATCCAGAGAAAATTACTTCCATTCAGCAATGGCCGCCACCAACCGACAAACATCAAATTAGGAGTTTCCTTGGACTTTGCACGTATTATAGAAGATTTATCAGGAAGTTTGGAGATATTGCCAAGCCTCTAACTCGGCTTACAGAAGAAGCAAGAGTTTTCCAATGGGACGAAGACTGTTAAATGGCTTTTGAAACCTTGAAGAGGCATTTAACCTCGGCGCCGATATTGGGATATCGATTACCAGCGGGAGACTTTATTCTTGACACTGACGCCAGCCACGTAGGAATTGGTGGAGTGCTCTCACAGATCCAAGGAGGGCAAGAAAGAGTGCTGGGATATTTCAGTGAAGTCTTCTCCAAACCAGAACGAAACTACTGCGTCACAAGAAAAGAACTTTTGGCGGTAGGGAAGTCCGTGGAAGACTTTTACCTGTGTCTCTATGGTAGGAAGTTTTTAATCCCGACTGATCATGCATCACTTAAGTGATTGATGCAGTTCAAGAATCCCGAGGGCCAGATCACTAGATGGATTGAACGACTTCAAGAGTACGATTTCAAACATCGAATATCGAGCTGGTCTGATTTACCGAAATGCCGACTCCCTGTCCAGACGGCCGTGCCCAACAGACTGCTCCCACTGCAACAAGGCGGAATCTAGGTAAGCTGCAGTTTCAACAACTACAGTAGTCAATGAAGAATGGTCACCTACCAGGATCAGAGAAGATCAGGAGAATGATCTTTGCCTAAAGAAGATTTGGCAGTGGAAAGAAGAAAATCGGTGACCTACCTGGTAAGAAGTGTCAAGATTTTCACCGAAACTCAAGGCGTATTGGGCTCAGTGGGACTCCCTTTTCCTGGGAGACGGGCTGTTGAAAAGAGTCCTTGAAAACGATGATGGTTCCGAGGTGAGGAGACAGCTAGTTATCCCGAGAACAAGAGCTGAAGTACTAAAGAAGTTACACAAAAGTCTATCGCGAGGTCATCTGGGACTGAAAAAAACCCTCCAGCGAATCCGTGAGAGGTTTTATTGGATGAACAGCTCCGATGATGTGCAGGACTGGCGTAAGAAATGTACGACTTGTGCTACGAGTAATGGACCACATCGCAAGAGAAACGCACTCATGAAACAGTACAATGTTGGAAGCCCTTTCGAAAGTATTGCTTTAGATATCGCTGGACCATTTCCAACGACCGAAAATGGTGGCAAATACATACTGGTTGTAATTGATTATTTGTGCTACGAGTAATGGACCACATCGCAAAAGAAGAGCACCTATGAAACAGTATAATGTTGGAAGCCCTTTCGAAAGGATTGCTTTAGATATCGCTGGACCATTTCTGATGTCAGAAAATTGTAGCAAATACATACTGGATGTAATTGATTATTTCACAAAGTGGGTGGAAATTCACGCCATTCCTAACCAAAAGGCCACAACTGTCGCGGATTTATTGGTGAAAGAATTTATCAGCCGATATGGAGTGCCATTGGAAGTCCACAGTGACCAGGGAAGAAATTACGAAAGCCATCTATTCCAGGAGATTTGCCAGAAGCTGGGAATGAAGAAGACCAGGACAACAGCATTATATCCAGAGTCGGATGGAATGGTCGAGAGAATGAACATGACTATTGGAAAATACCTGTCCAAAGTAGTTTCCAGCCATCAGAGAGATTGGGACCAGTATCTTTCCTTATTCGCATTGGCTTATCGATCTGCCGTCAATGAGTCCACAGGTGAAACACCTGCGAAAATTCTGTTTGGACATGAAATGAGGCCTCCTTGTGACCTGGAATTTGGCTGTCGGCCTGGAGAAGACCTAGCAGGAGAAGACTACGTGATCCAATTGAGATGAAAGGCTGGACGATATTCATGAATTAGTTGGAACAAATCTTCAAGTTGCCAGCGACAGAATGAAAAGTCGGTACGACACGCAGGCCACAAAAGGCGGTTTTAAAGAAAGGGACAGAGTATGTTTACACAACCCGATGAGGAGAAAAGGATTTTCTCCAAAATTACAAAAATCCTGGGAATGTCCATACTTAATCAAGAAAAGAATCAATGATGTTATATACCGCATAAGCAAGATCCCCAACGGAAAACCAAAAGTAGTTCACCAAAACCGACTAGCGCCATTAGAAGGAGACCATGACCTAGAGATAGGAGTAAACCTTATTCGAGATGTCTCTGACCCCACCTTCGATGAGTTTATGGGCGCGTATGGAGGTACCGGGAAAGCTAGATATGGAGTCACTTCAGAACAACGACAAGATTTGTTCACTCTCCCGGAAGATTATTCACTGGCATACAACATCCCCGCCCGTCTCAAGAACCCACGAGGGTTGGCATTCGTCTTTCGAAAGAAGTTCGGGCAATTAGAAAAACTTGAAGACCAGATTCCAGCCCCTGGCAAGACATTGAAACTGAAACATAATTCGCGGTACGTCTTCAACGTGGTAACTAAAAATTAATTTCAAGATCGATCTACCTACCGCGATGTGTGGGAAGCACTTCGAAACCTCCGAGACCATGTGTTAGAATCCAGCGTGAAGAAACTGGCTATGCCTAAGATAGCAAGTAACCAGTTGGATTGGCGAGTTATCAGGAACATGGTATAGATTATCTTTCGAGATATCGGTGTCCAGATATTAATTTGCAGCTACAAACCCCGTTATCAGTATCCGATGAAGACGGTGCCCTGCTATTTCAAAAAGATCGGAAAGTGTAGAAATGGCACACTGGTATAGTCCCTGAATCCGACTCTGTCTAAGCCATGTATGAAATTTAAAATTATGGCGGATGCGCAGGATTTCTTAGAATTGTTCACGATTGCGACTATCTTATCTAGACTTTTTTTTGGTGACCAGTCTTATCTATAAAAAGCCAGAAAGCCAATTGTTTTTGTTATCTAGGATATCTAGTAAAAAAAGGCACTTATATATAAGGGACCGACCCGGGAGTGTCAGTTTAGTTGATAAAGTGATCTCGTGAAATAAACAAGAATACACCGAAATAGCAAACAGGAAATAAGTGAATATAAATTAGTTGAGTGTTTATATAAATTAGCTTAAGTGAATATACTGTGTATATATTTAGTGAATAGTGTAGTGAATAAATAAATTAAGTAAGTAAACCTACCGTTTGTTTAAAATTTATCTCACCCGTAATGAAAACGTTTAAATAAATAAGAAAAACATTACAGTCATATGAAGATAAGGAAATGTAAAACAAAAAGTTTCAATCGAAACAGCCGATTATGTTATCTGTAATGAAATTTTTTCATCATATCCAAAGTAATATAGAAGTTGTAATATTTAACAAAGACATTCAGTGCAATAGAATATTACGAATAAACTCATCTAATCCGGGTCCTGTTCCACCAAAATCTTTTACAACTTTGCATAATCTGCTAAGTGCAAAGTTAAATGTTGTACGTCTTTGCGAATTTTTATAGATATTTTTAGTTTTGCAAAGTATATATATATATATATATATATATAGCTGAAAAGCGAAAAAACACCGTGATCGTTGCTGATCAATTAGAATACAAACTGAAAAATATCTTATTGGGGATTGCAGCATAAGAGGAAAAATACACTCTATTCAATTCTCCAAGCTTTCGTAAATCTTTATTTACATCATCAGGGAACTACAATAAGGAAAGAAAAACATAAATTATAAAAAGTGTTCATAAAAACATTTCTACAACTTACATTGATCGAGATTGCATCATTGATCTTGAACACAGGAAAAGTGCACAACAGAAAATCATTGAAGAAATAAGTCCAGTCGGCAATACATTTGCCAATTACTGGTAAACATTTTTATTAAAACATTATAAAAAAGTAAAAAGTTTAAAAAACATTTAAAATCGAGAATCCACACACCCACGCGGACTTGTGAGAATAATGGCGGAAACTAAAAATGTCAGGTTAAGTACACCAGTCATCATTACTAAATGAATGAAAAGAATCGATCTTTGCAATGACGCGAGACACTGAAACAATCGAATTGAAACTTTAAAGAGAATACAAGGGTGGTACCAAAATTATGGAAATGTATTTGAGTAATCATTCCAATGAAAAAAATTATTTTAATCACGAGAATTAGTATGTGATTATTAATGTTATTAATTATTATTATAAATATTATTATGGAGCTAATATTAATGGGGGAACACCTACAAAAAGGGAACAACTACAAAAAAGGGGAACACCTACCATGATGCCACAAGTAAGAAACTAGTGAGAATTATTCATATTATCATTATTATTATTGTTGTCATTAATATGGAGACAATTGTGCTTATCAAGCGTTAGAAGGAGGGAGTAGAGATTACTCAAATTTTGAATGTCGGTCTTCTTATTCATACAACCTTCTTCCTGGAAGATGAAAGCCATTTCCAAAAACAGTCTTTTATTATAACTTCTCTCACGAGAAAGGATTTTAACTCCCTCAAAATCAATGACATGATCCAAAGAGGAGACATGATTAGCCAGAGAACATCTTTCAGGATGTAACCTTATATCACTCTTATGGAGGGATACACGGCTTGAAATTTTTTGGGAAGTTTGACCAATATATGATAGACCACAACTGTTACAACAAAGCTTATAAACAACATTACTACAATCCACAACAGGTATCTTGTCTTTCAAAGGACTATAAATTGACTTAACAATCAAGGAACTCCTGGAGGCAAACCTAACATTTTGTAAGTATTGTGAAAAAATTCTAGCAAGTCTAGGCGTAATTTCCTTTATATAAGGCAGAGAAACCGTTAAATCGGAAGGAATCGTTCTGGAGGATGAGAGAGGATCCAACTCAGTTGCACCTGCTGCGTCAATTGAATGTATTGAGGTTTGTGACAAAACAGAAGACGTATTGAAGATGATCTTTCTCAGTAACTGTTTTGGATAGGAATTGTCAAGGAACAAATTAAAGAGAATATTACGATTCTTATTTCTAAATATAGGGTCAGAGAGGTTCATAACTCTAGCTGTCATTTGTTTAACCAAGTTAACCTTTATGCTAAATTTATGGTAAGAATTGTAGTTGAGATATCTCCCAGAGCTACTTTGTTTTCTATACCAATCAATTATAATCACATTATCAGGAGACCTAGTCCATAAAGTATCTAAAAAGGGGACAGCCATGTTAGAGTTTTCTGTTTCGATAGTAAACTGAATGTAAGGATCATAACTATTAAAGGTGAAAAGGAGATCTTCAGTGGAGTCCACAGGGCAAGCTAGGATTATATCATCTACATATTTCTTGATGAAAGGCACATTGAAAGGAAGTACCGGAAGGACCACGTCCAACAGATCATCCATTACATAGCACGCTAATATCGGAGAAATACTAGCACCCATAGGAGTACCAAAAGTCTGTTTGTAAAATTTATTATTAAAAGAAAAGCAGGTAGAACTGAACAGGAATTCAATCAACTCAGTGAACATGTCAATATCAATATTACACACTGTACTAATGGATGGCCAGTGTTTGTGAACTGAACGTATAACTGAACGTATTGCCGACTGGACTTATTTCTTCAATGATTTTCTGTTGTGCACTTTTCCTGTGTTCAAGATCAATGATGCAATCTCGATCAATGTAAGTTGTAGAAATGTTTTTATGAACACTTTTTATAATTTATGTTTTTCTTTCCTTATTGTAGTTCCCTGATGATGTAAATAAAGATTTACGAAAGCTTGGAGAATTGAATAGAGTGTATTTTTCCTCTTATGCTGCAATCCCCAATAAGATATTTTTCAGTTTGTATTCTAATTGATCAGCAACGATCACGGCGTTTTTCGCTTTTCAGCTTTATGCAAGATGGGGTTTTTCAATGATATTCAGTCCACCTATGGGATATATGCAGTTGGTTTGTTGAAGAGATGGTCTAAAACTAAGATGAAGTTGGCAAAGGAACGTAATAGAAGGATTTTCCTGCTAAAATGTAGAAAAGCAGGCGTTTTACCGAGTCATATCATACATTCAACTATTCCTATTGAAAATTTAATTTATAGACAAGATACACACACACACGTGACTAGGAGTTTACTTACCAGGTTAGGATACAAATTGTTAAATATTGAAATTAATATTAATCAAAAGTTGATTGTTACTCTTGAAAACAATCTCTCGAGTTTGAGAATTGATATAATTAATAACACAAATGAATTCATTTGCAATAATTTCATTCATAAACAGTTGAGACATTATAATAGATCTTTTCATGATATTAAAAGAAAAAACATAAATAAATTTAATAATTTAAGAGACGAGTGGTATGGTACTTTTCTTAAGACAAAGCCCTCTTGGATTAAAAACCTTTCCAATGTGAATATCCCCCCTAATGTTGAGAAGTTTCTTTCGTTGGGCCCCAAATTCAGTGTGGAACCTCAATTAGGTATAGATATACCAATTAAATCCATCCTCTCTGATATCGATTATATTTCTTCTCTAATTCCTGATGTTGATAATAGAAGTCTTGCTATTGCTAGGTCCATTAATGTTATCACTAATCATGCTCATAAAGATGATTGCCATCCTTCTCTTTTTCGAAATTTGTTGGTTGAGGCAAGATGTTTCCTGAAAATGCACCCTGAGTTAATTGTTACCAAGTCTGATAAGGGTAATGTGACTGTTGTTATGTTAAAGGAGGATTACCTCAAGTTATCTCAGGATATAATCGATAACGATTCTTCCTATGTTCCCCTCTCGAGAGATCCCAGTAGGACGATTCAATCCAAATCTAACGCTCTTGTTAAGAGACTGTATAATAAGAGACAGATCGATGAGATCACAAGGAAAAAATTAACTTCTTATAACTCTGTCATAGCAAAATTTTACACTCTTCCTAAAATTCATAAGCCTACCTTGACAATGAGACCTATTGTCGCTTCTATTAACTCTCCTACTGAGTTTATTGCTTCTTTCCTCACAGATATCTTGACCAAGGCATACAATAATGATAATGAGTATTTCATTAAGGACTCCTTCCAGGTTTTTGAATTATTTAACAGAAGAACTCTTCCAAATAACTATGTTTTAGTCAGTCTGGATGTGGTTTCACTTTTTAGCAATGTTTATTTACAAGCAGTTATACGTTCAGTTCACAAACACTGGCCATCCATTAGTACAGTGTGTAATATTGATATTGACATGTTCACTGAGTTGATTGAATTCCTGTTCAGTTCTACCTGCTTTTCTTTTAATAATAAATTTTACAAACAGACTTTTGGTACTCCTATGGGTGCTAGTATTTCTCCGATATTAGCGTGCTATGTAATGGATGATCTGTTGGACGTGGTCCTTCCGGTACTTCCTTTCAATGTGCCTTTCATCAAGAAATATGTAGATGATATAATCCTAGCTTGCCCTGTGGACTCCACTGAAGATCTCCTTTTCACCTTTAATAGTTATGATCCTTACATTCAGTTTACTATCGAAACAGAAAACTCTAACATGGCTGTCCCCTTTTTAGATACTTTATGGACTAGGTCTCCTGATAATGTGATTATAATTGATTGGTATAGAAAACAAAGTAGCTCTGGGAGATATCTCAACTACAATTCTTACCATAAATTTAGCATAAAGGTTAACTTGGTTAAACAAATGACAGCTAGAGTTATGAACCTCTCTGACCCTATATTTAGAAATAAGAATCGTAATATTCTCTTTAATTTGTTCCTTGACAATTCCTATCCAAAACAGTTACTGAGAAAGATCATCTTCAATACGTCTTCTGTTTTGTCACAAACCTCAATACATTCAATTGACGCAGCAGGTGCAACTGAGTTGGATCCTCTCTCATCCTCCAGAACGATTCCTTCCGATTTAACGGTTTCTCTGCCTTATATAAAGGAAATTACGCCTAGACTTGCTAGAATTTTTTCACAATACTTACAAAATGTTAGGTTTGCCTCCAGGAGTTCCTTGATTGTTAAGTCAATTTATAGTCCTTTGAAAGACAAGATACCTGTTGTGGATTGTAGTAATGTTGTTTATAAGCTTTGTTGTAACAGTTGTGGTCTATCATATATTGGTCAAACTTCCCAAAAAATTTCAAGCCGTGTATCCCTCCATAAGAGTGATATAAGGTTACATCCTGAAAGATGTTCTCTGGCTAATCATGTCTCCTCTTTGGATCATGTCATTGATTTTGAGGGAGTTAAAATCCTTTCTCGTGAGAGAAGTTATAATAAAAGACTGTTTTTGGAAATGGCTTTCATCTTCCAGGAAGAAGGTTGTATGAATAAGAAGACCGACATTCAAAATTTGAGTAATCTCTACTCCCTCCTTCTAACGCTTGATAAGCACAATTGTCTCCATATTAATGACAACAATAATAATAATGATAATATGAATAATTCTCACTAGTTTCTTACTTGTGGCATCATGGTAGGTGTTCCCCTTTTTTGTAGTTGTTCCCTTTTTGTAGGTGTTCCCCCATTAATATTAGCTCCATAATAATATTTATAATAATAATTAATAACATTAATAATCACATACTAATTCTCGTGATTAAAATAATTTTTTTCATTGGAATGATTACTCAAATACATTTCCATAATTTTGGTACCACCCTTGTATTCTCTTTAAAGTTTCAATTCGATTGTTTCAGTGTCTCGCGTCATTGCAAAGATCGATTCTTTTCATTCATTTAGTAATGATGACTGGTGTACTTAACCTGACATTTTTAGTTTCCGCCATTATTCTCACAAGTCCGCGTGGGTGTGTGGATTCTCGATTTTAAATGTTTTTTAAACTTTTTACTTTTTTATAATGTTTTAATAAAAATGTTTACCAGTAATTGGCAAATGTATTGCCGACTGGACTTATTTCTTCAATGATTTTCTGTTGTGCACTTTTCCTGTGTTCAAGATCAATGATGCAATCTCGATCAATGTAAGTTGTAGAAATGTTTTTATGAACACTTTTTATAATTTATGTTTTTCTTTCCTTATTGTATTTCCCTGATGATGTAAATAAAGATTTACGAAAGCTTGGAGAATTGAATAGAGTGTATTTTTCCTCTTATGCTGCAATCCCCAATAAGATATTTTTCAGTTTGTATATATATATATATATATATATATATATATATATATATGCGGTGTAGCATAAAGATAATCTGATCTACCAGAAACTATCAAAGTATTCATAAAAAAATAATTTTAAGCTATTATTTTAGGCAGAACATTTTATTTAAAGAAAAAAAATTACTAACGAAAATCTAAGCTATTTGAAACCTAATTTAGTTTTATTGCAAGAATAAGTTATTCGCGGCTAGTTATCAGCGGGTGCACACATATGGAGACTCTATATCTGACCTTTGAGATAGGAAAAGGTGATAATTTAAACAAGTTTAATACAACAATATTGAAAACTTCTGGACACTTAGCTGGTGGGAAGTTTCATGGGATTGTGATGTGATTTCGGTCTCGTTGATGTTGTCCAACGAATTTGACTGGCAATAATGGAGGATCGTCAGACAGGTTTTGATGTTGATCAGCAATTCCTCTTGATAGTATGAACCTTTAACGATACATTTTTTCCCATTATAACAATTTTGTTTTCCACTAAAATTCACAATCTTTAGTTGTATTCTAATGAATAAATTCTTTGATATTCTTATTTTTAAGATTTGACAAAATTGTATAGCTCGAAACTTGAAATACTAGCATTGATGAACTTTGAAGAGCCATATCTCGCAAACTGTTGATTCTATGAGAACCATTTTTTGTCTTAAATTGTAGGTAATAAATGTAATTTTAAAATGCTGATAGAAATTCCTTATGAAAAACTAATGCTTCACAGTCAAAATTGGTTAAACTTAAAAAAAAGTACAACATTTGGCAATTTTAACAATTATTTGCGGAGCGAAGTCTCGGGAAATATCAGGCCTATAATAACGATTTTGGTCTTCAATTGTAAGTAATTTAATTTATTTTTAAAATGATTATAAATGTTTTTTATGAAAAAAAGGTGCTTCCCCACAAATCTTTCATATTTCCATAATTTCAAGTGGTAACTGTGTAACGGAATAAGCTATTGACTTTGGATTTTCACTAGATAAGCTCACTGGCGCTCTACTTTGTATCAACAGTGATGCCAGATTTGAAATAAGTCTATAATCTCAATGAAAATTATAATCAAATACTTTGTATCCACAATTAAAGTTAGTGTAACTTCGTTGCTAACCAATATTTTTTCGTTAAATTTTGATGGTTTTTATTTCTGACGACGACAAATTTAGTATTGATGTAGTCAAACTTGAAAACAAAAATTGGGTAATAAACTTTGACCGTTTTTGACAACGTAAAAAAACATAGAGTGCCTAGGAAATTAAACTAAAGATATGGAAATTTATATAAAGATATGGGTTTTGGTCCTTATTATTACAAAATATTTGTTTTGGAGATAGATTGACAAATGCATATTTTACAGGGGTGGTTCCATTTCAAATAGGTCACACTGTATATCAAGGTGCAGAAAAATTTGCCATTTCTCATATTATTAAAAATTTCTTCGATTTTTGGAATGGGATATCGGTTGTTTTGATGTTGATAATTGACATTTACTTTGTACTTGGTGTTTAAGTTTGTAATTGAATAATGTGAACTCTAGTTAAGGCCTGGTTCGGCAACTTCTATCGTTTAATAAAACTTCCCTGTATAACTAAAAACTTTAATACTAAACTTCAAACTTAGTTTACGAAGGAAAATAAATATATATTCAAAATGAATACAAGAGTGCAGAAATACGTAAATTATTATTGTAACGACTCGCCTGTAACGTCGTTCGATTGTTCTCTTGTACTGGTCAGCAAATTGACGGCGTGGTACCCACTACACTTCCCCATCACCGAGAAGTTTTAAAGGAAGAACAAACACAGCATTGTTTTACACTGTTGCAATGTTTATTCGTAGGCGCGCACTATGGCATGTTGTCAAGGTACTGAACACTCGGCCCAAAATCTTATTTTCCATCACTTTTTGGAAATTCTGAACTTTTCAATAATTCCTTGTTCTTCCAAACTATTAAGTTCTTTATCAACTTTATAGTGTATGGGGATATCCTGGATAACTTTGTTCCCATTAAAAATCAGTATAACTGTGCAATGATATAGAAAACCAGGAAAACTATATCTGCTGATCTTTACAACTATCACTTAAGAAGACAGTTTAAGAGTGGGGAACTCCCTAGATTTAACTGTTCTTTGACGACTTCATATTGTTGGTTTCTTAAGTTTCTTATAATTTCCAATTCTTCAAGGAAATCCAGTTCTTGTTTCTTATCCCCAATATGTAGTACTTCTAGATCTGTGTTAAGTGTCAATGAATGATTAAAACAATCAAATAAATCCCACTACGCAAAACGTCTAATTGACACCAATCATTCATTGATACCTAACACAGAACTAGAAGTATTACATATTTGTGATAAGAAACAAGAACCACAGATTAGTTCTCTCTCTAATCTGTGCAAGAACTGGATTTCCTTGAAGAATTGGAAATCAGAAGACACTTACGAAACCCACAATATGAAGTCATCCATGAACAGATAAATTTAGGGAGTTCTTCTCTTTTAAACTGTGTTCTTAAGTGATAATTGTAAATATCAGCAGATATAGTTTTCCTGGTTGTCTATATCACTGCACAGTTATGCGGATCTCAAATGCAAAAAAGGTATCCAGGATATCCCCATAGGGTTAATAATATCTAAGCTTTGATATTTGTAGTATCATATATTCTTGTTACCTTTCCGCCCAATCTATCTAATATACCAGAAAAGTATTGGTTTATCCCAAAAAAAGTTGGAATTTTGAGATATTTTTCCGTTTTTCATCAACAACAAAACGAAATAAACGGTTTTAAAGATTAAAACTAACTTTTCCGCATCTGTGGCCCTGAACAATATTCTATCATACACTTCGGGGGATGTATCGTGCTCACAAACCGAAATTCCTCCAAAAATAACCAAAAATTTAGTATATCTGGATTTATAGGACGCGCTGCACCCGCTCTAGTTAACTGAAAATCAATAGGGTACATCTGTGAGACACCTTGAACAGTATTCAATCATGAAATTGATCAATCGTATACTCTCTGGAGGCTCTGGAGGAAGTACCATAGCACCCGTTGTGAGCTGAATATCAATAGGGTTCATCTTTGAGACGCTCTGAATAACATCTAATCATAAAATTGGTCACTTGTATATACTCCGGAGGCTGTATCGTTCTAACAAACTGAAACTTCTCCAAAAATGACAAAAATATCGTACTTAAATACTTAAAGTACTGTAGCACCTGTTATATTGGTTCTGGTGGGCTGAAAATCAATAGGATTTATCAGTGACATGTCCTCAACAATATTTCATCATAAAATTTGTGACTTATCAATATTGATTTATCGAAACAATTGTCAATTTTGTAGAATTTTCAATAACTTTTATTATATTGTGGAATTAACTAGAAACCGTGAGTTTTATTTGAAACACTATTATGAGCAGATTCCACGAAGTAAGGGTCGAGACAATTGATTTATTTATTATTTGCACAGTTTATTTAAGCAATACACACAGAAGTATTATTTTTAACATTTTAAAAGATATTCTACACAGTAATTGCACGGAATATGACATCAACGATCAGTACAAAATATTTAAATTAAGAACTAAAATAAAATATTGAAATGGTAATCAGGAATACCACATATCTTCATCACGTGATCGTAAAAATATGAATTCATTTAAGTGCTGCGGCGATAAGCGGCCCCTTAATATTGGTTAGCAGTGAGACCAGTATGTCAAAATAATCTTTCACAGGGTACTGAGGTTGATACGATAGATAAAAACTTCTTTGCTACTGTCCATAAATGGTATCCCCATTCATATTTCATCGATTCCCAAACAACGAGTAGACGAGTTAAATACTGATGCAACTGGATTGGCAATCCACCTGCTTCGTCTGTGTCTGCTTGAGAATAACTATAGAAATTTCAGTTTCAGTCGGTTGTTACCAAAGATACCAGCGATTATATTTATAGTCCAATCAGCAAGGGGTTAGTGTGGAGAATGCACTTTGGTTGGTGTTTTGTGTATGTAAATTCAAAAATAAAAGATAGGTCGATTGATGAAAACTTTACAAACTGTATAACCATCAAACATAATATACAAACCATATAGAAGCTGATCATTTGTCTATCATACAAACTACTGAGCATTACATTACATTGACATTTTAACCTTTATTTTTCCGTGCCGTCATGTCATTCTGTCAATTCATATATGACTTTGACATGATTTTCACACCAAGTGTGAAGTGTGATAAATGTTATAAGCAAGGAAGCATTACATTTCAACTGATATGGCGCATCAACTGTGAATAGTACTTTACCATCAATAAAGGTTGTTAAAAAAAGTCGAAGTCATCAAGTAAGAATCGATTATAATCGACTTGAAGTGAACTCTATTCTGAAAAAGTCGATTTTTTCAGCAAAAAATGGATTTTTGACCAAAGTCAGAGTCGACTTTACCATCCCTAAAAGGGTCATTTCAATTTATTCTTTAAACAAGAACCAGTTTTTGTATAATTTCATATTTTAAATTAAGTTAGTAACGTAGTGGAGATTTAAAAGTTTGTGAATTCATTTAATTGTAAAAATGGTAATCAACTGTCAAAGTAATGAAATTGACTGTCTCGACCCTTACTTCGTGGAATATGCTCATATTAGTGTTTTTAAATGAAACTCAAGGTCTCTAGTTAATTCCACAATATAATACAAGTTATTGAAAATTCTAAAAAATTGACAATTGTTTCGATAAATCAATATCATCGTCAGAATGACAGAAGTTACATTTCATTTTATGCCTACCTGATGTTTAGTAGTTAATTTTGGCTAGACCAAGAAGTAACCTAACTTGTGATTGGCTTAATATATGTTTATAGAAAAAAGAAGAAGATGTGATATTACAAATATTGAAGCTTAGATATTATTAGCCCTATGGTGATATCCTGGATATCATTTTTCCAATTAAGATCAGTATAACTGTGCAATGATATAGAAAACCAGGAAAACTATATCTGCTGATCTTTACAATTATCACTTAAGAAGACAGTTTATTAGTGGAGAATTCCCTAGATTTAACTGTTCATTGACAACTTCATATTGTGGGTTTCTTAAATGTCTTCTAATTTCCAGTTCTTCAAGGAAATCCAGTTCTTGTTTCTTTTCACAAATATGCAGTACTTCTAGTTCTGTGTTAGGTGTCAATGAATGATTGGTGTCAAGTAGATGTTTTGCGTAGTGGGATTTATCTGGTTGTTTTCATCTGTATGCTCGTAAGTGCTCACTGTATCGTACTTTAAAATTCCTAAGGGTCTGACCCAAATAGACAGCATTACATTCTGGACATTTGAGTTTATATATACCTGACTTCTTTAATAGTGGTATTTTTGTTTTTACATTTAACAATTTTGTACTAACGTTACTTTCTGTTTTAAAAGAAATTGTTGTATTCGTTGCTGAAGATATTATCTTTGAAATATTATTAGAAATATGTCCTGCATATGTGATGGTTTTATAAGTTTTAATTTCATCAGCTTGTTTAGGATATATTAGTTGTAATTCCACTTTTTTCTCTTTTTTACAGGAAATATTTCTAATAATATTTCAAAGATAATATCTTCAGCAACGAATACAACAATTTCTTTTAAAACAGAAAGTAACGTTAGTACAAAATTGTTAAATGTAAAAACAAAAATACCACTATTAAAGAAGTCAGGTATATATAAACTCAAATGTCCAGAATGTAATGCTGTCTATTTGGGTCAGACCCTTAGGAATTTTAAAATACGATACAGTGAGCACTTACGAGCATACAGATTAAAACAACCAGATAAATCCCACTACGCAAAACATCTACTTGACACCAATCATTCATTGACACCTAACACAGAACTAGAAGTACTGCATATTTGTGAAAAGAAACAAGAACTGGATTTCCTTGAAGAACTGGAAATTAGAAGACATTTAAGAAACCCACAATATGAAGTTGTCAATGAACAGTTAAATCTAGGGAATTCTCCACTAATAAACTGTCTTCTTAAGTGATAATTGTAAAGATCAGCAGATATAGTTTTCCTGGTTTTCTATATCATTGCACAGTTATACTGATCTTAATTGGAAAAATGATATCCAGGATATCACCATAGGGCTAATAATATCTAAGCTTCAATATTTGTAATATCACATCTTCTTCTTTTTTCTATAAACATATATTAAGCCAATCACAAGTTAGGTTACTTCTTGGTCTAGCCAAAATTAACTACTAAACATCAGGTAGGCATAAAATGAAATGTAACTTCTGTCATTCTGACGATGATATTGATTTATCGAAACAATTGTCAATTTTTTAGAATTTTCGATAACTTGTATTATATTGTGGAATTAACTAGAGACCTTGAGTTTCATTTAAAAACACTAACTATCAAAGTATTAATACAACCCTGTGAGAACACTAATATGATTAATTACCTAATTATCACCTTTGATTTGAATATGAAATTTTCTGTTTAAGGACAGAAAAAGAAAACGACTATCAGGTTACCAATATCACCAACAAAGACAGCAAAAAATGGAAGCAAAGGAAAAATTAGCCGATTCTTTGAAAAAATATTTGAACCCGTCAGAAAAACAAACAAGTGGTTTTCCTGAGCTCGAGAATACCGGCAATGATGTTCGCCCTAGTTGCTCTTCAAATACCTCGTTTCTTTCTGATAGTGAGACAAATGTTAGCCAGGAATATAATATTGAAAATCTTGCCTTCGCATCAGCATCAGATGTAGATGTACCAATTTCCAATTCCATCGTAATATCTGATGATCCTGGAGAATGGCCTGAAATAATTACATTTACAGATGCAAGATTTTTAACGGATAAACTAAGTTGGTCCTTTTCTATTCCTGGACCACTGTTTCCAATTTTCGCCACTAGATGGCGTTGATCGTTGGCGGTCGTGAGATTCAAATGGGGTGCTTGTGACGTCACTACGATTTTCGATATAGATGGCGCTGATCGTTGGCGGGCGATTCAAATGGGGCGCTTGTGACTTCACTACGATGTTTGATATAGATGGCGCTGATCGTTGGCGGGCGATTCAAATGGGGCGCTTGTGACGTCGTGACATACAGGACGCTGGACTAATCTCTACAGATAATTTGGTTGCACGTATTTTAAGGAAGAGAACTAATAAAACAAATAAACTGTCTCCTTATAAGATTAAAGGAATCGACCCTCTGTCGCAAGCTTAAATTACATCGACAAGGAAACGAAAACAGGAAATGGATGAGCTAGATACCAAGAGGCGAAAGCTGGATTTTCTCGAAAAGACAACTGCAATAAAGGAAGAATATAGAAGTCTACCGGAAAAAGAAGAGAAGATAACACAATTGAGGGAGTGATTAGAAAACTATTTTTATAGCCATTGGATAAACCTAGACCCAGCAGGTGTGTATAAAGTGTCGGCGTTTACCATAAACAATAAAAACAAATATACACTTATGTTGGTGTGTTAGTGGAAAAGCATGCCCTAAAAAGTATTTACTTCTTAAGGTTTTGCCAGCACTTGTCAGAAATTGCCGAAGGAACAGAAATTGTAATTACCGCTATAAACGAAGTAAACACAGAGAGAGACTTCGTTACATATTAAAGTTTGAGAATTTGGAAATCTTCTATTGCTCAAACTACTGGTTGGCAAGAGAATTTGCAGAAATGGACCTAAGTTATGGAATTAAGATAATAATAAATAAAATTAAACATACGCCTAATAGAAATAAGGAAAGAGTTGTATTTTGTGTGTAATATTAGTATTTGTTTGTATTATACTCAACATGCTATTATTGTAAATAAAAACGATTAATAAAATAAATGGTTTTAAAGATTAAAACTAACTTTTCCGCATCTATGAGATGCCCTGATTAACATTCTACCATAAAATTGTCACTTGTAGACACTTCGGAGGATGTATCGGGTTAACAAATCCAAATTTCTCCAAAAGTAACCAAAAATGCAGTATATCTGGATTTAAAGTCGCTATAGTCAGCTGAAAATCGATAGGGTACATCTGTGAGACACCTTGAAAAATATCCAATTTTAAAATTGGCTACTTGTATAAACTCCGGAGGCCGTATCGGACTAAACCCGAAATTTCTCCAAAAAGGACAAAAATGTGGCACTTCAGGTACCATAGCACCCGTTGTACTAGCTCTGGTCAGCTAAAAATCGAAAAGGTTCATCTATAAGACGCCCTGAACAATATTCAATCATAAAACGGGTCACTTGTATACACGCTAGAGGTTGTATCGTGCTAATAAACTGAAAATTCCCCAAAAAATGACGAAATGATGAAAATTTGGTACCTCAAGTACCATAGCACTCGTTGTAATGGCTTTAGTGAACTAAATATCAATAGAGTTCATCTTTAAGGCGCCCTTTAATAATATCCAATCATAAAATTGGTCACTTGTATATACTTCGGAGGCTGTATCGTGCTAACAAACTGAAATGTCTCCAAAAATGACTTGAAGTACTATAGCAACTGTTGTACTGGCTGTGGTGAGCTTAAAATCAATAGGGTTCATCTGTGAGATATTCTGAAGAATATTTGATCATAAAGTTGGTGGCTTTTTGTACTCCGGAGGCTGTATCGTGCTAACAAACTGAACTTTCTTAAAAATGACAAAAATGTCGTACTTCAAGTACCATAGCATCCGTTGTACTGGTTATTGTGAGCTGAAAATCAATAGGGTTCATCTGTTAGATGTCCTGAACAATATTCAATCATCAAATTGGTTATTTGTTGCACTCAGGAGGCTGTATCGTGCTAACACGACATGTATTGAAAAGTGGCCGACGACAACGACGACGACGACATACACACAGGATTTTTTTCTAAAAACCTTTTTTTCGTGTTGTTCTTCATGAAAAACGTAAAAAAAACTCAAAAATTTCTTTCAAAATTTCAAGTTTTTTGTGGGTAAACCAATACTTTCCTCGCACATAGATAGGTTGGGCGGAAAAGTAATAGCGTTTTGTTACTATTTTGTTTATCCCTGCCAGTGTTGTTTTATTCCTATTTCCTAAAGATATGGGTTAAGGGAGGTGTTGCGTCACTTAACACACAGAAGACACACACTACATGGTTAGCACACTTACACGCCACAGAACACAAGAAGATTGATAGGTGTCACAGAACACAAGTTTTCTTATGGTTTACTAGACAGATCAGAAATTACAGTTGGCACACGTGACAGATGACGCATTGCACGCAAGTGGAGTAACCTAACATAGCAAACCTCACGACAACATGTGTTCTGTGACGTCACGAGTGGTGTGCAATGCGTCATCTGTCACGTGTGCCATCTGCAATGTGTGATCTGTTGTCTAGCAAACCCTAAGAAAACTTGTATTCTGTGACACCTATCAATCTTCTTGTGTTCTGTGGCGTGTGAGTGTCTGCTGTCTCCTGTCATGTGTTGAATGACGCACCACCTCCCTTAACCCATATCTTTAGGAGATAAGTATAAAGCAACACTGGTAGGGATAAACAAAACAGTAACAAAACGCTATTACTTTTCCGCCCAACCTATCTATATGCGAGAAAAGTATTCGTTTACCCCAAAAAAAGTTGGAATTTTGAAAAAAAATTTTGACGTTTTCCATCAACAACAACACGAAAAAACGGTTATTAGAAAAAAAATCCTGTGTGTATATCGTCGTCGTCGTTGTCGTCGGCCACATTTCCCGACATGTCTTGTTAGCACGATACAGCCTCCGGAGTACAATAAGTCACCAATTTCATGATTGAATATTGTTAAGGACATGTCACAGATAAACTCTATTGATTTTCAGTTCACTAGAGCCAGTACAACGGGTGCTGTGGTATTTCAAGTACGACATTTTGTCATTTTTTCAGAAATTTAAGATTGTTAGCACGATACAGCATCCGGAGTTCAACAAGTCACCAATTTTATGATCGAATATTATTCAGAACATCTGACTGATAAACGCTATTGATTTTCAGCTCACCAGAGGTAATACAACAGGTGCTACAGCACTTAAAGTACGATATTTTTGTCATTTTTGGAGAAGTTTCAGTTTGTTAGCATGATATAGCCTCCGGAGTATATACAAGTGACCAATTTTATGATTGGATATTATTCATAGCGTCTGAAAGATGAACCCTATTGATATTCAGCTCACTAAAGCCAGTACCACCGGTGCTATGGTACTGGAAGTACCAAATTTTTTCCATTTTTGGAGAATTTTCAGTTTGTTAGCACGATACAGCCTCCAGAGAGTCTACGATTGATCAATTTTATGATTGAATAATATTTAAGGTGTCTCACAGATGTATCCTACTGATTTTCAGTTGACTAGAGCGAGTACAGAGAGTCCTATAAATCCAGATGTATTAAATTTTTGATTATTTTTGTAGAAATTTTGGTTTGTTTGCACGATACATACAAGTAACAATTTTTTGATAGAATATTGTTCAGGGCCACAGTTGCGGAAAAGTTATTTTTAATCTTTGAAACCGTCTAATTTTTTAATCGTTTTTATTTACAATAATAGCATGTTGAGTAGAATACAAACAAATACAAATATTACACACAAAATACAACTCTTTCCTTATTTCTATTAGGCGTATGTTTAACATTATCTATTTTTAACTCAATTCTATAACTTAGGTCCATTTCTGCAAATTCTCTTGCCAACCAGTAGATTGAGCAATAGAATATTTCCAAATTCTCAAACTTTAATATGTAACGAAGTATCTCTCTGTGTTTAACTTTGTTTATAGCGGTAATTACCATTTCTGTTCCTTCGGCAATTTCTTCTAAGCGCTGGCAAAAGCTCAATTTATGATGATCTTCTATCCTCTGCATAGTAATGTTTTTAATTTGGGTCATATCTTCTTGGGCGAAAGGAATATCCTTCCACACCTCCGTAGTGAATGTTACAAACGTTTCTTCTGTAGGCAAACATATTATCTCCATACCATTATTATAAAATATTGTAATATAACCATCTGCAATAAGAGCTGCTCTATTGTTGTAAACACTTATAAATATATTTTTGTTGTAACCCTTTAAGAAATAGACATTTTTTTGAGCATCCTTTTCCGCTAACACACCAACATAAGTATATTTGTTTCTATTGTTTATGGTAAACGCCGATACTTTATGCACAACTGCTGGGTCTAGGTTTATCCAATAGCTATAAAAATAATTTTCTCATCTCTCCCTGAATTGTGTTATCGTCTCTTCTTTCTCCAGTAGACTTCTATATTCTTCCTTCATTGCAGTTGTCTTTTCGAGAAAATCCAGCTTTCGCCTCTTGGTATCTAGCTTATCCATTTCCTGTTTTCGTGTCCTTATCGATGTAGGTAATGTAAGCTTGCGACAGAGGGTCAATTTCTTTAATCTTATAAGGAGAAAGTTTGTTTGTTTTATTAGTTCTCTTTCTTAAAATACGTGGAACCAAAGCGCCCCATTTGAATCGCCCGCCAACGATCAGCGCCATCTATATCGAACATTATAGTGACGTCACAAGTGCCCCATTTGATTCGTCTGCCAACGACCGCCAACGATCAGCGCCATCTAGTGGCGAAAATTGGAAACAGTGGCTTGGTATATCTACTTAACAAAAATAAGTTTGCGAATCGTCTTTGAGTAATTTTCCATCTCAAGAACCACTTCAAATGTTTTTATTTTGTATTGATTTAATTTGCCACAAGAGTTAAACAGATTTCGGATTTTGACATTCTCAATAAATCGCCCTATATAATTTTGATTAGCGTTTAGTGCAGTGTCAGTGCATTTTGTAAGATGCCATTCAATCAAAATATAGAATAAATGACAATGACAAACAATCTCATTGTCAAAATTTTTGGTTTTTGAGATCTTTAACACAGCTATGAAAATTATGCAGAAGCTGTTTTAATTTTTAAAGTGAAAAATTTACCAAAGGACAGTCCATAGGGTGAATTGAACCGACTAGATGTCTCGAAAAGTTTTAATAATCATCAATTTTTACAGACCAGTCCTTGAATATATCATAGATGGTAATATAAAATGAATTTTTTGAAATTGAAGTTCGCCAACAAGACAGAAAAAACATCGACATTCAAAGTTCGTCACGTCCAAGGTATGAACAAAAACTCCTAAAATCGTAAGTGTTACCTACTCCAGAAGTTCTTACCTGTTAGCATCGAAATTAGTAGAAAATTCAAAGATGATGAAAATACCTTGCGTGGCTCTTTATCCTGTTCTTCCAAAGACTCTTAAAGCAACCCTCCAGTATATATGGTAACTACTTTCTCAATTTTAGACCATTGTTTCTTGTCTCCTGAAAAAATGCAATCAAGACATTCATCAACTTCAGGTGTGTTAATGGTTGGCCCCAATTTCAGGGTCGGCAAGAAAATCGGCAGCGGTAATTTCGGGGAGCTCAGATTGGGGAAGAATTTATATAATAACGAACATGTTGCCATCAAACTAGAACCTCTCAAATCGAAAGCGCCACAGTTACATTTGGAATACAGATTTTACCAGATGATGGGAGAACATGAGGGTATGTATTTATGTCATATTCCAAGAAACCAGTAAAAAGTAACAAATTGTGTTAATATAAGATATATACAGATAGTAGACAGTACGAATACCTACGTAAGACATTTTTTCACATATTTTGAAGCAATATAGTTCTCAGATGATGAGTATATGTCTAGAATGTGTTTTTTCGTGAGATGAAGCCGTTATTTGTTCCAAAATGGTCATGTTCGTTCATCAAAATGCGTAGACAGAGGTATATAGTTTGTTAAAATGACTTCATTTTTTTTGAAAATATTTATCTACTCAATAAAATCTGATTTGTCTTCTCGAAAGTAAACACCTCAGGCCAACTAGCGCTTTTCTAATACTCGGAGCACTTCTTGATATGATTGATACCCCGATTAAGTCTTAACTTCATGAATTTATAAAATTTTCAAGAGAAAGCAAAAAAATCAGAGTAGCTGATCTGCCATCTGTCATGAAGAGACATTTATTAAAAAAAATGTATTGCGTTTTCTGTCAAAAATAATTGAAAAAAATATTGGTATCAAATATGATACATCATGCTAAGTAATTCATATGGAAATACAAACACAAATCTTTAATATCTAAAATTTATTCATATTTCAAATAATACCGAAATTTTTCCTATTTCGCGATGAAGGTGAAAAAGACAGTTACTCTTTTCCATATTACAAAAATTCAGTTTACATTTCCCGCAGATAAAGACGTATAGTGTCCATACTTGCATCTATCTCTTTTCTCTTCAAATTGCGGCCAATTCCCAAACCCATCAGTACGAACAACTTCTGTTGGTATCGGGGCAGCAGACCTTCTAACTGGAGCGCAAGCAGGTTTTCCACGCCTGGGAATCCCACTCACCCAATTTTACAAAGTCTGTAAGCTAAATAAATTCGAAATTCATCAAGTTCAAAATCGAAGGTATTACAAATTGACATAGAATGTTGTTTCTTCTGCCAACTAGAAATAGTTGGATGATCATCTTATTTAACTGGGCTTCAATTGAATTTATGGTTTCTGCCTTCATATTTGGGCGGATAATGGTCTCAGGATTAATACACAGACTAAAGTAATGGTATTGTGACGAGGAGGTGAAGAGAATAGTGGCAGTATCAAAATCAATAAGTTTACTAATAGAGTTACCATACTAAGAATACTAATTGCAGAGGATAGCCAAAAAGTCCAGAAATGAAGTAAAACCACCAATAGAGGACACCCCACTTTGTCCACGCCAATAGGTGACACCCCACATTCAATCAAAATTAATAAAATCTAAACTTTTTAATATTTAGTGCAATATGGCAACGTTGTTTGATCATTATGTGATCCTGTCATCAGTGTTATTCAGTTGTTTCTAGGCTATGGTACAGTGTAGACCTCCATTTTTCATGCAGTATTTTTTAATAAAGTCAGTAAGAAGGTAAGTAACACAATATTGTTTCACAACATCTATATGTTTTTTAAGATAATATTCTTGTAATGTAGGAATACAATAGAGGTTAATAGTCCATGTTTTATTGTTAATTTTATGATAATCACAGGTTAGAAATTTGTTAGCATAGTGTCATCCATTGGCATAGCTCACACAGCTTAATCTGTGTGACATTTATTAGATTTCAAATTTTTTTCAACTGGAATTGTAAGTCAACTTAGTTTTCAAAATGGTTTCTTTAGATATTTATTTTAACATCGTAAAATAGTGGCAACCAATAGATGTCAGCTATTTGATTTGACTTTTGGAGCTAATCAATGTTTTGTTTTAGATGCAACGGTACGATAAAAAATATGAAATATACCCCACAAGAAACGCTTGATGCCATAAATGAAGACAAGTTTGGAAAGTCTGTTAAATCATCATCTAAAAAATATAAAATTCCCCAAACAACTTTAGCATATAAGGTGAGTGGAAAATTACCAGTGGGAAAGAGAATGGTTCCCAAGAGAATTGCAGAATGGCTTTACCAAACATTAACCCGATCTAGTGCCAATGTAACGGAAGAAAAATTAACTCGTTAGTTTAATAAAGTTTGGACCAATATAGAAGTAGAGGGGATTGTTGATGTTATGAATAACTCCTCAACAAGGGTGTTTAATGCGTTTTATCTAAATCTCAGAGGAAGAAAAGTTATGGCTGAAAAAGTTAGCAAATCTGTCTACCTTGCAGGAGCAAATGATGAGAAAGAAAATGTGACAGTATTAATGACAGCTAACGCTGCTGGACAGATTGCGCCTCCTATGATTGTTTATTGCTATAAAAGAATTCCACAACAAATTGCTGAAGCTGTGCCAGAGGATTAGGCAATAGGCAGTTCCGAATTGGGTTGGATGACCCAAGAACTTTTCTACGAATACATTGTAAACATTTTTCTACCATGGATTCAGAAACAAAAGTTTCAGCTACCTGTAGTATACTTTCTCGATGGTCATGGATCACATATTTCCCTGCACTTGCAAATGGAATTGAGTTTATAGCATTGCACCCCATTGCGACTCATTTGATACAGCCTATAGATGTGGCAGTTTTTCATGGTGTTAAATCCGAATGGAAAATTCAGGTGCAAATTTGGAGAATGTCTCATATGGTAGAAGAACTTAAAAACAGAGTTTTCTCGACTACTTTAAAACACGGTCTAGAAGATTGAACCTTTGATGATCTCAAATGGCTTTAAAAATGTGGGTTACTACCCTTGAATCCTGATGCTGTTACAATTCCAATAACTAATCCAGCAAATCCAACTCCAACACCTATCGTGCAGGAAAAACAAAATTATATAAAAACGTCCTGGAGACTGAAATTAGTGAATTAGTGATGAAAAATTATTGGAATTTAAAAACAATGATGGTGATTGGAAATGGTCAAAAGAGGACTTTACAATATTTGGAGAAAAAGCATCACTCAGCTCGCTCGACGAACAGTCTTTGCTCCAAAGAGTTCAAATCAATGACCTAGACATCATCTAGAATATATTACCATTAATGTGGCAGATAATTTAGAAATATCACAAGCAGCACACCAACTAAACGAAGAACAAGCAGGACCATCTGGAATTCAGTCATATCCACCTTAAACAATTCTGGAAAAAACTAAAAAAAATTTGCTGAAGATATAAAAGAAAAATCAGAACAGAGCCCAGAAAATTTTCATCGCCTAAATAATTCATCAATTAGTTCACTAGATCAAGTATGCTTAAGCAATGGAAAATCTGAGTCATCGGGAGTGACAATAGCTCACTCCACACTTCTCAAACAGCAAGAAGTGAGTTTTAATGATTAAAAATGTACAAGCTCTGTGAATATTGGCCCCACTATTCCATTGCCTTTTAAGCGAGTACTTTTTTGGCCACAGCAAAAGCCCGAGTCTCATAAAAAACAGAAACGGGAAACATACCCTCAGTATTAACATCGCCACAAGCTTTGAGATCTTACGAAAAAAGGAAGAAAGTAAACAGAGGAAAACGGAAAAACAAATGAAGAAAAAAGAAGAAAAATTAAAAGAACAACAGAAAAAAGAGTAAGTTTAGAGAGACCAAGAAAAAAAAAATAAGCTGGAAGAAACCAAGAAAAAAGAAGTTGAAGAACAGAGAAAGAATAAAATAAAAGAATGCAAAAAAACAGAATGGATGAAGATAATGATAGAGTCACTTTCTATTAGCAGTGAGTCTTCACAATGGGATGAAGAATTTGAAAACGAAGACGGTGATATATCAATCCAACCTGTTTCCCTTGAGACTCCTATGGAAGGGGACTATGTACTGTGTGAATTTCTTAGAGGGAGACGCGATGAAACCAAGTTTGTATATTTATGTGTTGTTGTTGACAAAATTAAAAAAGAGTTTGTACCAAATGAAAAGGACATTTCGACAGTTCCTCAACTCGAAATTTTAAGTAGAGAGTATTTAAAAAGTCGTTATCTGTAAAAGAAATCTAAATTTCTTTAGAAATAAGTGTATCTGAAATACTTTTTTACACATTTTGACGTTAATGTTAGTTGTTCTACTATAACAATAGTTATTTTTACCAAATGTTTCTTATGTTTTTTTTAAAACTTTTCTACTGAATAAAGTATCGAAATACGAAGCATGTCATCTTTTGGTGAATAGCTATGTCATCTATTGGCTGATACCTATTTAGGAGTGTCATCTATAGGTAAGTGTGTAAAGTTTTTTTATCTAAAATTTTTTTATAATAGTTTTGAATTGGAATTTGAGTTAATATCTCTCTCTAGAACCAGATTCAAACTAAACATCTATGGGATGATTTTTTGATTTATTTTAAAAATGAATAAAATATGAATTATTTTTGTAATTTTTTTCTTAAGACTGTCATCTATTGATGATTTTACCTTATCTACTGTAAGTGCTTACTGGTTTCAAGCCGCTAATTGGAGGTACGTTTAGAAATTCAACCTAAAACTAGGAAAATGTAGAAAGAGGAGCATAATAAAAAGAAGCATGTGATGAATAAATATGAGGACCAGAATAAAAATTGTTGACATAAGAATAAAAGACATGGCAAGGATAGCTTATATATTTAGTACTTTGCATATTAGACGTGAAGTACCAATAAATATTTAAATTCGAGTAGCTAGTGCTATATATGCACTATGTTGCTATATATGTCAAAAACTTGGTCTGTAAAACTCAAAAGTCTAAACAGAATTGCCGTAATAGAAATGTGGATATTACGAAGACTTCTTAAAATTTCATGGACGGACCATGTGGCGAACGAAGAGTCCTAAGAGAACTATTGGACCTCACGAAATAAAGAAAAGTTGAGTTCTTGGGGCATATGATTAGCGGACCTTAATATTGAGTGTTGCAGGAAAGATCGATGAGTAAGATCAAATGAAAAAGTGGACCAGGAGAGAAACAACATTCATGGCTCAAAAATATAAGAAATTGGTACAGCATATATGACATATGAACCATTATATGAAAAGCGCAAAACAGAAGCTTGCGAATATTCCAGCCGAACAAATGATCGCCTACACTGCAAGCGCATGACACTTCAAGAAGAGGAAAAATAAGAAGACGAAGAATACATATTTGTAATTCAATCATGTATTCTAATTTCACTTTCAAGTTTGGATGCTGTTATTAATATTCATTTGTTGAATTTTCTTCTACTTGTGACAATTTGTGTATGCTCTGGATCATAGAGAATACTCTAAAAGTAACACTAAATAGTCCAGGATACGAACCAATATCAGTTTTTGAGTGTGTCTAGCCGCCAGAATCGAAATGTTTAAGTAGGTCCAACACAACCGTTCACCAAATTATTATTCAATTCATGATTTATTTCAGATCATATAGTTTTATCATCGTCCTTAATTCATTCATGTGATTCAGGTTATTAAAAATGGTTTGAAATACGATATTAAATTACAGAAGCTCCTGCACAATTAAGGAGCATTGCATAGTCACAACTTCTCCAAGGCTTTTGTGTATGGAGTACCACAATAAGCGTAGTTGGTGTTCACTTTCGCTCCAACATTGACTTTATATTTTGTTGTCCATCACCTTAATTGAATATTTTTGGAGCATTGCAATTTAGTTTACTTTGTTTCCAGTCTAATGAACGGTTTTGGCTATTAGTGTTGAGATAATGGTTATTTAATCAGATCAATAAAAAGAGATAGGACAAGGGATTATAAGTACTGTTTACTGGTTCATTATGTAGTTTCAGTTATCCTGCTTGCTTTCACACTAATTACAGCTTTGTTCAAAGTATAATCCTTTCAATAAATTGTCATTCTCAATTGATTAACTGTTTTCTCACTATTCGTAGGTGTCGCCAAAGTGTATCATTTAGGTACCTGTGGTGGTAGGTACAACGCTTTGGTAATGGAGCTGCTCGGACCGAGTTTAGAAGATTTGTTCTCTATTTGTAGTAGAAGATTCAAACTCAAAACAGTACTGATGATAGCTGACCAATTGATAACTAGATTGGAATACGTCCACAGTAAGAGACTCATATTCCGCGATATAAAACCAGAGAATTTCCTAATAGGTAGATCGAGAAATAAAAAAGATAAGATTATACATATAATCGATTTTGGTTTGGCCAAGGAATACATGGATCCTGATACTGGAAAACACATACCTTACAAGTAAGTGGTTAACTTACTAGTTCATGTAAAATAGAGCCCATGAGGTTCTGTATCATTATTTCTTTCATCAAATTTCAAAATGAGTGTTAAGGAATCTCTAATATATTCAAATATTGCCGCCTAACACACATCATTGGCGCATGTTTGAGAATAACGTAGACATGCCCAGAGAGTCAGTAGATCATAAAACTTTGTACGTTGAGCAATAGTTTCGATACAAAACCGGTAAAATCGTTTCGACAGAAGCGAGCATATCCTCAACCATCCCAGGCGCCTGGATACAAGTACACCAGGTAGGAGCCTTCTAGATTATTTTTTCTTATACGTTGTGTTGGTGATGTGTTATATTTTATGAAACCATTAGAAATACAGTCCAATAATTATTTTTCATATTTCCTGCATTAACTTTGGACCATCTCACTCCAATTATATATCAGCACTACAGGCCTATCTGGCCCTCGGCTTCGAGATCTTCCACTCTCTCTCTCTCCATTTTTCGCTATCCCTCGCCTCGTTTTGCCAGTCCCTTACTCCCACTGATCTCAGGTCTCTCCTAACCTCCAACCATTTCTTCCTTGGTCTTCCTCTTCTCTTTTTACCACCTTCTCCCCCTTTCGCCATTCTACCTATATGTCCTAACCATCTCTCTCTCTGTGCTTTAATTATATGGGTTATACTTGGGTGATTATACAAATCTGATAATTCTCTGTTTGTTCGTCAATAATTAATCCCTCTTTTCTGAGAGTGGAAATGAGTAACTACAGAAAAACTTTACAACTGTATTTTCTTTTATTCATTCCACCTAAAAACTTTCTGAGCATTTTACGTGTCCATATCTCTAGTTTATTCTGCTTTTTTTTGTTCATTGTCCAGGCTTCAAAAGCGTAGGTAACTGACGGTCTTTTTATTGTTTGGTACATTCTTATTTTAGTTCGTGATATGTCTTTTGAGTTAAACATCTGTGATACCATTCCAGCTTCTTTACTGCCTTTCGTTAACATTTTTTCTATTTCCCTTTCTACGTGTCCTTTATTTGTGATAGTGACTCCCAAATATTCGATTTGTTCCACTTTTTCTATTTTGTAGCTTTCGTTTCCATTATAATTTATAATAATATAGGTTTTTTCATTATCCTTCATTACCATGTATTTTGTTTTTTTCATGATCACTAGACCATATTCTCTTGCCTTCTCTTCCAGTAGCTTTAATACGTATAGCAGTTCTTTCCTGGATCTTGCCATAAGTACTATGTCGTCCGCATATGCTAGACACTGATGTTTATTCCCATAAATCAAACCTCGGGTTTTTATACCACTTTCTCTTAGTATAATTTCCTGAACTAGGTTAAAGAGGGTTGTGGATAATGGGTCTCCTTGTCTCAGACCTTTCTCTATCTTGAATTCGTTAGAAGTACTGCCCTCCAAAATTACTTTGCTCTCGGTTTTTCGTATGGTCATTTCCACTAGTCTTCTCAATTTAACTGGTATTTTTAACTTTCTCATAGCCTCGATCCTTTTTTTTCTTTTGATAGTATCATAGGCCTGTCTGTAATCGATGAATAGCATATGCAGACTTAGATTTTGTTCGTAAGCATTCTCCTGAAGTTGTTTCATAATGAAAATTTGGTCTATTGTCGATCTACCTGCTTTAAAACCTCCTTGGTATCCTCCTACATTTTCATTGTGGTATTTGTCTAATCGGTTTTAAAATTTTTTTGCCAGAACTTTGTATGTTACATCTAAAAGTGCTATTCCACGGTAGTTATCGCATTCTTCCTTGGGATCATTTTTGTGGATTGGAATTATTAATTTTTAGGGATTTTTCCTTCTCGCCATATTTGTTTCAACAACTAACATCTGCCATATTCTCTACGTTAATTGTTCGCCTCCATATTTTAAAATTTCTATTGGAATATTGTTTTCTCCCACACTCTTATTATTCTTCATATGCTTTAAGCATTCTGTCACCTCCAGTTTTTTTGGAACCGTTATGGCTAGATCTTCCCCATCACAATTTTCTTCCTACGATTCATTATCATTTTTGCCTAGTTCTCCCTCACCATCATTTAGTAATTCCTCAAAATACAGTGCAAATCTATTTATTTTTTCTTCCCTATCCCCTATTAGATATCTCTCTTAGCTTTCCAAGAAATAAGGTGCTTTCCGGTTGTGGCCTTTCCCTTATCTTATTTCACGATAAAAATTTCTCACTTTTTTATTTTTATAAGCTTCTTCAATTTTTAATAATTCCCTTTCAAAGGAATTTCTTTTGTTCTTTCTGCATATTTGTTTAACTTCTTTCCTTGCTTTTTTATACTCTAGTCTATTTTCTTCACTGTTTTCTTTTAATAGTCTTTGTCTGATTTTATTTCTTTTTTCCAACGCCTGTTTGCATTGTTCATCAAACCACTTAACTTTTTTTCTTCCCTTGGGGCTCCCTAGTATCCTATTTATTACATCTCTCATTACAGTTTCTATCTGTGACCAATGTGACCATTCTTCTTCTAGTTGCTCGACGTAAGGTCTTGAATTTAATTCTCTATTGATTTCTTGTTGGAAGTGATTTAATGAAATTAACTGTCTCGACCTTCACTTCGTGGAATCTACTCATTATAGTGTTTTAAATGAAACTCAACGTTTCTAGCTAATTAGCTAGACACGTTGAGTTTCATTTAAAACACTAAGGAAGTGATTTACTTTGGTCTCGTCCTTCAATTTTTCTAAATCGTATTTTTTCCGTTTTTTATTATCTTGTTCAATTCTAGATGGCTTATCTTGTTTCAGTTTTGTAATTACTAAAAAGTGGTCACTATCCGCATCAGCTCCTCTATAACTTCGTACATCTGATACCCGTTTTAAGTGCTTCATTTCTATTAAGACGTGATCTATTTGGTTTTTTGTTATGCCATTTGGTGATAACCAGGTATCCTTGTGGATGTTCTTATGGTCAAATGACGTGCTTACGATATTCATTTTATTTTCTAAAGCAAGTTCTATGAGTCGCTTGTTATTATCATTACTGAGTGCGTGTCTACTTTTTCCTCCCGTTACTTTTATATACTCTTCTTCTTGTCTGACTTTGGCATTCATATCCTATATTACATATTTAACATCAAATTTCGGCTTTTTGTTGACTGCTTGTTCCAGTTTTTCATAGAACTTTGCTTTCGTGTCTTCATCTTTGTCCTCAGAAGGTGCATGCGCATTAACTTATGTCGTTTTCCTTTGATTCTTATTCTACAAAGTCTATCTGATACTCCCTCAAAATCTATAATATTTGCTTTAAGTTGACTACTTACTATAAACCCTGTACCCAGCATTGTATTATCTACTCCACTATTAAAGAACATATATAATCGTCTATCTATGTAATTACTTACCCTTTTTGTTCAGTTTCTTGTATTGCTAACACATCTAATTTGTATTTTCGCATTTCATTCAACAAGTGTTTTATGGCCCCCTCCTCAAATGTACCCCACACGTTACATGTTCCGATTCTCCTTCCATATTGTTTTCCTTTTTGTTTTCGTTTAACGCCGGAGTTTACCTTAAGTTGTTGCTTTTCTGTAATCATTTTATTTATACTATTCTCCATCTTTTGTATTTCCTTGTCCATTTCCATTGCCTGATCTACTTTATTTTCCTCTGCCTCTGAGCTTATGCTTGTCGCCACTGGTTTTTTGTCGGTATGTTCTGTTCTATTTTTTACAACTTCTCTTCCTCCGTGTTCCATCTCCATTCCACTGTTTCTATGTATATTTTTCTGAGCTCAATTTTCACTCGTTTTCCTCCATCCCTTTCTTCTATAGCTTTCATTCTGATCTTTTTTTGAATTTATCTATCCTTCTTCGACAAGTTATCCTGGATGAACAATCTCTCTTCAGTTTTAAATCTCAATTTTTGTTTATTGAGCATCACCTTCCTTTTCTCTTCTTGGTTTGCCGTCTTACTACGCATGTTTTTTCTCCTAACTTTACTGAGCTTTCTACCGTTGTCTTTATTTGTAATTCTTCCTCTAGGAATTTCTCCATTTTATTTCGTAGTTCTTCTGGATTATTTGTCTCTATTCCTACTCCCTGAACCACTATATTGTTTTTTCTTTTTTTGCTTTCCACTCGTTCTAATCTGGGGTCCATATTGGTTACTGTTCTCTTCATTTTTTCATTTTCTTTCATCAGTTTTTCATTTCCTTCCCTCAGTTGTTTCATTTCTTCTCTGTACTCATTTTACTCCTCTCGTGTTTTTTTATCTCCATGCTCATTTCCTCCATTTTGTCTCCTATTTTTTCCATCATATTCTTAATTTTTTCTATATCACTTCCTATTTTTGTCGGCGATCTCCCTATTGTCTTACTTTTTTTGGAAATATCTTCCTCCGTATCATAGTCTTGCTCTCTGTCGCTCTTCCTCTTTTTTCCATATTCATTATCACTAATTTTTTCTTATTTTGAATTTAATCGCCTCAATATTAGAAAATTTTACGCCCGTCCCTGTCTTAAGTATATCGTTCGACACAAGGAGATTCCAGTTGTTGGATTTTATCAATAACCGTGTTCTCATCGCTATCACACCGCGCAAAAAGCTCTAAGGTCAGTCAACCCGTCGGACCTTGAACTTTAATCAGTGATATTTAGCTTGGTTAATTGTTTTTTAGGTTAGGTTATATTTGTGACAAACTATTCTTAAACTTACTTGGATACTGTCGAATTTTTACTGGACACTTTTATCCTTATATTAAAACTTTATACACTGTTTTGCTAATTATATTACTCGTAATTCCCGTGTAAAACGAAGTTTATTACGGAGCAGTAATCAACACAACTTTCTAGTCCAGTCCCTTACTCACAAACCACTCACTCCAATTAAGTGTACCTAATTTTCTCATTTTTAGGTTTAGTACATATTTCACCGTTGAATATCAATATTAAATACAAATTCAAAAGTAAATTTTGCATTCTTTGTTTAGTGAATTTGATCGTTTCGTTCTAAAATAATTATTTAAATTTTTTTTCTAATTCGTAATTAATTTTCCGAGTCAACTTTTTCTTGGCATACAAAAACCACATTGACCTTAAGCAGGCGTTTTGGTATATTTTTTGTTTATTATTCTTCACAATTAATTATTTATATTTTAGTAATGGCTCCAACTTCAGATAAATTAACAGAAGCGAATTTAAATCGCTTGCTCACAAAAGATTACAAGTCACAAGAGCAAGCCTTGATACATTGAGCGATGAAACTTTGTGATCAATTCTCTTAGCTAGAGCAGATCTCGAATAACTTCCAAACCGCCCATAATACTGTCATATCTCTAGTTAGTGATCATGGTTTCGTAACCTAAGATACAATTCGTAGTTCGGCAGATAAATACTTTTATGGTGCTAAACCTATTATGCATGCTTTTTTAACAGCAGATGCAACCAGTAAAGTAATTCGGTGACCAATTTAAATATAATTGTAGTTTAAATTCCGAATTGCCTACTTACAAACAATTAAAAACATTCTTAGAAAGGAATTGTATAGCTTGGGAATAGCTTCAAATTTATATTACTACTTCATCGACCCATGTAGAAAAATCTAAAAACAAGTTTTCAATTTCAAAACATTCTAATAAACCTTCAACATCTCTATTTGTTGCAAACACAGCAAAACTTGAAATTCATCTAATGCTTTTCATCTCACCCACTGTATAAATGTCAATAATTTTTAGTCAAGATGCCACTTGAAATATTTTCTTTTGGGAAGCAGCGCCAATTATGCGTCAACTGTTTAATACATCCTCATTCTGTTAAAATGTATTTGTAAAATTTGTCGACTTCCTCATCATATCATTCTGAATTTTTCAAAAAATTCTCCGAATCATAATCACATTAATAATTCAATTTCCACTTCTGACAATCTCAAGAATACTTCTAGTGACAATTCAAGCTCTTCAATCACAAATGGTTATTGTATTATATATACTTCAACTTTACCACAATCTACGAGTTTATTTTTCACTTGTGGAGAGAAAATTAAGGACATTCGAGGTCATTTTGAAAAAAATCGTGTCTTGACTTAGGTTCAATGGCTAACTTCATATCTGAAAAATGTATTAGAAAACTTGGACTTTCTCTCAAATACTGCTCTTTTCCCATTGAAGGCCTCAATGGATTGACTTCCTTTACAAATCGAGGTACAGCACATTGTATCATTAAATCATGTGAAGAAGAGAATCCAGTTTTTCCATTCGAAGCTATTATTGTATCTCAAGTTTGTTCTGACCAGCCGAAAGTCTTCATTAATTCTGCAGAATTGACATATATTCCAAACTTAAACTTGGCGGATAGCAAATTTAATATTCTCTGACCTTTGAATATGATTCTTGGACCTTTCGTTTTAAAATCATGTCGTATATTTGGAAACCGTGATCAACTTGTCCCGTTTGGTGATATTCTTCAAGGACGAACAAACTGCTCCTTTTTCACAAATAATTATTCATTAAGTTGCCATGCATGATTGGATAACCATGGTACAATTGCAAATGTTTTGGGGGGTAGAACAGGTTGTTAAAGCTACTCATGCATCCCCGCAAAAAAACTTTTCAAAAAGCTTCTGGACGATTTTCGGTACCTTTACCATTTCGTCTATCTTTCCCCAGTTTAATTGATACTTATACAGAAGCTCATTGGAAATTTTCAATGCTAGAAAAAATATTTTCAGAAGCGTTTCAATTACACATCAAATACTGTGAATGTATGCAAGATTATCCTAACAGGGAACATATGACCACTCACTCCAATTAAGTGTACCTAATTTTCTCATCAAATACTGTGAATTTATGCAAGATTATCCTAACAGGAGACATATGATTCCGGTCCCACTAAATGATTACAAATCCTCATCTGCTAACTAGATACCCCAGCACACCGTCTTTGAAAAGCAACTTTCAAGTTCTCAAATAATTGCAAACATTCGAGTTGTATTCGATGCGAGTTTGAGTGATGTACAGTGTATCTCATTTAATGACACTCTTTTAATTGGCCCAAAACTTCAATGTAATATTTCTACAATAAATTCATGATGTCGAATTTTGTTTTATGTTTTTTCGCGATATAAAGCAAATGTACAAATAAATTACTGTACAATATCACTTTTAGAATCATCAAAGAATTCTTTGGCGCTTTAAGCCTACCAAGCCTCTTCAGAAATTTTTTTGCGAACCGTATTCTATGGAATTTCGAGCGTTTGGTTTTCAACTCTACGAACGTTGAAAGAATTGGCCATCCAAGAGCAGTATTCCTTCCTTCCAGCATCTAAAATGATTTATCATCAAATGTACATAGATGATGACTTTCTTAGAAGGAATTATTTAAGTTTAGCTATTTCATATCTATCTGAATAAATTCGAGTTTTTGACTCCCTTGGATTTATTTCACCATGTTTTCTATTTGCAAAACGACTTTTATAACAATTGTTGGAATCCAATGATTCCTGGCCTGACCTCCCTTCAAAAGATATTCAGGATGTCTGGTAAATATTTAAATATTCAAGATAGAATTTAGCTAACATTAAAACACCTCGACATGTGGGTTCCAGTTCTATTTCCCGGATTCAACTACATGTTGGCTATGCTCGTGTTCTCTATTTTCGTATCCTCCAATCATCTGGAATTGTGAGAATGTTCCTAATTTGTGGGAAATATCGAGTATCCCTATTAAAAATCCAATTTATAGCAATACTTGAACTTATGGGTTCCGTTTATTGGCCAATCTAATGCACTTTGTTAAAGATCTCATTTCCCCTCTCTTTGGTATTATGTTCCATCTTCCCAGAATCCAGCTGACTGTGCTAGTCGAGGTCAAACGCCAGCACATCTTTTAGAAACTCCTATATGGTGGTTAGGTCCAAAATTTTCACCCTTTTAAATAGATTTTTCTGTTTAAACCAGATGAAGCTAATTGTAGCGTATTCTCCTTTTTTTATTCGTAGTTTGAGGTTGCAATCTCAATCCAGAAGGAGCTTGGATGTAGATAATGCTTTTAAAATTATTATAAGATGTGTACAACGTCATATGTTTTTTGACATTTTTATTGATTGATTGATAACAGGATCCTAAACTATTACTTAAGCCTTTTAGGAAACTCGCCCCCATCATTGACTCCTTTGGGTTGCTTAGAATTGGTGGTAGAATCAGAGATTCGAACTTTCGTTTCATGTTAAACATCCTATTTTTCTACCCAAATCACATCGACTAACCCACTTGATACTTGAAGCAGTTCATCGGAAACACTTTCGCCCAGCTTTAAAAACATTACACTATTTATTATTACAACAATTTTGGATGTTATCTCCACGTAGTGCAGTTTATAAATGTCTTTCAAGTTGCATTCGATATTTTCGTTGCAAACCAAGGTCTTATAACCTCCATATGGCTGATTTACTCTCTATGAGAATTTCTCAAGTCAAGGCTTTTTCATGAGTTTGTATTACTTTTGCTTGTCCATTTTCACTTTCAATGAATGAACATAGATGTGGAGAACCCTACAACTGTTATGTTTGTGCTTTCGTTATCACATCCACAAAGGCTATTTATTTAGAGGCTATTTCAGATTTAAGTTCTGTAACTTTCTTAGCCGTCTTTAGACGCTACATCACCCGATATGGAAAATGTCTCACCACTACCAGCGATCAAGGTGGAAGGGTGCCAATAATGAACTTCTTGACATGGCTAAAGCTATCGTGCAGAAATTGTCCATTTCTTGGAATTTCAACACCTCAGGTAGTCCACATTTTAATGGATTTGCTGAGGCGGAAGTAAAGTCCATTAAAATGCATTTTTATAGAGTACTAGGTACTCAAATACTATCCTATGAAGAATTCTACTCACTGTTATCTCAGATCGAAGCAGTATTGAATTCACGCCCGTTCTGTGAAATTACTAGCGATCCAAATGATTTACAGCCTCTTACACCGGGACACTTCCTAATTCTTGAACCGCTTACTATTCCTATTCCCAAAGTAGATCTGATACATTTCTCATTAAATAGATTTGTAATGATATAAATTCATTACTATAAAACTCGATTCAAGAAACCAGTTAGCACCGCGATGACGAGGTACCCCACCAGAACAGCAAAGCCCCCACGCCAAGATGCGCACGAAGAATTGACAGTAGAAGGAAAGGAGACTTCCGCCACCACCACGACTATGGATATAAAAGTGCAAACCGACAGACGATGAGACGACTTGGTTTACGGACTCCTGCTCCCCCAAGTTCAGCCGCCTTCAGTGCGAAGCGTAGGTTGAGGGTATTGACTTCAACCTTAAACGCTTTACACTATCCTCTGCCGAGTGTTGTACTAAGTCGGAGTATTGATCCTGCTTTATACATCATTCATTAGAACGGCCGTTGGTTTCTGGTATTGACGGAAACGTGAACGATTGTTCTAACTGTTAGAAGAATTTCGGTGTAGTACTGACACATTGAAATCTCTGCAGTATCTCCGTAGGGAAGCACCGTTAAGCTGGGTACTGACTGGCTATAAACGATGGCTTTAACTGTTAGAATAATTTCGGTGTGGTATTGACGCGCTGTAATTACTACAGTCCCTGCATGTAGAAGTATTCGTTAAGCTGGGTAGTGACTAGCTACAAACGATACTCCCAAATCTTGAGACTAAAACCGAAAGAGTATTGATCCGCCGGTTACTCATACCCCCGGCTAGCTGAACATTTTACAGGACATATAGAGTCTCGTACACCGTCGAGTATATCGCCGAAATCAAAACACACACCACTTTAGTTCTACCTAAGTACAATTCAGACCTCCAGTACCTATCAAGCGACGAAAAGATACGGATCGTCGAAACGTGACCTTCATAATATTTTTCGTATCGGAGAATTATATAGAATATTGAATTTTAATTTATTTTTGTCGTTGTAAATATTATTTTTTAGAAATAAATCAGTTAATTTAATTGAACTCTGTCTCCTTACCTGGGTAATACGCATTACAGATTGAATCGATGGCAATTGCTGCAACGTATGCGCAGTGACTTTCGGAAGCGTTGGTCGCAAGAATATATTCATTCTCTCCAAGAGAAATATAAATGTACCCAACCTTCACCTCCTATCGTTAAATGTGTTTTAGTTTTAATTGAAGATGAACAAACGCCTCCGCTAAATTAGGAAATTGCTCGAGTTATTGACGTACACTCTGGTCGGGACAATGTGGTTCGTGTGGTTACATTGAAAACCAACCACGGCGTCATGTGGTAAAAATTTGCCCCTTGCCGATTAATTGATTGCTTATTGCCCTAATTAGTATTTATGTATGTATTTTTTGTGGATTTGAGCGGTGGAATATTCTATTTTTTTCACGTTTTTTCTTTCTTTTTTCTTGTATTCCACATGTTTAAAAACATTCGTTTTGGTGGAATGAAAGTTAAGGAATCTCTAATATTTTTAAATTTTGCCTCCTAACACACATCATTGGTGTATATTTGAGGAAAACCTCGACATACCCAGAGAGTCAGTAGATCATAAAACTTCCTCCTCAACCATCCCAGGCGCCTGGATACAAGGACAGCAATATAGCTTCACTAGGTAGAAAGAAGCCTTATAGATTATTTTTTTCACATACGTTGCGTTGATGATATGTTATATCTTATAAAACCATACAGTCCACTATTTATTTTTCATATTTCCTGTATTAGCAATGATCAAGCGGCTTTATCCCTAGCATATTATAACTTTTAATATCTAAGAAACAGAATTTGCCTTCTCACATTTTCGGTTACCTATTCCAACACAATTTTTCATTATATAAAATTCCAACAATTTAATTGTATTTAACATTACTTAATCCATCAAAGAAGCCAAAATCAATTATTGAAAATCCATCACTTCATCACAATACTTTACAAATCGACGATATTCTCTGTTCATTGTCTCGATTTGTCTATTCTTTTTTCCGGCTTTCCAGTCAATATATCAAACTCCCTTTCGGCATGAGCAGCGGTTCGCCTTGCCGTTTAATTTCTCTTTCAGCGAGTCTGTAGACGAATAATTTAAATTTTGTGTTGCAGAGAACATAAATCTTTAACTGGTACAGCCCGTTACATGAGTATAAACACCCATATGGGTCGAGAACAGTCCCGAAGGGATGATTTAGAGGCATTGGGACACATGTTTATGTATTTTTTGAGAGGATCACTGCCATGGCAAGGCCTCAAAGCAGACACTTTAAAGGTAATTATCCAATAAGTTACAGTGTGGTTTTGTTGTTTAGGACGTTGTTTTTGCTGATACATAATATTATCCAATGTTCCTGTCCTTACAATGTGTTGGCATCAAAAAGGAAATATTCAAGTATATCACATCCATTTATGCTAACCTTCGTAAACTTGAGCAGGGTGTAATTCATATATCAATTGTTTTGAATATTATTTTACAAATTCCATATTATCTTCTCAAATTTAAAATGGTATTTTAAGCCAATCTGTTTATGAAATGACTAGGTAAACATCCTGATTAGTACAATCACCTAATAGCAAGCGAAAACTTTCAGGAACGATATCAAAAAATTGGCGAAACAAAAAGAGCGACCACAGTTGAGAGTCTTTGTGAAGGGCAGCCTGAAGAATGGGCAACTTACTTAAGATACGTGAGAAAGTTGGATTTTACAGAAACTCCAGATTACGATTACCTAAGAAAGCTCTTCAGTGATCTTTATGTCAGGAAAGGATACGCTGAAGATGGGATATTTGATTGGACAGGTAAAAAATCTATTACAATTTGGAACAAATTAACTTTATGTTATGTAGAACATCGATAGCAAGTTTCCAATCCATTATTTTGTTATAAAATCATGAAATAGATAGGTTTGAGATATTATTTGATTTAAATATCTCAAGTGTATGGATGATTGAAAATCTGTGGCCAATTTTTATATCCTATAAAGGAGAATATTATAAAGCAGTAGCAAGGGACCAGGGGTAAAAGTAAATAATTTTCGTCTGCAATTTTTCACTAACTTTCCCATATGAAGGTACTTAGACTCATTACACCACTCCGTTTTCCACTTTAAAAGAGTAATTTGTTTATTTGATTTCTTACTATTTAGGTTGTGATTTCCCGTCTTGGGATGAATACTTCCGAAATTGACTATTTATGGTATTCATCTTTTTAGTGTTTTAAATGAAACTCACTGTTTCTAGCATATTCCACAATATAATGAATATTGTTGAAAATTCTAAAAAATTGACAATTGTTTCGATAACTAAATATCATCGTCAGAATGACAGAAAATACATTTCATTTGATGCCTACCTGATGGTTGGTAGTACTATTTTGGCTAGACCAAGAAGTGACCTACCTTGTGATTGACTTAATATATGTTAATAGAAAAAAGAAGAAGATGTGATATTACAAATATTGAAGTTTAGATATTATTAGCTCTATGGTGATATCCAGGATATCAAGTTTTCAATTAAGATCAGTATAACTGTGCAATGACATAGAAAACAAGGAAAACTATATTTATCTGTTCATTGACAACTTCATATTGTGGGTTTCTTAAATGTCTTCCAATTTCCAATTCTTCAAGGAAATCCAGTTCTTGTCTCTTTACACAAATATGCAGCACTTTAGTTCTGTGTTAGGTGTCAATGAATGATTGGTGTCAAGTAGATGTTTTGCGTAGTGGGATTTATCTGGTTGTTTTAATCTGTATGCTCGTAAGTGTTCACTGTATCGGATTTCAAAATTTCTAAGGATCTGACCCAAATAGACATGCAGCATTACATTCTGGACATTTGAGTTCATATATATATATACCTGATTTCTTTAATGGTGGTATTTTTGTTTACACATTTAAGAATTTTGTACTTACGTTACTTTCTGTTTTGAAAGAAATTGTTGTGTTCGTTGCTGAAGATATTATCTTTGAAATATTATTAGACATATTACCTGCATATGTGATGGTTTTATAAGTTTTTATTTCATCAGTTTGTTCAGGAAATATTAGTTATAATGCCACTTTTTCATCTTTTTTATTAATTAGCTTATTCATCATATGTAATGGATAACAGTTAGATGTTGGTATTTGTCTAATTGTATTAATCTCTTTATCAAAATTACATTTGTTCATAGGTACTGAAAAAGCTCTATGTATCATTGAATTATATGCCGCTAGTTTATGTGACATGGGGTGATTGGAACTATATGGAATTTTCACATCAGTGTGTGTTGGTTTTCGGTAAATTGAATAATCAAGTTCATTATTAACTCTTTGAATTTTCAAATCAAGAAAATTGTTTGAGGTATTTTCTTCAATTTCTAATGTAAATTTAATTTTTGGGCGTAAATTTGCTAATATTTCGATTTCCGTTGAGTATACAAAAAAAATGTTGAATTAAAGTTTTTTCAAATAATCCAGACCATCTGAATAAGTCGATTAGAAATATACAGGGTGCACCGTTGCTCCAAAATAACTTATTAACATATTTTTTTTAATAGTACACCATTTATATATTTTCAGTTTTTCATAATATATTGAATTACAAATACAACTATCAAAACCGCATAATTCTACCTTCAATAATTCCAAAGTTACATTGGTTTGAATCTAAAATTATAAAAAAGTTGTTAATGTCAAAAAAGTAGTAGGTTTTTCTGTCATGAATTGTTTTTAAACGTCATGAATTATTTCTCATTGTCATTAGTGAAAGATGTTTATTGTAATTAGTTGCTTTCAAAATTTAAGTGTGTTTACCAAACAGGAAAGAATAAAGATTCTTATGATGAGAGGTTACGGTCATCGCAAAATAACTTATGATGAGGTAGCTCACTTATTTAATGATGCTTTTCCAAATCGCAACCAAATTATCAAAACTGCAGTTTGGAGGATTGTGAAACTTTTTGAAGAAGTGTGTTCAACTGAAAATTGCTCTAATACTGGCCGACCAAAGACAGTAGCTAATGATGAAAAATCATTGGTCGTTATGCAAAGCTGTAGAAAATCCTTTTATATCCATTCGGAAAACTTCATTAGAACATGATGTTAGTGTGGGATCCAGACGGATACCATTATTAAAAAGAATAATTTTCATCCTTGTAATAAATACCAAAATAAGAAACATGGGGAGAATCATCCTGTATAACAAATTACTTTTTACATTGTAACGTTTAAACCATAGAAAGCAGTCGTTCACATTCATACAATGGAAAAAACACTTATCTAAGCGGTCTGTCTTGTTGCAAAAAGAAACAAAAATATATTTTAACCGGAAATATTAATTGCGTCAAAATAACGAAATTTTGCGGAATCAAATAAAAATTCAATTGTTGATCGAGGTAAAAAAACTATTACACAATTACGTCGAATGATAAGTTCCAACAGTCAAAAATTAACAGGTACAAAAAAAAATAAAAGATTGCTGACCTAGGGAGAAATGTCGAAACGGCGAAGGTGTAACAATTGAGGGGCAGTTGGTAAAAACTCGCGGTCGGGAACAGTCTAGTTTTTTTTGGGTTTCGCGGATAGCGGTTTTTGAAGAGTCCTGAGTTTCAGTAATTTATAATTAAAGTAGTGTTTTAACAATCAAGTATATTTTTTTTCGAAAGGGGAAAAGAAGATTACAAGGGAGCGTCTACTGTACGCGCTCTGAAAGTGTTTCTTTTTTTGTTCGAAACGCGAATCGTGTCCGTCGGCGTTTCTGTGAACATCCAGCCTGGGAATTGGTTAGTCTGATCTCAAAATTATACTAACTGTGTATTATGACTTTTTTTGTAGTTTGATCAGATTATTAACATTGCTAGCCCGCATTCTATGATATTATATCTATATAATTTAATTTGTGTTATGATAGTTCATATCGCATACGAGTATTTAATGGTGATATCTCACCGTATGAATTAGGAATAGGGAGCACCTTTGAGGTTGAATATTAAATTGCTAATATCAAAGTTTCATATATAGTGTGCGCGAAAATATTTAGGTTCTGGCGATTAGTTCTAAAATAACGAATTTCTTTTTATTCTGCGAGTCATTCGCGTTGATGTAAAAGGGTATCTCAAGTTTTCTCTCGATCCTATCACTGATTTTATTTCATTACAGTCACAAGACTCTATATACGATTATTCCTGACGCTTTGTCAATTTGGTGTAATTTCTCTCCTCAAAAACCGCTATCCGCGGAACCCAAAAAAACTAGACCCTTCTCGACCGCGGGTTTTTACCAACTGCCCTCAATTCTTACACCTTCGCCGTTTAGACATTTCTTCCTAGGTCAGCAATTTTTTATTTTTTTTTGTACCTGTTAATTTTTGATTGGTGGAACTTATCCTTCGAAGTAATTGTGTAATAGGTTTCTTACCTCGATTAACAATTGAATTTTTATTTGATTCCGCAAAATTTCGTTATTTTGACGCAATTAATATTTCCGGTTAAAAAATTATTTTTTTTCTTTTTGCAACAAGTCAGACCGCTTAGATAAGTGTTTTTTCCATTGTATGAATGTGAACGACCGCTTTCTATAGTTTAAACGTTACAATGTAAAAAGTAATTTGTTATACAGGATGATTCTCCCCATGTTTCTTATTTTGGTATTTATTACATCCTTATAAAGTACAATTTATAAGCATTGATTCCTGCGATATCTATAAGATGCGAAAATATTGCCATTGGTCAGCGGTTTGACTTTCTGTGCACTGTATATTCTTTGGCCAACTTATCTGAAGTGTCGACAGCACCTTCTGTTTTGTTGTAATGAAGAATAATTTCTGGTTTATAGTGCTGTTCTTCTCCAGCTACTTTACTATCAGTATGTTCACTTGAAAGTAAGATGACAGCATGTTTTTATTTTGGAACATAGGATACTAGCGTTCTTTGATTTCTAAAAGCAAACATACTTGAAAACTCTTTCTTGTACGATGCCGGTAGAAGTTCCCTGGGAATAAATGTTTTATTTTTGCGGGGGGTTCCACATCAAGTAATATTTGTTTTCCAGAACTTGTCAGCAAGTTTTAAACTTGTAAAAAAGTTATCGGTCGTTATTCCAAATCCGCCTTCCAAATGGTCTGTCAAATCTAGGACAACCCTTTGACCTTGACCCTTTTCCGCTTTGTTACCTTGTTTTCCTAAAAATTAATAGATACATAGGAATATAAAGTTTGCCTATATTGCTTTTCAAATAACTTACCCAAATAAACTTGCATGTTTGCAATATAAGAAGTGGTGCAGTCCACAAGAGCCCATATTTTGATTCCATACTTATCAGGTTTACTCTTCATATAGACTCGGAATGGTGCCTTACCGCTAAATGGTACAAGCTGCTCATCTACACATAGATGGTCGCCAGGATTAAGTGATTTTTTACAATTAGAAGTGAAAATGTCGAATATATTTCTTATCGGAGCTAGCTTATCTACTAATTTTCGTTCTTGCCTTGTTTGAAAATTATCAAAGCGTAAAAATTTGTTTGAAACTGTCTCTTGACATTGCAGCAGGAATTATAGGACGACAGTAAGAAATATCTTGACACCAGAGCATATCGATAGCCTCTTTCGATCCGTGAAGTGCGCCAATAATAAGCAACAGTCCAATATAAACTTCAATCTCTGTAGAATCAACAGGTACAAAAACTTTAATTTTATTCGGATTTTCTATATTCCGTTTATCATAATATGTTTGTGCCTTTCTGCTTGTTTCGGTTACTATTATGTTTAGAATATCCGGAGATAGAAAAAGAAGAAAAGCGTCTTTTATACTTGAGATATCAGAACTGTAATTTGTAAGGCCTAGAGCATGTCTTCGATTATTAGCTTTTGAACGTCTAACTTTTGTGTTTCCTGGAATTTTTGACCACTCAGTTCTATCTTTAGATTTATATACTGGAATGTCCTGGCTGTTACTAACTGTTGGTTCCTCTGGGTTCGTTTTCTCTATACTTTGATCAACAACTATTACATCATTTTCTTCCTCTACTTCTGTGACAATGTCTTCATCTTCTAAGTCACTCGATGTTTCCTCATTGATAACACTATCAAACTCTGGATCATCACTTTCAAGTATACGTAACATCTCATCGTCAGTAAGCCCCTTGCGATTGTTTCTAAATAAAAACTGACTCATTTTCAAAACGATGTACCCTACTCGCAATATCACAAGAGACTAACCCGAATATTCAAGTCTAAAAATTATATCGCAGTGCGGGGAATCCCCCATTTGAACTGGTAATTTACATTTTACAATTATATGGGTAAATTCCCTGTGAGTAAACAAACGTTAAATGTATGGGATTCCCCGATTTTACTAACAGTTACCGGGATTATTTTGTAGGACGTAAAAGGCTGACCGGGGTCTGAAGAGGCCCCTGGAATATAAAACTATTTTTTGTTCATACCAGCTAATAAAAACTACTAAATACATCATATTTTATCAAAATAATTCATAAACTGCAGCTAGATGAAAGATCAATGTTTAAAAATTTGCGCTTGCAAAGATACAGCAAAAACATTATTTGTAATTGAATAAACTATGAAAAACTGAAAATATATACATGGTGTACTATTTAAAAAGTTATTTTGGAGCAAGGGTGCACCCTGTATATTTCTAATCGACTTAGGCAGATGGTCTGGATTATTTGAAAAAAAATTATTTAACATTTTTTTTGTATATCTAACGGAAATCGAAATAATAGCAAGTTACGTTACTTTATGTACACACTGTATGAAGTATAATGTGTATTTCTGCTACCCTCTTTATCAACCTTTAACTCACAAACTAACAAGGTTAGAGGTAAATTGTATTGAGAAATTTTAAATATTTCCTACCAATCTGCCATTCTTCCGATTACCTGTACTTTTTTAGAGAACACCCTGTGTTGAAACTAATCTTCCTAATCAAACACTTTATTTTATTAGAAACTCAGTTACAACGTTCCAAAACTGTGATCTCAAATCCGTTCAGTTCCCGAAAAGTAACTGGTGATAAAACGGATACAAATATTGCGGATAAGGTATTTGCGTTACAGCTTCTTGATATTAATTCTAATTTCGTTTAATTTCAGATCGAGTATCGTGGTTGAGCTCGGACGATAAAAGGGAAAGTCAAAGAGGTAAAGTGTGACAAAGTCTTGAACTTTTGGATTTTCTAAATATTAATATTAGATACCGGCTGTATAATTTTATTGTAAAACATAATACCTAATAAAATATTATATATCTAGTATCAGAATGCTGTTTAATTCCGTACATCTATTACTTTATTTTAGCAGAGAGATTTGGAGGAACGTAAGTGTAGTTTATTCCTGTGGATGGTTACTTTGAATCAGATCCGGCCTGGCCCATCCGGACGCATATTCGTAAATACACGACGCTTTAGTCACACGAAGTTGCTTCGTGAATAACACACCTGTCGGACTAACACGTCAGGTATTTGCATGACACTGAAGTGCTTTATAAATAGCAGACGACGTATCAGACTAACGTGTCAGTTATCTTGTTAATACAATAATGTAAGTAAAATAAAAGAGGAAAATAATACTAAGAATGCAGATGAAAATGTTTATTAATACCATAGCATAACCTAAAACTATCATACTAGATTACCTAGTATATTATGTATGAATGAATAAAATAGTATATAGTTTATTTACGATAAAAAGACGATGACGTTGCAAAACAAAATATTGTGATGTTGCCAAGCTGTAGTTTTTTCCTTTACTTAACGAAAACTAGAAAAGTCATTCTGATGTTAGATTGACAGTTCTTCTTTTTCATTGTTCCGTGCCTCGTAGGGCGTAAGTCAAAAATATTTATTTAAAAACAAAAGGCTTGATTAATTTAATATAAATATTTATTCATGAGAAACTATGGATAAGATACAAAAAACAGTAACCAATCATTCTATATTCGAATTAACGTTTAATTGTTTTACATAGAAGAGGGTTAAATGACGAACTGTAGGTCCTTATACCTTATTCTATGCTCTATAGAACCATCTTCAAGAGCACTGCAAGGGTTTATGTTAAAAGGAATCAATACAAGCTTTAATCATCTTCATACAAATTTAAATATTGTTTCTTTATACAATATCTATTATATTTATTATAATAAAAATAGAATGGAAAAGAAAAATATAGATTCACCAAATAAAATTTTGTAAGAAGATATGTGTATAAAAAATCTCCCATTTTATCAGTATTAATGTAGAGATACTGTGGTCGTTGTTTTAATTTGTGTATTATAAAATAACTGTACCTAATTAATTTAATAATAGTGACTGTGAAAAGGTAGAAATAAAGCAAATTGGATAAAAATATAGAAAAAACACAAGATTTCCACTACTCCACTACAGAATCATCACTATCTTCATCGTCAGTGTCAAAATTAATAATAGGTGGAGGCATATCCTGTCTATCAAATAGTACAGTGTGCTCTACTGTCTTTGACCAAATATCAGGAGTCACTTTTTCTGAAGACATTTTCCATACATCTATTGCTTGTTCTATTGGAGAACCATCAGTTCCCATATGCATTATCCATTACAATTGTGGCAGGTTCTTCCAAATTCACTAAAAGCTGGTATTCAAACCAATGCAAAAAAATTTCTCGGTTCATTTCACCGTGGTAATCACCATCTTCTTTTTTGGAAGAAAAAACCACCCTTGTTCCAGGAATGAATCCAGAAGAGGAACCAGCATGCAATACTATATACCTACACTAAGGAAATAACAAATTAGTACTAGGTTTCCTAGATAGACTGCATAGCTCAAAACAACTATTAATAATTATATAGATTTAAATAAAATAATGTGACTAATAAATATTTGAAAAGGTCTCAAAATCGCAGGAATGTTATTACATCATAAATTCTTTGCTAAATTTTATTATTCAATTACCTTGGACCACCATTTTTGGTTTTCTTCACGCTTCTATGATTAGAATCCTGCCAAGAACGTCCAACAGTACCGTCTTTAAATATCCAGGTCTCATCCAAAAACACAAATTGATATAAACCTCCCCTTTTTATCTTGAAATATTCATGTAGAAAATGTACACGTTTTAATGCAATATGTGGCAACTGCATTAAACCACGACGAGAATCATCTTTTTGGTATTTGAATCCAATATTTTTCACTATCTTCCAGAGTGATTTTAAACAACCATTGAAGAGTTCGCGCTCCTGGAGTTTGTCTCTTAATGTTTTCAAGGTTATGTGTTCCTCTGAAAAAATATGGTGTTAGTTAATTGGGAATAAAATAAAACAGTAAATTCAATATACTCACTGTTTCCACACATTTCGTATATAACATTTCGGAAAGCATTTTGATCAAAGTTATCAATTTCAACAGTAGGTTTTATGCGTTGTCTCTTTTTAGGTGGGCTTTTAAGCTGTTCACCTCTATTATGCTTGGCGGCAATACGGTTAACAGTGATAGCGCTAAGTTGTAAAGCTTCTGCAACTCTCTATAATATAATTACTTCAATTTATGAAAGAATAATATATTATCAAGTTTAATTAACCTAACCTAACATTAAAAACATCTAATCATTTACATTTAAATATGTAACAAGAATATTAATAAAGATGAATACAAATAGCGAATACTATTACTTACGTCTCTTACAGCAGTAAGCGGGAGAAGCGGGCTCCCATTTCGGCATTCTCGTTCAAAGTAGCTCAACAAAGATGTTACTATATCTTGAGATTTTCTGTTCAGCTGCTTCGGCATTTTATTAACCACGCACTGCAGATTTGCCTAAATAATTAGTTATGAAAATAACTGTTTTTTTAATCTTAAAGAGGCAATGAATTGAAAAGCACGAAAAAAACAAAAAATATTAGACGATGATCGAATGTTAATAAATGTCAAAATAAACTGGGGAATTTTACCAGTTGATTTTACAACGTCTTGAAATTTTGCCAATCCGTTAGCTGTAAATTACCCTGGCTGTTGAGGAGAAATTGTATTCACGGTTGGTAAATTAATATTTATTCTAATAAGCAGGAAAGTAACTAAAAAATGACATCATCGTCTTTTTATCGTAAATAAACTATACAGCAATATGGTAGGTAAAACTGCTTTATATTAATTTTTGGAACTATTAATTTCCAAGGCTATTGTTCGATAGCTCAATAAAAATGGACTGTAGAATGTGAATAAATCATTGGTTTCAAAAATTAGTTTACCAATAATCTGTTCCTCTAAGATTCCATTTCTTGCTCACTAGGAAATGGGGATAAAGGGGAAAAAGGAAAATAGAGCGCTTTAAGTTCTTTGTCACACGTGAGAAATAAACAATAAAAGTTAGAACATGGAGACTATATACAAAATAATCTTTAACACTTTGACACCAGCAAGTTTTTTCACCTCATAATAAAAATAATTATTCTCAAGGGAAAATAAAAGGCAACTATTCTACGAATAAACCATTGCTACCAGGCCTTTGACTTGTTGAGAAACGTGCTTTAACTCCAACATGTTCTGGACAAGTGAAGTTGAACCGGTCGGAAATGAAAACTTTCGACAGTTGCTTTGACATCAAGTTTTACTAATAACAGCCTAACAAAATTCCCGACATAAAATGATGAAATATTCTTTGATTTGTAAAATTACAACGTAAGAGATTAATAAAAATATTCTCCAAGATTAATTTTTATTATCGAAATCCCATTATTCCAAAAATATATCATGCAACAAAGTTAACATTTTTAAACAACCAGCTATACAGGGCTGATGTATAATCAGTTGCATACTAGTAGTGGATAAAATTAACATAATTGTTCTACTGGCAATAGATACATACATTTAATACGTTATCGTATTTTTATAATGCCACAACATGTAATGTGGAGCCTTGGATTTTGTGTTTTTCAATCCTGTTGGTGTTCTACCTACTGCAGTACATGTACTGGAATTCCTTTTTTTCGCCGACATTTGTTTATCGAACCGTTTTTCGCAGGAATCCCTTTCGATTTAAAAGCGGTGGAATATGTTCCGTTAGAGGTGATTAATAAAGACTTGAATATATGGTTATTTGCGGAATTTCCGGAAGCTACTTCATATAATGCAATTTTGATTTTTCTGGATAAAGTGTTAAATACATTAACAACGTTATACTGCTTTAGTACCGACCATTGATGCCAAGAGTGTTTTCCGTTGAAACCCACTGCCCAAGAGCATTTACAAGCATGCACACGTATTTCCTTAATGTTCACTTTGAACAGATAATTCAAGCATTTCGATATTTATACAGCTACACTCTATTTGAAAGAGGCAGAGAGCAATAAACCCTTGTATAATGACCATTCCCAGGGCGTACCTGCTTGTGATTCTAAAAATCTCAATAGTTGTGAATTTTATATTTCGGCAATATCTTAAAATCATGTGAAGTTCTTTTCACGAAAAATGGTTCTGACTCCATAATAGCTTATTCGGGTTTTGCCGTTAGAGATCTATTTATACCTAGAAAATAGTTAAAATTCGGCCTTTTATTGTAGTCGACCATCGCTTGAAAAGTACTTTACCTGATAAGATAATGGTCTCAATGATAGTTAACAGACAATGCCCGTATCTGAGACGTGAAAGATCGTCAAATATATCAAACAAATTATATTTAGAAACCACATTATTCGATAATAAAATGGAAAATCATTCAGATTTCACTCCAATGAAACGTATATCTAAATGTGATTTATCCGTCAACGAAAATGATAATTATATCAACCATAAAAGAAAAGGTTGGTTTTTCAAACTTGCCAACGAGTTCGTGAAGTGCGCTGGTGTTATTAACATTCAACAGTAGGAAAACAAACGTTGGCTCGGGAATATAGAATATTAAAAGGAGATTTGTAGAATGTAGCTTCACCTGGAATATCTAAATAGGAAGAAACATTGGAATATCCTACAGCTAATGATTGGTAAATTGTTATTGTGCAACCACTTTAAGCACTTATCGGGTTATAGAGTCAAATCGATACCTAGATGTATCTTCTGGACTTAATAAATTTTTTCATAGCATTTGTCCATGTTTTACAAAATCTTGAATGAAAGATTTGCAAAGCGTGTATAATAGTTATATCGCTAAAATATAACATTGCATGAATAATTCTAGATGAATATAAAAATACTAACTTTTCTAAAAAGAAGAACACACGATAAAGAAGTGGGTATGACCCTGTATATACATCGATTAACTGAATGATTTGTAATTAAAAAATTATAACACTTAGCGGTATATTATTTTTTTCTTCTAATTATTGGTGAAATTTTTTTTCATTAATTCAAAACAACAGTTTTTCATTTCAAATTCCCTAGAAAATAAGAACCATCAGGAGATGAATAGGGCCAATAAGTAGAAAGCCGCAAAAAATAAACGAGCGGCCCTTAAATCATCTTTTCAACTTTGAAATTAGCATCTCTCGGGCTTTCTCCTTATTGATTCAGACTTCAAGCAGTCACTCACCAAAATGCAAAATAATCCCAAGTGAATAGGATTGTACGCCAATGGTAAATGCAGTAGGAGGTCCCAGAAAATAACTTTGAGATAGATTTATTCCAAATATCCTGGGATTCAGTATAAATCGCGATGAAAAATTGAAATAGCAATTTATAAGATACGGAAAGTAACAATTGAATACTATTTTTGATATTCATTGCATTTGATGGGCATTATTTTTTCTTTAATTTATTTTATTGTATCGACTTCCATTTATTCATCATCATCAATGGTTATCCATTACATATAATAAATAAATTACTTAATAGAAAAGAGAAAAAAAATGGCATTACAACTGGATAATATTTCCTAAAGAAACAAAGAAAGTACTACAAAATTTCTCAAAATAAAATCTATTTTTCACTCGAAAAGTTTAAGACCCCAATATTCTCTGTACATTTCTTTCCTTTCTTCTTCCTCAAATTTATTTTCACATTTAAACCCACACAAGTTTTTGCAAGAAATAGGCTGAGGTGCTTTTGGAGGTCTTATTGTCCCTTCTGTTGATGAATACTATTGACATTTGCTCATTTTTTCTTCAGTTTTATTTCTATTCCATGTCTGTGGGTCACTTCTTCTCCATCTCGTTAACCTCTTTACCGGTATTTCAGCGAATGTATTGCTTCTAATCCGACGCTGTAAAGTGGCTAGGTCGGTATCTACATCATCAGTATCTTCATCAGAAGAAGAATATGGTACGAGAAAAGTTTTCTTCGGCTCAGGATTTTCCGCCTCATCATAAACTGCCGAGTTGTGGACTTGTGTTCATCTACAGTATAATCCTCCATTTTTCCTCCAAAATTGTGATTAAGTTTCACTGCAGAGTCACTAAATAAACTAACAAAAAAGTATTTCAAAGTAATGCACTGTTTCAATCATAGTGGATTACCTTACCAGTAATTACTGATATTTTTGGTAATTCAAAGACATTCTCGGGTTAATTGCCTTCATTTTCTCCAATTAAATTAAAATCTTCGATTATCATAGTTTTTGTATCTAAAGAATATTAGTTTGATATAAATCTTATTGAGAAAAACATCAGATCTCGTTTTGGGTGGAATTTGCAAAAGAAATCTGGACATTACTTTGTTTTAAATCAAAAACTTCACGCTTCACAAGCTCCTAAATAAATAACTTACCGCTGTTTAGAAGTTCGGGAATAATCATAATATTTTATCAATGACAACATGGGTGCAACATTAGTAATTATAGGCAAATTTTCAGACTCTGTTTCATTTTCATACGAACCGTTTTCTTCAGTTACTAGAGATCCCAGATTTGAATCTCAAAATTAGAATATAATTAGATTTTTTGATCACAAAATAATAACTTAAAAGTAGGCACTTACTTCTTGTTTTCTGAGCATTTGATAACTGAAGTATTTTTTAGTTTATTATTTCTATTATTTCTGAGACCATAAACTACAAAACCTATTAGTTGCCTTAACTTTAGAATAAACAATTTTTTAAGGTTAGAAAAATCCAATGTGTTTTGACACATAAAACTCACTAAGTCATATTTGTCACGACATGTCGACGCACAAAATTCACTATGTTACTTAATAAGTTTTTGCGTTTCCACGAACTGATGAAAATGACTAAATGTGTATTTTGTATTCTCGTTCTCTATGATTTTAGTGAGTTTTAAGATCCTCACGAATTCTAAAATGGTAGAATGAAACCATGGAAGACCTTCAATATCGCAAATTTTGACTTAATGAGTTTTTGCACAATATTTTCACTCATTTAAAAAACAAGACATGATTCTTAATCTTTCAAATGTAATATATTGTATTCCATGCAATAGTTGTAATAATAAATATATTGGTGTTTTTAAATGAAACTCACGGTCTCTAGTTAATTCCACAATATAATACAAGTTATTGAAAATTCTAAAAAATTGACAATTTTTTAGAATTTTCAATAACTTGTATTATATTGTGGAATTAACTAGAGACCGTGAGTTTCATTTAAAAACACTAATATGAGCATATTCCACGAAGTAAGGGTCGAGACAGTCAATTTCAATAAATATATTGGTCAAACTAAAAAACCGTTTTAGACTTTTCAAGAGTACATGTAGGTTAGATCCTAAAGATGTGCGTTGGCTAAACAAGTAATCGATAAAGACCATTTTATGGATTTTGAATCTGTTATTATTTTAGGCATCCAAGCAAATACCAAATGGCTCATATATTTCGAGAACCTAATAATAATAAAAAGTGACCATAATAATAAAGTGATATTTATCACTACTTACTAATCAAGTGCTATTCAACGCGCCAATCGATTACAATCATTTCCTGTCATTTAAAAAACAACATGTTCAACAATACATTTTCGATATCAATCGATCACTCTGATTATAATCGGTCTAAAATTATGATGCTATTGAAAATAATCGTAAATCGGAAACATGTGATTGGTCGAAAAATGTAAATAAACTTCCGTTTGTCTATGGGTTATGTGATGTGAATGATATTTTGCAATTATATATTACATTTTTAGTTTAACAGAACAGCTTCTATAAAATTAAACGTGATTAAACTAAATGAACTTGTGAAAAGTGTGAAATGAACTAAAATAATGATGAGATTATGTCACTAAAAATGACAATCTTTTTTGGTCGTTCAACAAACATCAATCCGTTTTCGATTATAAACTAAATCTGAATCAAGATCGAAGTGTTGAATAGCACTATTGATATTAAAAATAACTAAATTTTAAATTCTTATTCGTAATCCAAACTTATATGAATAAATGTCTTAATTATTTTTTTTTCAATTTTATTTTCAGTAATTAATATCAATATTTTATATAAAACAGTTAGTTATAATCTTTTATTGTAATTTTGAATATCTATGAACAAATTATTAACATGACATATAGTATAAAAATTTGACATTGAGTTGGATATAATGAAAGAAGAATATTTGTATTGTATCAACCTTATATTTTCATAACATAACCTGAATTCTTTTTATGTTTCCAACAATTTTAGCATACATAAGGAAGGCAACACATCAAATGTAACTTCTGCCATTCGGACCATGCCCTGCGATCTTTTATAGCCACTGCTAAACTGCATTTTTAACGCCATCTATTCGCTTGGAAGGTTACTAACGAACTTTATTTTACTGATTGCTGTAATACCGTCATCTGTGAATTTACTCAAACCAAGCTGTTTGGATGTCAATTTTAAAAAATAAAGTCATTTTTGACAAATGGGTAAAATGTGGAAACAGAAGGTGGAAGGAGAAAATGACATCTGAGAATATTTACAACAATTGTAGAGTGTGTGCCTTACACTTTTTACCTAAAGATTTTGGTTCAAATAAAGTTCTGAAAAGAGGAGTTTTCCCATCAGTCAATTTACCAGGTAAATCTATAATAATTAAAGAAAAAAAAACTAACAACTAACTAGGATACAGAATCTTGAACACACACAACATAAAATTCAATACTCAAAACATCATGAAACTGTAAGTACCTACATACCAACACACTTTGCACCACAATTTGAAAACCTTTCAGACACTAATTTTACAAATAGTAAAATTGAATTTTTAAATAAAGGTTTAAAGTACAGCATACCACCTAAATTTACGAATAATATTAAACAAATTATAGCTACAGAGTCAGAAATAGCTTTAAAATCTAATTCAAATAATTTTCTTTATGAGAAATTAAAAATTGCCAATTTAATCAAAAATATTGAACCTTCAAAAGTTAAACGTCAAACAAAAATGACATTACAGTTTTAAATGCAATAAAAAAGAAGATAGAGAATAATAACCTAACAGTTACAAAATCTGATAAGGGGAACGCTACTGTCATTTTGACGACTGAAAATTACAATTCCAAAGTATATAACTTTATAGAATCCAGCGATGTAAAAGTTCTTAAAGCAGACCCAACAAAGAAGTTTTCTAATAATGTAAGGGATATTGTTAATAATTCAAATTATCTTTTAAATGATTACGAAAAGAGGTCTATCATACATAAGAATCCTCATTGTCCACAATTATATGGAACAGTTAAATTACATAAAATAACGAAACCAATTAGACCTGTAGTCTCTTATGTTAATGCTCCTAATATTATATTGGCAAAGAAGCTCAACAATATACTCAATACTTACGGATATGAATCTCAGTACTCAATTATAAATTCAATAGAACTAATCAAAAAGTTGAAAGCAATCCACTTGCAAGATAACTATAAACTCATATCGTTCGATGTAACTAATATGTTTACTAAAATTCCTCCTAAAGAATGTCTAATACTTGTAAGAAAATTACTAGAAGATGAAAATATTAATCCAGGAATAATATCAGATATACTTAATTTATTTGATGTATGCATTAATCAGAATTATTTCACTTTTGACAATAAGATATATATTCAAAATGAAGGTTTACCAACATTTTCATGGACAATTTAGAAAGAAAGATCTTTGAAAGTAATATTTCGAAAAATATTTTATTTTGGTATAGATATGTAGATGACATATTAGCTTGTTTTATAAGTAGTGAACGACAATTAGATGTATTTTTCAACCACATCAATAATTTAATAATGTACTTGATTATTAAATTTACCGAAAACCAACACAGACTGATGTGACAATTCCATTCAATTCTAACCACCCTGTGTCACACAGACTAGCAGCATATAATTCAATGATACATAGAGCTTTTTCAGTTCCTATGAACAAATGTAATTTTGATAGAGAGATCAATACAATTAGACAAATAGCAATATCTAACGGTTATCCATTAGATATGATAAATAAGCTACTTAGTTAAAAAGAGGAAAAAGTGGCATTTCAACTGATATATCCTAAACAAGCTGATGAAATTAAAACTTATAAAACCATCACATATGCAGGAAATATTTCTAATAATATTTCAAAGATAATATCTTCAGCAACGAATACAACAATTTCTTTTAAAACAGAAAGTAACGTTAGTACAAAATTGTTAAATGTAAAAACAAAAATATCACTATTAAAGAAGTCAGGTATATATAAATTCAAATGTCCAGAATGTAATGCTGTCTATTTGGGTCAGACCTTTAGGAATTTTGAAATACGATACAGTGAGCACTTACGAGCATACAGATAAAAACAACCAGATAAATCCCACTACGCAAAACATCTACTTGACACCAATCATTCATTGACACCTAACGCAGAACTAGAAGTACTGCATATTTGTGAAAAGAAACAAGAACTGGATTTCCTTGAAGAACTGGAAATTAGAAGACATTTAAGAAACCCACAATATGAAGTTGTCAATGAACAGTTAAATCTAGGGAATTCTCCACTAATAAACTGTCTTCTTAAGTGATAATTGTAAAGATCAGCAGATATAGTTTTCCTGGTTTTCTATATCATTGGACAGTTATACTGATTTTAATTGGAAAAATGATATCCAGGATATCACCATAGGGCTAATAATATCTAAGCTTCAATATTTGTAATATCACATCTTCTTCTTTTTTCTATAAACATATATTAAGCCAATCACAAGTTAGGTTACTTCTTGGTCTAGCCAAAAATAACTACTAAACATCAGGTAGGCATAAAATGAAATGTAAATTCTGTCATTCTGACGATGATATTGATTTATCGAAACAATTGTCAGTTTTTCAGAATTTTCAATAACCTGTATTATATTGTGGAATTAACTAGAGACCTTCAGTTTCATTTAAAAACACTAATAGGATACATTTATTCAATAATTGTATTTATTTTCTAGAATCTTTAGAAACAGTAGCTGATGATGGTCCTTCCTCAATAATTGAAGCTGAACCATCAACCTCTTTAGCTGTACCACAAATTGGCACTGCATCTGTAACTGAGAGTCCTAGGACTTCAAAGTTACAGGAAGCTTCAAATGCTCAGTTTGTAAAACTGAGAGCTGAAAAAGCACAAGAATCCTGTGCTATTAATGAGGCTAATTGTAGCTATTCAGTTGAACCCGAGCTGAAATTATCAACACATGCTGTTCAAGATTCTACTTCTGTCACACCAGCAGACTTGAATGCCACAGTTACTCCAAAAATAAGTGAGTGAATAATTAATTGATTCATTAATATATAGGTGTTGAACAAAGAAATTTTCACTTATAATTGCACAAGTGGTTTGTATTTTATCGGGTAAATTTGGGTTGTTTAATGAGAAACTGTTTCCTAGCAATTTGACGAGAATAACTGTCAACTATTAAAAACACGACACCGAAGGTTATTCGAGTCAAATTGCTAAAGGAAACAGTTTAGAATTTGAACAACACAAATTCAGCCAATATCAATACAAAACTCGAGTGTAATTCGGCAGGACAATTTAATGAATGAGAAATTTGGAAACATATCAATGCAAACTTTATTTATGAAACATCAAAAATAATTACATTTTTATTTTAATGTACAATTTGACTAATTTCGGCGTTCGTAGACACACCGAATCGACTCATTGTTAGTGGTTGAAAATTCAATAACTTGTTGACAAACATGCCAAACTATTTATTCTGGTAACCAACACCGCGATAATTGATGAACAAATGTATAAGTGAAAAAACCACTAGTGTATTTGTCAACAGTAAAAACACAAGAGCTTTTTTTTATCGGATAAATTTCTCTTTGCAACGAAACAGTTTTGCCAATCACTAATTTTACGAGAAAAACTGACATGATAAAATCGCGACACCGAAGGTGGAGCGATTTTATCTAATGTCAGTTTTTCGAGCAAATTTAGTGATTGGCAAAACTTTGAGTCAAAGAGGAATTTATCTAATAAAAGAAAAGCTCGAGTGTTTTTTGGCAAGATAAATTAACGACAGAATATATGGATGAACAACAACAATAATTGCGACTCATTGTCATTGTGTAAAAGTGACGTCCGCTTACTAGATATTGAGGAAGAGAAGTTTTTATCGCGTTAAAAAAGGATGCACCTTTTTTATCGATGGCAAAGTGATAATAACATTTCCAGGTATATGACATTTTAACATTGGAGTTAATTTATCAACAGTAAAAACACAAGAGCTTTTTTTTTATCGGATAAATTTCTCTTTGCAACGAAACAGTTTTGCCAATCACTAATTTTACGAGAAAAACTGACATGATAAAATCGCGACACCGAAGGTGGAGCGATTTTATCTAATGTCAGTTTTTCGAGCAAATTTAGTGATTGGCAAAACTTTGAGTCAAAGAGGAATTTATCTAATAAAAGAAAAGCTCGAGTGTTTTTTGGCAAGATAAATTAACGACAGAATATATGGATGAACAACAACAATAATTGCGACTCATTGTCATTGTGTAAAAGTGACGTCCGCTTACTAGATATTGAGGAAGAGAAGTTTTTATCGCGATAAAAAAGGATGCACCTTTTTTATCGATGGCAAAGTGACAATAACATTTCCAGGTATATGACATTTTAACATTGGAGTTAATTTATCGCTGTAAAAGTTAAAGCTAACTTTTGCCGCTGTCAAAGTGACAGTTGCACTGTGGCATATGCGATTTTTTATACTCGTACATAAGTTAAATTGTCAGTAGTAATATAACAAGAGAGTGAGAATAAATTGAAAATAATTTGACAGATTTCTTGAAAACTTGTTGCCAGGCAATAGTCACGAGAGCCCGCAGGGCTCGAGTGGCTATTGCCAAATGGCAACAAGTTTGAACAAAATTTGTCAAATTATTTTCTAATTTATGGAACTCTTGAGTTATATTTGACTAGATTATTTTTGATTCACAAATTATTACAATAAAAAAGATCAATAAAACTATCATAAAATTATTGAAAGATTTAATTTAATTAATTATTACAATATACGAAAATATCGTTGACACATTATGAATATATTAAAAGAATTGACAATTTAAATTAGTACAATGAAAAACGCAATTATTAAAAATATTTCGAGACTCATTATTTATTGAGGATTTGGAATTGCTTGTTATATTAAGTGTTTCCTCCTGCGTATTTTCTCTAAGATTGTTTATTATCTTTAGTTTCTATAATCTTATTCGTTATTTCTTCATCAGAAAAGGTACTAAACCGATGATGTTCACTCATTTTATATATAACGTTGACACAATTAGATAATTATTTTGACAACTATCTGACACTTGCTAGACAAATAAAAGCAACAGTGATTATTCCCGAGAATAATCACAAGAGCTTTATTCCCACTATAATAATGACATGATTGGTTGAAACTTACCCTTGTGTCAAATAAAGAAGCATTTCATTGGTTTTAAGAAACGTCAAAAAATAATCACAGAAATAGTAGATATTAGGTATAGGTCAATATTTTGATTTATTAAAAAACATGAACAATTATTAGGTACTTACAAATGTATTTATAATTCCATATTATTTAGTTACATCAAGTTTTGACTGTATACTTCTATTAGAATATTGTCTAAAACAGGGTTTAAAATTTAACATTTCAAGAAAAATGTTATCTGAATGCAATGTGTATTGCATATTCATATTATTTTTTATTGCTAATGATATTATTTTTTAATTTAGAAGGATCTGATTTACTTGCTGAGGTGAATGTCTCTAGGGTTGAAGACCTATCACCAAAAGCCAGACGTCTCTATCAAATAGCCACTCAATTTAAAAAAAGAGCTACCCAGTTTAGAAGAAGTCGTCAGTTGTTATTAAAAAGGTATGCTGCTGAAACCTTTAAAAAATCTGAACTTTTTGAAAAATGTGTATCCATTATATTGTATCATATGTGTAATATTTGTTAGCACATGCTATTATCAATAAATTATACTTATCTAAAAAATCACCTGTACTATTTTATAAACCAAATTTTAGAAACTATTTGTCGACATTCGTTTTTTAATAAACTATCCTGGTTAATAAAAACGGATTAAATCTTTAAACAGCTTTTTGAAACAACCTATCCTACTTTTAAGCCAAAATAAAATAACAGGTTGTTTCAAAAAGTGTTTAAACTTTGTGTGACTGTTTTTATTTGTTTATTAAAGAAAAAACAATATAGGCATAATTTAAAAAACTTCAGTATTTGCTTGGCTTGCCATCTAGTAGTAGCTAGTAAACTGTGACTAATCATGAAGGGTCTTCCTTTATTTTTTCCGTTGGTGAATAGTAACCTTCCACCACAATAGATGGCGCAGCACTCGACAAAACTTTGTGGCTTCGGAGATTCCATTCTTCCCTGTATTAAAAGTATTTATCTATGATTCGGACGATGATAGCAGTATCGAAAACATTGTTAATTTTTTCGAATTTTTACCATTTTACAATATATTGTAGAATTATTTAGAAACAGTTAATTTCATTTAAAAAAGTAATATGAGTAGATTCCACAGAGTGAGGGCCGAAAGAGTATATTTCAATACCAACACTATTCCTGAATATATGATTCAATTTTTTAACTTATCTTATATTCTGGTGCAAATTCAGCATATCCAATACCTTTTTCAAATTTAGGATCAAATCTTTCTTCACATGCACATGCAAAACTTGCACTAATAATGTGTATTAAGGAAATTGCACCCTTCTCAATTCATCACGTTTCATAGAATTATTACGCACGCCTTTGATATTTTATGTAGCACCTCACATCACTCAGAAATATCACCTGTTCAGTATGCAGCTGATCGTTCGGAAGAGTCGAATCAGGAAACTCTAGACGTGACCATTTCACTCCTAACATCCAATAACTCTCATCGGAGATATCACTCTCCATTTACGGCGAATTTGAATATTCACAGCTGTATTTCGTTGGTAATCATTAAGGAGATAAACAAACCTATAGATAATTCAAGTGTCTGACACATTGACAGTTCTATGAATGAAATTGACTGTCTCGACCCTTACTTCGTGGAATATGCTCATATTAGTGTTTTTATATGAAACTCAAGGTCTCTAGTTAATTCCACAATATAATACAAGTTATTGAAAATTCTAAGAAATTGACAATTGTTTCGATAAATCAATATCATCGTCAGAATGACAGAAGTTACATTTCATTTTATGCCTACCTGATGTTTAGTAGTTATATTTTTTGGCTAGACCAAGAAGTAACCTAACTTGTGATTGGCTTAATATATGTTTATAGAAAAAAGAAGAAGATGTGATATTACAAATATTGAAGCTTAGATATTATTAGCCCTATGGTGATATCCTGGATATCATTTTTCCAATTAAGATCAGTATAACTGTGCAATGATATAGAAAACCAGGAAAACTATATCTGCTGATCTTTACAATTATCACTTAAGAAGACAGTTTATTAGTGGAGAATTCCCTAGATTTAACTGTTCATTGACAACTTCATATTGTGGGTTTCTTAAATGTCTTCTAATTTCCAGTTCTTCAAGGAAATCCAGTTCTTGTTTCTTTTCACAAATATGCAGCACTTCTAGTTCTGTGTTAGGTGTCAATGAATGATTGGTGTCAAGTAAATGTTTTGCGTAGTGAGATTTATCTGGTTGTTTTAATCTGTAAGCTCGTAAGTGCTCACTGTATCGTATTTCAAAATTCCTAAGGGTCTGACCCAAATAGACAGCATTACATTCTGGACATTTGAGTTTATATATACCTGACTTCTTTAATAGTGGTATTTTTGTTTTTACATTTAACAATTTTGTACTAACGTTACTTTCTGTTTTAAAAGAAATTGTTGCATTCGTTGCTGAAGATATTATCTTTGAAATATTATTAGAAATATTTCCTGCATATGTGATGGTTTTATAAGTTTTAATTTCATCAGCTTGTTTAGGATATATTAGTTGTAATGCCACTTTTTTCTCTTTTTTACTAATTAGTTTATTTATCATATCTAATGGATAACCGTTAGATGTTGCAGGATATATTTCTAATAATATTTCAAAGATAATATCTTCAGCAACGAATGCAACAATTTCTTTTAAAACAGAAAGTAACGTTAGTACAAAATTGTTAAATGTAAAAACAAAAATACCACTATTAAAGAAGTCAGGTATATATAAACTCAAATGTCCAGAATGTAATGCTGTCTATTTGGGTCAGACCCTTAGGAATTTTGAAATACGATACAGTGAGCACTTACGAGCTTACAGATTAAAACAACCAGATAAATCTCACTACGCAAAACATTTACTTGACACCAATCATTCATTGACACCTAACACAGAACTAGAAGTGCTGCATATTTGTGAAAAGAAACAAGAACTGGATTTCCTTGAAGAACTGGAAATTAGAAGACATTTAAGAAACCCACAATATGAAGTTGTCAATGAACAGTTAAATCTAGGGAATTCTCCACTAATAAACTGTCTTCTTAAGTGATAATTGTAAAGATCAGCAGATATAGTTTTCCTGGTTTTCTATATCATTGCACAGTTATACTGATCTTAATTGGAAAAATGATATCCAGGATATCACCATAGGGCTAATAATATCTAAGCTTCAATATTTGTAATATCACATCTTCTTCTTTTTTCTATAAACATATATTAAGCCAATCACAAGTTAGGTTACTTCTTGGTCTAGCCAAAAAATATAACTACTAAACATCAGGTAGGCATAAAATGAAATGTAACTTCTGTCATTCTGACGATGATATTGATTTATCGAAACAATTGTCAATTTCTTAGAATTTTCAATAACTTGTATTATATTGTGGAATTAACTAGAGACCTTGAGTTTCATATAAAAACACTAATAGTTCTATGAATATTGAATATAATCAGTAGTAATAACCCAAGGACATTGATAATTGTTCGAAAAATTTTTATAACAGATTACGAAAGCTTATTGCTTGGAAACAGACTGACGCCGCAGGCGGAGGTCTGTTGCCTATAAGCAACAAGCTTCAGAAAGTGGTTATAAAATTTTTGAGCATTTATCAATGTTCCAGGGTTATTCGGATATAAATTTTTTTGCGAATTATAGAAAAGAAGTACAGAGCTATAATTTCATTAATATTCTCGTCAGTATTAAGACCAAATCGTGACATTTTGAAATATTAAATATTTGAAACGTCAAAATCGAAATAAATAATCAAATTGTATCCATAGCAACGTGATAGAGTGAAAACAGCCCATGGGATCTGTTTTCAGTATAATGTTATTCTGATTGGTTGTGTTCAATTAAATGACCTCAAATTAAGTGATTTCATTGGATTTTTACTAGAGCAAAAAATTTTCAATAGTAATACAACAAGAGTAATGATGATTATCGAAATACAAATTTCTTCGATTTTGAGAAACAAATTGTTGTTTGGAAACCACACTCGCGTTTACGTGCTCGTGCGGTTTCCAAATAACAATTTGTTTCTCAAAATCGAAGAAATTTTCGATAATCATTAATTACAAGAGTTGAATTTGTCAAGATTATTTCACGAAAACAAAATTGGGCTATGATGACGTTCGTTGCAAAATTCCATGAATTGTTTCCACACGTACTTTTTAGATCGCACGGTATTTTGCGGCATTTGTTCTTTTACTTTCTTTTAGATCAAACAGACCAAAACGGTTTTTAGAATTCATTCTTCATGCAATAATTCTGACGTTTCTTAATAATTTGACATTTTCTGTCAGTCACTAAATTTTTAATATCGAACAACGAATGACAACGCGAAATACACAGAAAAGAAAATAGCATGTATCCAATCAGGTGCCGAAATACAAAATCGAAAACATAGTGTTTTCAGATATCAATCCTCATATTTAAACCAATCGAAGGCGCTTATTTTATATTGAGTGAAATAATAAGCGTAATTACCCGGTAGGTATCGAAAATTTTCCTATAGGTCCGTATTTATAGTAACGATTGTTAAAATGTACATTTATCATCTTGACATGCTTAAATACTGAATTTTAAAATCGTTGAAATGTCACGTTTCTGAAATTTAAGAGAAAATTACCAAAACTTAACCTAAAAATATAATACTGAACCATCAATATGTATGTATATGGAACCAGTTTATGGGTTTCATTAAACAAAGAAATTACAATTTAAACGAAAACATTTCAATACTGTCGGTAGCAAATATTCGTACGAACTGGGCCTACAACATGAAAGAGAAAAATGATGAGGAGTATACTGTGAAGATTGTTTGAAATGTGAAAGCAAAACTATTACCTAATGGAAAAATACCAAGACGGATATAATATTGAATTTAATCCTTCCATTGACACAAAAACTGATCGCGAGGTCAAAAATTCCAAATGGAAGGAGTTACAGACAGACCCAGGAAAAGCATACAAGGCACTGTTTCATTCAAATACAAAGAATTCAAAACCGTGATACAGAACTGTGATGAAAAAACTTACAAAAAAAGTCATTATTTGATTTTTCGTACTAATTAGTATGTCGAGGAGGAGGAGTAACAGTAAAGTAGGATTATCTATGAAACCTTCGTATTGTTTTGTATACTTTGGGTCTTTCAGCAAAAGATAATCTGCTTGGTGCATTCATAAATTGACATTTCAAATGCGTTTTCCATTGAGCAAATAGACAGAATATTTAGACACGCCATTGTACATTTTTTCAATTAAATCCCGTTTTGAAATTATGCATTAATTTGTCTTGTTATCAAATTAATGTAATAAGGAATACCAAATTATGTTCCTACAGGTTGACTGCGATATTGAAATATATGAACCTCAGATTAACAAATAAAAAAGATATGTTTGTTTTGATCTTTTCTTGCCCCAAATATTCAGTCACATTCTAAGCTCACTTGCGGACACTGCCGCAGCTTTGCCATATTAACAAAGTCTATTTAGTTGCGGGAAAAATGAAATTAGAAGTTTAACGGAAAATGTGTTAAAAAGTTATGCAAATAAAAAAAAATCATACTTATTTATGCATTTGAGTCGCAATTTTTAAAATTAATTAATAATACTTGAATTTTATTTAATACAGGCATATTCTTATATAAATTTTAAACCAGTATTTCTTGTATTCTTAGATACCTTTATGGTTATAACTAAAAGTGGCAACATTGATCAAAACTTCAGTACCTGTTTAATGTGTCAATAGTAATCTATTTAGTAGTTTTGTCCTTGTTTAATTACCATATGAAGAGAGATGCAAATATCGTCAGACTGTGATCGACGATCATTTCGAATAGGTCGTAGTATCGTAGTAAATAATGTCAAACTTGGTTTGTGTATACGAGCGCCATCACGACTAGAGAGTAAACATTTAGTTCTTTCGTTTTGATGTGTTTTTCAAAACTTTTAGTGACAAAATAAACTTTTAAGTTAATTAATTTAATGTTTTTGAATTATCATGGATCGTCGGTGCCAAGTTTGTCAGAACAACAGCCGAAATTACCAATGCCATGTAGCTACAATACCATCCCCACTATTTGTAATTCATTCATATTTCACTACTGACGTTTAGAATTGTTGGCCCAAAAATAAACGTGTTTATGAATGAATAGCCCTCTCTATGTTTATTATTACTCTAAGATATGAACTGTATAGGTGATTGTGACAGGTATAACAGGAATAACAGCACAGAATACACCAGCCCAATAATAAACGGAGCTTGTGCTATTTTATAATTCATTTTCTACGTGCGCATGTCTGAGTCAGAGTCAGTTATCTGTTAATGTCATGTGCTTTTATTGTTTACATGTTTACCAAAGGATATCCTTTGCTGTACGGTTTTCCTTATTCACAATATATGTATGTATATATATATATATATATATATATATATTGGAGTGTAATTTTATTATTTTTATTATAATAGTTTAATTAAAAGTAATAATTTGTTATGGGCGCCAGAATTGGTTTCGCTTGCCGCTATTTCCAATTCAAAAATAAATATTATATGAGTTAAATATTTTATAAATTTGTTTTACATTTTAAACACTGCATCTCAGGGGTGAGATTCGGCACTTGACGTTTGCTAGCAACAGAAATCTTATAGGTAGATATCAGAGAAAAATAAGACGACATAAACAATTAAACGTTTTAATCAATATGAGAAATAATGGAATCCTTTAAAAATCAATCGACAAATTACCATTACATATCTGAATTCATTATTAATGTTATCATTGCGCAAACTTCGCATAAACTTTTTCATCAATTATAAATATTATTCAGCGCAAACAAGTAAATTTCGCTTAGTTCCTACTCTATGTTTTTAGATGTACATCCACAAACGCTCAATCTCAACCATAGATATGTTAATGCGATTCATATAGTGTGTCGTTCTGTCGTGATATGTTTAGTTTACAAAATGGAAGCAAGGTGATATGACTAAGAATTATTATTATTGAAATTATTATGTGAAATTTAGTAAGTACGTATTTTAATATGTTTCTTGTGTTTTGTGTCCGTTATCAGTGGAGATTGAGTAATTAATATTAATGTTTAACTAATGGATTGTTACTAGAAATGATTAACCTACAAATAAATATATCAATGAATGTTCTTTTTATAGGAGAAGTTTTAATATACACGCGGAGAAATAATATTCATGGTTATATCTTCATAATGTTGAAAGTGATGCTCTTGGAGAGAAAACGATCAGCTGTGATCGAAATAAAACGAAATCCAGGATGTAAAATGCTGATGACTGGATTAATATCACCAACTGAAGTATCTTAGTGAATAAAAGATACCTGGATGTCCATCGAAGTTATATTAATAAGGTAATTATAGTTCTTACCAAGTCTAGACGATTTTCACGAAAGTTTCACTTTATTTTAGTTATACGGAAGATATTTTTTTATTTAATTCACTTTTCAGAGTTCTTTAGTCACTTTAGTTAATGTTTTTCAATGATTTATTCAAATTACATGAGTTTTTTATAAAAATTTGGAGAGGAAAAATTAACACGTCCTCTCTCTAAACTATTTCCACGGCGTCTCTCCAGGTTAAAACTCAACAACATTCATTTATTTTTAATTTTGTTTTTCATAGTTCAATTGTTGATAAACAAACAGTGTTTTTTCCAAATCAGTATATCCATTTTGGCGTTAGTGTAGATAAATTCACTACGTTCTTATGCATTTCTATAATCACTCCGAATCACTCCATACGAACTGTTAACAAAACGTCGCCGTTTGGCGTTGATCTTTTGACCTTGACGTATTCATACAAATAATTAAAAGTTTATACGATATACGGGGTTTTCGAAAGTGTTTACAAAAATATAAATTGTGATAATTGAATTTTGTTTGAAATTTTATGTGACGATATATACAGTGGTTACCATAATTATGTATAATATTACGCTCGACGTAATTTACTTGTTGTTGTTATATTTCTTTATTTTCAAATATACTTTGAAAGAAAATAGATACTAAATTAAATAGCAATCTCTTAAATTAATTTATCGATTGTATACAATAGTTGAATGTTTCTTAACATGTTCAACTTATGTCCTTATTCCTTTTTTACTGAATATTTACTACTGAATTACTAAGATTCACACTATCTGTATGATGTTAATTGATTCAAATTTATCTAGTAGATATATTTCACTTTAATATATATATTATTTGTGTTTTCAATCTATAATATAAAAATGAATCGCAAAATGTGTTGGTAAGCGCATAACTCAACAACGCCTCGACCAATTTGGCCAAATCTTTTTTTAAAATGTTCGTTGAAGTTCAAGGATGGTTTTTACGGCGAGAAAAATTAGAATTATTGCTGGAAAAACCCTAAAAATAGCCCTTTTCTTTTTCCCATACAAATGATTTGTAACTAAAACGTAGTCAATTTGAGCTTCATTGCTATGGTATAAAGTTCATATTAAATTACAAGCACTCACTGTTATCTAAGCAATGTAGGTGTGTTCCTAACGTCAAAGATCATATCTATCAAAACAATGTGCGTGTGTGCGTTGGAGCACAGAATACATAGTTGGAGGAGTTTAATTGTCAACTGATACACGAAACAAATTCGTATATCGTGTTTTGTGCAGAGTGTTTACTTAGTTAGTGTTTGTTTAGTTCGTGATTAGTGAAAAAATAATTTATATTTGATATGCCTCCTATAAGACGAAGCAATTTAGGTAGAAGAACCAGAAATGCTACAAACCAAGCTATTTACCGATCCAATCGTACTGCACAAGAACGTGACGACGAAAATGAACGTGAAAGAATTCGGATATCACAAACTCGTGAAGCGAGAGGGCGACATTCAACTAATAATCGCGCAAGTTTGAATCGAGCTGCTTTCAGTTACGATGTGTCAATTGACTACAGTAACTACCAATGTGTTGTTATTGGTTCTATGAACTCGGTTTGCTCTCCAACAGTTACGAACTGTTGATGGTGAATTGTGTGGATCCTACAGAGAAGCCTGTCAACGTTTGCAATTGCTTGAAAATGACGCTCATTGGGATCAAACTCTCAATGATGCTGTAATATCATCACACGCTCATCAAATACGAACATTGTTTTCTATAATCATATCTACATGCTTCCCATCAAACCCAATTGATTTGTGGATCAAGTACAAAGATTATATGTGTGATGATATTTTGTATCAAATACGGAATAGAATGGGAAATCCAAATATACAAATCAGTGAAGAAATTTACAATGAAGCATTGATTTCAATTGAGGACATGTGCTTGATAATGTCAAACAAACTATTAATTCAATTAGGCCTGATCGCGCCCAATCGTCCAATGCATGACACTTTTAACCAAGAGTTGCATCGAGAAAAACTGTATGATCTCAACGCTTTGAAAGAATTAATTCAAACAAATCTTCCACTGTTAAATGAACAACAGAAGTATGTATTTGAAACTCTTATGAAAGTAACAAATGATGAAACTGGAGGGATTTACTTCTTAGATGCACCTGGTGGTACAGGAAAAACTTTTTTGATTTCATTGATATTAGCAACAATTCGCTCACAAAATAAAATTGCACTTGCACTCGCTTCGTCGGGAATCGCAGCAACTTTGCTTGAAGGTGGTCGAACAGCCCATTCAGCACTAAAATTGCCATTAAATATGCAAAGCAATGAAACTCCAACTCTGCAATGGCAAAGGTTTTGCAGCAATGTAAATTGATTGTTTGGGATGAATGCACGATGGCACATAAAAAATCTTTGGAGGCTTTAGACAGAACCTTAAAAGATCTACGGAGCAATAATAATCGATTTGGTGGTGCAATGATTTTATTAGCAGGAGATTTTCGTCAAACATTGCCAGTGATTCCACGATCAACGCCAGCTGATGAACTCAATGCATGTCTAAAGTCCTCCAATTTGTGGAAACATGTCAAAGTACTTCATTTAAGCAAGAATATGCGTGTCGAGTTGCAAAATGACCAATCTGGAATCATATTCTCTAAACAACTCATTGACATTGGTAATGGCAAATTTCCTATAGACATGTTGACTGGCTGCATTAACTTTCCTCAAAGTTTTTGTCAGTTAACTCGATCAAAAGATGAACTTATTCAGAAGGTGTTTCCAGATGTTTCTCAAAATTACAGAAACCATGATTGGTTGAGCGAACGAGCTATACTGGCTGCAAAAAACATAGATGTAAATGAATTAAATTTGAAAATTCAAGAACAAATTACAGGCGAATTGAGGATATATAAATCAGTTGATTCGGCTACTAATCAAGATGATGTAGTCAACTATCCACCGGAATTTTTAAACTCGCTGGATTTGCCAGGATTGCCACCTCACAATCTCCAATTAAAGGTTGGATCGGTGGTTATAATGTTGCGAAATATCAACCAACCGCGTCTTTGCAACGGTACACGGTTAGCGATAAAAAAATTACTAAACAATGTGATAGAAGCAACTATACTCAAAGGAAAGTATAAAGGAGAAGATGTTCTCATACCGCGCATCCCAATGATTCCGACTGATGTGCCATTTGAGTTTAAACGACTACAGTTTCCAGTGCGGCTTGCTTTTGCTATGACTATAAACAAGTCCCAGGGGCAATCATTAAGTGTTTGTGGTATTAATTTAGAAAACCCATGTTTCTCACATGGTCAATTGTATGTTGCCTGTTCCCGTGTTGGAAAACCATCAGATTTGTTTATCTATGCGCCAGGTAATCAAACAAAAAACATCGTATACCACAAAGCACTACAATGATAATAATAATAATTATGATTCACATGATTAACAATAAAGCGATTACTTACTTTTAAATCCTTATATATGTTTTATTTAATTATTTTTTATTCACAACGCCCTATCACCAGGGTGACGGTTCTGTTCAGGAGAATTTTTTTAAATACGTAGGCAAAAAAACTGCCACATTACAAATCTTTTTGACAGGACGAAGTCTGTCGGGTCAGCTAGTTGTTTAATAAAACTATTATATTAGTTATGGTGCCAAGAACTTGTGTAGTTTGTGGGTGTCATTCAAGAGATGGAGACGGAACAACTATGTTTAGATTAATGAATACACTACATTAAGCGTCAGTGCTGATGAGTTCAGCCTGAATATGTTGAATAATAATACACAATATTCAATATAAATTGGTAGAAGCTTATTTATTTCATACACATATGATAAATATAAATATAAATATACTAACTTAGCTTTATTTACATTTTAGAGCACAGTTATGGTTGAATGCATGTAACCGTGGAGATTTGTTTGAAAAAACCCTAGATTCTTTACATAACAATTATAGTTATGTCAACTCAACTTTGAGGATAAATTTAGTTCCAAAAGGGGACGTAAAAATTACCTATGTCTTCAAGCTGTGCCTACAATATTCCCATGGTTAAAACGCAAGGGCCATGTTATATTGAGCGATCCACCAAGAAAAATAGCTCTTTAGTCTGGTAAATATTAAATTCAAGTAAACATTACAATCAGTTGTTATTGATATTTATTTTTGCCACCTTAGTGCAGAATTAAGTATAACTTTCCGACAGGATTCATTAATACCTTATTGGCATTTTGTTTATATGTTTATTACAATTATTTTTATAAATGTCTGTGGATATGGTGTACACACTAGATGTAAATTGAGTGAATGAAAACGACGAATACTCAGTGTGTATTAAGCGCTTAGCTGGAAAGTAATAAACTAATACACACTGAGTATTCGTCGTTTTCATTCACTCAATTATTTTTATAATTACTGATACCATGCCGTTTGAGCAACTGGCACATTCGTCTCAAGCCGCCACAAGACATATTGGTGATGCTTCTCGATCACTTGGTAAATATAATCATCATTTAGATTCAACTCTTGTAGATAATGTGCATCAAAATGCCATCCTATAGATGTTTCTGTGCCTAATCAGCAAATACACGGTGAACAACTAAGATCGCCGGCTGTCGGCCATATTTCAAAAAATAGTCATGGTACAACTTTCAAAAAATACCTTCAGGAAAATGACCCTGAAAAATCGCTGGAAAATATTTTTGAGTTCCTAAAATATCTGCTATGGGGTGGAATGAACACTTAAAAACATAATACTGTGATTATCTCCGAAAAAGACATACTAAAGGTATCCTAGAAATATAATTTTTGATATATTGTTGAGATTATGAAAAAATGTAGTTAGGGACTTTTTGTCCTTATTCTTCAAGTAAGGGGTGGGGGAAGGTTCATTCAAGTAAGGGGTGGGGGAAGGTTCAACCCAAAAAAACAAATGTCGTAACACTTTTTTTTAATCGATATCCATGTTTTTGGCGTCATTTAAAAGAGTTTTTCATCTTTAATAAGATATGCTTAACAAAAATAACAAAATTGAACAATTTTTTCAACGCTATGTGAAAAAGTCGACAATTTTCCCATTTTTCTCGGAAATTTCGAATGTAATGAGGCATTTTTTGAACTCTGATGAAAAAGGGTTAAGAAATAGGAATCTATTCCAAGATATAAGATTTACAATATCAGATATAAAAATTTAAAAAATGCTTCAATCTACATTTGAAATTTCCGAGTGGATACACAGTTATCTAGCTTTGTTATCAATCTTAGTAAACGGAAAAACTCTTCTAAATGCAGCTAAAATCATTATTATCGGTAAAAAACGAAGTTATACATTTGTTCATAAGTTTGAACCTTCCCCACCCGTTATTTGAAGATAAATGGCAAAAAATCTCCTCAATTAAATTTATTCATATTTTTTTAGGACACCTTTAGTATGTTTTTTGGAGTATTATGATATCGAGTGTTCATTCCACCCCTAGAGGATATTTTAGAGACTGCAAAATTTTTTCAGCAATTTTTCAGGATCACTTACCTAAAGGTAATTTTTTTGAAAGTTGTACCATGATTCTTTTCTGAGATGTGCCTACAGTCGTTCTTAGTTGTTCATCCTGTATATTTGAAATAAAATAGCAAAAAAGCATTAAAGGATTTAAAACGTTCATTCACTATTACTGAACAGTACAGTAAACTTGAAAAAAAACAGGTACAAAATTAGAAAAAAAAATATATTGTCCAGGAATCCAACCTAAAAAAAATCAAATTGTGTAAGCATATTACATATAAAGTCTGGAAAGTGGAAACTATTGAACGCATTCAGTGATAGCAAGAAATAAAAAGGGTATATTAATCTGTAGTTACCATAACGTACCATACTTTGAAACTGAATTAATAATGTTTAACGGATACACATACATTACAGCTAGTTTACAGAAAGTTTATAAGAATAGTTTTTTAATTATATTAAGACTTATAAAAATTTTACACCATAAAGATTTAATGAAACTTTACGTTACATCAACAGAAATCCAATCTGATTAAAGAAAATTCTATCGTTTAAATACGGTTACTTTTTGTCACGCAAGAGTGGCTGTTGTTTCGAACTAAGAATAGAAACTGTAGCTAAGTAGGAACTAACGAAAACGAAGACCTTTTTATTCAAGTACTACTTGCAAAATATGTGCTTCCTGCAAATAAAATATAACACATAACTGAAAACCATCCGCCATTTCATGCTTGTCATTTAATTCCACAGATAACTACTGTTTGTTTCGTTCGTCAGTTCCTCTTCTGTTTTCTTCTTTTTTTATGTTACTGTGATGTTTAATATGAGATATTACTGAGAGTTCTATGAACTAACATCGTAGAGACGTAATAGGATGTTACTAAAATTCATTTCTAAAGATGTAAAAGTAACTGCAACGTGTGATCATCTTAGAAACATGTTAATTCGTAATATTACAGTAACGTTCTGTATGTGACATTAGTGAGAAGTATACAAATTTACATCGTATGAATGTTTCCTATAGGAAGTTACTAAAAAAAAGTTCATAGGATGTGTATGTAACTGCGAATTCTAGTATTACTATGTACACCAAAAATATGTTTTATTTACATGACATGGATCTAAATAGAGTTGGTAATAAAATTAAGACATCTAGGAGATATCTTATTAACGTTTTAAATAAATATCACGAAAAGTCTCTTAAAAGAACATCACAAAAAAGACTTGTTATGTTTCTTGTTTAGTGGGATATATGTTTTACTTTTGTTTGACAAGAAAAATGACTATATATATATATTGAACTAGTCATCTAGTTTTGCAAATATATTGAAATAAATAAACATAATAAAAAGGTCTTATTATAACGGAAGGAGTGTCAGTCAAATATTAAAATATAAAAAGATTGAAATATGAATAAATCGGGTGAAATATTGATGTGAATGTTTTAAAAAGGGATGAAGAATAAAAATTCCAAGACTATATTAGTCAAATAGATAGTAAATATTACCTGTACCAGTAATTCTGATTGGTTGTCAAAGTCACGGAATTCCGTATTACACTGAACGCAGCCATAGCAATTTCTGCGAGACGAAACGTCATATAATAGCTTGAAACCTAAATTAAGAGAAAAGAATAATTAGTTTAACTATAACTTAACATTGTTTAAATAATTTTTTTTGTAGTAGCAAAGGTTTAGAATACCATATTTCATTCATTAATTTCAAAGGGTTGAAACTAGATGGAAAAGATAGTTGGAACACAGCCCAAACGTATAAAAAGGAAATGAATATTTACAAGAAGTAATGTCTGCTAGGGAATTTTCATTACCAACTTAAAATTATTGCTTATTGATTATATATGAAATTTAATTACAAAAACAAAAATAATCAGGAGTTTATGTATAATAAATGATAAAACAGGACTCAAACTAAATTAGAATCAATTACATATAGGTTAATTAATAATATAGGTTGTAATATTTGTAAAAATAAACATTTCTCATATTAGCTAAATAACATGAATATAAGAAAATTGACTATTGTAGGAGGAAAAGAGGACTTAATTAAAATTCCTTAATACAATAGAAATCTAAGTGTATCAGTGTTATTACCCTCCAGGACAATATATTTATGTTTTTTTAAAATAGTAACTAAAAGACTGAAGAATAACAATTTTAGTGATAAAAAAACAAATAAGTGAGCTATGGACTAGGGAAGCCAAGAGACTTGTTGATTTTGAAAACAAAAGGGGGTGGATTAATGGTGGTGATAGAGGATGCGTCGTTAGAAGATTGCTCTCTGTATAAAATTGTATAAATGTGTTTAAAAGTTGAAATTATAAAAATAAGTCAAATAAAACTAATCATAGGAGTATACTATAAAGTGTAAGGAGTGAATAGTGTAGTAGGAGCGTGTCTCTTATGAGATATCTTCAAAATTTGAAGATGCGAGTGCAGCCAGCAGTGATAGCAGAAATAAGGTCTGTGTAATTTGTTTAAACTTATTTGGAATTCCAATTAACATTTTAAAGTGTACACTCAAATTTTTAGTTGAACATTCGAATCACATAACACATAAAAAGGCCAAAAACATTAAAATATGATGCATCATAAATTTATATATAGAGAATTAGATCTTTAATATCTATAAAATTAATGTACTCACCTTGTGTAAATTTATCCGTGTATCATATATGTTACATTAAATCCTATACCTTCCTTCCAGCTATTGCATGCATAACTTTAAACTATCACTTTCATGACCTTTAAACACACACATATATAGTTTATAAATTCTCACGTATATGTAATTGATTGTAGAAACTTGATTATTATAACAAATTTATTTATCACAAGTACGCTAGCGTCGTGTTGACTGTGAAACGTTGTTTATGGAAGGGAAACATCCTTCTTTCATGTAGATTGTAGTAGCGCATGCGTTTGGAGATTTAGCGCCGACGCAGTAGTGGGAACATTTTGTTACAGAGAATACATTTATGATATAGGGTGGCAGAATTCCATAAGAATAAATGTATAAACCAAATTAATAGTTTCAAAAATATTTTATTATGTTCCAATCAGGTTAAAAATTTTTCAAATTATTTTATTAAATTGCTTTACATTTATGTGTTGGTTTTTCTTTATTCTCACATCCATGATTAAATTCTCAATATCTTTGTTGTCGTATTTCAATCATTTTATTTAACAGATATTGTTTCTTTCAGAGGTTGTAAGTTAAAGGTAAGATTAAGAATATATTTCCTCAATCTTTGATTAGTATCTCCAGAACTCAAAGGGAGGATTCTCATGCTTCCGACTAATTAAACATTATAAATAAATAATTAATTAAAAAAAATCTGAGCTAGTCAATCAAGGAAATAATTATTAAATGGCGCCCATAAATAAATATAAACTTAAATATCCAAAACTAAATTAATTAAAAATATATATAAAATAATAATATATATATATATATATATATATATATATATATATATATATATATATATTTCTTTTCACTTATTATAGACATCCTAAACATAAAATGCTACTGAAAAGCAGAAGTTTTTTTATATATTTAGGCTTTAAAAAGTAACAGTACTTTGATTATGAGTTTGGCAAGCATAATATAATGCTTTGGTTTGACTAAATAACATTACAAAATACACATACCTAACATCGTCCGTGGGGATAGTAACGAAACTCATCCCTTCTCCAGTTTTGGAGGATCATCCACGTCATAAGCAAACAAATTCTCCTTTACAAGCGATCACAAATAAACTAGTGCCATATTAGGTGTGTCTAAGTTAAATCGTAATATTAATTGGAGGAATTACCAGAAAAACAGCATAAACTGTTCAACCAGAAAAAAGCACAAAATATGATAATAATTGAAAAAACACAACAAAGCTTCGATAACTATGCAGAAAAGTTCACTGTCGGTACTTTTTTATAACTTCTTTGTCACATACATCAGTAGATTTTCTCTTGTAAAATATTTAATTCAGAATCTGGTGAAGTGTAACTTTTAAATATATCGATTATAAACATTTTGTATTCAAGTACCATACTTATTGTAATTTTATATCATCATTTACTGAAATTCTTTCTATTGTAAACTGGTATTTTAAATATATAATCTATATTATTGTATTGGTTTTTATACTAACCCTATCCTATATACAGCGCTACTTAAATACATACTTACACATATAATTTTGATAACAATATAGAGAATAAAAATCATTTGGTTAAACGATAGCTCGTTATTTTTAATTATGGATGGAACTCGAAAAACAGAAGCTAAAACTTTATGTATGAAGAAATGTCAAAGTATATCACATTGTTCGTTTAGCTGTTAAATTAACTTTATCAATTCATGAATTAAGTTTAACAGACCTATTGTTATACTTTGATATTTCTTCATCTTTAATGAGTTTTCACCAATTATCAACCAAAATTCAAAATATTACACGGTGGAATGCTTAAATCTTTCTTTGACAATCAAAAATTTGTCGTAACAAGCCATAAAAATAAACAATTATTATTTGAGATTCTTTGGTTTCACTTTTTTGCGTGTAGGTAAGATTTAATTTACATTTTTTGAACACTTTCCTTAGTGTAAAGTAACGTAAGGATGCTCAGTTATCTGTCAACGTCAGTTTGAATGTCACGAAATTTTGCCCCCAAAACATCAAAGGATTTACGCCGGATTTCGTTTCTTATCAAGCTGGTGTATTCTGTGATAACAGTAAAGGTTATAATAAGATGTTTCTCTTGATATATAAAAGCGAATTCTCTGCATTTTTTATTCGATCTGTCTCGTTTTTGTGCAACAACTTCTTACAATTATTTCGAAAAATTACAGAATAATGTTTTATAAAAACAAACATAATAAAGTTCCATTACAATAAAATATGAATTCAACGGATGCTTATAATGAAATTTGATGTAGGTATTGCAAATATTCGAAGCTAAATTAAATTCAGCTAATGTTAAGCTACTTTAGGTAGTTTTCCCATTATTACAACCGCAATAATGTAGTGTAGTGGCCAAAAGGGAATTTAAACCACGAACTGGAATTTAATAGGGTTTCAACAAATACATTTGTGTGCTGCGAATACAATTTTCTTGTTATGATTTTGTAATTGAATTAAAATAATTTTACAATGAAAATATAAGCGTCTTAAAATGCAACTTAGATACCTATTAATAAAAGTATATTTTTGGTATATTGAGGATGAATACTGAATAATGTCTCGGTATTTTATATCTAAAACGTTAATTTTTGTCTGTTAGGATCAATGAAAATAAAAATAAAATTTTTAAAGCATAATCCAAAATATAGTTTTATATTATATATATATATATATATATATATATATATATATATATATATATATGTATATATATATACCCAGACAACATGGGATATTCATAGAATAATCTTTAAATACACCAAAAAGTATAAGAATATTCCGAATCAACTAAGAATATTCTTATAATATTAATATTATTTTTGAATATTCTATAAATATTCCTTAGTGAATATTCACAGAACAAGCCTGATGAATATACTTAAAATATTCATTTTAGAATATTATCAAATTGAATATTCTTAAAATATTCATTTAAGAATATTACCAAACTGAATATTCCTAGCATATTCTTTTAAACATATTTACTTATGATTAAAGAAAATTAAAATTATTTTTCACATGGGACGAAAGTTATAGTTCAAACATTTATCCGGATATTCAACCCTACGCATAGGTGTAAATAGTTAAAATCACCTTCATACAAATAATAAATATAATATATCAAATTAAACCATGTATTAAACTCATTGAAGTTCAGATAGAGATTATAAGATAAGAAAAAGATATAAAAATATCCTCGATATGAACACTACATAAATGGTTGATACGGTGTGGATATAATGTTATTCGTCATATCGTCGTGTGATAAAAAGAGAACAAAGATATAAATGATAATTATAACATTCAGCGTAAAGCCAAATCAAGACAGGTACCCAATCGCGTCAACAAAAAGCGGCCAGCCAATTAAAATGCAACTGGCGTTCTCTGTACACACGTTTATTGGTTAATTTCGAATATCATGTGTGATGGGCTTAAGTCTGGCATGCTCAAAGTCAAGTGTCAATAGGTTCGTTTCGCTTCCGTTTTATCTAACCTATGAACTGGAGTGGATTGTGCTTTAGTTAAAGTTTATTTAAATTTTGTTTTCAACAATATCGTGACTAGTGGAACTCTTAGTGAGAAATTATTGTATTTGTTATGGGATGAATAACTTGTGCAGTTCGTGGATGTCACTCAAGAACAGGAGAAGGAATAATTATGTTTGGATTTCCCAAAGACCTTGTGAGGTGAGTAATTGTTTCTATATGCAATATATTATAGGTATATATTACTTTTTTATTATTTCACATGTACCTATACATCGTAAGTGGTGTAATTCTCTATGTTTTTGGTTTTTAACATTGATCTGTCCCTCTGCCTTTAATAACATGAAATAATAATATGTACTACAATAAGCTTTCTGCTGACGAGCCCTGTTCAGCTAAAAATATGTTGAATGATAAATTAGTAGTTAATATAGACATGTGAATAACTACATTTATTTACTTTTTAGGGCATACTTATGGTTGGAAGATTGTAACTGTGCAGATTTGTTTGGAAAGACTACAGATGCTTTACAATAGAATTATAGGTTGTGTGAACTTCACTGTCAGGAAAAATTTATTTCCAATGGAGGATATCCCAAGCATTTGTTTCAGCTAGCTGTGTCTACCCTATTTCCATAGTTAAAATGCAAAGGTCACAATTTATTGAATGATCCACCAACAAAAATAGTTACTCAGTCTGGTAAATATTAAATTTAAGTAGACATTATAATCAGCTGTTTTTGATATTTATTTTTTGTCATCTGGCCGCATAATTGATTTATACTTTTTAAGGGATTAATACCTTCTTGAAATTTGTATAAGGGAATATCCTGGTGTTAAGATAATGAAAACAAAAAAATTAAAACATTTATATCGGTTTATAAAACTAAGTCAACATTAATTTAAACAAGTAAATTATCTTAAGAACTTGAGGGTGGTAAAAACTTACATGAGAAGAGCATACAATAATTAATCAACATATGCTTTGGTATTTAAGCGACAGTATAGAATACCAGTGTCAATGTAATGTATTCTGCATAGTGACAAATTTAAGAAAATATCGATATTTTTTATACTCATATTTGTAAAATTTCTACAAATGATTACTACAATCACTTTTATAATTGCAGATACCACACCATCACAGCAACCGGCACATTCATCTCAGGCCGTCGAAATACATTCTAGTGACTGTGATGATATAACGCAAGTTTATGAATCCACACGCTGCCAGCTTTTAACACTGCCTTACCCGAACGGGTAAATTGATATATCTGATTGCAAAACGTCAACAATAAGGATGTTTTTCAGTTATACCTCAGTTATGTAGCCTTAACCGGACAGTTTTATCCATTTAGGTATAGCTAAAAACTCGCAGTGTGTGGGTCCTATAAATATTTACAAATTTTAAAAGATTAACTCTATATTTTTTAATAGAAACAAGTATTTGGTCAATTTTGTTTTTTCTTTATTTTTCATTTCTCACAAGAGAATGTAAGTATCTATAAATATTTAATTTTACGAAACTGATGTCCAACAAGTAGATTAATGCTTTATATATTTTGTGAAGCTCTGTCGTTTTGGTTTAAAAACGATAAAATGAAAGTTATAGTTGAATATTTATAAATTTGAAAAGTTTATAGAGAGTTATAAAGTTTATGTTTGTCTAATAAAAACTTGGACAATTTAATATTGAATTTTATTTTATTATGCTTAGGTAGTTAAAATATTTTTTTCTTAGGTGTAACCAGAATTAAGCACTAATGTTATTGGACTCATGTTCTGAATCCAATTTGTATCTGTGCCACTTTATTCACTTTAGAAGCCACCATCGAGTGAATGGTCGGGTAGAGAATTCCATCAGTTATGAAAATTTATTGATTTACAGAAATTTGAAAAAAGTGCATTTACATGAATTCTATATACTAACCCTTCCCTCTCCCCCCATTAAATGTATGGTTCTGAACATTCTGAGGATATTTCTGCAATATTGTGAATATACAAAGAATATCCCCTGAATATACAATTTGATATAATTCTACAAAATTCCAAATGAATCTACCATGAATATTCATAGTATATATTGAATATTCTGGAAACATTCATTGAAGAACATTCTTAGATATTTTGAATTTGAATATTCTCGGAATAATCCTAGCTTATATATAATACGAAAAAGAATATTCATTTGGGAATATTCTCTGAATATTTAGGATATTCCCATTTTCACTTTCTAGGAATATTCCAAAAAGCATAAAGATATTCTTGGCATTTTTAGAGAATATTCCAATATGCCAAAATTAATATTCCACGGATATTTATAGAATATCTAATGTTGTCTGGGTATATATATATATATATATATATATATATATATATATATATATATATATATATATATATATATATATATGTATATTGAAGCAATTTCATTTGGTTGTATTCAATTTAGTAATGATTAAAATGTCAGAGGGTATTGTTCATTCAATAAATTAGATGAAAGTTCACTATTAGAAATATCTTGTGAGTTTGCAAAATAAATAGAACAGCACAATCTACTCGTATTTGTTGGTAAAATTAACGCAAATATCGTGGAAAGGATTAGTAGTTTTTGAAAACAAGTGGAATTATCTTAAATTAGATATTCCGAATATTTAATAACCTAACAAATTGTGCCCATCCAGTTATTCAAGAGATATATCCAAATTAATTAGCTAATTGAAAAGTCAAAGTATGTAATGAAAGTGTTTCAGAAGGTTATAATTTAGCATTAAATCAACAAGCTGATTAATGATATTCCCAGCATACTAAATCATTTCAAATAATTAAATCCAGAATTTCTTCATTTTCAAAATGAATGTAGATTCACCAAATATGTTGGTAGTGGAAGTCTTACAAGGAGCTGCCAGTTAGAATCCAGAAATACTAAAACCAGCTGAATCCAAGTTGAAGGAATGGGAAACTCAAGCAGGCTTTTACACAACTCTGTTTAATGTAATTTCCAATCATTCCATTGATGTAAATGTGCGTTGGATAGCTGTACTTTATATGAAAAATGGCGTGGATAGATATTGGAACAGACGATATACTATTTGAACCATCAGAATCGAAAATATTCAAATCTGATTCAGATACAACGGAAATTAAAATTAATAATGCAGTACATGATGTAATTTCAAAAGCATCCATTGAAATTAGAATGAAATTCAAAATAATTTAAAAGAAACGCGTAAAATTTTCATATAGTTAGTAATTAGGTTATTTTATGCAAGGGATTTCAGGAATTTTAATAAATAGTAAATAAGTTATGTTAACCTTTATATGTATGAAAATTTTCATCTCTATATATGCTAATTTCTAATACAAAAATGTTATTTTCATGTTTCTAATACGGCTTAAAAATTCATGGTTTATTGTAATATAAACCGCGAGTCGTCGTTAATCACACAATATCTATACAATTCATACGATATAGAAGAGTTTCGATAGCAACCCGCAACGAGGGAGATTATGACAGAAATCGAAAAAAGTCAGTGGGATTTAAAATGTCAAAGTTGGAAGTCATATTATAATTGATCTCGTCAATAAGTACGATTAAAAGAGTCGATATTTAAAGTACTGCAGAAAGAAATTTAAGCCAATTTTATAATAATAATAGTAATTTAAAGATAATTGTATATCGAGGAGAAAAAAGTCACGCGGATGTAAAAAAACGTCAAAAAAAAGGCAAGTGATATTGTAATTTATTTCGACAATAGGGAGGATATAAAACGTTTATATTTAATGAACAGACATTTGAACTAATTTCAAAATAATACTAAGAAGATAGAAGATAATCGTACATCCAGTTAAAGGATATATATTTGGGGAGGAAATTGAGACATTGCGGGTGATTTTAAGAATCGTCAATAATATTTTTGACACTAGAACAGAAAGAAACTGAGAGTGAAGTGAATAGAAAGATAGACAATAGAAGGTACCGTTTAAAAATATTTTATTAGAGATCTCTAAAATTTCATTAGGCTTTTATTTCTTAATTGAGGAATGCATTCATGCTGAGTAATTAATCAAACTTTTTAATTGTCATAAAAAATTGAATTTATTCATACGTAGTACATTTTCTGTTGAAAAACTTCAATAATTAGAGTAAATTTGAATGGCGCAATTGAACCCTACCCTTTGATAGAGTTGTTATGCATGCTTAACGATTATTCAATCACAAATAATAAAATAAAATAATAAATAAAAATAGAAACCAATACAAATTATATATATATATATATATATATATATATATATATATATATATATATATTATATATACAATCTAAATTATAGTTGCCCCACGTTTGGGTTACAAATTATTATATATCTGTGTCGTTATTTCATAGTTTTAATAGTTATATTTTAATGAATATATGAATATAACAATATAAAATATTATTTGTCGACGTTTTCACAATTTGCGATTGTAGCGACACTATTGCACACACACCTTTAGCAGCGTATGTAACCTAATTTACTTTTGACAGTAGTTATCAAACAATGCCCGACTAAGATAAGTATTAATTTTTGTACTTTGAAAGATAAATTAATTCACAATTGACTTAATCACTCTTGTCTCAGGGTGGGATCAAAAAAATTTCAAATAATAATTCAAATTTTATAATTTTCAAGTATTATCCGAATCAAAAATTACTCTATATTCAGAATCTCGAGTAACTGTTTATTCAATATAATAAAAGGCACCTGAATTATCTTATGACATTTACAATTTTACTGTCACTGGAAATTAAGCAAATGTCACTAATTAGATCAAAATTTCTATAGAATGCAAAATGGTAAATACGATGAAAATAGATACTGAATGAATACCACAGTGAGTTGGAATCAAAATTATATATTATACGATCAGATAACAAAATTACCAAAGTATTCATTGTTTCCCAAAAATATTATAAACGGAACAAAGATAATATTTTCTACCAACCTTAATATTAGTACAACCTATTCTAGAAATCAACTAATTAAAATTTTTAAGCAAAAGTTCAACTCGTCTAATATACACTTGACGTGTATCAATGTCAAATAACGCAATTTTCCGTTCAAATTGTCTATTCAAAAATTTTTCACTTGATGTAAAATCTTATATGTGTAACGTTAATTTGGTTTAGCTCAAATTATGATATAGATGCATCTATTTTGGAAATGTATTTAAAAAGGTCTGTTAATTCTCGAGAAATAATTTTAAAACTGGAGTGGACTCACCAAATAGGACAGGAAAACTCGTACGTATTCTAAATGTATTTAGAATTCTGCGAAACTTTCTAAATATATGATTTGGAAGCTGGAACCACTTACACTTGATACAATGCAATTCTTCTACGAATTATGCACGCACTGGCTTTACAATGTATGGCTTTATGATCTTATTGTATAGTTATACAATTTCTATTGAATTCTCAAATAATTTGAGACAACTCTTATTACGATGTTGTCTCGTGGGGGTTTCAAATTCAACTGTCTAAACTTTTTTCAAATAAATAAATCTCTTCTCCTGTGGTTACGAAAAATTTCTTTTTTAAAAAAAATACTAATTTATGTTTCCCTATAACAAAGAGAGATTTGAATTATTTGATTACAATTGTAATTCTGCTAGCAGAGACATCTGTATTTTAAAATTTCAAATATATTTTCAAAATCGTAATATATTCTATCTATCATTAGATATATTCTACATGAATGTCATCAGAAATTAAAATGTCAAATTTGATTTGTATACTGAATCTTTCAAAATTATTGATTATACATATAATACAGCGTGTTTCGAAAGTATTGCATACACATATAAATAATTTTCCTTATTTTAACGTTTCTTTTAAACTTCAAATAGAGGAACTATATTAATATATATATATATATATATATATATATATATATATATATATATTAAATTATTTATATGTGTATGCAATACTTTCGAAACACGCTGTATTATATGTATAATCAATAATTTTGAAAGATTCAGTATACAAATCAAATTTGACATTTTAATTTCTGATGACATTCATGTAGAATATATCTAATGATAGATAGAATATATTACGATTTTGAAAATATATTTGAAATTTTAAAATACAGATGTCTCTGCTAGCAGAATTACAATTGTAATCAAATAATTCAAATCTCTCTTTGTTATAGGGAAACATAAATTAGTATTTTTTTTAAAAAAGAAATTTTTCGTAACCACAGGAGAAGAGATTTATTTATTTGAAAAAAGTTTAGACAGTTGAATTTGAAACCCCCACGAGACAACATCGTAATAAGAGTTGTCTCAAATTATTTGAGAATTCAATAGAAATTGTATAACTATACAATAAGATCATAAAGCCATACATTGTAAAGCCAGTGCGTGCATAATTCGTAGAAGAATTGCATTGTATCAAGTGTAAGTGGTTCCAGCTTCCAAATCATATATTTAGAAAGTTTCGCAGAATTCTAAATACATTTAGAATACGTACGAGTTTTCCTGTCCTATTTGGTGAGTCCACTCCAGTTTTAAAATTATTTCTCGAGAATTAACAGACCTTTTTAAATACATTTCCAAAATAGATGCATCTATATCATAATTTGAGCTAAACCAAATTAACGTTACACATATAAGATTTTACATCAAGTGAAAAATTTTTGAATAGACAATTTGAACGGAAAATTGCGTTATTTGACATTGATACACGTCAAGTGTATATTAGACGAGTTGAACTTTTGCTTAAAAATTTTAATTAGTTGATTTCTAGAATAGGTTGTACTAATATTAAGGTTGGTAGAAAATATTATCTTTGTTCCGTTTATAATATTTTTGGGAAACAATGAATACTTTGGTAATTTTGTTATCTGATCGTATAATATATAATTTTGATTCCAACTCACTGTGGTATTCATTCAGTATCTATTTTCATCGTATTTACCATTTTGCATTCTATAGAAATTTTGATCTAATCAGTGACATTTGCTTAATTTCCAGTGACAGTAAAATTGTAAATGTCATAAGATAATTCAGGTGCCTTTTATTATATTGAATAAACAGTTACTCGAGATTCTGAATATAGAGTAATTTTTGATTCGGATAATACTTGAAAATTATAAAATTTGAATTATTATTTGAAATTTTTTTGATCCCACCCTGAGACAAGAGTGATTAAGTCAATTGTGAATTAATTTATCTTTCAAAGTACAAAAATTAATACTTATCTTAGTCGGGCATTGTTTGATAACTACTGTCAAAAGTAAATTAGGTTACATACGCTGCTAAAGGTGTGTGTGCAATAGTGTCGCTACAATCGCAAATTGTGAAAACGTCGACAAATAATATTTTATATTGTTATATTCATATATTCATAAAAATATAACTATTAAAACTATGAAATAACGACACAGATATATAATAATTTGTAACCCAAACGTGGGGCAACTATAATTTAGATTGTATATATAATATATATATATATATATATATATATATATATATATATATATATATATATATAATTTGTATTGGTTTCTATTTTTATTTATTATTTTATTTTATTATTTGTGATTGAATAATCGTTAAGCATGCATAACAACTCTATCAAAGGGTAGGGTTCAATTGCGCCATTCAAATTTACTCTAATTATTGAAGTTTTTCAACAGAAAATGTACTACGTATGAATAAATTCAATTTTTTATGACAATTAAAAAGTTTGATTAATTACTCAGCATGAATGCATTCCTCAATTAAGAAATAAAAGCCTAATGAAATTTTAGAGATCTCTAATAAAATATTTTTAAACGGTACCTTCTATTGTCTATCTTTCTATTCACTTCACTCTCAGTTTCTTTCTGTTCTAGTGTCAAAAATATTATTGACGATTCTTAAAATCACCCGCAATGTCTCAATTTCCTCCCCAAATATATATCCTTTAACTGGATGTACGATTATCTTCTATCTTCTTAGTATTATTTTGAAATTAGTTCAAATGTCTGTTCATTAAATATAAACGTTTTATATCCTCCCTATTGTCGAAATAAATTACAATATCACTTGCCTTTTTTTTGACGTTTTTTTACATCCGCGTGACTTTTTTCTCCTCGATATACAATTATCTTTAAATTACTATTATTATTATAAAATTGGCTTAAATTTCTTTCTGCAGTACTTTAAATATCGACTCTTTTAATCGTACTTATTGACGAGATCAATTATAATATGACTTCCAACTTTGACATTTTAAATCCCACTGACTTTTTTCGATTTCTGTCATAATCTCCCTCGTTGCGGGTTGCTATCGAAACTCTTCTATATCGTATGAATTGTATAGATATTGTGTGATTAACGACGACTCGCGGTTTATATTACAATAAACCATGAATTTTTAAGCCGTATTAGAAACATGAAAATAACATTTTTGTATTAGAAATTAGCATATATAGAGATGAAAATTTTCATACATATAAAGGTTAACATAACTTATTTACTATTTATTAAAATTCCTGAAATCCCTTGCATAAAATAACCTAATTACTAACTATATGAAAATTTTACGCGTTTCTTTTAAATTATTTTGAATTTCATTCTAATTTCAATGGATGCTTTTGAAATTACATCATGTACTGCATTATTAATTTTAATTTCCGTTGTATCTGAATCAGATTTGAATATTTTCGATTCTGATGGTTCAAATAGTATATCGTCTGTTCCAATATCTATCCACGCCATTTTTCATATAAAGTACAGCTATCCAACGCACATTTACATCAATGGAATGATTGGAAATTACATTAAACAGAGTTGTGTAAAAGCCTGCTTGAGTTTCCCATTCCTTCAACTTGGATTCAGCTGGTTTTAGTATTTCTGGATTCTAACTGGCAGCTCCTTGTAAGACTTCCACTACCAACATATTTGGTGAATCTACATTCATTTTGAAAATGAAGAAATTCTGGATTTAATTATTTGAAATGATTTAGTATGCTGGGAATATCATTAATCAGCTTGTTGATTTAATGCTAAATTATAACCTTCTGAAACACTTTCATTACATACTTTGACTTTTCAATTAGCTAATTAATTTGGATATATCTCTTGAATAACTGGATGGGCACAATTTGTTAGGTTATTAAATATTCGGAATATCTAATTTAAGATAATTCCACTTGTTTTCAAAAACTACTAATCCTTTCCACGATATTTGCGTTAATTTTACCAACAAATACGAGTAGATTGTGCTGTTCTATTTATTTTGCAAACTCACAAGATATTTCTAATAGTGAACTTTCATCTAATTTATTGAATGAACAATACCCTCTGACATTTTAATCATTACTAAATTGAATACAACCAAATGAAATTGCTTCAATATACATATATATATATATATATATATATATATATATATATATATATATATATATATATATATATATACCCAGACAACATTAGATATTCTATAAATATCCGTGGAATATTCTCTAAAAATGCCAAGAATATCTTTATGCTTTTTGGAATATTCCTAGAAAGTGAAAATGGGAATATCCTAAATATTCAGAGAATATTCCCAAATGAATATTCTTTTTCGTATTATATATAAGCTAGGATTATTCCGAGAATATTCAAATTCAAAATATCTAAGAATGTTCTTCAATGAATGTTTCCAGAATATTCAATATATACTATGAATATTCATGGTAGATTCATTTGGAATTTTGTAGAATTATATCAAATTGTATATTCAGGGGATATTCTTTGTATATTCACAATATTGCAGAAATATCCTCAGAATGTTCAGAACCATACATTTAATGGGGGGAGAGGGAAGGGTTAGTATATAGAATTCATGTAAATGCACTTTTTTCAAATTTCTGTAAATCAATAAATTTTCATAACTGATGGAATTCTCTAAAATCGTAATATATTCTATCTATCATTAGATATATTCTACATGAATGTCATCAGAAATTAAAATGTCAAATTTGATTTGTATACTGAATCTTTCAAAATTATTGATTATACATATAATACAGCGTGTTTCGAAAGTATTGCATACACATATAAATAATTTTCCTTATTTTAACGTTTCTTTTAAACTTCAAATAGAGGAACTATATTAATATATATATATATATATATATATATATATATATATATATGGGCAATTCACGCAAAATAAGGGCTACTGAAATAGAGTGGTAACCGTGGACATGCATGTTTCTGGCTCATTTTGCCTCTTCAGCACGGCATAACCAAATAATGATGTGAAATTTGGGAGCAAAGATGTTAATCGAAACATGGGAAAACACAAAATAACGGATTTCAGCAGGGAAACCAAACGCTCATTTGTGTCTTCAATTGGAAGATCCCGAGTTTTCAGAACAACAACCAACATCGACACGGAGGCGCATATAGCCCCCCCGCCATGAACCTTCCGACCCATAGTAAATAACAAAGAAGATGTAGGAATATCGCGTGATATGTTAACAACAACAACAAAGAGATTCATGGGCAATTCACGCAAAATAAGGGCTACTGAAATAGAGTGGTAACCGTGGACATGCATGTTTCTGGCTCATTTTGCCTCTTCAGCACGGCATAACCAAATAATGATGTGAAATTTGGGAGCAAAGATGTTAATCGAAACATGGGAAAACACTAAATAACGGATTTCAGCAGGGAAACCAAACGCTCATTTGTGTCTTCAATTGGAAGATCCCGAGTTTTCAGGACAACAACCAACATCGACACGGAGGCGCATATAGCCACCCCGCCATGAACCTTATTTTGCGTGAATTGCCCATGAATCTCTTTGTTGTTGTTAACATATCACGCGATATTCCTACATCTTCTTTGTTATTTACTATGGGTCGGAAGGTTCATGGCGGGGGGGCTATATGCGCCTCCGTGTCGATGTTGGTTGTTGTCCTGAAAACTCGGGATCTTCCAATTGAAGACACAAATGAGCGTTTGGTTTCCCTGCTAAAATCCGTTATTTTGTGTTTTCCCATGTTTCGATTAACATCTTTGCTCCCAAATTTCACATCATTATTTGGTTATGCCGTGCTGAAGAGGCAAAATGAGCCAGAAACATGCATGTCCACGGTTACCACTCTATTTCAGTAGCCCTTATTTTGCGTGAATTGCCCATGAATCTCTTTGTTGTTGTTGTTAACATATCACGCGATATTCCTACATCTTCTTTGTTATTTACTATGGGTCGGAAGGTTCATGGCGGGGGGGCTATATGCACCTCCGTGTCGATGTTGGTTGTTGTCCTGAAAACTCGGGATCTTCCAATTGAAGACACAAATGAGCGTTTGGTTTCCCTGCTGAAATCCGTTATTTTGTTTTTTCCCATGTTTCGATTAACATCTTTGCTCCCAAATTTCACATCATTATTTGGTTATGCCGTGCTGAAGAGGCAAAATGAGCCAGAAACATGCATGTCCACGGTTACCACTCTATTTCAGTAGCCCTTATTTTGCGTGAATTGCCCATGAATCTATTTGTTGTTGTTGTTAACATATCACGCGATATTACTACATCTTCTTTATATGTACATATGTACATATATATATATATATATATATATATATATATATATATATATATATATTGGAGTATTGTCTTTTACCATTAGCTTATGTTCGTTAAAGTTATTATGAGTTAAAATGTCATTTTCAAAGCGAATACATCTGAGTAATTCTCACATAAAAATCTGGTCACGTGACCGTATTTTAAATTTCCCGCGATTTAAAAAAGTAGTGAAAAAGCTGAAATTGTTGAGCTATTGTCGCTAGAACTGAGCGACATGCAAATTCATAGACAAATCAAATAATAATATATTTTTTCTTTATGTGCAACTTCTTTGTTATTGTTATATTATTGTAAACAATGGATTCAGGCGAGGTAAATATTTCAAAAGATTATTAGTTGGTAAAGTATGAAAATATACGTTTAAACCGATAATTTTGTTTCTTTGTTATACAGTTTTATCGAGAAATGATAACTTTTTAACCACATTTTTGTTTGTAAAAGTTTTAGATGACATATATTAAATGTTTTGTTGTGATAATGATGTACTTGCTTTGTTTATTTATATAAATTCATGTTCTTTTATCATTAACAAAAAAAGGAATTTTTTTTAATTATTGTGATAATTGAAAGAACTGAAAAGAAACTATTCATGTTGACTAGTTTAATAGTATAATATTAATGTTTTAAATGAAACTCACTGTTTCTAGCTAATTCCACAATATAATAAAAATTGTTAAAAATTCTAAAAAATTGACAATTGTTTCGATAAATCAATATTATTGTCAATTTTTTAGAATTTTCAACAATTTTTATTATATTGTGGAATTAGCTAGAAACAGTGAGTTTCATTTAAAACACTAATATGAGTAGATTCCACGAAGTAAGGGTCGAGACAGTTAGTTTCATTAATATAATATTGTTAAATAGATAAATCAACCATTTTTATACTGATGAGAATGAGAAAAATCGCTGTGTATCCTAGTTTAAATTAAATATATTGTAATCAATTATTTTGTTTCAATTTTCTTTCCTTAAGTGAGAGTGGTTGTGCACGTGCGATATTGAACAATGATGTTTTCTAGAATCTATTAGGTTCATTTGAGTTTGTGGACTTCTTGGGATCTGGGTTTCTTTCAAATACAGAAATTAATTAGCCATATAAACAAAAAATACAAAATTTTATTTTTTTAGTATCAGTGTCCGACAACTCAATATAATAATGTATTCCTTCAATAGAATACAATAAACAATATACATGCAGCATTCATACAATATTGAAAATTTATCTTCAAATGTGTTCCCATAAATACAAAGCCTGTCCATGGGGTAATGTATGGTTTAACAATAATATTCCAAAATAATTTAAATTGAAAAAATTAGAAAATTTATATATATTTTTTTATACCTCATATTATCAGGAGATGAGCAAACGTTCAAAATTTAACATACATTAAAAGTAAAACTTCCTTTTTGAGACAACTCCAAAGTGCTCTGCACATTTCTGCAATTATGCTCTACTTTATTTTTATTCGGTTCTATTTCATTCACTTGTATCACTGCCACTAGAGATAAACAAAATTAGAAAATCAGTTCTAAGGTTATCTGTCATTAATTTTCGTCTGTCAGCTATCGAGATCGCTGCAAGCAGCCATGTTGTCGCTGCTTTCCATCGCGGCAATTTGTGACATGTCGCTACTTTTCATCGCGGCGATTCGTGAGTTGTAGCGACTTTTTTGAGTCGCGGGAAATTCAAAATTCGGTCACGTTACCAGATTTGTCGCTGAAATCGAGCGACGAGCGATAGCATGAGGTTACACCTTTACTTTCGCTCTTTATCGTGTATATATCCAAGATTTTGATGTTTCTCGTTTTTATTTGAATACTCTCGTAATTTGTGTTTAAAATTCTAACATAAGGATTTTCGAATGATATGATTGCTCTAGCTAAAAATACTCCCGGTTCTAATTTTTGATGTTCTACCACTTTTTCTTTCTTCAACTTTTTGAAATTTTCTACCAACCTGTATACTTCACATCTAGTTGGTATAGCTAATGTATCGTATTTTGGATTTTCAAAAATCTGAGCAGATACTGAATTTTTACTGTTACTATTTATATGCAATTCCCATTGCGCGTAATCTAATATACAATTATATTTACACATAAAATCTTTACCTATTACTCCATTTGTTGGTATAGGAAAATTCTCTTCAACTACTTGAAAATTGTGATTGGAAGCTACATTTTTAATGTGAAGAGTTATGTTTATTCCGCCTAAAGTTGTAACTAATCCTTGTGTTATACCTTTAATTTTTGATTTGGCTGAATTAAATGATGTGGAAAATTTTGTGATATTCTAATTAAAGAAATGTGTACTCATGTATCTAAAATAAAATAACAAGTGTTATCTGGTATACTTGTTTGAATCTCTAGAAAATTTGAAAGTGATGTCAAACTAAATGAATATTTGAAATCGTGGATTCATCATTTGTTGTATTACTCAAAACCCCAATTGCTGGTTTTCGTTTTCGTCCTCATTTGTTACTTCACACACTCTAACGTTGTTATAATGGTTGTGATTTGCAATCGCCTTTTGCCCTTTTGGCATGTTGTGTTGTCTTCCCTAGTTATTGTACCTATTCTCCCTGGATACGTAGTTGTTTCTAGTACTGCTATTATTATTTTTGTATCGGTTGAAGTTATTCCTGTAATATCATCCTTGATGATTATTGCCTATATTTCTGCCATAATTCCTCTGACTATAACTCCTGATGTTGGATTCGTTTTGTCTACCAAAGCTCCGATTTCCTTTGTAGTATAATACTTGCTCATTCGTTATGTTATCTGTGGAAACCAATTTCGTTATTACCTCTTGTGTTGACTGGAAATTTCCGGCTGCGATTATCATTTTTGTTGTTTCAGATGTGACATTTGTCGTTATCGCCTTTATTGCTGCGTCCGTCGTATATTTTTGAGCTAAATTCTCAGGCATTTCTTCAGATATATAGGGCGCCTGTAGCTTTTCCGTTAATTTCTCTACTTCTGTGGCATAACTGTTGACGTCTTTTCATGTTTGTTTAAGCTTACCTAGTCTTGCTAATAGAAGACTGGCATTATCTCCTCAAATTCGATTCTTAGCTTTCTACTTATTTCATCTACTGCATACTCGGTTGTTATTAGACTCCTTGTTTGTCCCGTCAGTCTTGTTTTGATGATTGATACTGCATTTCTTTCATTTCCCGTTGTATTTAGTTGTAAAAGCTCCAATGCGTCCAAAAACAATTGCAATTTGCTTGCTTTTCTGCTGAATTCTGTCGCTAATATTCTACTAGCTAGATTGAAAAATTCACTCGTACCTAACGCCATTTTCACCTTATTGCTTATTATTTCTAATACATCAACCTTCATCTCTTCTAAGTTATAGAAGATATATACGAATAAGGTCAAGTATATGGAGATTGGGATATGTTCATACTCATGTAAGTTTGAATTTATTTATCTTTTTTCTGTATGTCATTAAATTCATAACAAACTATAAAAAAAGACAACCTCAAAGTAATACATCAAAATGTCAGGAGTAAAACAATAACAAATGGATCGGTATATTAGAGACTTCGATATTGATATAATAGAAACTTACTCTTTGGAACACATACAAGAATGCAGAGATATTTTAGAAATTAACAAAGACTGTGAAAATTTTAAAATTGTTCATAATAACATTCGAAGCATTAATAAAAACCTAGACGAATTTAAAATTCTCTTAGAAAACTTACATATCGGATTCGATTGTATTGTCTTATCAGAAACATGGGCAATAGGAAATTCGGACCTATATAATTTGGAGGGTTACAACAAGTTATATAACGAGGGGGATTTTAATCAAAACGATGGAGTTGTTGTATACATAAAATCAGAGTATAATTATACATACTCAATCATACCTTTGAATGAAAGCAACATGTTGCAAATTAAAATCATTCTCAATGACAAGAACAACTTTCTTATCAATGCTATATATAGATCCCCAAAAAGCAATCTCGATCAATTCGTTATCAGTCTTCAACATTACTTTGAGAGTTCAGCATTCCAACTAGAAAGTTATAACTTTTTCATTGGTGATTTGAATATCGACCTACTAGAGGATAATGAATATAATACAGACTATAACAACACACTCAACGAATTCGGTTACATTTCCACGATTAATGATCCAACAAGAATACAGGGTGGACGTAGTTCATGCATTGACCACATATTTTTAAAATCCAAATTCAACGTATTCGATCAAATACTGCCCCTAGTATTGCAAACCGACATTACAGATCATTTCTCAACAATACTACAGGTAGTACTGGAAAAGACCAAATGCCCCAAGGAACGAGAAATACATAGATGAAACAAAACTTAAAAATACAATCAGACAAAAATCTTGGGATTTCTTATACTTAAATCCAGATCATAACAATGTAACAAATACTTTCATTGAAACACTTCAAAAATACATAGACGACTGTACATAAACAAAAAAATGTACAAGGAAAAACACGAAGATCGCCCCTTGGATGACAAATGATTCACTTACCTCAACTACCACAAAAAATAAAATGGCTCAACTTTTGAAAAGAAACCCAAATGACAACGAACTAAAACTACAATACAAAAAATATAGAAACAAATTGTCGACTCTAATTGGAAAAACTAAGTTCAAATACTATAAAAATAAAATCGAACTCAAGAAATCAAACACAAAAGCTTTATGGAATGTGGTTCAAGAAGTAAGTAACACCAAAAAATCGAAGATCTCTATTGATAATATTGGAAATGAACTAAGAGAGTTATTAACAAATCCTAAGGACATCGCAAACGAATTCAATACCTCATTCCATGGCACTGGGAAAATATTTGCTCAAAATATAAACACAGATCCTAACTACAAAATCAATAGACCCTCCCTTCTAAACTCAATTACACCCCTACCCACAAACACATTTGAAGTAAACAGCATTATTCAAGAGTTGAAAAACCACAAAGCCGTGTGATCAGACGAAATCAAAACGGAAACGCTCAAAGTTATTGCGTCATTAATAACTAAACCATTAACTTACATCTTCAACAAATGCATAGGAACTGGTATCTGGCCTAGAGCATTCAAACATTCAGTTATCATTCCAATATATAAAAATGGTATCAAAAAACTGACAGAAAATTATAGACCCATTTCATTAATCACCCACTTATCAAAAATATTTGAGAAACTTCGAAAAAACAGACTACAAAATTTTATAAATAAATATAACATACTTTCCGAAAGACAATATGGTTTTCGAGAAAAAACGTTCACTCAAGATGCTATTCTGACCCTTACTGAAAAAATATATAACTCGTTGAACAACAACAAACCCTGTCTATATGTTTTCATTGATTTATCGAAAGCATTTGATACTGTTAGCCACGAGTTGCTCTTTCAATCGCTGGACGACATCGGTAACACAAATACTTGCTTAGATTTATTCAAAAGTTATGTTACGAATAGGTATCAGATAGTCCGAATAAACGGTGTCGACAGTAAATCGTTAGTCGTACAATGTGGAGTGCCTCAAGGTACGGTCCTCGGACCCTTACTTTTCATTATCTACATGAATGGATTGTTTTATGTAAAAAGCAGAGGTAACATTATCGGTTTCGCAGACGATACCGCGATTTTCTACGAGGCGGATACCTGGAGAGAACTAAAAGAAATAGTAGAAACAGACTTTATTATCATTAAAGAATGGCTTGCAAGTAGGTTGCTAACTATAAACTTTCAAAAAACCAACTTCTTACCTTTCAGTTGTAATAAAACAAATCTTCCTCACTTTACTCAGCTCAACATCCTCGATGGTAAAAACAATCTTACAATTACAGCCGAAATTAACATAAAGTACTTAGGAGTCATAACAGACTGGCACATGAAATGGGACATACACATCAACTACGTAGCCAAAAAACTACAATGTATCCTCTATAAATTAAGATACATGGAAAAAATCCTTCCTGTTCATCATTTGCTCACACTATATCAGTCACTTTCGATACGGTTTATTAGCATGGGGAGGTGCACTAAAATCCGACCCCTTGAAGTTCTACAACGACGATTCCTCAAAATTATTCTAAGTAAGAACTCAAGATATCCAAGTGATCTACTATTTCAAGAATCAGAGGAACTCGACCTCAAACAACTATATTACTACAATGTCAACATGAAGTACTATACAACAAAGCACTCGTCAAACTTACCAAAACATACCTATAACACTAGACAAAGAAATAACTATGTAATACGACAAATAACAAAATCACTGCTGAGAACTAGTTTTTCTTACAACGCTCCAAAAATGTTCAATACTTTACCTCAAACAATTCGCGCTATACCCAACTCATTCCAATTCAAAAAACAGCTGAAAATGTTCATGAAGAGATCTAAAGTTCGAGTCTTTTGAGAATGATTATTTTAACCAATCAATATTGACCAAGAAGCTTCCTCGTTATATTTCGTATACATTTTTCATCTCTATCCCATTTCCGTGTGTTAAATATGAATACGCCTCAAGAAAAATTGTTATTTTATTACATTTTATATATATTTTATCATTCACACTTTTACCTATATCAAAATTGTTGTTGTAACCGACTAACATTCCAATTTATCTGTAGTATTATATGTCCTAAAATAGTAAATAAATATTATTTTTATAACATTTCAATTTGTGATACTTAGTACTGTAGTTCGTTCATGTTGTTTGTAGTTTTTAACATTATTGTATTGACTTAACTCCAATGGATTACATGTATAGTTCTACTGTATTTAGGCCTAATTATAATTTAAAATTCCCTGTGTCGTTGATTCAGGTTTATACCTATAATTTATAGTGTTTTTATTCATATTGAATTCAAATAGTTTATAACTAGTATTGTTGTATGTGACCATATATGATTGAATTGTATTTTTTGCGAAACAAGAGTAATAACACTTATCGGCAACCTACTTTATTCACTTCATATAATGTTTTACTACTACATTACTATATTACTGTATATATCACTATATCTGCACAATCAGCTGGTCAACGGTTTATATTCTATAAAGATCAAGGTGCAGTGATTTCAGTCAAGGTGAATTCCATGGCTGAACGCTGTGTTTGGATTAAACTATGATTTGGTTTGTATATACTTGTTATCGCACGGTGTTTATAATATGCTTGCAATAATTTTTATTTTAAAATATTAATCGTCTTATGACCTTCATGTTTCAATTTCTATAATGCCCAAAACTACTTATATAGGGATTCACTACAAGCAGAAATATGGGAAATGACCACAACCATCAGTACCAAAATAAAAACCATGGAACTAGACTAGTTTAAAACTCATAAGAAGCGATTGAATAAGATCGGAAGAAATATGGCAAAAATGAACGTCTATGATAAGGACGCTAGAGAATAGAGCATTAAAATGGTATGGTCATGTCCAAAGGATGCTGGATATTAAATGGCCAAAAAAGTATTAAAATAGGGTTACATTCAAAATTCAAATCCCTCAACACACCACTAAGATTAACTATTTCTTAATATGTGGCTGCAGCGGCAATGTATTCCGCTTCAACGGTGGGTGAAGCAGCACATGATTGTTTTTTTGTAAACCAATTTAAAAGATTACCATTATGAAATATGGTCGTTTCACCGACATCTGTTATCCGTCGCCTAAGCTGCATCAGAAAATCCTGTTAAGCTATTTTCTCCTCTCCTATAAACAGTCCTACATTATTTGTCGACTGAAGGTGACGTAATATCCTTTTACCTGCTGTCCATAGTTTATCAGTTGGCTTGTCAAGTATTCTACTTAAGTATAATATAGCAAATGTAATGTCTGATCAGGATGTCGTACATAAATACATCAAATTTTCAATCAATTCATGAAGTGGCACGTCAATTATGTCTCCTTCAAAGTCGATCAGTAATGCTGTTTCCATGGGTGTTGCACAACTATTGCAATTTTCCACGCTAAATCTTTCCAAATCCTTTTGAATCATTGTGAACTGTGATATACATAATTTGTTTCCTTCATGGTTTATTGTCATACCTAGGAACTCATGAACATCTCCCATATTTTTTGCACAAATCTCTTTTCGTAATAAGATAATTACTTTTAATTTTTCTCATTGATTCTACTAACAAGATATCCTCCACCTATATTAATAGCCATACCTCACTGTCACAGTACAAAAAAACTCATAGTAGCTATTTATGTAACCAGTTATGAAATGCATCATTTTGTGTAACGAGTGAAATTTTTGCGGGACGAGTTACACAAACAAGCATTTCATAACGTGTTTCATACAAGATTTTATCTAATTTTGACAAGAAGAAAGTTTAGTTTACCTATCAATAAAGCATTTCATAACGTTTTATACAAGATTTTATCTAATTTTGACAAAAAGAAAATTTAATTTATTTCTGATTTGAAAACAGCACTTTTTGATTCCTACAAGTTATGCAACCAATATTACACAAGACAATACTTTTATTTTATACATTAATTTCAGACTTTTCTTTATCATTTTACCATCAATAGAAAATAAGAAAAGTATTGCCACTGATATTCTTGGTGAATCAAGCACCGCAAGTTCAAGATCAGTTATGCATCACGAAATTACATCAACTTCTAATTCTGCAGGGGTTAACCTAACAAACTGTTCGAAATGTGTCATAAATATTTATAATGCATAAAATAAAATGTGAATTATTCTAGTTGTTCTTATTGTTAGTAGTTCTCTTCAGTTCTAGTTGTTATTTTTCTATAATATGACATTAAACTTTCTTTTTTTCTCTCTTGTTTTTATTAACTGGTGATAAAATTAATTTTTCATCACCAGTTACATAATATTTTTCATTATGTAACTGGTTACGAAAAATGTGACATTTGCTAACGGAAGTCATTTTTGAAAAATGTCACTTTATATGTCAAAATTAGATAAAAGTCATTTAATCGGTTTAGAAAAAAAATATCTTGTCCAGGAATCCGACCTAAAAAAATAAAATTGTGTAAACATATTACATAACAAGTGTGGAAAGTGGAAACTATTGAATGCATTAACTGAAAGCAAGGAATAAAAAGGGTATATTAATCTGTAGTTGTCATAATGTAATATACTTTGAAACTGAATTAATAAAGTTTACCTACGACCACCCCTGTAAGTAGTCAAAAATACACAGTCGGCAATAATTGTAAGACGTCTATTACGCACGGTAAAACAAAACGCACGGCTGTAAAGTAAATCGCACGGCTTCCATAGCAACCACTTAGCAACTGTCAATAGACGTATCCATTTTATTCAAAATGTATTACTTAGATATATTTGGCGTTGAATTTTATTCTATATATAAATGGTAAATAACATTTATTAGATATGAGATTGCATTTAATACTAAGAGTTATTTGGAATTATATGATAATTGGTTCAGTTTCATTCAATCCGCATCTTTTAGCTGTCTGAATGTATCTCATATTAGTAAACAATAGTATATTATATACCAAGCGACTAAAGTCGTCCATTTAATCCCGCGGGTGGTGTTTGATTCCTGAGGGAAGTAATCCACCTAAAGGATTAATGTCACTTTAGTCAAGAGGTGTATTTTTAATAAAAATAAATACTACTTAGGACGGACTTTTACGAAACTTGGCTGGGCATCGAGGGTGAACTTCTAAGATGCTTGGCTGGGCATCGAGGAGCGACTTTTATGAAACTTGGCTGGGCATCGAGGATGTACATTTTTACTTGTACTTTAAATACCTTAATAAGATTATAAATACAAGTACAAGTGGGTCGTAGGTAAAGTATAGTACGTAACTCGTGTTGTAACGCATTTTACGCACTCACGGAATTACTTTTCCGTTCGTGCGTAAAATGCTTCTTACAACACACGTTACGTAATATACTATTAACGGATACACATACATTACAGCTAGGTTACAGAAAATTTATTAGAATAGTTTTCTAATAATATCAATACTAATAAAAATTTTAAACCATAACGATTTTATGGAACATTACATTAAATCAACAGAAATCCAATCTGATTAAAGAAAATTCTATCGTTTACTTACTATTCCTTTTTCTTACGCAAGAGTCGCTGTTTCGAGTGCCTCAATCATTCCATAACGTACACTTCAAAATCCTCATCTAAGAAACATTTAATGGTGTTCTGAACAGCAGCTAATAAAACAATTACTTTGGATCAAATTGTGCCCATGGAGACCTTTGATCGATCATCATAAACTAAATCAAACTTGATTTTCAGCCAATTGACTGAGACCCATTTTCCACAAGATACATACGGGGCTCTTCAAGGGAATAACAACATATTTTATTTCGAGGAGTGACTTTTCATGATTTACCTTCTATTACATGCCTCACTCCGTTTCGCAGGTGAATTCAGGTGTGCCATGGAAATTCATACTTCTTTTCTGTGTAAAATAATATACTATTCTCATCTTGTTATTTTCATCCTGGAACATATTGTATATTAACATCGTGGAATTATAACTTAATGAAAACTAAGAATTATTAATACACTGTATACAAAAAAAACTACTTATGAAGAAGAGATATGAACACATTATCAAGTTAAATGAGTTTATAATTAATTTTATCCAATTGAGTATCCAATAGCTATGTTTCTACAATAATAAATAATTGAATTCTGTTTGTTGACTGTAAGGGACACCTACAGCTTTTTTATTGTATTCAGTGTATTTTCAAATGGAAATGAGCTTTTTAACAGAAATTTCTGTTTTTAAAGTCTTAAACAGTCTCTAATTGTTCACAAGAATTGTTAGTATTAATGTTAAAATTTTTTAAACCTGCAATACTATATTGATGGCTATGACTGCTACCACAAAAACTAGAACTAGAGATACTCGATTAAATATTTTTTGTATTGTTTAATACAATGTCTATATCAGACTATCTGAAATAGTTATTCCTCTTTCATTACATAATTACCAACTATTTGTTTTTTATTTTATTTATGTAAGTATCTTCTGAAACATCTTGAACATTGAAAATATTCCCTTCTAGATTCAAATCTCTTCCAACATATGAGCATGTTTTATTATTAATAATAATATCTACCCTATTGCAATATTGAGTTTTTTGTAGGATATAATGCATATCTAGGATTTATGATATTGTGAATCGTTTTTAAAATATACTTACTAACTAAAATATTTTAAAAGTTGAAAAAACCCTTATTTTGTAAACTCTATTATATAATGTTAGTGTACAATTCCGCCACCTGGAATTTCAATGTACAATAGCCGATTAAAGTCTTGAATGAGTATTAAGTTTTAATAATTATAATTTTGGAATAGGTACTTACCGATAACAGCTGTTGTTCGTCAATTATAACGAGAATTATAACGAAGCATAGAAACTGAAGCTAAGTAGGAACTAACGAAAACGAAGACCACTTTATTCAAGTACTTGCAAAAAATGTGCTTCCTGCAAATAAAATATAACACAAAACTGAAAACCATCCGCCATTTCATGCTTGTCATTTGTTCACACAGTTCCTCTTCTGTTTTATTCTTTCCTTTTATGTTACTGTGATGTTTCATATGAGATATTACTGAGAGTTTTATGAAATAACATCATACAGACGTAATCACACGAACTTACTAAATATTATTTCGAAAGATGTGAAAGTAACTGCAACATGTGATCATCTTAGAAATATGTTAATTTGTAATATTACAGTAACGTTCTGTATGTGTTATTAGTGAGAAGTACACAAATTAACATCGTATGAATGTTTCCTATAGGAAGTTGCTAAAAAGAAGTTCATAGGATGTGTATGTAACTGCGAATTCAAGTATTACTATGTACATCACAAATATGTTTTATTTACATGACATGGATGTTAATAGAGTTGGTAATAAAATTAAGACATCTAGGAGATATCTTATTAACATTTTAAATTAACAACACGAAAAGACTCTAAAAAGACCATCACAAAAAAGACTTGTTATGTTTCTTATTTAGTGGGCAGTTGATGCCAATGGATGAGTGAAGCGTCTAACTGCGGACATGTTGCGAGAAGCAATTTCACATAAAAGTTGGTGATATTTAAATATTTTGGATCCAAAATAATAAAACAAAACTTCTAATAACAAAAAAGAGAAATGATCATTATAAGCTTATAAAACATTCAATAAACTTAAGGCCAAATAAAAAATAAAAGGAATGAAGCGTAAAGAATAAACTATATAAGTGAAAGTTCAAAATGATAGTAGTATAAGAATTATAATTTTATTGTCAAAATGTAACTTGCATGTCTCTAGTTGATAAGAAGTTGAACCTTTTAATAATTCATGAATTTCTACGATTTGACACACAATATCATCAATATTAAGAATAATACTATTATAAAAAGATTGTACGAATTTTAAAACCGATTCATCACAATGCAATTTGTTAAAACACATATTTCAAAGTGACCTAAATACAATATTCCTTCCACATAAAGAAAAAAGTCTGCTATGAGCAGATATTTTTAAATATTCAAGGTTGAAACTGAAACTATATGGAGAATCATGTAAATTAGTTTTCATAGGCGTCACATAGGTTAACATTATGTAAACATTTCTAAATATAATTTCGTTTAATAATTATTTGGTAATCATAATTTGTTTCATTGCACAATTATCTAATATCCGTTTTGAAATTAATCGCCATGGTATAGATAAGTTTATGTTTTCACAAATATTTTAAGTAAAGGAAATTTGAGGAAAAGGTAAGAAAATAAATTAATTTATTCATATGAGCAAACATCTAAACTATGAAATATTAATAATAAATAACTAATTAAATTGGCGTTTTAACAATTAGGAAAATAACAATTAAATAAAGGTTTTAATAGCAAATGAAATTAGAACACTTAATTATATCATAAATAGAAAGTTAAAATAAATAAATAAGCATATCAAACAAAATTAATCATAACAAATTGGCGTTACCAACGTAGGGAAAATAACACTATAATAATATGTATACTTCAGATTCTATGGTTCTATTGGAATATCTATTTGTTTCATCTCCAATTTATTCTAAATCAGTGGTTCCCAACCTTTTCTGGACCACCGTCCCCTATAGAAGAGAACAAAAGTTTCACCGCCCTCCCCCTCCCAGTCGCTGGTTATGTGCAAAGTAGTTAATTTTATTTGAATATCATCTGTACCGTCCCAATTGATCTGTATTTAGCTTTAATTTCAGTTAATGTCTAAATTTTATTTTAGAGGAATGATGAAGTAGAGATTTATTAAACGACTACCAAATGTACAATAAAATGGTTTATTAAACTTTTGAATATAAACACAGAATCAATAAGAAATACAATCACTATAGAAATAAGAAATGCAATACAAGAAGAAATACAAAATTATTAATAACGAAAAAGTCAATGAGACGGTTGAGGCTGGTGTAGTGTTACCAGTTTGTTATTATCGGGTTCCAATTTCGTTAACATCAATCGCAGATCGCCACATTCAGTGATGTGTAGTCTGTTGCTCTTCTTTGACAGCAAATCAGTTACTGCACTGAATGCACGCTCAGCCATATAGGACGGAGGAAATGCACTCAACAACTTCTGTACTATTGTCCACAATTCAGGAACTGGTATTCGTTTTTCAAGCCAGAGCTCTTGATATCCACGTTTGAATTTTACTTTCAGCTCTTCGTTAGTTGTGAGTTCTAATAGCTACTCTTCCAAATTTGATGAGCCTTCAGTATCTGTGTTTGCGAAAGGATCTATAACTAAACTTGGTATTTCCATGTTTAAAATATCTTGGAAACGCTCTGTAAAATCAACATGAAGAACTTCCAAGTGGTGGCAGTGAGTAAGTAAATCTTCCGGCTTTGCAGACACTGTTGATAATGTGGTAAAATGATTGTACTCACCTCTACCAAGATTTCTTTCGAATATTAGAAGTTTTCCTGCAAAAGCAGCTATGATGTTTTTAGTTTTAATTAAATTTAAATCATCACCTTGCAATTGTAGATTAACATTTTTCGACGTAATCAGGTTTTCGCGCAATTGTTCGTTTTCTTCAAGAAATTCCAACACTGAGTCAAATAGATTGAAAAAACGATTCAGACAAACACCTTTAGAGAGCCAACGTACTTCTGTGTGCAGCAGCAAGCGATTGTAGTCTTCATCATTTTCATTGCAAAGCTTATGAAACAAACGGTCATTCAATGAATTGCTTCTAATGATATCGATTGCTTTAATAACGTTATTGAGGGACGCATGCAGACGTTCATTTAGTTTTTTGCTCCCAAATGCTGACGGTGAATAATACAATGTACAGCGAGTACATTTGGCACTGCTTTTCTCAAATGTGCTATAAAACCCTTATGACGCCCGGTAATTGCTGGAGCACCATCAGTAGCAGCAGACAAAATATTGCTAATAGGAATTTCTTTCTCTTGAAAAAATTCTCGCATAATATTAAATATAGAATGTCCCTTTGTATCAGATTCCAAATTCTTAACAAATAATAACTCTTGATGATTTTTTTTTCTTTTATAAATCGTACGTATGATAAGGGTAGAGCTTCGTTACATGGTAGTTGATTCATCGAGTTGAATGGAAAATTTGAAAGTCTTTAGGTAATCGCATAATGATATTTCAACATCATTTGCCATTTCATATATTCTTCTTCGCACTGAATTATTAATGTGAGGATTTTTTTTTATGATATCAAATGGTGTCTTATGATGGAGAACAGTTTTTAATATCTCTTCGACTGCCGGCAAAATTAATTCCTCGCCAATGGTGTGTGGTTTTCCTGACTTTGCGATTAACAATGAAACGTTATATGAGGCTCGTAGCCCATCATCGTCTCGTTTAGAAGACGATGCAAAAGGTTTGATATAGTTGGCTGTTTTAAATATTGTTTTTCGAGTTCTTTAAAATAGAATATATCTTTGTTCTTCTTATCAGGATGCATTTTATGTAAATGCTCTTGTAGCCCAGAAGGTTTCATAGCTTCATTTGAAAAAACTTTTCGGCAAATTAAAAACATAGGTAATTCCGCAAATCCATATTTTAAATATTCAATACTGTATTGCCGGCATTTCTTTTTCAATTTAGAAGTAGATTCAGCCATTTTCATACAAAAATCAAATTCTCAATAGATTTATAGATAGTAATGTTTATAAAATGACACACTATTCACGATTATTTACTACGGCAGAGCTTATGATTCACGACTATATATCGCGGCCAAGCACATACAACTAACTAACAAAAAATTCGTAGAGCTGTTGCTTTTATACGTTTCATTTCGTGCATGATTCAACTTGTCTGTGTGCGAACATGTCAAAACATGTTATTTTGTATGAACTTCGCACGTTCGCTTATCAACATGCGAGGACAAGTCATATACTTCTATTCTGAAGTGAAAGAAATTAATATAATTATTAGTATTATTATTGCTAATTTAAAACTGCTTATTAACCCTTATTAAATCATTTTTATTTCACCATTCCCCTTGACTGCTTATTATTTGCTTTTGAATCCCCTACCGCTTCCCTAAAAGGCTGCAGCACCCACAGGGGGGCGGTATCGCCCCCGTTGGGAACCAATGTTCTAAATTGTTTGAGCCAACATTGTCCTCACAGTCATTTATGAAAATGGTGCGTACATTGGCTCAAACATGTTCTCTTCTTTGATTGGAAAGCCTTAGGTTACAATTCTCGCTTTCTTTATACCATCCTCCTTCGTCCCAAATACATACCCATTGGTTTCTATGGGAGTTTTTCATTTGATAAGCTGGTCTCTTCCCACGTTTGTTGTTTTTCGCGTAACTTCAACTACTTCTGAAATGCTTCTCTCCATTCCATTTTCTTGTATGCTTCTGAGAATGTCTTTGGGTCTTTTTATGTTGCTAATAGGCAATAGGCTGTATAAACCTCATACTCACTAAAGTATGAGAGTGTTTCCACTCTTCGTCGCTACTTTGTTCTCATTTCACTATATTCTCTACTTTTCTCTTTATTTTCTTCTTTATCTTCCTCTGAATTCTCTCTCCATTTTCCTCACACAACTCTTCTGCATCTCTTTGTTCTTTGTAGGTTTACTCTGGTGTTGAAGTTTTTATAGCTTCATCTCCTTCTTCAAGTTTTGTCTAATTTCATGATAGTTTATTAATTTTTAGTTAAATTCTACATCTCTCGAATGTATTATCTCATTTTCCTTCACGTTTCACTACCTGTAATCTGCTATACATATCCTACCTTGATAATTCAGCACGTTGTTCAAGTTTGTTTCGGGTAACCTAACAGCCCATGATTTGCGACGAAATATCCGAAGCTTTGATAGATGATTATTACCATACCTTATCTTAGCCGCCGGAGTTCCATTTATTCCGCTAGTAGGGTATCTATTTAATTCATATACAGAACATAACACTGCTCCTTCGGTAAATTAGTCTCAGCAAACTTTGTCCTCACTTTATTTATCAATGTTCGGTTCAGTATTTCCGATTTTCCATTTTGTGAAGTGCTGAAAAGACAGGTGTAGTCAATTTGTATTCCTTTATTTTTACAAAAATTCTTGAATGTTCTTGTCACATTGTCAAACCTAATTCTTCTTGTTATTTTACCATGTTGCATCTTGATTAACATTATAAGTTCTGCAACATTCTGGGAGGCTTCATCTGTTGATGTCAATAATCGTACAGCTACAGAGTGAGATAAGTCATCCATTAGTACTTGAAAATACCTGTGCTTTTCAAATGACCCTATCGATATAGAGCCACATACCATACGTCTGTATTGATTAGTTCTCCTATTACAGTAGTTCTGCTTGAACTTCTAAAATTTATGACATGTAACGGTATTTTTATCAAAAATTCTTTACTTTTAAAATGTGATAATTTTGTTATAATTCTGCATATCTACTTAACTTTCAAAGCAAGCTTTATCATACAAAATTCAACTTTATTGCATGTGCATAAAGGCTAACTGCTTTGAAACAAAAAACTTTAATTGGCAAACATCATCTTTGAATAGGGATCAACGTTTATGTGCTGTTAGAATTACCCGTAACGAATTTCCGTTCAAAGTGGAAATCAGCTTTTATTTCTAAATCTTCCTTTATTCGATTTAAAATTCACAATACGGCTTTGCCGTTTCAATCTCGAATTATGAATATCGGAATCCTACCTACTCTATATTTCCTTTTATTGGAGAAAGATAAAAAACATTGGAGAAGTTTGAACGAATAGCAACCATCCATTAGTAATTTTCTTTCTTACTGTGGACATAGTAATGAGTATCTGGATAAATTTGTCCTTGACGTTATGGATAGGTAGAGTTGTTTTGGGTTATCGTGTTTGTAATACCAAGGATTACTTATTACTTTTTTTAAACTGTTTATTTATTATTAATAAACATTCGAAATAAGAATACAATGTATATATAAATATATCTAAAATATTTGCAGAAAAAACCAAATAAGACATTGGTTCACAATGAAAATATACAATTTGAAAAATAATATTAAAAAAATTATTAAACTTAAAGGTTGGATTTTGTGGCATCTTGTTCATAGAAGAGAACATATGCTTCTCCACTGACTAAAGATTTCCACGATATTAAGAGTACTCTTGAATCTTATATTCGTGCCACTGTCCCGTGTATGGATGTCGGCAATATGCTGTGTAGTGATCATTGTAAGGGGTTCCACTGTGATTTGATATAGCGTAGAGGTTGTACATACAAGGTGCCACATTATCAGCCGCGTAACGGCTCATATCAAGCCCTTCTATTGGAAAATCTATTGCAACATTAAGTTTTCCAGTAAATATCGCTTCAGGTGAATTACTAATATTTTCGGAATTTTATGAATTGAGAATGATTTAGTGCGTCTTCGTTCCTTACATTTCGAACATGTTGGTTTCTCATCAACGTCGAGTGTTTCTTCTCTTGTAAACGAATCTAAACATTGTGAAAGTCGTAATTGACCTGTTCTTTGGGGTATGGAAAGGGATAAATCCCAAAAGGGATCGTAGGTAACTGAACAGTGACCACAGTGTGTGCACTTGATTGTTGATTTTAATTGACCGACAAAGTTATCCACAATCTTGGAGTTGTCTATTCTCGAATATCTTAACCAAGATTCCTGTGCTCTCTCAATGTCACCAAGTTTGTCATCAATTTCTGTTAATATGGGCTTTGGTTTTTCATATACCTTCTTGACATCTTCGTGAAGTCCTGCTAATAGGTAACGAAGAAACTCATGTGCATCATTTGGAGTGTATTCCATGAACCTTGAAGTAAATCGCTGAATCTGACTTTTCAATGATACTGTATTAACGACTCTGTCTGAACTGTGTTCAGACCAAAGCTCTTGAATAACTTTAGCAAATGATTTAATTAGTGCTCCTTTCATACTAGATATGTTTATGTTAATATCTCTTATGTATGCGTCTTTCTTTAGATATTCTAATAGCCATCTTGTGTTTGATAGGCATTGGATATTACTATTCATGATACATGTGTTACCATAATTTTTGAGGCCTTTGAGAACCAAATATTTTTGGGGAATACTCTTTAAGGATCTGATTATGGAGATATTGTTAAGAGCTCTTTCGCAACTACTATCATTGTCCGAATAATCTCGGATTCTATCATTTTCTTCCTCACTTGATCGGCGTGATAAGGAATTTGAATTGATGTTGTTTGCTATTGAATTGGATGGAGATATTGCGGTTTTGGAAAGTTTGGCTGATGTCGATAGATCATTGCTCTGGTTCACTTTGTTAATATATTCCTTGTTATCTACATCACTTTTAGACTTGTCCTTTTGTTCTTGTTGAGTTTCATCCCCTTTACGAAAATCTTTAATCGAAAATGAAATGTATGAAGAGAAGTTATTAACTCTAGGATTATTTTTAGGAAGGGAATTGATGTTTATTTATTCGTCAGTTACTACGACCCTATCTATTTCTGACCCATCATTTTTTTCTAGGTCATCATTCTCTCCCAATTTTGAATTTGACCGCAAAACCTTGGGGTTATTTTGACACTTGTTGGAGGCAATGTAATTTTTTTTTGGTCACCGAAACATTATTGCTAGATCTTTCACCTCTGGTTGATATTGTTTTTGTAATTAGTGGTTTCACGCCATTGGTCACATCAGAAATTTTGGATTTAATCTCAGTTGTCTTATTGGCGAGGTTAGTACCATTTTTTTTGTTCTGGAGAATTTGTCATTAAAATTTTTACTCAAATCGGCTACTGATGCATGATTTCCGTTATCATCTTCATCAGACAAATTGTCTGTTTTAGTATTGTTAGAGTATGCCTCACTGTTAGTATAAACACCTTCCATTTCGTTGTTTACATTTTTATGTGATGTCTTCAACTCTTTTGATTGTAAACCAGTTTTATATTTTGTTTTGGTCAAAGATAATTTATTGCATATAGGAATCGCATCATTCTCTAGCATAGTCATCTTCTTCAGTATTCCTATGAATGGGACATCATCTGGCTGGTGTTTATCTATATTTTTTATTCCACTGAGACCCCAAAGCTTGTTGGAGGCATGAGTTATAAAATTGTCAACGGATGTATTATCAGAAGGCATACATTCTGAAGAAGAGAATGAAGATATTAAATAAGAATTTCGGAAAAAGGAAAGATCACATGTTTTAGGGTCGGTAATGTGAGAAAATTTGAAAGTGGTAGAAGAATTAGATTTATTATGATTAGGTTTCATAAAAAGTTCTTCTACAGGCTTAGAACGGGGAAACGTACCGAGAAAAGATTAAGCGTTTCCTCTTTGAATTGCAATACTTATTTGTTGTATAAAGAACAAAGTTGCTCTTGAATCATTGGTTTCTACTGATATTTTTTACCGATTTCTTTATTGAATTTTAAAGCTTCATGACCGAAAACAGGTTTCAATTGCTACAGGAATAAAAATGTAAATGTACTCCAAATTTTTGTATTTATTGATTTTAAAAGTTTCGCCTTGTAAAGCTGCAGTGCCTGCGGAAGTAGATGTGGATCGAACATGGGACGGAGCCCAAGTGTCAATGCAAGTGAAATCCCATATAACTGGTCTGCCGCGTTGCCATGGAATGAGGGTCATGCCATCTGGACGTTTACCGTCGTCGCGGCAAGTACCTAACGGTTCCAACGAACAGGTAATCTTTGCAGATAACAGGCATCGTTTTATTAGGTCATTTACTGCAGAATGACGTGAAAAACGGCCGGCACTTAATTGGCAGCTTAGGCCGTGTCTAGCATATTCATCAACATCAGCTCCGCAACGACAGCGATGTTTCACATAAATTTGACAACCTAAACGGAGACCAATAGAAATACGGAAACTTTCATCATCTAAAAGCGTACGTAATGGAGCCGACGGTATAGCGTTCAACCATGCTCCTGATTCCTTTGAAAATGCTGCATTCAAACGAGCCTTGTCTGGTAAATTGATAGCTTTCTGAAGCAGATTTTCTTTTTCAATGTTCAATAAAGGAATATCCCAGGATTTTTGAAAGGATTTATATTCATCGGGTACAACTTTGCTAGACTTGAATGACCAATATTTTCTGCCTCCAATAATAAAGGGTCTTGTGTGTGGAAAAATATAGGCAGAATGTAATTAATGAAATTTTTCGAACTATCTAATGATGACAAAAAAGAAGGAAGAGCTACTGAAACGATTGGGCGAATTCCTAAACCACCATATGAAACAGGTAGTGAAGCTTGTTTCCAAGAAAGGTCCTCTAATCTAATGTTAATTAATGACTCTAACGAATGACGAATGGTATTGTCAACATTGATTGAGATATCATTATGTAACCAGGTCGGACTACATCTTAAGATATATGTTAGTTTTGGAATTAGAAGGCAATTCTTGAGAATGTATTAAGCAATATGTGTCGGTAACCAGGATAAACGAGATGACATTTTTTGATAAATATTAGTTTTTCATTGAAAGCTGATAGAAAGGATTCGTTTAATAAAGGAGCATCTAATAGAAATAAATTTTGTCTGTTGGTAATTGTTTTGCCCAGTGCTACAGAATTAAATTTATCAATGGTTAGATTATTTGGCGATTCTAGGAAAAATAACTCGCATTTGCTGAAATTGAGTTCAAGACCAATATCCTTGGAATTATTTATAATATAGACAAGAGACTTGAACACGGAATTAGTATTACCACCTAAAGAACCATCATGAAGGTAACAAGCATTGAATTCTGTGTCAATGTTGCTTCTAAGTTTGTGTATCGATATGCAAAAAAGTAGAGGTGCCTAAGGGTCCCCTTGTTGGATGCCTCTTTCAGAATAAATTATGTTTTCGTCAAATAAAAGATATGAAGGGAATCGATAACATTGATTGATGAAAGGCAAACATTTCAGGTAGAATATCTGCTACAAGTTTTAATAAATGATCGCGATGAATTGCATTGAAAGCATTTTTAAAATCAATTTTCAGAAAAACTTTATTATTAACGTCTGGATGATTAGAGACAAAACGTCTAGTTGCATGTGCAACTGCTTCACAACCACCTTTCGACCCGAAACCAAATTGTAATGGACGAAATAAATATCCTAATTTGTCTCTGATGTTTGAACAAATTATTTTCACTACTAAACGACGGTAAACTGTACCAATAGCAATTGGTCTGATACCTCCTGCTTTTTTAGTTAGCTAATAGTGACGCTCCGAATAAAATAGGATGAATATTGATGTTGACTGTGTCAATTGAAATAAAATTACATAATTTACTGTAATGTACTCATTTTTTGAATTAATATTCTCTGATTTCGTATTCACGTATTTAGTTTCTGATGATAAAAATACGGTTTACTATGGAACATTTTTATTTGGAAACTAGGATGCGAAGGCACGTTTTCCGCTTTGATAACCTCGCAGAGAAGTTTCACGTGCAATTAACATATGAAACGGATTAGGTAGGTAGCCATCACATCAAGGATTAAGCCCGCACAACTTGAAAGTTCCTGTATGTACCGGAATAAATTTGATATTTGAAAGTCAAAATGAATTGGGGTTAATTTAATCACGACTACGATGTATGTAAAACTTGATTTTGTATGTATGAAATGAGGAAAAGGTGGAAAAACGTATATCACAGGATTGCCTATGAATGAAAGTAGTCGAAAACATATTTTTAATGGAAATATAGAAGCATATGAATTTATTCAGAATATTATAACTCTATATCTTGCTGAAAGTATTCTTAGGAAGATAATAATTTGCAGTTCGTTTTAAATTAAATAATAGCTGAACACCTCGACAAATGCCTTTTTGTTACCAGTGGAAATGTTTTTTTATGTTTTTTTACCGTGTCATTCCTGTAGATTATCCTTCTATGAAAGCTTGTCACGAGCATTTCATATTGTCATTCTCTATATTTGACCAACTGTTTATCCTTTGTTCAATCAAGTTTCATTCATATAATACATATCCCTGTTCTCCCTTCGAAATTGTGTAACTATCCGAAGATATTACCAGGTAGCAGATGATTTCATATTTTTCTATTGAAAATGATTTTCTGTTTTGAGTCTGACCGAACGTATAACTTTATTGCAGGCCTGAATATTGCTTGTTGTTGGCTGTATTGAATTTTTTCATGGCTGAACTACATCCAATACCATTAAATGTTGAAGGGAATCAATATTATATCTCTATTTCTTCTGAAGTGCTAACTTATTCTTTCAATTGTGTGGATTTGATTTGTTTTGTTGGTCAGTTTTAGGAAGTCGACTGAATTGCAAAAAAATGTAGTCAATTCTTGTGACGACATCGTAATTTGTTTCAAATAATGAATAAGAAGTTCTTGTCTGAGAAATTATGGAGTATATCTTCAAATTTGTGTTGTGAGCTTTTCTATAAACAGTGTTGAAAAATATTTTCCGGAACATAGGAATAACAATGAAAAATATCTAAGCAACTAAAATCTAATCTGGGGTGACCGTGCCTATTGTCCGACACATAGTGGAATTTCTGCAATAAACTGAATATTATACAATAACGTTAAGCTCAAATCTCACTGTGACAATTTTCACCTGCCCTATGGTATTATAAATTGGTTTATAACAAAAATGTTACCAATGTTATAGGACTATTATAAAAAAATATTCATCGGAACAATGTCCTTGCTACCGGTTCTCCGACGGAGAGGGACTAATTTTCAGAGGAGTATCCGAGAAAGGCGGTTTTTCGTCGGTTACGTGAAAAATTATTATATGTATATCAATAAACATTTTATTACGTAAAATATAACGAAAATAATCATGCAATTTCAAAAATAAAACAATGCAGCTTCTTCGTATCTAGCTTAAGGATGACCTTTAAGTGCAAGTAAAATGATGATATCACATCCTAGGTTTTTCAAAGAATCATCTTCCATGTCACTTATCAATTCCTCTTCGCAAAGAGCGCATGCTACTCTTTTACCATAGTAGAATCGTATGTTGGCCATATATCGGCGCATCATCGCTTAAAATATTGGAATATTGGCGCAATATTGCAGCAAGATCTCAATATTTAGCCAATATTGGCCTCATATTGATTTTCAATATACCACCAATATTTTGTTGCGAATGTTGGCCCGACATTGACTATATATTACCAATATTCGATATTCATATGTTTTAGTCTTTTTTGTAATATTGCCTTTGCATTGGGAATCAATATTGGTGGAATATTGGCTAAATATTTGTTAAACAAAATATTGATGAACTAACGAACTTCCAATATTGCACCTATATTGTAATCAATATAGCCCCAATATTGTGATACAATATTATATATAGATTGGCAAGCCAACGTTTGGCCAATATAACTTAAGAATATTTTTAACAATATTGGCGGTTTTGTATAAAAGCATATTGTAGTCAATATTGGTTTGAAGTGAAAATTTTATATTGGCTGTATAGGGGACTGCCAGTGTTCTACTAATATTTGTTTAGGTTGTTAACAATAATATTGACGGTCTTATAAAAAAGCAGTCTGTTGTCAATATTGTTTAAAAATGGAAATTTTATATTGGCTGTATAGGGGACTGCCAAGATTCTACCTATATTAGTTATTGCTACAAATAATATTGACGGTTTTATATAAACGTAGACTGTAGCCAATGTTGGTTGTAGCCTAACCTTTAAGGCTCCGTCTTCAGTAAAGCACTAATAAATTTAGTTATTGGACACAAATATGTCCGTCCGCCTATATAACCCAGGCTAGGGACACAGCAGACTGTGCCATCTATAGAGCCTGTCGAGTAACTAAAGTCGGCAGATAATTCCAAAAAATTAACGAAAACTGTAACGTCGTTAGTAATCAAATTTTATTTATTTTTATTACTGCGTATGCGGGATGTCACATTGCTCGTCCCAACAGGTTATCGTTTCTCAATTCAAGTGTTGAGGTTATTATGAGGTTTCGGTATTTTGGTGTACTTTTTAATTGTTATAGTGTAAAATTTATCTGTTGTTTCGTTGCTTTATCGTTATTGATTGGAAAGACGATGTCAAAGTGTATTCTGATAGTCTAATAAGTGGTGTACTCGGTAAGTTTTATTAAGAAATTTTTAGCATTTTTTCTTTCTCAAATAACAACCATTTTCTTCATTTTTATAAAATACCGAATTTTTACTAATTGAATCGACAACTTTAGAGATCATGGTTGTTATTTGCATTAGCTAAACTGAACATTGTTGCATTACTAAAGTAATTATTTCTTTTTACAGTTTTGTTCCTCCAACCCGGGAAGATAAAATTAATATGGCTGGAACGCAGTGGTAATAAATCATTAAATTTGTCGACAAGGAAACGATGGAGGATATGTTTCCTTCATAGCAAAAATAGTGTTTCTTTAGATTTGAGAAAGACGAAGGGAGGTTATTGAGACAATTTTATTTGCCTTCCTATATGAGTGGAAATTAACAAGAATTGATGGTAACTTTTATTGTATTCAATATAGCATGCTATAATTGTGGACATTTTAAAATGTAAATTGAGTGAATGAAAAGACGAGTACTGAGTGTGTATTTTATTAAAATTCCAGCTAAGCGCTTTCAGCTATTAGGCCATTCTCAAAGCTGTCGTCAAGAAAAAACCATATAACAGGTGTCAAAAAACATCAAACCCTATAACCGCTACATACAATGAAATAAAATGTTTGATGTTACATCATTATTTAAGTAAAATTTGTTAAAATTACCCCTTAAAGAGGGTGTGCAATTGTAGTTCACATAACGAATCGTCTAATTTGAAATTATTATCATTTTAACAAATTTTACTTAGATAATGATGTAACATCATCAAACATTTTATTCCATTGTAGGTAGCAGTTACAGGGTTTGATGTTTTTTCATATCTGTTGTATGTTTTTCTTTTGTCGACAGCTTTGAGAATGGCCTAATGGCTGAAAGTGCTTAACTGGAATTTTAATAAAATAACACACTCAGTACTCGTCTTTTCATTCACTCAATTTATATCTAGAGTGAACACCATACTCAGACAGTTCCATTTTAAAATGTACCCATTGAAAAAATAATAATCTGGGTTTTATTTTATGTTATAGCTATTCTCTCCACCAGCTATGGGATGGAAGGTATTGACCCCTTTCCGATTTTTATATATAGCCCATGGTATGACAATTTTTGGGAAATGAAAGTGAGTATTAACTTTTGTTGAGGCATTACGTCTAAGTATTTGGTCTAGCGGTAACCAAAAATCCAAAATATCCAACAAAGACAAAAAATAAAAAAATAGTTGACACCAAAAAAATCAAGAATTCCTAAAAAAATCGAAAACTCCAAAAAAAGGAATTTAAAAAAACCAAAAAAATTTAAACATTTTTTGATATTTTTCTAGCTTACTACAAAAACATGTGTAAACTTATTATTTTAGTAGTAAGCGCATTTTGTTTCCTTTTGTTGATATAAACTATCAAACATATTTGTGTGTTTACTTTTTTATTGTTGTTATTTTGTGTGTTCACTTGTAGAAGCTCAACCAGAAACGAGAATGGACTTCCACGAGACGGTGGGATTTTTAAGAGCCCCTAAGAAATATTTTAACAATCATAGACTGCCAGGAGCTGCAGAGTAACTTAAACTGCCTTATGCGATGGTTTCATAAGAACCGGATGCTTTTAAATGTAGAAATATACAAATATGCAATATACTAGGTTTAAGCTTGTGATATAAATCTATTTAATACTTCCAGTAAAGAATAAATATGTGTTTTAAGTGAAAATGAAATGCTAGATATATTATTTTAGATTTTGTACAGTCACAAGTGTTGTTAAGCGCTCTTATATGTAATTACTTGGCACCTTGTATTTACAGAGCTGGGCAGAGGTTAACAAATTTTCCTTTACAAGTATTTTAATTACTTTTGTCCGAATATTCACAGTAATTATACTCAAATGTTTTCTTTCACAAAAAACTGCCAAAAATAGTAGTTAACTACTCATTGCTTACACTTTTTTTGATTAAGTAAGTAAGTAGCAGTTAGTTTGTCCAGATCTGTGTGTTTATAGAAGTAAAATAAAAAATAAATGAATGAATATAAACTACTCATCAATAGTTTTCTACTTTTATCTTGATTTACCATCATTTATAAACCTAATGTGACTCCAATCTAGAAGGTATGTTACTCAAATTATTTTTTAATTATTTCATTGTTTTCACATTATAGTTTATTTATTGTCATTCTGTTGAAAAAAAGTACTTTGTGAAAGAAATTATTTGTTGTGTATTTTTGTACCAAAATAAATAAACTGTTTATATGATTACTGTTTTATTTTTTCCAATTTAATTAACCGTTTATGGTCCATCATTTGATATTTCATTTATTTTAACTCAACATCTAATCATTATTGAGTTAATGGAGTTAAATTGAATAAAATGTCAAATGATTGACTATAAATGGTTATTTTGGAATAAAATAATTAAAATACAGTAAATTTGAATATACCGCCAAAACCTAAAATTACAGAAATCTTTTTAACATCACGCAACTGTTTAGTCGACAGGCTCCTTATATGGCGCCACAATCAGTATCTCATCTATCTATGGGTTATCTGTGGTTTCAATTAGTTTGTCGTGATATATGGACGGAAATGCAGCAAGCTGTTCTAAAGGTACACAAAGTGCTCCGGCTCGACCACTTATGTAAGTGAAATATTTTTCTTTATGCTTATTATTTCTTAATACTACTCTGTTACAAACCTGATTATTAACAATATTATAGATTTTGACCATTTTGGTTTTGTTTGTAAAAGTTATTTTATAGTAATATCAATAATAATCCATAATCCTCCTATGTGAGTCATTAGTATTATCTAAACTAAATTTCTGTGACATTTTATATGATTCTTGCTTAAACTCATTGGATATAAATAGAATACAGAAATTGCAAAATTCATGCCTTAGACTTATATTTGGTATTCGCAAATTTGAGCATATCAGTCATACATTCAAAATGACAAAATGGTTAAACATGAAAAATCGTCGTCAATTGCATTCTTCCATGTTTTATCTTAGGTTCATAAGGGAAGGCTCTCCACCATACCTGTATCATTAAATAAAATACAGAACTGATGTACATACTCTAAACTTAAGACATAGAAATATTCTCACTATACCTCGTCACCATTCGGAGTTTTTCAAACGATCGTTTTCTTATTGTATTTCTAAGCGTCTTAATAACCTATCTCACTATTTCAGTTACTCATCACTACATAAACTCAAACGAGTTCTTTTTGACTATTATTTTTCTCAACAATAATCAAGTTTTTCGTATTAAAATATTATCCGTCCTTTGTTATTTAATTTGCAAAACTAATGTTCTTTGTCTATTAATTCAATTTACTTATGTTTTGTTGTTCTTTGCTGTCTGTGGCTTCTTTTTGGGATTAGGTGGAAGAGCAGATGTATGTTAAATGTCAAATATATATTACATATTGTACTTTATTTATTATTACATACAAACTGAATCTCGCCCTATCTGTATAAACAAAATGTAATTTTATTTTTTAGTAATTGGTAATAAAGACTTTTATTATTATTATTAATAATACTTATTAATTTCAGGGTGCCAATAAATCCAAACAAACTGACAGATGCAGAACTCGCTTATTATTTGGAAAATGAAGATGACATGGACGTTCTTTATGTAAGAGAAAGTGACACCTATTGTTTTAAATCTGAGGACTCGGGAGAAGAAATTACTCATGACGACAAGCATGACAGTGAATCCGAACAAAGCGGAGAGGAATATGATGACGAAAATATGGAGGACCAAGACTTTTTTGTTGGAAAAGACAAACAAACTAAATAGTATAAAAATCCAATTATTTCTAAATTTACTATAACTGCAAATCGTAACAATAAAAATTTTACCTGGGCCAACACGCCTTGCAAGAAATATTTCTGATGAATTTATAGCCTTGCAAAAATTTATAGATATTCAAATGATTGTTGAAATTCTATTTTATACTAATTTATACATTAAAAATCACCAAACTCCCAAATATGGAAGAGATAGAGACGCTAAAGAAGTTACAAGAGCTGAACTGCTTGCAGTTTTGGGATTACTATATCTCTCTGGGGTTAAAAAGGCAAATCATACTAACTTCCTAGAGTTATGGACAGATGATGGGACTGGAATCAAAATTTTTCGTGCCTGTATGAGTTACAAAAGGTTTTTTTTTCTCTTAGGTAGCATTAGATTTGATGATAAAGAAACGAGATATGACAGACGAAAAGTAGATGAATTAGCACCAATACGGTCTACTTCAGATATTTTTGGAGCTAACTGCAAAATAACTATTCTGTTTGGAGGATTTGTAACAATTGATGAGAAATTAGAATCATTTCGAGGCCGTGATAGCTTCATGCAATGCATACCTAATAAACCGGCTAAATACGGTATTCAGATTTTTGCAATGTGTGACTCGAAAACAGTTTATAGACAAAATCTAGAAATTTACTGCGGCAAACAACCAGATGGTCCTAATTCAAAGTCAAATACTCCAACAGACATCGTGCATAGGTTGTTAGAACCAGTGAAAGGAAAAAATCGCAATTTAACCAGCGATAATTGGTATACTAGCATACTACTTGCTGAAGCTCTTTTGACTGACAAAACAACACTGGTAGGCACTTTGAAGAAGAACAAAAGAGAAATACCTCCGGAATCAAATAACCTCGAGATAATAACTTTTTATAACTCAACTAAAGGGGGGATTGATACAGTCGACCAAATGTGCAACTCATATTCTGTTTCAAGATGAACTAGAAGGTGGCCGATGGCTATATTTTTTTCGCTGTGAAATTTAGCAGGAATAAATGCACAAATTATTTACAATGCCTCTAATCCTGTTTCACCACAAATGAGGAGAGTATTTTTTAAAAATTTATCTTTGAATTTGATGAAATTGCATCTAACAGAACGAGCCACAATTCGTTCGCTGCTAGTGAAAGTAAAATCCATTCTGGCAAAATATGCGGTCCCAGAAGATGATCGGGAAGCTATCACAGAAGAAAGAAGCAGAGGGCGCTGTTGTTTTTGCCAGAATACAAAAAAAAATAAACACTACAATAATATGTGGTCCTTGTAAAACATTTCCTTGTGAAAAGCATATTGCCATCAAGTATACTTGCCAAAACTGTTCCACAAATGATGTAGATTAGAATAGCTATTAGTTTCTGAATTATTTTTTTATTCGATATCTTGAGATTTAATTTATTGATAGTTTTTATTACTTTTATTTGTTTTGTTTACAACTGTTTTCACTTTATGTGAGAAATGAAACTACTTAAGTTTACTTTTGTTTGTGAATCCCGTATATCAAAATAGGTATATTTTGTTTTTTTCTCCTGTATTGTTCATTATTTGTATATTTTAGGGATATGATAAATAAGTAAGAATATAACGTATGTTACTTTTACATTTTGAACAGTCAATTATCTATGTACTATGACATCGGCTCAATCTCCTATTTCCAGCACTAGTTTGAGAATATCTCGTCCTGTGACATGTAGTTCTGGACCATCGACAAGTTATACTCCAAGTCTTGACGTTCAAGAGTAACCGTTACTTAGACGAATCCCCCAGGAACAGAAGACCTCCCGATAGATACGAAGAAAGATTTTGATTTTATTCGTTGGGTAGAAATGTAGCAAAGGGCTTTATGAAACAAATGAACATATTTTATTCAGTTTTTGTCGTATTTTTCTGACGTCAAGATAGTTCAAAAACCTTTGTATTGTAGTTTGTATTATAACCAGTTAATAAACGTTTCTGAAGATAAAAACCCTTCCGCTTGACCACACTACAATAATCGTACTTGAAATATTCCTTTAAATCTGAATATGAACCGGATCTGATTATAGCTTTTAATTATACCTTCGTATTGAGAGATTTGTGACCTCTATCTATTTCGTAGTGAAATAATATTTGTTTGATGATCAATTTTCATGCCATACGTGCTACCAATTTGAAATAAACAAAACATATATTGATTGACCTGGTTATTTATTAGATATAATTCATGACACGCTCGTTGTGCGATCAAACATATTAATTTCAGTCGAGATCAATGAGTGGAATACATAAATATTAATATTGGTAAATACGCTTTGTTTTCTTTGTTTTTTGTTTGGAGGAACATCAATATGTATTGTTTATTGAAACTTTGTTTTTCCATTATGGCCTGGAACCAGAGCACATTATTTTTTCAAACCGTTCAAAGCTTATAACGAAAATAGTAGTTTCATATATATTTGTAAGACACGGAGTGTGCTCTTGAAATAACTCGAAATTTAGTGAAAAAATTAGAAGCAAACATTATGTAAACAAACCAAAGTGTAAAGTTAACGTGACTTTCAAATTACTAACTCGAAATACTGTTTTTAAAAACGTTTATTTTACAAAATGATAATTCTACAAACTACGATAATCAATGTGAAATCGAGTAACTGACTAACTTTATTTACAACAAGTAATTTTATATATATAATATTTATGCTGATTACGGGGTCTTCATCTTATACCGTGGAACAGCAACTCATCGGTTTCTATGGGAATCGTTGATATAATTCCTCCCCTCGTAAATTCAACTTACGCAGCTAGCGAGGAAGTTGAACGGTTGAGTGGCCACCTGGGATGGATTCTTTGTAGATTTGCAGTACTTCGATGCCCATTTTTTATATATACAGAATACGAAAATCAAAATTAACAATAAATAAGTTAATAAGGTCCATAAGCTGGGGGTTTTTGAGACTTGTCCTTAATTGAGGTTGATTTTCTACAAATTTACTTTTTAGCGGTTGAAGAACGTCTAGTTCTGCTTCCTCCAAATGAAAGTCGAGGTTTGATGTGGTTGGGCGAAAGGTACTGTTGTCTAGATTTAATAGTAGTATCGGCTGGTTGAAGCTACTATAGAGTTGTTGGTTATTTATGACTGTGTGATGGCATCTCAAGGGAATTTCTGAGAGATAAGTACCCGCTGTGAGATACTTGGTTTCCTCCTGATTTGGACATTTGAGATTTGCTGTATCCTGGAACGGAATGATGTACAACCAGTGGAAGTTGTTTAGTTGTTTCAGAAATGGCTTCGACAATTGAAATTTGGTTTTCTGGCAGGTCGAAGTGCGTTTCATCATTTCAAGTAAGTTTATTTCACAAGGCCTTTCTTCTTGAATTTCCTGCAAGTCTATTCTCGGGCAGACATACTGCTGAGGGAGAATCTCTTTGCAAGGTTTGCTTGAATAGGAGTATTTCGTAATTAAAAATTTATTCTGAGGTATTATTACCTTAAACTGCCTCCCTTCTAGTATTGGAGCCGAAAATAAATGGTAGTAATCAAAAACTTTGGGATATGTTATAGGAATATTTAAAATATATGTAATTTTATTATTATATGATTAGCAATCAATTTCAATTGATTTTTCATAGAGTAATATTTTATCGAATTCGTTTTTTGTAAATATTTTCTCCTGAATCTTTAATTGTTTAAATAAATCAGAAGTTTTAATTTTGCTTGGATTCATCACTTGAAGTTTAGCAAATGTAATTGAATTTTCAATATCGTTTAAAACCGAATTAATTAATTTATACAGATCTATGATTATGCTAATAGCCATCTTAATATGTGCATAATATTCGTAATTTGCATGTTTGTTGAATAAATTATGGATAAATTCTATTTTTGTTCCCAAAATTTGTTCGTTATAAGTTATTTGTTCGATGGTTCTATTAAATTTATCAATGAGCGAGACTGATAATGAATTTTGATTTCTTATACTACTAGCTAAATTATTTTGGTTATTTTGTAATTTTGTAATTCTTTGATGAGAGTTTCAAATCTTTCTCCATCGTTAGAATCTAAATTTCCAGTGATAGATTTAAAGATTGATCCTATGCCATTTATAAGGCCTCTATTAGTTCTTGAAGGATGGGGTAATATTTCTATTAGCTTATCCTTAATCTTGGTTTCTGTGAAGTCAAGCAATTTACAATAATTTGAGAGATCATTAGCGTATTGGATGTTTTGATCAGCAAAGGCCCTAATTTTTGCGGCTTGAATTTGTAATTTATTCATTTCTAAAATAATTGGGTACAAATAATAATAGTGTATAAGTATATAACTGTACATTTCAATTTTTACGGTTCCTAACTTAAAGGGTAGCAACCCGGGTTTGTTAACTAGAAAATCTGAAATAAAGCCAAATTCTACATTCTAAATTATTGTCTTAATATTACTTGTGAAAGTTGTGTAAAAGTATCGTACATAATTTTCTATTTTTCACGTTTTTTCCGGGGACGTTTCAAGTTGTCCCTATGTACCTTATCTCTATTTTCAGTTGAAGCTGTTTTATTTGCAAGGTTGACGGTTTTTAATTTGGTTAGTAAAGTGTACTTATTAGCGTGTTTTTGTCGTATGTGTTTTCTTACATATACTTTTTGATTAGGTTTAAATATTTCCGGTTTGTCTCGGTTTGTATTTAGTTTAGAAGTAAGTTTTTCTTTTCGATTAATTAAGTCGGAATTAATTTTTGAGTACAATAATTTTGTTTTTTCTTTGTGATTGTTGATGTAATCATTTAAGAGTATTTGATTTATGTCAATGTCATAAACATCATTATTATTAATATGTCCGTTGACTATATCTATCGGTTTCATGTTTGTACTGGAATGAATGGGTCTCCCGGAAGATTATTCACTGGCATACAACATCCCCGCCTGTCTCAAGAACGCACGAGGGTTGGCATCCGTCTTTCGAAAGAAGTTCGGGCAATTAGAAAAACTTGAAGACCAGATTCCAGCCCCTGGCAAGACACTGAAACTGAAACATAATTCGTGGTACGTCTTCTACGTGGTAACTAAAAATGAATTTAAGATCGATCTACCTACCGCGATGTGTGGGAAGCACTTCGAAATATCCGAGACCATGTGTTAGAATCCAGCGTGAAGAACCTGGCTATGCCTGAGATAGCGAGTAACCAGTTGGATTGGCGAGTTATCAGAAACATGGTAGAGATTGTCTTTCGAGATACCGGTGTCCAGATATTAATTTGCAGCTACAACCCCAGTTATCAGTATCCGATGAAGACGGTGCCCTGCTATTTCCATAAGATCGGAAAGTGTAGAAACGGGGCCAGTTGCCGATTCAAACTTACAGTCTCGGCTACACAAAAGTTCCAGGAGGAACTGCCATTTAAGGAGGGAGTAATACTACGAAACAGCACACTGGTATAGTCCCTGTCTATGCCATGTATGATAGTTAAAATTATGGCGGATGCGCAGGGATTTCTTAGAATTGTTTACGATTGTGACTATCTTATCTAGACCTTGTTTTTGTGAACACGCTTATGTAGAAAATGCCAGAAAGCCAATTGTTTTTGTATAAGCCGCAATCTAGAATTATCTAGTAAAAAAAGGCACTATATATAAAGGACCGACCAGTGAGAGAGTTTGGTTGATAATTTGACATCGTGAGATAAACAGTGAATAAGGGTGTATAAATTAGTTAAGTGTTTATGTAAATTAGTTTAAGTGAATATACTGTGTATATAATTAGTGAATAGCACTGATCAACACTAATTTTATTGTCAACAATATTTGGGCGATTTCTAGGTAATTTCGTGGTGCTGATCACGAATTTGAAGTCCATTTAGGTGAATTGGCTCTAATTTTAGAGATATATTAACAAGCTAATATGACATATTAGCTTGTTTTATGGGTAGTGAACGACAATTAGATGTATTTTTCAACCACATCAATAACACCCGAAAATTAAATTTACATTAGAAATTGAAGAAAATAGCTCAATCAATTTTCTTGATTTAAAAATTCAAAGAGTTAATAATGTACTTGATTATTCAATTTACCGAAAACCAACACAAACTGATGTAACAATTCCATTCAATTCTAACCACCCTGTGTCACACAGACTAGCAGCATATAATTCAATGATACATAGAGCTTTTTCAGTTCCTATGAACAAATGTAATTTTGATAGAGAGATTAATACAATTAGACAAATAGCAACATCTAACGGTTATCCATTAGATATGATAAATAAGCTAATTAGTAAAAAGAGGAAAAAGTGGCATTACAACTAATATATCCTAAACAAGCTGATGAAATTAAAACTTATAAAACCATCACATATGCAGGAAATATTTCTAATAATATTTCAAAGATAATATCTTCAGCAACGAATACAACAATTTCTTTTGAAACAGAAAGTAACGTTAGTACAAAATTGTTAAATGTAAAAACAAAAATACCACTATTAAAGAAGTCAGGTATATATAAACTCAAATGTCCAGAATGTAATGCTGTCTATTTGGGTCAGACCCTTAGGAATTTTGAAATACGATACAGTGAGCACTTACGAGCATACAGATTAAAACAACCAGATAAATCCCACTACGCAAAATATCTACTTGACACCAATCATTCATTGACACCTAACACAGAACTAGAAGTACTGCATATTTGTGAAAAGAAACAAGAACTGGATTTCCTTGAAGAACTGAAAATTAGAACACATTTAAGAAACCCACAATATGAAGTTTTCAATGAACAGTTAAATCTAGGGAATTCTCCACCAATAAACTGTCTTCTTAAGTGATAATTGTAATGATCAGCAGATATAGTTTTCCTGGTTTTCTATATCATTGCACAGTTATACTGATCTTAATTGGAAAAATGATATCCAGGATATCACCATAGGGCTGATAATATCTAAGCTTCAATATTTGTAATATCACATCTTCTTCTCTTTCCTATAAACATATATTAAGCCAATCACAAGTTAGGTTACTTCTTGGTCTAGCCAAAAATAACTACTAAACATCAGGTAGGCATAAAATGAAATGTAACTTCTGTCATTCTGACGATGATATTGATTTATCGAAACAATTGTCAATTTTTTAGAATTTTCAATAACTTGTATTATATTGTGGAATTAACTAGAGACCTTGAGTTTTATTTAAAAACACTATTATCAAATAAAAATATCCGATTTAACAATCAGATCCAATTTGAGAAATTTAGATTCTTGGTCTTGGTACGATAAGTACCATAATTACTATAATCTCAACAAGCATCATAATGAATTTTTTTAAATGTTTCACTGTTGCATACAATTAGGAATGAATTGCATGGCAGAAAGTTCTGGGGGCATTAGCAGTAAATACCTCTGGGTATATTAATTTGAAATATTTGAGTGTTTTTAAATGAAACTCACGGTCTCTAGTTAATTCCACAATATATTGTGGAATTAACTAGAGACCGTGAGTTTCATTTAAAAACACTAATATGAGCATATGCCACGAAGTAAGGGTCGAGACAGTCAATTTCATGAAATATTTGAAGTTTTAACACAGAACACAGATTAATATATTGATCTATAGTTATAATGAGATCAATAAAAGAAATGCTTAATTTCTATTATATTTAGACAAAATGTATTACTGTCTATAGATTAAGTTATTCGTACAATTTACCGAAATTTAGAAAAAGAAAAGAAAAAAAGAATAATCTGTCTACTGAAAACAATCAAATATACAGCTAATTCTATCCAATTTTTGCTACGATTATCAAACATTTAACTAAATCAATAAAAATCTCCTAGAATCAAGCATTCATATTTTGACAAAATCTGTAATATAAGGATTAAATTAAGCAAATAATTTTCTTTTTAACGGTTTTGGCTATTTGTGTGCGTGAATTTGGAAATGTTTATCATTTATTATGTCCAGACCCTTCGTCTTCGTCAGCTCGCTGGTCGCATAGACAACACAACCCTTGTGTTGTGGTCGCATACTTTTCATACTTTACTTATTAATTTTAACGGACATGCGGGAGGGTGGTGAGTTGTGAACGTGTCTCACGTTGTGCGCGCCGGAGGAAGAAACAAATCTAGTATTTGGTTGGGTGAGAATATACCAATAACTGATACCATTCTGTTCTGAGCGTTGCCTTGGTTTGATCCCTGGTAGTTTTTTTAGGTAAGTTCAAAATAGATAATTTTTTCATGTAGACACTAATGAGTAGTGCAAAAAGACTGCAATTATTATACTACACTACGTACAGTTTGTTGAAGTAAATACATACCTAACTTTTGTTGATCTTATTGAAGTGAAAACTTCTTATAGGAGTTCGGACGCTACATAATACATAATACAATAGATTCCAAGGACTTCACCAAGACTTTAACTACAAGTTGTTTTTGTGTTAAGAGTTTTAATTGTTACACACGTAGTTGTTGAAGTTTTCTCATCTGTTGGCACTCCCGGAGTGCTACTGTTATTTTTTTTGTCTAATAAGTATTTAGTACATATTTTAATTTAATTGCTATAGAATTTTGAATCTTCAAAATGATTGAGAGATTGCTACCAAGCAAATTGGAAAATAAATTTTAGCAGTTGTTTTAATTATTTTAAACCCTTCTTCCATTTTGCTATGGATGGTACCTAAAAAATTCAAATGGATAATATATATCAAGATCCATATTCAGGGTATACGCACTACGGCAGTATTACATTGACAGAAAATCAAGAACAAAACGTATCATCGACACAGATAATAACGAGAGTGGAAACATAACACTCACTTACCGATTTGTCATTTTCCAATTTTGATCACAGCCTGAATAAAAATGGAATTCTTTGTTTATTATAAGAATGGGGTATGCCCTACCTTTTTGACACACTTACAAGTAAGCTTAGTATTTGCTTTTTCTAGTACAGCAATTGCTTCCAAATTATTAAGGTAGGGTAACCGCAGCATCATTTGCTTGATAGTCGTCGACTTTGGTACTCTTTGCATACAGCTTCGTGTATTTTGTACTAAATATAGCTGAATATATGAATGTGCGTAAAGAAAAAAAATTACAGTGTACGTAAATATTGTAGAGATGTGGATTTCAGAAATTTATATCGTTTTGACCGGAATAATGTTGAGTGGTTAGCTAGTTATTTTTTAAAAGAGACTGGTGAAAAGAGCGGAGCTGCACTGTCAAGTTTGGATAAAATGAAAATATTTTTAAGTCAATTGTCAGATCTGACACGGAAAGAAATTTTGGATACTATTATTCCAGTGAGGTAGTATTACAATAAGATTTTTGATCAACATAGCGCCAATCCAAATTTAGATTGATATCGATAAATGATTCGATTGATTTATTTGTCAAGCTAAAATGTATCAAACCATGATAAGTAGCAGTAAACGAGTTGCATTAAATAACAACAAAAATTTGATTAATATTAGCAAAAATAAAATTTAATTTGCCTATATTATTCCTATATTTCTTAAATTTAGCTAAGTGTTGAATTGTCTTAAGCAATTTTTAGATCAGTTTAAGTTAATTGTAGACAATATTTGCTAAATATATGATTGATTTTAGAAAAAGATATGACGAAAGATAGCAAATTTAAGAATAATTAGGATTAAATTTATTAAATAATTTTATTACTCTTTGCAATAATTTGATGTAATAAATGAATCGGATTTATCCAAATCTCGAATGTTTTAATCTAATGATTAAGTTAAACTTTTCTAATCTTTTGATTATCTGTATCCAATATTTGATTGTTGGCTGTAATATTGATTTTCATTATTAGCCGTGGTGATGATGGGGAAATATTATCAAAAAAATGAAGTTTCTGTTTAATAACTATTTATTTGAAATAATTGTACAAATCTGAAGTAAAATTAAATGAAAACTAAATTATCATATTCTAGCTACTAGTAATAACCTAAATAACTTCTCAAAAGGCAGTATAATATTCAATTTACCTAGTAGTTTGTAGATAAGGAAATTATAAGTTGAGGGTTAGAATCTTAACATAAAAAATAAAAAAAAAACTCCAAAAACCCTACTGTTTTCGCAGGTTTACTTTGCACACTTGCATACTAAAGATACCTTTCCTTCACAACTTTCCTACCATCTGCTAGGGTGTAAATTTCTTAAGTTTTGCCACCGTGTTCTAATAAACATAATATAGCTTTCCACATGGCATGTTTTTCTCGTCCTTAAAGTAGTATGTGCCCTGTAAATTTCAACACACTTACAAGTAAGCTTCTTTTTTATTTTATTTTCTTCACATTATACAAAAATGTGCAATATACAAGGTTTTTCTCAGAAATGAAATATTTTTCATCTAAATTTAAAAAACTATAACAGAGACAAATTGAATATCAGTAAATCGAGATCCAAAACACAATGATTATTTTATATCTTTTTCAGGTGCATTCCTGCAATCAATCGGCAAAGTGCAGTTTGTCGATTGTCTCCCATTACATTTCATTTTCAATTAGAAAACGATAATTTCAAATCGCAAAATGTCACTTTCCATGCATGTTCCAGAAAAATGTTATTCAGTTGCTATGTAGTTGCCATGGATTTCTTTTTCAAATTATTTCTCATATCATAGTATATATAGTATGAATACTATTCTCAGTTATCATGGATAAATTGAATGAAACTATGAAGATTTAAAAACTTCCTGCAAAATTCCGGGACCCGTCACCGCCTGTTTTATTTTAGGGTAATTTTAAAGTATAATTACTAATGTGTGTTGATATTCACTAAAAATATAAAATTGTTTTTGCAGAGGCCGGAATTTCCACTTCAAACTCATTTAAACATATGACGGAACGGGACCTGGACATAATATTTCTGAGTAATGATTTGGAAAACAAAATTATGTTTAGGAATTATGTTGCAGAATGGAGATTATTAAACGTAATTAGTTTTTTCAATGGCGCTTATAGTTTTTTTTCTATTAAAAAAAATTAAACTTTCAGAAAATAAAGAGCCCCACTACATTGGACTGTTCAGAATCAATTAATAACATTTTAATTAAGGAAAATTCCCGACCTTCATCGTCAAGTGGATTTTCCTGTGATGATTCAAATTTAATTCAAAATTCACCACGGGATTCGCCCTCCCCATTGGAATTTTTCTCAAAAAAATAAATATTTTAGGATTTGAAAAGATATTTAAAAAACGATGTGTCCAGGATACAAAAATCAGCAAATGAAAACAATGGAGGTTTGTCTGTCATTTGTAGAGACACGTTGATACAACATATAGTACGGCATTATGTTAATCGAAATTTGTTCATGCACGAAGTTGATTTCAATAAATTGACCGAAGAAATTTGCAAATTTTTTCCTTTGGAATCGAAAGTAAATATTTCAAAAAGTTTAATTAACTTACAAATATCATTTGAAATTTACAGGGCACATACTACTTTAAGGACGAGAAAAACATGCCATGTGGAAAGCTATATTATGTTTATTAGAACACGGTGGCAAAACTTAAGAAATTTACACCCTAGCAGATGGTAGGAAAGTTGTGAAGGAAAGGTATCTTTAGTATGCAAGTGTGCAAAGTAAACCTGCGAAAACAGTAGGGTTTTTGGAGTTTTATTTTTATTTTTTATGTTAAGATTGTAACCCTCAACTTATAATTTCCTTATCTACAAACTACTAGGTAAATTGAATATTATACTGCCTTTTGAGAAGTTATTTAGGTTATTACTAGTAGCTAGAATATGATAATTTAGTTTTCATTTAAGTTTACTTCAGATTTGTACAATTATTTCAAATAAATAGTTATTAAACAGAAACTTCATTTTTTTTGATAATATTTCCCCATCATCACCACGGCTAATAATGAAAATCAATATTACAGCCAACAATCAAATATTGGATACAGATAATCAAAAGATTAGAAAAGTTTAACTTAATCATTAGATTAAAACATTCGAGATTTGGATAAATCCGATTCATTTATTACATCAAATTATTGCAAAGAGTAATAAAATTATTTGATAAATTTAATCCTAATTATTCTTAAATTTGCTATCTTTCGTCATATCTTTTTCTAAAATCAATCATATATTTAGCAAATATTGTCTACAATTAACTTAAACTGATCTAAAAATTGCTTAAGACAATTCAACACTTAGCTAAATTTAAGAAATATAGGAATAATATAGGCAAATTAAATTTTATTTTTGCTAATATTAATCAAATTTTTGTTGTTATTTAATGCAACTCGTTTACTGCTACTTATCATGGTTTGATACATTTTAGCTTGACAAATAAATCAATCGAATCATTTATCGATATCAATCTAAATTTGGATTGGCGCTATGTTGATCAAAAATCTTATTGTAATACTACCTCACTGGAATAATAGTATCCAAAATTTCTTTCCGTGTCAGATCTGACAATTGACTTAAAAATATTTTCATTTTATCCAAACTTGACAGTGCAGCTCCGCTCTTTTCACCAGTCTCTTTTAAAAAATAACTAGCTAACCACTCAACATTATTCCGGTCAAAACGATATAAATTTCTGAAATCCACATCTCTACAATATTTACGTACACTGTAATTTTTTTTCTTTACGCACATTCATATATTCAGCTATATTTAGTACAAAATACACAAAGCTGTATGCAAAGAGTACCAAAGTCGACGACTATCAAGCAAATGATGCTGCGGTTACCCTACCTTAATAATTTGGAAGCAATTGCTGTACTAGAAAAAGCAAATACTAAATTTGTTCATCAGATTTCAAGGTAATGATAGCAATTGCTTCTGTTTTTTAAGAAAAAGCTTTGGCTGATATCAATTGCTGCATTCCTTAGCAATTGCTTGAAACAAAAGCATTTACTTCAGTTTTTATTCCTTGGATTCCAAGCAATGACTTCAATTTAGTGAGAAAAAGCAATTGCCTTCACTTTTATTCATTAGGCCAAATGTGTTTTGACAAATTTGAGATATGTGACTTGTTGTGACAGTGTATTTCCACGATATAGTGTAGTTCTCGGCTACTCTCGAGTGGCGCAAGAACAGTGGAAGTTGACAGTTGACATGGGCGCGAACGGCAGAGAATATAGGTGTGAGTCACTCGAAGATGGCAATACATAATTTTACAATTTGCTGTTACTTGATGTACAATAAAGTATTTTGTAATTACTTAGTGTTATTTACCACCAAAAACAACACTTGGCGACGAGGAGAGTACGAATTCATGAAGTTTACCATCGCACATTTCGAAAATTCAAAATACCAGTGGTCGAGATGGGTAGAAAGATTAGAAGGCGCTTTTACAATTTCCAGTGTACTAGATAATAGGAAAGTAGGATACCTATTACATTATATGGGGACAGAGGTTTTCGATACCTCTGTGACAAATTAGCGCCAGAAGATCCATGGAATAAGAATTACGATTATTTAGTTCAACTCATGCAACAATACTATGATCTAGCACCATTAGAGATAGCTGAAAACTTTAGGTTCAATAAAAGAAAACAATTTGAAGGTGAAAGTATACAAGAATACTTAACTGCATTACAAAAACTTGCAATTAATTGTAAAGACTGCATTAAGAAATCAGTTTGTTTTGGGTTTACGAAATGAGAAAATTTTACATAGGTTACTAGAAACAAGAGATCTTACATTAGATAGAGCTTTAGAAATTGCTGTAAGTATGGAGCTTTCTTCTAAAGACGTGGCTCAGTTGCATAATAGAGGTAATGTAAATAGCTTAGATAGTAAGAAAAAGTCATTCAATAATAATCAGCCTACTACAAGTAATCATAACAATCTTAATAAAAATAATGCAAGTGCTAAAAATAATATACGAAAGACACTTACTAAGCAATGTTATAGTTCTGGTAAAACTGATCATTTTGCTAATAATTGTAACAAAATAAATGTTGTTTGTAATTTCTGTAACATTAAAGGTCATTTGCAGAAAGTATGTACAAAGGCTAAAGGGAATAAACAGACACAATCTGTAAGGTACAATACAAACTAGGTGGAAGAGGTTGAGGAAATTGTGGCCTTAGAGGCTGAGCAGTCTGAATTTCGAGAAAAATATCTAACTACAGTTATGGTAAATAATTAGGATATTAAATTTGAGGTGGACAGTGGAACTTCTGTAAGTATTATGAGTAAGAAACAGTTTACAGAAGTCTTTCCAGATATTCCTGTTATACCAACAAATTTGAAACTTATCACATATTTTAAAAATTCTTTAGATGTATTAGGTTATGTACCATGCACAGTTACTAACAATACAATTTCTCATGATTCAAACATATATATAGTTACAATAGATAGAGAACCACTGCTTGGGCGTGAATGGATCCGACAAATCAAATTAAACCCGTGGGATGAACAAATAAATAATGTACTTATTAATGATGTAATTAATAACTTTGAAAGTAAATTTCCTAATGTATTTTTACCTGGAGTGGATAAAATTGAGGGGGTTAAAGCTTCTCTACATTTGAAAGAAAATACCAAACCTGTTTTTATGAAAGCCCGTACTGTACCATTTGCAATTTTGTCTAGGGTGGAACAGGAAATAGACAGAATTGCAAATGGTACAGTAGGGGCTTTCATAAAAACAGGTTTGGTACTTTCTTTTAAATGTAGAGAAGCTTTAACCCCTTCAATTTTACCCACTCCAGATAAAAATACATTTGCAATTTTGTCTAGGGTCGAACAGGAAATAGACAGACTTGTTTCTGAGAGAATTTTAACTAAAGTAGACTATTCTGATTGGGCTACACCTATAGTACCAGTATGCAAAGGAAAAAACTTACGTTTATGTGGGAATTTTAAAATTACATTAAACCCTAATCTAGAAATTGATGATCATCCATTACCTACAATAGATGAACTATTTGCCTCAATGGCCGGGGGACAACGTTTTTCTAAAATTGATCTCAGTCAGGCTTATCTAGAATTGGAAGTCCAATCAGAAGCACGTCATTGATTAACTTTAAATACTCATAAGGGTTTATATCAATGTAACCGTTAATGTACGGAGTAGCATCTGCACCTGCCATTTGGCAGCGTGAGATGGGAAAACTTTCACAAGGGATACCAGGGGTTACTGTCTTTTTAGATTACATTAAAATTACAGGGAAAACAGATGAAATACACATTACAAGATTAGAACAAGTGTTAGCTCGGTTGGCTAAGCACAATATAAGAATAAATTTGGAGAAATCCGAATTTCTAGTAGAGAAAATTGAATACTGCGGTTATGTTATTTACAAATCAGGCATACATAAAATGAGGAGTAAAGTGGATGCTATTCAAAATGCACCACAACCTCAAGACAAATCACAATTACGTTCATTTATATAGGACTAGTTAACTATTATGGTAGATTTTTTCCAAATTTAAGTACAGTTTTATATCCATTAAATTTACATTTACATGATGATTCAGAATTCTGTTGGAATATAGACTGTCAGAAATCTTTTGATACAGTTAAAACTAAATTGAACTCTTCGGATTTTCTTGCACATTTCGATCCAAAGTTATCACTAAATCTTGCTACTGACGCTTCGCCATATGGGGTGGGAGCGGTAATTTCACATTTATATCCAGATGGTACTGAACGACCAATTCAGTTCGCATCTCAAACCTCATCAAGTACTCAACAAAAATATCCACAAATTGATAAAGAAGCATATGGAATTATATTTGGCATTCGAAAATTCTACCAGTATTTATATGGTTGACGTTTCGTGCTTTATGTAGATCATAAACCACTTGTACAAATTTTTAACCCTAATAAAAGCTTACCAGTTTTGTCTGCAACCCGAATGCAGCACTACGCAATATTTTTACCGGCTTTTAATTTTAACATCAAATACAAAAACAGCACATCGCATGCTAATGCAGATTTTGTTTCAAGGTTACCAATAAAATCTGAATGTTTCACTCAATACGATGAACCTGATGTGTTCGAAATTAATCAAATTGAAACTTTACCAGTAACAGTTTCAGAACTTAGTAAAGAAACTTCTGTTGATTGAAAATTGATTCCATTGTTGGACGCATTAAAACGGGTAAAATAATTTCCCAAAATATACGTTTTAATATTGATCAAACGGAGTTCTCTTCACAACAAGGTTGTATAATTCGAGGGATTCGAGTAGTTATTCCCAAAACGTTCCAATCCAAAATTTTAAACGAACTACATTCTGCGCATTTTGGTGTTTTCAAAATAAAGGGATTAGGACGTAGTTACTGTTGGTGGGATACAATAGATAAAGACATAGAAAGAATTAGCAGAGACTGTTTTAATTGTGAAAAGATAATGAATAATCCTAAAGCAGTTCCTATTCATCCGTGGGAGAAGGTAGATGAACCATTTCAGAGAGTTCATGTCATGATTATGGGTGTTACTATTTTATTCTTGTAGACGCGTATTCACGCTGGCCGGAAATTCATATAACTAATGATATAACAACTAAAACGACAGTTAAGATTTGCCGTGAAATTTTTTCAATATTTGGGATTCCGTCATACTTAGTTAGTGATAACGGACGTCAATTTGTTCCTGACGAATTTGAATTATTTTTAAAACAAAACGGTGTTAAACATATTCTAAGCGCACCTTACCACCCTGCTTCGAATGGGTTGGCCGAACGGTATGTTCAAACAATAAAACAAGCAATTCGTGCTTTAGACCCTGACCCAAAGGATAGACAGAAAGATCTATGCAAGATACTTTTACAATATCGAAAAATGCCACATAGCATTACTAAGACATCTCCGCCATACTTAATGTTTGGTCGCGAGATTAAATCCAGAATTGATAAAACCGGTAATTAAGGATAGTAACAAACCGGAAAATATTGAATTTAAATGTAGGTCTTTTAATGTGGGAAATAGAGTTGCTGTGCGTGAATACATACACTCTGATAAATGGTTATTTGGTCACATAGAAGATAAACTTGGTACCTTGCATTATCATGTATAATTAGATGATGGGAGGATCTGGAAACGACACATTGATCAAATTCGAGACATTGGTCCAAATACTCCATTAGAAACTAATAAAGATAATTATCTTTTTAATACTGATCTATATATATGTCACAAGTTCCTTTACCAAATAATGTAAACCTGGGTTTACCTACAAATATTAGTAATAATGAAAATCCTACAGTTGGATTAGACAGGGATGTAGATTCAAGTTTGTCAAACCATAACACTGATGTGCAAAATGATGCAGATTTAGATAATGGGACTAATTCTGACTTTACAGGTATACGCAGATCTACCCGAGCACGTAAAGCTCCAGAAAGGCTAGATTTGTAATTACAGTTTTATGTTGTGTTTATAGTTTAGTGAATGAGGAGCTGTTGTGACAGTGTATTTCTATGATATAGTGTAGTTCTCGGCTACTCTCGAGTGGCGCAAAAACAGTGGAAGTTGACAGTTGACATGGGCGCGAACGGCAGAGAATATAGGTGTGAGTCACTCGACGATGGCAATACATGCTTCTACAATTTGCTGTTACTTGATGTACAATAAAGTATTTTGTAATTACTAAGTGTTATTTACCACCAAAAACAACATGACTGAATATAATTTTGATTAGTTAAGTAAGGTTTCATTGGGAAAAAAGTGTACCAGTTGTATATGACACGCAGTGTATTATTAGAGCTGTTATGGATAGAATGAAATTCTATTAGCAAAACGTTTTTTATCTTAGATCCTATATCCAAAGTTTCAAACGTTTGAAGTTTGGAGTCTTACGACCTTATTTCTTATTTAACTTTTACTACAATGTATCCATCAAACCTGGACATGATTTCTTCGAAAAATATTTTTTTGACAGCTGTTCTGTTATAAAGTACTTACACTGAATGCAGCTTTCGTGCCAGAGCTTAGTCAGAGAAATGTATTTTAGCTGCGAAAATGTTCTACCAGCTCTGCAGCTTCGTTCAAAAACATAGCATATTATGTCAAATATGGTTAAAAGTGTCAAACTTGTGACAATATCCATAAATTAATTAGATTAAGATGGATTATAAAAGTATACGACTAGTATTCAAAATAATAGAAGTTGTAAGTAACCACATTTAATAAAAATAGAAGACTTGAATTTCTGGTGGATTATATTTCCGTGAAAAGCATATTTCTCTATATATTAGAGCAGACAATCTTCCACTAAAATTATGAATAAATAAGTTATTGCACTTCCATACCCTAATGGGCCACCCTGTATAATCGAGGATACACAATACACTTCCAAAAATCCGTTATCACTACTTTCTTACTTTAGTTGTAATCAGAACTTTATCGTACAAATCGATTACCCTGTATAATTTCAAAGCAAAGGAAGATTTTACTTGACCTTTTTAAAAAACTTAATGTTAAATACAAACTAATGAACATTATGCAATAATATGTAGAAGTAACGGAATCTTTGTTAACATTCTTTGGAAAATATTCATTGATATTCCATATTAGGTTTTTTCAGAAGGGAAAGGAAGAAAAACATTGAGTAAGGATATAATAATCACACATATTTATTTTAGTAAATATATTGTTGTATAATGTTTATGTCTTTTTTGCTTAAAGATACTGTGTCTGGTAGGACTGGTTTTGTTAGAACATGCAACAGTATTTTTTGACAGATGGACGTTTGAGATGTTAATAATGGTGTTCGGTGGTTATTTTCTTATATGTTTAAATATTCTTACCACTCTTTATATGGAAGAAGAATTTAGCGAGTTATCAGATAAAGTTTTCATTGCCGTAGGAGCTTGTTTATCATTAATTGCAGGTAATGTGAAATGAAATATTTTTTTTGTTGAAACAACTTTTTGCAAGATTATTTGTAATATAATGATGCTTCCGGAAGTTTTGTAAAGTTACTAAATGACAATAGTCAAGTGTAGCAATGCACATATTGTATAACTTTTTAACCGAAGATATCTTAATTTAGAAGGAAATATTTTTATTTTCCTAATATCACCCAGCAATCTGTAATGGAGTGAGAATCAGGACGCCCCAGAAATACTTTGAAGTATGAGGCTGATAAAGCCGGCCAGTAACCGGAAGCGGAGTTGAGCTGAGCTGCGCAAAGCGGAGTGGAGCTACAACCGATTGTGTAGTAGACCTCAACTCAGTCAGCAGCTTGCCTTGCATCGGTGTCCTTTTCATGGCGATCGTAGTTTCAAAACCGATCTTCGAGTGTGTCAAAGCAGAGTGTAGTTGACCCTTGCAACGCCACCGAACTGCACACCGCTTCGCTCCGAAACCGGTGGACGCCCTTTGATTGAAAACCTTAGATTACGTTTTGGAAGCTTGGCTTGATTCAACTTTGATAATTTTCTTACAATATATAAAACACATAATCTAAAAGAAGGTTCTGCTATGAGGCATCACTAAATACAACCTGGTCGGGAAGTCCACATTTCGTGAGGCATCAATGCATACAGGGCAGAAAGTGTTAGTCTATAATACAGTTTTATTCATTATTGGAAAAAAAGGAAGTGAAAGTTGGTTTCAACGAGTATACAAAAAGATTATATAACACTAACATCTACATTCGTTTCTATTATACTATTTGCTTTCTGTAATTTTTTTAGGTGTATTTACAGTAATAAGACACGTTAAAAGAGATCATACTCATAATATATGGTTTCATACATCAATGAAAACTGACAACGCGATGGAATTAACTATTTCTATCATATCATTGATGTTGTTCTTTGTATTTGTTGCTGATATATTGTCATCGAAGATAATTGGGGATGATTAGATTGGAAACAGTTATACTTAAATACGTACTTTTGGTTATTCACTCATATATTGTCAACTTAGTGATTTTTGTGATAATAAATAATTTTTTCTTACCTATAATATGTGTTTTAAGAATAGGAAAAACAAAAAAGTCAATTTTGAAACGATACTTATTGTACTGTTTTTCTCATTTATGTAAACGTAAACGGGTGAGATAAACTTTAAACACACGGTATGGCTACTTACGAATTTATTTAAACACTAAACTATTCAGTAACACTTAATTTATATACACTTAACTATTCACTTACATTTAATTTATATGCAGACAAACTTAATTATTAATTTATATCAACACTTTACTGTACGCTGTTTATTTCACAAGATCACTTTATCAACTGACTGAGCTTCTTCGCTGGTCGGTCCTTTATATATATATATATATATATATATATATATATATATTAGTGCCTTCTTTACTAGATAATTCTAGATTACGGCTTACACAGAAACAGTTGTCTCTCGCATTTTCTAGATAAGACTGGTAACAAAAACAATGTCTAGATAAGATAGTCACAATCGTAAACAATTCCATGAAATCTCTGAGCATCCGTCATAATTTTAACTTCCATACATGGCTTAGACAGAGTCAGATTCAGGGACTATACCAGTGTGTTGTTTCGTAACATTATCAACATTTTTCAAACCTCTGTATGCAGCAAATAATTTTTCCACGTTTCAGTATAAACCTCTTGAGACAACTAAGTACTGTCTACCAACTATTGTCTGCCCAAATTCGTCCCACTAAAACTAGTGTGAAACAATATTGTTCTTATAAATAAAACCATTAACGTCAAATTGTTTAAAAAACCTATGCATTGAATTCATATGTGGTTATCGAACTGAAACAACCCTCCAATGAATATTGAGGTCCCATCAGCACATAATCATTTCCAAAAATGAGCTACAATTGAACGTTGATGCCATATGAAATGTTCATGGAGAGGTTAATGTGAAACGGGACAAAAATTGAATGTGATTAAGGATCAGGCCGAATAATGGATTTTTCCTTATTTTTAATGGCAATAGAGAGTTTTTGGAACCATTAATTTTAGCGTTTGTGTTTAACGCTGTCGTTATTTCGCTCAAATGCAGTAGGGTAAAGTGGACAAATGGCGGTCACTTAAGAAACATTTTTTTCTAAGTAAAAAAATAAGTCTTAATGTCAAATAATTTCAAGATAGCAATCACTAGTGCACTTAAAAACTTTTTTGATCTGAAAATCTTTCAAAATGTGTTCTATACTCTTATGATAACAAAAAAAAACAAAAATGTGCATTTGACTGGCATTGTCATACAGATAGGGGAATTCCGGTCACTTATGCGAGCAATACCGGTCAAGCAGAAAAATGCTTTAAATATAATTAAGTAAACTTCAAATAAGCATTTCTTACCAAAATATTGTTTATTGAAATAAAAATAAAATAAAAACAAAAACAATCTAACTATCTAAGTAAAAGGCTGACATTCATCACATGTGTATCCTACAGGTGTGTCCCATCCACTGCATTCAGAATATGCCCATCTTCCGCATAGGGCATCTGTACCACTGCTCATTATTCTTTCCATAATCATTACATATCAAACATATATCTTCATCGACATCTTCATTATCATCATATTGAACATCAACATCAGAATCTGATGAATTTTCATCAAATACTTTCCTTTTATGGGATTCTCTCTTATTTCTTAAATTATTCCTTTTTTCATCAAGATTCATTTTAGAAGGTTGTACCTTCAGTTTCTTCTTTTCCTTTAGCTGTTTCTTGACTTCTTTTTCTTCCAACTCTTGCTTCAATGGTGTATCTGTAAGTATTTTCGCGTGCTGTTTTTGCCTGCCTGCTCTCTTCTTTTTCTCTGCTAGTTTAGGATCGGGAAGAATTTGTTGAAAAAAGAGAAATCCTGAAGAAGTTGAAGGAATTTCGTGTTGCTCTTCATTTGTAGAAGTCTTTGGTAGAGCATCATCGCTTGCTACAGCTTGGGGATCATTGCTGAAAGACATATTAGCTTCGTTATCTTGTATGGCAATGACGTCCTGATTCAATAACTCGGAAGACAAAAAGTCTTGTTCATTAAAAACGTTGCAGTTAAAAGGATAGATACCAACGCTTCTGAAACCAGCTTCTCCTTTGCTAATTGTAGCCACAGTTGAATAAGTTTTATTGAATAAAGACGCTACATCATAAGGAGTGATACTTTTCATCAACTGCGTCTTCATAAATAAATTGCACTGATTTCTGTATATGGCTTTCAGGGGCCCGTAGAAGACCACATCTAATGGCTGTATTTTATGTGAACTGTGTGGTGGAATTGATACCATAACAATATGATTTTCTTTGCAAAACTCGTACGACTTCAAAGAAATATGGCTGGAGTGGTTGTCTACAATTAATAAAACCGGCTTGTCTTTCGTGGGTTTAGCGTGATTTCTAAAATGCGTTAACCAGTCACAAAAAATATTTTCATCGATCCAGCCATTTAGTGAATATTTATAAAGAGCTTCTGCAGGTCCATCTTTTTCCAGGAGAGGGCTTAGTCTCTTTCTGAGGAAGATAAACATGGGCGGAATAAATCCCCCTCCAGCATTCATAGCACACATGCCGGTAATATTTCGGCCTCTTTCGCCGCTAGTTATCAGACCAACTCTTTTTTGTCCTTTGGTTGCGAGTATCTTTCCTGGATCCTGGACAGTTGTGATTCCCGTTTCATCTGCGTTATATATTGTGCTAGGGGAAAAGTTATATTTTGACATCACTTCTTCCACCAGTTTATAAAATCTAGTTGAAACCTTGTTGAAACCAATCAGACGATTTAGACTGGTAGCCTCAGCTTTTCGCACTGATATGGTGGGATTGCGTCTGATGAAACTTCTCAGCCAGTCTTTTCCAGCCAGCCTTTGCGTTGCATTAAAATTATGTACAATATGGTTTATCTCAGCAAATTCAAAAACTAACCTTCTTAGTTCTTTTGTGGTAACACCGTAAAAAATGGACGCCAAGTGTTTAATTTGATTATCAATTTCCAGTTCCTGTTCAGTTGAAAACACAGGTTTCCTTGCCATTATAGGTGCTGAGTCTTTTTTATTTTTTACCCTTCCTTATAACTTTGAAAATGGAAGTGCGTATTTTTTTGAAGCTTGTCTTATACTAGTTCCATTTTGAATGTCTTCTATCGCTTGCTTCAAATTATCTCTGGTCCATTTTGCTTTACCAGTTAATCTTTCTCGATTTGGAGACATTAGTAAAGACAATTAAAAATGGAATAACCATTAACATAAACAATGGGTAATGCCGGTCACTTGACCCGCCTGTAACAATTTTTCTTATGGGTTATTTTTTTATGAGAAAAAAATGTTTTTTATTCTATCTTTTTATAGGACACTAAAGAAAAAAAGTCAATCTTCATGTATCAACTAAGTTTTTATGAAAAGAGAGAAGGATTTTATCTCCAAACCTTATTTCACTTACCGTAAATCTTACATCAGAATTGCCGAAAACACGTGGTGATCTGCACTAACCAAAGTTTTAACACAAACTGAATATCAATCGGCTGTCGAAAATTGTGGGTCAGCTGGCATATTTGAGGCCACATTACATTGTTCCCAAACCTAGTAATAATCATTTTTAAGGTCTGACCAGCATTGTCCATCTGACCGGTATTTGCCCACCTTACCCTAAGTAATATGATCAACGTCAATGAGATCTTTATAAATAGTTTTTGAGATACCTAAAAATAACATGAATGCAATTGTAGAAGATATTTTATCTTTGGCTAGAATATATATTTTTATGGGGTCTATTCTGTATCTTTTCTGTTAAATTTCAGACGCCTTTAATAATTTAATGTCCGAAAAAACGGTTTTCGTATTCGGTAATGATCCTTTAAAACCTTTATTTTTAACAGCATGCTAAACAGTCCTATTTAAGTTTTAACAGTACAAGGCTTATGATGATGTGGTTGGTGAGGGTTTCGTAGAAGAAATGATTGCAAATGAAGGAAGGTAATTACCTACATAAATGTCATACCTTCTTGATAATTCTCTAATACATTATTTTACAGGACGGATCTCAGACTACAACACCGAATATTACGAGACATGAATGACCAATTTCAATAACCAGGTACTCAATTCAAGAAGATATTTCGTTTCAATAAAAATGTAGCAAGGGTTATCATTGACATCCTTTTTTCCCATATGTAACGCGGAAAATTCGCCGAGTTGTCGGAGATTTAATATTGTATAGCCTGTCGACGGAGAGAATTCAGAGTGCTGACGGTGCGAAGTTAAATTTCAGTCCTCCATTTGCCGTCAACGTGTAAACACACATTTCTACTGTAAAAATTTTTGCATATGCTTTGGGATCCATAACGTATTTTAACGAAAAACCTGACAGTTCCTACGCAGGGGGTAGAAAATACGGCTTAAGTCAACAGCTGGCAGCTCTGACCCGGTAATCTACTGGTCTAGAAAGGGCCGATGACCAAAGATACTAGTAGAATTGGTGGAATTGGGTAACACATGTTAAATTTAAGTGGACGGCGTTAGTTAGTGGGATTCATTATCAAGATAAATGGTTGAAAATACTTTCTCGGAATGAACAGTTCTATAGGGTTTTGGTGCCCATGACGTGGGGCCGCTAGTAAATTTATTTTTTTTGTCAGCAATATATATCCCGTAATTTAAACTTGAACTTTAAAAATTAAAATTTTGTTTGTAGCCACTTGATTAAACTTGAACTTTTGATAAGTTAGATTTGGAGATATATTTTCAGTTTATTTTTGCTTTTCTAGCTATTGGCTGCACCAGATTTAAGTGGGTTTTTGTAGTAAATCTGGGGCTTGCTTCAATTTAGAGGGTAATTGTTTTTATTGCGGCGTACCTGGAAATAATTTCCTTCAATATGTTTTGATTGTGCCAGATTTAAGTGTTTTTTAGTAAATCTGGGGTTGAGTTCAATTCGAAGTGAATTGTTTTATTGGACGTAATTTGTAAACAATTCACCTTAATCTGTGAGATTATATTAGATATCAAACTGAAAATTTTATGATAGAAATCGGACAAAAGTTCATTGGTTCGTGGGCAACCGTTATTTTCTTTTGATACTGATTGATGATTGAAATTTTGAAAAATTCACTATTGTAAATTTGATCTTTTTTTAAACTTTGATAAATTTTCAACTTGTTCTTAGAAACTTACAGTCATTGTAGATTTAACTTCAGTTATTGTGTTATTTGTAATTCAGTGCACCGGATTTGATTGGGTTTTTTATAGTAAATCTGGGGTTTGCTTAACTTTGAAGGCAATTGTTTCAATTGTGGGCGTAACCTGGAAATAATTTCCCTTAATTAGTTAATGATAAAGCCAGATTTAAGTGTTTGTAGTAAATTTGGGGTTTGAGGTCTTGAAGGGAATTGTTTTATGGGGCGAATTTTGTTGAGCAGTGTTAAATATTAAATTGAAGTTCTAATACAGGAAACGGACAAATTGTTCATTGTTTGATGTGCTCTTTTTTTTCTCTTTTTCAGGTAGCAAGTGAATAAGAAGATTCCTGATATTGATATTATTGTTGCAATAAAAATTGTAATTTTGAAAATTTTATTTGATTATCTATTGTGAAATATTTGTAATTTATAGATATTGTAAAATTAAAAGGTGAGTTACATATTGGGTCACACTGTGTTCATATTTTAGTGTGAGAACAGTAACTGAATTCGTAAATACTTTGCTTTATGGTAAGTTAATCTGATTTTCGACGATTGAAGGCTGCATTGTGGGTTCGAACCTTAGCGGCTCGGTGTTTAAGAACTGGTGCCTTGGACTCGTGGACTACTGTATTTTGGAATCGCTTTTGAGAAAGGAACGTTGCGTTGGTTCGAGAAGTACACTTCGTGGAAAATCTGTGGGTTGGAGATATTGTCTGGACAAATAGGGACTTTTGGACATTCGGTATCTGGATTTGGGTTTTAAATTCCTTATTAGGTTTCAGTTGGAGGGAGGCCCACTTGATGTACAGGTGTATCTGGGAAAAATTATTGTTCCGCTAGGTTGGAGTTGGTTTGCTGTTTGGATTGCTTGTCAGGTGGACTTAGAAAATGTCTCGTATGTTGGTAGTTAATCGATTGGTTCAGGATGAGCTTGAGTATGAGTTGACAATACGCGGTATTGCAAGTGGCACGGTGTCTGATATGCGGCGCATTTTAGCTTTAGCGTTGCAGGTGGAGAAGGAAGATGATAGCATAGATCCGCCAGAGTATCCGTATATAGCTGCTGAAGACTTGAGTGCAGTTGAGAATAAGTTAGATCAGATTGAGCCCGGTGTAGAAGAGTTCAATGAGACTCGTCTGAGTGGTACTTTCCAGAAATTAGAGTCAGTTGGTGCATGTTATAGGTCGGTTGAAACGTGCGACTAATTTCGAAGCAGGTGATACTGGTGTTCGGCAAAGGGCGAATGTAGATGAACTAATGGCTAAGGCGCTCTCTTTATTCGAATCATTGGGAAGTAAGGCTTCTAGACAGGAGCGTTCTCGTCAATCTCAACACCCCCCAGTTAGAAATTCTTTCTCAACCTGGGCCGTCTTTTGCAAATTTGTCAACAATCAGTAGATCGACTCTCAATAAAATCAGACCACTTTCTAATCCTGGTAATGCGTCGAGGAACTTGTCTAGCATTAAGACGATCTTGCCTAGTAAGTGGGGTTTGGTGTTTTCTGGAGATTCCAAAGTTATTTCACTATGAAGCTTTCTGGAAAAAGTGGAAGAGTATCGAGTTTCACGTAATGTAGATAAGGAAATTTTGTTAGCTAGTGGTATCGATTTATTTTCTGGTAGGGCTTACCAGTTTTATTTAGCTTATAGGGAAGAGGTAAACTCTTGAGATGAATTCGTGGATCTATTACGGGAAGAGTATTTATCAGTAGATTACAATGAAAAACTGTTCGAGGAAATTAAGAGTAGAACTCAGGGTCCTGATGAAAGTATGGGAATTCACTTGGCTGGGATGTCTGGTTATTTTAAAAGATTGACTTGTCCCATTTCGGAGGAAACTAAAATTGAAATATTGTTAAGGAATATCACGCCTTACTTTCAACATCATCTTGGACTTATTGAAATTAATATCGTACGTGAGTTATTGACTTTGGGTCGTAAAATGGAGGCTAGGAAATCGGCTATCGAGAATTACAGTGTACCATCAAGGGAACTAAATTGTATGGAGTCAGACCTAGCTTATGTGTCATCGCATGTGAAACCTGTGTCTGAGGTTGGAACTCGTCCCCTCTCTACTTCGTCATATATTCCTAAAGATCATGAGCTCGTTTGTTTCCGTTGTAAGCAGCCAGGTCATCGGGCCGTAGCGTGTCATAGTAATAGGAAATTTTGCTTTAGATGTAAGAAAGAAGGATTCACGGTTAGGACTTGAAATCATACTCTACGCAACCGCCTGGAGATGAAAATTAACCCTTCCGGGTTAATTTTCTTTGACGAAAGGGGGGAATCTGTAACGCGAAAAATTCGCCGAGTTGTCGGAGATTTAATATTGGCTAGCCTGTCGACGGAGAGAATTCAGAGCGCTGACGGTGCGAAGTAAAAATTCAGTCCTCCATTTGCCGTCAACGTGTAAACACACATTTCTACTGTAAAATTTTTTGCATGTGCTCTGTGAGCCATAACGTATTTTCACGAAAAAACTGACAATTCCTACGCAGGGGAAGAAAATACGGCTTAAGTCAACAGCTGGCAGCTCTGACCCCTTAATCTACTGGTCTAGGAAGGGCCGATGACCAAAGATACTGGTAGAATTGGTGGAATTGGGTAACACATGGTAAATTTCCGTAGACGGCGTTAGTTAGTAGGATTCATTATCAAGTGGTTTTTTTATGTGGATATTAAATTCGCTGATTGAAGCTTGATGAGTTAGTGAGACTAGTTCCAGGAGAGCTGGAATATTCTGGAGCGACTTCTAAGTCCGGAAGAAGGATAAGTGAACAGTTTTCCTTTTTTTCTACTCTCCATACATTTGTACATTCACCTTTATCCGTCACATTTCAGAATATTTTTCATGTAAAGTTTTTATTTCTCTTTTTGCGGCAATTAGTCAAAACTTATTTTCACTTTGTATTTAAAATTGTAATAATTTGCTTATAGTTTAAAATGTTGGGCTGTTGGCTCTAAACGCTAGGATACTACGGTACGTACCTGGGTACTGCGTTATTTAGTTAAGTTTTCGAACTCTGACGATTTTATGTATATAATTTTGCGCAGTACATAATTTCGATTTATATTTTCTTTTAGCAACGCTAAGCTCGATTGCTATTTAAATTTTATGCTTATGCATTTATTCATATTTATGTTCATATTTGTATAAATTGCGGAAGTGTGAATCCGTGTAACTGTACATTTTTAATTTTTGGTATATATTATCATTGTGTTTTGAGAAATTGTACATGAACCATTTGGTCGTTTCTCTATAATTGTAGAATTGAGACATAGGTATAGTTTGGGGCCCTCAGCTCTTCTGCATCCTGAATTTGAAGCCTTCAGCTCTGCTCAGAGTTTATCGAACCTGCTTGTCAGTTATTTATTTAAGCTGCGATTTCGTTGCAACTGATAATTTAGTTTGCGATTTAGGATTTATGTAGATTCCTGCCTTCAGCCTAACTACATTCTGAATCTACAGCTTTCAGCTAAGTTCAGACATCATTTAGGACATTGTGGTTGTAAAATTGTAATAAATATTTTGAAAAGAGACCTTTGGTTCAAAGTGACTAATTAAAACTTCAATCAAGGAATACTTGCGGACTTTTATTTTTTTATGATAACTTACCTATAATTTTAACCTTTTGGAGTGTGTAGTTAGTGTTGTTAACCTACTGAGGAGTTGTGGGTTAACTTAAGAAGTCTTGGGTGCTTGCCAAAACTTCTCTGGCGCCCTTTTTCAAAACTTGATAATTTTTTTTTGAAGAATCCACCCCTTCTTCGACTCGAAGCTAGTCGACTGGCGAGCACGGGTTGTACCACGTGAGACAACCCGCACATCTATAGCGAGCACTAAGGGTTAGTAGGTTTTCTCGTTATACATATGTATCAAGGAGAAAGAAGCACAAGTTTACCAGTCCAATTCAAAATTCTATCAACTTCACATTTTCACGCATCAGGACTCAGTTAACTACTGGAAAGGATATTATTTTGCATTTAGCCAACCAAGCATAAGTCGCTCTATTGATGAAGTTATAAATGCAATCTGTAATCATCTCTTGCCGAACTGGATCCAATTCCCTAATTCTATAAACAAGAGGAATATGGTGAGAAATGGCTTCATGGAAAGATTCAATTTTCCTCGATGATTGGGTGCTATAGACTGCACTCACATAGCAATCATATCTCCTCCGGAAGAATATCCAGCGTTTCCATATTACTGTAGAAAAGGATACTACAGTATAAATTGTCAAATAATAGTGGACAGTGATTATAACATTCTAAATTTGAACGCTCGTTTCCCAGGATCTACTCACGACTCGAGAATTTGGCAAGATTCGAATGTCGAAGTTATTATGGAAAATCTCTTTGTTCAAGGAGACCATTCATTTGTTACCCCTTGAAACCTTTCCTTTTAACTCCTTTTAAAAACCCTCCTAAGTATACTCTTGAAAGTGCTTATAATTATCACTTTGTGAGGGTTGGGAACATTGTTGAAAAAGTGAATGGGGTGTTAAAGTCAAGATCTCGATGTTTACTGAAACATCGTGTTTTAAATTATGACCCAGTAAAATCAGGAAAAATAATTTATAGTTATGAAGTTTTACATAACATTGCACGATTCTATAGAGACGATTTTCCTGAGGATGAAGTTATAAATTTGGATGATGATGGTGATAATGATCAACCGAATGAGGATGTTGTAAGAAATGTCTTAGGAATTCAAAACTGGCAAAATGAAAGTGTGCAACAATTAGTCATAAACAATGTAAACAGCTTGAAATATATTTTTCCTACGATCACTACCCAAAGTAGACTTTTGCACACTCAAGTCTAACCGCAAAGTTGATGTTTTTCGTGATCTGTCATAATTTGATAATATTTCCGCTCTAGAGCGTACTTTTCCGCTCGCCTGTTTTCATTTACAATAAACTAAAGAATGGTAGTAAATAATAGATACCTATATTAAAACAAATGTAGGGCAGTCCGAATATTTTAGTTGAAATATCAATATTTGAAGATATTTCGAACGAAATTATATCTTATTTTATAAAATTTACCTAGTAAAAATATAACAGTCAGAAAGTAGGCAATACATTATACACCTAGATGCAACAGTGATTGCATATTTAAGTACCTACCTACTATTTTGTGAAAATAGTAGACTATGAAATTAATGAAACGTCATTATTTCATTTTTAGTTTATAAAAAAGTTGTCTGTTCATAAATAGCTATTTGAAAAATAGATTTTCAAGCACACCTCCAGATATAGCAGATTTTGCTAAAAATATTACTCTTAATCTAATGCCAACTAAATCCAGAGGTGAATACGAAAAACAATAGAATATTTTCAAGGATTGGTGCCGCTCAAAGAAAATTAAAAAATATTCGGAGAATGTATTGCTGATTTATTTTGGCGAAAAATCCAAAGCTCTAACATCTTCAACCTTGTGGTCACAATATTCGATGCTTCGAAGCACTTTGCACGTAAAAAATGATATTAACATAAGTAAATACACTAAACTGATTGTATTTTTGAAGTTAGAAGCAGTGGGTCACAAAGCAAAGAAGTCACAAACATTTTCAAAGGAACAAGTGGAGAGCTTTATTAGATTTGTACCTGACGATGAACATTTGCTGAGAAAGCTACAAACGTTTCACTATCTATTTTACTCTGATACAGAATTTCTCAGAATATTGTTTTTAGGTGATATTAATCATGGGTATCGCTGGTGCATGCCGTAGGGATCAATTAATCAAAATTGAATTAAAGGATATAGATGATAGAAGAATCCTTTCTAGTGGTCCGAATCCCCGATTCAAAAACGAATCAAAGTCGTACATTAGCAATAATCAATAGTGCCTAAGAAAATGCGATCGACTATATATTCTATTCTAGAAATTATTTTAATTTAAGACAGCAACGTCAAATTAAAAGTAATAACATTATTTAGCGCTTATTTTTACGATACTCCAAAGATAAATGCTTCAATCAGGTGATTGGTATGAATACTGTGGGCAAAGTACCAAGCGAAATAGCCAGGCGATTCAATTCAGCTTAAAAAACATGGTGGGTGGAAGAGCAGTTATGTGGCTGAAGGATATATCGCCGAATCCATTAGCAATAAAATAGATACCTTCCAAAAAATTTCTGGGAACGTACCAACTAGGGAAGAACTTTCGATTCCTTCTATATCTGATATTACAGAAAAAGATTCAGGAGATAAATATTAAAAATTGCCAAAACTGTACATTCAACTTTAATATTGTAGGCAATAAATAAAAAATAATAAGTAATTGTTACATGTTTTCAACATAACATTCTAATAAAGTGTATTTTTCATGTTTTTTTTAATTATTTGTCTAAGAATAATGTCATAGTAGAAAAAATCTTATGTGCAATTCGAGCAGAAAGTGCGTTGCCGCTTTCGGCAGATTTCCCGCGCTCCGCTACGCGTCGCGCGGGCAACTCTCCGCCTCAAGCGACAAAGTATCACTTCCCGCTCTTAATACACAAATAGCTATTTTTTACTTAGAAATATGCTTTTTTATGAGTACACGGAATGAAGTGATTAAAACGCAGCTTACCTACAGTAAAAAAATATGTTTATATATAACTGAGAAAATACAGATAAGTAACAGAAAATAAACATTAACTTCCTACTTTTAAAAAAACATCACAAAAAAAGTATTACTACTATCACAAATAAAATGAAAAATATAAGCTAGTTAGCTTACAGTAAACAAATATGTTACATAAATAAAAAATACAGGTAATAATTAAATTCTACTTTTAAAATACATCACAAAAAAACTAATACTATTATCACAAATAAAATAAAAAATAAGCTTAACAAGCAAAAATTTTATCACTGGTAACTTGAAAATAGATATACCACACAACTTAAAATAGACCTTTTGGTTTCAGTTAGAGTGTCTCATCTTTTTTGCTATGCTATTAATTGATTTGGCTAACATATTTATTGATTTAGCAATTTCCAAGTTAGAATTTGTCAGATCTCTTAAATTTTGATCATATGTCGCCAATGCAATTTCTACACGACCACGACCAGTTCTTTTAATGGTTTTTCTGGTTCTTGGACGATTAGATGCTGCAGCTGGTATACTTTTTAAAAGTATCTAGTTACTATTGAAATACTAAGATACAAGATACTTGAAAAGTAGGTATTTGAGTAAAAATACCTTAGATAATTTAAATCTTTTCAAGTATCTTTATGTACTTTAAAATGTCTTTAGATACCTTTATTTTACGCATCTAAGATAATTTTAAGATCTACACATACTTTTGTAGTATTTAAAATAATATCAAAGGTACTTTTATAGTGTCTAACAATTTTGTTTTATAAACTCTGAAACTATCTGCCTTATAATAATTGTAGTCTAAGCCCGCAGGTTGTTTCAAATTGTATAATGTGAGATAGATAATTAGAAATCTGACGAATACTGATTTGTATAAAGTTTCTCCACTCTCCACATTTTGAATATTTGTGTATTTTAAATATTTGCCAGTTCCTATAATTAATTTTATTTTGATTGAATATTGTGTAGATATTTTCCAAAGTATCTAAGAATCTTTATCTTAGATACAGTAATGATAACTTTTGAAAAGTGTTGGGTGTAAAAGGATCTTTTGAAAAAAGCTGAAAAGTATCTACGATACTTTCAGCTCTGGCCAGCTAAACTTAAACTTTGTAAGTACTCGCCATCACAAGTATATCATTCAGTTCATATATTTCATTGTCTCCCTCTCTGTATGCCATAACATTTTTAGAACAGCCAGCTTCTGGCAGTTCCACTCCTTCAATATTTAGTACTGAAATCAGAGCTAGAAGTCTCTCCTCAAAATCAGTGAGAGACTTAACAGCACCACCTCCACCAGTCCCTGTATGTCCATATTTCAATTCTCTAGCGTGCCTTCTTACGTTAGTTTTCATTTCACTAAATGTCTAGAATATTACATATTGCCATTATTTGTTCAAGAGGAATTCAAAATACGATATAAATAAATAACTGCTACTTACATCATTCCACTTTCGAGTTGTTTTAGGTGGTCCGGTTTGATTCAATTGGGTGGTTAGTGTATCCCACCATTTATTAACTTTAGGCAATAAGAGAGGGTTCACTTTTCCGCCCCAAAAGAATTTTATTCTCTTCAATGAAATGAAGCATAACAACTTTTGTATTTTAGTGTTTCTGGGTGACCTACTAGACATTATAAGAATCAATCAAACACGAATTTTTCGTCAAAAATAGTTACTTTGAAAATCGCGAGTAGGTATATACTAGAATAATATTCTGTGATTTAGGTTATGTTATTCTTCAATAAAAATCCTGTCAAAACGATTCCAATGAAATAAAAGTAGTTCTAAATGCACAATTGCTGTGTTGTTGCCAAGCTGTATCAGACTAAATTTTAGATGACCCTGTTAAAATAAATAATCTTAACGGATCTTTAAAATGTTTACTTGCAGAATAAGAGTTTCCTCTAAATATTTTAGAAGACAGTTAAAAATATAAATTTTCGAGTCTGTTAAATTATAAGAGAAGGGTTACAGAATAGACTCCTATGTCGCATAGAGATGTATGTAAAAAACAAAGTGTGTGTCAATATTTTTATAGTTCAATTTTAATCAAAAAGTATACTTATCCGCAACTGAATAAGCTTCTCTCAAGCTAATCTCTACCATTGACCCTTCGAATTTCTTAAGAATTACTCTATGGAGAGAAGTCGAATTAGTGAAAGTGTCTTACCGTGTCGCGCACCAAGTCGAAGTTCAAGATGTAATTTATAGTCCAGTACGTGGAATGCAAAAGGTGTGGTAGTAGTGTAATAACTGCCGGTTGTTTTGCTTATTTGTTCACCTTTGTTTTTGCAACGTTTGCTGTCACCTGTGCCATATGGCACAATAGAGCCGGAAATCCCCTGTTGTAGAACCCCGGGGAGGGTAGTTTCCTGGCTCGAGCGGGAGAATATCGTGGGCCCCCTTGGGCTTAAACGATGTGCCAAGCCTGAGCTCTAAGGTTCGTCGTGTCGTCCAGCTGCTTGTACGTCCCCGGAGTCCGGTCCACCTGTGTCTGGGGAGGGATTTGTTGAGGGTAAACGAAACAGTCTCATAATAATGTTATTTGTCCGGCGCGTGGAAAAATAGCTAGGGTTCCTAAATATATTCACCCTCTCTTCCAGTTAGCGTCCGGTAAGAACAACGAAGATCATTTCGTCAGTGAAAAGTGGCCGGGGTTTTCTTAAGAAAAAAACTATCTAGCATCTCCTAACTAAAATATAAAACCTTGACCTAGCTAATGGTTACTTCAGTGACTTTCATGACATTGAAATTACGTACTTTAAAAAAATGTTATTATAACCCGACTTTTCTGCTAACCGGGGTGGCCTTCGGCGTCCGATAAAATTTTAACTGAATAGTGAAATCTCAATGTTCAAAGCGAATACTATTTATGCTATAAATAACATATGGTTATCGGCGTCTTTCATCTACCAGTGGTAGAAACTGGTACTGAAAATATTTCACCCTAATTACAGTGTAAACAGTCGAATAACATGAATAAATATCTCAGGAATAAAACTTTATAATATAATAACTGATATGAAACTTTTTCAGTGTATGATTGGAGTAATCTGTATGGCTTAGGTATAGGGGGGTGTACCCTTCGTAAAACTCCCTGAATAAAATTGTATAATCATAAGAAAAAAATATACGAACTATAATACTTTCTAATTACGGTGATATACGGCTCAAGCTTCAGTATAATACGTATATAGCAGGATGTATACCCGGACACACAAAACAAAAAAAAATCACTACCAATATGAATTTCCCAAAAAACAATGGAAAACGGGTCTCAGATCCAAAAACTTACAGTTTGGAAAATCCTGGTCGAACGTCACAAAAAAAACGGCGTCTGGATTCTATTCTCGATCGGTCGACGGGAGATGAGCTCTGATCGACTATCTCTGATTCCATCACTTCGCGAAAATGACTAAAACTCACTGTCAAAACGCGGGCTGTCGTAGGTCGACAAACGCCAGAAATACCGGACTTTACTGTCGTTGTCCGACTGCCCTCGTCGTCCTCTTTCCCTCCTCCCGAGTTTTTTGGGACGACTTGGTTTTGCCAAAACAGCAAACGTTGCTGTATTTCGATGCGTCACTCGCTCGTCCTAGCCTCTATGTGTGGTTTTGTTTTCGTTGTTGAAGGTTAACTTTGATTGCTGTTCTAAATTTCTCTATGCTAAGTTGCATAATTCGTCTGTATTTTTATGATATTCAAAACAACGGTGCTTTGGTGTTCTACATTTGTGGGTTGGGTTAATTTGTTGATTTTTCGTAATTGCTTAATTAAGTTTTACTGGCTCTGATAACCGAAACTAGGTCGTTTTTTTTCAGATTTTTTATATTTGATTCAAGTTGCCAGCGACAGAATGAAAAGTCGGTACGACACGCAGGCCACAGAACGCGGTTTTAAAGAAGGTGACAATGTATGGTTACACAACCCGACGAGAAGAAAAGGATTTTCTCCAAAAACCCTGGAAAGGTCCATACTTAATCAAGAAAAGGATCATTGATGCTATATATCGCATAAGCAACTAGCGCCATTCGAAGGAGAACATGACCTAGAGAAAGGAGTAAACCATATTCTAGATGTGTCTGACCCAACCTTCGATGAATTTATGGGCGCGTATGGAGGTACCGGGAAAGCTATATATGGAGTCTCTTCAGAGCAACGACAAGATTTGTTCACTTTTCCGGAAGATGATTCACTGACATACAACATCCCCGCCCGTCTCAAGAACGCACGAGGGTTGGCATCCGTCTTTCGAAAGACGCCCCTGGCAAGACACTGGAACTGAAACATAATTCGCGGTGTTCTACGTGGTAACTATAAATGAATTTCAAGATCGATCTACCTACCGCGATGTGTGGGAAGCACTTCGAAACCTCCGAGATCATGTGCTGGAATCCAGCATGAAGAAACTGACTATGCCTAAGATAGCGAGTAACCAGTTGGATTGACGAGTTATCAGGAACATGGTAGAGATTATCTTTCGAGATACCGGTGTCCAGATATTAATTTGCAGCTACAACCCCCGTTATCATTATCCGATGAAGACGATGCCCTGCTATTTCCATAACATCGGAAAGTGTAGAAATGGGGCCAGTTGCCGATTCAAACATCCAGTCTCGGCTACACAAAAGTCCCAGTAGGAACTTCCATTTAAGGAGGGGGTAATGTGACGAAACAGCACACTGGTATAGTCCTTAAAGCCGACTCTGTCTAAGCCAGGTATTACAGTTAAAATTATGGCGGATACGCAGGATTTTTATAACTGTTTACGATTGTGACTATCTTATCTAAACATTGTTTTTGTAACCAGTCTTATCTAGGAAATGCCAGAGCCAATTGTTTTTGTGTAAGCCGCAATCCAGAATTTTCTAGTACATATATATATATATATATATATATATATATATATATAGGAGATAGTCTTTGCCGACCAATTAGGTATAAAACCACGAATATTGGGGTAACGGCAAGTTAATTAAAAAAAACTCTTGATAATGGAAATAAACGTTTCCGAAAGCTTGGAAGAAAAACAGTAACAAGAGTTTTCTTTATATAACTTGCCGTTATCCCAATATTCGTGTTTTTATATATATATATATATATATATATATATATATATATATATATGTATATATATATAAATAAATAAATATATATATATATATATATATATATATATATATATATAAAAGTATTGGTACGTTTGACTGATGAATATTAACAAAATATGTTCATCAAGAACTGGGTGTAGCAGTCAACAGTGGGGCTGGTGAGAAATCAAACAATTTTATTATTCATCAAGCTTTCAACCCTTGTTTGGGGTCTTCCTCAGGATGACTACAAATATTATATATTTGAAAACAATACGTTACAAAACATAGTCGTACTTACTAAAATGGATTGTCAGATCGACTATACCATAAAAGTTGGAAACAATAAAAACTCAATAACCAATATATACATTTAAAAAAACATTTAAAAATAACATAAAAAACCGTTACAAACAATAACATTGTACTGATTTGGATATTTTTATCGGATCAACCACACAATGAATATTACATTTTAAGATGTTAAATTAACTGACAAAACTCCAAATGAAAACAAATGATAACAAATGGTAAAAGTGACAATTAGCATGGAACAACACGGTAAGCACGGAAAAACACAAAATGGCCTTTAACTAAAATGCAAACCAGCGAACACTACATTAACGAAGATGTTATGCATTGTTAGTGTGCTGTGTTAGGGGAAATATTTTAGGAATTTTGTTCTTATTATTCTCATACTCCAAAATGTAATTATAGATGAGACTCAGATTTTGAGTATCTGATCTAGTGTTGAGGGGTCTTTCAATTTTATTAATAAACACCATCTCCAAAAAAATCCTTTTATAGTAGTTATTTTCTCCAATTAAAACTTCAACTCCTTCGAAATCCATATCATGTTGTGATTCAATAACATGGGTCGACAGAGCGCAAGACGGCCTTCCCAATCTGCAATCGCTTTTGTGAGATGTTATTCTACCCTGCAAAAGCCTTGAGGTTTGTCCAATGTATGCTTTATGACAATCCTTGCAATTGATCTTATACACAACATTGGAACTTTCTAACGGTTTGACTTTAGTTTTGGTGCGGGAACCTACAATTTTCACATTCCTCGTTGAAATCTTAACATGTGGAATGTGTTTCAAAACAGAAATAAGTTTGGGAGTCAGATCATTGATATAAGGTAAGAAAACAAATTTCATATCTGTTTCACGTATATTATCAACATTAGAACTCTTAACTATAGCCAACCGACGTTGGATTGGAAAAGAAGAACTGAAAATAATGTTGTTGAGAAGTTTAGAAGGATAAGAATTATCAATAAATATATTGTAAAGCATTTTCAAATCACGATTTCTGTATTGAGGATGAGACAATTGGCATACGCGGCTTTTCATAGTATGAATTAAACTAACTTTCATTTGCATGGTGTGATTGGAATGGTAATTAAGAAATCTATTACTTGCCATGGGTTTACGGTACCAAGATGTGCGTAATACTCCTTGATTGTCTCTATGGACCTTCATGTCAAGAAAAGGAATGTAGTGATCTGTTTCTGTTTCAACCGTGAACTGGATGTCTTTATCCAAACTATTGAAAACATCCAGTGCAATTTGTATATTGTTATGAGGTACGGCAAGTATCAAATCATCAACGTACCTCTTTACGAAAGGAATATGAAAAGGAATAACATAAATCACTAACAATTTATAATTGCATAACACCGAGATTTTATGCCTTACCCAAGATCCATAAACCAATCCTCAGTATGAGACCAATTGTTTCTTCACTTAATCCACCTAACGGCCCAATTGCTTCGTACCTTACTGGAATTCTAAAGGAATCTTATGATTTCAACAATTCTTTCAACTTTCAACATCACAGATTCTTTTATGTTCAGCGAATTTGTTAATGACATTAAGCTTCCAGAAGACTATGTTTTGGTCAGTTTCGACGTAGTCTCACTTTATACTAACCTTTCACTTCCCACCACAATCGAAGTTATTCGCAGAAGATGGGATATCATTAGATCGAGATGTCAAATCACTCTAGAAACGTTTATTATTTTGCTAAGTTTCGTTTTCGATTCGAATATACTAGTGTTTAATGATACTTATTATAAACAAGAATTTGGCACTCCTATGGGCTCTAAGATTTCGCCTATACTTTGTAATTTTGTTTTGGATTTATTGATTGAGAGAGTGCTGGATGTTATTCCTTTTCATATTCCTTTCGTAAAGAGGTACGTTGATGATTTGATACTTGCCGTACCTCATTACAATATACAAATTGCACTGGATGTTTTCAATAGTTTGGATAAAGACATCCAGTTCACGGTTGAAACAGAAACAGATCACTACATTCCTTTTCTTGACATGAAGGTCCATAGAGACAATCAAGGAGTATTACGCACATCTTGGTACCGTAAACCTATGGCAAGTAATAGATTTCTTAATTACCATTCCAATCACACCATGCAAATGAAAGTTAGTTTAATTCATACTATGAAAAGCCGCGTATGCCAATTGTCTCATCCTCAATACAGAAATCGTGATTTGAAAATGCTTTACAATATATTTATTGATAATTCTTATCCTTCTAAACTTCTCAACAACATTATTTTCAGTTCTTCTTTTCCAATCCAACGTCGGTTGGCTATAGTTAAGAGTTCTAATGTTGATGATATACGTGAAACAGATATGAAATTTGTTTCCTTACCTTATATCAATGATCTGACTCCCAAACTTATTTCTGTTTTGAAACACATTCCACATGTTAAGATTTCAACGAGGAATGTGAAAACTGTAGGTTCCCTGTTTACCCGCACCAAAACTAAAGTCAAACCGTTAGAAAGTTCCAATGTTGTGTATAAGATCAATTGCAAGTATTGTCATAAAGCATACATTGGACAAACCTCAAGGCTTTTGCAGGGTAGAATAACATCTCACAAAAGCGATTGCAGATTGGGAAGGCCGTCTTGCGCTCTGTCGACCCATGTTATTGAATCACAACATGATATGGATTTCGAAGGAGTTGAAGTTTTAATTGGAGAAAATAACTACTATAAAAGGATTTTTTTGGAGATGGTGTTTATTAATAAAATTGAAAGACCCCTCAACACTAGATCAGATACTCAAAATCTGAGTCTCATCTATAATTACATTTTGGAGTATGAGAATAATAAGAACAAAATTCCTAAAATATTTCCCCTAACACAGCACACTAACAATGCATAACATCTTCGTTAATGTAGTGTTCGCTGGTTTGCATTTTAGTTAAAGGCCATTTTGTGTTTTTCCGTGCTCACCGTGTTGTTCCATGCTAATTGTCACTTTTACCATTTGTTATCATTTGTTTTCATTTGGAGTTTTGTCAGTTAATTTAACATCTTAAAATGTAATATTCATTGTGTGGTTGATCCGATAAAAATATCCAAATCAGTACAATGTTATTGTTTGTAACGGTTTTTTATGTTATTTTTAAATGTTTTTTAAATGTATATATTGGTTATTGAGTTTTTATTGTTTCCAACTTTTATGGTATAGTCGATCTGACAATCCATTTTAGTAAGTACGACTATGTTTTGTAACGTATTGTTTTTAAATATATAATATTTGTAGTCATCCTGAGGAAGACCCCAAACAAGGGTTGAAAGCTTGATGAATAATAAAATTGTTTGATTTCTCACCAGCCCCACTGTTGACTGCTACACCCAGTTCTTGATGAACATATTTTGTTATATATATATATATATATATATTATTGTGAAAAAATAATGCTACACCCTGTATATCAAATAATGAAGAATTAAGATTATGTATTGTAATCTAGAAGAATTTTTTTTAAGTCAAAAATTTTTTTTTAAACATTTGAATGGAGACAATCTGGACGATCCACTATTCGATAGAGAAGACATACAGAAAGGACAGACTGTATAATGTAGGGATAATTGCGAATGGGTGTGATAAACAATTTATATGAAATAAATTACCTAACGAAACTTTTATCAAAGAGATCAAGTACCAAAATTTGTTCATAATAAGAAACTAATAATGCTTTATTCTGTAAAGTCAAGCTAATCTCGTAATATTTGTTGATTAAGACATTAAAATGAGATAGTGTAGATGTTTAGACATAACAGAGCAGGAAAATATAAAATAATGTGAATTTCAGAGAACATGACTTATAAAGAAAACGAATTTTCATTTTGCATACATATTTAAAGGTAACAGCTGTCATCTATTAAAACATTATGAATATTCATTTGACATACATACTTAGAGGTTAGGAAATGTCATTTTAACAATACTAAGAAATATTATTGAATGAAAATAATATAGGAAGTCTAAGCAATTAGAAACCTTAGAATATAATATCATGATATAATGGATGAACATTTCACTGGTTGAAATGAAGAATTTGAGTTATAAAATAAATAGTCAAATTTGATTGGTTAATAAACATTTAAAAAAGATCACATCGGCGACAACTGTGTTGCTAACGAAAAAAAATCAGAATGTGAGAAAGTTGTTGATTATGGGGGCTATTGACTAGTAGGTTTTCTTTTTGGGAAGAGATTTTTGGAGCAAAAAAAATTTTTTGGGTAAAGTAAATTGAAATCATTTGGAAGACAAAATTTGAATATAGAATTTAAAACAAATACATTATACTTACAAGAGATATATCAGTGTAAGTAGTTTAGTTTATATAAATAATAAAAAAAGGAATTGTTGAATGTTGTAAAACACTAATCATGAATTTTATTTTATAAAATGGTGTCTTGTGTCTGGTGGAAGTAAAATAGCCAAATTAGTTTTCGAAGAACATTGAATAGTGGAATTTGTGTGAGCTGTTTGGACTTTGAAAGAAATACAGCATCGATTCCTGTTTTGGTAGAAGCAGAATGCCAACAGGGAGGTTTTCCAGGAGGAGAATCTGGAACAAACAGAAATCGTGAAGTAAATAAGGTAGTACAAGTTAGTTTATTAATGTATTAAGAGGTCAAGCGTACTTACTAATTTGTAAAAAAAAAACTAAAATTTTGTGATGCATAGACGCTGTTAAGAGTGTATTTCGCCGTTTTCTGAAAGTCAAATGTTTATGAAATTATATAACTGTATTTTAATATTATAATAATATCTCACCAGAGTGCGTGTGATTTGTATGAAAGAGTCATCCTTTTAGATAGTTGATTTTCTTAAAAAAAAAAACACTTGTAAAAGTGTAGTGTATTTATTTTCATTAAATTAAATATTGTTTTTCCTTTTGAAGAACGTTTTTTTAAATTACTTGAGTTAATCATTTCATCTGGTGATTTGTGCACCATCTACTTACCACAGGAAGAAGCTCTGAATGAAATCGATTGAACTATGCAGATATTTTTTAAGTAGGACAGGACCGTATTTAATTTGAAATCATTAAAAAAGTAACATATTCTGATTAACAAATTTATTTTTAAAAATATAAAGCATTTATTAACTTTGGCGCAAACATATATAAAATTATAAAATCATTTTATTTAAAATACTTGAACTCTACCCTGAGATGAGAAGTTTTCATGTTGGTTAAATAAACTGTTTATCATACATATTAAATCCTCAACATACCGGGCAAATTAAACTATTTTCTCACCCAATTCTATTCATAATAATATGTCGGCCCAACGTAGGGCAAATTAAATTCCCATATAAAATAAACTATAATAAAATGTCACCGCAACGTGGGGCTAATATAGAAATTTAGTAAATAATAATAAAAAGCATTGAAATAAGTTTTTTTTTACTGTATTAAAAGATTTTAAATACATAAAATGGAAAGGAAAATGACATTAAGGGACGGAAAGCAGGTAGGAGTCGAAAGTAGGTCTGATGAAGAAAGAGAAGAAAGGAGCAATGGCAGAGGAGATTTTCAGGTACAATATTTGGAACAGGGGAGAGAACATTTGGAAGAAGATATTGCAGAACAAGGACAGGAAGAAGAAGATGCACCATTACCAGAAGGAGTTTTGATGGGAGATGCAACAGAAGAACAGGAAGATAGAAGACAGGAAGAGCGGGGAAGGACAAGTAGAAATGATCCATTAATGGAAATTATGCAACAATTAGTTGCAAATATGAATAGTATGAAGGATGATATTAAGGGAGATATGAAAAGAATGGATAAAAATATGAATAATATTAGGGGAGATATGAGTAATTTGAATGGAAAAATGGATCAAAATAAGGAAGAAATGAATATTAAAATGGACCAAAATAAGGAAGAATTAAAACAAGAAATGACTATTAAGATGGACCAGAACAAAGAAGAAATAAAACAAACTAAGGAATTGATAATAAAATTGATGGATGAAAAATTGGGACAGGTTGAAAAGAAACTAGAAGAATCAAACATATACATGGAGAATAAAATTGAAGACACTAAACAGGAAATAAGAGGAGAAGTGATTGGACGGATAATGGAAATAGAAAATTTACAAATCAACAGAATTAAGGAAATAGAGGAGAAAGAAAAGGATTTCAAAGGAGAAATTCAAAGAGAAATAAATGAAATCAAAATGGGAGTTCAGGACACTCAGGAAAGAATGGGAAACCTAGAAGGAAAATGGGACAGAACCCTTACCGAATTTCAACAAAATGTAGAAGAAGCGTGTATAGAGAAACAAAAACAAGAGGAAGGGAAAACAGAAAAGAAGATTAAGGAAATACAGAAGGAGATGGAAGCTTTGAAAAGAAGAATTGAGCAAACTGGAAGTAGAATCCACAATGGGGAACAATCAAAGGAAACAGTGGAAATGACAAGAAAATTGGAAAACATGGAAAAGAGACTAGTTTACTTACAGGAAGAGTATGACCACACAGAGGGTAGAAATTTTCAAGAAGTGAGAAATGGAATGATGGAGACGAAAATAATAAATAATTATATAGGAAATAGAGGGGAACACAAATTTGAAGGGGATAATAGAAAAATACACCCAAAAGTATTTATAAAAATTTTAAGGAACAAGATGAAAAATATCCGAAATAATGAAGACATGAAGGAAATGATTAGGGAAAATCTGGATAACCATGCTTTAGTGTGGTATACAAGTAAGGAAGAGGATTTAAAAGATTTTGAGGAATTCGAAGCTCAATTCATGAGATATTTCTGGGGAAACAATGCGCAAACAAGAGTGAGAGAAAAACTTTACTCTGGAAAATTTGAGATAGGTAGAGGAAATAGTATGAATGATTACGCTATGAAGGTTTTCATGAATGCGAAGTTTTTAGATCCACCTATACCAGAGGAGGAAATTATTATGTTTATCTCGAGACATTTTAAATTTGAAATCACTGAAACAATTGCTATTCAAAATATCAAAAACATAGAGGAGTTAACTAATTATCTACAAAGAATTGAAAGAAACAAGATAAGCAATAACCAGAACAGGAACAGGAATCAAAATGAAAACAAAAACTATAATGGTTACGATAATGAAAATTATTATGAGAATAATAACAATCAAAATAATAGATCGAATAATTATGAACAAAACAGGAACAATTACTTTAACAGAAATAATAATAATGGATATTATAATAGAAACAATAATTATAACAGGAACAATAACGCTCAAAACAACTACAACAAAAATGATCAATATCATAACAATAATTATAGAAATAGAACATTTGAAGGAAACAATAGGAATGGATCTTATGAAAACAGACAAAGAGATGAAAAACAAGAGCAAAGAAGAGACTATAATACAGAAAGGACAAATGGAAATTTTGAAGGAAGAGGCAATAGAAATGAAGAACAAAGGAGAGTGAACAATATACAAAGACAGAAAGAAAGAGTGATATCCATAGAACCAGAAATAGTCACTGAAACAGAGCCCGATCAAAATTTTGGATCGAGCACATACCAAATGTAAAGAAAAATATTATCTGTACATACGAACATCCAAGGGAATATATAAAATTTGGGGAAGAATTAGAATTAAAAGAAATAATGGGATTGATAAATATTAAAGGAAAATTAAATGGAAAAGAAATAAAATTATTAATAGATACAGGTTCGGAAGCGTCCATAATTAAAACAAATTTAATAGAAGAAAACATTGAAAATTATGAAAACAAATTAATTAAAATACCAAAAACTACATTGATAGGAGCAAATGGAAAGAAGCTATGTGAAGTAAATAAGTCTATAATACAAAAGATTGAATTGAAGGATGGGAAAGAAGTTGAAATGCAATTACTGTTAGTGAATAATTTGGAAACAGACATAGTAATAGGAATTGATGAATTAACAAAGTTTAAAGCAAGAATTGATTTTGAAAAGATGGAGATTGAATTAAATGGTAATAGAATTAAATTTGAAGAAGAAAATATGGAAGAATTGGAATTTGAAGAGGATAATAAGAAGTTATGGAATATAGAAAGGATTGGAAATATGGAAGTATTGGCAATTGGAGAGGATAATAGGAAGTTATGGAATACAAAGAGGAGTGGAAATATGGAAGAATTGGAATTTGAAGAGGATAATAGGAAGTTATGGAATATGGAGAGGGATGCAATAATGGAAGAATTGGAATTAGTATGTGGAAATAAGGAATATGCTGAGAAAGTGAAGAATTTAATAATTAAGTATAAAGGATTAGTTAAAAAGAGATGAGAATGGCAAATAACTATGTACATAAGATAGAAGTCAAGGGAATAGAAAATTTCAGAATAAGAACATATCCCATACCTTATAAATATAGGAAAGAAGTTGATTCAGAGATACAAAATATGCTAAAGGATGGTATTATAGAGAGATGTAACACAAGAAATATAAATTAATAAATTGTACCGATATAAGAGACTCTGAGAAATGTAGAAGTAATAAGTCGCATAACGAACATTAAAGAATTTTCAAAAATGGATTTATAACATGATTTTTTTTAAACTAATTCCTTTGGATGAAACTTGTAAATGAAATATGTACCTAAGAATAAAATAAAAATTTGTATATATTTAATTATAGTATTATAAATAAATTAAAACTAACTGAAGAGGATACTGCAACACAGGATTCCAAAATCATCTTTGTAACAGCAACCTGAAATAAAAAGAAATGTATTATTAGTAAAATTGAAAGACAATCCTAGAATATAGTACTTGAAGTAAAATTTGCGTTCATAAAATTTTTCTTAGAATAAAAAATTTGATAAACGCAAAATTTAGGGGATGTTATTGTGAAAAAATAATGCTACACCCTGTATATCAAATAATGAAGAATTAAGATTATGTATTGTAATCTAGAAGAATTTTTTTTAAGTCAAAAATTTTTTTTTAAACATTTGAATGGAGACAATCTGGACGATCCACTATTCGATAGAGAAGACATACAGAAAGGACAGACTGTATAATGTAGGGATAATTGCGAATGGGTGTGATAAACAATTTATATGAAATAAATTACCTAACGAAACTTTTATCAAAGAGATCAAGTACCAAAATTTGTTCATAATAAGAAACTAATAATGCTTTATTCTGTAAAGTCAAGCTAATCTCGTAATATTTGTTGATTAAGACATTAAAATGAGATAGTGTAGATGTTTAGACATAACAGAGCAGGAAAATATAAAATAATGTGAATTTCAGAGAACATGACTTATAAAGAAAACGAATTTTCATTTTGCATACATATTTAAAGGTAACAGCTGTCATCTATTAAAACATTATGAATATTCATTTGACATACATACTTAGAGGTTAGGAAATGTCATTTTAACAATACTAAGAAATATTATTGAATGAAAATAATATAGGAAGTCTAAGCAATTAGAAACCTTAGAATATAATATCATGATATAATGGATGAACATTTCACTGGTTGAAATGAAGAATTTGAGTTATAAAATAAATAGTCAAATTTGATTGGTTAATAAACATTTAAAAAAGATCACATCGGCGACAACTGTGTTGCTAACGAAAAAAAATCAGAATGTGAGAAAGTTGTTGATTATGGGGGCTATTGACTAGTAGGTTTTCTTTTTGGGAAGAGATTTTTGGAGCAAAAAAAATTTTTTGGGTAAAGTAAATTGAAATCATTTGGAAGACAAAATTTGAATATAGAATTTAAAACAAATACATTATACTTACAAGAGATATATCAGTGTAAGTAGTTTAGTTTATATAAATAATAAAAAAAGGAATTGTTGAATGTTGTAAAACACTAATCATGAATTTTATTTTATAAAATGGTGTCTTGTGTCTGGTGGAAGTAAAATAGCCAAATTAGTTTTCGAAGAACATTGAATAGTGGAATTTGTGTGAGCTGTTTGGACTTTGAAAGAAATACAGCATCGATTCCTGTTTTGGTAGAAGCAGAATGCCAACAGGGAGGTTTTCCAGGAGGAGAATCTGGAACAAACAGAAATCGTGAAGTAAATAAGGTAGTACAAGTTAGTTTATTAATGTATTAAGAGGTCAAGCGTACTTACTAATTTGTAAAAAAAAAACTAAAATTTTGTGATGCATAGACGCTGTTAAGAGTGTATTTCGCCGTTTTCTGAAAGTCAAATGTTTATGAAATTATATAACTGTATTTTAATATTATAATAATATCTCACCAGAGTGCGTGTGATTTGTATGAAAGAGTCATCCTTTTAGATAGTTGATATTCTTAAAAAAAAAAACACTTGTAAAAGTGTAGTGTATTTATTTTCATTAAATTAAATATTGTTTTTCCTTTTGAAGAACGTTTTTTTAAATTACTTGAGTTAATCATTTCATCTGGTGATTTGTGCACCATCTACTTACCACAGGAAGAAGCTCTGAATGAAATCGATTGAACTATGCAGATATTTTTTAAGTAGGACAGGACCGTATTTAATTTGAAATCATTAAAAAAGTAACATATTCTGATTAACAAATTTATTTTTAAAAATATAAAGCATTTATTAACTTTGGCGCAAACATATATAAAATTATAAAATCATTTTATTTAAAATACTTGAACTCTACCCTGAGATGAGAAGTTTTCATGTTGGTTAAATAAACTGTTTATCATACATATTAAATCCTCAACATACCGGGCAAATTAAACTATTTTCTCACCCAATTCTATTCATAATAATATGTCGGCCCAACGTAGGGCAAATTAAATTCCCATATAAAATAAACTATAATAATATATATATATATATATATATATATATATATATATATATATATATAAGGAACCGACCCGAGAAAAATAGTTCAGTTTATAATTTGACATCGTGAGATAAACAGTAAATAAGTGAATATAAATTAAGTGATTATATAAATTAGTTTAAGTGAATATACTGTGTATAATTAGTGAATAGTGTAGTGAATAAATAAATTAAGTAAGTAAACCTACCGTGTGTGTATATATTTATCCCACCCGTAAATAAAAACGTATAAATCAATAAGAAAAACATTACAATATTTTGAATACGAATTTCTTCCCCAAAAAAACATACATGGCGTTAAATGAGAATTCTCCCATTGTGTTAGTTTCCAAATTTTTTTGCAAATAATAACTCTCGAAAAATTATTTCTACTTTTATGAAGTGACTTTCTTTAATGTTAAGATAATGAAGATTGAAAATCCCCCTGATTGTTATACATTGTACAAGCTGTGAAATGAGGCATTCTATATTAAAAGCTTACTTACATATAGAATTGAGAATGTCGTTAATTGAGTATGTGAAGAAATTAAAATCATATCAAAAGCTTTTTTTTATTTCAATGAAAAAGCTATTTCTTATAAAAAGTTCTTCTTGAACTAGAAATCAAAATTGTATCCTCAGATATCAAGTTTGTTCACTCGTATAAAATTCACAACTCTCCATTTGAAAGAAAAATACGAACCAGATACTGGGTTTCAAGATAACGTGGAAAAAAATCAGATATATCTAATAACGTTGAGTTCAAAGCTGTTTTTATCCAGCGTTTAATGTGATCCAATCATGACATTGACAATTTTATACAACTTTTATGTTCTTTGTTTGATTAAAACAAAAGCTACGAATATTTAAAATAAAGTCATTCATATTATATCCTGTACGTAAATGGGAATGCATGGATAAAATATGTTTGCGGAAACTGACAGGCGACTAAATGACTATTCAACGTAACTGACAGGTCCACTGTAACGTAAACCGTGCAATTTATCATATTTACTGGTATAATAAATTGATTTTCTGTATAAAGCTTCGACGCAAGATTCAATTTACTTTTACGGGCTTATTACATAGTCAATTAGAACTTCTACAAAGTTAAAAGTAGAGAGGAATGTTTGAAACTGACATGTCTATATGTTGATATTCTATGGAGTGTGTCACGTCAATGTCAGCGTAAGGTAACCTCGTTTTGTAAAATGTTAGTCCTCGTGTTTCAGGCATTTCACAGTTTGTATTATAATGTTCCATAACAATTTTGGCGACGAGTTAAGGAACCTAAAGTCTTAGTCAAATCTGAGTATGGAAAGTCCACAGTCTGTATAAAATTTTTGAAGTCTGAAGTCTGTATTGTTATTCTGAGTCTACAAAATAGCTTTAAGAGGATCAATAGAGCCATTCAACCGAAAAGAGTCTGAAGTCACATCGTATGTCGTGCGTGTTAAGCAATTATTTATATGTAACGAAAATGATAATGGTAATAAGGTGCCCTTATTCTTAAGATTGATTGGACCTGAGGCATACCTATTATTACTAAACCTTTTAGCGCCTGCCAATATAAATAAGAAGTCTTCTGAAGAATTAAATGAAACTCTTGTGGAACATTACTGTCCCAAGCGATTGGTAATAGCAGTAATATAAGAATAGTATAATAAGAGTCAATTTCTAGAAGAACGGTGCCAATTTGGAAATTTTTTAGGGGATGCCTTATGGGTCTGTCTGTGGCCTTAGATCGGAAGCAATTAAACGAAGGTTATTAACATAAGATAACCTTACATTTAAAAATGCACATCCGATTGCAGTTTCTATGGAACTATCAGATGGAAAGCTAAAATTAAATTTAAATATAATCTCAGTACTCTTTACCCAAATATTTACTTCCTTCCTATAATACAGAATTGGGTATGACGATAACTATTTCAACACATGGCTACCCTGCTCCACAAATATACATACTGTTACGAAACAGCACACTGGTATAGTCCCTAAATCCGACTCTGACTAAGCCAGGTATGAACGTTAAAATTATGGTGGACGCGCAGGGTTTCTTAGAATTGTTTACGAATTGTGACTATCTTATCTTATCCTTGTTTTTGTGACCAGTCTTATCTAAAAAATGCCAGAATGCCAATTGTTTTTGAGTAACCCGCAATCTGTAATTTTCTAGTGAAAAAGGCACTAATATATGACTGAACGAGCAGGAGGAGTGGAGGGCAGTTGATAATTTGACATCGTGAGATAAACAAGTAAATAAGTGAATATAAATTAGTGAACTGTTTATATAAATTAGTTTAGGTGAATATACTGTGTATATAATTTGTGAATAGTGTAGTGAATAAATAAATTAAGTAAGTGAACCTACCGTGTGTTAAAAGTTTATCCCACTCATTTATTGTTCAAATAAATATGAAAAACATTACATTGGTGTCAGAAGTGGGAAAATATAAATAAATTGCTACGTAAAAATGGCCGAGTGACAATGTAATCTGAAAGTGGCGGAATTAAGAGCAGAATTGGAAGATCGTGAGTGGGAAACGTCTGGTAAGAAAAGGGAATTAGTAGAAAGACATAAAATGGCATTGGAAAATGACGGCTTTGATCCAGAAACAGTTTTATTTGATGACGAGGCTTCCACCTTAATATCGTCAATTTCTAATTTCTGCTAATATTTCTGCTAACATGGACGATAAGATTTCTGCCATGAATTATATCAACGATTCCCATAGAAACCGATGAGTTGCTGTTCCACGGTATAAGATGAAGACCCCGTACTCAGCACAAATATTATATATATAAAATTACTTGTTGTAAATAAAGTTAGTCAGTTACTAGATTTCATGTTGTTTGTCGTAGTTCGTAGAACTATCATTTTGTACAATAAACGTTTTTAAAAAGAGTATTTCGAGTTAGTAATTTGAAAGTGGCGCAGTCAGTAGGATATTCAGAATTAATACGTATCGAACGCGTTAATTTTCGTTTTAACGATTGACTGAGTATCGGACTCTACGGACTTAGTTGTTTTGTGCAAGTGGAAGTTTAGAGTGGCTCCTATAACGTCAGGAAACCCAGTGTATCGCACACCGAAACGTTCCCAAGCACGAAGAAGTCCATCAACGGGAATTGGAACGACAATAGTCCAATTTTGCAGAGATATTCATCTGAGGAAGACAAAAATTGCCGAACCGGAGTATATCTCTATAGGAATGCTTGAAATATTTCTTCTATTATTACTGTAAGTACAATAAATGTTTATGTCTGAAGTTGACCGATTATCAAACATTCTTCAAAGTTTAAAATTAGATCCTTCAACTGACACTAATTTTAAATCAAAGTTCAATTGATAATAATTTAATTATGTCCGAATTTAGACCAGAATATCTAGAATGTGTGCCAGATTTCGATGGCAATCCAAATGATTTGATATCTAAGTGTCTGTAAATCATTAATTGATTCATTTTACAGAGTAGACACGCCAAATTGTTTCCAAAATGTGTATTTATTGAATTGCCTAATATCTAAATTAACTGGTAATGCTAAATTAGTCGTAAATATACAAAATGTATCTACTTGCAACGAGTTAAGAGATGTTTTAACGAGAAATTTCGCAGATCAGAGATACGAAACTTGTCTAAATAGGGATTTAGTAATGATGAGACAACAATCAAATGAAAAACCACAGCAATTCTATGATAGAGTTTTAAACATTCTCAATATTTTGTGTAGTTATGTAGACGTTCAAAAAATTGGAAATGACTCAAAAATTTTAGAAAGAAATTTATATAATAATGTAGCTTTAACAACATTTTTATCAGGACTTAAAGAACCGTTTGGTACAACTATTAGATGCATGAAACCAAATAATTTGGCCAAAGCTTTACAATATGTTTCAAAAGAAGTTAATGTACATTATTTTCAAAATTTTACTCATGAAACAAATATAAAGCAACCGCAATACAATGGTAAGCCTTTTGTACAACGACAGAATTTTAACAGTAATCCAACTCAATTTAATACTTATACGCCTAATAATTTCTTTAGAGCACAGAGATCATTTCCATTTCAACCTATACCTGTTCGCCCTATAACTCCAAGACAACCCCAACGTTTTCTTAAGAATTCTCAAGTCTTCAAACCTCAACAGAACCATAATGCATTCGAAGCAAATCAAAATTTAAATTTACCAAAACCCACACCCATGAGTATTTTCACAAGAAATACAGTAAACAATCACCCAATGAGTTCACCTATTAGAAACTCATAACCAGGTCCTTCAAATCAAAATCATTTCCGAAATTCTCGAACACAAAATAATTTTATAGCCGAGGAATTATTTAAAGCTGATATTCAGGACGAGGAAACCGAACAATATTATTATTCTGATAACTCGTATTCTGAAAACGAACAATATCAATTTGAAGAACAAAACAATAATGATTATTTCGAATCCTCAATTCAAGATTCTACAAATTTTCACGAAACGCCTCAGAATTTAGAGGAAACATAGCCCCCGAATCAATTCCATTAAATTCAAGTAATAATAGTGAATTGCCTTATATAATATTCCCCGAGTATAATATCAAACTTTTAATAGATTCTGGATCATCAAAATTCTTCATAGATCCCGAAATGGCATTTGAATATTTTTCAGATAACCTAACTCATGACCCATTTACTGTCAAATCAGTTTTTCAAGAATCTTTCCATAAATATAGCACTCTAATCCCTTTTTAAAAAATTTTCAATTTATCTTATAATTTAAATCTCAAATTCTATGTATTCAAATTCCATAGTGTATTCCAAGGACTTATTGGCCTAGATAACTTGAAATTATTGAAAGCCAGCATAAACTTTTCTAGTGGATGGTTAATAACTCCACATAGTAAAATTACATTAAATTTTCATAAAACTTAGAAAGACATAAACTCTATTACTATCGAACCTAGAACTCAAAATAGTTATCAAAATAAAAACAAGTATGAAGAATGGTGAAATCATCATTCCACACCAAAAATTTCATGGTTGTGAAATACCAAATGCAAGAAATGGAGAAGCAATTACTACAATTTTAAATATCACAACAAATCCAGTTAAATTGAGTTTTTCAGAACCACTTCCTGTAGAAAAATTTGATAACAATGCTTTTAAAAATTCAGAATTGAATAACCTAGAAGACACTTCTACACAAACTTTAGATTTAAATAATATTAGAATAGATCACTTGAACGACGAGGAAAAATCCAAAATACTTAAACTTTTTCCGAATATTCTGACATATTTTATGACGAAAACACACCACTTACTTTCACGAACAAAATTGAACATGAAATACGAACCACCGACGAGATTCCTGTTTACGCTAAAACCTATCGATATCCTTTTGTGTGCAAAAAAGAAGTAGATAAACAAATTCAGAAATTTCTTGAACATAAAATTATCCGACCAAGCTCAAGTACCCACTTCCTAATATAACGGACTTATTAGACAAGTTAGGTAGATGCCAATACTTCACAACTTTGGATCTAGCTTCAGGTTTTCATCAGCTAGAGATGGCTGAAAAAGATATAGAGAAAACAGCTTTCAGCACCGAATCCGGACACTGGGAGTTCCTCCGGATGCCATTCGGTTTGAAAAATGCCCCAGCTACCTTCCAGCGAGCAATGGACAATATACTACGAATCATACAAAATGAAAAATGCCTTGTTTACCTTGACGATATAATCGTTTTTTCCACTTCATTACAGGAACATATAGAGAGACTAAAATGTGTATTTGATCGACTTAGAGAATCTAATTTCAAGATTCAATTAGATAAATCGGAATTCCTGAGAAAAGAAGTAGCTTATCTCGGACATGTAGTCACCCCTTCTGGAGTGGAATGCAACCCAGATAAAATTAAAGCCATCAAAGATTACCCAATACCCAAAACTACTAAACAAATCAAAGGATTTTTGGGCCTGATGGGATATTATAGACGTTTTATAAAAAACTTCGCCCACTTCACGAAACCACTAACAAAATGCCTAAAAAAGGGCGCGACAATCGAACACAATGACGAATTCTTATCATGCTTCGAAACATGCAAAAATATTCTGACCAATGACCCAATTCTCCAGTATCCCGACTTCACGAAACCTTTCAACTTGACCACAGATGCCAGTAATGTAGCACTCGGTGCAGTGCTTTCCCAAAGTCCTATCGGAAAAGATCTTCCAATCGCTTACGCATCTCGAACCCCCAACGATTCTGAAAGCAATTATGATACCACAGAAAAAGAAATTTTGGCCATTGTATGGGCCACCAAATATTTCCGACCTCATTTATATGGCAAAAAATTTACCATTGTTTGTGACCACAAACCACTTCAATGGCTTTTTTCTCTAAAAGACCCAAATTCTAAACTCATTAGATGGCGAATTAAATTAGATGAATTTGATTTATAAAATTGTATATAAACGTGGAAGCCTTAATACTAATGCGGATGCATTATCTAGAATAGAAATAAATACTAAAGAAACGAACGAAATTCTTAATGATGAAAATATTTGGAAAAATGTTGACGATGTTTTTAGCCGCGATATAAATTTTAGTAATGAACCAAGTATTTATACACCTTCGCCATTTACAGTTGAAAATCAACTAAAAATTCCAACAACAGAAGTAACTCAAGACAATAACCCTGACCTAGATAATATATCCTTGATAGTAAATCCCGACGCTGAACTAGACAATGAAAATTTGTCGAGAACAAACTCAAGTGACAACAATCCTGACTCTGCATTACAGCAGATAACACCTGACCGTCAAAATCAATTCAGCGGACAAATAGGAAGACTCCATTCAACTCTAATAGAACATATACGACTCCTAAATACTGAAGGTTTCTCAAAAACCCCAGTTAAAATGAAAATGTTATATGCTATACTTGCTTACAATCATTCGATCCATTCCAGTACAAAAATGAAACCGATAGATATAGTCAACGGACATATTAATAAGAATGATGTTTATGACATTGACATAAATAGAATACTCTTAAATGATTACATCAACAATCACAAAGAAAAAACAAAATTATTGTACTCAAAAATTAATTTCCACTTAATTAATCGAAGAGAAAAAATTACTTCTAAACTAAATACAAACCGAGACAAACCGGAAATATTTAAACCTAATTAAAAAGTATATGTAAGAAAACACATACGACAAAAACACGCTAATAAGTACACTTTACCGATCAAATTAAAAACCGTCAACCTTGCAAATAAAACAGCTTCAACTGAAAATAGAGATAAGGTACATATGGACTTGAAACGTCCCCGGAAAAAACCTAAAAAATAGAAAATTATGTACGATACTTTTACACAACTTTCACACGTAATATTAAGACAATAATTTAGAATGTAGAATTTTGCTTTATTTCAGATTTTAGAAATAAATAAATTACAAATTCAAGCCGCAAAAATTAGGGCCTTTGTTGTTCAAAACATACAATACGCTAATGATCTCTCAAATTATTGTAAATTGCTTGACTTCACAGAAACCAAGATTAGCGATAAGCTAACAGAAATATTACCCCATCCTTCAAGAACTAAAAGAGGCCTTATAAACGGCATAGGATCAATCTTTAAATCTATCACTGGAAATTTAGATTCTAACGATGGAGAAAGATTTGAAACTCTCATCAAAGAATTACAAAATAACCAAAACAAAAAAAATTTGTAGAAAATCAACCTCAATTAACATTCGGACAAGTATCAAAAACCCCCAGCTTATGGACCTTATTAATTTATTTATTGTTAATTTTTATTTTTGTATTCTGTATATATAAAAAATGGGCATCGAAGTACTGCACAGCTGCAAAGAAACCATCCCAGGTGGACCACTCAACCGTTCAACTTCCTTGCTAGCTGCGTAAGTTGAATTTACGAGGGGAGGAATTATATCAACGATTCCCATAGAAACCGATGAGTTGCTGTTCCACGGTATAAGATGAAGACCCCGTACTCAGCACAAATATTATATATATATAAATAAAATTACTTGTTGTAGATAAAGTTAGTCAGTTACTAGATTTCATGTTGTTTGTCGTAGTTCGTAGAACTATTATTTTGTAAAATAAACGTTTTTAAAGAGAGTATTTCGAGTTAGTAATTTGAAAGTCATGGAAGAGAATATGGACGAGAAGATTTCTGCTATGAAGAACGACATTTCTTATATGAAGACCGACATTTGTGCTAGCATGGACGAGAAGATTTTTGCCATGGAAGAGAAACTTTCTACGAATGTAAAAAGCGATATTTGGGCTATAAAGAACGATATTTCTGCTATGAAGAACGATATATCTGCCGATATCTTATTAATGAAAAACGACATTGCCGCTCACGTTATAAATGAAATTACGTCTCTAAAATCTGAAATTGAGAATGAGATGACAACTATAGACGAGAAAATCAACAAGTTAGAAAGAAAGATGACAGCGGAAGAAAAGAAGAACGAGCAAACAAAACCTTGCAAGCCAGAAACACACCCTAAGTTAGAAGATATTGGCAGTTTTACCCGAGTCAAGGCACCAACGTTCGATGCAAAAATGTCGTGGACCAATTATGTGGAACAGTTTGAAGCAGCCGCTAGAGTGAATAATTGGTCCGATAAGGAGAAGGCAGTGAACTTAACCATCGCGCTTCGCGGATATGCCTTAGATGTACTTCAGACGATACCTTTGGAAGGAACGGATGACTTCGAGCAGCTGAAGAAGAGGTTGGACATGCGATATGGCCATGAACATCTAGAACATTTGTACCAATCTCAGCTGAAGAACCGAAGGCAGAAGCTTGATGAATCCCTTCAAGAATATAAAGTGTACATTGCCCGACTAGATCGATTTGCTTATCCGTCAGCACCAGAGAACACTATGGAATGTCTGGGCATCCAGGCCTTTAATGATGGCTTACGTGACCCCGATATGCAGAGGACGCTTCGTTTAGCCCATCCATAAACATTAGTCGACGCATTGACAGCTCCTCTTGAATATGAAGCAGCCACGATAGCTTCGGGATACAACAAAGGTAGGACCATACAGGAAGTAGGTGACGATGACAGACTTGACCAGATCGTCTACTTGTTGAAAGGTATGGTAGACAAGAAGCCGAAGAAAATCAGGTGCTGTAATTTTGGCGAGCTAGAGCAGGCACGCTGTTCGTGTAAGGGTTCTACGACTCCTGTAACCCAAGAACTCCAGTCACAGGGGAAATCAGACAGGGGTGAACATCCAGCTGATGTGAATCACCGAAAAGCCAACTCTTTGCCTAGACGGTCATGCCCTGTAGACTATTCTCAATGCAACAAGTCGAAATCTAAGGAAGTTGCAGTTTCAAGAATTACAATAGTCAATGAAAAATAATCACCCACCAGGATCAGAGAAGAGCAGGAGAATGATCCTCGCCTGAAGATGATCCGGCAATGGAAGGAAGAAAATCGGCGACGTACATGACAAGAAGTGTCAAGATTTTCACCGAAACTCAAGGCGTATTGTGGGACTCCCTTGTCCTGGGAGAAGGGCTGTTGAAAAGAGTCCTTGAGAACGATGATGGTTCTGAGATAAGGAGACAGCTAGTTAAACCGAGAACCAGAGTAGCTGAAGTACTGAAGAAGTTACACGACAGTCCATCGAGAGGTCATCTGGGAGTGAAGAAAACCCTCCAGCGAATCCGTGAGAGGCTTTATTGGATGGAGAGCTTCGATGATGTGGAGGACTGGTATAAGAAATGTATGACTTGTGCTACGAGTAATGGACCACATCGCAAGAGAAACGCACCTATGAAACAGTATAATGTTGGAAGCTCTTTCGAAAGGATTGCTTTAGATATCTCTGGACCATTTCCGATGACCCAAAATGGGCAAATACATACTGGTTGTAATGGATTATTCCACAAAGTGGGTGGAAATTTACGCTATCCCGAACCAAGAGGCCACAACAGTCGCGGATGTATTGGTGACAGAATTTATCAGCCGATATGGAGTGCCATTGGAAGTCCACAGTGACCAGGGAAAAAATTTCGAAAGCCATCTATTCCAGGAGATTTGCGAGAAGCTGGGAATGAAGAAGACCAGGACAATAGCATTACATCCACAGTCAAATGGAATGGTCGAGAGAATGAACAGGACTATTGGAAAATACCTGTCCAAAGTAGTTTCCAGCCATCAGAGAGATCTTATGTCAATGAGTCCACGGGTGAAACACCTGCAAAAACCCTGTTTGGACGTGAAATGAGGCTTCCTTGTGACCTAGAATTTGGCTGTCGCCCCGGATAATATCTAGCAGGAGAAGACTACGTGATCCAATTGAGAAGAATGAATTATTTCGAACAAATCTTCAAGTTGCCAGCGACAGAATGAAAAGTCGGTACGACACGCAGGCCACAGAAGGCGGTTTTAAAGAAGGGGACAAAGTATGTTCACACAACCCGACGAGGAGAAAAGGATTTTCTCAAAAATTACAAAAATCCTGGGAAGGTCCATACTTAATCAAGAAGAGGATCAATGATGTTATATATCGCATAAGCAAGATCCCCAACGGAAAACCGAAAGTAGTTCACCAAAACCGACTAGCGCCATTCGAAGGAGACCATGACCTATTGAAAGGAGTAAACCATATTCGAGATGTGTCTGACCCTAGCTACGATGAATTTATGGGCGCGTATGGAGGTACCGGGAAAGCTAGATATGGAGTCACTTCAGAACAACGACAAGATTTGTTCAATCTCCCGGAAGATTATTCACTGGCATACAACGTCCCCGCCCGTATCAAGAACGCACGAGGGTTGGCAACCGTCTTTCGAAAGAAGTTCGGGCAATTAGAAAAACTTGAAGACCAGATTCCAGCTCCTGGCAAGACACTGAAACGGAAACATAATTCGCGGTACGTCTTCTACGTGGTAACTAGAAATGAATTTCAACATCGATCTACCTACCGCGATGTGTGGGAAGCACTTAGAAACCTACGAGACCAGCGTGAAGAAACTAGCTATTCCTAAGGTGGCGAGTAACCAGTTGGATTGGCGAATCATCAGGAACATGATAGAGGTTATCTTTCGAGATACCGGTGTCCAGATATTAATTTGCAGCTACGACCCACGTTATCAGTATCCGATGAAGACGGTGCACTGCTATTTCCATAAGATTGGAAAGTGTAGAAATGGGGTCAGTTGCCGATTCAAACATCCAGTATCGGCTACACAAAAGTTCCAGGAGGAACTTCCATTTACGGAGGGGGTAATGTTACGAAACAGCAGACGGGTATAGTTCCTAAATCCGACTCTGTCTAAGCCAGGTATAAAAGTTAAATTCATGGCGGACGCGCAAGGGATATTTACGATGGTGACTATCTTATCTAGACATTGTTTTTTGTGATCAGTCTTATCTAGAAAATGCCAGAACGCCAATTGTTTTTGATTAAGCCGCAATCTAGAATTATCTAGTGAAAAAGGCACTAATATATAAGGGACGACCAGGAAGAGTTAGTTTAGTTCATGAAGTGATCTCGTGAAATAAACAAGTGAATAGTTTAGTGATTAAATAAATCAAGTAAGTAGCCATACCGTGTATTTATCTCACCCGTAATAAAAACGTTTACTGTCTAAATAAATTCGAAAAACATTACAGTACTTTTTTAATAAAAAATGACATTCATGTCAATCTTGTCATCAGTTTATATATAATGTACTGTGATTGTTAATTATTATTAGTTAAAGATGTAAAACAAATGTACCCTTATTACAGGGTACATTTTAAATCATTTCAATTCAATAGAAGTATTGTATATTTCAAATTTGATCTACCTATGTAGAGCTAGTTATGAAAATTTATGTTTTTTGATACCTGTTGAAACATTTCTTGGCGATAGCTTTGAGGATGGCCTATCAAATACACACTTAACGTTCGTCCTTTTTTTCCTTCATTGTTGCTCTGACACTAGCGCTCTATTTACCGAGAGCATATAATTTTGTCAAGTATACATTCGATAATAGCCACGCCACATTTAACTACTCTGTCAAAATTATATATGTCAGTAGATGATCAAAGAAATATTGCAGTGGGTCAATATTTACTAGAATCATTTTTCAAATAATACTTCCATCAAAAATAGTAAAACCATTATTCATCAGCAAAGGAGGAAAATCGTTAAGGAATTAAGTATTTTACAGAATTAAAGGATGAAGATAATGTTAGTAATGATAAGGAAAATGTTAGAGAAGAGAGAATGGTTGGAGATTTTGAAAATAGACTTGAAAATGAACAATGTGAAACTACCGGAGATGATAATCATAATAAAGAAAGTGATAATGATGGCGATTTGGAATCAGTCAGTGATGCAAGTAGTGTTTATGAAGAAAGTATTACCATAGTTGTAGAAGAAAATAAAATGCGCGACAGTTCAGAAAGTGATTCGGATTTGAAGGTTAAATTTATTTAAAAACCTTGTATTAGGTAATGTAGTCACTTTCATTAATGTTAAGTTGGAAATCGTAACTGTCGCCTATCATAATTATGAGTAGGAGATTCTCGAACCGTAATTTGTTATTTGGTCTACTAAATAAATAACTAGAATAAAATCAAGTGTTGGTGTTTGATTAATGAATCATACATAAAAGAAACAAACATTATTGAACATTTAAATTAATATAAAAATTACAAAAATCTGGTAATTTAAGTATCATAGCCGCTGATGTACTAGCTCTGCTGAGCTTGAACAATATTCAACCATAAAATGTGTGACTTGGTGCAGTAGGGAGGCTGTATCGTGCTAACAAGACATGCTACGAAAAGTGGTCGAAGACCACGACGACGACGACAACGAGAACGATGACATACACAAAGAATTTTTTTCTATAAATCGTTTTTTCATGTTCTTCTTGCTGAAAAACGAATAATTAATTTTTTCCAAAATTCCAACTCTCTTTGGTGTAACCAATACTTTCCTCGCATATTAGATATAATTGGCGAAAAAGTAATGAAACATGATTATGACATTCATATGGTGATAAATGAATGATTTGTTATTATAAATGAAAGGTTAGTGAGCTCTCTGGATAGATTTAGTACGTAGAAAAATGATATTATATTTTTATATAATAATATCACAGTGTAATTACAAAATATCTAATGTAACGTTTCATGTAAAGTATATCTAGCAATTTCTATATTAAGATAATGTTCCTTCAAAGATTTTCCATCGGAAATTGCATTCTTAATATCGTCCTCAAGAATTCTCTTATAAAAATGGTGGATACACTATGATGTACCTCCCAAAATGCCAGTATTTATGAAAATGGTGGATGCGTTCTAAACTTGGTGGATTCACACATTAAAATGGTAGATACATTTATAAAATGATTGCATGTTAAATATGGTGATTTCATTAATAGAATTGAGCAACATAATCAACATTTTTACAATGAAATGGGAAATATCCCACATTTTTCCTAATTTAAATTGAGGAATAATGGAAGATTCAACACATCTTCAACTGAACATGAAATCGCATAACATTGCACATATACTGTAGGTACGCAGACAATTTTGTTATTGGTCTTACTATTTAGCTAACACATCATTTGTTAATCATGACCATTTTGATTGATTTAATCAGTCATATTTTTTGATAATTTCAAACCATTCCAAATATTTATGAATTTAGTAGCATTTCTCTTACTCTTTAGTTTCAGTTTCATGGGAGCCTATTTGTTGACAGAATCAAAAAGATTCAGTAACCCTTGAAAATTTAAATTGAAATCTAGTTAACAATTTCATTTGGAAATGATGCTACAATAATTACTGCTATAACTTACTCTCGTTTTGTCTTTTAAATTGCTCCGTCGTTGTATTATTAGCTTGTCCCTGATTTATTCGATATTCAATGGTCAGACAGACATTTCCTAAAAAATATTGATATTCAATTAATCCTCACAAGTTTTTGGGAATGAAACTAGCCATATAAATACTAGAAAGTGTTTTTTTCTAATCTATAAGATTATGAATATTATAGAAAACTGCTTACAAAACACATATAAAACTTTTTTGGAATCAAATATATACCAAGAGAAGATGCCAACCAAGAACAACCAGTTACCAAAACTGGAGAATAAGAATGCCACGGTAGTTTATCTATGGAGTTAATCAAACATATCTCTAAAATAGTGATTGAATGGATGTCTACAAGGTAATGATGTACCAGAAGAGAAAAAACTAGCACGTTTAAGCGGAGAAAGACAACAAATTTTCTTGAGAAAATGATATGGGAGCGATTGTTACTTACTTCTTGAGCCGATTGTGATTCGTGAATGAAAAGTTTAATGGAGAATTGAACTTAAGGCTCAGTACAGTGCGATTTGAAATTGTTTTAATGAACTGTAATTAGGGCGAATCCTCTATATTTTACGTAGTTTGTTATTACCCCTTTCCTATAAATAGGATATCTCAATGGTTATCACCATCTTTAAGACATCGTCTTATCTCGTCGTTACAAATATTTTCTCCCAGTTTTGTTTTGTTCAATGAGCTTCACTATTTTCCTTATTCCTTCTGAACTTATAATTTCAAGATGTCCCATTTCTTCTAGATCTTCCCCTTATATCACTGATATTTCTTACTATATATTTTATTGCCCTTCAAAATATTACGCTAATTTTATTATATATATACATATATATATATATATATATATATATATATATATATATATATATATATATATATATATATATATATAGAGAATCATGGGTAATTCACGCAAAGTAAAGGGCTACTGAAATAGAGTGGTAACCGTGGACATGCATGTTTCTGGCTCATTTTGCCTCATCAGCACGGCATAACCAAATAATGATGTGAAATTTGGGAGCAAAGATGTTAATCGAAACATGGGAAAACACAAAATAACGGATTTCAGCAGGGAAACCAAACGCTCATTTGTGTCTTCAATTGGAAGATCCCGAGTTTTCAGGACATCAACCAACATCGACACGGAGGCGCATATAGCCCCCCCGCCATGAACCTATATGCGCCTCCGTGTCGATGTTGGTTGATGTCCTGAAAACTCGGGATCTTCCAATTGAAGACACAAATGAGCGTTTGGTTTCCCTGCTGAAATCCGTTATTTTGTGTTTTCCCATGTTTCGATTAACATCTTTGCTCCCAAATTTCACATCATTATTTGGTTATGCCGTGCTGATGAGGCAAAATGAGCCAGAAACATGCATGTCCACGGTTGCCACTCTATTTCAGTAGCCCTTTACTTTGCGTGAATTACCCATGATTCTCTTTGTTGTTGTTGTTAACATATCACGCGATATTCCTACATCTTCTTTGTTATTTACTATGGGTCGGAAGGTTCATGGCGGGGGGGCTATATGCGCCTCCGTGTCGATGTTGGTTGATGTCCTGAAAACTCGGGATCTTCCAATTGAAGACACAAATGAGCGTTTGGTTTCCCTGCTGAAATCCGTTATTTTGTGTTTTTCCATGTTTCGATTAACATCTTTGCTCCCAAATTTCACATTATTATTTGGTTTATATTGTGCTAGGTGTGGACAGAGTATGGTTTGTTGTTTACTCTTATTTAAATTATGTTTACTTGTTCTATTAGTATTATTGTATCAAATTGTAATATATCGTACTCAAATTATTTATATATATATATATATATATATAAATATATATATATATATATATATATATAATATATATATATATATATATATATATATATATATATATATATATATATATATATATATATATATATATATATATATGTATACTGAACTTTTAGATGCAGTAAAACTAATATTGAATTCAACTTACTTTGTGTACCAAGACACATTTTATGAGCAGATTGAGGGCTGTGCAATGGGGTATCCCTTTCTAGTGTGATTGCACAATTAGTTATGGAAGACCTAGAAACAACCATAATTGAAAAATTTAAGTTCAACGTACCCTTTTTCTACAGGTACGTCGATGACCGTTTGCTCGCAATTCCAAAGAATAAACGATAATATGTACTACAAGAATTCAACAAATATCATCCTAAATTGCAATTTATTATGGAAATACAAAATAACCACCAAATTAACTTCTTAGATGTTACCTTACACATTAAAGATGGATATATAAAAACAGCCTGGTTTACAAAACCAACATGGTCAGGTAGATATCTTAATCTTCTTTCTCAACATCCTATGTCTCAAAAAAAATCGGTGATTATTGGTTTAGCTGACAGAGCAATCGCTTTGTCTGATCCCGAATACCGACAAGAAGCTATACAAAAGGCTCAACAGGCATTGCGTGAAAACAGTTATCCCGAGCAATTGATAAACTCTATTTTTGAGAAAAGAATTCATAAATTCCACAACTCAACAGCTAACCAATCGGTATCTAAACAACAACACGTTAATTTCTTAACATTACCATATATACCTAATTTAACAGAGAAAATTAAAAATGTTTTTAAATAAGAAAAAATTCAAATTAGTTATAAAGGTCACAACTTAATCAACAAGAGTTACAGTACTTTAAAAAAGACACCTAAAGATAAAAAAAGTCATGTTGTGTATGAAATTCCTTGTAAGGATTGTAATAAGGTGTATATAGGACAAACGAGTCAATATTTGGAAAACAGACTTAACAGCCAATAAGTATGACAAAAAAATTAAAACAGCATTAACTAATCATATGATGGAACCTAAGCATAATTTTAATTACGAACAAACAAAAATTCTAAAAACTGAAACTAACAACAAAAAACGAGAACTCCTAGAAATGATCTATATACAAAAAAACAATACCACTGTCAATTCCAAAACTGATACAAATAATTTGAGTAAGATATATTACAATTTGATACAATAATACTAATAGAACAAGTAAACATAACTTAAATAACAGTAGACAACAAACCATACTCTGTCCACACCTAGCACGATATAAACAATGTTTAGAAACGCCCTCGTAAAATGAAAATAAAAATAATAAATATGGAATAAAAAAAATTTAGCAATGAATTGGTAATTACAGTTGATGTATGTACGTATTCTAATGTATTGCTTAATGATTGTTCGGCTATAATTAGAAATTTTTTAAATGTTATGGCTGTTTTTAAATGTTTTTAACGATTGTGACGTTCCATTGGAGAAAATTACTGTTCTAAATATGTGAGTACTGTACACAATTGATTGTTTTGTTAATGTGAGTGAGGCATAGACTTGAAAATTTTATTCTATTATACACTTTTTAGAATTTTTGATAAAGGCTTGGATTGCAGCCGAAACGTTAAAATAAATAAAGTATACACAATGTCTCAGAGTCTATTTTAAATATTACTAAGGACCGAATCCCAAGAAAATGTACACAAATACATATTAAAATTTGGTCCAAGAAAATTGAAAACAATGTATTATATATATATATATATATATATATATATATATATATTTTGGAAAAATTTTTCTTGGGATTGTAGGTTCCTAGTTACTAGGAACCTACAATCCCAAGAAAAAATTTTCCAAAAAAAATATATAATAAGGTTCAAGAAAAAAAAAATATATATATATATATATATATTATAATTAATTATTTATATTTTTCAATTTATTTAATTTAATTTAATGTTTTTAATACAAGTTGGTTGTTTAGTATTTATAATTAAACTAACTTACCTTCGGCTAGCTCATAAAATATCTTTTATTAATGTAATTTAAAATTTGAATATAAGTCGGAAGCTTGATGACTCCTCCCTTTGAGTTCTTGGCGCTAACTGTATGAATATAATTTGATTTGTATATTTATTTAATTTATTTCTGAAATGGTGGTTCTGAATAATTTCATATAGAAAGACTAAAATATCTTAATTCTAATAACTTTATTGAGGACATGTAAAGAATAAAAATACCAACACTCCACTGAAATTTGATTTAATAAATTATAATTGAGAAAAACTTTGTATTATTTTGAACATTTAAATTATTTGATAACCCCTATATCCTATGCAATTCTGAATACATATTAATTCACTCTATTGCGCGGGCGCATAAGTTCAACGCATGCGCTTTCATACCTTACTACAACAAGAAGACGCTATTCACCGTCCATGCCGTGTATAAACGGTTTACGCTCTCCCAGCGTGTATACAGTTATGAAAAGTTTCAATACGTTATATCAATTTAAATAAAGCAATTACATATATATGAACTTTTTAAATAATGCGTGTGAACTGTAAAGAAGATAGTATTGACAGAACAGTTATGCATGCATTAAAAGATAATAAAAGTGGAAATTATGTGAAATTTTATGGAACATGTGAACATTGAAAATGGATTAAATTTTAACAAGAACAATTATTTTCTTATAAACTATTTCGCATGGATCTCCATGGAGATATATTATTATGCATTGAAATAGATTGTTTTTAGGCCTTTTATTAAAAAATCATTATTAGAACGTTCTGGATATTAAAGTTAGTTCACTGTTCGTGTTTAAGTGGAATTCCAAATGTTTTAATTAAAATACACAGACCTTAGTTCATAATCCTTGGATGCTACTTGCGTCTCCAATTTTCTTGACGATCTCTGAGTAAGAGATGCTCCTTCAGAACAGCTTTTTCTTTTAACGGGATCTCCAAAACTTATTAAAGTGTTTCTAATAACCTTTTGAGGAATATTATTAACTTTTTTAATTAAAATTTTACAAATTTTATCACAGGAGATTGATAACGATGCTAGCTTCTCCATCTCACCAAATCGACTCTTTTGTTTTTCAAAATCAACAAACTCTATTCTTCCTAAATTCAAAGCTTGCTTATCTTTGTTTTAATAATACAAATTGTCACTTCCTATGTCTTTTAGTTGAAAAATGTACTTGTTTGATTTGTAAGTCCTGGAGGATAAACACACTTATGCACAAATGTTCACTTTGTATTCAGGATTTTATATAAAGTCCTTTTCCTAGAATACATTAGCAATTTTAATTATTATACCGTTTTTACGGTTTTCTCATTTATATTTATTTTTACAAAATCTACAACCTAGATTACTGTTTCATACCTATGTAATTGATTATTTTTAAATTCTTGAATTTTTAATGTTTTAGTCTCACATAAACTATTTATTATTTTCACTTTTGTTGTTATTGTTCAATATAAAATAAATAACCCATAAATTTAAGTTGGTAATAAAATTACTAGATTTCATTACTTCCTGTTTATAATACATTGCTTTTTGTTATGTTTGGGCTGTGTTCCAATTATCATTTCTCATGAAGCTTTCAACCCTTTCTTTAAATTGTTAACTTTTATTATAAACACCTGCAAATATTGATAAGCAATTATTGAAATAGATATTAATTGGTGTTATTTCAGGTTTCAAGTTCAAATGGAATTTTATTTCTGCTGAAATTCATATGGCTGTGTTCAGATCAATGTGGAACTTATTGACATTGGTGTAAATCTGTAATTAATTGTGCAGGTAACTTTTGATACTTATTTGAATAATGTTGTGTTTATAATTTCTATTCATAGTCCTTTTATTACTCAATCATATTGATATCTGATATTATATTTATGCATATTACACTCTTTCTATTGATTTCATATCTGAATTGTCAGTAACTTTCATAAGGTGGTTGTGTCTACTGCTACACCTTCCTGAATAATAGATACATTTTTAATGTTTATTTATTTATAACTATTTCAAGAACTAGAGGACTAGTTCAACTCCCCTCAAATTTAAATTTTAAAAGGAAGCTTTCTAGTTACCTTCTTAAAATTTTAATTTTCAACTTTTAACTCATGATTAACCTTTACTTAATTTATAACTTTTCTGCTTCAGAAATCAATTTCTGAGAATCTTATATTCAAATTTCTTATGTATCCGTATCTTCTAATTATTTTCTATCAATTACCTACATCTACTCCTATTCTAAATATTTACAAATTTGAGACAAAATCATATTATTTCTTCCATCTTATAGTTTTTTTTTTATTCTTATTATACCGTTTCATGTTATCAATTCGCTTTAGTTCTAATTCCAATTATTATTTAATTATTCATCACTTAGAATATTTATTCTTTGAACTGTTTCTTTCTTTTTTCAATAGAAATATTTACACCTTTTCCTTTACTTAATACCCCTTTTTAAGCTATCCTTTGCATATCTTCCAATCTAAGAGAAACATTTATTATTGAATTATTTCATATCATATTTTCAACCCACATTCATGTCAATCTGATTACTCCTATAGTCTAACCTTTTTCTTTGATTTATTACCCTATTTATATTCATTTTCATAATTCTTAATTATCATTCATCAACTTTATTCCATCAATATATTCATTACATTATATTCATATTTCATATCTCCCTATCTCATAATAATTAATCATATTATATTCTATATAAATATTTACTTCCATATTTCATTTTTACTTTTCTCCATAATTCCTATAAAATTTTATTTGACATGAATATCTCATTTCTATATCTTGGTTTAAACTTTCTTTCCTTTCCATCCCTTTTACTGTTAATTCATTTGTTATATAACTTGTCTTTCCTAAATCCTTCTTGTTCTTGTTAATAAGTGTAAATTATAATTTATCATCCCCTCTATCTAATAATTCCCCAAAATTTATTACATCATATTGAAATTTTTCTTCTATTGACCTTTGGTATAATTTATTTATCATTTATTGATTGTGTCTCCATTTGTTTGGTTTATCATATATATATATATATATATCTACCCTATATCTCCTTAATATATAAATTTTAAACTATACTCTACTTTTACTTAAGATTGCTTATAATCAATTATTTATATATTTTCTTTTTTGTTTCAGAATACTACTCCTATGGATAACGACACACTCCTACAATTACGGAATATGAAAAATGAAAAACGTTACATCTACCTATTATCTAATCTTATTTATTTACGTGTAAGTAACCTAATATTATCTATTCCTCTTTTTGTTGTTAGATCTTTTTATTGAGAGTTAAACTTATAAATTGATTCGATGTTAAAAACACCCCTGACCATATTTGTTCCCGGGTATACTAATTTATAACTGTTTTGAGCATTGTCAGTTAATACCTCATAAGGTCCCTCGAATGGCAATTGCAATTTAATACATTGGTCTTCTGCTTTATTAGATGTTTTTAATGCTTTGATTATAACCAATTTTCCTTGAATCCCTATTGTTTCTTCGGTTTCATCATCTTTCTTCTCTACTCTACTATTGAGATCTCCTATTATTATTTTCCCTCAGTATCGGTTTCCTCGGCCGTCTGATCCCAGAATTCATCATTATTTTTTGCTGACTCTTCTTCATTTGGCGCATATACTACTAATAGTGTTGTGTTTACTCTTTCTTCTATTTCTATTTCAATTTTTGATATTCTTTTATTGACATATGTCCATTGTCTAATATATTTTACAATCTTATGATGTACGATACAACTTATTCCTTCTCTGGCTCTATATTTATGTTCCACTCCACTATATAACATAATGTGTCCATTGTCCAATTCTACTTCGCCCTTTCCTTTCTTTTTTGTTTCAGTTGAACCTATAATATCCAAGTCATTCGTTTCAAATTGCTTAGTCAATTCTCTCCCTTTTCCTGTTATGCTTCTAACATTCCATGTTGCTATTTTCCATAATTTTCGTTTGGTAATTCGTCTCTTCTCCTGTATCAATATTGTTTGTCCATATTTACGATTTGTTTCATTCTCTCCTTTTTATCCAATTCCTTAAAAATTTGTCTTATATCCGTTTTCATAGACTGATTTCTTTCCCCTGCCTTGACATTATTACTTATAATTATTTTTGCTAGTTTTTTGATATTGTATCTATATTTTTTTTCAGTTTCCCCTCTTCGTTATCCCACCTCCATTCTTCCGTCCCTATGTATAGTTTTCTATAACCTATTCTAGCTGTTTTTCCATTTTGCTCTAAACCTAGTTTTTTTTGTATTTCCCTATCCTTTCTTGACAGATCTCCCTGAATATACAATGGTTCCCCACTTTTCATTTCTAGTTTATTTTTATTTTGCAGTACTTTTTATATCTCCTCATAGTATATGAAACGAATTAGGCAGGTCTTATCTCCAAGTTTCACAACGCTATCAATACCTGTCTTTAAACCCAGTTCCTGTATCATAAAATTATCCATTAATTTCTTTAGCTCTTCAATATTGTGGGTGCTTACTTTTAGGCCTAGCATTACAACATTGTACCTTATTTTTTCGTTTTTCATGCGCTCTAATTTCCCATCGATATCCAATATAGTTTTCTTCATTTCTTGGTTCCCTGCCTCAAGTTTCTTATTTTCATTTCTTAATTCCTTGATTTCATCCCTATACACCTTCGATTCTTCTTTCGTCTTCTTAATCTCTGTAGCCATATCGTTTATTTTTTCCCCCATTGACTGCATCATCTTCATTGAGATCTCTATGTTATCTTCTAATTTCCTCTGATTCTTCATTGGTGATCTCTCGGTTATTTTACTTTTCTTAAAATTATCATCTGTGAGATCTTCTTCATCCTCTCTATCGCTTTTTCTTTTCCTACTTTCATCGTAGCTAAACATTTTGCTAATAATTTATTTTAAGTACGATACTATTCTTTTAAATTGTATTCAAATAATATTTTCGCTTAGATTGTTCTTCAATATGACTATTATCAACCCTTATCTACAATAATTTACAGAATAACACCTCAAATAAAATTTGTCTCTATTAACACCGCGAAAAAAGGTGTTGGCCGGTCAACCCGTCCAAATATACCACATTTTTGGTTTATTTGCACGATATACAGCATTCGAAGTGAAGTGCGGAGAAATTAGTATTAATCTTTAAAACCGTTTTCTAGTTTTTGTACTCCATTTTTTCATACATATTTTTTTTATAAGAAATAATAACAAATGATAGTCAAATAAAAATACAACAATATCAACAAATATAATCACAAGCTGAATGGATTCATTTTTTACATCCTCATTCGGAATAAACGTCTAAAGAAATTCATACATCTCAGAATAATTTGAAAGCCACTTGAACGTGACATTCAAATAATTCCAAACGCGTTTCATCTTGTTACGAAGCTTTAAGAGATTTTCTCTGTTGGTATAACGTAAATTAATATATGATTTGATATTCTCACCTCATAGCTCCCCTTCGATTTTCCAGAAATACAATCCCCCCCAGTTTAACGCATTTGGATGATATACACGTTCAAATTGGAACTAGGTATGACGATTTGTATGTATGGATGATGACTGGCGTATAAACGTAATCCAACCCAAGAGATTTGTTCAGAGAATATAAGGAAGAATTTGGAAAAAATACAGACACAGTAGCGCCGATTTATTCCATTTCGAGTGAATATTCCTCTGTTACAAATTAACCATAAAGGAAATAAATAGATATATCTTTATTATCTTCACTATATAATCCCAAAAAATCTTCTTTGCCATTCACTGTTAAATTCTAATTGACGGTAATGATTCTTATTGGCACCCTAAAAACGGTTCCAGTTTTAGCAAATCTTTGTCCTGATCCAGGAAACCTTGAAGTTCTAGCAGGTACGATAATATGATAACTCGACGCCAAATCGGTGGATATGGAGGGGGGATCGATAGAATAGCCGATTTTTATTATTTTAATGGGAATGTGTTAAGAGTATTGTGAACGAAAGGAAAGAGTTATGGGAACGGGTAATAGGACACCGCCAAATTGCTGAATTGCAATCCCACTGATTGTTTTCTTCATAACGTTTTTTATTATCGCAATCACACTTTATATAGCTTCCTAGTTGTAAACTCTCATTTTAGTTTGCAGAAATAAAAGTTATTTTTTAGAAAGTAGTTTTTATAAACTACGAATTTGATTGGCGCAGTCAGTAGGATTACAAATCGGTTCAACAAAAATCGTGACACCGGTCCGTATCTACGGTTTATTTGCATTCTCGAACTTTGTGTTATTTTTGTGGTTTTAAGTGAAGTTCAAGAGTCTTTTCCAGGGAAGAGGGACCACATCGCCCAGATCCTAGTGGAGAAGAATGAACATTTTTTTCATAGTACTGTAAGTCAAAAAACATTCCATGTTTTCCTTTTCTTTCGCTTTTATTTACGTTTCATGTACTTTTAGAAAAGTTAAACATTTTTAAACATAAGTAACATAATTTAGATTAGTTGATGAATGACTCAATTGTAGAAGAATTAACAGATTTATTTGATTCTAGTATAACTTTGGAAGAAAAAAGTAATATACCAGAAATTGAAGCAATGGCGAATCCAAACTATCAATTGTCAAAATTATATATTGAACACCGGTCCTGGTACGAGACTGGAAAGTTGTGTTGATTTCTGCTCCGTAATAAACTTCGTTTTACACGGGAATTACGAGTAATATAATCAGCAAAACACTGTATGAAGTTTTTAATATAAGGATAAACGTGTCCAGTGAAAATTCGACAGTATTCAAGTGAGTGTAAGAATAGTTTTGTCACAAATATACCTAACATAAATAACAATTAGTCAAGCTAAATATCACTGATAAAAGTTCAAGCTCCGACGGGTTGACTGGCCTTAGCGCTTTTTGCGCGGTGTGTTTGGCGATAAGAACAAGTTTATTGATAAAATCCAATAACTGGATTTCCCTTGTGTCGAACGATATACTTAAGACAGGGACTGACGTAAAATTTTCTAATATTGAGGCGATTGAATTCAAAATAGAAAGAAATGAGTGATAATGAATATGGAAAAAAGAGGAAGAGCGACAGAGAGGAAGACTATGATACGGATGAAGATATTTCCAAAAAAAGTAAGAAAATAGGGAGATCGCCAACAAAAATAGGAAGTGATATAGAATAAATTATGAATATGATGGAAAAAATAGGAGACAAAATGTAGGAAATTAGCATGGAGATTAAAAAAACACGAGAGGAGCAAAAGGAGTTCAGAGAAGAAATGAAACAACTGAGGTAAGACCACAGATTGGAACGACTGGAAAGCGAAAAAAGAAAAAACAATATAGTGGTTCAGGGAGTAGGAATAGAGACAAATAATCCAGAAGAACTACGAAATAAAATGGAGAAATTCCTAGAAAAAGAACTACAAATAAAGACAGCGGTAGAAAGCTCAGTAAAGCTAGGAGGAAAAACATGCTTAGTAAGACTGGCAAACCAAGAACAGAAAAGGGAGGTGATGCTCAATAAACAAAATGTGAGATTTAAAAGTGAAGAGAGATGGTTCATCTAGGATGACTTGTCGAAGAAGGATAGAGAAATTCAAAAAAAGATCAGAATGAAAGCTATAGAAGAAAAAAATAAAGGAAAATGAGTGAAAATTGGGTTCAGAAAAATGTACATAGAAACAGAGGAATAGAGATGGAACACGGTGGAAGAGAAGTTGGAAAAAACAAAACAGAACATATCGACAAAAAGCCAGTGGCGCATAAACTTAGAGGCAGAGGAAAATAAAGTAGACCAGGCAATGGAAATGGACAAGGAAATGCAAAAGATGCAGAATAGTACAAATAAAATGATTACAGAAAAGCAACAACTTAAGGTAAACTCCGGCGTTAAACGAAAACAAAGAGAGAAACAATATGGAATGAGAATAGGAACATGGAACGTGAGAGGTACATTTGAGGAGGGAGCCATAAAACACTTGAACAATGAAATGCGAAAATACAAATTAGATGTTTTAGCAATACAAGAAACTAAACAAAAATGGAAAGTAATCACAGAGATAAACGATTATATGTTCTTTAATAGTGGAGTAGATAATAGAATTCTGGGTACAGGGTTTATAGTAAGCAGTCAACTTAAAGCAAATATTATGGATTTTGAGGGAGTATCAAATAGACTATGTAGAATAAGAATCAAAGGAAAACACAGGAAAACGACATTCGTTAATGCGCATGCCCCTTCTGAGGACAAAGATGAAGACACGAAAGCAAAGTTCTATGATGAACTGGAACAAACTGTCAATAAAATACCGAAATATGATGTTAAATGTGTAATAGGGAATATGAATGCAAAGGTCGGACAAGAGGAAGAGTATATAAAAGTAACGGGAGGAAAAAGTAGACACGCACTCAGTAATGATAATGGCAAGCGACTCATACAATTTGCTTTAGAAAATAAAATGAAAATTGTAAGTACGTCATTTGACCGTAAGAACATCCACTAGGAAACCTGGTTATCACCAAATGGCAAAACAAAAAACCAAATAGATCACGTCTTAATAGAAATGAAGCACTCAAAAAGGGTAACAGATGTACGAAGTTATAGAGGAGCTGATGTGGATAGTGACCACTTTTCAGTAATTACAAAACTGAATAAAGGTAAGCCACCTAGAATTGAACAAGATAAAAAAAAAACGGAAAAAATACGATTTAGAAAAATTGAAGGACGAGACCAAAGCAAATCACTTCCAACAAGAAATTAATAGAGAATTAAATTTAAGACCTTGCGTCGAGCAACTAGAAGAAGAATGGTCACAGATAGAAACTGTAATGAGAGATGTAACAAATAGGATACTAGGGAGCCCCAAGGGAAGAAAAAACGATAAGTGGTTTGATGAACAATGTAAACAGGCGTTGGAAAAAATAAATAAAATCAGACAGACTATTAAAAGAAAACAGTGAAGAAAATAGACTAGAGTATAAAAAAGCAAGGAAAGAAGTTAAACAAATATGCAGAAAGAACAAAAGAAATTACTTTCAAAGGGAATTATGAAAAATTGAAGAAGCTTATAAAAATAAAGAAGTGAGAAATTTTTATCATGAAATATGTATGGCGAGAAGCAAAAATCCCTAAAAATTGGAACAAGGCATTAATAATTCCAATCCACAAAAAAGGTCCCAAGGAAGAATGCGATAACTACCGCAACATAGCACTTTTAGAAGTAACATACAAAGTTCTGGCAAAAATACTTAAAAATCGATTAGACAAATACCACAATGAAAATGTAGGAGAATATCAAGGAGGTTTTAAAGCAGGTAGATCGACAATAGACCAAATTTCCATTATGAAACAACTTCAGGAGGATGCTTATGGATAAAATCTAAGTCTGCATATGCTATTCATCGATTACAGACAGGCCTATGATACTATTAAAAGAAAAAAAATGTATGAGGCAATGAGAAAGTTAAAAGTACTAGGTAAATTGAGAAGACTAGTGGAACCATACGACCATATGAAAAACCGAGAGCAAAGTAATTTTGGTGGGCAGTACTTCTAACGAATTCAATATAGAGAAAGGTCTGAGACAAGAAGACCCATTATCCACAACCCTCTTTAACCTAGTTCAGAAAATTATACTAAGAGAAAGTGGTATAAAAACCCGAGTTTTAATTTATGGGAATAAACATCAGTGTCTAGCATATGCGGACGACATAGTACTTATGCCAAGATCTAGGAAAGAACTGCTAAGCGTATTTAAGCTACTAGGAGAGAAGGCAAGAGAATATGGTCTAGTGTTCAACGAGAAAAAAACAAAATACATGGTAATGGAAGATAATGAAAAAACCGATATTATTATAAATTGTAATGGAAACAAAAGCTACAAAATAGAAAAAGTGGAACAAATCGAATATTTAGGAGTCACTATCACAAATAAAGGAGACGAAGAAAGGGAAATAGAAAAAATGTTAACGAAAGGCAGTAAAGCAGCAGGAATGGTATCACAGATGTTTAACTCAAAAGACATATCACGATAAGCAAAAATAAGAATGTACCAAACAATAATAAGACCGTCAGTTACCTACGTTTGTGAAACCTAGACAATGAACAAAAAAAAACAGAATAAACTAGAGATATGGGAACGTAAAATTCTCAGAAAGATTTATGGTGGAATAAAAGAAAATGGATTATACAGAAGAAGAACAAACAGAGAATTATCAGAGTTGTATAATCACCCAAGTATAACCCATATAATTAAAGCACAGAGAGCGAGATGGTTAGGACATATAGGTAGAATGGCAGAAGATAGATGGGTAAAACGAGTGCTGAAAGGGGAAGAAGGTGGTGAAAAGTGAAGAGGAAGACCAAAGAAGAAATGTTTGGAGGAGGTTAGGAGAGACCTGAGATCAGTGGCAGTAAGGGACTGGCAGAACGAGGCGAGGAATAGCAAAAAATGGAGAGAGAGAGTGAAAGATCTCGAAGCCGAGGGCCAGATAAGCCTGTAGTGCTGATATATATATTATATATATATATATATATATATATATATATATATATATATATATATATCTAAAGTTTTTCTTGGTTTTAGGTCGTTTTTATAAAATATAAACACAAAAAGACAGTTTAAGTTGGGATTACCATCATATATTAACGTTTCGGCTCACTCAAGCCTTTTTCAAAATATATCTACATCTCAAACGTAGAATAATTGATGACATATACATTAAAATATCCATTTACAAATTTCGTTAAAAACATAAAATATTCTTTTTACTCTACGAAAACCAGTATTCACAACAAATAATCCATAACGTACATACACATTAAAACTATTTACAGTAATATATATATATATATATATATATATATATATATATATATATATATATATATATATATATATAGATACTATTCCACAATACGGGGGTAATCCTCATACTTTATATATTTTTCTAGATAACTGTGATACACTAATTCCTCAATTTTTCCATGCAACAAACCCACGATTAAATAGTTTTTTATTACGCGCATTGTTAAGTAAATTAGTAGCAAGAATCTTAATGCTTATAGGTTCAAGAACTGAATTACGAACATGGGCAGAAATAAAATAAGCTCTTCACTGTTTCGGAGATGAGAGGAATATGGATTGCTAAGTGCAAGATTCGATTGTTTTGAAACCAGTGAAAAATGAAACACCATACAATTTCGGTATGCGATGTCAGGAAGCATGTAGCTTAGTTGCAGAAAAAATTATTAAAATCAAAAATTATAACTATTTAGCACTTAAAACTTTTATTAGCGTTTTAACTGGTCAATTGCAAAATAATATAAGTTTGCGAAACCCGGATAGTTTAGAAGTAGTTAAGACTTTAGTTATAGAAAATGAGAATTTTATGTATAGTCAGAATAGAAATAATACTATAATTAATCAATCACTTCATCCAGACAAACTAATCATCATCCCAATTTTTTCCAGAATTGCAATGCTTTTATCAAATTTCTCGAGACCCAAATGAAAATTTTCAACAAGAAGCCTCACAGAACAATCTCCCCTAATAACCTCAAATATATCCAGAGCAAATTTACTCGAATTTACTAAAAGCAAATTTTTTAATCGATACAGGTAGTACTGGTAGTTTAATTAAACCTGATTTAGCTCATAAATTTTATCCAAATGAAATTTTTAAAGAAGATTTTCAAATATAAGTGCTCATAATATAACATCATGACGAAGTAATAGAAATACCAATTTTAAAATTTTTTAGAGTTTCAGTATATCGCAAATTCTCTTTAACTGTAGCGATAAATATGACGGATTAATAGGCATTGATTTATGGAAACAATTAAAAGCTTCAATAGATATGAACTCATAATTTATCGTAACTCCATTTCCAAAAATTCCAATAGTATGCGAAATTGAGAATGAAATATCTAATATTCAAAATCCTAAATATCAAACATATTACTTAATAATACCGCCTAGAACTCAACACAAAGTTAAAATACCAGTAAAAATGAAACAAGGCACCGGACTTTTAGAATATAAAAAGTTTGCAGCTCATATCGAGATGCCGGTCATTGTAGTCAATGTAGAAAATTACTTTGCTCTTACTACGATCATAAACTCTAACACTAAATCTGAAAAAATAGAATTTTTTGGAACCAATCGATATTGAAATTTTAAATATAGATGAAATTAATTTCATTGAGAAAATGGAAGCTGATCATGAAATTAGTGAAGAACATTACTATATTTTAAAGACACATTCAAAAAATATTGATCTAAATCATTTCAATCCAGAAGAAAAAGACGTTTTCAAAAAATTATGTTATGACGATCGAGACATTTTTTATTGTGACGAGATACCGCTATCTTTCAATAATCAAATAAAACACAAAATAAATTTAACAGACGATACCCCCATATTTACTACATTACCCCGAAATTTATAAAGAAGAAGTTAAAACACAAATAAACAAAATGCTTGATCAATGCATTATTCAACCTTCCAATTCTCCCTACTTATATCCTATCTGGATGGACAGGAGAAAACAGACAAATCAAATAAAAAGACATTCCGTTTAGTAATAGACTACCGCAAATTGAATGAAAAAAACCATAACTCATAAATAGCCATTACGGAAATTTTAGACCAATTAGACAAAAGTCAATATTTTAGTACTCTAGACTTAGCTAGCGGATTCTACTAAATCCAAATGCATGAGGAGGACATTCCGAAGACAGCATTTTCAACTCAAAACAGGACATTGGTAATTTAAACGTATGCCAATGGGACTACGTTCATTTCCTTCCACATTCCAAAGAGTTATGGATAACATTTTACGAGGTTTAAATAACGAAATATGCTTAGTATATTTAGACGACATTGTAATCTACTCTACATCCTTGCAAGAACACGTAGAAATACTTAAAACAGTATTTGACCGATTACGACAATCAAATTTTAAAATTCAACTTGATAAACCTGATTTTCTAAGAAAATAAGTCGCGTATTTAGGGCATGTTATTACACCAGACGGAGTAAAGCCAAATTCTGACAAGTGCAATAAAAAATTATACAATACCAAAAACTCAAAAGGAAATCGAAATCTTTTTAGGACTATTAGGCTATTATAGACGAGGGAAGCAATGTGGTTGTGACGTTTTAAGATATTTGTGATAAATCTAGATCTATACTAGGGACTTAACGGAAAAGGAGAAACCGAGGAAGAGTGTAGCGAAGAAGAATAGGACAGCAGATATGCTAGCAATATTTTTTCGTAGGATATCCTATTAACTTTTCAATTGTCGCTTCTTTCATTGTGAATAGTTTTGACTTTACTAGATGTAAAAGTTTTAGTCGCTTACAACGAATCAGTTTTTTCTAAAATTTGACGTCTAGTTTTTGTGAAAATTCACATATTCTTTAAAAAAAAGTTTATATTGTATAAATTTTCGAAAATAGTATCTTATATATGTTGTGAAATCATTTATGTAGGAAGCGTTCGTTGAAATATCAATATTTAAAGCGGTTTTTACTCACAGTTCTATGACAATTCTTTAAAAGAATCATAATGAAAACTATCACTTTAGGTGACTCATATACATTTAAGATTAAGATTCGCTGGAGCGTTTTGAATATCTATTTCACTGACCTGACAATCATTTTCCACCCTGTACAATGGTCAATTCCTTCTTATGTGTTTCAACTTTGCATTTTCTGAATACGTTCCCAAGCATACCAAAATAAAATATAACTTATCAACAGAAATGCCATTTCTAACAGAAAAACACAGATTATCGTTATCTTTTTTGTTTTCACTTCCGCAGATATTTTATGTTCCGCCAAAGTATCTAATAGAATTTGGATTTAATAAGATCCAAAAGCCACCTGCTTTTGTTAAAGCTCTTCCTGTAAGAACCAGACGTGATTCCTCTTTAAATCGCCCTTTAAGGATAAACCTCGGCAAAGACGGATTCCGAAGCAAGACGGATTCCGAACGAAGGGAAGCGGGATTGTATCATTTTCGGAAAACAAATTTTCATTTCTATTGACATCGAAAGTTATTGCATTGGCTTCTATATATACGCCTGTACGAGAAAAACAAGCGAGATATGTCATTGAAAAATTCAAATGAATAGGAAAACGAAAAATAGCTGAGATATTTGTCATTATACATATAAATAGGAACAATAAATAGTTTGGATATATGGTAAACAGTAAATCAAATGAAATAGAAAATTTTATTACGTTTATGTGAATGAAGATATTGATAACTCACGTTTCTATGACGATAAGAAATGAAAATAGTAGAAAAATTGTTAAATATTACGTTTTTCCTTAATATCTATGAGACACTTGATATTTGTCATCATAATCCAGAAAAACTCGTTACTTTTGAGTATGAGAAGACTTGATATATGTTATTATAATCCAAAAAAGAAACGTTTCTTTCGACTATTACTAAAAATGTTGAGTTAAATTTGAATTTTGGCGCTCTTAGTCTTGACTTCAACATTTCACTGTGCATACCTGTTCATTTATTTTTGTAGCCTGTTTAATGTCAAATAATAATTTTTATGTCCACGTTACTTTAATTTTATCTCATATATTAGTACAATATATACAAATCATCAGGTTATGGGCCTGTTTTGGCATTAATGTTGCCTATCCTGTAGAAGCCAACAAATTTCTTAAAATTATAATCGTCATGCGTCTACTAGAATATTTCTTTCGGAGCAGTAGCGAATCGTGTTTTGACGAGACCACATTTTTACGGTCTAATTAATATAAAAAGGTGTATATTTCGATATAACCGGTTAAACTATAGAATAAACCACTTCCTTTCCATCTAATCCCATCCCCAATCAGTGGTGAAACCTATATTGGAATATGATGAGCCAGCACGAAAAGTAAGTTTTTTATAGTTGTTATTTCTATTTTTCCATAAAGGAGAAAAATAACCAATCAGGGCCATTTCAAAAAGGCAAATAAATAGATTGGAATATCATTGTTGAGGTGCTGTAATAATTATTTTTGTGCCTTTGAAAGGTTGGTTCCGTTAGAAACAAATAATCAAAACTACTAACCTAAAAAAGTTGCGCTTGGCAGTGGACGGACCTTTACAATAGGTCTGACGAAGACACTGTCTTTGGTGCGAAGTTTGATGGCACGGACTCTTTGGTCAGGGCCAGGTATAGTTTCAATAAAACGGCCTAAAAGCCACTTCAATGGAGGAACGCCATCTTCTTTCAATAATACCAAATCATTAACCTGCATATTTTTGGAAGGAGCTAGCTATTTTGGCCGATTTTGCAAACGATTTAAGTATTCAGTAGTCCATCTCTTCCAGAAAGACTGCTGTATACGGGAACATTTCTGCCAGAATGTAATTCTATTTTCAGACAGGCGTGTCATGTCAAATTCAGGGTAAGAAGTTAGGCTACGACCAATTAGAAAATCGAAAGGAGTCGAAACCTCTATGTCATTTGGGTCACTGGACACAGAGGACACAGAGGTCTGGAATTTAGAATGGCGTTTTGATGTGAATTTAAAAAATAAAAAGTGCAGTATCCTGAACCCACGCAATTGCTGAAAAGTGAATATAATGTACAAGTTATGTGTTCAAGAGAAACCAAATATTGTGAATTTAGTAAAAGAAGATAGTTCCAAGAATATTACTAATACAGTTCGAATTCGACAGTCATAGTGAGTGGACGTGTTCGAGTGTTTGTGATTCTACTGGAGTCAGATTTAATCTAGCTAAGTATTTTCCAATTAATAATATTTTTAATATCATATCATTATAAATTTTAAAATAACATATCTGAAAAACGTCTAATTAGTTGAATATGGGAGAAAAAACGGGCGGCGATAAGCCGCCCGATTTAAAAGAATCCGGTTTTATCAAGGAACAGGAAAAAAAAGATGAAACTTATAATATTATAGATTTAGAAAATCGTTATAGTCCAGGCGATAAAGGCCCTTTTTTTGTTTTTGTGGAACATAAAGAAAAAAACATTGGTAGGTTATTCCCTATTAAAATAGGTCATTATCTCCTTACGGATGACACATTAAAAAAAGAGGTTGAGGATATTAAATCAGTAGGAATAAACCGAGTAAAAGTTATTTTTGAAACCCTGGAAACGGCAAACTCCCTTGTTAATCATTTGATAATACAAAAAAACAATCTTATAGCATATATCCCTAGATTCTATACTCACAAAAAAGGCCTTATAAGAATGGTGGATACTTGCTTCGATGAAGAGTATCTACTAAATGCGATTATTTCCAATAAAAAAGTAGTAGGTGTACAACGTATGAAAAGAAAAATAATAGATTCAGATGGAAATTCTTGTCTAGTTAAAAGACAAATGATTATCGTACAATTTTTAGGCAATGAACTCCCACAGAATGTACAGATCAACTTGTGTAATTTTCAGGTAGAGCCCTACATACAACCAGTGGTACAATGTTACAATTGCTTGCGATACGGCCATTCGGCCAAACAGTGCAAATCCAATCCATCGATTATTTAGAGCTTGTTGTGTTAAACGACGGCACTCCTACTAGAGTTAACCCTAGGGGAAACCATTCAGCAGTTGACATCTCATTAACTTCGCACGTTTTAGTAGACAGGTTAACTTGGGAAGTGTTAGACGACACAATGGGATAAGACCACTACCCAATAGCTATCGGAATTCAGATTAATCCAAAGTCCTTCACTGTAAATCCGCCGACAAAATGGAATGACTCTCGAGCAGACTGGGATACATTTCATAAAGTGTTGGAAGCAGACATAAATCAATTACTTACTGAAAATAATACAAATCTTACAGACAAAGTCGCAGCATTTTTTGAGATCATTTCTTCTGCAGCAGATCGTTCGATGCCTGTTAAAAAGGCATTTACTCCCGTTTCTCCTAGACCTATTTGGTGGGATGAGGAATGCGTAAGGATGGTAGAAAAACGTAAAACGGCATTAAAAAATTATAGAATTCATTCCAATTACAATAATTATATAATATATCAAAACTTAGCTGCGCAAGCGAAACGCTTATTCAAAAACAAACAACGCGGCAGTTGGATTAACTTTTTAAATAAACTTAATAAAAATACTCCTTTAACAGAGATTTGGAAATTTGTTAGAAGGCTTAACAAACAATAAAAGTTTTCAATGCCCCAAAAAACCAATTTCAAAAGATTTAATTGATGATATTCTAAATAAAATAGCCCCTCCATCTGCTTCTAATTTTGGGGTTCAAACAGATGTCAAGTTTATATTCAATCATGAAGACGAATTGCTAGCTTCTTTTACGATTCATGAACTGGATTTAGTAATTAAAAAAGGTCTCAACACTTCTCCCGGTCTAGACGGTTTTACCTACAAAATAATTAATAATTTACCTATTTCAGCAAAAAAATTTTTATTGCAATTATTCAATGATTGCTGGAGGAAGCAAAAGTATTCTGATTGCTTTAAAAATATTATAGTCTGTCTCATTCTTAAACCTAATAAAGACCCTGGTTTGTCTTCATCATTTCGCCCCATCTCGTTGATATCTTGTATTACAAAAACTTTTGAAAGATTAATAAAAATTCGATTGGAACATTTTGTTGAAAGTAGGACTCTATTGCCAAACATTCAATATGGTTTTCGCAGAGGACGTGGCACTATAGACGCTGTAAGTCATTTAGTGTCAGATATACAAATAAGTTTCTCTAAAAATTACTACACATTATGTTTGTTTGTTGATTTAACAGGGGCATATGATGTAGTTGATCTTAATATTTTAGCAAATAAAATGGAAAATATTGGAATTAATAAAACTGTCTCTACCAATATTATTAATCTTTTTCATTGTAGAAAAATATTTATACGTGATCATAATAACGTATTACATGGTCCACATATAGTATATAATGGCTTACCGCAGGGATCTATACTGAGCCCTATCTTATTTAACATTTACACTGCAGATCTGCACAGGTTAGTAGATGATAAATTTAACATGATTCAATATGCGGATGATCTATGTTTTACTTTACCCGTAGTTCTTATGAGCGTTGTTTAGAAGATCTGGGAGAATGTATGGAGTTACTAATAAGTTGGTTTAATGATATGGGATTCAGTGTCTCTCAGGATAAGACTGCTTTGGTATGTTTTACTCGACACCGAGTTAGGACTGCTGGAGCTACTTACCTGGCTGGTTTTAAGATTCCATTTGTCGACGAATTCAAATATCTAGGCATTATCTTAGATAAAAAACTGCTGTGGACAAATCATATCAAGTATGTTAAAAAAAATGTGAAAAAGGTATGAATTTGCTAAAAGTGGTTTCCAAAAGAAAATGGGGAGCAGACGTCAATTTGATGTATACATTCTACAAGACCTATATTCGTTCCATATTGGACTACGGGTGTACATTATATGGAGCAACATCTAAAACAAATCTTCTAATTATCGACCGTATTCAATATAAAGCCTTAAAAATTTGTATGGGGTTAATGATGTCATCTCCTAACCAAGCAGTTTTGGCAGAAATGCAAGAACCGCCACTTAACATACGGAGACAATTTTTAGCTGAAAAACAAATGATTAAATATAGAGCATTTAATACGGAAATGGTCCAAAAAATCGCTTATATAAATATGTGTAACCTTACAGTTCCGTACTGGAGAATAAAATCTACTCCTCCCATGGCAGAGGCCTTTATTAATACCAATCAAGATGAAGATTTCATCTTGAATTCTCCTAAATTCCCTATATATAAGTACAGTTACAAAAGTATCATATTTCGACCAACCGTCATATACCCCTTATACACCGAAATTCCTAATCTAAATAACTTAATACTTACAACTATACTGAATGATTTCGGAGACAATATAACTAAAATATTTACAGATGGGTCCAAATATGATGATGGAACAGGAGCAGCATTCTTTGTTTCAAACACTAATCATGTCGAAAAATTCAGAATAGCAGACATATTTTCGGTATACTCTGCCGAGGCTCTTGCAATAAAACAATGCTTAATATGGTGCACACTAAATCCTGTGCAATCAGCTGCTATAATGACAGACTCGAAATCTGTTTTACAAGCTATCGAAGGATCTCCTATAAACATTTATAATCAGGAACTGATCTTAGAAATAAAAAACTTATTGTATCAATTAAAAATTAATAATAAACAAATTGCTATCATATGGGTAAAAGGCCATAGCGGCGTTATAGGCAATGAGAAGGTAGACCACCAGGCAAAAGAAGCTAGCAAATTAAAAGAGTTATTAAACTTTTCCTGTCAGGCTGACGTAATTACCAGGCATAAAAAATCCATTAGAAATAGATGGAGAGAAGCTTACAATAACAACAGCAAAATATCTAAAAGCTTCTATTTCCAGCTTCATCCAAATCTTCCAAATAACATTCCTCATATAACAATGTTTGATTATAGAAAAAAATACGCATCAATTATAACGCGACTAAAACTAAACCATGGCCGTTTCCCTGCTCACCTACATAAATTGGGTATTCTACAGTCTCCATCGTGCAACTGCGACAACGTGTCGATAGGTGATACCAATCATATATTTCTGGAGTGTAAGAAAAACAAAGCGGCTATATCAAATTTATATACCTCTTTAAGGAACAATAACTTTCCTTTTCCATTGAATATGAGTTCTCTCCTGGCATGTATAAATAAAGATACTTTCGATGCAATAATAAACTTCATTAAGGAAGCAAGAATAGATCTGTAAGTATATTCATATGACAAAAAAAATAAATAAAAAAAAATTCTGTGGCCAATAGTCTTCGACTGAGGCCATCCCTGTCCCCCCAACACACACACAATATTACTAATAATTTATGGCACAGGCGTTTGGCACATTTAAACTATAAAGATATTGTTCAAGATTGGGAATCCTTGTTGTGTATATATTACGGTATTTATAGAAATGTGTAAAGTATTTGTGGATATGAAACTCTCTTTGTATCCGTTCGCTATTGCTGTATATTCAAAGCCTACTTTTATTCAATTTCTGTAGCTTTGGTGAAAATTTAGAAAAATATCCCGTTTTACACTATTATTTCATTGTGTTAATAGAATTGTAGAGCCGTAAAGTAGGATTGTTTAAGCCAACTGAAATATATCATTGTGAAGTTGTGAGCCGTATTGTCATATTATATTTGAATTTTTATGGTGAAAGATACGGGGTCTTTGAATAATGCATAGGTGTCGAGAAGCCTGTAATAAACATTCGAGTTAAAGGTTACAATAGGACGGTCTTACCTTTTGAACGTCGTTCAATAGTAATTGAAATATATATTGGATGAGTCTAATGTTCATTCTTGTCAATGGTTTATTTCTTTTTAGTCCCACCAACCTACGTGTAAACACGCCCCTTTGAAGATGTGCGTACTCAAAAATCGAAACACATAATCGTTTAAGATATACTCAAGTTCAAACATATATTTTCTCATCTGCTATTCGAGTCCAGAGTGAACTTAAGTTCAAGCATACCATTTTTAATTAGTATTCGAGTCCAGAGTGTACTTAAGTTCAGGCATACCATTTCTTAATTAGTTTTCGAAACCAGTGTGTACTCTAAGCCGAACACATCGTTCTTAGTCAGTATTCAGTTAACACCAAAGTAGAGATATACAGTCGCTACTATTGGTCATCTCATCAAGTTGAAACATAACGTTTTTCCGAATCATTTTTCAATTTAAAAAAATTATCGATGACGGCATATCTCCTACAGCCACCCTGTATATTACATTGTTTTGTTGATAAAATAAAAAATGCGGACCAAAATCAACCCGTTTGAGCGTTTTGATAATTATATAAAAATAATTAAGTTAATGAGAGGGAGGGGGGGGGGTTGTAGAAATGGGGTAAAATACTATACACTGTGTTATTTATAAAATGCGATATAGGGTTTCCTGTACAAAACTGTCAAACGCGAAGTAACTTTGTTACCAAATATCGTTCGGGAGAAATAATAATAGATTTGATAAGGTCGTTAAAGAATAAATTCAAGTGCACTTTTAATTTTCTTAAATTCGATCTGGTTTAATAAGAAAATGCATAATTATGTTTTTAAAAGTCGTACGCCATTTTTATATCACTTTCGAATACAAACAACCGGAAGCGAGATGGCCAAGTTGGTATTTGGTACGCGAAATTTGAAAGTTGAATGTTGAGGATGCCGGTTCCATCCCACGCTGTGACGAAGTTTTTTTGTTTTTAGTTCTTTTTTTAAAATTTTTATCTAAATACATTAATTTTAAAATAAAACAAAAGCATTTGTTTCAAAAATTTAATTATTTAAAGGAATGTTCAAACAATTTTAAAAAACGAAATCTAGTAGGTAGCCAAATAATGTCATTTTCATTCTTGACAATTTGTAATCTTTGGAGTGAATAAGTATTTTTTAAGCGATTAGATTTCTTATTTTAGTGTACTTGTGAGTAATTTCTTGTTTCATTTGTCGATACTTTTGTAAGCTCATTTGTTGTTTAAATTTAGATTAATTTTTTAATAATTTTTAATTTATTGTAATAGTTATAATTTGATTTAAAATTGATCGTGTTTTCCCATTATTCGATTTATTTTATTGTTTATATTTTTGGTAGTTTTCAATTCTTATCAGTTAGTAATTATTTATTTTTCTTCTCGTTGTAAAATGCGCACTCGTGAAGAAACTGTGCAAATTGTTAGTATGTATTATGGCGGTCACAGTAGTCATAATATTCAACAATTTTTATTTAATATGTCCAATGGTCAGACTGATGTACCGCATCACAGGATACATCAAATTATTAAATAATTTGAAACAACGTTGTGCGTGAAACCGAAACACCGGCGAAGAAATCGAACTACATTAATGTAGATTGACCTGTCCATTTTGTTGGCTTTAGTCTAAAACTCTAGGACTAACATCAGACGCGTAGCACGAGATTTAAATGTTAGTATTTTTAAAGTACACAGTGTACTAAGAAAAAACGGCTTCAAAGCTTACAAACTTCATAATGTGCAAGAGCTTTTTGAGCAAGACTATTTTAATAGACAATTTTTCAACGAAATTATGATAGACAAAGCCTACCGAAATAGGAATTTTTTAGATACATCTGTTTTACCGAGGAGTCTAGTTTTGTTTTAAAGAGAAACAATAACAAACAAAATCAAAGGTATTGGGATACAGTAAATCCATGTAAAATAAATGTACCCAATACAAGTAAAAAATATACGTATGGGCCGGCATATTTTGTGATAAAATAATTGGTCCTCTCTTCCTAAGTAATAACGTTAAAGGCCAAGAATATTTGAATCTTCTCCAACATGAAATAGGACCCCAAATTGCAAATGCCGCATCTAGAAACGTTTCGGTATGGTATCAACATGATGGTTGCGCGGCACATTCCAGTAGAGAAGTACGGGAATATCTTGATATTGTTTTCCCAAATACGTGGATAGGTCGAGAGGGTACTATAAATTGGCCGGCAGGATCTCCAGATTTAGCACCCCCCGATTTCTTTTTATTGCGTTTCCTAAAAAATAAGGTAGCAGAATATGAACCGGAGACGATGTTTTGAAAAATATTATTATTAATGAATGTCGGAAAATTAATAGAACTGTTGTTAATAATGTACGGCGGAACTTTTATGATCGTTTGGGACACTGTTCAGCAGCAAACGGAAAACAATTTGAGCATTTAATAAATAAATTTGTAACCTAAAAAAATTGTCTTATTTAAAATATCTCTACTTAAAATTTCTTTTTTGACAAAAATTATGAAAAAAACATTTCGGACACACTGCGGGAGCGAATCGCGACCCTTTACGTTCAACTTTAAATTTTGAGTACCAAGTACCAACTTGGCCACTTCGGCACCGATTCTTAGTATTCCAAAGTTTTATAAAAATGGCGTACGACTTTTAAAAAGATAATTATGCATTTTCTTAGTAAACCAGACCGAATTTAAGAAAATTAAAAGTGCATTTGGTTTTATTTTTTAACGACCTTTTCAAATCTGTTATTATTTTTCACGAACGCTATTTGGTAAAAAAAGTTAGCTCGCCTTTGACAGTTTTGTACAGTAAACCCTATATCGCATTTTATAAATAACACAGTATATATGGAAATAAATAGTTTCCCTATACGATCAAGGTCCAGTTTTCTAGTTCTTCCTTGTGCTCTTTACTATAGAACACAATGATAAAAGAGACCCAGATAATTATAACCGTAACAAACTTTAGTTTGAAATGTCACGCTGACCCTTCTACATACTGAATTTTATAGGGCATTACGTTTTGCACGAATAGGAAGATAATAAAATTAAACGAAAAAGAATAAAACTGCAAATTACTTTCTGTCGCTCGTAGATAATATCGTGGTTTGAGTATTTCCTACGAATCGTAAGCCTATTTTGAGTTTAATGGTACATAACTTGTTAGGATAGTTGAGATAATTTAGCAATAATGTTTATATATCCAAATTAAAACGATTTTTGAATAGTAGGGGACATTGCACTACTCGAGAAGCAATTATTTGTTTCATATTTGAATTATATAACGTAATACTATAATTCATTATCCGACGAGCGAGTCTTCAGAGACCGAAGATAAACTAAATATATATTGAATGTTCATCCTTGTGCAGGGTAATTAATTGAAAATGTCCAGTCGCTGAATGTGGAAACGTAGATCTCGCGCTGCAAAATATGATAAATCTATTTAGAATTGCCGATAAAATTCGGTTATCCATTGTGGTTTTGGAGAAAGAAAGTATAGCTGGACGTTTACGCCACAATTGTGACTTCTAGATATAATGACAATAAAAGTTTTAACACCAAAAAAAATAGATTAACACAAGTACGATTTCCTTTTTTGTTTTTTGATGTAGAAAATTTCCTACAGAACTGCAAATACGACAATGAACAAAAAAAATTCTTGGAAAAAAAATTTTGTCAAAGAGGGTTAGCTAGTTTACGCAAAACTGCGAAGCTAAGCCAAGTAGTTTGGCTATAAGACAACTCAAACCTATATTGATTAAATTAACTGCCTAGACCCTTACTTCGTAAGTACAAAATTGTTAAATGTTAAAACAAAAATACCAACATTAAAGAAATCAGGTATATATAAACTCAAATGTCCAGAATGTAATGCTGTCTATTTGGGTCAGACCCTTACAAATTTTGAAATCCGATACAGTGAACACTTACGAGCATACAGATTAAAACAACCAGATAAATCCCACTACGCAAAACATCTACTTGACACCAATCATTCATTGACACCTAACACAAAACTAGAAGTGCTGCATATATGTGAAAAGAAACAAGAACTGGATTTCCTTGAAGAGTTGGAAATTAGAAGACACTTAAGAAACCCACAATATGAAGTCGTCAATGAACAGATAAATCTAGGAAGCTCTCCACTATTAAACTGTCTTCTTAAGTGATAATTGCAAAGATCAGCAGATATAGTTTTCCTGGTTTTCTATATCATTTCACAGTTATACTGATCTTAATTGGAAAAATGATATCCAGGATATTACCATAAGGCTAATAATATCTAAGCTTCAATATTTGTAATATCACATCTTCTACTTTTTTCTATTAACATATATTAAGTCAATCACAAGTTAGGTTACTTCTTGGTCTAGCCAAAAATATAACTACTAAACATCAGGTAGACATAAAATGAAATGTAACTTCTGTCATTCTGACGATGATATTCATTCATCAAAACAATTGTCAATTTTTAGAATTATTAATATTTTTCATTATATTGTGGAATTATCTAGAAACGTTGAGTTTCATTTAAAACACTAATATATTGATTAGCATCAATACATTTTAAATAATATTCCGAACAAGCTAAAAATTTGATTAAACGTCGGAGACACCATTATAATGAAATTGTGAAGAGTCCCCATCGATATCACGTATGCAATAGGAATTTACGTAACAAGGCCGGAAAGTACTGTTTTTTCGGACGAGTAGACAAGATTCCAGGGCGAGCCGCAGGCGAGTCCTGGAAATCTGCGTGTCCGAAAAAACAGTTTCCGGTCGTGTTGCGTACAATATTTTTTCAGCAACCGTGTAGAATAACAAATCATTGAGACGTCAGATTTCTTTATTATACATTCTAATTCTTATTTGAATTAAACAGAACAGAACAGAAAGTACTACATATTGACAAAAACATTCTAATTCTTATTTATATTAAAATTCAAGCCAAGCAATTGCTAATATTGGAGGGATTCAATTTGTTTGAAATGCTTGGTATATTTAAATCGTTGAAGCCAGAACAAGAAGGCAAAGTTTCCGTTTCACATTGATTGTTTTCTTCTGATGATTTTTGAATGGTCTTGGTAATTTTAATTAGGTTTGTAAGTGAATTATCTAAATATCCTTCAGCCACATTGGTAGACTTCCAGCCACCGTATCTCTTCAAATTTGTGATGTTTCCACCATTATCAGCAAATAACGTTGCCGAAGTTCGACGAATACTATGGCCTGTGTAATTTTTAGGATTGGGTAAATGTAAACATTCTGAGATTTTAATTCCGAGACTCCCAAAACTGTGGACACCACTAGGCTGAGTAGAACATTTTCCATTTTTGTAATTCACGAATAATCTGTTATGTGGAGTATGGGATGGCCGTATAGATAAATATTGCCTATACAACAGCATGTTTTCTTGCCCAATTACAACAAAAGTTCTCTCAATATGTGTTTTGGAATCCGGTATTTTCATAAACAACATGTCTTCCTTGTCGTTAATTAGATCAATTGACATTTTTTGTTAGTTCTTCTCGTCTACACGCATCGGCTAACCCAATGATTGTTGCTACCTGAAAATTAAGTTGATACTTTATATCCTACAATCGAAATATTTTGTTAAAATTACCTTCAGCATTAGATATGTTTCATTATCCGCTTCCCTAATGAATTTGTTGATCTGCTCACTGCTGAAGACTCCTGATTTCTTGGCTTTGGAACCAACATTCTTCATTTTGAGAAATGCGATAACCTATGGGAAAGTGGCTGTGTTTACATTTTTCTTCACTAAAATGGTACTTTTCAACATAGAGTATATGCTCCACAGAGTAGAGGATTTGACAGTTTCAGATTTTTGCGCCACATAAGCCAAAATTACATCCTCTCTAACAGTTTTGCATTGCTTCATATCCATCCATTTCGTGAACAAATCATAAACGTTTTCGTACCTGGAATTTGATTTTTCAGGCAATAATTGTGCTGTAGCAGTAGCTGCTATATTGGAAATTTCCCAGGGCACATTTTCAAAGTCACTAGCGCTGCTTTCCATATTTTATTGCGCTCAAAAAACATGCACACTTCTAACAACTAATTTCATATGAACTGTCAGCCGTTATTTCGTTGCTATGGTAACGACTCAATCTTTCCGGCCTAGGCGGGGAAGTACTACTTCCCGGACTAGGCCGGGAAATGCCACTTTCTCAAAGGAAAAGCGTCCGGGAAGTGAGTAAATTCCGGACGGTTGTCGAAAAAAAATTTATGCAATGTCAAAGTTAGCAAAAATGGGTTGGGAAATGTTTAGTTTAATGATAAAAATAGATCAAACATAAATTGTAGATCTTGTAATTATCTACATAAATTGTCCTTACACTTTTTTCATAAGATTACCAATTTCTGAGAAAAAGCGACTCTAAAAATTACTTTAGTTGTATTCTCCATAATATTGTAATGTTTTCTTATTCATTTAAATGTTTTTATTACTATGAGTGGGATACATTTATACACATTGTATGTCTACTCACTTAACTTATTTATTCGCTAATTTATATTAACTACACAGTATATTCCCTACGATTTTTTATAAACAATTCACTACTGTTTATTTACTTGGACTTAATTCATATAAATACTTTACTATTTACTTATTCACTGTTTATCTCACGAGATAAAATTAAAAACTAAACTCCTCCCGCTGGTGGGTAGTCTTTATACACTGTGTCCGTAAAGTATGGAACAAATTCATTTTTAGCTAAACAGACCATTTTAAGAAATAATCCTGAAACACGTCGCTTTTTTAATTTAATTTACCGTATTTTAAAATAATAATCTAATATACAGGGTAAATTACTTTCGAGTAATGACGTCACGGTCATTTTTTTAAATAGAACACCCCCATTTTGTCTCAGTTTTCGGATTACTCTAGCTGAGCTGATTACACAGGAGTGGCAAATGGCCTTTTCAATCAAAACGTCGCTATATAACGGATATGTGACTTTGGATGACCTTTTTTTTAAAGAATTTCACGGGTCTTCAGCCAGGTCATATTTTCTTTATTAACACTTGATTTTCGATTTTTTATTGCTTCTTTCTACTTGCGTGCGAAAAAGTTCACTTTTCCGCACTCAATTTAGTTTAGAAAGTGCACTAGTGAAGAAAAGTAAAAATATCAAACAAGTATACACATTTGTCACACAGTAACTTCTATACTGATAATACCAAATTTCTCAGGCGATTGACTTTAATTTGGGCCCATTCACAAAACATTACTCTTCTTTGAAAATCACGGTCAAGTAACTCTTGATGAAGTTGGATATGATAGGGTTGCATTTTATGTTTTTTAAGGATTGAACCGTGCCATGACTTATATCTAGCTGTTGTGAAATATTTCTCACACTTGTATGCGGATTCTGTGCAATACTTAGCTTTACTTTCATTTCATCTGTTTTTAGTACGTCTTTTTTTGTATTTTATTTCACCAGTGCGATTAAAACGATCCATTAGTTTTTCAAATGCTCTTTTGTTGGGTGCCTTTCGGCCTGGCAATCTTTGAAGATAAACTTTAGACGCAAGCAAACAATTTTTTTATAATTCGCGTAAAAAAGAGACTCCATTATAACATTGTTTACAGTGTCACAATAAAGCTCTTTGAACAGTGTTATAGTAATTTTTAGTGTACAGTTAGTTATTCTATTTAGTTATATTTTTATTTGACACTTGACTTTAACATTGACACAAATTATTAATAAAATGGTCAAGCGTTGTTCTAGCTAGCAAATTATTATATTAAAGGTAAATTAGAATGATTTATATATTAAAAATATTAATGAATAAAGTACGCTAACGTTTATTTATCAATGATTTGTTTGTTTATTTTTATATTGTATGGGATCAATAAATAGGTATACAAAACTATCGATTTTTGGGATAAATTACAAGATATCTATGTGAAGATGTATTACAGAAATGATTCTGTTCATGATATAATATAAATAGATAGGCAATAGCATATACGAAGAAGCTCTTTTTTAAATAAATAATCATCACTGTTTGCCTAAATGAAAGTTTGTTTACAATTTACACAATTATTCGGTTATAATATGTCAAAAGTCAGAAGTGCTGAATAAAGCCATCTTTGATCTGACCAATTAGGAATCTACAGAATTGCCAACTTAAATTCAAACCACTCCTCCTAGATTAAAAACAGGGATTATATGAAATTATATTTTATTTAAATAATTAAATAAATGCGAATTATAAAAAATATTGTGTAAAACTTGTGCCACAATGACTCTCTGTAGTACTCGTGAAACTTCATTCGTACTACAAAACAAGTCGTTGTGACACTTGTTTTACAAATAACTATTGTTACATTCACCCAATACCCAAATCATGACCAGCATTTTTTTTTCTAGAAAAATATACACTATTCATCCTTAATAATTGTCACTTTATTTAAAAAAACTATAAAATGCAGGTGACACTCAGTTAAGTACTGACGTTTATATCAAATTTTGTCAACGCTTACTGAGTAATGGTTTACAGCATTGCATTGATGTTAACGGTGAAGAATTTGAACATTTAGTATAATATTACGGTTAGTTTCTTACTTTTGTTGACTTGTTTTGTCAGAATAAATAGTTTATTAAGATTTATCATCATTTAGGGTTTTTTATTACATTCAACGTTTATTGTTTTCAAATAATAAGTTAATAATTTTGGTTTACAATAGATATTACAAAATAACTCTGTTTTTATAAACTTTGGGAATATGGATTACAAAAATTGAAGTTACATGATCGAAGATTATATTTGCGCTAAAAAATACAGGGTGTTCCATTTAAAAGAAGAGAGTAAATGAATGGTTCGAGATTCCGTCCACCCTGTATACAAAAAGTAAAATAATTAAAATTCAATAGAATACGGAGATATTGCATCATAATATTACGAAACTGTGTTAGAGAAAATAAATTCTTTCCACAACTACTATGCAAAACACGCTTTTCTACACAAATTTTTATGCGCAAAGCAAGCCTTTTCTTAATTAGTTTGATATCCGTTAGAAAAGTAATAATGTAGAGTGTGGGAAAAGTACACGTTATGGTACTTTTCCGCACGGAAATGTCACTTTGCCCACGGAAATGTCAATGTCAAATTTTTTTGACCATATTTTATAGTGGATTACTGGGTGTTCAAATTTTAAATTTGAACTAAAAATTCTGTAAGTAAACTATTTTTTAGATTATGTATTTCAGTTTATTGATTATAAATTATAAACAAATTCATTTATTACCCATTATTTTAGGAACTATGAACCGAGATCATAATTTATCTTTCGAGTTGTCGAATTCCGATATTGAGAATACTCCTCCAGATATTACCGAAAAGGCTCAAAATGCAATCGAAAATTTGTTACCTGGAGTTTCAAAAAACAAGTCATAATTTTAAAGATTATATTAAGTTATTCAATCTATTATTATTTAGTAACCAATGTACTTCATAATATAGAAAAATCGAAATAAAAAAACTTAAAATGAAATAAAGCAGCGGAACGACCTAAATACATCAGTATTTCATAATTGTTGCCGCGATAGCTTAGTGGAAAACACATCAGCATTGGAACGAAGAGGCCCGGGTTCAAATCCTGTCGACTTTTTTATATATTTGCAATTTATTTAATGTTTTTACTTCAATTTTGGAACTCTTAAATTCGTTCTGTTCAATTTAAATAAAATACATATTCAAGTTACTTTTTTCTTTAATTAATAAACGTAGTTGTAGAAAAAATATTGTGTACAACTCGTACGCAAAGCACTTTTCGCACTCGCTGGATTTGCAAACTTCTGCGCTTGTGGGAAAAGTAACGCTTTGCGCACTCGTACAAACTACTATTTACTTTTCCTCCCAACCTATCTATATGCGAGAAAAGTATTGGTTTACCTCAAAAAAAGTTGGAATTTTGGAATTTTTTTTGAGTTATTTCCACGTTTTCTATCAAGAACAATACGAAAAAATGGTTTTTAGAAAAAAAATCCTGTGTGTATGTCGTCGTCGTCGTTGTCGTCGTCGTCATCGTCGTCGTCGTCGTCGTTGTCGTCGGCCACTTTCCGTTAAATGTCTTGTTAGCACGATACAGCCTCCGGAGTGCAACAAGTCACCAATTTTATGATTGAATATTGTTCAGAACATCTCACAGATGAACCCTATTTATTTTCAGCTGACCAGAGCCAGTAGAAAGGGTGGTATGGTACTTGAAGTAAGACATCATTGTTATTTTTTGAGAAATTTCAAACTTCTGCGCTCGTGGGAAAAGTAACGCTTTGCGCACTCGTTGTACAAACTACTATTTACTTTTCCTCCCAACCTATCTATATGCGAGAAAAGTATTGGTTTACCCCAAAAAAAGTTGGAATTTTGGAATTTTTTTTGAGTTATTTTCACGTTTTCTATCAAGAACAATACGAAAAAATGGTTTTTAGAAAAAAAATCCTGTGTGTATGTCGTCGTCGTCGTTGTCGACGTCGTAGTCGTCGTCGTCGTCGTCGCCGTCGTCGTTGTCGTCGGCCACTTTCCGTTAAATGTCTTGTTAGCACGATACAGCCTCCGGAGTGCAACGTCACCAATTTTATGATTGAATATTGTTCAGAACATCTCACAGATGAACCCTATTGATTTTCAGTGGACCAGAGCCAGTAGAAAGGGTGGTATGGTACTTGAAGTACGACATCATTGTCATTTTTTGAGAAATTTCAGTGTGTTAGCACGATACAGCCTTCGAAGTGGAACAAGTCACCAATTTTATGATTGAATATTATTGATGACATCTTACAGATGAACCCTATTGATTTTCAGCTTACCAGAGCCAGTACAACAGGTGCTGCAGTACTTTAAGTACGACATTTTCGTCATTTTTTGGGAAATTTCAGGTTGTTAGCACGATACAGCCTCCGGAGTACATACAAGTGTCCAATTTTTTGATTGGATATTATTCAGGGCCTCTCAAATATGAACCTGATTGATATTCAGCCCACTAAAGGCAGTACAACGACCGCTATGGTACTTGAAGTACCAAATGTTTGTCATTTTGGAGAATTTTCAGTTTGTTAGCACGATACAGCCTCCACAGTGTATCAAATGGACCAATTTTACGATTGAATATTGTTCAGGGCGTCTGACAGAAGAATCTTATTCATTTTAAGCTCACTGTAGCTAGTACAACGGGTGCTATGGTACCTGAAGTGCCTCATTTTTGGTCCTTTTTGGAGAAATTTCAGATTGTTAGCACGATACAGCCTCCGGAGCGTATACAAGTGACCAATTTTATCTCACAGATGTACCCTATTGATTTTCAGCTGACTAGAGCGAATAAAGCGGGTCCTATAAATCCAGGTATACTACATTTTTGGTTATTTTTGGAGAAATTTCGGTTTGCTATCACGATACATCCCCCGAAGTGTATACAAATGACAATTTTATGATAGAATATTTTTCAGGGCATCTCACAGACGCGGAAAAGTTTTAATCTTTAAAACCGTTTATTATTCTTCAACGTACAATAAGCTACAAACCGCTGACTTACCTACGAGTTTCTCGTAAACGTGTCCATACCTCTTCAAGGACTCTGTATAACGTAGCAAAACATTATATCAAAATGTTCAAAAAAATGTGAGCAATCGGAATTAGGTATAATATACAGGGCTTCTCATTTAAAAAATCATATGTTTGGGTAGTAACGGAGTTATGCAACACTCTGTATAGTTCAAGATAATTTCAAAATATGGACTTTAAAGACATCTACTGTTTTTGTTGATAACATTTTTTGATATCTCTCAAAATAACCCATATACCGAAGTTTGTCGTAAGATTGGTACACCCTGTATACGGGCCACATTTTTCGGCGGTCTTCGGCTACCATATTGGCAGATAGTGGAGAAGGTATTACCAGTATAAAAAGATTGGGAGGTTGGAAATCGACAGCCGTGGCTGAAGAGTATTTAGAAGAATCAACGGAAATGCGGAGAAAAATGTCTAGAAAAATATTATCCACCGACAAAGAACATGCATATGGGGCTACTTCTTCCACAACAATTTTGTCACAACCAGTCTCTGGATACAAGAAATCGAAGCAGCAATAGATTCACCAACCCATCTTATTGAACCAAAAAAATTAATAGCATCAGCGATCAACTTACAAAATGCTTCAAATTGCCAATTTATTATTAATATCAATCATAAGTAGTAGAATAGATTGTAGTTTCTCTTTATGCTTTAATAAAATTTCAATATGTTGTTTCTTTTTTTTTACATGTTCCGCACGCTCGTAGAAAAAATAGCCTTCCTTACTCGTGCGAAAAGTGTCTATCCCTCACTTGATTGCTTGGCCGAACTCTGCTACGCGTCGTTCGGCCATCTGCAATCGCGTGCGGAAAAGGGGAACTTTCCGCACTAGTTAGGAAATATATTATTTCCATACTGCCATCAACTGATATTATGCATTCGGCAAGACCCCATAGCATCTAAGTAGTCGTCAACACAGTTGAGTTTTTAAGCCACACTCGACGTCATTCAAAAACTTTGAAGAAATTGACTCGATAGAAGAATGATTTTGTAGGATGTAAATTAGAATCAAAACCAAGTTAATACTTCGATTCTGGCTTCCACAGGAATCAGATCCCACAAATTTAATTAAATGTTTTCATTCTCCAATTTAGACAGTGCTATTCAAAAGTCCCCTCCCCCCCTCGTATCTTTTGAACGGCTACACTTACATTAATTAAATTTGGAGGGTGAAAATGAAGTGTTGTAAACTTCTCTACGAATGGTAACAGGTGACGTAATAGTAATAGATAGCGTCACAGTGCCACTCTGGCCAATAATTTTGAATAGGACCTTATGGCAAGTGATATCTCGTTTGAAAGGCGTTGACATTGGCTACATAGCCATATTAATTTTGTTTGGGATTAAATTAATTTTGACGGATAAATTAAATAAATACCAAAATTATTGAAATTCTTTTTAAAAATTTAATTAATCAAATATCAACAATGGATTCTTATAGCAAGTGTTCGAAGTGTGCTCCGTCTACTTCCTGACAGTAATACATCCTATTAGTAAACTCTTGTCGTACTCTTTCGAATGTGTCAGCTGAAATAGCATTGCATTCTTCAGTAATTCTTTCTTTCAAAACGCCAATGCTATCTGGTGCCGTAGTATAAACCTTGGATTTCAAGTACCGCCATAGAAAAAAATCTAATGGTGTCAGATCTGGTGACCGAGGTGGCCATTCTATAGGACCTCGCCGGCCGATCTATCTACCTCGATATTCTTCATCCAGGTAACGTCTTACTGCACCATATTAATGTGCAGGAGCACCATCTTGTTGAAATGTTATTTCCAGATGGCCGAATTATCTTCCAGAATTTCAAGAATTAACGGCTCAATTGCATTTTGTAACATCTCCAGATACACTTCACCGCTTAAATTTGAATTTAGAAAAACAGGACCAACTATGTGTTTTCCCAAAATACCTGCCCAAACATTGACTTTTTCTAGAAATTGGGTATGTTGTTCGCGGAAGGTGTGAGGATTTGTGTCACTCTAATACCTTACATTTTGTGTATTCACATTTCCATTGAGGCAAAAAGTACTATCGTCACTGAAACAAATTGTTTTTGTGTAATGTGAGTTTTGACTAATTTTATTTGTCATACATTCACAGAATTCGATTCTTCTGTCGGGGTCGTCATCCGAAAGGTGGTGCACCATTTTTAACTTGTATGGATGAAATTTATTTTTAGCCAACACTCTCTGTACTGTACTACTTACTTCACAGATAGACGCAACTTTAGTTGAAGAGGAAGTAGGGTTTACTACCATTTCAGCAACTATATCAATTTTTTTATCATCACTAAATGTTGGTCGACCAGATCGTTTGGCATCTTGAACACTACCTGTTGGTTCAAACTTGTGAAGAAGCTCCCTCAAATAAGTTCTCGAGATATGGCGATCTGGATATCTCTCATTAAATAAACGTTCCGCTTCATGGAGATTATTTCTAGTGTAATAATCAATAGATTCCACTATGATCCTAAATAAGTAAAAAAAATTATATTACTTGTAATAACCCGAAAACCCTGCTGTCAAAATGTCTCTAGTGGACCGAGAAGGCAGCGTAGCTGGCTGTCACCACCCACGATTTCGTGGGACACAGGAGTCGACGGCTCCTGTAAGAAATATCCGAAAGAGTTGGCTTCGGTCTCCGCTGCTACCAGTTGTCGTTGGAAATGAGAGGTCTTGTGTTATGGGGTTACGTCAGTTAGAGGAGTGTGTTGAGGAAAAATTTTAGGTGTAGCTCTTATGTGTATATGTAAGGTATTCCTGCTCTCCTGGTTGAGAAAATAAATTAACCGACAATGATTTCTTAAACGAAAATAATTACACCAAATTTACAAAGCGTATATAGAGTCTTGAGAATGTAATTAAATAAAACCAGTGATAGGATCGAGAGAAAACTTTATATACCTTTTTAAATCAACGCGAATGACTCGCAGAATAAAAAGAAATTTGTGATTTCAAAAAATAATCGCCAAAACCTGCATATTTTCGCGTACCCTATATATGAACTTTGATATTAACAATTTAATATTCAATCTCAAATGTGCTCCCTATTCCTAATTCATACGGTGAGATATCACCATTAAATACTCGTATGCGATATGAACTATCATAACACAAATTAAATTTTATAGATATAATATCATAGAAAGCGGGCTGGCAATGTTAATAATCTGACCAAGCTACAAAAAAAATCATAATACACAGTTAGTATAATTTTTAAATCAGACTCACCAATTCCCGGACTGGGTGTTCACAAAACGCCGACGGATACGATTCGCGTTTCGAACAAAGAAAAGAAACCCTTTCAGAGCGCGTACAGTAGACGCTCCCTTGTAATCTGCTTTTCCCTTTTCGAGAGAAAAAAAAATTATACCTAATTGCTAAAACACTACTTTAATTATAAACTACTGAAACTCAGGACTCCTTAAAAACCGCTATCCGCGAAACCCAAAGAAAACTCGACCGTTCCCGACCGCGAGTTTTTACTAAATGCCCCTCAATTGTTACACCTTAGCCGTTTTCGACCTTTCTCCCTAATCAGTAATCTTTTATGTTTTTTGTACCTGTTACTTTTTGATTAACAATTGAATTTTTATTTGTTTCCGCAAAATTTCGTTATTTTGATGCAATTATTATTTCCGGTTAAAATATTTTTTTTCTTTCTGCAACCAGACCGCTTAGATAAGTGTTTTTTCATTGTATCAATGTGAACGACCGCTTTCTATAGTTTAAACGTTACAATGTGAGAAGTAATTTGTTATACAGGATGATTCTCCCCATGTTTCTTATTTTGGTATTTATCACACTAGATTCACCAATTATTAAGATAGCTGCTACTTTGTCGGCTTGAGTACGTATTATTTTGCCTATGTAAACTCTTTAACGTCTCGTTAAACAATAATGAAATAAATATTTAAGCTATTTAGAAAAACTTTGCAAAGCAACAAATACTATTAAATTAAAAACGTCAATTTTTTTGACAACTAACCAGAGGCGGACTGAAAAATCTTCAATATTTAAATGTGAAATAATAATTTCCGTATTTATTTAATTTATCCGTCAAAATTAATTTAAGCCCAAACAAAATTAATATGGCTATGTAACCAATGTCAATGCCTATCAAACGAGATATCACTTGCCATAAGGTCCTATTTAAAATTATTGGCCAGAGTGGCATTGTGACGTCATCTATTACTATTACGTCACCTGTTACCATTCGTAGAGAAGTTTACAACACTTTTTTTTCACCCTCCAAATTTTATCAATGTAAGTGTAGCCGTTGAAAAGATACGAGGGGGGAGGGTACTTTTGAATAGCACTATATAAACAGGAACCGACTTTCTGGGTACCTCTGCCTGCTTTATGCTCTAACCAAACATTAAAGATTCCTTTCTGTAATCTTTCAACGAAAATACTAAGTTTGAACATGTTCAGTTTTCTCCTATAATGAAATATTCCAGCCTTTCAAATATTTTTTGAAATTGTTGTAATCTTTGGTTTAGTAATAAAATATTAACTTATATCATATCTACGTTACTGGTTTAATATAAATAAGCATTAAACATTTCACTCGACCCGAAGAGAATATATTCGGAAACAATTCATAATTTCAAAAATTATAAATAATACATAGCAATCCCATTGAAGTCGCAACGTTCTTTCTATCATCCTTTATACAAGTTTTACATCGTTATAATCAAACAAACAACCCTCTATGGAGACTAAAGTACAAAGGATCCTTTGTGTTAAAGGCGTCCGTAACACGTTACCCTAGCGTCTTTTCAAAAGGCAATCCTTCCAGCAGAAATCAGAGCAGATTGGGATGGCTGCACTGTATGTATGTATATATCGCAAACTTCAAATAAGGCGGTTTTGTAATGACGCAATGCTGGATGTCGAGATTATAGCTGAAGGCGACACACGGTTCTCTTCACTAAAACAGAAAGCTTCTACTATCTACTACTAATGAATTATTCAAGAAGTTGAAGACAGGTAATGCAAAGTAAGTAGATATTGCCTCTTATTTCGTTCATTTTCTAGATTTTACGTCATAGTCAATAAATGATACAACTCAATATGCCACTTTTCATCTGAAGCGAGAATTCTAATTTAATACTATCCTGTGAGTCTTTTTGAATGTTATTTTCCATTGAAAGTTTATCAAAAAATAAAAATAAAGAGAATAGTAATTTTCTTACTGATAATATCGAGAAATGTTGATCAAAATTGAGAGTAACATTAAGAAATTTAATTATGTTACGAAACAGCACACTGGTATAGTCCCTGAATCCGACTCTGTCTAGCCATGTATGAACGTTAAAATTATGGCGTATGCGCAGGGGTTTCTTAGAATTTTTACGATTGCGACTATCTTATCTAGACATTGTTTTTGTGACCAGTCTTATCTAGAAAATGACAGAGCCAATTGTTTTTGTGTAATCGCAATCTAGAATTATCTAGGAAAAAAGGCACTCATATATAGAGCACCGACCATGGAGAGTTAGTTTAGTTGATAAAGTGATCTCGACAAATAAACAAGAACACACCGAAATAGCGAACAGTAAAGTGTTGATATAAATTAATAATTAAGGTTGTGTGTATATAAATTGAAGTTAAGTGAATAGTTAAGTGTTTATGAATTAAGTGGTTGTGAGTAGTTCGGTGTTTAAACAAATTAAGTAAGTGAACCTACCGTGTGTATGAGTTTATCCCTCCCGTAATAAAATAAATAAACGGTTTTAAAGATTAAAACTAACTTTTCCGCATCTGTGGCCCTGAACAATATTCTATCATTAAATTGTTACTTGTATACACTTCGGGGGATGTATCGTGCTAACAAACCAAAATTTCTCCAAAAATAACCAAAAATTCAGTATATCTAGTTTTATAGGACCCGCTGTACTTGCTCTAGTCTTCTGAAAATCAATAGAGTACATCTGTGAGACACCTTGAACAATATTCAATCATAAAATTGATCAATCGTATACTCCATGGAGGCTGTATCGTGACACAAACTGAAAATTCTCCAAAAATGAAAAAAATTTGGGACTTCAAGTACCACAGCACCCGTTGTACTGGCTTTAGTAAGCTCAATATCAATAGGGTTCATCTTTAAGACGCTCTGAATAATATCCAATCATAAAATTCATCATTTGTATATACTCCGGAGGCTGTATCGTGCTAACAAACTGAAACTTCTCCAAAAATGACAAAAATATCGTACTTAAAGTACTGTAGCACCGGTTGTATGCTCTGGTGAGCTGAAAATCAATAGGGTTCATCAGTGAGATGCCCTGAATAATATTAAATAATAAAATTGGTGACTTGTTGAAATCCGGAGGCTGTATCATGCTAACAAACTGAAATTTCTCGAAAAACGACAAAATGTCGTACTTCAAGTACCATAGCACCCGTTGTACTGGCTCTGGTGAGCTGAAAATCAATGGGGTTCATCTGTGAAATGTCCTTAACAATATTCCATCATAAAATTGGTGACTTATTGCATTCGGGAGGCTGTATCGTGCTAACAAGACTTGCAAGGAAAAGTGGATTTTTTTCCTAAAAACCGTTTTTTCGTGTTGTTGTTGATGGATAACGTAAAAATAACTCAAAAAATAATTTCAAATTTCCAACTTTTTTGTGGGTAAACCAATACTTTTCTTGAAAGTGACTGAGTTGAGAGCAGAATTGGAAGATCGTGAGTTGGAAACGTCCGGTAAGAAAAGTGATTTGTGCTTCGATCCAGAATTATTTTTATCAATGACGAGGCTTCCACCGTAATCTCGTCAATTTCTGCAAAAGTGGAGAACGATATTTCTGCCATGGAAGAAAAGATTTCAATTAATGTGAAAAACGATATTTCTGCAATAAAGAACGATTTTTCTGCCATGGACGAGAAGATTTCAACCATGAAAAACGATATCTCTGCTAATATGGACAAACTTTCTGCCGATATATTATTAATGAAAAATGACATTGCCGCTGACGTGGAAAATAAAATTTCGTCTCTTACATCGGATATTGAGGAGAAAATCACAATGATGGACGAGAAAATGGAGAATAAAATGACAACAATAGACGAAAAAATCAAGGAGTTAGAGAGTAAGATAACAGATTTGAGAACACAAGGCACGCCTGCAGAACAAAAAAAGATCGAGATACGCAAGCCAGCAACACAACCCAAGACAGAAGATATTAGAAGTTTTGCCTGAGTCAAGGCTCCAACGTTCGACGGAAAGACATCGTGGACCAATTATGTGAAACAATTTGAAACAGCCGCTAGAGTGAATAATTGGTCCGACAAGGAGAAAGCAGTGAAATTAACTATCGCGCTTCGCGGAGATGCCTTAGATGTACTTCAGACGATACCTCTGGAAGAAACGGATGATTTCGTGCAGCTGAAGAAGAGGTGGACATGCGATATAGTCACGAACATCTAGAACATTTGTACCAATCCCAGCTGAAGAACCGAAGGCAGAAACGTGGCGAAACACTTCAAGAATATGAAGTGGATATTGCTCGACTCGTTCGATTTGCTTATCCATCAGCAGCAGAGAACACGATGGAATGTCTGGGCATACAGGCCTTTATTGATGGCTTACGTGACCTCAGAGGACGCTGCGATTAGCCCATCCTAAAACATTGGTCGATGCATTGACTGCTGCTATTGAATATGAAGCAGCCACGGTGGCTTCAGGATACAACAAAGGTATGACTATACAGGAAGAAGGTGACGATGACAGACTTTACCAGATCGTCAAGTTGTTGAAAGGTATAGTAGACAAGAAGCCGAAGAAAATCAGGTGCTGTAATTGTGGCGAGCTGGAGCATGCACGCAGTTAGTGTAAGCGTGCTACGACTCCTGCAAACCAAGAACCTCTTTAATGCAGAGCAACCACGAAGGGATCGCGGTACAACAAAGGTAGGACCATGTAGGAAGAAGATGACGATGACAAGCTTGACTAGATCATCAACTTGTTGAAAGGTATGGCAGAAAAGAAGCCGAAGAAGATAAAATGCCGAGAGTGTGGTGAGCTAGAGCACGTACGCAGCCCGTCGTAGCGCCCCAGGACTCCTGCAACTCAAGGACTCCAGTCATATGAGAAATTAGACAAGGACGAACATCGAGCTGATGTGAATCACCGAAACGTCGACTCTCTGCCTAGACGGTCATGCCTTGTAGACAATTCTCACTGCAACAAGTCGAAATCTAAGGAAGCTGCAGTTTTAAGAACTACTATAGTCGACGGAGAATGGTCACCCACCAGGATCAGAGAAGATCAGGAGTATGATCCTCACCTGAATATGATCCGGCAATGGAAGGAAGAAAATCGGCGACTTACATGCCAAGAAGTGTCAAGATTTTCACCGACACTCAAGGCATATTGGGCTCAGTGGGACTCCCTTGTCCTGGAAGAAGGTCTATTGAAAAGAATTCTTGAGAAAGATGATGGTTCCAAGAAGAGAAGACAGCTATCATCTGGGAGTGAAGAAAACCCTTCAGCGAGTCCGTGAAAGGTTTTATTGGTTGAACAGCTCCGACGATGAGAAGGACTGGTGTAAGAAATGTACGACTTGTGCTACGAGTAATGAACCACATCGCAAGAGAAAGGAACCTATGAAACAGTATAATGTTGGAAGCCCTTTCGAAAAGATTGCTATAGATATCGCTGCACCATTTCCGACGGCAGAAAATGGTAGCAAATACATACTGGTTGTAATGTATTATTTCACAAAGTGGCTGGAAATTTCCGCAATCCCGAATCAAGAGGCCACAAATGTCGCGGATGTATTGGTAAGAGAATTTATCAGCTGATATAGAGCGCTCTTGGAAGTCCACAGTAACCAGGGCGAAAGTCATCTATTCCAGGAGATTTGTGACAAGCTGGGAATGAAGAAGACCAGCACAGCAGCATTACATCCATAGTCAGATAGAATGGTCGAGACAATGAACAGGACTATTGGAGAAAACCTGTCCAAATTGGTTTCCAGCCATCAGAGAAATTGGGACCAGTATCTTTCCCTATTGGCATTGGCTTCTCGATCTGCCGTCAATGAGTCCACGGGTGTAACAGGTGCGAAAATCCTGTTTGGACGTGAAATGAGGCTTCCTTGTGACCTGGAATTTGGCTGTCGGCCTGGAGAAGATCTAGCAGGAGATGACTACGTGATCCAATTAAGAAAAAGGCTGAACGATACTCATGAATTAGTTCGAACAAATCTTCGAGTAGTCAGCGACAGAATGAAAAGTCGGTACGACACGCAGGCCAAGTAGGCGGTTCTAAAGAAGGGGACAAAGTATGGTTACACAACCCAACGAGAAGAAAAGGATTTTCTCCAAAATTACAAAGATCCTGGGAAGGTCCATACTTAATCAAGAAAAGGATCAATGATTTTATATATCGCATAAGCAAGATCCCAACGGAAAACCAAAAGTAATTCAGTAAAACCGACTAGCGCCATTCGAAGGAGGCCATGACCTGAAGAAAGGAGTAAACCATATTCAAGATGTGTTTGACCCTACTTTAGATGAATTTATGGGCGCGTATAGAGGTACCAGGAAAGCTAGATATGGAGTCACTTCAGAACAACGACAAGATTTGTTCACTCTCCCGGGAGATTTTTCACTGGCATACAACATCGCCGCCTGTATCAAGAACGCACGAAGGTTGGCATCCGTCTTTCGAAAGAAGTTCGGGCAATTAGAAAAACTTGAACACCAGATTCCAGCCCCTGGTAAGACACTGAAACTGAAACATAATTCGCGGTACGTCTCCTACGTGGTAACTAAAAATGAATATCAAAAGCGATCTACCTACCGCGATGTGTGGGAAGCACTTCGAAACCTCCGAGACCATGTGTCAGAATCCAGCGTGAGGAAACTGGCTATGCCTAAGATAGTGAGTAACCAGTTGGATTGGCGAGTCACCAGGAACATGGTAGAGGTTATCTTCCAAGATACGGGTGTCCAGATATTAATTTGCAGCTACAACCCCCTTTATCAGTATACGATAAAAACGGTGCTCTGTTATTTCCATAAGATCGGAAAGTGTGGAAATGGGGCCAGTTGCCGATTCAAAGATCCAGTCTCGGCTCCACAAAAGTTCCAGGAGGAACTTCCATTTCAGGAAGGGGTAATGTTACAAAATAGCATACTAGTGTAGACCCTGAATCCGACTCTGTCTAAGCCATGTATGAAAGTTAAAATTGTGGCGGATGCGCAAGGATTTCTTAGAACTGTTTACGATTTTTTGTGATTATCTTGTTTTGACATTGTTTTTGTGGCCAGTCTTATCTATAAAATGCCGGAGAGCCAATTTTTTTTGTGTAATCGGCAATCTAGAATTTTGTAGTAAAAAAGGCACTAATATATAAAGGACCGACCAGCGAGAGGAGTTTAGTTTTATAATGTGATCTCGATAAATAAACAAGAATACAACGAAATAGTGAACTGTAAAGTGTTGATATAAATTAATAATAAAGTTTGGGTGTATATAAATTAAATGTTAGTGAATAGTTAAGTGTATATAAATTAAGTGTTAGTGAGTAGTTTAGTGTTTAAATAAATTCGTAAGTAGCCATTCCGCGTATTTAAAGTTTATTCCACCCGTTTACTGTTTAGATAAATAAGAAAAACATTACAATATTTCCTACAATTCCCTAGCTAACGCGCTCAAAATTAAATATTTAATCATTCAATGCCCTAATATATTAAAAGCATTTGCTTCGTTTAGACCTCTGGAAATAAAGAAATTTCTTAAGACTATCAATTAGATGCTTCGTACAATAAATTGGTTGAATTTTCTTTTTATAGGCGACTGCACAGCTAGAATTTCATTAAGGTGTAAAAGAATTTATGGATGTTTGTAAGAAAGAAACGAGGCCCTTTGAATCGGCAAATTTGTGAGACTCTGCGTCTCTTTTATCGCTCAAATATTTATGCTAAAAATACGAATTAATGAACTTGGACAAAGGGATGAACTTATTGAGGATACGTCGAAGTTAATTTATTTTTTTACGGTTTATTCATCAAGAACGTGAGGGAATAAGAAAAATTTATTATTGCGGGATAAGCTGTTGATTTAAATCATACAATATCTTTGGAATAACAGACTGTTGAATGAATTTGAAAGAATAGAAAAAACAGGACAGATTCCTAACAATACAGTTGTCAAAACCAATTTTCTCGCTGGAATTCCATTCTCTCTTGCTTGGATATACAGGAGTATACAGAAATCGATGACAACCTTAGAATAATAATATACATAGAGAGGGCTATTCATCCAGAAACACGTTTATTTTTGCGGCCAACAATTCTAAACGCCCGTAGTTAAATCATGAATGAATTACAAAAAGTGGGGATTGTATTGTGGATACATCGCTTTGGCGTCATCGTCAAAGCATAGGCGTACCAAATCTATTTAAAAACAACAAATATAAACTTATATTATTGGGATTTTGGTGTTCATAAATATTTCATTTGATGAAATTGAAGTTTGTTGATTTTAATTAATTTAATGTGATTAATCTACATATCTAATCTATATATATACAAAAATGAATGTTTATATATATATATATATATATATATATATATATATATATATGTATTTTTTCACGGAGAAGGTTTTTACACTATTCTCAATGTTGTAATTTATCACCAGGTAGCGCTGCAGCATATCAAATTCTACACCGTTCAACCGATCACCCTCAAAATGGCCATATATATGTACACCCAACACAAAACTAGAAGTGCTGCATATTTGTGAAAAGAAACAATAACTGGATTTTCTTGAAGAATTGGAAATAAGAAGACATTTAAGAAACCCACAATATGAAGTTGTCAATGAACAGTTAAATCTAGGGAGTTCTCCAGTAATAAACTGTCTTCTTAAGTGATAATTGTAAAGATCAGCAGATATAGTTTTCCTAGTTTCCTATATCATTGCACAGTTATACTGATCTTAATTGGAAAAATGATATCCAGGATATAACCATAGGTTAGGTCACTTCTTGGTCTAGCCAAAAATAACTACTAAGCATCAGGTAGGCATCAAATGAAATGTAACTTCTGTTATTCTGACGATGATATTGATTTTTCGGAACAATTGTCAATTTTTTAGAATTTTCAATAACTTTTATTATATTGTGGAATTAACTAGAAACCGTGAGTTTCATTTAAAACACTAATAAGAAAGACTTGTATTATCGAATGTGTGTCCTACCATACCGAATGAACTTTTAATAAATGAATTACAAAATATATGTCTAAATCCAATTTCGCCTATGTCAGTACTAAGAATCAGTACAGCTCTTCCGGAATTTAGTCATATTCTTAGTTTTAGAAGACAAATTTTTGTTACGCCTCACAATATCCAAATTCCTGATTCTATATTGATCAATCATGATAATACATAATACAGAGTATTTGTAGCACAAGACGGAATGACTTGTTTCAAATGTCGCCAGACAGGACATCTTGCAGCACACTGCTCAGTTTCTATCTCTTCAACAACAGACTGACACAACTTCTGCACCACATTATCAACCAATAACGTTAAAAACTGCACACCTACTCCTATTATCGATATAATAAAACCCTCCACCATTGGAGCGATCAACAATCCCAACACACCAATTCCATCAGCAACCAATACTCCAAAAAGACCCGCATCTGAGAGCCCCACTATAGAAGAAACAAGCTCAGAATCAATTTTCCAAAAACCTAATCATATTAAAAAAAACAATAAAAAAGTTAAAATAACCTTAGCAGTGGTACCAGCAATTCCTGTAAAAATTTTACTTCAACCAGCCAAAGCATATATAACAAACAATTCTGAAGGACTGCCATTAAATTACGACTACACAACTGACTATGGATCTCTAGTGATCATGTTAAACAAAATTTACCCTCTGCTTATAGAAAGCCGTATCACTAAACTTAAAAGAAAAATATACAGACACATTGGAGACGAAGTCAATTATGAATCGGTGGCTACACAAAGTGACTCGCTCTCTCATGAATAGAACTCCACTTTCATTTATTTATTATTATTTATTTTCAATCCAATGCTATTTAAATCAATTATTCAGTGGAACCTGAATAGATACTACGAGCGTCTACCTATGCTACAAAAAATCTTATCAGAACAACTTCCTGACATTTTATGCCTTCAAGAGACACATTTCAAACTAGATCATTATCACTCACTAAAAAGTTATCGGCGCTTCTTTAGGAACAGAACAAATCGTCAACATGCCAATGGCGGAGTTGCGATTTATGTATCGAACACATTAGAAGCAGAAATTATACCGATTAATTCCAACCTGGAAGTCGTTGCCGCAAAAATTAAGAGCTCGTACCCAATACACATATGTAATATGTACCTGCCGGCAGGTCCATTGGACATGCAAGATATTTGTGAATGTTATTGACCATTTTAATTTTAATATATTAAATGATGGTACTAAAACTCGCTTCAATTCTGCAACAGGAGAATCATCCGCAATAGATCTATCCTTTTGTGATCCTACGGTCTCGTTATCGGTATCTTGGGAAGTAGATCCTTACTTATATGATAGTGATCATTACCCGATTATTATACGAAATACCAACTTCGAAACTAAAACTACTTCACCATCTTACATTTGGAGATTAAAGAATGCAAACTGGGATGCCTTTTCTGAAAATATTCAAAAGAAAATAGAAAACCTTACTAAGACCGAGAATATTGATAAGGGTTTAAGAAATCTTGAAAATATCATATCTGCCGCAGAATCTAGTATTGGTAGAACAAAGCTTGTTACAGGTAGACTTCCAGTTCCATGGTGGAGTAAAACATGCGAAGACGCCATAAAAACTAGTAAGCATGCCTTCAACGTTTACAAAAGACACAAAACCACAGAAAACCTCGTTGAATTCAAACGACTAAGAGCAATTTCTAGACACATAATAAAAACTGCAAAAAAGGAATCATGGAGACAATTTGTATCTTCAATTAATATATCCACTCCAATATCAGATGTATGGAAAAAAATCAAGAAGATTTCTGGTAAAAGCTCCATTCAAAAAATAACATCTCTAGATCTCAATGGAGTAACAGATATACTCTCTGATACATATGCTAGTCACTCCAACAACAATAATTATGATAACGCCTTTATTACCAAGAAAGTCTCACAGGAAGGAAATGATATTGAAATTTTTGACATACTCGATCCATTAAATTATAATATAACTGAAAATGAATTAAATGAAGCACTAGAAGACTTGAAAGATACATGCGGAGGACCAGATGACATTCCTGTAGTATTCTTGAAGCACTTACCTCAAAATTCCAAAGATTACTTGTTACACCTATACAATAAAATCTGGACTAAACACCTCATTCCAGAAAAATGGGGTCAAGCTATTGTCATACCAATACTAAAGCCTAGAAAACCTAGAACAATCGCTGCATCTTATAGACCTATCTCACTAACTTGTTCAATGTCCAAGCTACTCGAGAAAATAATTAACAAACGACTTTTATGGACACTTGAAAGCAGAAACCTTCTGATCCCGGAACAAAGTGGCTTCAGAAAACATAGATCAACTTTAGATACCATTGTTGAATTAGAAAGCTTTATTCATGCGGGTTTCGCATAGAAGCAGACGTGTATGGCCATATTTTTCGATATTAACCGGGCATTCGACACGGTGTGGCGATATCATATACTGAGAACGTTGAGTGAATGGAACATACAAGGCCACTGCTTAGCTTTTATCAAAAACTTCCTCCAAAAAAGAACTTTTGTTGTCAGAACAATTACACAGATATATAAAAATAAGTTACAAGAGAATGGGACACCGCAAGGCTCCGTAATAAACCCAACATTATTAATTGTAGCCTTAAATAGCATCTTGGAGAATATAAAAGCACTCCTTAGAGCAAGAATATACGCTGACGATCTAGTTGTTTTCTTAAAAGGTACAAATATGACCACAATGAATAATTTTCTCCAAGATTTTCTTAAAAACCTGGAAATTTGGTATTCGCAAACAGGAGTTCGTTTCTCAACCTCCAAAAATCACTGCATCTTATTTAGCAAAACAAATGAACTATTTCAACCTAACTTGATATTACATGGCGAAAATCTAAAGATCCTACTTTCTGCAAAATTTTTAGGTATGCATTTAGACAGCAAATTAAATTGGAAAATACACATCAACAATCTAGCCTTAGAATGCCAAAAGAGATTAAACATTCTAAAAGTGGTAGCTTACCAGAAATGGGGAGCTGATGGGCCAACTTTATTGTTACTGTATAAATCTCTCATCAGATCAGTATTAGACTATGGCTCTATAGCATATGATACAGCAAAGAAAACTGACACCGACCAACTCGAAATAATCCAAAATTATACTTGGAGCTTTTAGAACTACACCAATAAAAAGTCTACAGTGGGAAATAGGAGAACCAGCCTTAAGCCTAAGGCGAAAATTTCTTAGCAGTAATTACGCAGTTACTATTCTTGCCAATATGTCAAATCCAACATATCAGTACACACACTCGAATAAATTAGAAGGATTTTTTACTGGGAAATCGAGGACACCAAAACCGTTTTACGAGAATATTAGAACATACTTTCGAAAAATTGACTTCTGTTTACCAAAAGTTTACCTAATTGCCACTTATTATAACATAGAACCCTAGATGGTAAAGATACCAAATTGCGACAAAAGCTTAACTAAACATGATAAACAAAATGCAAACTCAACTGTTATAAAAGCCAAGCTGTTCGACACTTTGGAAAAGTATCCAAATTATCAAAAGATATATACAGATGCCTCGAAATCGACCATAGGCGTAGGAGCAGCTGTAGTAACTGATTCGCAGAAACTCCTATATAAACTTCCATCCTACACAAATATCCTCTTGGCAGAACTATTCGCTATATATCAAGCTTTAACACATATCAACGAAAGCAGCCACCACAACTCTTTCCTTGCCTTTACAGACTCCCTTACTTCCTTACACTCTATACAAACGATTTATTCTAAATATCCTTTGGTTCATCTCATTAAGAAAAAACTCTACGTTGCCAGAGAACGAAACAATGATGTCATCTTTATATGGATCCCATCCCATATTGGTATTAGTGGAAATGAAGAAGCGGACAGATGTGCTCGTAATTCCATCACAGATGAAAGTGCGGTATCGATTTCAAAGGTGGTTAGTTCGGATCTAAAGTGCGTATTAAATAGGAAAGTGATCGCTTTGTGGCAATCTCAGTGGACTGAAAGTGACTCAAAACTTCGTGAAATTAAACCTCTATATAAAAAGTGGTTTCCATTTTCTAACAACAGGCAATACCAATTGATTATTTCACGTCTACGGTTGGGGCATACTAGACTAACTCACACTTACCTAATAAAACGTGAAGAATATCCAGTATGTGATCTCTGTAATGTAGATGTAACAGTGAAACATATCCTCACAAAATGTCCTAAATAGTATGAATAGAGAGAAATTTGTAAACTACCGAACACATTTGAAGCCTTATTTTAGGATAATAATTATAATAAACTAATAATATTTTTGAAATTAATTAATATGTATAATTCAGTGTAATTATGTTATTATCTATTGTGCCGTCACTAATAACCTACTACGGTTGATGCGACTTTCTGTCGAAATAAAAAAAATGTAATGTACCTTTCTTAACCTTGACAAAGTATCTATTAAATTATTCAACACTACAAAAGTCTAAAAAGACTTACAAAGTAAAAGTAAATTCCTCTTTTCAAGTATTTTCATATTGTACAAAGACAAATTATCCGCTTGGCATTGAATTAATTTATTTCATAAAGAAGTTTCTAAGTTATGATTCGCACATTTACAAAGGAATTTCCTCTGTAGTATCAGTTTGGAGTGCGCCGTAAAATTACGAGTAATTTACTGGGAAATTTAGTATATTCCTGTGGAAATAATGTCGCGCTCTTCCTTTATTAAGGTCGCTTAAATTATCCAGAATATTTTACCTGAATTTTATTAAAAAGCATTCATCAACTTTATCTATCTGACAAATTAAAGCAGTTGAAGGATGAACATTTCGATTGCTTTAATAACTGGAAATGAACATTTGAAATCTTATGAGCGTAGATCAAATGCAAATTGGATGCCTTTCTTCGAATAAGTTGGCTCGACGCGGTTGAAATATACGCCATCGTTATTTTGTATATGAACTGAATCAATTCCAAGTGTTTCTAGAATTTGAATGGATCATTAAAGAGAATAACGGTTTAGCAGAATGCATTTTACATTATAATTCTCATTGCATTTCAGGAGTTTGAAGTGAAAGGATTTTGTTCCAAATAAAACTTTACAACTGACGTTGTCCATGTGCTCAAAATATTTTAATTGTGTACAATAATGAAAAATACAAGTTAGCGTCGCAAAAACTTCGAATAAATAATTTATTATAGATTATAGAGACGCGAATGCCTGAACAACGTGTCATCTAAGCCTCAACCACCAAATACATAATTATCCGTATTCTCCAGTCACTAACTCCAAGTTATTCATCTTCAGCGAAAGCCACCAAGGAACATAGGAGGTATATAGAAAAGGTTTATTTATCGAAATACATATAACATAGGATTATTTGGGAAGCAGCAAATTAAAAAGAGTACTCTTCATACTTTTATTCCTGAGATATGTAACAAGCCGATCGCCTGTTACGATTTCTATCCGACTATGGTATTTTAATTTCGTCGTAGTAATGTTTCGAAATTAAAAAAATTGTTTCTCTTCCAAATTTCGTGTATTTAAACGATATCGTACATTGGAAAAGTTTCTTCCTATAAGTAAAATTTATAAGTTAGTACCTTACATCGTTGTGGTTTCACATATTTGCTGGTGAGTTAGATTTTTTGAATATTTTTTCTCCGTGTTTATTCTGTTTTATTTCGAATTATAATATGGGCTGGCGTTTGATGAATTTTGTATGTTTAATTCTTTTTTATTGTAGAAAGGAAACATTTTATATTCTTTTTGAAGCAAATTTTTAATAATTTCTTTTCATTCTTTTTTTTAGCTTCATAATTCCGCATTTTCTGTTTATTTAGGGAACGAAGCGAATATTATAGAACAGACTTCTGTTAGTTTTATTTTGAAAACTGGATTCAGTTTTTTATGTATTGAAGCATAAGCTTCCTATCTGTTCTATCTATTCCTTCCTTCCCACAATTTTTCCTTGATTTTTACTCTTTTTTTCTTTCCTCAGCTCTGCAGCCCCTACCCAGGACTCACCAGCAAATATGTGAAACCACAACACACAGGTGTTTATGGTTTGCGAGCGGAAACTTTGAAAGAATTATCAGACTCAATATATAAACCTCTATTTACTATAATAAATATATGCTTTTACAAGGGTTATTATCCTAATTGCCTGAAAACTGGTATGGTAAACCTTTATTTAAGTCAGGATCTAAATTAGAAGTAGGAAATTACCGTCAAATATCTTTGATCTCTTCGGTGTCAAAAATCATCGAAAAAATACTAAAAAGACGAATCGTAAAATTCCTAAATAAATATCACGTAATCTCAGACAATCAGTTCGGCTTTAGAGAAGGCAAATCAACAGAAGATGCTATTTGTTCTCTTACAAAAACAGTTTATGAGGCTGTTGACTCAAAAACACCTGCTTTAGCTATATTCGTTGACCTCTCTAAAGCCTCCGATACTGTATCGCACAACATACTATTGTATAAGTTGCAGAAATATGGACTTAAAGGCAAAATCTTCCACTTATTAAGCAGTTACCTGAAGGACCGACAGCAACAGGTAAAAATCGGCGATGTCATCAGTGAACCGAGGACAGTAACCTATGGGGTAGCACAAGGTTCTGTTCTCGGACCGCTTTTGTTTACAATTTATATAAATAGTTTATTGAATATGGACTTGAAGGCTACAATAACGAGTTTTGCTGATGACACTGTGATATTCTACAAATCCGACTCATGGGCAAATCTAAAACGAATGGCTGAAACCGATTTCTCTTTGATTAAAAAATGGTTTGCTGTAATAAACTTACCCTCAACATCGACAAAACCTACTATTTGCCATTTACATCCTACTCGAGTACTCTGCCTGAAATGGGAAATCTCAAAATCGACGATATGACGGAAATACCAGATGCGCAATATGCTTAATATCTTGGGATAATTATCGATAAGAATCTTCGTTGGGATCTGCAAATAAATAATATTGCAAAGAAATTAAGAGGTCTGATTAGTAGGTTTAAATTTCTGAAAGGATTTTTAAGCATACCTCATCTAAAAACAGTGTATTTTGCACTCGTTCAGTCACAGTTATCCTATGGCATCCTGGGTTGGGGGGGTATGTATGATAACCATCTAGAAAAAATTGATATTTTACAAAAGTGGATACTGAAAATAATCCATGGTAAAAAGCGCACCTTCTCTAGCGATCGTCTGTTTGATATCAGCAAAAATCTTGATATAAGACAGCTTTACTGTCAACGAATACTCCTAGCTATTTTTAACAGGAAAATAGAATTGGAAGAAATTGACCATCAATACAATACGCGGACTAGAGACCAAAATATTGTAAAAATACCCAAATGCGAAAAAAATATTAAACGGCGATCCTTTGATTACATAGGAGCAAAACTATACAACTTAATTCCACATCCTCTGAAACAAATAAAAAAATTACATATATTCAGAATAAAAATTAAGAAATGGATTCTTAGTAAAGAGCGACACATATTTAGAAATATAGTAAATAATCTCTGAAAGATACTAACCTCTATATTACAGTTATTTTTTCTACTCTAGATTTTGGTTTAGATTATAAATATTAAACTTTACGTTTATTTCAAATATTAGATTTTAAAACTTATGTATAGATATATGTATATTATAAAAATTAAACTTTACATTTATTTTAAGTATTAGATTTTAGAACATATGTATAGATTGAACATAGCTGCACACATAAATGCATCACACACAAGCTCAGGTTCTTTCCTATTAGGGCTTCTGTGATTATTTATGTTTATTCATGTATATTGGATTCGTAACTGTAATTGTAAATTTTTTCTTTCTTTCAAAATAAATAAACATTACTTACAACGATGTAAGGTACTAACTTATAAATTTTACTGATAGGAAGAGACTTTTCCAATGTACGATATCGTTTAAATACACGAAATTTGGAAGAGAAACAAGTTTTTTAATTTCGAAACATTACTACGACGAAATTAAAATACCATAGTCCAATAGAAATCGTAACAGACGATCGGCTTGTTACAGATATTTATTTATGTTAATCAATTGTTTTCACTGTAATTAGGGAGAAATATTTTCAATACCAGTACATGAAAGACGCCAATGACCATATATTATTTCTAACATAAATTATAATAGCTTGAACAATAATATTTTATTATTCAGTTGAACTTTATCGGGCGACGAAGGTAACCAGCAGAAAGGTGGGGTTACGAAATCATCTGTTTTGCATTACGTAATTTCAAAGTTATGAAAGTCACTGAAGTAATCATTAGCTAGGTCAAGGTTTTATATTTTAATAAGGAGACGCTGGATAACATTTTTTTCTTAAGAAAACCCTGGCCACTTTTCTCTGACAAAATGATCTCCGTTGTCTTTACCGGACGATAACTGGAAGAGAGGGTGAATATATTTAGGAACCCTAGCTAGTTTTTTTAAGCGCCGGACAAATAACATTATTATTATATTATATCGTATACCGTAGGCATCGAAAGTGCACCCTGGAGTTAAGTCATTGGTTTTTTGTAACTTTAATTTTATTTGTTCGTAATATAGGCCTATTTATATATTATCTACCTAGACTGTTTCCTTTATCCCCAACAAATCCCTCTAACTGACATAGGTGGACCGGACCCTGGGGGCGTACAGGCAGCTGGACGACACAACAAACCTTAAAACTCAGGATTTGCACTCAGAAAAAACTAGATGTAACAATTTTTATTTTTTAAAAATTTTGTTTATGTTATTTATAAAAATATAACTCTCACTCTGTCGATTGCTACAAACCGTTTCTCAATATCGTTAATGTTCATAAATTTAGACGCGATTGAAAAAAAAATTGTTTCCAATTTGCGCAGCCGCCATTTTGAATTTTCCAAATCTGAAAAAATGTAAATTTTTAGAAGTTTTCCCCTCTATGTTCATTTATGTTTTGACCTCGATATTAATATTTTATTTATAATTACCAACCAAAAATATAATTTTCGTAAATTTTTTCAATTTTTGGCAAATTTAAGACGGAAAATTTTTGAATAAACTATTCACGTCACCTTCAAGAGCATAAGATTTGCTTCAATTTTCATCTCTACGATTTTTTTGTAAGAACACATCCAGAAATGACACGAGCATAAATCACTTGAATTTTAGATGGTCTGAGCTGTGCTTGCAAGCTGCTTGCAAGCTCCAGTGGAAATTATTAGACAATCTAGGAGTGTCATGCTGGGTCAATATATTTCCATTTAAAAATGAAAAATCAGTTATGGGAAAGTTTTGATAGTTAACAGATTTTTCGACCTTACTTTCCCGGACTAATATGTTTTTAGTAATTCATGTTCCTATTAGAAGAATATTCCTTTGCAGGTTACTAGAATTTTTTGATTTTGTTCTTAAATAATTATATTTGATATTTTTAAAACTCGCATAATTTCTCACGACCTATGGAATGAAGATACATTGTTATAATTCAGTATGGCATCATAGAATGACGTGTACTCCATCATAACCGAACGCATGGGTATGATGGAACTCTAAAGCAAGAACACAAAATCTTGTTTTTACAATTTAAGTTTATAAGGAAGGGATTTATTCACACTACAAATACAAATATAGTAAGGCTCTATTATTATTATTTTTTTCAAAATTTTGTCTTCAACCGTTTTTAAATTAAAAATGTGTCTCTCTTAGAACAAAAATCGACGTGTAGCCATTATCATAAATTGTAAATATCGGGATAGACTGTTTTCCTTGTCCCTCTCCGAATATATAACTCTTGCAATTTCTAACAAATGCGTTCATTATACCAGTGCCGATAAGTCCATAATGTGCTTCCGATAGTTCGAAACTTGGATTTCATAGTTCGATTAAACTGAATGTCACAATACCGCATAAAATCACAGTGAAATCTCGTAGAAATGATGAAAATTACGGATGCAGCGATCCAATCTTAGATTACATTGTTAGCCTATCGTTTCCAAACATTAATTATTATTCCAAATCGAAATGATGGTCACAAATGGAAATTAAGTGGAAATGGTTTTCCGCAATCGTGGTAAATCACGGTGAAGGTCAATATCCGGAATCGGACACGTTGTTATGGGTATTTTGATGGTTGGTGGATTCAGTTATTTGTTTAGTAATTCGATAACGTCTGTGCTTTTGATTTTAATCATTTTGCCAAAGGGGGTTTGAAATTGTATTTATCAATCTTATTCGCTTCATAATTCGTTCGATAGTGAACTTTTTTTATAGCAAATGACAGTGTTAATAAACAAGTTGTGAGTATAAAATTGCAGGTACTTTTTCTAATAATATAATGAGGAGATGATTTTTTTCTTGGAAAGTGTAGGCTCCAACGTAACTTTCATGCATATAATACTAATCCAGGGTGAGGATTTTGAGTTAATTGAGGTTATGTACTCAAAATATAACGTTTGATATTATGTACAGAGGGTTTTAATCTCCATATTACTCAAAAATACTCTTACACTTCAATTCAAAAGTAGCAGAATTCAATTACTGGTGTCCTTTTTGAAGTTACACCAATTTGAAGTTGTCATGACCATTTGCATTGCATCTTTCCATGTAGACATTTTTTACTGGTTTTTATTGGAAATGTGCATTCAGAAATTTTCGAACCTAGGATAAGGAGACGTGAATATAATTTTTGAAAACTGAAATTTCAATTCCCAATAGGGCGGATGCGACCATCAAGCTCATAAACCTCAATCCCATAAACTCAAAACTCATATACCTCAATCCATAAACCGCAAAGTAAGATCAATCAGAACACAACCAACTGAGGCAGCATTGACGATTCTGCCTCTCAAGGCAAGATGAAGAAAATGTCCAGTTACTTGCCCTATTTTAAGGCCACAACAAAATATTTGATAAACTGGGAGGAAGGGTTTCAACGATTGAGAGGTTACTTAAAGAATTATTTACATATAACTCCTTTTTCTTCTTCTTAAGATGTTTTCATTCGTCTCTCTCTCTCTCTGTCTTACTCTCTTGAGCTCCTGAGTCACCAATCGATGTGAGACGAAATTTTATCTAATTGACCAAATTCAGAGAGAATATGTCTTAAGAGAATTGAGAGACCAGCAACTGTTTCCATACTCAGGATGGAATGTGTCGGAAAATATTTTCTCTCTAAAAATATACTGAATAATGAGAAATGTGGTTACGCAGTGTGGTGGTTACTTAGCAAGTGCCCCTCGTATGTACTTCTTGAACCATCGAACTACTCATCTTCGGGAAACACTTACCTCGTGAAACATTCTTTAGGGTTAAATAAATAACATTGTGTAAAAAACTCACTGGGATAACATATATTTAGAAACTACGTATATAAATTACTGACCATATGTAACACAGAATATAAACGTTTGTTCTATTAATAACAATAATAATAATGAATAATCTTTAATTTAAATGAATATATATATATATATATATATATATATATATATATAACTTAACTTTTAATTAACTGAAACCGTGTTTTTAAAAACTAACTTTATTTCTAAGACAAAACTAATACAACAATTTCAAATACAAGACTGATATTTTTGTTATAAACATGAATTTAAATAACCTCGTAACAAACACAAACTAAGCAATTCTACAATAATATAAATACTTGATCAGCACAATATACTGTCCACCTAAGGGCAATGGCGTAGATGACACCTCCCCCTTTAGAAGGAAGCTTCTCCTGGAAGCTGGATCCCATCTTCCGTTGACTCCTGATGACTCTTACTTGTCCTTCCTGAACGTTTCCTCTTATACATGATCCACAGGAAAGCCACTATCAATGCTGTATAAAGAAGAATAGTCCAAATACTGAGAATGTGAAAATTGTGGTTTTCCGTTGATTTGAAATATCCTTTATTTTTAAACTTTTCAAATCAATCTTCATTGGAGAAACGTGTGATTGATTTAATTTCAAATTTAATTCATTTATTACAAAAGGTTGTCCAAAAGTTTTTTGTTGAAATATTAACTCTTGATTTCTAAATATAATTTTACATGCTGAATTTTCAATTAAATAAATGCCTTTAAGAGTTTTCACTTCAGTTTCTTGCTTTCATTTTATGATTAATTTTTCTTCTACTGGAAATATTGCCAAAAATTGATTTATCTCCGGAATAATTCCAATGTGATTCTTAATTATTCCAATTTTTGTATATTGACAAAATGTAGAATTTCCTGCTAGCAATATGTGTTCTTCGCACCCATAATTATTATTGTCTTGCAAATGGTTAGGACATTGAAAAATATTGCCGCGAGTGCAAATGTCATTTAGAGGTTTAATGACATTATTTGATTTTAGTAAAAATTTTGAATTAGGTATTAATGTTACGTATTCTGATTCAATTTCTGTAGGTATAGGTAACATATAAAAAAGATTAAATAAAATATCATAATTAATAGGTATCGATAAAAAATACTGTATTTGATTATTTTCTACTTTACAAACTACGTCTATGACGGCTTCAAATTCTAAAATGTTTTTATGTTTTAATTCGAGAGGTAATTCCGCTTGATAGTAATAATGCACTTTTTGCAACTCTGCAAATAAGTCGTCAGATTTTATAATACTTGGATGTAATGTTTTAAGTTTACAGAAAGTTAATGAATTTTCTACCGTTTCTAAAACGTCTAAAATTACATTGAATGTGATAAGAAGTTCGTTGAACAGCTGTTTCAAATAAATAATATTTTCTGCATTTGCTTGAAAATCTAAAATATATCTTATCTCAAATATTTTCGTTTTTAATATTGTTTCATTATACTGGATGTCCTGAATTGTATTATTAAAATTATCAATTATTTGGTGACTAACAGAATATTTCATTTTAATTTGAGTTTACAAGTTTTCTTGATTTTGTTTTAAATGTTCCATAATTGAATTAATTCATTCTCCATCTTCAGAGTCCAAATTTCCCGTAATTGTTTTTACTATTGATCCAAGACCGTTAATTAACCCTCTCTTTGGTCTATCTAAGGTTGAATGAATATTAATGTTATCAAATTTATCATCTATACTATTCTTAGTGTACTCTATTATATTTACAATATTTTCTGTTTCAGTTAGAAAAACTGTATTATTAGACATATTATATTTAACATGATTATATTGTATACTTAACTTATTATATTCTACTAATAGTGGACTTGAATTATAAAAATTAACGAAAATATGACTGGATTTCTGCAGCTAGGCATATCCAAGATTTATTAAATTATATGGATCGAACTTATTCCTTACCTCATTTTCCAAAATAACTGAATCCTCTACCCTAAAGCTTACGGGTGAAGATTCCTTTCCGCTTTTATTTACTCTAATCAACTTATATCAAAAACTGCTTGGCTCTTCCATTCGCGTACTGTAACTTATATTTCAATTCTTTATCATACCTTTCAAGATTGTAATATGGTTCTATTTCTACATTTAGAAATTCTGGTATGTTGGGTTTTCTACCGTATAACAACTCAAAAGGAGTGTATCCGTGATACATGTTTGGTGTTGTATTATACCAATATGCAAAAACTTTTACAAATTCGCACCAGTTATCTCTAGAATCTTTAATAAAGTTTCTTATGTACTCATTAAGCGTTCTGTGTACTCTATCACAACTGCCTATCGCTTCGTGGTGGTATGCCGTGGAAAAATTGTGTTTTATTTTTAGAAGTTCCGCTAAGTTCTTCATTACTTCATTTTTATTTTCCGTTTCTTGATCTCTCCTTATCTCTTTCATCAACCCATAGTTTGTTATAAAGTTGTCAAATATAGCTTTTCTATTGTGGCTGCCTCTTTGTTAATGGCCGATATCATAACCGTGTATTTTGTTAATTCGCATAATATTGTGATACAATAACGATTCCCATTGTTACTGTCTACAAAAGGACCTATTGTGTCTATATAAATGATATCAAACGGTATATATGTGTCCATGATGACAAATTTCTCTTTAAGACTAGGTTTTGCTTTATTCACTTGGCATTCTTGGCAATTCTTTACATACTTACATCTTTCTCCATGTTTTTCCACCTAATATTTGCACTCAGTTTCTTCAATAATCCATTGTTTCCTACATGTCCCCCAAACATTAGATCACTGTGTTATCTTTCTAGAATCTTTTGAATCTCTTCTTTCTGCTGTACCATTTTGGGTATATACATACTTGTATATTTTTTAACCTTTTATTCCCTTCTTCTTTAAATTCTTCTATTGTGCACTTTTTGAATATATAATCATTTGCGTATATCTTCATACTTTTTATTTCAAATTTTACCGACAGCTTCAACGTTCGTTCTAGGTCGAAGTTGTGTATTCCGATAAATTAGGCTTCACTAAACTTCAATTTATTTTTGATCCGAATGCTCTTCGAAGCGTTTTCCATAGGGACCATATGAATTTCAAAATGAAAGCTACCGTTATTATGTACAATAAGACTAGTATATGCGTTGTAAAATTATCTTGCTGCGCCATAAAATTATTATTTACGGTGCCAGTTTCTTGTACCTCTTGTTTAGTAGGTGCACCACCCATAGTTTTGCCTCTCCAGGGTCCAAAATTGATATAAAAGACCATATACATTTACTCGTTTGAATTACCATCAGTTCGTAGGATTATTCACCATTTTCCATTTAGTTTGCACGGTTATTTACCATTTACCATTTGTTTGCAGGATTATTCACCATTTAGCATTTATCATTTGTTCGCAGTGATGTGATGATCCCAAAAGGCATTATTAGATTTTAGTAGACATTAATCGACTGGTATTGTCCATTTTTCGATAAAATAATTTTTCAAATTTTGGCACAGGATTTAAGTTAAAAAAACATGCATTCTTTTAAAAACTCGCACAGACCAAAATAATGAGAGTATTAATTCAATTTTTCAGGCAAGTACTGTGGATAAAAAAATCAGGAGTGCACAATAATGATGTATTTCTGAGGTATAAGTGCGTCAAAGTAAAAGTATCGAGAAAAGGGAGTAAAATAAAATATCAATAGTAACTCAAAAATTTATAGAGTAAGGACAATAAAAATGTCATCAATCGCTTTGGGACAAAATTTTATCTAGTTGTACAAATTTTGAGAGAATATTTCTATGAAAAAAGGCCAAAAATATGTCTTACGAGAATTGCGAGGACGCGAACTTTTTCCATACTATAGCTCAAGATGAAACTTGTCGAAAAATATTTTCTATCTAAAAATATACTGAAATAATGAGAAGTGGCTTTTTTTGGTACGGGAAATTGACTGGTATTTTCCATTTTTCGATAAAATATTTTTTTTAAATCTTAGCACAGGATTAAAATTAAGAAAAAAACATGCATTCTTTCAAAAATCACACAGACCAAGATAATGTCAAAGGTACAATCTATGAAGAAAAAAATCAGGAGTGTGCAATAATGGTGTATTTCTGAAGTATAAGTGCGTCAAAGTGAGAGTATCGAGAAAAGGGGGGTAAAATCAAATATCAATCGTAACTCAAAAATGTATAGAGTTTGGACAATAAAAATATTACCAATCGATTTGGGACGAAATTTTGTCTGCTTGAACAAATTTCGAGAGAATATTTCTATTAAAAATAGGTCAAAAATATGTTTTAAGAGAATTGCGAAAATGGCAATTTTTTCATATTACAGCTCAAGATGAAATTTGTCGGAAAATATTTTCTCTCGAAAAAATACTGAAATAATGAGAAATCTGGTTTTTTGTTACGATAAATTTCATCCTGGGTGGTCTTGACGACAATAGAATAGAACACTCCCAAGGGAATACTCCCTACTTTGTTTCTATCACCTTTCTACTGGCAGCCTGAAACCGTATTCTTGAGTTGACTTCGAGATAAGGAAGCAGATTGGTAGAATGTATAAGCTATGTTACCAAATGATTAAACCAATCAGAATAAAGAAGTTTTGACAATTGAGCGTACTATCAGTCGTCAGTTGCAATTGTTATTTGTGGTTTGTGCTTTGTGGTATTCGCTTTCATTCTCGTCTCAAATTCAACTTAGTTTTGAAAATTAAAAAGTTGCAAATTGTCTCAGTTCATAGATACCTATTGTGTTGCATAGAGGAATAATGACAAAAACTTAATTTGTCTATGTTGTGTTCATAATAAACATAATAGTGAATACACAATTCTCAAACCAAAATCCAAAATCTACACTATCTGTTTACTCCACGTCACGCTACCTTATTCACAAACTGCAAATACAAACGACATTTTTGAGTACAAAATAAAAATCCCCAACACATTTCTATTACCATTTAGAGAGACGGTTCACTCAAAAATATAAGTAAAAGTGAGTTTTCTCTCGGGGAACAACACTTCAGTAGAACTACGCCCACTTTGGTACGGTTGTTCTATTCTATTGCCGTCAAGAATATAGTTAGGGTGCCCGCCGGGAAAAATTTTTGTGATACATATTCTAACCAAACTTCGTGTATGGCTTCATTGGACCTAGTCTGACCAATTCCTCTATGACTTTTTTTGTTTTTGGGGCGTTTGTACGCTAAGTTTCCCTAAACATGTCGTTTTTACGACATATAGAAAATTTATAGATAGTGTTTTTTTTCAAACAGAATAGCTTAAAAACATTATCTCAAACGTGAAAATAAAATTGTCTGATAATAAAAGTGGTTTATTGGTTGTGTCCGCCATCTTAAACATGTCGGAAAAACGACTATAAGAAAAACCGTCTGTGAAACGGATCAGAGGCTGTTGCCACCAGCCGTTTCCTTTTCGGAACGCGAATAATTTTCTCCAAATTACTTATATTTATTTTAGTTCAGAATTACATATAATTTTAATTGACCGGATGTTTGTAAAATTGAAAACCGTCTGTGAAACGGATCAGAGGCTGTTGCCACCAGCCGTTTCCCTTTCGGAACGCGAATAATTTTCTCTAGATTACTTAGATTTATTTTAGTTCAGAATTATATATAATTTTAATTGACCGGAAGTTTGTAAAATTGAAAACCGTCTGTGAAACGGATCAGAGGCTGTTGCCACCAGCCATTTCCCTTTCGGAACGCGAATAATTTTCTCCAAATTACTAAGATTTATTTTAGTTGAGAATTATATATAATTTTAATTGACCGGAAGTTTGTAAAATTGAAAACCGTCTGTGAAACGGATCAGAGGCTGTTGCCACCAGCTGTTTCCCTTTCGGAACGTGAATAATTTTCTCTAAATTACTTTGATTTATTTTAGTTCTAAATTGTATATAGTTTTGTCTGACCGGCAATTTGGAATTGTTCCACTCTCAGCCAGTAATAATTTCGTTTCATATTTATCTATTCTAAGACACAGTTTTATTTTGCTTGTATTTGGGTAGCCGCTATCCTATCCTCCGACCAACATTTTAGAATAATTTTAACCGATAATTTGAAAATTTAAAGCGTGAATTCTCCTATAAAAATCAGATTTTCAATCAAGTATGAGGCTGTTGCCACTGATTGATTGATAATCTAGTTTAATTTCTTTAGTTCTTTTTGTTATAAACTGGTCTGATCACATTTTTCCACCTATCCCGATTGACCATCCCTACCGCGAAGATAGTTTTATTCCGTTGACTACCGTGATAGGTAATTATTGTTTTACTGCTGCTTACCGCTTAATTAAAAAAACTGCTTATACTGCTTCCGCTGTTATATTAAAAATTGCATTTGCTTGCTTACACCTGTTTTATTGTGTCATTGCTCACATTCCTTAATACCGGCAAATTTCGCATGGTGCATAATAACATAAGGCTTGAACACATTTGCTTACTGTATATATTTAACTGATTCGGTACCGCTTGATCAGAAATTGTGGAATAATATTCTGTATGTGTATATATTAAATAAGACTTGTAATATACAAATAAATACGATCAGTGTTTTCTCAATATCCCGTAGCATCACCGTCTAAGGTTTATAGGTTTTGTAGGTGTGTTAAATTCAACGAGACCCCTGGAATTTTCCGTAACCTCCATCTGAGGCTACCTGGAACTCTTGACGCCGAGGGTCAAGGGGCCGTGGAGTAAACCACGTAAAATAATCTGGCGCCCGAGCATTTGTTTGCAAAAGAACTTTCCATCAGGGTGTCCAAAGTGACGCGTCAGTCGCTAAGAACCTGTGTGAGAGGTGAAGGAGTACGAAGCGGCAGGAAAGCGCGTCACAATCTATATATACCAAAGGTGAGTTAGGGTGTCGAGTATTATGGATTTACTATTTTTTCCAAATAAACAGTTAGTTTTTTCAGTACAATTTGCATTTAGAAATAAACGGTTTTAAAGATTAAAACTAACTTTTCCGCATCTTTGGCCCTGAACAATATTCTATCATAAAATTGTTATTTGTATACACTTCGGAGGAAGTATTGTTCAAACAAACCGAAATTTATAGGACCCGCTGTAATCGCTCTAGTCAACTGAAAATCAATAGGGTACATATGTGAGACACCATAAACAATACTCTATCATAAAATCAATCGTATACTCTCTGGAGGCTGTATCGTGGTAACAAACTGAAAATTCTCCAAAAATAATAAAAATTTGGTACTTCAAGTACCATAGCACCTGTTGTATTAGCCCTGGTGAGCTGAAAATCAATAGGGTTCATCAGTGAGATGTCCTTAATAATATTTCATCATAAAGTTGTTGACATTTTGCACTCCGGAGGCTGTATCGTGTTAACAAACTGAAATTTCTCAAAAAATGACAAAATGTCTTACTTCAAATACCATAGCACCCATTGTACTGACTCTGGTGAGCTGAAAATCAATAGGGTTCATCTGTGACATATCCTTAACAATATTCAATAATAAAATTGGTGACTTATTGCACTCCGAAGGCTGTATCGTGCTAACAAGACATGTTAGGAAAAGTGGCCGACAACAACGACGACGACATACACACATGATTTTTTTTCTAAAAACCGTTTTTTCGTGTTGTTGTTGATAGAAAACGTGAAAATAACTAAAAAAAAAATTTCGAAGTGCCAATTTTTTTGGGGTAAACCAATACTTTTCTCGCATATAGATAGGTTGGGCGGAAAAGTAAAATATCTGTTGGGGCAATTAGATACAGCAAAATACGGGGCACATCAATCTCTAAATCTATTTCATAGATTGTAAAATATTTTGAATTGAAATGATATATATTATGTTGTTATCGGAAAATGGTGCGCACATACAAGCTCAAGACTGAAAGACGTAGTTCAGATGAAGAGAGGATTAATACCGCCGTATCTGAAGTTATTTTGAAGGTATCATCTCTTAGAAAAGCAGCCGAAAAATATGGTATTAAACCTGGAACTCTGCAACATCGTGTTGAAATGTTTAGAAAAGTTTCTGAGGAAAACCAATGGTCACCTTCCAATTTGTACGGGTCAAAGTATACTGTTGCTTAAGTATTTACTGTCGAACAAGAGAAAATGTTTTCAGAATATTTGTTGACTTGCAGCAAGATGCATTATAGGTTACCATTGCAGCAACTTTTGACATCAGCTTTTGAGTATGTAGACTATTTGGGACGCAAACATCCAAAATCATGGAAAAAGAATAAATGCGCCGGGAAAGATTGGGTAGCAGGATTTAGAAACAGGAATCCGGAGCTCAGCATAAGAAAGACTGAAAATACAAGCGCCGCAAGAAGTTTTGCATTTATTAAGCCTGCAGTGGCTGAATTTTTTGACAATTATGAGCGTGTAGGTAATGTTACGCTATAATTTTACTTTTGACCGTATAGTAAATTTGGATGGAACAGGCATTAACACCAACGCCTAAAGTTTTGCCCGAAAAAAATAACAGTGGCAAATAGGACAAATTGTGTCGGCTGAACGAGGAGAACTAGTAACGTGTTGTGGAATAGTAACAGCAACAGGTTCTTCTCTTCTTCCTGTCTATATTTTTCCTAGAGGCCATTTCAAAGACTCGTTTTTAAATGGAGTTTCCCAAGGCAGTCTTGGTTTAGCGAACAGGAGCGGCTGGATGACAGCTGAATTGTATATACAAGTTCTTCAACGACACATACCATCTACTAAAGATAACCCAATTTTAATCATTTGTGACAACCACGAGTCACATATTTCTATTGAAGCTGTCAACTATTGCCGTGACAATGGGATTATCTATATTTCTTTGCCACCACACACGTCACACAAATTACAACCCCTGGATGTCAGCGTTTTTGGTCCATTTAAAAATAAACTAAAAATAGCATTCAATGATTGGCACATTCGAAATATTGGTAAGACTTTATCTATATATAACATTGCTGAACTTTCAAAATCTGTTTTTTTGGAGTCCTTTACACCCACAAACATCACAAGCGATTTTTCAAAGCCGGGTATTTGTTCATTTAACAGACTTGCATTCGGGCATGATGATTTTGCACCTATAGAAATTTTCAGTGAGAGTTCTCAAGAGGAATACAAAGAAAATAATCTGGAAATAGGGAGACAGGAAGTAGATTTTGTGAAGCCGGAAAGAAGTCAAAATGATGAAATTATTGATGAAGGTTGAAACAGAGACGAAGTACAAAAAGACCCATTAAGTAACCAATCGAATTTTGATATTTCTGCGTATATTACTCCATCTCTGAAAGTTTCACCGCTTCTAAAGGCTGGACCAAGCTTTCAGACTAATAATAACACGGTGCCTCCAGCAGCTGTACGACCAAAACCAAAAAACGCTGTTATTGGAAAAAAAACTTAGAAAGGAAGAGAAAAAGGAAAATCCAGGGTTGTACTGACACACCAGAGAAAAATCGGTTATGAATATTACACGAAGAAAAACAAAGAAAACGAGAAGTTAAATTGATGAGGCAAAAAGCAGAGGAGCTGAAAACAGCAAGAAATTTATTGGGACTTGGAGAAACTAAAAAAACTAAAAAGGGGAAAGTATCTCTTCGTTTGAAGCCAATGTCAGATTCGGATTCCAGCGAGGATGACTCATTGAAATTAAGTGATGATGATGATGATGGTGATGATGAAGAGTCAGACGAAGGAGATAGAGAAGAGTTAGACATTCTTAATCCTGAAAATATAAATATAGGGGATTTCCTTCTTATTAAGTTTGAAAAGAAAAAATCTGTAGTTCATTATGTAGCCAAAGTCAATACTAAATACAGTTTGACTGAATAGCTAATGTTATATCTAAGAAAAAATCCAAGTTCTTATATATTTGTTTTTCCTAATGTACAAGCGTTGATTTTAGAGATGTGGTTTTACGCTTGCCAAGACCAAATTTTACGAAAGGCATAACTCGAGCATCTTCTATGTATACTTTTTCAGTTAATGTAAGTGCATACAATGTGCAATAGAGGCGTTCTTAATAATATTATTTTAGTTCACAATTTTGTTTTCTTATTAGAGTTATTTTACGATTGTTTTTGTTTTGATTATGTACTGAGTTTAATTTGTTTAAAAAGAGAATAGTCTTGGCAATCTTCTTCGGAAGAATAAATATACTATTCATTGTTAATTTGGTTAAGTTACAAGTATTTTGTAAGATTGATTCCAATATTTTCACGATAATAAAGTATTATTAGCATGAAAGTGTTAAAAGTTAACCAATTTCGTACAATCTCCACTTTGTATTAAAGTGCCCCATGTGATGTATCTAAGTACCCCATTGGTGGGGCGGAATGATTCAAAATCCATTTTTTACAAAACATGTACTAATTCTTTTCATTCACATCTTAAACTGTTGTTATCCTTGACATTATAGTATTTATACATTTAGCTGAATGCTGACTGGAACATTAACCATAGATGTGACATTTATCAACATATTATTTGACTTTTAATTATATTCCGGCCTCGTCGAATAAATATTTAGTAGTATACCTCCATGAGGTACCGAACGCACACATCTTTAGCTATTTTGAAATTATCCCATCTCTACCTGCCTCGGTGCGGTCGCTTCCTTCTCATTCTTCTTGTTTGCGCCGATCGTATCACATCCAAATTTTGTATTAATCAGTAAATTTCCACTAAGAATGCCAAAAATAAAACGTGATAGGGTTAGGACGAAATTGAAAGCATTAACAAAAGAGCTAGAGAACATTAAAAAGTATATTTATGACTCTAGTAGTGAAAGTGAATCCTCAAATAGTGATAATGATAATAGCAGTCGTCATACATCACCGAGAAGAAAAACAAGGCGACAGAATTATAATATCAATTCCGACGACGAATATTCATCCAATTCAGGTAGGCGAGACCAAAGTCCAATGTCAAATAAACCTTATTCCCTTTTTTTTACTCGAATTGTTTTTGTCTATTATGTTGTATGATAGATAATGAAAAATCGTTCTAAATGCTACTAAAATTATAGTATGTACAAAAAGTACGAGGAGTAATAAGCCCTAATTAAGTATGCAAAACCTTTACAGGGAGCACCATGAAATTTTTGATAAATCTCTTACTTTAAATTACATTTCTTCCGTAAATCTAAAAACCAGGTAGATCGACCCCGTATTTGTTTCAGTTGTAGCAAAGTTTAGGGTTTATTCATTGTTAAAGGATTAGCAGATAAGCAATAACGCAATGCAGTGGTGTGTATTTTGGGAAAAAAATACGTTTTAAATTATAATATAATAAAAAATGAAAAGAAATAATTATTGGAATACATTTATTACTTACATTTTATTCTATATCCGACTCGGAAGAGGAAGAATCGTTGTTGACATTAATAATAATAGGGTCGATTAAATCATCACAAATATTGTCAATTTTCCACATATTTGCCTCTACTTTGATAACATGCTCGATACAGTTTGTCCAATGTTCCTTACTCACATGACTTACAGCACTCTCAAACAATTTCACAACATCGTTTATTTTAAAAGTAGTATTTTTCTTCCAACTTCCCCCTTTACCTGAGCCCATATTAATTCTATGGGATTAAGTTCACAATGATAAGGGGGAAGTCGAAGAACTGATATACCACGAGAAGAAGCCATTTCTTCTACAATGTAGGTTTTGTATTTATTCTTGTTCATTTTTGCAATTCTGTAAAGTTCTTTCCTTAGTGGATCTTTTGGAAACTTAATATTTTTCGAAATAAGCCACTCCAAAAGCTCTGCTTTACGCCAACGACTTGTGGGCAATGCTTCTCGTAACCGTGAATGGTAACTTGCGTTGTCCATAACAATAACAGCCCCTTTTGGAATCAGATCCAACATTTGAACAAACCATTCCTCGGAGACATCCCCATTCATATCTTCGTGATAGTCCCCCGTGCGTTTTGAAATAAAAGTTAATAATCCACCATCAACAAAACCTTCAGAACTTCCAACATGGACAATGATAAGTCTTTTTCCTTTTCCAGATGGTGGCTGCAAACCTAACGACAAACCTTCCACGAATGCCTGCCTTCCGCTTTTAATGTTTTCATCTTGCCAAGATTTGGAAACTGTATATCCAGCATTTATCTATGTTTCGTCTAAGTAGAAGATTTTCAAATTTTGTTCTCTGGCATGTCGAATGCTTCTTAAATAGTCTCTTCTCCAAAAAACTATTTCCGGTTTATCTATCAAGAGAGATTTTCTATTATGTTTTGTATATCTGAAACCCACATCTTTCAAAAGTTTGCATAATGTCATTCTGGAGAATTTTGTATAGTCTGTATCTTCTTGCACTGATGTCATAATTTTGTCAAGTGTTGGAATTTCCTTTCGTAAGTAAAATCCATGGACTTTACGCCTTAGTCTTTGTTTTAATGACTCATCGATCTCAATTGGTTTTCGGCCTGAAGGAGTTTTAGGGGGTTCAACTTTTTTTTACCAAATGTTTACCATTCATGGTTTTAAAAACGGCTATTACGTACCTCTTGTTTTTTGTTTGCTGCCGGACAAATCAAGTCAAACATATTCAAATTTGTTTTCAATTTTAAGACAAAAACGTAAAGAAGTAGGCTTACATTTTCAACCTAAAGAAGTCGTAGTAGATTTTGAACTAAGCATTCATAACGCTATATATGAATGTTTTGGCAGAGATCAAATTCTTTTTGGTTGTAAATTTCATCTCTGTCAAGCTTGGTTTCGTAAGATTCAGGAGTTTCATTTGGTACAAGAGTACAGACAGAAAGGTTCTGTAATTGGCGAATACTTAAAAGTACATTTCGGTATTATGTATCTTAGTCCTGAGGAAGTTGTAGAATTTTTTTATAATGAACTACATTTTTTGCTTCCGAATGACGAAAGAGTTATAGAATTCCGAAATTATGTGAATAAAACATATATAACGCAAAATTCGATATTTCCACCACTTATTTGGGCAAATAATGCATCCTTTTTTAAGAGAACAACGAATTCTTGTGAGAGTTTCCATTCGCATTTCGGTGCTTCTTTTTACAAAGCACATCCAAACATTGTTCAATTTACTAGTGTGTTATTGGATTTACAAACGGAGGTATACGCCAAAATTCGTTCGGCAAACCAAAGCCAGAAAAAAACCAAAAAACTATTAATGTTAAAATTAATTTCATTAATGATCATTTGGATCAATATAGGAAAAATGTTATTTCTCGCTTTATGTTTGTGAAAACGGTTGCATGTAAAAATCTTCCACACGTTTAATTTTTTGTTTTTTTTATATGTTTATGTATATTGAATATATTTTATTGTAATGTAGATGTAATTTTTTAGAAGTGGCAAATATACGTTGAATATATATGTATGTTATTATTATTTTCTTATATTGAATTTGAGTACCTAAAGTTCAAGGTAAATTGTTAAATCGGATTAGGCTATTAGACCCCTACTGGTTTGGTAGTTAATCTCCAAAATTTTAAACACTGGCAGAGTTCGAACAACCCGTAATGACTACCTGCATTTTGTGGCAGAGTTCGGATACTCCGGAATAAACTGTGTTGCCTTTCTTTATCAAACTTACTAAAATTTATGTACCTCTATCACTTTTTTTTATTAAAATTAGTACATCCCGTTACCTCTGACCTAAATCGTATATTCTTTAGCATAGCTGCAATACAAAATGTACCTTACGGTATACCCTCTTAAAATATATTTTGGTACGTCTATGAAATCTACTTAAATGAATGATTTATTACTCCTTGTCCTTTCTATATAGACTTTATATGTGATATTTTAAAAATGAGTTATTGAATTTAACTATGGTATTAGATTATAGAAATAATTGAACTATGCTTATGTACAGGGAGGTTTGATTATAATATCAGATCATAGTTATTTCTATGTAATTGATTATGATGTCAAATTGTAATCTGATTATGATATCAGATTATTTTTATTTCTATATATTTGATTATGATGTCAAATTGCAATCTGATTATGACATCAGATTACTACGGATCATATTATCATAACTTGTTTGATTATGATATCAAACTTCAATCTGATTATGATATCAGACTCAACTCTAATTAACTATGATATCAAATAACAAATGAATAATATTACACCGTATATAGGTATGTGATAGTCTATAGATACACATTGTCATACCAAGATGCAAATATGTTAAGATGCACTCTTTCTGATTATGACATCAAAAGAGTGATTTTTGTTTCATGGAACAAAACTATTTTTTCCCTCCTTGTCTATATTTCAGAGGAAGACCGGAGCGATAAAAGTCGAGCATCAAAACCGCTTGATGATGAGATATTGAATCTACAGGGGGGAAAGAAGGTGGAGAAAAAAGTGCTGGGACCTCCACTTCAACAGGATATAGCGGAAAAATGGTTTCATTTAACTAAATAGGGGATGGATGATGAAACAGGAAAAACATCCCGCTCCGGAGAATAGTACCTTCCTCAATCCTCCAAAGCTAAATGAAGTCGTATCCTCGGCGTGTATACCCTCAGTGATGAGGAGAGATATCCGGTTGAGTAACCCCCAAGCACAACTGGGAGCTGCCGTTTCGGCTATAGGCACGGCTCTAAATTCAATCGTTATCAATGAAGAAGAAAATAGAAAAATAGCTATTGAGGCCCTAGGAGATGCAGCACGTCTTTTATTAGATATTTTTCACCAAGAAACTAAAGCTCGTCAAGAACTCATAACTATCAATCTAAATAAAGACTCACAACAAGTCTTTCAGAAAGCTAGCGCTGATGAGTGGCTATTTGGAACACAATTAGAAGAAAAACTGAAAACTTCTAGGGATTTGGCACGTTCTTCATTAGAACTTAAGTTAGCCAAACAAACACCAAAAAAGAATTTAAACAAGAGAAGTCCACTTCGGAACCACTTCAAGCAGGGCCGTAAGGGTGGACGGCAATATCCAAAAAAATTCAACCGGGGCCCTCGTCAACGACAGAACAAAGCCGGACAAGAGAAAGTAGAAAGACGATACCAGGTACCGCCACAACTAGAGGTGAGTAGTTATGCTGGCAGATTGCTAGACTTTGTTTCAGTTTGGAAGTCAATTACTAAAGATAAAATTATTCTATCATGGGTTTCGGGTGTTAAAATTCCATTCTTAGAACACCCAAAACAAAAGAAAATTCCGAGAGAACCGAAGTGGTCTTATAGGGATGATTCAGATATTACGCTACCTATCAAAGAACTTTTCTCTAAACAAGTTATTACCAAGGTTCGCCCTGTAAAACATCAATTTCTTTCAAATATGTTCTTGACTCCAAAACCAGACGGTACGCGTAGGTTGATACTCAATCTAAAAGGTCTTAATAAATACATAGAGAATGCACATTTTAAAATTAAAGATCAAAAAACGGTTGCTAAAATAATAAGACAATTTTCCTTTATGACAACAGTCGACCTTAAGGACGCGTATTATCTGGTTTCTATTAACAATTCACATAGGAAATTTTTACGATTCAGATTTAAAGAAATTTCATATCAGTTTAACTGCCTTCCCTTTGGAATTAGTTGCGCTCCCAGAATTTTTACGAAAATCATGAAACCCGTTGTTAAAGTACTTCGAGAAAGAGGTTTTACTACAGTTTTGTATCTAGATGATTTTTTATTATTAGGCAATAAATATTCAGAATACTTAAAAAATACTTTAGCAACAACTAACCTTTTAGAAGACCTAGGTTTTATTATTAATTATAAAAAGAGCGCATTGACGCCTGCCCAAAAATGTAAATATTTAGGTTTTATCTATAATTCGTTGGATATGACTATTTCTCTTCCTAAAGAAAAACGCCTAAAAATAACAAAACTCATAAAACGCATGTTAACGAAGAAAAGTTGTAAAATCCCGGAATTCGCTTAACTGATTGGCACTATAGTTTCAGCTTGCCCGGCCATTAAGTATGGATGGCTGTATTCAAAACAATTTGAAAAAGAAAAGATGCTTGCATTGAAAGGAGCAAGAGGAAACTATAATGCCAGGATGATTATTCCAGAACGAATAATAAGCGATTTCCAGTGGTGGTTAGAAAATATCATGGTTAGAAATAATAACATAAATAGTACAAAGTTTGAGTTGGAAATATTTTCAGATGCTTCCCATGCATTTATTGTAATTGACAAAAAGCCAGGGGCGCATGGTCCATTAACAAAGCAAGGCTTCATATTAACTGTCTTGAATTATACCTCAGGGAGGTACTACTAAATATTTATTCGACGAGGCCTACATATAATTAAGATCGAGCTTCAGTTAAGGTAAGTTCGTTTGATCTTTTAATTTTTATGCATCAATCTACACCACCTCCCCCTATATAATGGAAATGTTGATTTTGATTTGTAATTTTTGTCAGTTGAAAAAATAGAATTGTCATTTGAAAATGAAAAGAAACTTCACTAGAATATCAAATTGCATTTTATTTCATATACCGATACAAATAATAGAAGCTGGTTAAGCTGTGAATTTCTTACACCTCTATTAATATACAAAATTTTCCATATAATATTTCAACTTGTTTCATTATAATAATATAATAATTAGATACATTATTTCACATTTTACCAAACGACCATTACAGGCTCCATATCCATTCATCCAAACTTAAAGTCTCACAGTTAATCACTCGGACAACCGCCACATATTCCGGATTCTTTTTCCTTGTTCTATTAATTCACTCACGGAAGTTATCGAAAGGGGCGATATGAGAAAGTATTTTCTTAGTGGTTTTCATCTATAACAATCAACGCATTCCAACACGGAGTCATTTCATCTGGAAAGTGCAAAGATAAATTTTGAGAAAGACAACCCTAAATTAAGATGAAACGGAAAATAAAAGGACTCGACCGTTTCCCGTGTTACGTACGAGATCATTTTTATTGGTTTTGACGGAATCCTCTTGTGGTTCGTTTTTCTTATCGTTTTGTAATTGTCGAGGTATCAGGAACAACTCGAAATAGATTAATGGATTTATATACACAAAACGAAATTATTTGAATGGAAATTGATGTATTATGAAAAAAAAGCCTGGGCATTCAGGTATAAAGATACATATACTGTAGCAATATTAGATGATGATTTTATTGATCAATTTTTGGAAAAGAAATGTTCCTATGATTATTCAAAACCCTAATAAAAATATGGGCGTTATTTGCAACTCACTGTAACTGCACTAATTGATATCTTTGAGCGTATTAGATATTCTATTTAGTGTCTCTGCGGCTCTGCTGGAATTTGCATGTCTGTCTTCTAGTTCCTCAAGAAAATCTACTTCTTGTTTCTTATCATAAATATGTTGTACATATATTTCTGTGTTAGGTGTTAATGATTGTTTGGTGTCAAGTAGATGTTTTGCATAATGGGATGTCTATGGTGTTCATTTTGTCTAATTTGAAAGTTTCTAATTATTTGACCTATATAGACAGGATATTTAAGTTTATATAGACCAGACTTTTTCAATTGGGATATTGTTGTTTGTACATTTAACAATTTTGTACTTTAATTACTTTCTATTGTAACAGAAATTGTAGTATTTGTTGGTAAAGATACAATATTTCAAATATAATGAGAATTATCACCAGCATATGTAATGGTTTTGTCATTTTGTATTTCTTTAGTTGGTTAGGAAATATTAGTTATATTTTATTAAGTAATTTATTCATTATAATATGCAATGCATAACCGTTGGATGTGACTATTTGTTTAATTGTATTAATGTCCAAATTATATTTGTTCATAGGAAATGAAAACGCTCTATGTATCATTGAATTATATGCTGCTAATTTATGTGACATGGGATAATTGGAATTATAAGGTATAGTTACATCAGTGTGTGTTGGCCCAAAAAAGATTCAGAAAAGATAATGATCAGATTAAACGGGACAAAAATAAAGAAAAATTCCAATACATCAATCCAGAAATATACACCGCTGCAGTACTTTACTCCACAAGTAGTAGAGAAGGAATTAAGAGTAAGAAATTTCCAATTTGTATATTTTGCGATAAATCACATGCCAGTCAGCTCGAAACTAATCATTAGAAGATAGAAGGAAACGATTTAGTCAGAAAAAAGCGTGTTTTGCAAGTATAAAACAAGGGCATGGTGTGACATTTTGTAGGAACTTCATAAGATGTTTAAATTACACAAAAAAGCACTTTTACTCTGTCCTGACTTGCATGTGAAAAGCATTCATTCAAATACTAATGAAGAAGATAAAAGAAAAGTAGAGCACAATTTAACCAGCAACAATTCATCTTAAATTTTATTGCAAACTGTCGTTATACAAATTTTCAATTATGATAAGAAATAGGTCGTTCGTGACCTCACAACTCTTCAGTGGGTTAACAGCACTAATCAAACACTCTGAAAAAGTTTAAGGAAAGTCATCAAATACCCCCTGATTGATGTTTAATATTTTCTTGGACCTAATGTTTCTTTTCAAAATATGAGATACAAGTTTACAACAAAAATAAACGGTTTTGAACATTAAAACTAACTTTTCCGCATCTGTGGCCCTGAATAATATTCTATCATAAAATTGTCACTTGTATACACTTCGGGGGATGTATCGTGCTAACAAACCGAAATTTGTCCCAACATAACCAAAAATGTAATATATCTGGATTTATAGGACCCGCTGTACTCGCTCTAGTCAACTGAAAATCAATAAGGTACATCTGTGAGACACCTTGAACAATATTCAATCATAAAATTGGTCACTTGTATACACTCTGGAGGCTGTATCTTGCTAACAAACTGAAAATTCTCCAAAAATGACAAAAATATCGTACTTAAAGTATTCTAGCACCTGTTGTACTGGCTCTGGTGAGCTGAAAATCAATAGGGTTCATCTGTGAAGTATCCTGAATAATGTTTATTGATAAAATTAGTGACTTGTTGAACTACGGAGGCTGTATCGTGCTAACAAACTGAAATTTCTCAAAAATTGATTAAAATGTCGTACTTCTAGTACCATAGCACCCGTTGTGCTGGCTCTGGTGGACTGAAAATCGATAGGGTTCATCTGCGAAGTATTCTGAACAATATTTAATCATAAAATTGATAACTTGTTGAACTCCGAAGGCTGTATCGTGATAACAAACTGAAATTTCTCAAAAAATGACTAAAATGTCGTACTTCGAGTACCATAGCACCCGTTGTGTTGGCTCTGGTGAACTGAAAATCAATAGGATTCATCTGTGACATGTCCTTAACAATATTTAATTATAAAATTGGTGACTTGTTGCACTCTGGAGTCTATATCGTGCTAACAAGACATGTAACGAAAAGTGGCCGACGACAACGACGACGACATACACACAGGATTTTTTTTCTAAAAACCGTTTTTTGGGTGTTGTTGATGGAAAACGGGAAAATAACTAAAAAAAATTTTCAAATTTCCAACTTTTTTTGGGGTAAACCAATACTTTTCTCGCATATTAGATAGGTTGGGCGGAAAAGTAAAAATAATGAAATTAATACCTGCGATCAGCTGAAGGCTGTAGCTTCAGTATGTAGTTAGGCTGAAGGCCGAAATCCACATAAAAACTTAATTCGTACGCTAAATTAGCAGCTACAAGCAAAAAACTCCAAAATACAATTTGTAAATCAATCAAGCAGGTTCTACGATACCTGCGTAGAGCTGAAGACTACTAACTCAGGGTGCAGAAGAGCTGAGGGTCTCAATCTACACAGATGTCTCAAATTACAGTTCAATTACGGGAAACGAACAAATGGTTCATGCACAATTTTGCAAATTTGGTGAAACTCTAACACCAAAACTACAATTGATTCAATAAATTGGGTTCACACTACCGCAAACTATATGAGTTTGAATATTTATAAATGCCATTACATATATAAATGAAAATCGTCGAAGACAGAAAAATACACCTTAATATCGCAGCACTCTGGTACGTACCGTGGTATACCTAGCGTTTAAAGCCAACAATTTAACATTCGAATAGAATGTTTACCGTTGAACAAGTAATCGCTTAATAAGCGCAAAAGTATGACATAGGAAAAACCATATAATAAAAATGTAGTAAAATTTTTACGTTAATAAATGGATAAACGTTGAAAGTATACAACAATATTAAATAAAATGACGTTTACTACGATTTTCCTGCTTCAGAACAACAATCGAATCCCGCGATGTCGACGCTTCAAAAAATATTCCAGCCCTCCTGGCTACTGATCCAGGCGAGTGGTCTGGCTGACTATACTCCTCAATCGGCGCATAAATCCATAAAGTCCAAGATAAATAAAAAAAATCCTAAAATAGAGAAACGAATTAGCCTACTCATAAGATTTACAATTCTGCCCCGGTCAGCTTTCCGACTTCCCCTCGTAACATTCCATTATATCAATTACATTATAATTATCCAAAACCCACAAATAGTCATACAACCGGACTTTTAGCAGTATAAAGGCCATCTACGTTACTAGCATAAACTGCAAGACTGATTTTTTTATCGATTAGCAAAAAACTATCAAAAAATAAACGGGTTTAAAGGTTAAAACTAACTTTTCCGAATAAACTATGATATCTAAAAACTATCAAAAAATAAACGGGTTTAAAGATTAAAACTAACTTTTCCGAATAAACTATGATATCTAAAAACTATCAAAAAATAAACGGGTTTAAAGGTTAAAACTAACTTTTCCGCATCTGTGGCCCTGAACAATATTCTATCATAAAATTGAGGGATGGATCGTGTTAACAAACCAAAATTTCTCCAAAAATAACCATAAATGTAGTTAGTATATCTGGATTTATAGGACCCACTGTACTCGCTCTAGTCAACTGAAAATCAATAGGGTACATCTGTGAGACACCTTGAACAATAATCAATCATAAAATTGATCAATCGTATACTCTCTGGAGTAACTCAAGTACCATAGCACCCGTTGTACTGGCTTTAGTGAGCTGAATATCATCATCTTTGAGACGTTCTAATAATATCCTATCATAAAACTGGTCACTTGTATATACTCCGGAGGCTGTATCGTGCTAACAAACTGAAACTTCTCCAAAAAGACAAAAATATTGTACTTACAGTACTGTAGCACCTGTTGTATTGGCTCTGGTGAGCTGAAAATCAATAAGGTTCATCTGTGAGATTTCCTAAATAATATTCAATCATAAAATTGATACCTTTTTGAATTTCGGAGGCTATATCGTGCTAACAAACTGAAATTTCTCAAAAATTACAAAATATCGTACTTCAAGTACCATAGCACCCGTTGTACTGGCTCTGGTGAGTTGAAAATCAATATCATTTGTGACATGTTTTTAACAATATTCAATAATAAAATTGGTGACGTATTGCACTCCGGAGGCTGTATCGACATGTAAGGAAAAGTGGCCGACGACAACGACGACGACGACATACACACAGGATTTTATTTCTAAAAATCATTTTTTCGTGTTGTTGTTAATGGAAAACTTAAAAATAACTCAAAAAAAATTTCAAAATTCCAACTTTTTTTGGGGTGAACCAATACTTTTCTCACATATTAGATAGGTTGGGCGGAAAAGTAAAACACGTTACTTTACACATCCCTGAATATTATTCAGCCCCCGTGATATATTCTACTTCCAAAAAATTTACGAAACAATATAATAATTGAATTGATAAAATTCATGAACTGTACCAAACTATTTCACACAGTAGTTTACATACTTCTACAATCTACGATTGAAAACTTAAAATTGCTACCTATAAAATTGTTAATTTCAAGAAAGGGTTCAGAAATTTACCTTAATATTGAGTTCCTCGAGCAAAACGCCTAACAAAATATTCACGTGGTTGTTTAAATCCTGCAAAAGTCCTGGAACTCGCTGCTCATCGGAACGGTTTTCCACAGCAAAACGCCGGGTCGGACCCCCTAGATGCTAACTCACACCGTATTTTCCTTTCCTAATCAGGTAGAGGTCTATTAGTCGACGTCTGATGGGGAACTAGCTTCGATCTCATTACACTGGCCTCTCGTCAAAACCAGCGACAGTTTTGCCAAATTTAATTTTCAACGGTCGGGCGATTTTTCGCGTTACATCGTAATATAATTGTATACACAGAATTAACTTCTTAGCTTATCTGTAGTCTCCTTGAATTCATCCGGAACCCTATCTAAATGAATTCCAAAAGTTGCTGCTGCCAAAATGGACTAGACTTGACTCAACATACAACTCTACGATGCCTATTATATTTCAACTGAAGTAATGTCAAATTATTCCACCACAAGGATGTGAAATATTCTCTGTCGTTGGAATTAACACTGATCTGTAGAAAGGCTTTCTCTATATCTGCAGTAATTCCTAACATACCCATCCGAAATTTCAGGAATAATGGAAGGATTAACTCGATCAAATTGGGACTTTCTTCCAAACAGCTGTTCAGACAAACTCCAGAAATGAATATATTTGATCACTTATCCCAAAAGCGATAAGAAAGTTGTTACCGTTTTGCAGGAGTATAACGACTTGATACTCTATGTTGTGATAAAGGGACAACTGATGACTTGAATAATATACCTAGGACACAGAGGGGCTTATTATCAATAACCCTATGGTTTTTTGATCCGGTTGGCTTCACATGTTAAACAACACTGGTTCCGAAGTTATCAACTCTGGAAACTTGGAAATTCAAAATTGATTGGCACAGTATCCTTCCCAAATATATTGTCGTGTCATTCAATAAGTGATTGAAAGAGTTGCCTTTTATGAGTTTGTTTAAAATTTCCAGACCATTCTATCAATTTTATAATTTACAAGATACTGAGAACTCTTCTATTCACGCAGCTACTAAGAAAATCGCTATACCGAGGCTGGAGTTGCTAGCAACTCCCATTGGAGTTCGATTATGTTGAATGGGAAAAAATTAAGTATTGTGAAAATCGTGGAAGAATTACTTTGTAAAAATTTAGAAACAAGAATAGTATGTTCTATATCAAGGATGGAATACGCAATATTCTACAGGGTTTAAACACGTGTTTAAGACTATATTTTTCCTACGACTATCAAATAAAAACGACATATATTGAATTAATAACTCCTGGAGGAGTTGTGGTGAAATTATCATTGTTGTCAGTATCAAACGTTAAAAAGTAATGAATCTACGTAATAGCTATTATTTAAATAGATACCAGATCGTTTAAAATTTTGATTTTGGGTGGAGTATGTTAGGAATGAGATTTTATATTACATTGGGAGTAGGCAATCTATTTCTTGGTTACATAAATGGTACTTTTAAATGTAATAAGAACGAAAAAAAATATATGAAACCGTGAAAAGTTCTGCTCAAATTTATTATAGATAGATTTGTTTGAATCATTCAATATCCATCAATAAATTCGGTCTTGAATAATATCAAAGAGAACCTAATTATAACGAGTACATATGAGCAAAAAGACATCGCCCTTTATATGATTTTTGACGCATTTTTTCCTTTTTTTTTTAGAAATAACGCCATTCGATGTATATAAAGAGGATAGTTTTCATTGAGATGCTCTGTATAGTAGCACAAGCATGCATACGTGCCTCTCTTACTTCATACGATACCCTCTTTTTGGCCGCAAGGTTAATTTAATTTAACTAAGAGGCTATATTCTGTCAAATTAGCTTCTGTTCCACTACTCATGTTGGTTCTCATAAACTTACTCTTTTATTTCATTATATATCAGAGAACGGAACATTGTAAGGGAAGGTGAAATAATTCGAAATAAATTTTCATATAAAAGAATCATGTCGTAAATTTGAATGTGGCGCTAATTTGATATACGTCGGTAATATTGAACTTGTTACCTGTGACTTGAGTGGCATGTAAATATAGCTAAATTGATGTATATCTGCAGTTTGAACAGGATACAATACAACCAAATGTATGTTTGCAATTAGAATAGCTTCGTATGAAAAAGCACGTCAATTAGGAAGTTGGAAGCTTCACTAATTGGATGAGATGCTATGAAACCGTTTACAATGTGTTTGTGATTTCTAAACTACGTCGAATGTGGATGAGAGTTTGGATACTTCTCATTGTTTTAGATACAAAGTGGTTTAGTCAGCGAATATTACAATTAATATAACGTGTTTCAATTGAAAATATACAGAGTGGGGTGTTTCTAAATGAATATCGAAATTTTAACGCCCTGTAGCATTCAATAGATAAAACTGTGTATCATAATTGATGCTTGAAATGAAAGAGCAAACAATTGAACCTAGAAGATCACAAGGGCGCAGGGTGAACACCTTTGTCACACGACACATATCAAGTTGATAGGCCAATTTATCCCAAATATTGTTTAGTATCCATGGTATAATTGTTGCAACAGCTGTCGCAATCCTGTTTCGTAGGTCGTGTAGGTCTGCTAGTAATAGAGGAACATTCACACGATCCTTCATGAGCCCCATCAAGATTTATGTAGTAAATACATACGTTAAAACCGTAATATTCTTTCAGAAGCACGCGGTATATTTAGAGGATCAAGCATGATAATTAAACTTTGAGGAAAAGTGTAATATTTTCTATTATATATTACAATAGATTGTCGGATATAGTGCGATATCTATGAATTCCCAGTAAACCTAAATACTCTTTAGTATATTTTGAACCACGCACTCACAGCGTTGGATAATTTGAAACCCCAGCCCATTTTTCCTTCTCTCCTGTTCCCAGTCTTATATTTTCTTTCATTTACGATAACTTTTTGGCACACTTTCTTTTATTCCATCTTCCATGCACTCCTCCTTTTCACAAGTCTATAGCATTGGAGTTAGTTTTTTCCTCACATTTCTGATTTGTTCGTTTCTGTATCTGTATGTCCTCATTTTTTTTCACTATTTATGATATGTTCCATTCCAGCGGCTAATATTTATTTTCGTGGTCAAGGGCCATGTTTCGCTTCCTAAGGCTTTGTGATATATGTGTATCTTGACTTACTGAGTATGAACTGTAGGAGGAATCAAATCACTGTGCTCTATTTGTACCACTATTAATTACATAATAAATAACACATAATTAATACACAATCTTACTACATTATTATTGAAAAGATAATACTGACCAGCACAACTTTATGCCGAAAAACGCTATCTAAAGTGCGTGCAACTAGCTGCGTGTCTGAGCATTACAGGGGCCATGAAAGGCACTCCAACCGCAGCATTGGAAATACTGTTAAACATCCCACCAATAGATCTATAAATAAAAGGGGGGACTAAAATGGCTGCATTGTAATGGCAACTGGTGTAAGCACCATGCCATGAAATATACAAAAATACACGACACCATGGGGTGCCACATCTTTAAAATGCCACCTGACAGAATGCCCAAGGCCGTGGAAACTGAGATACCATATCGCGTCAACTTCAGTGTTAGATCCGAATGGGCTCAGGGAGAACCTCAACTTATGTTGAACAGTATCACCTGGTACACCAACTGGTCAAATACCCCAACGGGTACAGGAGCAGGCGCCTACGGCGTCAGACCCAGGCAAAGCATAAGCGTCTGATTTGATAAGCTGCCGACCGTGTTTCAAACAGAAATAGCAGCACTAACTGAATGCGGCAGAACATGCATAGATAGGAAATATACCAAAAGACTATATATGTGATCACGGACAGTCGGGCGGCTCTTATGGCCTTAGCAAGCCACAGCTATACGTCGAAGATAGTGTGGGACTGTCATAATACCCTGAAGATCTTGGCAAAAGCCAATAGGGTAATTCTCACTTGGGTGCCAAGCCATACAGGGGTAGCTGGAAATGAGGGAGCTGATAAGTGAGCCAAGAAAGAAGCTTGTAATGACATAAATTCATTACTATAAAACTCGATTCAAGAAACCAGTTAGCGCCGCGATGACGAGATACTCCACCAGAACAGCAGAGCCCCCACGCCAGAATGGCGCCCGAGTAGAAAAATTAAATTGCGTAGCCCGGTATCAACGTTTTTTTTTGCCCCGTTAACGGAGACTAACGAAACAAAAGAATTTTTGAAACCAGACAATTGATTCAAATTTGGAAGGCGGAGTTGTAGGACATCGTAATAAACACTGACAATGGCATTCGAAAGCGATGACGGAGCGTATGGATTAGAAGTTGCGGACGAGAAAGTTGGATGGGTTTACAGACTACGACAAACAGATATCCGCGCGGAATGAGAATCCAGAGGGTTAGTTTCGACGGGAAAAATGTCAGAATTAAGAGCTAGGTTAGTGGACCACTTACGGACAGCCATCACAGATACACCAAACATCCAGGACAAAAGTAACGTTACTTTGGAACCAGTAATACCTACACAACCACAGAAGGACAAGGATTTACAGACTCTAGAGATAATTAGAAAATGGGGTATACATTATGATGGATCCAGAGACCCAATAGAATTCCTGGAATCGGTGAATGAGCTCAAAGATTGCTACAACATACAAAACAGACACCTATTTCGGGCACTTCCTATTATTCTGAAGGGAAAGGTAACGTTGTGGTACAGAAACAATAAAAACCAATGGACAGGATGGACAGATTTTATAAGGGACATCAAAACATTTTTCAACCGAGACAACAATTTACAACAACTGGAAGACATTATACGTAACCGCCGACAACAGACACATGAAAGATTCAAAGAATTCCTGACAGACATCCAGACATCCATCAGAAGACACAACGGTTTTTCCGAAACCCAAGCCATAGATAGAATATATTCAAACATGCTCCCCAACAATCGCTTATACGTAAGAAGAGAGGAATGCAAGACGATGGCAGAACTGACAAAATTAATCATCAATCACGAAGATATCCAAAAGGAAATTCAGAATCACGACCAACCGATACCGAAATCCCGTCACGAGTTACAGGATAACGCCACACATCCCACATACTCCAGACTTAACAGAATACAGAATTTCAGTAGGAACACATGCTGTTGGAGATGCGGGAAAATAGGACATAACCGTCGGGTATGCCGTTCACGCCCAATACTATTCTGTAGTCATTGCGGATCGATAGGTATTTCGTCAACAGATTGCACGTGCAGAAGACAACCGGGAAACGACAATGGAACTGTACAAACCAGGGGCACTCCAGTTCCCCAATACAGACCCCCACGGTCCACGAGACAGTAAACCGGTCCCCAGATAGAAGACCGACAGACCGACAGACCGTTAGACCGACAGACGGACAGACCGACAGACCGACAGACCGACAGACCGACAGACCGACAGACCGACAGACCGACAGACCGACAGACCGACAGACCGACAGACCGACGGACCAACAGACCGACATCGACCCAACTAAGATGACAACAAAAAAAAATCTTTCCGAATTTTATTCCTGGAAACATTTTTTCCCGAAGAGAGGGGGATCTGTAATGACATAAATTCATAACTATAAAACTCGATTCAAGAAACCAGTTAGCGCCGCGATGACGAGATACCCCACCAGAACAGCAGAGCCCCCCCGCCAGGATGCGCACGAGGTATGGACGGTAGAAGGGAAAGAGACTTCCACCACTACCACTACGATGGATATAAAAATGCAAACCAAGAGACGATGAGACGACTTGGTTTACGGACTCCAGCTCCTACAAGTTCAGCCGCCTCCAGTGCGAAGCGTAGGTCGAGGGTATTGACTTCAACCTTAAACGCTTTACACTATCTACCGCCGAGTGTTGTACTAAGTCGGAGTATTGATCCTACTTTATACATCATTCATTAGAACGGCCGTTTGTTTCTGGTATTGACGGAAACGAGAACGATTGTTCAAACTGTTAGAAGAATTTCGGTGTGGTACCTGACACACTGAAAGCTCTACAGTATCTCCGTGAGGAAGCACCGTTAAGCCGGGTACTGACTGGCTATAAACGATCGTTTCAACTGTTAGTATAATTTCGGTGTGGTATTGTCACGCCGTAATAACTACAGTCCCTGCAAGCAGAAGTATTCGTTAAGCTGGGTACTGACTAGCTACAAACGATACTCTCAAATCTTGAGACTAAAACCGAAAGAGTATTGATCCGCCGGTTGCTCATATCCCTGGCTGACTGAACATTCCACAGGACGTAGAGAGTCCCGTACACCGTCGAGTATATCGCCGGACTCGAAATACACACCGCTATAGTTTCACCTACATACTATTCGGACCATCAGTACCTATCAATCGATGAAAGGATACGGACCGTCGAAGCGTAACCTTCAAAATATTTACGTACCGGAGAAATATATAGAATATTGAATTTTAGTTTATTTTTGTCGTTGTAAATAATATTATTTTTTAGAAATAAATCAGTTCATTTAATTGAACTCTGTCTCCTTTGGGCTTACCTGGTCAATACGCATTACAAGCTGATCTCACCCTAATTGGACCAGAACCAGTATACGGCGTTTCATATAGCGTCGTACGAAAAAGTGTCTCCAACTGGGTGTCGCATGAACACCAAAAGCGCTGGTACAGAGCTGCGGGACAAGTTCAGTCCAAAAGAATGCTCAAAGGACCACCGAGTTCCAATACAGCAGATGCTCTCAGACTGGGCAGGAAAGAACTGCAAAAAGTGGTAGGATTCCTAACTGGCCACTGGCTATTCAATGCACACTGGGCGAAGATGGGAATTGACGCAACAAACCCCCATTACAGGATGTGTGGAGAGCTAGAGGAAATCACAGCACGTTATCTTCGATTGTCCTGCCTTGTGCAGAATGAGAGCCCCCTGTTTAGATATCTTCCCAGGTACAAATCAAGATGGACTGCAGGAAAGTACAGTTCGACGAATCTCACTGTTCGCTAATAAATGAGGATGGGACTGCTTAACATCTCCGAATAGGGGTGCACAATAAGCCTAATTAACGGCTGATCGGCAACCATTAGGGCACCCGAAACCTAAGCCCTCGTGACTAAATTAAAAGTACAACAATATATATATATATATATATATATATATATATATATATATATATATATATATATATTTAGTTAACATACAAGGTGGGCTCCTCCCATGTTAAATCTGAGGTATAAGTGAGCTCCGCGGTAAAATGGGCTCCGATATACGGAGCCCAGTTTACCAAGTCCTAAAAAAAGCATCAATTACCTTATATTTATGTCTAGATTGATTTGGCATAGTTTTTAGAAGGAGCTAATTTTGGCCGTTTTCGTGAATTTGTATATTTTTGTAGTGCGCGTGTATATTTCTAGATGGCGATATGTTGAAAACTTGATATACATTTTATGTTATATTTCTAGGTCAAACAAGGATCCGATAACTTTGGCACCACTGCAGTTGAGTACCACATCACTGTAGCGGTCAGAGTGAGCTCCTTCTAGTATTATTATACTAAATTGGTAAAGACTTACATCATCGGTTATTTCTTGTTACAGTTAAAGTATTATTCAAGAAAATCAAAGCTATGAGTCTATTTTTAAATATATATTTAGGAATGAGATACGTATACCATGCAAGGGCTCACAAGTAATTTGACATCTTCAACGATTCGGTAACGGGAGCTTTGGAGTTGGCTGTTTTTTGTTTTAGATATGAATGCAAATTATAATTATTTTAATTCATTTAGATAACATAACTCTGTCATTTTGAATCTTGAAAGTAATTTTAATAAAAATATTCAAAACGTTTCAATTACATTGTATATCTTATTGACTCGAGGTGATAACAATTTTTATTATATTGTAAATAGAAAGTGTGAAATTAATAATCTACTTTTTCGGATTATAATTTTACTGATTTAATAGATAAGTTCTTGTTGAATTATAAAATGGCTGATTAATCACGATGTTCATTTCATTGCCTTTTGGTTCCTATTTAGGTTTGAGTTCAATTTGGCATATATATTTTCGTTTTTTTTCATTATCTTTATAGATTATATCTACCGGCTTTAATTTTATGGCTAGATAGACTGAATGAATATAACCAAATTTTACGTTAATTACATATAGAGACTGTTAGACTATACCAATGAAGAGGGACAATTACCTGAGCTGAAGCCTTCGGATATCCTAAAATTTTTCTAGGAAATAGGACTAAAGGAAATACTCTAGTTGCTCAGACTTTCCTCAGGAACTAAGTAGAAAAAAGGAGGCACAGTAGATCTCTTAGGTCTCAGTGAATATCACCCCAGTAAACATTCATACATACACGATACCAAAAATTATTTACTAAATATATCTAATTTGCATCCCAACTGAGCTAGAGTTTTTTTCCAATTCTAGCTTTTATTTCTTGTACACATACGATGTAAACATCAAAATTCTTTTACGCGATTTTCGTTTTCTTCATATAATTTTCATACTTGCATTTTAAGTTGGCGTCATGAAATTGTGAGAATTTTAAGTGTCCAAACACAACAAAAATTTAAGTTGTTTATAAATACCATAACAAACATTATACTTGTTCAACCCCAGTATATTTTTAGAGCTAAAAACTTATCATGCTTCGCTACACTGATTCTTAAAATGGGAAATACTAAGAACAAATTATTTATTTCTGAAGCTAAGTATTCAAATTATAGCATGATCTTGATAAACACTCTTCTGTTTTTGTTGATTCGACATAATTTTGAGATTACTAATCTAATTAAAAATCGACAGCTTCCGCTCGAGGGCTTTGATAAATTTACTATTAATATAACATTCCATTGACCAATGAAATTTCATAAATTTTAAAACAAACCAATCGGTAATAATTAATAGCAACTATTAGCGACTACAGAAATAGTAACTTTCATTTGGAAACGTTGAATATAACTTCAAATGATTCTGACAATTTTGGCAGTAATTAAATTGTCATGTCATAACAAAATTTGTCCACGGCTGTTTGATAATTGATAAAGTTTACATTTTACGTGTGGAGCTTCCTAAGAATGATGACGTTCATTATTCACTAGTCAATAATAAGTATTGATAATCAACAAATCCCAGACAGGCCGTCGCAGGGCGAGTTCCAGCGACTACAATACAGATGATAGCTAGTATTTTAATTATTTTACCAAAAAGTTTAATATGAAAAATGAATCAGACGGTGAAATGAATGTTACCCTGCCGAACATAAGGGAAGCAGCACAAATATGTAGACTCATTAGCTTGTACCCGCGACTTCGTTGACGTAGATCGTCAAATTAAATATTATGCTGATATGTAACTTATCTTGCTGCAAAAGATTCGTTTTTTTTTAATTCAAACAAATTCAATATTTAAAACGAAACAAAGTGGAATTCTATTATTATATATTATTGTGAAGTTAAATAAATTTTTGCAATTATACATATCCACACATGTAGTAGTGTGTGCGCAACATAAATTTAGTTCAGCTCGTAAGTTTGAAAAACTCCAAAACTGTGTACTTTTTTTAACTTTACTACTCCATATCTAGCAAACTAGGGTAAATATAACATACCAAAGTCCTAAAAAATGGACGCCTCTTTGCATAAAACAGCTCGATATCTTTTCAGTATATATAGCAGTTATTTCGGGCTCCAGTGGAGTACAAACATGTACTGTACAAGGCACGTGGTTAGAAACAATTATTGTATAATTGTTATCTGTATTGTGTGAGAATGTCCACGATGACATTTCAATTTAAGAGAATATTAAATTTGGCTTTAAATCGGGTTCCAGATTGTAAGTATTTTTACAAAGTGTGTGATGACAAATAATGTTTATATTATTACTTTTAGAAAATGAGTCAATTTTTCTGAAACATTTTTACATTGTTTTCAATCTAAACAAAAGCCATCATATAACATATAAATACATTGATAAAATATCCAATGGAAAACAAAATATTTTACTTCTTAAAACTTTTCCATATCGAGTAGGACGGCTGGCTGTATCTGAAGAACCGATAATCGTTGATAGAGAAATTGCTGAGAATTGGATTTATATTGAAGTATTATGTATTATGGAATATCAACAATACCTCTTTTGTTATCATCAATCAATTCTAAATTATTTTGAATAAGAAATCCTCAAATAATTGGTGTACGGAAGGACAAAATAAATGAATGATTATAACCCGTTTATTTCAATAGAATTTAACAAAATTGGTTGAATTTTTTACCAAATGATTAACAAATCGGATAGTTTCAAATCTCTTTACGGAGATATCCAACAATTTCATCATTTCATTTCAAAAGGTTTAACAAGGTCTTTAATTTCAATAGTGATAAAGTGAAACAGAATTTCAATTTTTCTTACGAGCACGGAGATACTTTTAACAAATTATGTTGCATCTGTTTATGCTTTTTATGGGGTGTTCCATTTAGAATTGTTCATATGGTAACTGGAGGTACCTATACCTCCTTACCGATACCCAGAAAGTTTTATTATAAATATTATAAAACGATTTAATCCCGTTGTTTTGACACCTTCCAATATTTTTGTGCGTACTTGGCAAACCATTCACATATGCATTTAGTGGTAACATATTCCCGCTATAACCATAGGCGTCCAGTGGGATAGAATAAAAATAATAGTTTTCAATGTATATCTTCTTAGAGTGAAAATTTGATAAACATCAATATGAAAAGATCATTTGAGATGGAATCAACTAAAACTTATAAATTTCATAACCAAATTAGCAAAATAGTGTTGACTAGTGCGAAATAAGAGATAAAATAAAATTGGGTATTATAAACATTCCATTTAATCTCGAATAACTTGAAAACTTCGTACTGTATCGCATAGAGACAGGAGGTTAATATTTACGTGGAAAGTAACGGAGTATCGACAAAACATGCTGAAATCATTTTTACGATAGTGGCGTAGATTGTACGGGGCAAAGAAGTATTTATCCCTACCGCATGCCTCTAGTGATAGAGGAAAATTATATTTTACCACTAATTGAAGTAACCTAATATATAAAAAGTGGAAGGTGTAAAAACAATGGACTACAATCATTTCAAATAATTATCATATAACACCCTAGATCTCAGTAAGAAGGAATGTTCTCGAATCTTCATATTTTGTGCTAAGGTTTCTCCAGTTACTATATGGACAATTGTTAATAAACCACTCTGTATAAATATGACTGTTGTACAAGTGGAAAACACCATTTTTACGATAACGTCAAAATTCTACTAAATTATGTTAAATCAGAAAGTTTTTACGTAGATGTGAGAAGTTCTGTGTTTGCTTGTATTTAGTTTATGTAGCTTCAATTACCTAGAACGATCGGAATAACTAATTTAGTAAAAATATTGAAAAACTGTTACACCTGAACTTTTATAAGTGAGAATGATAAAAAGGTTTATGATAACCCTGAAAAATATGGTGGTTCAAGGGTTGATGTATGCGGTTGGAAAGGAATGAAAAATGGTATTCCTGCTATTTACATTGGAAGGTAAAGTCGTACGAAAAACTATCCAGTGGAATAATTGTAGATACTAAAAAGTCTACAATTATTCAAACACATGCTTAAATCTTCTTTTTCTGTGTTGTTTTTCTTTGTCGTCAAAATAATTTAATGTGGAGGAAATTAAGTATACGAGTATGTACACTATTTCATATCTCAAATGAAATTATTTTAGTGAAAACAATTGATAAGCTTGCGAGATATTAATTTTTTCTGGTCTGAAACACTTTGTGAAGAAAATTGAACTGTGAAATATCATTGTACGGAATAACCATAAACATCCGTCTTAAGCGCAACAAAGCGGTACAATAAAAGGTACTTCGAAGATAGGGCGTTGAAAAATGACTATAAATATACAAATAATAATTATTTTTTAATAAATAATAAAGACAAAAAAATCTCGAATACCATTACATTCAGGCATAGGGAAATGTTAAGAATATATGGTTGAAATCTAATATAGAATTGAGGCGACAAAAAATATGTTTGCCATTTAAAAACACACAGTTATTACTATTATTCATTATCCAAAATTTACGTTAATTATTCTTCACCCTGTATAAAAAATGGAACACGTTTTTCTGGGATATTATTGAGTTACCTTACAGTGACCGATGTAGGTGGTGGAAATTCAGTAATTATAATTCATCATCAAATTTATAGTTTATAAATAACAGTCAAACAGAAATGTCCGTAATAAAATAATTATCATCTCGCCATGAGACTAAAGTATATTAGTTTGTCATAATAAGTTGTTGATCATTATATCAGCAATTTAGAAAGTTAAAAATATACTGGGTGTTTCATTTGCAATAACGAAGTGGACTGCAACAAAACTATGAGTATGTATCAAATAAATCATAATATATTAGGGGTAAGCTGTTTACTTAATAGCAGATAAATATTGAACAGTTTGTTCATAACTATTATAGATGAGAATATTTTCTTGTTTCATACTTTTTTCATTAGTCGGGTTTTAGTTTTTGAATACTTTTTATTCCGTATGCGACTACATCCTCTAGCGGGTACTTTAAATATACTTTTTTAATTTTGAAATGTAGAGTCATGGGTTATCTGTTTACAGAATACAGCAGGCATCATTTAAATTTGCACACCGCCTAAAGTTGTGCAGATTAATTATAAGTAATTAATCTCGTGTACTGACAAGAACTGTGAATATTGAAACAATCCTTAAAATTCATAAAATTTAAAAATGGAAACTCATTTGACATAAAACATAAAATTGGTAGTTTTGACAAAAGTTTGATACTGTATTATTTTCATAAATGATTTAAATTGTCTAATTTCATAAAAGACATTGTTTGTTAGCACTGGACAATGTCTCAGTATCACGGAAACATCTGGTTCTGAATATTTACCATCCGAGGAAAGTTTTCTTCCAATAATTCAAACAGAGAAAACAATCTTTTTGACTCATCAGAGCGTATCACGATCCCACAAAATAAAGTGCCGTTGACAAGCTATGCCGTTTTACAAAACTCTTCCATGGATTTCCACTACAATTCCAAAAATGAAATCGTAACACGTGATTTAACACTGGGAGATTCTACGTTTTAAAAAAATAATGATTCACATCTAGAACAGATGTCGTTTTCATTTGAACTTGATACAGTATGCTCTTTAATATCCGAATATAATTCATTACTTAAACAAGTAAAACATACAGCACTGGATAAATCAACAGAAAAATCCAAACCTCTTGGTTCTGATGTTCAAGAATTGCCAAGAATATCTAAGAAAAAGCGACGACCACATGATTCCCCATATTGTATACAAGATGTTCAGAATTTTGGAAGGCATTTGATGCGTCATCATTCCGATGAATTTGATGTTCAAAGTTTTTTATCTTTACACAAGGGCTTAAAACTACGAACGAAAACACGCTTTGGATCAAATTCGACGTCATTGAAATTTTGTAATGATATAATTCCGATTAGCGAGAACAAGAAAAGCAATGTGAACCATAGTATTTCTTGTAAATTTTGCAAATTATGCCAATAAGTCTTTAAGGCGGCACGTAAGTAAAAAAATGTCCTTCGAATCCTGATCCCAAAAAACCTTTAAGATCACAAAGCGAAGGTGAAACGGTTATGCCTAAATGATCCTCTAAGACTGAGCGGAGTACTAAACACACTGACAGGTGATGTAATTCTCTCATTGCTAAAATAGACCTAACAATTTGTACGATACAAGCCGTTAAAGTTGGAATGTAGCGGTTCATCGAAAGTACTATTTCGTTTTGGTAAGACTTTTTATTATTAATATTTTGCAGGGCTGTTAATCCTTACTCATTCGGCATTAGTTTTAGACTGATTTTCGACCCAAAAATATTGATAGTTATAAGGTTAGTGAAAAAATATTTGAAATGAAATTCTTAGGAGTTCTTATTTTTTGCTATTTTCTGCAATACTATTTCATACAGTGTGAGAAAAAAAATAAAGGACGGTAAATATTCCGAAATTGCAATTTTATTATAAATGATCCTATATTTAGAAATGTCGTCGGTATATTTTTGCATTTTTGTGTTATTACTGTTACTTTTGGTACTTGTTAGAGATATACGTTTTTAAAGTTAGTGCCAATCAGGATTTTGTTTGCGTCAAAAATTACCATGTAATACAAAATAGATAATATACTTAATTTTTTTATATTATACAACTGTATATATAAATAAAAAGAGGCATATATTTGAGGAATATTTTTAAAATAACATACTAAACACGTATGGTAGCTTTTTAATTTTTTTATACTATATAAGTGATATTCAATAGCCTACCTATGTGTAAAGCAATTTTGCCGGGTTTTTCATTTACGATTTTAGCCACCAATTCTTAAATGTTTTAGTTTTTGACACAGGAGCTATTGAGAACTTATTTATTTCACTGTTGATCACTCGTACAACGAAAACAATTTGAAAACGCGTTTAATTGATTGAATAATGGATTTGAACCACTGAATATCACTTCAGAAAAAAATCCTCTGTTATGTGTTGAGCATGTTAATTTAAAAATACTTATTAATTACTTACCTAGTCGATATATTTAAGAACACTCTGTATAAATAAGCATATTTTTATATTATTGTACGATCTACAAAAACTGCATCTAAAATATATTTTCTATATTGTATTACACTGGGAATTATCATAACAGAATCTTAATTGTTCATGACTAAAAATGTATATTTCAAAAACTGATCATAGGAAAATCTTAAGAATTCAACACTTTCATTGAGTACCAAAACTAGTAACAAAAACTTACAGACATTAACCAGAATTGAGCTGAGCCTATCAGCAATTTAAGTAACTGGATCGAGTACAAATGCATATCAAGTTTTCAAAGAAAGATACCAGTCGCCACTTTCCATAAAAATTGTAGGGTTCTTATTCGGATCAACTATTAATACAAAATAAATTAGGTGTGCATAAAATGGGAGGGAGAAGGTAGCATATTCTTGTAAATGCATCAGTCAAAAATGTAAATGTATATTTCCATAAAAATATATAATATAAGCTCGACTATTGAGCTTATTTTAGTCAACAGGTTTTTATATGATATTCAAATATGCTAATTTATAGGTATTATTACGTATTCGTTCTTTCATGTTATAAACAATCTCAGTTTAATATAAGTCAATTGTTTGTAATTTATAATTTTTATTTCTCATAGTTGTTGTTTCAAATTAACAATTTCAGTCTCAGATAAAAATTTCTTACGAAGAACGCCGATTGCAATCGTTTTATACAATGTCAATACCGAACTGGCAATTATTCTTTTGATTGTATGTATTAACTGGCCGATAGTATATGTGGCAACGCCGCAAGGAGTCCATATTACCTGAAATGCATCATATACGGAGCCTACCTTGCTTTTGAAGTATGGAAATATACACCAACGGAATCTACTGTAACCGCTACATATAACGGATCCCACTAAGACGTCAAGTTATATAGTGGTATACATGAAATATACGCTAGGAGCCCAAATTGGACTACAGGTATAACGGAGTCCACATTAGCCTGCAACAGTATATATATATATATATATATATATATATATATATATATATATATATATATATATATAACACATTCGAACTAGACAGACTTCTTTACAATCCAAGCACACTTGACACTGTATTTTTCAGTAACATTAACCCATTAAGTATCAACTTTTAAATTTTTTAAAAAAATTGGATATTTCTTAGGAAACACTTTTAGTTAGAGTACTAAAATTACAACAATAATCTAAAATAGTTTGTTATATTTTTTTTAGAAAATACAGTTCGTCCTATAAATGGGATGCTGGTACTTTGAGGTAATGTTATATGGTGTCAATACTATTTTAAAACAATACCTTACTTTGAAATTTAATTCAAATAGATCAAGTCATGGGTATTATTAGTTACCTGATCATTATCATTGTAGTTTAAGCATTTTTTGATTCTGAAGTATTTGTATCGTGACATTGTCACTTGAGTTTTCCCCGGCCTGGGACTCTACTCGAGCTGTGGAATTTGGTCTCAGTTACTGTATTTTTTATTACCTCAACTGTGATAAGGTTATTTAATAACAAAAATTTCGAGAAAAATCGATTTATTTATCACAAAAATAAATTCACATAAACCATGTATTTACAATACAATACGAATAAAAATCAGTATAAAATGAGTTAAGGACTTATCTTGGAGAGGCTTGGGATGTACAGCTATCAGCAATATCAGCGGTACTATGGATGGTGGTGACTTCTTGTACAAGAGCGGATGCAGAGGATCAAGTGGGAGCTGCGGAGCTGTAGACAAAAAATAAATAAGGAGATAGAGTAGGAAGAAAAAATTGAAAAGAAGGAGTAAGATGAACAGTTCAGGAGCTTATAATTCAATACATACAAAAATTGAATTTAATTTTTAATGTAAAACCACAGTAATCTGTTCATTCTTGTTCGCCCTGTTTCCAAAATAGGTATTTAGAAAATGCAAATTTAAATTATAGAAAAAGTACCAGGAAGAATCAGTTAAGAATTTCCTTCACAATATAAAGTTGGATGCCACCTGGTTTTCTAAGAAAAATAATAAAGGTGAGAAAACTGGAAACACCAAAAAAATAACGTTTTCAAACAATCGAAATATCATAACAAAATAAAAGTCTGAAAACTCGGAATAGATTGATTTGTAAGCACATAACTACAATTTGAAAAGGAATAGGAAGATTTACCAGCAAAACAGAATATCACCACGCACAAAATATATTAGCAGACTGGAAAGATAATTTTTACTTCTTAACCAAGGATGTTAACGAGAGAGACCGTTCGATTGGGATTTGCCGTTTAAATAGAAGACTTGTGAATGTAAAGACAATCATTCCAGTTGTTTTTAAAATATCGAAGTAAATAATTTTCAATTAGAGGTGGGGGTAACTGAAGAATATGTAACGCTCCGATCGACATGTTGCAACATGTACTTCTTCACAATATTCCCCTAGGTCTTCTTCCCTCCAATGTTTTTCCGATGGTACTTGATGAGAATAACAAAAATCCCATTAATGCTTCTTCTACCTCAGATGACAAAGGAAAGCTAGTATAATTTTTTTCATTCCACCTAATAGTGTAAAAGCATTAACTCCTTCAGGTGGAATATTGGTGTAGGACGGACTGATTTATTGCCAAGTTAACGGAGTTTCAGTAAGAACCCGTTTTCTTCTCGAGCCAGTTCGATGTTGGTTAGAACTACACTATTTCCCCGCTTCTTATTAAACGGCACCCTGTTCTATTACAGCCACTTTTTCTGATTGAGTTGTAGTATACTGCAGTTAGATCTCACCTAGGACGGTATTCACCTCAATCACACCCAGCAGATTACCATAAGCTTCATCTTTGCCAGTTAAGTAGTCCGTTTCAGGACGAAAAACAACAACGTCGGCAGTTTCAACATCATTTGTGAAGTTTTGGATCGTAAATAATATCCTCAAGTGGTTCTAGTGTTAAGGCATTTCGATACAGACTCATATTTTTAGTTGAGATATGAACGAGACTAATTCTAATAAACTAAGGACGATAATAAACAAAGAAAAATATTAACCAGTTAGTAGAATTGTTAAGACGCTCCTTGTAATCATAATAGAATCGTCCAGACAATAGGAATTGAACTAACAGTTCGAATACAGCTGATGATCGTATGATAATTGTAAATACCAGTGTCCCAAAAATCGAACAGATAGAAATTGAAGCTTGTGAAAACATATCTATTGCGAATATATAAAACAAATACATTACTTGCATAAAAAAGACCTTATAGAAACCAATCATGTTTGCTATATTAAAAAATTATTTTAATTTGAGTTCAGAAACCAATATTCTGTTCAGTGGTATAGGCCAGGAAAACATTTTAAATTACCTATAACTTTTTGGATATGCGTTGATTAGTTTCGCAAAACACAGAGTACAATTAAAATATTCAATGAAATTGACTGTCTCGACCCTTACTTCGTGGAATATGCTCATATTAGTGATTTCAAATGAAACTCAAGGCCTCAAGGTAATTCCACAATATAATACAAGTTATTGAAAATTCTAAAAAATTGACAATTGTTTCGATAAATCAATATCATCGTCAGAATGACAGAAGTTACATTTCATATTATGCCTACCTGATGTTTAGTAGTTATATTTTTGGCTAGACTAAGAAGTAACCTAACTTGTGATTGGCTTAATATATGTTTATAGAAAAAAGAAGAAGATGTGATATTACAAATATTGAAGCATAGATATTATTAGCCCTATGGTGATATCCTGGATATCATTTTTCCCATTAAGATCAGTATAACTGTGCAATGATATAGAAAACCAGGAAAACTATATCTGCTGATCTTTACAATTATCACTTAAGAAGACAGTTTATTAGTGGAGAATTCCCTAGATTTAACTGTTCATTGACAACTTCATATTGTGGGTTTCTTAAATGTCTTCTAATTTCCAGTTCTTCAAGGAAATCCAGTTCTTGTTTCTTTTCACAAATATGCAGCACTTCTAGTTCTGTGTTAGGTGTCAATGAATGATTGGTGTCAAGTAGATGTTTTGCGTAGTGAGATTTATCTGGTTGTTTTAATCTGTAAGCTCGTAAGTGCTCACTGTATCGTATTTCAAAATTCCTAAGGGTCTGACCCAAATAGACAGCATTACATTCTGGACATTTGAGTTTATATATACCTGACTTCTTTAATAGTGGTATTTTTGTTTTTACATTTAACAATTTTGTACTAACGTTACTTTCTGTTTTAAAAGAAATTGTTGCATTCGTTGCTGAAGATATTATCTTTGAAATATTATTAGAAATATTTCCTGCATATGTGATGGTTTTATAAGTTTTAATTTCATCAGCTTGTTTAGGATATATTAGTTATAATGCCACTTTTTTCTCTTTTTTACTAATTAGTTTATTTATCATATCTAATGGATAACCGTTAGATGTTGCTATTTGTCTAATTGTATTAATCTCTCTATCAAAATTACATTTGTTCATAGGAACTGAAAAAGCTCTATGTATCATTGAATTATATGCTGCTAGTCTGTGTGAGACAGGGTGGTTAGAATTGAATGGAATCGTCACATCAGTCTGTGTTGGTTTTCGGTAAATTGGATAATCAAGTACATCATTAACTCTTTGAATTTTCAAATCAAGAAAATTGATTGAGCTATTTTCTTCAATTTCTAATGTAAATTTAATTTTCGGGTGTAAATTATTGATGTGGTTGAAAAACACATCTAATTGTCGCTCACTACCCATAAAACAAGCTAATATGTCATCCACATATCTATACCAAAATAAAATATTTTTCGAAATATTACTTTCAAAGATCTTTCTTTCTAAATTGTCCATAAAAATGTTTGCTAAAATAGGTGATATAGGGCTTCCCATTGGTAAACCTTCATTTTGAATATATATCTTATTGTCAAAAGTGAAATAATTCTGATTAATGCATACATCAAATAAATTAAGTATATCTGATATTATTCCTAATAATATATTGGCAGAAAAGCTCAACAATATACTCAATACTTACGGATATGAATCTCAGTACTCAATTAGAAATTCAATAGAACTAATCAAAAAGTTGAAATCAATCCACTTGCAAGATAACTATAAACTCATATCGTTCGATGTAACTAATATGTTTACTAAAATTCCTCCTAAAGAATGTCTAATACTTGTAAGAAAATTACTAGAAGATGAAAATATTAATCCAGGAATAATATCAGATATACTTAATTTATTTGATGTATGCATTAATCAGAATTATTTCACTTTTGACAATAAGATATATATTCAAAATGAAGGTTTACCAATGGGAAGCCCTATATCACCTATTTTAGCAAACATTTTTATGGACAAATTGGAAAGAAAGATCTTTGAAAGTAATATTTCGAAAAATATTTTATTTTGGTATAGATATGTGGATGACATATTAGCTTGTTTTATGGATAGTGAGCGACAATTAGATGTGTTTTTCAACCACATCAATAATTTACACCCGAAAATTAAATTTACATTAGAAATTGAAGAAAATAGCTCAATCAATTTTCTTGATTCAAAAATTCAAAGAGTTAATGATGTACTTGATTATTCAATTTACCGAAAACCAACACAGACTGATGTGACAATTCCATTCAATTCTAACCACCCTGTCTCACACAGACTAGCAGCATATAATTCAATGATAAATAGAAATTTTTCAGTTCCTATGAACAAATGTAATTTTGATAGAGAGATTAATACAATTAGACAAATAGCAACATCTAACGGTTATCCATTAGATATGATAAATAAACTAATTAGTAAAAAAGAGAAAAAAGTGGCATTACAACTAATATATCCTAAACAAGCTGATGAAATTAAAACTTATAAAACCATCACATATGCAGGAAATATTTCTAATAATATTTCAAAGATAATATCTTCAGCAACGAATGCAACAATTTCTTTTAAAACAGAACGTAACGTTAGTACAAAATTGTTAAATGTAAAAACAAAAATATCACTATTAAAGAAGTCAGGTATATATAAACTCAAATGTCCAGAATGTAATGCTGTCTATTTGGGTCAGACCCTTAGGAATTTTGAAATACGATACAGTGAGCACTTACGAGCTTAGATCAGCAGATATAGTTTTCCTGGTTTTCTATATCACTGCACAGTTATACTGATCTTAATGGGAAAAATGATATCCAGGATATCACCATAGGGCTAATAATATCTAAGCTTCAATATTTGTAATATCACATCTTCTTCTTTTTTCTATAAACATATATTAAGCCAATCACAAGTTAGGTTACTTCTTGGTCTAGCCAAAAATATAACTACTAAACATCAGGTAGGCATAAAATGAAATGTAACTTCTGTCATTCTGACGAATTGATTTATCGAAACAATTGTCAATTTTTTAGAATTTTCAATAACTTGTATTATATTGTGGAATTAACTAGAGACCTTAAGTTTCATTTAACAACACTAAAATATTCAAATTCACTACCTACACTGAAAGAAATATTTATATTAACATGAGTTAAAAATAAAAAAATAAATACTGAACATCCTATAATTAGGACACTGGAACTTAATGGCTTAATTCAACTCGTATTTTATACAATAGCAAGGTTGTTCGTTCAACACTCTCTACAATTTTTCTGAGTTATTTTCACGGTTTTCCTCAAGAACAACAGGAAAAACTGTTTTTAAAAAAACAATCCTGTGTGTATGTCATCGTCGTCGTTGTCGTCGGCCATTTTCGTTACATAGTCTTGTTAGTACGATACAGCCTCCGTAGTGCAACAAGTCAGCAATTTTGTGATTGAATATTCGTCATGATATTTCACAGATGAATCCTATTGATTTTCAGCTCACCAGAGCCAGAACAACGAGTTCTATGGTACTAAAAGTACGACATTTTTGTCATTTTTGGAGAAATTTAAGTTTGTTAGCACGATACTGCCACCGGAGTGCAACGAGTCACAAATTTTATAATTCAATATTGTCCAGAACATCTCACAGATGGACCTTACTGATTTTCAGCTGACCAAAACCCGTACAACGGGTGCTTTGGTACTCGAAGTACGACATTTTTGTTATTTTTGAAAAATTTTCAGTGTGTTAACACTATACAGCCTCCTGAGAGTATATAAACGACCTATTTTATGATTTTATGATTGGATATTGTTCATGGCATATCATTTATGAACTCTATTGATTTTAGGCTCACTAGAGCCAGTACATCGGGTGCTATGGTACTTGAAGTACCAAAATTTGGTCATTTTTGGATAATTTCCAGTGTGTTAGCAAGATACAGCCTCCGGAGTGTCTACAAGTGTCCAATTTTATAACTGGATATTATTCAGGGTATCTCATAGACGAACCTTTTTGATTTTCAGCACATTGGAACTTGTACAACGGGTGCTATGGCGCTGGAAGTGCCACATTTTTTGTCATTTTTGGAGTAATTTCGGATTGTTAACACGATACAGCCTTCGGAGTGTATACAAGTCACCAATATTAGAATTGGATGCTTTTCAGTGTGAGTCACAGATGGACTTTATCGATTTTCAGCTCAGTAGAGCGAGTACAACGGGTCCTATAAATCCAGATATACTCCATTTTTGGAGAAATTTCCGTTTGTTACCGCGATACTGCTTCCGAAGTGTATGCAAGTGACAATTTTATGATATGATATTAGTGTTTTAAATGAAACTCACTGTTTCTAGCTAATTCCACAATATAATGAAAATTGTTGAAAATTCTAAAAAATTGTCAATTGTTTCGATAAATCAATATCATCGTCAGAATGACATGAGCTACATTTCATTTGCTGCCTACTGTAACGTGAATTTCGTTCACCACTCATAATATTTCTCGTCGATGAAAGAGTAACGTAAATTTCGTTTACCCCTCGTAACATCGAATAATACTTCTGGTCGATGCTTGCCGAGTTTTAAGTTTTCGGAAGAGTTCGTTTCATTTGGATATTTAAACCAATGCGCGGGGACATTCGGCTCTTTATTCATCTAGTTATTGTCAAGCTCGACATCTTATCGTATCGAAGTGCATTTCATAGAAATGGTAAGTTTTCGCTTAAAATGTATAATATTTCTCCGCTAATCCTTTATCACATGGTACTTAATAGTTTAAAATTAATTTTACTTTAAAACATTCAGTACTAGAGATATTATGTCGATTTCGTTTTTGTTATATATATTTTGTTCTGGTTCTTCATACATTTTTTGTACCACGTTGAAAACCATTGAAATAAAATTAAGTGAATTCGTAACTTTTCTTACGATTTTTTATTATGCTTTTATATCTAAAATCTCTATTAAAATATTGATACAGGAAACATGAACCACGTGTTCTGTTTTTTTATACCAATGGAATTCTACGTTGAAAAGCCATTAAAATGAAGTTAAATAAATTAGTAACTTTTTTTATGATTTTTATTGTGCTTTTTATTTATGAACTGAATGAATTTTCTTAAAATATTGTAAAATACAGGATATATGAACCACGTTGTTTGATATTATTTCATAATTTTGTACATATGTTACTTGTACCTACGGCAATTTCAATCTCCAGATATCCTGCATTTTACTGAATTCAAGAGCTATATCTGATTCAAGTGTATTTTCTAGCACTTTTCCTTACCGGCCTAAACTTTTCCGTACCGTCCTAAAGTCATCTTACTGGCCTAAGCCTTCGTAGCGACAGAAACATTTTCCCGTGGATGAATTCTACCTGCTGGGACCACAACTCTATGCAGAACCGAATGGACTGAACGTGGCACAGCCAGATGATTGGTTCCAGATTCGTTTTTACGTCATCCAGATCATCATTGGAAAGAAAACCCAAGGAAAGTACTAACGTCCATAATCTTTGACAACTATAGATTATTTACAACGAATGTTCATATAATATCAACTTAATAGTTTGTACCAATGTAAATTATAACTTTGTAAAATTCTTAATTCTTGGTTAAACTTTAGTTTCCTTCAGAATCTAATTTTTTTTATTTGTATTTCAATTTACTTTCAGTTCTAGTTTGTTTGTCTAAATTCATAAATTAAATTGTCAAATTTGATAACATTTTTATCTTAAATTTTTCAGTCAAAATATAATTTTTTCATCAATAAAACCACTTGTAAATAAATTTTCAATTTTCATCTGTTATTCAATAAACCACTTGTAAATAAATTTTCAATTTTCAATAAAACTACTTGTAAATTTTAAATAACGTTGTTTATATTTTTTTCATATAACCTTCCAACTTCTTGCGTTGCTGACTGAGATTAGTCGATGTTTGGTAACTTATAGACTAGTAGGACTCAGGGTGCCGCCCACTTATTTTTCCGTCTCGTTACGTAAAAATAAGTAGGATTACCCGAGAACCAGTAAGACTTACTCCTTGGGTCTCCACTCCCGTCTCGTTACGTAAAAATAAGTAGGATTATCCGAGAACCGGTAAGACTTACTCCTTGGGTCTCTACTAGTATATAACCCACGCCTGAGTAGCTCTCCGACGAGGTGGCCGTTGCACTACCTGATGTTTAATAGTTATTTTTGGCTAGACCAAGAAGTGCCCTAACTTGTGATTGACTTAATATATGTTAATAGAAAAAAGAAAAAGATGTGATATTACAAATATTGAAGCTTAGATATTATTAGCCCTATGGTGATATCCTGGATATCATTTTTCAATTAAGATCAGTACAACTGTGCAATGATATAGAAAACCAGGAAATCTATTTGGGTCAGACCCTTAGAAGTTTTAAAATCCGATACAGTGAACACTTACGAGCATACAGATTAAAACAACCAGATAAATCCCACTACGCAAAACATCTACTTGACACCAATCATTCTTTGACGCCTAACATAGAACTAGAAGTACGGCATATTTGTGAAAAAAAACAAGAACTGGATTTCCTTGAAGAATTGGAAATTAGAAGATATTTAGGAAACCCACAATATGAAGTTGTCAATGAACAGATGAATCTAGGGAGTTATCCACTAATAAATTGTCTTCTTAAGTGATAATTGTAAAGATCGGCAGATATAGTTTTCCTGGTTTTCTATATCATTGCACAGTTATACTGACCTTAATTGTAAAAATGATATCCAGGATATCACCATAGGTCTAATAATATCTAAGCTTCAATATTTGTAATATCACATCTTCTTTTTTCTATTGACATATATTAAGTCAATCACAAGCTAGGTCACTTCTTGGTCTAGCCAAAAATAACTACTAAACATCAGGTAGGCACCAAATGAAATGTAACTTCTGCCATTATGACGATGATATTGATTTATCGAAACAATTGTCAATTTTTTAGAATTTTCAACAATTTTGATTATATTGTGGAATTAGCTAGAAACAGTGAGTTTCATTCAAAACACTAATATGAGTAGATTCCACGAAGTAAGGGTCGAGACAGTTAATTTGATATAATATTGTTCAGGGCGTTTCACAGATGCGGAAATGTTAGTTTTGATCTTTAAAACCATCTATTTTATAAGCTATGCCCAATTTATTTGTTTGTTTCGTGACTGCAATATATTAGACAACACAAATTTGAATTTTTTTTGTTGTAGTTTCATAATAAAAGATACACATTTATTCTACGCATTTGTGAACAATAAATTTTATTTGGCTTATAAATTGCAATAGAACCGTCTGTACCATATTGCTAGTCAAAATTCAATGAGTTGATGTTAGATAAATGTTGAATTATTTTGTATCTTCACTATTTTCTTTATTTTACTATCTACTTTTAGGGTAGCTAAAGGCTAAGAGTAGCCGCAGACTCAAATCTCGCCTAAGATAATTGTACTATTTTTATATTTGTACAAGACATTTATTATAATTAATATATTTATTATTATGGCTTTCCAACTTTTTCCACGTAAATTTCTTCTTTAAAAACAATCGTACAGAAGTTCGACATTCATCAAATATTGTTTTCCAAATCCTTTTAACTCGTATCTATTTTTTTCATTTTACATGCCGATAAACGTGAAAACAAAACTCAAGCCGCAAACCTAAAAAGCCACCGAATCGTAAACACAGATTTAAAATGTTCATTATTGCAAACTCATATCAAGCACGCTAAGCCATTAGATGCAGCTAGAGCCAAATCAATTATACGAGGGACAATACGTCAGCTTTGCAGACTGAATAAGAGTGACAAAAATATGGAAGCAGTGTGATGAAATGCAATTAAAAATACTGAAAAGATTAAAAAGAGTATTTTGTACATACAAAATATAATGAATCCTGACTACAGGGGTTACGATAATTAGGGAAGAAATTTCAGAGAGTTCTCCCCCAATTACTCTTAGGCCTAAATACAAAATAACAAATTTATGATATAATTACTTTGATTTACTTTGTTATATATTTACAACTGATAATCTCTGTGAAATTTGTAGGTATATAAATATTTAGGTGTAAAAGAACGGCTAGTACGTACTATTCGTTGAAAATGAGTTTAGATGAATATTTTCTAGTTCATAAAATGGAAACTAATAAATATGTATAGTATATTACGATATAATATTAATTCAAAGTAGGTAAAGATGAGGGTCGAGAGTTCAGCAGTTTCTTTTGAGTGTGGTAAGCAGCCATAAAAAATAAAATGATGAGAGATTCTACCTGCTCAGATGTGCTGCAGAAAGTTCAACTATGAGTGTTCCCTGTTTATTGAACAGTACCACTGGGCTTAGAGCTACGTCTTCTAAGCTAAGGCAGGCACTCAAAACTACAGCATGTGCTAATCGCAAGTTACTGCATACTGGCAAGCAAAAGCAGCATAAAAACAAGCAGGACGAAATCATACAGAAGAAATCGCAAACACGAAAAATAAATATAAAGAGAAGATATTTGATGTAAAGTAGCCTTATTGCCTACAAGGTTTTGTTCATAAATCTAATTTAGATTTTTCCTCTAACTACACGAGTACCTATGTCATCCCGACATAATAAAAGAATAAATGTAAATTCGATATAGTTAAGGATGGATCAAATTATCCGGCGATGGCCGTAAGTTTTCAAAACTTTACAATATACCGAAAAAGTGTGACGTCAGAACATGGCCGCTGACAGTTACTGAGGGAAAAGAAATAAGTTATTTAACGTATGTCTTGTCTTGACCGTTGTAATAGTTTAAAAGTTCGTTCGTTTTTTCATTTGTAAAGTGACACTGCAGTGACTATCAACTAATTATGCCTTATTGCTTCGCTCCTAAACTTCCATCATATACTTTATCTCTACGACATGTCCACTGTTTAAAATGTCTCCACATTTCTTTAACACTTCAATTTCATCACAAAACTGCTCCGCAATGCTCGACAAATTAACAATAGCCATGATTAAGCATATTACAAACTTAAAATGAACGTAAATAATATTTGTTTTCCCTCAGTAACTGTCAGCGGCTATGTTTATGACGTCATTGCGTTTTTGGTCTATTCCTTAGAGTAATAATAAACATAGAGAGGGCTATTCATTCATAAACACGTTAATATTTGCGGTCAACAATTCTAAACGCTAGTAGTGAAATAATGAATGAATTACAAAAAGTGGGGACGGTATTATAAATACATGGCCTTGGTAATTTCGGCTGTGTTTCTGACAAACTTCGCACCGACTAACAATGATAATCCAAAAACATTCAATTATTTAACTTAAAAGTTTTGAAAAACATGTCAAAACGAAAGAACTAAATGTTTAAGTACTCTTTTGTCGTAATGGCGCTCGTATAATCAAACCACGTTTGACATTATTTCCTACAATACTACGACCTATTCGAAATGATTGTCGATCATAGTCTGACGATATTTGCATCTCTCTTTATATGGTAATTAAACAAGGACAAAACTACTATATAGATTACTATTGATACATTAAACAGGTACTGAAATTTTGAGCAATGTTGCCACTTCTAGTTATAACCATAAATGTATCTAAGAATACAACAAATACGTGTTTAAAATTTATATAAGAATATGCCTTTATTAAATAAAATTCAAGTATTATTAATTAATTTTAAAAATAGCGATTCAAATGCATAAATTAGTATGACTTTTTTTATTTGCATAACTTTTTAACACATTTTCAATGAAACTTCTAATTTCATTTTTCCTGCAACTAAAGAGACTGTGTAAATATGGAAAAGCAGTGGAAGTGTCCGCAAGTGACTCAATATTTGGGGCAAGAAAAGACAAAAACAAACATATCTATTTCATTTGTTAATCTGAGGTCTATTCCAACCACAAATCACCTACTCTATAGATAGTTCACGACAATGCTTTCTTGAAATGACAAAAACTAGCGCAACCTATATAACTGAAACACAATTAAGTTGTGGGTAAATTGTTCCTTAAGTCGCTAAAACAGAAAGAAGAATGGGCGCTGAATTTAAATTGCGATTATCTTTACTGTTGGTTATAAGATCCTTGTTTATTGTAAGTAAATGACAGTTTTACTAAAAAGTCTACTATATTGTGCACACTCAATTGTTTGCCAATCATTAACGTCGCTAATATCTTGTAAATTCTAATATAATTGCCAAACAATTTATCATTGTAGATAACATATTAGACTTTTTAAAAAATCAAGTCATTTGTTGAGCAATATTCAAAGAAATTATCAATTTTTTGGCAATTGACTGTTTACAGAAGGACCAAAATAAGAAACACATGTTATTAAAACATTTATTGAAAAAAGTATATTCACAAAAAAGGGACAATGTACAAAGTACATGTAGATACAACAAAATATTTTCAACAGTAAAATGATGAAAGTTTAGCTACTATTTTTACTGCAACAAGCTACAATTGCATTAAAATAAATCAGAGACATATCATGAAACAAGAATATTGTAAACTGTAGATATAACACATAAAATTAATTTATGATTGTGTAGCCATGTTACAAAGTTATAAAGTTTATAATATAAATTTACTGCTTTCTGTTTTAATTATATAATAGAAATACATACCACTGCAAGGCAATAACAAAGGCTCAGGAGTGTGTGTATTTTCAAGTGAAATAACTGCAGCTTAAAAAAATAATTTACCAGTGATATATAATGTAGGTCTGAATTTTTTTCAAGAAATTACATGTTTATTAATATTTGTTCACTACATTTTTCTCTTACCAGGTAAAAATAAGGATGGACTAGCAGTTGAATACAGTCTATTGGACCAAGCTGTAGTGTACTTCACTTCAAAATGTTTATGGCATATTCTCTTTGCTTGATATACAGCTAACGGCTCCATTGTCTTCAATTCGTCACAGTTTATTGCATTGCCTTGGATTTTTGGGAGTCTTTATTTGGATTTGGAAATATATGTCTGATATTAGATGTTTATATGTTGGTGTGCAATTAGACACACAGCATTTCATATAACGTGGCATCATAAAACCTGACAGACACTATTATTTAAAAATTGAAATTTATCACTCAAACTGACTTTATATCATTTGATAACGAAAACTTATAAAATAGGAAAAATAAAACTATAAATCGTTATAACATCAATCACCTCGATTTGTGGTTATAAATCAAAATTATTGAAATTTGGCAGCGGTGAGTGGATAAAACAGGAAATTTTACAATACTACTAAAATTCAATGGTGCTTCCATCTGCTTGTCTGAAACACATACTAATAAAATAGCTTGACCTTGATCCATCTGCGTGAAACATCTATAGAGTAGGTGATTTGTGATTCCAACTTTCTTCCAATAAAACTAGTAAAAAAGTGAATTGAGAATTGTTAAAGTATTTCATATTACTGAAAGAGAAGAATAATTTGGCTTTTATCAAATAGATTAGTTGGTCAGGACCATAGATAAATTTCATCACCGAACATTTTCATCGATAACTGTCTATTTAAATACGCCACCTTGGAGGTTAGAGAGAAGGGGGACCATCGCTACATGTTACAGCATTGGCCCGCCTGGCCCCGAAAATTTGTAGAATACATCTTCATTTTTTATCCACCAGCCGCGCTGGAGTCAGTAAGTAATATCTGCGAAGTTATCTGTTTATGAAACCTCAAATCAAAACACAATCGCGTCATTTTATTTCAGCCAATCGGATTGCGATCATTATCAAGGGATCCGACAGGCGTTTTGATTGGCTGAGCTAGAGACAACTTAGCGATTGCAGCGCCTCACTAATTTCTACCATATATCAGGGACACTTTTTTCTACAGCGATTGTTCTCTTTCTCTCTAACCTCCATGTTCACAATCGTTTGTTGGGGACCGCAATCGAGAAACCTCCAGAATAGAAGGCACTTAATATATAAGAACCTATATACCAACGGAGATTAGTTTACAATTTGATCTCGTGGCAGAACAGTGAAATAGTGAATAATAGTAAAGTATTTATATAAATTATGTTCAAGTAAATGAACAGCGTATTTAATATGAATTAGTGAATAGTTAAGTGAATAAATAAATTAAGTAAGGTGCAGGGTAATATAAATAAATAGCTACGTGAAAATGTCCAAGAGACTAAGTGACCTGAAACTGACAGAACTAAGAGCAGAATTGGAAAAGTGCGAGTTGGAAACATCCAGTAAGATAAGTGAATTAGTAGAAAGGCTCCAAGTGGCACTGATAAGTGATGGCTTCGATCCAAATACATTCTTATGCAAAGATGAGGCTTCTACCTTAATCTCGTCCATTTCAGACCTGAAAAACGATATTTCTGCTAAGCTCGAGATCTACAAGCCAGAAACACAACCCAGGACAGATGATATTGGCAGTTTTACCCGAGTCAAGGCTCCAACGTTCGACGGAAAGACATCGTGGATCAATTATGTGAAACAGTTTGAAGCAGCTGCTAGAGTGAATAATTGGTCAAATAGGGAGAAAGCAGTATACTTAACCATACCGCTTCGGGGAGATGCCTTATATGTACTTAAGATGATACCACTTGCAGAAACGAATGACTTCGAGCAGCTGAAGAAAAGGTTGGACATGCGATATGACCACGAACAACTAGAACATTTCTACCAATCCCAGCTGAAGAAACGAAGGCAAAAACGTGTCGAAAACCGTCAAGAGTATGAAGTGGATATTGCCCGACCAGTTGGTTTCGCTTATCCATTAGCACCAGAGAACATGATGGAATGTCTGGGCATTCAGGCCTTTATTTTCAGCTCACGTGACTCCTATATGCAGAGGAAGCTTCGTTTAGCCCATCCCAAAACATTGGTCAGTGTATTGACCGCTGCTCTTGAATATAAAGCAGCCACGGTCATAAAAAAGGTAACGACGACTGACTTGACCAGATCGTCAACTCGATAAAGTATGTAGTAAACAAGAAGCTGAGAAAGGTCAGATGCTAGGATTGTGGTGAGCTAGGACATGTACGCAGTTCGTGTAAGCGCCCTAGGACTCCTGCAAACCAAGAACTCCAGTCACAGGAGAATTAGAACGGGTCGGCTACGAGGGGACAGCATCAACCCATGATCGTTCCAAAGACCCTCTCATACTGATAGCTTCTCTCAGATGTCGCAGATGGCCAGAAATATACTCTGCTGGTAGACACTGGAGCAACTAGAACCATCATAGGGCCAGATATAATACCCTCCAACAAGAATCTTGCGGACCGCCACAGAGAGAGTGCCAACGTTCACCGAGAGACCCAAATCCAATTGGGAATTGGTACAGAAAAGTTCACGCATACGGTAATTAAATCTGATATCGAAGAAGACGTGATCCTGGGAATGGACGTAATGAATCTACATGGTTTATAGTTGGACTTTAGAAACTGCACTATTAAAGCTGATTCCGAGGAGGTATTCCTTTATCCATATGAAGGCAGCACAGTGTTGGCAGCTGTACAGGAAGATACCGGTCTACCTGCACGAAGCGAAACCATAATAGTAGCAAGGCTACAGGGAATCATGGAGGAAGGTACACAGGTTTTGATGGAGCCAAGGAACCACGACGAAAAGGTTGGCAAAGGAGTACTGATTGGGAAAGGATTGATTAGGTCAGCGAAGGAGGTCCCAGTACGACTGATAAACGTAAACGATTACCCAATTATCATCAAGAAGGAAACCAGGACAGTGTACTTCTAGTTTATACGTCATCTATTTATTTGGTAAGGTTTCTAGAATCGATATAGGTAGAGATTTTCACCAACTTTTTCAAGAGTTAGAAGAGTTCCGCGGTGAAATAGAAATTTCTTTAAAATTCAATATTCACCCGTTTGTTCAAACAGCTCCTCGCGTAATTCCTCTTGCTTTATTACCCAAATTAAAAAAGGAACTTGATAGGTTACAAAAGGTGGAAATAAATACACCAGTTAATTATTATACAGAATGGTTGCACCCATTGTAGTTGTGCCTACAGGTGATTCAGTTAGAATTTGTGGCTATTATACTCAACTCAGATCCTACTCTCCAATTCCAAAGGTGGAAATATCTTTAGCTAAGCAGGCAGGCTCAAAAATATTTTGTAAACTTGAGGCGAATTTAGAATTCTATCAAATTATTAGATTGTAAAAAAAATCTCAAGTTCATACTACTTTTATTACTCGTTTCGGGAGCTTTCATTTAAAAGTTTCCCTTTGAGATATACGTGAATATTTTTCTTAAAAGTTTACAAAAATAATTTCTCACATTAAAGGTATTATTATCAACATGAATTTGTATTGATTCACGTTTCTTTCATAGAAGTACATAATAAAATATTAGACTAAGTCTTATTGGTATTATAAAATGAATGGATTACCTTAAATATATCAAATGTTTGATTGGAGTGAACAAAATAAACTTTTTGGGGTACACAATTACAGATAAAATTATTGAAATCGATTCTTCTAGAGTTTTATCGATAATTAACCAGACCCCTCTTGTAAAAAAGAGATTCAACAATTTCTTGGTATGGTAAATTTTGCAGCTCGATTCATAGAAAATAAGTCAAAAATATTGGAACCAATCATGTATTTATTTAAAAATGATGTACTTAGTATTCATTTGGGACCAAGTGCGAAAAAACTCGTTTACCCAACTTAAAGATTTACTTGCTCAAGCTTCTTCTTTAGCTTACTTTTATGCTTCAAAGCAAATTATAATTAGTCCAGACGTATCTTTTTTCAGGTTGGTGTCAGTTCTCATGGAGCTAGGTGACAATAATGACAAGGAAATAGTGGCGTATGCATCGAAAACCTTTAACTTAACGGAAACCAAATATGCCCAGATAGAGGAGACATTTGCGGTTACACTTAACAGTTTTAAGGAATATATTTTCTGCATTCCGGTAGTTTTGGAAACTGGCCATAAGCTACTACTTCAGATACTCCAATCCACAAATATTGTTGAACTGACGCCCAGACTGCAAAGATTTAGGTTAAGATTAATGAGATGATTATTAAATTATTTATACTCCTGGAAAAGAACTTGTGATGGCTGAAGCTCTGTCAAGGAAACCACTAGAACATCCAAATTTGAATGAAGAACTTTCATCTGAAGTGTAGGTACATGGCAGTTTAATAAAAAAAATCTTCCAGAAAAAGAAGAACTTTTGAAAAATATATATAAGGGAGCTTTCGGTAGACCAAATTTGTGTAAAATTAAAAGAATATACGATGTCTGGGTGGGCAAAAAAGTAATATTTCTAGTGAAATAGTTCCCTACTTCCAATTCAGATTTGAATGGCGAAATCATTGTTAAAAATGAACGAGGATATTCAACTGTCTTTGCTCGCCTATCGTTCCACACCTTTGGAGTGTGGATTTAGTCCCTCTGAACTGTTCATACCTAGAAAAAGTAAATCCCTTGTTCCTATATTACCTAGTAAATTAGCAGACGTGTAGATACAAAGAGACAATTTACAGATTCAGAGGGAAAGTCAAAAAACAAACAAGGAGAAAATGATAATAACAGACATACACATAAAGATTTAGACATTTTACAAAGAAATGATTCTGTGTGGGTAACTGATCTCAAAAGGTATGGTGCAGTTGTTGAAAGGGGTCACGAACCACGTTCTTATATTTTCCAGGCCGGAATTGGCACATATCGGTGGTCTTGAATTCAAATAAAAATCAGTACTTAGTAGTGAAAGGAACGATTACGACAGCCAAGGGCTAGGAAATGATATAATTAATAGTATTGCTAAGCAACAAATAAAAACTAGTGTGACGATACTTCAATTCAATAGGGTGAAAATGCGTTAATTCCTTCTTCTAGTTCTAGTACTGAAGGTAGTAATAGTGTCAAGACCAAAAGAGTTTCTAGAAAATAATTCTAGATGACTGACTATATATTAGCCTGTACATTTCTGTTGAAATGATTGGTACTACTTCTTGAAGCTTGTAACGAAGTGTTTTTTTTCGTTACTAATTATTTTAAGTTACCGAATTTACTTTTATTTGATATTATTTATAACCCGTTATATATGTGAACATTACTTCGATATGAAATATTCATTCCAGATGTAACGAGGATTCTTTCCAATTGTTAATGATTTTAAGTTTCAGAATTTCCTTTTATTTAATATTATTTATAACCCGTTATATATGTAGAAATTACTTCGATATGAAATATTCATTCCAGATGTAACGAAGTTTCTTTCTAGTTATTAATGATTTTAAGTTCCGAATTTACTTTTATTTGATGTTATTAATAACCCGTAATATATGTAGAAATCACTTTGATATAAAATATTCATTCCGGATTTTTATTTAAAAGTTTCAAATTTTGACCGCGATCCGATGGTAGAATTTATGTTTACCCCTACCGCGGAATACAGAGTAACGAGCGCGCAGGTCGAACTAGCGGAGAGAGGGGGAAAGCAGTCTGAAACCTGGTAGGTGCTAGCGTGGATAATCGAAAGAAGAGTGGTATCGAGTCCCGAGTTCCGACCGCCCGCATTAGAACAACGCTCCGGCTGTAAGCATTCATTCAATTTCTTAACCGTTTCTTGTAGTTGTTTTTAAGTAGTTTTTTTGAGTTTTAACAAAAGTTGAAGCGATAACTGTGAAGGTAAGAATATTTGAAATTATAACATAAATGGTCGTTTCGATAGATATTTGAATTTCTATTTGAATTTATTCGAATATTAGATATTTCATTTTACTATAAACATTAGTGGTTTTGTGATAAAGCAGAAATCGAACTGTTATCCGTTTATTTTGAATTTTTTGAGTAATTTTTTTACCGTTTTTTTTAAGAATAAAATAGGTTTAAGCGATAACTGTGAAGGTAAGAATATTTGAAAATTATAATAAAAGTGGTTTTTTCAATAGGTATTTGAATTTCTATTTTGAATTTATTTGAATATTAGACATTTCATTTTTACTGCAAGCGTTGTTGGTTTTGTAATATATCAAAAATATAACGAGAAACAGTACATTCAAAATCTCGAAAATATTTTATTGTGTATTAACCCGATTCCCTGATTTGCGTTTCGGTTGAAATATCGAAGACTTCCAGGTGTCTAGCCAGGGCTCTTTTGATATTTTAATTAGAAGGCGTATATTCCGTTCAAATTGAAATCTTGAGGACTTCCAGGTGTCTAGCCAGGGTTCCTTGATATTTTAATTCCCGGATTTTAACCGTCAGTATCCCGTTCCGATTCCCTAATTTGCGTTTCGGTTGAAATATCGAAGACTTCCAGGTGTCTAGCCAGGGCTCTTCTGATGTTTTAATTAGAAGACGTATATTCCGCTCAAATTGAAATCTTGAGGACTTCCAGGTGTCTAGCCAGGGCTCCTTGATATTTTAACTCCCGGATTTCAACCGTCAGTATCCCGTCCTGATTTCCTAATTTGCGTTTCGGTTGAAATATCGAAGACTTCCAGGTGTCTAGCCAGGGCCCTTTTGATATTTTAATTAGAAGACGTATATTCCGTTCAAATTGAAATCTTGAGGACTTCCAGGTGTCTAGCCAGGGCTCCTTGATATTTTAATTCCCGGATTTCAACCGTCAGTATCCCGTCCCGATTCCCTAATTTGCGTTTCGGTTGAAATATCGAAGACTTCCAGGTGTCTAGCCAGGGCTCTTTTGATATTTTAATTAGAAGACGTATATTCCGTTCAAATTGAAATCTTGAGGACTTTCAGGTGTCTAGCCAGGGCTCCTTGATATTTTAATTTCCGGATTTCAGCCGTCAGTATCCCGTCCCGATTCCCTAATTTGCGTTTCGGTTGAAATATCGAAGACTTTCAGGTGTCTAGCCAGGGCTCTTTTGATATTTTAATTAGAAGGCGTATGTTCCGTTAAAATTGAAATCTTGAGGACTTCCAGGTGTCTAGCCAGGGCTCCTTGATGTTTTAATTCCCGCATCTCAACCGTTAATATCTAGTCCCGATTCCCCAAAATTCCTGAAAGTGATCCCACCACTTTGCCCGAGCTTTCGACAGTTTTATTCAAGAACCGAACCCCTTTTCGTATTTCCGTTCCCGATCTCTAGAAGCATCGTGTACTCAATACTCACATTTATTCTACATACCGGGTGCATCGAAAGTGATTGGACACTTTGCTAGCATCAATGTAGACTCCGTTTTATTAACTTTAATTTATTAACCTGTATATTGAAAAGACCCGTGGAATAGGAGCTTGCTTTTAACGCTTTTATATTAAACATTGCTTTTGCTGATAAAAACTCTCTCGCTTATGTCCTGCCCGCTTCGTCTCTAATGACCGCATGTTAAATGTACATAGTTCGCTAACATTTCTCTGCTTTTCTGAGGATACCAGAGTATGGGTTACTTTTATGTATAATAAGATTTTTTTATACATATAACGATTTGAGTAGCTACAGAGCCTGTATTTATTATCAAATAAAGACATTGTTGTAATATAACCTAACCGAACCTCTGTGTTTTACTGACCTACTATAGACTAAAATAACCCTATGGTAGAGTATTTGTTTAGTTGCACGAATTTAGATTCTCCGTAGTGTAGACCAGGAGAATAACTTTCAGTTTAGGACCAGTGAGGAAGTTTCTGGATACAATCCTGCCGGATGAGATACAATTAGACCCCTGGAACCGTCCGTACCTCCATCTGAGGCTACCTGGAACTCCTGACGAGTGAAGTCAGTGGGGCCGTGGAGATAACCACGATAAAAATCTGGCGCCCGAGCACTAATTCCGAACGTGTTGCATAGAGGTTGTCCAAAGTGACGTGCTGAGGTGGCAAGAGCCGCGTAAGGAGCCAAGGAAAAAGCGTCTAGGATTCCTTCATTGCGCTGAATCAATCCGCCTTGTTATTTGATGTCTCTTTTTCTTCATAGTTTTTTTGTGTTCTTTTCCTTTTCTTGTCCTGGCACAGTTTATACCAGTTTCTAATATCAAGAGTTTTAATGTCCTCAATTATTTGATTCCTCCATTTTCCTTTTGGATTTCTCCTTGGTTTTGTTGTTTGTGGGGTCCATGCAGTGATTTTTCTTATTAGCTCCTCTGGTTGTCGGCAATGAATGTGTCCCCACCGATAAATGTGGCTCCACTATGTGACTATGTTACTGATTAATGTGAAGGTTGTAGTTATTCACCCCATCCTTTGAAAAAGAAAGGGAGATATTTTGTTAAGTTCATCGACGGTAGGTTGAATAGCCACGGCCAGGGGACCTATGTCAGAGACTTGTGAGTAGGATTGCACTATTATAAAATTAAATAAAGTATATTCTAATATTCTGGTGTCTCTAACACAACACATTTATGATATTCTACGGAATAAAAAATCGAAAACGTGAGGACAGGTGACAGATCTGACTGTTCCAAAAAAACCTTGACGTCCAATTCACAATATTTCTGATCCACATACCTCCTTACTGATTTTTCACCCATTAATAGTTCCTAATGGGCCGGGAGCTGGTGACACTGAAAGTATTAAGATTATTAATTGTCAGAAAATAGTACGAACCGAATGAGTTTGATGTGACTCTAAGAATTTGCAAGTAATAATGTTCAATTAAACTAATTATTATTATTAAGCAACAAAGTTTTACCAACATGACAAACTTGAATTTTCAGTAAATTTTTAATTAGCCAATATATTGTTTAAAAAATACTTTCTGGTATTTTTAAGATGGTAGAAAAATTATTTTTTAAAGATTATGATATTAGCTAATTAAATATTTACTAAAAATTTATTTTTGTGATGATGGCTTATTAATAATAATTTATTTGAACATTGTTTTTGGAAAATTCGTATGGTCACGACAACGTGTGTGTATTATGTTTTCACAATTAATAATCTAAAAATATAAAAGTCTTCGATGACATCACTTTCACTATCACCGGCTCCCCGCTCATTTGGGGCGAATGTGCAGTTCAGTCTCTGTATAACAGTTTCAAAGAGTTGAGGGGTGAATTGGATAATTGAATAGCACATTATAGTATGAATATGTAAACAAGTTGAGGAAAAAAGCAATTTTTTTATATTTTACCCTAAAATTGAACTACAAACGATTGAAAGTTGTACATATTCATATAATAACGTATAATTTGATTGGTATATATCACAAATCATATTATTACATTCAAAATCAAAGTTACAACTCATAGCACTGGGAATTTACCTAATTAATTTGTTTACATAACGATCAGCCCCTGTATAGTTGGACTCAAAACTGACGATTAAACATCGTCGTAGTTTGGATATTATGGGCTCTATGCATCGAATATCGCGTGCACTATGCCATACTATCCGTCTGCAGATATTATGCACTTAATTTCCAGCACGAACAACAAAAAAGAATCGTTACCACTAATATTTTATATTGTACTGATGTTTTTACTTTCATATAATTTGCATAAAAAATTATATCGTTAACAATTCACATAAATACACATTAATTAGCATTCAATTGAAGTTATGTAGGGCACGGAATTGTTTATCAAAAAAATATAGAAATGAATAATAGTATATTACATTACAAGTCATGAAAGTGAAACTTTGCAGAAGAGGAGGCGTATTGAAGAGTACGAGAATGCGTAGCATCCGATTATCTCTTTAAAGCCTCCCAGTCAAGCAGAGACACTTTCATGACCAGTGATGTATTATATTTTTTCTGAAATCGTTTTTAAAAAATAAAAATAGATTTAAACTGAAAAAATATATTATCATCAGAGTCGTATGAGAAGTTAATATCCATGACAATGAATCAACAACAAACTAATAGTACATTGTTTACCGGGTAGGAAAAGCTTAACATTCCTGGACGACTGTGAAGATTGCTAAGTCGAGGCGCAAGCCGAGACTTAGCAACACAGAATCCAGGAATGTGGCCTTTCCTACGAGGTAAATATACTATTTTTCCGCAAATCGTTTAAAATTCGACATATATTGATTGATTTTAAAAAAAACACGATAATTTTATTCCCAAATAAATGGTGTTTTGAAATTCCTAATAAAATTACTTGGGTTACTATGGAAACGTATTGAGGTTGAATTGTCAAACTTGACGCTTATAAATTTGATTGCTGGTGTTCTCGAAAGTAGAATGATAAGTGATGATGAAATTTCCATTCCTGGGACTCCTCCAGAGCTGGTTGAGGCAGTGAATACTGCTTCATTAGAATTATTGCCAAAGAAATCAAGAGAAAAGTACGAAAATGCATACAGACGTTTTATGGATTATCGCATGAGTAAAAATACGAGTTCTTTCTCAGAAAATGTTGTAATGGCATACTTCCTAGACCTTTGTTTAAAGATGAAATCTTCAACATTATGGGCCAATTATTCAATGCTGAAGTCAACCCTTGCACTTAAACACAATGTAGATATATCTACATACTCAAAACTTCGTTCTTTATTGAAACGGCAAGCTCAAGGTTATAGGGCAAAGAAATCTAAGATTTTAACGAAGGAAGAAATTGAAAAATTTATCCAGGAAGCTCCAGATAAAGAAAATTTAATGATTAAGGTAATTTACAAGGTTTTAATTTCTATTTAGATTATATCTTTATTTATTTTTTAGGTGGCTGTAATATTTGGTATTTCTGGGGCCTGTAGAATGGATGAGTTAGTCCGAATGACTGTACACGATATAGAAGACTTAGAATCAGCATACCTGATTCGAAAACCAACAAACCAAGATCATTTGTAATTAATCTGATCTATTTGAATGTTTATCGAAAGTATGTTTCGTTAAGACCAGAAAATATGAGCAGTGACCGATTTTTCTTTAAATATCAAAGCGGAAAGGGTTGTAGACAAGTGGTAGGAATTCATCAATTTAGAAAAATGCCCAAAATAGTTGTTACTTATTTGAACTTGGTAAATCCGACAGAATATACTGGTCACTGCTTTCGTCGGTCTTCTGCAACAATATTGGTTGACTCTGGTGCCGACATAACTAGTTTAAATAGGCATGGCGGATGGAAGTCATCAAACGTTGCTGAAGGATATATCTAAGAATCGCTTAACAATAAGGTTGAGGTGGCAAATAAAATTTTCACAGTACAAAATATCCAACAAAATGACCCTACCACCCTGCATGTTGTCCAAAATGTTTCTCATAGTTCTAAGAGTGTTCCTCCAATGTTCAATAATTGTACTAACTGTCAAATTACTGTAAATATAACAAATTGATCTTAAAAATGTATTCAGCAATGACTTGATGTTTCCAAAATATAAATTAATTCCTTATAAGCAATGTGTTTTCAATCATTTATGTAGAACACTAACAACTGTACGGAAATATCATTTCCTTACAGTAAGGAAATGACATTTCTTTACAGTAAGGAAGTCCTGACTTTTTCTTCAAGAAATTTTGACAGGAATGTCAACATTTCCTAGCGATTTGCGGAAAAAATATTTTTTAAGTGTTACAATTTGTGTTGTAAAGTGCTTTACCTACGACCACCCCTGTAAGTAGTCAAAAACACACAGTCGGCAATCAATGTAAGACGTCTATTACGCACGGTAAAACAAAACGCACGGCTGTAAAGTAAATCGCACGGCTTCCCTAGCAACCACTTAGCAACTGTCACTAGACGTAGCCATTTGATTCAAAATGTATTACTTAGATATTTGACGTTGAATTTTATTCTATATATAAATGGTAAATAACATTTATTAGATATGAGATTGCATTTAATACAAGAGTTATTTGGAATTATATCATAATTGGTTCCGTTTCATTCAATCCGCATCTTTTAGCTGTCTTAGTGTATCATATTAGTAAACAATAGTATACCTATTATACACCAAGCGATTAAAGTGACCCATTTAATGCCGCGGGCGGTGTTTGATTTCTGAGAGAAGTAATCCACCTAAGGGATTAATGTCACTATAGTTGAGATGTGTATACGCTATTTTTTGTAATTTCGGTAACTCTACATACATTTTTGATAAAGATAAATACTACTTAGAATGGACTTTTACGAAACTTGGCTGGGCATCGAGAATGGACTTTTATGAAATGCAACTTGGCTGGGCATCGAGGATGTACGTTTTTATTTGTACTTTAAATCCCCTAATAAGATTATCAATACAAGTAGGTCGTGGGTAAAGTATAGTACGCAACGCGTGTTGTAACGCATTTTACGCACTCACGGAATTACGCACTCGCCGCTACTCGGCTTCGTGCGTAACTTTTCCGTTCGTGCGTAAAGTGCTTCTTACAACACTCGTTACGTAATATACTATTATAATATGGAAAACACTGTTCACACTGGAATAATTGAAGAAGTTGCTGCTACTGCAGTGGAAGAGTTGCTTCCAGATAAGTCCAAAGAAAGATATGAGAAACAATATGTGAAGTTCAAAAGCTTGTGTAATAACAAAAAAGTTAATCAAGTTACGGAAGCAGTGATGCTGGCTTTTTTTGCCGAAGAAAGTAAAATTTACAAGTCTTCAAGCCTCTGGGCTACTTATTCAATGTTTAGAGCCGTGCTGTTTAAAGAAAACATCAATATCGCAAATTATTTAAAGTTAAAATCATATCTGAAAAGAAAATCGGTAGGATATGAAGCAAAAAAGTCCCGAGTATTTTCAAGAAATGAGATAAACGAGTTCCTTCGAAAAGCTCCCGATAACGACTTCCTATTGTTAAAAGTAAGTAGTTTTAATAAATAAATTATAAAATAATTTAAATTGGCGGCTTATATTTTCAGGTTGTATTAATTTTTCGACTAGCCGGTGCATGCCGCTGCGATGAGTTGACGAAGATGACTCTAAATGACATTAAAGACAAGATTGATACTCTCATTGTGAACATTCCAGATTCGAAAACTCACAAACGAAGCCGATTTTTAATTTTGGACGATGTTGGCAAACCCGGAAATATTGCCTTATATAGAAAATACCTAGCACTTCGCCCTGCTCATACACCACACCGGCGTTTATTTGTTTCATATAGACAAGGTAAATGCAGTATTCAGGCTGTAGGAATTCATACCTTCGTAAAGACACCTGCTAAAATAGCTGGTTTTCTTCATATACAAAATGCAGCGGAATATACGGGTCATGCCTTGAGGAGAACATCAGCAACTTTGCTGATTGATGCTGGATGTGGTATAGAAGACCTTAAAAGACACGGCGGATGGTTTTCTACAGGAGTAGCGGAGGGCTATATAGCCGAATCATTAGAAAATAAAACAAAAATTGCCAAAAAGATACAGCAAGGTCAAGATGCATTAACGGAAAATAGCGAGAGTGAAATTCCTTCAACAAGTGCATTTGATCAGACTGCTGTAGCTGACAATGTTAATATTCCTAACATATATGTCAACGAAAAAGTAGTGTTGTCAAACATAGCTAACGCAACAGAAAACAGAAATAATAATGGTTTGAATAATTTACCTGGAATAAACTTTCCTAATGTGCATAATACTAGTGTCGGCAGCATTAACATTAATTTTCATTTTCATAGTTCTAATATCAAATAATAATATTTGTTGTATTTGATAGTTAGTGTTTTTAATTACATTAAATAAACGTTTCATAAGATAAGTGACGATTTCTAATTCAATTGCAGTCTAAAAATGACAGATGAGTCTTATAAAGTGACAGGAGTCTTGTAAAAATCATGAAAGTGACTAGTCTTTAGAGTGACACTTTCATGACCAACCTGAGTTCTTTCATGACAAGCTTTCTTGACGATTTCATAAAAAATGTTATAAAGACATACACATATTCTAGGAATACCTATTTTGTGCCCATCCAAAAGATATTTTTGACGAATGTATGTGTTAACTTGGAATGTTTCATGAACTGTTTCGTTCAATTAAATCATACTCTGTTTTCAGATTCCTACTGTTTGAAATTATTTTGTAAATAGTTGTTCTTCACCTCTACTTTCAAGGTAACTTCTTTTTATAATTTCTGTTAATTTTTCTATGAGTTAAAGATTTTTAACATTCCTTGTGATTATTATTACAACTAATGTTCGATCTGAATGAATTTCAAATAATGTTCATTTATTATCCTTCGATGAGGACCTAAAAATGATTGAACAAACTTTCAAAAACCCTCCATCTATGCTTGCCGAAAAGAAATCCAGTTTCACAATGTTTTTAAATTATTATACAAAACCGTCTAGATTTAAATTACTCCATCATAATGACGCTACTTTATATACACAATTTCACGTCCATTAACATCTCTACACCATAAAGAATTTGTTATAAAGCCTGGCGCTATAATAGTATTAATATTACGCGGTTGGCTTTGAAACAATGCAGAAAAAAACATTTACAATTTTTCACGTATGCACAAAACACTTTTGGACAGTTACACATTCGCTACTTGGAAGTTGAAAAACATCTGATGTTCTGATTACAGCTATTTTACACCCACGTTCAATTCTTTTAAAAAACACCATTCGAGTCGAGAAAAGGACAATTCAATTTGAGTTAACTTTTTCGTTGAGTTTATATCAACTAATGCTACAGATAAGATGACGCTGATTTTTTTTATTTCATCTATTCGAATAAGAAACCAGCATAAATGGAAGTTCGGAAACGGAGTTAAGGAAATGTTCTATTTTGATACTTATACAGTGTCTATCATTTGGTTCGGATGAAGATCACAGAAAAGGTTCTAAAAATATTCCAATTTATTGAGTCATTAAATACTTGTAATCGTATTGTTTCATAGATTCTATTTGTTCATAAGACCATTATATTGGTGTCAGATGTGGAGTAAAATAAATAAATAGCTACGTTAAAATGGCCAAGAGATTAAGTGACCAGAAAGTGACTGAACTAATGGCAGAATTGAAAAATCGCAAGTTTGAATCGTCTCGTAAGAAGAATGAGTTAGTAGAAAAAGTTAAAGTGGCACTGGTAAGCGATGACTTCGATCCCGAAACATTCTTATTCAAAGACGAGACTTCCATCTTAATCTCGTCAATTTTTGATATGAAGAACTATATATCTGCCATGGAAGAGAAGATTTCAAAGAATGTGAAAAACGATATTTCTACTATAAAGAACGATATTTCTGCTAATATGGACGAGAAGATTTCTGCTATGAAGAACGAATATATCTGTCGATAACTTATTAATGAAAACCGACATTGCCGCTGACGTTGAAAATGATTTCGTCTCTAAAATCTGATATTGAGAATTAAATGACAACGATGGACGAGAAAATTGAAGAGTTAGAGAGAAAGACGACCGATTTAAGAATTCAAAACACACCTGCAGATGAAAAGAAGACCGAGCAAACAAAACCATGCATTTGATGATCCCAAAAAGACAGTATCGTAAAAAGACATTATCAAAGGGAAAAGAGAATAAATTGTGTAAATAATAATTTCAATGTGAATAGCGGGCGTCGATCTATTAAGGTCAGGCGAACATACGGAAAGCACGTTTCTATTAAATGAAAATATCACATTCACTTGATATGCGGAAGGTCATACCTACGGGTATCTGACTCGTTAGATCGCATGCTTCCTATAAATTGAAAGTGTCGATAACTTTCATGGTGATTCATTATTATTATTTTGAATAGTTCAAATGTATGTACCGAATATTTATAATCTGTGTTAATAATTCCTAATTATATTTATCCCGGTGAGTTTTCTAAATGATGTTATTTATTCAACCCCTAAAGCATGGTTGCGAGGTAAGTGTTTCTCACATATAAATGGTTTTATGGTTAAAGTAGTCTATACGAGGGGCACTTACTAAGTAACCACCACATGGCGATCCTGCAAATTAAATGGTGAAATGGAAATGGTAATGGTAAAATTGATGGTAAAATGTACATCGCCACTACATGGCGATTCTGCAAAGCAAATGGTGATTGTAAATGGTAATATTCGACAATAAATGGTAAATATTCCTGCGAAACAAATGGTAATGGTAAATGATCTTGCAAATTAAATGGTAATGGTGAATAATCTTGCAAATGAATTCAGACAAGTGGAAGTATATGGTCTTTTATCTAAATTTGGGACCCTGGAGAAGAGAAACTATGGGCGGCTCACCATCTAAACAAGAGGTAAAAGAAACGGGTACCGTCAACAATAATTTTATGGTACAGCAAGACAGTTTTGCAACGCATATAATGATTTTATTGTATATCATAACAGTAGCTTTTATCCTGAAATTTATATGGTCATTATGGAAAACGCATCGAAGAGCGTTGAAAAGAGACATACACTGAGGTATTGCAGCGAAGCAGACATCAAGAACCTTAACTGTTTAAAAATTGTAAGTACTTATGCACTCTATTTTTATGAACGAATCTCATAAATGTCAATAACGTAGGAAGATTTTAAAGACAAGTTAAAATCAATTGTAGAATAAATTAATAAACAGGGAAAAAGGGTTTTGAAAAAGGAAACTCCTGATAATCCAGATACTCATATTGAAGAAATCAATAGTATAATAGTTCGTTATAATGATTTTGCGAAGTTGATAGCTAAAAATTGGAAAAATTTAAGTTTAGTACAACAAGAGAGTTGTAAAAATTATTCAGATAGGATTAGAGATAAAACTGCTAGGGTATTTCAAGAGTTAAATTGTATTATTAAAATACCTACCTATATATTTTAGGAAATCGATACTAGTGTATTACAAACAATAAGCAAACAGTTGAAAATGGCGACAAGTATGAATGATTTTTTTAATTTTGCGAGTAAGGTTTTACCCACTTAATTCAACGGAGAAGCAAGCAAGTTGCAATCATTTTTAGACTCATTAGATTTGCTACAAATACACGCGACAGGTAACGAAGAAAATGCTATTTTCCTTATTAAGACAAGATCAATTGGAAAAGCCAGAAGTTTGATCACGACGGAAAACTCTATTATAAAAATCAAGAATAAACTTAAATCATGAATAAAAGGAGACAATCCAAGCCTTCTCTCAGCGAAACTCAGTAAAGTAAGACAAAATGGATAAGACGTAACACAGTACGCGACGGAGATAGAAAAATTAGCAGAGAGACTACAGGCAGCATACGTGTCGAAAGGGATGCCAGAACGATTAGCCGAAAAATATACTGAAGAAGCAACGATTAAGGCAGTAATTACGAATGCCACAACGGATGTAACAAAAACAATCATAGCAGCGGGAAATTTTGAAACTACGCGAGAAGTACTATCCAAGTTAGTATCAGTAGAAGGTATAGTAGGACAACAACAAGTTTTGCACATGAAGGATAATAGGAATTTATTCAGGAAGCCAAACTTTGACTTTAGGAACAATATTGGAGAGGAAACAAAAGAGGATTTTATAATGGTAATCACTCAGGAAGGACATTCAGACAATATAATCAAGGAAACGGCTACGGCAGATACGCAGATTTTAATAAGCATAGGAAATTCAATAAGAATGGAAATTACAATAATCGAGTTAACAATAATGTGAGAACATGTGAGATAGAAAATGAAGAAGCAAGAGAGAATCAGAAACAATTGGGGTTTTAAATAAGGGAACAAATGTCGAATGCAAGATTTCAGGAACTTATTCAGCATATTATTTAGATTTATCGCTTTCAAACTTTATAGAAATCCAGACAAGCATATCCGATAATACCTACAATTTCATATTAGATACAGGAGCAGACATTTCTAAAAAATTTCCGCATCACTCAACTAAAACTGAAAATAAAATAAGCATTAAGGGGATAACTGAGGGCTCAGTAAAAACTTTGGGTCAAATAAGCATTAACCTCTATATCAACAACACAACCTTAAGTCATTGCTTCCACGTAGTGGAAGAAAATTTTCCGATACCAACAAGTGGGTTAATAGGCAGAGAAGAAGAAGAAGAATTCGCTAACCATACAGATTTTTGGCAATCCCGAATACGATACTTTAGCAATACCGCCTAGATGTGAGGTGTACAGGCTAATAGAGAACTTTAGGAATTTTAGTAAGGATACAATAGTAGAGCAACAGGAAATAGCACCGGGAGTATTTATAGCCAGATCCATAATATCGGGGAAAAACCCGTACGTTAGAATTTTGAGAACAAATTATGAAAGTGTTTCAGTAAAAACTAAGAATATTGAAATCTTGGATTTAAATTTGTTCGAGGCATATACAATTACGAGTGATAGTAACAATAGAATGAAAGAATTGAGGAAATCATTAAATTTAGAAGTACCAGAGTAAGTAAGGAATGATTTAATGGAACTGTGTGAGAATTATGCAGACATATTCGCTTTAAAGAGTGATATTCTAACGTACAATACAATACACCAATATACATAAAAAATTATCGCACACCACATTCGCAAACCACTGAATTAAATAGTCGAGTAGAGAAACTTATAACACAAGGAATAATTGAACCCTCAGTATCAGATTATAATAGTCCAGTGTTATTAGTACCGAAGAAATCGATGAATCAGGATAAAGCATGGAGACTTTGTATAGATTTTAAGCAGCTGAATAAGAAAATAGTCACAGATAAATTTCCTTTACCCCGTATAGATGCAATTTTAGATCAATTAGGAACAGCAAAATGGTTTTCAGTTTTAGATCTTATGTCAGGTTTTCACCAAATACCTTTAGAACAGTCTTCTAGGAAATACACTTCGTTTAGTACAGAAAAAGGCTCATTCCAATTCACAAGATCACCTTTTGGGTTAAACATAAGTCCTAATAGTTTTTCACGAATGATGTCAATAGCATTCTCAGGCCTCACGCCGGAAAAAGCGTTTCTTTATATGGATTATATAGTTGTGATAGGAATTTCGAAAAATCATCACTTTACCAATCTTAGAAAGTTGTTTGACGCATGTCGTGAATTCAATTTAAAGTTAAATCCACAAAAGTGCCAATTCTTCAAGCGAGAAGTCACATATTTAGGTCATAATTTATCAAGGGATGGTGTTTCACCAGACAAAGCAAAATATTCTGTCATTCAGCATAATCCAGTACCCAAAAGTGCCAACGAAGGCAAAAGATTCGTTGCATTCTGCAATTATTATAGACGGATCATTCAGAATTTTGCCGCAATATGTATCCCTCTAAATAGGTTAGCTAGGAAAAAATGCATTAATCATTCCACCAATTTAAAAATACCCAGACTTCAATAAACAATTCATTTTAACTACAGACGCTTCAAATAGCGCATGTTCAGCAACATTAAGTCAGAACTACGAAGAGATTGACCTACCCATCGCATTTGCATCACGGAGCTTTAAGAAAAGTGAGCCTAATAAACCCACCATCATAAAAGAGTTATTAGCGATCCATTGGGGAATCCATCATTTTAAGTGTTATTTATATGGTTCACCACATTTCATAGTAAAAACAGATCATATGCCACCAACTCATTTATTTGCAATGAAAGACCCAACGTCGAAACTCATGAGAATAAGACTCGATTTGGAAGAATATGATTTTGAAATACAGTATGTCAAAGGTGTAGCGAACTACGCAGAATCGAGAATATCCATAGAAGAACTCAAGGATTTATACATAAATAATTCACATGTCTTGGCAATCACAAGAGCACGAACGCGAAAAGAAAACGCACAGTCAGAAGAGGATCTAAAGATTAACGAAGAAACAAGGGAAGAAAGAATAGAAAAACCTTAAGTAATAAAAATTTTAAATAATCTTGAGGCACATAAATTACCAATTTTACACTTTGAAAATAACCGTATCTTGCTAAGGATGAACATTTGGATAAAAAATAAATTGAAATTTAGTGAAGTCTTATTTACCGGAATACACAACTTCGACCTAGGACGAACGTTGGAAAATCTTGAGGAGCTAGCGGTAAAATATGAAGTAAAAAGAATGAAGAGGAGCTAGCGGTTAAATATGAAGTAAAAAGAATGAAGATGAGCCAAGCCAGAAACACACCCTAAGTTAGAAGACATTGACCCCAACGTACGTAAAACAGTTTGAAGCAGTCGCTAGAGTGAATAATTGGTCCGACAGGGCAGTAAACTTAACCATCGCGTTTGGGGGAGATTCCTTAGATGTGGTCAAATCCCAAAAACATTAAAACTTCTTTTTTAGACAAAAAGGTACAAGGTCGGTAGCCCATTATGCTAAGAATAAACTTCCTATATTTATATATTTACATAAATAATAAATTAGATAATAATTATTTTCCTTGCTCGCTGTAAAATTCACCAAAAATATGGACATTGTAAATTAAAAACATTATAGGATACTCACAGGCGAAAATAAAATAATGATTTAACCGGTTGTGACACTGCGGGAAGTAAGCAATTAAAAACTACTGCAGTACTTTTCCAATAAAGCAATAATGGCAGGAGGTAGAAACGAAACGGCCCCTAGTCCACGGCAGACTTTCAGTTGTCAAGTGGTGCTAGAAAGCTAGGACCCACCCAAAAGTGGAAATCGTTGATCCTAATAGATCAAACATTAGAATTGGTAAATCTGGAAAACCTAGCCAACAAAATGGAGCGTATTAAAGTGGATGTACTAGGTCTTAGTGAAGTCAGATGGCTAGGAAATGGTTAAATTACGACAGAGAAAGCAACTCTGGAAATGATCTACCTAAGCATTATAATGCAGTTTGATTCTTTGTATATCGAATATACAACAAAGCGTAACTTCTGTCATTCTGACGATCATATTGATTTATCGAAACAATTGTCAATTTTTTAGAATTTTCAACAATTTTTATTATATTGTGGAATTAGCTAGAAACAGTGAGTGTCATTTCAAACACTAATACAACAAAGCGGTTATAAATTTCGTTCCATACTCGGACAGAACCGCATTTCTTCAGCTGAAAGCACATCCTGTGAACATAATTCTAACACAAGTATATGCCCCAATACTAGGCAAACCCGATACCGATGTTTTAAAAACCCATAAAGAAGTGAAAGAACTCATATACACTGGAAAATATAACGAAATGCTGGTCATGATGGGGGATTTTAACGGAAAAGTTGACCAAGGACGGGTTGACGATACTGTGAGTGACTATGGGCTCGGAGTGCGGAATACCCGGGGGGGGGGGGATATATTGGTCCAGTTCTGTCGAGAGAAGAAATTGTCCATAGTAAATACATGGTATAAATTGCCACCGAGGCGACTCTATACTTGGCAATCACCGCAACACACCGACAATCATATTGTAAGAAATCAAATTGATTTCATAATGATAAATAAAAGATACAGGAAAGGACTACATGGCGTACGCTCTTACCCAGGTGCGGATATTGAGTCAGATCACAACCCTATGGTGGGAAACCTAAAAAGCAAGCTGAAAAAGATACAAAAATCCACCAAAAAGGAAATTGACACTAACAGTCTAAAAAATCCTGAGTCACGCTACTAGGTGGAAGCCAAACTGAATGCGGAAACGCCAAACGTATCATTCAAACAGCGGACATAGAGAACAGCTGGAATCACTTTAAGGACGTCATCGTAGACACGGAGAACATCATGACACCACCAAGCAACAAGAAGAAACAGAAATGGATAACTGATGAAATCCTTCTGTTAATCGAACAGAGGCGAATTAATAACAACAAGATAAAAGTAATTACAAAGAACTACAGAAACAAAGAACAAAAAAGATACGAGATGCGAAAGAGAACTGGTTGAAGAAGAAGTGCGAAGAAATTGAACATCTGTAGAAAAAGCACAACCATTTTAACATTCGCTAATAAAAGAGACTATGGGCCTTCAAAGAACCTCACATATAACAAGACTTATCGATGAAACTAACAAATCAATAACAAGCAACGAGAAACTACTCGACGTCTCAATGTGTGAGCGAGACATCTCCCAAAATAATGAAATCTGAAGTCTTGAATGCAATCAGACAACGTAAAACCGGAAAATCTCCTGGGCCAGATGATGTATATATTGAGATCATTAAACTCTTGGATGACGACGGCATTACTACCCTGACGAAACTATTAAATATGATATACGAAACTGGCCAAATATCCCAGGACTGGCTGCGCACAATTTTTATTACCATCCCGAAAAAATCAAATGTCAATAAATGCGATAAAATCCGCCTGATAAGCCTAATGAACCACATCCTTGAACTTTTCTTGAAAATAATTTAAATAATTTGGTGGTGGTAATCATTCAAAGGTTCTAGGACTCCTGTACGAATTTGATTTAACAACCAAATTCTCCTGTGATTTTTATTTTAACTTCCCCTATATAACATAATTCATATATCTTGCACAGACCATATAAAGAAATATATCATTCTTCTCAAACATTTAATAAACTTTAATCTTTACTTCAACTTTCCCATGTATAACATAATTCATATATCCTGCCCAGACCACATGAAGAATTATATCATATTTCTCAAATATTTAATATTTCTTACATCAACAAAATTCCATTTTTACGATTACTACCACATACAAAATTCAGACGATTATTGTTCTAGGAATTTTCCACTTAATATTTCCAAGCAATCGGCATCAGCAAAAAAAACCAACCCACACGTGTATCATTCACTCGCTATTAAATTTCAAACTTTCTCATACATCATCAAAAAACCAACCCACACGTGTACTTCCCACTCACTTTAACCGACCCATAAATATGAATAATACATCAATTTTAAGTACTTCCCAGTCATCATTCATACTCTTCATCAGTCAGACATCATACATAATGGTACTATTTTCATAAGAACACACCGGTTTGAGACCGGTGAATCATTTTTACAATTAACATAATGTGATAAATAACCAAAAGTGTAAAACGCGTCTACAGCAGTGAAACTCTTGATTGTTCAAGCGAAAGAACAATTTATATCTTCGATCAATATATTTAAATGGAAGTGAAGTAATTGTTTAATTTATCAAACCGCCATAATCCTACGTATACTACAGTCAACTACATATAACTAAAAGTTCCTTCGAGCTAAGTAAACTACAACCTTCCGTTCTATTTATTATCCCAAGTGCAAAGAAGGGTTAATAAAACAACTCCTTCATGACAAATAAATGAATAAAAATTATCTTAACACCATGACGAACCTTTACAGAGACCAGATCGCATCCGTTAGGCTGGAGAGCGGCAATAATGATAAAATCCTGATAAAGCGTGGTGTCCGACAGGGTTGTGTGCTGTCCCCTCTCCTATTCAATCTGCATTCAGAACTAGTTTTCTCTCAGGCATTACACAACACACAGGATGGTGTTAAAAGAAAAGGCTAAGTTGTCAATAATCTGACGATACAGTCATTATTGCAGATAGTCCAGAAGCACTACAGCGACTATTAATGGTAATAAGCAGAACACCAAACATTCGTGCAAATATCCTTGTTTATGATATACCCATCCAACAGGTTTCCAAATTCATATATCTGGGAAGCTGGATAACCGAAGATCTTAACGCAGTTATAAAAGTCCGCAGTATAATAGAACAGTCAATAACGACATTCCTTTATATGCGATATTTATTATGCAATCAAAGCCTCAGTTTGGAATTGCGGTAACGCTTTGTAAACGGGTACGTCTTTTCTGTGCTGTTGTATGATGTCGAAACATGGACACTTAAGGCAGGCACAATAAATAAACTGGAAGCTCTAACTACTTATACGCATGGGTAGACACAGAGAACTTCTTCTAATCATTAAGCGTAGGAAAGCTGATGGAACCGCATTTTGTCCCTAATCACTGATTTGAGGTGGCACTTTTTAATTGGTGAGTAAGTTGACGTTTGTTGGTTAATTGAGCTTGGTGCAATCCAGAAAACCACTAAATAATACAATAGTCACTAATAACCGATTAAAATATTTAATTGAGGTTGGTGGAATTGGCAATTACAAATGCTCATTCAGATGACCTGAAGTAACAAATTAATTCGACATATTGAAAAATAACATCCACCACTAGTTTAGTATTACCGCTATTGCCACTACGTGTTATATTTGTTTGGTAAGTGTATTTAAATTATTATTTAAAAATATATCTTGAATACATCACGCAACTCTGTAAAATCCAATTTATTCAGAAGAGACGTTCTTAATAAATATTTCCACGAGGAACTTTCTCTGATCATAGGATCGAGACTAGTGGCTTCAAAATTTACAAGTATAATGGAATATAAACGTCCCAGATGTACGAAAAGTTAATGCAATCTGAAACTTTGGGAGATGGAAGCGAATGGATATAAGCATAATAACTGATCAAATAATAAGATAGATTTTCAATGTTTTACATCGGAAAGTTATACATTTCAAGAGCTACTCAGAAACTTTGGAATAGGAAAAAGCGAATTAATAAAATGGCGAATGAGAGGGACAAAAATGCTCCAATTGTAGGCTGATATAACTGTTTCATAATATGTAGACTCATTCAAAAGACATCAAGATTCTCCATTCCAAGTTTTAAAGGATAGTTGAAAAATATTTTGTTTAGTGAATTCTTCAGCAATGTGCTACAATATCTACTAATATTCAGAGGTAATATCTCGAGACTATGACAAATAGCCGACCATTATTTTCGTTGTAATTCTACTAAGAGTACCTTGTACTTCCAGACAATTTGATAAGACCGTATGAACAACTCTCAATAACACCCGAGAGCTTTTTGTTCGAGATAAATTGAAGAAAATAATTGTCTCTGTTTGTTATAGTCGAGTGATATTCAGGAAGATTATTTCATGAACACTGCAAAATCATTTGCTGAGGTTCCGGTCATATTTGTCACTTTCGTTAAAGTGGAAGCAAGCCAAATAATCATAAACGCTTATAAATATTTAATTCCATTTACTTTTTACAGATACGAAATTACTCATAAACAACTAGAACTCAGATATTATATAATAATTGATTATTTGAAATAGAAATCGCAATTATTGTAAGTGATATTTGCACCAGCACCATAGGTAAGTCCTATTGGTGTCGCCTGTTCTATATTTTCTTGTATGACCTGTGCTGCTGAAGTTGAAGCCTGTGTTTCTTCTCACTGTCGCATCTTGTTCATAATTTTGTTGTGGTGCTCCCCATCGAGCTGAAGGTAAGGTTTGATTGATGATGCATTACTGTGACCCGTTATTTTCATTAGTTCTTACACGCCAGATTTTGTTAGCTGTGAAACGGCTGTAGAGCGATTTGAATGGCTTTTCTTTTCTTTACGTCCAAACCAATACGTTCTGCACCAGTTTTCATCCATTTCGAATATTCATTTTTTCCGATAGGACAATTTTTGTACCATGCAGATCCCTGTTTTTTCGAGTACGGATTGTCCATTTTATTACCAGACTTAAATAGTGGAGTAGTAGCTGCAGTTTTCCAAATAGCTGGAAATACATTGGACTGAAGAGATAAATTAAATATATAAATGAGAGGTACCTTTAGCCATTCATTACATGCCTTTACAATATGAGGAGGTATCCCATCCACCCCTGCTGCTTTTTTAGGCTTTAGCTTTTGAGCAGCCTCAATAAAGTCCACCTCTTCAATGAATAATAACGTAAACATATCGTTACAGAAATGAGGATGATTACCAATACTAAAATTTAGGTTGTATGAAGCCACTTCTGAACTATATATTGTTGAAAAAAATTCGGCAAAAACTTCTGCCGTTTTGTAGTTAGTTACCTGTTCACTTTTGTAAACAAAATTTTCTAAATTCGAGCTACTGGCCCTTTTTTTCGTGTAGTTCCAAAATTCGTTAACTTCCGTTAGAATGTTTTCTTCTATTCTTATAATATAGTTTTTTTCCTCTTTCTTCATTAATCGTTTTATCTGTCTTCTCATTTCTATAAATTCTCCCACGTAAAAAACGGAAATATACTTTAACTTTCTATATTTTTCATTTTCATGCAATAAATTTTTTATTTCCTGTGTAAACTACACCGGATATTTTCTCGTATAATCAGTAAACTTTGGAACACATTTTTCTATAATTTTATTCCATATTTTATAAAATTGTTGTGAAGCCATGTTTATATTAGTATTTTTCAGAACTGAGTCCCGATTTGTTTCCCTAACACAAATACTTAACTTGTTAAAATCAGCTTTCTTCGAATTATATCTTATTTCATTTGTATCGTGAGTATGTTTGTGATTTTTTAAAATTTCTAATTCTATATTTAATGTAGGATGATAAACATCATCTTTCACAAATGGACACATATCCCTCATAATTTTACAATTCTGTGCTTGGTTTTCTGGTACTAATATTAAATCAAATATCTTTCCCTGCAAATTTGAAATGTAATTAAATTTTTCAAATGCATTGAAAACTATAAAGTCATACAGAATATTAAGAATTTCAGTAAAAGGTAAATTATTTGATGAAATATTATGTAATTCAGGAATATTGAAATCTCCAAAAATGTAAGTGTTGTCTGCATCATGAACCTACTTTTGGAAAAATGTGATAAGGCATTCATAAGTCTGTGCTACACTCTTTGGAGGTATATGCACAGCACAAAAAGTGTACATTTGTTTAGCCACCCTAAAATTAATAACTAACGTATCAAATGAAGTAGAATTTTTTATAATACTCAAAGTCTTATATTTCTTTTTATAGCTATCAGAACCTTTACTCCCCTAGTTTTGGTAGTTACTTTAGAATTCCTGTCTGCTCTAATTAAATTAAATATATTTATGTCCACTATCTCTCCATCTTGAACTCCTTCATGCAACCATGACTACACAGCCACTACCGCATCAAAATCATTTTCTAAACGATCTCTGAAAAAATCATTTACCTCGGTATTTAGTCCTCTACAGTTCTGGTAGTAAATATTGAGATCAAAACTCATTACTCACAACACTAATAGATAGCTCAAATTATACGAATAAATCATGTAAGTTAAAGACACAGATACTATTAAACAAAATCACAACTTAGAGTAATTTTCTACAAGCTGTATGCTAGTTGTCTCTATACATGTTGATTATCCAAAGTTCATATTCACATAAGAAAATGAGAACATAAAATGCGCGATACAATTTAATAGGTAAACAAATCAGTGTAAACAACACTTTAGAAATAATATCTACAAGACAATTAACTAATTAACACAAATAAATTTCTGATATGACCAGTTTTTGTAACGACACATATCTTCTAGTTTAGTTCACTTTCTCGGTTAACAAATTTTACAGTGTCGCCAAGTCTAATTTCAATTCTTCCATTCTGTGACCATGCATTTTTATTGAATTTCTTTCTCGCCGCAAGAAGAAGTTTATATCGTGGTTCCGTAAGATCTTCATTGACAAATACTCCTGATCCCTTTAAACAATCCCTGGCTCTATATACTCCATTTCTTTTTATGCTTGACAAAAACTCTACAATGACAGCCCTAGTTTTTTGATGATCAGGGTGAACTTTACCAATTCTGAAAACCCTATTTAGATCTGCTACCGAACACTTAATATTCACTGCATAATTTGTTAGCTTTAGTAATTTACTTATTAAATTTTCACCTGTTTCTTCTTTAATAGCTACTATTCTGAGAGTATTTATTCATTCGCAACTTCTGATTAAATTCTTCCAAAGTATCATCTATCAATGATATATGTTTTGTATTGTTATTGAGTTGTTCTTCTAACTTGCTCATTTTTGTATCAATATTATTTAACGTTATCTCAACACTCGCAAATTGGTTGCACGAAGTTCCTAACTTCAATACTACTTATTAGCTTCGAGAAAACCTTAGTAACCACAGCTTCCGTAGTGGATTCATCAACTAAACTGGATTGACTATTACTACGTGCCGATCTACTCATTATGATTTATTGCACCAGCTGGCAACTGCGCCTGGTATACCCAATTAATTAATTGATACGAAAAGTCTTAATACTAATCGAACCTTGTAAATTCTGATAGTAGTACAATCTTACAAGATTAATATCACAGTTTTCCACTAAGCACTTTTGAAAAACACCAAAAATACCTTGTAAATGTCCACTTTGCAGGAGCTCACTAAACAACGTGTGTTCACAACGCTACCATTATTATGCCAAATAACTTTCTTGATGAAAAGAAATTAGTATGAGATATTTTTTGTATTGATTCTGAACAAGTTTTAGTGAAGGCGGTGTTGAATTCCTCTGCAATATGTTAGGTACCTATCATCTTCATTTTATATGATTATTTGCAATATGTTACAGTATTTTTTATCCCTTCGTTTGTTATGCAGTAGTGGTATCATAATCAAAACCACAAAACATAACCTCACAATTCCAAAACTTTCTAGATTTCTCGATTGTTCTGACAATCCGACATCACGGCAGGGTTGTGACGACATAAATGATCTGTAACGTGCAAAGGTATTTGTATTGAAAACTCTATATACCAAAATTTTCAGTACATCAATTTCTCTCACAATCTATAACTATAACTCTTGAGATGAGAAAATTTAAGTAGAAATTGTTTCATTTCCGACAACGGCGTTGAAAGACTAGAAGTGATTATTTTCCTATATCTTCGGATATTTTATTTGTCGAATGGAATCACGAAAGTTCGGTGAGGATAAAGTAAGTTATTATGGCATGTCATCTGAACATTAAATCTCTATCGATTGAGACTCCGGAGTTTATTGCGATAGTTTTTGGTGAAGTGAAAAGCTGCAAATAATTACATCGGCTTCCGGGATTTTGGAGGGGACTCATGTAATAACATCGAGGCATATCCATTCCTCATTTGATATATCTCAATATTTGTGTAATAATATGTTTTGATAAAGAATTAATTTTGATCCAATTTATAAATTCATATAACAATATCCTAATAAGGTAACTGAGGCAAATAAGGCCCGCCTAAGGAACAAACTCAGTTTATTTGAAAAAAAAAGTTGAAATAAAATCAAAAACAGTTACGCTTCTTGGAACAAATGAATTCATTTCTAATAAAAATTTCTATTTTTTTTTAAATTTTAGAGCCTTTTTTAAAACGCATGCAATGGGCCTTATTATACAACCAAGAGGGTAATAGGGCCCTTGCTTAAAATTCAATTCTTGAAAGGCCCACAAAATATAACGCCTACACGTGTATTTATGAATTCAAAAATATTTTTAAAATAAAATAAACTAGAAAAAGGCACAAATATTAGGCTTATTTCAGAATGAAATAGGGCTATTGTAGGGAGTAGCATGACGCGACTTCGGAAAAATTTCAATGCAGTTTTTTATTTTGGTGTTCCCTGATGCCAAAATCACCCCCCGTTCCAAAGGTTATATATATATATATATATATATATATATATATATATATATATATATATATATATATATATATATTACTATATATTTTATTATAGCTCAATATTTATATTTATTTAATTAAAATTATGGGCGCCAGAATTGGTTAGCTTACCACGAATTCCAATTCAAAATAATATATAAGTTTTGAAAAATTGTAAATTTGTTTATATTGTTGTTACGATATCTCAGGAATGGATTCGCCACTTGACGCTTGCCAGCAACAGGAAGATATAGGTAAAATATCAAAGAAAATACAAGACGAACATAGACAAACGATTTAATTAAATGTAAATAAACGAAATATCAGTTCTTTGTTAATCTACAAATTAAATAATGCATATTTGATAAATTCAATTGGAATATTAGCGCAAACCTTCGCATAACATGATTTATACCAGTTATAAATTTATTTATATCAAACCAACCAAATAAATTGCGCTCAAACTATCTATGGTGTGCGTTGAATGTACATTTACAGCGCTTTCAATCCCAGCTGTTATTTTAAATATAATCGTCGCGTGGAGTGTGTATTCTGTGATGGGTATGATTCAGTTAGCAAAGATAAAGAAAGTTGTAGCGTCTTTAAGATTTTTTTATTATTCATTATATGGATTTGGTAAGTAATTATTTTAATAAGAAATTAGTGTTTCATGTCTGATATATTAGTGGAGATTGAAACGTTTAAAACTAATATTTATCTAAGAAATTGATAAGAATGATAACTTAACCTAGACATGTATATATATTTGAAAATGTTTTTTATAGGAGAAGTTTCATATATACACGAGAAATAGTGTTCATAGTTGTTTCTTCTTAACCCTGGATATGATACATGTGAAGCAAACGATCGTGACTGCGAACGAATAATCCGCAACTCAGGATGTGAAAAGGGATGAAATGTGAATTATTTCACCAGTTGAATACCACAATCAATGGCAAGATATATGAATAGTCATCGAAACTATATTAATAAGGTAATTGTTCAATCTTACCAAATCTAGACGATAGCACAATTATTTTCACTTATTTGTTTAAATACGAATTATGTTTTTAGTTAGTTTACTTTTAAAGCTTTGTTGAACACTCAATCAACGTTTCAATATGATTTTGTTAAATTATGCTAACTTTTAAATAATTTTGGAGAAGAAAAAATTTACGCGTCCTCCATCTATAAATTCACGAGGCTTCTCTCCAGCTTAGAATCAACAACTTGCAACTGTTTTCCTTTTTTGTTTCTCATTGTTGTTAAGTAAATAATTGTTTTTATTAAATCAAAACATCCATTTCTGTGTTATTGTAGATAAATTCACTGTGTTTATTTACACTTCTGTAATCACTCTACCCGAACTATTGAAAGAACGTTGATTTCCGCGTTAATATTTTGGTTTGACATTTCATATAAAATAATTTAGAAGTTTATGCAATATACAGGGTTTCTGAAAGTGTTTACAAATTATGATAATATAATAGTTGAATTTTGTTTTAAAATTCAAGTGATTTTATATACAGGGATTATTATAATTATATACAAAATATGTTTGACTTAATTTACTTGTCGTTGTTATTTTTATATACTTTGAAATATACTTTGAAAAATAATTACTAAATTGAATAGTAATCTCTTAAATCATTTTATTAAATGGATATTGTACGTAAATTTCTTAATGTGTTTAGGCTATGTCTTTATGAATTATCTCCTTCTTATTGAATATTCACATTATTCGAATGATGCTAATTGGTTTAATTTAACCTGGTAGATATGTCTCACTTTAATATATATATATATATATATATATATATATATATATATATATATATATATATATATATATATATATATATATATATATATTATAATATATCTATATTCTTTAATTATATTTGCCCCTTGTTTGGGTGACAAAATTATAGTATATCTAATGTATTTTACTAATTTTATTATATTTTATATATGAATATGAATTTATATGATGCTGAATTTAATTTGTAGCTGTCATCACAATTTGTGATAATAAATATACTATTGTGAAAATACCTTCACCTCTAAATATAACCTAGAAAATTTTTAATGACAGCAGTTGTCAAATTAATATGCCCGGCTAAATAAATATTAAATTTTATATTATGGAAGATAAATCAATACAACACCAATCAACTCACTCTTTTCTCAGGGAGGGATCAAAGATTTCAACTTATAATTCAAATTTGTAAATTTCCAAATAATTTTCTAAATTACGTATCACACTATTCAAATCTACAGTAACTGTTTATCCAATACACTATAAGACAATTTAAATTATCTTATGACATATATGAATTAACTGTCAGGAGATTAACTAAATGTCACTTATTATACTAAATTTTCTATAGTATAAAAATTATCAAATATAATGAAAATGAATATGAAAAGAGAGCCAAAGAGATTTGGAATTCAAATTTATATAATATGTTATCAAAATAACACTTACAAAAATTAAAACTCTTCAAAACATATCATAAACGCATAAACAAAGATATAATTTTCTATCAAACCTTAATATAAAAAACAATCTATATTAGAAATTTACGATCTAAATAATTTAACCGAGAGTTCAAAATGTCTAAATTTACACTTGATATCTGTCAATGTAAAATACGTAAATTTTCTTGTAAATTGTCTGTTCCCAAAATTGTCTGCACTTGACGTAGAATTTTATATAAGTAACGTTACTATAATTTAATCATAAGATGCATCTATTTTCGAAATAATTTTGATCAAAGGCCTATTAATTCTCGAGAATAATATATAATATGGACTGGACTCACCAAACTGGATACTAGAAGATCTCGTACATATTCTAAAACGTATTTTTAGAATTTCCGGAACAAACGTTTCCAAATCAATAATTTAGAAAACGCGAAAACCACTTGCACTTTAGCGGTAATTCTTTGTGAATAGTACACGCACTGGCTTTACAAAAGGCAAGATATGTTGAACTGATAACGATTATATAAATTCCCTAATATTCAAAATTAAATTTGAGACAACTCTTATTATGATGTTGTCTCATGGGGATTTCAAATCCAACTAACTAAAATGTTTAAATAAATAATTCTCTTCTCCTTTGGTTACCTAGAATTCTTTTTTTTTAAAATTACAAATTTACGTTTTTATATAGAGAGATTTTCATTATTTTATTTATAAGTGCCATTTTGCTAATAGAGACATCTGTATTCTGGTTTTTCAAATCGTTTTAAAATCTATCTGTCATTAGGTCTATTCTGCAGCAATGTCATATGAAATTGAAATGTCAAATTTTATTGGTATATTGAACCTTTCAAATTATTGATAATACAGTGTGTATCACTAGTATTACAACCAAATAAGCACATTTTCTTTATATCAATGTTTTCTATAGAATTTAGATAGAGGATATGTATTAATAATATATATATATATATATATATCTTTTTTGGATAGTTCTTGGGTATAGGTTTCTTGTGAATAATACGAAAATTTTATGACGACGTTTCGCCCATCATAGTAGGCTTTATCAAAATCTGTTTTATTTTGTGGAATTTATTTCACTCTGACAGTAGTTGTCAAAAATGCCCGGCTATCAAAAAAAAATAATTTATTGAAAGATAAATCTATTGTAAAATGTTCGAATCACTTCTGTCTCCGGGTGGGTTCAATGCGCCATAAAATAGAAAAATTTCAGATTTCAAAGTATTGTCTAAATAAAATACTGATTATTCATTTTTTTCTATTTGATCTACCTATTACTATACTGTGGCTGTTTGTTCAGTATTCCAAAGACATTCAATAAATTTCAAAAAGCATTCTGTCACCAAGAATCCACAAATGTCACTGTCACAAATGAAATTTTTAATCAAATTAAATGAGTTTAATTTCAATAAGTTGTTCAAATCTATTACAAAACATTATCTAACGTAAGTCGAATTCCAAAAATTATATACAATTATCAAATCTCACATAAAATAGACAAATATTGGTTTTCCTTTTTCCTTTTATCGAATAACAAATATCTTATCTACAATGAATGAAATTTAAGTGAATTACGAAGTTTATAAAATAAATGGCAAAATCTTATCTATAAGGATACAAATTAAATTAATTACAAACTAAATTGAGAAATTTCTCTAAATGTCCGAATGATTTACGAATTGTCACTTTTACTTCGCGAATGTTAAATACCCATTCACAGTCGCAACTCCTTTCATCTATGATTAATTTTGATTAAGGCCTGATAATTTTGTTATCAAAATAATGCATTATTTTATATTATCAATAATCTGGAACAGACTCACCAAGGCTCCAAAACTCCTCCAAACTCGTACAGTTCTAAATCTAATTTAGAATTGAGGATCGTTCACTTTTCCGAACTGACGACTAACTTTTTTAATAAAAATAACACGTACAGAATTTACAATTATGGGCAACCGATAACAATTTCTATTATTAATTATTATATTATTTAATTAACTACTACTTGGCGAAATACTGGAGAACTATTAAATTACATGTTCTCCGTTCGGGATATCAAATTCAACTAACTATTTTTTATAAAATAAATAACGCACTTTCTTCTTTTCAAAAAAAAACTCTATTTGTTATTTTTCTGTAACAAATATTTGGAATTCTTTTATTATCTACATATCTTATCATGAATTCTGTTTTCTTTAACCTACAATATCTTTTTCAACTGTTACATGTCAATGTCATCAGAAATTAAATAATCTGCCAAATATTACATATACAGTGTTTTTCAACTATATTGATTTATAGACAATACTGGGTTTGCCAAAAGTATTGCAAAATAAAATTGAACGAAATTCTTTGAAATTTTAAATAACAGAACTGTATTAAAATATATATATATATGTATATGTTATAACGGAATTTGTAAGCACGATAGAGGGCGTATTTTTTGACGGATCGAAACCAAACTCGCTACAAAAATCGGTTAGGTCAAAATATTGGACGAGTTCGTTAATGAGCCATATCGGCCCATTAAAAACAAAATGGCGGCCTGTCAAATTTGAAAAAAAATCGTATTTTCTTTGTTTTTCATTTGACGCAAGAAAATTACTGAGCTTTTTCATAGACCTTAATACGTTCTACAACTTTCTCTAAATCGTACATTAAAACATTTATTTAAGAAGATTCACAAATTTACATTTTATTTTTATTTTTGGGATTTATGCAAAAATGTTACTGAAAAAAGCCTGTCCAATTGGTCCTGTGCCATTGGGATTTTTAAGATTATAAAAGAAACTGAGGCTTTCTAAAATAGTTCATTAGCAACACTTTGGACAAAGAAAACATTCCGTATCGCGTTGTGTTAACCCTAAACAAGCTTCATGACACCATTTTGTGCAAGTTACACATTGTCTCATGTCAAATTTGTCTTCAGTTCCCCAAAAAAAGAAGTACCACGAATCACTGTCCAATACTTTTTTTGAGGAAAGTGAAGCCGAAAGTTTTGACGTTGAAGGTCTTGGTTCTTTTGCTGCATACTTACTGATTGACGTTGAAAATTTAGATTCTTTCGACGCACACCCGATGTCTGCTGTTGAAGTTTTATATTTTTTTGCTGCAAACTTCCTGGAGGTAGCAGATACTGATGTCGACTTTGTGATAACCGATTAAAAAAAGGTCGTTCTTTACCACTTGCGCTTTATAATTAAGGCATTTTTTCCTGTCAGCTGTGTTATTGTTTTGATTCTTTGTTGCAAAAAGTTCAGGAGTCGGAAGCAATTTCTTAAAATACCTATTAAGAACATCATTACTAGTGTCCATCATGATGTTGTCTGTCAACGTTTTATCTGTAGCTGTGGTCCCATCCCCGCCGATTTTCGTGATTCGTCATTTTTTACTGGTGGTTTTTTTTCATATTTGCTGCTTCCTGCTATTGCTGAATCTTTCACGATTTTTGCTATACTCGATAGTCGAAATTCTGTAAAGTGACTCATCGCTCTTACTGTCCATAAAATCAGTTGCAGAAGCGAACTTCATGAGCGCATCATTTTTGAAGGGTTCTTAATAGTCCTAAATAAAAAATAAATAGAAAATGTTCTTGTACGCTCTGGCGTTTAAATTTGAGAGAACAGAAATACGAAATTATTATGGTAGGTATCATTATGTATATACAGGGTGTTACCAAGAATAATACACATTTTTAAGGATGGGCTATAATAAGATGTATATAAAAAAGTCGATAGTCGAAATTCTGTAAAGTGACGTCATCGGTTATCTACCGATTTAAAGTGAACTCCATGAGTGTATCATAGTTTAAGGGTGCGAATACTGAAATATCTGGAATTTCAATTTTTAACATTTGAAATAATAACTTATCACAAGTTGTTCATAAGTAAGTTAAAACAAAATAAAAAAATGTTTAAAAGTCAATTCCAACTTACTACTACTAAAACTAAAAAAAAGTTGTTTGTCAAGACCAAAATAAATTACCAATAAATATAGGTATGATGCGAGGTCACTTGTAAAATGTCTGACTAACTGGAAGCGGTATCACTCCCTGACGACTTCTCAGAATCATCGATTTCTCCTCCTATATCGATAATAAGTGGTTCCGTCATTACTTCTACACGTATGTCTACATCCCAAAACTTTATTTCTTCTTTTAATACGTGTTGAATACATTTACGCCAACTCTCAGCAGTAACGGTATGCAGCGCCTCGTCAAACAGTTTCTCAACGTCAGCCATTTTGAATGTACTGTTTTTTCTCGCAACATAATTTTTCACTTGGGCCCAAACCAGCTCGATGGGGTTTAACTCACAGTGGTAGGGAGGAAGTCTAACAACTGAGACGTTGAAATCTTTCGCCATTTCATCGACAACGTACTTAATATAACTGCTTTTATGTTTCCGTACGAGAGATAATAATTCAACTTTTAGCATTGCCTCGTTGTGCGGAATGCTTTTACTCTCTAACCAATCAATTATAACCCTCTTGCGGCTAGCTGAAGTAGGTATTTGCTCCAGTCGACGAGAGTGGTATGAAGCATTATCCATAACTATCACTGAACCAGGAGTTACCTTTGTTAAAATTGATCTAAACCATGTTTCAAACCGGTTACCATCCATCTCTTCATGGTAATCGACAGTTTTTTTGGACTGAAAACTTAGTAATCCACCTTCTACAAATCCTTCCTCGCTGCCAATGTGAGTGATAATCAGTCGACGTCCTTTCCCAGAGGGAGCTTTTAAACCGGAAGAGAAACCCTCCATAAAGGCTTGTCGATTGCTTCGTATATTCATGTCTTGCCACACTTTTGACACAGTGTGGCCTTCATTTAACCATGTTTCGTCAAGATAATATATGTGCCGTCCTTCGTTACGAAACTGTCGTATCTGTTTTAAATAATTTCTGCTCCATTCCACAATGTCATTTCGTTCAATTAAGGCACTGTTTCTACTTCTTGTTTGGTAACGAAAATTCATTAATTTTAAAGTTCGTCTCAAAACTTTATCACTGATGTTTGGTAAAGTATCATCAGCTTCTATTACCTTGCTCAATTTAGCTACCGAGGGGATTTCATTCCTAAAATAAAAAGAATGTATTTCCCTACGTATAGCATTCCGTGTTTGGTCGTCCAAAACAATTTTCTTTCTTCCCCTACTTTCCGGTTTACAGTTTTCACCTCGTTCTCTTGTCAAAGATCCGTCCCGCGATTTCTTTAGAATATAGTATATAGTACTCTCAGAAACTTTAGTTAAATAACTGCACTTAATCACAGCGTCACTAACACCCAACTGTTTGTCCATGGCACGCAGTCCTTCGTACACATTTAATATGAGGACTTTTTCTTCCCAAATTAAATTGTTACGACGCCGTTTTTTATCGCCAACACCGCTACACTCCGCCATTATTGTCACTAAATATGCCGATATAAATATTACAATAAATACCAATCATAACCGATTTATCACACAAAACCACAACACAAATACTGATGTTACGCTCATGAAGAGAATAAACACCTCACATAACTGTTTACTATCACTGTCTCATTCGCGTAGCTCGATCTATCTATCTCGTTCTCAAAGCCGGAACATTGAAGCGACTCTCCAACATTGTCAAATCGGCGAGTTTTTCACAACAAACTTTGCGTTCAAGAAATATACATAAACACTTTATTTCACATTTCTAGTAAACTAATTATTATTAGTCTGCTTGAAATTTGAAATAAATATATTAAATTGGTATTGACTTAATTACATTGCATCTTTTGTACCTGAAATATTGACACAATGGATTTGAAGTGTATTTATAAAATACAGCATTTCTCTCTAGAATACATATGGCAACTGCGCTTTAACCAAAGTGTTGATTAGATAGCTCTGACTCACTTTACACAATTTCGACTATCGAGTATAGCTTATTTAGCGGTATGTCTTCTAACTCATCATCGGACTCAGATCTATGATCCGTTGTATGCGTAGCGTTATCAACTTCTGAAATACTCGGAATTACACCGCTGTTTGTGTTGTCTCGCAGAATTCCTTCATCAGGTACAGGTCGTTCAGGGTCTTTTAAATGGCGCTGGCATACAAGTGATGGGGAAAATGCTGACTCTGGAATCCTTTGTGAATCAATTGGAAACATTCCAGCCGCTTTAAATCCGCTAATAATATTCTCAGGCGTCATACATTTGGGCCAGACTTTGGTAAACATTTTACCGAATCGACTCTTAATAAGATGTCGATCTGGATGCGTATCCCAGAATTTAAGCACTTATTGACCGCAGTGATGCTCAAAGGATCGGTAAACTGCCTTATCCAAAGGTTGGGGTTCACGCGTCGTATATGAAGGTAGACAAAACAATCTAATTTCATGACGGTCTGCAGCGTCCACAATAGAAATATCCAGATGACTAGAGGTTCCATCGAAAACTAGTAACGCCGGTCCATTACCTTTGTAGCGAGCTAGATTTTTAATAAATTGAATGAAAAGTGATGTTGTCATGCTACCCTTATCTGACATGTTTACCAAGGTACCAGCCAATAAAGCATCTTGCCATTCTGGTTTCAACCTTTTCCCTTTAAAAATAACCATAGGGGGTATGGTGTTTCCTAGTGCATTACAACAACCCGCAATAGTCACCTTTTCAGCGTGCTCATGTGCTACCATGTGAATTCGTTTCGCACCCTATTGTCCAATTACTTGTTGCTGGTGGTCGACAGTCAAATGGCAAACCTTTTCATCCATGTTAAACAAGTTTGGAGGGTTTTGATGAATATTCATTTCCTGGTAAATTTCAGAAAGCTTGGTGAAATAATGGTTTACAATATATTTGTGTTTTTAAATGAAACTCATGCAAGGTCTCTAGTTAATTCCACAATATAATACAAGTTATTGAAAATTCTAAAAAATTGACAACTGTTTCGATAAATCAATATCATCGAAACAGTTGTAAATTTTTTAGAATTTTCAATAACTTGTATTATATTGTGGAATTAACTAGAGACATTGCATGAGTTTCATTTAAAAACACTAATATGAGCATATTCCACGAAGTAAGGGTCGAGACAGTCAATTTTTTACAATATATTTGTTCAAATTTTGCGCTCTTCCTGGATTCATTAATTGAGCTTTCCGTTTAGAAAGTTGCGGGTTTCGTCTCAAGAATGCGTAAAGCCAATCTTTACCGGCGACTTCCTTGCTCACACGAAAGGGGTGTTTAATGTGGTTTTCGACACAAAATTTAAAAACTGATCGCCTTACCAAGATTGGAGTTAATGGTACTCCTATTTCACATAAACGAGTAATTCGTTGAGCTAATTCATGTTCTTGTTCTTTAGTCAGTACTGCAGCCCTGCCTAACTTTTTTCCTACCTTTCCCGATTTAAGGTGGTTTCTAAGCGTCCTTCTGGGGATTCTGTAGCGATCTGCGGCCTCCCTCTGAGACAGTACTCCGTTATTTACCGTATGTATAGCCCTTTGAGCTTTAAGCTCCACTGTGCACGTCGTCTAGGCATATTCTTTGTAAGTATCTGAAAAAAAAGAAAAATATTTATCATCGTTTAATAAGGCCCGGGCCCTAATCGCAGAATATTAAGGAGCCTTAATAGCTGACATGACAATTATAAGATATAAATTAAAAAACTTAACAATCTCTTACTTTGTCGAAATAATTTTTTTGTCGAAATATGCGGTAGGGACTGAGGAACACCACTGGCAGTAGTAGCCGAATAAAAAATCTTTAAAAACACTAAATCGTAAACAAAACGTGGCGCGCGAAATTTATAACACTGGACCACACATGCTCACAACCTTGGATAGTACTGACGACGATTCTAAATTTCAGGGGGGTCGAATTTGGCGGATATGATTGACTCGTGTTGGGGGTTGAATCGGCATTGCCAGGTTTAATAATATGTTTCTATTTTGTGAGATATTATTTTTGGGCTTTATTAGGCGCCGGGCCTTATTTGCCGCAGGTACCTTACTGGTTTTCTCCTCCCTGCGTTGTAAATAACCCATTTTGACACTATTTTGAAGGATGTAAGTAACAATTGCCAAAAGGGTATCGATGGCCCTTGACAACGGGTTGTAATTCAACTTACCACCCTTGGGTGGTAATAATTTATGGCATATAAAAAGTGTATCTTATTTACTTAAGAAACGCCTTCTTAAGAAATCATTGTATCGAGTGACAGCGAAAAACTGGAGAAAGTGTATTGCTCATGTTCAAAATGAAGGAGAGAAAATCTGGGACTTAGAAAATATGGCTGATAAAGGTATCGATTGTATTATTATCAATGTAGGTACCAGGGATTGTTATATTGATGATGAAAAATCGAGAAATGACAAAGGGTAAGTTCTGTACGATCCAGTTCTTGTGGATCTCTACTTCGATAGCTCCTATGAGGAGAGTTAAGCTTCGTACCGTACAATTTACCCCAAAATAATTTTTAGTTTTTGGTTTTAATTAGTGAGATTTAAAATTGAAGTTACTTCAAAATGACCGGCGACGAATCGAGATTAACTCACCTGAGGTACTCTCCAGTTAACACAAACGCTTGCAAAACTTCACTCAGCTCCGTCCACCACAACCAGCAGTCTTATTTTATAATTCAAAACGAAGAAAAATCATGAATTCTCGCACACGAACTTATGGTACGTTACCACTCAATGGTTAGCTGAATTCTAAATTGTGTAGATTTTGATCGAATAATTAAGTGAACCTCTAGTTACCGCGAGTATAAAAGGCAACCACGATTACAAGCGTTTGTTGTTTGGGTTGTCTATCTCGCTGGAAAATAATTAAAATTCTAATCTAACGGAAATCCAACATACTCCCCCACCAAAATGGAACGGATAAAGGGGCGTTTTCACATAAAAGAAGCATATAACAGAAATTAAAAAAAAGTATGGGACTATTGAATATGTTCCACCAATAAATATGTACAAAAAAGAATTAAAGAATTTAGATAGGATACGGACACATCTCGACTCGGGGTCGCCGAAGAGGCCCTTTCGTGATAGTTACATCCGCAACCCTTATAATTTCGTCCCGTGAATAACTCAGATATGCGGCCTAAATGCCACTGCGAGGGAGCGAGATTGCCCTCTCTTATCAGAACCATCGTTCCTACTTCGATAGGTTTCAAATTGTCCGAAGAAGTCCATTTACTGCGTTACTGCAGGTACGCAAATATTCCTTGCTCCATCGTTCCCAAAAATATTTGAGCAATTTGTTGAGTAGCTTCCATCTTATGATATAAGAGGCAGGAATACAATTCCCTTCCAACGGCTAACGGTTTTAAAAACGGCCCGGAGTTAAAATATCACCTATAACCCGAGCTAACTGCATCTTTACAGATTTAATGTCAGCTTCCCACAACCTTCCAAAGTATGGTGCAGAGGCAGCATTAAACTGAAACGAAATATTCTCATATTTTTAAGGTAGTTAGCCGCACCAATAAGATTACTACCGCAATCTGAGTACAATTTCTCGACTTTACCACGACGAGCTATAAAACGTTGCACAGCTAAGAGTAAAGTTTTGGTTGACAAATCAGAGGATATCTCTAAGTAAAGAGCTTTGTTGGCCATGCAAACAAAGAGACACAAATACACCTTACAAGACTTAGCTTCTCGGTAGCGATTCATCACAACATAAAACGGACCACCAAAATCAATGCGAGGGTTTATTCTAGGAAATTCTAACTAAGCGTAAATTACCCATAACAGGTTGGCAATACCTAGGATATTGCTTCCAACATGAAATGCATTTAGACAGAAACGAGCGTACAGCTCGCTTAGGAGACAAAATCCAAAAAAATTGGGCAAGTAACAAATTAATGGTGCGTAACTCGGCATGAAAATATCTTCCATGATAATAGTCGATAATCAAATAAGTTAATCGACTTTTGCGAAGTAATATACAGGGAAATTTTTTATCAACAGAAACAGGTAAATATCGAAGACGACTGCCAACCCGTAATAACTTTCGATCATCGTTAGAACAACACACTTTCGAAACGGTTTAGAAAATCCGTTCCCCTCTATCTCTTTCTCGAAATATCGATATTGAGTATATTTAACTAAAATCATCAGCGACTCATAAAGTTCATTGGAACATAACGAATCTGCCTTTTTCTGCAGGGGAAACTTGGAATTGTGAACAAATCTCAAAATCCAAGCTAAAAGATATTGAATGAACACAAAATCAGAATGGGTTTTTAACGACGTTTCAAGAAAATTACCATCGGCATAACAAACCAAGGTTACCTTTCGCGCCTCCTCAAACATTCTGGCACAATCAGAACAAGGAAGGGACGCGCATGGAAAAGGAGTGGAATTATATAGGAACTTGGGGCCAGCGAACCAATGAGACTGTTCCAACATCAACACCGGTAAAACTCCTCTTGAAGCAAAATCAGCGGGATTCTGAGCAGAATGAACATGAAATCAAGTATCAGGAGGCATGCGTTCCTGTATAGGTATAAGCTACTCGATTGGAAACGAAAGTCTTCCATCGAGGAGGAGACGATTTTATCCAACCGAGGGCAACCTCAGAGTTGACACAAGCAACCAACTCCTCGATTGTAAGCTTATTTTGTAGAATTCTGACTACAAAAGGCAAGAGTTGGCCAGTAACACAGCGGCAGACAACTCCAAACGGGGAATACTAACAGTCCGAATGGGAGCCACTTTCGACTTCGTGCATACAAAAAAGATACGAATCTGATGAAATGGTCATACAAAACGCAAATAAATGACAACAGCATAACCCTATTCACTACTGTCACAAAATGACACGAATATAAAACGAGGTACTTGAATATGCAAAAGAGATGAAATCCTTATATTGGTTCCAGATATCACAAATTACTTTTGGAGAAGGGTCTTTCCAATTTATTCCAGATAACCACAAACGTTGAATAAGATGCTTAATAAAAAACGTCATGGGAGCAAGAAAACCTACAGGATCAAATACAACATACTTTGTTTAGTACAAGACTTGTCCGGAGCAGACACCTGAATGGAAAAACAATCCGTTTGTGGATTCCATACAAGATCAAGGATTTTTAAAGGAGACGAACAACTATCATTATCCAAATCAATGGGGTTTCCAACAATATGAAACTCCGGTAGACCATCTAACAAGCGTAAATGATTACTGGACCACTTGCGCAATTCAAATTGACCTCGAGCTAATAAAAATATCAACTGGCTTCGAAGATCTTACGCCATTCCAAAGTATCAGCACTACCAACGATGTCATCAAGATAAGCTGAATTCTATATTTTGTAGGTTTTGGTCGAAGGATTAAGTAAGCCTCTAATTACCGCGAGCATAAAAGGCAACCACGATTACAAGAGTTTGTTGTTTGGATTGTCTACCTCGCAGGAAAATAATAAAAATTCTAATCTAACGGAAATCCAACAATTTCTAACATTATTTTTCGATGTTACGAGTTTTATTTTTATAATTCTTATTTTTGTACCTATGATATCCTTTATTGAAAAAAAATTGCTTTTGTTTTCGTTGAAGAATTTTCTTAATTTTATGAATGTGTCCCACGTCCCAAAAATACTTCAGGATAATGTAACAACTTGACCCCGCAAAAAAACGTCCACGCCACTGTACGAGACCTATATTGGTACAGGCGGAGATCATTGCATTTTCCAACTTTATGGTTCAACCTTAGTAAATGTTACTTACATCCCTTGTAGTATAAATAACTATTGTATGTCATAGTAGCTCCAAGATTCCCATCGTCCACTATGATGGTTATTTATTGCTGTGGGTGTAGAAAGTATGGTGGTTGTAAGACATTAGGGTATATTACGTAGGTAACTTCGTGGATAATTCGTGAAATTTACAGATAATTAATAATTTTCTGACTCAAGCTTCACTAATTGAGTTTTGGCTATAAATGTTGAGACATGAAGTTATCAATGGATCAAAATATTTTTATTTCAGTTATTGATTGATGATTGATTGTTAACGGGGCTACATTGCACTGCAACCCTTGATAAGAAATGTTATATCTTCCCTCTGTATCTACAGCTCCCTTTCAGTTCCAAAATGGTAGTGAACTCCAACTATTTGGGTTGGCATCAAGGAGGTTAGAACCTCGCTGCTCCAAGTTTCTTTTCCAAAGCATTTTTTGCGTTGGCTTGCTATGGCGATGCATTATAGAGCTAAGAGCCTCCTCACATAATATGAACTCGTCAGTTCCTGTTAGACCTATTCTCATTAGCAAATAACCTTGAGACCTCAAATGTGGGGACAACCCCCCCCTCCTTTGTCACGAGAGCAAGAGAAGAGGTCCTGGACGTAACAATTGTTAATGTTGCTTCTAGGAAAAATGTAAAAGATTGGAGGGTGATGAGCGAGCCATCACTTTCGGATCATAGGATCATCGAATTTAGGATAGAGGGAAGTACCACCTCGATTTCCACAATCCGAAATCCTAGAAATACTGATTGGTCTCTTTACAAGACCAATCTGAAGGACAATTTGGAACAAGTCGAAGTGAATGGGGTGAATCACCCGCACTACGACCTGGAACAAAGAGTCGAACAGATCAGTGAGGCAATAATGGAAGCTTTTCATTCCAGTTATTCCAGTTGCCCACTGTCAAAAGCTGGTTCAGAAAAGGACGCTCCTTGGTGGAATGAGAACCTGTCAAGCCTCAGAAAGGAGGTCCGTCGGCTCTTTAATAGAGACAAACGTGACGGTAATTGGCAGAGGTACACTGAGAAGCTTACTCAGTACAATAAAGAGATTAGGAAGGCCAAAAGGGTTGATTTTCAAGCCTTTTGCGAAAAGATCACTTCCACTCTCACAGCGGCCAGACTACAAAAGGTCATGGCAAATGGGGGAACTAACCCCACAATGTCGCTGAAAAAGCCAGATGGATCATACACGGAAGGTGAAGAGGAACGATTGATTCTTCTTCATAGAACCCACTGTGTGAACCAGCAACATGCATTGAAATAGCAATGAATTGCACCCAAAAATCCCGCAAAGAAGATTGGGACATTGCTAAGAAAATATTTACCAGACAACGGTTGGAATGGGCAATAAGTACCTTTCAACCATATAAATCACCAGATGTGGATGGAATATTTCCAGCACTCCTGCAGCAAGGGATAGGGGAGATTCTTCCTCACCTATTTAAAATCACAAGAAGCAGTCTAGCAGTGGGTCTAATACCTAGAAAATGGAGAAGGGCAAGGGTAACCTTCATACCAGAAATAAGGACAAAAATGGGACTGATCCCCGATCTTTAAGACCCATCTGTCTAACATCGTTCCTACTCAAAACGATGGAGAAAGTAGTGGATAACTACATAAAAATAGAGAATCTGGAGAATATACCACTTCATAAATGCATGCCTACAGAGCGGGTCTAACAACTGAGACGGCTATGTATCAGCTGACCGAAGTCAGAGAACTCTGAACAACAAAAGACATCGCAATGTGCGCATTCCTGGATATATCTGGGGCCTTTGACAACACAACTCATGTGTCTGTCAAAGAAGCACTAAAAAGGCGAGGAGTAAATGAAACCGTTGTAAAATGGTTGTATGAGTTGTTGACAACGAGGATAGCTGATACACAGTTAAAGCCACTCGGGGGATACCTCAAGGGATAGTGATATCTCCCCTTCTATGGAGCCTCGTAGTAGATGAGTTATTCTACAGGCTCACGGAGCTTGGCTTCGAATGTATGGGCTATGCTGATGACATAGTTCTAATAGTCAGAGGCAAGTTCGAGAGCACCTTGTGTTATTTATTACAAGAGGGCCTCAGAATAATTGCTTGTCAGTGGGACTGAACATTAACCCAAACAAGATCATAGTGATTCCATTTACCCAGAAAAGAACACTTCCAGCGACGAAACCCATATCCTTAAACGGGGAAATCATAGAATAGAAATCAGAAGTTAAATATCTAGGGATATCCCTAGACAGTAAGCTTCTGTGGAATAAGCATGTTGAAATAACTGCTAGTATAGCAATAAGAGCTTTGATGGCGTGCAGAAATCTAGCTGGTAAGAGGTGGGACTCTAAACCAAGAATACTGCGATCGATGTACGCCGTGATTATGAGACCGGCAATTACGTATGGGGCAATAGTTTGGCATACAAAAGCAAGTCAGTACAGCACGAGGAAGACCCTCGACAAAGTTTGAAGGCTTGCCTGTGTGTGCATCACTGGAGCTATGGAACGTGTCCAACTAGGACACTTGAGATTATTACAGATCTCACACCTCTACATCTGGTGATAGAAAAATCTGCCCAAGAGGCAATTCTTAGAATATCTAAGGGAGGTTTGGGCAATGAGAGTATTAAAAATCAGGGAGCCTGGTCCTCTCTAACAAAATACATCTCATCAGCGAATGTTCACAGTGACGAAATGATCAAGAAAGTAAGTATCGTAAAGAATTTCACTACGATGCTAAATACGAGGAGAGATTGGGAAAGGGAATACATCACCCAAACTCTCAAACGAAACACCATTAGATGGTATACGGATTGTTCAAAAACGACCACTGGAGCAGACGCTGGAGTATTTGGGCCTGGCACTAGATACTCATCATCGTTAGGCTCCTTCCCGAGCGTCTTTCAGGCAGAAATACTTGCGATTTGAAGATGCGTGGAAATGAACATAGAAAGAAACTATCAGAAATGTGACATATCGATCCATTCTGATAGTCAAGTAGCTATCAAAACATTGAGCTCCCATGTCATTGACTCAAAGTTGGTATGGGAGTGCCGAAGAAAACTTGATGAAGTAGGCAAGAATAACAGGGTCTCTTTAGTCTAAGTTCTTGGCCACTCGGGAATCACAGGAATTGAAGAGGCCTATACACTTGCCAGGAAAGGAGCACAAACGCCCTTTACTGGCCCGGAGCCTTTCTGTGGTGTAGGAAAATGCTCCTATAAGAAAGAGTTTCGGAAGATGGAGGGAACCGAAAGAGAAGCACTCTGCTGGTGCCTTCCCGGGTTGGAACATTCCAAAAAGTTCCTGAGGAACTTTGACACTGCTAGATCCAAAACATATTTGGAACTCAGTAAAAATAAGCTACATCTCCTCACGGGCTTTCTTACAGGACACTGTCGCCTTAGGAAGCACCTAATGAGAATATGTCTAGCAGAAACTGAAGTGTAGATTCTGTGGGGAGGAGGATGAAACTCCGGATCACCTAGTTCTGGACTGCCTCGCCATTTCAAGCCAACGCAAGAAATGCTTAGGACAAGAAACTTGTAAGAGTGAGGATATAACCTCGTTGAAGCCGTTCCAAATACTGGAGTTCATTAGAACCCTGGAACTGGAAGGCGAGCTGTAGTAGTAGCGAGGACAGCTCTGATAGGAGGGCACAATAAACCTTAGGTTTCAGTGCAGTGTAACCCCGTTAAAATCTAATCTAATCCAAATTCTAATTAGGTGCTTAATGAAGAGGCAGTGTCCTGCAAGGAAGCCCGTGAGGAGATGTTGCTCACTTTTGCTGAGATTCAAATACTTTCTGGATCTGACGATGTCAAAGTTCCGAAGGAACTGTTTGGAGTATTATTCCGAAACGTTTTCTTAAAGAAGCATTTTCGTATATCACTCAGCGTCTGCGGGCCAATAAAAGGCGTCGTCCTCCTTTCCTAGCGCGTGTATAGACCTCTGACTTCCTTTGATTTCTGAGTGGCCAGGAACCCAGACTAAAGAGACTCTGTTATTCTTGCGTATATCATCAAGTTTTCTTCGGCACTCCCATATCAACTTTGAGTCATTGACATGGGAGCTCAGTGCTTGGATAGAAGTGGTAGAGATTTTCGATTGATTGATGATGTTAATAAAGATACTTATACCTGTTCATTACTTTTGCATGGAGAAAATGGTTCAACAGAAGAAAATGCAAATCCTCGTTATCAGGAAATTCAACAAATTGACAAGCCGTACATGTTTTGAACTTCACAGAAGTCATTAGTAAATTTTGCGTATATTATTGCTGTTTGTTTCCTGAGATGGATCGGCTCGTACATTTCAAAAAATTACACGTATCTTGGTTCTTTTATACTAGAAAGTGGTAGCGGTATATTTGGTTATTCATTATATAAAAAAAATGAACTTTGATAACTTACTGGATTACTCAATCTGTACCTACCTGTTTTAAAAAAAATAAACGGAAAAGCTCGCTCCTCGTCGAATATTAGAGAGAAATTTGGTCTATAAATAGGGTTATTTTCGCTGGCAATAATCTGGTAAATTAATATAAAAACCACCACGTTAACCATGCGGGAGGTAAATGGATTTCTGTTTTAGCTCTATATTTCGTTTTATGGATACAATAAATCGATATTTTTGAAGTATAGTCCAATTTATTTTTGCTTTTAAGAATCTCAATACACCCTTTGGTGAAGGATTTCAGCCTATATGGTATCAAAAATGGTCGTTTCATATACTGTTTGCCCAATATTCTCATATTATATTATTTAAAAAATAAACGGTTTTAAGGATTAAAACTAACTTTTTCGCATCTGTGGCCCTGAACAATATTCTATCATAAAATTGTTACTTGTATACACTTCGGGGGATGTATCGTGCTAACAAACCGAAGTTTCTCCAAAAATAACCAAAAATTCAGTTTATCTGGATTTATAGGACCCGCTATACTCGCTCTAGTCAACTGAAAATCAATAGGGTGCATCTGTGAGACACCTTGAAGAATATTCAATCATAAAATTGATCAATCGTATACTCTCTGGAGGCTGTGTCATGCTAACAAACTGAAATTTTTCCAAAAATGACAAAAATTTGGTACTTCAAGTACCATAGCACCAGTTGTACTGGCTTTAGTGAGCTGAATATCAATAGGGTTCATATTTAAGACGGTCTAAATAATATCCGATCATGAAATTGGTCACTTGTATATACTCCGGAGGCTGTATCGTGTTAACAAACTGAAACTTCTCCAAAAATATCGTACTTAAAGTACTGTAGCACCTGTTGTATTGGCTCTGGTAAGCTGAAAAGCAATAGGGTTTATCAGTGAGATGCCCTGAATAATATTCAATTATAAAATTGGTGACTTGTTGAACTCCGGAGGCTGTATCGTGCTAACAAACTGAAATTTCTCAAAAAATGACAAAATGTCGTACTTCAAGTACCATAGCACCCGTTGTACTGGCTCTGGTGAACTGAAAATCAATAGGGATCATCTGTGACATGCCCTTAACAATATTCAATCATAAAATTTCTGACTTATTGCACTCCGGAGGCTGTATCGTGCTAACAAGACATGTAAGGAAAAGTGGCCGACGACAACGACGACGTCGACATACACACAGGATTTTTTTCTAGAAACCGTTTTTTCGTGTTGTTGTTGATGGAAAACGTAAAAGTAACTCAAAAAAAAATTTCAAAATTCCATTTTTTTTGGGGTAAACCAATACTTTTCTCGTATATAGAAAGGTTGGGCGGAAAAGTAATATATATTATACATTTTGAGATGCAGATCCAAAAATTATTTCTAAATATAAAAGATGGAAGAAATAAAGTGTGAAAATTACAATAAATTTATCTAATACCGATTGAAATTGAAAAATAGTTCAATTTTCTTATCCACAAAACATAACCAACGACTGAATTTTTGTGAGTGTAAAGATCGTCAGTTTATTAATCAAAGTCACTGTAACTCTCAGATGCACTGAGCGCACGGCATGTTTATTTTGCTGACTGAAGGTCTCACTCCAGTTATAAATACAACTGACGATTTTCTTTATTGTGCAATAGGTATGAAAATTCAGCTTCATAAAGATCGTACGGCATAAAATGACTTTCAGTTCGAGAATGTTTAAAAGTTCATATACGTGACTGACAAGGTGTCCTAAAATGACATACCTTTTATGAAAAAAATAAAAAAAATTTGTATTGCTTTATTTTGAAAATATTTTCACAGAAGGGCAAATAAAAATGAATAATCCTTATATATCCTACGTAATATAATGAAAAATAAATGGAACAGAGACCTACAATGTTATTACTTGAACTATGTCATTTTAGACACTGGGGGTGTCCTAAATGACAGTTTCAAATCCAAATTAGCCTACAACTGACACTGGATCCAAGTTTCTTTAGATTTTGATGCCCTAAATAACCCATTGCAATAAATGCAAGACGCATCATTTTCATCATCAGTCTCTTGAAAGGGTTCACTTTCTTCATCTGTCTCATCTTTTATTATTGCCATGGGATTCTTTTTTGTAGTTTTATCACGCAAATTCAAATATAATTTGAAATAATATGCTTCTGATATGTTTTGTTGTTTAAAGTCGTCACAGTAAATCTTCTTTTTAATTTTCCGTGCGTCAATTTTTTATTTTTTGCTTACTCTTGGTTTTTATATTTAAATTCCTCAAGATTCGGAGAAGATGTAAGAACTGCGTAGTTTTTTATTACAATCCTTTTTCTTGATTGATATATTGCATTTGGAGGTGGGGATATTCCTAAAAATGGCACCTTTGCTACCACTGTCGTGTCTCTTTCATTATTATTGATTGGAAATTCAGAAACGACATCTTGTTGATTTCCTTTTTCTGTTTGATTATCATCGTGAAGCTGCTCCCCCAACGGATTTGGTGTTTCAACCTGAGTATCTTCTAGTGCAATATCAGTTGTGTCCGCTGGTACAAAAAGGTAATCGGGAAAAATGTTGGAATTAAATGGACTGATTCCGGTTTTAGCAAATATTTGAAAATAGTTCACTCACTTGGTAAGCTGTAATTAGGGATTGCAATCCGAAAAACCGGATCCGGTAATCCGGCATCAATATACACTCACCGGACCCGGTACCAATAAACCGGATCCGGTCACCGGGTGCGGTGATTGCATATTTTAGCAAATAATCCTGCTTCTTCTTATCGACTAAATGGAGGGTCCATTTTGAAATTTTCGCGCTTCAGCCGACCGACCGAGCCTATTGAATGAGTAGGTACTTATTTACGCGCGGCGAGCATGCGGGACTTTTGACGAAGAGGTAACGGAGCTAACGGATGATGCTTTAGGAGTTACAGTAACTCTAACAGATATTCCGAGAGCAGAATTGATCCCAACATACAGTGATCTTTTTCAAAAAGTTCGAAAAGTGGTGAAACTTTTTCAAAGTTTGCCCCCAACAGACGATGTGTATCTTCAAAAGTATGTCAAAGAAGATACAGGCAAAGAATTGAGCCTTGTACTAGATTGCCACACGAACTAGAACAGTCTTCTAGCAATGATTGAAACATTTTACAAATTAAAACTTTGCATAGATAAAGCCTCAATAGATTTGAGATCCGACATCAAGTTTGGCGATACGGAATGGTTAGAAATAAAAGATTCAATTGACAGTCTACAGCCATTTAAATGAGCTGTAGATGCGTTGTGCAGAAGAGATTCAACCTTATTAACCGCCGAAACGACACTAAAATTTGTTTTAGATAAGTTGCTCACCTGTAAGACTGTATTGAGCACTGATTTATCCGAAGCACTACGCGCGAGAATTAAAGAACATCGCACTATAGTCACAGGAAAGTTGATATACCAATAGAATCCAAAGAAATATCAAGAAGACTGAAACAGAGCTGATGATATATTCACTGTGCCAAAGAAAAAGGATACGTGACTAGAAATGAAAAAATCTTGGACAGTCTAACCCAATATAATAACTGTGATGATAGCGTTGAACTAGTGGAAGAAATAGCAGAGAACTTGTAAACCTAATCACCAAAAAAAGGTTTCACATTACAGGATGAATTGACATTACAGATCCAGCAAGAAGTGGCATCATATTCATATACCTTACAAACTAAAAAAAAGAAGCATTTTAATAAAATACTAAAAAAATGACTGCATTTGAATGAGAAGGAGTTCGAGGAGCATGCTTATCTGCTGTTCGTGATTACTTGCTGACAATTAAGCCGACAAGTGTGGAAGCTGAGCAGGCTACATTTGTAGCTCTATGAGAAGTCGATTGGCTGATGACACAATCAACACTATTTGTTTCCTGAGATCGTTTTTTCAAACACAAAATTGAACATGTTAGAGGTATTTTGATTTTTTTGCTTTTCATTACAGGTTCGTTATCGTTAATCGTTAGTCGATATAAATAGCAAATTTTTAATATTAACATTACTGTGATCTCAAAGTTAATTATTATTTTAAGTTTCATTTTGATTAATGTTGATCTCTTTCAGGCTGTCAAGAAGACTGTAATTGTATGTTACGTTAAAGATAATGTTTTTTTTTAGATTTTGATTGGTTTGGTTAAATTTTAACATTATATGTGTGATTTTATATAAGTAGGTTTTTTCTTCCATTTTACCAGCGATTTACGTTGGTTGAAACGAAAAATAATAGTTATTTTATTCTGATTAGATCAATCCGGTCGCATCCGACCGGACCCGACCAGACTGATGGAATTCCGGCCGGCTTGTAAATAAGGCCGGATTGCAATCCCTAGCTGTAATAATCCGATCTGGATGATTTTTTATCCATGTGGTATAAGCCTAATTGTAATACGCCTTTAGGGGTCCAAAAAACTCGTATCAAGCGACTGCATACGGTGTGTGCAGTGATCTGGGAAGCACATGAGTATGATGTTATTCTCTCTACAAAACGACACAGCTGCTAAGGAGGTATGGCTTACATGAAAATCAAGCAGAAGGAGTACTTTATTCTCCGGAGAGGGATTAGCATGTTTGCAAAAACGTTTCAGCAATTAAACGAACAGTTCTGAATTCATCCAACCAGACTAACCTAAACTTCCAGAAGTTGCATTATCAAAAAGTTCATCTTTTTTGTATTTACTTGGAAAGATCAAGGCTGGAGGAATATAGTTATCTGTTGCACTCATACATCAAACAAGTTACATGCTGGCCTCTTTCTGCGCTTGTCAGGGATCCGACTTGTTTGCGCCCAGTTGATGGCAATATTTTCGGAGGTTTCATCCATATTGTAAATTTTCTCAACAGTGATAGATTTCTTTTGTAGAACAGAATCTAAAACCTCAAAAAATATGGAAACTTGAGGTTTCTTAAAAGCTCGTGGTCTGGCTGCTGAAGTAGGTTCTGGCCATCGTAGAGATACGTTGGTATTTCTTTTGCGAAATCCTATGAAACAGTATTTTCCGGCCCAGACTTTTTTCTAAACATTTAACTCCTTTATTCTTATTAGCAGCTCTATGTCTAAGAGTTGCTTGGGAAACGTTATACACTTTAGATGCTTTTAGCCATCCTATTCTCTTTCTTGTACCCCTTTTATAGATTGCCGCATAGATCCCAGGACTATTTATCAATCTTTCTGACGTACTTTGCCACCATGGTCATCTGTGAAAGAAATTAAAATTCGAATCGCGATTATTATAAATCATTGTACCAAAAAGACTAGAAATTGTACTGTTCGTCGTATAAAATGACTTACTATCTCATTTTAACAACAACCACAATACAATTGAATTATTGAACTGATAACATAACCGACATAATTATTACGGGGAATCTCTTTCTATTAATAGAAGAAAATAATTTGACATTTGTCGGTTATGTTATCAGATATTAATGACGCACGGGTAAAGATTCAATAATTCAACTGTAGATTATTATTGGTAATGTTAAAGTTGCTATTAATAAACCTACTTACCAATCAATTGTTGACTGTCCACATATAACAATTAATGCCAACACAATATTTATTACCACGAATAATGATATAAAAACAGCAATGTTAAATCCACGCATACAAAACTTTTTTTCCACTGAAACATAACCTACACAATTAAACCGTTAAATACACCTGGAGAGATCTGTAAACTTATAGTATATTTCAGTGTTTGTTACAGTTATCGAATAAGAGATGCCGCTTCTAGTTTCCTATATATACAGTGACTATATACAAAACAGTGGCGACAATGCAACTAAACCCCGCCCCTTCCGCCATATTGAGGCAAATTTGAATATCAAATGCATATAATTTAAATGGAAATCTATGATAAAACTTACAATTTGGAACATAAATACATAAAAATATACATTATATCTCTTGGATTTAGATAGGAAATGGGTATCTTTATAAAAACACATAATTTTTATTCTTTTACCTAATTATATAATGAAAAATAACGATAAAAAAAATAATAAATATAAATTGCTTGTAAAGTATGATGGAGGACAAATCATGAAAAAAATTATATTGCTATAGATACAACTGTTATTATCTTCAAATATAACTATAGATTCAGTTAATTATCAAATAAAATATATAAATAACAAATTCGACAACAGAAATATAACATATATTTCTCGATCGGTTTCCCAAATTACATTTGTATCGTCAGGATTATAATTTGATATAAATAGAACTTCTGATGTGTAATTTCTTTTTATTTGATAAAAGTGGAAAGCTTTTTTATTTCATATAAAGTTACTTAGTAATGACTTTACGATTTACCTGAACTCAAATCTAGCCTTCAAACCTACGTTACGGCTCCTCTTTTAAGTTTGCCCGTTGAACGTTTTTCAAAATTCTCAATAATGTAGTATAATTATTGTCTTCAAAAGGATAGCAAATGAGGCGGTCCTCTAACAGCCCAAGAGATAAGCGATTCTCAAAAATGCCTTATTCGAATTTGTCATTCGCATTGGTATTCCATAGAAATTCAAAGATAGAAAGAAAACAAACCTTCAATATGCACACAGTAGTCTATTAGGTCACAGTCCTATCTAAGAAACCGATGGTTTTCTACGCGTATGAGGTTGACTGCAATATTCAAATTAGCCATTCGACAAAAGGCATCCAATTTTGATCAATTTGTCAAAACTATTGTTTTTACAATAACATGAATGTTTATTACAAGGTACACTTCAGCTGTTTTTGAGCACTATAAGAGAAACTTACTGTATTATATTCGGCACAAAGGGCCATTTTTATGTATCGATATATCGTAGTTATTATTTACACTTCACTTTGGGTTTTTATAATATTTAATTTATCAAAACTAATAGGTAAATGTTAACATGTTAACTGAACAATTAATATTAGTTTCTATTGGTTCTCGCTGCTCTCTCAAGTTGGTGGTCAGACAGCGTTGCTAATACTCTTGATTTAGCAGGAGGTCTCTAACGTGAACAATAAGTATTGCTGTTTTTAAATGAAACTCAAGGTCTCTAGTTAATTCCACAATATAATACAAGTTATTGAAAATTCTAAAAAATTAACAATTGTTTCGATAAATCAATATCATCGTCAGAATTTATTTATTGATTTATCGAAACAATTGTCAATTTTTTAGAATTTTCAATAGCTTGTATTATATTGTGGAATTAACTAGATATCTTGAGTTTCATTTAAAAACACTAATATGAGCATATTCCACGAAGTAAGGGTCGAGACAGTCAATTTCAATAAGTATTGCGCTAATTTTTTGGAGAAGTTTATGTTACGTTAATTTGGCATATCTGAAGACTCCATACACCAAAGTTTCAGAGTTTAATTGAGTCTATAACGTCCGCTTTGAACTTCCAATCACCTTGTATATATCGAGGTCTCAAAATTATGCTAATTAATATGAGTTACATATTTTGGATATCAGTTTAGTCCATTTCATTTCTAAACATTGCGAACCACAAAATATTACCACCTTAGCGTACAAAAATTGATTCTTATTAATGAAATTAACTAGAGACCGTGAGTTCCATTCAAAAACACTGATTCTTATTAAAATAAAAAACTATAAAACCGAATTTGTTCCTAATTTTTACTAAGCTAAAAGGTAACCTAACAAGCGTCTTTTCACTAGTAATACTCTCACAGTAGCAGCACTCGCATTGTCAAGTGACATTCTTTTCAAAAGTTCGTTGAAGTTTTAAGAGCGCCCTTACATTCCTGAACCAATGCCATCTTATCAAGGGTCTTAAATTCATGTCTCCTGGCTGTAGCAACAAAAGCAGCTGGAAACTGTCACTACAAAAGCGTGGGAATGAGAAGCTGATAATGTGGACTACCGAAGAATGGTTTTCGTTGTACAGGATGTTTTTATAGTAGTAAATTAGAAACATTTATTATCCAAAATCGAAAACTACAGCGTTGTACAAGAGGTGGACATTTTATCAAAGTAGGAGGGTTGCTATATATGGACTGAGAATATGAAGTACAATTTTTATGTAGGGAATTTAGTGGAGAATTTCAAAAAAGTTATTGCCACTAAATAATTACAATTATCTTTTCTGTGTAATTTGTATTTGTATTTAAGTACTTTTTATTTGGAATAACTGTAATTGCAGCGAATTATGTGTTGGAATTGTAATATGTAATTATAGTATAGGAATTATCTAATTACAGTTACTTACGTAATAACTACAATTCCTTGTCCAATTACAAAAACTTTTGTTACGAATTGTTCTGTTCTGTTTTTGAATCTGCCGAGGAAATGGTAACTAATGTTTTACGTACATATCAAAGCGTTATGAGGCATTATTTGTGGATTATCAAATCAAATCATCAGGTCAAAAGTACAAGAAGTTTGACAAAAATCTCCAATTCAAACAATTGAACATCGAGTTATAGTAAAATACATCAAAGCATATCACGAAAAATGTAAAAATTTATTAAAACTTTATAAAAAACGAAAATCTGTTGAAAGTTACTGCAAGAGGTTACAAGAGTTTTTAGAAAACAGTAAAAGATTTTTCGACATGGCAACTTGCAAATGTTTTAGGTTATAGGTTTAAAGATAGGTTCTTGTTTGAGAAACGGCTAGTACTTTTTCAGAAGGGTCTAGTGATGAAGTACATCTTCCATCTAGAAGAGAAAAAATCATCAGGAAATGTGCCCAAACGTACTAAAAAACATTTTCCCGTGATAGCGAGAACTCTTGACCGTTATGGGATTTCAGACAGCAGGAGATGCAATAGTATCTGCAAAATTAAAAGACATCGGCCTAATAATTAAAGAAGACTGTTCCAAGGTAGTAGATAGAAATCTAATACGTCGGCCACGAGCTACTAAACGAAATATTTTAAAAATCGAAGCAGCTGGCACTTTAAGTGATCTGTAATTGTAATATGTTCGGACTTTACTTTGATGGTGGGAGGGATACGACGCTTACAACAACTGAGGATAATCGACGTACAGTGATCAGGGAAGAACACATCACGTTACTTAGATAAACTGGGTCATTTCATATGGTGTAGCATGATAAAAATACAATGCTTTTGTATTATACAATAACTCACTGGGATGTAGAATAATTCGTTCAATTTACCCACTGTGTATGCAACTTTATACACACTTCTGTATGATTGGTTGCATAACTGACTTAACTTCGGTTTTTGAAATAACTTAAGCATATCCTCGAATAATGGGATTTAAACAACGAAATGAGTGTCAAGAGTAATATTTTTATTAACGTTATTCATGTAATTTAACTAATCTAGTATTTTATCGTTTTATGTTGGGATTTTATATGATTGTTAGTGGTAACACTGATCTGAGGTGTCAAAAGGAAGGCGAAAATAAAACTTTGGCATTCAAATCACTTGTCCGATACTTTTTGAGCTCCGAGGCTGAGTGTCAATTGTAACAAGTCGTAGGTATAGAAAATGGCCGATGGCACGTGGTTCATAACATTTATTTTTGGAACTATCTTAGTGAAAAACCCTTGTTGTCAACAAGGGTTTTTTTATTGCATAGTTTTGGCACACACTTTTTTGCCACATAGATATGGTTTAGAACAGTTTTATGGGTCTTGGTAATCGATAGTAGATATGATGATCATGTAGAAGCCTCAAGTTTCGGATGTTTCCAGTATGAGATATCTTTTCGTAAAGATAGCTGATGAACCATAGGCAGTCCATTCATGGTAGTAGAGACGTGTCGTATCTCGGATGGAGTTAGCGTTACAGAGCAACAAGAGCTCGTGATGGCGATTTGCTTTGTGTGGTGAGTTGGACTTGGATGGTTTGTCGGTGACACTTGCGAGATGTTTCCGTTACGGACAATGGTTCTTAACAGGATAGCTGAATCTTGTTCCACAAGTCAGATGTGGTTTGTCAATTAAGATGATTGATGTTTAATAATTTGGACACTAACCGCAAGTAGCATTCAAAGTTTTATTTGTTTTCATCCAAAGTTTATGCAGTTTATTAATTTTGAAATTTCATGCTTTAACATTTAACGACACATTAACTTTTATATTATGGTATTTAGTAATTTCAAATCCAAATATAGACGTCTATCAACTCATAATCTTATTACTGCAATCTTTCAACTTCGTTTTGTTGAAATATTAACATTAGCATTGCATATCGCCCTGAAATTGTATTTCAGCTTAATTTCACTTGATAAGAGACAATCTCTATCTATTTGGTGAAATTTTATTAATTATTACAGTTTGTTAAGCTGTAACTGGTATACCACTCACATGTTACTAGGAATTTTGTGTATTGTACATGACGCTCTCAGATAGTTGATAACATTAGATACTATGTTAAACATTTCAAATTTAACCAACCACTCATAACGGATTATCTGTTCGTAATTAGTGTCGGTTACCTTGTATTTATTGGAACAGGTTATTACACCGTCTGTTCAAGGTACCCTAAAATTTCATTAAACAGATTCATTGGCAATGTAATGCGTTCTATTCGATTCACAAACATAAAAGCTAAACAATGTAAATAACATATTTGAGAAGTCATAATAGCTAATTTATCCACTATTGGTTTCTTGAATAATCAGTAAGAGTTTCTTGAATGTCCTACTAATCAAGTAGCGCCTAAAAAAATAATACAGGACCACTTTCCAAATATTCCTAACTACACTCATGACATTATGTTCTCTGGCGAATAGCGAACCTTCGGCATTGTAACCTCATTTCATGTAGTAACAAAAACAAGGTAAGGTTACAATGGGACACATTTCGTTAACGTCAGGAACAGCAGTTTCTAGGAAAAATGCTTTTGAACACTTTTTTGCCGAGAACTCAATAGATTCACAAAAAATAATTGCAGTTGGCTGTGACGAATACCGGTCAAAAAGGTGGTCCAATACGCATATTAACAAATGAAATAGATATGTTTGTTTCGATTTTTTATTTCCCTAACATCGAGTCACATTTTAATGTCACCTGCGGGCACTTCCACTGCGTTGCCATATTTACAAAGTCTCTTTAGTTGCAGGAAACATTAAATTAGAAGTTTAATAGAAAATTTGTTAAAAGGTTATGCAAATAAAAAAAAGTCATACTTATTTATGCATTTGGGTCGCTGCTTTTAAAATTAATTAATAATACTTGAATTTGATTTAATAAAGGCGTATTCTTATATACATTTTAGAAAAAAGTATTTGTTGTAACCTAAGATACATTTATGATTAGTGGCAACATTGCTCAAAATTTCAGTACCTGTTTTATGTGTCAAAGGTAACCTATTTAGTAGTTTTATCCTTATTTAATTACCATATAAAGTGTGATGCAAATATCGTCAGAGTATGCTCGACGATAATTTCGAATACGCCGTAGTATTGCAGTAACTAATGTCAAACGTGGTTTGTTTATACGAGCGCCATTACGAACGAAGAGTAAACATTTAGTTCTTTCATTTTGATGAGTTTTTCAAAGACTTTTAGTCACAAAATGAACTTTTAAGTTCTTTTTCTTCTTCTTCCTGGTTCCTTAATAGGCTCGCGCCTGTTCCATCTTCGGGTGTCTCCTTATTATATATCCAGGTTATCACTCCATCTCTTCCTTGGCCTTCCAATACTCCTTCGGCCGTTTGGGGATCTGTCTCGTGCAATATCTACCAGTTTTCTCCCTCCCATTCCACTTATATGGCTATACTTTTCTTTTTGCTTTTCAGTGTCCATTAATTTATGTTCTCCATATTACAGTTTTGCCTGAGGTCTGTGCTAGGTTGTCTGTCCATAGTGTTTTTCCTGTGATATCACGGATTATTTTCATTTCACATGTTTCTATCAGTCTTTTTGTTCTTGTTGTATCAGGTGTTGTTTCCGCAGTGTAGGTCATAATTGGCCTCATTACTGTCTTATAAATCCTGACCTTTGTTTCTGCCCGTAAATGTTTGTTTTGCCAGATAGTGTGTTTAAGACACCCTGCTAATCTGTTGGCTTTTTTTATTTGTTGGGCAACTTCCGCTTCTGTATCTCCATAATTGTGCATTAGTATTCTCAGGTATTTGATGCTTTTTTCTTGCTGGATTATCTTTCTGCCCCCTTCCAGCTTGCACCTTATTTGATTTTTAGATATCACCGTTCACTTTGTTTTATTCGGTGATATTATCATGCTAAACTTTCTTGCCGTTGTATTAAATTGATGTAGGAGTCTCTGAAGATCATCTTCACTCTCCGCAACCAGTACGGCATCATCTGCAGAGCATACTATAGAGATAGTTCCTTCGCCCAATCTGTACCCTCTATTCAGATTTTTGATTTTATGGATCATTTCATGATGAAGTTAAAGAGCAGCGGGCTCAATGAGTCTCCTTGACGTATTCCTCTTTCCACTGGTATCGGCTGAGTTAGTTTGTTATTATTTCTGTACGTTATTTTTGCTGTATATGTTTTCGATAGTCTTGATGGCATCTGATGGAATGTTTCGTTTATATAACAGGTGAATTACGTCATTCAGCTCGACCCAATCGAATGCCTTCTGTAGGTCTATAAAGCAGCAGAAGGCCGAGACGTTGTATTCCAGTGACTTTTCCATGAATTGCCTGACGAAAAAAACCGCATCGTTACAGGATCATCCAGATCTGAAGCCTTGTTGTTCATCTCCTAGTACCACCTACCGTTATTCACACTAGGATTCTTCAACCTCAAACTCGGTGCATATTTGCGATTTTAGGCGTTGCCTCTGACTCTTGCGGAGACGGGGGGGAGGTCCGTTGTTCGAAGACTAAATAAAATATAAAAGGGCGCCAGGCAATCTTGCCTCCTGACAACTACCTACAAAAGTTTTCCCACCCTAAGACTACCAAATAGGTGGAGAAATAAAAGACAGATGTCACTTACCCAAGTTTAAGTTTAATAAACTACTTAGTTTTGTCCAATAAAACTCACAATGTCAAGATAGTACCACTACTAAGTACAAGTGTATCATAAAATTACGAAAATTACAAGAAGTTTCCCCAAATGTCGTAAAATCCCATAAATCCTAACCCCATAGGTAAGTGAAATTCCCCCCCCCCTCGATTGAATGATATACAAAAAAAAAATATTTACAAATATATATATATATATATATATAAATATATATATATATATATATATATATATAAATATATATATATATATATATATATAAGAAGATGTAGGAATATCGCGTGATATGTTAACAACAACAACAAAGAGATTCATGGGTAATTCACGCAAAATAAAGGGCTACTGAAATAGAGTGCTAACCGTGGACATGCAAGTTTCTGGCTCATTTTGCCTCTTTAGCACGGCATAAACAAATAAGGATGTGAAATTTGGGAGCAAAGACGTGAATCGAAACATGGGAAAACACAAAATAACGGATTTCAGCAGGGAAACCAAACGCTCATTTGTGTCTTCAACTGGAAGATCCCGAGTTATATATATATATATATATATATATATATATATATATATATATATATATATATATATATATTAATATGGAAAAATAATGTTACACACTGTGTATATATCTAACACGAGTCAATTATAACTCAAGATATTAACGAGTATAAGATTATTGAAAGGAAAATTATTCGATAGTCCAATTTAAACTGAATCAAACTATAAAAATTCATTTAAACTTTATAATGTACCTTGTACATCTATACATGATACCGATATATTAAGAATTCAAACTATTTAAGAGAAAAATTGAAAACAACATCACCTGTTATAAAATGAATGAGTCCACTCTTCAAGTGAAATCGTCAAATGTTTATGCATTATCTTAAATTACTATTAGGGTTATAAAATCTTTGACACCTGTTGAAGTATGTGTCAGCTGGGTAGGGCAAGGTCAATGACAGCTGAAAATTTTTAAGAATTAATAAAATGCAAAAGATATATATATGAATTGTTTATTTAGAATTGTAAGAAATTATGTTTTATAATTAAAAAGGTAATATCTTAAATAATATAAGGAAATCTATTGAATGAACAACTATGAGTTATTTTGATTGGTTACAAATATTTTTATGATTTCAATAAACAGAGGGCTAATATAAAAATGAGGTTTTTTGTTTAGGAAAAAGTTGTTGATTAGGGAAAAAAAAGTGTTAACGAGTAGTATTGAAAAATCAAAAAGAGAAGTAAATTGTTCTTTAGAAATAATATAAGAATTGTTAGAATTAAAGTAAGATACTAACCTCCAAAAAGCATCCCTGAAGAGAGGTAATATCCTATGCAGAGAATATCGGCTTTCACTATCCTGAAAAGTCTATATATCCCGTATCGTGGGAACAATAATCTCCACGATCTTTGAAGAGAATCTATCCCTGGAAAGTCTTCGAAAGTAAATTGATTCGAATGGATTCTTGAATCAATCCCGACATTTTTCGAAGTAGCCTACAAGAAATAGAGAAGAAATTAAGCTGAACAAATCTATTGATAATCAGCGAATGATAAAAGGTAATTAAAAACTGTTTCATTTTAAATAAAACTTACCGTGTGTGTATTGAACAATAAATATTGAAGCTCTGCTGATGGAGTGTGTTTCTGACATTCCTTCATTTTCCAACGAGAATTTTTAGTGAATATAAAGTTGTTTTCTATTGTATATAACGTATAACAAGTTGCAAACTTGCATGTATTTAGCATAATTTCATTTGTGTGAATGTGTATCGTGTGAAAGAACATTGTAAATAAGCTCATTTTTTCAAATTGATGATAAAAAAAATAATGTATTTTTTTTATATAAATTAACAAGTCTTCCCATTTGGAAGAACAAATTATATTGTCTGTAGACTGCATTTTAATTTATCAGTTGGCAGTATTGATGAAGCGTATTGCAACTCGAGAGGGGGTTTGGAACGGAATGTACAGGACCGTTCTGTAAGAATTTACAAGAAAAAGAAAATAAGAATTTCATTTTTATTTATTTGGCGCTTATTGTTAAAAGAATCATATGAATATTTAATCTTATAAACCCAACATCCTGAGGAGCTGAGTGCTCATTTAAAAAATTTAATAATTAAAAGAGATATAAAGGTAAGTGCACTGTGTGGCATTATTGAACCTAAGTAATTTTCTTAAATATACCGGGCAAATTAAAAAACCTTATCTAAATCAAAGATATAACATATATTTAAATACATATAAAGTAAACTACAATATATATTTATACTAATATCCCAAGCAAAAATATATATCCCGTACCTTTAAAACCAATGTATCCCTCCCCAGTAGTAACTCAGTCCCTGAGTACCACAATTTGTACGAAAGAGTTATGACAGGCTGTACCCTCAAGTACCCAATGGCACCTTAAAGTCCTATAAATTCCTCTATTATAATCCTATATAGGTAAAATCCTATATAACCCCCCTAGTAAAATCCAATAATTCCCCCCAAGTAAAATCCTATAAAGCCCCCTAGTAAAATCCTATATAACCCCCCAAGTAAAATCCTACATAACCCCCCAAGTAAAATCCAATAACTCCCCCCAAGTAAAATCCAATCACTCCCCCCAATTGAAATCCTACGTTACAGCCTGGATTGTTCTTTGGGTATAAATATGTACAAACCAGTATTTACATACAAATGAAATTTCTCAAACGAATACTCAATTACCTGATAAAAATGAGAAATCTGTATACTTGAGTCTCGAATATACTATAGGGTTAAATCAGTGCAGTATACCATAGGTATTTATGGCACAGAATAATGTATACGCAAATAAATATGAAATTTGAAAATATTAAAATATAATATGCGCAATAATTTCATATGAGCTCATACACTTACTACCACCAACTCGAATAACTCAAAATATTAAAATTGAATAGCCACAGTAACGTTTACATAACCTTACAATGGGTGTAGTTATCACTACACCACATTCGCAAATTGTAAATGATACGACAGCTATAATCCAATATTATATGTTGATCATAGTGATTAATACTTGATCAACATAAGTACGGTCATAAACTGACTACCACAAGATGCTTACAGTAACGGACAAATCAATGATCTACAACATACACCGACTGATATTGTAGGCAAAATGTACTTCACATAAACAAATCAATGTGTAAAATTTGCGTGAAATCCATAATGTGTTGTTCGATGACTGCTAGCGGTGGCTACCAACTCCTACTCCTGTAGAAAGCTGTACGAACCCATATCGTACTTCTCAAGTCCACGTAAAAAATCCAAATCATCTCCCATATGAGTTGATATAACCCAACGTTGTCTCATACGGTATCCCACGTGGGAGTTATTTAAAATGATAACTAAAGCCCAAAACCAGGAGAGAAAAGAGAAGAGAAAGAACGATGAGAAAGAAGCGAAGAGGAAGAAGGAGAAAACCCAATTGGCCAGATCGGGTCCTAATATAGGGCTGTTATCACCCTAGATGTGATAATTAAGGCCTATTTAAATTATGTTTTCCCCTCTCAGTTTGCAAATTAACATCCGACTGGAATTACACCATACAAAAACACCTATCGCGTTGAAATATCTGTTCCCAAAAAATTGATTTTCCACGGGTCAATAATCTCCAACAACTCTAAAAAATCTTCAGCGATACCCGGGAAATATGTTTCTCAGGTCGGTCATCCCTTAATACGAGGTGAAATATTTAATTACTTCATCCGAACATGTGATATAAAATTCCAACGGCTTACAACATCAAATACCCAACGAACAATGCCTGTCCACTGACAAACTAAAACTCTCGTGTTCAATCCAGCCAGCCAATCAGAATACACTCGAGATGTCAAAACGTTCATTAACCAAAAACGTTGCGATAGTTATACGCCACAGATCAACATACGCATCGATGCGTTACAAAGATATGTATCAGGGGTAGTGCGTTCGAAGTAGCATCACGGAGACAAAATAAATACTTTGACGTTTGATTATAGTTGCACGATATGATAAATAATTTCCGAAAGAAATGACACTGTATTTCCTAATATACATTTAAAGTCAAAATAATGTTAAATTGAACGAAGAATTATATTTTAAAGTTTCTGTAACTAAACAGATATATTATAATTTATTATAATAATAACATCAACTTGTTGAATGTCCCTTGTATATTGTAAAGAGTTGTTTCTAAGGCAGGTACTTTCGATTTTATTGTTTTTGAAATTATTTTATTAGTTACCAGTTTTTGTCGTCTGTGTGTGTACATTTCATTTTAATCTTTCAATCGTTTTCAATTCATTGCTAAACATCAATGTATTAAATTTTTGAAAATGCTCGGAATTAGAGAGCGAAACGTCAATAAAAATATAAATTGATACATAATTTACGTTTATAACCTGATGCACAAGAAAAATGAAAATAAAATTATATATATATATATATACAGGGTGTCCCGGGACTAATGGGAAAAAAGTCAGGAGCGTATAATCTGAGCCAAAATAATGTTAGTACTTCATATAAACTTTTTCTATGCAGGCCCTCGCTTTCGAGTTATAGGCCTCCAAAGTTTTAATTTTGAATTTGGTTTTTATTATTATTTTTTTTACTAGTTATTTGATCTTTATAAAACTTACGGCAAAGCTATAATATACGTGTATGTTTATTTTGGAAAGGTAAACAGTTTTACAGTAGTGCCTTGAAGCCAGGGACGGACTACTCGCAATGGTTAGTGATCCAAAAATTTTGCAGGGATGGCACACCCTGTATGAAATTATCGAAATTCACTTCCCCACACATTAATCTAACGAAAAGGTACTCTTGTTGGAATTCGATAAAATAAGCCGTTTGGCTAATATTTACAGTTTTATTAATGCACTACGTACCAATTTACGCATTCACCATTTTTATAAGTACACAACGAGGTAAAACTAACTTATTAATACTATGTCCAAGATTTGCCTACAGTACTACAAAAAAATAATTTAATGATAGCAAGAAGATAAAAAACATTAACGACGTATCAATTCGTAAGTTGGTAAAAACTTTTTAATTTAAAAGTGTTTTTACCGTTTATCAAGTAACCATAGGATTAGTTGTCAAACGTTGTGTAGAATAGTTCGTAGTCAGTACTTGTCAATAATTGATAAGTCCTTAATTTAACAGTTACAATGGCAGAATTCACTTTTATTGAGTATGCAGATATGCATTTAATGTATGGACTGGCTTCTCGAAACTGTTTAGAGGCCAGAAGGCTTTATGCAGAACATTTTCCAAACAGAGCATTGCCAGACAGACGAATGTTTGAGCGTATTGATTTCAGGTTACGAGAAACAGGTATGAATAAGTAAATGTAATTTTCCATGTATAGAAAACAAAATTTTAAATTTTAGGAAGTTTTTTGCCAAAAAAAGGTGGAGAAGGTCCAGTACGAAGCGTACGTACTGTGGCAGTTGAACAAGATTTGTTAAATGCAGTTGATAATGAACCATCAACGAGTTTACGAAAATTATCAAGAGAACATAACGTCTCGAAATTAGTTGTTCATCGCGTCCTAAAAGAACAGCTGTTATATCCTTTTCATATGAAAAAGTACACAGTATGACAGTGGCTGATTATCCTGCACGACTTGAGTATAGCCAGTGGTTTCTGCGACAACAACAAGCAGACAATACATTCATTAGTAACGTTCTCTTTACGGACGAATCCGGTTTCACCAGAGATGGAGTCATAAATTCTCATAATATGCATTTATGGGATGATGTGAATCCACATGGCATTATCCAAACTAGGAACCAGCATAGATTCATGGTTAATGTTTGGACAGGAATAGTTGGCAATCATTTGATAGGGCCATATTTTATTGACGGTACTTTGACCGGTCAGAGATATTTGGAGTTTTTGCAAAATGAGTTATGGAACCTGTTTGATGATGTGCCACTACAAACTCGTAGGAATTTATGGTTCATGCATGATGGGGCTCCTCCTCATTTCAGTTTAGATGTTCGACAGCATTCACACACAAGGTTTCCTAATAGATGGATTGGTCGTGGAGGCCCTTTTCAATGGCCACCGCGATCAGGAGACGTTAATCCTATGGATTTCTTTCTCTGGGGTTATCTCAAAAGTAAGGTATACGCAACACCCGTGCAAACAAGGCAAGATTTAATTGACAGAATTGTGTTACACTGCAATGTCATTAGAAATAATATGGGACGAGCCAGTACAGCGGGTGCTATGGTACTTGAAGTACGGCCTTTTGACATTTTTTGAGAAATTTCAGTTTGTTAGCACAATACAGCCTCCGGAGTTCAACAAGTCACCAATTTTATGATTGAATATCATTCAGGACATCTCACTGATGAACCCTATTGATTTTGAGATCCCCAGAGCCAATACAACAGGTGCTACAGTATTTTAAGTACGATATTTTTGTCATTTTTGGAGAAGTTTCAGTTTGTTAGCATGATACAGCCTCAGGAGTATATCCAAGTGACCAATTTTATGATTGGATATTATTCAGATCGTCTCAGAGATGAACCGTATCGATATTCAGCTCACTAAAGCCAGTACAACGGGTTCTTTGGTACTTGAAGTACCAAATTTTTGTCATTTTTGGAGAATTTTCAGTTTGTTAACACGATATAGCCTCCAGAGAATATACGGTTGATCAATTTTATGATTGAATATTGTTCAAGGTGTCTCACAGATGTGCCCTATTGATTTTCAGTTGACTTGAGCGAGTACGGCTGGTCCCATAAATCCAGATATACTAAATTTTTGGTTGTTTTTGAAAAAATTTCGGTTTGTTAGCACGATACATCCTCCGAAGTGTATACAAGTAACATTTTTATAATAGAATATTGTTTAGGGCCACAGATGCGGAAAAGTTAGTTTTAATCTTTAAAACCATTTATTTTTTTGTAATACTGTAGGTAAATCTTGGACATCGTATTAATAAGTTAGTTAGGTAAATTGGTACGTAGTACATTAATAAAACTGTAAATATTAGCCAAACGGCTTATTTTGTTGAATTCCAACAAGAGTACCTTCTCGTTAGTTTAATGTGTGGGGAAGTGAATTTCGATAATTTCATACAGGGTGTGCCATCCCTGCAAAATTTTTGGATCACTAACCATTGCGAGTAGTCCGTCCCTGGCTTCAAGGCACTACTGTAAAACTGTTTACCTTTCCAAAATAAACATACACGTATATTATAGCTTTGGCGTAAATTTTATAAAGATCAAATAACTAGTAAAAAAAATAAAAATAAAAACCAAATTCAAAATTAAAACTTTGGAGGCCTATAACTCGAAAACGAGGGCCTGCATAGAAAAAGTTTATATGAAGTACTAACATTATTTTGGCTCAGATTATACGCTCCTGACTTTTTTCCCATTAGTCCCGGGACACCCTGTATATATATATATATGTATATATATTTTTATATATATTTATAATAAATGTTAATTTGATTTTATTTAATTAATGCCTCTACGTTGGGAGCCATTTTATTATATATATTTAATAATTTCAATTAATTTAATTTAATGCACCAGCGTTGGGATGCCATTTATTATATATTTATTATTAGAGATTTAATTTTGTTTATGCCTATTAATTTATTAATTATTGTTTATTGATTTAATTGTTTATGGGCGCCAGAATTGGTTCGCTTACCACGAACTCCAATTCAAAAATATTATATAAGTTAAAAATATTGTAGATTTGTTTTATCTTGTCGTTACTATATCTCAGGAATGGGATTCGGCACTTGACGCTTGTCAGTAACAGGAAACTAGGTAAGATATCAAAGAAACGCAAGACGAGCATAGACAAACGATTTTAGTTAAATATAGATAGTGAAATAATGAAATTTTTATCAATTGATGAATTAGTAATACATATTAGATTCAATGGAATACTGTTAGCGAAAATCTTCGCATGAACGATTTTGATTAGTTGTAAATATTATTTACCTCAAACGCAACAAGTAAATTTCGCTCAATTATCATTATTCTATGTGTTTTGAATGTACATTCATAACGCTTCAATCCCAGGTCTCGCTATTGCTAATACAATCGTCGTGTAGTGTGTTATTCTGTGGTGTATATAATTTAGTTTACAAGATGAAGAGAAATGTGACGTGTTTGGGATATATTATTATGATTTATTGTTTGAATTTTGGTAAGTACTTGTTTAATATGAGTTTAGTGTTTCGTGTCCGATATATTAGTGGAGATTGAATGTTTAAGACTAATATTTAACTAATAAATTGATACCAAAAATAATATAACCTAACATATAAATATATCTGCGAATGTTTTTATAGGAGAAGTTCAATATATACACGAGGAATAGTGTTCATAGTTGGTTCTTCTTGCCCCTGAATGTGATCCAGTTGGAGAAAACGATCGCCTATGATCGAATAAGCGAAACTCAGGATGTGGAAATGATGAGATGTGAATTATTTCACCAGTAGAAATATCTTATCAATAGCAAGATATATGGATAGTCATCGAAATTATATTAATAAGGTAATTGTTCAATCTTACCAAATCTAGACGATATAACAATGTTCTCACTTATTTATTAATATACGAATGATATTTTTAGTTAGTTTACTTTTCGAGATTCTGCTAAACACTTTAGTTACCGTTTCTTTATGATTTTGTTTGAATTATATTAGTTTCTTAAAAATTTGGAGAAGAAAAATTTAACACGTCTCCCATCTATTCAATTCACACGGCGTCCCCCAAGCTCAGAATCAACAACACTCAAATGTTTTTCCTTTTTGTTTTTCATTGTTCATTTGTTGATAAATAAACATTGTTTTTGTTGAATCAAAATATCTTTTTCTGCGTTATTGTAGATAAATTCACTGTGTTTCTATGCACTTCTATAGTCACTCCGAATCACTCTACCCGAACTATTAACAGAACGTTGGTTTCCGCGTTGATATTTTGATTTTGACGTTTCATACAAATAATTGAGAAGTTTATGCAATATACAGGGTTTCTGAAAGTGTTTACAAAATATAAAATTATAATAGTTGAATTTTGTTTCAAAATTCATGTGATCCTATATACAGTGATCATTATAATTATGTACAAAATTATATTTGACGTAATTTACTTGTCGTTGTTATATTTCCTGTACTTTGAAATATACTTTAAAGAAAAATAGTTACTAAATTAATTAGTAATCTCTTAAATCATTTTATCAATTGTATACTTATTCGTAAATATTTCTTAACATGTTCAAAATTATATCTTTATGGTTTATTTCCTTTTATTGAATATTTACTACTACTACTAAGATTCACATTATCTGAATGATGCTAATGATTTAATTTAACCTGGTAGATATGTTTCACTTTAATATATATATATATATATATATATATATATATATATATATATATATATATACATATATATATATAGTTTCCCTTTTTTTGGTTCTTGGTGTTTTTTATTTAATTATATATTGTTTATTTTGTATTCTTGGGATTGAGGACCATTTTTAAAGACATTCAACTATTAGTTAATACATTTTTATTTAACGTTTCGGTCTTTCCATGACCTTCATCAGAAATAAAATTTTTGTTAGAACTACAAGAAATGGTACAACTTACAAAAAGAATTTTAAAAGCGAAACACATGAATCTTACCTTCGACAGGACGTTCATTTGATTATTCTGTCGAAGGTGAGATTTATGTGTTTTGCATTTAAAATTAGTTTTGTCACTTGTACCATTTCTTGTAGCTCTAACAAAATTTTTATTTCTGATGAAGGTCATGGAAAGACCGAAACGTTAAATAAAACTGTATTAACTACTAGTTAAATGTCTTTAAAAATGGTCCTCAATCCCAAGAATACAAAATAAACTATATACAAGGTGTTTTCAAATGACACTTATAATGTTTCCATGTAGATAATACAGGGTGTTAAAGTGATGAAGAATATAATGTTTCAAGTTGATAACTTTAATATGGATGGATATATTGATCTGACATTTGGCAGGTTGTTTTTAAATGTTATAGGGCATATTTTGATGGAAAAACATGTTTCAATTCTTGATCCAGTGGTATATATTTGGAAGAATATGTCACCTTTCCCATCCCATTTTTTACGCCACTGGCGTTTGAAGCTATTTTTATTTGATTTTGTATTCCTCAATAGTTTTCACGTGAAAAACACATAACCTTTTGATGTCAAAAAATTTGTAGTTTCCAAGATATTTAATGTTTGTATGAAGTCTGCAAGATCACTTTTTAATAGAAAAGTAAAAAAAAATTATTGAATGCTTTTTAATAACTACTAATGGTTAGAATATGTAACAGGAACTAATTTGTGAAGCAGCAATGCATATAAAACATTGAGAGAGGATTGTTGAAAATACTTTTCCAAAGTTGTCATTCTATTAACAAAAGAATTAATGACAACGAAAAATAAGATAATTACAAAGTTAAATAATATCCCATTCAAACATAATTTTCAACTAAGCAGCCAAGAAATTACAAAAGATGTTGAAAATTTTGTCTATTTACATTTACACATAATCTGCAACGTTTTCTCATTGAAAATCGCATACCTTGGAAATAATGGCGATTGCCAGAAATAATTTCTGTAACTGCATGGATTCTTGCTATCAGTGCCTCGTCCGTATAGTACGCTGTAGATGTCAATAATGAAATGGTAAATGTCATTTTGTTTAACGTCAAAACGAAAATGAATTATTTGTAATTAAATTGGTTTGTACAACTTTCACACTTTTTGTTATGATGGATTATACTTTTGAAGAAATGGCTGATATGCAACTAATATACGGGGAAGCCAGAAAGAATGGTAGACGTTCCGAGCGCTTATATAGAGAAAGATATCCAAATCGACCTAGATTTCCATGTCGGGGAGCGAAGACGGGCAGTAACTTCAGTGGACTGTATAATTTTAGGGGAGGTGGTTGCTGACATCTAAGTGAACTATCCTGTCTCCACTGACCACGAAAGGTTAAACAAACTACTGAGATGTCAATAAATAGTCAATTTAATTTCAACTAATCTTTAATTAAACAACTTCGAAAGATCATGAAAAACAAAATAAATAATCATGTGAAAATAGAATCACCAAGAATTGTTCATGCCAATATTTGGCAGCACTGTAATGTTAGCGCTTAACATAAAATAATTATTACATGAAAAAAAAGGAAAACTATGTATCAGAAACTTGATAAATGTAATGCACTTTCAATAGAGAGAAGAGAGAATTGATAACGTGTAATGGATAGAGAGAGAGAGAGAGATATTAGAGCGAGCACGAACTACTGGTTTTTATAAGAAATACCATCGGCGGTTAACTGCGTTAGGTTCCATAACTAAACCACACATATCAACAATGCACCAATTTCACAATAAAGCTGTAAAGCTCGAAACTCTTACATAGAGCTAGTTTCTGTCTAAAGTACGTAGACACTCTCACAGGAGGTGTGCCTAGGGCGAAAGCTACTTCAGTACAGGTGTGCCTAGGGCGAAAGCTACTTCAGTACCTTTGAAAATGAAATTGCGCGCGCAGAGATTCGTTACTGTTAGACACCCAGCGACATCTACGCCGGTTCCAATACATGTGTACAAAGTGTCTCGAAATATATAATTAGAACAGTTGGAATTACTTAGTGTAAATTCCAACACACAACATTTTCTCAAATTGACAGGAGATTGCGAGAATTTGGACAATTCAAAATTACAAAGTAGCGGTAGAAAACTAACTGTGCGAACTGTGCAATTAGAGGAGGCTGTTATAGAGCGTATTGAAAATAGACCTGATTTAATCACTCGCACCATCGGCAAATCTTTAAATGTAAGTAACTCAACCGTGTAGAATATTTTAAATGAACAACAGTTGTATGCTTATAAGTATACCCAAGTTCAGGCCCTAAAACCAACAGATTGTCCTCAAAGAGTGGAGTTTGCCAATTAGTACACCCAAAAATAGGAATTTTACCGAATTTGCTCTATTTACTGATGAAGCCAAATTCACACGTGAAGGAATTTTTAATTCAAGGAATAGCCAAGTGTGGGATGACAAAAATCCATATGTTATTCGACAACGGGGATTTCAGGAAAAATTCTCGCTTAACGTGTGGGCAGGCATTCTTGGAGATTGTATAGTGAGTCCATATTTATTACCTAATAAACTCAATGGTAATATTTATTGTAATTTTTTGAGAGAAACTCTGCCTGATCTATTAAACGACATTGTACCATTAAATATTAAGGCGAATATAGATAATGTGTGGTTTCAGCACGATGTAGATTATTCTCTAGCGGCCAGACAACTTATAACCCAACAATACGGAAACAACTGGATAGGCCGAGGTGGTCCCAATTTGTGGCCCGCGAGGTCACCGGATTTAAATCCAATCGATTTCTTTCTGTGGGGTTATATGAAGTCCCTAGTCTACGATACAATAGTAGAAACGGAGGAGGAACTCATAGCAAGAATCCATGCAGCTACAGAAATTATTTCCGGCAATCGCCAGTGTTTCCAAGGTATGCGATTTTCAATGAGAAAACGTTGCAGTTTATGTGTAAATGTAAATGGACAAAATTTTGAACATCTTTTGTAATTTGTTGGCTGCTTAGTTAAAAATAATGTTTGTATGGGATATTATTTAACTTTGCAATTATCTTATTTTTTATTGTCATTAATTCTTTTGTTAATAAAATCACAAGTTTGAAAAAGTATTTTCAACAACCCTCTCTCAATGTTTTATATGCATTGCTGTTTCACAAATTAGTTCCTGTTACATATTCTAACCATTAATAGTTTGATAGTTATAAAAAACATTCAAGAAAAATATTTTTTTTATTTTTTTATTAAAAAGTGATCTTGCAGACTTCATTAAAACATTAAATATCTTCAAAACTAGAAATTTTTTGATATGTAAAGGTTATGAGTTTTTCACGTGAAAACTATTGTGGAATACAAAAGTAAATAAAAATAGCTTCAAACGCCAGTGGCGTAAAAAATGGGAGGGGAAAGGTGACATATTCTTCCAAATTTACACCACTGGATCAAGAATTGAAACATGTTTTTTTATCAAAATATGCCCATTAACATTTAAAAACAACCTGCCAAATTTCAGATCAATATATCCATCCATTTTAAAGTTATCAAATTAAAACATAATATTCTTCATAACTTTAACAGCCTATGTCATCTTGTCCAATTTTACGAGAGGTATCTACATGCAAACGTTGTAAGTGTCATTTGAAAACACCCTGTATATATATGTGTGTGTTATAACGGAATTTGTAAGCACGATAGAGGGCGTATTTTTTGACGGATCGAAATCAAACTCGCTAAAAAAATCAGTTAGGCCAAAATCTTGGACCAGTTTGGTAATGAGCCAAATCGGCCCAGTAAAAACAAAATGGCGGCCTGTCAAAGTTGAAAAAAAATCGTATTTCCTTTGATTTTCATTTGACGCAAAAAAGTTACTGAGCTTTCTCATAGACCTTAACATGTTCTACAACTTTTGTATTCAACATTTTTCTCTAAATCGTACATTGAAATATTTATTTAAGACAATTCACAAATTTACCAGAATTTTTTTTTATTTTTTTGTTTTTGATTTGATGCCAGAATGTTTTTTGTACATCTCAAAACATTCTATTACTTTTGTATCTAATTTTTTATTTTAGGTTTTATGCAAACATGTTACTGAAATGAGCCTGTCCAATTGGTCCTGTGCCATTGGGATTTTTTTGGATTATCATGTTTGTCAAGTTTGTCAGAAAACCAGTCGAAATTACCAAGGCCATGTATCCACAATACCATCCCACTTTTTGTAATTCATTCATTATTTCACTACTAGCGTTTAGGATTGTTGGACGCAGAAATAAACGTGTTTATGAATGAAAAGCCTTCTCTATTGTATATTATTATACGACTTCTGGAAGTGCAAAGGAAAACACCAATGCTATGGTTTATTTGCCTCCTGCACACGAACTTCCACTGAGGCATCTCTTCGACCGTTTGGATGGAACAACAGTTTGTAATTTCGATAATGAGGATTATTGATTAAAAAGATTAAAAGAATCTAATGATAACGAAATACGACAAAACTTCATTTCTGGAGGATTATTTGTTGTACGAAAAGTATTAAGATTCCATGTAAATATCTCCTTTTTAAAAAATGGAGTTCCATGTACCTCGAGATAATATAATATCACAAGGGATAATATAATATATAAGTAATTCCTAATTTCAAGACATGTACGTTGTATTTGTGATTAGTTTTTTTTTGAAAAATTGCACTTAGCTATTTTTAACGTACATGTAATTACTCAGCTCTGATTGTCACTCGATACTTATAATAATATCATATCGAACGGATTCTGAATAAATTTTCTCAATAATAAAATACTTAATTTAATCCACAAATCATACAGACATCTTCCCAGTAGTTACTGAAAACAAAAATTTAAATAAAAATATGTGTGTTCAAATGTATATCACCCTATCCTCACCACAGTAATCTGTGCATTCTAGTTTCCAAGTTTTGATCACGTAAAATCTAATAACAACACAAGACCACGCAATTTGTCGGTTGAATTCTCACAGTTTAAAAATTATATTTGTTTCTAAAAATAGACAACAAGTTTATTTCCTTCGTTAACTTCGAAATGAGTTTTTAAACATAATCTTCAACACTTCAGGGCTTAAGACCTTTCCTTAGAGAGAGAAAGAGAGAGTAAGAGAGGGTTGGAGTAGTAAAACTAATCCTTGCAGTTCACAGTTGACCAATTTAGCGAAAACTAATCAAGCTTGAAGTAGTCACTGATTCTGGATATTAGTCTAGGTCTACTTGTACAAACTTACGATCTAATTCTCTTGTGTTCGTTTTCTTGTCAACATTAAGAGGGGTGGTTGGAGTTTGAATAGTAGCCATAAATATGAAGTAACAATGGATGATAAAGGATTTCGGATACTAATAGCTTTGTATATATTACATAGCAAATTCAAAATAATAAAGTTTTTTATTTTTGATTAACATGTAGTATATTTTGATTTATCTCATGAATGTTATTTATTTCAGAACAGTGAAATGTTTTTATTGCTATTGCAGCAATTTCTGTAACAGTGAAATACCTATATCTTTAATGTGATAATATACATTGTTATCGACTGAATAATGAAATTAATTCTTGACTGTCTCGACCCTTACTTCGTGGAATATGCTCATATTAGTGTTTTTTAATGAAACTCAAGGTCTCTAGTTAATTCCACAATATGATACAAGTTATTGAAAATTCTAAAAAATTGACAATTGTTTCGATAAATCAATGTCATCGTCAGAATGACAGAAGTTACATTTCATTTTATGCCTAACTGATGTTTAGTAGTTATATTTGGCTAGACCAAGAAGTAACCTAACTTGTGATTGGCTTAATATATGTTTATAGAAAAAAGAAGAAGATGTGATATTACAAATATTGATGCTTAGATATTATTAGCCCTATGGTGATATCCTGGATACCATTTTTCCAATTAAGATCAGTATAACTGTGCAATGATATAGAAAACCAGGAAAACTATATCTGCTGATCTTTACAATTATCACTTAAGAAGACAGTTTATTAGTGGAGAATTCCCTAGATTTAACTGTTCATTGACAACTTCATATTGTGGGTTTCTTAAATATCTTCTAATTTCCAGTTCTTCAAGGAAATCCAGTTCTTGTTTCTTTTCACAAATATGTAGTACTTCTAGTTTTGTGTTAGGTGTCAATGAATGATTGGTGTCAAGTAGATGTTTTGCGTAGTGGGATTTATCTGGTTGTTTTAATCTGTATGCTCGTAAGTGCTCACTGTATCGTATTTCAAAATTCCTAAGGGTCTGACCCAAATAGACAGCATACCATTCTGGACATTTGAGTTTATATATACCTGACTTATTTAATAGTGGTATTTTTGTTTTTACATTTAACAATTTTGTACTAACATTACTTTCTGTTTTAAAAGAAATTGTTGTATTCGTTGCTGAAGATATTATCTTTGAAATATTATTAGAAATATTTCCTGCATATGTGATGGTTTTATAAGTTTTAATTTCATCAGCTTGTTTAGGATATATTAGTTGTAATGCCACTTTTTCCTCTTTTTCACTAATTAGCTCATTTATCATATCTAATGGATAACCGTTAGATGTTGCTATTTGTCTAATTGTATTAATCTCTCTATCAAAATTACATTTGTTCATAGGAACTGAAAAAGCTCTATGTATCATTGAATTATATGCTGCTAGTCTGTGTGACACAGGGTGGTTAAAATTGAATGGAATTGTTATATCAGTTTGTGTTGGTTTTCGGTAAATTGAATAATCAAGTACATTATTAACTCTTTGAATTTTTAAATCAAGAAAACTGATTGAGCTATTTTCTTCAATTTCTAATGGTAATTTAATTTTCGGGTGTAAATTATTGATATGGTTGGAAAATACATCTAATTGTCGTTCACTACCCATAAAACAAGCTAATGTGTCAACCCAACAAAGAAGTTTTCTAATAATGTAAGGGATATTGTTAATAATTCAAATTATCTTTTAAATGATTACGAAAAGAGGTCTATCATACATAAGAATCCTCATTGTCCACAATTATATGGAACAGTTAAATTACATAAAATAACGAAACCAATTAGACCTGTAGTCTCTTATGTTAATGCTCCTAATAATATATTGGCAAAGAGGCTCAACAATATACTCAATACTTACGGATATGAATCTCAGTACTCAATTAGAAATTCAATAGAACTAATCAAAAAGTTGAAAGCAATCCACTTACAAGATAACTATAAACTCATATCGTTCGATGTAACTAACATGTTTACTAAAATTCCCCCTAAAGAATGTCTAATACTTGTAATAAAATTACTAGAAGATAAAAATATTAATCCAGGAATAATATCAGATATACTTAATTTATTTGATGTATGCATTAATCAGAATTATTTCACTTTTGACAATAAGATATATATTCAAAATGAAGGTTTACCAATGGGAAGCCCTATATCACCTATTTTAGCAAACATTTTCATGGACAATTTAGAAAGAAAGATCTTTGAAAGTAATATTTCGAAAAATATTTTATTTTGGTATAGATATGTAGATGACATATTAGCTTGTTTTATGGGTAGTGAACGACAATTAGATGTATTTTTCAACCACATCAATAATTTACACCCGAAAATTAAATTTACATTAGAAATTGAAGAAAATAGCTCAATCAATTTTCTTGATTTAAAAATTCAAAGAGTTAATAATGTACTTTATTATTCAATTTACCAAAAACCAACACAAACTAATGTAACAATTCCATTCAATTCTCACCACCCTGTGTCACACAGACTAGCAGCATATAATTCAATGATACATAGAGCTTTTTCAGTTCCTATGAACAAATGTAATTTTGATAGAGAGATTAATACAATTAGACAAATAGCAACATCTAACGGTTATCCATTAGATATGATAAATAAGTTAATTAGTAAAAAAGAGGAAAAAGTGGCATTACAACTAATATATCCTAAACAAGCTGATGAAATTAAAACTTATAAAACCATCAAATATGCAGGAAATATTTCTAATAATATTTCAAAGATAATATCTTCAGCAACGAATACAACAATTTCTTTTAAAACAGAAAGTAACGTTAGTACAAAATTGTTAAATGTTAAAACAAAAATACCACTATTAAAGAAGTCAGGTATATATAAACTCAAATGTCCAGAATGTAATGTTGTCTATTTGGGTCAGACCCTTAGGGATTTTGAAATACGATACAGTGAGCACTTACGAGCATACAGATTAAAACAACCAGATAAATCCCACTACGCAAAGCATCTACTTGACACCAATCATTCATTGACATCTAACACAAAACTAGAAGTACTACATATTTGTGAAAAGAAACAAGAACTGGATATCCTTGAAGAACTGGAAATTAGAAGACATTTAAGAAACCCACAATATGAAGTTGTCAATGAACAGTTAAATCTAGGGAATTCTCCACTAATAAACTGTCTTCCTAAGTGATAATTGTAAAGATCAGCTGATATAGTTTTCCTGGTTTTCTATATCATTGCACAGTTATACTGATCTTAATTGGAAAAATGATATCCAGGATATCAACATAGGGCTAATAATATCTAAGCTTCAATATTTGTAATATCACATCTTCTTCTTTTTTCTATAAACATATATTAAGCCAATCACAAGTTAGGTTACTTCTTGGTCTAGCCAAATATAACTACTAAACATCAGGTAGGCATAAAATGAAATGTAACTTCTGTCATTCTGACGATGATATTGATTTATCGAAACAATTGTCAATTTTTTAGAATTTTCAATAACTTGTATTATATTGTGGAATTAACTAGAGACCTTGAGTTTCATTTACAAACACTGAAATTAATTCTAATAAGTATACACTTGGAAAAGTCAAATAGAGCAAATTCATCAATTCGTTCACTTACTGAGCATAGTTATAAGAAATCCCGAAACACGTTAAATTCAAATAAATTAAGTGGTCTTTATTATAATAGAATAATGAGTTACGAGGCTGAACTAAAATGGCTGCAGAAGTTGGCACAAGAGCTTTTGCCAAAGTCTGAAACAAAACAGGCCAACGATAGAAGTATTAATGACGAGCAAGACCATATTGAGAGGAGAGCATATGACTCAGATAACGACCAAGAATATGAAGAAGAATATTATGAGGAGAAAATTTTTAGGAAACAGAGCAAGAAGTGTCAACTTATCAAACATCTTACTTCCTGGAAAGACCATATAATTTATACTACATGGGTTAAAATAAAATCAGTAAATGGAGAAAACACTATCTCCATCAAAGAGCAAAGAATATTGTAACTCACTTACCCGGAGTGAAACAACCTGCTAGAGATCTCTCACTTGATCGGCGTGATAAGGAATTTGAAATGATGTTGTTTATTATTGAATTGGATGGAGATATTACGGTTTTGGAAAGTTTGGGTGATGTTGATAGATCATTGTTCTGGTTCACATTGTTAATATACTCCTTGTTATCTACATCAGTTTTAGACGTGTCCTTTTGTTCTTGTTGAGTTTCATCCTCTTTCTAAAAAATTTTCATCGAAAATGAAATAAATGAAGAGAAGTTGTTAACTCTAGGATTATTTTTAGAAAGGGAATTGATGTTTATCGATTCTTCAGTTACTACGACCCTATCGACTTCTGACCCATTATTTTTTTCTATGTCTTCATTATCTTCCAATTTTGAATTTGACTGCGAAACATCGGGTTTATTTTTACACTTGTTGGATGCAATGTCATTTTTTTTGTAACCGCAACATTATTACTAGATTTTTTAACTCTGGTTCATATTGCTTTTGTACTTAGTGGTTTCACTCCATTGGTCACATCAGATATTTTGGATCTAACCTCAGTTGTCTTATTTGCGAGTTTAGTACCATTTTTTACTGTTCTGGAGAGTTTCTCATTAAAATTTTTAATAAAATCGGCTACTGATGCGCGATTTCCGTTATCATCTTCATCAGACAAATTGTCTGTATTAGTATTGTTGTATACGACACTGTTAGTAAAAATACCTTCCATTTGGTCGTTTACCTTTTTATTTGATGTCTTCAACTCTAATGGGGGTAAACCAGTTTTATATTTTGTTTTGGTCAAAGATAATTTATTGCGCATAGGAATCGCATCATTCTCTAGCATAGTCATCTTCTTCAGTATTCCTATGAATGGGATATCATCTGGCTGGTGGTTATCTATATTTTTTAGTACACTGAGGCCCAAAGGCTTGTGGGGGCATAATTTATAAAATTGTCAACGCATGTATTATCAGAAGGCACACATTCTGAAGAAGAGAATGAAGATGTGAAAGTAGTATTTCGGAAAAAGGAAAGATCACATGTTTTAGGGTCAGTAATGTGAGAAAGTTTGAGAGTGGTAGAAGAATTAGGTTCCTTATGATTAGGTTTCATAAAAAGTTCTTCTAGAGGCTTAGAACGGGGAAACGCAACGAGAAAAAATGAAGAGTTTCCTCTTTGAATTGCAATACTTATTTGTTGTACAAAGAACAAAGTTGCTCTTGAATCATTGATTTCTACCGATTTTTTTAATGCATTTTAAAGCTTCATGACCGAAAACACCAGAGGTTTATGTTAACTCACTATGACCTGAGTGCGAATCGGAATCTACTGAATATTCTTCATTATCAATTTCTGCTAAATTCATTGATAATTCTAGGTCTAGCATTTTCAGTTGAAATTTGTGCTTCAACTCCTTTTTCATCGTATTGATCTCAATTTCGGCTTTTGAGAGTTTGCTTTGATTTCCTACTGGACCTACTCGTTGTCTTCGACTTTCCTTTCGACTCCCCATTGACTAGAAACTTACTGGTATCTGGCAGCAATATTGTCTGTATGGCCTCTTCCTGAACCTTAACCGCTGCAGATGTCGCCTTCTGGCTGTCTGCCGCTCTCCTGTTCTTTTATTTCATACGTTCGCTCCTTCTTCGCCTATATAGTGAAGTAGTTGAGTAGATTGTACTTTTGGATCTTTTTTGCTTACTTCTGAAGCGATAAGGTAATTTCCAACTTCTGTCGGCATAACCTCCATTTTTCCGATAAATTGCCGGTAGAATTCATTGGTGCTATTCCTCAATCATCTACCATTATTTTTGATTTTAACTATTTTAACTTTTCTTATTAAATTTTTCTTTTTATATAAATTATTTCTTCATTTTTTTCTGAACTGCGCCATATTACATACTTTGGTATGTTTGGTTCAGTAACACATCACATAAGTGAGAACTAACTTGATTTCCATGTCCAGTCTACTGGTTAAAGTTAACAAATAATTCAGCCATAGGCATTAATAAATATAATAACAACAATAATAATATGTTACAAGCTCTATTGATTTTCAGCTCACCAGTTCTATAAAATAAATCCAAATGTTCTGAATTTTTGTTTATTTTTCTAGAAATTTCGCTTTGTTAGCTCGATACAGAATTCGAAGTGTGAACAAGTGATCAATTTTATGATCAGATATTGCTCAGGGCGTCTCACAGATGAACCTTATTGATATTCAGTCCACCTGTGCCAGTACTACGGGTCCAATAAATTAAGATATACCAAATTTTTGGTAATTTTTGGAGAAGTTTCTGTACGTTAGTACGATCAGCCTTCGGAGTGCAAAAAAGCTAGTTTTTATCTTTAAAACCGTTTATTTTTTATATAATGCATAAACATTTTTAGTTATTTTATCCATTGACTTTAGTATAATTGTTGGTTTCTGATCAATAATAGTATATTATTCAACAAGCGTATAATGATTGCTATTACCCACGAAGATGAAATTGCAACACGAGCCCGAGGCGAGTGTTGTAACATCTGAGTGGGTAATAGTCATTATGCGCGTGATGAATACTATACTTTATCCACAACTATATATATTGGTTTGTTAGAAAAATCCAAAATATATTTCAAATGAACATTATTTTTTATTAATGGTAACGTTATTAATACACAACAAATTTATGTTTATGTACTTACATAATAATTATTAATAGTTACATTACAATTGTTAAAAATCATGCCAGGGATAACTTTGTCAGTCATCTGAGTCTGAAAATCATGGGACGAATGTCCTGTCTACAATTCGGGATTTTTTAATTTTAAAAACATAGCAATTTGCAAAATGCTTGTTAATGCCTACTCTTTGAATAGTACATCTGCCATTTTGATAATTTAAAAATAATTATGGACATTAAGCATGAGATGGGCGAAGATTTATATACTTTTTGCAAATATCGTAAAATTCACCTGATACAGTAAATGATTTAGGAATCTTTTATTTTGTGAAAGGTATTTTCACTATAAGAGCTCCATTGCAATCTTCTATATCTTCAGTTTTCGTAGAATATAATTCATTAGATTGGCACGCTCCCATTAGCCCCATGATTAAGGTTACCTAAGAATAATTTGATTAAATTGGAAAGTTCTAAACTGAAAATTACGTTATTGTAAGAATACCTTTGTCATTAGATAGGTATAAATTTACTGACTTCTTCGGGCGTAAAATTTTTTGGTTGATGGCCCTCGGACTGACGTTTCAAAAATGACTGTAACGTCAGGTAAGTCTCTAGGTGGATACTATGGTAAATATTCAATGTACTCTTCAGCATAGAATAATATGCCCACAATGATGATGACTTGTATTTTTTAGCAAGTTCAACAAAATACACTAGGATAACATTTTCAGAAAAAGACGATGTTTTCTGTGCCAGTTGCGAATCCATAAAACTTTTGTACACCGCATCATATTTACCTTTTGACTTGTTAGGTAGGAGATTTTCTGTAGCGCCAGCCGCTAGTTTTGAAATGTCCGGTGGTGTACAAGACATATCTTCTAAATCTGATTCACTATTAGACAATTCTCTAATGATACCAGAGATAAGAATCTTCACACCAAATAACTCACAAACCGACTGACAGTATATCTACAAATACAATGACAAGTACATTTACAAATTGTCAAATTTGACGCAACGATTGAGTAATATTATTCCATCGAACTGTCATTATTATTCAATTCTATATGGTAATGTATGGCATTACTTGATAAAAATCGCATATTGAACAGATATATTAATTAATAGTTGTGGATAAAAGTTATTACAGGTAGTATTTTTTGTACTATTGGAGATTATTATGCAGGAAGATTCCAAAGTTGGAAAGTAGGACCGACGTAACCAACACCGCAACCAAATCGCAAGCGTTATTCATTCCTTTAAGACAGTGGTCGCCAACCTGTAGATCGCGAGCTACCGGTAGCTCGCGGAGGCAATTTTGGTAGCTCTCACAACGATTTTAATTTAAAAAATACAATCTGCCAAAATCAGAGAAGCTTCCGAAAATTCCACAAAAAAATCTAATTGTCATAATATTAAACATAAACAGCGGCAACGTTGCGGTGAGCGATCTGCCGCTGACGCCATCAAGCTAGAATCGGCTAGAACCGACCAGCCGGACCAGCCCGTTAGTGTTCGAGAACGATCTGGATTGCTTTGAACGGGATAAATACGCACGGCGCGGAAACATTGCGCTTAGTTTAAAGCTGAACGCGTAACCAACGTTGGGTTAGTAGAGAACAATAAAAAATAATATTATGGCAAGCAGTTGTAAGAAGGTAAAGACATACCGCTTTCATTCGGAATGGGAAGAACAATACTTTTTTACAGAAGTTAAAGATAAATATGTGTGTTTGTTATGTAATACTTCGGTCTCCGTTGCAAAAAAAGAAAATATTGAGAGACATCATAAAACTGTACATTCTAATTTTGAAAAATCATTCCCACTACGTTCTGCCGCCAGAAAAGAGAAACTGAAACAGTTAAAAAAGCAGTTAATTGGACAACAATCAATATTTTTAAGAACAGTCGACAAAAATAAGGCTGCAACTGAAGCATCGTACCGTGTGTCCCAGATAATTGCACAAAAAAAGAAACCTTATGAAGACGGGGAAATGATAAAACAGGCGTTTTTAGAAGCTGCTGATACGTTATTTGCCAACTTTAGAAATAAAGACGAGATAGTATCAGCTATAAAATCTATGCAACTTTCTGCTAATACAGTGATGAGACGTGTAGAAGTAATGAGCAATAATATTTTTTTACAGTTAAGAACTGACTTAGATAACTGTTTATTTTTCACTTCAACTAGACGAATCAACAGATGTCGTTGACACTGCCCAGATGGCCGTGTTCGTCAGGATGGTTTTTAGTGATTTTACGATTAAAGAAGATATTTTGAAGTTTATTCCACTGGAAGGACACACTACTGGACAGGAGTTGTTTTCTCATTTAAAAAATATTATTGTTCACGAGAAAATTCCAGTATCGAAAATGGTAGGCTTGACAACCGATGGTGCTCCAGCTATGGTGGGTTGTGATAAGGGTCTGGTGGCGTTATGTCGTAAAGATGAAACTTTTCCGCAATTTCTCTGTTACCACTGCATTATCCATCAGCAAGCATTATGTCGAAATTTCCTGAAACTAAACAACGTTATGAAACTGGTGGTAAAAATTGTGAACAAGATTAGAGCTCAAGCGTTACAAAGAGGATTATTCAAACCCTATGACAGCAAATATCATGTAGAAATAGTTTCTACCCTGAAGAATAACTTCAAAAATCGTTTTAAGGATTTCAACGAAATGGCTTTAGTAATTCACCCTTTATGGAAATTGATATCCAACAGTTTGCAACTTGTGTTATGCAGAACATTGGGGAAGACATCGCTGCAACAGAAATGGAAGTAATTGAGTTTCAAAATGATTTAGCCTTAAAATCCTTAGTCTCAATTACCAAATGTATCTGGCCTCTTGTACGTAAAGACAAATATTCAGTTCTATGCTATGTTGCCTTGAAAGTGAAAGCATTATTCAGTTCAACCTAATTGTGTGAATCTTCTTTTTCCAATATGAAGTTTATTAAGAACAAATATCGCAATCGACTTACAGATGAACATTTGGATAATTGTATTCGAATGGCTGTATCAAATTATACTGCAAACATTAAAAATATTATCGATGAGTCTGAGTGTCAGCCTTCTCATTGAACGTGCTTTTTTATTTTTCAATGTTTATGTTCATGATAGTGCGTTACTTTTTTATTGTTATTATTAACTATTTTTAAATCTTACATGACATGCCGTTGTGGCTGGATAAAAGTTTGTGTTTATTTTTCAAACACCTTCGTTTGGTAGGTAGGAATGTAGGTATGAACAAGTACGTACTAGTGTAATAAACACGAGATATGACATAGAAAATTATATAGACAATTTTTTCTTAATTCGAAATAATTATTAATTGTTGACCTCAACGAAAGAAAGTGATACAAACAAAATGTGTTATGGCAAGGTTAACAAAACATCACAGCTGACGATTGTGTCATGTTTTGTTTACCAATACGTTAACAAATTAAAAATAGTGATACAGGAAACTAACCTTCACACAAGGTAAATTTTATAATAAATAACGAGAAAATTTTGAATCAAGAGAGAGATAGTAACCCTCCGCGAAGAGGCTAGTCTAAGTACGGACGGTCCCTTCACCCTCAACAGTAATATTGTGCAGTTTGTGACTAGTGATATTCCATAACGTAAATTTTTAACGTACAATTAATTTATTATATATTGTATTGATCTGCTTTATGATATTCCACTGATTTAACCGGGTCTCCCAAAAAGGCAGGGGACCCCACAGTTCTTTTTCGGTCATACCTAGTGTATCATATACATCTGCGCCCCTCATCTACTGGTAGAATCTAGACAGTTATAGGTATTAGCTTATGTTCAGGGACCATCTCCCTATATATCTGATTATTTGAGATAGCGCACAGATATCTATATAGTACCAGGGATCATATTTAGTTCTATTTTATAAAATTTTGATTATTTGAGATAGCGCACAGATATTTATATTGTACCAAGGATCATATTTAGTCCTATCTTAAAGTTTTGATTATTTGAAATAGCACACAGATATTTATATTGTACCAGGGGTCATATTTAGTCCTATCTTAGAGTTTTGATTATTTGCAATAGCTCACAGATATTTATATTGTACAGGGGATCATATTTAGTCCCATCTTAAAGTTTCAACCGATAACTTTTCAGTCATATTACCGGACATCCAGATACCGGAGACATCATAATTAATCTTCTGAATTTTATTGATACAGATTGTATTCTACATATTCAAATTCTACGAGAATCGTAATTAGAATTCAAAGTAGGGGAGATAGATTTTTTTTTATATTGTACCGGTTCCTAAATTTCACGAGATTCGTAATTATTTTTTTCAATCCCAGAAATTTTGGCAATATAGATATATGGTTTACAGGATATCGTATTTGTTCTAATTTATAAAGTTTCGTTTGATTCCTATTTATTGCCTTAATTTTTGTGAAGGATATCCACAATAATTATCGCCAAAGGTATATTAGTTACTAATTTTCTTTGAGACTTTCAGCATACTACTGTCATTATATGATTTACTGTAGTGTAAAGCAGTGCTCCGCAACCGGTGTGCCGCGGCACACTGGTGTGCCGTAAGCCGACTTGAGGTGTGCCGCTCTTTCAGACAATACGAATCAGATTCGTATTGTAGCGAGACCCGCGAAAAATAAAGCAATCTGACAACAGCGCCGATGGTAAACGTCTATCGGCGCGGCGGCTTGATTCTCGAAGGCGACTAAACTAGAAAGATTCGTGCCGTTCGAGGCGCGACTCGATGTTTTCCTGAACATCGCCGCTGCCTATATAAGCGCGCCTGTCGCCGCTCAGAGACTCAGAGAGAGTCGAATAGTCAAGTGAATCAGATAAATACGCGGGCAAACAAATAAATCGTAGAGTGAAATAAATAGTGAATTGCTATATAAATAAATTCTTGTGCCTTATAAATAAGTGAATATAAATTAGTTATAATTAGTTAAGTGTTATTTTTAGAGTTCCTGTTTTCTTTTTAACGTTGTTGGCCATATTGTGTCTAAATAAATTAAATTAAACTGGACTAAGTTTTGTTGCAGCATCTACTTTTATAAATAACTATAGTGCTTCAAATATGGATAAATTTTTGCTGAAATCACGAGCAGATGACGAAGAGCCTAGCACAATCTCCAGCATAAGTGCTGCAAAAAGAGCAAAAAAGGTGCTGAGAAGGAAGTACAATCAAGACTACCTTCGATATGGTTTCACTTGGTGTGGCGACAAAGCGGCTCCAAAGCCTGAATGCGTCATTTGCGGTGAACAGTTGTCAAATGAAGCAATGGTACCCAGCAAACTAAACCGTCATTTGATCACAAATCATCCCAGTTGCGTCAAAAAAGACATTCAATTTTTCCAACGGCGCTTGGATCAAAATAAGAAACAAAAGCAGTTTATGAAATCGGCGGTTACGGTTTCTGAAAAGGCATTAGAAGCAAGCTACCTTGTTGCAAAATTAATTGCACAACAAAAAAAACCGCACACTATCGGTGAAACGCTTATTAAACCAGCATGCATGGAAATTGTTAGACTTATGCTTGGGCCAAACGAAGTTAAGGACGTGAGTAAAGTTTCTTTGTCGGCCGATACTGTTAAAAGACGTATCCAAGATATGTCAAGTGATATTTTGGGAACACTAATTAAAAAAATCATTTCGGCTGGAATTTTTGCGCTTCAAATCGACGAATCAACCGATATTAAAAATAAAGCACAACTGATGGCTATTGTACGTTTCGATGACGAGGACTCTATTAAAGAACATTATTTATTTTGTAAGGAGGTTCCAGAGAGAACTACCGGTGAACAAATTTTCCAAGTAACTGATAATTTTTTTAAAATACATAATATTCAGTGGACCAATTGCGTTGCTATTTGTACAGATGGTGCTGCTGCAATGATGGGCAGTAAGAAAGGTTTTGTATCTTGTGTAAAACAAAAAAATCCGTCAATACAAATTACACATTGCTGCATACATCGAGAAGCATTGATGGTCAAAAATTTGCCCGAACAGCTTTCGATCACAATGAATGAATGTATTAAGATCATAAACATAATTAAATCGAGAGCCTTAAATTCGCGAATCTTTGGAATACTCTGTGAAGAAATGGGAAGCGAACATGAATCCTTACTGTTTTATACAGAAGTTCGTTGGTTATCCCGGGGAAAAGTTTTAGCTCGACTGTTTGAACTTGGCTACGAAGTGCGTGAGTTTCTTTCAAGTCAAGATATGTACGATCTATGCCAGCACCTTCATGATGAATACTGGATAGCCAAACTTGCATACATGGCTGATATATTCGAACATCTGAATGAACTTAATAAAAAAATGCAAGGACGGAATGAAAATATATTGACGTGCTCCGATAAATTACAAGGGTTCAAAAAGAAACTTGAACTTTGGCAGGAACAGTTGCAAAAAGGATGTCTAGAAATGTATCACAGGACCAACCACAGTACGATCGAAAACAAGCAGTTGATTGTGGATTTGGCCCAACAACATTTAAGTATGCTTCAACAAAAATTTGAATACTATTTCCATTCTATCAACACGGAACAATACAATTGGATTCGAAATCCTTTCGCAACCAATGCAATAAGTTTCACGGAAGCACTGCCATTGCAAACTCGAGAGGAGTTCACAGAATTAAGTAATGATATGACCCTAAAACTTAAATTCGACGAAGTTCCGTTAGATGTTTTCTGGATTTCCATCAAGACAGAATATCCACGCATCTCCGACAAGGCCATCTTCACACTACTTCCGTTTTCCACAACATATTTATGTGAGCAAAGTTTTTCAACGCTTGTATTAATTAAAAATGATAAACGGTCATGCTTAAAAGATCTTGACCAAGAAATAAGAGTTGCGCTGTCTAAAATTGAGCCGAATATAAAACTTTTGTGTTCAACGAAGCAAGCGCAGGTATCACATTAATCAGTCATCATCATGTCAAAATATTTATTACTATTGACGTGTCAACAGAAGTAAATTTAGTATACCTACCTGTCCTACCTAGTATTTAGTATAGTTCTCATGTATGTACCTATTTGTATTTTTCATTCTATCTGAATAATAAAAAAAAATGAGAAAAAAATATGTATTATGTCCTGAGTGAAAATTTTGATGCCCCAAATCTGAAAGGGGCTTCTTCACATTTTAAAACAATAAAAAAAAACTAAGGTAGTTTGGACATCCATAAATAATTAGTATACATGGAGTGAACTGACTTCCGACCTAGCTACGCCACTGCTATAAATATATTTTAGATTTTGGTGTGCCACGAAATTCAAGAGAGCAGTTTGGTGTGCCTCAGATGAGGAAAGGTTGCGGATCACTGGTGTAAAGGGTACCATACTCATTCCAGATTTAGTACCAAAAATAATTTCCGCTCGTTACTTTGTTTTTTTTGTTATATATCACATAGGCTATCAAAAAGTCAGGAGAGAGCCGAGTTATTATATTTCATTCGATTGACAAAACTTTCGTATATTTTTTCATCTTTTTTTGTAATATATGCTTGTACATATTTAACCTTTCAGTTTATTTCCTTTAACCTCAGCCCTCACCCTCAAACCAGCCAAATAATACGGGCCGACTCGACCTGCATTACGAACTCAGGCTTGGCACACTGTATAAGCCCAAGGGGCCCCACGACGACCTTGATCGCTCGAGCCAGGAACAACCCCTCCCTCGAGGTAATCCCGCAGGGAGATTCCTAGCTCTAAATTTTGTGCCGCGAGGCACTGGTGACAGCACGCTGCAACGATTTTGTTCTTTGGGTAGGAGAGTACAGTGGGGCCTTCCGGTCACTACCAACAGAGAAAAAGGAAACCCGAAAGATAACCGATCCCATTACACTGGTATTGGATAATGATAATTCCGACTCGATTGCATTTAACAGTAGGATAATACCGATCGGTGGGATATCCGCAACATCGGCTGAGTTGATCACTGCTATCTCATAAGAACAAATAAACAGAAAACAACCTAGAAGTATTACACTAGTAATATTAGTTATTTTGTTATTAGTTTATTATTAGTACCTATGTATTATGTATTACCAGTTAAATAGTTAAATAAATACATATAATAATAAATTAACTGTGGATTATTTCATTTACGTTGCGTTACGTGGCTTCCGTGTGGGTTGCTCGCTGTTTATTCCAAAATTAACAAAGTAGCTCAACACATTGAGAGGTTGGCGACCACTGCTTTAAGACATCCAAATCAAAAGGATTAGTTTTGTACACAACACTCTTCACATGTCCCTATAAAAAGATATTATTAATCCAAGTTTGTATTCATTTTATTACACTTTAACATTCTTGGCGTTCAAGATTCTACCTTGTGTTTATTATTCTAACGTTATTTAGAATCTTTCTATAAAATGAAATACTTTTATAACTATTATTCATACAATTTTTCTGCGGCTGAAGTATCAATCAAGTTTATGCGTTTGAGTAAACACCCATAGATTGTCGGTTAAATTTCTCTTTCTATTCCTTACGATGTGAAATCACTGTTAATTCCAAAGCCGTATAAGAAATGTTTAATTCAACACACCACCAGGTAACAGAGTCGACTGCTTGAGTTTTCGAAATCAGTTCAAAGAGAATATATTTCAAAGCTCATTATCGACTTGCAACAGGAATAATCATTGAATTCGTTATAAAACAATATACTTGTACAAAGTGGATTCGATATGAATATTTTGAAGATAATTATGGGATTTTGTGAGTATAGGTTTAGAATGTCAGCGTAGTTTTATAAGCCAGAGATCGACATAATATATTAAAACAACTATGTAACAAGATCATCCAAAGTATCAATCTATGAATCCGTCACCAGACCTATAGTCCAGTGCAATTAGGTTCATACCTCGAATGTTTCCGAATTTTTCTGCTACATTTGTAGATTGTGAGGGGAATCGTACAGGCCCTGAGCCAATCAATCACTTCGGCCTATAAGATATTTTGTGCATAACCCTTAATCTATTCGAGGCCTGGGATTCTGAGCCTTCGTGCAAAGTTTATTAGTTTTCCGGGAGGTAAGTTCCTAACAAGAGGGGGTTAGTATGGCCCCTGCCAGAAACTTCAGCCTTTTGCAGAAAAGTTCTGGACATTCGCAAGGCAAATATTCTCAGCGATGCTCTCGCACTATCGGCTACATACACTCTCTGATTTGACTATTATTTAGAAGAACTAGAAACTCAATGGACCTAACGATTAACAAAAGAGGGACCTTACTTGATGACGTATTTGTAGATGTAGGTTTCTTCACCCTTAATGATGGTAATTTAGGACACTACACATATTTGAATGAGCGAGGCAATAGTGTAGTAGATTTAATTTGGTCTAATCTTAAATTTTATAAAAACTTTTTATGTGAATAGTGATTTTATTTCAGACCATCTAAGTTGTACGGTAAAACTAGACATAAAAATGTTTGAACTAGCCCAATCACAAATTCAACAAAAAGAAAGAAAATATCTTAAGTGGAACCCACAAAAAACACAAAACTATAAAAACGTTATGTCAGAGGTGACTATAAACCCAGAAACATACAATGTTGAAGAACTCGATCCATCATTTCTACAGCCGAAACTTTAGATATGTGTAGAACACGGCTTTATAAAAATACTTTAATTCAGAAATCGAAAACCTGTTTTGATAAAGAATGTGTGGAAGAAAAAAAATTATTAAAATTAAAGAAAAATAACATTAAGAAAAATAAATACAATTGAAGAATATAAAACAGAAAAGAAAATATTTAAGATGTTAATCAAAGATAAACAAATCAAATATCAACAAAACCTACAAGCAAAATCTCTGAACATTAAAAACCCATCCGAATTTTGGAAATATATGAACCTTCATAAAGAAAAGCACTATAATGAACACCCTATTACGGCCAAAGAATGGGAGAACTATTATAACCTATTTTATAACACCACTGAAGCTAATATGAACACATCCATAATGGATGCCAGACATCCCTATCTAGATTCACCCTTTACAATCCAAGAGATATACAATGTAATAACAATAGCAAAAAATAATAGGGCGGTAGGGGATGATAAAATACCAAACGAATTTTATAAAAACTTGGCTACTAACTGGATCATTTATCTAAAAGAATTTGTTAACAAAATATACATGGAAGAACACCTTCCATGCAATTGGACAAATATTAACATGATTCACTTTCATAAGAAAGGCCCTGAAACGATCCTCTAAATTACCGAGGTATTGCCTTACTCAATCACAAAACTAAGCTATTCACCCAACTAATAAATCAGAGACTACATGCATTCAGTGAATCAATTGAAACGCTACCAGCATGTCAGGCTGGCTTTCGTAAACAAAGAAGTACGGAAGATAATATTTTTGTTCTTTACTCGGTGATAAGTAACCATCTGCGACTGCCTGGGAGGAAAGTTTTTGCACTTTTTATGAACTTCAAAAAAGCTTTTGATAATATCAATTTGGATATACTTTGACAAAAGCTTTTCTCTAATGGAATCAGCGGCAAGATAATAAGAATTTTAAAAAATATGTACTCCTTAGGGACAATAACAATTGAGCAGAACTACTTTAAACAACGAGGAGCTAGAGGTTTATCTCTAGATCAAAACAAAGACATTTCATTGCTGGGCTATGCTGATGACTTTATAGTATTAGAAGACTCGGAAATTCAGATGAATAGATCAATGAAAATATTAGAAAGTTATTGCGACACTAATAAATTAAAAGTTAATGTAGATAAAACAAAGGTAGTTATATTCAGAAAAAGCCCAAATATCGGACATAAACCTAAATTTTGGTATAAAAATGCACTAATAAAACAGGTAAACAGCTATAATTACTTAGGAGTGATATTCTCGTTTAACGGCACGTTCTCAGAAAATTTAAAATCACGTATAAAGAAAACGAAAATAACACAAAATTTAATTAAATCCTCACATATGACCGATATGAAAAGTGTTAAATCGTTTTATTATAGCATTGTAGTTCCAACCTAAACATATGCCAGAGGAATATGGGGACTTCGGTACATAAATGAGGGAGAAATAGTTCAAAATCAATTTTGGAACAATTTTCTCTATTTACAGAAAACAACTCCCAGTTACATTTTGAGAGCGGAAATAAGACTAGTGAAAATTGGATTTTTCATTACAAAATAAGCTCTAGAATATTTACTAAAGATTAAAAAATTGTCCTCAAAAAGATTTCCTAAGATAGCGCTAGATAGAACTTACCAACTATACCAACAAAATAAAACTTTATCAAAATACAATTGGATAAGTCAAATAAATAATATTTTAACTGAAATTGGAGCTCCAGAGTTTGATATGCATAGTTTCGATGGGGATGAAATCAACATTATTTTAGAAAAATACGAACAATATAGTCATATAGAGGATTGGAATAAAATATTACTAAGTACATATTGTCCAATGTATAAACACATACTACAAGACAAGCATCCCTTTCAAAGAACAAACCACTTAGATCTTTCAATCCCTTTGCATATTAAACGCTTCATCTCACAACTACGCACTACTAACAATAAAATACTGTATATGTATGTTAATAACAATGCATATACCATAAAAACAAATGGAATATGCACAATTTGCAACTGTCTAGTTCCAGAATCCCTACAACATTTATTATTTGTATGTCCAATGTATGAACAAATTAGATATTTCTTCTCTAAAACCTATCAGTCCCTAACGGACTTTAAAACAGTAATTAATGAAGCTGAACCACAATTAATATATCAAATATATAATGTGACAAAGAATATTTTAAAAATCAGATCATTCATTATAAACGAGTAGTATCATCTCACTCCCGTCAAGGCATCATCTAAGCCTATCTATAAAATTATAATTCATTCCTTTTTTTAGTTATTATTTTTTACATTTTAATTGGAAATATTGTCACTTTTTGTTCATGAATTCTGTACAAAAGAACAATAAATTTTCTATCTATCTATCTATCTATTATTTTGAGGTGATACCTCTGAGAGCAGTGTCCAGAGGAGTTCCGTTCCCAATTCCAAGTCATTCTTGTCTAAGGAATAATAATAATAATATTTATTCACCATGTAAATTCACAATTACAAAAATATATACGTACATAAAAATCTCATTAAATTTAGAAAAACCACAGGAGGGCCAGCCCTTATGCGTGGCATAGAATAAAACATTTAAAATATAAGTATTTGTATAAATCTTGAACATCACCTAGACAATCTAAAATTAAAATTAAAATTGGATTGTTGAGTTTGATTGATACTCTAATAATCGTGATAATTCTAAAACATGTACACAATTTCATAAACCAACTAAACAACTATGTAAGTTTATAAATAAATGTACCCTAAGCTATCCGAGAGGTGTGGATACACCTGTTTCGGCAAAACACAATTAAAAATACAAGTCAAAACAAATACACTAAATTTAACATTACTGCCTCTTATTGAACAGTTTCGAATAAAATAAATAAAATAAAATTAGGACCAAAGTAAATATATGTATATATGGACAATATTAGATTTTAGCGAACGCAGAAATTTGAGTAAACGTAACTTCCATATTTTTAAAGTAGGTAAAGTAATATGTGTTTACCCCACCATAACAATGTGACAGAAATTTCTTGTCTGTTCCAAGAGAAATTATTTCAATTTTTTTTTGAAAACAATAACACTACTCGTATTCTTGATACTATCCGGAATACAATTATAGATGTTCGGAGCTAGAAATGAAAAAGATCGTTGACAGAAGGACTTTATCATTCTCGGAGCAATGTAGCGGTTTTTGTTTCTAGTTACATATCTATGTGCAGGTAAGTTTCTTACATCTTTTATTGTGTGGTATTTTATAGATGCACATAAAAAGTACAACTGTTTCAGGTCAAATATGTTGCTTTCCCTATACAATCGATCTGAAGATGTTGATCTTTAGAAATCTTTTTTGAATGATTTCCAACGGAAGAATGTGAGTTTTCAGGGCACTTCACCAAGCCGGTATACCATAACGGAGGTGACTTTCCACTAGTGCGAAATACTTCATTCGAAGATATCTAGCAGGGATCAATTTTCTGACGTATTCAAATTTGTAAAGGACGAATGGTAGTTTTTCTATAATAAATTTAATATGACAATCCCACTTTAAATTTGCATCAATGATAATACCTAAATATTTCACATTTGTTACAGGTTTGATGCTAAAATTGGAGCTAAACAGTGGTAGGTAATATGATTTTTTGAAATTTATGTTAAGTAGTTTATTATCAAACCAGGTCTTTATTAGTTTTAGGTCAGTTTCTGCTTTTAATTTCAGCTCATACCAGTTATCTGCTTCATAAGTAATAGCAGTATCATCAGCGAACCCAGTTATATGTCCTGCACTGCGCAATGAAAATAATCCATCTATGTAAAGATTGAATAAAACGGGGCCTAAAATTGTTCCCTGAGGTATTCCATATGTTACATCCCTCTGACCACTCGCTTGTCCGGCAACTCTTACTATCTGCCGTCTCTCTGACAGGTAACTCGTAAATAGTTGTTTCGTATGCCAGTTTTTTCCAATGTTTGCAATAGATTGCTATGGCTAACAGTATCAAAAGCTTTATGTCGATCTAAAAAAACACAAAAGCAAACTTGATTATCATTTAATGCTTCATAAACTTTCGATGTTAAATTTAAAACGGCATCTTGTGTGGAGTTATTTTGCTTGAAACAAATTGCTTGGATGAAATTAAATCATATTTGTTTATAAACGATGTAAGTCTATTTTCAACAGTTTTTCAAAAAATTTTACCATGTGTGGAATCAGTGAAATAGGTCTATAATTCGCGGCAATGGTCTTATCTTTATTTTTGTATACGGGTATGACTACAATGTTTTTAAAGAATTTGGGCCATGTACCTTTTTCTATACATATTTATGATATGCACTAGAAGATCGAGTATAAATGGTGAAATTGCTTTTAGACATTCCGCACTTATCTCATCAATACCAGTTGCCTTTTTACTCTTCAATTCATTTATTATTTTTTCAATTTCATACCTATTTGTGGGTAATAAAACAATCGAATTTTGCAAAGAGGCACTATCACCATATGTTTGCTAAGGGTTACTATTTATTTGTTTGGCCAATCTCTTGCCCATTCCTGAAAATACACGATTAAATTCATTCGCCATGTCACATGGGTTTGACAGTATATTTCCCATTAGTCCCTTAATAGCTTCATAAGGCATTTTTATTTTTTTTGTTCCACTCAAATCTTGAACCACGCTCCATAAATGTTTATTGTTGTTTGAAATTATCATGATCTTTTCCGTATAAAATTTGCGTTCTGTCTTTTCGATAAGCAAGAATGAATGAATGAAATGGACTGATGCTTGGCAAGTAGGTCACTTCTGGCCCTTTTTACCATTCCCCGTTTACTCCCCTTTGCTTCACCAGTTCGGTTTCCTTCAAAACGCAACGGCCTATCTATACTGACCATGACGTCTTTCAGGAAAAGAGAATGTAGTTCATATTCTTCAATAAGCATGATGAGAGTACTAAAGAATCAAAAAGTGAATGGATTTAGAGAAAAATATGTGATGAAAGGTTTGAAAAAAATGATCTAGTTTTAATATAAACATTTAGACTAAAAAGATTCTCAGGAAAATAAAAAAAAGAATACTAAATAATGTGTAGGATCGTTAGCGAGTAGACGTGTTTAAGTGCTCCTGAAATATTAGTTATTAAAAGTGGTAGAAAGTGGTAAAAATTTGAGATTTTTTTATATGTGACATTTTTATTGGCTAAAAAAGAACTGAAAGGTACCAAAATATATGTGAACGAAGATCTTACAAAATCTAGATATATATTGCTAAAGGAAATGGAAAAAAGATATGGAAGGCAGGCGGCATGGAGTTATGGTGGAAGAATATAATTGAAAGTTAATAGGCAAATAAAGAAGATCAATTCGATGGAGGATGTAGACTAGTAATTTTGTGTGTGCAGACCGCTATTCTAAAAGTAAATATATCATATATTTGTCTAGTGGTAGGGATTCCAGTGTTCGAGTATAGGCTATGGGTGGAGGGGGATAGGCAAATCTCCTCCCAAGAAAAAAAATAATGGTTAAATTCGGTCCGTGATTTTGTTTTTACCTGAAACTGTATAGGTAAATTCGGTCCCGGGTAAAATATTTTGAGATTGGACCAGTGCAATAAAACTGTAATAGTGAATAATTTTAGTTTTATTAAATGAAATAAAAATATTTACATTGTTGACAAATTAGTGTTTTTAAATGAAACTCAAGGTCTCTAGTTAATTCCACAATATAATACAAGTTATATATATAACTTGTATTATACAGGGTGTCCCAAATAAGAGTGACTGATTTTAAACATAAATGCCCAGCTTATTAATTGCTCCAAAGAGATGGGGTTTTCACTAGTATCACTAGTTTATCAAAGAGATTTTTTTAAGCTTAGCTGACATTTCATCTCATCAACACAGGATGTTTTACTAATGTTGGTCAAATTCAAAGGGGAAAATATGAATTATTTTAAATGGAACACCCTATAATTTTTGATCTCTTGATGTGGTTGAAAAATACATCTAATTGTCGTTCACTACCCATAAAACAAGCTAATATGTCATCTACATATCTATACCAAAACATCTACTTGACACCAATCATTCATTGACACCTAACACAGAACTAGAAGTGCTGCATATTTATGAAAAAAACAAGAACTGGATTTCCTTGAAGAACTGGAACTAGAGACCGTGAGTTTCATTTAAAAACACTAATATTACCATATTCCACGAAGTAAGGGTCGAGACAGTCAATTTACTTCAATGCTGCCTAGCTATCTGATAGTGTATATGTTTCTATCTTCCAGGTGTCCCTTTTTGAGGCTTTCCTGGGCACAAATTTCTATAGCATGTACTTCTGTTTGATATATGTTTGGAGCTCTGCCAAGGGTTTTGAGAGCCTGAACCTAGGCCCCTTGACGTCCACTCCAGCCCATCCATCCATCTTGGATCCATCAGTATACCAAAATGATGCGTTCCTTCCCAGTTGAACTCCATTCTCTGGGAAAATTTGGTGGTCGTTTATGATCACTTCAAACTGCCTTTCAAACTAGTACCTAACTGGCATGCTATCTGTCGATTTAGACATGGCTTATAGGTAAATGTGTTGCAAAATATTTAGGTGTCCAATCAGATTTCCTACTTTTACTTTCATTGACTGGCTCAGACTAAAGGCACTGTGTCGGGGAGCGAAGACGGGCAGTAACTTCAGTGGACTGTATAATTTTTGGAGAGGTGGTTGTTGACATCTAAGCATAAACTATCCTGTCTCCGCTGAACACGAAAGGGTAAACTACTACTATGTCAATAAAATAGCCAGTTTGATTTCAATTGATCTTTAATAAAAGTAACTTCGAAAGATCATAACAAAAATAAAATAAACATGTGAAAATGGTATAACTAAAAATTGTTCATGCCAATACTAGGCAACACTGTACGGTTAGTGCTTCGCGCTTAATATAAAATATTATTACATAAAAAAATGTAACAAGGAACTTAGTAAATGTAATGCACTTTACAGGAGTAATTACATAAATAGATGTTGAGAATATTTCAATAGAGACACGAGACAATTAATAACTTGTAATGGAATTAATTGTAAGTTGATGTAGAGAGAGAGAGAGAGAGAGAGATACCGGCTTCTTGGGCAAAGTACACCGCAATCTTAACGTGTTAGAGAGAGAACGAACTACCAGCTTTCTAACGAAAGACCGCGGCGAATTCAACTGGTTAGAGAGAGAGAGAGAGAAAACTACCAGCTTTCTTCAGGAAAGACCACGGCGAATAACAGAGTTAGTTACACAACTAAAACACACAACTTGAACAACAACGCACTAACTTCACAATAACGCTCTAACATCTTACATAGGGTTATCTACAGTGTGAAGACACACACAGCAGGTGTGCTTCAGGCGAAGGGTACTACAGTACTCTTCGAAGGCTGATTGAATACTCTCTGAAAAATGAATTAGCGCGCGCAAAGATTCGTTACTGTTAGATACCCAGCGACATCTACGCCGGTTCCAATACATACGTACAGGGTGTCTCGAAATTGATAATTAGAACAGTTGTAATTACTTAGTGTAGATTCCAACACACTGATTGCTGCTTCTTTTGCTATACATGGGTGCAGAGCTGGGAGGTTCAGAATTGCCTTTAGAGCCGTAGTTTATTGCCCCTGTGATACCTAGGCAAGCTAATCGTTGCACTTTCTAAAACATGGCTTGTGCCGAGGTTTGTTGTATCTTTAGCTATCATATCAGTGAAGCATAGGTCACCATGGGTTTGATGATTGTTTGGTATGTCCAGTAGATGATTTTTGGTTTAAGACCCCATATCTTACCAAAGTCCCTGCGGTATGTCCAACTTCCCGCTATCGCTCTGGAGAGAATGCAGTTGATTTGGGTGTTCCATGTTTTTGGTCAATTATGACGCCCAAGTATCTAACTTCTTTAGAAAATATTAACGGGGTTCCACTCAAAGTTGGACTCAAGTTTGGATTTTAACCTCCTGGTGAATAAAACTAGCACTGTTTTACTTGAATTAACATTAAGTACTTCCTTTGTATACCAGCTTTTGATTATGTTTGGAGCTACTTGTATGCAATCGAAAATTACTCTGTCATGTCTGCCCCTGACGATTACAACCACGTCATCAGCATAACCTTGAGTCATAAAACCGCATTCATGTAGTTTTACTGTCAGGCTGTCGACAACCAGTGACCACGGCAGAAGTGATAGAATTCCTCCTCGGGGACAACCTCTTTTTGTTGTCATCCTAACAGGCTCTCCTACAAATGCCCACAGTTATGGAAGAACAAATTAATTCTTTAATTTACACTACCACATATTAACTCCATGTGCGAAACAGAGTTCTTAGCTAAGTAATTATATACAAAAATACTTTCGAAAATCTGTAGAAACTTTGTGCACAAACAGAAATATATAAAACAAAATGTTCCACTACATATATTCCTGCATGTAATAACTCACTGACAATATTCCAAAGAGGTGAAACACATTATTTGAATTGAAAAGCCTTGAATTAATTTTAACAACAGTTGTCACGAATTGGCGATCCTTGCTATTTGGTATTCCCCATATAATTGTGCAATTGCCACACAATCCACTTGTTTGGAAATGTGGTACATAAATGATTCCGAACAGAAAAAGGGCTCGATAATTGCTCTATTCATCATATTCCATGCCACGTAATGTCTTGCCTCTAATCATTATAATGATTAACTTGTTAGTGTTCCGTATGCAGCCTATATAGATAATAAAAAAATAATTCTCTTATTTTCTGTTCTATTCACGTTTTCTCAAAATATATTTTATCCCTGCAGATAAATTTATCTTTACAAATAACAAAATACGTCATTTTTTTCAGGTGAATACTTTATTTGTATAACAAGCCAAACTGTCTTCTTCGTAAAGTTTTCAACCTGAAAATTCTGAAACGATTAGTGCCGCACTATGTGCTCAGAAACACTTTCTGAAAATGTAACAATAGTTACTTAAGGTTAAATGTATTCAAATTGGAGGTTATGATGCAAATATGAGATTCACCTTGAAAAGTCTAAGAATGAACATAAATAACTCAAAATAACAGTACGATAAAAAACGTTCCTTAAGAATTTTTGTTTCACCTTGATAATATGTAATATATTATATTATTATGAATTTTGCCCTTTTATTTTCAATTTATGTACTTGAGTATCACTCTTTTCTCAGGTGGAGTTCATATAGCGCCCAGAAATTTCAATACGTGAAATAAGTGTTGCCTACTTCTCAATTGATTTGACAAACCTGGACTGTAGACCTTTATTAATAAGGACCAAATATGTATAAACACAAGAAGAAATAAATTGTTTTAACAGTAACCAAACACTTTCGCTAATTTAAAAAATTTAAAATAAATTGAATATTTTCAATTCTAATTAAATTTGAAAATCATTATTAAACTGAACAATTCCAATGAAATTAAATACGTCTAAGTAAAGCAATTTGATTATAGTTGATTGATCAGATCTCTCTTTTATTATTCAACAAACCTAACAGTAAACGAAGTCACATAAATAAATGAAGTCTGGAAACTTCAATAAATATTATAGGGCTGTAGAAAAATTGACTTTCGATAATTTTATGAGTTTTAGCGTTATAGACTGCAATCAATTATATTTTTATATGGCCAAATAAAGTAATGTTCTTAATCCGGACTGATCCTGCAGCACTCAAGTGGTTGAGGCAATTCAAGAATCCCGAGGGCCAGATCGCTAGATGGATTGAATGAAATAAATTCTTCGGATAATCCCACAAAAAATTATTAGTTCCTATGGAAAAATGTAACGATTCGCTTTCAAATATTACAAACAATAAAAATGTAGAACTTGATTTACTTATTGTAGAAGCTGAAGATTTTAATGACGAAATTGATGACGACAACAATACTATTCACACTAATATAGAAAATCCTATTGCAGGAATACCTATTTCGGAATCTGCAGTGAATGAGGTGAAAAATCAAAACATAATCTCTGAAGTTAATTTTGAACCAGCTGCACTAACTATAATTAAATTATATGAAACTAAACAAAGAATTCTAGTAAAATTTTACAAAAAATAACTCTGAACAAGATGTAATAGATTTTGTGAAAGAGTATGTATTACTAAAAACAAAATCATATTTATTTTGAAGATCCCTTATATGGAAAATTCAGAACTATTATACAAACATATTTAATCAATCAAATTTAATAATAAAGTCAATTTACATCCCTCGAAATGAAATCGAAGAAGTTATACAAAACTATAATGAAGGTAGAAATCACAGAAGATTAGATGGAACCGAAAATAATATGAAATCACGATACTATTGGCCTATTCAAAGATCTTCTCTCCAAACGCAAATTAACGAATGCGAAATATGTCAAATAAATAAATATGATCAGAAACGCGTGAAACCTTTTTTTAATATTACCTCAACAACTATTAAACCATTTCATATAATACATTTAGACACTGTTACTTTATAAAATACGAAATATCTAACTATTATAGACTCATTTTCAATTACGAGGCAGTTGTATAAATTGAACTCAGCCCAATGTATAGAGATAGTTAATAATTTAATTAGATATTTCACCCATCATTGTATACCGGAACAAATAATATCCGATAACGGGACAGAATTAAAAAATAGTTTCATAAAAGATTTATTACAAACTATTCAAATTCATTTTATCAGTTCACAACATCCTGAATCAAACGGCATTACCGAACGATTTCGCTAAACAATTATTGAACATATTAGGCTTCTAAATAATAAAACCGAATTTAAGAAAGAACCTATACAAATAAAAGTAAATTATGGTCTTTTGGCATATAATAACAGTATTCACTCAGTAACAAAACTAAAACCATACGAAATTATTACAGGTCACTTAGAGAATAACTCTTCTTTTGATTTAGACATTGATAGACAATTAGTAAATGAAATTACTTTATTCGAAAATAAATAAGTCATTGCAAGAAACTAAAGATTAGTTATTTCAAAAGCTAATGAAATTAGAGAAGATTTACCAGACCTTCTACCTACAAAAGTATTTGTAAAAAATGAGCAGATCAAAAGAAAAACAAAAAATAGATATCAAGCCGAATAAATATAATCCGTAAACAGAAAAAATAAAATTGCGAAAATTTTAACTAGTCACTTTAATAACGCAATAGAAATAAAAGGTATCACTAATAACCTAGGGGATTTTACCAATAAATCTTGGACCGGAAAAACTACAAAAAGCAAGTCATACATTTGTACATTTCTATAAATTAAGTCCGTTACTGGAAGAATATAAAACAGTTGGCAAATATCACAGATGAGATATCAACTACTAAATATTTCATACAACAAACAGAAAATATAGTTAATCTTATTCATAATGTTAAGATTAATCCCAGACAGCACACAATAACCATTAGACATCCACAAGATATCCTTCATGGATATCCAGTATATCCACTGGATATAGATGGATAGCCTATATGCATACAATGGATATCCATATGTCCGCCTATATCTAGGATATATGTAATATCTTATGGATGTCTTTGGAGATATCTACTGGATATCTCGTTAATATCCCATGGATATCCTATGTTCACATTTGGTATATCCAATTAACGTCCCATGGATATTAATAGGATATTTTATATTCACATTTAGTATATCCTTCCTCCTCAAACATGAAAATCTGAGAATCTATGACTTGTATCTACTGATGGAAATACAAGGTGGTCCAACAAAAAAAACGCAAATCAAAAGTTTTGTATGTCTACAGATATGGAATAAAATTAAGAGAACATAGTTAATCCAGTCAACCAGTACAAAATATTATAGATACACAGGGTGAGTAGTCTAGTATTTCAGTGGACAACTGTAGAATATTGTGGTCCAATGAAAAAGATTCAAATACTCATCGCGTATGTCTGCTATATTTTGTACTGATTGACCAGAACTATTATTTCTAGTTAATTTTATTCCAGATTTGTGGATATATACAACTTTTGGTAAGCATTGTTTTTGTTGGTCGTCTTGTATTTCCACCAGCAGTTTCTAGTCAGATATTCATCTGTGAGTAAGAAGGTACAAATGGAATTAAATTCTTCATAATAGTAGTATTATTTGACATATAATGAAATGATATACTATGGAATAGAATGATAGAAAATACTTTATTTTATATAATATACATATTTGCATATACATCAATAATTCTTCTTCTTCATCACCTAGCTCATCAACTCTGCACGGTGATTTCTGTAAGAACGAGAAAAGAAAGATTGACGATTTTCAAGGTCAACTATATACCGTATACGCCCGAATAAAAGATACACCTTTTTTTGTAAAATAACATTTTGAAAATTGGCCTGCGTCTTGTATTCGAGCACATAACTGTAATAAGAACATTTCTTACCACCTAAACACCATCATTATTATTTAGCTCAAAAGAATTTTTACTCAAATCAGCCGAGCCACCAACTCAGTTTATCATGAAACAAAGTAAAAGCCGAGGTAAAACTTATTTTATATTTCTACGCCATGCTATTTCACATTGTATAGATATACAAAACGCTTTTAATGTAGATAATCAATCATAAATATCAATAAAATATAGGAGACGTAACATTATTCAGAATTAAGGTAAGATACATATACATACCTAATTTTTTCCCAAATCCAAACTACCGATAAAAATAATCAACCACTTTTGCACGTTAACTATGATAACCTAACAACCAAAATGACGAGGGGACGATGCTACATCAAACGGTCAAACGCGGCATCGACCAATGAGAGAACAGTGTATAGTTGGTAGCATAGTTTTGCGGGTATTAATATGGAAATCCACTGATGATGCCATGATGCATTATTTTCTATTATAGCATTAAACGTTAAGTCATGGCATATTTTTGTTGTGTTAAGAACATCACGTATTATGCCGCATTCGTATTGTTGATGAAACTCATTATAGTCTGATACAATTTAGGTGTACCTACCTATCTTTTGTCAATACATTGAACTCAGAAAAAAAATGCGACAGAAAATAATAATAGATATCCATGGATATAATATCAGGAGATTAAGACATTTATGCATTGAAGGTATTATGTATTAGAACTTCCTTCTCAATCATTTTTTATGTGATTATTGAATATATTATCAGTAAAATAGAAAATAATTTTTTTCCATATCTATGAAATACATTCAGTGGATATCCATTAGATATCTTACATGGACTGGATATTCAGTGGATATTGGGCTATCCACTGGATATCTAGTGGATATTGTGTGCTGTCTGGGATATGGAAGAAAAATTTGAAAATTTTAATATTGATTCAATAACAAACGGAAACAAAAGTGGCTTAATAAATGGACTTGGATCAATAATAAACGCCATAACCGGCAACCTTGATTCTAAAGACGAAGAAAGAATAAATGTGATCTTAAAGTATTTCAAACAAAATCAAGCTGATTTTAAAAGTCAAATTCAAATGCAGTACAGCGCTAGCGAACAAATAATAAATAATGCCAATAAAACTATTCAAGATATTCAAAATGTTGAAATATTACTCAAATCGAAATTGTTAGACATAAAAGATATGCTCGACTTTCAAGTGCAATATGAGAATCTTATTTTTCTTACAGATGTGTTGAATGAAGTTTTAATTATATATAATGTAATATTAGATGTAACAGAAACTGTAGAGAATTCCTGGACATCCTGCAAACTAAGGACTTTGCATCCGGGTATAATTAAGTCAAAGGAGTTATTTACAGAGTTGAAAAAAAATATCTCCTTATTACAAATTACAATTACCGTTGGAATTGAAATACGAGAATATTTTAAACTTCGAATAAATTTTTGATATAACATGTAGAGTAAGGAAAAATAGATTAGAACATTTTTTATCAAGTCTCATAGATTATAATATTAAGTTTGAGTTATTTTATTTATTACCAATACCTACTAAGTTAGAATCGGAATTCGTAATAATAATACCCAATTCAAGGTATTTGCTAAGATCTGATACACAGAAACTTCTAAACGATATTTGTATTATTAATGGAGAACTCTACTAACTGCGAATAAGCTAAAATCAATTTTTTTTAAATCAATTAAAAATTATGCCAGAAATAAACCAATACCTAGTAGTAAAAGAAGAAAAATTGATATGATTAAATGTTCAGAAGACATAGAAATCAAAATTTTAAAAGAAATTTTCCAAATCAAGAAATCGCCTTGTAACGTAGCGTTTAGAAATCAAGAAATAACTTTTGGTCAACCACTCGTACTGAATAAGCTTCAGACACATTTTAATAAAATTAAAATCCGGCATTTGGAAATAAATTTGAAAAAGTTAAATTTGAAAAAAATATCTTCGCAAGGATAGACACCAATACAAGAGGTAAAATTAAATCTCCATATTAATTGAAGAATATGAAAATTTAGCTGCATAAAGATCATACGGTATCAAATGACTTTCAATTCAAAAATTTTTAACAGTTGTGACTCCGCAACATAGCTAATTATAATTTTCTGGTTGAGATTGATCTAAATAATCGTCCTTAAAATTTTGGAACGGTATAAAATTACATGTAATCTAGAAAAAAAAGTTTGAGCAACTTTAGCAAGCTCCGACTTATATCGCCACCGTTGGTGCGGCATCTGACGCTCATTTTGTTGATAATTGACTATTAATCAGCTATTAGAAATGAAGTTTGTTCAGTATAAAATTGCTCGAAAAAAGCTCTATCTCCACTACTTACTATCCTAAAAAATCAGTAATTACATTGCGAGTAGTATTATTCCTCACATTTTCGTTAGCATTTTGACTTTTATCCATGTTATGTACAGTAGATATATCTAATGTTGAATGAAAATTAGCAATATTAATTGTCATTAGTCAAAATTATATTTTCTCTTATATTTATTAACAATTGCTAAAGATTTTTCTTCTAAGAAGTTTTATCATCTGACCATACTCAGAAAATTATGAGAAATAAGTCATATCGAGTCCAGAGAAGAACACAAAATTTTTGTGGATTAGTGATTCAGTGGAATATAGTTTTCTAAATGCGTCCTATCATTGTCGAATGGCCAAAAACAGTATTATTCAACCCTAAAAATCTACCGCAGAAGATAATAATAAAGATAGCACAATTGGAAATAAGAAAAACTCGATTTCATGAAATAAAAAAAAACATCGACTAAGCAGAGAAAGCATGAAACAAAAATCTATTTATATCAACGCCAACTTCTAGCGAATTATACACAAACACAAAAACGAAGTCCGGTTTTTATCTGCCGTTAGGTTAGTAGGTCGAAAGGATAGGCAAGAAGGGTTTTATTGTTTCTGTCAGTCATTGGGTACTTTTGTTCCTCGTGTTAATGAAAAATACACGAAAGAAATGTTTATTCTTGTGGATTTAAGATGTGCAAATGTACGCAAAATAACAAGAAAAAAGTTTAGTTTGCCAACATAATAGAACAAAATCAACTACATAGTTTATAAATTAATACTGCGTGTAGTAGAGAATGAATACATATTCGGTTGTCTTTTGGGATGATGTATATTATATTCAGATTTTTGAATAATTATTTGCGATCTAATCATTCCTATAATTCGCGGTACTCATTCACACGTATAAGGTTATTTAAAATCAATTAACTTGTTATGTAAAATTGAATTACTTGCTAACTTTATATATTTGATTTTATTTTTGCTGGGATATTTTTGAGTCTGCTAGGACAGCGCTATATAGTTTTTTCATTATCTACTAAAGAAAAAATTCGCAACTTCACACTTCACACAAGCTGAAAAAACTTTGTGATAGCACGGAAGTAATAACTGTTGAATTTCTCGCATTTTCTGACATTCCTTTAATTGCCTGCAATTGATCCTATTAATTCTTTCCGAGGTCTGAGGATCATAACTTTTTATTAAACACTTTGCCAAGCAGATATTACCCAATAACTAAAATCTTTAGGAATGTAGTCACATTATATTAGCAGACTTTGAGGAATTTCTTAAATCGATTTTCTATGGGATCTCTCTCAAGTATTACATAAATTCAATTGACAGTACCTTAAAAGTGGTATAGCCAGCCAAAATATTTGATAATCTTGTTGATGAAGTTAATCCATCCAGTTTCTGATTTTTCGCCAACTTTCATCCAAACTTTTGGTACTTACCTGCAAAAAAAATAGTATAAGATGATGGAAAACATTCTAAAAACGTATAGGTACAAAACAAGAGTATATTGGATTCAGAAGCTGTCAAAGATAATTAACAGTATTTTATATGATAGGGAATTTATGTAGTTGAATGTATGGAGTTGGTTTGACCTGTTTTGCCTAACTACATGTTACTGTTACTTGTTTTTTTTCATAATAAGTATTGAGATGTAAATTATGTCTTTAAATTAAATAAAACGATTAAACGTTCAATTATGTAATCACTAAATTACTATAAAAGGTGTGAAATAATTAAAGATACTGAACAGGTTATAGGCCCACTGTAGTGATCCCGAAAGGACGGTAGCGGTAAAAGGACATTAGCATAGAAATAAGATTTAAATTAGGTTAATATTAATTACAATATTTAGCGAGCGTTGATCTAGGAAGGTCAATGTTAGATATGCGTAGAGGCACGTTCTAGTTAAAAACGTAAACAGCACGATCAATTAATAGACGAAGGTCAGGCACGCAGGACATTGTCCGAAACACTTCCTATAAAATAGAAGTGTAACGAACCAAGAAAATCAATTGTTATTATTAGTCTGAATAAGTCAATGATATGATATTATATTTGTGTATTTTCAAATATATTAAAACGCCCAGTGATTTTGTATAAGTGATGTCGTTTATTCAACTCCCGATGAACGGTTACTAGGTAAGTGTTTTCCTCAAAGATAATATACCTTTTATGGTCAATGTAAAGTAAACGAGGGGCACTTACTAAGTAACCACCAAACCACAATTCAAATGTGCCTGAAAATCGATCGAAAACGGCCCTCATGTCTCGTATTTATGATGTCAGTGTATACCGTGCCTTTACTTCCGTCGATAAATTTTTCAAATTGGAAGTTTAGGATCAAGGCAATTCTTGAAAAGGAACAATTAGTTGAAGTAATCGAAAATGATCTGCAAACAGATGCGACCGAAAAGAAAACTTTTTTTATTAACGATCTAAAAGGAAAACCCGTTACCAGAGAATTGAGTGATTTAGGTTCAATATTGGACAAACTCCAAGATGTTTTGTGTTTTCAATTAGCCACTTGCTATAAGAATTTTTTTTTATCCACCCTGGACGGTCTTTGTGAAGACGGGGTTATACTCTATCCTGCCTGTGAAGTTGTTTTTGTTGTCGAACTCTTTGGCAAAATATTCAACTTTCGCAGCAGCTCCTTCTCCACCCCTCCAAGAATTTTTTTGTAAACCACTCATCCCATATTTTCAATATTTTTTTATTATCTTCGCTTGTTAAAGCTGCCACACTTCTCTTTCTTTTTTCTGGGTCCTTTTGTAGCTGTCTTCTCTTCGCGTCGCGAGCGTCTCTAGCCCCTCTAACTTCCACATCATTAAAAGGATCAAATTGAATCTGATACTTTTCAAAAAAAAAGTTTGAAGTTGTTTTGCTGTGGACTTCCACATAACCTAAAACAAAACAAAAAAATAATTTTAGCGGTCCAATATTTTTGCCTTTTTTGTCAAATAATTTACCTGAATCATTCTTTGTAATCATTAGAATTTTTCTTCTTTATCTTAAACGCATAATCTTCTAAAATTGATGCCAACACAGTCATGGATATTGTTGGATCTTCAACATTGTAGAATCTTTCCTCACACAAAACTAGAAACTGCCTCCATACGCTTAATTTCGACTTATTCGCATTTTGGAGAGTTAAATTTGCAACTTCTGCAAGTTCTCAAAATTTTCATTTCCAGAACGAACCATTTTGGATTGTAAAAAACGCGTGAAATGCGATTAAATTATGTGACGTTTAAGAAGAAAAACATGTCATGCACCGCAAAACAATAGAGAACATTTGACATTTATCACATATCAAATGTTCACCGGGTTTGAACTGGTTTACTTCGCCAAAATCGCAATTATGTCTAGTGAACTTTATTTTGGCGAAGTAGTTTCAAAATGGAACATGTCAGATTTTTAAAATAAATTTTGGTTGTAAAATTTTCTTACCGTATCCCCACGTCCTTGCGGAAATTTTTCAAGCACTAGGGAGATTATAAGTGAAAATAATTCACAGAAATTTATAAGACATGGCGATACGATTTTTAGTCATTCGGTAAAGTTTAACAAACATTCTTGGTGGAATTTACCTTAATATTGGTGGATTCCGGCTCGCATTCGTCAAAATATGTTCAGTTCAGACATATTTTTCATTGTGACCTCTAAGAAGAAGATTTTTGAGGTACTACTTGGAGGGTACTTTTTCTATGATATTCGGTAAGTAGTCCAGACGAAGTAAGGGTCGAGACAGTCAATTTAATTGTTACCTAAATTATGTCTAGGGGAAGTGGTAGAGGGGGTTATTACAAACGTTGGGAAAATGAATTAACTAGGTAGGGATTTACAGGGTGCATTTGAGGGGTAGAAAGGGGGTGGAAAACACGTTACTGTGATTTGCGGCCAAAGTTGAGGTTTTACAAAAAAAGTTCAATGTAAAAGTTGTATGTGTCTAAAAGATATATAGCTTTAATGTAAGTGACTTCTTCACATAACCTCAAAATTTCCGAGAAAAACCAACTTATACTTTTTTTATTTTTAGGTTCCGCAAAAAATGTTCAATTTGAATGAAAATTTGGTTAAAAGTAGCTTTTATAGTCCCAAACTATGAAAAAAAATTCACATTAAAATAATGAAAATTTTTCGAGTTATCACGTTTATTGTTGGAAATCACTTTTTTTCAAACGAAAATTGTACGCAAAAAAATTATCGTAGAAGGTTCCGTAGGATCTCATTTTTTTCCTTTTTACATCTACTTTCTAAAAATTAATAAAACTGTAGTCACCATTTAAAAACACACGCTCCAAAAATGCGGAAAATTAAAAAATCATGTTTTTCGGGAACTGTTGTTAACTTGTTTAAATTTATGAAAATAATACAAAAAAAAATTACCATTGAATTCTACGGAAAAAATACAAAAGAATCCGTATAACAATATATATATATATATATATATATATATATATATATATATATATAATTCACTTAGGTTCTTCAACCTTCCGATAATATTTAGAATTATATCTTCTTGGGTTCAAAGGTTGTGGAATGAAACATATATATTAGTTAAAATATATTTTCGAATAAAGACTTATCAAACTTGACGTTTCGCTCTTATTTTAGGAGCATTTTCAAAAGAATATGTATAAATATTAAAATTGAATTACATAAAATACAGTTATTGTAAAAAAATTATTTTGAAAAAGTCAATAAAATGTCATGAAGTGTCAATAGTAATAGAATACCTACCTTAGATATTTACGCAACGATATTATGTTTGGAGTGATGAAAATAAATTAATTAATTAATTTGTAATAAATTTGAAATAATTAAAAAACTTAAGATTGTTTTAGAAAATAGTCACTATCCTTCAAATCAAATAAATAAAATTATTCAACAACGTACGTACAAATACTACAACAACAATATATAACCAAATTCACTAACAACTTTGAACCACGAAAAAAATATATATATAGCTCTACCTTATACGAATCAATTATCAGAAAAACTAAAATATATATTATCTAAACATAATATCAAAATATGCCATAAACCAAATAATACACTATCATCACTATTTACTAAATTAAAAAGCAAAACTAAAAATAATAAGAAATCAAATGTTATATACTCCATACCATGCTTAAACTGTTCAAAAAATTATGTAGGAATGACTACACAATATCTAGAAAGCCGAATAAACGGCCATAAATACACTAAAAATGCATCCACAGCGCTACACAAACATGAACATAACGAAAATCATGAGTTCGATTTCAAAAACACAAAAATTTTAACACAAGACACAAATTATCAAAAACTCAAAATCAAAGAAATGATATATATAAAACAAGATAAATTATCAGTAAATGACAAACAAGACATAAAAAACTTGAGTCAAATTTATTACAAATTAATTAATTAATTTATTTTCATCACTCCAAACATAATATCGTTGCGTAAATATCTAAGGTAGGTATTCTATTACTATTGACACTTCATGACATTTTATTGACTTTTTCAAAATAATTTTTTTACAATAACTGTATTTTATGTAATTCAATTTTAATATTTATACATATTCTTTTGAAAATGCTCCTAAAATAAGAGCGAAACGTCAAGTTTGATAAGTCTTTATTCGAAAATATATTTTAACTAATATATATGTTTCATTCCACAACCTTTGAACCCAAGAAGATATAATTCTAAATATATATATATATATATATATATATATATATATATATATATATATATATATATAGATATATATATATATATATATATATATATATATATATATTATTGTAGTTTATTTTGTATGAATTTGCCCCGTATATTTAAGAAAATTATCTAGGTTCAATAATGCCACACAATGCACTTACCTTTACCTCTTCTTACTATTAAATTTTTTTTAATGAGCACTCAGCTTCTCAGAGTCTTGGGTTCATAAGGTTAAATATTCATATGATTTTTCTTTTAGTAATAAGCGCCAAATCTCAATATTGAATTTTGATAAAAAAATTTGTGATCTAAATATTTATGTTGTATAAATTTTTACAAACTGGCCCTGCAAATTCTGTTCCAAACCCCCTCTCGAGTTATAATACGCTCCATCAATTCTGCCAACTGATAAATCAAACACTAAGAAATGCAGTCTACATACAATACAATTGAAAAGTGGACTCATTCACTTCATAACAGGTGATGTTTTCTTGAAATTTTCTCTTAAATAGTTTGAATCCTTATTATATTTGTGTCATGTATGTGTATACAAGGTACATTATAAAGTTTAAAGACATTTTATTTAAAAATTGACTGTCTCGACCCTTACTTCGTGGAATATGCTCATATTAGTGTTTTTAAATGAAACTCAAGGTCTCTAGTTAATTCCACAATATAATACAAGTTATTGAAAATTCTAAAAAATTGACAATTGTTTCGATATTGATATTGATTTATCGAAACAATTGTCAATTTTTTAGAATTTTCAATAACTTGTATTATATTGTGGAATTAACTAGAGACCTTGAGTTTCATTTAAAAACACATTTTATTTGTTTAATTTAGTTTAAATTTGACTCGAATAGTTTTTCCTTCAATAATTTTATACTCGATAATATCTTAAGCTGTAATTGATTCGTGTTAGATATATACAGTGTGTAGCATTATTTTTTCACAATAATATATATATATATATATTATATATATATATATATATATATATATATATATATACAACTAGTCACGGCTGAACTATCAACAAATAAAATTGAAAATATCACGGAGATTGCAGCCTAAATAATGTTAAAAGTTCTTGTTATACGAAACCGAGCGCTTTCGAAATATTTTTTCTTTCTTTTTCAAGGTTTTATAGTAGAATTATTGGAAATCAAAGAAAACAGGATACATAGCAATCACTTCTAACTTCAATTAAAATCAAAACCAATGCCTCATGCCTCAACATTGAAATAAAATACAATAAGAAAAACGAAAAATTAAATTAAACATGGAAATTGATACTTCACCACCACTACATTTTAAAAGAGAATATTAGACACCTACCTTTATATATATATATATATATATATATATATATATATAAATATATATATATATATATATATATATATATAGGAATGAATTTTTCCTTAACCTTTATATATATATATATATATATATATATGTATTTTAGCACGTATATTCTTGAGAGTTAGGTTCAAAATGATGACAATATAGCTATTAATCTATTTTAATTTCTCATTTTTATGTATGCAACGTTTTGACCGGCATCCCTAGTCTTTGTCAAGCCAACAGAAATTACTATAATAGCTCTTTAAAAATACTTTTCACACAGTATGGATTCAAAATAATCTTACCTTAAAAAACATTGGTTCCAACAATTCAGTTAAAAAGACGTAAACAATATAACACTTAAACACATATTTTTACAATTACTACAACTAATTTGCAGTTTTACCGGTCGTAGAAAGACTGGTATTTGACCGGATCTTCATTATCACTAATTTTGTTTTTAATACATTGACCATTGCCGTAATATATTTTTATTAAAATGATTTCATTTACAACTTGTATTTAAATATTTTAACTGCATGCAAATATTCTATACGAAAAACTGATTTTAAATTGTTGTTGTTGGTTTTTGAAATTTTAGATTATATTTGAATAAATTTTACTTATTAGTTTTATATCTTTTTTGTCATTTATTGCATTTTTATTTCTCTTTATTTCAATAGCTTCATAAATATTTCTTTTTCTTGTGTGATTTTCTGCTTTTAGGATTTTGGTTTGTTCATAGTTAAAAGTGTTTTTTTTGGGTTTCGTGATTGATTCATGCCGTTTGGTTTTTTTGATCATATTTATGTGTTTTTATCCTATTCTGTAAGTATTGGCTGGTTTGGCCTATATAAACCCCTTCGCAATTGCTACACGGTATTTCATAGACAATATGAGTTCTTTTTAGTTTGGCTGTTTTTTATTTTAGTTTTGTAAAACAGCTATTTAGGGTGTTATAGCTTTATAGCTTTTGCTGGGTACTGGTAGATTCTAGTGCTTGAGCATTTTCTTAATTTGTTCAGATAATCCTCTGATATAGGGTAACACGATGTAATTATTAGCATTGCTTTTTTTATGTATGTTGGATTTTATTGTAAAATTTATGTATTCTTTTTTAAAAAATATGATTGATGAAATATTCTGGATAGTTGTTTTCAAGTAGCACTTTTGTTGCTTTTTTTCAATGCACTCTCTCTATATTTCCAGTCGGATAGCTTGATAGCTCTGTCCACGAGACCTATTACAACGGATTTATTGGGATAGCGGGTGGTGGGATAAGAAATTTGTATACCTAGAAGACCATGTTGTCTTTGTATACCATTCTGCTCTTATATTATTGTTTTGTTCGTTGAGTGTAACATCCAAGAAGTTTATTTTTTCATTTTCTTCTAATTCAATAGTGAATTGTAGTTTAGGATGATAATTATTGAATATTTCTAGAACATAATTTTCTTTATTTCTGGGATTGCTAAGATGCAATCGTCCACATATCTGAAGAAAGAGGGCAATTTAAAATCCAGTTTGGGTATCATAGTCTTTTCCAGGTCTTCCATCACTAATTGAGCTATTACACTTGTAATGCTGGATCCCATGCCACATCCGTCAATCTGTTTATATGTCTTTTGTTTGTATGTGAAATACGTGCAAATCAAAATTGTATTAATGGCTTCAAGAAAATCATTCAGTGGAATATCTGTGTGTGATCGTAATTTGTCCCATTTTTTATGATTAAATTTTTTGCTAGAGCGTTTGGAATGTTTGTATAAAGAGATATTACATCAAGTGATATTAGTATATAGTTATTTGGTAGGTTTATATTACTAAAAGTAACCTATCCAAATATTTAAAAAATATCATCAAAAATATCTCTTACCAAAATCAATATTATATCAAGGATTCTTTAGATTTTAGAGGAAAAATTAAAAATATAAAACTACCGAATAACTATATACTAATATCACTTGATGTTATATCTCTTTATACAAACATTCCAAACGCTCTAGCAAAAAGTATAATCATAAAAAAATGGGACAAATTACGATCACACAGATATTCCACTGAATGATTTTCTTGAAGTCATTGATACAATTTTGAATTCCACGTATTTCACATACAAACAAAAGACATATAAACATATTGACGGATGTGCCTTGGGATCCAGCATTTCAAGTGTATTAGCTCAATTAGTGATGGAAGACCTGGAAGAGACTATGATACCCAAACTGGATTTTGAATTGCCCTTTTTCTTCAGATACGTGGACGATTGCATCTTAGCAATCCTAAAAAATAAAGAAAATTATGTTCTAGAAATATTCAATAATTATCATCCTAAACTACAATTCACTATTGAATCAGAAGAAAATAAAAAAATGAACTTCTTGTATGTTACACTCAACGAACAAAACAAGAATATAAGAACAGAATGGTATACAAATTTCTTATCCCAACACCCGCTATCCCAAAAAAAATCCGTTGTAATAGGTCTCGTGGACAGCTGTCCGACTGGAAATATAGGGAGAGTGCATTAAAAAAGCCAAAAAAGTGCTACTTGAAAACAACTATCCAGAATATTTTATCAATCATATTTTTAAAAAAATCCAACATACATAAAAAAAGAAATGCAAATAATTACATCGTGTTACCCTATATCAGAGGATTATCTGAACAAATTAAGAACATCTTCAAGCACTACAACCTACCAGTAGCCAGCAAAAGCTATAACACCCTAAATAGCTGTTTTACAAAACTAAAATCAAAAACAGCCAAACTAAAAAGAACTCATATTGTCTATGAAATACCGTGTAGCAATTGCGAAGGGGTTTATATAGGCCAAACCAGTCAATACTTACAAAATAGGATAAAAACACATAAATATGATAAAAAAAAACCAAACGGCATTAACCAAACACTAAACCCAAAAAAACACACTTTTAACTATGAACAAACCAAAATCCTAAAAGCAGAAAATCACACAAGAAAAAGAGAGATTTATGAAGCTATTGAAATAAAGAGAAATAAGAATGCAATAAATGACAAAAAAGATATAAAACTAATAAGTAAAATTTATTCAAATATAATCTAAAATTTTAAAAACCAACAACAACAATTTAAACTCAGTTTTTCCTATAGAATATTTGCCTGCAGTTAAAATATTTAAATACAAGTTGTAAGTGAAATCATTTTAATAAAAATATGTTACGGCAATGGTCAATGTATTAAAAACAATAATAGTGATAATGAAGATCTGGTCAAATACCAGTCTTTCTACGACCGGTAAAACTGCAAATTAGTTGTAGTAATTGTAAAAATATGTGTTTAAGTGTTCTATTGTTTACGTCTTTTTAACTGAATTGTTGGAACCAATGTTTTTTAAGGTAAGATTATTTTGAATCCATACTGTGTGAAAAGTATTTTTTTATAATTCGCGTATAAAAGAGACTTCATTATAACATTGTTTACAGTGTCACAATGATGCTCTTTGAACACTGTTATAGTAATTTTTAGTGTACAGTTGGTGTGTCCGGCACTAGCGTTCAACAGTAATAGGAAACTGACAGGTTTTGAGAACACTTGAAGGAAAACAAGGAGGTTTGAATGTAATTTTGTTTAATTAATCAAAAATTCTATATATTTCTTAACATTTTTCCCTCTCAATACTTACTGACGATAAAGCCTGGACAAATTACATAATTATTTACAAACATCTCTATATAATTCTCATAGTTAAATGATTCAAGTGAAATCATTATGATAAAATAACAAAAATAACTATTAAATACTGTGTAACCGTGATATCATCGTTAACCCGCAATCAATTCCCACCTCTAGCGTTTTAACACAGAAGAATGATGTTGGTGGCGTGAATCATGTCATATGACCAGAGATATAGCTTGTCAACCGCAAAATGAACGTTTAGAAGTAAAAAGGTTATAAATATATTTAGTCTTTAATAATAAAATCAGTGAGTGATTTCGTCGTTGTTTGAGATTAAATTGAATTAGTAAGATAGTGGAAATTGATTATTCTCAAATAACTAGGTAAATTCAAAAGGATCTGTTCATTATATTATACCTAACCTAAATAATAATTCAAGAAACCAAATGTTTGTGAATACATTCAGAAATTCATGAGCTTGAAGATAACAAATGTCTTGTGTTTCCACTCATTTCAGTTCAATGAAACTTGTGATGATCAGAATGTATCAGCTTTTCTATTCGACGAGGAGTTAAAAGTTTATCATATGCGGATTACTTTCAATATAAGTAATTTCTGCTACGAGGAAAATGTAACCATAGCCAGGAACAAATAAGGTAAAAATTAAATTATCTTACTAAATTCTAGTAGACGATTAACGAAAAAATTTTTATTTGATGTTAAATTATTGGAAACTGGATCATTCCATTTATTACCAATGACGTTTGTCACAGTATTTAATCAAATTTTAGTCCTTTAATTATGATTTTTTTATTTTAATTGTATTATTTTATCCTCGTTCTCACACCTTTCCATACCACCTTTTCCACCTAACAACCCTCTCTCGACGCTCAACAATCAACACTTTTTTTATGTTTTTTCCGATCCTCTTCTGTTGATTTGTAAACAGTTATTGTTTTTAAAAAAATCTATTTATCCGCGTCCTGTTCTTTTTCAATTATTCATTCCGTTCGAAAATACCTACGCGATTACACTAATGTCACTTTATTTACACTTAATCTAAGTATTGATAAAGCTGTCAGTTTATATATAATACTATTCATGTCACTTTGCTTTTTCAATCGTCGTCAAAAAAATACTTTATCATATACAGGGTTTGTCAAAAGTTATAGCAATCGGGAAAATACAATTATAGAAGCTGGTTTTTCAAAATTTATGTTACGAATGAATAATATTTTTTTATAATTGACTCACGTGTGTGCAACACACAACTATATGTTAATAGTTTCGTTTATCAAATATTTTTTTATCATAAATTTAAATATCACGTAACTATGAGCATTATAATTCTTTTTAACTGGAAATGGGCATTTAATTAACAATTTTTATTTGTTTATTTTCCTGTTATTAATATTCCACTTTAATATATATATATATATATATATATATATATATTAATACAGTTCCTCTATTTAAAAATTAAAAGAAACATTAAAATAAGGAAAATTATTTATATGTGTATGCAATACTTTCGATACACACTGTATTATATGTATAATCAATAATATTGAAAGATTCGGTATACAAATCAAATTTGACATTTTAATTCCTGATGACGTTTATGCAGAATATATCTAGTGATAGGTAGATTATATTATGATTTGGAAAATATATTTGAAATTTTAAAATACAGATGTCTCTGCTATCAGAATTACAATGATAATAAAAGAATTCAAATCTCTCTTTGTTATATGGAAACATAAATTGGTATTTTTTTTTAAAAAAAAAGGAATTTTTCGTAACCACAGGAGAAGAGATTCATTTATTTGAACAAAGTTTAGGCAGTTGAATTTGAAACCCCCACGAGACAACAACGTAATAAGAGTTGTCTCAATTTTTTTTAGAATTCAATAGAAATTGTATACCTATACAATCAGATCATAAAGCCATACATTATAAAGCCAGTGCGTGCATAATTCGTAGAAGAATTGCAACGTATCAAGTGTAAGTGGTTCCAGTTTTTAAATCATATATTTAGAAAGTTTTGCAGAATTCTAAATACATTTAGAATACGTACGAGTTTACCTGTCCTATTTGGTGAGTCCACACTAGTTCAAAATTATTTATCGAGAATTAACAGGCCTTTTTAAATACATTTCGAAAATAGATGCATCTATATCATAATTTGAGCAAAACCAAATTAACGTTACACATATACGATTTTACATCAAGTGAAAAATTTTGAATAGACAATTTGAACGGAAAATTGCGTCGTTTGACATTGATACACGTCAAATGTATATTAGACGAGTTGAATTTTTGATTGAAAATTTTAATTAGTTGATTTATAGAATAGGTTGTACTAATATTAAGGTTGGTATATAGTATTATCTTTGTTTCGTTTATAATATTTTTGGGAAACAATAAATACTGTTGTAATTTTGTTATCTGATCGTATAATATATAATTTTGATTCCAACTCACTGTGGTATTCATATAGTATCTATTTTCATCGTATTTAACATTTTGCATTGTGTAGGAATTTTGATCTAATCAGTGACATTTGCTTAATTTCCAGTGACAGTAAAATTGTAAATGTCATAAGATAATTCAAGTGCCTTTATTATATTGAATAAACAGTTACTCGAGATTCTTAATATAGAGTAATATTTGATTTAATACTTGAAAATTATAAAATTTGACTGATTATTATTTAAAATTTTTGATCCCACCCTGAGACAAGAGTGATTAAGTCAATTGTGAATTAATTTATCTTTCAAAATACAGTAATTAATATTTATCTTAGCCGGGCATTGTTTGACAACCACTGTCAAAAGTAAATTAGGTTAGATACGCTGCTAAAGGTATGTGTGCAATAGTGTCGCTACAATCACAAATTGTGAAAACGTCGACGAATAATATTGTATATTGTTATATTCATATAACTATTAAAGCTATAATATAACTATGAATTAGACTGAATCTATAATAATTTGTCACCCAGACGTAGGGCAACTATAAAAAAGTTATTGAACATATAATATATATATATATACATACATATAACAAATTGTATATAATATATGTGACAAATATCGTATAAAATAACATATTTGTTTGTTAACAACGTAGTCACTGTTAATTCGACAGCGGAGTTTTGGAATGCATCAAGGAAATTTAATCAATATTAATGCTTTTATTAAAAGCTCCTTGATTTCATTAACTTGATAGGTAATCCAAGCCGCTGCCCATTAAATATTCTCTATTGTGCGAGAACAATGACAGCTTAAAATCGTGCTCTGCCGTTGTGATATTACAATATTACATGTGTCCCGGCTCTGACGTGACTATGGTGGAAAATAATGAGTTGTCTTGATATTTTGAGCTTGATTGAGAAAATTAGAGAGAAATATGATGTTCTTGCAGATGTTTGCCAATAACTTCATATAACATATATTGGAGTTGACGGAAATAGGTACGACATCTCCCCGTTAAAATCCATTCACAGTTTTCAGTAAAAATTAATTACTATAGGTAATACATCGTAAAAATTGTTACCAGCAATACCGCTTCAAAACTACAGGCACTCGTTTGTGTTGTGCAATCTCGAACAGGTTTGGTCAATTTGTTCCTAATATATTGCATTATTTACGTCAACCTCTTGTTAAATCTTACAATTTTCATATTATATTGGATTATATCAAAAAATTGCAGATATTATATATAAATATTTGTTTAAATATTATTCATAGCATATGCATAACCTAGGTATTCTATTAAGGTCCATAATACTTTAACATTAGTTTTAATATAATTGTTAAAAAAATCCACTTATCTTATAAAAAAGAGGTGATCAATCTTAGACTATGAATAGGGTGAGATTGACCACATCAATTTTATAGCTTTAAACAGTAATGCTTTTAGTAGATAGTGATCAATATCGCGTCTGATAAATTCGCTCGAGCAGTTTTTTGGATATTTACAAAGGGGTGAGATAGATCAAGCAGGGTTAGATTTATCACACTGTACTTATTGTATTATCGTTTATTCATATGAAAACAATTTTTTATAGAACTCAAAATGTAATTCAGAGGAAATGGTACTTGTCAATCCTATCAGAAATCTTATCAAGTGTGGGATCTGGTAGTAAAGCAATTACTTCTTTGAAGGGAACTGTGAATATGTCATCTTCAATTATTTTGAAAATCTTTCTCGACTCTGCTAATTTCAGACCCTGAACTTCGATTTCTCCGTCTTCTAAAACTTTTTGTACCATGCAGACATAGCGAAATTCCGTCTTTTTTCGAGAACCTGACAAAAATCTCACCAGCAGGAATTTTTCCTTCTTGATGTTTTCTAATATAGGAGATAAGTATTCAACTTCCTCGTCATCTTTGCTGATATCAATTTCATTGTCGCTGTCATCTAATTCAATATTCAGTTACATCATCGTCACTGCGTCACCGGCGCTGAAACGATTAGACCTGGTTCAGCTGCGACCAGTTTTATTTTACGTCGAGATTTTTCAGAGCCGGAATTGTACCTCAGGTCTTTCAAAAAATTGGTAAGAGAGCTCCTAAGCTCGTCTCCATTAATAGCGTCTTGTGGTAATTTTTCCACTCTCCGTGTGGTTTTTTGGGTGTTACTTTATCCATGCTCTCAAGTGTTTGCTTCAACAGCTTAGGAAATTCATTTTTTGGTATGCTATTGGTTTTCAAATTTTGCATTTTCCAGAATAATATAGTTTTCCTCCAGCTTTCTTTTAAGGGCCTGAAATATGCGACATCCAAGGGCTCATAGACATGGGTAGAGTAGCATGGCAAGCATGCAAATATTATAGCAACACTTTTCTTCCCTCGAGTCGCCTAGCGTGTGGTAAATTACAAGTGACAAACCAATCATTGAAGGTCAATCCAACCGTGTGAGGTTCGATTATATCGTGTCCCCAAAGAGCAACATGGTTTTTCGCAGCATGGGCTGCCCTTGGGACTATTTTCTGTCCAAGTGTCCCATAAATTTTTAGACTTATATATGACGTAAGGTGGCAAAAGTATCCCTGAGGCGGATCCACAAATCATGATCGAAGTAGCAGATTTTGAATGGTTGCATACTTTTTCAGGGTATTTTGTACCCCTTCGGTAGATGCACATTTTTTTCCGGGATCATCTGAGACATTTGACTCATCATAATTAAAAATATTTTCGGCGGGAACGTTTTCAAGCGTTTGTTCTAAATTGTCAAAGTATCTTTTAATCAGGTCGGGAGATACTTTTGCTCGGCTTTTTTTAATATTATTTGCTAATCTTTTACCAGCAACTCCTTGATGTCTCTTTAACAAGCTATCCAGGGATATTATCCTTAAATCGAGATACACTTCTGCCACTTTTGTCCAAAAAACTTTTGACGAACATTCTCAAATCCATGGCGCTTAGTGGATATTCCCAGTCTGCACATGTTAAAACACTGTTGATAATGGCTATTTCTTCTTCATATGTGAACACAGATTGCCCACCTGATTTCTTGATCTTCCTCTCATGATACTTATTATTTAACGTTCCGTAAGTCAGTCTGTGTTTTTTTGCGGCTTTTCTTACCGACAAGCCTGATTAACTTGTTCTTCAGTGAAATTGCCATACGTTTTACTTCCTAATTTTCTTTTGTACGATCTTCCCATTTTGATGGATAATCTTCAATCTGTAAAAAAATTGAAACTAATTTTTGGAACGTACATACATATTATCCGCCATCTTTAAAAAATTGCCATAAATTAAAATGCTAAATACCTGAAATTATTATTACAACACCACACAAAAAAATTTTACCACAGAAAAAATAACGAACTTTCCTCTGTTTTTTCTCTACCATCAAAAGTACCCCAACTATGAAAATAGGCCAAAAATTATGGTTAATTTCAAAGCAATAAATCTTCCTTCCAATGTTGATTGCAATTTAACAAACACGTCAACTAATCTTAGACAAGCCCAAAGAAATAATAACCGCCACGTGCAGCAACTATTTTACATTGTTGCCGGTTGTATTTGGATATATGTGATACAATGACAAATGATCAATGTCACCCCGGCAGATCAATCTCACGCCACTTTACGGTACTGAAAATGTTATGTTTAGATGAAATTCCCACAATTTAATTGCAATATCTTACGATATGGATATATTTATTCATTTTAGACAAACAATTTAATTTATTTGAAACATCATTATATTTGGACTAATGTTCAATTTAAACTTGTGCCCCATTTCGCTAATACAGTAGCTTTATAGAACAAGTGAGGGTATAATGAATTTTAATTTATACAGTGCATAAATGTGGGTTAATTCTAATTCCTCGAGGAAACCCAGCTCTTGTTTCTTATCACAAATATATATGTGATAAGAAAAGATGATAAGAAACAAGAACTGGATTTACTTAAAGAATTAGAAATTAGATGTAAGATAATTGTAAAGATCAGCGGATATAGTTTTCCTGGTTTTCTATATCATTGCACGGTTATACTGATCTTAATTGGGAAAAAGATATCCAGGATATCCCCATAGGGCGAATAATATCTAAGCTTTAATATTTGTAATATCATATCTTCTTCTTTTTTCTATTAACATATATTAAGTCAATCACAAGGTCTAGCCAAAAATAATTATTAAACGTCAGGTAGGCATCAAATGTAACTACTGTCATTCTGACGATGATATTTAATATCGAAACAATTGTTAAATTTCTTAGAATTAGTAAGGGTCGAGACAGTTAATTTCATTTTTTATCATAGTTATCGTTATTACTTATCGGCACAACCCTATCTAATATGCGAGAGAAGTATTAGTTTGTCCCAGAAAAGTTGAAATTTTGAAAAAAATGAGAACACCAAAAAACGGTTTTTAGAAAAAAAATCCTGTGTATATGTCGTCGTTGTCATCGGCCACTTTTCTTAACATGTCTTGTTAGCAAGATACAGCCTCCATACTGTAACACGTCCACATTTTATGATCGAATATTGTTCAGTACACCTCGCAGAAGAAAGCCAGTACAACGGGTGCTATGGTACTTAAAGCACCACATTTTTGGATAAATTTCGGTTTGTTAGCAGGATACATCTCACGGAGTGTATAGAAGTGACCAATTTTATAATTGGATATTGTTCAAGGTGTCTAATAAATGAACCCTATCGATTTTGAGCTCGCTAAATCAAGAACAAAGGGTGCTGTGGTACTTGAAGTACCAGATATTTGAATTTATGGAAAAATGTTGGTTTGCTATCACTATGATTGAATATTGTTCAGGACATCTTACAGATGAAACCTCAGATTAACAAATAAAATAGATGTTTCTTTTGATCTTTTCTTGTCCCAAACATTGAGTCACATTCTAAGCTCACTTGCGAACACTTCCACTGCTTTGCCATATTTACAAAGTATATTTAGTTGCAGGAAAAATGAAATTAGAAGTTTAATTGGAAATGTGTTAATAAGTTATGCAAATAAAAAGAGTCATACTAATTTATGCATTTGAGTCGCTATTTTTGAAATTATATAATAATACTTGCATTTTATTTACTGAAGGCATATTCTTATATAAGTTTTAAACAAGTATTTGTTGTATTTTTAGATACAATAATGGTTATAACTAAAAGTGGCAACATTGATCAAAATTTCAGTACATGTTTAACGTGTCAATAGTAATCTAGTAGTTTTGTCCTTGTTTGATTACCATATAAAGAGAGATGCAAATATCGTCAGACTGTGATCGACGATCATTTCTAATACGTCGTAGTATTGTAGTAAATAATGTCAAACGTGATTTGTTCATAAGAGCGTCGTTACGACTAGAGAGTAGACGTTTAGAACTTTCGTTTTGATGTGTTTTTCATAAATTTAGTAACAAAATAAACTTTTAATTTAATTAATTTAATGTTTGTGGATTATCATGCTTCGTCAGTGCCAAGTTTGTCAGAAAAACAGCCGAAATTACCAAGGCCATGTAGCTACAATACCATTCCCACTTTTTGTTATTCATTCATTATTTCAATACTGGCGTTTAGAATTGTTGGCCGCAAAAATAAACGTGTATATGAATGGATCTCTATGAATGAAACCTATTGATTTTCAGCTTACTAGAACAAGAACAACGGGTGCTATGGTACTTAAAGCACCACATGTTTGGTCATTTTTGGAGAAATTTCGGTTTGTAAGCCTGATACAGCCTCCCGTGTGGCCACTTTTATAATTGGATATTGTTAAGGGGGTCTCACAGATAAACCAAAGCCACTACAACTGGTCCTATAAATCCATATACACTAAATTTTTGGTCATTTTGGAGAAATTTCTGTTTGTTGGCACGATACAGTCGTCGGAGTGTATACAAGTGACCGATTTTTGGCTCACCAGAGCCAGTATAATGGGCCCCATAAATCCAGTATTTCTATATTTTTGGTAGTTATTGGTAATTTTTGGTATTTTTTGGTAATTTTTGGTACTTCTTGGTACTTTTTTGTATTTTTTAGTATTTTTTTGTATTTTTTGTATTTTTGGGTATTTTTTGGTATTTTTAGGTATTTTTTTTTGTTTTTTTTTGTATTTTTTGGTATTTTTGGAATTTTGTGGTATTTTTTTTTGGTATTTTTGGTGTTTTTAGTGTTTTTGGCGTTTTTTGTTATTTTTTGTTATTTTTGGTATTTTTTGGTATTTTTTGGTATTTTTTGGTATTTTTGGTATTTTTTGATAAGTTTCGTTGGTTTTTGTTGCTTTTTGTTAATTTTTGTTAATTTTTAATAATTTTTGTTAATTTCTGTTATTTTTTGTTAATTTTTGTTAATTTTTGCTAATTTTTGTTAATTTCTGTTATTTTTTGTTAATTTTTGTTAATTTTTGTTAATTTTTGTTAATTTTTGTTAGTTTTGGTTAATTTTTGTTAATTTTCGATAATTTTTGTTGATTTTTGTTAATTTTTGTTGATTTTTGTTAATTTTTGTTGATCTGTTAATTTTTGTTAATTCTTTTCAATTTTTGTTACTTTTTGTTAGTTTTTGTTATTTTTTGTTAATTTTTGTTAATTTTTGTGAATTTTTGTATATTTTTGTAAATTTTTGTAAATTTTTGTTAATTTTTGTTAATTTTTGTAAATTTTTGTAAATTTTTGTAAATTTTTGTAAATTTTTGTAAATTTTTGTAAATTTTTGTAAATTTTTGTAAATTTTTGTAAATTTTTGTAAATTTTTGTAAATTTTTGTAAATTTTTGTAAATTTTTGTAAATTTTTGTAAATTTTTGTAAATTTTTGTAAATTTTTGTAAATTTTTGTAAATTTTTGTAAATTTTTGTAAATTTTTGTAAATTTTTGTAAATTTTTGTAAATTTTTGTAAATTTTTGTAAATTTTTGTAAATTTTTGTAAATTTTTGTAAATTTTTGTAAATTTTTGTAAATGTTTGTAAATTTTTGTAAATTTTTGTAAATATTTGTAAATTTTTGTAAAATTCTGTTAGTTTTTGTTAATTTTTGTTGATTTTTGTTAATTTTTGTTAATTTTTGCTAATTTTTGTTAATCTTTGTTAATTTTTGTTAGTTTATTTTTAATTATTGTTAGTTTTTGTTAATTTTTGGTAATTATTGGTAATTATTGATAATTATTGGTAATTATTGGTAATAATTGGTAATTATTGGAAATTATTGGTAATTATTGGTAATTGTTGGTAATTATTGGTATTTTTGATATCTCTGTTATTTTTTTTTAGGGTTTTACTGATTTAACACTAATTGTACTTTTTTAATCAAATGTTTTATGGAGCTGCTTTCCATTTATATGACACAGTCCCTAAACGAAAATACTGGTCAGATGAAAATCATCATTGGATGATGGAGGCTCATGCGCAGTATCCACAAAAGATCAATGTGAGGGCAGGAATTATAAAAAATACCATTATTGAACCTTATTTTGGGATAAAACCATGGCAGGTGAAGAAAACTGGGCTCTTTGGAATTAGAGTTAATTACAGAGTTTGGCATACAGTTAATTGATGATATAAATTCCCACCTAATGAATAGGTTAATTTGGTTTCAGCAAGATTGGGCGCTTCCTCATTATCTTCGAGGTGTTCGTGAGTTTCTAGTCATTATATTTCCAAAATCGTTGGATTGGAAGAAGAGGAGATATCGAATGGCTTGCAAGATCTCCAGATTAGAGACCTATAGATTATTTTTATGGGGTTATTTAAACAGCCATGAGTATGTGAATAGGCCACATATTATATAAGTTCTAAATGACAGAATCACAGAGGAGATAGCGCTAATTTCTCTAGATATGATTAGACAAATCTTGGATGAATTTTCAGTGAGATTCGAATTTCTGGTTCCATTTTGAACATCGCCTTTAATTTTTTCCTTTAAGTATTACTTTCTGTTTATACTGCAATAATAATTACAGAATAAAAATGTTTTTCATAATTTCCTCACAGGTTCAACTGCAATAATTTTTATTGCTGTTAATATACCCGTCTCACAATATTATTTTTTTATCCTTCGTCAATCTATATTATGAATTCTTAAAGAGTTTTTGAAATTTCGCAGTTTGGATATCTGTCAGGATATTAAATGCATTAAACTGGAAAGTTTCGATTCAATTAAATTGAAAAGTTTTGATTAGACTTTGTCTGTTACAAGATATTAAAATTTCAGATATTGTAGAATCAATATTGATTTTTCATGGAGTTTAATAACCGAATCGTTCAGGAATTTGAAAACGTAAGTAAATAGAATATCGAGCTGAAAACAAAAAAACCACTCGAACCTGGATATAAGTTTCTACCAACGAGTGAATCCAATCTGTGAGGATTATGTCTTTGGTAGACTAACAAAGAACTTGAACGTTCAATAAAAGAGTAAACTCTACCTTCGTTCTCTGAAGACGATAACCTGGTTATCGAAACGCAAACTTTAAAACAGTTCATAATAGTTTCGTGGTTCCATAGACTCAATGGCGTAGCTAGCTCGGGCGGCACCCTAAATCTAGTGAAAAGTTTTATTACTTAGGTATAAAAAGATACAAAAACTAGGTTTTTTATTTCTCAATAATGCAGTCGTCACTTTCATAAGATAATATATGAATAATGTAAAAACTATGAATTTAGTATAAATTAATATAAAACAAGTGAAATAATATCTAGGGAAGTATAAACACTTATGAATTAAGTATTTAAATAACATTTATCTGGTATCACCCAGTAGTCATATAAAATAATGTTTCAATATACAAAGTAGGGGAAGTCAAAACAAATCAGTCATACAACAATCCCATAGCAATAGCAAAGTAAACAAAAACCCTTTACATTAACAACGAAAAATGTATCAGTGATTTCAAAATTACAGGCACGTTTCTAAACAAAATGTTGCAACCATTATGGGACAAAGAAATTTTGAAGAAAGCGTCAACACAGGATGAACTTTGCAACAAATTTATTATATAGACAAGAACATGAAGAAAAATAAGACCAGTTAGTAATACCAAAGAATTATATTAGAAATATGTTAGAAGACTTTCATGAGTATCCTCTCTATTGTCATCAAAGACAACAACAAACTTTATTGTCAACAAAAAGACGAGGCGCACAATGAGAACAGACATAATAAATTATTGCAGTCAGTACGATATGTACAACAGGCGAACAACATTACCACACTTCAAAAAAACTCCATTACAAAAATTTATTCCAGTAACAGAACCTTGGGAAATAACTTTCATGGACATAGTAGGCCCACTCCCAACTTCAATTGAACGGAATAAATATTTACTAACTCTTATTAAAAATTCAATCAATCATAAACAAGCGCAGGTCAATAACAATTTTAATAAAAATAGTTTGTGCAGCCGAAATAACTAACTGCAATCTTACCTTGGTATCATTATATAAACCACCTAATATTAACTTGTATACACTTCAGTTGCTGTATCGTACTAACAAACTGAAACTTCTCCAAAAATTGTAGTGTATTTGGATGTATAGGGCCCGTTGTACTGGCTTTGGTGAACTGAAAATCAATATGGTTCATTTGTTAGAGGTCCTGAATAATATCCAATCATAAAATTGGTCACTTGTACACATCTTCGGAGGCTGTATCGTGCTAACAAACCGAAAATTCTCAACAAATTACCAGAAATGTGGTGTATCTGGATTTATAGGACCCGTTGTACTGGCTTTGGTGAACTAAAAATCAATATGGTTAATCTGTAAGATGCCCTGAACAATATCCAATAATAAAATTCGTCACTTATATACAATTAGAAAGCTGTATTGTGCTAACAAACTGAAGTTTTTCCAAAAATAACCAAAAATGTAGTGAATTTAACTGTCTCGACCCTTACTCCGTGGAATCCACTCATATTAGCGTTTTAAATGAAACTCACTGTTTCTAGCTAATTCCACAATATAATAAAAATTGTTGAAAATTCTAAAAAATTGATAGTTTTTTAGAATTTTTATTATATTGTGGAATTAGCTAGAAACAGTGAGTTTCATTTAAAACACTAACAAAAATGTAGTATATCTGGATTTATAGATCCCATTGTATTGGCTGTGGAAAGCTGAGAATCAATAAGATTCATTTGTGAAATACCCTTAACAATACCCAATCAAAAAATTGGTAACTTCTTTGCACCCCGGCTGTATCGGGCTAACAAAACATGTTACAAAAAGTGGCCCACGTTGACGACGACGGCATACTCACTGGATTTTTTTCTAAAGACCCGTTTTTGATGATTTTCTCGCCATAAAACGAAAAAATTACTAAAAACATAACAACCAAAAATCCAACTTTTTTGGGGGCAAACCAATAGTTTTCTAGCACCGAAATTCTTGCGATTTTCAAATTTTTTGCGCTCCTATGACGAATATTTGCTAATGAAAGCATAGACATAATCCATCCTGTTGCGACATATACAGAAACGTTGTCCTCATATGCAGCTTTGATTCCCACGAACCTTCGAAAGGTTTATCCAAGAAGCGCTGATGTGGTAAATGGGAGTAATACAAGAGGTATAAAACCGTCTTTCTTTTGCCAGAGTTGTGCGGAGTACTCTCTCTGGCTAGATGATATCAATGTTTGATTGAGATAAACAAAAGACATGCTGTATAAATAGGTTTATATCTCGAAACCTACACCCACTAACAGCTCCTGCCCTATTTGCGACTTCAAAGTTTCCTGGCAGTATTCTGGTAAGTGGTTATTCCAACAGTGTATGGATTTTTTCCTTGATACTAGACTAGACTGTTAATAACCAGGAAGTTCTGCAAAACTTTGGGCCTCGGGAATATTTAATTGCTATATTCAGACAGTTGTTATGTACCATTTGCAATGAGTTGTTGTGTTTAATGTCCGTTAAATACGCGGGAGCGAAGAGGTTACCAAAATGAATTAGAAAAATTGATCTACTCATTTGTTTGTATTTCCAGCATTCATTAGTTTTTATAATCTTATTTGTTTTCATTCTAATAACATGTCCAAACAAATTTAATTGTTCCTTCTTTATTTTCCTCATTGTCGGTTCTCATTTTGTAATTTTTCTGATTTCCTCGTTTTTTAACTTATCGAATTTGGTTTTCACTGGTATCTTAGATCTTCCTTAGCTTCTATGGCCTTTATTTCACTTTTATCTTTTTCTTTAATGTCCAGTTTTCACTTCTATATGTTATTATTGGTACTGTTATCGCATTATGTATTTTCATTTTCGCTTGTATGTTAATATATTTGTGTCCTAGTATAGTTTTGTTCAATAAGTAGAACAATTCCTATGATTTACTCACTCTGTTAGTTAATTCTGAATTTATTTTACCATATTTTGTCTCTCTGCTCCGTAAGTATTTAAATATTGTTACTCTTTCGAATCGTTTGTCTTTACACTTTATTTCTTTATTGTTTCTGTTATCTTGTTTCTTATTTATTATCATTACTTTGGTTTTATCTATGTTCACTCATTTCAACAGCGAAAACTTCGGTTTTTACATAAAATTTATGACATCCTGCATAAAAACTTCAACTTCTATTTATAAACTATGAGTATCTGAGAATATCAACTTTCAAGAGATGTGTTGCCCTGGCACCTTTCCAGATATTTTCCTTTTATCTCAAATTTGAAATTTCACTTTTGCTTCCAGTTTTCATTTCCCTTTGTTCATTCTATTTAAAGCCAATTTTTTAATAATTCATGCATAGCCAGGCTACAAGAAGTGAGACAAGTCAAAAAATTATTTAGCATTTAAAACGGTTGCATGTTTTATAACGCCATTGAATATCAGAAGCGATAAATTAGAATTCCCACAAAAAAATTACCAGGAAATTTTGCATTTATCATAAATAGTTAAAGTCTGTTTAGTCTATTCTTGAACTAGAAAAACAACTTTTTGATTTGCAACAAAATTAACAATATAATTTTCTCAAAGGAGTTCGGCCCTGACCGAATACAGAGAATATGTGTTCAATGTGGGCTCTGATTATTTCCAAAGTTGCTAAGTGTTAACAAAGTAATAATTGTGAATTTTGTGTTGGGATACTTTTACAACAGTAAGTGCATTTGCTGGTATATTCAAAATTAAATTATTGACAACAAAGTGTACGATATCTGTGTATTAAACAATTTCAGTTTCATACATTTTATATTGTTATTGATAAGAAGCCGGTCTCATTAGCTGGATAATTACTATCGCAGGCCCATACACCTGTTTTATCAGGTGACAGGGCCGTATTATTTTTCGGACACTTCATCATGAACCCCAACCAAAATGTTTCAACTCTTCCACATTCTCAGTCTAGATCAGATATTTCCCGAACCTATTCACAGCAGCTTCAAGCCCCATCTTCCCATCAAAAGAACAAGCAATCGTCTTCAGTGCATTAGAAAACACTCGTCTTCAAGATTACCTAATTCCTCTGGGTAGTATAATCCAGCCAAAAAACATAATCTTTTCATCCCGGTTATCAAACAACGGGATATGCATGTATTTGTCCAATAAACAGCTAGTAAAAAATTTCATGAGTGACTATGGACAAATAGAAGTTAATGGAATGGTAGTCAGTGCTAGAAAAATAGTATCACCAGCAGAAAGAATCGTTCTCTCAAATGTGTGCCCATCTATACCTCATGATATACTGATTAATGAATTACAAAAAATTGGTTTAGACCCTGTTTCACCCATGACATTCCTGAGAATCGGTGCATCTCTACCGGAATATACTCACATATTGAGTTTCAGAAGACAAGTATTCGTCAGCCCACACAACTTCCAGATTCATTTATACTTGATTTCGACAACACTTCCTACAGAATATTCATTTCTCAAGACAATATAGTATGCTACAATTGCAAAAAACAAGGCCACATAGCATCTCAATGTTCTGAACCTATAATACAACCTACAGTACTTCCAAATGAAATTCCTTCAGCACCGTCTCAAACAAATACAATAACGTAACCAACAAATACAAAAGCTGTCTCTGATAATCCACAAATACTTACAACTATGGAAACTTCTCAAGCAACCGTCGATATAAGCCAATCAAAACGAAATTTTTACGAAATCGTTTCACCTGAAGTGAGTCCACCCATCACACAGTGCAAAGAATTCCCTGTACCGAAAAATAAGCCAAAAGCAAAGAAGCCAAAGTTCAACTCTAACTCAAAAAATGAAGATAGCAACTTAAACGTAATACAATCACTTGAACCGGCCAAAACATTTATCGAAAACCAGTCTCCTCCATTTGTGCTCAATTTCGATCAACTAACTGTTTTGCTAAGCAGTCTAAGCGGATCTTCAGATCCCATTAGTATTATACGAGTGAAAGAGTACACTACAGATATTTTAGCACTGACTAGTATGCTACGTCTAATATATCCCCACGTAAAAGACAAATCAACAAAGCGCAAACTAACTTTACTTAAAAAGAAAAATTTCGCTCATCTCGGTGGTAATTTCTCAGATGACGAAAGCGACGCCTCTCAGTTAAGCCAGAGCTAACATATACAAATTATTTCCTTAAATTCACATCAATAATACAATGGAATATTGATGGATTTTTCCACCGCCTTGCTATGCTTCAACTCATTATTGCTGAACAAACTACGGACATAGTATGTCTGCAAGAAACCAACTTAAACCCTCAAAAAATATACAACTCTGTATCATTCAAATGCTTTCGAAAAGATAGAGTCGCAACCAAAAATATATCGAGTGGTGGCGTAGCAACATTAGTTAAGGACACATTAGCAGCAAGTTTATTTCCCGTAACAACTAACTTGGAAGTTAGTTGTTAAAATTAAATCAGACAATGTTTATTTTATTTGTAATTTTTATCTACCGTCAAGCTCTCCTACAACTTACAACGAACTAAAAGATTTGTTTAGTCAGATACCGGCTCCTCGCATTATAGTATGAGACAACATTATATGGGGCTCGTTTCATACTGATGCTAGAGGGAATATTGTAGAAATAATCATATCGGACCTTCAGCTTAACTTTCTTAACGATGGCTCTCCAACAAGTAAACGTAACGTAAACACTGGGAACTCATCAGTAATTGATTTAAGTTTGTGCGACCCCCAATTTACTCCTCGCCTTTTTTGGGAAGCCCTTCAGTACACATACGGCAGTGATCACCATCCTACTCTTATCAAGAACTCAGCAGCCCTGACTCCTGAAAGTTTTGTTCCGAAATGGAAAATAGGATCTGCAAACTGGACAGATTTTGAATCCCACATCAACCACGAAATGCTGGAATATACGATGACCGATAACATTGATGAATCCTTAAATAATTTCAACAGCATTATTCTAAGAAGCGCAGAACTCTTCATGGGAAAAACTATGATGACAAACAAAAAACGAACACCTGTACCATGGAGGAATTCGGAATGCCATACGTCTATTTGTGCCGCCAAAACAGCAAGTACAAGAGGCACAAGACAATCGAAAATAAATTAGATTTCAAAAGGCTCAAAGTGAAGGCACAGCTTATCATCAAAACAGCTAAGAAAACATCATGGTCAAAATATGTTTCCGAAATAAGCAGCGCCACTCCCGTCAGTGAAGTATGGAAAAGAATAAGAAAAGTTTCAGGACTAAAGTACACACCAGTATTATCTCGACTAAAGAATAATGATGCAGTCACAACCTCTCCTCAGCTAATGGCCAACGCTTTAGCCAATCACTTTAAAAGTTTGTCTTCAAACCGTAATTATGTTAATACCTTCCTTAATAACCGATTAGTGGTGGAAAATCCAGAGCTACTTCAAGACGAAGACGAAAACTCTCCACTAAACATAACCTTCTCTATGGAGGAGCTTGAAAATGCACTTTATAGCATGAAATATGCTAGTCCTCTCAAGGCTCGCTTATACGCAGATGACCTGGTAGTTTATTGTAAAGGCAAAAATACCACTTTGATGACAAATATATTTCAATCCTTTCTCATACAATTAGAACAATGGTCTCAGCACACCGGCTTCAAATTCTCAGTTTCAAAAACAAACGGAGTACTATTTACTAAAAGGTTTCCAGAATCTTATCCAAAACTCATTCTATACGATAAAGTTATTTCATTCAAGACATCTGTTAAATTTCTCGGAATGTGGTTGGACCAAAAACTCCCTTGGAAGGAACATATAAAGCAAACCATATTATCATGTCATAAAAGGCTAAACATAATGAAGACATTAAGTAACAAACACTGGGGATCTGGTTATAATATGCTGCTAACTATCTACAAAAGTTTAATAAGATCTAAAATAGACTATGGATCAATTGCATACGCTTCTGCATCCAAAACAACATTTAAATTACTTGATACTGTTCACAATCATGGTCTTAGAATTGCTCTTGGAGCTTTTAGAACAACTCCTGTCGATAGTATTCATAGTGAAACGGGTGAACCTCCTCTACATTATCGAATAATGTATCTAACATTATTACATGCTACCTCATTTACATCGAATAAAAACAAGCCCCTTTATAATAACACCTTCACCAACAAATATCTACATCACTTCAGCAATAAGCCCCAAACAGCTAAACCTTACTACGAAAGGATAAGAATATTCCTAAATAATTCAATTTCCTCCTGTATTTCCTGTAGACTTGGATCATCCTCCACCCTGGACCATGAAAACCCCTAGCGTTAATACAACACTAAGTATATTTAACAAAAACGAAGTAAACTCAGCAACATTAAGGGATAAATTTAATTTAATTTTGGAACAACAATACAGTGACTGCAATAAAATATACACTGATGCATCAAAATTTGAAACAGGGGTAGGGGCTGCCAGTGTAAATTCGGGGAATATTTCCCAATGCAGACTTCCTTCCAGCCTCAGTATTTTCTCTGCTGAACTTTTTGCTTTATACAAAGCTCTCTAACTCGCAAACTCGCAGACATTTTCAAACAGCCTCATTCTTAGCGACTCCCTCAGTGCTTTAAAAATATTGCAGCAAATATACCAACAAAATCCTATTGGAAAACTAATAAAGGCTGAATTACTGGAAGCCGAGTTGAATTCTAGAAGCGTTAAGTTTATATGGATACCATCGCATATTGGAATCGAAGGCAACGACAAAGCAGTCGCTAGTGCGCGTAACGCGATCTTGAATATTAATTTGGAAAGTGAGTGTCGAAGCGTTGCTAGTGATTTGAAAGCATTCTTTAAAATGAAAGTGTATAGTGCGTGGGATCGCGAGTGGTCGAATTCCAGATCAAAACTAAGGGAAGTAAAGAGTAATACACCTCCATGGCAACCTACTACTAAAAATAGGAAAATACAAGTTGTATTAACGCGGCTTCGACTAAGTCACTCAAGATATACTCATTCCTATTTATTCACAAATAGTGAACCCCCGAAGTGTACAACGTGTAATGTCGTAGATAACATAAAACATGTTCTTATTGCATGTCCAAAATACACAGTCGAACGAGCAACAAATAATTTTCCGAACAGTTTGGAAGTTCTCCTCGGAAAAGACTGTCAATATCATAGGCGAATCGTAGACTATTTAAAATCTATAAACTTATTGTATAAGATCCTAATGTTATTATATTATTGTGTTTATTGTGTTGTCGCTAATAATCTTTTGATGGATGCGACATGTTTCAATAAAAAAAAATTCCTAAAAACCAACTAATAAACAAGTAGTATTTTATTAAGACAGCTTACAAAACCTTCCTCCTCGTTTTTTTTTCGAGCGAATGTGTCTATGATGTCAGTATTTCCTCGATATTGAGCAGTGTTAATCAAGTCAATCTATTGTTGCTGGTTGAAGCCCTTTCACATGAGGAAGGCTTTCTCTTGTACAGTTTGTTGCTGCTGCACTAAGTACTACTCTTAAGACAATGTCAATGGTCACGTAGACTTCAACTGCATCAAAATAATGTGAAACTTTGATAATATTTGTTGAAGGAATGCTGTTTTTTTCTTTGGAAGTATTTTGCACGAAAAAGGGTTCCAAATCTAAACACTCATCAACAAAAATTGGCTGTAGATTTTCGAGGTATAATCTCAATAGTTCTGCTATATGTTTGGTGAGTTTTGAAGCATCGAGTCCTTTAACAAAAAGTATATACTTGTTGTTTGGTTGAGCATATTTATATCCACGTCTCTTCAGTTCGAAAACTATCTGATATGACATTGAAAGTGTTCACGCGGTAGTTATCAAAACCTGTGAATTCAACATCACTGCTTTGTCCACTATAATCATGAAACTAGGTAAATATTTGCATTTTGTGTCGACTGTCTCCTATATACTCCTTCCTGTCACATTTACTTCTTGCTGTTTAATCTAGGCTATCGAAGGTTTCTCTTACTTTTGATGAAAACCACAAAGAGATTCGTAGTTTCATACTGAAGTTTTAAGTTCACCTTCTTATGCCATTCCAATATGGTACTCCATAAATTGACATGAATGTTATCTCCATGGAGTTCAACTTTTCTCTCCCAAAATTGGCTTCATTCCAGGTTGCCGATTAATTTTGCATCCCTTAGCATGGTGCGCCCTTAGACAAGGGCTTATGAGAAATCCAGCCCTGAGCATAACTTTTCTTGGTTTCCGTTCAGATTTATCCCGTCTAAGAATTCATGTAATGGGAATATTCTAAGCAAGTTTCTTTTTTTTTGAGGTTAAAGAAATCTTCATAGACACTGGAAAGAGGGCCCAGTAGTGTTGACCTGGCGGTGCCGTGAATTTCCCGACGCCACCGCCTCTCTCATCCAGCTTACCAACTAAAAAACAACGTCCTTTGCCCTCCTTTGTTTCCTTTGGGAATTATCACCTTTCGGTATTATTTCTCCCTTCCGCTTGTTTATCTTACTTTAGCAGTTTCCCATCGTTTTTCTTCCTTTTCTTTTATCGTCATTATGTTCGTTACGTAGTCGTGTATATTGTTCCAGGACTCTTGTATCTGATTACGATATTGACAATGCTTTCAGTGGTGGTCTCGGTTCCTATGCGTACAGCTAGTCTCGTATGTCTTCTATCCCATCTTATACAGTGTAGCAGGATGTGTCTTGGATCATGTAGATTATTACATTAAACGCAAATATCGTATATCTTAAAATTCCCAGAGACAACTGCGTCGGAAAATCAGTTGGGGACTAATAAAGAGTACCTGACCAAAATAATCGACGAGGTGCAGAAGGCGCCTAGGTTTCAAGCCAGTCGATACATGGACAGCTACTATCGTCTGATATGTGCCAAAGAGTATTTCAACATAACCAGGGACTATTTGGCAAGTAAAACAATCTGGAAGGTAATCTAGAGTGACAAATTTCCAAAACAGCAACGAGTCTTCGCTCTATTTCCAGAGACTGAAAAAGAGGATATGAAAGCGAGGCTAAAGATACTCTAAAAACAAAAACCAGGGTTGAAGGTTGAAAGTTGAATGATTCTCGGCTACAAATCATCCGATAGGGGAATAATGTACATGGGTATTCGGGTTGATGAGGAGTCAATGAGAGAGCTAGTTCGAGCTCAATAGAGACCGTACCACTTACTCCAGCGGGTCAGCTTCAAAACCCTGGAAAACACGCCCAAAGAGGAAACAGGGACTGATCAAGTACCTGAAAAAACATATTCTTAGTACATTGAAGGTGCTACAAGCAAACCTGCAGCATAAAAAGACGGACACTGCTGTCATTCTGCCATGCTGACATCATTCTGATCCAAGAACCTTGGATAAACAAAGGTAAGACACTGGGCCAAATCTTTCGGAAATGGGACTGATAATGGGAAGTAATTGTACTAAAGTAAGATCTAAATATAACTTGATTCCAATCATAGAACTTTGTGCGGGTGACATGGAAGTAGCAAAGAATAAACTCGAAAAAGATGGAGAGGTAATAGAAACAATAGTAGTGTCTGTATACCTTCCCATCGACTCAGGAGAACCATTACCGTGGGCTAATATGGAGGATTGAGGATCTTACGAAGAGGACCTGCATTCTAAAATCCGCACGCACTTAGACAGACCTAAAACTGCTGAGGAGTTAGAAGGAATAGCTGCATGGTTCTCTAATTTTTCATTCTTTATTTTCAATAATTTTGAATTTACTAAGGATATATTGGCACCTGAATCGTATAATCCAAAAATTTCAATTGCATCTGCAAGTATTACTCTACTTTTGATTAATGGCGGAGTTACAAGCTTTTGGAATGGATTCAAATAATTTTGTTTCCATTTTTGCGTTATTAACAAATTTGTTTTGATTCTTATCTTTCGCATGTTTCCCATTTAATTTATACCAACATGTAGATTAGGGGTGGTAGCGGTTGGGCTTACCTTTTTTTCAGAAATTGTTCATGCCTGTTTTTGTTGCTTCTTTTTTTGATTATCTTGTGTATTTCTGTTCGCACCCTTTTTCTTCATTAGATGTTCTAGGCTTCCTAATTCAGTGAATAGATCTTTGAGTGTATTCAATTTCTTTCTGTTAAATTTATCCGTAATAATTTCTGGTAAATCTACTGTAATAAGATTAATCGTAGTAACACCGTCGATTGTGTTTTCATTTCTAATAGAATTCTTCCTTTTTTAAAGCATAATCCAGTAACGAGCCATGTATATACTTATATAGAATTACATACTTGATTAAAACCAAACTTTGTTAGCATATGTTTGACGACAATAAATAAGTTGCAGTTTACAATTGAAGTTATGGCGTCGACGGATCCAAAAACAAATGTTCTGTGTCTAACTACTATAGGAACACCAAATGGAAGAAATCATAGTGTCCCAGCCGAATACCAACGATTAGCTAATCATAAGTAATTACTAGTTACCAATATTGTCAAAAATTTAGTGAAAGTTTTAAAAGCGAGATATCAATCAAGAAAAGTATGGATAACCTAACAGGCAAATATATTTGGATGAAAGTAATAATGTAGATGATTACTATCCAGAAGAAGTTATAGAAGAATAACAAAAACACCTACAAATTGAGAAAACAAGAGTAAAAGTTTGAAGAAAATAACAGAGAAATTTGTTATTGAAATATTTACAGGTAAAAATTCTAATGCAATCCAATGGCTAGATACTTTTGAGAATGAATAATGTGTAATATTTTTCAAAATAATTACTTTATTAACTAGTAAGGTAAACCCGTTGAAGTGTGACATCGTTTTCAACGAGTTGATTTTTATGATACATTATAAAATATTTTGGAGATTGTTAAAGACCTGCTATTTGTTACCTGGATTCTTTTATAACATCACATATAGAAGTTATCCATATTTTAAAAAAACATGGTCATGGTCACACTTTCCCGTTTATTTGGGGTAAGTGTGAGAATGAAGTTCAGCTTAGTCAAACTGTTTTATGCTTGGGGTAAATGTGAATAATTAGAAAGTACAAGGTGAGACAAATTTTTTGGCGTTTGCACAATTTTAATATTTTTATTAATAAGAAAGTTACAAACTTTTGAAAATGTAAAGGTTCAGTCCTGCAAAATTGGATCTGAAAGTCAAGTGGTCCCTTCTTATACTTCAAAAAACGAATTCTCCATTCATTGTCAATTTTGCATTCAATTTTTCCGATAAAATGTTTCACGTGTTTTTGTGAGGTAATATACTCCACAGCGACCCAACTTCCCACTGCAATTTGGGACTTTCTTATCTCTTCTCCACCTTCAACAACTTGCTCCTCTCCTTCAACAACTGGTTCTTCTTCTTCCCATATTTCAGGGTCAAGATCGTCTTCGGAGAACACATATTCTACCATCTCTTCTGGAGTTGAACTGCTAAAGCTCTCTTCTAACTTTGGAGCAATTTTACGTCTCTTTCATTTTCCTTTTGCACTTCTCTTTTCTTTTCTCTGTTGTGTTTCTTTTGCTTTTGATTCCTTCACTTTATTCTCAACTGTGAGTCTATCCAACACTTCTTTCGAGGTCACGACTTCTGCACCTGCAGCTACCTTCTTTCGTTTTGTGACTGACAGACTATTGTTGGTTTGTTTTACGGTATTAAATAGAAGCTCCTCAAAACTCAGTTTTGAGCTACTTGGACCTGCATCAACAATGTTACTCGTCGGGTTTTCCACAGTTTTGTCATCTGTCCACTGAGCACCATTACTGGTAATAACATCAATATTTGAGGTCCCGTTGTCAGCTACAACTATTGTTCGGTCTTTTAAAGCCTGTTGTTCTCTCCATCTCTTCAAACTCTCCGTCTGGTATTTCTCTTCAGGTACGACATGGCGGTTGAACGGATAAATATCAGCTTTTTTGAATCCACTCTTGATAATTTCCACGTTTACATTATTCCATGTAGCTCCTATCATTTGAGGGACCTCTTTTTTTGGAATTTTGAGGCTCGTGTTACGTCTCTACCAAGTTACAAGTTGTTGGTCCCAAGTATCTTTTACAGACTTAAATACCGCTAAGGGCTGCAAAAGATGGCTGGTATGAGGAGGAAGTTTTATTAATGTGATGTCATTTTCTTGTGCTAGTTCAACCAGTGCAATACTAATATGTGTACTATGACCGTCATATACTAACAATACGAATCTATTTGGTCCCAATGCAGGAATAAACGTTTTTTGAAAATAATTGTAAAATATGTCAGTTTCCATCCATCCATTGACACTAGCTGCATGTGCAGTTCCTAAAAACGAGTTTTTGTCATCTGGTAGCCAGGAAATCCAGATTTTCCTCCCCTTAAATACGATTAGTGGTGGCGCCTTTATCCCTGACGCAGAATCTGCTGAAAGGACTGTGGTGTTCTCTCTTCTAGGTCCGGATGTTGTTCTGGAGCATGACTCACCCCTGGCCCCCACGACTTTGGTTTTTTTTGGATCATGTGACAAGGATGTTTCGTCCATATTTTATACTTGCTCTGGCTTCTCCTTCAACTTCAGCCCCACCAATGTTTTTTGAGGATATCGAAATATTCTTGAACAATAAACGGATCCGTCATACTGATCTTAATTGGAAAAATGATATCCAGGATATCACCATAGGGCTAATAATATCTAAGCTTCAATATTTGTAATATCATATCTTCTTCTTTTTTCTATAAACATATATTAAGCCAATCACAAGTTAGGTTACTTCTTGGTCTAGCCAAATATAACTACTAAACATCAGGTAGGCATAAAATGAAATGTAACTTCTGTCATTCTGACGATGAATTTTCAATAACTTGTATTATATTGTGGAATTAACTAGAGACCTTGCGTTTCATTTTAAAACACCAATAGGATCCGTCTTCTTTTTTCGTGAATATTCCACAGCCTGAGGCTTTTTATGCTGAGTTTGTGACGTTTTTTGAAACTGCCAAACCACTCATCCCCAGGAACGTTATTTTTAGATGATGTTTTCATTTCATTTTTAGTCACATATTCACGAACAAGCTCTAACAGTTCCAATCTCAATATTCCAAATCCCCACTCCTCCATGATCTTCAGTACCTCAGCTAATCTCGTCTCCTCTTTGAGCAGAATTGCTGGAGCTCTACCTTGTGATTTGCTTTTTATACCTCTAGCACCAGTCAGATGATAGAAGAGTGTGGGTTTTGGGATATTAAACAACTATTATTATTTCTGTATATAGGCTAATGACTACAATACATATCTAATGTCGGTAGTTCCTGAGTTAATTTCCAAAATGGAGTACGTACCATTCCATTTTAATGCACTGGATAATTTGGAGTCCATGTATATTCCTAGGTTCTCTTCAAAGAATATAGTTGAAATAGCAAGCAACTTAAAAAACAAATATACTTCAGGTGAAGATGAAATTCCCACTGTTGTGATTAAAAAAATAATACTTGTAATTAGTGATATTTTAGCATATTTGATTAACAATTCTATTAAATTTGGTGTATTCCCGTCACAACTAACTCTTATTCAACCAGTATACAAAAAAGTAGATCCTGAGGCATTGGAAAACTATAGACCAATAAGTATCTTGCAAAGTTTCTCAAAGTTATTTGAGGCAGCTATGTGCAATAACATTATAGCGTTTTTCCAAAAATGCAATTTATTCAGCTCAAGTCAACATGGTTATATTAGCAAAAGATCTACGCAAACTGCAATATTCCAAATTACACAAAATAATTTCAATTTGATCTAAGAAAAATATTTATCACTGGGTATGTTTTTTGATCTGTCAAAGGCCTATGCTTGTCTAGACCACGAATTCTTATTATTGAAGCTAGAACGCTATGTAATCAGAGGAAACTACTTAAAATGAATACAATCTTATATAGATAACAGAAAACAAAGGATATGTATTAAGAATAATAATTTTCAAACTATAAAGTCAGATGTACTAACAAATAATGTGGGAATTCCACAGGAAAGCATTGCTGGACCATTACTATTTATTATATATATGAATGATCTATGCCAATATAATTTCAATTCTCATCAGTTTATAACTGTGTATGCAGACGATACTAGTCTTATTGCGGGTGGAGAAACATATCCAGAAGCAGTAAGGAATTGCAATGATATATTTGAAACAATGAAGGAATGGTTTGCACAAAACAAATTAGTGTTAAACGAAACAAAAACTAATGTCATACTTTTCAATAATACAAAATTAAATGAAAGACCCAATGTAGTTGAGTTGAATACCAATGTGTCTTTTCAATTGACAGATAATACAAAATTCTTAGGAGTATCCAAGACTCTCTATTTTGCCAATTTTGAGTTGGTCTTAAGGTATGGAATAATTTTCTGGGGCAACAATAGTAACGCTGGAAAATTATTTGTTATACAGAAAAGAGCAATTAGAATAATAAATTATATGAAATATAAAGACTCATGCAGAACTGTATTTAAATCTAATAACATTCTAACCATGTATGGTTTATATATTTTTAAGTGTTTACTGTATTTTTATAAAAATAGAGATATCAATTTTACCAATTACAACACAAGGAAACATGAACTGTATTATCCACATCACAAGCTAACGGTCACTGAAAAGTCTCCTTATTATATGGCAATAAATTTTTTTAATAAATTACCGCAACATATCAGAAACTCACAATCGATTACTACATTTAAAAAACAAGTAAAAGAATTCTTGGTGCAGTTAGAACCTTATAATATAAATGATTACTTAAATCATCATTCGTCCTAATTGTATGGGTGTGACGTCATTTCGTTATGTGTGGTCAGTTATATTGTATATCTGTAAACATATTTTGAAATAAAGATTATTATTATTATTATTTTCCTTTTTGTGTCACCGGATTTACACCCGGCGTGTTTCAACGACAGTCGGCCTCAACAGCAAGACTTTCGTTGGGTGTCACTATTCTAGAAATGACCTAACAATGTTTGTCGCATCCAGGATTACATATTTTTGCATTAATCGGTAGGTTGACTCAGGAATATCAATGTCTTTGAGGGAAGTACTTAGTTTCTTGGGAATTAGCCCCATACAGGATAAAACAACTGGAATGATCTTGACTTCTTTAAGATTCCACAATTCTTTTATTTCGGTCCTTAGCTCGGCGTATTTGCATAGTTTTTCATTGTATTTGCTTTCTGTGTTAGAATTATTTGGGATCGATATGTCAATAAGCAGGGCTTGCTTGGATTGTTTATTAATGACTGTGATGTCCGGCCTGTTGTGTCGTACTGTTACGTCCGTCATGATAGTTTTATCCCAGTAGATCTTAACATACTGATTTTCGATAACTGGAGGGGGCTTATATTTGTAATATGGCTCGTTGTTTTGTGGATCAAGGTTATGTTTTTTCAGTACTTCTAGGTATACTACTGTGGCAACTTTGTTGTGTCGTTCTAGATATTTAGTTTCAGCTATGCTTTGGCAACTAGAAAGAATGTGTTCAATCGTTTCTTGACTTCTGTTGCACTTTCTGCACCTATCTGTTGGTATTTCTTCCTTCAAGATATACTTTTGGTAATTCCTCGTTTTTATAACCTGATCTTGTATACCAATCATAAAACCTTCAGTTTCTGGGAACAGCGTTCCAGTTTTAAGCCATTCAACCGATTTAGCTTGATCTATCGTGTCTTTCTGTAAATCATTAATGAATCTTCCGTGCAATTCTTTTGAACGCCAATTTCTAATTTTATCTTCCTCATTTCGTGTATTAAAGGGCGTAAAGTTTTCCATGCTTAGGTTTAAAGGTGTATAACCCGTATCTGTTTTCACTATGGCTTTATGAAGTTGACTATATTGGTGGCGGAAAAAACTCCTAAAGCCTGCAATTTGCTGAGTACAAGCTTCCACAACATCTTTTATTCCTCTACCTCCTTTTTCTCTAGGTAAATTTACTCTTTCGACGGACGCTTTTGGATGGTGTTTTCTATGTTTTGTTAGCTCGGTTCTAATCTTTCTGTTTACTGCTTCCAGGTCCGTTTGAGTCCATTTAGTTATTCCGAAGGAGTACTGAAGAGCGGATATGGCGTAGCTATTTATGGCCGTGGTAAGGTTTCTTAAATTTAGCTTACTTTTTAAGAGGTTGTAAAGGCGTTTTTCGAATTCGGTGGTTAATATGGCTTTTATTTCTTTATGTTCTATCTTGTGTGTCTGAAGGATTCCTAAGTACTTGTAGGGTTTGTCTGTCATGGCTTCAATATATTTGCCTGGCTCTAGTTCTATAGGTTCTCCTTCTTTCAGCTTTCCCTTTTCAACCGATACAGTTTGGCATTTTTCCATACCAAACGACATTCCGACATCTGTGCTCCACTGGTGCATGAGTTTTAAGTTGGATTCTAGGTGTTTTTTGCACACGGCATATAGTTTCAGATCATCCATAAAGAATAGATGACTTATGGTTGTTGAGTTTCGATCCGCTCTAATAGTTGCTCCATATCCTGTGTGGTTTAGGCCACGTGATAATGGGTTTAAACACAAGCAGAACCATAGAGCGGGAAGTGTATCTCCTTGAAAGATTCCTCTTTTAATACTGATAGATTCAGTTTCTAGTTCTGTGTAATTTAGGTTAATTTTGAGTTTTGTTTTCCTATTACTCATAGTACTTTTTAGAAACCTAACCACCACAGGGTGTATATTGTAAATTTCCAAAGTTTTTATTAACCAACTGTGGGGCACTGAGTCGAAAGCTTTCCGATAGTCTATATAAGCCATGTATAGATTTCTGTTCTTCTTTCTGATTTGTTCCAATATCACATTATCGATTGTTATTTGTTCCTTGCAGCCCATATATTTTCTTTTGCACCCTTTCTGCTCCTCAGTTAGAATATCATTAGTTTCTAGGTATGCGTACAGTTTATCACATAGTGCTGCAGTGAAGATTTTGTACATTGTAGGAAGGCACGTGATGGGTCTATATTGAGAAGGATCTTGGGTTTGATCAGATTTTGGAAGAATATAAGTTACACCATTTGTAAGGAAGTCTGGTAGTTGGTCAGGGTTTCTTAGAGCGATATTAAATTGGTTGGTCAGGTGATGATGGGTAGCCGTAAGTTTTTTGTACCAGAAATTTTGTATACGGTCGTTCCCTGGTGCTTTCCAGTTGGCCAAGTTTTTTATTACCTTTTTTAGATCTTGTAATGTGAATATTATTTCTTCCATATGTAGATGGTTGTTTTTCTGAATTTCTGTTTTGATCCAAGGTGTATTTTCCTGGTGTTCGATTTCCTTCGACCACATTCCTTCCCAAAATGTCTGTAAATCCTCCTTCTTTGGCGGTTGTCCTTTCGAACCAGGTTGTTCGTTAAACGATCTATAGAAGCCCTTCTGATTTTTTGGAAAGAAGTTGTTTTGGATTTTGCGTTGGTAGCTCTCCTGATATCTTTTTAATCTTTTAGAAGCAACTGCAAGTTTTTGTTTCCAGGTATCTAAGGTATCATCTATAATTGTTTTTATTTCATTTGTTGTTTTTCCTTCCAGCTGTTGTTTAATCTGGACCGGGATTTTATTTAGCAGCTTTTTGGATTTTTGCCCATTTGCTATTTGTTGAATTCTACCAATTTCTTTTCTCAAATTCTCGATTTTGGTACTAAGTCTTTGTTCCCATCTCGGTTTTTGAGGCGTATGTGCTTTTAGTATTTTATGTTTGTTGGCTTTGATTGTTGCTAAAGCTGCGCAATACACGTGAAGATGTATTTCCTCGAGGTTCATATCTGCATCCAATTGACTTTCCAGAATTTGATTAGCAATTCCTAAGAGAGAGTGCGTGTTTTGTGTATAAATGAGTTTTGGTAGCGCCGGCCTGCTGGCAGGGTCGGATCCTCTGAATTCAGTAAGATGTTGTTGGTAGTTTCCTTCCCATAATGTTTGACGGTTGATTACTGAGGGTCGAAGACTTAATAGTGGTAGGTCAGCTTCAGGTCCTCTACTTTCTTGTTCCTGAGTCTCTGGGGTTTCATTTATAGGCTGTTGATTAATCTCCCTCTCCACCTCTGCCCTTATTTGTTCGATTGCAGGTAGAGGTATTAGGTTATTTCTAATGATAGCTCTACGTTGATCTGCTATTCGTTGTTCTGAGAGGTGATTTAGGTGTGGCATTTTCTCAATGAAGTGATTATGCAGTCGCATGCGGTACATCGTCATATCAGTCTCCAGTGCCGTAACTGTGAAAAACGAACGTATTACTTGTTTGTTGGTTTCATTGTTCCATCTCATACGTCGTCTTTCTGATTGTGCCTGATTTGGTTCAGTGGGTGCGACAGGCTGTCGCACAACACGTCTCCGAGGCGCCGTAGGTTCAAGCGGTTGATGGGGTACGTTTCGATGAGCGGTGCCCCCACCATTCTCATCTACATGCTGGACATCCTGACGGTTCCGATTGGAAGGACCAGCATGTAATCCTTCCCCGCCCGAGTAACGATTTCTTCGTGTGTTGAAAGCACTTTTTTTTCACACCATACGGGATGCTACCCCGCGTGGTGGTGGTTCTCCCTCTCGCGTTAGCCCATCTGCTGCAGATCCGCCACCGGGGATGGTTACCCGATCCCGAATCCCCAGAGATAGTTACCGGGGCTACCAACGTGGAGGCGCGAGCAGGAATTGGTAGGAGAGGCTATAAGAGACGCTTCACTACCATTTTCACCCCTTATTATTATTATTATTATTATTATTATTATTATTATTATTATTATTATTATTATTATTATTATTATTATTATTATTATTATTATTATTATTATTATTATTATTATTATTATTATTATTATTATTATTATTATTATTATTATTATTATTATTATTATTATTATTATTATTATGTTGTATATGCTCGTCTTATAACGGTGTTTCAGAGAGGAACGGTACGAGTACAAGTTCCTTCATAACTATTTTAAGTTGAGGTGTCTTCTTACTATTGCTGCTGTTTCCAGAATAACAGCTTTCTGAAGGTGTATGTATATGAGCGGTGGTAAGTTAAGTATCTGTAGGCTGGTGTGGAGGCTTTTTGGGATTATTCCAGTTGTGGAAATAATAAGAGGAACCACGTTAACCTCACTTTGTTTCCAAATTGTCTTTACTTCCTCAGCAAGAGGAGTATATTTCACCAATTTTTCATTCCAGGTGGATTGCAGATTGTGAGAATTTGGGATGCCGACATCTATAAGATAAGTTATAGCTGCAGTCTTGTTGGTAAGGGTAATATCTGGTCTATTACATGGAATGGTCTTATCGGTTAGTATGCTACGATTCCAATAGAGGCGATAGTGCGCATTTTCAATGACGTTTTCGGGTTGGTATTTGTAGTAAGGTGATGCATCCTCGTTGAGTTGGTACAGTAGAGGGCCAATTTTTGATGTACTATCTTCGCAACTTGGTCGTGCCTTTGAAGATAGCTAGTCGGAGCGAGTACTTTACATCCGGCGGTGATGTGTTGTATTGTCTCTCCATTTTCTTTACATCTTCTGCATTGATCGATGACATCCGACTCCTTTAAAATATATTTCCGATAGTTCCTGGTTAGAGTAACTTGATCCTGGATTGATATCATGAAGCCCTCGGTTTCGACAAATTATCATTATTATTATTATTATTATTATTATTATTATTATTATTATTATTATTATTATTATTATTATTATTATTATTATTATTATTATTATTATTATTATTATTATTATTATTATTATTATTATTATTATTATTATTATTATTATTATTATTATTATTATTATTATTATTATTATTATTATTATTATTATTATTATTAATCACTTTATGTGCCCAGTATATCGAAAAAGCACTTCTTTTTATCTCTGCAACTGCATGCGTTAAGTCATCTCGAGTATATTTGGTTGCTCGATCGCTTTTCTTTTTGTAGTTTCTAATCATGACTCAATCTGAAATTAAAAGTTGAAGCTAGTTTGTTTCAACACAAATAAGTTCACATTTGCCCCGTACAGATGGTCATATTTACCTCACTCTCCAATATGAAAGGGGTAAGTATGACCCAAGTCTTAATTTAGATAACAATTGCAATAACAACATTTCTTCATGCACACACTTATACTCCCATCCTTATATAACACCGCCAATCGTAAAATACATACTTACTTCGTATTAATCAGTTTTCTCACTGAACATCTAAGCAAAGTCTGCACACTATATGGATAAGTGTAATTGCACCACCATAAACAAACTACCTAAATACCGTTGTTCGCCATATTGGATAAATTTCAAATTCACAAAGGCCGCTATTTCAAGAGTTTTAGCATCTACCTACGAGATGTCACTAGTATAACTACATCGTAGAACATTTTATAACGAGTTGTCATACTTGCACCACAATCACACTTCCCCGGGTTTACCTTATGTGTTTCTCTGTAAACAAAGAATTTTATTGATTACAATTATTGAACAACTTATTCTAATTTAAATATCTCACCTGTAATATCTAATTATGAAATTAATACAAAATGACTTTTTGTAATCTCACTGAAAATTCCTTTCGTTTTCCAATATCAGGTAGACAACCCAAACTAAATGAAAGAACGAATCGTATGTAATACCTATCTGTTCCGTATAGGTCCTGAAAACACCACATCCTATCAGTATTTGAGTTAGTTAGTAGTTAGCAGTTTATCCACTTTGACATGTGTGGTATTAACGTCTTCGTCCATTGGCCTGGCTATTCGCAGTGCTGCTTTTTTTGTACACTTTCCATCATGTTTTGTAGGATTCTCAGATAAGTGACTCGAACTATACTGGCGAGCCGTATAGGAGGATGGCATTGTTCACTGAGCTTAAAACTGCCCTTTTCTGTCTTATATTCGGCATAATCCTCGAAAGTCTGCTCATTCTGCTTATAACCATTTTGTCTGTATGTATAATAAACGGTCCAAAGGAACATATGTCAATGAAAATTATACCTAGGTATTATTTGACGCTCTATTTGGACTTAATGCTCAGATATCTAATTTTATATTGAACCTCTGCGTCTTCTCCATCCATATCCTCTTAGAAGTTCTGATTCGGTTCTTTCGGGAGCCAGCTATAGTTTGTTTTCTGCCATCCAATTGTCGATTGTAAGCAAATCTGACGATATTAGAAGTACTACTGAAGTGTCTGATAAACGAAGAATACTGGAATTATATTTATTGAGACAAATTTCGTGTTTTGATAAAACATTACTTGGCTTGATGGAAGTTTTCCGGATTCTGTACCAGGAAAATCTACCATCATTGGCATACGTCTATTTTATTTCTAGTAGAATATTGCCGCTGTAATTTAATTATGTTTTATAATTCCATGAATGTCATCCCTGTCTCTATAAAAAGTATATTCTATTTAACAGGTAGCAATTTTCCATTTTATCGGTCCTGCCTCATTATCATCATCCTCTAACGCTATATAAAGTACTGGTAACTCCATAAAAGTTTTGTTTTACTTTGTAAGGTAATGTCAGTGTTAGTTTGCTCAAAGTATTATTAAAGAGAAGCTCTCAGGCGTTCATAATGTCCTTTATTAAAATGTCAATCAAAAGCGGACCGACTAACGAATTTTGGGGACTAACAAATTTCCGTGTTTAAATTATGATGCTTTCGATGAAAATACTTTGAAGTTGTTTACAAATAATTTCCTATTTTATAATAAAAATCCCAATGGCACAAGACCAATTGAATAGGCTTATTTCAAGTAACATTTTGGCATCAAATCAAAAACAAAAAAATATGTTTCTTTTGGTAAATCTGTGGATTTTCTTAAATAAATGTTTTCATGTACATTTTAGAAAAAAGTTGTAGTACGTGTTAAGGTCTATAAAAAATCTAAATAACATATTGCGTCAGATCAAAAACAAAGGAGATACGATTTTTTTACTTTGACAGGCCGCCATTTTGTTTCTACGGGAGATCCGTCGCCCCTGTAAGATTTCTTCTACCAAAATGCTAGCATAAATAGCACAACCTAGTACAGCAATTTTTATTGTTAGCACACCAACAGCTTACAATGAAATTCCTTTTAAAATTGGGGGGGGGGGGCAGATTAAAGCTTGTGCATTCTGGAAAGGAGGAGGGGTCAGCAAAATAATGCTGTACTTACTCAAATGAATGAATAGGTTGCATGTATTTGTCCCTAAGCATCATTTTCCTAAAAAAATATGGTCCCTAAACAGCATTATTGTCCTTAAACGTAGTTTTGTCTAAAAAAATGTTGCCGACTGTTGCCTGATTGTGCCTGATATCTATATTTTTCCATCTAGGAGGATATTTGATTAATTATTCATTATTTACTGTTTCAAATGAAGCTAACTTTTCTAGATAATTGCACAATATATTGAAAAAATGTAAAAAATTCTAAGAAATTTACAATTGTTTCGATATTAAAAAAGCTTGCTAATATTAAAAAAGCGAACACGTTCTCACAAATCTCATTTCTAAATCGAATCTTCTTGTCATCAGTTTCGCTAAAATATTTTAGACTGTTAACGGGATCTTATAATCGGCTTTGCTGAAAGAACATTGCTGTAGGGCATCTTATAAAGCGACCCTACGGGTCCCACATTTTCCGGCAGGAGATAAGCTTTATTAGTTGTTAACGATTTGTGTGGAAGAGAGTATAGCAATTACATGAATGGGCAGGTTTGATGGTATTTCAACTATCTTAGAAAGAGGGTTATACAGTGGAGCACATAAAGATAAAATAGAACTGAAAGGCCCGTAATAAACAGATGATTTTTTTATCTATACGGATATCCATTTTCCAGTAAATGCATCGATATTATTTCGTTTTTCCACTGATCTCCTCCCGGATCTGTTCAAATTTAGTATCCTGTTGATAATGCAAAGAGTCTTTCTAATGAATCAATCATAGGTTAATTAATTGAATCACTAATCTATGCATTTTGGAGTGAAAACTTTATTTGAAAACATCTATCTCAATATAGAGCACACTATTTATCATCACTACACCAGCACTCACAATTACACTGGCTGACTCTCATTTCGATATCCAACTTATCGTCTTCGGAGACAGAAAGAGACAGAAACAATATAATGAGTACACTCTAATATATAGTGGTGTCAATATAAAGAAGAAAGAGTTAAAGCAGGAGTGGGTATACTCATCCATCAGAAAATCATCGAAGGCAGCATAGAGGAGTACCATTACGTCTCAGAGAGAAACTCTACACGTGAAACTAACAGTAGAACATAAAGAGCTACATATAGAATGTGTATACAGTCTCGAATACTGTGAGTCAAAGGCAGAAAAATGGCCCTTTTATGAGGAAATGCAGAAAACCCTAGATAATATCCCAAAAAACAATACTCTCTTATTGATGGGAGATTTTAATGCTCGAACCGGGAATAACATCAGACCAGGCATTGAACAGAGATATAATGAAGACGTGCTAAATGATAATAGGGAGTCAATGATCAATTTTTGCACATACAATGAACTACGCATCAATATCACCTACTTCCCACACAGGACACAACATAAATATACATTTCACAATACGAGGGGTCAGAAATCAACCATAGATTACATAACAACAAATAAGAACATACACCCTTCTCAAATATTAGATGTGACAACCTTGAATTCTACGAACGTGGGAAGTGACCAGAGTCTGCTTATCTGCAAAATAAGAATGGAAGTACGACGGAAAACGAGAAGATCGCAAACAGGCGAGAAAACACAAAGAATAAACATCGAAAGTATGTGGCAACCATCAATCAGATATCTATATCAGAAAAGATTAACTTCCAAAATAGAAGTAAATAAAATATTGGAGGAAGATAACGTTGAGATAACATGGAAAAAACAAGAAAATAATCTGAACTCGGCGGCAAAACGGGAAAACTCGCCTTCTACGCGAAGTTCAACATAACATAGCTCGATACCGGTTACTAGCGTTACCCGCGGTTTCTAGAAAGATAGTGAAAGCAGGCAGTAATTCGAAGACCGGAGAAGGGGAGTTTTTCCTCGCGGTAAGTTTTTAAACAAGTTGAGATTTAAGTTTTTTTTTAGGGGAAATTTACTCGTTTTATTATTGTGCGCTGGTTCTAAACTTGGTATCTATAACGTAACTATATACATAGGTAGAAGCTATAACAGTAGACCTATTTCATTATTTATTCTTTCATGGGAATTTGACAAGTTGGCAGGTTTCAATTAGGTACTGCAGGTCCAGGCTCACAATTGGAGCACGGATCGCTATATAAGATATGAGTTATCGTGTGTGATGTCAGAATAAGGTTTTCTCCAAAATTGTAGGAACATTTCACTTTCTCTAGGGTGCATATAACCGACAGAAGTTGGGCACTATTTATTTGAATATTGTTTTACGCCACATAATTCGCTTCCACCTCGTAGATGGGAGGTAAACAGAGGGTTAAACCGAGATTTATTTGTACCGAGTAACACGGGGCGGGAGCGTATGATCTTGTCTCCTTGAAGTCCCATTTCCAGTGAAATTTTCGCGACGATAAATAAAACATTTATTCCTCATAGATCAGCAGAATTCCTTTTAACGACTCCGATTTCACTTTCTGTTTATACAGGGGGCAATGACTCGAAATCACAGTCGTTTTGTATATTATTTGTTTTAGGAGCAACATAAGTGTTTTTCGCAACGAGACAGTGGAACTGGAACTGGAACTGGAAATTAGGGTTAAATCATACGCCCCTCGCACCCGTTAAACATGTTAAATGATAAGTGGGTAGGGAATGAATTTTTTTTATTCTATTTCATGGTGAGGGATATTATACTTATTTGTTGTTGGTCATATGTTATACAGCGAAAGATTTAGTACGTACGATTTATAGATAAGTGTATAGTTACTTTGATAGTGGGGAAATTTAATAATTTGTCTTGATATTGGGATTTTATATATATATATATATATATATATACAGAGAAAATTTTAATATATTTTTTTTCAACTTTGTGGTTTCCTCATACTTTATTTATAATCCTACCTCAAGTTTTCCCCAGAGTGTGTATACATAGCGGATACGAGGACGAACTGAGAGAACAATCCTGTCCTGGCGAAGGAAATCAAACCGTTTTAAGACCAGGCGCTCCCAGCCTAAATCGGACTGGATTTTCCTTACACGCTCGGCTGCATATTTGAGGAATTGGTGACTCAAGGTCGACATTCATTACACTATCTTGGCGAACTAAATTACCCGCTTCTCGAATGTTTCCCTGTCGAATATCCTCACACTCCACCATAGATAACCTGAAGCATTAAATTCATCACCCCACTCGTGATCTACAAAATCGACCTGAAATTTGTTCGGAGCATTTTAAACAATCTGATTTTATATATAAGAGTAGTGGCCGTAAGTTTCTAAATAAAGATGCTCTTCCCATGTCAGTTTTTGAATTTAATCCACCAGATGTAATGTAAGTACCTACACATTTTCTTGGTGCAATGGGCCTTCAAAGTAATGCCCAAAATGAAAAAAAGGCACTATCCTGATGGACAAAATTTCCTCTCAATATAATAAGTTCTTTTTATACAGCTGATAAAGCGACCATAAAAGACAAATTTTAAACAGTTTATTAATTATAAGTCATTACTTTATTGGGCGACTGGTGACACTCTGGGCTGTCTAGATAACTATAGTTCAGTTCCAATATAGTAGGCACTAAACTAAACTACAATTGTTCTTGGTTTAATGCAATATTTCTGAGAATTTAGTGCCTACTATTTTGGAACTGGACTGTATTTAAAAATAAAATTATTATTCTAATTTTTTAAGAGGTCATTTAGCCACATATGATCCATTTTATTCAGTTAGCAATGATGACTGAGTTAGTTGACTCACATTAATTTGTTAGAAGAATATGTCTATTTCAGGTCTTCAACAAATAACTCAGATTGTCATCAAAAAGATTTATCAGCGCATAATGTGTCTGAGCAAGCTTCTAGTGCTACTCTAAATTATGTCGAAAGGTAAATATTTAAGTAATTTATTAGGGAGTATATTTTTTTAAACTGCTTTTTAATAAAATTTACTGTTTCGACCTCTACTCTGTGGAATCAACTCATATCACTTTTTTAAATTAAACTGTTTCTAGATAACTCCACAATATATTGTAAAGATGGTAAAAATTCTAAGAAATTGACAATTAGTTTCATTTAAAAAACTAATGCTTTTTAAAAGTTTATTATTAAAACAATAAAAATGTTAATTGTGTTTTATTTTTAGTTCACCAGCAGAGGAAGTTGTTGATGATCTAGTAACAGTAACTGACAATCATTCATTTATGAGTGGTGTATCATTGCTTACTCAAGATTCTCGTATACTTGCATATAGGTTAGTTTTTTAGTTAGGTTTACTGTAGTATGTATTTTCTCCTAAATGTTTAAAGGTTTTTGTAATGGGAAATAAAATGTATTTACAGTTTGTTCCAGTGACTAGAATTAACAACCTATTCTGATTTATGTATTTTAAGTTTACGGAATCTGGTCCTTCAGGACTTTTTAAATATAATACGCCAGCTGAGTTCTTATCTCCTACTACCCGCACTGCTTCTTCAACTGAAAAACAACTTCAAGGAATCCTAAAAGAAAACCCAAGTAAGCTGTCCGATGATGCTGTAGGCTCATTATCTGATTTTAGAGGTGCATTGAAAATGGTGAAAATAAGAAAAAGGTAAAATTAACCCGGGAACAGTCACGTTGTTAGATTTTGTCTAACGTTTTTAGGTTTTCTCTTATAAAAACTCACTAAGTAACTAGAATTATGTCGCCATCTAGGAATGCCTCCAGGGATGACACATACCAACGCTTGTAACAATGGGAGGTGTACAGATAACTGTTACGAGAAATAAAGGCACTTGTGACTGTAATTCTATCACGCAATCGTTCATTTATTCCAAATTTTACGTGTGTGTATATGAGAAGAGAGTTGGTCCAGTGTGCAAAAAATTACAAGGTAATCAATATAAAATAATATGCAGATACTGTCTTGACAGAAAAACAGATTTACGATACAACAATGTGGAACATATGCCTCCCCTATATGTAAAGAACATAAGTATCATAAATACCATAACTACATTAGCCACATGTACCAACTGTACAGCTGATGGTGAGAATTCTGACGGATGATTGAGTACATTCTATGGCACTTTTCCCCGCGGAAATGTAATTTTTTTTGACAATCTCATCATAGTGAATTTCGTTGACAGTCACTAATATTACAATTCATTAAAATTTATCAACAAAAAAGATCCACCTGGCATAACTATTTAAAATTATTCAAATTTCACTAATAACTATCCTTTAATTGATTTTTCAATATTAATTTTTTAAATTCTTTCTGTTCAAAGTTTAAATAAAATTCCTATAAAAGTTACTTTTTGCTTTCACTAATAAACGTGGTCGTAGAATGAATATCGTGTACAACTCATACGCAAATTACATTTTCCGCTCGCTTGATTTGATGCACTCGCCTCACGGCTCGTGCCACAAACTTCAGCCCTAGTGGGAAAAGTGAACGATATAGAAGTTGATAAGCTGCAGCGCTACCTTTTGGAATGGAAATGTCGATGTCAAATTTTATTTTGACAATTTTGTAATGAATTTCGGTGACAAACACTAATATTACAATTAATTATAACTTATTATCAAAAAAGATAGACCAGGCTAAACATTTCAAAATTATTCAAATTTCATTATTAACTGTACCTACGTTTAACTAATTTTTCAATATTCATGTTTCAAATTATTTCTGTTCAAAATTTTAATAAAACACTTATATAAGTTACCTTTTTCTTTGATTAATAAACGTGATCGCAGAAAAAGTATTGTGCACTACTCGTACGCAAAGCTCTTCTCTTGCTCCATTGATTTTCAGTTCTCACCTTACGGGTCGTGCCACAAATTTCTGCGTTCGTGGAAAAGGTAAACGATATAGAAGTTGATATGCTGACCTTGTGGGAAGGAAATCTCAATGTCAAAGCCCCTTTTGACAATCTAATATTATATTTATAATGAATTTCGCTGACAGATATTATTATTAGAAGTAATTAAAACTTATTATTAAAAAATATACACCAGGCATAACAATTCAAAATTGTTAAACTTTCACAATTAACTATACCTAGGTTTAACGGTGCTAGAGTGAAGAGCGAACATATATACAAACATTCATTTTTGTATATATATATACATATATATATATATATATATATATATATATATATATATATATATAGATTAGATATGTAGATTAATTACATTAAATTGATTAAAATCAACAAACTTCAATTTCATCAAATGAAATATTTATAAACACCAAAATTCCAATAATATAATTTAAAATTTGGTGATTTTAAATAAATTTGGTACGCCTATGCTTTGACGATGACGCCAAGGCGATGTATCCACAATACAATCCCCACTTTCTGTAATTCATTCATGATTTTACTACTGGCGTTTTTGTTGGCCGCAAAAATAAACGTGTTTATGAATGAATAGCTCTCTCTATGTATATTATTACTCTAAAAACCTATCCAATATGCGAGAAAAGTATTGGTTTACCCCAAAAAAAGTTGGAATTTTGAAAATTTTTTTGAGTTATTTTCACGCTTTCCATCAAGAACAATACGAAAAAATGGTTTTCAGAAAAAAAATCCTGTCTGTGTGTCGTCGTCGTCGTTGTCGTCGGCCACTTTTCCTTACATGTCTTGTTAGCACGATACAACCTCCGGAGGGCAATAAGTCACCAATTTTTTGATGGAATATTGTTAAGGACATGTTACAGTTGAACCCTATTGAGTTTCAGCTCACCAGAGCCAGTAGATCGGGTGCTATATGGTACTTGAAGTACGACATTTTGTCATTTTTCGAGAAATTTCAGTTTGTTAGCACGATACAGTCTCCGGTGTTTAATAAGTCAGCAATTTTATGATTGAATATTATTCAGGACATCTCACTGATGAACCCTATTGATTTTCAGCTCACCAGAGCCAATACAACAGGGGCTACAGTACTTTAAGTTCGATATTTCCGTCATTTTAGGAAAAGTTTCAGTTTGTTAGCACGATGCAACCTCCGGAGTATATACAAGTGAGCAACTTTATGATTGGCTATTATTTAGAACGTCTCAAAGATGAACCCTATTGATATTCAGCTCACTAAAGCCAATACAACAAGTGCTATGGTACTTGAAGTACCAAATTCTTGTCATTTTTGGAGAATTTTCAGTTTGTTAGCACGATACAGCCTCCAGAGAGTATACGATTGATCAATTTTATGATTCAATATTGTTCAAGGTGTCTCACAGATGTACCCTATCTATTTTCAGTTGACTTGAGCGAGTACAGCGGGTCCTATAAATCCAGATATACCAAATTTTTGGAAAAATTTCGATTTGTTAGCACGATACGTCCCCCCAAGTGTATACAAGTAACAATTTTATGATAGAATATTATTCAGGGCCACAGATGCGAAAAAGTTAGTTTTAATCCTTAAAACTGTTTATTTTTTTAGAGGAACACAAAACCTTGAAAACTTTAAGAGACAAACTCCAGGAGCGTGAACTATTTAATGGTTGTTTAACATCACTCAGGAAATATTGGATTCAAATACCAAAAAGATGATCCTCATCGTGATTTAATCGAGTTGCCACATATTGCATTGAAACGCGTACGTTTTCTACATGAATATGTCAAGATAAAAAGGGAAGGTTTATATCAATTTCTGTTTTTGGATGAAACCTGGATATTTAAAGAAGGTACTGTTGGACGTTCTTGGAAAGATTCTAATCATAGAAGCGTGAAAAAAAACCAAAATTGTTTGTCCAAGGTAATTGAATAATAAAATTTAGCAATTAATTTATGATGTACTAACATTCCTGCCATTTTAAGACCTTTTCAAATATTTACTAGTCACACTATTTTATTTGAATCTATATAATTATTAATAGTTGTTTTGAGCTATGCAGTCTATTTAGGAAACCTAGTAGTAATTTGTTATTTACTTATTGTAGGTATATAGTATTGCATGCTGGTTCCTCTTCTGGATTTATTCCTGGAGCGGGGCTGGTTTTTTCTTCCAAAAAACAAGATGGTGATTACCACGGTGACATGAACCGAGAAAATTTTTTGCATTGGTTTGAATACCAGCTTTTAGTGAACTTGGAAGAACCTGCCACAATTGTAATGGATAATGCAAGTTATCACAGTACAGTGATCAATAAAGTACCAACAACAGCTACCATAAAGGCTGATATACAGAACTGGTTGATACAAATGATATTCCTTTTGAAAATACTTTCCTCAAAACCCAATTATTAAATTTAGTACAACGGTACGTTTATATGAACATTTTTCAATATAATATGGTAATACTTAGATAACTTATTGTGTTTAAATATATGCATTTTTGTAGGAATAAATCACCAACAGCATATGAAGCTGACATATTATCTGAACAATATGGTCACAAAGTGCTTCGAATTCCCCCTTACCACTGTATGTTAAACTCAATTGAACATATTTGGGGCATAGTTAATTTTTTTTATAGAGATCATGTGGGAACTGCTGGTTCTTCAACATAACAAGCAATAGGTGTATGGAAAAAGTCTTTAGAAAAAGTGACTCCTGATATTTGATCAAAGACAGTAGAGCACACTGAAAAAATTATACAAGATGGGTGGGATAGAGAAGTAGTATTTGATAGACCGGATTATAGACACTTTTTATTAATTTTGACAGTGACGTTGAAGATAGTGATGATTTTGTAGTGGAGTATTGGAAATCTTGTGTTTTATTTTTTGTATATTTTCATCCAATTTGCTTTATTTCCACCTTTTCAAAATCACTAATAACCATTATTAAATTAATTAGGTGTACTTATTTTATAATACACAAATTAAAAAACGACCACAGTATCTCTACATAAATAATACTGATAAAATGGGAGATTTTTTATTTTTATATCTTGTAACAAAATTTCATTTTGTGTATCTATATTTTTCTTTTCCATTCTATTTTTATTATAATAATTATAATAGATATTGTATAAAGAAACAATATTCAAATTTGCATGTGGATGATTACAGCTTGTATTGATTCCTTTTAGCGTAAACCCTTGCAGTGCTCTTGAAGATGGTTCTATAGAGCATAGAATAAGGTATAAGAACCTACAGTTCGTCATTTAACCCTCTTCTATGTAACATAATTGAATGTTAATTCGAATATAGAATCATTGGTTACTGTTTCTTGTCTCTTATCCACAGTTTTTCATGAATAAGTATTTATATCAAATTAATCAAGCCTATCATACAAGCCTTTTATTTTTAAATAAATATTTTTGACTTACGCCCTACGAGGCACGGAACAATGAAAAAGAAGAACTGTCAATCTAACATCAGATTGATTTTACTAGTTTTCGTTAAGTGAAGGAAAAAACTACAGCTTGGCAACATGACAATATTTTGTTTTGCAACGTCATGGTCTTTTTATGGTAAATAAACTATAGTACATAAACACCCTGTATATGTTTCGAATCTCAATTTACTAGATGCCAAATTGTAACGAGACTGTTGACTTGATAAAGAATAATTTGGATTGAACCGACCCGCTTCATATCAAATAACTTCAAAATATTTCAAAAATTTCAGGACACTGATATGAGGAAACTGATATTTTATGGTTAGTAAATATAGCAAATACTTAGTTAAATAATAATTGACCATAATGAGGTGGCCCACGCAGGTATTGTGTTTACCGCAAAGGACAAGGACAATATTCACATCAAACGACGTCGCAATCGCCGTTGGCGTTGAACTTTGTTAATTAAACGACCACCCTCTCATTCTGGGAAAGTATCTACGTTGAGAGTCAAATAACGGTCAATTATACAGAACAAAGAAATTTCTGAAACCTCATAATTAGGACTAATTGAAAAATTTTACGAACAAACTACGAAGAAAAAACAACTGTGTACTGAGACGTTAAGAAATTTATCAAAGCACAATGAACATTTCATTACATCATGCGGCTATGTCTTGCGATTAAAAAGAATAATGGAAAAAATATTCTGCTATCCGATTTTCATTGTGAATAATATAATGAATTGAGCTTTTTATAAAATTGTCTAATATCTCCTATTCTTTACAATATCTATCACTCTAATCTATTATTTAGCTCTTTTTTATCAAAAAGGTTTCTATTTATAGGTTTCATCTGTTATTACAAATGTTCTCCCGTAAATTAGAGGGATTATAGATCGCTATAACATATTTAAAATACCTAAATACAATTGGTAACAATTGTCGCTTGTGAGATACAGGGTGATAAAGGGTTCACAAGGTATATACAGGGTGTATGTGCCTGTATTTATACGGTCTCTATTGGGACAATGGTTGCATTTTCCAAAAAAAAAACTTCACACAATATAGTAAAAATTGTTGAAAATTCTAAAAAATTGACAATTGTTTCGATAAATCAATATCATCATCAGAATGACAGAAGTTACATTTCATTTGATGCCTACCTGATGTTTAATAGTTATTTTTGGCTAGACCAAGAAGTGACCTAACTTGTGATTCAATTAATATATGTTAATAGGAAAAAGGAGAAGATGTGACATTACAAATATTGAATCTTAGATATTATTAACCCTATGGTGATATCCTGGATATCGTTTTTCCAATTAAGATCAGTATAACTGTGGAATGATATAGAAAACCATGAAAACTATATCCGCTGATCTTTACAATTATCACTTAAGAAGATAGTTTATTAGTGGAGAACACCTTAGATTCATCTGCTCATTGACAACTTCATATTGTGGGTTTCTTAAATGTCTTCTAATTTCCAATTCTTCAAGCAAATCCAGTTCTTGTTTCTTTTCACAAATATGCAGCATTTCTAATTCTGTGTTAGGTGTCAATGTATGATTAGTGTCAAGTAGATGTTTTGCGTATTGGTCAGGATCAGATTTAAATGGCAAGGCTACAGAATATCGACCAGATGGGCTTCGAACGACATGATCTAAAAAGATTTTCTCACAAGCTAAATCTTCATCATTAGGTAATGGCTGAGATAGATCTTCTAGCTGAAACATCTTATTTACTAAGGATTCTAGAATAGGAGATACATCTATAAAGGTATGGAAAGTATACTCATTTGTATTGCTTGATAATGGTTGGACATAACCAGTAACTACGTAACCAAAGGAGGTTTCAATTGCAGTCGGGAAGCACTAACTTTATGTTTATTTGAAAAACAATTAATACACAAGTTGTTATCCTCTATAAAACTAAATTTTTGATCAAATGGCCAACTTTTAAAAACAGAACAGTCTTTTAGGTAATGTTGTTGATGTATATAAACAATACAATTTGATTTAATAGGGATGGAGTTGTTGGACATAAAGGTCTTTGGATTTCTATAAAAATTATTAGATTTAGAATGTTGGTAGCTTGAGCTAGAAATTGGTTTAATCTTATCAATTTTACTAATATTCCTACTTCGTTGGCGAACAAATTTAATAAGATCATCGTATTGTGGTATAGTATTTTGAGGAGTAACCAAATCGAAATCATCAATGGCTTGTTTGGGTAATTTTGAAAGAGCAAAATAAGTAAGTATATAATTACATAAATCATTTAATCTTGAACGTTTTAAGGCAGTTACAGCGGTATCAAAGGTTTCTAAAAATGATAGTAAATTATTTGGACTTCCATTAGGCAATGAGTGGAAATTCAAAATTTTATCTAAATACAAATCGGCAAGAATTTTTTTATCGTTGTAGGTATCTTCTAATAACTTCCATATCGAATCATTATTATTAGGGGTAGCTTCAAATGCATTGCAGGTTATTAAAGCTTTTCCAGATAGACTTCCTAATAAATATTGCAATTTCTCTGCTTTAGAAAATTCTACTTTACCATGTACTAAATATTTAAAGTTTTCATAAAATAAAGGCCCAACGGAAAGATCTTCTCCAGAAAATTTTATAAGTTCAAGTTTAGGCATACGCACCCTTGAATCGGTGGCGGCATTAGAAGTTACTATAGGATTTTGAGTCGGTGTAGACAAAAATTTAGAAGCTATATACTCAATCGTACAGTAGAGCTCATCGAAGGCATTCAAACTATCGTAATTTGGACGCTCGTCGGGTTTAAGTTTTTGTTTTATTGTTACAGTTTCTTCGACTACTTGGCGATATTCTTGAACAACATGGGAAAATGTAGTGTAACGGATAGAAAAGTTTTCTAGTTTACTACTAGAATTTGGGTGTCTATCGAGTTCCTTCGCGGAATCAAAACATTTTTGACCCTTACCGAAAAGAATTTCCCGCTGCGCAATCAATCGATATAATTTAAGTTCATCGGGTGTAGGAACAGTCGGTATCTTTCAATCAAATTTATTTGATGTATGTATTAATCAGAATTATTTGACTTTTGACAATAATATATATATTCAAAATCGAGGCTTACCAATGGGAAGCCCTATATCACCTATTTTGGCAAACATTTTTATGGACAGTTTAGAAAGAAATATCTTTGGAAGTAATGTTTCGAAATATGTTTTATTTTGGTATAGATATGTAGATGACATATTAGCTTGTTTTATGGGTAGTGAACGACAATTAGATGTATTTTTCAACCACATTTATAATTTACACCCAAAAATTAAATTTACCTTAGAAATTGAAAAAAATAGCTCAATCAATTTTCTTGATTTAAAAATTAAAAGAATTAATAATGTACTTGATTATTCAATTTACCGAAAACCAACACATACTGATGTGACAATTCCATATAGTTCCAATCACCCCATGTCACATAAACTAGCGGCATATAATTCAATGATACATAGAGCTTATTCAGTTCCTATGAACAAATGTATTTTTGATAGAGAGATTAATACAATTAGACAAATAGCAACATCCAACGGTTATCCATTACATATGATAAATAAGCTAATTAATAAAAAAGAGGAAAACGTGGCATTACAACTAATATTTCCTATATAAACTGATAAAATAAAAACTTAAAAAACCATCACATATACAGGATATATTTCTAATAATATTTCAAAGATAATATATTTAGCAACGAATACAACAATTTCTTTTAAAACAGTTAGTACAAAATTATTAAATGTAAAAACAAAAATACCAAAAAGGAAGAAATCAGGTATATATAAACTCAAATGTCCAGAATGTAATGCTGTCTATTTGGGTCAGACCCTTAGAAATTTTGAAATCCGATACAGTGGACACTTACGAGCATACAGGTTAAAACAACCAGATAAATCCCACTATGCAAAACATCTACTTGACACCAATCATTCATTGACACTTAATACAGAACTAGACGTGCTGCATATTTGTGAAAAGAAACAAGAACCAGATTTCCTTGAAGAATTGGAAATTAGAAGACATTTAAGAAACCCATAATATGAAGTTGTCAATGAACAGATAAATCTAGGGAGATCTCCACTAATAAACTGTCTTCTTTTAAGTGATAATTGTAAAGATCATCAGATATAGTTTCCTGGTTTTCTATATCGTTGCATATTTATACTGATCTTAATTGGAAAAATGATATCCAGGATATCACCATAGGGCTAATAATATCTTAGCTTCAATATTTGTAATATCACATCTTCTTCTTTTTTCTATTAACATATATTAAGTCAATCACAAGTTAGGTCACTTCTTGGTCTAGCCAAAAATAACTACTATACATCAGATAGGCATCAAATGAAATGTAACTTCTATCATTCTGACGATGATATTGATTTATCGAAACAATTGTCAATTTTTTAGAATATTCAACAATTTTTATTATATTGAGGAATTAGCTAGAAACAGTGAGTTTCATTTGAAACACTCATTCACATAACCATATTAACATCAATTACGGCTACGATTTGTAATTATTTTTATCCTAACAGGATGTCTCAAAACTAGTTAAACATCACAAATATGCTATTTTCTCAATGAGACGCTCTATAATTCATCAGATTTTTAAATTATTTCTGTGGATTTTTTTTTATAAAAAGATAAGTCAACTTTGAACAAAGTTTCATGTTCCTAGGTTTTGCATTTCGTGAAATATTCCATTATTTGCGGAAATGAAGAGTTGACGTAGAAACTTAATTCCGACGAATCGATTTACTTTAGAAAATTGAATTTTACAATAGTGATTCACGATACCTTGAACTATCAATCGTGATATTTTCCGTTCCATTATTCAAAAATAGGGTGTTCTTATAATAAAGGTCACTTTGGCCAAATTCAAACATCAATTACTTCATTATTTCAAAGGGAACACCTGTATATATCCAATGCAAGGAATAGCACTTTTATTCCAATAGAACACGTACCGCAATTTGTGTTTGAGTCTCAGTGTCTTGCCAGGGGCTGGCATCTGATCTCCAAGTTTTTCTAACTGTCCAAACTTCTTTCGAAAGACGGTTGCCAACCGTAGTGCATGTTTGTTACTGGCAGAGATGTTATATGCCAGTGAATACTCTTTCCGGAGCGTGAACAAATCTTGTCTTTCTTCTAAAGTGACTCCATATGGGTGCGTTCCACTTAAAGCCCACAACGATCGCAACGCCCACTTTACCCTTCCACTTTAGGCCCGTGATCGTCGTAAGCGGTCGTTTAACGTCATAGATGACGTCACTGTTTGCGACCGCGTCTCGCCCACTTCGCCCATACAAATTGGTGGGTCTGAGTGTGCTTTCGTCAAAATGTGGCGGCAATTCAAATATGGCGATAAATTCTAATTCGTTTTGTCAAAAACGCAACCACACATTCTCGGGATTCCATAATGAATTATCTTTTACCCCGGCCTATGCCACGTTTTCACTCTAAACTGCACCAAAAACCATTTTATTTATTAATAAACTGCAAGTTTTCACTAAGCCACCATATTGTGAGCCTACCCCGCTCAAATGTGCATTTCACTCATAACTTTCGCCTACAACGACCGTGGTCTGTTTACGTAAGTGGAATGGGTATTTCAGCCGTCGCGATCGTGGGCGTTGTGGGCTTTAAGTGGAACGTACCCCCATATCTAGCTTTGCCGGTCGTCGGGAAATGAAGGAACACGAACGACTTCGTTCGCTTGCATTTAATTCTTCATGTAAATTAATCGAGCTTAAGCCACATATGCTCAAGCTAACGAATTCGTCCGTTCGCTTCTGTTCACTCCAATTTAAATGCACCTTTAAAAGACATTTCTTTCTACGTCTAACGCTGCCAAGATGTTGGAGCCGTACAGTTTGAACATATACTGCATGGATATATTTTAATACATTATTATCATTAATAATTGGGATTATTTATTCAGTTAAATTATTTAAACATACAATAAATATTACCCTTTTTACAAATTTTATACGTTTCTAATAATCCTAGCGAGAATCATTTTTTTCGTGATTATGTTGCCTATAAAATACTATTTTTTGTTGTTGTTCCCATATTTCTCCATTGATTTGAATTTTGATGTTTAATATGCTGTATAATCCCATTACTTTTATCACATCATTTCCATTGGATCTTTCTCTTGTATCCAAGAAAAGTAACACACGAACCGCTACAAAAAATCTCAATGATTCCTTGATCTCTAAAGTCCATTTTTAATTTCACAAAATTCTCATTAACCAAACCGTATTCTGATAATTGAACTTATCATGCATATAATATATTAGTAGGTAGGTATCTACATTAAACGTTTAGGTAGCTATAAGCAAACGTCTCTTCTCCGCAAAACAAGTAATTAAGTAACCATTTCGTGGATGAAATACGTAGCCCTTTGTCAACTTTAAGTTGCTTTTCCGACAAAACTGCAGATGTGTCTCAGGGGAGATTTGCGCGATGTTGCGTTCCCCATACGAATTAAATGTTATTCATAAATTATTTGGGACATTAGTCGTCCTGCTTTTTATATTCTCATTATATACAGAAATACGTGAAAAGTTTAAGGGGCATTGAAGCAAATTTTGTCTACTTTCAGCCATCTAATGATAATTCAATTATTTTAATAATTCATTTAGAAAAATAGTAGGTTTTTCATATTCAGGAGACATTATAAAATAAAAAAGAAGAGTATAGAACGTAATCATGCCCACAAGATATTAATGTCAATTATATAGAGAAAGAAAAGTATCTAATACTACTAAACAATCATAATATATTCTTAAAAAGCAGACAAAGACATTCATTGGAGATTGTGAAAAATATTTAGTAGAAAGAACTTCACTTTCGATTTAATATTCGATATAAATAAATTTGAATCGTAAATAATATAACAGAAAGCCAGTCGTTTGTGTGTACTTGTTTAGTTAAAAGTGGCGTCATTTGCTTTGATTGGTGTTCAACATGTGATGGCGGACTTCCGTATTTTATCAAAATGTTCATCAATTTCGCTCTTAATAACAAATGTATGCGTGTTTCGTATTCCATGACTCAAGTTTCTTTGCATAAATACATAATTTTAGTGACTTTTAATTACTGTCACATAAATAATATGAAGTAAATATTAATTATGAAAAAGATGTAAAATAAAGAGTTCGCAAGTCACGAATACTTCCCAAGATATTATAAAATTTAATATTCAACGTATTTAAGTTTATAAACTACATAAATATAGGAAGTTCTCCACAAACAAAGACACATACTTCATCTTTTTCAGATCCCCAGGATACTGGAAGGAGCTCGCGTCATTTTGTTTTGTAATTTTGACGATTCGTCAAGTATTAAAAACGTCGATTTCAAGAGACAAAATGAAAGGTGTCTATGTAATAACAACCGTATTCTGACCACTGATGGAACCAGACACCAGCAACTAAACGCAAACTTCTTAATAGTATTAATACAATCACATCCAATTCAGGCCCAAGACAGAACAATAGAACGTCGACCGATTAATCAAGGTCTTGATAACAATAGCTTGAGCAGGAGTTACCTCAGTAACTAGTTAAATACAAACATCTTCGTAGTCTTGGAACAACCACTCCCAAGTCAGGTACTAATCAAACAATTCAGGTCAGTTGTACCTCGAGTCCCAGTGTGAGGAACGGTTTATATAATATAGAGGTTGAATATTATTGGATTGATAGGTGAAAGGAATGATGGGAGTTCCCTGCAATATCTGCGCAGTCAAAATTAACTGGTATTGATTTCATCTACTTCGGGTTGTAATACTGAAGCCTGCTCATAACCTGGGTTTTATCGAACAAGATTAGGTGTCCTGTTTTCGTATAGTGTTCTTCCATTGCAAATTCTGAGCGAAAACCATTTTTAGTTTACCTTTAATATTCCTTCATGTCTATATGGATTAAAAATTCTGTTTCATTCACATATACTTGACCAGAGGAACATGGAATTCTGTGAATATCACTATAAAATAAATTTGATTCAGATGAAATATAGGTACTTCAATCGATTCCCTTACCTTCCAGCGGTTTTAATATGAATCTCTGGTCGAAATCTTCAGTTTTTCGAGCAAGATTAGGTGTTCTGTTTCCATTAATTATTGTTCCCCTTCGATGTTCATTTACTCTCACATTGGGTGTTCATATTATGTTCCACTCACTTGTCCACAGAAACATGGAATCTTGTGGACATCACCAGAAAATGAATGGGATGGAGGGAGTTTGGTTGAAGTGAAAACTTGCGCAACTTATGCATTTCTATCATTCAGTTCTTGATGTTTTTATGTTTACTCAGCCTTTTCTAATCATTAATTAAACATTTTCATTATAAAAGAACAGCTAAATAAAACGGATATTATATATATATATATATATATATATATATATTATAATAATTTATTACTTTTTATTATTTATTTAATTATATTTATGAAGTTTATCGATGGTTGATATTTTTCTATGGTTTTATTTATTGAATTAGCTAGCTCAGGTTATATGATTTATATTTTTATTATTAGTTTATTGTTTTAATGGAAAGCATGAGAACACTTACTCTCGTTGGGTTCAGGATAAAATTAAACAAGAAAATATATGAAATCTGCATCCCACAAACAACCTGTGAAAATCATCTCCACCAAAGCTGTGAATCGATTATATGAAACACAGTAATTCAACCTATGTGTTATGAAACCTTGCCCTGTGTTTAGCAAATGACATGTAAATGAAAATCAACAACTCAAATTTAGTTCCTATAATTATCAAACAAACGTAAAATTGAAAAGCATCATAAGCAGTAAATAAAACTTATGTTAAAACAAATATAATACAGTGCAAATTACAAATACCAAATATTATTATATACCTAAAATAAAATTATTAATGTGTAATTTGGCCAAATTTATGAATTACGTTTGAGTTTAATATGGTTAACGAAATAAATCGTTAAAATAAAATAAAATAAAATTCTTTATTTTTTGAATGACAAACAGAGTTTGTATAAAATTCGTCAACAGTTTTCTTAAAAACTAATCTAACTACCTAACTAACTAGTACAGCCTAAAAGTAAAGTGAAAATGACGCATAGTGAAAGATATAGGATAATATACACAAAGTTGTTACACATTTAAAAACTCATCGACTGAATAAAAACACATATCTACTAAAAACGATTTGAGTAAAATTTTGAATGATTTTATTGTTTTACTTGATTTAATATATAATGATAATTTATTAAAAAGTCGTAGTCCCATTATAGGAGGGGATTTGAAAGTAATATTACTTTTAGGAAAAGTCAAAGACAGATTATTAAAGCGTCTTGTATTGATATTATGCTTCTGGTAGTTAGTTTTGAAATCACATATGTTGTTATATATGAAAACACAAACATTTAAAATATACAAACAGGGCAACGTTGATATTTTCAATTTTTTAAAGTGTTCTCTACAACCAGTTAGACGAGAGACACCAGCAATACAACGAATTATTCTTTTCTGTGACTCAAATACGTCTTTAGAATTGGTAGACATTCCTCAGAAAGATATGCCATACCTCAGACGGGATTCCACTTGTGCGTGATACAGCATGATCATTTGTTTTTGTGTAAGAATAGATCTCAGATTTTTGAATAAGTAATTGCTGGAATTTAACTTCGAAATAATTGCCTCACATTGCTTACTCCAATTAAGACATTCGTCGATCAGCAAGCCCAGAAATTTGACACAAGAGACACACTTTATCGATTGATTATCAATTTTTAGATCTACAAACTGCAGTTGTTTTTGTCTATGATGAAATTGTATCACTTGCGTTTTTTCTGAATTAAGATAGAGTGAATTCATGCAAAACCAATTATAAAGACCCGCCAAGAGACTATTACAATTATCTTCAACTACTGATTGACACTTATCAGAAACCAACAACGAGGTGTCATCAGCATATAATGTAAAGTGAGTTGATAAGTTAACTGACACAATTTCATTTATATAAATTGTGGCACTCCTACTGTTGATGATAGATAATGGGATGTACAGGTTTCTATACTGTTCTTTGCTATTTTTGGTAAGCTCACGTATTGTTCACGTGCATTTATGTAAGATGTGATCCAGTTTAGTGAGTGATTCTGGATTCCTATATTATACAATTTCATAGTTAAGATGTTATGATCGACACTAACCTGACCACAACACTGGGAAGTCTCTAGTATATTCTATTGCTGTGGAATCTTCTGGACCAAAGCTGGATCTCCTTCAATCTTGTAGTTACAAACTCTATAGTTTGTATGGCAGGTAAGTTCGTGAATTCTTGTTAAATCACTTAGTTATATTTGCTTATAATGTTTTTGTTACAATGATAATGGTTTAGGAACGTATTTTCTCACTATAAAGTGATTACTTTTTGAAAATACGGGTAGCGTCCCCTCTCAAATTTAAAATGTTTATATTTCTCACAAATTCTTATTATTACCAAATATTTTCTCTTCAAAATGATTAATGAATATTGATTCAAAATTTGCAATGTCTTTTAACTTTAATTTCTAATAATTTTCCAAATATCTTTATAAAATTTATAAAATTTTCTTACATGCGTCCTTCTCCATTAGCTTCGCTTCACCAACCTTTTGTTTTTCAAATCAACAAACTTTTTGTTGTCCGCTTTGTTATTTGTAAAACAAAAAACTTACTACATACTAGATAGACTATACTTTGTCTTATCTAATGTTTTATATGTCGATAAATGTCCTTATATTTTTCTATGATTATTGATTGTTGATGTAAGATTTCAAATTAATTTACCATTCCTATTTACATACTCATTCTTTCAAAAATCTACCTTATTTAAATAAACAAAATTATATCTATTTGACTTTAAATTTCAATATTAATACATATACAATCTAAAATGTTCAAATATCTGTCATAATGCCTTTCAATTAAATCTTTACTCATCTTTACATATTTATCTATTACAAACTTGGCTCTTTATTTACTTCAGTCATCATATTTTTCTATTATCAATAGTTCACAAATATAAATAATTCTATGGTAGAATCTATTTCTGCACTCAGTGTACTTTGTTAACTGACATGAAATTTTTAGTTGTCACTCCAGTTATCTCCTTTTTAATATAAACATTACACTTTTGTTGGTATATATTGTGATCTAAAATTCTATTTGTTATTGTCTGATAATAATTTTTTTTTCAGATTCATTGTTAGATGTTCGAAATACTGGATACAAATTATCATTTGCTATAGACAAGAAAATGAGTTTATGATTTGTTAAGATATGATTAAAATTTTATGAAAATAATGCAGTTTATAATCTGAAATCCTAAGGTAAATAATTTTACTATTACTTATGTATCTCTTTCGCTCTGAAGCATAACTAATATCATAAATGTTCAATTCAATAGAAAATATATATTCTTCTCATATTATCATCATTAGAAAATATAATTCCAGCTGTGTGAAATAATTAATTTCCCTCTGTTACTCTACAAGGCTGCAAATTTCATATATTTATGTTCCATTCTTTTTACTGCTTCTTACGATAAGTTCAAAATATATATATATATATATATATATATATATATATATATATATATATATATATATTATGGTTTATTATTTGTGTTTTAAAATCAATAAAATTTTAATTCAATTCGCCCGGTATATTTAAGAAAATTTTTAAGTTCAATAATGTCACACAGTGCATTTACCTTTATATCTCTTTTTATTATTAATTATTTTAATGAGCACTCAGCTTTTCAGGATCTTGGGTTCATAAGGTTAAATATTCATATGATTTTTTTATAATAAGCGCCAAATCTTAATATTGAATTTTGATAAAAAAAAGTTGGTGAGCTGAAATATTTGTATTGAATAAATTTTTACAAAACGGTCCTGTGTATCTTATTCGGAAAACGCTCGTGGCTCGTAACTTCAAACACCACTACCAACTGATAAAAATTAAATAATTGTTATGATTAAGTCATTAAGACAATGATTCTATCTTGAGCATTGTTTTTAATCAACTTGATGGCTTTGACACCTACTTTTTTAAATGACTTAAGTTCAACCTTTTTTAAATTGTTTTTTCAAAATTTCACAAGCTTTGTAATTTTTCATAGGACAGCTTTGATAATGGCTCAATAGCCGAAAGCGCTTAGCTGGAAAGTAATAAACTAATACACACTGAGTATCCGTCGTTTTCATTCACTCAATTTACATCTAGTGTGTACACCATATCCACAGATATTTCCAATTTCCATTTTCTATAAAACTGTTCAACAATGGACGAAAACATTGACTCACTTCACAGGTTTCATAAACCACATGTCGAATAGTTGTGACATTCGAAATGAAAATGCCAATGATCGAGACGAAGCTCCTGTTGCAAGATACCTAAAACAAAAAAAATGATAATCTACGTTTTTGTTGAAAAATGTTATTTTTTTTCATTTTACGCCTTTTGGACAATGAATATATTTCTGAGTTACCTCTCCTACATATATTATACAGTACGTATCTAATCAGGTCACCCCTTAACTTTGGCATCGATTGGTATATTTTCGTGAAAATATTTATGTATTTCATTTGATGAATGAAGTTCTGGATATAAAACATCCAAGAAAAGTAACCCCAAATCTTATCAGTTTATTTAAAAAAAAATTATGCAATTGTTAAAAAAATGGACGAATAAAGTATTCCAAATTTTCTTTTCAGAAGATGTTGTGCGTCAAAAATGGGGAGGATTGCATGATACCTTTAGAAATGAAATTTCTAAGCTTGATGAAAAAACGAGTGGTGATGCTGCTGATGTTGAACCACAATCAAAGTGGAAATTTTTCAAAAATATGCTCTTTATGAAAGATCAATTTGCACCCAGAAAAACAACAGGTAATATTGAAAATCGTACACAAGAATATTCCACTTATGACGATACCGAGGAAGACTCAACATTGAGTCCAATGAACAATAGCGAGCAGTCCCAACAAGGAACTGAAATAGAGCAACAAAACAAAACTACTTCCATTAATCCATTGTCTTCCAAGGACAAGAAGAGGTCAACAATGGATGAGGCAAAATCAAAGAAAACTAATCCACCACTAAAAAAACCAAATTTTTTTAAGATGGCGCAGTTCAACAACTTATGGGTGTTGAAAAAGAAAAATTCCAACATTTAAAGTTTCAGCATTAGCAGAATGATGACACATATTTTCTACTAAGTCTCATTCCATACATTCAGCCACTGCCTAAGTATAGAAAGCTATATGCAAATTTATAGAGTTGATTATGCAGGAACACTCACCTCCAATCGACCTCTCGTCGGTTAATTCCAGTCCCAACTCCGTCACCGACATACAGTACCACCTCAACAGAGTTTTCACAGCCACCGACTCGTACATAGCAAACAAATGATTCTAACTTCAATATATTAATAATTACACCGATAATACTGCAGCAGGATATTTAACTAACTTTCAGCCAAATAATTGTGACTAAGTCATGAATAAAAATATGTGTTTATGAAAAATTGATTTTACTTACCTTAACCTTCGTCGTACGGTGCCAAAAAAAATACACAGAATACAGTGCGGGGTACATTTGTACCCCAAGCTTGAATGTTGTTCCCTACTTTTCTAATTTTATTTTATTTTAAAAAGACAAAAACCAAAATCAATGAAAATTATAAATTATTTATTTATAAGCATATTTACCAGAATATCTCATAAAATATTCGTTATAATACGAAAATAAAACAAAACGTGAAAATATAAAAACAAATCAATTATATTATTTTGTATTTGGACATTTTCCACATACAACTTGTTTTTTGGAGTGAACAGCACAAACAAAATGATTACACTGAGTGCACATTTGTCTGCATTTTCTATCTTTCTTTCACATAAATAACAGCGTCCGGGAATACACCGCTCTACTTCTTGATGTTCTACTACATTTGTATTTGCCATATCAGGAAATACATCAATAATATGGTTTCTAATAGTTGTATGCATATTTTTTTCTGTCTAAAATATTCTGATAGCATTGCCTTTGATCAGCGATTCTCCGAGCTCCAGCAGAAATTTTCTACGGCAATCTTTAGTAGCTGATTCATTTGGGAATTTTAAACTCCATATAATAAATGCATCCAGAAATATCCAATAGTTGTCCAAATATTGCCATTGGCCATCTATTAGTGATTCTACGTGCTGAATACTCTTTAACCATTTTACCAGTGGTATCTACAGCAACCTTTGTTTTATTATAATGAAGTATTATATCTGGTTTGAATTTACTATCTTCTCCAGAAACTACATCATCATGGTGTTCTGTAGACAGTAGTAGGACCGCCTTGGATTTACTGGGAACGTAAGATACCAAGGTATGGTCTTCTCTGAAAGCAAACATGGAAGGGAACTCAGGTTTGTAGGACTTTGGTAGTCATTCTTCGGGAATATATGGCTTATTTTTACGTAACGTACCGCAAAGTGTCATTTCTTTTTCAAGCAACTTATCTGCTAATGGTAAACTGGTGAAAAAATTGTCGGTAGTAATACCATATCCAGGTCCTAATGAGCCAACAAGGTCCAGAACAACCCTTTCTCCTTGATTTTTCTCCGGAACATTATTAATTTTTCCCAAATATGGTTGCATATGAATTGTATATGCATTTTCACTGTCCGCAGCAGCCCAAATTTTCAAACCATACTTATCTGGTTTGCTCTTCATATACACTCTAAAGGAACAACGACCTATAAATAATACAAGTTGTTCGTCCACTGTGACATGACTGCCAGGATTGTAGCACTTTTTAAAGTTTTCTGTAAAAAGATCAAATACTTCTCTAATAGGGGCAAACTTATCAGTTGCTTTTCTAGCCTCTCTCGAATTTAGATCATCAAACCGAATAAATGCGGTTATTGCCTGAAAACATTCACGAGATATTGACGCAGAAATAATTGGGTGTGCGTATCCTTTTTTAGTACCCTACAGCATTATTGTTGGTTCTTTTCGAGCTTGCAAGGCACCCAAAATGATGAGAATACCAATATAAGCCTTAATATCAACTACATCTGTTGGTTTCCATGTTTTTGCTTTTGCATTTGGATTTTTTTTATTCCAAATTGTAAGAATCTAAAAAAACATAAAAATGCATTAATGCAAAAAAGTAATAGGATAAAAATTGTTTTTCACCTGATCTGCTTTACTATTGGTATGGAAAACAATAAGATCTAGTATTTCGTCAGTCAAAAACAGTTGAAATGCTTCAAGCTCTGAGGAAATGTTGCAGTTATACTGATTTAGTCCAGGTTTTGTTTTGATAATATTCCAATTCCTACGACGAGTGGCTCTAAAGGGTAGTTTATTCCAAGTTATATTAGCTTTGGTCTGATAACACAAATTATATCTTTACAAATTTGCATCATGTGTTTGCCCCCCACTACTGCCTGTTTTCACACTGTCCGTCGTGATAATGTCGTCTGCGTAGTATATCACTTCTGGCTCACAATCACTGTCTTCAATCTCAAGTTCAAATTCAACGTCATCTAGACCAAGATTTAGAAACTGCTCGAACCCTTCATCAATCAGTTTCTTAGGATTTCGCACTTTTATATCGTTTGCTGCCATAGCGTATACGTAAAACAAACATAAAACACAAGTAAAACGAATTCTCTCTACAACGCACTAGCAAATACTAACCACGGTGGTATCACTTGAATTGTCAAGGCAAAATAAAAATTTTAGTTCCATTCCTAATTGTAGAGGTCGCAAATTTGACGTTTCACGTAATTTATGGAATGTTTTGCGAATTGAAGGTTAAGGTTAATGGAATCGTCACGAAGATCCTAGTCTAGTGGTGCAGTCTTGTATTTTTGTAGTGTTCGTTTTGAATTGATAAATAAAGTTTATTTAGAGGTTTAATTTGTTCTTCGGTAGTTATATTTTTAATAAGTTATATTAGTGTGTTAATAAGTTTTTTTAATATGACTTTAATCAAGTGTTGTGTTCATGATTGTGGCGAAAATAGACGTTCATCTGATATTAGGCATAGGTTTCCAAATCCAAAAACAGATTTAATCCGATTTAGAAAGTGGGTAGATGCAATCAACAATACCGCCTTAATTAGTATGGATCCTGCAATAATTTATGCTTCAAACAAAAATTCATTTCAAGCATGTGAAATAGACTGCATTCAAATTCAGTACCAACATTAAATTTAGGAGGTGAGTTATTTTATTTGTAATCTTAGATGTTCTGAAAACTTTAAATAGAAATGTTTATAAATGATAATGATTAATATGTGATTTCCATTATGCTCTTTCTATTCTGACTACCCATTCTATAACGATATAAGTATTTTTATTTACTTTTTGTTTTTACAGGCAACATAAATATATTGCCAATTTATAACTTGCCATCAACATCAAGTTCTGTGGAACCTTATACAGACCCTGAAATATCTTCACATATCGAAGACATCCAGAAATCTTCCCTACATAATTCTGTTGGTGTTGGGACAGTACATATGAATGGTAAAATATATTTTAAATTTTTGAGGAATTCACAAACGGTTTTAAACATTTTACCAAATCATCTGTAACATTTAGTAGTTTAAATTAATTAGTTTAGTAGTTTATTATAATTGCATAAATTTTATTTTTATTTTACAGAACCTGATGGGACAACTCCATACAATATTAAAAAAAATATTGTACCAAAACAAACTGTAACACCCAGGAAACATAAATTATATAGGGCAATGCAATATTTTAACAAAAAATATAGTTTAGAGAGAAACCGCACACATTCAATTAAAAAAAGACTTTTTGATGCTGGAAAATGCTCCAAACAAGCAGAGTTATTAAAAATAGAAGAACTAAATGCTTTGGCAGCAATGATCATTAAATGTCAAATTAGTGAAAATAAAAAATCAAAAAAAAAACGCCGTTTTACAATGGAGGAAAAAATGTTGGCTATATCATTGTACAAGCAAAGTCCTCGATCTTATCGACTATGGTCAAGAATATTCATTCTGCCCCGTAAGTCAACTATGAACAGGCTATTATCTACAACATCTAGTGAAATAGCAAACCACACAATTTCGCAAAAACTGAGCAGGCTTAGTGCCAACTATGTTGCAGGATTTATATTAAAAAAAAATTAAAAAAATGGTCTGTTGTCCCGTTTGTAAGAAGAGCTTATATTCTGAAAATATCCAGCCAGACGATATTTTAATAAAAGCAAGGGAATATGGAGGTGCATGTGCAAAAAGGCTGTGCTATCCAACAGAGCAGTTTGTGTTGACATTTTATGAGCTTTTCAACTCAATAACATTTTGCCTAAATAAGCAACCAGAATCAAATTCTTTAATGTCATTAATTAAAGCAAAAATAAGTAGTAGAGTAAATTTTGATTTTATTTCATGCACTGTGCATAAAGCAACTATTATTAATTCAATTTGTAAGATTACCATTCGCACAATAGTGCAAAATTGGTGCAAGAATGTAAACCAGATATTACAGGGTAAATCAAATTATACAGGTGTAAATAAAGTAAAATTACAAGCCAAATCTATCCATCTTAAAAGGTTAAAAAGAAAAAATTTTAAAAAATTACCGTGTAAGTTACTTTGATGTCTTTAAATTTTATAAAGGTATTATCAACTTACATTATAAATTTGTTCAAATATACAGTGTAGATTTGCTACTCCATTATTTCACTCATTTTATCTAGCTAAACATTGTGTACAAATTTCGTTGTTTTTCATATTAACTAATTTAGTACCTCGAGATTCATAGGTGAATTCATCAAATATAATCAAGTGGTCCATTAGAATAATTCTACCATTAAGATTGTCTCTGTGCTATAAATAAATGTGTTAAACGTTTTTTCAAATATTAGTAAGAAGATACAATTTGATGAGGCTAATTGACTTTTTAGTACTACCTTATAGTCTTGGAATTAATACCAATACTTTATGCCATATTCTTTCATAGTTCAAGAATTATTAGTGCTACATTTTTCATTTGTGCTTGTTATTACTTAAGCATTTCTTTTAAAATGACCAGTAATTGTTCTGTTTGCTAAGATGTACTTTCTGACAGATTCGTTGTCTGCGATAGTTGTCATGTTACCATGCATCCTACTGCAAGCTACATAACGTACCTACAGGCGAGATACTTGGTGATTGGAGCGATGAAATTTCCAGTGATGATTATATCACAGAATAGATATCGACAGGACATTTTGTAAAGCTTTTTTATTGTATGTAGGTACTTTTACTGTTAATAAATTAGGCAATATAACCTACCAAAATAAAATTGTAAAATACGTACGATAACAGAATTGTTTGAACGAAACCAGATTTTATGGATTTTGGCTCAGGTGGTCCAAAGTATATTCTGTGCCAATAGGAATTAGGTGAGTTTGTTTAGCAATAGCAGCAATTACTAAATTTAAACGCCTCATTCGTGATTTGAATGTTCAGTAATTTATATTTTGTCAACCCATGATTTTTGTGTATCTTGTTTTAATAACTGTATTCATTGTAGTGTATATATGTTAAGATTTGTCTACATTATATATTTTGCTCACTTTTGTATTTTATATAATTTTAAAGGGCTTGCCCGTGAATAAATAAATTATCATTGTATATCCTTTGTTTTTTTGTATATCATAAAGATTCTCTTATTATCTAATCAAGTAATGTTTTTCACTAGCCTGATAAGTGGCATTTATTATATTATGGACGTGCTTTTACAGTAAATACATGATTTTTATTTAATTTTTTTTATTGGAAGAGATTTCCATGGAAATATGCCATATGATATGGAAGTGTTTTTCCTGACCATATTATCTTCCCTTGTAGCTACAAGTATCATCTTACAGGTGACAGTATAAATTTTCCTAAATTATACTTATTTTTGGGTCCTATAATTTATTAATAATTGGAAGAAACTAATCTTACTGATATTATGAGTTAACAGAAAGTATACAGTATTTCAATCGACGTTATTTTCTCGTTACAGTGCAACCAGAATATAACCGTATTGAAATACTGAAATAATTGCTTCACAAATCACCCACCCTAATTGCTTAAGAGAATTTAAATTAACCGTCAAATCCTTCATTTTAAATTTCCCACTAATAATTAGTTCCATTCCTAATTGTACGCGGCGCTCCACTTTTTAGTTTGACATTTTAGTGTTGTGTTATCTATCTATAAAGGTGGGTGATTTGTGATACTAACAAGGCAAGCATAAACCGGCACGATTTAGCCGATCACGCCACCAGCAATTGCGTCGCGCATACGAAAAGTGTATTTAGAAAGTATAATTCGAAATACGGTGCGGGGTACAAACGTACCCCACGTTGAACTTTATTTTTTATCATAAAAAGTATGAGATAAATTCTAGTAAATGACTAAAAAATAGGTTCTTAATGACAATAAATAAATTCGGCAAAGCAGAAAACTAAAAATTTACGAAAATATCCTTAAAATTGTGACTATGGGGTACATTTGTACTCCGCAGCGTACGACCAATGGTAATGTTCCTATCAGTTTATGCTTTGGCGATATACACTCCCGAAAATTTGAGTACTTAGAAATGTGACTCTCAACATTCTCTAATATATAGTCGAATGTGGATTGAGTCATTCTCGTGTATTCAAAAATTTTTTCATAATTTCTCCTCAATTCGTCAAATGACCTTCCAAACTCTCCTTTTTTATTTCTGGATAAAAAATAGTTATCAACCCATTTCCTTCTTTTTTTGCAATAAAAAATATTTCAGTAATGGTGATGTTTCCAAAAGATATAACTTTGAGATAGAATCCATATCACAAGATAGGCAATTACGTTGAACTCAGATCGCTACTCTATCCGTGAATTAACTGATCCAGTGTAACCACACACGTCGTCTTAATTCGTAATAAATGATTCGTACACACAAATTTTCGTACGAATTCTTATCCAATTTAACGGCAGCCTTATAACCATATCCAATGCAAACTCAAAAAAATTCTTTAATGTAGCACAAAATTTTATAATTTTTTAATATGTATTTGTTACATTTTTTACGCGGTATATATATATATATATATATATATGGAGCTTCTGTAATGAATTTATTTATTTCTTGTGGAGTGAATGTGGATTTTTTCGGTTGATAGCCGTCTACTTTTTCGTTTTAGAAAAGCACGCAGTTTCGAATATTATTCTATATTAATTTCATTATTTAAGTTTAGTGTGCTCCTTAATATTAAGTATGTCTTCCACAAATAGGAGGACCTATTGTTTTCGGAAAGTTTTCAGTTTCTGACTTGCTTTTATTCTGTAAACATAAATATTGTAATTGAAATAGTAGTTGATGTGTTTTCCACTAAGTTATCGCGGCAACAATTATGAAATACTGTATTTAGGTCTTTCCGCTGCTTTATTTTATTTTAAGCTTTTTATTTCGATTTTTCTATATTATGAAGTACATTGGTTATTAAATAATAATAGATTGAATAACTAAATATAATCTTTAAAATTATGACTTACTTTGACGAGTAGATAGATATTGTCTGGCGCTTCTTCTAAAAATTTATGGATTTCAGCAGATGTCAATGTAAGGGATTTTTTTTTGTTACAGCTTTTTTCGTTTTGCTTTTTTATATAAGTTTTGTATACTTTGAAATATCTATGTTATGTTTGATACTTATGAGGCTCCTTATCATTGAATATATAGACCACAGTGTAGACGGTTTAAAGTTTGCAGAAATTTCTTGAAAATAAGCCAACAAAACATTTTCTGAGAACGATTTAATATTGTTTATTTCCCTCCAGTTCATAAATTTGCTGTATTGTTTTTGATATTTGTTTTTTGAAACTCCATGTAACAAATTTTTGATTGCATTTTGAGTCTTTTTTATAATATCTGGAGGAGTATTCTCAATATCGGAATTCGACATCTCGAAAGATAAATTATGATCTCGGTTCATAGTTCCTAAAATAATGGGTAATAAATGAATTTGTTTATAATCTATAATCAATAAACTGAAATACATTATCTAAAAAACACCCAGAAATCCACTATAAAGGATTGTCAAAAAAATTTGACATTGACATTTCCGTGGGCAAAGTGACATTTCCGTGCGGAAAAGTACCATAACTTGTACTTTTTCCACACTCTACATTATTACTTCTGTAACGGATATCAAACTAATTAAGAAAAGGCTTGCTTTGCGCATAAAAATTTGTGTAGAAAAGCGTGTTTTGCATAGTAGTCGTAGAAAAATATATATTTTTAAAACCGGTCTTAGATATATTACGTCCTCTCCGTCTCACTGGCTGTTTTTTCTGATGTGTATTTTTTATTCTTTCGAATGGTATGAAAAACGTTATAATTATACAAAATGGATTTAGCAGGTTTACACTCTAAACCAATGATATTATTAATAATAGTGTACCCAGGACATGTACCAATTTTTAGCTCTATGTGAATTATTGTTATTATTTCCTATTTTTCAGACTCTTTGACTAGACTATTATATGCAAGCCATTCATATGCATAACACTATTTTTTGTAATTCATTTGACTTGTATGTGGAGGTTTCTGATATTCACACAGTTGTCGTTATACATATTCAACCTACGGCTATTTTTCAAAAACTACAACAATCCAAACAAAAATATAAGTTTCGGACGTTTCAAGCATAAAAAGTAATTTACATGCCGCGTTAAATAACGTAATTAATTAGAAAAAATTTAGCCGTTAGTAAATTAGACTGGTCCAATTACATTTTTCAAACTGGACTGTCGACGTTGGTGCCATGATACAACAATTTGAATTAGGGGAGAGTGGGCCACCATGAGACGGAAAAAGTCTGGTTTAAATTGTCGGTTAATTTATTGTAAATACGACACATATATGTCGTCGGTGCATAAGTTATGTTACATTAATGTAAAAAATGGATATAAACTATTTATATTTGACTAGATTTTGAAATTATGTGACATTCATTTTTTCAGTGCCCGTCTCATAGTGGTCCTTTACTTGGGCCACTAGAAGACAGGACAAAATACGCAGAAAAAAACTAAAAATTGTATTAAAATATTTATGAAACACACAAGAAACCATTATTAGTATCATCACAACATTTGAAATAAGGAAATATTTATAAAACACTCAAAAAGGATTAATCTTTATCTTATATTAATAATAAAAATTAACGCATGTTCAGTTGATTAAAATTGGTTTCAAACTTATAATACGATTACAATCGTTTTGTATTTCCTGAAAGAGTTGGTTTGGGTAAAATTATTTTCACATCAATGACTGGAACGGTGGCAGTGTCTGGGACAGTTTGAAATATAAAATGTCCTTCAACCTTCGAGGCTTTTCTTAGGAAATTGATTTTGACATCACTAGATACTGATTCTAGTTCGACTACTTTTCTTATAAAGAATACATCATTTTTTGCCTTGAATTGTACCAAAACAAAATCATTGGGCTCAGGATCCTTATCAAGTTCTTCAAAGCTTGACGGTTCGACTTCAGGAATCCACCCGTCCTCATCAGAATTGTCTTGGAAAGGTATCTCACTTTCAACTTCGGTATCATCTTCATCGGAAGATATGTTTTTAGTGATCTGTTTTCGTTTCTTCGCAAATACGTTTATACGTTTTTTTGCAAGTTTCCTTTCTTTTCTTCTGTTCTTTTTCTTTTTTTCTATTTCTCTTTGTTCAATTTTCTCCTTTTCAGGTGTGTCTGTGGGTATACAACTTTTAGCTCTTTTACGCTTGCTCTTTTGTAATTTTCTTTGGCCTGCCTTCGGGTAGCCTTTGAATATCTGGGGACTAACAAAAACTGCTGTAGCAGGTTTATCTTCAGCTGGATTATCTGTAACCTGTGGTGTATTCGAGGAGGTAGATGGAATTTGTATAAAATGGGATGTTTCCACAGAAGTTGATGGTATTTTCTCAGTGAAATCTTCAATGACAGGTGGGACATCCATAGTCGTTGACGCAGTTTGCTCATCAGCAGTGTACAAAGCTGAATCATTTAATACATCTCGATCAGTCACTGAACTACTTAAAAAATCATCAGTGGTGAATATTTCCCGATCAAAAGGAAAAATTCCGGTTTTCTTGAAACCTGCCTTAATATTTAGTGGAGTCATGGATCGTTCAAATACCACACCAAAACAACCAGCAACTTCATAAATAGATAAAGGTGTGCCAGGATGATGTAGACGCCAGGAATTAACTGCAGAATTATAATACGCCTTTAACGGAGCAAATATTGATATATCTAACGGCTGTAGCTTGTGACCACAGTGTGTAGGTAGTAAAATAATTGTAACTCCATTATATTTAGCAATGTTAAGTGTTTCTATGGTAAGGTGGCTTTCATGATTATCGCATATTAAGATAGTAGGGCTCTTTTTGGAGGATCCACTATATTTTACGAAGTGTTTCATTACAGATGGAAATATTTCTCCATTCATCCAACCTGATGAAGTTGCGAGACCTAATGTACCTGATGGGGCTCCATTTAATATATGGCTTTTAAATTTTTTTCGTGGAAACACCATGGCAGGTGGTAAAGTATTTCCACTGGCACTTATTAAACAACACGTAGTAATTAATACTCCACGTTCACCACTGGTACATTGACTGACTTTTTAACTCCTTTTGCCGATAATACTTTTTTCGGTTTCTGAACGGTCGTCGTGCCCGTTTCGTCCAAGTTGTAGATGCGAGTGCCATCAGAAAATGCTTCGGAGCGATCATATGCATTTTTAAGATTATCAAAGAATAACTTAACGTTATGCTCATTAAATGACGAAGCTCTGGAAAGACTGCACAATTCAGGCTGCCGAATACTTAACTGTTTGCTATGTCTTTTTAGAAACCCTTGTAACCAGTCAATGCCAACCAATTTATTTATTTCCCAACTTAACGGAATTTTCTTTTGCTTAATTTTTGCCATTTCATACGCCAATTATCGAGTATCTTTTGTTGTTTGTCCATAACACATTTTAGAGCATATGATTACATAATCCACAAGCGCTCTTTCTTCATTATCTGTAAAAATTAATCTATGTTTATATTGGCCTCTCATGGATATTTGCATGTTAAGGTCCGTCTTTTCTTCTACTTTTTTAACATATCTCTGCAACGTCTGGAAGGATAAACCGTTCTCTTCTGCAGCTTTACGTAGAGACAGTTTTACGCCTTCCCCTATCAATACTTGTCGAACAGCTCTTCTCATACATTCTTCTGAAAACAAACCTTTCTGGCTTTTCCTTTCGCGACCTATGGACATCTACAAAAAATAATTTACCTGATACAGCCAGTTCCTTATGTGGGCCACCATGAGACAGTGTCTCAAGGTGGCCCTGAAAATGTGTCTCATGGTGGCCCATTTGCACGTGGTTAGTAGATGTACATACATAATTTTTTAAGTTGCCTTTTCATACATTTATGAAGAGCGAAAAAATGCTTATTAACTGTTCTAAAAATGGTATAGAAAATTTACCTTTACTAGTTTTATTCTTCTCTTGACAAACGAACGAAAATGCACGTCTTAAAAATTTCGATGAGATACACACCCACTGGTGGTCATAACTCTACTAAGACTAACGTACGGTAATAGAAAATTATATTGGTAAACCGGCACGTAGTGTTAACTTATTACCTCGACCAACAGAGGTCAACACTATATCTAAACGGAAATATTTAATTGTCTCATGGTGGCCCATGTCTCATAGAGGACCACCCTACCCTAATTTGCATTTTTATTACAACGGAAAACCCAACTTCGTTGCTTATATTTTATTACATTATTTGTAAGCTTTACTAACACATAAAGTACGCAAGACCAGTTTAAATTGGTTTACGTAATTGATTAACATCAAATGATGTGACATTTTGGAATGAAAGGCCGAAATTAATTTGTCTTATTAGTGTTTAATCATAGTTAGACTGAATCAGAATAAAGTACACAAACACTATACTCTGAAGTCATAATTTAACTATAATGTCATAAGTGATAACACGTGACATAAAGGCTCAAAATGGATTTATTTGTTTAAGCTTCAAATTAATATTCACGCTAATAAATAAAACATTGTTATTATTCTTTTGTTTCATTGGCGTAAACAAATTAACTCCAATCATGGCTGGAATGGAACTTTAGTTTAACGGATATAGTTCAATGCAACTTGTTTGGCAGTCTGTCACTAAATAATTTCGTCTGTTAGCAATTTATTTGATAAAGAAGCTTTCTGCAATACAACTTCCATCCTTCCATCCTTCCATCCTTCACATCTTTTCATGGTTGTACCGTACCGATGACGGCTAATGAGCTAGAAACATGCATGTCTGCGGTTACCACTCTTTTCAGTAGCCCCTTCTTCTATTTGCGTGCAATACCCACTAATCTATTCGTTGCTTATTATATATATATATATATATATATATATATATATATATATATATATATATATATATATATTGAAGCTGTCTCATTTAGTTGTATTCGCTTTAGTGATGATTATAAAAACCATGTGAGCAATAATTATTATTCTGTGCACTTTTAATGTTGTCCTCAACATAGAATACTTTGTCCATAATGATGCCTCAAACTTTTATTAACATCATCGAAATATGCTAGCATATGCCATATTTTGTCCTTTTCAAAAATGAATGTCTACAAATGGACTCGATAAACAATCGATATTGTTTTAGTTGTTGCGATAATGCTATAGTTTTTATGTGACAGCCGCTGTTAAAGTGAAAGTTCAAATCATGTTTTGACAAAATCCAATGAAATTCCGTTGTTTTTCATTTTAAATAATTGTGTAATCAATTAAATTTCATGCGCGTTTTAGATGCACTTTATTATTCTTGCGTTTATAACATGCTACCTAAACCACCAATAGTCGGTTTTACAATTTCATATACTAATTGATTAATTGAATTTATAATAGCATAGGTCAGTTTATTCAGTAATAACTATCGTAGTATAAGCTCAATGAAGGTTTATTATGAATACAAAATTGATTATTTAATTAAATAGCTCACTAGGGTTTGCGAACGCGAACCCTGAAATTAATATCGATGCAGAACGGAACGAGCTGCGCTTTTCTCTAATAACTTTAAAATGGAAGCAATAGATAAACACAAAGACCACTACTATTATCTAGATCGATGAATTAAATTTCGTTAGTCATATTATAGTTCTGTCTTCTGAATTGATTCTACTCTCTAGAGGATCATTGCATTTATAAATTTTAGTCATTGGTGAATTGTGAAGTGAGATTAGTTATGAAATTAAATAGATACAATTTTTATTGATACAATGTGGTATGGTAAACGGGACACGACAAAATTATAGTTCGTTGCAAGTACTCAGATGATATATTATAAAATAAAAATAGTAGAACGTATCAGTAAACTCAATTATCTTGTGCACTAGGCACTAGCGCTCATGGTGGCGAAATTTAGCATCTAGTATGTGAGGTAAATTAAATTTGATTGTAGTCTATATACAAAATATTGTAACGTCGGTCCTGTATTGAGGATACGTTGAGATTCATAAAGAAAAGGAAGGAGAAAAACATCGAGAATCATCGGGAGCTGTCATCAAGTACCCCTTGATAAAGAAAGTTTATGGAAATGCACTTTTAATTCCCCCTTTGGCCGTTATTGCTTTCTGCGTATGCCGTATGGCATAAAACCCGCCTCTTTGTTTTCAAAAATTAATAAGACAACATTTTAACGATATAGACGGTGTGACGTCATACATTGATGATTTTCTGATATGGGAAAAAGATCAAAATGAGCATGACACACGTCTACAACAAGTTGTTGAAAGATGCCGTAAAACCAACCTGAAACTGAATATTTCTAAATGTGAATTTGGAATCAAAAAGTCATGTTTACAGGTCATATTTTTTCACAAAATGGCGTAGAACTTGATGAATCAAAAATTTTAGTTCTAAAAAATTTTAAAACCCCTGAGAACCAAGAAGATGTTGAAAGATTCCTCGGCATGATCACCTATATATCAAAATTTATAAAAAATATATAAATTTAGACGGAAAATTTAAAAAATATTCCTTTGCACTGGGACCACACCCAACAAGAAACTTTAGATCGTTTAAAAAACGTATTGAGGAATAAACCTATTCTACAATTTTTTATCAAAAAAAACAGATCACATTTTCAGTAGACGCATCACAAGACGCAATTGGAGGCGTACTATTACAAAATAATTTACCCGTGTACTACATTTCAAAAGCATTCTCTGATAATCAGAAAAATTGGGCTCAAATTGAAAAAGAAATGTTCGCTATTACAAATGCATGTTGACGTTTTCACCAATATATTTATGGAAAACAAATAATAATCGAAACTGACCACAAGCCTCTTATTTCTATAGTTAAAAAATCATTAAATTCCTGCCCATGAAGACTACAGCGCATGCTTATTCAAATTCAACCATATCAAATTAAATTAATTTATAAACCTGGCACAAAACTACCTATTGCGGATGCCTTATCTAGGCCACACGATATAAACAAAAATGCCGAAAATGAATTTTTATTTATCGAAAAAATCGAATCCCAAATTCTATCCATTCATTCTAGCATCCTGGTTTGCCAAAAACAAATTCAAAACATAAAAAAAGAAACAAACAAAGATCCAATATTATTAAAAACAATCGAATACATTAAAATCGGTTGGCCTCTTAGCAAAAAATTTAATCAGTAAAAATTTATCTTGGCGCAATATTGGCCAGATGTTGCCGCCAATATTGGAATTAGAAAAAACTGTTAACGCTTTCCAATACTCAACCAACATTTCGAAGGCAATATTACAAAAAAACTAGAGCCTATGTATATCCAATATTGGTGATATATTGTCAATATTGCACCAATATCTGGCCAACATTCACAACCAAATATTGGCGGTATATCGAGAATCGATATTAGGCCAATATTGGCTAAATTTGAAATCTTGCTGCAATATTGCACCAATATTCCAACATTGGGGCGATGTTACGCCGATATATATCCAACATTTGGTTCTGCTAGGGTAAGATTTAAAACCTTATTTTATTGTCAGAGATAATTTATCATTTTCCGATGGTCTGTTATTTTTAACGAAAAAATTATAATTCCTAAAAGCCTTCAACCCGAGATGTTATGAAAACTGCATACAAGTCATTTAGGTAAAGAAAAAACTAAATACCGAGCGCGTACTATTTTTTATTGGCCGAATATGTAACAAGATATTGATCATTTTAAATCAAATTGCAGGTCTGGAGTTATTTTTTCAAAAGAACCCCTAATACAGCACAAAGTACCAAAAAGAGCATGGCAAAAAATCGCTATGGACTTTTTTAAATTAAATGGCTTATTTTATATCTGCATAGTAGATTATTATTCAAAATTGCCAGATATAAAATGTTTAAAAAACAACATTTCTTCTGAAAGTGTTATCTTATGTTTAAAACATATTTTTTCTTTATTAGGCAGTCCTGAAAAACTAGTATCAGTTAACGACCCTCAACTATGCTCTACCTCCTTTAAAAAAATTTCGGAAGAATGGGGATTTGATTGTATTTGTTTCTCTCATTTCCGTGTTCCGCAAGCAAATGGACAAGTGGAAAAGCAAATAGGCACGGTAAAATATATATTAAAGAAATGCTCTTACAAGAAAACCGACCCTTATAAAGCTTTATTAGAGTTAAATAATACGCTTCTTGACAATAATTTATACTTTCCAGCTCAATTATTATTGCACAGAAACTTGAAGTATTTTACCTGTTAAGCATTTAAAACTAAAAATAAACGGTTTTAAAGATTAAAACTAACTTTTCCGCATCTGTAGCCCTGAAAAATATTCGATCATAAAATTGTTACTTGAATACACTTCGGGGGATGTATCGTGCTAACAAACCGAAATTTGTCCAAAAATAACCAAAAATTTAGTATATCTGGATATATAGGACCCGCTGTACTCACTCTAATCAACTGAAAATCGATAGGGTACATCTGTGGGACACTTTAAACAATTTTCAATCATAAATTTGATCAATCGTATACTCTCTGGAGGCTGTATCGTGCTAACAAACTGGATATTCTCCAAAAATGACAAAAATGTGGTATTTCAAGTACCATAGCACCCGTTGTACTAGCCTTAGTGAGCTGAATATCAACAGGGTTCATCTTTAAGACGCTCTGAATAATATCCAATTATAAAATTGGTCACTTGTATATACTCCGGAGGCTGTATCGTGCTAACAAACTGAAACTTCTCCTAAAATGACAAAAATATCGTACTTAAAGTACTGTAGCACCTATTGTATTGGCTCTGGTGAGCTAAAATCAACAGGGTTCATCAGTGCGATGTCCTGAATAATATTCAATCATAAAATTGGTGACTCCGGAGGCTGTATCGTGCTAACAAACTGAAATTTCTCCAAGACTGACAAAATTTCGTACTTCAAGTACCATAGCACCCGCTGTACTGGCTCTGGTGAGCTGAAAATCAATAGGGTTCATCTGTAACATGTCCTTAACAATATTCCATCATAAAATTGGTGATTTATTGCACTCCGGAGGCTGTATCGTGCTAACAAGACATGTAAGGAAAAGTGGCCGACGACGACATACACACAGGTTTTTTTTTCTAAAAACCGTTTTTTCGTGAAGTTGTTGATGGAAAACGTAAAAATAACTCAAAGAAAAAATACAAAATTCCAACTTCTTTTGGGGTAAACCAATACTTTTCTCGCATATTAGATCGGATGGGCGGAAAAGTAATAATCAGTTCGAATTTCCATAGAAATAATTTATAAGAAAAACAAAAAACAAGTCAATTTTACAATAATAGAAAAACAAGAAAATTGCCCTCATTAAAATTAAATCAGAAACTTTTAATCAAAAATAACGGATACTTCCATCTTCCAGGCAACAAACAAAAACCCGAGAAGTTATCGGATTAAATTGGACGTTTCAGGGAAAATAATAACAAGAAATAGACATTGTTCAAAAATTGATGGGAGACCGCCAATTTAATCTCAAAAATTAGACGAGAATGACAATTTTAATCTGGATTTTGGCAATCTTCTTCTTCCAGTGCTTATCCATTGAAGGATGTTTGCGATCATATGTAACCACTCTTCTCTATTTCTGATGGTGCTGAATAGGTCTCCTACTGTTCTCAGCCCTGTCCATTGTCTCACGTTTCGAAGCCATGACATCTTCTTCCTGCCGATTCCTCTGCTCCCCCCAACCTTTCCCTCGATTACTAATTGTAAGAATTGGTATCTCTCATTCCGTATTATGTGGCCTAGATATGCTGTTTTTCTGCGCTTGATGGTTTCCAGCAATTCGCGTTCTCTTCTAATCATTCGTTTTCCTGGCCGTCCATGGGACTTTCAATATTCGCCTGTAGGTCTACATTTCGAAGGCTTCATGGTGTTTACTTTTAGAGTTCAGCCCTCCATACCGTACAGTAACAATGACCACATGTAACATTTTACAAATCTGATTCTTAGGTCGAGATCAAAATCGGTGTTGGTAAGAACTTTCTTGAATTTCATAAATGTGCTTCGGGCAATTTCGATTCGGCATTTGATTTCCGTTTCGAACGTCCAGCTTTCACATACGCACGTGCCTAGATATTTAAATTTCTATACTCTTTCAATGGGGCATCTGTTGTGTGTTAGGCTAGCATTTTCATGTTCTTCCGGCTTGCGAGAAACTATCATGAATTCTGCGTTGATATTGAGGACCAAGCTTTTGCTAATATCGCCCACGGCATCAAGAAGATCCTGCAAGTCTTTCATATTGTCAGCAATTAGGACTGTGTTGTCTGCGTATCGTATGTTGTTGAGCCACACTCCGTTCACCCTAACACTTAGGGTGCGTTCCTCGAGTGCCTCCTGGAAGATGTTTTCCGGATATAGATTGAAGAGGAGTGGAGAGAGAACGCATCCCTGTCTGACCCCTCTAAGGATCTTTGTCGGTTCTGTGTGTTCATTGCCAACCTTGACTTCGGCTGTTTGGTTCCTATAAAGGCTTTCTATGTAGCGGATATCCTTCTGATCTATATCTATCCTCCTCAGAATTTGGATGAGTTTGTGGTGGTGAACCTTGTCGAACGCTTTCTCGTAGTCGATGAAGCATAGCATCACATCTTTCCTCTGATCATTACAGTTCTGAACTAATACTTGAGTTGCAACTATAGCCTCTCTAGTGCTTAGTCCCCTTCTAAATCCAAACTGTGTGGATCCGACATCTCTTTCGCACTTTATATAAATTCTGTAGTGAATATTCTTGAGAAATATCTTTAACGTATGGTTCATTAGACTGATCAGCTTATGATCCTCGCACTTCGTGGCATTTTTTTTTGGCAAGGGGATAAAATATGATGTAACCCATTTGGCAGGGAACTCCCCCGTGATATATATTTTGTTAAATACTTTCTGCAGGACGGAAATGCCTTTATCGTCTAATATTTTCAGTAATTCGACAGGTATGCCATCCGGACCAACTTTCTTTCTGTCCTTTGATGTATTTATTGCTCTTATGACTTCTTCTTTGGTGATAGGGGGTCCAGACAAATCTTTGCCCTCCGTGGCTTCTATATCAGGTCTATTATCGTTAAAAAGGCTGCTAATATATTTCTTCCAAATAATTTTTTGTTGCTGATCATTCTGCGCCCTCTCTCCATAATCGTTTTCTATATTAGAGAAGTCTCTTTCCTGTAAACTCCGGACGCCTCTTTTATCTTTCTGTGTAGGTTGAATTCATCGTGTACTTTCTGTCGTTTTAGCAATACGCCTAGCAATTTGCAAGCCGAACGAACAAATGATAGCCTTTACAGAACAAAATTTGGTAGAGTTGTGAAACCAGTTGTTACATTTCAGATTTAATTTTTTTTCCTATTGTTAAATTTTCATCATTTTGATATTTAAACTAATGTAAAAACAAAGTTTCATTTCATTTTATTTTGCGTTATGAATAGTGTTTTACTTAGTTATTTTGTATATTTTATGAAACTATTTAGATTGATTTTTATTTAATTCTTGCTTGAAAAACGGGGGATGTTATTATATTTGACTGGCCTATGTTTCGACTATAGTGACTGGCCTACAAATAGGCCACACATGCGCATCCCCACTTAGATGTACATTCAGTAGTCAGTTAAGAAAAGACGTGTTAATAATAAAGGATAATTGTTCCTAAATCTGTTGTCTTGAATTTAGAAATATTATACTTAACATAACAGCTTCAGTAACTAATATTGGAATTGAAGGCACGCCCTCGTCCTCTTCTATAACCGAACCGTGCCCCACACAAAGTACAGTTTCTCAAAGTTACTCTAACAAGACCCTTAAACCATCCACATTTTATGGCCAACATGCATGGGAAACATATTATTAAGAAGGTTCTGGTCCCTGGTGTTCACATGGGGTCCTGGTTACTAAGAAATATGGATTCACTCGCTTTTGTGTAGACTATCGAAAACTAAATCAGGTTACACAAAAATATAGCCATCCACTGCCAAGAATAGACGATACAGGTGCGAAATGGTTTTCCACGCTAGACTTAAAGAGTGGATATAGGCAAGCAAAAGTACATCCTTATGATCCAGACAAAACAGCTTTTTCTACTGGCAGTGGTCTTTACCCATTGCAGGTCCTCGCATTCGGAGTCTGTAATGCTCCGGTCACATTTGAACGACTGACGATGATGGTTCTGAGATGATTGACGTGGAAAACCTGTCTTCTATATCTTGATGATATCATGATTATGCCTAAAACTTTTGATGAGCATTTGAAAAATATTAATGAAGTATTTGACAGGTTCATCATCATCACACAGCTATATGTTCGTCCACTGCTGGACATAAGCACAGAAAACAGACCCGAGGATAGAATGAAAAGTGCTCTCTTGTCGAGTGTGAAATCTAATGCGACAATTACTGCAGCGGTTGTGTCTCTAAATAGGCCGATAATGTAGATTTCTCAAAAAAAGATTTACAGTTTTCATTTTTCGATACTGGCGCCATCTGGCGGCAAATAGAAGCGGATATTGATTGTACTGCCAGTACCTCGAAGATAGTAAATTACATTAGATTCAAATTCTGAAGCTCAAACCACAGAACATGGTTCGAACTTTCAGAATTCGAATCAAATGTAATTTACTACCTGCGAGGTACAACAGAAATATTGGTAGTTCTCCATTATACAATCAAAATTAAGAAAAATGCAGTAAAGGGCTCTCCAATGCATTTGTTATTAACTGCCTCATTTTCGAATGTATAATAAATTTACACCCTGAAGTGAAGATGAAATAAAAAACGGTTTATTTATAAATTTATTAATACAAATTCATGTTTTTTTTATTACAGATACATTAAAAACATTTACAAGTTCAATAATGAACATAAAAAATTATAGATACATATATTTTATTTTATATCTATAAAGAATCTAAAGTTATTACAATAAAATATATTCAATTATTAAACGATGCTACAAATAAACATACAGAAGCTATTTAAACAAGAGAAAATGTCAATCAAAATAATTTATTTGTGAAATATTAATCCCTTACTCATCGAGTGGTGAAATAATAAAAAAGTTTTAGTGAACCTTTATACAATACCTTGATTAAACTAAATATTTTTTAGTTCAATTACAGTCTTAATTTCATATATGATCTCATAAATATGTTATGCTATCCTACAAAAAACATAATTAAGGGCGTTGCGTGAATGCATCACTGGTATGTAATGGGTTAAATAGGGGAAAATACTGTTAAATGGTTCAAACAACAATAGCAAGTAAAAATGATTGTTAATGGATTATTACTTTTCCCCCAAGTATTTTGTCACCTTAGACAACCCCAGACAAATGCAGGCCTTCTGTGGGGCTTTATTTATTCACATATACATACGAGTACATACATACAAAAAAATATTGAAACCATTAAAAAATTTACAAGTCTGGGAATGTATAACATGAAACAAACTCTGTCTGCATTTCTGAGAATAAACAACTCTACATTCACAATATAAAAGAACCTACCTGTTGAAGGTAATTATACCATCCCACTGAACTGTGTCCGGCAATTATTGTTGCTGAGGAGTGAAACTTACTTCAACTAAAAATATAAAAACATTTCTTACGCTGACAAAAATATAAATAATAATTATAACGGAAAATGTTCACATTGCAACAAGTATACAGAATAATAAAATCTATAGCTCAGCCTACATAATTAAGATATATTAACATTGAAAAGATGGTATGGCCACCTCAAAATGTTAAGCATACATAAAAGTTGAACTTAACCAAACTTTCCAGCAGTCCACAAAGAAAATATACTGTTGAGATCCAGCTTCTGCACATTTGGCTTGTGCTGTCAGGAAGTTTGAATATATTCAACGTCAACAGAACACGTTTTTACTAATAGTTACAGCGACATTTCAGCCCCCACAGATTCGATTCTTGTATTTCCACTACAAAGGTTATACCTACTTTAAACAGTTAACTTACTACTGGGGCAGGATATGCTTGGACATTTCAAAGATGATAAACATGGCTTTTATCTGAATGACTTGAATAAGAATCTCCTGCCTACATTAATGAGACCCGAGATAGAGGAAGTCATCTTTCTAATAGGCAAACAAGCGGAATGTGTAACATTACTCTGTTACTATAATTATTAATATGATTTCATAACAAGATCTACCACAGGATATGTATAACAAGTCAAAACTGTGAAATAGGTATAGCCGTTTTCAGGTGTTATTGCACACTTTACTTGATCTTGAGTGTAGATAATTTATTTAGCTACGAAAAACTAATACAAAGCACTCAAAACAATTCGCACATGATAGTATCCTTAAAAACTGATAAAGTCTGTAAAACTTATAAATGTATAAAAACATAACATGTTCACAGAATAGTACGATCAGTTCAATGAATGTAACATTATATAGACGACTTTTGGACTTTCATATCTTAGCTTGTTAGCGATTAGTTCCTAGGTTATGTTAATACTAACAATCTATTATTACAAAAAAGAAAATTTTTGTTCCTGGTCAATAAAACCCAATAACATTCTGTAGAGTATTAAAATATCTACCTTTTCTCCAGCTTGATCCAGGGGTAGGATCCAGATTACTGGCAAAATGTAACGTTGGTACTGCGTCACGAGTAAGGCCCTTTTTCGTACCTGCAACTTCTTTCAAAGTGCTCTTCACACCCCACGTATACTTTTTATATACTTCCTTCACGGAATACATATCATAATTCTGTTGACGTATATTTTCTAGCCACATTCCATATACTTTCGGAACAGTTTTTGGAAAACGATGCATTTTACCCATGCGATTGTCACAACCGGTACACAACATTTTTTTATTTTTAAAGGGGGTTTATAGTTTTCATCCATATCCAAAAAAACAATATATAATTTGTCTATACAAAAAATTATCACTGCAAACACAGATCATATAACTACTATTAAAAAAGACTGCAAACATATGTGCTATAAAAATGATTTCAAAATGAATATTCTTCTTCTACTTCTATAAAAGAATACACCATTGCTTCTATTGGTCATAATTCATGTCATCACAGATCACAGCACAGCTGAATTACGTTCTTTGACACTGCCATCTTTACGAGAATAAAGAAAGAAATGGTTTATTACTTAAAGTTTTCTTTTATATGGTACCCTCTACTAGAAAATAGTATTAGTACAACTGCAATCAGCGCGCAGTGGTTGTGTCTTTACGTTCTTAGGTTTTCGCGGGAGCGCCTAGCTTTTCATTCTATCATCGTCCGTATTTTGTGGACATATGCCTCCCGTAAATATTTCCATCTCCCCCTATCCTGTGCTGCATTTAACCAGTTGGTTTGGATGCGCTTCAGATTATCTGACCAACGATTAGGCGGTCTGCCTCAGCTGCGGAAAGCGTAGTCTCGCGGTCTCAATTCAGTTATTTTTCTAGTCCATTTGCCGTCGTTTATTCTAACAAGGATAAATGAATTTGTACAGACGTGTGTAATATTTTTTATTAAATTCAGCCAAGCGCTTTCGACATTATGTCATCATCAGGGCTCTAAAATAAATTACATACACTACAAACTACTGTCCTATCAATCTAACATAACAGTAAATGTAACTTACTTCGTCAATCGGTACAGAGACGTATTAAAATTGTAAACAAACAACAAATCACAAACATCAACACATATATCAAATTAAAAACGACACTACAGTTATGTCTACTGCGTTATCAAGTAGGCACCTGTGAAACTGCATAATAGACACTTTTATACGATATTATATATTCTATTTGAACACCATTTCAATTCATTCTTTGTTTGTATAACTCTCAGTACAGACTATATACATTTTTGTATTTCTGCTCTTTGTTAGAATATATTTTTATTATAGTTAATTTTAGTTCTTTTTAAAAAGACATTTTTCGTAAAGAAAAACAAAACTCTACATAAACCATGTCGACCAACTAATGGAATTTTTGTTGACTCAAAAACCCGATCCTAAAACGAGGATTATTATTATAATGAAAAATGGTAGTGTCTAAAATTACACAGTTCAAAGATATATTGGAAATTACTGAGTGAAAGTTAATAAGATTCAAATAAAACAAAATAATTAAATTAAAATTAAAATTAAATTGACTGATACAATTTAAAATTGAGCTCATTACAAAAACACGGATACAAATTATACGAAACAAATCGCACGGACTAATCCAGAAGGCATGCCTGGAACAACTTGAAAAGAGGTGTGAAAGTTGAATTAATATTAATCTGAGTTTTGATACAATAATCGTTCCTTCTGCACTCTCTGTATATCTCTAGATCTTCCCGAAGGTTAAGTTTGTGGAAATTCCGTGAAAAACATTTGTGCAAAATTCTGCTATCATCACCGGGTGAGAAACTATGATTATTAAATGTGAGGTGATGACCAAAGCCAGATTGTTCTGTCCTATTTAAATGTTCGTTGATACTTATATTAAGAGGTCTTATGGTACTACCAATGTACGCAGCCTCACAATCACCACACTGAAGTTTGTATATACCGCTCTGTTTGACTTTGGGTAACTTATCTTTGGTCTTAGAAAGGAGTGATTTTATAGTATTTTGAGATGAAAAAGAAACCCTAATGTTATCTTGACAGGTTCTAAAAGTGTTGCTTATTTCATATGAAATCTTCCAAGGAATGGGACTGAGCAAAATCGAAAATCACTAACCTCGACGGTTTGATGAGCCAGTTAGTTGTCTGATGTCTTTTTGTTTTATGTTCCTAATAGTGTTCTCAATAATATTTGAAGGATAGCCGTTGTTAACTGCGATCTGCTTCAAGATGTTAAATTCTTTATCAAAATTGTGGGGCGCCATAGGGATTCTGATCAACCTATGTACATAGGAGTATATGGCGGCCATTTTGTGTTGAAAAGGATGATTAGAGTTTGATGTAATGATATGGTCAGTCTGAGTTGGTTTTCTGTAAATATTCAAGTCTATTTTATTGTTTAATCTAGTAAGTGTCAAATCTAAAAAGTCAATCCGATTACCTAATTCTAATTCGACTGTAAAATTTATGCATGGATGCAAACCAATAAAGAAATCTAAAATCTTGAAACAATCATCAGATGTACCATCTACAAAGGCCAAAACATTATCTACATATCTATACCAGCTGATTATTTTATGGTTACTATTTAAAATTATTGTTTCCAAAGAATCAAGAAAAAGGTCCGCTAACAGAGGAGACAGGGGGTTACCCATAGCTAAACCCTTGGGTTGTCTATACATTTTATCATTGAAAATAAAAAAAATCCTGCTTAAGACAAATCTCCAATAGGTTCAAGGCTATATCAATAATACTGACATCCACACTTCTAAGAGTGATTATTCTTTTAATTATAGGGATTGTTTCATCTCTGGGAACATTTGTAAAAAGATTGCTGACATCAAAGGAAACCATGAAAAAATTGTTGGGGAGTAATAACCTTGAAATATTGTTCACCAATTCTATTGAATTTTTGACTGTATAAGTACATTTAAATTGTAAAACCCTATTCAAAAAATTGTTCAAAAATTTAGTTAAGTGTACCGCTGGAGTATTTGTAAAACTGACAACTGGTCTCATTGCTATTTAATTTTTGTGAATTTTTGGCAAGCCATAAAGTAAATGTATGTTCGGATTTGAGACCAAAAGTTAATTTAATTTTATGTTTTCTTTATCGAACAATAACGAACTATCCTTTAAATCGGTTCTCAGCTCAGCATTAAATGCTGGCATTGGATTTCTACTAAGAATTTCGAAACTGTTGTTATTTAAAAAAATTTTCAACTTTAAGTATGTAATTGACCTTTTTCATAATAACTAACAATTCCCTCTATCAGATTTGGTGATAATGAGGTCGTGCGACTTGATTTTAGCCATAAGTGATTTTAAAATAAGATATTGTTGACTTGATGTACTACTGTTGCATTTTTATCTATTAAAAATTCTAGAGTCCCTAAAATGTTTTTGAAAACTGTTAAACATAAGTTTCCTAATCTTATCTTTTGTTCGTCTGCATGAAAATAACTTTCAATCAATGTATCAACCTCCACCGAATGGAGTGCAAGTGAATTTTTATTTAAATTCGGTTTAAGTGAAAATTTCAAGCCCTGACCGGTTTTTGAGTCAACAAAAATGTTACTTTTTCTTTTATTTATTTCAACAACTTGATTAAAAATTCCATTAGTTGGTCGACATGGTTTATGCAGTGTCGTTTTTAATTTGATATATGTGTTGATGTTTGTTTACAATTTGAATACATCTCTGGACCGATTGACGAAGTAAGTTACATTTACTGTTATGTTAGATTGATAGGACAGTAGTTTGTAGTGTATGTAATTTATTTTAGAGCCCTGATGATGACGTTATGTCGAAAGCGCTTGGCTGAATTTAATAAAAAATATTACACACGTCTGTACAAATTCATTTATCCTTGTTAAAACAAGAGTGTGTACACTCCATATTTTGATTTTTAAATTTAGTCGTTTATTCTGGCTAGGTGACCTGCCCAGTTCAATTTTAGAGTCGATATTCTTGTGATGGCATCTGTTACTCCATTTCTCCTTCTCACCTCTATGTTTGGAACTCTATCTCTCAGGGATAAGCCTAACATTATTCTTTCCATGCTTCTTTGCGCTACTTTTATTTTGTTCGCGGTGTTCTTTGTTAGAATCAGTGTTTCGGCTCCGTAGGTTAGTACTGGTAAAATACATTGGTCGAAGACTTTTTTCCTAAGACACATGGGAATATAAGATCTTAAGATGTAGCTCAATCTTCCAAAGGCTGCCCTTGTGAGACCTATTCTTCTACCAATTTCGCAGTTAAGATTATCCCTTCCCAATCGAATCTCGTGGCCTAAGTATTTGTAGGAGTATACTTGCTAAATGTTTAAGTTGTTCACTGTTAGGTTTTTACTGACCACTAGATTTGTCATGAACTTTGTTTTGCCTATATTGATTTTCAGCCCAAACTCTCTGGATGCTAGGTTCAGCTCGCTCATTATTTCTTGCGCTTCTTTGAGATCATTTGTAATTAATATCAGATCATCGGCGAAGCGAAGGTGGCTAAGTTTTTCACAATTAATGTTGATGCCGAGGTTCTCGATGTTTGTGCGTTTGAGCATGCACTCTAAAAGGTTGGTAAATAATTTGGGGGAGATGACATCCCCCTGCCGCACACCTCTCTCTATTTGGAAGCTTGGAGTATCTTCATGAAGTCTAATGACAGCATTTGCGTTCTTGTATAATTGCTTATTGATGTCGATGTAGCGATGGTCGACTCTGCAATCAGCGAGGGCACTAAGCATATTATGATGGTCTATTGTGTCAAAAGCTTTTTCATAGTCAACAAAAATGAGTACTAACGGTTTATCAAACTCTATGCATTTTTCAATGAGGATTTAATTGTATGAACTTGATCACTTGTGCCATAGCCCTTACGAAATCCTGCCTGGTCAATAGGTTGGTAAAGATCGAGTTTAGCTGTCAGCCTTCTGGTGATTATTCTAATAAACAGCTTATATATCTGCGATAGGAGGCTAATTAGTCTGTAGTTTTCTATTTGGGCTATATCTCCTTTCGTGTGTAAAAGTATTATGATGGACTTATTCCATTGATCAGGTGTTTCTTAAACAAGCGTTGTATAGCTTACACAGTATTTTTAGAGGTGCTGATCCTCTTAGTTTTATATTTTCGGTGTTAATTTCGTTTCGTTTTTCATGTCTTTTAAGCAGTTGTTTATTTCGTCTTGAGTGATTTCCGGGTTTTGTATTACGGGAATGTCTACTCCAATTTCTGTTGTTGTGGTTTTCTTATAGAGTTCCGCATAGAAGCTTCTCACGATTAGCAGGATGTCTCGCTTATTTGTGGTGGTTTGTCCATTCTTGTTATCAATTATCTTACTTAATTGTTTCTTACCATCAGACAATTTTTTCCGAAGCACTTTCATTCCCCTTTTTCCTCTATCACCCTAGATATTTCCTCTGTTTTGTGTAGCCTTACATCTCTTTGGATAACCTTTGATATTTCTTTGTTAATTTCTCTTAGCTGAGTGGCATTGTTTTGATGTTTGTCTGTTAGATTTCTTCTTTTTCCCATCAACTTCTTAGTACTATTACTCAACTTCTCCTCCTTTCCACCTCCAAGCGATTGCTTGCACCTGTTTTCCGCTTCTTTCATTGCTGTTATTATTTGTTTGTTTGTCTCCTGAATGTCTATATCCTCTTAATTTGTCAGCATTGGTGAAAGACAAGAATTAAGGAGTTGTGCTTATTGGTCTGCGCTTTGTGTTGTTAATGATTTTCTAGAAGCTGTTTTTTTTATTAGTTTTGACCTCTCCTTTCTTGTATTTATGACTATTTTTGCTCTGGCGGCTCTGTGGTCACTTCCGATAGAAAATTTGTGAGGAACAGTTACGTCTTGCACTATGTTCGACAGGTTAATAAATGCCAACTTAAAACTGAATCAAAAGAAATGTTTCCAAAGGAGGCCTATTATTTGAGACATATCTTTTCCGCAGAAAGAACTAGAACCGATTCGGAGAAGGACTGGCCTAAGCCAAGAGACAAAAAAGAAATCAGAAGTTTTCTTGGACTTTGTTCATATTACCGCACATTTGTGAAGGATGTTGGTCGAATTGCTAAACCTCTTCATCGACTAATTTAAAACAAAATTGAATTTGCATTCGTAGATTTAGAGAACCTATTAACCACAGCACCTATTTTGGCCAACCCACGGGAGAAAGAAGCACGAGCACACTGTATATACATATTTGAGGCGTGGATTAATTAAAATTGTTCCACTCATCCTAAATTAGGTCCTTTGTTGTGTATTTTATGAACATGAGTAGCGTGCAAAGCTTTTGGTTTGGATTTTAAGTTAATATTGGTATCAAGACCGACCTTTACTTTTGAAATTTTCATCCAGGCTCTATTCAGTATTCGTTCATTTATTCATATTCTCGTATACAGAAACGAACTCATGAAACCAGGAAGAATCGACTGAATATTAATTTGGAAAGACAAAAGATCTTTTCCGAATACGGGGACAGGCGAATCAACGCAGTGGAATATATCCAAGGATATAAGGATACGCTGAATAGATCATCCAGTGGTCCGATGTCGAATGGAACCGACTGCCGTTAACTGATAAATCCCTCAAAACTAAAATACGTTGAACAGCATAGTATTAAAGGCTAACTGCCATGTAACAGTTTCGTTGCAACTGTCAGATGTGAATGAATAGGCACACGGTGAATTTATGTGTGACTGAGAGATAGCCACTGTATCAACGATGATTAATTACAGATACAAACTTTTTTTGTTCAATTGGCAACAGTTTCATTTATTCCATTTAGTATAGTATGCAGGGTAGCTCAAATTGGAATGGATTAAATTAATGTATGGGAAAGAGAGAGTTGAGTATACAAAAAAAATGCCAATGGCACAGGACCAATTTGACAGGCTTATTTCAGTAACATTTTTGCATAAAACCCAAAATAAAAAATTAGATACAAAAGTAATAGAATGTTTTGAGATGTACAAAAAACCAAAGTAACATTTTGGCATCAAAACAAAAATGAAAAAAAAATTCTGGTAAATTTGTGAATTTTCTTAAATAAATGTTTTAATGTACGATTTAGAGAAAAATATTAAATGAAAAAGTTATAGAACGTATTAAGGTCTATGAAAAATCTCTATAACTTTTTTGCGTCAAATAAAAAACAAAGGAAATACGATTTTTTTGCAACTTTGACAGGCTGCCATTTTGGTTTTACAGGGCCAATTTGGCTCATTAACGAACCCGTCCAAGATTTTGGCTTAACCGATTTTTGTAATGAGTTTGGTTTCGATCCGTCAAAAAATACGCCCTCTATCGTGCTTACAAATTCCGTAATAACATATATATATATATATATATATATATATATATATATATATATATATATATATATATATATATATATATATATATTGTTTATAATACTACTTACTGAGTTAATTAAAATAATTAAATAGGCTAATTGCAGTTATAGCAGCAATAGCCCCACGTTGGCTTGCGACAGTTGTTTATGATTATATTTAATAGCTCTTATTTTATAAGTTATTTTATTGTTGTGGGTTATTATATTATAATTGAGAATTTGAATTGAATATGAGATGCAATGTTACTATTGAAATAATAATATACTTTTGGCTAGCTAATTGATATGTAAAAACAAATTTTTATTTATATATTTTTTTCATCAATATTTTCTCCTATTCATTTTGCTATTTTGCATCATGTAGTTTTATTCAATTTCAAAATTTTACCTTGGCTACTCCTATTCATACACCACTCTTTTTCTCAGTAGGGTTCCTGGGCGAAGTCATAAGAAAATCAGCATCACTATTCAATGTAATTTATTTTATATTATTAATTAAAAATAAGAACAAAAAAATTTGAAATTTAAAATATTGGTTATTCATAAAATGCAGTTGACGCTTTTAATTTAGTTATTGGACTCATATAACTATTATATGCAAAAATAAATGATTATCCTTTTATTAAAATATGAACTATTCTTACACCATAAACGTAAAAATATGGAAAAGGAGAATATCATCCATGACTCAAATGTGACTGACAGTAATACTGGTGAATAAAACTCAAAGTCAGTGTCACAGCATTTTTTATTGATTGACAATGGTGAAGCTACTAGTTTCGGCCTACATAACGGCCATCTTCAGACTACAAAATTTCATATTGTTACAATTATGGGGAACAACTACAAAAAACAAAAATCTCCAACATTACCTGAACTTCTCCCGTGGGAAACACACGCTGCTCATCAAAATTTTTTGATGAGCAGCGTGAAGTACAATTTATATCTATTACTAAAAATGCATGGATATCCATGGATATGATATTATATTCATCATATTATAATGTTTTTTTGTGAAATTGTTATTGGAACGTTCAAATTATATTTTATTGTTCACTATTTTCTCTTTTTCGAATTCCAAAATTAATAGTTAAAAAACACAGACCTTAATTTGAATCTTCGGTACCTGGACTGCTGCTAGCGTATCCCAATTCTTACGGATTTCTCAGCGAAGAAATGCTCCTTTCTGTTCACTTCCCGTTCTCACACAGTTTATTCAATACTAATATTACTATTTCTTTACTTTTTTTGGCTTTAAAATTTACTTTTATATTATTTTATCAAAAAATTTTGTAGAGGAGATCTATACTGAATCTATCTATCCTCCAACCCAAGCGCGATTGTCTTTTTTTTTCAAAATCAACAAACTTTTTCTTCATAAAATGCAAAGCCTGCTTTTCACTGTTTTTCATACAATAATTGCTGATTTGAATGTTTTTAGTTAAAAAATGTAAAAATATTTATTTTAACAGTCCTGGAGGATAACAACATTTATTTATATATGTTTATATTGTCTTAGGGATTCTATAAAATGTCTTTTTCATGTGTTACAATATCAAATTTTGTTATATTTACCTTTTTAAGGTATATTTATTTACATTCAATTATACAGAATCTACGACCTAAAATAATTATTAATACATATGTAATTGTCTAGTTTCAAATTTTAGTATTTTAACTAATTTTATCTTACATAAACTATTAGTTATTTCCAAATTTGTCTTTATTGTTCTACATTCAATTAATAACCACCAAATTTGAGTTGACAATAAAGTAACTAACTTTTATTATTTCCTGCTTATAAAGTTTTTTAATTATCATACTTCCTTGACAGATAGCTTAGATCTGTTCCGTATGTCACCTATTATAAAGTCTTTCCAACTCTTTTTCAAATTTAAACCTTTACTATTATCGTCTGTGAATATAGATAACCAATTAGTGAGTTGAATATTAATTTTTGTTATTTCAGGTTTAAAGTGATACTACATTCTATTTATCCAGATATTTACATGGCAGTGTTCAGAGTATTTTGAAACATGTTGACATTGACTTGACCTGGGATTAATTGTTAAGGTAAAATTTTATACTTATTTAAACAATGTTATCATTAGAATTTTTATTCATTATCCTTTAAGTCCTTTTGGTAACTGTTTTACTTAATATCCGATAATATATTTGCTCATATCATTCCATTCGTTTTCATTAAATCTTAGTTTTTTAACTTGGTTGTGTCTACTGGTACACCCTACGTATAAATATAACATTTTAATGTTCATTCACATTTGTGAATTGTTTTAAATATTAGAGGACTACTTCAATATATATATATATATATATACATATATATATATATATATATATATATATATATATATATATAACAACAAAGAGAATCATGGGTAATTCACGCAAAGTAAAGGGCTACTGAAATAGAGTGGTAACCGTGGACATGCATGTTTCTGGCTCATTTTGCCTCATCAGCACGGCATAACCAAATAAGGATGTGAAATTTGGGAGCAAAGATGTTAATCGAAACATGGGAAAACACAAAATAACGGATTTCAGCAGGGAAACCAAACGCTCATTTGTGTCTTCAATTGGAAGATCCCGAGTTTTCAGGACATCAACCAACATCGACACGGAGGCGTATATAGCCCCCCCGCCATGAACCTTCCGACCCATAGTAAATAACAAAGAAGATGTAGGAATATCGCGTGATATGTTAACAACAACAACAAAGAGAATCATGGGTAATTCACGCAAAGTAAAGGGCTACTGAAATAGAGTGGTAACCGTGGACATGCATGTTTCTGGCTCATTTTGCCTCATCAGCACGGCATAACCAAATAATGATGTGAAATTTGGGAGCAAAGATGTTAATCGCCTCCGTGTCGATGTTGGTTGATGTCCTGAAAACTCGGGATCTTCCAATTGAAGACACAAATGAGCGTTTGGTTTCCCTGCTGAAATCCGTTATTTTGTGTTTTCCCATGTTTCGATTAACATCTTTGCTCCCAAATTTCACATCATTATTTGGTTATGCCGTGCTGATGAGGCAAAATGAGCCAGAAACATGCATGTCCACGGTTACCACTCTATTTCAGTAGCCCTTTACTTTGCGTGAATTACCCATGATTCTCTTTGTTGTTGTTGTTAACATATCACGCGATATTCCTACATCTTCTTTATATATATATATATATATATATATATATTTATGTATATATATATATATATATATATATATATATATATATATATATATATATATATATAAAACTAGCTTTTACTTTATTTTTAATCAATATAGATAGATATTTATTTGTTTATTGAATTTGTTTATGTGATGTGGCTAGCTCAGTAATTATATTTTCTTATTATGTTATTATTATTGTATTATTATATTATTCGGGAGCATGAAACTCTGTCTACTCTTTGAGTCCTGGCTTTCGTAGATATATTTCACTTATTTAAATAAAAAGAAACACTTTACTTTTTAACAAATTTAATTTTTAAAGAATTTTTTTTTATTTCATATTTATAAGTTGCGACGCATATGGATTTCCTATACGAAATTATTGATTTTATACATTCTCATGTGCGCATGCCTAAAATCTAGTCATGTGGTTTATAGCGTGAAACGAACATAACTTTTACAATACGATACGGAGCATCTGTACTCATTGGACAAGCATCGTTTGTTGTCGTTGAATATAATTAGATGATTTATCACATAGAAGAATTTGTTGAAAATATACACATATAAAATACAAATTGCTGTGGAAGAAATAGAATTATAGGATTTATATACACATGGAAATATTATATGAACAATTGATGATGCATTTATCTTATGAGATGAGAAAATGGCGTAAGTATAAGCTTTTATTTACATTGAATTAGGCGTTTTCAATTATTATTAATGATTTTTTTAATTGATTAACTATATAAAGTCCGTTTTCTTTCTTTTTTAGATCGATCATTGCCTCAAAGTTTATAAATTTTATGAAATTATGCACTGATTTGAGTTCTTGAGTTTTTTACTCTTATTATTGGCCAATAATATTTTAAATGAACACTGACCTGTTGTTCTGGACTTGGTATGAACACCTCTGGACCCAGGAATACTCCTCTGAAGTTCCAATACCAATAACTAGGAGAAATTTTGATAATTTTTGCAGTAAAACTGGATGTAAATATTTGTGAGTATTATTAGTATTGTTTTTAATAGTAATTTATAAGTTCCGTCATGTTAATTGGGAATTTTCATGGAATTTCGGGAACACTTTTACACAAGCTCCCCTTATCTCGACGCCAGCTTCCAACTACCTACGCTTCCCTGCTGATTCTCAACTTTTTTCAATAAACAAGTATTTTGTTTTTTCCAGGTCACTATTTAAAAAGTTTGTTTCGTTCCTCGTTGATTGAAATTCGTTCTGACACTCTGTTTACAACCAATCAAATATTGTCTTATGCAGTCGAATTATTTTTACTTATTTCACTTGGCAAAATTGTTTCATACATATACTAATACAAATTTCACTTGACATTATAAGTTTACTTGTGTAGTTCCTTGAGTTTTTATCACACAAATAAGTTATAGTTGGTTATATACATGATAACATTTAAATAGTCCAATATCTAATATTGTTATTGACAGTCTATTACTGTTACAATCATCTTAATTGATAAACGTAAATTATTTTATATAACCTCTCTCTAATTTTTTCTTTAAATTATTTATACTAATTCATTAACAAACTATTATTTATTGAATCTATGTTTATTCCACTTGACGATATATCATTTTTCTCTATGTTATTATTAGTTTATCTATGAAATCTATACTCCTTATTCTACTAAATATGTGTATGTTTTATAATTTACTACTTAAATTGATAATTATCATGAATTGACTATACTAAGATTTATTTAAGATGAACAGCTGATTACGTTATAGAAAATAATCCATCATCTTAGGCAGCTTTATTATACTCCATTACATTTGTTAGGCAATTTCTAATTTTATACAGTTATTAAGGTAATTTCTTTATTTATTAAATTGTTGTATACTAATTATTTAATATATCTTTACTTTATATGCTTTTTATTAAGAATATTGTTCTCTTTTTATAATGTTTTCTTAAATTACATCATTTCAATCCATTTTCATATAAGCAAAATATTCCTACAGAACTGAATTCTCTTAATATATATGATATCTGGTTCTCTATATATATATATATATATATATATATATATATATATATATATATATTGTTGTAGATAGAATGAGCACATAACATTTATAGAATCCCGATAAAGCATAAAGAAATAATATTTATCAATAAAAAAAAATAATTCCTAAAATAAAGTATCAAAATTAATAAAATATCCATACGACAATATAATCAAGTACAACCAATGGGCATAATCATAAAGAAAGTAAATAAATATAAAAAGAAGTCATAAACAATTATTAGTAAAACAGTTTTAGTATAATTCTGTAATTTAAAAAAAAACAACCTTAGACAGAACCTAACAAGTAAACGCAGATCAATAAATTAACGTAACGCTGCACGGAATCTTAGACACCCAGAGCATCTGTTTATATTCAAAGAATAAATAGTATGGCATAATAAAATCAACAATGCTACAATCATTGAACAATAAATAACATTTAGAATTAGAAAAATATATAAATAAGATATGTTAGTTAATATTTAATCATAAAAATATATAGGAAATATAATAATAAGTAGGAAACTGTAATTACAGGAAATGTCAAAGACCTACACGAAATATAACAGTTGAGACAAGTATACCAACATAAAATGTATTTGAATATGAAATACAAGAATAAAAATAAATGATTACCGACCTAATTTATATGTATAAATGTAATAATATCAAACATAATAAGATATGAATTGTATCCATGTATATTGTGTAAATATTTAGATTGTAGGAACTATAAAAATAATATAATTGCATTGACCAATCGGAACATCTCAAATAAACAATAACATGAAAAAAGACAATAATAATAAGATGTTAGTGAATTAATCAAGGACAATAAGTGTATAATGAATAAAAAACAATAGTTTACAATAAGTTTAGGTCAGAAAAACAATAAAAACAATAATAAACAAAGTGACAGGTGAACTATAATCAAAGAATTTTCTAGAACATTGCCAGCTTCCGGTTATAAACAATAGAAAGGGTTTGGCAGATGAAAAAACCGCGGAATAAGTTAGTTAGGCGTCAGTTGTTGGATAAGCGAGAAGCAGTGTAAAGTTATCCAGTTTCTTTTTTATAAAAATTTAAGTAATAAGTGTAAATAGGTATAAATTAAACTATAGAAAATTAACTAATAATTAAAAACAAGTGCAAGGACGAAGTTCTGTGAAACTACATAAAGCAGAATAATAAGTATCGTCAGATAATTACACAGAGGAAAATTACCACCTAAGGCGGGAACACGTCATGGATGAATCAATCTGAAGGCATCATTTCATCAAAGAAACAAGGTCTGTGGTGTGTTTAATTAAATATTTGGTATCAAATAATAATAGTGAAATTTAAAATCATAAATACCTGGTAGTAAAAGTTTTTTCTTTAAAATGATCATAATATATCAGGAAACGTAATTATACTTACCATTATAAAATTTGTAGATAGATATATAATTTCTGTCATGTTGAATTTTCTTCAATCATATATATAAAAATTTCCACTAAACAACAAATCACAACTAATTTCAGTTTCTTTTTATCACTTACACAATTGTTATGATTCGTTAAAGAATGTTTGAAAGAGATCAAATTTGAGTAGATAAATATTTCAGATATGCTTCCAATTTCACGTACTGAATAAAACTGAAATAGTATTTTAAAATATTTCAAATAATCCTATTTAGAAAACAAGCAGAAAAAAGTTTACAATAGTTGAACAAACTTTAAAACGCAGGTGGTCGTATAATTTTTTAAGAAATCTAACGTTTACAAACGGTTCACCCAAGTTATGCAAATGAGTCTACAAAAGTCGTCTTTCAAAGAGAATGAATTTTTTTTATAATATACAGAAAGTCTGTTTAATGTGGAAATTTGGATATATATAGAAAAACCATTATTTCATTTATAATATAAGAATGTTAAGAAATAATAGGATAATCATTTATTTTTACACATAAGAGGTATATGAATCCAACAGAAAACAAAGCGTCAATAGTATTTACATATGAGTAATGTTTTCAATGTTTTAAATTTTTTTTCTATCGTTTTATAAGTAACATAAATAAATTCCATTGATAAGTAAGGTTGATTTTATTATGATATGCCCAGAACCCTACTGAGTTAAAGAGTAGTGAGCCGAGGTAATAAAAGTTTTAGGAATCAAATAAACTACATATATACAAAAATATATAAGTTAGCAAGCCCAAGAGTGTAAGTTTTTTTTATTTTAATTGTAACAAAATATCAATACATTATAGATTCATATTCAAACATAATATTATAAATATATTAAACATTCACACATAAATAACATAAAATAATCATAGTTAAATATATTTAACTGCTCCCCAACGTGGGCATTATATAGAAATAATAATAGCACTCACACACACACACACATATATATATATATATATATATATATATATATTGATGGTTCATGAGTATCTAACGAAGTAATTAATAAAGCCAAGCATATAATAGTCACACCCCATCCATATCCTAAATTATTAGTTGAGTAGGAACCCTACGAAAATCATAAAATAATAAATGTTAAGATTCCGACCCAAAAAAATGGAAGTATTATACTACAGTAATGACTACACGATTACGAAACATTGTTACTGCATGTATTTCCACAATGATTCTCTTTATAATGATTTCAATAAAATTTATTTAGAACACTTTTCGGAAAAGGGCCCAAAATTAATAAGATGATTAAAAAGAGTAAACACAATCATGGAAAAAGAAGAATAAGTTTGAATCATCATTTTATTGGACTAAATAACTGCCTCACCATGTATAATATTAATAGTTGTTATTTCAGCTACTACCCTATACATATATATTTGATACGAAATGTGATGATTCATCATTTTCCTATTTTTACACTACGATGACATGATAAAATGAATCCATAACGCAATAAAGTCAACAAAAACTAATGTATAAACTAGTTCCCTTTCTCTATTCCCTCATACATCATAAGCCAGACTTATTCGAAATATGAAAGTAACCAAGTGTAGCCATCCAAATGTTGAAACTGTATAGAATCATTTATCACTGCCAAACAGTGTCGACTATGGTTATTTGTTAAATGGATGACCGTTTCATTACTAAAATCTCCACACACATTTGCCTCGGATATTCTTTGGTATAGGGGAATACATTATTGAACTGACGAATCTTTCATAACAGTAACTATGTTAATCTTTTCAAATAAATAATAATATTTGCATAATTGAAATAATTTGTAATACATATGCAGCTAACATTCCACTCGAATGCTGACTCATTGTCCAACAAATTTTAACATTATCAAAAATCTCTTACATTTATTTACAAAAGGATTGTAGACCAATTGTTCAAAATCGTAAGGGTTATCCAGATTTATCCGGCGGGCGTAATTTCGGCCGGTAATCCCTTGGCCTACCTGCATAAATCAAAGGGTACCATTTATGACAGGGGTAATTTCGGCCGAGGGGTTGATGTTTACGATGAGATTAAAATATTGGTAATTACGCTTAATAGTTTCTGTAAAATATTAGTTGTGTATTTATTTGGAAATACCTAATCCTGTGTACCTGTCGGAAATACCTTTAATTTACTTATCTCTTTATTCTAATAACTATGTTGTACCTACTTAAGATTATTCCTTTAAATGTATAAAATTCACAAATAACAGGTATAAAATTATTATAGCTAGTCAGTATTATAACTTATCTTTAAGCTACTAGTCGATAGAAAGCATAAAATATATTATTTGTATACGATGGCATCAGTTTCAGTAATTAAGAGTTCACGCGGTTGTGACTTACTAGTGGTAGAAAAGTTTCAGTTTTGTAAACAGGACGTATTAAAAAGTGGTGAAGTACGTTGGAGGTGTATAAAGAAAAATTTAAGATGTTTAGCCAAACTGTACACTGTTGGTGCGGAATACACAGTTACTAGAAGTGAATTAATCCACAACCACGAGTCCGATGAAACTACGTTGGAGAGAAAAATAGTGACGACTTCATGCAAGCGCAAAGCTGAGGAAGACATATCGGAGAAACCTTCAAAAATTATTAAAAGCGTTCTTTCAAATCATTTGCCAGAGAATTTGTCATCGATAGATGTCAGTCTAATAAGAAGAAATTTGTACAACAGCCGCCGTAAGCTCTTACCAGCCCTGCCTAAGGATATTCACGATGTACATTCTGTACTCGATAGTTATGGACCGAAAACCACAACAGGTGAAAATTTTTTGTTTATTAACAGCACAGCTGATAATATCTTTGTTTTTTCTTGCCATACAAATATAATAAGTTTATGTAAAATGAAAGATTTTTACATGGATGGCACATTTTCTTATTGTACAAAATATTTTTATCAGTTATTTACCATCCATGGACTGGAAAATGGGCATTATGTTCCTCTTTTGTATTGTCTGTTGCCCAATAAGACCAGTGACACATATATGAGACTTTTTCTGTTGGTAAAATCTAAAATTTTTGAACTTTATAATATTGTTTTTGAACCGAAGGAGGTATTTGTGGATTTTGAAATCGCAATTCATAACGCATTAAAAGTTGTCTTTCCCAAAACCAAACTAAATGGTTGTAGATTCCACTTGCACCAGGCGTGGTATAGGAAAATACAATCATTAGGGTTAACCCAAATGTATAAAGATAAAAACTGCGAGGAAAGCAAATGGCTTACTCATACTTTTGGGCTAACTTATTTAGACCCCTCTGAAGTTGAAGATTGTTTCATATTTGATCTCATGTCATACAAACCGGACCATAAACTTATAGATAAATACGCAGACTATTTATTAGAAAACTACATAGCGCCAGAATCTCATTTTCCACCAAATATATGGGCATATGAAAACCCATCAATTAAAAGAACCACAAATGCCTGCGAATCATTCCATTCGCACTTTAATTCTAGTTTTTATTCAAGTCACCCTTCTATATTTATTTTTATAGAAAAATTAAAAGATTGTCAGATCGATGCATATTTAAAAATAAAAAATTTAAATATTCCAGCAAAAATTAAAGACAAACAAGTAAGAAACAAACTAAAATTTATCGAAAACATGGTAAATATGCTTCGATCTGACAATATTTCTAGAATTAATTTCGTTAAATCTGTATCACATCAAAACGTTTTTTAAAAATTTATAGTTTACCTAAGTTATAGAAATAAGTTGATGTAATAATTTTATTGAAATAAAGAAATATTTTAATATAAAGCATTCTGTTATTTCATTTGATTTGCGGCCGAAAATACCTATGAGATAAGGAAGCAACTTAAAACCTCCGGCCGAATTTACCTACCGGCTTTTAGTACCTGCCCTTTTTCCGGCCGAAATTACATCCGCCCAGATTTATCAACAGTGAGGTTATAACGCGTTAACTTAATCCAAACTCAACAAACGAATTAAAGAATTGGAAAATTACAGAAATGTTGCTCTATGTGTGTGTGAAAGAAAATGGCTAGGAAGCAAGTCCATTATAGTTACGGAATTTTTTAACGATTCAACCTAAATATGAACGTTTACATCCCTAATTAATTTTACTCGTAGATCTAAAGTTTGAGTATTCTGTGCTTAAAAGATGAATGAGATTCAAATGTAGGGAGTAGTTTTCTTCAACAAGTGACTTTAGTAAACTGTTTGATTTGTGAATGTAATTGTTGCACCCAAAGAAACTGTGATTAAAAACTGAATAGTTGAGGCATTGACTTGATGAAGATCGATCCTGAATGATGAAATAAAACCATTTAAATTGTTTAAAACTTTATTATATTTGAACTAATGATCAATTTAATTTGTGACGCGCTTCGCAACACTGTAACTTTCTCACGAATGAAGATATGATGAAAAAATGAATATCTACAATGCATAAATACGGAATTCTACGAATATTAAGAAAGGTATTGAAAAAGTTTACCTGGAAATTTATTCACTACAATCATTCCAAAACGATCTTCTAGGTAAATAGGTTTAATAAAGGATAGTGGTTGATATCTCTCTGGTCGTTAAGAAAGTTTGTTTTTATTTATCTCAAGAGCTTCTAAAAGATTTAATCTAAAGGATTCAGGTTTAACATGTAAAATTTCTAAATTGGGGTTTAATATGTGTTGGTTTTGTAATAAATGATTTGAATAGTGAGAATCTAATTTTGTGTTATCATAGTTCTGAAATTCTAGATTTAAAATTTCTAAAAGTTCTACCGATATAAAGTTTATCACAGTTGTCATTATCACATTTCAATTTATAAACTTTTGATTTGTTTAATTTTGAATATTTAAATTTATTATTTTTAATGAGTTTGGGTAAATTGTAATCAGTTTCAAAGCAAATATATACGTTTAAAGTTTCTAAAAATAATTTTATTCTTAAGGATGGTGGTCCAAAGTATGTTAAGCTTTCAAATAGTTTATTTTCATTTGTATCAGAAGAAAAGACTTTTTCTAAAGTCTGTTTTATTATATTTTTATTTATGATATTGTGAATTATATTTGGATCGTAATTATTATTAACTGCTATTTGTTTTATTATATTTAATTGTTTGTTGTAATTATTAGAATTTAATGGGACAGTTAAAAGTCTATTGAAAGCTGCTAGTTTTTCACTGAATGTGTGGACCGAACTATTATGATTAGTAATGTCTGTATGCGATGGTTTATGAAATATAGAAAAATTATATGTATTATTCATATTTGAAATTGTAAGGTTGATAACCTTATTTTGTTCAAGTTCTACGGTAAATTTGATATTATTGTGAATTGTGCTAATATAAGTAAGGAAGCTGTCCAATTATCTAGTTATACCGATGAATCTAGCTAAAAGGTCGTCCACATATTGGTGCCAGTACATACATTTTTTACTAAGGGGGTGCTTATGAATCATTTTTTCTATATTATCCATGAAAATTTCTGCTAGTAGGGGGCTAAGGGGATTGCTCATGATCAAACCATTTTTACTGCTATTAACCTATTCATTGAAATGAAAATAATTTTGATCTAAACACTTTTTTAATAGAGTAATGATATCAAAATGAATTATAGGATTAACATTATTATACGTGAGTAAGTTATCAGCAAGAGTTATAGTTTCTTTAGGAAGTATACTAGGGAGTAAATTTGTTACATCGAACGATATAAATTTAGAATTATGAGGTAGTTTTATATCTTGAATATTAATAATAAATTCCGTTGAGTTTTTTACTGAAAATTGAGGTTTAAATGAACAATATTTAGAAATGACATTTATGAGAATCTTTGAAATTTTAAATGAAGGTGCTGTGAAAAGAGAATCAAATGGTCTGATTGGTTACCTCCTTTTATGGAGTTTAATTAATGAATAAAGTTCAGGGTGTTGTGGATTGGGTAAAAATAATTTATATTTTTCTTTATTGTTAATTATTGATTTAGCATTATCTACGGCTAATTTTATTTCTTTCAGAAATTTATTAGTTGGTTCCTCAAAATTACCTGTCCATATAAAATTGTTGGTTTTTAATATATAATCTTCTTTAGGTAATGCTATGAGTAATTTTGCTATACTTTAATAAACTATACGATATTAACTATTTTTAAAATTGTTCTTGAATTGTTTATTTATGGCCTTTATATTTTATTTGTTAGTTTATTGAATGATCATTTTATTTTTATTGTTCGTCTTTGTGACCCAAAGAAATAATTTCACTAACCTGTGATTTTTGAGAATTGATGATCTCAAAATATCCGCACCTTTAGCGTCCTGTTGTACTGCCGCAAATCACCTAATTATTCATATTTCTTAAGGAAGGCTCGTTCGGGAACGGGAAATTATATTGGAATGTTGGTGGGGTCTCTGGTTGTAAACTACTTTGTAATAGTGACCGAAATACTTAATTTTTATCAATTTTCACTAAAATTTTGTAGAGCCCCCGACATGGAGTTGCTCATCCTTCTACCCTCTCACCACACTCTATTTTGTTTTTTATCAATAAACTTGCTTCAACCGGATGTTCATAAACTACTTGATATATAATTTATTTCATAACGATTGATTGTCATTATTACTTTGTTATTCACATAAATGTCCTGTTGTTTTCATTATGTTATACTCTATATTCTTCATAATAGTTCATAATTAGTTCTATAAATTGCCTTGTTCATGTTATGAAATTATTCCATTTTTATTTGCCTATTTATACATTCAATTATTACATATAGTTTCTTACTGATTTTCAAATTTTATTTATTCATACCCTCATATAATTCAATCATATTTGTTGATATATATGTCAACATAATATGATATTTCCGATTTTTTGTACTCTGTATATATATATACAGGGTGTTCATTTCAGGACTTCCCACCCTAATTTTCTCGAAATGTGTGTATTTAAAAAAATCCTGGGACACGTCAACAAATATATCGAAGGGGACAACTTTTTATCATAAAGGCAACGCGCCCCCTTTCACCTCCCGCCAGGGGGAGTTGCCAACTTCAAAATCTTAAATGGGAAGGGGTATCGAGTTATACCTCATTTCAAAGGTCTTTTTAATCTCTACACGTCGGATTTTGTTTTTTTTAATTGATCGATTCGTTGTCGAAATATTTAGGAAAATCTGTTTGCTGCTTCGTACCATTAAAATAAAAACTGCAATTCTTTGTTTTGTTATTCCTTTCAACTTTTGTATAAAAAAATGCAAAAAAATGTTTTTGGTAGAGAAAATAAAAGACATGATACCTATTGAATTGTTTACCATACTTACCAGTTGTGTGAAAAAGCAATTTATTAAAAATGGTTTACACTTTGGCTGAAAAAGTTGAAATAGTGTTGATTTACGGCGTCGAAAACCAATGTGCTGGACGAACTGCTGCAATATTTAACGAAAGGCACCCAGATAAGAACACCTCTCATAGGTATGTCCTAAATCTAATCGCCAAATTTACTCAAACAGGATCTGTTGCAAATTTAAAACATGATCAGCCAAGAGTTTTGGATGAAGCCACTCAAATTGTAGTGATAGGTTATTTTGGTATGAATCCTTATACTTCGTTACGTACCATTTCTGCTGCAACTGGAATTTCCTTAGGCTCTGTCCACAAAATTATAAAAATTAATAAATTCCATCCCTATAAAATGAAAGTATGTTAAGAGTTAAGTGAAGGCGATTTTGACAGAAGAATTGAGTTTTGTGAACAAATGACTACAATTATTATTAACAATAACGAATTTTTAAAAAATTTATGCTTCACTGATGAGTGTACTTTTTATTTAAATGGTTTTGTCAACAAACATAATTGCAGATATTGGAGCAATGAAAATGACCATGTATTTGTCGAAGGGCATACCCAGCATCACCAAAAAATTAATGTATGGGCCGGTAGACTAGGAAATCAAGTAATTGGTCCATTGTTTATAAATGGAAATCTAAATGGTGAGATGTACTTGAATATACTAGAAAATACGATCAATCCGTTAATTACCGAAGCAATTGAAAATCAACTGGATAAAGATGGCAACAACTTTCTTGACGAAAATGAGTTATATTTTCAGCAACATGGAGCTCCCCCCATTATGTGCTTCCGGTCCGCCAATAGTTAAGCAATGTATTTCCCGGTAAATGGATGGGGCGAAGAGGACCTATAGAGTGGCCAGCTAGATCCCCAGATCTAGCACCATGTAATTTTTTTCTATGGGGACATTTAAAATCAGTTGTTTACACACCCTCGCCACAAAATATAGAAGACCTTCGACAAAGGATTACTGCAGAATGTCGAGCAATTCGAACAGAAGTGTTTGAAAATGTGCGTCACGAATTTGAACAGCGGTTATACCATTGTTTGGCCAACAATGGGCAACATTTTGAGCAATTATTAAATTGAAAATCTGTGTACAATATTGTAATTTAGTTTTGATAAAAGGAATGAGAATAAACAGTTGCAGTTTTTATTTTAATGGTACGAAGCAGCAAATATATTTTCCTAAATATAACGACAACGAATCGATCAATTTAAAAAAAAACAAAAACCGACGTGTAGAAATTGAAAAGACCTATAAAATGAGGTATAACTCGATACCCCTTCCTATTTAAGATTTTGAAGTTGGCAACTCCCCCTGGCGGGGGTGAAATAGGGCGCGTTGCCTTTATGATAAAAAGTTGTCCCCTTCGATATATTTGTTGACGTGTCCCAGGATTTTTTATAAATACACACATTTCGAGAAAATTAGGGTGGGAAGTCCTATATATATATATATATATATATATATACACATATGTCCAAAAGTTTGGAATATTGGAATATTTCATCTTTTTTTTGATTTCTATATAAAAAAAATTCTGAATAATTAAACATCATTTTGCTACAACTCCCACCAATACTAAATACATCTCAAAGCCAGATAAACAATATGCAAAAAAATTATTTATTCTTTTGGAGTGAACAATTTACAATGTACCACTTACATTTAGAATTAAATTAGTATAGAGAAAAATATTTTCTTATGAAATTAATAATCAGTATTTCCTCAATTGGCCTGTATGTATGACTGTAGGAGATTTGGCAAGCTGTCGATTAAATGGTCGAGCTGGGCTTGCGGAATTCTCTCCCACTCTTCACGAGCAGCATCTTTTAGTTCTCGCAGTGTAATAGGGTGATTGTTTCGCTTCTTAATGCGTGTTTTGAGAATGTCCCAAGTATGTTCAATGACGTTCATGTCTGGGGAATTCGAGGGCCACCATATTGTGGATATTCCTTCTTCTTCCAGAAAATTTTGTACTGCTGCGGTTCGATGCGGAGGTGCGTTGTCATGCATAAACACAAATCTATCATCTACTGCCCCTCGGAATACACGCACGACAGGATTTAAAACCTCCTCGAGGTATACAGCACCAGTGACTCTTCTCTCCAGAACCAGTAGAGGCGTCCGTGTGCCACTCATAATACCACCCCAAACCATAATACTCCCACCTTTAAATAGGACACGCGGTTGGGCTGTTTTCAGTCGATGTTGTCGTCCTGAAGCCCTCCAAACTAGTGTTCTTCGCGAATCAGAAACCAAGCCAATTTTTGATTCATCAGAGAACATGACGTTATTCCAGTTAGGACCATGATGTACCATTTCTCGAGCCCATTGCAACCTTACAATTTTGTGTTAATAGGTTAGTTTGGGAACACGTAAGGGTATTCTACGATACAAATTTACTGCATTTAGTCTGCGTGTTATTGTTTGCCGTGAAATATTCAGTGCTTCAAGCCTAAAAATTTCTCTGGATATACCACTTGTAGATTCCAGACGATTTCTTCGAGCTATCAATGTTATCTGCCGGTCTTGTGCTGCTGTTGTACATCGATTTGTGCCACTTCTGGGGCGATCCTTCACGTCATTTGTGTCTTGGAATTTTTTTTTGAATTTTCGATACAGCACTCTGAGTGACGCCAAATAATATTGGCGATATCACTTTGAATAAAGCCCAGTTGTAACAATGCAATTACTCTAGATCTGTCAAAATGAGATATCATGTTTCTAGGCATTTTTAAACGGCTCGAATGAAATTTAAACAAGAACTGAAATAATGTGTAAATACCAAAATCAGTTTAATGTGACCAAATTGCTACCAAAACGAATCAAATTTTTGATAATTTTCATTTAAAAAATCTAGAATAAATATCAACAGCAGTTTTTAAACCACCATAGGCGTAGATATATTATTTGTACGTATTCCAAACTTTTGGACATATGTGTATATATATATATATATATATACATAAATATATATATATATATATATATATATATATATACGCTCAGGCCAATACGTCGAAATTATTGAAATTTTGACTAAAACAGTTGTAGTAGAAAATCGAAATTCATATTTCATATAGACACCTCGTATTTTATGAAATGATATTCATTTTATTTTATTTCATACGACTAATACGTTCGCATTTATCGGAGGTATTGTTTCGCAACTGAAAATGAAGATGCCGCCAACTGTAACTACACGAGACAAGGAGAAGATGTCGGAGGACGTAATCTTCAGTTCAGATTAGAGACTCTGAACTGGAAGGCATTACGGCACTCTTGAAGAGACCCAAGAAGGTCGCGTCAGTGTACTATGCTCGTCCGCTATCAGTTGCGAATCACCACAGATGTCCGTATCGGCAAAATGGCCGATTGACGTCACGGTTTTCGAAGGGGATGTAATTCAATGTTCTGCGTGGTATTGGCCATGAATGGAGTTGTTTTTCCCTTCGAAGAACGGTCAGGCCAATACGTCGAATTCTTAGACACCTAAAAGATCTGCTTATATTTAAAGAATAAATAGAATAGGAATAAAAAAATCAACAGCACTATAAATGATTGATAAATAAGTGAAACTTAGAATAGAAAAATATATATATATATTTTTTTGGTTAGTTTATTTCTAGAACCTATTTTATTTATTTTTCAAAACAATTATTCTTGGGATTTTTTGGTTCTGCATAAAATTGAAAAGTATTTTCAGTTTTCTTTATTTTACATTTTAGTTTATTTTTATCGTTTCGGACAGTCAATGTCCTTCATCAGAAAGGTAATCTACAAAGGACACAAAACATGGGTCTGCGAGCGCAATGTCCATCACGTATAATTAAAATATCATTCCTAAATTAAAAACTTTTTAAAATAAACACACAAACAACATACACCTTCATCGGTGCAACACAAAATGTAAAATAAAGAAAACTGAAAATACTTTTCAATTTTATGCAGAACCAAAAAATCCCAAGAATAATTGTTTTGAAATATATATATATATATATATATATATATATATATATATATATATATATAAGATATGTTAAATCAAATATTCAATCATTAACTTTAAAGGAAATGTAATAAAATGTAGAAACCTGTAATAAGTATAGGTAATGTCAAACAAATAGGAATGTAAGAAATGACGACAGGTATACCAACGTAAAATGCAATTGATATGAGATAATAAGAAAAAAAAATTATTACTGGAATATTTATGTACAGCGATGCAGTGAATCAGAAGAAAATAAAAAATGAATTGTATCGATATGTATTATGTAAATATTTAGGTTGTAGAAAGTGAAAATTTCATACATTTGTATTGACCAATCGGGAGACTTCAATATAGTTGACTTACAATAAAAAACAATGGTAAATGCTATTAGTGAATAATTGAAAGACGATAAGAATATAGTGCGTGAAAAACAATGTATAATAGCAGATTTAAGTCAGAATAACAATAAAATATTAATAAAACCAAAGTGACAGTTGGACGCTAACCCAAAGAATTTTCTAGAAAATATGAACTTCCGGTCATCAACAAAAAAGGGTTGATGGAAAAAAAGGACGCGGGAGTGAATAGTGTTGAAAAAGAGAAGCCACAGGGTGAAAATCGAATGTAATCAATTTATGAGATTTTAAAAGTAAAAAGTGTTATATATGAAATATAAAAAAAAAGTCCAATATATATTAAAATTTAATTAAGTGCACAGACAGTAACAGTGTTGAGAAAATTAACGCCAAGGAAAGGAATTGTCACCTGATAATCCAAAGATAAGATATTACATCATGGAGCGGCAAAGCGTCATGGGTGGTCATTTTGAAGGCGTCAGCGTGTGAAGAGGTCTGTGGTGTGTTTATTTAATATATTGGATCCAAAATTTAACAAAGTATTAAAACAATAATAATTTAATGATCATTTCAATATAAACACTTATTAAAAATGATGGCCAAAGAAAAGAGTACAATTGAATTTTAATTAATATGATTTATTTATTTATTTATTTATTTATTCCAAACAGGTTGTATAACCTAATTACATGGAATAAGTATTAACAATTCCAAAATTCTATACTAACATTATATAGTATGACTATTTATACATGAAGCAGTGATATTGATTGATGCAGAGAATAAAGACAAAGACGACTAATTTCCAAAAGTGTCCCTTCATACACCGAACTTTTTAATATGTTCACAAATATTTTTCTTGAATTGTCTAATTGACATTGTCCAATCTATTTCAGTAACATTATTTATCCTATTGGCAAGTTTTAACATGGTCTCCAGAGGAGAACAAACTGACATTCTTAATCTCCCAAACAATAAGGAGGATCGAGTTAACCTTGACGGAACTTTGAAAGGAATTGAGTACAATAAATTACTTGATGTCGACATACAATTTATTATTTTATACAAGAAAATCATCATGTTTAATTTACGCCGACCAGTGATAGACATAACATCAAATTCTTCCCGTAATCTAGTTGTTCTGATTGTTCTATAATCCGGCCAATGCTTATATTTTTTATAATACAAGAACCGTAAGTATTTGTTCTGCACTTTCTCAATATTTTCCAGGTACATTTGGGGTTGATCTCCCCAGATCATAGACCCAAACTCAAGTTTAGGTCTTACTAAGGTATTGAACAACTTTTTTATAGTCTCTGTATTTGAGAAAAGAATGCTTTGTCTGAAGACTAGACCCATTATACGATTGGCACTCCTGACTGATTTTTGTATATGTGCAAAGAAAGACATTTGACTATTATAGATAATTCCAAGATCCTTAACTTCATCCTTCCTTTCTAATACTTCTTGGTCCATGAGATAATCAAAAATGATACACTCCTTTTTCTTAGATATAGACATAACACAACATTTTTCAACATTAAAACGTAATTTATTCTCCTTGCTCCATCTAATTATGCTGTTTATATCTTTTTGTAGTAGTATGCAATCCCGAACAGTCTGAATCTTCCTAAACATCTTGAAGTCATCTGCAAATACCAAACTCTCAGAATTCGAAACATAACCTGGAAGATCATTGATAAATAAAACAAACAACATCGGACCAAGGTTTGATCCTTGTGGAACTCCCGAGTTTGCATGGAATTTTCCAGATGTATTTCCGTTATATTTTACTACAAAATGCCTGTTACGTAGATAGTTTGATATAAGTTTCAATAAATTATTTGACATTCCATACTTGTGTAATTTTTTAAGCAATATGTCGTGATTCATTTGATCGAAAGCTTTTTTAAAATCTGTATATATGACATCCAGTTGTAATCGATCCTGGAACGTATCGTTTACAACTTCCGCAAAATTAAATAAATTTGTGTTTATTGAGCGTCCCGACGTAAATCCATGCTGTTGATCAACAATTATATTATTTTTTACGTGATTATAAATTTTCAGATATATTATCTGTTCAAAAACCTTAGAAACAGCACACATAATCGAAACACCCCTGTAGTTCTCAACAATATTTTTATCTCCAGATTTGTGTATAGGAGAGTATAATGATAATTTCCATTTTTCCGGAAATTGTGCGTTTGTGAGTATATTATTATAGATATGTAATAAAGGTGTCCCTAGCCATTCATAGCATCCTTTTAGTATGTATGGAGGAATTCCGTCGGATCCAGCTGCTTTTTTGGGTTTTAATTTTTTTATTGCTATCACATAATCATTTATTGTAATCTCAGAAATATTTAAAATAGGATTATTACTAATTAAATCCTTGAAGTCGATATTATAATTAGACTGTTCGGGGCAATGCACCGATGCAAAATATTCAGCAAATTTTTCTGCTACTTCCCCTTCGACAACTTTTCCATCCTTAAATCTAAATGTACCTACCTGCTTAGAAAAACTATTATTTTTATTTACGTATGTCCAAAATATATTCATATTATTACTTAAACTATCTTCGACTTGACGCAAATACTTTTTATGCTCGGTGTTTATTAATGCCTTAAGTTTTCTTCTCGTTTCTATATACTTTTCGTTATAATAGTTTGAAATAAATTTTAATTTTCGGTGATTATTTTTTTCCTTTAATAACTTTTTAATATCCGAAGTGAACCATTTGGGAAATTTTTTGAAGTTTTTATAAACTTTATATTTGGGAACAGTTGTTTCAAATACACTATAAATTTTTTTATAAAAATTATCCAATGCAGTATTTACATCTGTCTGATCAGTAACGTCGTCCCACGCTGTATCCCTTAGCATTTTGCTCATATTTTCAAAGTTTGCTTTTTTAAAATTGAAATTATTACTGTTGCCAAGCTTGGTGACCACATTATCGATTACTCTATTAAAAGTTACTTTGATGTCTAGAGATGGGTGGAAACAATCTTCCGTTACTAAAGGTAACAGTTCATGAGATACTGTGCAGTTATTTATCATGTCGGTGGAGGTAATTACCAAGTCTAGAGTTTTATTTTGATGATTTTTTATGTTATTACATAGCATTAATGAATTGTAACTTAAAAAGTCAATCAGAACGTCTAATTTATCGCTAGTTTTTGTAAAGTTTAGAGTTTTACCTTGAATTTCCGGTAAGTTGAAATCACCCAGAATAAATGTATTGTTAATATTAGAGATATGTTGTTGCAGTAATTCCAAGCAATTCACATAATGGGTTAGATGAGCATCCGGTGGAATGTATATGCCGATAATTTGAGCTTTAAATTTATTATTTATCTTTATATCAACAATCACTATCTCGAAAAACGATTGATGTTGCACATAATTTAAAATTTTGTATTTCCGCTGTACTGCTATCATAACACCCCCGCCCCTGGATTTTCCGGTTATTTCCAAATTTCTATCTGATCTTATTACGTTATACACATTTAAATCAACAAGTTCCCCATCTGCTATGCCCTCATGAAGCCATGTTTCAACTGCCACAATTATATCATAATTATTTTGTAAGGAATTATTATAAAACTCAGCCGTCTTCGTCCTTAATCCTCTACAGTTTTGAAAATTTATAAAAATATCTATCATTTTGTGTATAGTCATTGAGACTCCTGAACTATTTAAATATATACAAAAAGGAACAATGCAATTACTTAGTTTATAATCCTAAAAAATCGCAATCAAGCAAACTTTCTTTCAAGGTGAGTAGAAATGTACAATTGAAAGTTCCCAACTTAAAGAATATTCCTCTTATCATTAATGACAACATAAAAAAAAAGTTGTAAATAATTACTATTAAAAATGTTTTGTTTTTTGAATTATGTAGAATATAGCAAAGCTGTCCATAAACGTAAAATAAAATAAACAATGAAGTATACATAAAGAAAATAATTACAAAAGATCTTCAATTGAGTCAATCTTCCTTATTTCATTTCCAACCTTTAGAAAAACTCTTCCTCCATTGCTCCATGCCTGTTTCTTTCCATATTTATTCTTAGCTTCGGACAGTAATAAATACTTGGTTTTTGCTAAATACTCGTTGACGAAAATGTTTGTTGATTTTAGTTCTCTTCTAGCCTTCAGAACGGCATTTTTTTTTAGTACCGATAGAAACTCAACTATCACTGTTCTATTTTTACGATTACCATCATTCATTTTTCCTAGCCTGTATAAGTTAATAACATCTGATTCAAAACATTTCACCTTCATTGTATTGTTTACAATATTCAGCATAATCGACATTAAGCTCTCGCTGTCAGTTTCAGCAATGCCGTCAAATCTTAGAGTTTTTCTTCTTTGGTAAGTATCTATCTCATCCAATTTTTTTGATATATCCCTTATCTTATCATCGTGAGCTACTATAGTATTACTAACTTCTATGATTTTATGTGATATATCATTAATTTTACCTTCCATTTTGTTGATCATTGCAGAAAATTGCTCTTCCATTTTATCCATACTCTTATCCAATTTTTCCTCTATTTTTTGCCACACTCTCGATGCTATCTGATCGACTGTCCCTTCGTCTAACGATTGATTCGTGTTTCTTGATTTGGACATAGTTAAATTTAAACTACACCACAACGTGTATGGAACGCTATTCTGTTGCACACAGTTGATGATTTGAAATTTCTTGTATAACTTATGGTCTTTTGACTTTATCGTATACCCAATAACTTGTTATTACTTAGTTATTTAACTGAGACAAATCGACAAAATAGTACCGAAAACAATTGCTTCAGTTCGAATTAATTTCAGGAGAACTCACGTACACGTCTATACACGGCGACCGACCATTATTGCAATGATAAATGTAAAACTCACCTAATGGAAATTGTATATATATATATATATATATATATATATATATATATTATTTGATTTTTTGCATGTTTTTAGTCATATATGAAAACTTTCCATATATAGTAATAATGCACAACTATTTTTAGTTAATCACATACACAAAGTTATAATATCCCAGTTAAGATTTTTAGAATAAATAACGATTAGATTGAAAAATTAAATACAAGCCACTCCATTGCACGTTTTTGTTAAACATACATAGTTCGAAACATTTCAGTAATACCTTTTTTAGAGTAACAAAAAAGAAGTTACAATATTTGAATAATTTTAAACACACATGTTTTCGTCAGAAATCTAAACGTCCCAAAACGAATATGCAAATTTATGCTAATGAGTTTGCATAGACGTCTCAAAGAATGAACAATTTTAAGATGTATAATAGTTGTGTATTTGAAATTTTATATATAACCTATTTAGTTTTTTTAAAAGGATATTAATTATTTTAGAAACAAAATAATCATGTATTTTTGTATAATGCTCATATGAATCTGCATAGGGTTTGTTTATTGTATGAGACCCAAAAATAACTAAACAAACGCTACATCGCAAAGGGAAGGTTTTTAACAAGTTTCATACTGATGAATAATAACCATTGTAAAGTTTTATTTCCTATTTAAAATAAATGTCATTGAGTGGTAAAAATAAGAGAACATTCCAGTTCTATCCATTTTCATAAATGTATGTACAGAGTGTCCACGTAAGTTGGCGGCATATAGGAAACTTTTTTATTATTAATTTTACGAATTAAAGTTATTCCTTATAAAAAGTTCTGCATGGTCCAAAACCTAAAATTTGATCATTAGATGTTAAATTTTTTCAGTCGTATACGAGGTTTGTCAAAAAATGTGATTTTTGCTCTGGAGTAAAGTACCTTTCTTTTTGATAATATCGAAAATTGTTACAAAGAAAAGATGTTTAGAATTAAAAATAGCTTTCAAATATTCAACATTGTTTATTTACATTAAAAAAATATTTTTTCTACATTTTCTCTGCGATTACCTTGGAAATTTAATCTTGCACATTAAGGCATTACATTTATTAATTATAAATTTGATTGAACAATTCTAAATAAACTTTTAAAAACAAATATCACTTAATTTTTATCGAACACTTGTAACCTTAAAGTTGCTTAATCATTAGTTTGTAACATTCTAACGATGCATTTAAATGAATAACAAATTGTATGCATAATTCACTTTGTTACAATAAATACTAATGAATAATCACTATCTTCAATTTACTAATGCCTCCACATATCCTGTTTATACATGTAACAGTTCTATTACAAAATTCTCTTAAGACATTTCTAACCATACGGGGAGTTATATTACGATCCGCTTCTGCAATTATTCTCTATAAATGGTCAACATCTTGAAATGGCTTTTGAAGGTAAACTTTTTGCTTTAAGTAGCCCCACAAGAAAAAATCGAGTGGGGTTAAATCTGGAGACCGCGGAGGAAGTAATATCTGAAAAACGATGAAAAACACTTCCATTGAAAATATTTTCAATGTATCGACGTACATCTAATCTGCTGTGAGATGGGGCACCATCCTGCTGGAACCATATCTACTGACGTTCAAGTAAGGGAAGGTTGTCAAGAAAATCATTTATTTTATTGTTTAAAAAGCACAAATAACGATCAGCATCCAAGGTTTCTCGGATAAAAAAGGTCCAATCATTTGATTTTTATACATTCCGCACCACACGTTTGTTTTGAACGAATATTGGTCCCGAGTTTTCAACGTAAAATATGTGTTTGTATCACTCCACCAACGACATTTTTGGCTAGAAACCGTCCCATTTGATGAGAATGTTGCTTCATCCGTAAAAATAATACACCTTGACATAAATGGGTTATCTACTAAGATTCCCTGTATGACACAACAGAATTCAAATCTTCTATCATTATCTCCTGGTCTTAAAGTATGACTTATTTGAGGTTTGTAAGGGTGATATTCGTATTTATTTAGAATCTTTGAAACTGTACTTTTTTTATATCCATTTGCAATGAAGATGCCCTTTTTCGCAAAGGATATTTAGGATGCTTAGTTGCAGAGAGCATTACTTGCAACGCAACGTCATTATTTTCTACCATGCTTTGGCGTTTTTTGCTACATTTATTATGTACATCTCCATAAGTTTTCAATTTATTAAATATTTTTCTAACAGTTTCATTGTGGATATTTTTATCTGGATGTCGGAAATTAAAAATGTCTGCTGCTTCTCGAAATGTTTTATACTTATCACCCACTATTAGCACTATCTCAATTTTCTCTTCCAGACTTAATGTTGGTGGCATGTCTAACTTTTCATAAACAAATACGTCTGTCAAACATAAAACTGTACAATACGGATCTCTAAAAACTATGAAAAACACACTGTTAGACTGCCTAAAAAAGTGTTTATACCGTGGCACTTTTTGAAATACGATTGTTGACGTTTTTTCGAATGTTCGATATTTAGACAGTTCGCAAAGCCTACTTTAATTATCAGTTTTAAAAAATGCCAGTGCATCCCAGATTAATTATGCATGCAAACTTGAATTTCTAACGTAATCGCAGAGAAAATGTAGAAAAAATATTTTTTTAATGTAAATAAACAATGTTGAATATTTGAAAGCTATTTTTAATTCTAAACATATTTTCTTTGTAACAATTTTCGAAAAGAAAGGTACTTTACTCTAGATCAAAAATCATATTTTTTGACAAACCTCGTATGCAACTGAAAAAATTTAACACCTGATGATCGAATTTTAGGTCTTGGACCATGCAGAACTTTTTATAAAGAATAACTTTTTGTCGTAAAATTAATAATAAAAAAGTTTCCCATATGCCGCCAACTTACGTGGACACACTGTACATATATACTGTATATATTTACATTCAAATAATCAATTCCCCAGTCACAAAATTAATGTCAGTAATTTTTTTATTCTTCCTTAGATGTTTATGGAAAAAGCTTTCTCTTGGCTGCAAATAGAGAAAATTTCAATTGTTTCTGAGTTATTCCATACACAGTATGATTTTCTTATGAGAACACTAGAATCGCGAATACTATAACATTGTATAAAAATATTACATATTTCGACGAGCATGGGCTCAACAGATCCATTAAGGTATTCCTTAATGTATCGGCATAGTTCTGAGATTAAACCAGTGAGTATATTGCATTCCTAGCAGGGCTTCTGGGATAGATAATTTATTTATACACCATTTGTAGTGTGGTAACGTAATTTGATTGATATAGAGGTGAAAGGAGCAAAACCGATATGAATTATTCATTAGTAGTTGATTGTATATATTTGTCTTGATGTCTTGAATTAACCAAAACTATAAGTCTGTTTCTGATATAAGAGAGTGTTCTAAATGTAAATTTGCAATGTGGCGATCGATTAAATAAGGTTGTATTGTGATTTTGCAATATTCGGTATCTCAAATATATGGAAATCAGGAAATTAATGGAAATAAGGAGATATTCTCCTTTGAGACCTACATGCTTATATTTGCAATTGATTCGCAGATCTTCTTTTTCTATCTATATACATTAAGTCAATCACAAGGTAGGTAACTTCTTGATATAGCCAAAAATAATTATTAAACTTCAGGTAGGCATCACTTGAAATGTAACTTCTGTCGATGATAGTAATATAGAAACAATTGTCAATTTTTTTGAATTTTAACCATTTTTTCAATACATTGTGGAATTATTAAGAAACAGTTAGTTTCATTTAAAAAGAAACTGTGAAAGGGGTAAAACAGTTCAGGAGGTCTATCGACTGCTAAGGTGCATTAATAAGCAAAAAATCTACAAATTTGTTTAATCTTATACCACACATACTAACTTTTAATAATAACATCCCCATTCAACTCTGATAGTATTATCCTGATAAAATATGAATGTTGTGACCTTACCAACCGCAATAAATGTTTTCTAACATTCCGAAAATTAATCAGGAAATTCTCTTTTGTTCAAAGAAGAGGACTCCGCAGTAAAAAAACTCATTAAATTGATCATTTGAATATCTGTTCATCTTGGAAAAAGTCTGAAACTTTGGCATTAATTTCCAAAGAGATAATAATTCAAGGGAATGCTCGGCCAAGAGAGATATTAGAGTAACATTTTAAGGATGGGTAAACTTTCCTGTCAGTAGGAGGAAATTTCTAACGTTACTTTAGAAAATCCAACTTTGAGGAAAACTTTTGCTTAATATATTTAATATAAATTTTGATAGGTTGAGCAATTATGTTTTAATGGCATTATATATTATTATATACAGTTGCATTATTGGATCTTTATCCATGCGTCATTAATATCTGATAACATAACCGACATAATTATTAAGTGGCATCTCTTTCTATTAATAGTGAAGAACAGAACAAAATAATTTGACATTTGTCGGTTATGTTATCAGATATTAATGACGCACGGGTAAAGATTCAATGATTCAATTCTACATTATTACTTTGTTTCGCCGAAACTAAAGAAAAAATGTGAAGAATCTCTGACTAAGCAGAGACTTTTTGTGTGTTTAAAATATAAGATTAATACACTTCATCAAATTGACATTCGCCCTGACGTTATATGTACGTTAAGGCACAACTGACTTATGTCGACATTCATTACTTGCTTTGATGGTCCGATAACCTAAAGGCGCGTTCGCATGAATCAAGTTTAGTTAATCCACATCTGTTGATCAACAAAAGTTGAATGAAAATTATAGTGGGAACCTTCCATTCAATAGAGTTGATCAGCTTTGTTGTTGATCAATAGAGGATTGACCCAGTCAAACTTTTATTGTTCAAGTGATGAGTCGTCACGAATCGATTTCAAGTTGAAGCCTGACTCGTAACGTGAGAACTAGGTAGTCAATTTTGTTGATTGTGTATGCGGTACACGGTGCTTGTGTTTTGACATAAGATATCATTGAAAATAAATCGTTTCAAAAATGAGCCTCAAGTGTTATGATAAAATATTTGGAGCTATGACAACAGCATGACTGTCTTTGGAATCACCGTTTGGATAAGTATAAAAATAAAGATGCTCGAGAAAATCCTGTGGGTTCTAATGTCAAGGAAATGGAAATTTCTGGTCTTACTACTACCGATTTGAAGAACAAAATCAAGTTTATTAGAACAATGTATAAAAAAGAACATTCATTGGTTTGCAAGTCCATAAAAAGAGAATTGTACATACCAAAATTGTTTTAGTATAAAAAAGCGGATATATTTCTAAATGGTGTTACAAATACAAGGGAAGCTTCATCAAATTTAGTAAGTACAGTTTTAATTCTATATTTTTTTGCCATGGTACAGCTCCTTGTCCGACAAAATATTCGGCATATTTCTCACATTCATTAAACGCTAATGTTGTGTAATTGCGAATTCCCAATTTAACCTGAAAATTAACTAAGCCATTCGTTTCGGTACTTTGTGTTCTCCAAGAACATGGTATAATGCGGCTGGTATTTAGATCTTCAACATCAAAAGAGCTTAGTGGTGAATATTTTTCACCAGAACTCATTTTTAATCAGTTATATACTGTTAAAGCTGCTTTAACAACCACTACAGGTCGTTCAAAAACTCTGAATATAGAAACCAAAATTCCAAAAGCATTTTCACAAAGCCACGAGCTCTTGATAAGCGATAGTTGAATATTTTTTGTTTTCTAGATAAATGAGTACTTATTCCAAATGGTTTCAAAATGAAGGTTTTTAATGGGAAATCATCTTCAGTTACAAATACTCCATCTTTTGGAAAATTCAACTTATTGCAAACATCTTCTAATGCTGCGTTTAAAGTTGATTTTGCGAAAACAGCAGCATCATTTGTGCCTATGTTGAAATAGCGAAAGCAATAGTTTCCGTCAACGCATGCAAACAAAATTTTAATATATGTGCCTTTGTAATTGAAATACTCTGATCCACTGTTAGGGGCATATCGTATTACAATATGTTTTCCATCCAATACACCACAACATTTTGGAAAATTCCACCGAAAGCAGTATTCTTTTTGAATTGTCTGCCAGACTTCTTCAGTTTGTGGTACCTATAACAGGAAAAATATTATTGACACTGTATCGTATTTAATATAATTTTTATTGGGATAAAAAGTTCTACTGCTCTTTTAGAATCTACAACATTAAGACGCTGAAAACAAATAAATCGAAAATGAAGGTGAAACCCAAGACGAAAATGTATTTCCTTCTTCAATATCTGCATCTATTTCCGCTGAAATTGGTAATACTCAAGAAGAAGCGATACATTTATAAAACGCAGAAACTGCCAATCAGCCTACCTTAAAATAATCAAACACAACAAATGCCTTTCGTGCCCCTCAAAGTCGCAAAAAAAAATTTCAGGTAACGAAAATATTTCTAATATAAGCAAAGTAACTGATATACGAGTACTTGATGAGTTTGACATATTTGCCAAACACATCGCTGTCCAGCTAAAAAAGATGCCTCTTCACGATGCACTGATCTGTCAGGAAGAAATTCAAAGTGCCATAAGGCAAAAGCGATTCCAGCTCTTAATGAGACAGTCTCCGTATCCTTCAACTCCATCATCAGTGCATTCAAATAACATGGACGGAGAATACTGTTCATCATCGGTTTAAAATCAATCATGCAATACAGAACAATACGAAGACGTTTCACAACAGTCGTCTGGTATACTTACCGCATCTCCCACAGGTGTCTTAAACTAAATTTTATATTTTGTTAATAAATCTTCTAAAACATAGTGAATAAAAACTAGCACTTTCTAACTAGCATATGCTAGGTCTAGTAAGTATTTGGTCAAATCAGTGTGAATAAAGATTTGTAGAAAATACTAGGGCACGTTTAGTAGAATCCGGAAAAACCCAAGCACTTACTCGCGGGGTAGTACATGCTAGACCAAGTAAACGCTAGGTTTTAACGTTCCTGTCACGACACGTTCTCCCCTCCACCATCTTTCAGTCTACTCCACATCGGCGGCATCAACCACGTGCTAGAAGATGTATTCATCATCAGAAGAATCTGACAATGATTTTAATAAAATAGAAAAAATTGATCGCACTCTGTACGTCTCCTTTCGGATCATATTGTCTTACTTAGCAAATCAAAAACCCCTGCTGTGATGAATGCTAAGAAAGAAGTTTGGGAAACCTTACGTTCTGATTACTGTGGTGCATTGGGGAAACACGTTACTGTAGGCCAACTAATAAAAGCATTGAACAATGTGAAGTCTACCGTCAAGAAGAAGACTGACGTAAAAGTGACGGGAAACAGGAAAATAAAACTACAACCGTGGGAAAAAACATTCTTGGAGTTGATAGAAGATGATAATCCAGTATTCCATTAAATCCCGGGTAATATTTCAGTTGGCACAAGTGCCGGGCCCCCAGTTTAGCAACGAACCAGTGATGACATCCAAGAAAGATTGCCGTATACAGAAACTGAAGGGAAACCAAACAAAACAACTAAATCTGCTGCTGATCACCCCAAAAATAAGATCAGAAAAAGTGAAAAAATTGTGTCGAATCATGAAACAGATGAATCTGAAGACCTATCCACACCTGTCCCATTAAAAAGGAACGAGAGCATCAAAATTAAATTCCCGCGAAGCGGAAACTGTTTATACCAACGTGTAGAGAAAAAAAAATGCAGAAAAAAATCATAGGAAAAAAATCTTCCCCCTCCACCCCCCTCCTCCCACCTATAGCTATCCCGGAAATGGTTTGAGATATAAACTTCGGACCCTCAAATGAAACCCCTATGGGTCGACGCCGTCACGAAAAAAAATACGTGATGCCCTCCAGGGGAAAAACACTTTTTTATTATTCGAGCTAGGGAAAAATAAAAAATTGCATATGAATGAGAAAAATCCGATCGGTACATAGGATCTTCAAACTGATTTTTTGATTTGAAGAAATATACAGGGAGAAATAAAAAAGTATTTTTGCAAAATTTTTTTCACGAATTTCAAGAAACGAATATCCCTACGTAAGAGAACACGTCAAACCCTCTTGAAAAACATATAACAAAATTTTCCTCCCCCCCTTTTTGGGGGGTCTACAGGTCGTCAAAAACCGACTTTTTTCGACATTGGTACTTAGGGCTGGGGGCTTTTTTTGCTATATACTATAGCGAAAAACTGTCTCGTACGTTTTGAAGGGAGCAACTCGACACGTGCATAGAACATATAAAAAGGGGGATAAATGGGGGGAAATATACAAGAAAAAATTCGCGAATAAATTTGAATTTTTTTTTCGGAATTTCGGGATATAAATATGATGGGGCAACTTGTCAGTTCCAGCCCTTTACGAAAATATATGAAAATGCCCCCCTGTCCCCCTTTTTTTGGGGTCCAGCATTCGCTAAATAATAATGCAGGAATCGTGATTTTCGGGATTTGGAGTGCCCATAGGCGTCATGGGTTTGAAATATTTTTAGGGCCCAGCAGTGGACTGAAATTAAACATGGAAGTTCGAGATGTTTTTAGGCATATGCGCATTCGATATATAGCTACGGTGGTCGGAAAACAATTTTAACCTCAAAATTTAGCGCGTCTGGTAGCGCCCTCTTTTTCGATAAAATTACCAAAGTATATATATCGATCGATAGAGAAAAAAATTAGAATTTTTTTGAGTATATACAGGGTGTTGAAAAAAATTTCTCGTAATTTTTGTACATTGAATTTTCGGAGTTTTTGGGCGAAGTATACTTCTTTTATTAGGGCTAAAAAATTTCTATGTACGTTTCTTAACGCCCTCTACATTTTCAGTCTCTAGCATTTTTTCAATATTTTGAAAAAAAAATTTTATTTGGCCGTTATATTTAGTTTAGTTAGGGGGGCAAGCTTCGCCCATAGGGGGGCATATTTTTCCTGTGAGTTACCCATGATGGACTATCATAACCCACCATCAGGTACACGGCCAAAAAATTTTTTAACAATATTTGCCCCCCATGATCCCCCTCAGATTTTTTTATAGGCTAAATTACTACACCAATGTTCATCATTTTAGATTCTGTACACGACAGTTTTTTTTATTTTTTTCTATGATTTTTCCTTCCCTTTCAAAAACCCAGCTCATGTTGCCCGTTAACTATGTGTCGGGACCGGCTTTATAGGTCAGATTTTCAAAATGCTCCGATTGATACGAAATTTGGTATGGGGGTATACATTTGGCCCAGGAACACGGTCCCGACATTAAAATTTCTTCAAAACGAATTTTTAACTGTCAAAACGTAACTTGAAATTTTCGCCAGTACCCATCAAGGGGGGTCGGTAACTTTTATGCTGCGATTTGAATGAAAATCTAGGGAAAGGGGTTTTCTGGGACGAGAAATACAATGAGCCAATCAGTTTTTCTGTAAGTTCTATTTAACATTCTTAAAAAAAATAAAAACGTCAGAAATCGGGGTATTTGCAAGTTTTAAAAATAATAGTTATTATGCGATTTTTATAAAAATTTATAATTAGAGGTTTTCGATTAAGACGAATCGGATGATATTATTAGTTGTCAATTAAATTTTTTTTAAATAGTTTATTTGAAGTAATTTCGAAAAATATTTTTTAATTTCTTTATTAAAGAGAATTTCGGAAAACTGAAACCAGAAATGGGATCCTCGGGTGAAAATACATGATATTTGATCATTTTTTCTATACGTTTACTATATATCGAAATTTTCAAATTTTTATCCAGGACCTAGAAATTTTTGAAATATTTTTGACATGCCTCTATTTGAAATTCAATATTTTCGGAAGTAATGAAGAGATTGTCATTAGTATTACACCATTCGACAGAGGAAAGATGTACCTTCATCCTCAATCATTTTTCGTTTCTTCCATTTCTCATTTGTAGGAATTATACACGGTTAAAGTTGAGCTAAAAATTTTTATCAAAATTTACCTTAAAAAAATTGGTAGCAACTACGTTTATGATATGGGAATATTGAAATTGGTGAAAATCGAAAGATGAGAGTTGATACTATTATAAAAAAAATACTGCAAGTTTCCAGCGACATCAATCACCAAGTTATTAAACATCAAAGTTGACATTTTCATCCAAAAAATCCATTCCCTTTGTACATAAAATCCGAAAAAAAAATGTCTCTCCGATTTTCATGAAATTTTGCATAAAGGGGTTTTTTGATACGAGGAATTTGAAAAATTTGTCAGTTGTTTGAAAAAAAAATTTTTTCCTGTGGAAAAGTCAGGAAAATTATTAAAAATAGGATTTTCTGGAAAACCATAACTCAAAATCAAATACTGAATAAGATCAAACTGGAGAAGGAAACTATATTGTTGGAAACCATGAAGAAGCAAACCGTTGAAAAGTCCACTCAAACTGATGTAACTGTTGAAGATTGCTATACTTTATTCACATTGTAATTAATTGTTAACTACATAAGTTGTATTTTCCTTTGGATTGTAATGATGTAGGATTCTTAGGATTATAATTGTTACCATTGTAATCAAACTTGTAATTTGAAGTAATTTAGTAATGGTGTGAATAAAAACTAGTATATAAAATAAGATGATTTTATTCAGTAAATAAACAAAACCCATATCCCAAAAAAAATAAAAAAAAATATACAAAATTGTGTGCAAGTAGGTGCTTGCGTGAGAAAAACATTAAAATGTTCAATTTCGCAAAAATTTACGCACTGAATATTCAAATACGCCATTATATTGGCACGCTTGTCTTTGCCTCTTAATATTGTGTCGGGATTTTCATAACGAACCACCCCAGGTTGGTCATCTTCATTTGGGACGCTATCAAGATCCCCATACTCAAAGTCATCCTTTAGATGCTTGGCAATGTTGTGTAGCACAGCGCAACTGACTACCACTTGTGGAATATTGTTTAATGCAACTTTAACACGGTTTCCCAGTATTGGGAATCTCCTTTTTAAGTGGCCAAAACACCTTTCTATTATAACCCTTTTTCTAGCATGGATTAGATTAAACTCTCGTTCTTGATGCGTTCGTGCAGGCTTGAACGGTGTAATCAACCACAGCGATAAACCTTATCCTGAATCTCCTAGAAGACAAACTGCTCCATCATACTGTGACACGATGTCTCTGACATGACTATTCCTCCATACTCGGCCGTCGTGAACACTGCCGGGCCACTCTGCACTAATACTTGTAAACTGTTCCAATGCATTGCATGTTGCCTGGACATTTATACTAGGATATCCTTTTCTACAAATATACTCATCACAGTGCAGCCCATGCTTTTGTATCTCAATTTGAGTACAATCAAGGGCACCAATTACTGACGGCAAACGAAAATGTCTCTGCCACAAAACTTTAGCCTCGGTCATATCTTCAGCTGTAGTGGGAAACCGTATCCAATTATGTGATTGTTCAACTACTCTACTCATCACGTACCTTATAGTCTTGTTAGCAGTAGTACTATGTACACCCACATCTTGAGCTACATCAGACTGAAAGCCAGGATCACCCACAAACCTCAGAAATATTTCCATTTGCTGTCTTCTGAATATACCACCGCCACGAGTATCACTTTCTTCAAGAAACTGTGCCGCAAGGAAATCAACACTCTCACTGTTAAACCTTAACAGTTCATTACAATTACGTTCATTTATTCCAGAGCGAACAGAATAAATTTTACGTTGACGAATAGGCATAAACTCAGCCATGATCAACAACAAACTGTTGATTGATCTAACAGGTAGTAAATGCTAGGAAAAAGTCTAGCATACCCCAGCCCAGGCTTGAAAATATCGAAGCATATGCTACAGAACAATCTACTTCAAAAGTTTTATTCACACCATTTTTTAAGCAGTTACTACTCGTCCGGGAAAACTCTACAACTTACTACCCCTAGCAAGTGCTAGTGTGTTTATTCACACAAAACGTAGCATTTACTTAAGAAATCCCTGGTATTTGCTTATACTAGTTTTTATTCACATCACTCCATATATAGCCTTCTCCCAAAAAATTTGAAATGGTATTTTTAGGTACTTGATATACAAGAGTTGAAAATGAAACTCCTGTAGCTAAATATCTTGAAGTTATTTACAGCTTTAATTTTGGTAAGATTACTTGTCGCATCACTATATCCTGTTTTTTAAGCGATCCTCAACTTCCGACAACAGTTCGTCAAATTTTTATTCAGACATTCTTAAATGATTTCTATACCCTTCTTTATCCTCTAATGCTAGCTCCTTCAGCAAAGTTTCTGATGCTCCCAATTTATTTCTTCTTAAAACCCATTGCCTCAACCAAAAACGACGTTTCTTACGAGTTTTGTTCATGTTATGTAAAATTATTTTGTTCTTCTGCTAACAAAACTCCAACCATTTGTAGACGTTCACGCACAATTTCATTCGCCGCCATGAAAATAAAACTACTGATCAGTTTATATTGCATGGTGAGAACAAAAATCTATTCAAGCTGTACCCAACTTTACGCGCTTAACCAACGCAGAAGCTTTGTACCTTCAAGCACTCATGAATGAAAAGTGTGTTTTATCATTGATAAATTAACTCCAATGTTAAAATGTCATATACCTGGAAATGTTATTGTCACTTTGCCATCGATAAAAAAGGTGCATCCTTTTTTATCGCGATAAAAACTTCTCTTCCTCAATATCTAGTAAGCGGACGTCACTTTTACACAATGACAATGAGTCGCAATTATTGTTGTTGTTCATCCATATATTCTGTCGTTAATTTATCTTGCCAAAAAACACTCGAGCTTTTCTTTTATTAGATAAATTCCTCTTTGACTCAAAGTTTTGCCAATCACTAAATTTGCTCGAAAAACTGACATTAGATAAAATCGCTCCACCTTCGGTGTCGCGATTTTATCATGTCAGTTTTTCTCGTAAAATTAGTGATTGGCAAAACTGTTTCGTTGCAAAGAGAAATTTATCCGATAAAAAAAAAGCTCTTGTGTTTTTACTGTTGATAAAACGTTAATTACATTTTAAAGTGTTTAATATCAACGTTAAATGGCAGAGGAGATTAGCAAGGAGAAGTAAACTTGGAAATAGAAGTAAGAAGTTGACTGTTAAAAAGAAAGAATGAATAATAAGAATGCAATTATCAAAGCAACCTTTGCCAATGGATGTAGAAGGTGATTTCAGTGCCAATTGAAAAAGTTTAAGAATTATTCAGAGTAATAACAGGTTGTAATGAGAAACCTAGTAGGCTATAAGCATTTCTGATGTGTGTGTAGGTGAAGCAGTAGCAACACGAGAATAATTTACAATTAACAGATGATGATAAAAAAGATTATGAAGCGCTAATACGAAGTTTTAATATAGTTTTTAGTCAGGAAAGTCATTAATGTGTTGAATACGAAAATACAAGTGACAGAAGAATCATTTGATACTTTTCAAACTTCAAACATTTGAAGAATAAACGTTTGAAATGCCAAAATTAAAACTAAATGTTCCGCACTTATACACTTATCCCTAAAAATGACCAAAAATATATATCTGAATTTATAGGATCCGTTATATAGACTCTAACAATAGATTTGTCTTCCCTCCTGTCTGTATTTTAGGATATCTCGTAAATACTGGCGTCTCCAACATATTATTTCTTCATTGTCGATTAGCACTGATTTGCGACTTTGCTTCTCCCAAGTAAAATTTAATTTGTGTAATATTTTCCACAAAGTTTTCGCCCTATGTCAGGCAAATTCTCGTCTTCCTTCACCATTCTCAGAATTATGTCAAGGGTTGGGATCTCTTTTTTAAAATATAATTCATGTAGTTTTCGTCTTATTGTATTTTGCATATGATCATCAAGGTCAAATGGTTTTCTTCCAGTTGACTTTTTAGGCGGAGATATATTTCCATTTTCTCTCTCTCTTAGAAGCCTGTAAATAGTAGATTCACTCACTACTGTCATATTGGAACATGTCGAAACCATATTTCTAACAGTAGCAGCCGGCATTTGATGTACAACAGCATCATGCACATTTAACACTACAGTTTTCGTTTGTAAGCTAATCACGCTCTTACACTGGGGTGAAACTTGAAGACATTTTTCACAACACAGTTAACACTATTGTAATGTTTCTTGGAAATGTTATTATGAACATTTCGAAAATCAGAAAGTATTTATCTGGAGAATGAATTGATAAATGGTTTGTTAATATGTCTCCCAAGAATTGACCTGCTCCAAATTCTCAAGATAATTAATGAAATATTCAGTCAGAATAGTTGCGTTACAAGATTATTTCAAAAATAATTTATTGTTTTAACTGTATGTACTCTACAAATGTATGAAGGTCAGTTAGTTGTTTTAACTAACCGAATTTACATTTATATTACCTCTATATATATCAGATCGGGTACAAAATTAAATAGTGAATAAATGCTTTAGATGAACTGTGACGCTTATGCTTTACTACCTGACTAGCATCTGTGACCTTTTCGCGTGCTGTCAGTCAATAGGAAACAGACTACAGTGTCTGAAAGTTTTTCAAATCGTGGTGCAAAGTATGTTGGTATGTAAGTAGTTACAGTTTCATGATGTTTAGAGTATTGAATTCTATGTTGTGTGTGTTCAAGTTTTTGTTCTTGTTTCTTAAACTGCTTGTGCTTCGTAGTGCTGACACTTTCTCTGATTTTGTCATCTAAACAATCAAATTCTACTGGATGTAGTTGGAACGTGACTTCAGAATATACAACTTTATTGTAGTTGTCTAAGGAGTCTCTTATTTTAAATCATTTTTTACATTCTTCTTTAAGCCATACTCGTTGACCACATTTTATAGCTTTTTGTGCTTGAGGTGTTTTATGTCTACATAATTTAGTATTACTTCTTTTCCAAGCCATCCTTGGTTTAGTTTACCAAACGTTTTGTGATGCTTTCCTTAAAAACAAATACGATACCCAGGGCCGGATTTAGCATTTTGGCGCCCCTAGGCCCAATATTTTTTTTCCGCACTTCATCAGGCATGAGGGGTGACAGAATTAAAATAATTAAAATAGCGTTCTGGAGAGCATTGAATCTTGTAAGCCCTATTGCAAACTTCGATTAATAAATTTTTACATTATTTTTAAAGACGAAATCATCGTTCTCAAACATTTTAACACAACGTATTATATATTTTAACTTGATACTGCAGGTTGTAAGCTAATCAAAAGATCGGTTAATATCTTTGGTTAAATACAATTTAGTCATTTGGGCAAATAAGCAAAAACTCTGCAAGGGTCCACTGCAGACTTAGAGCTTTTTCAATATTTAATTGAGAATGATATGACCGAGGTAAAAGTTGATTCTTTTGAATCACCTTTAAACATCATAAATAATGCGGCTGATAGATCTATGAAATCACGCAATGGAGGTAACAAAAAAACACCAAATTCAATTTGGTGGGATAATGAATGCAATCAAATTGTAGTAGAGTGCAAAAATGCCTTTCAGACATATAAAACTCAATCAAGCTTACGTAACTACTTAAACTTTAAACATGTTCAGGCAAAGGCTAAACTTATATTCAAACAAAAGCAATCACAATGTTGGAAAAATTTCATTAATCAAATAAAAATTTCACATATAAAAAACAACCAATACACAAATCTTCGATAAACGAAATTTTTGACATCATAGCTCCAAATTTTTTACCGAATTTATTTGAAGAAAATAGCAATGATACAATCAATTTCCATATGGATATCTCCTTTGACGCAACAGAATTAGAAACCGCTATCAAAAATTCTAGATGTACAGCACATGGAGCTGATTTCATTACTAATGATTCAATTAAAAAGTTACCTCAAACAGCTAAAAATATGTCTTTACAAATTTATAATGATTGGTGGGTTAATGGGAATTACGTTGATCAATTAAAACAAGTAACTATATGTCTTCTTTTAAAGCCACAAAAAGACAGGAACCTACCCTCATCTTATCATCCTATATTCTTGATGTGTATCACAAAAACATTTGAACATATGATCAAAGCAAGGCTAGAATGGTATATCGAAAAAAACTCGATTCTACCACTTACACAGTATGGTTACAGAAGAGGATACGGAACAATATATGCGGTTACACATCTGGTTAATGAGGTTCAGATTGCATTTCCAATGAACAAGTACTTAGTATGTCTATTTCTTCATCCAAGGGGAGCTTATGACTCTGTGGATTCCAACATTCTTCAACAAAATATGATAAATGTAGGCTTTAGCAAAAGAACTTCTCAAAGTATTTTACAGTCATTCTTTGGGCGAACAGTCTTTATTAGAGATCACAATAATATCCTACACGGACCTCGAACCGTTTATCATGGACTACCTCAGGGATCAGTATTTAGCCCAATTTTATTCAATCTATATTCTGGCAATATACATACATAGATTAATAACCTTTCTAACTGTATCCAGTATGCAGATGATTTCTATATATACTCCATCCAGAACACATATGATGTGCACACCCGTTTATGCTATATTGGTAGAATGTACTGTACCTCCTTTGGGATTAATACGGGAGTATCTGTCTCAAAAATATATAATAAAACTTAGATTTCGAGAATCGCCGTTGATCAACAAGTTGAGTGAGATCGCGGCAGAAGATTTAACAAATCGATACTGGAAACTGAAAAATACACCTTTCCCCTTGCGAAGGCTTTTACTGAAACTATGAATTACACTAATATCTACAAAAAAGACAAAATCATCCCAGCATTTCGTGTGCAGTTTAGAGCTTTTATTACGAGTCAAAAAGTCATAATTCCCAAGTATTCAACTTCCAATAAAATCAATGTAGGCCTTCTGAAATCAATATTAGCAAACTATGTTAATAATATATTCATATATACAGATGGATCTAAGACGAAAGATGGGGTAGGGTGTGGATTTTTTATCTAGCCTTTGGACCTAACATATGGTTACAAATTACTCGATATATGTAGCATATATAAAGCAGAGCTCGCAGCTATTCAGAAAAGCCTCAATTGGTTGATTACAAACCAATTATGTAACGCTGTAATTCTTTCTGACTCTAAATCTGTTGTCGATTCAATAACATCTACTTCTATCATAGGTATTGGTTGTCCTGTACTATGTAGTATCAAATCTATGCTTTTGGAATTAAATGTCACGTTTATTTGGGTTGAGGGCCATAGTAATATAACTGGGAATGAAAGGATGCAGTTATAAATGGACAGGTTTGCAATATTTTCACATCAGCAGATATAAACAACACGATAAGGCATGGAATTCCAATATAAAACATGGAACAGGAGTCGATAAATACATCTAGACTCTCTACAAACCAGTATTTTAAAATTCATCCTACATTACCCCCACCTCCTGAAAATATATTCAAGTATACAACACCCAAATTCTATTCATCAACTATTTCTAGACTTAAAATCAATCACGGGAGATTTCCGGCACACCTTGCAAAACTTGGCATTATTAGATCATCATCCTGTAACTGTAACCAGTATTCTTATTGTGATCTGAATCACATCTATTTTGGTTGCCTTAATAACGTCGTTAGATTCGAATGTTAATTAAGTCAAAATATTAGTCACGTCCTTAGTAATGATAACAGAATATAGTTGATGATGTATTAATAAATTTCTTGAAAGAGTGCAATGTTACTATCTGAATTGAAAAAAGCAATTTTCAAAATCCTGTGGCGAATGGAGTAATTTCCGTGCCATCTTTCTCTCTCCCACACACACACTCTGCAATACAGTATGATATAGGTTTAATCTCAGAAACACAGCTTACATGAAATATTTTGGTAACATGGCACAAAAAATGTGTTTTAAAATAAAACTAGATATTTTGTTGGTACAAATAGTAAATTGTAGTAGTATGAACAAATTACCGTTTTCCATTCGATTACGAAATTGCCTATCAAACATAATAAAAACAAGTATCTTGTACCTAAAAGCTATAAAAACAAATAATCGAAATAAAAAACGTTCTAACGATATAAATTGAAATGAAGGAAAATTTGTAACCCCTATTAATAGTAAACATCAAGTGACATACATGAAGTGACTAATAGCCTAATACTAACTCAAATAGAATAAGTAAATAGTTCCCATCATTTTAAACATATAAGCACTTCTTCACATCTTTTCATTCCTATAGGGCTTTCCTTCTTGCTTTTTTCTGGGCGAATATATCTATAATGTCATCGTATTGAATGTTCTGAGTCAGCCTCCCCTCGATGCTCAGCGGTGCCAGTGATGAAAGTCTATCGTGACAAGTTGTTGACCGTAGGTAATTCTGTACTAGACGGAGAGTAAGAAAGATATTTCTCCTATGTAGTTAGTAGCAGGAGCACATGAAACCATTCTCATGGCAATGTTAATGTTGGGGAAGGGGAGCGACGGGTAAAACGACATAGTCGGGCAAAATGGCTTTTGTTTCCCACAGAAAATATAACCGGTTTCAAGTTCCCTAACCCTTACCATTTTGCGTAAATATTGACAACGCTGTGCTGAGTATAGTCTGAAGTGTATAGATGCACGTTTGACGTAGTTAGTGCGTTATCTGTGTTAAGGGTTAGAGTAATAATACGAATATTCACAATACACAACATAAATTGTTTTTTTGCTTTTATTGTTGTTAAATTTTCACGAGTAATAGTAGTAAAAACCAACAAGGCAGGTAAAACTACAAAGCAAGATGGCGGGTAAAATGAATTACTATGTCATCTTACCCGCCCTTTTCTTTATAAGTAATGGAAAATTATTTCAGATCGTTTACTCGTATAAACGAAAGACGACTAGGGGTGATTGGAATGTTGCGGACATGGAGCGAGCTTTAGAAGCTGTTCGTAATGGAGAAATGGGTCGGTTGAAACCAAGTAAACATTTCAACGTACCAACTGCTACCCTCCGCCGTCGAAGTCTTAACAAAAACAAAATTGCTACAAATGCCACAAAACTTTTGGGCTCAATGGAGATGTGGAAGCTGCAATAGTTAACCATATTCTGGACTTGGAATCCCGTTTTTTTGGATTAACAACAACAGACGTAAGAAAGCTTGCATACGAGGCTGCTGAAAAAAAGAAGATAAAACATTATTTTAATAAAGAGAATAAGATGGCTGGGAAAGGGTGGTTACGTGGTTTTCGGCAACGTAACTATGAATTGGCATTGCGTCTCCCCGAAGCCACCTCTCTTGCTAGAGCTGATGCTTTCAATAAACCCCAGGTGGAAAAGCTTTTTAATAAACTTGAACAAGTTAGCGAAGAACATAAAATGCATAACACGATGGTCTTTAATATGGACGAATCTACGATAACAACTGTTCAAGAAGCTCCAAAGGTGTTCGCCAGGAAAGGCAAAAGACAAGTAGGCGCTCTCACAAGTGCAGAGAGAGGTGTCCATACAACCGTTGTGTCCTGATTTAGCTCTGGAGGGACATACATACCTCCAGCAATAATATTTTCCAGGAAAAGATTTAATCCTGCCTTGTATGACGGAGCACCAGTAGGGACGTTACAACTACAAAATGAAACTGGCTACATGACGGGGGATTTGTTCCAAATATGGATGCGACATTTTGTTGAGCATATCAGACCTAATTTCGAGAATGAAGCTTTATTAATTCTTGACGGTCATTGAAGTCATAAAAGCTACGAAGCTTTGGAATTTGCTAAAAAGAATTTTGTGATACTACTTTGCTTGCCTGCATACTGTACACATCGCCTCCAACCTTTGGACGTTGCATTTTTTGGCCCCTTCCATAAGTATTACAACCAAGAAGTCACACAATGGTTGAGAGAGAATCCCGGTCGTATTGTTAGCATTTATCAAGTATCCAAAGTTTCTAAACACGCATATGAAAAAACAGCAACACTAGAGAACGCATCAAGTGTTTTTCGTTCAACGGGAATATCACCTTCTAATTCCAATATTTTTCCAGAGCATATGTTTTTGCCTAGTCTAACTACCGATTTGCCTGAAGATGCACCTGCTGCTGAAAGAGAACTACCAAATGTTGATGATCACTATATGAAAGAGTCAGTAAATAATGACCAAGTTTGTCCATCCACTTCAGAAGAAATTCATATTGAGGCTATCCCGAAGGATCTCTCACCAGTTCCTCAGAGTAACAAAAGAAAAGCTGTTAAGCGCAAAACTGGTGGCTATCAACCGAAAATCCATACCTCAAAAGCCTTCTCGAAAAAGAAAATGAAAAGAAACAAGAGCAACAGAGAAAGAGCAACATAAATGTGGTAAGAAAAAAACTAATGAAAGAATAATTAAGTGGCGAAGAAGATCCCTTCGGTGGTAGCGACGAAGACAATGACTGTGCATGTATCTATTGTAATGACCTCTTCAGTAGGTCAAAATCTGAGGAATCGTGGTTACGGTGCCAATTTTGTGAAAAATGGGCACATGCAGGATGCGCAGGTGTGTCGCCAAAATCAAAAATTTTTATTTGCGACCTGTGCAAAAATTAATGACTGATATTTTAGTGATGCTTATTCTGTTTGTTGAGTAGAATAGTACTTAGCTATTTTAGTCTTTTATTGTATTTCATATTGCCCGATGGGCAAAATGGTTTTTTAACAAACTTTTTGTTTTTTGTGCTTGCAATAAAGTGCTTTATACCACTAGTAATCTTAGTGCCTAACATCATAGAAAATACTACCAATTACCACTTTACAATAAAATTTTGTATTTATCTTTACATAGAGATAGTTTATGTGGAGACAAACACTAAGTATGTCGTTTTACCCGCTTTTCCCCTAGATATCTACAGCATCAAAGTGACGCAAAAGCTTGATTATCTCAATCGGGGGGATATAATAAATTGTATCGTCGATACAAGAATTTATTATACATCATACCCAACAACCACAGATAATGAATCTAAACGTTAACAAGTTAGAATAAAGTTTGTAATTATCAGTTTCTATTGTCGTAGAAAAGGATATAATCTATAAATTTTGTGTTTACTGGTAGTAACGTCAAGGCAAAGGTCAATTTGATCGACTGTATTAATGTTTAATATTATAACAGTTCCATTTCCCAAATTTCTAATATACAATGTATATCTGACTCCTAATTGCTTCCGAAATTGAAATTAATCTTGTGCTGAATTTCCTTCAGAGATATACATCAAGAGCACATATTTCATTTGTGCTAAAGCGATATGAAATTATAAATGATCATTTGGAGAATTCGAGACTTTCGTGTCAGTTGCAACCCCCTTAACTGTGAAGTTTTTCTATAATCCTCAACACCAAATTCGCACAGTTTAATCGAAATTTCATTTAGTAACTATATTCACAGGTAAGGATCAATGCCGCGCAAATTTAGATAGAGAATTCGACATTTCTGTTAAAAATTTATTACACAAATATTCAATGAAATATAACTGTTATTGAGTTTCTTCTAAAAATATTTGCAATATTTCTGCGCTGATTTAATTAATTCCATCCCTTATTCGGGGTATATTTCTTATTCCAAATAATCCCACAAATAATAATCTAATGTATCGGGAGAACTGTGTAGCTATTCAATTTCGCCACCTTAATCCGCCGCCAATGCGGAAAAACTCGATCAAGATGAGCTCGTACTCCTGCTGCACAATATGTTGTAACTACATGTTTCTATTAATTTCTGTTAAGCCTAGTAACTCGCTGAAATCAATATACTTCCCAAAAATGTTGGTTTATTCATTAGGCTAGTCAAAACATTCACTTTTATAGAATACTAAACGTGAGTTTCAAAAGACTTTTGTCTCATTACAATAACAAAAAAAAACAGAGAAATCATCATGAGTGTTGCTCTGATTACTTCTTTTGGGTAAGCTCCTTACCTAGATGTTCTCGATGTTTTTTATGGATGTCTTACTATACTAGCTTAAAAAAGTTGTCCAAAATTATTAGTGAAGGAAATTAAACTTATGGAGAGATCACAACCGAATTTCATAATTTTCATCCCTGAATAAACTATTAAATCATTGCAAGAATTCAGGGTAATCTATTTGGCATTGTTAGATTTGTTCAGAGAAATTTAGGAGAGGAAATAGCGGGCTGTAATTTGGGGTTTAATAAGACCAATAATAATTGTTTTTAACAAAAATAAATAGATCGAGCTTATAACAATCTCACCTACCTTGGAATATTGGAGATTGATTGAGGGTTTATATGCACACTCGCAATATGCACTTAAAAATCTACAATTCCGGCCAGTTTCCCAAAACATAAAAGTACAAAATATATCCCGAGTCGTCGATTAATACTGTAATGTTTCTCTTATTTATCTAAAAGTTTTCATTACGACGGGTGGGATAAATTTATACACACGGTATGTCTATTCACTTAATTTATTTATTCACTTACACTAATTTAAATAAACACAACACTCCTGTTCACTTACTTAAACTTAATTTATATATTTACTTGTTCACTGTTTATCTCACGAGATCAAATTATAAACTAACTCCGTTGGTAGGTAGCCTCTCTTATATATTAAGTGCCTTTTTTCTGAATCCTTCTAGATTGCGGCTCACAAAAACAATGGACCTTACTGGAAATGTCTAGATAAGAATAGTCACAAAAAATATTGGTAAACAGTTCGGAGAAATCCCTGTGCATTCGCCAAAATTTTAACTTTCATACAAAGGTTAGACAGAGTCGGATTCAGGGACTACACTAGTGTTCGATTTCGTAACAACACTTTATATAGAATGTTGAAAATTATTGTCTACATTTGGTGGGTATTATAAGACATAGGCGCGGGGAGTTTTTTGTTTTGAGGAAAGGAATTTCAATTGCGACATTGCCAAGAGCTTGACAAAATGAATTAAAAATATATTCTAAAAATCAAAGAGTTATATTTGCTTACAAAATGTAAATATATAGAAAAAACACAAAAATTGATGAAAGGACAAATGCTAGGTGTGAAACTAAATACATAAAAATAACCGAGTCCATGAGAGACTTTGGCAGGAAAGTTGTAAACTTAAAATATCAGACAAACCAATAACACAACTATTGCGATCTGAAGACTTTGCGAATTTAAATTAGGCAGAGATGGAGCCTAAATGAAATGGGTAGATGACCTTAAAAAGCAAGCATGTTCTATATGTACGAATCAAGCGATGAACAGAGAAGACTGGAAAGGCTGAAGGACACCCTCGTCCAAAAGATAGTCGAAAAAGGCTTAATGCATAGAATATCTAAATCAATATATTTTTAAACAGGTTTCAAAATAGTATTTCATAAAATTAGTTCTCCGCTCGCTGCATTTTCATTTATTCAGTGGAAGTGATATTAATATTCATATACCGCTGAACCAGCGTCAACAAAATGAACGCACAATCGAAGATATGTTACAATCTGGGCTGGATACTGTTGAGCTTGTAAAACATCCTTTGAAAAATTCCAATTATATAACATTCAAAGGGATTGTTTGGAGTGATAAAACATTCACCGGAAATTCTTCAGTTGGAGGGTATTGTATTTATGGAGAATGAGGTGCTCGTTATTATTAGAAAGTATTATTTGTTAGAAACACTAAAATGTTATCCAACCCAGACAGGGAATTTGTTTTTGGATGCATATTTTGTTGATTACTGTTTTGGAATCTAATGATATACCGAAAAGCTCATTAGGAATTCCTTTGATGTTCACCGGGAATTTGAATGGCAAACGTATTCGCTACTCCAGTTCAGATTTTTCATCTAGTAACATTAGTATATACTCTTTCACCACCCCTAAGTTATAATTGAATTAATCCAATCGAACATGTAGAAAGCACGAGGACGTATTTTAAGGGGCATTCTGCAACCAATGCGTGAGAAGTTTTCAATCATACTATGTATAAGCTCTTTGTATATTAAATTTACTCTTTCGACACTTACTGTTTGAAATTTACTCATATTACTTTTTCAAATGAAATTAACTGTTTCTAAATAATTCCACAATATAATGAAGAAATCATAAAAATTATAAAAAATTGTCAATTGTTTCGATGTTACTAAATATTATCGTCATAATGACAGAAATGACATTCTGGTGACGATATTTAATATCGAAACAATTGTCTATTTTTTAGAATTTCTATCATTTTTTCATTGTAGCTTTTTAATTGCAAAGTTCACTGCTTTAAACCTGAACCAAGCTAATTTTTCAGTAGCTGTGCGAATTATTAATTTTCGTTATTACCAGCCTTAACTTTAACCTCTGAAAAATAAGGATTTTTTTTTAAATATAAGAAGGTTCAGAATCTTGTGTCAAAAAGCCCCAGAAGGGATCAGAATCTAATAGAGCCTTGAAATCGGCTTATTTGTGACACAATGTTTTTCTATTTGAAACTTGTGCCGTGTAGGTCATGAATTTGACTGGTAGTGAAACACGTCGTCTTTACTGTCCCATAAGCAAATGTAGCATGGATACTTAGTTCGCCTTGAATTTGACCAATCCTCTATCACTGGCAAGGCAAATTCTTTATACTTTAAATCACCATTTTAACGATTTCGTAGTCTTCTTCGAATCTTACAAAAATGCGTCAAAAGAAGAGGTCTTCTAATTTCCAATTCTTCAAGGAAATCCAGTTCTTGTTTCTTTTCACAAATATGCAGCACTTCTAGTTTTGTGTTAGGTGTCAATGAATGATTGGTGTCAAGTAGATGTTTTGCGTAGTGACATTTAAGAAACCCACAATATGAAGTTGTCAATGAACAGTTAAATCTAGGGAGTTCTCCACTAATAAACTGTCTTCTTAAGTGATAATTGTAAAGATTAGCAGATATAGTTTTCCTGGTTTTCTATATCATTGCACAGTTATACTGATCTTAATTGGAAAAATGATATCCAGGATATCACTATAGGGCTAATAATATCTAGGCTTCAATATTTGTAATATCACATCTTCTCCTTTTTTCTATAAACATATATTAAGTCAATCACAAGCTAGGTCACTTCTTGGTCTAGCCAAAAATAACTACTAAACATCAGGTAGGCATCAAATAAAATGTAACTTCTGTTATTCTGACAGATGATATTGACTTATCGAAACAATTGTCAATTTTTTAGAATTTTCAATAACTTTTATTATGTTGTGGAATTAACTAGAAACCGTGAGTTTTATTTAAAACACTAATATGAACAGATTCCACGAAGTAAGGGTCGAGACAGTTAATTTCAGGAATAAGTCTTGGTTATCACCATTCCAATGCAAACTTGTTTTGAATAATGTTAGTTTGTTTGTTTCAATGCATTTTTCCAAAAAACACTTTCCACTCTTCATTTTTTGAAGTTCGTGCTGTTTTTGTAGAAATATCTACATTCTCATTAGGAAATGTAACATTCCACGGATCAAAGTCACACTTTCGAAACCAATTTTGTAAAATTGACGGTAGTCTTTTTTTCAAAAGAGAACTGAAGTAGATTTTCGTTAAAATGGGACAACTGTGGTTATCAATTCGTTCTGCTTCTTTCCAGTCCCCTTTTAACAAGCGAAACGAGCTACATCCATGGGTTGCATTGCGTATAGTGTGTAGCATTTGGTTATAGGGCCATAATAATTATATTATTATCGGCACAAAATTTGCTAGTATGCAACGTCGCCTTTCTTGTGCATGACCAGAGAATTTCACGTTTTATACCAAAAGAGAATCATCAATTGAATGTCAACTTTGTAAATATTGATACTAGCTACTGAATACAGAATTCTTGTTTTCAGTTGAAATAATTGAGATATCCAATAGCTCGCAGACGTCCAACAACTGGTAGGTTTACTGTTCAAGAATGGGAATTCTTGATTTGTATATATTACTGTATTTTTAGAAATGTGTAAAGTATTGTTAACGTGTTGGCGATTTATTTGCGGAAATTTAATTCTCTTTGTATCCGTTCGTTTTTGTTTGTATATTGAAAGCGTAGTTAATTTTATGTCTGTAGCATTGTTGAATATTTGGAAAAATACCTTCTTATTCTTCTTCTACTTCTTGGAGATCTGTCGGTCTGTTACTTCTGAAGCTGCCTCTGCATCTTTTCCTGGGAGGTGGATTGCCAGCTATTTTTCCACCTTTTAGGTGGTCTCCCGGGAAGTCTTGAGCCGGGCGGGTTGTTTTCTAGGACTATTCTCGGAAGTCTGTTCTCGTTCATCCGTCTTACATAGTTGTACCACTGCCTCTTCTCTTACGTTGTCTTCCCCATCTCACAATATCCTGTATCCCGCACTGCTCTCTGACATCTGTGTTTCTTACTCTGTCTCTTCTTGTTTTCCTCACTATTGTTCTCAGTGTTTTCATTTCGCCAGCCCTTAGCATTTGTTTCGTCTTGTTGGTGTCCTCGCGGACTTCCGTGCCGTACGTCATGACGGGTCTGATACAAGTCTTGTAGATTCTAATTTTGCTATCCTTGCGCATGTACGGGTTGGACCAGACTATATCTCGTAGGCATCCTGATAGTGCGGATGCTTTGTTAATCTGGCTTCTTAGGTCTTTAACTGGGTCGTGGGTACTTGATATATCTATGCCCAGATATGTGAATTGCATCACCTGTTCTATGGGATTGTCTTCCATCACCAGCTTACATCTGAGCGGATCCTTCGCGATTGTCATACATTTGGTTTTGCTGATAGAAATGTTCATATTGAGTTGGCGGCTTACCAGAAAGAACTGGAAGAGCTGTCTCTGTAAGTCGTTTTCTGATTCGGCGATGATTGCTGCATCATCAGCGTAGCACACCATACCAACTCTTTTGTTGCCCAGTCTGTATCCGAGGTTGAGACATGTTACTTTGTTTATAATTTTATCCATGAGGAGATTAAACAAAAAGGGACTTAGACTGTCACCCTGTCTAATTCCTCCCGGTGTTGGGATATTTTCAGTGAATTGATCTCCTACCTTGACGTTTGTTACGTTATTGTTATGTAGGCTATGGATTATCTTCATTATGTTTGCTGGTGCCTTATTTTCCATTAATATCTGTAAAATGTCCACCAATCGGACCCTATCAAACGCCTTTGTTAGATCGATGAAGCAGATATACGCTGGCATATTATACTCTGTAGCCCTTTCTTTTATTTGCTTTATTTTGAACACTGCGTCTGTTATTGACCGTCCTTTTGTGACGCACTGTTGTTCTTCAGCGTTCTTAATTTGTGTCTCCAGTTTGTCCTTGAGAATACTCGTGAAAAGTTTCATTACCGTATTCAAGAGAGTTATTCCTGTATAGTTTTCTGGGCAGGTTTTTAGTCCTTTCTTGAATACAGGTATGGTGATGCTGTTATGCCATTCGTCTGGCGTTTCCGTTTTGTTCAAGATTTTGTTAAATAGTTGCGATAGTTTCCTTGCAAGTTTGGGGCCTCCATATTTTAAAAGCTCGTTGGAGATGCTGTCCGGACCGGGTGATTTTCTGTTTTTCAATTTCTTGAGTTTTGCTTCCACCTCTTCATCAGTGACTGTACCACTTATATCTGTTTCGTATTTTTTTATATTCGGCTTTTCCTCAGCATCGTAAAGCTCTTTATAATGCTGTTGCCATGTCTCTATTGGAACTCATTTGGTCTGCACAAACTCATTAACTTGTTTTCTCCTGTTCCGAAGCATTTTCCACACTTTCCTTTGGGCGCCATACAGGTCGTGGAAAAATACCACGTTTTATAATGTCATTTTTATTTATGTTATTAAAATTGTAGCGCCATATGGTAGGATTGTTTTAGACCAAACGAAGTATCTCATTGCAAAGTTTTTAAAACCTTTTGTCATATTATATTTCAATTTCTATGGTTGAAAGAGGCGGAATCTTTGAATAATGTATCGTGTCGGCAGGTATCAATAGGATTTCTGCCCTGGTAGCACATGTGAAAAGTAGAAATCAATTCGTGTGGTAAAATGAATGAAAATTTTTTGGTAAAAGTTGCGTGTTAAGTCATAAAAGTAAGTGCAGTCAACTATTAAAACAACTAGAAGTGCATTACTGTAAAGAGACTTTTGGAATTTGTAATTGAGCTAGTGAATAATTAAAATATCAATCAAAATATTAACCCCTACACACAACAAGTGAAGCGATATTAGCAAAAAAGTCGGCTGATAACCGACCCACTGCTATTGAATATAAAATAGTACAGAGTCGGAGTAAGAATAAATAGAAAAGTGTTAGTTAGGCAGGAGAGGTCAAATCGCGGCGCTTTGGTTGGGGGTGGATTGAGTAGCTTGCTGACTGGGCGCTAGCGGGACCCTGGTTCTGTCATATTGCACTAACCAAACTTCAAAATGAGTAATATGGAGGAGATGAAAATAATGTCTGACTTTTTGAAAGACAAAATTACATCTTTTGAAAATAAACTGGAAAATAATATGGAAGAAATGATAAATCTAAAAAAAAGAACCATTTTGCGACAGCAGATGGGAAAACAAGAAAATAGAATCGAATTATTGCAACGCAAAATGAAAAAAATAATATGATAATACAAGGAACTGAGGATATAGAGGAAAACAAAATCGAAGATGTGCGAACAAGAATTGAAGTGAAACTAAAGGGAGCGAACATAAACTTAAACTTAATGACCAAAACGAGTGAGGTACGAAAATTAGGAACTTTTAAAGCCAATAAAAAAAGACCAATACTTATAAAATTTTGGCAATTTGAAAAAAAGATTGGGGTAATCAAAATGTCGAAGAATTTGAAGGGCGCAAATGTATGATTAACTGCCGATTACACAAAGAAAGTTCAAGAGGACAGACAAAAATTGATACACCAATAATTGAAGATAGCAAGGTTAGATGGAAGAAGGGATTTTCTTAAACACTACAAATTAATTGTGGATGGGGAGTTGTATGATAGACAGCTTTGAACAAGATGATGGAGAGGAAGAAGGAAGGAAGGGTAAAAGAACATTAACTGATAGATCACCAGAAGCAGGAAGCGAATGGGAGCAAACAAGGAAACTGTCTAGAACGAGGCAAAAAAATGCTAGAAGAAGGAAGAGAAGTGAGCGAAAACGAGGGCAGGAATGAACATGAAAAGAGGAATGGAAACCAAAGTAGGCTTAAGATTAGTGGTAATAATGATTATAGACTGAGTTATAATATTAGCAATAGTGGAATTATAAGTGGGATGGATAGAAAAAATATTTGTAATGATAGAGGCGAGAGTAAAGATAATGGGGATATTATATCTAATAAAAATAAAAACAAAATTAAAATGAGGAAAATAATAAAAATACGAATAGATTAAGGAATGAAAAAAATAAAAAACAAATAAAGGAACTAAATTTATGCACGTGGAACGTCAGAACAATGTTAATACCGGGTAAAATGGTGAAGATTGGGGACGAATTAAAGAAATTCAAAATAGACATAACGGCCTTACATGAGATAAGATGGAAAGATCAAGGGGTGATAGAAAAAAATGATTTTAGTTTTTATTACTCAGGTAATAAAAACCAGGGACAATATGGGGTAGGTTTCATAATAAGGGGTAATTTACGAAATCTTATATTAGAATTTAGACCAATAAGTGAACGAGAATACAATCAAAACCAATGAATATATCGATAATAAATGCATACGCACCAACTGAAGGTGCAAATAAGAAGGAGAAAGATAATATTTATGAAAAAATTGAAAAAGAAATGACAAAAATAGCAAAATAAGACACAATACTTTTAATTGGCGACTTCAACGCACAAATAGGAAAAGAGGACTACTTGGGAAAAGTGGCAGGTAAGTACACTGTACATGAGAAAACAAACAGGAACGGGCAGCGCCTATGTAATCTGGCAGCAAAGATTAATATGATAATAAGTAGCATTAAATTTTCCCAGCCAAGAAAACACAAGATAACATGGACATCGCCGGATAATAAATATAGTACACAAATAGATCATGTGCTTATTAATAGAAGAAAGCAGTCGTCGATCTAAGATGTACGATAAAACAGAGGGGCAAACGCCGACTCGGATCACTACATGGTAGTGTCCACAATCAAACAATAAACAAAAAATTTAAATGCTACAAAAACAAACCGAAATTAATGGAACCTCAAAAAATCTAATAATGAAAATACTTATAAGAAGCGAATACGAGATGCAAGTGGAAAAAAAGTTAATGGAATGTGAAGAAACGGAGAATGTGGAATTGGAATGATATAATATTAGAAAATGTTTACTGAGTTCAGCGGAGTGTCAATTAGGGGGAGAAAAAAATGGAATAAACAAGCAATGGTATGATGAAAAATGTCGGAAAATTGTAAGGGCAAAAGGAATCGCTAGAATAAAATGGATAAGTACAAACCCCCCAAAAGATAGATAGGAATATGAGAGTGTTAAGAATTCAACGCTGCCTATAACCTTTTCCGAATAGGAACATATTTTTTATTTCTTTTTTGCAATTAAAAATGCACAGGTGGAAAAAGACAGAGCGGAAACCTGTAATCTCCCGTAAAAAGCGGAAACAATTATTGCAAAAGGCGACTTGCCGGTAAATAATCGTCGTGTTCGCATCGAAAAATACGAGTAGTGCGAATTCATTGTTGTCATCTTTGTTTTTCTAAAGAAAATCAAAGTCGTCTTTCATCTTAGTGAACGTTGCACATCGGAGCATCTGAGGCCCCAAGGAAGCAGTGGAGGATCAATGGGTGAGCTCATTTTCAATTCTTCCTGTGCAATTAGTAAGATAAAATTTTAAATAATATATGTTTTCATATTTTCCGCATTCATTAAAAATGGCCCTTCTTCGCAAGGATTGAACTAACATAAGCCTTTAATCTGTAATAATTTTGCAAAATCTTAAATTTCAATACATTTATTTATTTTCAAAATAAATCTACATATTTTTTGTTTATTGTTAAGCGATAAAGCAAAATACTAGATTTTGGTGTTATTTACCGATTCTATTTTTATTTTCGAAGCAAGTCGAAATAAAAATTGATATTCCTATTATTTCAATTTTGAGGGTATCGTGGAATATAAATATGCTATCGATTTTTGCCCGGTAAAGAGCTTATTCGTTTAGGTCTGGTTATTATAAACATTTTTACATTTCCTTTAATATTCAAGGATATTGATTGAATTTCATTGCAACATTTTTCAGGAGTTTCTTCCTTTTTGTTTTAGTTGCAATAAAGATTATTATCTATAGAAAAAATTTAATAGAGGGTATTGATTTAATACCACCCAATCAGTTTATAATAAAAAGATACAAACATATAAAAATAACCGTACCAAAGCTATAATTAGGTTCGTACCCCTCTCTTTAATTAAGGGTCTTCCAATAACGGAAGCCAATTATAAGGTGGCTTATGATATTTTGGAAAATAGGTATCAAAACAAACGAATTCTTGCGACTCATTATTATAACGCACTTTTTAGCGCACCTCCTGTTAAAAGGTCCACCGCGGCTGAACTTAGATGTTTATTGAACACTTTCAACGAAAATCTTGCCGCCTTAAGAGCTTTACAGTTTCCAGTTGAGCATTGGTGTTTTTTGCTTTTCAATTTATTCGCAGAAAAACTAGATGAAAAAACTCGAACCAATTTTGAATTAGAAAGCGATTTCAGTTCTGAACTTCCTACGTATAGACAGCTTAGTCTTTTTGTAGAGAAGACCAGCAAGGCCTTAGAATCGGTGCAGTTTACTGCCAATTTACATACGCAACCAACCAAGTCTCGCAATTATGCCAAATCTAATTTTTCTCGAAAGCCATCAGTTTCCTCATTCTTAGCCGATAATTCTTCTTCTAGCATCAGTCAGCAATGTTCTGGCAGTCATAATTTATTTAAGTGCCAAATGTTTTCGGCATAAACTCCTCAAGACAGATTTTCTATCGCAAAACAAAATAAACTCTGTGTTAAATGTTTAGTTTCTTCACATGCAATTAAAAATTGCAGTTCCAAATTCAATTGCAAAGTCTGCAAATTTCCACATCATACGATGCTCCATTTCAATAAACCAGATAACCCCGTTTCTGCTTCCAATTCGACCATTCATCCAACTTGTGACCCTGAGCAATCCACTAGTACTACTAATACTCATTGCAACACGCCCATACTATCCCAATCAACATATTTGTTATCCACTTGTCAAATAGATATAAAGGATGTTAGGGGCAACTATCAGACTATTAGAGTTCTATGTGATTCGGGATCTATGTCAAATTTTATTTCTGATAAATGTGCGCAGAAGCTTAGTTTATCTCGAAAATCATATGATATTCAAGTTGACGGCTTAAATAGAATGTCAACTGTAGCTGATCGTGGCCTAGCACATTGTGTTATAAAACCACGTGGTCAAAATAGCCCCATTTTTCCTTTGAGTCAATTATAGTTCCCAGAGTTTGTTCCGATTTACCAAAGATACATGTCAACCCGAGTGACATTTCTCACATTCGGGGATTGAGACTAGCTGACGAGCGATTTCATGTGCCAGGGCCAGTGGACATGTTGATTGGGTGTGAAATATTTCCACGTATTTTACTTTCTGGTCGCGTTGTGAGTGGCGCGAACCAACCGGTAGCTTTGGAGACCGTTTTCGGATATATTATTCAGGGGAAGGTCTGTCAGTTGGAGCCTGGCGTTCATTATCTGGTAAACTGTCATGTGTCGGTCGAAAATCTCGATTTTCAACTGCAAAAGTTTTGGGAAATTGAACAAGTTCCTAAAGCGCCTACTTTATGTGCTGAAGAACACCAATGTAAACAAATATAAGTCCTCCACTTATAGGAAGACTTCGGGCAGATTTTCCGTGCCGTTGCCCTTCAAACAATCCAACCCTACTTTTGTTGACACTTACTCAAAAGCACTTTAAGCTCCCATGATTTTCTAACAGCGTTTCGACGATTCATTTCTCGTCGCGGCAAATGCATCTACATCACGAGTGACCAAGGCACTAATTTTAAAGAGGCGAACAATCAATTGTTAGAAATGGCCAAACAAGCATCCGAAAAACTTGCTATCATTTGGCGCTTTAATGTTCCAGGTAGCCCTCATATGAATGGGTTAGCAGAAGCAGGTGTAAAGTCATTTAAAAGCCACATTTATCGCGTTTTAGGTCATCAGATCCTCTCTTACGAAGAATTTTATACTTTAACTACGCAAATTGAAGCATTTTTAAATTCACGGCCCTTGTGTCCCATATCGTCCGATGCTAACGATTTACAGCCTTTCACTCCAGGTCATTTTTTGAACCTCGAGCCTTTTCATAGTTCCATATCCGAGGTATATCTGGACCACATTAAAATGAATAAATTAAATTGTTGGCAATTAATTCAGCGTCTCCAGAGCGATTTCTGGAAGAGGTGATCGTTCGAATATATTCAATTGCTACAAGAGCGACACAAGTGGACAGAACCGTCTCCCACCATTAAAGTGGAAACTTTAGTTTTAATTAAGCATGATTCAAAACCTCCTTTACAATGGGAACTAGGTAGAGTTATTGAGGTACATCCAGGACAAGATAATGTAGTTTGTGCAGTGACTCTAAAAACTTCGCACGGGCTCATGCGAAGACCCGTCGTAAAAGTATGCCCTTTGCCGGGAAATTAGCGCCTGTTACTTGTGAATTCTCGCAAGTAATCGGTGTAGAGATATCATATCTGTATTTTTTTGTTGTATTTAGAATATGGGGGGGTTTATTTATTTATTTTTTGTGAATTGGTTTGAAAACGTTCGTTTTGGTGGGGTGAATGTTAAGAATTCAACGCTGCCTATAACCTTATTTCCGAATAGGAACATATTTTTTATTTCTTTTTTGTAATTAAAAGTTAGAAATAAATCTAAATTTAGCGCGCCTATGGCCATTTTGATGAATTATTCCTCACTATTAAATGCGTAAAAATGCACAGGTGGAAAAGGACAGAGCGAAAACCTGTAATCTCCCGTAAAAAGCGGAAACAATTATTGCAAAAGGCGAATTGTCGGTAAATAATCGTCGTGTTCGCATCGAAAAATACGAGTAGTGCGAATTCATTGTTTTCACCTTTGTTTTTCTAAAGAAAATCAAAGTGGCCTTTCATCTTAGTGAACGTTGCAAATCGGAGCATCTGGGGCCCGAAGGAAGCAGTGGAGGATCAACAGGTGAGCTCATTTTCAATTCTTCCTGTACAATTAGTAAGATAAAATTTTAATTAATATATGTTTTCATATTTTCCGCATTCAGAGAGAATAAGGAAAAATTGCAACAAATTGATAAGAAATGCTAAAAGAGGATGGACGAATGACATAATAAGAAAAATAGAAAATGAAAAAACTAACAAAAATACAAAAGCCTGTTATAAAAAAATAAATGAACAAAATAAGACTTATATGGGTAAAATTAAAGGTATAAGGAATAAAAGCGGCGAAGTGATTTAAGAAGAAGCTCATTAAAAACAAATTTGGAAAGAGTATTTCGAGGAGCTGCTAACTGACTCACTCTCAGATAATACAACAGAGGAAGAAAGCGAAGGAGATGAAGAAGAAAATATATCACAGGAACCAACAAAAAATGAAATAGACGTTATTAAAAGAAATAAGATTAGTAAAGCACCAGGCAAAGACGAAACAAACATGGAATTGATCAAGTATGGAGGACAGGAACTGCACGAAAGATTATATCGGCGAATAAAGAAAATATGGAAAGAAGAAAGAATGCCCGAAGAATGGGAGGTTGGACAAATTGTCATATTACACAAAAAAGGGGATCAGCAGGAGTGCAAAAACTACAGAGGTATAACTCTCTTAAATGTAGCGTACAAAATAATGTCAGCAATAATTCAAAGTCGCTTAGCTGGAAAAGCGAAAGCAATAATAGGTCAATACCAATGCGGTTTCACACAAGGAAAGTCAACAATTGACGCTATTCACACTATCAAGCAGATAATGGAAAAGGCCCATGAACATAAAATGGAAATAGAAATGCTATTTATAGACTTCCAATAAGCATTTGACTCAGTAAACGAAGTAAACTGATGAGAGGACTGAAAGAACAGGGGATTGAAATTAAGTTAAGAAGATTAATTTCAATGACTATGAACGAGTCAAAAGTGAATATACTTACAAGTAAAGGACAAACGGAAGGCTTTGTAGCTAATAGAGGTGTACGACAGGGTGATGGCCTACCAACAATACTATTTAATCTGGCCCTGGAGCATGTTATGAGAAACGTGAACAAGGGAAATTTAAGAACGAGCGGAAGCCGGGTAGTCGCATACGCAGATGACATAGTGATAGTAACGAAAAAAAGGAATATTCTGAATCAAATGCTACTAGAATTAACAAAAGAGGGCGAAGAAATGGGATTAAAAATAAATAGCAACAAAACCAAAATAATGAGAGATGGCAAACATTGTGAAAACATAATGATAAATATAGGGGGATATCAATTTGATGAAGTGGAAAAATTCAGATATCTGGGACTCACGATCAGCAGTAATGGGGAACGAAGATCAGATATCGACGAAAAAGAATGGCAGCTGATAGGGCATACTATGCCAATAAGAAATTATTGAAAAGCAAACTATCAACAAGATTCACGAAATTTAGCATTTATAACACAATAATAAGACCTGTGTTATGTATGGAGCAGAAACAATGACAATGACAAAAAGAGATGAAGAGGAGTTGAGGATAGTAAAGCGAAAAATAATGAGAACAATTCTAGGGCCAATAAAAGTTGACGACAATGAATATAGGCAACGTATGAACTATGAAATATTGAGAGAAATGAACGGGGAAGATATAGTGAAGAGAATAAAGACACAAAGAATAAAATGCCTCGGCCATGTATGGAGAGAAGGAGAGCGCGCAATCGTTTGCTCAATGATAAAGTGGGATCCAGGTGGTAGGAGAAGGCAAGGAAGACCCAGATCTAAGTGGCTTAAAGAGTTAGAGGAGGACTTAAGAAGGACATGAATCGTTAGATGGAAGGAAACGCTGGGGACAGGACTGTGGAGAAAAATAAGCGAGAAAATGCTGAAATGACGGGGATTGATTCACCCCAGAAAGCGGATCTAGAAAGCATTTATGCGGCGCAACCCCACAAGGGGTGTCTAGCCACTTCATATATAAGGTATTAATAGGATGGTCTCATCTTTGAACATATTTCAATAGCAATTGAAAAACCTAATGGATGTGTTAATTGTTGAGTCTTGTTATTGGTTCCGGCCGAGTTAATAATACGCACCAATCGCAAAGGTTTATTTCATTTAGTCCCACCAACATTCGTGTAAACCCGCCCCCTTGGAGTTCTTCTATTCAACACGTCTTAGAACGTGAAGAAATCAGTCGTTACTAAGTAATCAGTCAGTTGTCACTGAATCATCAGTAATTCATCACTCAATTACGAAGCAGTCACACTTAGTTAAGCAGTTATCACATAGTTACGCAGTCAGTTAGTAAGTTACCAGTTACACTAATAACGAGTTAGTTGGTCGAATAGTGATCCGGTTGCTTAGTTGTGCAAAAAAGTCGAAACTGAAGTTCTAAGTCTGATTCAAGTCGAAACACATTGCTTCTAAGATACTAAGTCAAATATAACGTTTTTTAGTTGTTATTCGAGTAAAGTGCGTACTCAGAAGTCAAAATTCATCGTTTCTATATCAACTTCAGTTACTAAATCAAACATACGGTTTCTTAGTTAGTATTCGAATTGAACACGTGTAACCTAAGTCGAAACTCATCATTTCACCGCTATTAAGTTAAACACATCGTTTCTCAGTTAGCATTCAAGTTAAGCAAGTAATCCAAGTCGAAACTCATTGTTTCACAGCTATTAAGTCAAACACATCGTTTCTCAATTAGTATTCAAATCATGTAAGTGTAATTCAAGTCGAAACTCATTGTTTTTAAGTTCTAAGTCAAACATATCGTTTCTTAGTTGATATTCGAGTCAAGTGCGTACTCAGAAGTCGAAACTGATCGTTTCTATGTCAAGTTAAGTTACTAAGTCAAATATGCCGTTTCTTAGTTGTTATTCGAGTCCAGTGTGTATTCCAAGTCGAACAAATTGTTTCTTAGTCATTATTGAGGTAACAACAAAGTGGAGATATACAGTCCCTACTATTGGTCACCTCATCAAGTCAAAACGTTTTTCCGAATCATTAAGTTCTTGTTTACCATCCGTTCTGAAAACCATCGAAATTCAAACATTAATCCATTTGTACAATTTATTGTAAATCTGTATATAGTAAACTATTAATTTCGACATTAACGTTGTCAGATTATACTTGAATGTCTACTACAGTCGACAAAGTTCAGATAAATTATAATTAAAAACATTTACTCTAATCGAAAACGGTAATGCTTTTGAATGAAGTAGATGTTCCAAATAACCTAACCTGTTAATTATTTTCGTTCGTTCAACCTTCTACCAAAGACCCTGTATCATCTTCTACACTTCCAACGAGCCACCTTTGGTAAAGCGCATCACAGAAGGATTTTATGGTTCAAAGCCCCCCGGTGAATTTTTTTCGTGACTTGTTGACATTATTTTTTGCCGAATGAGGCAAATTTAGTACAAACAAGAAACCAACGTTTGTAGTCCCGCGAAGCCTATGAGAATAATGCATATTATTATTATTATAGTCCACGTCGCTTGTGAACGCTTTTCTTTTCGTAAAAGTGAAAAGCGAATCCTTTTATGTGAGAATACACTTGGAGTCTACTTAATATTGTTTGGTTTTGTCTCAATAGAATGTTTAAAAGGGAGATAAAAAAAGAATCTGTTGTTTTTAGCGAAAGGTGGGTTGAAATACTTATATTATGTTTTTGGAATAAGAAATGGAAATTTTGTTGTTAAAAATGTATACATACGGCAGTAAGTAGTCCGAAGTAAATACAATAAATACTTCGAGCTACGAGTGAGCTTAATAGGAATTGCATCAAAGCTAGACTTAATTGAATTATTTTTATGAAAACCTTTTAACTCGGTAATGGGATAAGTGTAATGAGAGGATATATGTGTCACAATTCTAAATTTCATTGGGCTTATTTGATGATTAAATACATAAATATTCGGCGCAATTTATTTATAATCAATAGTGGACCTATAGTTACCAATGTGGAATAAACTTATCCATATTCATCAAATTTGAATCTATATTTTGTGTTTCAGTGAGCGATTTTCCTTACTTTTTCCTTCACCTTATATATAGTATATCTAATATAGGGCCCACTAAACAAGAAACATAACAAGTCTTTTTTGTGATGTTATTTTTAGAGACTTTTCGTGATGTTTATTTGAAACGTTAATAAGATATCTCACAGATGTCTTAATTTTATTACCAATTCTATTAACATCCATGTCGTGTAAATAAGACATATTTTTTATTTACACAATAATACTTGGATTCGCAGTTACATACACATCATATGAACTTCTTTTTAGCAACTTCCTATAGGAAACATTGATACGATGTTAATTTGTATACTTCTCACTAATATCACATACAGAACGTTACTGTAATATTACAAATTAACATGTTTCTAAGATGATCACATGTTGCAGTTTCTTTCACATCTTTCGAAAAAATTTTTAGTAAGTTCGTGTGATTACGTCTTTACGATGTTAGTTCATAAAACTCTCAGTAATATCTCATATTAAACATCACAGTAACATAAAAAAAGAAAACAGAAGAGGAACTAACGAACGAACATTATCTGATTTATCTGACAAATGACAAGCATGAACTGGCGGATGGTTTTCAGTTTTGTGTTATATTTTATTTGCAGGAAACACATTTTTGCAAGTACTTGGATAAAGTGGTCTCCCTTTTCGTTAGTTCCTACTTAGGTTCAGTTTCTATGATTAGTTATAATTCTTGTTATAATGGGCGAACAACAGCTGTTATCGGTAAGTGCCTAAATCATAATTATTGAAACTTAATACTCATTCAAGACTTTAATCGGCTATTGTATATTGAAATTCCAGGGGGCGGAATTGTGCACTAACATTATATAATAGAGTTTACAAAATAAGGGTTTTTTCAACTTTTGAAATATTTTAGTTAGTAAGTATATTTTAAAAACGATTCACTATATTCTAAATCCTAGATATGCATTATATCCTACAAAAAACTTAATATTGCAATAGGGTAGATATTATTATTAATAATAAAACATGCTCATATGTTGTCAAAGATTTGAATCTAGAAGAAAATATTTTCAATGTTCAAGATGTTTCAGAAGCTACTTACACAAATAAAATAAAAAACAAATAGTTGGTTATTATGTAAAGAAAGGGGAATATTTATTTCAGATAGTCCGATACAGACATTGTATTAAACAGTAGAAAAAATATTGAATCGAGTATCTGTAGTTCTAGTTTTTATAGTAGCAGTCATAGCCATCAATATAGTATTGCAGGTTTAGAAAATTTTAACATTCATACTAACAATTCTTGTGAACAATTAGAGACTGTTTAAGACTTTAAAACAGAAATTTTTGTTAAAAAGCTCATTTCCATTTGAAAATACACTGAATACAATGAAAAAACTGTAGCTGTCCTTTACAATGGTACCTATAATAATCTAGTTGAAGAATATGTAACTTATGGCACTGAATGCTCCAGTCAACAAACAGAATTCAATTATTTATTATTGTAGAGACACAGCTATTGGATACTCAATTGGATACAATTAATTTTAAACTCATTTAACTTGATAATGTGTTCATATCTCTTCTTCATAAGTAGTTTTTTTATACAGTATATTAGTAATGCTTAGTTTTCATTAAGTTACAATTCAACGATGTTAGTATACAATATGTTCCAGGATGAAAATAACAAGATGAGAATAGTATATTATTTTATACAGAAAAGAAGTATGAATTTTCATGGCACACCTGAATTAACCTACGAAACGGAGTAAGGCATGTAATAGAAGGTAAATCATGAGAAGTCACTTCTCGAAATAAAATATGTTGTTATTCCTTTGAAGAGCCCCGCATGTATCTTGTGGAAAATGGGTCCCAGTCAATTGGCTGAAAATCAAGTTTGATGTAGTTTATGATGATCAATCAAAGGTCCCCATGGGCACAATTTAATCTAAAGTAATTGTTTTATTAGCTGCTGTTCAGAACACCTTTAAATTTTTCACAGATAAGAATTTTGAAGTATACGTTATGGAATGGTTGAGGCACTCGAAACAGCGACTCTTGCGTAAGAAAAAGTAATCTTAAGTAAACGATAGAATTTTCTTTAATCAGATTGGATTTCTGTTGATTCAACGTAATGTTTCATAAAATATTTATGGTGTAAAATTTTTATTAGTTTTAATATCATTAAAAAACTATTCTAATAAATTTTCTGTGAACTAGCTATAATGTATGTGTCTCCGTTAAACTTTATTAATTCAGTTTCAAAGTATGCTACATTACGGCAACTACAGATTAATATACCCTTTTTTATTCTTTTATTCCTTGCTTTCACTGAATGCGTTCAATAGTTTCCACTTTCCACATTTGTTATGTAATATACTTACACAAATTTATTTATTTTAGGTTGGATTCCTGGACAAGATATTTTTTTCTTATTTTGTACCTGTTTTTTCAAATTTACTGTACTGTTCATTAAAACTGAATAAACGTTTTAAATCCTTTATTGATTTTTTTGCTATTTCATTTTAATTGTACAGGGTGAACAACTAAGAACGACTGTAGGCCACATCTCAGAAGAGAATCATGGTACAACTTTCAAAAAAATTACCTTTAGGTAAGTGATACTGAAAAATTGCTGGAAAATATTTTGCAGCTCTAAAATATCCGCTAGGGGTAGAATGAACACTCGAAAACATAATACTCCAATAAAACATACTAAAGGTGTCCTAAAAATACAATTTTTGAAATCTTGAAGAGATTATGAAAAAATGTAACTAAGGAGATTTTTTGCCATTATTCTTCAAATAATGGGTGGGGAAGTTTCAAACTTATGAACCAATGTATAACTTTTTCGTTTTTTAACCGATATTAATGATTTTAGCTGCATTTAAAAGAATTTTCCTGTTTAATAAGATGGATAACAAAATTAGATAATTTTGTATTCACTCGGAAATTTCAAATGTAAATTGAAGCATTTTGTTAACGTAAATCCCTTCTCATCAGAATTTAAAAAATGTCTCATTACATTTGAAATTTCCAAGAAAATGGAAAAATTGTCGACTTTTTCACATAGCGTTAACAAAATTGCACGATTTTGTTATTTTTGTTAAGCATATATCTTATTAAAGAGGAAAAACTCTTAAATGTCGCCAAAAACATTGATATCGATTAAAAAACAAAAAAGTGTTACGACATTTGTTTTTTAGGTTGAACCTTTCCCCCTTATTTGAAGAATAAGGACAAAAAGTCCCTAACTACATTTTTTCATAATCTCATCAATATATTAAAAATTGTATTTCTAGGATACCTTTAGTATGTCTTTTTTGGAGATAATCACAGTATTATGTTTTTAAGTGTTCATTCCACCCCATAGCAGATATTTTAGGAACTCAAAAATATTTTCTAGCGATTTTTCAGGGTCATTTTCCTGAAGGTATTTTTTAAAAGTTGTACCATGATTATTTTTTGAAACATGGCAGACAGCCGGCGTTCTTAGTTGTTCACCCTGTATTTGCTGATTAGGCACAGAAACATCTATAGGATGTCATCTAGAATATTTGAGGTATGTTATTTAGAGGTTTAAGTAATGTCCATACAACATCTAAGAGAATACACTGTATTGTTTTTGAAATGTCGCATTTAGATCATTGATAAGATGTTATTTTTTAGACATTGCATTAACATTGACGAGAAGTTAAAAGGCATTTCAGAATGTAACAGAAATGTTGTTTTTAGTTCGTTATAAAGACTTTCTTTCGAGGAAGTTCTAGTAACATCACAGTAATGTAAAAAGACAGCGCTTCAACCCTTAACTACTACCACTGGGTCACATTGACCCATGCGCAATTGGTAATTTGTCAGTGCACCATTCTACGGAGATTCTATTGCATGGGCACAGTTTAAAGCTTAACAGAAACAGTTGGCTCACTCTACCGATTTTTGTGTTACAATTTTTATCTCACTCATACACACTCATGGGAATCAACTTCCCGTTGCGCAGAAAGTATGTTATTTATTACACACAGTAGTCAAATATTTTATTGTATCAATTGGATACGCCCCTAAGCGCGTGGGTTACAATTTTCGGTTGCGCAGTGGAAAATTTGAACCATGAACATCAAAGACGCCGACATCGAGTAAGTCAACTGCTTCTGTTAAGCTTTAAACTGTAGCATGGGCTTCTCAGTATGCTCAAGGTAGCCAGAGAGAATACATGCGGCGGCGTTTTTAGTTTAAATTAATTATCGCAAGTCTGTTAGAACGATCATATTGGGTCAGAGCTACCCAGTTATAGTGTAAAAGTTATATTTGAGTCAGGTAGGTAATTGTTCTCCACAAAATAGTATTCGCTAAATATAACTGTATTTCCTAATAACTACTTTATTCTTTAGAAAAATGGCTAACCGTCCTCTTACTGAAAAGGAACTCGTAGAATTGGCTGAAAGTGACGAATTTTGGCTAGATGATGACAACCCTCAAGAAAATAATGAAAATATACCTCTTTCAAGCAGTGATAAACTAGATGCTTGTAAAAATATTCTGGACTGTGAAGATGGAAGCGACAAAGAAGAAGAAGATGAAGAGATACAAAGCGATCATTACACTGATAGTGAAGAAGAGTGGGAACTTGACAATAATGAAAATTTAGAGAGTGACGATTCTGTTGAGAATGATACGGTGGTTGAAAATAATGAACAAATTGATGAATCCCAAAGAGAAAATATAGCGCCAGAAAATGAACAAATAAGGAAAAATTATTGGTATTTTAAAAAAGACAAAATGAAATGGTTAAAGATACCTCCAAAAAAAGGTAAAACACTCTCAAACAATTTGATTAAATTTTTAGCAGGTTTAGCACGTGAACATCCTACAACTCCTCTAGAAAGCTGGAGATTACTTTTTGATGACTCAATGATAGAAAGTATTGTGCAATTCACGAATCAACGTATTGACATAGTCGCTGCTAAATACAGTCGATAAAAAAGAAAGAAAAATGCGCCCCGATCATTTTTTCCAACATTTATCAAAAATACAGATAAATTGGAAATAGAAGCGTTTATTGGTCTCCTCTACCTTCAAGGTTTGTTCAAGTCAGGCCATGAGGACTTAAAAAGTCTATGGGCTACGGATGGTACAGGAAGGGATCTATTTAGAGCTACTATGCCATTAGCCAGATTTTCATTTCTTTTATGCTGCATTCGTTTCGATAACGAGACTACTCGAGCGGATAGAAGAAAAGAAAATAAACTAGCACCAATTTCTGAAATGTTTGATAAATTTGTCACTAATTCAAAGCAAAACTATACACCTGGTGATAGCATGACTGTACATGAAATGTTAGTACCTTTTAGAGGCCGTTGTGGATTTCGAATGTTCATACCCAACAAACCCGCAAAGTACGGCATAAAGGTACAAATTCTTGCAGATTCTCAAACAAATTATATGCTAAATGCTGAAATTTACGCTGGAAAAGATCCTACAGAGAAAAAAACAAACAACTTTTCTAATCCAACCCAAGTAGTTCTTCGTTTGGTGGAACCAATAAAAAATACTTCTCGAAGCATAACAGCCGATAACTGGTACTCCTCAGTTAAACTAATGAGAGAATTAGAGAAATTAAAGTTGACATTTGGTGGGACAGTGAAAAAACAAAACATTTATTCCTTTGGAATGTATGCCATCTCCCAAGAGAAAAGCAGAGTCATTCATTTCTGGGTTTACTGCTCAGGAGACAATAGTATCATACGTACCCAAAAAAATAAATCTGTTATTCTTATTTCAAGTACCCACTATGATGATAAAGTGGACGCACAAACCAAAAAACCAGATATCATACTATTTTACAATAGTACTAAAGCGGGAGTGGATGCGCTTGATCAAAAATGTGCCAATTACACAACTTCACGTAGAAGTCGAAGATGGCCAATGACCATTTTTCATGCTCTTGGAGGGATAAATAGTAGAGTAATTTATCAATTTGCCTCAGGTGGTAAAGAAATTTGAAGGTACAATTTTTTAAAACAACTTGGACGTAATTTATGTATACCGCATATGCAAAAAAGGTATCAAACTTCGTTGCCACGCGGTTTGAAAACTTTAATTTTTAATTTGATTGGAGATACACTTCTACCACCCCCAGCACCTCAACAAAGAGTGGGAGCCTCTAAAAGAAATAGATGTGCAATTTGTCCCATCAAAAAAGACAGGAAAACCAGCACCTACTGTCAAATGTGTAATATTCCAGTGTGTATAGAATGTGCAAAAACTTTGTGCCCAAACTGCGCCTAAATTTTTTTTATTAATAGCTATTGTTTTTTAGTTATGTTTCCATTTATCTGTTTATAAATATATGTCAAAATATTATTTTTTATTGTTTTTTATTAGTAAAAAAACTGGGTCTCTGTGACCCACTCATAGTGTTTACGAAATACTTTTAGGGTGGTAGTAGTTAAGGATTAACATCGCTGAGAAGTTAAGTTGAAACATCACAAAAGTTAACAGCCACAAGCTGGGCATAAGCGGTTGTATAGATCTGCATGTGATGAAAGCAAGAGGAAAAAAAGGAAGAACATTATCACAATGTGATGTTGAATTAACATAACTGTAATATTTATTTGCATAGTGGGGGTGCCATCTATTATCAATTTATTGTAGCCAATTTTAATAGTTTTTCCTTTTTCTCTTTTCTCTTCAGCTAACTCTCTAATTATAGATCCCTTTCGCGTTGTGTTTTTTTTTAGATCCTCATTTATATACAATGCTTCTGAAAGTCCCCTCCCCCCCTCATTTCTTTTGAACGGTGATACTTAGACTGATGAAATTTGGAGCGTGAAAATGAACTATTGTAAGATTCTCTACTAGTGGTAACAGGGGATGTAATAGGCATCGGTAAGGTCACCAGGCAACTGAAACCAATAATATTAAACGGGTCATTATGGTAAGTGACACCTCGTTTTAAAGGTATTTAGAATACCTATTCAATCATACTATTTTTTTTCTTATTTACGATATTTTTGATGGTTGAAATAAATAAACACTAAAATTTGAGTTCCGCTATTAATTAATAACGATTCAAGAATCTGCCTATGGTTAATTGCCAATAAAGTTGAAGTTTTTTATTTGGCGTTTTTACATTCGATAATAACACACACATAATAACAAGAAAAAGAGAAAGAAACTGTACTAAGTACGACTATGGAGAGAAAGGAAAGAAATAATTTTCTATAATACTAAATCAGTAAACATCCCGTGAATACATAATTCAAAGGTAAAACAAAATTATGCGATCGTTTGACCTACATTTTTTATTTGCCAGAGCATGATTAGTCATAACAACTTACTAAATTCATTTGAAAATACTATAGTATTTCAAATTATATTACATAATGTCGTCACGAATTATAAAAATAGTAAACATTGTTGTTGAAAAATATACATCCAAAGTACAAGTCGAGTAGGTGTAAGTTTCAACCATTAAAGAGAAACAACTGCAGGTGCTACAAGGTACGCTATGCAGGATCAAACCAAAAATAATATTCTAGTCTATTCTGTTCGTAGAAAAAATATAGTGTGTTACTCGATTATAATATACTATTACAGTTTATTACATTCTATTCGTTCTGTACTCAAACTTTTAGGTATCCATTGTGGAACTCAATAACTGCTTTTATGCTCATGGTTTATAATTCATCCATGATAATGTAGAATAATTGTCACGTTGACATTTTGAAAATTTCATTGGTATTTGTATACCGAATAAAGTGGGAATAAATCCACTCTGAGCTTTTGTAGTACGTACCAAGAAAAAACGTAAAATTGTACAATCCACAGTTTTCACAACATTCATACAAGAGTTTTTTTTGGTCGCATAACGAAAAGTTTACTACGATTATAAAACTAATTGGTTATTACAATCCAAGCAACAAATTGAAGAAAACATTGTATCCTACATTGAAATTCGTTAACGAAAATCGTGCACTGAACGAAATTATTATCTCTCCTCGAATCTGTACATACTTTCAAGTTTCTCCATCTCAACTTTTAATTAGCCTTGTTTTCTCTGTGGGTCTCGTTTATATTTTAGACGTTTGAGACAGGGTGTTTTCAGTTCGTGTTTCAATTAACGCATTTTTTACTTTCCCGCCAACCCAATCTACGATGATTTTTTATCGTCGTCGGCCACTTTTTTTAACATGTCCCATGGTATATCTCATTAACAAAATAATGAAATCTGGTATATGTGCCTCTATACTCAAAGTAGCCGTTATAAAACCACTTCATAAAAAAGGAAAAAATGTGTGATTGAAAATTATAGACCCGTTTCACTTATATCCAATATCGCGAAAATTTTTGAAAAAGCTCTCAAGAATAGACTTAATGATTATATGAAGAAAAACAACTTGGTATCAGAAAAACAGTTTGGGTTCAGAGAAGGCAAATGTACCCAAGATGCTATGATAAGCTTAACATCCCAAATTTATAGAGCGATAGATAACGGAAAACCTGGTCTGTGCGTATTTTTAGACCTATCCAAGGCTTTCGATACTGTGAGCCATACACAGCTTCTCGAAACCTTGGAAGATATTGGAGGTCGGGGAACAACTTATAATCTTCTAGAAAGCTATCTGTACCATAGAAAACAATTTGTACAAATTGAAAATAAACTATGTTCAAAAGAGTTAGTTTAGTTTGGTGTGCCACAAGGCACTGTCCTTGGGCCACTATTATTCTCAATATATCTTAACAACTTAATCACCTTCAATAGTACAGGAACTATAATCAGCTTCGCAGATGATACAGTGATTTTGTATGAGGATAAAAATTGGCATGATCTGAAAGAAAAGGTGGAAGCTGATATGCCACAAATAATCAATTGGTTTAATCATCAACTATTGACAATAAACTATGAAAAAACTAAATTTATGACTGCCACGGCTTACAAGAACCATTTACCACATTTCAACACCCTCAATATACGGAACGACGAGTTGATTATTGATGTTTCCAGAACAGATACCATTAAATATTTGGGTGGCGATACTTATAACTTAAGGAATCGTAGAACCTTCAATTTTAGATTATAACAGTCCAGTATTGGTCGTTCAGAAAAAATCGGTAAGTCATGAAAAGGCATGGACTATCGATTTTAGGCAACTTATTAAGAAAATAGTCACAGATAAATTCCCATTACCCCGAATAGACGCAATTTTGGATCAGTTAGGCAGATCAAAATGGTTTTCAGTTTGAAATCTTATGTCAGGTTTTCATCGGGTACCTTAAGAATAATCTTCTGGGAAGTACACTTCTTTCAGTACAGAGAAAGGTTCTTTTCAATTTACAAGACTACACTTTGGATTAAATATAAGTCCTAACAGTTTTTCGAAGATGATGTCAATAGCATTTCCTGGTTCAACTCCGGAAAAAGCATAGTAGTCATAGGACTTTCGGAAAATAATCATTTAAGCAATCTTAGGAAAGTGTTCGACGCATGTCGTGAATTGAATTTGAAATTAAATCCACAAAAATGCCAATTCTTCAGGTGAGAAGTCAGGTATTTACGTCACAATTAATTAAGTGAAGGTGTTTCACCAGACAAAGCAAAATATTCAGTCATAGAACATTACCCAGTTCCAAAAAACGCTAGCAAGGTCAAGAGATTTGTTGCATTTTGCAATTATTACAGACTCTTTATTCCGAATTTTGCAGAAATATGTCTACCGCTTCATAAATTATCTAGGAAAAATGTGAAATTTGATTGGTCGAAAGAGTGTGGAAACTCATTACAAATCTTAAAAAAGCTTTAATCACCCCACCAATTTTAAAATACCCAGACTTTAATAAACAATTCATCTTAACTACAGACGCTTCAAATAGCGCATGTTCGGCGTCACACAAAACAACGCCTCCGTGTCGATATTGGTTGTTGTCCTGAAAACTCGGGATCTTCCAATTGAAGGCACAAATGAGCGTTTGGTTTCCCTGCTGAAATCCGTTGTTTTGTGTTTTCTCATGTTTAGATTAACATCTTTGCTCACAAATTTCCCATCCTTATTTGGTTATACTGTGCTGAAGAGGCAAATGAGCATGCATGTCCGCGGTTACCACTCTGTTTCAGTAGCCCTTTATTTTGCGTGAATTACCCGTGAATATCTTTATTGTTATATATATATATATATATATATATATATATAACAAAGACAGAATTAGCGGGCATAGCACGCAAAAGAGGTTACAGAGAATGAGTGGTAACCGTAGACATGCATGTTTCTGGCTCATTAGCCTTCATCGGTACGGCATAACCAAGAAAAGGTGTACAACTTGGGAGCAAGGATGTTAATTGAAACATGAGAAAACACAAACAACGGATTTCAACAAGATAACCAAACGCACATTTGTGCCTTCAAATGGAAGATCCCGAGTTTTCAGGACAACAACCAACAGAGACACGGAGGCGTCTATAGCTCTCCTGTCTGAACCTTCCGACCCTGGAATTAATGAAAAGATGAAAGAATAACGCGTGGAATATAAAACAAAGACAGAATTAGCGGGCATAGCACGCAAAAGAGGTTACAGAGAATGAGTGGTAACCGTAGACATGCATGTTTCTGGCTCATTAGCCTTCATCGATACGGCATAACCAAGAAAAGGTGTACAACTTGGGAGCAAGGATGTTAATTGAAACATGAGAAAACACAAACGTTTGGCGTTTGGTTATCTTGTTGCAATCCGTTGTTTGTGTTTTCTCATGTTTCAATTAACATCCTTGCTCCCAAGTTGTACACCTTTTCTTGGTTATGCCGTACCGATGAAGGCTAATGAGCCAGAAACATGCATGTCTACGGTTACCACTCATTCTCTGTAACCTCTTTTGCGTGCTATGCCCGCTAATTCTGTCTTTGTTTTATATTCCACGCGTTATTCTTTCATCTTTTATATATATATATATATATATATATATATATATATATAATTTATGTAATATTTTAAATTAATTATTTGCCAACCTAATAATCAGGATTATTTTTTGTGGGTTTGTGGCAAAATCCTATATATATATATATATATATATATATATATATATATATATATATATATATATATATATATATGTATAGTACGGTCGATAATTACCACAGAATAATCATCTGTTTTGATTTTCTGATTTAAAATATATATATATATATATATATATATTTATATATATATATATTTATATATATATATATATAAATAGTACGGTCGATAATTACCACAGAATAATCATCTGTTTTGATTTTCTGATTTAAAATATATATATATATATATACATATATATATACATATATTAATACATTTCCTCTATTTAAAAATTAAAAGAAACATTAAAATGAGGAAAATTATTTATATGTGTATGCAATACTTTCGATACACACTGTATTATATGTATAATCAATAATTTTGAAAGATTCAGTATACAAATCAAATTTGACATTTTAATTTCTGATGACATTTATGTAGAATATATCTAATGATAGATAGATTATATAATGATTTGGAAAAAATATTTGGAATTTTAAAATACAGATGTCTCTGCTATCAGAGTTACATTTGTAATAAAAGAATTCAAATCTCTCTTTGTTATAGGGAAACATAAATTAATATTTTTTAAAAAAAAAAGGAATTGTTCGTAACCACAGGAGAAGAGATTTATTTATTTGAACAAAGTTTAGGCAGTTGAATTTGAAACCCCCACGAGACAACATCGTAATAAGAGCTGTCTCAAATTTTTTGATAATTTAATAGAAATTGTATAACTATACAATCAGATCATAAAGCCATACATTATAAAGCCAGTACGTGTATAATTCGTAGAAGAATTGCATCGTATCAAGTGTAAGTGGTTCCAGTTTCTAAATCATATATTTAGAAAGTTTTGCAGAATTCTAAATACATTTAGAATACGTACGAGTTTTCCTGTCCTATTTGGGGAGTCCACTCCAGTTTAAAATGATTTCTCGAGAATTAACAGAAAATTGCGTTATTTGACATTGATACACGTCAAGTGTATATTAGACGAGTTGAACTTTGGATTAAAAATTTTAATTAGTTGATTTCTAGAATAGGTTGTACTAATATTAAGGTTGGTAGATAGTATTATCTTTGTTTCGTTTATAATATTTTTGGAAAACAATAAATACTTTTGTAATTTTGTTATCTTATCGTATAATATATAATTTTGATTCCAACTCACTGTGGTATTCGTTCAGTATCTATTTTCATCGTATTTAACATTTTGCATGCAATAGAAATTTTGATCTAATCAGTGACATTTGCTTAATTTCCAGTGACAGTAAAATTGTAAATGTCATAAGATAATTCAAGTGCCTTTATTATATTGAATAAACAGTTACTCGAGATTCTGAATATAGAATAATATTTGATTTGGATAATACTTGTAAATTATAAAATTTGAATTATTATTATTCAAAATTTTTTTGATCCCACCCTAAGACAAGAGTGATTAAGTCAATTGTGAATTAATTTATCTTTCAAAATACAGAAATTAATATTTATCTTAGCCGGGCATTGTTTGACAACTACTGTCAAAAGTAAATTAGGTTACATACGCTGATAAAGGTGTGTGTGCAATAGTGTCGCTACAATCACAAATTGTGAAAACGTCGACGAATAATATTTTATATTGTTATATTCATATATCTATTAAAATATAACTATTGAAACTATAAAATAACGATATAGATATATAATAATTTTGTCACCCAAACGTGGGGCAACTAAAATTACAATATAGATATATAATAATTTGGCACCAACAACGTGGGGCGAGAATAATAAGAAGGCGCGAATAATAAAAAGATTTAGAAAATTTTAGCAACTTTAGTAATTTTAAAAATAAAAGTAAAATGGAGAGAAGAATGACATTAAGGGATGGTAAACAGGTAGGAGCTGAAAGTGGATCTGACGAAGAAAGGGAAGAAAGGAGTCATGGAAGAGGAGACTTTCAGGTGAAGTACTTGGAACAAGGAAGGGAACATTCAGAAGGAGATATGACAGTAGGAGATGAGGAAGAACAAGAGAATAGGAGACAACCTAGTGTGAGTCATAATGATCAATTTATGCAATTTTGGATTAATATGGAAAAGAATTTAAATAAAAAAATGGACAAACAAGATGAGAATATGAACAATATGAATAGAAAAATGGATAGATAAAATGAGAATATGATTAGTATGAGGGGAGATATGAACAATATGAGTGGAGATTTAAATGACAAAATTGATACAATGAAGAAAGAGATTAAAGGAGATAATAATAATATCACTGGAAACATGGACAGGCTGGAAAAGAAAATAGAAGAAGGAAACATGGAAACCTTAAATGAAATAAAGAAAATTAGAGATGAAAATGAGCAATTTAGTGAACAATTGGCCGATATGAGAGTAGATATGGAAGAACATAATAAGAATTTGAAAACGGACCAAGAAAATGGAGTTCGAATGAAAGAAGAATTTGGAAAACAAATAGATAAAGTACAAGAATTAGATAGATGCCTAGAAGAAAATTTATCTAGAGCAATTCAAACAGAACTAAACAAACAAAATAAGAATATAACTGAAGAAATACGATTTATAAAAATACAAAGTTTAATGGAGATTTAAGAAGTTGAGAAGGAAACTCAAATGATAGATATTAATTTACAGAACCTAGGAAGTGAAGAAGTTATCAAAATTTATGAAAAAAATATTTATTGGAAAATAAAAGACTTAGATGGTAATATAGTAAAACAAATCGTGATATATGGTAAAAGATATAATAATTATAATAAGGGGATACGATTTAATTGGGAATTAAAGAAAATGAACAACATATTACAAGAGACTATGGAAGAAATAGAACAAACCACAAAACAAAATGCTGGACGAATAATTTACACAGAAAATGTCGAAATAAGAGTGAAACTTGATAGAAATATGAAAATACTTGATCTAAGAGTTTTTATTAATATAATTGGAAATGAAATGATAGGAATTGAGATTATGGTGGATAAGAAAATAATTAAAAATAATTTCAATGATACGGAAGAATTTGAGATGCAAATTCTAATCCATTTTTGGGAAGAAAGTACAGAAACAAGAATATATGATGAATATAATGAGATATGGGGCAATGAATTTAAAAAGAACATAGTGGAAAATTTAATAAAATCTAGTAAACGCACAACGATTTTAAAAAGGATATAGTGGAAAATTTAATCGAATTTAGGAAACTGAAAGAGAATCAAACAATAAGAGAAGAGAATATGACGAAGTTTTGGAAAAGAAAATAAAAATTAAATTATATGACAGGATTATAGGAACGAAATTTAGAAAACGAAAAAGGAATTGTACATGGTAATGAAGGGATATAAAAACGATGCGTAAATGAAAAGATTATGATTAACAAATAATATTTAAAAACATATGTAAATAGAAATTAAATAAACAGGGTTTGATAATAAAAAAAATGTTAGACATGTTGATATGAATTATGGAAATGAAAATAGAAGTTACTGAAATGAAAAAAGAATATATGGAAATGGAGATAAAATTGATGACAACAAGTATTTTAAGAATAGAAGAGATTTTAGAAACTTTGATAGAAGAAATGATAATGAAAATAGAAATAAAAGTAGGCAACAAAATAGATGGACAGGAGGAAATAATTACATTTATAAGAGCAAATGGAAAGAAGTTATATGAACTAAGCAAATCTATAATACAAAAAGATTGAATTATAAGATGGGAAAGAAATTGATATGCAAGCATTGTTGGCAAAGAAGTTAGAAACAGACATAGTTATTGATGAATTGATGAAATATAAGGAAGGAATTGATTTTGATAAGATAGATAGAATTAAATGGTAAAAGAATTGAATTTGGGGGGGTAAATATGGAAGTATTGGCAATTGAAGAGGATAATAAGAAGTTATGGAATATAAAAAGGTGTGGAATTATGGAACAATTGGAATTAATGAGTGGAAATGAGGAATATGAAGAGAAAGTGAATAATTTGACAATGAAATATGAAGGATTCATTGAAAAAGAAATGAGAATTACAAATAATTATGTGTGTGAGATAGAAGAAATAGAAGATATGAAAAGAAATTGTAATTGGACAGATTGTAATAAAGAATATTATGAATTCATAAATGAATTATTAAAGACGTATGAGAGAAGAATGTCGAAGAAACCGAAGGTGCTTAATTAAAATATGGATATAATAAAAGTGAAGAATTTTGAGAAATTTTAAAGCAAAATCATATCCAGTTCCATATAAATGGTTTAGACAGAGTAAAAGAGAGTTGGAAATATTACAAAAAAGATGAGATTATGAAAGAAATCAACATGTATATAGGAAATTTTAGAATGACAAATGATATTATGATACGGGAAATTCTAAAAATAGATATAGTAGAGTTAATAAGTTTTACATGAATTAGGGATAATAGTTTAATTTGATTGAAGATAAGATTTTAGAAATATGTTTATAATCATTTGGAAAATATTACTATGTTTTACTAAGATACTAGTATGATATTTGGCAATTTTGAAAGATGAAATTATAATAATATACGAGAATCGATTTGTCATTCTTTTATTAGGGGGATTTAATACAGTTCCTCTATTTAAAAATCAAAAGAAACATTAAAATAAGGAAAATTATTTATATGTGTATGCAATACTCTCGATATTCGTTCGTATTATATGTATAATCAATAATTTTGAAAGATTCAGTATACAAATCAAATTTGAGACTTTAATTTCTGATGACATTTATGTAGAATATATCTAATGATAGATTGATTATATTATGATTTGGAAAATATATTTGAAATTTTAAAATACAGATGTCTCTGCTATTAGAATTACATTTGTAATAAAATAATTCAAATCTCTCTTTGTTATAGGGAAACATAAATTAATATTTTTTTTGAAAAAAGGAATTTTTCGTAACCTCGAGAGAAGAGATTTATTTATTTGAACAAAGTTTAGGCAGTTGAATTTGAAACCCCAACGAGACAACATCTAATAAGAGTGTTGTCTCAAATTTTTTGAGAATTTAATAGAAATTGTATAACTATACAATCAGATCATAAAGCTAGTGCCTGCATAATTCGTAGGAGAATTGCATCGTATCAAGTGTAAGTGGTTCCAGTTTCTAAATCATATATTTAGAAAGTTTTGCAGAATTCTAAATACATTTAGAATACGTACCAGTTTTCCTGTCCTATCTGGTGAGTCCACTCCAGTTTAAAATTATTTCCCGAGAATTAACAGGCCTTTTTAAATACATTTCCAAAATAGATGCATCTACATCATAATTTGAGCTAAACCAAATTAACGTCACACATATAAGATTTTATATCAAGTGAAAAATTTTGAATAGACAATTTGAACAGAAAATTGCGTTATTTGACATTGATACACGTCAAGTGTATATTAGATGAGTTGAACTTTTGATTAAAAATTTTAATTAGTTGATTTCTAGAATAGGTTGTACTAATATTAAGGTTGGTAGATAGTATTATCTTTGTTTCGTTTATAATATTTTTGGAAAACAATAAATACTTTTGTAATTTTGTTATCTGATCGTATAATATATAATTTTGATTCCAACTCACTGTGGTATTCATTCAGTATCTATTTTCATCGTATTTAACATTTTGCACGCTATAGAAATTTTGATCTAATCAGTGACATTTGCTTAATTTCCAGTGACAGTAAAATTGTAAATGTCATTAGATAATTCAGGTGCCTTTATTATATTGAATAAACAGTTACTCGAGATTCTGAATGTAGAATAATATTTGATTTGGATAATACTTGAAAATTATAAAATTTGAATTATTATCATTTAATTTTTTTTTTCTTCCCACCCTGAGACAAGAGTGATTAAGTCAATTGTGAATTAATTCATCTCACAAAATACAGAAATTAATATTTATATTAGCCGGGCATTGTTTGACAACTACTGTCACAAGTAAATTAGGTTACATACGCTGCTAAAGGTGTGTGTGCAATAGTGTCGCTACAATCACAAATTGTGAAAACGTCGACGAATAATATTTTATATTGTTATATTCATATATCTATTAAAATATAACTATTAAAACTATAAAATAACGATATAGATATATAATAAGTTTGTCAACTAAACGTGGGGCAACTAAAATAACAATATAGAAATATAATAAAATATATATATATATATATATATATATATATATATATATATATATATATATATATATATTTATATATATGTAAAATGAATTTCGATTTTCTACTGCACCTGCTTTTAGTCGAAACTTCAATAATTTTGACATATTAGCCTGACCATTCTTCGAAGAGAAAAACAACTACTTTCCTGACTAATACCACGCAGAATATTGAATTACATACCCTTCGACGAACGTGACGTCGATCGACCCTTCTGTCGATTTAGACATCTGTGGTGATTCGGAACCGAAAGGAGAAGGGCATAGTACACTGACCGGTTTCCACCTTCTTGGGTCTCTTCAGGCCTTTTTGTAGAAAGTATCAATGGAAATCGTTGCTGTATTACAATACTGTGTGAACTGACGAAGTATGTGGTCATGATACCGGTCAGAACCAAGGAAGCAACAACAATTGCGAAAGCAATATTTGACAACTTTATACCAGCCTATGGGTTAATAAAAGAAATAAGGACAAATCAAGGAACAGAGTATAAAAACGAAGTAATGAGTAATTTAGCAGAACTTTTAAAAATAAAACACAACTTTTCGTCAGCATATCACCACGAATCGATATGGAGCTGTGAAAAACTTCATCGAACATTCAACGAGTATGTAAGATATTTTATAAATGAAGCTAGAGATAATTGGTGTGAATTTGTGAAAATGTTTGCATATTGCTACCTAGCACATATCACGGATACACTCCATTCACTCCATTTGAATTACTGTTTGATAGAAAGCCTAATATACCGGAATATTTGGATTCAGAAATTGAACCATGTTATAATTTTGAAAGGTATGATAAGGAATTGAGATATAAATTACAATACGCGCATGAGCGATCTAGAGAGTTTTTGTTAAAAAATAAGTTAATTAGAGTAAATAAAAGTGAGAAAGAATTTTCACCCGTACATTTTAAGATAGGAGATTCAGTAATATTATAAAAAGAGGAAAGAACTAAGTTTGACCCGCCATTACTCAGGCCCATTTAAAATAACAAAAATAATAAGTGTAAACTGTGAGACCGTTCATAAAAATCGACTGTATTTGTATAATAACCCTAATGTTTGTAAACATAGTGTGGGGGAAGAGTTGATAAACAGACAATTACAACAAACAGACTGTACAGTGAAAAACAAACAAAGAAGCAAGTGATTAAAAACTAAGAAACAATGTAAAACAAACAATTAAGTGATTAATAACAAAACAGTTAGATTTAGTATAGAAAAATTATCAGAAATAATTTTCCTATTCCAAGAGGGGATGATGATGTGAAGGGTATTGAATCAGAAGATCACTAATATATGTAGGAGGTTTAGTCAGTAAGAATAAAACTACGAACTGTTAGAAATATGATTAATTAAGTAGTAATAATAACACGTTCACATTCATACGTGTCAAACACACAAAACAACTGATTCGACAAGGGTAAAGTCGAGAATTGTAAACAAGGCGACGAACCGAGTGTATTTATTTTAATATATACATAGCGTAGTTCCGTATCATTAGTAATTAATAATAATTCGTTGTTAATTGTACGTCGTATTGTATATATGCCGTGTCATCGACTTGTTGACTATGGTCACAGCTTACTGTTATTAGTTCTTCAAATATATTAACCCAGTGAGTTTATACAAACATATGGTATGATTTATTTCTCATCGATTAGAGGTGTTTCCCTACATTATTGGTATGGATGTTAAATGCCTTAACAAGTGGAACGCTTACTTCTAATCACCACATAGGTAAATTATATCTTATTGAAATTATATTAAATGGAAATTGCAATTTTTATTAAATCACGAATGAAAAATACCTTAATAATTTAAAAAATTTCAATAATCTGACAGTTGTGACAACTAATTAAAGCTAAACAGTAGCCAACAGTTCCTGTCGATTTTTGTTGATTTTCCATATAAATGTTTGTAGTGTGGGCAAAGTGTCATGAGAAATGATATTTCTCACAATATGAGCAATATATGATTTTGAAACTAAGTAGGCTATGAGAAATACGCTACTTTTCATAGCAGTTGTATAAAAATGATATTTTCATTCTGGTACATTCTTTCCACTTGAAACTATTCATGAATACGTCTATTATGGGTCTAGGTTTGTTCTTACGACTAGGTCTAAAATCATCTCTCAACACATTGTTCGCTGGATACCAGACTATGTATGGGTCATAGTTTAGTTCATCAGGAAACAATCAATTCCCCTCTATATTTAATTATAAAATAATAATTACAATAATAATAATAATAATAATAAGTTCAATTTTTCTCCCTAGTACATATCTTCCCCTTGAAATTATTCATGGACACGCCTAGTATGGATCTAGGTTTGTTCTTACGACTAGTTATAAAATATCTTTCAACCACATTGTGCTCCGGGCACCAGGCTATGTATGGGTCATACTTTGGTGCATCAGAATACGAGCAATTCCTCCCTTTTATATCTTATAAATTTGAGCAAATCGTTCTATCTTTTTTCTTTCTTTTACACTCTTCTTCAATTTCTTCTTTTCCTGTACATGCCTAGTATGGATCTAAGTTTGTCACAATTATCTCTTCAAAAATACTTCACAACCACATTGTGCTCCTGACACCAAGCTACATATGGTTCATAGTTTGGTCCAACGGGACACAATAAATTTTCATGGTTTCTCGACAATTATGATCCCCCTTCCCTCTTGCATTCAAGTCATTTGGGTTGCCTTAAATTGTTGAATTTACCTTACTTGCATGCCTAGTCACTGCATTGGTTAAACTCATCCATGGATGAATTTAAGACCAAATGTTTGTTTTATTTTATCACTTAAGTTTATAAGTTTACTTCGCTTGGTTCCTGACTCCCTGGGCAATGGATAAAACCCTTAACTCACTTCTATTTAAACAAGTAGTTGGGGGTGTTTTCTGTTCATCTAGGTTAGATGATTTTTTGAGTTCAATTAGTGCTTCAATTTCAAATTACAACTGTAACTTCATTCTTGAAAATTTTCCTTCAAATTTCAATTTAATATTTGTAATATTTTCATTCTGTGGTTTTTTAATCGCAACTTGATTCAATGTTCACCTTAAGATCACGTTGTAATATTAGCCACTAATTGCGGTCTTGAACACCGGCATATTAGCCACCATCTATTAACGTCAAACTTGTCATCAGTTTAGACAGAATATCATTTTATCAGAAAAATGTATGACAATTCATAGTTCTGTGCCTAAATCAAGTTGGAACGGGGGACATTTACCGGCGCCATATATTGGGCATGAACAAACTAATCAGTCAACCATCTTTCATGTGTTGACTAACTCTTCACGATATCCAAGCAGGGTTTGTTTAGGATTCAATTTTGATAGATGCAAAAACAATTCCATATTACTACGCCTAAGAGGTGAAACATAAACTTCTTATACCACCAGCGTATACTTTTACGAGGAGAAGAATAGTAATTCCCCATTTGATCAATTCGATCAATTTCGGACATATTATCGTTGTTGAGTGACGCCTCTCTTTTGGTTTTATTTATTTTTGTCCAAAATGTCTTTTGAAAGGAATAAGATCAGGATGATACTTAATTGTCAAGAATAAAACTTCACGACCAATCCTCCATTTGAATATATACACTTTTCCATGCCGTTTCCATTTATGCTCTCCCTTTTTTCAGCTTCAATTTTGTTAATTATTTTGAAGAGTTTTTTCTATTTGCACGCAGAGTTCCAGTCGTATGCGTATAATACTTTTTGCAGTATTCCACAGATGTGTACACAAACACATGTAAACAGCAAATGCACCTGTTGAACAGTATTTTTAGGTAAAACTCGCCAGTACTTATGCATGGACATTTCACGTAAATTTATTATTTCTTCTGAGTCAGTAAGCATCCGGCGCTGTCCGCGAACTTGTTAATAAGATCCTGGGTCACATTCCGAAATTTGCGTTACACCTTCGTCTACTCCATGATGCTAACTCAAACCACGGTGGTTTCACTGTGGTTTCACTTGAATTGTCAAGGCCAAATAAAAATTTTAGTTCCATTCCTAATTGTAGAGGTCGCAAATTTGACGTTTTACGTTATTTATCGAATGTTTTGCGAATTGAAGGTTAAGGTTAAAGGAATCGTCACGAAGATCCTAGTCTAGTGGTGCAGTCTTGTATTTTTGTAGTGTTCGTTGTGAATTGATAAATAATTAAAGTTTATTTAGAGGTTTAATTTGTTCTTAGGTAGTTATATTTTTATTAAATTATATTAGTTTGTTAATAAGTTTTTTTAATATAACTTTAATCAAGTGTTGTGTCCATGATTGTGGCGAAAATAGACGTTCATCTGATATTAGACATAGGTTTCCAAATCCAAAAACAGATTTAATCGGATTTAGAAAGTGGGTAGATGCAATTAACAATACCACCTTAATTAATATGGATCCTGCAATAATTTATGCTTCAAAAAGAGTCTGCCACCTACATTTCGAAGAAAAAATTATTTCAAGCATGTCAAATAGACTGCATTAAAATTCAGTACCAACATTAAATTTAGGAGGTGAGTTATTTTATTTGTAATCTTAGATGTTCTGAAAACTTTAAATAGAAATGTTTATAAATGATAATGATTAATATGTGATTTCCATTATGCTCTTTCTATTCTGACTACCCATTCTATAACTATATAAATATTTTCATTTACTTTTTGTTTTTACAGGCAACATAAATATATTGCAAATTTATAACTTGCCATCAACATCAAGTTCTGCGGAACCTTATACAGACCCTGAAATATCTTCACATATCGAAGACATCCAGAAATCTGCCCTACATAATTCAGATGGTGTTGGGACAGTACATATAAATGGTGAAATATATTTTAAATTTTTGAGGAATTCACAAACGGTTTTAAACATTTTACCAAATCATCTGTAACATTTAGTAGTTTAAATTAATTAGTTTAGTAGTTTATTATAATTGCATAAATTTTATTTTTATTTTACAGAACCTGATGGGACAACTCCATACAATATTTTTGAGAATATTGTACCAAAACAAACTGTAACACCCAGGAAACATAAATTATATAGGGCAATGCAATATTTTCACAAAAAATATAGTATAGAGAGAAACCGCACACATTCAATTAGAAAAAGACTTTTTGATGCTGGAAAATGCTCCAAACAAGCAGAGTTATTAAAAATAGAAGAACTAAATTCTTTGGCAGCAATGATCATTAAATGTCAAATTAGGGATAATAAAAAATCAAAAAAACAACGACGTTTTACAATGGAGGAAAAAATGTTGGCTATATGATTGTACAAGCAAAGTCCTCGATCTTATCGACTATTGTCAAGAATATTCATTCTAAAATTGAATAGATGAGGCTTTTACTTGATGAAGATCCATACTGAACGATGAAATAAAACAATATAGTTTGTTTAAATCTTCATTTATTTGAACTAATGTTCAATTTAAACTTGTTTACGCGTTTCACTAACACAGTAGCTTTGTCAAAACGAATGACAAAGCTACTGTGTTAGTAGTAGTAGAGTAGTTTGTGTTGACATTATATGAGCTTTACAACTCAATAACATTTTGCCTAAATAAGCAACCAGAATCAAATTCTTTAATGTCATTAATTAAAGCAAAAATATGTAGTAGAGTGAATTTTGATTTTATTTCATGCACTGTGCATAAAGCAACTATTATTAATTTAATTTGTAAGATTACCATTCGCACAATAGTGCACAATTGGTGCAAGAATGTAAACCAGATATTACAGGGTAAATCAAATTATACAGGTGTAAATAAAGTAAAATTACAAGCCAAATCTATCTATCTTAAAAGGTTAAAAAGAAAAAATTTAAAATAATGACCGTGTAAGTTCCTTTGATGTCTTTAAATTTTATAAAGGTATTGTCAACTTACATTATAAATTTGTTCAAGTATACAGTGTAGATTTGCTACTCCATTATTTTATTCATTTTATCTACCTATACATTGTGTACAAATTCCGTTGTTTTTCATACTAACTAATTTAGTGCCTCGAGATTCATAGATGAATTCATCAAATATAATCTAGTGGTCCATTAGAATAATTCTACCATTAAGATTGTCTCTGTGCTATAAATAAATGTGTTAAACGTTTTTTCCAATATTAGTAAGAAGATACAATTTGATGAGGCTAATTGACTTATAAGTACTACCTTATAGTCTTGGAATTAATACTAATACTTTATGCCATATTCTTTCATAGTTCAGGAATTATTAGTGCTACATTTTCCATTTGTGCTTGTTATTACTTAAGCATTTCTTTTAAAATGGCCAGTAATTGTTCTGTTTGCTAAGATGTACTTTCTGACAGATTCGTTGTCTGCGATAGTTGTCATGTTACCATGCATCCTACTGCAAGCTACATACCGTACCTACAGGCGAGATACTTGGTGATTGGAGCGATGAAATTTCCAGTGATGATTATATCACCGAATGGATATCGACAGGACCAAAAAGCTATTACTACAAAACTCTTAAAGGTAAAGAGGTCACTAAAATTAAAGGTTTCACTTTGAATTATGAAAATAGTAAAATACTGAATAGTACCGCTATGAAGAGTATAATAGAAGATTGTAAAGATAGCGTGACACTTCAATTTGATCAAATTACACGTAATTCAAAAACAGAAGTTTTAGAGACTAGAAAACGAGTGTCAAAAACATTTTGAATGGATTATAAAAAAAGGTGCGTTATTGATAATAATAACACTGATATTATCTATACCTTACCCTGGGGCTTCTAATCTATTTACTTAACTTCTGTTTTTTATATTGATCTAGTATTATTGTCGTAGTGTATTTTTCGGTTATTTTTTTTTTGTTAAGAGAGAGAGAGAGAGAGAGATTTTGTCTCTTTATTATAAGTATACAAAGTAACTTATTGTATTGTATTGCATCGTACTTAGATGTCCCTGTATATAGTACAGATTTTCCCAAAGTACCCTAAGCTGAAGTCCTAAGCTAAAATTTAAGGCCACAGAGTTGCTTTCTAACGGTGAATTTACCTAAATAAAATACTAATATTTTAATTTTGGTTCTTAAAGTCCTGAGAAGAGAAAGCAATCTCGTATTGATGAAAAACAGAATAGCCAGTCTCGAGAGGCGAAGTCTGGAGAAATGGAAGTCTTCTTTAAGACTATTTGTACTATACGGTAGGCCTGTTTGATGCTTTATGTATTAAATTTATATTTTATTATATGAAATTTCAAACGGGGATTCCTAGGAATAAACCTTAAAACGAGGCCACAAATACCTATAATAATCTAAGCATAGATTGTTACCTCTTGGGTTGGCCATGGAAAAAGGTGTTTAAGTAACTAATTATTGTTTATATGTCCCTGGTGTATGATACAGGAAACATTTTTTAAAGCTTTTTTATTGTATGTAGGTACTTTTACTGTTAATAAATTAGGCAATATAACCTATCAAAATAAAATTGTAAAATACGTACGATAACAGAATTGTTGGAACGAAACCAGATTTTATGGATTTTGGCTCAGGTGGTCCAAAGTATATTCTGTGCTAATAGGAATTAGGTGAGTTTGTTTAGCAATAGCAGCAATTACTAAATTTAAACGCCTTATTCGTGATTTGAATGTTCAGTAATTAATATTTTGTCAACCCATGATTTTTGTGTATCTTGTTTTAATAACTGTATTCATTGTAGTGTATATATGTTAAGATTTGTCTACATTATATATTTTGATAACTTTTGTATTTTATATAATTTTAAAGGGTTTGCCCGTGAATAAATAAATTATTATTGTATATCCTTGGTTTTTTTGTGTATCATAAAGATTCTCTTATTATCTAATGATGTAATGTTTTTCACTAGCCTGATAAGTGGCATTTATTATATTATGGACGTGCTTTTACAGTAAACACATGATTTTTATTTTATTTTTTTTATTGGAAGAGATTTCCATGGAAATATGCCATATGATATGGAAGTGTTTTTCCTGACCATATTATCTTCTCTTGTAGCTACAAGTATCATCTTACAGGTGACAGTATAAATTTTCCTAAATTATACTTATTTTTGGGTCCTATAATTTGTTAATAATTGGAAGAAACTAATCTTACTGAGACTATGAGTAAACAGAAAGTATACAGTATTTCAATCGACGTTATTTTCTGATTACAGTGCAACCAGAATATAACCGAATTGAAATACTGAAATAATTGCTTCACAAATCATCCACCCTAATTGCTTAAGAGAATTTAAATTAACCGCCAAATCCTTTATTTTAAATTTCCCACTAATAATTAGTTCCATTCCTAATTGTACGCGGCGCTCCACTTTTTAGTTTGACATTTTAGTGTTGTGTTATCTATCTATAAAGGTGGGTGATTTGTGACTCAACAATCAAGCGGCATGACATTTTACGGCCCAAAATTTCGACTACTCCAAGCAAACGTTGCTCCAAGGCGTCACCTTGTATCTTTCTTCACAATTTACTTCGTGTTCTATGGTAGGTATATAGACGGTTTTTTATCCCTGTGATTTAGTAAAACTATATTTTGAAGAGCCTGCACTCTGCTTTATTATTATTGTTTTAAAAAGTTCTGGAATACTTGACAATAAGTTTTCAGTGGCGTTTTTCGAATAAATTTTTTTAAATAATTCCACAGTGTATTGTGGATGAACTTCTTCGAACTATGTACTCGTTATTTAGAAATGAAGCACCATGGTTTCAGGTTGAATATAATCATTACGTTACGAATATAATAACACATTCAAAACCACTCGTCTTCATTAATATTTGAGAGAAGCTATAATACAGTTTAATTTATTCATGGTATACGCTTTATGCATCAACTTAGCTCAAGTGCAGATTTTTGTTAAAATAATTATAACCGACTCACCTAGGAAACATGGTAATATGCATTATAACTTTGTCTATGAAACTTTGCATAATAAACATCATTTTATGTTCGCCGATACAAAATTTAATTAAAGTTCATCTTAACATACAAAAAGTACATCTCCGTCTTTGATTCAAAACGGGTGTCCCCAAGATTTGTTGTATAAATATCTACTTAAAGGCGTAGCTTCAGTTGCGTTTGTTAGCTATGCGTTAATGGCAGATCGTTGCCATTTGAATATTTAAATAGTTAATAAAATCATAAGAATTCTGATAATATTAATAGTAACTACAAACGCCTGCTTCGCTGGATTTTTATATTCGTATTTTTTCTCACTTTTTTTAAAGCTGGGATACTATTGATGATATTTTTTCATTGAACCTTAAAATTCCAGCTCCCCACCCATATATCTTTGTTGGTCACTTCAATGCACATCACACCAGCTTTTGTTACCATAAAACTACACTTTCCCTTTCTTGGCAAGCTTCCGATGACCTACATGATAGCAACCACTTTCCTAACCTTTTAAATAAAGATCACTAAATCACTAGAAGCTTCTGGCACTTAAAAACCCAAATTGGTCTGAGTTTACTTCTCTCGTCCAAATCTTATCCTCTTCAGTTATTTCTGCGAATATAACTCGCCACTGCGCGTGGAAACGGAGATAGGTCAAAAAAGTATAATTGAGTGAATCGTAGTCAAAAATTTGAGGGAGAATTATATTATTACTAAAAGCATTGGGAAGTTGATTCTAAGAGCACAATTTGTCGAGAAGATATAGAGGTATTTAACAAATAGTTTGATCAGTAGAAGACTTTTGATTGACTTATCTCCATTTAGACAATGAGTTCGCTGACTTATATCTTTTTTCACAGACTTACCCCCTTTCACACAATGAGCTGTCTGACTTTACCTTTTTGCACAGACTTTGGATTGACTTACGCCGATTTCGACAATGAGTTAGTTTGACTTATACCTTTTTTCACTTAGATAAAGAGACATAATATTTATTTATATCCTTTTAACTTTGAATTTTTGCAGAACAAACGATATATTTCTCAAAATAAATGAAAACATTAATAAAACGAATCGTATTCGTCGAAAGATGACTCATCTGGTAGCACATCTGATGTTTCTTACTTCCTTGGCGGATAAGCTGTGCACAGTCGTGAGTATGCACAATATTCCCATCAAAATTATTTTTCTTCTCCTCTATTAGACCTATTATGCACTAGAAGCAAGTTGTCTTATGTTAGGTTTTTCGATACTAACCGATTCGCGATATTTACGTGGTCTGTTATAGAGCGGGATAAAAAATTACAACAATAATAGTGAAAAGTAAGTTAACCCTTCCAGTCATCAATCTTTGTTCTTTATTCTCAAATTTTTATATTTTACACATGAATATCTGTATTTTTTATTATTTTTTGCTCATCGGTTTAGAAAAAAAATAACGTATACTAGAGTACACACAGTGACCCAGCGGTGTGGATAACCATTATTTATCCGACAAGAATGATATGAAAATACATGTGAAAATTACATTTTTTACTTAATTTAAACTTTATTGTTCAGTGTGATATTTATAAAAACAATTTGATCTTGCATTACATAAATGTACTTCGCATTTCACGCTTTGCTTTTACACGCTGGATCTTTGCATCTTGTTGGCAGGTTTCTTTCATCAAATTTGGGTAAGTGACCAATATTATCCAACCGGACTTTCCTCACAGGCTTAGTTTCTTTTCGTACCGTCGAAGGACCTGGAGTGTCTATCGGCGACGACCTAGAGGAAGTACTTAGTGACGGTGTACTCGACAATAATGGTCTTACCCGTTTTTTCAAAGGTATTTTATCCATTTTCATTAGCGCCGCTGCTCCATGGGCTCTAAAATGGATCATGTCCAAAATTTCTTTTTGTGGGATCCCCAATGAAGTGGCAACCTGCCGATATTCCAACCACGAGTTTGCACACGCCAAATCAATTCCGTGTGTGAACATACGCAATGTACACTTTGGGGATCTTATGAATGTTCGATACAGGGTGATTAAAAAATCTAGTAAATCTATTTCCAAAAACTGTCCTTATTATTTGGTTTATCGGTTGTATCCACAAAATGTTGATTTTGCCGTAACTTCGTAAAACGATTAAACGCCATGTTATCTGCTCTTATTGGAATTTTTAGTTTGCAGTCACAATAAAATCGCACACGTGGATAGTGCAGATTTCCCATTATTATTTAGATTCCGACACAACTTTTCATTTCCAACACATTAGTTGGTACGAACCGTACACCATTTTGAACAGCCTACAAATTATTCATGTCTGCCATCAACTGGAAAATTTCATTTGTAAAGTAATGAGAAAAAAGTGTTGTAGGGTCTAAAAGGTCAGTCGGATCTTCTCTTCTGGATGGTACCTCAGATTAACAAATAAAATAGATATGTTTGTTTTGACTTTTTCCTGCCCCAAATATTGAGTCACATTCTGAGATCACTTGCGGACAGTTCCACTGCTTTGCCATATTCACAAAGTTTCTTTAGTTGCAGGAAAAATGAAATTAGAAGTTTAATTGAAAGTGTGTTAAAAAGTTATGCAAACATAGATATATAATACACAGTAGATAAAGCATTTCATTCATAAATTGATATTTGTTTTGACCTGAACATTTAGAAAGAAACAAAATATTTTGCATGTGGATTAAACGAAGAGAGACTCTAATGTTGGAACTCGTATGGCAACGCTGCACAAAAGCCTAGAGAAGGAGATTTACGTGCGCTCCTAACACAATCAGTGGCGTGTCCCAATAAATTAGACATGTATAGGTTATTAATTCGTGAGTAAAAAACAAGTAGCAATAAAATATAATAATTCAAAACTAATTATTTATACAAAGGAAATAAAAACAAACAAAAATATTAATTTAAATTAAATTTAAACTATGGCTTAAAATTTAGCTCAACATGTAATTTTACAACTTTGTAACAATTTAGCTTGAAATTTCAATGTTCCAAAAAATATATAACATTTAGAGTACCTTTCAGTGTTGATAAAACGTATTTACTCAACTTATTTGATTTATGTACCTTTGGCCTGAATAATATGAAAATCTAAAATTTTAAGAGTAGAAGAATACTTCTTTATTTTCAGTTTATAAAAAATATAAAATTATATTACTTGTTCATAAAAACAAACAAAATGATAATTTGGTACCTTTCAGTGATAAGAAACTTTTGGACTTGATAAAACAAAAAAACTTGGAATTATTTTAAGGGTAAAATAAATACTCGTTTTTTCAGTTTTAACAAAAAATATATTTACATTATTCATTTCTAAATAAAATTAGCTTTGTATTAATACTTCCTGATCACTTTTTTCTCAGTGAATCTATTTTTTTGGTGGCTTCATGATGAATTCTAATGCTGAAAATAACTTTTGAGAATTAATTTTATTAATTCCATAACATGGTTGTCTAAAATATCACCATCATAGAGATGTTCACCAAAAAAATCGAATACATTTGATGGTAAAACGCTAATGGTTTTAGAAACTGATAAATTTAACTAACAAACCGTTAATATTTTTACTAAATATGTCATGAGTTTTATGAAAAAATCTGAAATATCTTTCTCCAGCCTTACAGATATTAATTACCATATCACTTGGATTTTTAAGTCTGCCATAAGCTTTTCTTACTTGCAGTTTTGAACAAGTTGTATCCTGTTCCAACATACTCGTATTAACACACTTAGAACAAGTAATACATTTTTTAATGATTTAACTACAAAACCAGCAATATATGATACAACATCTTGGACATATAAAGTTAAGTCTCAAGATGGCGACATAAAAAAATTAAATTCTGCAATGTCCATATTCACTTTGACTAAAACATTTTTATAGTCTTCAGATTCTTCTAAATTTTCCCCAACATCTGACCTACTCAGTAAATTACCTGAGCAGCACGTGAGGATTGAAATGTTTTGCAAGTCTACAGTGTTACGTGTTTTTGGCTCCGATATCTCATTGTAGACTAACAGTTTTTTGAAGGCAGCCTCAAATTGTCTGTCTGTCGGGTTGTTATTATAGCCACCCATGCTACGAATAGCTTCAAAAAATAATTCAATGTGATCCTGGGATAACTTATATGTCAATAAATATTCTTGCTTGTTAGAAGTTGAACATGTTTTTTAGGAAACCAGTATTAATTACCTATCATCCATAAATAAGGTCTTTCTTAGTGTAGCCCCTGCAGATGCAACATTTTGTTTCTTTCTAGGACTGTCAAAAATGTCGTCTGAATTTGAGCTGTAGCATATCATATATATATATATATATAGCTAAGCAGCGCTTTTAAGGGTGAGCTAACTAAAAGTAGAACAAGGCATTGAGCATTAAATAGATTTACTCATAAATTTTTCCCTAAATGAGCTTGATGGAAACAAAGAATGTTGAAGTTTTGGCATTGCTCCAGGCTTAAGGTATCTTATATCATTTACTCTAATAAGGATATCTGCAAGATCGAAATGATATGAACAAAGTGCTGTTCTTTGCTTAAAACCTTCAGTTTCTTCAAGACCAATAAGTGACAGCCAAATATTTCTTGCTTGCATGTCAGTGGGGAAGCTAAGAGAAAATAAAAAATTAAGAATACTTACATTCAATTTTTTCAACTTTAAAGAAATATTAATAGATCAACAATGGTTTTAAGGATTATAAAGACAGATTCTTTTTCACTAACAAGGCGTTAGTGATATTTTATTACTTGGTCAGGGATAAAAATTATAAGACACGCTGTAAAATCGCAAAATTTGCAGATATTACTAATTTCTTTTGAACTATTTTAAATAAATTCCCAGATAGGATAGAGAGTTTAACATGTTGCTGACATTATGATGGTTTTAAATAATAGTAAATGGGTAAAATATAAGTCTTTTTTTAAATAGTATTTTATAATTTTTCAAGTTGACAAAGTTACAAAACGTTACAAAAGCTTTGTTTTGTAATAAAACTATTGTTGATATTTTCGCATTTATTTATCGATCACCAAAAACCTGCTGTAAATCCACGCCTCTGATACAAGCAAAAGTTTCCCATATACTATAACCACAGTGCTATAACCATACTTACTTATGAAAAGTCACTTCAGCACCCACTTTATCGAGTTTTTAGACAAAATACACTCTCGTATAATTATTAATAGTTTTAACGAACAAAATAGTCACAAATTACATAAAAATACTTTAAAATAAACACAAAACACTTAGAGCAACAACAGAACCGCTCTGGCAACATCACAACTACAAAATTGACAGACCTTACTATTAATCATTTAATGAATGAAAAGCGGCCATTTAAAAATTTATTTGTCTCGTGACGTTGCCATACTTGACAGGAATGTTATATTTGATTACATTAACTATATTTAAAAAACTATTTTACATTAACAGTTTATTTGGGTCAGATATATATGCATTACTTAAACAGTATGTATCCATGTGAAATATGTGTAACCAATAAATAGGGGCAAGTAGTAATTTTACCTATCAAAATAATTTCACCAAATCGATCAGTGCTATGGATAAGTACAATCTGGCAATTGCGCACATCACGTCAAACCACAAGGGATGTCGGTTCTTATTTCTTAAGTTTACGAAATAGCTACGCATTACGTCTTTTTTTAATGATTGACCGCCTTTCAATGTAAATAATTGTATCTATACTTGTATTATATATCTATGTATGCAAATAAAAAAAGTCATACTAATTCATGCATTTGAGTCGCTGCTTTTAAAATTTATTAATAAACCTTGAATTTTATTTAATAAAGGCATATTCTAATATAAATTTTGAATGTATTTGTTGCATCCTTAGATACCTTTATGGTTATAACTAAAAGTGGCAACATTGCTCAAAATTTCAGTACCCATTTAATGTATCAATAGTAATCTATTTAGTAGTTTTGTCCTTGTTTAATTACCAAATAAAGAGAGATGCAAATATCGTCAGAGTGTGATCGACGATCATTTTAAACACGCCGTAGTATTGTAGTAAATAATGTCAAACGTGGTTTGTTTATACGAGCGCCATTACGACTAGAGACTAAACAATTAGTTCTTTCGTTTTGATGTGTTTTTCAAGACTTTAAGTGACAAAATAAACTTTTAAGTTAATTAATTTAATGTTTTTGGATGATCATGGTTCGTCGGTGCCAAGTTTGTCAGAAAACTAGCCGAAATTACCTAGGCCATGTATCTACAATACCATCCCCACTTTTTGTAATTCATTCATTATTTCACTACTGGCGTTTAGAATTGTTGGCCGCAAAAATAAACGTGTTTATGAATGAATAGCCCTCTCTATGATTATTATTACTCTAAGAATGGTACCGACTTCAATAATTTATTTGTCATGTAGGTAATATTCTTCCTCCATATAATATTTTCTTTGGTTATCAAATCAAACTTATTTTTATAATTTTGATCTCTAGTTTTTACAGAAGAGGTGCTAGGTTGAGCTTCCATTACAGATTCAGGTCCCACAGGAAGTTGAAGATCAGGTTCGTCTTCTGAAATGTCTTCATCTGCACCAACACCTGTGAGGAGGCATTTAAATAATTATTTATTCACATAATGAAAGATAATCTACCATTACTTTTAGCAGCAGTAGATTCATCATCTAGATTATCACTTTCATCGCTATAGTTCTCGATGTCAGACACATCTTCATCCAGAAGTTTATACAACTCTTCTTCAGTCAATGGTCTTTTAGAATCGTGAACCATTTTTCCTTCGTAAAATTAACAAGTTTAGAGGAAAAAAATCTAAAGACTTATTATATTTACCAAATTTACAACGTAGAGTCACAACGTGTACTGCAGTAGACACAAATTCTAATCAAAAGTTTATCAAAATGGCACAAAAAAGCTATCAACCCATAAACACACAAGGAAGAACACACTTTAATCGATTTGAGAAAAAAAGCACAAAATGGAAGTTTAGTCGCAAGTGGTCGAATAAAAAACAGTATTATAGACTCACAGAAATGTCATCCAATTTATAGAAAACCACATTTCAATATTCAATCATGTTTACCTCTGCTCAACAGATGGCACACAAAAAAAGATTAAATATAGGTATTTTCTTATTGCAGGGCTCTGTAATATATTCAGAAGATAAATTTACAGATTACTTTTTCCAAACAAAAAATCCAAAATCAACGTGTACTGGAGTACACACCATGACCGAAAGGGTTAAGTGGCATAAACAGTTCACAGTACTATCGTTGATTGAGAATACGGACTTCTCAATCAACGGTACTATAAATGAAATGAAAAACGAAATATGTCGAGTTTTAACTCGTCTTAACACTATAAATATGTATCATTATGTTGTGAATAAGGAGTTAAGTAGATATAACTCCATATTCACGATTTTTAATAATGTCTTATATGACTTAACATATTGTGTATTTAACAAAATGTAATAGATATTGTTTACAGAGACTTATCTCGTTGAGCACATCAAAAGTTTAGTTCGTTTAGGTACAAAATTTGACTTGACCCTATTTTCCATAAATTATAACTCATCTTCCTTTTTTCGCGCAGTAGCGAAATGATGCTCTAAAAATGTTTACTGAAAATGACCTTGCCGCTGCCGAGACTCACATCGGTAAAATAGTCACTCCCCCTAGGTGGAATCCAGTTTGTGAAAATGTCATCCTAGAGTCCAAACATGCTCTTGATAAGTTTAGACGAAATAGAACACAAGAAAACGTTCTTCTACATAAAAAGCTTAAAGCTAGAGCTAAATTCATAATCACGCAAAGCAAAAAATCGTCATAGCAAAGTTATACCCCCTCAATGAATCATAATACAAATCACAGACCTGTCTGAAAAAAGTTGCACAGATCCAAGGCAATAAAATTAAAATTCCCTCGATAATGATACTGTTATCTACGACCGCCAAGTAATTGCCGATACACTCGCACAAAACTTTGAAGATGAATTTAACAATTGTGACCTCATCACTGTTTCTCACAATTCTCATATTTCTCTATTCTTCAGTTGAACCCTCATTACGTTGCGTCCATGTCCATTTCAATCTAAATGATTTAAAATCAGACTTGTTTACTTGAAAAATTCTTCCGTCGATCCTGATGATTTCACTTTTATTATTCTTAAAAAAACTATCAAATCGATCTCTCTCCAAGCTCCTCGAAATATATAACCTCATCTGGAATACTCATCAGTTCCCTGGCTCACGGCGCAAATCTATAATCATTCCAATCAAAAATCATATCAATCAACCATATCGCCGAAGTCCTTCCGACCGATTTTACTCAATTGCACTACCTGCAAACTCCTGGTAAAAATTATCAATAGAAGACTCCTTTGGTTTCTTGAAGAGTACAACATCATCCTCAATGTCCAATCCGGCTTCCGGCGTCATCGATCCACTCGCGACAACCTTCTTCTTCTCCAAACACATATCTCTTCAGCAATAAAGAATCAACAGGACGTCGTTGCAACTATCTTCGATATTGAAGGTACTTTTGACTCGATATCTAGAAAGGCAATACTAAATAAACTACTCAGTATAATATTCATGGTGAAATTATATAATTCATCCATAATTTCTTAACTTCAACCTCAAAATAAACAAGCTTTGTAACAACTTTTCTGCTTGCATCAAATATGTCCAATATGCTGATGCTCTAGTTGTTTATTGCTATGGTAAATCGATTCCCACATGAAAAACGCAGTAAACCTTCAACAAGATAGATCTTTTCACTATGGATTATCCTTATCTCAAAGTAAATCCCAACTCATTAAATTCTCAATACCTCAAAACTCAAAATCTTCTACTGTACCTGACATTTTATTTATTAACTACCATTTGCCCGTTGTAAACTAATGTAAAATTCTCGGAATAACCTTCGACTCTCGAATTAATTGGAAACACCATATTCATGAACCCAAAGAGATTAAACACAGTTGAAACCCTCAGTCATCTACATTGGAGTTCCGAAGAAATTGTAGATTAAGAGTTCTCATCCATTCGAAGCTTGACTATGGTTGCTTTATTTATATGTCTTTTAAATAAAACACTATTTAAATAAACTCGGATTGAATCTTTATTTAATGAGACTCTTCACATTTGTCTTGCTTATGTCAAAAGTGTCTATTTTTTTACATTTTTGATGACCAATGCTCGGTTTAAAGGTTGATTTACACTAAACACCTTCTCCTCAAATATCAAGGCGCAGAGGGGCCTTGATGCATCGTCCGTATCGGGAGCGCACATTTTTTTCATTTTCACAACTTTGCTTAAAACTAGTATTTTCATGTGGTGAAGGAACCCCTAATAAGTTTGAGGTGCTGCTACAATTTGAATGCTGATGGCTTTGCTGAGAATTGATTAAAGGGTTGCATGGATGGCTTAAGAGCTTTCTATTTTCGTTTTGTTATGGAAGGATATTATTAGGGTGAATTTTGTTACTGTTGCTCTCGTTGGGGTACAACTCAGGTTCACAAATGAATTTATAATCTGATCTTGAGGATGACAATTTCATATGTGATGTATTGCGTCTTCCAATTTTATTATTGTTGTTAACCCAATAAGATCTTGGCTCAATTGCTTTATCAATAACGACTTCTACTGCCAAGTTTTTTCTTTACAAGTTTTTATTACTACCTTATCCCCCGTTTTGTAATCCAACGACTTTCTTCGAGCAAACTTATCAAATCCACTTTTCATTATATGTTCTTGTTCGCAAAGTTTATCATAAATGTTGGATTTTTGGTTTCAATTGTTCTGAAATAATCGGATGCTCTGTTTTTAAAATTCTGATTTGCAAAATCTGAGCAGGGGTAGCCTCAAGACTTCCCTAAAGTCAGATTGATCTTCAGAACTTTTCTTAGTATTTGCTTTGCTAAGCTCACTGCTTTTTCTGTCATACCGTTGCTTTGGTGATAATGTGGTGAACAAGTTGTAACTGTAATATCTTTACTTTTATAATATTTTTTGCATTGGTTTGACACAAAAGGCAAGTTGTCACCTATCATAACCAGAGAATAACCAAATCGTGTAAAAATATTTGGGAAACAATCTATAACAGATGTAGATGTTATCATTTATGTAAATCAATTCAAGCCAATGTGAAAACTGGTCTATAAGTACTAAGTAGTTTTTACTGACAAGTTCTACAATATATACAGCTACATGGATTTTTATTAAAACAGGGTCTTTGCTTGTCTCGAGTCAAAACTGGTCTCTTTTTTCTTGACTCATTGGTAAGTATTTAGAAACTAGGTGAATCATTTCAAACATGTTAGGATTCGGTAAATTTTTTTTTTGTTTTTAGACTGGATCTTGACAACATGTCTGCAAATTGTATATTTTTACCGGGTACATTATAGACATTCAAAGAATATTTCATCAATGTATGTCTAGATATTTGTAATCTGATTGACCCTACTTTCTGAATCGGTTTCTTCGTGATTGAAATAATTGGTTTGTGGTCTGACTGTACGTCAACTACCTGTTTGTAAATAAAAACGTGAAATTTTTGAGTTCCAAAATAGATGGCTAAAAGTTCTTTCTCAGTTTGGCTATAGTTTACTTCATGATCATTCATAGATCTAGAACCACATGCAACTAATTTCAGGGTATTATCATTATACTTTTGGAACATACAGCAACCTAATCCATTCTTAGAAGCGTGACATTGTAACACTGTCTATTTTGATGGGTCGAATGGAAAAAGAGCTGGTGTTCTGGTAATAATTTCCTTTAGCTTGTTAAAAGCTTCTTGATGGTTATGTAACCATGACCATTCAACATTTATTTTTAGTAATTGACATAACTGATGCATTAATTCTGACATATTTTCACATACCGTCTGACATAGTTAAAGGAACCAATAATTCTCTGTAACTCAACTTTGTTGGTAGGTGCTTGGAGTTTGCACAAGGATTCAATTTTGTCGGCATCAATGTGCATGCCATTTTGAGAAAAAATCTGCCCCATAAATTTAACTTGGCATTGACAGTATTGAAGCTTGTCTTTATTGAATTATGCACCAACTTCTTAAGCTCTTTTAACTACTTCAGCAACTGCTAAATCATGCTCTTGTTTTGTTTTCCCACAAATTACTATATCATCATGGTATATAACTATATTTTGTAAATTGGAAAAAGGTTTTTCAACTTCATCTTGAAATATATCTTGGGGGTTTGCTAATCCATAAGGTAAAACCGCATATCTGTATACACCAAATGGAGTTGCAAAACAACACTTCCACGAAGACTCTCCATTAAGTTATAAGTGGTGATAACCTTCGGAGAGGTCGAAAACAGTGAAATAATTTTTGTTTTTAAATTTCGAACATAGTTCTTCTGTGTTTAAGCTTAACTCTGTTTTCCTAACGATTTGACAATTTATGTCGGAAGGGTCTAAACATAATCTAATTTTTCCATTAGACTTCTCAACAATAACTATTCTAATGAAATTAACTGTCTCGACCCTTACTTTGTGGAATCTAGTCATATTATTGTTTTAAATGAAACTCACTATTTCTAGCTAATTCCGCAATATAATAAAAATTGTTGAAAATTCTAAAAAATTGACAATTGTTTCGATAATATTGATTTATCGAAACAATTGTCAATTTTTTAGAATTTTCAACAATTTTTATTTTATTGTGGAATTAGCTAGGAACAGTGAGTTTAATTTAAAACACTGAAATAACTATTCTGTTAATACTCGATTTCGGTTTCATTTCATTAACTTTTATTATAGCTTCTCTATCTACTAGTATATCTAATTCCAATTTAAGCTGGTCACGTAGAGCAAATGGAATTTTATTGGGTGGATGACACACGTTCTCGAAATTTTCTTTAGTTGGTATATTGTGTTTTCCTAAGAACCCACCAAACTCGTTGAACATTTCAAGATTTTGATTTAAAAATTTAGTTTTTTCAAAAAGAGGGTGAAAGTTTCGATCACTTTCTGACAGACTGTCACCACCTAATAAAAACTTGCAATTATAACCTAGTAGACGCTAACCAGTGAAATGAGGAAAAAACCCTTAGAGAGAGAATTGTCATTGGTATCAGAGATCCAACAACAAAGGAGGCCTTATTGAGAATAGATGATTTAACTGTAACCAAAGCAACGGTATGGCATAAAAAGAAGTGAGCTTAGCAAAGCAAATACTAAGAAAAGGTTTGAAAAATCAGTGTTTATAATATTTATTCTCTTAATAAGCATGCCTGGCCACCTACAAGGACCTGATTTGCCCCATCAACTATTACAAAATCTTCATAAATTTCCCTATGTTTGAAAGCGCAATGTAGATTAACAACCCTATTGGTTTGGCTTGACTGCCTTCAAAACCTTCCAAAATTTATTGTGTAGGTCTTACTTTAAACGGTCTATCTATTTTATTGAAAAGTCTTAATGGAATTACACTAACGTCTGCTTCAGTGTCTAGTATCACTTTGAGTTTTGTTTTTTCAAAAAAAATTTCACTAACCTTTTGGTTTGGATACTTATCGGTTACTATTTGGTTGACAAACATTTCCTCACTTTCGTCAGAGCTGGAACAGTCACTCTGGGTAATTTCTCTCACATTTTTTACACGGCATGCGACAGGGAAATGGTTTTCAATGCCGCATTTTCCACATTTTTTACCAAAAGCTGCACATTCCCGAGGCCCATGTAGAGACTGACATCGTTTACATTTGAATGTTTTTGCTGATACATCTCTTTTCGAACAATATTTCGAGCTTTTCTTAGATTTATCATACTTCTCGTTGTTATATTTCTTCTTTACTACATTTACCTCTGTTCCGCCTTCTTGAAATTGTAAACTTTGCTCTGAGGTTCGACAAAAATTTATGGCTTTGGTTAGAGTTGAATCATCTATTCTCAATAAGGCCTCCCTTGTTGTTGGACCTCTGATACCTATGACAATTCTATCTCTAATGGCTTTTTACTCATTTGACTGGTTAGCGTCTACTAGGTTATAATTGCAAAATTTTATTAAGTGACGACAGTCTGTCAGAAAGTGATCGAAACTTTCCCCCTCTTTTTGATGCGTCCTATAGAACATGTACCTTTCAAAACATTCGTTTTTTCGTGGGTTGACATACTTTTCAATTTCGGCTAACATGCTGTCGTATGAATTTACATCTTGAGGTATTTCGAATGTTGACATAATTCTCGCGGCATCATGCCCTATAGTATTTCGTAAAATACTTAGCTTAACCTTTGAAGGTGCCTCATCTTGGCCCGTGGACACTAAATAATCTTGGAAAGTGGTTAGCCAGAACTTCCATTCTGAGGCATTTGGTGCTTGCAGTTCAAAGTCTGGGGGTAATTTAACTGGTCCGAATCCTAGTTAAGCCATTTCCGTTGATATTTTACTTTAAATCCTGTTTTTAAAACTAATGTATGATTGGAAAGCTTTATTGTGGATTTTGGTAAAATTTGAGAAAACCTACCTGACATCGATTTCGAAAATTCTTTTTTAATTATGTAAGGCACTTACTAACAAGCACATAGCACCACAAATTTTGCTGCGGAAACGCTTAACAAGCGCAGTAGAAGGATTTTCATTTTAGAATTTGTCCCTTTTCGAATGGATACTTTCCATCTTTTCTTGTTGTATATATACATATTATATTCTCGAAGTATAATATTTAATTTGTTCTTAATAGATATGAGATAATTGTAGACTGAATCATTACGATGAACACTAGTTTTTTTCAAAATGATTTTGTTATGCTTTGACAACAATCTCAACTGACATTTGCTAGTCACTGACATTAGCGACGTTGCCAAATTTATGAAGTTATGAAATTACGAAAAGTCTCGATTTCGTTTGTATGCAGTTACATCGATTTTTTTATCTATGGTTATTTCGGAATTCCATGAAGTTAGTTTGCAAAAAAAGCGCGCCAGCTCGACGTTTCGCAATTCGCGCGCGCGAATTGCGAAACGTCGAGCCAGCGCGCTCGCTTCGCTCGCGTTTTCAATCCACATCATTCTGTAATACAGGCTTAAATAAGTATACCACATACGTTATTAGGAATATATGCACAATTTGAAAAGAAAAAATTTTTATGAACAGCTAGTTTGCAAAAAAAGCGCCGGGTCGACGTTTCGCAATTCTCGCGCGCACGAATTGCGAAACGTTGATCCGGCACATTATTCAGTAATACGGGCTTAAATAGGTATACCGCACACGTATATAGGTTGTTCATTGATATGTGTTAGGTGTCGGGGAACGATCTTTAAATCATATGTTTACTGTTTAAGCCATAAAGGTTAGATCATTTACTCATTTACACCTAGATTAGTAAATAGGTTTGAGCTGAATAATTTTGTCAGCTGAGACCTTTAAAATAAAAAGAAGTAGTTGATATATTCTTCTTTTTTAATTTTTCTATCGTCAACTTTGGCAACGTTGTTAAAAAATTTGACGTAAATATTAGAATTTTCACACTTTTCATATTGAATTTTTACTGTTAATATGTGTTTCCGCGGATGAATTTTTGGTTTTCCAGGTTAGTTAATTAATGTTTTATACTGTAAAATATTCATTTTAAATTAGTGCTAGATACAGATTCTCAAATTTTTCCTGATTTTTTTTTGTCTGTAGACTTTTGTTCTTAAACTATGTACCTATAGATTCAGGCTGCGATATAATTTCACTGATTTCGCCATGTTTTATGTCTTTTAAATAAAATACTATTTAAATAAACTTTGATTAAATTTTTATTTTATAAGACTCTTTACATGTGTCTTGTTTATGTCAAAAGTGTATTTTTTGTGACATTTTTGATGACAAATGCTCGGTTCACATTACTGCTCTCCTCCTCTGTCTTGGTGCATTACGCTCTAGATCTGCTGCTTAAGACAACAATCCCCTTTCCTTTCAAATGCTGCCTCAGTATCCTCCAATCTTCTCAATCCTCTTCACTCGCTTTTTCAACGACTAATCTTTCTACTTACCCTCGAACAACTAAAAAATCTATTCCTCAATTGCTCACACCTTTACTCAAAAATACTGTCCTCTCTCTGACCTCATCGCTTTCCTTGCCTTGTTCTCCTCCTTGGACACTGTAGAATTGGAAAATTAAGTACTACTGAATAAAAATGAAGGAGCTGGTTGCAAACACTTCTATTCATTGAAAAACAACTTAACACAGTTTTAAATGTAAAATGAAAAATGAATGTTATAAACACTTCTGCTCTCGCTGAATGAGGGTGAGAGTGTCTCTTGCCTCCAACGAAGTCAGGGCGTGCATACGCGCACTTTGTAAAAATAAAGAAACAGGGACGGCTTTGCTGACGCCGGAACAGACACAAATGTTCCTATAATTGATACTTCACTCACCATTTATAATAAACATGAATCTCCCACTGCACTTGTAAAGAAAGCATTCCTGGAAGTACTCCAAAAAAATCTTACGATTCAATACTCTATGCCGATACCTCCAAAACTGACTCCGGTTTTGGTTATGCATCTACCTCGAAACATGACCTCATAGGATCCTCCCATTTATCTTGAACGTGTAGTGTTTACACGGGTGAGCTTTACAGCATTCTTCAGGCTATCAAATATATCTCCCTCCCCCACAAGAATATTGTTATATATACTGATTCTCTTGTTTTGATTTAGTCAATTAAAACCATCTTCACTGACTACCCCATTGTCCATATCATACATGACATCTATCAAATTATCTTTGCTCGTGATGTAACAGTCTCTTTATCTGGCTTCTATCTCATATTGTAATCGCTCGTAACGAAACTGCAGATCACCATGCCAATGAAGCAGTATCTAGCAATAAGCCAAAACTCATAGTCCAGCTTGCAACGACCTCAAGTTCAACTTCAAAAACTTTATACAAGAATCTTGGCGATATCTATGGCGCAATAGAAAATGAAATAAAATGTCCCTAACTAAGCTAATAGTCTAAAAATGTCACAAATGTGTACGAGCTTTCCTAAACGTAGACAAATTCGTAAAAAAAAATGTAATGTGATTATTTGAAAATTATTTAGTTGATAGACGTGTTATATATTTCTATATATCTATTTCTGGAGTACATAACCTCAAAATATGCCAATCCTGACCCCGGATTCGGATTCTTTACTTTCCACAAACAGAACCTGTAGCAGTTTGAAAATCTGCTTAAGCAATTTTGATGATTTAACAATTGAAATAATTTAACAAAAGTTCGTTTACATACTTTATTTATCCTTATTGTAGTTACAGCAAAACATTCAACTTTTAAATCAAAATTCAAATTACGGATATTTATTTGAGGTTTTCTTTATTACACCGTTTTGGATTATAAATTACAAATTCTTTTCTTGAACAAACCGAAAAAAGATAAGAAATAATCGTTTATCATCGGCAATATTTAATAAGTGATGGTTTATGTAAAGGGTTACTCAATATACTTTGAACTTTATTTATTCTGTATTAACTATTCTACAATATACTTCTTACATGTTGGAAAATAGACGGAAGTATTTTGTATTCATTGACATATGACACAAAACACACGTCGTCGATTTTTAGCGTTACATATCAACAATAAGATGCATTCTCACATTGGATTCTTCTGTATTGTACATTTTAAAATTCATTTAATTAACATAGATTTTGGAGTTGTTCGTTTGTTTAGTTTATTTTAATAACAGCTAATATCAGGTTAATTGCTCAACTGGTCTGTAGTTAAAATCGAAAGTTGTCACTGAATATAGTTTATTTTACGGTAACTGAGTTTAGTGAACTAGTAATTTGACCATCGATTAAGCCAATGAGTAAGTGCTAATATATTTATTGATTTTTACTATAAAATGTTATTTAAATAAAGTGGCCCCCGTAATTATACTATCAATTATTATTCTGTATCACATTTTATATAAAAAGAAAACATTAGCAACAGTTCTCACGACTTATGCTCACCGATGAACAGCTGCCGTTCGCATTTATGTAGCATATTTATCAGCTGCTAAATTAAAGCCTAAATAAATTTGGCTACAAACCTTTGTTACTTTAAATTATTGAATGATCATTTTGTAATGCTCCTTTTTAATTTCACACCCATAAGAAAAACACTCTGCAGAGAAAGGAGGTTAGGGACCACAGCCTATTAGGTCATTCACCATAAAATCCACAAAAGATCAATTCATGACAATTTCTGAACGTGTCGAGCACTAAAGTATTTCATTTAGGTTTAGTATAAAGATAATGGAATTACACATTGTATAGAGAATACTCGGTGTAGTGAATGTTAACTGGAAATTTGACCTCAATACCATGCATCAATGAACAAGAATTATTGAACTGGAATAGAGTGCCCTGTTCTATAGGCGTTTTGTATTGGCATTATCATCAATGCGAAGACACTAACAGTGACCATATTACACCGTTCGGGTCTCATAATGCTAAAATTACAAAATGCAATTATTTAAAATATTGTTATAAGTTATAAAAACGTTATTTTCAATTCAATGTTATCCAAATTATGATTTCTGTCAATTGATAACCCGAAACTTCAATTATATATAATTATATTACAGACCATAAGTTCAGCACAGTTACAAGTTAAAACTGAGACTTTCGATATACAGTATCTACTGTGTAAAACAAGATGTACGAATTTCGCTTGGAATGTAAATACAAACAACACGTGATATTCGTATATCTTGTTTGTTGTTTGTTTCATTACTCTGAGTCTGAAGTTTCAGACAGGAGGGCTATATGTTGATGTTGGTCGTTCCGTCGAAAACTCGGGATCTTCCAGTTGAATGAACAAATGTTGCGTTTGGTTTTCCTGTTGAAATCCGTTGTTTTGTGTGTTTCCTAGGTTTCGGTGAACATCTTTTATCCCACTTCGTTCACCCTTACCTGGTTATACCGTACCGAGGACGGCTAATGAGCCAAAAACATTCATGTCTGCGGTTACCAATACTTTTCATTAGCCCTTTCTCTTCCTGCGTGCATTATACAAGAAGCTATTTGTTGTTTTTAGTTACATTTCACACACACACACACACATATATATATATATATATATATATATATATATATATATATATATATATATATATATTGTTGTAAATAGAACATATACAGAACCCATATAGAATCCTGATAAAGGATATAAAATTAAAATTTTGTCAATAAAAATAATTTTTAAAAAAATGATGTATCAAAAAATAAAATACCTCGTATAACAATATAACTAAGTACGACCAATGGTTATAATCAAAAAGATAGTAAATAAATATAAAAAGAAATAATAAACAAACATCAGAAAAACAGTTGTAAAAATTAATTCTTCAACTTAATAAAAACAACCTTAGACAGAACCTCATAAGTAAACGCAGATCAAGAAATAATATAACGCTGCATGGAATCTTAGACACCCAGAGCATCTGTTTATATTTTAAAAATAAATAGAAACTTCTAACAAATGTAACTAAAACTATAATGATTAAACAATAAAAAGACATTTAGAAGTAATAAAATATATAGAATAAGATATTTAGTTAATGATTAATCATAAAAGTAGGTATGGGAAATATTATGATAGGTAGGAATCTGTAATATGGGCAAGGTCAAATTTATACCAAAATAGCACAGTTGAGACAAATTATACCAACATAAATTATTTTGAATGTGAAAAACAATAATGAAATAAATGATTACCGACATAGTTTATGTATATAGGTGTAATAATATCAAACATAATGAGAAATGAATTGTATATATGTATAATAAGTAAATATGTAGATTGTAGAAAACGTAGAATTAATGAAATTGCATTGACCAATCAAAACAGCGCAAATAAACAGTGATATGGAAAAAGACAATAATAATAAGGTGTGAGTGAATAAGTCAATGACAATAAGTATATTAGGTATAAAAAACTATAGTTTGCAATAAGTTTAAGTCAGAAAAACAATAAAAACAACAATAAACAAAGTGACAGGTGAAATTTTCAATCGAACTTTCGAGAACAAAAACCACTTCCGGTGACAGACGATAAAAAGGGTTGTGTTCGATGTAAAATGCGGGAAATTGGGAGTTGAGAGTCAGTGGTCAGATAGGTAACACTAATAAAGTTATCCTAGTTTTATTTAATGTAACAAATTTATAATTAGTCAAAGGAAAAGTATATAAATCAACATAAAATCTAATCAATTTTAAAATAAATCAAGTGTAACAAACGTTTGTGAGACTACAAGTAGCAGAGGAAGAAAATTATCACCCAGATAATGAAAAGCAAAGGTATTCAACATCAAAGGCGGGAAGATATATGGGAAGCGTCTCCTCCGATTTAGCATCATTTCAAGAAAAAGGAACAAAAGGTCGGTTGTGTGTTTATTAAATATATTTGGTACCAAATAAATGAAACTTTCAAATAAGAACGTATAAATAATAATTTTAAAATAATAATTTCAAGTGATATAAAAATTTTAAGAGCTCATATACCTGGTTTAAAGTTCTGTTATCTTTACATGAATATAATATACCAGAGAAAAGTAATATTAAAACTTACCATTATAAAGTGTAGATAAATGTATAATTTCTTTCATGTCGAACTTCACCAAAAATATATATAAAAATTTCCACTAGTAACAGACCACAACTAACTCCAGTTTATATCAATACACAATTATTACCATATAGTAAAATAATATTTAAAAACGTAAATTTTGAATCGATAAAATATCAAATATGTTTCCAAGTTCATGTCCCGAAGAAAACTAAAATTTAACATTTTAAAATCATTTCATAAATCCTCTTAGTTAAAAGAAAAGGAAACACTTTAAAAAGTTTTTTTTGTTTAACATAGAAGCAAAGTTAGAAAGAGCAGGTGTTTGCAAATTTCTAAGAATTTCAACGCTCACAAGATTTCGACCAAGTTATGCAAATGAGCCAGAAAAAGTCGTGGTTAAAAAGAAAGGTATAATTTTTTTGGAATATAAAGAAAGTCATATTCAAAGTGGAAATTTAGATATATATAAAATAACTCATTATTTATGTATAACGTAAGAATTGGTAGAACAAAAAGGTTAATCATTTATTTTATTAATAAATAGTTTCATCAGTCTAACTGTATAATAAGCTGTAACAAATAGTTTGTATATGAATCAATTTTTTATATGTGTTTTCAAAAGTTTTATTTTCACAAAAATTTTTATCAGTCACATAAATATATCACATTAATAAGCAAGGTTGATTTTATTATCATAATATGCCCAGAACCCTACTGATTTTAAGAGTCGTAAACGAATAAGAGCAGCCGAGGTAAGAAAACATAAGAATTAAATAAACTACATGTTCATGAATAGCATAATAAATAAAAGGAAGCATTGAATAAAAAAATATGTAATTTGGCGAACCCAACAATAGTATAAAAGGTTTAAAATTTGCAATAAATATAATATCATTTCATATTCACATATCCATATATTCAAATCATACATTGATATATATTAATACTTAAAATCCAATCATATTCAACTTGTATAAAGTATATTAACAAACATAGAGTACTTAAAAAATCAAATCATTACACACATATTTAACTGTACCACAACGTAAAAGACATATATATAGAACGTAAAGGTAAAAGTTAAATCACATATAACTTGCTTACCCCAAAAGTGGGGCTTTATATAAAATAAAGTAACAATCCAATTTAACTTGCTCCCAAACGTGGGGCAATTAAAAATAAAGCATCAATACATTCCTATGCAATATATATTAATACAGTTCCTCTATTTAAAATGTAAAAGAAACATTGAAATAAGGAAAACTATTTATATTTGTATGCAATACTTTCGATACACACTGTATTATAGGTATAATCAATAATTTTGAAAGATTCGGTATACAAATCAAATGTGACGTTTTAATTTTCGGATGACGTTTATGTAGAATATATTTAATGATAGACAGAATTATATTACATTTTGGAGAATATATTTGAAATTTTGAAATACAGATGTCTCTGCTATCAGAATTACAATGTTAATAAAATAATTCAAATCTCTCTTTGTTATAGGGAAACATAAATTAATATTTTTTATAAAAAAAGGAATTTTTCGTAACCAAAGGAGAGGAGATTTATTTATTTGAGGGAAGTTTAGTTAGTTGTGTTTGAAATCCCGAAAAGGCAACATCGTAATTAGAGTTGTCTTAATTTTTGGTAGATAGTAGAAGTTGTATATTTATACAACCATATTCAAAAGCCATTTCATTATAAAGCCAGTGCGTGCATAATTCGAATAAGAATTGCACCGTGTGTAGTGAATGTGTTCCAGATTTCTAAGTAAAATTTAGAAAGTTTCCTGAATTCTAAGATCAATTAGAATTGTTCAAGTTATCCAGTTATTAGTTCGTGAGTCCGATCCAGTTTCTTTACAATAATTTCTCGAGAAATAATAAGGCCTATTTTTAAATTAAATTTGACATAGATGCTTTTATTAAACGTTTTTCATTAGGTCAATTTATAGCATATAGGTTGTAGTAATTTTGAGTTTCGTAGAAATTACGACTGTTGTTTCGTTGTGATAATTTTGCGAATATTAATTTGTTAATTTGTATTTGAATCTAGTAGTATAATATAGAATTTTGCATTCCTACTCACTATAGTTTTTTCATAACATTATTTCAGAAAATTAAACATTTTTCATTAAATAAAACTGTCGATCAAATCAGTGACAGTTTGTAATTTTCAGTGACAGAAATATTGGAAACGTCATCAGAGGTTTAAAGTGCCTTTTATAATATTAAACATACAGTTACTATAGGTTCTGACCAATAGTGAAACAGATAATTTGGAGATACGTAAAAATTTAAACAAATTTTGAATAATTAACTTTTTTAACAGTTTGATCCCACTCTGAGAGAAGAGTAATAGGTCGATTATACATATAAATTCATTTTTAGAAATACTAAATTAATATTTATTAGAACCGGGCATATTTTTGACAACTACTGTCAAAGTAGAAATTTCTTACATAAGGTTTTAAGTTGTATGTACAAGAATTGTCGCTGCGACAAAATACATCAACGTGAGGTGAATTGAAATTTATCTTTACAGGAAGGTTTACATTAAAATTATATAATTAAAATGCATCATAGAGAATTAGATATATTATAATTTGGCTTCCAACGCGGGGCGATTATAATTAAAAGAAGGTATAATTGAATATAATATAATATATATATATTAAAAAATGTTTTAAATTATTTAGATAATTTTAATTTATTTATTTTGAATAATTTATATTTATTTGAATTGTTTGGCTAGCTCAGTTTTGTTATAATTTTTATATTATAATTATTATATTATATTCGGGAGCATGAAACTTATTCTACCCTTCGAGTTCTGGCTTTGTTTGATTTATTCTGTTTAAGTAAATGAAAAGAAACACAGTACTTTCAAAGATTCAATTTTTTAAAAGAAATTTTTATATTTAAATATTTATAAACAGTTACGCCTATGACATTATCGAACCATAGTCATACATTATAACATACACCATCTTATGCGCATGCACAAATAAATGCTAATGGATACGAGAGAAACCGAACGTTTCTTAGAGACGCTTAGCAGCTGTGTGAATATTCGACGTATCATAAAATCGTTGCCGTTATAATGCTGGTGATGGAGTTTGTATAAAAGAATTTATGTATTTCAGAACGTGGGGCATTTAGAAATTAGCATATAATCATAAAAATATTGAAATTTATTGACATTATTATTAAAAAATTTAAATATCTACGATGGAAAGAAGAATGACGTTAAGAGATGGTAAACATGTAGGAGTTGAAAGTGGATCTGAAGAAGAGAGGAGATTTTCAGGTGCAATACTTGGAGCAGGGAGGACAGCAATCAGAAGAAGATGTACCATTGTCAGAAGAAACAGGACAAGAGGACAAACAAGAATCAATAGAAAAAAAGGAAATGGACGTAATGAGTATGCTTCAAATGATGATGAAAAGAATGGATCAAAATAATGAAGATATGAGGGGAGATATGAATAATTTGAGGGGAGATATGAAAGGAAAAATGGACAGACAAAATGAGAATATGATTAGTATGCGTGAAGATATGAATAATATGAGTGGATATTTAAATGACAAGATTGATACAATGAAGGAAGAGATTAATGGGAATATTAACAATATCACCGGAAACATGGACAGACTGGAAAATAACATAGAAGAAGTAAACATGGAAACCTTAAATGAAATAAAGAAAATTAGAGATAAAAACGAGCAATTGAGTAAACAAATGGCAGATGTGAGAGTAGATATGGAAGAACAAAATAAGAATTTGAAAATAGACCAAGAAAATGGAGTTAGAGAAAAACGGATAGATGAAATACAAGAATTAGATAGATGCATAGACGAAAATTTGTCTAGAACAATTCAAGTGAAACTAAACAAACAAAATAAGAATATAGTTGAAGAAATACAGTCTATAAAAATACAAAGTTTAATGGAGATTAAAGAAGTTGAGAAGGAAATTGATGAAATACAGTCTATAAAAATACAAAAACAAACAAAAGATGATATGTTAGACATTGATTTACAGAACCTAGGAAGTGAAGAAGTTATGCAAGTTTATGAGAAAAATATTTATTTGAAAATAAAAGACTTAGATGTTAATATAGTGAAACAAATCGTGACATACGATAAAAGAAATAATAATTATGATAGGGGGATACAACTTAATTGGGAATTAGAGGAAATGAACAGAAGATTACAAGAAACTATGGAAGAGATAGAAGAAACCACAAGACAAATTGAAGAACGGATAATTCACACAGAAAATGTCGAAATCAGAGTGAAACTTGATAGAAATATGAAAATAATTGATCCAAGAATATTTATTAAGAGAATTGGAAATGAAATGAGTCGAATTGAGATTATGGTGGATATGAAAATAATAAAAAACAATTTTAATGATATATGAGAATTTGAGATGCAAATTTCAATGCATTTATGGGAAGAAATTGATGAGATATGGGACTTCAAAATTGAAAAAAATTTGGTGGAGAACAGAAAGAAGCTACAGAAACTCATAGAGAATCAAACAATAAGAGAAGAGAATAAGACGAAGTTTAGAAAAGAAAATAAAATTGAATTATATGAAAGGATTTTAGGAACGAAATCTAGAAACGAAAGGGAATTGTACATGGTAAGGGATGGATATAAAAACGATATGTAAATAAAAGGTTTATGATTAACAAGTAATATTTAAAAACATATGTAAATAGAAAATTATATAAACAGGGTTTGAGTATAAAAATGATAGACATGTTGATATGAATTATGGAATTAACTAATAATATCTAAGCTTCAATATTTGTAATATCACATCTTGTTTTTTCTATAAACATATATTAAGCCAATCACAAGTTAGGTTACTTCTTGGTCTAGCCAAGAATAACTACTAAACATCAGGTAGGCATAAAATGAAATGTAACTTCTGTCATTCTGACGATAATATTGATTTATCGAAACAGTTGTCAATTTTTTAGAATTTTCAATAACTTTTATTTTATTGTGGAATTAACTAGAGACCGTGAGTTTCATTTAAAAACACTGATATGAATTATGGAAGTGAAAATAGAAGTTACTGAAATGAAAAACGAATATATGGAAATGGAGGTAAAATTGATGACAATAAGTATTTTGAGAATAGAAGAGATTTTAGAAACTTTGATAGAAGAAATGATAATGAAAATAGAAATGAAATTAAGCAACAAAATAGATGGACAGGATGAAATAATTACATTTATAGAAGCAAACGGAAGGAAGTTATATGAACTCAGCAAATCTATGATACAAAAGATTGAATTAAAGGATGGAAAGAAGTTGATATGTAAGCATTGTTGATAAAGAAGTTAGAAACAGACATAGTTATTGATGAATTGATGAAATATAAGAAAATAAGTGATTTTGAATAGATAGATAAAATTAAATGGTGAAATAATTGAATTTGAGTAGGTAAATATGGAAGTATTGGCAATTGAAGAGGATAATAGGAAGTTATGGAATATAAAGAGGAATGGAATTATGGTAGAATTGGAGTTAATGAGTAAAAATAAGGAATATGAAGAAAAAGTGAAGAGTTTGATAATGAAATATGAAGGATTGTGTGAAAAAGAAATTAGAATGGCTAATAATTATGTTCGTGAGATAGAATAAATAGAAGATGTGAAAAGTAATGGTAATTGGACAGATTGTGATGAAGAACATTATGAATTTATAAATGAATTATTAAAGATGTATGAGAGAAGAATGTCGAAAAAAACCGAGGGTTGCTTTATGAAAATATAGATATAATATCAAAGTGAAGAATACTGAGAAATGTTGAAACAAAATTATATTCAAATCAATATAAATTATTTAGACAGAGTAGAATAGAGCTGGAAACATTTGAGATCTTAAAAAAAAATTATCAACATGTATATAGGAAATTTTAGAATAACAAATAATAGTATTTTGCGTGAAATTTTAAAAATAGATATAGTAGAGTTAATAAGTTTTATGGGAATTAATGATAATAGTTTAATTTGATTGAAGATAAGTTTTTAGAAATATGTTGATAATTATTTGGAAGATATTAATATGTTTTACTAGGATACTAATAAGATATTTGGCAATTTTGAAAGATAAATTATAATAATATACAAGAATCGATTTGTCATTCTTTTATTAGGGGGATTTAATACAGTTCCTCTATTTAAAATGTAAAAGAAACATTGAAATAAGGAAAACTATTTATATTTGTATGCAATACTTTCGATACACACTGTATTATAGGTATAATCAATAATTTTGAATGATTCGGTATACAAATCAAATGTGACATTTTAATTTCCGGATGACGTTTAAGTAGAATATATTTAATTATATACAGAATTATATTACATTTTGGAGAATATATTTGAAATTTTAAAATACAGATGTCTCTGCTATCAGAATTACCATGTTAATAAAATAATTCAAATCTCCCTTTGTTATGGGGAAACATAAATTAGTATTTTTTTAAAAAAGGAATTTTTCGTAACCAAAGGAGAGGAGATTTATTTATTTGAGGAAAGTTTACTCAGTTGTGTTTGAAATCCCGAAGAGGCAACATCGTAATTAGAGTTGTATCAATTTTTGGTAGATAGTAGAAGTTGTATATTTATACAACCAGATTCAAAAGCCATTTCATTATAAAGTCAGTGCTTGCATAATTCGAATAAGAATTGCATCGTGTGTAGTGAATGTGTTCCAGATTTCTAAATAAAATTTAGAAAGTTTCCTGAATTCTAGGATCAATTAGAATTGTACGAGTTATCCAGTTATTAGTTGGTGAGTCCGATCCAGTTTCTTTACAATAATTTCTCGAAAAATGATAAGGCCTATTTTTAAATTAAATTTGACATATATGCATCTATTAGATTTTTGATTGCAAACAAAATTAATAAATCATACAAGGAAATTCACATAAGAGAAGAAAAGTTTTGAACTAGAAAAATTTGAGTGAAGCTTGTTTTTGACATTTATCCATATCAAGATTTAGATCGACAATTGGAACTTTTATTAAACGTTTTTCATTAGGTTAATTTATAGCATATAGGTTGTAGTAATTTTAAGTTTCGTAGAAACTACGACTGTTGTTTCATTGTGATAATTTTGAAAATATTAATTTGTTAATTTGTATATGAATCTAGTAGTATAATATAGAATTTTGCATTCCTACTCACTATAGTTTTTTCATAACATTATTTCAGAAAATTAAACATTTTTCATTAAATAAAACTGTCGATCAAATCAGTGACAGTTGGTAATTTTCAGTGACAGAAATATTGGAAACGTCATCAGAGGTTTAAAGTGCCTTTTATAATATTAAACATACAGTTACTATAGGTTCTGACCAATAGTGAAACAGATCATTTGGAGATACGTAAAAATTTAAACAAATTTTGAATAATTAACTTTTTTAACAGTTTGATCCCACCCTGAGAGAAGAGTAATAGGTCGATTCTACATATAAATTCATTTTTAGAAATACTAAATTAATATTTATTAGAGCCGGGCATATTTTTGACAACTACTGTCAAAGTAGAAATTTCTTACATAAGGTTTTAAGTTGTATGTACAAGAATTGTCGCTGCGACAAAATACATCAACGTGAGGTGAATTGAAATTTATCTTTACAGGAAGGTTTACATTAAAATTATATAATTGAAATTCATCATAGAGAATTAGATATATTATAATTTGGCTTCCAACGCGGGGCGATTATAATTAAAAGAAGGTATAATTGAATATATTATAATATATATATTTTAACAATGTTTTAAATTATTTAGATAATTTTAATTTATTTATTTTGAATAATTTATATTTATTTGAATTGTTTGGCTAGCTCAGTTTTGTTATAATTTTTATATTATAATTATTATATTATATTCGGGAGCATGAAACTTATTCTACCCTTCGAGTTCTGGCTTTGTTTGATTTATTATGCTTAAGTAAATGAAAAGAAACACAGTACTTTCAAAGATTCAATTTTTTAAAAGAAATTTTTATATTTAAATATTTATAAACAGTTACGCCTATGACATTATCGAACCATAGTCATAAATTATAACATACACCATCCTATGCGCATGCACAAATAAATGCTAATGGATACGAGAGAAACCGAACGTTTCTTAGAGACGCTTAGCAGCTGTGTGAATATTCGACGTATCATAAAATCGTTGCCGTTATAATGCTGGTGATGGAGTTTGTATAAAAGAATTTATGTTTGGAAATTATATACATACAAATGATAAAAATGTTCAAAAGAAATGAGTTACAAATTATAAATACAATTGGAAATATTATATTAATTGATTAAGATGCATTTTTCTACTATTCGAAAAGAAGTAAGTACAACCATTATTTTATTACAGAATATGCCTTTTAAATAATATTGAAATTTTATCTATTGAATAAACTACATAAAGTTTTTTTTGTTAGATCGATCATATAGACGCAAGAATAATTATACACATGGAAATAGTAACTGAATTTATATTAGTTAGTTATTATTATTATTGGCCAATAATATTTAAAGAAACACTGACCTGAAGTCTGTATTCTGGATCTAACACGTCTGGAAACAGGAATACGCCTTCCGAAGTCCAAGCTGCGTAATTTCTTGAGAATTTTGGATATTCTCACGGAAAAACTGGATACATACACATGTGAGTGTTCTTAGTTTTATATTAACAAGGAATCTATAGCTTTGATCATTATATTTTGTGATTTTACTTGAAATTTCTTGAAAAATTGTTCATCACCTCCTCGCTACTTCGACGCCAAAAACCAACTACCAACGCTTCCTCTCGATCGTCAATTTTTTAATCAATAAATAAACTATTTTTTCTCAGCTCAATCATTTTCAATAAAGTTTTGTTTCTTTTTAATTTATCAAAATTTGTCCTGTCATTTTTACACCAATCATATTCTTTCTGGACCTGTCGAGTTCTATTCACAACTACTACACTCTATGAAAGTTTTGTAAACATATATGAATGTGAATTTCACTTGAAAATCATCTGTTTTCTTTAATAATTCAACGAATTTCAATACAAAAAGTCTTTTACAAATAGTGAAATTCATGGTTATGTTTCAATATTACAGTGTCTAGTCTTGTTTTAATATTTGTGACAACTTGAAAATAATATTTATGGACATAAATTCTTATATATATATATATATATATATATATATATATATATATATATATATATACATATATATATATATTATAATGGATTGTTATTGTTGTATACTTTGCCGACAATACCACTATAATTGTTATATTATCAATTTAATATATTAAACTCTAGTATAGCTAGCTCAGTAATGAAATAAAGAAAATTTTTTATGTATTTATATATTTAGGTAGAGAGAATGAGAAACTCTTACTACTCTTTGGGTTCCGGAAGTGATTTTAACTCTTTATCTCCAATACTTTATATATGAATCATTCAAATAACTATTACTATATTTTATTTTATATTATTTGGTGCGCCTATGGATAGAAAATTTCAATATAGCAATCGATTCCAAATCTCACAGTAAGAATAGATGATTAGAAGTATTCAGTAGAATAATCGATTCCAAATGTCACTCATATCAGTTGAAGTAATATATATATGAAAACAATGATTTCATGAATACATTTATTACTACACATATATTATATGAGTCAAGAAATATGTATTATCAATTTAAACAAAGTGATGAAATCTTATATGCTAATATAAAATTATTAAGTCGAAAAATGAAAATTGTTCAATAGAAATGGTAAGTACTTAAGTTTCTGTTATCAGTTTTATCAGAACCTTTTTTTTTAAATTTTAATAGTTTCAGATTCTATTTCTTTTGACTTTTACCATAGATGTACATCTGTAACCTAAATGTTGGTACCAACAAAGACAAATTAAACACTAACCTGATTCACAATCCACTCATCTTCCTTTCTTGAAGAGTTATCTTCCCAAAAACAAGCTGTGTACAGGTCCGCCGACCTTATAATGCTTCTTTACAGGATTTCTTATTTCAGGAAACAAATATTTGTGATTTCTATTAGTTTCTAGCTTCTTAGATTTAATTGCTCAATAATGTTTATTTCAGTAACTTTCCATTAAGTATCATCTCCAATTGAATTGATTGAATTTTAAATATTCATTTTATTCTGACATCACCTCCAATAACTTGTATGTCTTGTTTCATCTATTGTATGTAGCTTCTTATATCTTCATTTGTTTGGACCTTTTTAGTACAAATTTCTTAGTTTTTATCTAAATTTCTTATAATTTTATCTCCAATACTCTATTTCATCTCCGCATCTCAAAATTCTCTTTCAACAACCACCCGCCTTTCTTTTTATTTTTCGTTGCTATCCGAAATCATAAATATCTTGATTTCAGATTCATTTTCTAATTCCTAATATATAATTACAAACCATAAAATTCACATCTTTCTTGACTCAATAAATATAGATTTCTATGGTTCTGCTTCTTTTTCAATTTATAACCTTATTCCAGTCAATTTATAAAATGATTTTTTTTGACATTTCTGACATTATTTGATATATATAACCAAAACTCTCTAAATGTTGAATAATTAAGTTATTACATGTTTATTTATTGTATCTATTATTATTGTTCAATGAATATTTTTAGAATATGGATTACATGTTTCTTTTAATTAAGGAATTTTGATTTATAACTTGTTATTTATTACTTACAATGGATTGTCGATATGCTTCTTAAATGAACTACTGTGTTTAAAGGTAAGTTTTATCCTTTTTATTCAAATTTCTTATTACTATTGCTCATATATTGTATTCCATTATGAATAGATTACTTCATCAATAAATTCTTTTGGTATCATATTAAAGATATTGAATCAAATGTTCCAAACTTCAATATATTTGTGAGAGTGAGAATTTCAAATATACTTCCATCTAAGTAGTGAAGAACTATCTCCTCTATATATATATTTTTTACTTTTATAAGGTAATAGATATTATGTATCCTGATCAAAATAGGTGCTAATAATTCTCTAACACTTAACAGATGATGTATATATGCTCCAGAATATTTTGTACATGTAAGACATATACAGTTTTTTTAAATACTGCATTAAATCTTCTGTATATTGGAAATATTTTCATTAACCGATACTGGTTTATATAATTCTGTGTAGTATGCTGATATGAGTTATATTATTTTAGTTTCTGTGTTCTTGAATTATGTTCAATATATATATATATATATATATATATATATATATATATATATCTTTTGCTTTCGTTATTTGAAGTATCTAAATTCTATAGTTGCAACTGTTTACTTAAATCCATCACCATTTTATGATTCATTGTCTCCATAAATTTGATATAAAAATTTGACATATAAATATTTTATGTCATTTATATTTATCTTCTAAACTTATCTAATTCTTTATACTAAATATGAATATGATTTATATTATTCTGTTTAATTAATTTTTATATTAAATTAGATCACTAAAACTTGTTTCTTTTCAGAGAAACAGCTGATTCCTTCCTGACAAACACACATCCATATTGGGCAGATTTAATGTTCTCTTCTATACTTGTTAAGCGTTTTCAAAATTTATACAATTATTAAGGTAATTTCTTCATATTTATTGTATACTCTTTTTAATTATTAAAAACAAATGATTTAATATATTCTGACTTTATATGCATTTTTACTTATGATTGTGGTTTTTTAATGTGTTTTTAATTACATAGTTTCAATCCAGTTTAAATACTAAGCAAAATATTCTCAAACAGCTGATGTTCTTTAATATATAAGATATATGGTTCAATATATACAGGGTGTCCCACGACTTTTTGACAGTCGAATTTCTCGAAAACTCTTTATATGACATGTATGAAATTTGGCAGATAAAAACAGTCAAAACTACTGCTTAAATTTATTATAAAATTACTTCCGTTCATCCTGTCATTTCGGGTCACGTGACACCAGCATATTTTTTTTAAATGGGACAACCGGTATAATATTACAATTTTGGATATATCATTCAAAAACAAATTCAACGATACCACATTTGTCATCATTGTATTATTCAGTAATGATAATAGGGGCAGTTAAATGAACATCTGTATAAATTATTTTATTGAAAAACGTAACATAGGGAATTTCCAAGTAATTGAAAAAATTAAATAAAATGTTCGAATTGATGTCCATTTACATTGACAAAATGTTCAAACCTTGTTAAAAGATTTCTTGTAAGTGCTTCTGTAATCATTATGTATGTTACGGTTCGACATGCCTCTTTCATTTTTTCATTTAAATCATCTAAATCAATTGGGGGTGTGGCATAAACTCGACCTTTTAAGTAACCCCAAAGGAAGAAATTTAAGGGTGTAATATCCAGCGATCGGGGTGGCCACATAATTGCACCATTTTGACCAATCTATTTTTCAGGAAACGTGTTATCAAGATATTCTCTAACTGGCCAAAAAAAGTGTGGAGATGCTCCATGTTGCTACCACCACTTTGTTTGCTTTTCATGTAAGGGAATATCTTGAACTAATTTTGAGAGTATTTTGAAGCAAATCTGAGTATCTTTGCCCCGTTAATGTTCCTTCATAAAAATAGGGACCAATCCACCGACCGTTTAATATACCGCACCAAACATTGATTACCCATATTGTTTGAAAATCGGTTTCGCTTATCTAGTTTGGATTCTCCTGCGACCAATATTGATAATTATGGCGATAGATAATACCATTGTTATGAAACCTCCATTTATCACTCCATAATATTTTTTCTAAAGGGCTATCATTACTTTGTATGAAGATTTCAGCAATAAAATTTATTCTCCTTTCAGGATCTGTCTGAGCGGTCTTTTGACGAGGAACTTGATTTTTACCGCTTGTAAAAGAACCAGTTCTTAGCTTTTGTTCGACAAAGACAAAAGTATTTTTGCTTGGAGTTACTCTATGCGGACAAAAATTTCTATACAAACCTTTAGAATGAGTTTTGTTTTTTCCACATTTTCAGTAAATAAGTAGCATGTCAACAAATTAATCGTAAGTGAAAATTGAAGGCATCATTTACTTATTATTACAGTGTCTTCACAAGATTACGACTAATAATTAATGACAGTTCTTGAATAAACTTCACCTAACAATAATGAATGAACTTATATTGTTGCTACTATAGTTATTTATTTCATAGCCACCTAAATTTTGGAGTGCAAAATATTGCTTTAATAAATTTAGTAAGTAGCCCTTATTATTATTACTACACAATACAATGATGACAAATGTGGTATCGTTGAATTTGTTTTTGAATGATATATCCAAAATTGTAATATTATACTGGTTGTCCCATTTAAAAAAATTATGTTGGGGTCACGTGACGCGAAATGACAGGAGAAACGGGAGTCATTTTATACGAAGTATAAGCATCAGTGTCGACTGTTCATATCTACCAATTTTCATAAATGTCAAAATGTCATATGAACAGTTTTCAAGAAATTGGACTGTCAAAACGTCGTGACACACCCTGTATATATATATATTTTTATAATTTTAATTTATGATTTTAATTGTATACATAGATATTTATTTATATTCGTTTGAATTTTTGTGTGGCTAGCTCAGTTGTTTATTATTATATGATATATTATTATTTTATTATATGATATTGGTTCGGGAGCATGAGACTTTCTCTACTCTTTGAGTCCTGGCATTGTTTGGATATATTTCGCTCATTCACAATAAAAAGAAATACAAAACACAATATTTTCAATCATTTAATTTTATGATGAAATTTTTTATTTAAATATATTTTTTTAATCAATATGGTTACACCTATGGAATTTACCACCACATAATCATAACGAATATACACTATCTTATGCGCATGCTCAACTAACAACTAACATAATCGCATAAAAGAATTAACATTGAAAATTATATAAATACACTAAATAAATTGTTGGAAGAAATAAGTTACAAAATTTATATATACAAATGAACGTATTATGTGAATGAAATAAGATGCATCTTTCTTATATGATTTGAAAATACGTAAGTACAAGCATTATTATATCATAGAATAGGCCTTTTTTAATAATATTCAGAATTTGTCTAGTGAATAAAATACATAGTTTTTTTTCTTTTTTATAGATCGATCATAAAGACGCAAGAATTCTTATATATACATGAAAATAGTCACTGAATTTATACTCAAGAGTTATTATTCTTATTATTGGCCAATAATATCTAAAGAAGCACTGACCTGATGCCTGGAATTCTGGATATATCTATGCCTGGATACAGGACTACGCCTTCCGAAGTTCTAGCTGTTTGATTTGTTGAGAAATTTGGATATTCTCACGGGAAAAACTGGTTTCAAATAAGTGTTCTAGGATTTGTATTTGTTAAGAATATATAGCTTTTATCATGAAAATTTGTAATTTTACTTAAATTTTCGGGAAAAGTTCCTTATCACATCCTCACTATTTCGACGCCAAAAACCAACTTCCAATGCTTCTATTTGATCGTCAATTTTTTAATCAACAACCAATATATTGTTTCTAAGCGCACTAATTATCAATAAGTTTTTTGTTAAATTTTAGGTAATCGAAATTTGTCAGGTCACTTTCCACCAATCACATTGTTTCTGGAGATGTCGAACTATTTTCACAATTGTTACACTTTAGGAGTTTTTGGAAACATATATAAATGTAAATTCCACCCGAAAAGTATCTGTATTATTTTACTGTTCAAATAATTTCAATAAAACAAATCTTTTACTGATAGTGAAATTCCTTTTATATGTCGACATGGCATGTCTAATTTTGTTTTGACATATACATATGATAATTTGAAAATAACATTTATTTTTATGAACATAAATTCTTTTATAAGGTATAAAATGTCTCCATAAGTTTCAACATAATCGTAAAAAATGTGTATAAGAATTATTTTTTCACACCCTGTATCTTGAAAACGGATGCTGTTACGAAATTTTTTCACAGGGCGAACCTAACTTATTTTGCAGTGTTCCACCTATTCTAGCAAGGGACAAAAAGGGCTTGATAAAATTGGCTCAGAACATAACCTAGAAAATATCATTTTATGAAAAACACAATAAAGATAATGTTATGCCGATAAATAGAATATTAGGTAGACAATTCCAACCTTATTCGACGGAAAAATGTTTTATATATCATAGGAAAGTGTCCAACTTTTATAAATTTCATTTCACAGATAAATGCCTCTATCTATTACTGTACAGTCCATCGGGACGCCTTAACTGGAATGTATTACAATTCATTCTGAATGGGAAAACTTGTTTACCGAAAAAAAATACAATAAAATGATACGAGAAAAGTTTATAGTCGAGTTGACCTAGCAAGCAAACCAAGTTTGTTGCACTTGTGACAGTGATAAAATGAATTGAGTTTAAATTAGTACTTTTGGTAGTCTTTTAGATTTCTGGAAATACGGAAGTGAATCGTATTAATACTGATCAGCTTAGAATCTTAAGATTAATATATTATAAATAATGAGTGAATTAAGTATTGTTCCTTTGTATAGAAGCTGTGTGTTAGTACTAAATAACTAACAATATCCATATTTGTAATTAGTGGAACACCATAAATGGAAGTGTTGAGGCTCTCCATATCAACAGTATATGGATCTAAGCCATTTATTATATTCAATTTATACTGCTACCTGTAGAATAAGAAAGAAACTCTCAGCACCACAAAACACCTTAAAGCTCCACAAAAAAATAAAGTAAACCGTTTTATTACTATAAAACACCGCAGCTTTCTAAAGATAAATGAAATCCTAAAAGCTTACGGTACTGAATCCAATGTTTGACCGTAGCGGCCATATTGACAGCTAAAAGTCAAGTGGTTTGGATTGCCTAATAGACCTTTTTATCACAATTTTTTTCAGTGCACATGCCTGCACTTCAGCCATCTTTTTAGTACTGCTTTGTAAATAAGCATGATTAAATACCTGTGTACAAATAGTTAAAATCAACAAACATTAAACAAATAATACTTATTAAAAATAAGTTAACGTACAATTAAAATAATAAGTGTCTTAATTAAAAAATAAATTTTTCAAGTCGACTTCATTATCTGTACGAAAAGGAAAAATAAAACGGTGTTGTTATGGAGTGTGTATAAAAAGTGATACATGTAATAAAGTATTTAAAACCAATACATAATATATACGTATATAATGTGTAATATTTTTCAAAATAATGTCTTTAATAACTAGTATGAGTTTCTCTGTTAATAAAGAATTTTATTGATTACAACTATTGAACAACTTATCGTAATTTAAATATCTTATCTGTAAACAAAGAAACGACATTCAAGCTATTGGTTTACAGTTTTATAATTTTTTTTTATTGATGCCTCATATTAACTTTTTAAAGCACGCCTCAGCGTGTTTAAATCGAACTTTCAAACACGCGCGTTTTTTAAAGTCCCTATGGTAACAACAACAACTTGAGAAACGTAAGTATCAATGACAACTTTTTTTATTAGTTTTTAAATTGTATATTTTCATTTGAACCAATGTCTTATTTGGTTTTTTCTGTCAAATTTATTTATATATGCATATGTACATTGTATTCTTTTAAATATAAATAAAGAAACTTTTTGATTATTGATCTGACAGCAGTACCTCGTAACGTCAAATAAAAATAAATACTATTTGACTTTCACGAAACTTGGCTGGGCATCGAGGACGGACTTCCATTTTTTTGTAGTAATAATATAATAATAATATTTTATGATTTGAAACTGCACCAATAAAAAAAATAGCGTAAAGTATTCGTGGATAACTGGTCTTTCAAACACTTGCTCCGGCTGCGCCGTCGTGCTCAAAAAAATCGCGCGTGTTTGAAAGACCTCTTTATCCACTTATACTTCAATATACCATAATATCTTATCATGAAATTAATACAAAATGCCTTTTTGTAATCTTACTGACAATTCCTGTCATTTTCCAAAATCAGATAGACTCGTTAGGGCCACTTGCACCGTACTAGTGCAAAGCTTCTGATAACAAAACCAGGTTTAACTTATTAAAACTTAGATCAACGGTTTGGCTTGCACCGTAATTTATTTAAACTAGATTAAAGTTAAGCCACAGTTCTGGTAATTTTTCTATAAGTTGGTACTGTGACTATCTTCACTTGCATAACTCTTAACCTAGATTATACCTGTTTGGCCAATAAATGAGTGTTTTTTGTGGGAGTATTTAGTTTGTGCAGTAATCCTAGGATTCTAAAATCTTCTGTCGATAATTTATTATAATCGTATGCCGAGCAATGACATAAATCATGACCCTATACCTGTACATGGGAAAACAGAGTTTAGTCATAAAGACCATTTAAAATTCAGAAATGTGTTAATTAAATACCTAATATATATTTTTTAATTATTAATTCTTTTTTGTGACCACTGTTACTTAACAATTTTTCATTATCTGGTTTGGATAAACTAGAATCATGTTTAACAGAACATGTTATTTTATTTAAATATTTTTTGTGTATTTTTTTCTGGACAGGTTCTCAAAGGCGACCTAAAATTGAACTCCAGACAGTTTCTTAAATATTTCTTTATTATATAATATAGATTAACAGTGCGATTAATTTAGGATTAATAATAATAATAAAAATTAAACTATCGAAATGCCTAAATTAAATATGTTCTCTTTGAACTGAAAATAAAAATAATCTCACAAAAAGTGGGATCCTTTTTTTGTGTAGGTTTAAATATCTGAACTTGCATAAAATCTTAGGATGGTTAGGGCTGATTAATTGGTGATACGGTATAAGGAAGTAGTAATCCTGTACTTTTTTTCCTTTTCACTAACGAAAAAAATAATGATTCTATGATAAACTTACAAATCATGGGGATATTCTAGTTGATCTTCTATTATTTCCAGAAATGATAGCTGTCCCTTTTAATAATCTGAATTTTCTAAAAAACTCAAGCCGAAATCTTAGAGTAATAATAATTAATTTGTTCTGATGCCGAAATCGTCAATTTCCAAAGTATCTAAAAAATCCTCTAAGAAAATTTCTTCTTCCAATTCCAAATAATCCATAATTTTATACAAAAAAATACCACTTGTAGGCAGCGTAGGCGTAGACACACATAAAATGTAGGGTTAAGATTCAAAGCTTAGCCTTAAACGTTGAATAATCCCTCGAATTTGGTAGATTTAATTTAACAGCTAGTTAAGGTAATTAAACTCTGTTTAAGTGAGGGTTCAAGATAATCATTTACTTAAAACTTGGTTTAAGTCGTAAACCATAGTTAACAACTACGGTGCAAGTGGCCCTTAGTCAATTAGTTAGTCAGTTAGTTAGTAGGAGGGATTAAAGCAATGCCTTGTGTTACTTTACGTACTCATAATCCTATGATTAAAAATATAATGTTTATATCAGAAAAATTTTAAATTTTAATATTACTAATAATATTCATTATCAACCTAAATATTAATTTTAGAGTTTCTACATGTGCTGACAATAAATTATGTTTAATTAGGATAAAATTATTTACCTAATTTTAATTATATAATAATTATTTACCTATTATTAATTAGATAATAGATTTTATTGATAGCCAACTTCTCAACTAGCAGATTTATTTTGCATTTTTAGAACCGTCCATAACCACATTTTAATCGTTCACAATTGAAGCGTTTATTACAAAAACAGCCTTTGTCAAAATTTCAGAATTGTGGGAAATTAATAAAAACCAAATATGTTACTAATGAAGCTGAACATTTCAAATCTGATTATATGGAAAAATCGGAAAAAATTTGACATTAAGTAGGGCGGATTATGAAAATGAAGACTTGTTTGCACTATTACCGAGAAAAAAAAGTTTGACTGACATAGGTTTTTTTGCAAAAAATTTATTAAAAACTATAAAACTGCACAGTATTACAAACGAGTTAACTTTCACATCCACTGCTGTTATCTTCAGAATCAACCTCTTCAATATTCTGATTTAATTGCTGACTCCTATTTAGATCGAAGGATTCATAAAATGCTTTATTTTCACTTTTGCTTAGAGTAGGACATAAATCCAGCAAACTCTTCACCTTTAAAGGGTTCATAGCGATAGGTCCTGTGTATAAAGGTGTCAAGGTAAGCTCTTTTGTAAGCTTGGTTTTGCTTCTAATTAATGATCTGCTCCATGGCCCAGAGTATGATTCGCGTACTAAAACAATATCAGGATTTTCTTGCGAAATTTTGTACATTCTGAGAGTTTTCATTTTCAGTGGTGGTTTTGGTGTTTTTAAAAAATATGGCTCGATAGCTTTCTTTACATTAAAGAGGTTTGATTCATTAACATTGATGACTTTAAAAGGCGAAGGCTTTGACCGGCAGTTATAGCGATAATGTTATCCCACTCCTGGGGTGTCTCAACCGTCACTTTTTCTTTCTTTTTGCTAATAATGGAAAAATCTTGATCATTGGGCATAAAAGAGTGACCTCTTATTGGGAAGATATGGACGACACTTTTAAAAAGGTTTAGCACGTGGACGACGAAGTATAGGAAACGTACCATCGTATAGCTCTTATTCTGGCCAGCGCACCCATCACTAAAAATGATCAACGTTTTTGTCGCAGTAATCTCCTTATGTCTTAAAAAGTGAAATAAGTGTGAGGTTACATCGTTTTCACCTTTTTTCCCACGCTTTCATCATATACGTACATTGACGCAGAGTCATCAGCAAAGTCATGGACCCCAAACACAAAGTACCACAACTGGCGAGCATAAAAAACGGTATTCGTTCTAATGTGAGGTAATGGCAAATTTTGCATAAAATCGAAGCTTATAACAGTAGCCTGATTTGTGCGAGCCTCCTGTTTCCATTTTCGCTTCAAAGTATAAAAAGCCTCAGCTTTCCGCAGATGGAGTTCCTTTAGAGCCTCTTGCTTCTTTTCCTCTTGCTTATCTTTGCTGGCTTCAATTTTTTGGCGGAACATGTCACACATCGTACATGTATCGATTCTTGGTAGACCAAATTTAATGTTAAATTTTGTGGTAAATATTGACCAATAAACCTTGTAAGAAACATTGATTCTATGTTTTTCTAGGAAAAGACGATACATGTCTTTTACGCTTAGAGTTTCAGGCAAATAAAAGCGGATTCTTTCGTAACGAAAAATTGTGATTGCCTAGCAGAGAATTATTTAATGTGCTGCTGAATAAGAACATCTATTTCAGGAGGAGTTTTGTTTGGTCTGTTTTTATGATGGCCCCTTTTGTCTAAGGGAGATCCACTTGTTTCAGAAAGACTGCTTTGAATCCTTCGCAGCCTAGTCCTGGTAATCCCATGAAAGCTAAAGAAAGCATCTCTGCATATGGTTACATCAACATATTTGGAAGCAAGTTCGGTTTTGGTGCGTACTGTGTATCAGAAGGACACAGAATGGTAAAATCTCGAGTGTGATTCATCATCACTAGATTCACTATGGCTGTGGATTTTAGATTTTCTAGGTCTTCTTTGCTTCACAGGTGAAGTTTTTATTAAACCGGCTAAGTGACTGTCTTGAAGATTTTTTGTTGGAAGTTTATAAAACTCTTTCAATATCTATTCCCTTTTATCTTTTGTCATTACACTAAAGCACTTGAATCTTTTACATCTAAAAAAATTAATACATATTTACAGCATTTCAGTTTAATAAATTTCAAGAATTCGCTTACTTGCAGTCTGGTTCCACTTTTTTCTCTTCGATAAATCTACCCTTATGGTTAACATGTGCTTCTCCTTTCACTTTCTTATCCCTTATAGCTGTTTCTTTTTTGATTTTTTTTTTGTTTCTTTACCGGTACAACCGGATCTTCAACATCACTCATGGCCACAATGAAATGAAACCACTGTTATGTCAGTAAATGAAACTTAACTAGTCACAATGATGTTTCTCGACAAACTAACCTAACAACGCCAAACGTATAATCGCAACTACCTACGACTATTTCTGGCAATAACAACCTATGTCATTGATGTAGGTTGTTTTTGCTGGAAACGCTGATGACATGGGCTATTTTTGTAGAACCATAGAATGTAACTCTTAGCATTACATCGCATATAGGTGGTTTCTGTGGAATATTTTACTCTATAGTCGAAAGTCGAAATTCTGTACAGTGACTCACCACCCCCTAGCAAGCAATGTATTATAAGCGGTGTTGCCAGATATATTCTAGCGATAGGTAATTGATTACACAAATAACAATAAAATCCATATATTTTAGTTTTTTTCTTATACTTGTAACAAACATCTATGCAAATATCAATTCAATATATTGATTATAGATTTCAAATACACGAGTATGCATAAGCAGAGCTAGTCTATTTGAATATTTTATTAAAAAAATATTATTTGCGAGAATTTTTCCGTACGTGACAACGTCGAAGACTTACACACTTGTGAAAAAAGACAGCTTGATGCAGCGATGTGTACAAGACAGAGAGGATAGAATAGGACACCTGCATAATTTATTCAGTGTCTAGTATTCATAGACGTAACATTGTGATCGTTTTGGTATTTTATCAATTTGTGCGTGTGTGTGTTTTTATTTGATTAGCTACAACTTTTTGTTTTTTTGTACGTTGTAAATTAGGGTTACTTTTTATTTTTTGTTAACAATAATGGGCGAATGGTGTTAGCGACAAGAAACGGCGTCGTCCAAATTTATTAAGAGAAGAGAAAATTATTATTTTAAATGTTTATGAAGGGTTACGTACCAGGGATAAACAGTTAGGCGTTAGCGATGCTGTGGCTCTGTGCAGTTATTTAACAAAAGTTTCAGAGAGTACCACATATAAAATTTTGAGAAATGTACAAGAAGGGACGTTGACAAGAGAGGGAAATCAAAATTGTAAGCAGGAAACTAGAAGAAGAAAGAAAATTGTTTTAGACGACCAAACACGTAACCCTGTACGTAGACTGATTCATTCTTTTCATTTTAAAAGTAAAATCCTCACATTAACAAAAAATAGTAGAGCTATAGAAGCAGATGCAACGTTACCAAACATCAGCAATACAGTTTTAAGGAGGACTTTAAGACTAATGAACTTTCGTTACCTGAAAAGAAGCAGAAAAAGGGCTTTAGTCGAACGAAATGAAATTGTTCAATGGCGGAGAAACTATTTAAAGCAGATACGACAGTTTCGTAACGGAAGAAGACACATTTATTATCTTGACGAAACTTGGGTTAACTTGAATATCCAAAGCAGTCGACAAGCCTTCATGGAGGGTTGGTCTACAGATTTGAAAGCTCCTTCTGGAAAAGGGCGCAGACTCATTATTGCACATATCGGCAGCGAAGGAGGCTGTGTGAAATGAGGCTTATTGACTTTCGTGTCAAAAAAATCTGGTGATTACCATGAAGAGATGGATGGTAACAGATTTGAAGCATTGTTTAAGTCAATAATAATAAAAGTGGCTCCCGGTACGGTAATAGTTATGGATAATGCTTCATACCACAGTCGCCGTCTGTAGCACATACCTACTTCAGCTGGTCACAAGAGTGTTGTAATGGATTGGCTGGCAAGTAAACGTATTCCGCACGAAGAAACAATGCTAAAAACTGAATTATTATTCCTGGTGCGGCAACATAGAGCCAATTATATAAAATATATAGTAGATGAAATGGCAAAAGAATTTAACGTTTCAGTTCTTAGACTTCCCCCCAACCACTGCGAATTAAACCCGATAGAGCTTATTTGGGCCGAAGTGAAAAACTATGTTGCACGAAAAAACCAAACATTTAAAATGGTTGACGTTAAAAAACTCTTTGACGATGCTTTAGAGACTGTTACTGCTGATACTTGGCATAAATGTATTCAGCACGTATATAAAGAAGAAACGAGGTTTTGGGATTTAGACATACGTGTTGAAGTGGTGACTGAACCATTTATTATAGAACTATAAAAAGAAAGTGATAATTCGTTTTGTGAGGAGTTATCGGAGAGTGACTGTGACGCCAGTTAGTTTTTTGAGTGATTTTACAGACAATAATCAGCGGTAAGTAATCTTCGCTTTTAAAATTATCATTGATATTAGTTGTACATTCCGTTTTGTTATTGTCCCCTTATGAATGACATCCCAGGATATACAGTTAAAAAAATTGTATCGTTTGGAAGTAGCTAAAAGATGTAAAACAACAGATTGTAAAAAATGTTTTGCTTCGTATGCTACAAGAGGCTCGCTCGTGTATTAATTACCATAATTACATGATCGTTGCATAAAACGTTATTATGATCTACTATACACCTTACAATAGCTCATCCTTAAAAATGTGTATTATTTTTGATAACACCCTGTATATACATAATGATACCTACCATAATAATTTCTGTTCTCTCAAATTTAAACGCCAGAGCGTACAAGAACATTTTCTATTTATTTTTTATTTAGGACTAATAAGAACCCTTCAAAAATGATGCGCTAATGACGTTCGCTTCTGCAACTGATTTTATGGACAGTAAGAGCGATGAGTCACTGTACAGAATTTCGACCTACGACTATAGGCAAATGCACAGTGACTCCGCGCCACCTGCCGATAAAAAATTAAAAACTTTACTTATTTTGACAAGGGCTGTTTTTGTAATAAACGCTTCAATTATACGTTTCAACTGATTTGTTAATAAGTTTCAATGATGAATTTGTTTGTCGAGATGCGCTTGTCATGAGATGAAAAGTACTATTAACAGGAAAATAAGAATATCTTCCTTAACACTGTCACTGTCATTAGAATGTCACTATCATTAAGGGGGTGTAAGGGGCGAAGGTAAGAGGTCGTACCAGCCCAACTGCCAACATCACCGGCTCGAGCGGTGGTTAAGCCATTCGGTGCACCCTGCTAGATAACAAACGAGGCTCTGGCGGCCGAGTAACGGCGGCATAACCGTATCACTAAGTGTTAAGGAAATGTAACACTCCAGGCCACTCTCCAACACGTTTGGCCAGCGAGGAGAGTCACGGCCAAATACCCCAAGTATGAATATGGCGATTTTTAAAACAAACGGAAAAATACCCCAGACGGGTAGGAACATAGATTTCAAATCCCGTACCTGTAAGGTCAGCCTCACGGATTCTGGGGGAGGCAAAACTTCGCTATCAAATACTAAATTGTACATATCATCCTATAACGTGAGAACGCTGCTGTCAGAAGAGAAGCTGGTCGAAATGGAAGAAGAACTAAAAAAGATAAAGTGCGACATTTTGGGCATAAGCGAAGTACGACGAAGAGGAGAACACCAACTGACATTAAAATCTGGTAATCTGTTCCACCACAGAGGAAACGAAGATACGTCAGAAGGAGGAGTAGGCTTTTTCGTACACAGGAGACTAATACCAAATATAATAGAGATAAAAAGTATCTGCTCCAGAATCATATACGTCATAATAAAACTAAACTCGAGATACAGTATGAAAGTCATCCAAGCATACGCACCTACATCGAGTTCAGGAGATGAAGAACTAGAAATCTTCTACGACGACTTAGAAAAAGCCCTCCAAGAACGAAAAACTCATTATATAATGATAATCGGCGACTTCAATGCTAAAGTGGGACAGAAACAGGATGAGTCTGAAAATGCATTAGGAGATTTTGGTTACGGACAGAGGAACGAAAGAGAGACCCTCGTAAACTATTTACATCAAAATAACTTATACGTTATGAACACCTTCTATAATAAAAAATCTAAAAAGAAATGGACATGGATAAGTCCCGATGGACACACAAAAAACGAAACGAAAATAACAACAAAGAAAGAAATTATACAAGACGTCACAGTGTTAAATAGGTTCTTCCATCGGTAGTGACCATCGAATGGTACGAGCGAAAGTCTGTATTAATACCAAAAATGAAAGGAGGAATCTTCAAAATGATTCCAAAAATAATATTGGATACCTCCTCAAAACACAACAGCGTTTAAAGATGATATTGAAGATGGTATCGATAGAAGCAAATACACTGAAGGTGAAACCATAGATATAGAAAAATTAAATACGGCGATAATAAACACAATTAAAAAAGCACAGAAAAAACATTGTAAAATGAATAAAAAAGAACAGAAGTTAAGTACACACACGCTAGACCTCATGAAGAAAAGAGCAGATCTAAGAGATAAATACGGAAGAAACAAAGAAAAGTTGAAGGGGCTAAATAAAGAGATAACGACATCAATAAGATCAAACATACGAAAATATAACACGGAAAATATAAAGATGGTCATTGAAAACAATAAAAGTGTAAAAGTACTGAGGAAGAACTGAGGGAAAGAAGAATATATGCAAACTAACAAATAGGCATGGAGAAATTTCCACAAATAGAGAAGAAATCTTAAAGATAACAGAAGAGTTTTACTCAGAAATCTATAAGGGAAATGGAGAGACGAAAAATTAAAAACGCCCAAAATCAAGGATCGGAACTTATGCCTGAAATTACCATAAACGAAATAAGAAAAGCTTTAAGTGAGATGAAAAATGGAAAGTCCCCGGGAGAAGATGGAATAGTCGTAGATGCAATTAAACTAGGAGGAATAAAGTTATTAACAACATTGAAGTCGCTCTACAACGAGTGTCTTAAGAAGAAATCTAGTCCAACACAATGGAATAATGCAATTATCTCTCTTCTTCACAAAAAAGGAAACACTACCGACCTTGGAAATTTTAGACCTATTAGTCTGTTATTTTTGATAACATTTACAAATTGTTTACAAAAATCATTACGAACAGATTAAAAAATAAATTGGATTAATACCAACCACGGGAGCAAGCTGGATTTCGGTGAGGGTTCGGAACCAACGACCATCTTCAAGTTCTGAAAATCCTAATAGAAAAATCAATAGAATACAATAAGCCACTGGTTCTAATATTTGTTGATTACGAAAAGGCGTTTGATACCATAAATCAAAAAAAAATGCTTCGAGCATTAGCTGATTGTCGAATAGATCACCGATACACAGACATGATAGAACACATATATGAAAAAGCTACTGCCTGCGTAAGTCTTCATGAACATACCAAAAAGTTTAAAATAAAGAGAGGTGTTCGACAAGGCGACATAATCTCGCCAAAATTATTCACCACACTACTGCAATACATGTGTAAACAAATAGATTGGGATGGGTTAGGAATAAACATAGACGGCGAAAACCTATGTCACTTAAGATTCGCAGATGATATAGTCTTGATAGCGGATGATATTCACAAGGCGGAAACCATGTTGAGACTGTTACAGAATATTTCAAAGAAAATGGGTCTCAAAATAAACATCTCAAAAACGCAAGTGATGACAAATCTCGTATTGGCAGGAGGCATATATTTGGAAGGAAATCAAGTCCAAGAAACAACGTCCTATAAGTATTTAGGTCACGAGGTAAGCATAACCAGAGATAATCAGGTAAGAGAACTGGGAAGAAGAATAGGATTAGCATAGTCTGCTTTCGGAAAGCTAAGACATATCCTAAAATCCTCACTGCCCATATGTCTAAAAACAAAAGTTTTCGACCAGTGTGTTTTACCTGTGTTAACATACGGTACAGAGACCCTAACTCTAACCAAAAAACCAACAACTAAAATAAGAGTAGCTCAACGTGCCATGGAAAGACAAATGCTGGGTTTATCCCTAAGAGACAGAATACCAAACGCAGAAATTCGAAGAAGAACGAGACTAGTTGATGCCATAAAGAGAATCGCATCCATAAAATGGAACTGGGCGGGTCATATAGCTATAATCACAGACAATAGATGGACTAAAAAGATTATGGAGTAGAGACCGAGACATGAAGCATTTCGAAATAGGGGAAGACCGCTAACACGTTGGCATGACGACTTGAGACATATCCATAAAAACTGGATGCAAGCAGCACAGGATAGGAAGATATGGAAGCAATCAAGGGAGGCCTATGTCCAGCTATGGACTAAAGCGGCTGGGTGATGATGATGATGATGATCATTAACGGGTTCGTTACAGTATAGAGGTCACCGTCGATCTGCCACTTGAAAGCGTCTGTGGGTTATACAAGCCGTTTGTTGCTGTTAGTGTGTACACGTTCAGAAGTTTTTAGTGTTTCTATTGTGATTTTGGAAATTCTGAGACAATGACCACAATGAGTGACTATTATAACAATAAAAGCCAGCATTCAGACGTCGCTGCCAGATTTGTACTAAAAATACACAAACATGTGAGGTTAGACCCGTACTGTTTATCCACTGTTTATCAGCGAGTTAAGTTAACCCGATTTAAAAGTGTGAGTGCTTGTGGACTTTATCAATCAGCGAGTTAACTTTTAGCCCGAAAGACTTTCCCAGCGTTAGTAATATGGATATTGTTAATTATCTGGTATTAACAACGAGTTTTTACACCAAGGAGCAAATGAAAGCATTTAAAAGTTATATGCATACGAGTTGTTTGATGCAGGATTTGTGACTAAATATGGAGTGAAGAGAGTAGACGATACTTATATTGTTATTGGAACGGCAAATAAACTAATCCCGTAAGATGCAATTATGTACCTGACTTGCTATTTTTAATTTACAATCAGCTAAATTGTTTGCTTCTTTTTCCAGGTAAACCATTCACAAAGGATGAACGAACCCGATTTAAAAGTGTGAGTGCTTGTGAACACCGATGGAAGTGTTGAAAGTGCCCATTGCACCTTTATTATATTATAAAAATTATTAAAATACATCTGAAAATGCTTTAAACAAGCGTTGTATAATGCACTCTACTGCTGTGGTGTGCCCCACAGACGTCATGTTGACATTTAAGTGACAGTTTGCTTGAGTGCCTTAGTAACAAGAAAAGAAGTATACCAAACCTAAAACTAATTAAGAATAATATCTAACTTACTTAACACTGTCACTGTCATTAACGGGTTCGTCGCAGTATTAGTTGTATCAATTTCCAATAAATAGTCAAATTTCAATTATCCTGTCATCATCCAGAGGATCTAGGTTAATTAATTTGCTCATTGCCCTATAAACACCTATTTTTGGATATTTGCCTTCTATGAAAATAACTTTCGGAAAAGAAAATGATTTTATCATCGAGATTGTGGAAAGAACTCGAACACATTTGCCTTTCATCTTGTTTCCGGAGAATTCGCCGCATCTTCTCGGAAATTATTATGTAGCTTCCCGACTCCAAAGATGTTTCTACATCGATGACTTTACTGGATGGATTTAACCCAAGGGGTACAAAAACTCAGCAACGTTTATATTTCTTGGAATAAAACGATTTATTTTTTTTAAATAAAACTGTTTCGAAATAACTCCACAATATAAAGAAAAAAGAAAAATTTTTAAAAATAGAAAATCGTTTCGATACCACTACCTGATGTTTAATAATTATTTTTGGCTAGACCAAGATGTGACCTACCTTGTGATTGACTTGATATATATGAATAGAAAAAATAAGAAGATATGATATTACAAATATTACAGCTTAGATATTATTTGCCCTATGAGAAAATCCGGATATCTTTTCCCATTCATATTGTGGATTTCTTAAGCGTCTTCTGATTTCCAATTCTTCAAGGAAATTTAACTCTTGTTTCTTATCACAAATATGTAGTCCTAGTTTTGTGTTAGGCGTTAATGCATGTTTGGTGTCAAGTAGATATTTTGCGTAATGTGATTTCTCTGGTTGTTTTAATCTGTATGCTCGTATAATATTTTATTATATAAGAGTATTAAATTTTAAAATTTTCTTTGCCCTAGTTGGCTTTGACCCTTGTCCGATAAAATTGTTTATTGTTATATCACAAATCATTGAATTTAATATTATAATTTTCTAGTATGCCTATGTATTATATGTGCTATATGATAGTGGCCTGTTTAGTATATGCTTGGCAGCGAAAGGACTTCCATCTCTCCCTAACGATATGCTTAATCTATGTATTTATTAAAATAAAATCTGAGTGGTGAAAGAAAGAAATGTCTGTTACTATATGACAATTTAATAATTAGAATTATGAAATATTTGTATCAAAAAGAGTGACATATCTACAGTTATCTTAACAAGTGAATATTATATAATAATAATGATAATTTATTTTCAAAAAATTTCATATAAAAAAAACAGATGGTTTACAATTTCAAAATAGTTTGCAAGTATATCGTTCATTCATGTCAAAGTAAAATGAAAATAAAGTAGGAGAAACCCACTGAAGTCATTCGACTTGCGCGTGGGTGAATGTTCTTTATTCTCGAGAAGGTTGGTACGTCTATTTTGTTATGAATTAAGACTATACAAAACTGAATAGATACAGTAATATTTAAGACACGTAAAATACATATACAAAACAAAACAATAACTCCCAATTAGACAGGTAAATACAAATAAATAGCAATTAAAATCATACTAAAATCGGACTATTCGAGATATAAATATTTTTTAAAACTACCACAGCAAATAAAAGAAGTACACAGTTTACTAAGGCGAATTAAATAATGGTTAGTTCTTGGTTTTCTGAACTATTGAGATAACGTATTTTTGATGGGCAGCTAAAAAATATAGGGTAAGGTAAAGTATTTCAATTTTACATATAATAACGCTCTATGTTAAGAGGATCTGCGATACAATTGTATTAGTTTGCAGCCATTTTTTAATTTTCTTTTTGAACATTATAGGTGAGTTTATTTCACGAATTTCTAACGGGATTCCATTGTACAATCTTGGACCGAGAAACACATGACTTCTCAAGGTAAGAGTTTTGTTCACTTTTGGAAGAGGTTGATTTCTGGTCGAGTACTTATTCTTTGTAGAGTTTTTGGTTTTGGTAAATTTTTCTTTATTTATTACACACTGAAAATAAAGTTGTTTGATATCAAGGACTTGCTATATGTCAAAAAGCTCTACTGTGGGAAATTTTTTGTCTTTACCATCATAAATTATTTTTAAGATCCATTTTTGTAGGATTATGATTGGGTATATATGGTGATTATATATGCACCACCCATGCAAACAAACCACACCTGAGTTGTGATTCAACTAAGGCGTAATATATAGACTTCAACTGTTCAACACTTACCATCGTTTTGTAGTGCCTAAATAAGTGAAGCAAACTACGTAATTTCAGATTGCAGTCGATGGTCAGACCCAAGTAGTTAGTTATAGTGGTCGGTAGTATTGAGAAAGTTATTGTTGGGGTTGTTCGCGAGAGAGGGGGGAAGTTTTCGAAATTGATTTTCTGTATACTGAAGGGCACATAATGTGTTTTATCAAAGTTGATGGTTAATTTCCTAGAGTGAAACCATTCTTTTATTTTTAAAAAGTCTTCTTGTGCCTTATTGAGTAAGTTTGTCCAATCATTTGCGTTATAGAAAACTGCAGTATCATCTGCGAAGCTTATAATTTGGCCTTCGGTATCAAGGGAGAACAGGTTATTCAGGTAAATAATGAAAAGACAGGGACCCGGCACAGTGCCCTGTGGTACACCATACTTGATGGTTTTGAACTCACTCAAAGTTCCCTGAATATCTCATAGCTTACGGTATCGAAAACTTTAGCCAGGTCTACAAAAATACAAAGTGACGGTTTTCTCTCGTCAAGGGATTAATATATTTTCGAGGAAAGAGAGGCTATTGCCTCTTGAGTGGACATAGTCTCACTGAAACCGAACTGCAGCGGAGAGAGGATCTCATATTGTTCTAGGAATTTGCACAAACGTGATTTGATGACTGTTTCTATTATCTTTGTAAGGCAGGAGATTAAAGATATAGGCTTATAATTCAGACATTCCAATTTTTCGCCATTCTTATAAATCGGTTTAATTACGGTCTTTTTGAATGAACTGGGAAATGTTCCTTTTTTCAAAACTATATTCGCAAGATGACATATTGGTTTATATATAGTATTACATATGGTTTTCAAGGTATCTGAGCTTATTGAGTCCAACCCGGGTGCCTTGTTCGTTTTGAGTTTGTGAATTATTTGTATTATTTCAACTTTAGTACATTCTTCTAGATATATAGTTTTCGATATGCGTTTTTTCGTTTCATTGGAATTTTTTGGTTCTCTAATTTGCTTTGCCGGATGTTCTCCTAAGCTGGTGTATGTATCAAAAAAATTGTTGGCTATTTCCAGCGGATTATTTGAAATCGCATTATTTTGCAGGCGAATTTCTCTTATTTCAGTTTTTTCATTATTTTGGTTTGTAGACTCTCTGAGTGTTTCCCATAATTTTTTTGAATTGTTTTTATTTTTTCTAATTTTGTCCTTGAAAAAGTTTGCTTTCATTTTCTTTATGAGAAGATTGAGACTATTTCTATAAGTTCTATATTTAGTTTGGAGTTCAACATTTTCCCAATCTTTGTGCCTCTCTTTATTCAATTTATTCCGTTTTTTGATGGATGTTATTAAACCACTAGTGATCCAAATCTTCTTTTTTTTATGTTTTATTTTGACCATGGACTTCTCTAAATACATTTGGATTTTCTCTGTTAAATTATCTGCCAAAGTATTTGCATCCTCGTTCTGGAGGAAGTCGTTCCAGGATTTCACAGTGATGAGTGTTTTCAGTCTTTTATAATTTATCGTATGAGGGTTCATCGGGCTATGATCTGATTTTTCAGTAATATTTTTAATTTTATATATAACTTTGTTAACTATATTCCAAGTGGATAAATGGACCAAGCATGAGCGTGAGTTTCCTTGAATTCTGGTGTATGTATTTATTTGTGAGATTAAATTGTTTTCATTCAGAATGTTAAGGCAATCATTCGAATCATCCGTTTCAGAAAGTATATTTATGTTTATATCTCCTCCAAGAATAACCTGATTATTGTTGTCCTTCAAGTGATCTCCAATGAAATTTTCAATACACTGATTGAACGCTGGTATATCTGTTAATGGTGACCTATATATCCCTACAATAACTATATTAGTTTTCTCCAATTTTACTGTTAGTTTTATTGCTGTGGATTCGTGTATTTTGATATTTTGAGTACTATAGTTAAATCATCTCTTTATGAAAATTACTACTCTACCATTTTGATTGAGGTTTCCTTCTACTTCGCTATATATCAGATCATATCCCTTCAGCCGATATAAATGGGTATTTACAATGATTCTGGTTTCTGTTACGATTATGCAATCAAAATCCTCCTCTATTTGCTGTAAGTCAATCTGAATATCTTCAAAATGCTTCGAGATACTACAAATATTTTCATTGTATACCGAGAATCCGTTTATGGTTTTGAGTTTGTTTCTACAATCCTCATATGATTCGTATACATAAGTCTCTGCTATATTTTCCTCAAAATCTCTAATGTAAGCGTCCGTATTATATTAGTAAGCAATAAACCCAAAAAACAAAGTAATAGACGAAATTATATACAGAAATATATACATACATAGAAACTCATAACCTCACAAAGTGTTCTATACAAATAAATTTGTGGTGAATACATGTTACTGGTGTGTCCGTTTATCTTACAATTATTTTATCAAATGGATATTATATACACAAAGAAATTGATATCCTCACATAGTGTTCTATACAATTAAATTTTAGGTGAGTACATATTACTATTATTGTCGAGATTTCAAATTATTGGATCCAGTAAACAAAAGTACACTAACCTGTATTCACTAGTTTCAAACAGAAGCACTATGATGTTGAATTTCTTTCTGGGTTCTGGGGAGATGCTGCTACCATAATCTGGCAATCTTCAAGAATTTTCCATATACAAATTACTTTAGCAAAATAATCTTCTCAGGTACTTAGTTATTATTTCATGTTTTTTTAGTTTATATTTCAAATTTCTTAAATTTCTTTGAATTTTAGTCTAAAATTTCACTAAGTTCTTCATATATGCGGCTTCCTTCTCGGTTTACCACGCTCACTCTCTTTTGTTTTATCAACAAATTATTGTTCCCAAAATGTTCATGTGTTACTAGATTTTTCATACAATTGTAATGTACGAAATGTTGTTCTTCTTTTTGAACACTTATTGTTAGTTACCAGTCTTTTTATATTATTGTCTTTGCCAACACACTTTATATTATAAATAGTTTATATATTCACATATTTCTAACAGTCTTCTCCTTTGGATAATACATTTTTATAATGAAATACAGTCTTTAATTGGTATACTCTCTTATGACTATAAAATAAATTCTACAACCTATAATGATCCATGGAGGAATATTTAATTGTGATATCAGAGAATGTTTAAACTGCTCGTTGTCGTAACTTCTGATCTTTTGGTAGAAAGGTAACTTTTTTGAGGGTTAGTTAGATATTTAAGGATATTCTAATAGCGTAGTTTCGGTAAATCATTTGCCGGCGTAGGAGGAGGGGTGGCACGTTTGCTAATCCTAGGAGACAACATACAGGGCTAGTCTGAAAGCACCTGGTGATGCTTGTATGGCAGTGTATTGGATGGAGTTTAATTTTTTCAGCGAAGTATTGTTGGCGATTACGTAACAGATAGTCCAATTTGCTCCTTATCAATGATTTATATAGTCTGAGTAAGGTTGCAGTATCTAAGCCTCAAGTGCAAAGGTTTGTATATTACTTTCTATTTCGTTTTGATATTAGTACCAGTTTGGAGTTCTTATTTTACAGGCTTGATGAGGAAGGTTAGTTGGAGGTTATTTCGCTAGTAAACATATTTTAATGCGGAAAGGATTGCAAATATATAGACAGAGAACAAAATGAAAGGTCTATAGCAAAGAGGGTGTTTGATTTTTGTAACGGGTTTCTTAAAGGCAAAGTATTATTCAGGAGTAGTTTTATGGGAAGGGTGTACAAAATGACATAGTGGGGTGAACTGGCACAGTGCTTGTATATACTGGACTCATCGTTCGGGAGTGCTCGGAAATGAATATGTTATTGTGGCGTGAGTTTGAGTCATGCCAGTTCACATTTGGTTCCGCTCCATTGGTCAACGAGGAAGCACGTCCAATTTTTCAATATTTAACATCAAAAAGTTTTTGGCGCGCTATATTAAAATCTGCAAAACATTTTTAGTTTGATTCATTGGTAAGTTAAAATATATATGATAAGTTATGAGTATGATCTCTTTAATATTTGCATATTTCAAATTAAATTAATAATTATTGTTCTGTCAAAACTTGTATTTGTTTAAATTAGGTTTGCGTGGGATGAAATGACATGGTGTGAAGAAGGTAAAATGATATAGTATGTCATTTTACCCGACTATACATAAGAAAAAATAGTGTACCTTACAAATGGATAAAAATGCGTTTTTTGCAGATTATGCCGCAAAATTACACAAGAAAGTCCAATAGGCAATCACGAGATGATGATTCTCTGCTAAAGGCAATAAAAGATGTTAATAAGGGTGAAATGGAGTGGCTCAAGATCAAAACTTTATAATATACCTATAGAAGCACTAATGAGGCATGCTTTGCAAAAAAATTAAAATTTACAGAAAGGGAAAAAACTACTGAGCAGGTTTAAACTGACATTTCCCATTGAAACAGAAAGACAGTTGGTTGAACATTTAAAATTGCTAGAGTAGAGTTTTTCTGGACTGATAAGACGGGACGTTTTAGAATTAGCCTATAGTTTAGCAGTAAAAAATGGGTTTGAACATTCTTTTAATAACCAGAAAAAGACCGCTGGAAAGAACTGGTTAAGAGAATTTCGTAGAACAAATCCAGATATAATACTGCCTAAACCCGAAGCCACATCTGCAGCAAGAAGCAAGAGCACGGGCATTTAATAATCCTCAAGTGGCTCAGTTTTTAAGGTGCTAGAGGGCACCTTGCAAAAGAAAATATTGATCCCATGAGGATATATAATGCAGATGAATCTGCATTATCTACCGTACAGCGCCCACAGAAAGTGTTTGCTACAACTGATAGAAAACAAGTCGGTGCAATTACCAGCACCTAAAGAGGTTTGCACGTCACGGTTGTTTGTTGTATGTATACTAACGGGAGCTATATTCCGTCTGCCCTAATTTTCCCTCGAAAAAATATGAAAAAAGAGTCAACTGTTCATACACATGCAGGAGCTTTATGCATTCCCCAGGAACTTGGCTGGATGACTGGTCAAGTATTTCTACAATGGTTGCAGCAATTTCAAAAATATGCCAAGGCATCTCGCACCGAGAAGGTTTTGTTAATCACAAATATCTTGATACTATTCTATACGCCAAAGGAAATGGCATTGTGCTTTTATGTTTACCTCTTCATTGTACACATCGCATGCAACCTCTTGATGTTGCATTCTTCAGTCCACTTAAAACCTATTATAACCAAAAAATAACCAAATGGCTCATAACTCATTCTGGTCGAGTTGTGACAAAGTTTCAAATTGGTGGTCTGTTAAATGAAGCCTATCGAAAAACAGCTACTGTCCAGAATTCTACTCATGCCAAAGCTGGAATCTACCCAATAAAACCCGATGTGTTTGCCGACTATATATTTCAAGCATCTGAAACAACAAACATTGCAATTGATAATAGTATCCAACCAGCTGCAAATCTTCATATTGATAATAATGCACAGCCTAGACCTTCCTCTTCTACCATAGAACCTCCTAATTCTACGACTTACATAATCCAACAAGTGGCGTTTTACTTTAGGTTACTCCAGCGGATTTGAGCTCAGTTCCAATCAGACCATTTGTCGCTGGCCAGAGAAAAAGAAAGCCAAGGAAACGTCAAGACACTTCTGTCCTAAATTCCAAATTTGAAGGAGGCTAAGTAAAAAAACCGGATTTAGAGATCCCAGAATAAAGAAAATGAACCGAAAAAGAAAAGTCGTTCAAGAAGCCGAGTCGGAAACAGAAAGAGACCTTATTTCGGCTGATGTAGAACTTTGCAATTTTTTTAAAAATGGTGAGCTGTGGCTATTGTGACGATCCGAAAAGTCACTATTAGATTTAGTTAGTTTAATGTTAATTATTGTCAGCGGCCAGTAAACTTGAAGGTCGTTAACAAGTTGTAGGAAAGTTATCGTTCTAATCGGAATTACGACTGTTTGTAAACATAATAATAAACGCAGTTCAACGATAAATAATTTAAGTGTAGTAAGGTCGACAAAGATCATCGACTGTGTATGTTTAGGTTCACTTTTTAATAATATATATAGGAATTTCTTTACGTTGAAAGCAGAGTTCATTGTTAACCAGTGTCATGTTAGTAATGCATTTTGTATAAGTTATCTGTGGTCAGTAACTTTGTTAAAAATAGTATTCAATATATTATTCTCGTGATTTTTGATAAACTATAGTATTATTTCTTCCCACCGACTAAGGGTTAGTGTTTCGCATTGATAATGGTATAATGGACGGAGGACTTAACGAGGAACACTTGCCGGCTTAATCACCACAATATGCTGTTGTTCGTGTCAAAAGTGAGCACATGTTGAGTGTGCCGAGGTAGACAAGAAAACAAAATATTTTGTTTGTGAGCTTTGTACCAATTATTAAACAGTATTGATGTATTGATATGTCATTTTGCCCCCTCCAATCCAATGTTTCCCAATTTTTCAGATAAATAACCTTTTATTTCAAAAACATAACTTTTTTGAACTTTTCATTTCGGAGAACCCCTCTAAACAGTTTCTTTTTATTCCAGCTCAAAGTAAAAGAAAATTTCCAAACTTCAACTTTAATGAATTATATGTAATTCAGTTTGTATCATCACTACTGAATCCGTGTATTTTTTCAAAGTAAGATGAACATTTCGCTTCCTATTTTCCGAATGAAAATTTTCTATTATTCTTGTGTAACATGTCGTTAAATTACATACTCATCTTACTTTTAATAATTAATTTAAAACACAACATAATTATTTTGTATTTTTTATTTACTTGAAAATACTAAAAAATATATCAGCATATATAATTTTCTATAAGAGATAATTTAAAATATAAGTTAGATGTTCTACAAGATTTGACTATACATCACTAAATAGTAAAAAATCCAATTTGCCTGAGACGTACTCTTTCCAAACATAGTCAGAGAATCTTGCAAATCAAATTATTGGAGGATTTACGTTGGGCGAATTCATAAAATAAGTCTTGCAGATATTAAATTACTTTATACATTCTGTTTTCCGAATTGTTCGTGTATAAAATAGAATCATTTGAGCACAGCAGTGCTTCGAGTTGGTAACCTAAGCAAGTATGCCGTTTCGTTACAGAACAAAAGAGAGAAATGAAGGAATTGATTGAAATTGGATATATAGAAAAAAAACATGGATTACGTTCTTCACAAATATGTTCTAGTAGAAAAGAGATGATAATCGAAACTCTGAATATAACAAATTGAAATAGCTGAAAATGACGTAAAGCACGGAATAGTAACTTAAAATGACTCCGACTAGGATTATTTATTCCATGCTTGTTACGAAAACGTGTAATATATATAGATATTCTCCAAAAATGCAACAGTTTTTGTTTTTCAGCTGACATAAATACATAAGCCTTATTAGTTAGCGGGAAATAGACACCTATATTATTTCAAAATCCATCTACAGCCTCTTGTACGCTCGACACGAAGAGGAGTTTTTATCTTAAATTTATGGTCGACACGTATCGCTCCACTCTGCATTTTTGAATCAAAAGCTCCTGCTGGAATTTTTATTTACATCATTTGATTCTCGGTGTTGCTCAGCGTTTTTATAAATCTATCCAACCGGCAATTCAGCAGAATAAAAAAAACATGAGTGTACGGAAATGATAGCATCAACGAAATTCTGAATGAAGCAAATTTCAGTAAAAGTGTTTTCATTGTTTGACTATAGAGGGCGTAGCTTCCTGGGTGAACTTATTTCTTTTTATGGATTAATTACTGATCATCAATTTTTAAAAAAAAGGTCAAATGAATTTTTATAAAATATTTTAAACGGTACCTTTTATTTTAAACACTTCTATTCACTTCAAATTAATCTTCACTCTAAATTTCTTTCTGCTGTACTGTCCAGAAAATTATTGACAAGCTCTTCTCAAATTGTACATGCAATGTCTCGATTTCTTCCCCAGAGATATATCCTTTTAACTGTATATACTACTCGTATTATCTTCTATCTTCTTAAACATTATTATATATAAACTTTTGTCACTTAGTATTTTATGTTATTTGATTGTTTTCATGTTTGTCAAGTTAGAATTAGCACTGTCATATTAGAAATAGATATGTCATTACTATCAATGTGTTATTTAAATAAAGTATAAAATATACGATAATTTGTCGACGATTCATGAAAAAGAAGCTACAAAGAACATACAAGCAAGTTACAAAACAAAATATCTCAATCCAAAATGACTGAATTAACACCTCTTGTCGAAACTTTAACTTATCCAGACAATACAACAACAAAAAGTAAGTGATCCAAATGATATTAAAGAAACACTCAAACACAAAGCTCTGAATTTTGAACCATTTCATGAACAAGTCGAATTATTTAGTAATTATTATGAATGCCTAGAAAACTATTTCAAACTCAAAGGATTAGATACAAATATCAATGCTTCAAATGATGCAAAAGTTATGGTTTTAATTAACTGATTAAGAAGTAATCATTACAGAACATTATCAAGTCTTATATCTCCTGATTTACCAGGAACAAAAAGATACAGTTCAAACATCCAACGAATCAATTTCCACATTTGTTGCTTATTTCAAAGAACAAATAAACAATTGTGACATAAAAATTGAATGTACAGATCATATTGATTGTACTAATTGCAATTAATCTTCTATAGAATTGTTTCTTAGAGCACAGTTCATCCGTGGTTTATCACATGAAAATATTCGTGAAAAAATTTTGCAACAATCAAAAATCCCTTTGGATCGAGCAGTACAGATCGCTTTAGCAATTGAAGCTTCAAAAATTCAAAATAAAGAAATTTATTACACTTACTCCTTCCACCTCTTTCGTAAACGGAATTTCCGATAATAATTCTAAGAACAATGTTAAATATGAGAATAATAGACAACAAGAAACATATTGGCACTATCGAACTAAAGTGGATTACAAGAAATTAAGAATTTCAGGACAATGTCTCCATTGTGGACGAAATAACCACAAAACTTCTGAATGTAAAATTTCCTATATACTCATATGCCAAAGTTGCAAAAGACGAGGACACGTTCACAAGGTTTGTATTACTACGTTCCAAAAAACATCAAATGATGTGAATAATCTTAACGAATACGACAATGAAAATGATGTGGAAAGCGATACTAATATCAATCAAATAGTAGATATTTTTACTGAAACAATAACATCAAGCTACGAATCTAAAATGTTAATTGAACTTCAAATTGGAAATAAACATTTCACTTTTGAGCGTGATACGAGAAGTCCAGTTACACTTATTTCAGAAAAAGACTAATATACTCAATTCAAAGTTACCTTTACAAAGTAAAAATATTAAATTTCGCTCTTATACGAACCACATTTTTAATCCATTGGTATTCGTGCAAATTTCTCTGTATTTCATTAATAACAAGAAAATTGAAGATTTGTTTGTTATACCTGGAAATGGGAATGCAATTCTTGGATAAAGATAGATTGGAAATATTGAAATAGACATTCAACATATAAGTAAAATAACAATGCCGAAAAGAAATATCATACCAAGTTTTTGGAGGACATATTGAAAGATGTTTTCACACCAACTGTAGGAAAGATTCCAGACATCCATTGTTCTCTGAAACTTAAACATTTCATATGTTCTACAAGAAAAGTTAATAAAGAGTTAGATATATTCGAAAACGAAGGAATAATTGAAAAAATGGATTATTCAGAATGGGGAACACCATTAGTTATTGTACCGAAAAGTAATGGACAAATTCGGCTACCATCTATCAATAACTTCAAGATAATTGTTACTCAATTGCAAGAATAGAAGATATTTTTATTAAAATGAAAAATGGACAATATTTCTGTATCCTTGATATATACAAAGCATACTTGCATGTACCAGTAGATAATGAAAGTGCCAGAGTTCAGGCAATATCAACACACATATCTGCCAAACGATTAAATTTCGAAATTAAAACTACACCAAATGAATTTCATAAAATTATTGATCGAATTACTAATAATTTAGATGGAACTACTGCTTATTTCGATGATATTTTGATCCAAGGGTCCTCACTTGAAGAATGCAAGACAAGATTGATCCATATGTTAGAAAAGCTAAGAAAATACAACTTACATTTAAGTAAGGAAAAATTCAATATTTTGGACATATCATAAACAAAGACGGTCTAAAAAAGTCAGATAAAAAATTGAAGCTATAGAAAAAGCACCAAAACCAGAAAATATGGAACAAGTACAACAATCTCTTGGTATGGTCCGATATTATGATAAATTTTTACCACAAGCTTCAACAGCCACTAAACAATTTATTACAAAAAAATAAAAAATTTGCTTGGACACCGGAATCTGAAACTGCTTTCATCAAAGCGAAACAAGAAATATCTAGCAATAGAGTTTTGATGCCGTTTTCACCAGAGTTTAATCTCACAAAGGCCGAAAGAAACTATAGCCAATTAGATAGGGAAGCAACCGCAATTTACTGGGCATTCAAAAAAGTATTCCATTATATTTATGGAAGACATTTCACACTTGTCGACAATAAACCTCTAATGTCCATTCAAACATTATTGCACAAGAGACAGAGCAAGATACAGAATTAAAACAGTTAAAGGAAACGCTACTCAATGGGTTTATGTTTCATGCAGAGTTTAGCTTACAAGAAGGTACAAGAAGGCATAGTTTTCAAAAGCAATCGAGTAGTTATACAACGAAGTCTTTAGACACAATATTAGGAGAACTACACTTCACACACATAGAAATAGTTAAAATAAAGTCTCTAGCTCGCAGATATTGTGACTGGAAAGGTATCGACAAAGATATGGAAGATCTAGTAAAAAGTTGTAAAGCATGTTGTGACGTTGAGAAAAATCCTGATAAAGCTCCACAACACCAATGGGAAGAACCAGCAAATAATTAGCAGCGGGTTCATATAGATTATACAGGTCCCTTTTTGAATCACTTGTTTATACACTGGCGAGCAAAAAATTGAGGTCACCTTAAAATGTTCATTTTCTTTGAAATTTTACGTTTTCAGATCGTATTCGCAAACTGTACATCATTGCATGTGCTTTTGTAAGCTGAATGTGATACTCTGTAATAAAAAAAATGCATTTTTTTCTTGGATTTCATGATTTATTCTGAAAAAGCAACAAATTAATATTTTGGGCGAAATTCAACGTTTTGTTGTTAGGGAAAATATGGAACGAACAAAATGAAAAAACTTGATACTAATAACGTGTATTCCCTCCTCTTGCATTGAAGACTGCTTGAAGTCGGCGCGGCATACTTTGAATTAAGTTGCGGATCACATTCCGGTCGATGTTATCCCATTCCTGCAACAGCAATCTTCTCAGCTCCTGGGTAGATCTTAGTGCTGGTGTGTGTCTGCGGATCATTCGTCCCTACTCGTCCCAGACATGTTCTATGGGATCCATGTCAGGGCTGCGGGCTGGCCAGTCAAACCACTTGATTTCTACCTCATCCAGATACTCCTTGATAATTCTGGCTGTATGTGGTCTCGCATTATCTTGCAGAAAAATGCCACGTTCCCCCATAATCACCATGAAAGGCATAACATGGTCTTCTAGCACCTCCGTAATGTACCTGTGAGAGGTTAGGGAGCCATTTTTTATGGAGACCAACTATATACAAGGTTGTGCAGTGATTCCCGCCCAAACTATAAATGACCCACCGCCAAATGGAAGACGCTCGTCAATGCAAACTTCAGCATATCTTTCCCCAGGTCTTCTCCACACTCGTGGACGTGTCCATCTGACCCAGTGAGGCAAAAACGCGACTTATCTGATAACAATACCCAGCTCCAGTTATCATCATTCCAATGAACGTGATCTCTGGCAAATGTCAATCTTGCAGTCCAATGCTGGCGTTGCAACGGGAACCTGTAGCCATTCTTATGCATGACAGTCCAGCAGCATTAAGTCTTCTTCTAACGGTCCATTCACTAACCTTGACATTTCTCACTTCTTCCAACTGATTTCGCAGTGAAATCGCAGTAGCTGTCCTATTCCGCAAACTTATGGACACCAAAAAACGGTCATCTTGTTGAGTGGTAACTCTTTGTCGCCCAGACCTTGGTCTTCTAGTGATCAAGCCAGTCCCCAGAAAGCGCTGGTACACCCTTTGCATACCACAAAGACTAGCACCAACAATTCTTGTAGTTTCACGTTGCCCCCGACCATCTTGTAACAGCGCAACAATTGTTGCCACAACGATCGGATCTAAAGGCATTATGGGCCTGTTAAATCACTACACTTTGCAAAGAATTAACAGTAAACTGGAAAACTGGCAAGGGAAATGTGAATGTTCAATTAGCACAAAGGCCCATTTTTCATAAAAATCATACTCTAATAAATTGAATGACAGCTGATGACAGCTGTCAAGTCTCGGAAAAATTGCTTTAACGCTTACTAATACTATTATGTCCTTATCAACATTAACGCTGAAATTAATCGCAATTTCTGAAGTGACCTCAATTTATTGCTCGCCAGTGTAGTTGTCGATGCAAAAAGCGAATGGCCAGAAATTAGGATGTCGAGAAATGCACCAACAACTTTAGGAAGAATACATTATTTACGAGGACTGTGAGAAATCTGTTTGTAATTGATGGTTGGAAGAAATCTGATATATGCAGTGTCGTGGAAATAATCAATTATGGTATTCCACAAGGATCCATACTTGGTCCAACATTACTAATATTTATATCAAAGGTTTGTTTTCTTTGAGAAATCAAGGAGCTATAACCGAATTTGCCGACGAAATGGCTATATTTTATATCGCAAATACCTGGTTATAATTGAAAAGTCAAACTGAGAAAGATTTTATTTTAATTAAAAAATATCTTGATTCAAAACTCTTAACAATTAACTTTGAAAAAACCAACTACCTACCATTTAGTTGCAATTCATCTAGAACACCATCTTTCAATGAATTAAAACAGAAACATTCTCTATTTTACCTAAAACAAAAGTGAAATACCTAGGTGTAATAGTGAATCCATATTTGAAATGAAATTTATGAACTCCTATTAAATTATATATTAATTATTCAACTGCTTCTGAGCAATTAATAGTATCTGTAAACAAACAGCGTGAATTATAATGACTCACTACTATAATTCACGCTTTGAACTTTTGTACAAGCTGGATCGTCGGAAGATAACAATTCATTATTGTTATTGCGGGGAGCAATGTCACTTGAATAATTTCGACATCTTCTAATTAAGTTAATACCTTACGGGCTCGTTTCATGAATTTCAATGAAAATGTCACAAGATATATTGGGTCTGAACTAAGTATTTGCAACCAATAACGCCACTCCATGATTTCAAATGAAAATGAAAAAAATATTGAAATTTGAATTCATGTTGTATACTGTGGTATGTTAGAGCCAATGGTAAACAAAGAAGTTTTGCGCTGTTGTCACGAGGGAAAACTTTATAAGTAGACTAATTATCTTTTTTCTTCAACACCCGTTAAAGAGAAACGCAAAATTATGTCAATACGTACTCTTTCAAATAATGTTCTCCTAATCGGGTGCCTCTTATTAAAAAAAGGTAACTCTTGCGTAGTTGGAAATATATATTTTATACTGCAGTGATGATGCATTGAAAATATAATGTAATTATAATGAAAATCTAATGTTCTCCATGTAGGTTGAGTTGTTTGGGAAACATGTGATGTAACACACATACACAAACTGCGTTACCCCACAATTCCGATCTCGACTTAGTTCCGGATCGCTTATTCTTCTTCTGTTCAGGGGAGTTCGAGAGTACTGAGACACCATGTCCACATCCAGTTGAGGAAGATTTGTCGAAATAGCTTAGTTGAATCCTGGATCCATTTTAAAGATGTCTTTTAAAAGGCAATCAAACAGAAGCACACCTTCTACTATGAAATAATATAACTCAAATAACTAAAAAATCGGCGAGGATGATATCTGTTTGAGGTTGGTTGTGGATATTGATGTCAACTGTCAAATTCTTCAAGTCGACTTTCACTTTGTCTTAATCAACTTGGATAGTCAAGTAGGATTTGTCAACAGAACGTACATTCAATCTAACAACAAGGGCTTCTGCCATTGGTCGACTTACAGAGGTTTATTTAAATCTAATAAAATGTTTAAATCTAATCTTCGAATATATTTATAACTTTTTGAGATAAATATCGTTATTAAAGAGAAGTCTATGTTATTATTAATCCTTCTGATATGATTTCACTTGTTAATTCATACCCATGAAACTAGCCCATTATGGCTGAGGGGTACGTTGACGATTCCGAAAAGAATAAGTCGTATACTGCAAATAAAATATACGGTTCTATAATACCTTAACCAGCTAGTACATCAACAACATATATGACACAAACACAAAAAGAAACATAATTCACTCCCACATATTCAGTATTCTGTTATTCAAACTTTACAGTTAATTTTATTATTAAACAAAATGAGTGATTACAACTAAAATTTGTAGTGAAAGTGAAAAAAAAATATATTCCTACAGTCATTAATATAGTTTATAATGTATATCGGTTCTTGTTATAATATTATACAAAAGTTCATAATGTAGTTGTTTCGTGGTACGGAAAGTTTAATAAAGTTATAATTATAACAATTTAACTTTCAGCATTATTGGGTATTGTTGTGGAAATTTATAACATTAGATTAAACAAGAATAGATTAACACATACATAATGTAAGGCACGGTTATTCTTGTTGAATTTTATAACATTAGATTATCTAAACAAGAATAGGTAAACACGTTTATAATGCGAGTCACCATTATTCGAGTGAAAAACGCTCTTCAATGGTATGGATACCGTACCCAATCTTCTGTATTTATGAAAATTTCATGTCAGAAATTTACACATGCAAAGCGAATTAGACAAGTTGCGAAAATAAAATTAAACACAATAATAATGGGAAAGAAAAATAGTAGAGTGAACAAAGATAAAAACAGAGGAATTTATTGTATGGAAGTCTACGTAAATAAAACACTGAACAGAAATGGAACAAAGATGATAGATTTTTGTAGACGAAATGATCTAATTATAGGGATTACGATGTTGTGGAAAAGAATTTGTAAAAAATACACATTCGAAGCAGAAGAACCAGACGCTCAAAATTTGATTGAATAAATAGTACAAACACAAGATTTAAATGAAATTATGAAAATAATGGAAACAAGGAAATAACTAAAAATGGGGACGAATCACAGGCTAGTGGTAACTAATTGCCTATAAGGAATGAGCAGTATAGTAGATGTACCCGAATATAACAACGTAAATAAAAAATATGATAACAGAAAAAATAAAGAAATAACTGTGAAGACAAACCATTAGAAAGAGTAACAATATTTGAATACCTAGGGAGCAGAGTGGCGGAAGATGCTCGGATTATTGACAAATTGCCTTTTTTGCCCATTCTAGTTTTTTTTTTGTATATTTTGCCTTTTTTCATGAACCATAATAAAACTTTTTAAAATTCTCCAAATTGTTGTTTGGCTCATATTTAGCATATCATGGTCTAGTTGTATATTTTGTTGAATTTTTTTAATATAGGACTTTAGTAAAACTAGAAACTTGAAATTTTGTCATTTCCATGCACTTGAAAAGGAATAACCACCATTGCTTTTTCAACATTCCTGTTACATTATAAGGGGGTGAAATTAGCATCCCCTTATTTAATATCAAATATTTCTCGAGATTTAGTTTTGTAAAATAATATATAAAATACTTGCTCATTTTAAAACATTCCTTAATCTTGAAGACCAATAGATATTGTAGAAGTCTCGGTTTGGTTCTGTTTTTTAATAACATTTGTATATAAAAAGTGTTCAATTTTACAATAATTATAACTAATTAATATCTTTGAACACAAATCTGAGTTTATTTTACCTGCAAGACAGTTCTGCAGAAAGATGACTCCAAAAAATATAAGCCAACACTTGCTGCTGTTCATTTTCTTATTTTTACAAGTCACTTTACCCCGATAGAGTTTTTATTAAATAGAAAAATCTTGAGCCGGCCGGTTCGTCGGCGATGAAAAGAGGAAAAAAAACTCCAAACACTCAACGTGTTTTAAGATCGAAGATATGCGGGAAACTGACGGAAAATCTAACAGGTGCCTCGAGTTAGTATAGAGGGTGACAAAAGCGACTTGCGCAAAATACCCACAAAATATTCTAATGTGTGAAGAGGAGATATCGGTATTTTGTCTGTTCGCATCTGGAGGGTAGTATTCATAGGTGTTGAAATAGTTGTTTTTACTTGAATTTACTGGCATGCAAAGGAAGTTCGACATGTCGTGTCAGGGGCGGGTGTTACATTTGTTTGAATAAAATTATCTTTACTCGAAATCAAGAATGCTTTGCCAAAGTGAATGTCAAAGATACTTTAAAATACAAGTGGACGTAGCTATGCAGAAAGCTTTCAACCCTCAAAAGTGTAGTTTTCAGTAAATCGATATTATTCATTTTTTAACAGTAATTTAATAATATACATTACAGTTTAATTAAAACATTTAACTTTTTATGTTTTTCTGACAAAATGAAACTCAGAGAAAAATAATTTCTTCAATATTTTGAAAAATACAATGATTTTTTTGAGGGTTGGTTGCTTTCTGCATTATTATGTATTATTAAGAAAAAATGAAATTGAAAAGAAGTCTTCTATTTTGATTTTCGTGCTGTTCTTTCCGTCCTTTTTTATATCAATCTTGTATACAAGTGCGTCAAATGAATCGTGCTGAACAGTGAGTAAGGAAGGATTCATCTTTTTTTAATATAATCGATCTTATTAGTGTTTTTAAATGAAACTCAAGGTCTCTAGTTAATTCCACAATATAATACAAGTTATTGAAAATTCTAAAAAATTGACAATTGTTTCGATAAATCAATATCATCGTCGCCTGAGTAGTGATTTGGTGATTGGATGGAAACAATTGGACTCAGGTATCGTTAGTGATTATTTAGTATCTCTCCTACCTGGAATAATCGCACCCGTTCTTAGTCGATGGTGGAAAGATTAATTTAGTGTCAAGCTATTTCTTTAGCGAAAGAACTATACGGTCAGAACTATTTTATTACGATAACGCGTTTATTGATTACTAATATTGCCATTGTTTTAGAGAACCTTTGTTTATATTTTATAGAATAATCGATAGGAAATTCGGCGTGCACGTCAAATCTAGATTAAATTATTTTCCCGATGTTGACATAACTTTCACAAAGCCTATGTGTTTTTTGTTTTCGAGTAATTTAATAATATAATATCCTACATTTTCTTTTTTGAGTAATCGGAAAATAATTTCGTTTATAAACTAATTTTTTAGTTCGCAAACTCTGCGACATTTATCATTTGTGTATGTATATGATTTTGATTTGTATATTTGTTGTTTCTTGGAGACTATTTATTTCTCGAACACATACCGTGTAGTGTTTAGCGATAATTTGTTTTGTTGTTTTTATGTATATATTAATTTTGTTTGCGGTACCAGGTTATGCATGTACCCATCTTGTAAATATTTTTGATATTTTGTTCACTGACGCTGGTAAAACCTGTTAATAAACTGGTTAACATAATAAACCGTGTTTTAGTGAGTACTTCCCAAACCTCCACAGATACACTACCAAAAATACCTCACTTTTGATAATTTCCCTCGCTTATCGCAGTTTTTGAAATTTTTCCTGTGAATTAAAATTGCTGGAGCCCTTCAATTACCTTTCCGGTTGATTACCGTTCCACAAATAAACCCATGACTCTTAGCTCTCCAACCAAAACAAAAGTGCCGTTCGCATACGTCTTAATTGTTTATCGCCCAGTATCGTTCCACATAAAATCGCTATCTTGGTCCCATCCAAGGAAACTTGGAAAAATTGGTACCGAACAATTAAGACGGTAACAAGACTAGTGTATAATTTTCAGACTTTCCAACCGGCTATTGACTATATTCATCTTGACGATGATCTTAATAGTGAAACGTTAATTTGTACTTTAATGTTGCATAACTAGCTGCATGTTTTATTAACTAGCAGCGTGTATAGATTTAGCTGAGTATTAACTCATAACTAGCAACATGTTTCCTGACAAGTAGCAGAGTGTTTTTTATCCAACCTCTGGATTTTTCACTCTTGTTTTCTCTCCTGTAAATAATCTCTTCTTACATCCTAAAGTAAAGAATCTATAGTAACATTTGATTTTTATTTATTTTCATATATAGTTATGTATAGGTTATCCCTCTGCCCCTGGTACGGCTAACAAGCTCCTGCAGCGTAATGCAGGTGGTCCTTCGTTTTCCTCGAAGCTACTAAGAATTATTATGTGATGAGCATTTTTACATTGTTTGGCTTCTGATACCCGCGACCTGATATTTCATTTTCTCTTCTGCCCACACATACAGGATCAGGCAAGTATTCGTATCTATTAAATTCACTGTATGCTCGGTGCTATATAGCACAGGAAACACGCAGGATACCCTTCATGAGGGTTTTTCCTTATTGGCAGCTATTCTTGCATGGGAGTGATCCATTGGTAACAAATTGATTAGCCATAAATGAACGTATTTCTTTGGCATAATTTGATGCTCTTCGTGGAACAGCTTCAAGTGACTGAGTATCTTCCTCATTTCGCCACCTTCCTGGAATAAGGCGGCCATTTTGTTCATTGTCGAATGTTCTTGGTGGTATTAATAAGGAAGAAGAAGAAGAGTTTCTTCGTAGATAGTTGTATAAACAGATTGTTGCCAAAATTATTTTTGTTGCTTATTCTGGTTCTAAAACGAGGAGCTTTCTCAACACTCCGTAAACCGCACTTAAAATCGCAAAAGCATTTTCCACGACTCTTCGTGCTCTTGATAATCGGTAATTAAATATTCCTTGGTATTTATAACTGATATACCTTCATAAGGTTTAATTGTATACTCATTGAGACTAAAAGCTTTATCACGTAATATAAAATAGGGAACTTCGATTCTATATGGTGTTTGTAGAATTCTGGGAGACGGAATATGCACTTCCATTCTTTCTATCATTCTATACAAACTACTGTTTTTAAAGACGCCGCCATCGGAGATTCGACCCTTACTACCAACATCTACATAGATGAATTTGTAATCCACATCAACTAAAGCAAATACGACAATACTGGGGAACTGCTTGTAATTGTCATAATCATTGTTTATAGGCGATTGTAACGGTATGCGCTTTCTGTCCATTGCACCGATTACCAAAAAAGTTGCTTTGTAAAATTTAAATATTAGATAATATGTTCAAAATGTCCACCACTGACTTCTTGGCAAAAAAAGTCTTGCATGAAACCCTTTCCGAACGCGTTCTAGTGTCTCTCTACAGTTCAAAAAATAAATGGGGGGGGGACTTTAGACCCGCACTGTATGCATTTATTGTTATTCAGCTGTATTATTTTTTTTCTTTCTCCCATATAGGGCTCGTGCTAAGGATGTGTTTTTTGATTTGTGTAGTAATTGAATGGGTGTCGACTTTAATAGACGTTTCTTATTTTCCTGACTAGTAATACTTAGAATTTATTCTATAGCGTTTTTACTTACCTTGACATATTTCCGAAGGTAATTGCATCATAAATTTCGGGTATTATTATTGATATAGATTGTCTCGACACACGAAATAAATATTGCATGCTAGTGTATGAGTCCCCAGTAGCTAAATATCGTAGTATTATCAGCAATCTTTCTTGAACGGTGATGGCCTCGCGAAAATTTGTGTCTTTCTTTCTAATCAAATCAGATATAAGAGATTGTTAAGTCTTGAACTCCTCTAAACTCATACGAGTAAAATTTTGTACTGTTTTGTCTAGGACCATTTCTCTCAATAACTTGTTTCCGTATTCTAGACGGTTCTGATGTAAATTCTTCACCCAAACGCGTCTTTTGTTTAGGAGAACTTAACGTATTATTAAAAATGCTGAAACAGCCTCAACAATTCGCATATAAGCCATTACTTCAACTGAAAACAACTAAATATAACATTGATCTGACACTGTTGACACAAATGGTCAATTTGTCTCGCAAAATATGTGGCTCCGGCAACTGAGGCAGGCTCACGAGGCCAAAGCCCGAGGCAGCCTCGCGAGGCTATTCGTTCAGAATGGACGCGGATATTGGGTAAAAAACTGTGGCCTGAACATAAAAATTTTAAAGTAGCATCAGTCAAAGTAGAGGATTCATGTAAGATTCTTCTTCTAATGTGTATCCATTAATGGATGTTTGCGATAACATTTTCCATTGCTTCTCTATTCCTTGCGGTGACCGTACAGAGACCAACTTCACCTCCACGTGGCGTGCGGTGGAAACAAATCGAGTGGCGTGTTTGGGGACCAAGGCACTCAAACGGGTCGCTCGAGGCTGGCAAACGAAGCTCTGGCGTACACTAATACTGGGAACATCAGCGTAGAGAGGGATCGCTATGGGTGGATAAGTGTGGGGCAACCGGACCAATGGTCCGGGGCCCTGCATGCATCAGGAAACAGCGCAAACTCGTGGAAGCCTGCCCAGTATATCTCGTATCAGTAAGTCGGTGGTTGATGAGGACGTGCTTACTGATGTGAGGGCTTGCCTTAATCGGCTGGCCAAGTGAATGGGAAACACCATAAAAATCCCCCCCCCCAAGTCAGTGGTGGAACAGCATAAGCCGAAGACTTGGTGTGGCGTAGAGAATACGCTGCGGGGCTAAGGGGTTGCTTAGTCGCTATTATGCGAACTCCGGGTACCAGGTGACACCCATGTTTCAATAGTCTTCTTCCGGTATGCGGGGTTCTGCCGGAAGCGACCAACCATTCCCTAGCTACTCGTGGGACAAAAAATGGACGAACCAAAAAAAGAAAACAAAAACCAAGAGTATAAATATAGCCTCACTCATCCAGAGGGAATGGAACTGGATCATGTTCCAGAGAAAAAAAACCTAGGATGAGCTCCTAAAAAGCGGCGAAGAGGACCAAATGGAGCCTCAACAAAAAACCAAAAAGGCTCGAGCAAACCTTAGCGGCGCTGCTCGAAAAAGATTTAAGTACCTGTTGAAACACGGCCTCAGTCATGAAGAGGCACGACAACAGGCACTGAAACCTATTACAAAGGAGAAGGAGGATGCACCCAAGAGTAAGGGCTCCAAAAGAGTCCGATCTGAGGAAAGCATCCCTGAACATCCGAGGAAGAAGGGAGCTCTCATAGCAGGTAAAACTACCGATGGGGGAAACAAACCATCCTACGGACAAATGCTATCAGCAATAAGGGTAGGAATAATGCCCTCCAATCATCCAGAGTTATCTCTTTCAGTTGAACAGTGAGCAGCCATAAAAGAGAAAATTTTGGACAAAATCTTACTGCTGGATCCAAAGGTAAATACCAGGCCTATATTCAGCAACTTGCAATTTACACTTGGCTGGATGCTGCTGTCCTGTGCTGACGGAGCCACAGTTGAGTGGCTTAAAAGCATAGTTCAGGAGCTGCAGCCACAAGAGGGTGTGTCATTGATACTCGCAGAGGAAGGTAACATTCCTCACTCAGTGATCTTTGTGACGTACCTTCCTGACAGTCTGAAATATCAAAACGAACAGAGACTTCGATTTTTAGAGGTCCAAAACGAAGACCTCAACACACAAAATTGGAGGATTGTAAAAAGGGTCGAAAAGGCCCCACAGTAGAACTCACCCTATCAGTGGACCCCATATCCGCAGAATGGGTAAAAAAGAATGGCTATATGGCCACTTATAAATTTGGTCAGGTAAGAATATTACCTCAAAAAAGCCATGCTGGGCAACATAGTGGTCCAGTTGCAGCCTCAACCAGTCGAGGTTGCAAAAATACAAAAAAGAACACAAAAAGGGACACACAAAACGGGTCTCTCAAAGGGCAATAAGGAATCTAATAAAGATCCCAAGAAACAGTAAAATGGCTCTCTCCAAATCCGTTAGGTTTCTGCAACTGAACCTCCATCATGCAAAAGCTACAACTAGCGTGCTTAGCTGGAGTTTTAGCAGAAACCTATCTGACATCGGGATCATTCAAGAACCCTGGGCTCACGAAGGACTTATCAAAGGCCGATCCATCAATTCATGTAAGTTTATATATTCACAAATACATGACAAACCGAGACCGGCATTAGTTATCTCAAAAAAACTTAACTTTATTTCTGTTCCAGAGTTTATCACCAGAGACCTTGCAACAGCTGAAGTGGAGTTCCTCACCGAAAAGCGCAAAAGGCACATTGACAAACCTCCACCAGAGGAAGTCAAAAGCCTCATCAGATGGTGCAATAAAAAGAACAGACATCTTATTCTTGGATGTGATGCAAACTCCCACAACATAGTATGGGGCAGCACGGACACGAACAAACGAGGTGAGTATCTGTTAGAGTATTTTGCTAAATCTAATATAGACATTCATAACAGAGGTAACACAGCCACTTTTATCACTGCAACTAGAAAAGAGGTGCTTGATATCACCCTAGCTAGTTGCTTTACAACAAATTTAATACAAAACTGGCAAGTTTCCGATGAGGTTTCGATGTCGGATCACAGGATGATACGATATTCGAGGTCAGGGCTACGCGGGGACAGACCCAGTGTTGTCGAATACATCAACAAACGAACTGGGGTTCATATAAGGACATATTAAAGTCGGATGCTGAAGGCACATTATATACGATTGAAACTGTGGAGGAACTTGAAGTAGCCTCTCAATGGTTGAATCGCACGATAATTAATTGCTACGAGGAATCTTGTCCCATCAAAACAAAGGCTGTCAATAGGGATGTGCCTTGGTGGAACAATGAACTCAGTAAACTAAAGGTCTTTGCACGCAAAGCATTTAACAGAGCCTAGAGGACAGGAAACTGGGAAGACTACAAAAAGGCTCTAACTGAATATAACAAAGAACTCAGAAGGTCCAAGAGGAAAACTTGGAGGCAATTCTGCGAAGGGATTTCTTACGTAGCCCCAGCAGTGCGCCTTCAAAAAGTCATCGCTAAGGACCACTCTAATGGTATTGGACTCCTTAAAAAGCCAAACAGAGAGTTCGCCGAAACCATAGAGGAAAGCATGAGATGTTTATTAGACGCTCACTTTCCTGGTGCTGCAATTATTGAAGATAGCGCAGAGGCATATCTTGATGAAACTTTCATCAAAGCTTCTAGATCAGCATAAAGCCTAGCGGGAAAAATCTTCACCAATAATAGAATTGAATGGGCAATTAACAGCTTCAAGCCCTACAAATCACCTGGAGAGGATGGCATATTTCCTACACTTCTACAACAGGGATCCGATATCTTAATTCCCCACTTATGCAAGATATTCAAGATGAACTTCATCTTCGGATACATTCCAAAAGGGTGGAGAGAGGTCAGGGTCTGCTTTATTCCTAAGAGTGGCAAACGTCCTCCAGAGGAACCAAAGTCATATAGACCTATAAGCCTTACCTCCTTCTTACTCAAAAGTATGGAAAAAATACTCGACACATACATGAGAAGTGAATATTTATCAAATGCACCGCTTCATGAGGCACAATTTGCCTACCAACCTGGCAAATCTACCTTAGATGCCTTACATTGTCTCGTAAGAGACCTAGAAAAGGCAATAGCTTCGAAAGTAGTATCGCTATGTGTATTCGTAGATATAGAGGGAGCTTTTGATAACACCTCATATGAATCAATTAGCGCTGCTGCAACTGCAAAGGGTATTTCACCTTCTATAATCAAATGGATTTAGTCCATGCTAAATACTAGGAAAATAATCACCTACCTCGGAGACCAGTCGACTACTATAAAAGCGGTGAAAAGTTGTCCTCACGGAGGAGTGCTATCACCTCTACTGTGGTCACTAGTGGTTGAAGACCTCCTAACAAAGCTAAAAAGAGAAGGATTTCGTGCTCATGGCTATGCCGACGATTTAGTTATAGTAATCAGAGGTAAGCACGACGGCATCATTGCCGATCGCATGCAATGTGCCTTGAGCCTCATAACTACCTGGTGTTCGAAGGAAGGACTGTCAGTCAATCCTAATAAAACGACACTTGTTCCAGCCACTAACAGGAGGAAGTTAAGTATACGGACTCCAAGCTTGAATGATACAACCCTGTTTTTTGCGGAAGAGGTTAAGTACGTTGGAGTCATCCTTGATAGGAAACTTGCGTGGAACTCACACCACGCACACATCACGCTCTTTGGGAAAACTTGGGGTCTAAACCCAAAAATGATCTACTGGTCATATATAACGGTTGTCAGACCTATCATCACCTATGCTGCGCTTGTATGGTGGAAGAAAACAACGCAACAAAGGGCTACAATAGAGTTGCAAAAATTGCAAAGACTCGCATGTTTAGGAATAACGGGTGTAATGAGATCATGCCCTGGCACGGCCTTGAAGGTGATGCTAGATCTCCCTCCATTACATTTACATGTAAGGAGGATTGCTCCGCAAAATGCCTATAGGTTAACACAGGGTAAATCTCTAAAACCCGGCGATTTGACAAGACATCTCGAGATACTAAGGGTTGGATCAACCCAATCTATGATGATGCCCAGGGATATAATGCCTGCTAAACAAGATTTCGAAGTTACTCTAGATGTTATTATTAACGATCGTGAGTTAACACAGAACGAAATCTCATAAATAACTAGGGGTGCCCTCACATTTTATACTGATGGGTCAAAAACAAACGAAGGGGTAGGAATAGGGGCTACAGGACCTAATCTTAGGTTATCAGTAGCCCTAGGTAACACTCCCACAATATTACAAGCGGAAATACTAGCGATAGACTTCTGTGCTCAAAAGTGCCTCAACGCAGCCAGAATATTTATTGCCTCCGACAGCCAGGCTGCTTTGAAAACTCTAAGGTCTATAACTTATGAGTCCAAAACAGTCTGGAGCTGCAAACAATCTCTTAAGCTACTGGCTAGACATAACAAACTATCTTTGTTATGGGTGCCCGGACACAAGGGAATTGCTGGGAATGAGACTGCCGATGGTCTTGCAATGGAAGCAGCTAGCACTCCTTTCATAGGACCCGAACCGTTTTGAGGCATTACTAAAAGCCATATTGTGGAAGAAGTCCGTAAATGGGAAAAGGAACTTAGTGCAGCCTACTGGAAAAATGTTCCAGGCCAAAGACAAGCAAAAAGGTTGCTGCAACCTTCTGCTCGCTATGCTAAATCGCTCTTAGAGCTTCAGAAGTCTGATTTCAGAGCAATCACAGGACTCCTAACGGGACACTGCCCACTCAGATATCACCTCTGCAAGATGGGAAAAGTGGACAGAGGAACATGTAGATTCTGCGACTGTGCAGATGAAACGGCTGAACATATATTATGCCATTGCGGTGTACTTGTTCGCCAACGCCATAGGTACCTGGAACGGTTGTTCTTGAGATCTGACCAGGTAACAAAAATAGCTCCCAATCGGGTAATAGGATTTCTTAGAAGCCTTGATCTCTGGCACAAAAAATAGATGGAGGGTATACACAAAAGATCTTTTCAGGTCGCAGTGTGGAAAGGCCAGCTATAGGCCAATCGACCCCTTTGTAATCTACAATCTACATTTCTTGCGGCGTGTATTAACGGCTGTACATCGTGTAGCCCTGTCCACTGTCTGATGTTTCGCAGCCAAGACATTTTTTCTTACCCATTCCTCTCCGGCCATTGATCTTGCCTTCGATCAACAGATGCAAGAATTGATACTTCGTGCTTCGCATTATATGCCCCAAATATGCCGTTTTTCTTTTCTCAATTAATTCAAACAGTTCACGTTGTTTGTTGACACCACTTAGAACTTCTTCGTTTGTCAGTCTAGCCGTCCAAAATGTCTTAAGGATTATGCGATACATCCACATCTCGAAAGCCTCTAATCTGTTAATTGAGGTCGCCTCAATGTCCAGCCTTCCATACCGTGAAGAAGCACCGACCAAACGTAGCACTTAGTGAATCTCAGTCTCAGGTCAAGGTCAAAATCGGAACGGGCAATCACTCTTCGAAACCTCAAGAATCCTTGTCAAGCTTGTTCAATGCGACATCTTATTTCCTTGTCTGATGTCCATTCTTCGAAGAGCTAGATGCCCAAGTACTTAAATTTATCTACTCATTCCATGGAATTTGCGTTGAACTTATGGTGGAGTTTGCAAACATGTTTAGGTTTTTGGAGATAATCATAAACTTTGTTTATTTGGTGTTCATATCTAGGCCCATTGATTTGCTGTTCTCCTACTTTATTGACCAGTTGTTGTAGATCGTGTATGTTATCAGCGATTAAGACCGTATCGTCAGCATAGCGGATATTGTTAATCCAGACTCCATTAACTTTGACTCCCATTTGGACGTCTTCCGGAAAAAAATTATAAACTAATATCTAGAGTCTATGTTTCTTCAAATAATACTGTACGTAGTTTTCACTGAACGCTCCATATTTAATTCTTCAATGCCTTTATGATTGCCTGCAGAAGAGTATTTTCTTCGTTGTACAAACTTTCTGCCACGATTAAAATTACTTTTTTAAATTAGTCCGGAATTCTTTTCATTTTGATTTGTAAAACGACAAAAGCGGAATGTTTTCGCTGTTCCATTCTCTTCATTTCGCCACTCTTCTACTCATTATTATTCAGAAAAAAACAAATAAAAATTTCGTAGTGCATGTGCACTAGCATAGTAAACATGACGTACATGCTGCACGTTAATTTGATGATACGAGGGTTGCCACATTTCGGATTCGATAATAAATTCCCGGTCTGGCACTGATCACGATACAGGGGAGATAGAATAGGTATACAAAAAGACGATTACTTAGTTAATATTGCGTATAATAGCATATAGTCAATAAATTTTATCTAGCAATAAGAAATAAAGGAACTTTCATATAAAAGAGAATTTATATAAAATTAAAAATATATATAAATATATTTAGACAGGCTTTTTTTAATTAAAATTATAATAAGAGTGTAACATTATAAAATTCTCAAAACTGGAGCAAATACGTCTGAAACAGAAAAAAATTAAATTTATGTAAATCCGTAGAAAAGGAAAGAACATTTGAAAATAGTTAAGAACATTATTAACAATATCCCTTAGATCAAGACACGGGTTTGACAAAAAAATCATACATCCATTCTAACTCAGTTAGAAACAAAATTGACAGGTCCATTAAATAACAAAAATTTTTGAATGACCAGTTGGATATTTGATGATCGATTTATTATCTAAAAATTAGGAGAAATCTATGCTACAATAATAATCATTTGACACGAAAAAAATATGCTTTCCAGCTAACTATGAAAGGGTGATGCTTTAAGAAGCAATTAGACGTTCTAAAGAAACTTGATGTTCAATGAAACTTATTTTTTTTTGTTATTTTGTATTTCCAACCTTTTATTTATCTCTTTTTCGTATTTTTTGCAGATTCTTCACCTCTTAATTTGTATGATTTGATTGTGCTAGTTTTTTTTTATGTGTAAACTTCTGTTTGTTCTGTTTTAACGTATTTTCTTTGAATTTGCCATTACTACAAAGTTATCACTACCAATTTCCGGTCGTCTTCTTACTTTTGTGTCTATTATTATTTTTCTGTATCTACTTTCTATGACTAGGTAATCGATTATTGATTTTTGATTTCTACTTTTAATTTCTCTTGTGTATTTATGTATATCTTTGTGTGCAAAGAATGTGTTGGTTATGATCAAATTGTTTATGAGACAGAAGTCTGACATTCTTCTTCCATTGTCTTTTCTAGCTGTTTCTCTATGTTTTCCAATTATTGTTTCATATTTGTCATCACTTATACCTACTCTACTGTTGAAATCTCCTATTAAGAATATTCTTCCTTTGACTCGTTCCATTCATCCAATAAGTTCATCCCTAAACGTCTCTTTGTTTTATCGTCTTCATTTGGACCATATACAATTTTATTAGTCTTTGATTAGTGTGTGTTTTTATTTCTACAGTTAAAAGACGTTAGGACAATGAAGTCCAGTTTTGTATTTGTTTCTCTAATTCTTCTATATTAAGCATCCTACTCCAGCTGCTGCTCTCTGGTCTTGTCTTACTCCACTATATATATATATATATATATATATATATATATATATATATATATATATATATATCAATTTATTATTTTTCATCAGTTTCATTATTCCTTGTCCTTTTTTTGTTTACGTTCTTCCCAGTATGTCAACCCCCAAATTTTCGAACTGTTCTTCTACTTCTATTTCCTTTCATACTTTTAACATTCCATGTCGCTATTTTCCATTATATTATACTGGTTTTTTTTATTTTCCCTTCATTTTACTGTTTCTCTCTCGGTCAATATCTCGTTTTCCCTATTTGCATTTTTCAGTTCTTGTCCTTTTTTCTTTGTTTCCGTAATTGACAATATCTCCTGATTCGCTTTTTCAAATTCTTCTATTAGCTCTTGCATTTTTCTTCATTGCTTCCTCCATCTGGTGACCTTTCGCCCACTGTTCTATTTTGAGTTGTATGCTCTTTGGGAAATCTTCATCGATCCTCTCGTGTTTTTACTTTTGTCGCTTTTATTAACATTGGTCTGGTCCTCTCTTTTGTGTTTTTCTCTATTCTTTTAGCCTCTTCTATACCTGTAGCTTTATCTAATTCAACTATAATCGTTTTCATCACTATCTTTATATTTTCATTTAGTTCCTTTTCATTCTCATGCTTTTCATCATTCATGCCTTTTATTATAATATTCTTTGATCTGATCATTCTTTCTAACTGTTCTATGCTATTTTCCTGAACTTCTACCTTTTCCTTGAGATTCTTATTTTCCTGTTGTAGTTCTCGTATGACCATTGCGATGCTCTCGAATTGGTTCCCCATCTGTTTCATGTTCCCTTGCAATGTTTCGAACTTTTGTTCGATCCTATCCATGTCAGTCATTTTTTATTACAGACCGCGGAAAAAATATGAGTCCACATTTCCAGTGCAAACACACTTGTCTGCTTGGCTTTTTTGAAAAACAAAACGTTTTAAATACTGTTAAACTTTGTATTCCATACAGGTGATGCTTACTTAAGTCCATACAACGACTTTCTCAGCTTACACACCTTTTTGTTAAATCCTTGAGGTAACGTCATGTAGATCTCGTCTTCTAAAATATAAGAAAGCAGTGTTAACATCAAATTGTTTTATTTTATAATTGTTTTGGGCTGCAATCGCCAAAAGAATTTTTAGAGAATCATATCGTGTAGTGGATGCGAAGATTTCATAGAAATTTACACTTCCTATTGAGCCTTTGGCACATATTCTGGCTTTGTAGCGACCAATATCTCCTTCACTTGAAAACCCCATCTGGAATCAATTGGTTTTTTGCCTTCAGTAGCTGACTTTATATTTCCCAAGTTTAATTTATCTCATGAGCATTTATTTCTTCATCCACAACTTTCTTCCAGTCTTGTGAGTTCCTATCATTCATTTCATTGATATTACTGTGAAATATAAATTTCTTTCACGTTTAGTTCATAATCCTCATATATTTTGGAATTCTAACATTTATCTGGGATATTAGGTTAGGTTCTTCTTTGCCAATTTGGTCTCTTTCTGGTCTTTCTACAAACTGTTCGCTTATGTGGCCTCTAACATTAGCTTCTTCAATCACTTATTGTGGCTGGGTACAATTTTCATCAATATTGAAAGAGTCGATTTTATCCTGTTCCTGAATCGTTACTGGAATCAAGTTACTTACTATTGGAACTTCTTGTTGATTTTCTTTTAAAATTATATTTGTCGACACTGTAATTTTCTTCGCAGTGGGATCGAACAAGAGCTAATTTCTTGCTTTTTGGTTGTAATTCTGTTCTTACCGAGTCTGGAATATGAACATATGCTTCATAGCCAAACATTTTTGTGTATCCTAGATATGGTTTCTCACCTGTCCATATTTCAAGTGGGATTGTGTTTGGTGTATGACTTGATAAAATTCTGTTTAAAATGTATACAGCTGAATTTTCACATTCTGCCCATAAATAATCTGCAGCTTTTGCACTAACTAGCATTAAACGACGTTTTCCATTATGGTACAGTTTTCCCTTTCAATTCTACCGATTTGTTATGGTGTGTAAGGGGCCGTAGTTTCATGTTCAATTCCTTCCTTGTCAAGATACCTTTCAATTCCTTCCTTGTCAAGATACCTTTCAATTTCTCCCTTGTCAAGATACCTTTTAAAAGTTCTAAAACAATATTTAAGAGTATTATCAATGTGTTATGCCCTCAAAGAATGTCCAAATTTGATTGTTTAAAGCTATGAAACACTTAAGTGCATCACTCTTATGTTTTATGAAGTATGCTACGAAGTAACTGGAACAATTGTCTTGAAGGTTAATAGGATCGTGCACAAATTCGGTAGACATTGGCCCACATCAGGTTCAGTCTTTTTATTACGAGTAAGGTAATTTGTATTGCTCACCTAAAATACAGGCATCACGGGTGAAATTTTCAATATCCCTTAGGTTAACATACAAGACTAATCCCCCTGTCGCCATTTCTTTCGGGGTTTTTACGTTTGTATGTCCCAATCTTTCGTGCCCTTTTCTGAGTCTGTTTTATACTTCCGTCACTGCAGTGTTATTGTTCTAAGCAACATTGTATACAGATTGTTCGTTTCACGATTACCACAAGCAATTAGTTGTTTTCTATTTATATTCAGGCAAAGTTGTTTTCTTTCAGTATCTTCATGTTTTTATTAGTCAATACTCCTTCGGATGAAAATTTTGGTTTAGTTCTGGCACAAATAGTACGTTGGTGATAGTTGTATCATACCAGTTTCTTCCTATTTGTATTTGTATCTTGACTGTACCTTTTACTATTAGGCTTTTGCTATTGCCTAATATTACTTTTGATTTTCAAATTCCTCATACTCAAGCGAATACCTCACTGCCATTATCCAGTTATCACTAATATAGGCTTGAAAATTCAACATTGAATGCACTTTCATCACTTCTTCCATTGTTTCTGTCTAATTTCTTAGAGTCATTTTTGCAAGGAGATTGTTATAGCAGCTGTATGGGAATCGTGACTTCATCTTTGTGACATTACTTTTATTCAGTGCAAGAGCAAGAGCCATTCCATTTTCTTCCACGCAAGTCAGATTTTTTTCCTCGTCTAACAATCTAGCAGTTGATTTTGAATAGTTTGTTTTGCCTCATCTAACGATAACCATGCTTGTCTCATATTTCGATAATTGGTACGTAGGGTGTGTAAAATATTTATCATTTATCATTTCTATGGCCAAATTTTCTACTTTAGCTACTTTTGCTCAGGAAAAGAATAATTGGGTTCCATTTTGTACTGATGGAATCTTTAGTGGGTGATATCATTTCACTTCAGCACTTCAGGCGTTTGAAGGTATATTGAGTTTAGCTTGTCCATTATTTGCTTGAACGTTTCGCAGTTCTCTAATAAAGTAATTTAATCAAGATACATTGCAGATGTGAGCAAAAACATTGCTTGTGCGTCCTTTTTTCCAGGTTTCTACTTCTGTAGTTTGAGTTGCTAGTGGTAAGGGCATACCATAATACATGAAACTTCCATTGGTAGTAATCTTTCCATTGAACTTACTGATTGAAGATACATCTATTTTGTCAGACATTTTATATTTCTGACTTGAGGCTACAGTTTCAAATATAATTTAATATTTTCAGCCACGTGCCTTTGTAGGTTAGATAACTTCCACTTAAGGATTACAGGTTAATCTGCCAATTAAGCGACCACTGGGTCCATAACCTATTGGAAACTTCTCAAGTGAGCCACGTTTTTATTATCTAAATTAAATATATTGACGACAGACATTCATACAAAAATGTGTTACAGATACTTCATACTTGTCAATTATCAATCTCAAAGAAAATACGGACAGCGGCTAAACTTACTTATGTATGTTAAAAAAACTAACAACAAATCTTAGTAATATTAATGCTAACATTAAAATAGGATATTGTTCGAAGAGGGAATTAATACTCACTCCAAAAGCTTGTAACGAATTGCTTGACTATTAACATATGAGATTCAATCAATATCCTGTGTCACGTATGTACTTGGGAATACAGCTAAATATTAAAATTAACTTTATGAAACACATGAGCCAAAAACGGAAACAAACAAATAATATCAAAATGAAAGACGAAAATCACGAATAGCAATAGAGAATAGAAAAAATATTTTAAAAGGCAGTAATCATTCCAACCACTAATTTAAATAAGCAGTGACAGAAAACTAAAACGAAGATGGCCGGCAGACTTAAAATATGATTAAGAAGAGATCTGCTCATTGGAGGAAGCTGCTACCGGACAATAGCAACACTAACTAACCAATATTCTAGCCAGAAAAGTAGCTAAAAAAAGTTTAAAACCCTGGTTAATCAGTTATATAAAAAGTATGTTTTCTCAAATAAATTTGGAAAATTTAATATTTTTCTATCGACGATATGTTCTCTTCGTGGTTGGCGTTTTTAATAAAATAAAGACATAATACACAAATAAATATTCAAAACTCACCTATAACTTAAAATATTCATCGATTCACTCCCTGTCAAACTCATATAACAATATTTTCCTAGGTTTATACAAAGCCACACTACTCAATTTGTCGCTCTTGTATTTGGATTGTATAGCTTGTTGTTGTTTCATTGGTGAAGACCCTAATGTTTTATTCTGTCTATGTACAACTGGAGAAAGATCTCTCAGTGTATAACCGCTAACAGCTTTCAGTTTTTTCGGCCAAACTGTCCGTTTCCACAATGTATAACGTGCTAAAGCTATACACGCAGCGGCCACTTTTGAAGGAAGAAATTCGAGGTAATCGTCGCCTTCTAAAAGGACTAACTCTCCTATATACTGAAAAATAGTAACATTTATATAAAATCAAACTAAAACTTCTATTTTTAATCGATAACATAATCACAACCAGATTTGACAATTTTACAATTGTAGCTCACAAAATAATAGCGCCATGACTATAAAACAAAAGAATTAACTGTAAAAAATGATGTACTAAACTAGAAGACGACTTCAGGTACCGCATACTTTTCAAATCAAGTAAGGTAACAGAGGAAACACTATCAGTTTTCGATTATATAGTTCATAGACACCGCGGAATATCCAACAAATATTGGAAACTGAGTTCAAAGCATCTTGGTAAATATAAAAAAGTTATTAGTTCAAAAAGAGAAGCTGAAACAAGAAATAACATATTTAAACAGTAGAAAATATCCCGTGGTGATCAGGAACCACCAGAAAAATACTGCTTATAACGCTTTCAGAAACTGCTGGAATAATTCCAAAGTAGATCAAAAATCTAAATGAACTTTACCCCAGTAGTATCCATAATACTGCTACGACAAAGAATAAACCCAGACTCAGAAACAGAGGAATGGATATATCTTCCCTAGTTGGCTTTCGAAAAGTACATTTCACGGTCCAGCAGGTTTATGAAATAGTACATAACATAAGTACAACAATCGAATAAAAAAATACTGCACACCTGTTTTCTTAAATGTTAGCCATACCTTCGATGCGCACGCTTACTTTTCAAAATCAAAGTATATTATTATGAAATTAATTGTCTCGACCCTTACTTCGTGGAATCTACTCTTATTAGTGTTTTAAATGAAACTCACTGTTTCTAGCTAATTCCAAAATATAATAAAAATTGTTGAAAATTCTGAAAAATTGACAATTGTTTCGATAAATCAATATCATCGTCAGAATGACAGAAGTTATATTTCATGCCTACCTGATGTTTAATAGTTATTTTTGGCTAGACCAAGAAGTGACCTAACTTGTGATTAACTTAATATATGTTAATAGAAAAAAGAAGATGTGATATTACAAATATTGAAGCTTAGATATTATTAGTCCTATGGTGATATCCTGGATATCATTTTTCCAATTAAGATCAGTATAACTGTGCAATGATATAGAAAACCAGGAAAACTATATCTACTGATCTTTACAATTATCACTTAAGAAGAAAGTTTATTAGTGGAGAACTCCCTAGATTTATATGTTCATTGAACACTTCATATTGTGTGTTTCTTAAAGTCTTCTAATTTCCAATTCTTCAAGGAAATCCAGTTCTTGTTTCTGTTCACAAATATGCAGCACTTCTAGTTCTGTGTTAGGTGTCAATGATGGATTGGTGTCAAGTAGATGTTTTGCATAATGGTATTTATCTGGTTGCTTTAATATGTATGCTAGTAACTGTTCACTGTATCGGATTTCAAAATTTCTAAGGGTCTGACCCAAATAGACAGCATTACCTTCTGGACATTTGAGTTTATATATACCTGATTTCTTTAATTTTGCTATTTTTGTTTTGACATTTAACAATTTTGTACTAACGTTACTTTCTGTTTTAAAAGAAATTGTTTTCGTTGCTAAAGATATTATCTTTGAAATATTATTAGAAATATTTCCTGCATATGTAATGGTTTTTATTTCATCAGATTGTTTAGGAAATATTAGTTGAATGCCACTTTTTCCTCTTTTCTATTAATTAGCTTATTTATCATATGTAATGGATAACCGTTGGAAGTTGCTATTTGTCTAATTGTATTAATCTCTCTATCAAAATTACATTTGTTCATAGGAACTGAAAAAGCTCTATGTATCATTGAATTATATGCCGCTAGTTTATGTGACATGGGGTGATTGGAACTATATGGAATTGTCACATCAGTGTGTGTGTTGGTTTTCGGTAAATTGAATAATCAAGTACATTATTAACTCTTTGAATTTTTAAATCAAGAAAATTGATTGAGCTATTTTCTTCAATTTCTAATGTAAATTTAATTTTTGGGTGTAAATTATCAATGTGGTTGAAAAATACATCTAATTGTCGTTCACTACCCATAAAACAAGCTAATATGTCATCCACATATCTATACCAAAATAAAAAAAAAATCGAAATTTTACTTTCAAAGATCTTCTTACTAAACTGTCCATAAAAATGTTTGTCAAAATAGGTGATATAGGGCTTCCCATTGGTAAACCTTCATTTTAAATATATATCTTATTGTTAAAAGTGAAATAATTTTGATTAATACATATATCAAATGAATTAAGTATATCTGATATTATTCCTGGATTAATATTTTTATCTTCTACATAAAAGTTGTACATTCAGAACTCACGTTGCAATTACATCCAGTAGAATTTGCCTGTTTAGATGACAAAATTAGAGAAAGTGTCAGCACGATGAAACATAAGAAATTTAAGAAACAAGAACAAAAGCTACAGAAACTTGAACACACACACAACATAAAATTTAATACTCTAAACATCATGAAACTGTAAGTACCTACATACCAACACAATTTGCACCACGATTTGAAAACCTTTCAGACACTAATTTTACTGATAGTGAAATAAAATTTTTAAATAAATGTTTTAAGTACAGCATACCACCAAAATTTACGAGTAATATTAAACAAATTATAGCTACAGAGTCAGAAGTAGCTTTAAAATCTAATTCAAATCATTTTCTTCATGAGAAATTAAAAATTGCCAATATAGTCAAAAATATTGAACCTTCAAAAGTTAAACGTCAAACAAAAAATGACATTACAATTTTAAATGCAATCAAAAAGAAAGTAGAAGATAATAACAAAATCTGATAAGGGGAACACAACTGTCATATTGACAACTGAAAATTTTTATTCAAAAATATAAAACTTTATAGAATCTAGCGATGTGAAAGTTCTTAAAGCAGACCCAACAAAAAAGTTTTCTAATAACGTAAGGGATATTGTTAATAGTTCAAATTATCTTTTAAGTGATTACGAAAAAAAGTCTATCATTCATAAGAATCCACAATTATATGGAACCGTTAAATTACATAAAATAAGGAAACCAATTAGACCTGTAGTTTCTTATGTTAAAGCTCCTAATACTATATTGGCAAAGAGGCTTAACAATATACTTAATAGTTACGGATATGCATCTCAGTACCCAAATAGAAATTCAATAGAACTAATCAAAAAGTTGAAAGCAATCAACTTGCAAGATAACTATAAACTTATTTCGTTTGATGTTACTAATACGTTCACTAAAATTCCGCTTAAAGAATGTCTAATACTTGTAAGAAAATTACTAGAAAATGAAAATATTAATCCAGGAATAATATCAGATATACTTAATTCATTTGATGAATGTATTAATCAAAATTATTTCACTTTTGACAATAAGATATATATTCAAAATGAAAGTGTACCAATGGGAAGCCCTATATCACCTATTTAGGCAAACATTTTTATGGGCAGTTTAGAAAGAAAGATTTTTGAAAGTAATATTTCGGAAAATGTTTTATTTTGGTATAGATATATAGATGACATATTAGCTTGTTTTATGGATAGTGAACGACAATTAGATGTATTTTTCAACCACATTAATAATTTACACCCAAAAATTAAATTTACATTAGAAATTGAAGAAAATAGTTCAATCAATTTTCTTGATTTAAAAAATCGAAGAGTTAATAATGTACTTGATTATTCAATTTACCGAAAACCAACACACACTGATGTGACAATTCCATACAGTTCCATTCACCCCATGTCATATAAACTAGCGGCATATAATTCAATAATAAATAGAGCTTTTTCAGTTGCTATGAACAAATGTAATTTTGATAGAGCGATTAATACAATTAGATAAAAAGCAATATCCAACGGTTATCCATCATATATGGAAAATAAGCTAATTAATAAAAAAGAGGAAAAAGTGGCATTACAACTAATATTTCATGATGAAATAAAAACCTATAAAACCATCACATATGCAGCAAATATTTCTAATAATATTTCAAAGATAATATCTTTAGCAACGAATATAACAATTTCTTTTAACCTTCATAGGACTGGCCGGGGTCCGTTTGTACCCCATGACGTATGTTTTTGCTGTATCTTTGCAAACGCAAATTTTTAAACATTGATCTTTCATCTAGCTGCAGTTTATGAATTATTTTGATAAAATATGATGTATTTAGTAGTTTTTATTGGCTGGTATAAACAAAAAATAGTTTTATATTCCAGGGGTCTCTTCCGACCCCGGTCAGTCTTTTACGTCCGATAAAATAATCCCGGTAACTGTTAGTAAAATCGGGAAATCACATACATTTAACGTTTGTTTACTCACAGGGAATTTACCCATATAATTGTAAAATCTAAATTACCAGTTCAACTGGGGGATTCCCCGCACTGCGATATAATTTTTAGACTTGAATATTCGGGTTAGTCTCTTGTGATATTGCGAGTAGGGTACATCGTTTTGAAAATTAGTCAGTTTTTAATTAGAAATAATCGCAAGGAGCTTACTGACGATGAGATGTTACGTATACTTGAAAGTGATGATCCAGAGTTTGATAGTGTTATCAATGAGGAAACATCGAGTGACTTAGAAGATGAAGACATTGTCACAGAAGTAGAGGAAGAAAATGATGTAATAGCTGTTGATCAAGGTATAGAGAAAACGAAACCAGAGGAACCAACAGTTAATAACAGCCAGGGCATTCGAGTATATAAATCTAAAGATGGACCTGAGTGGTCAAAAATTCCAGGAAACACAAAAGTTAGACGTTCAGAAGCTAATATTCGGAGACATTCTCTAGGCCTTACAAATTACAGTTCTGATATCTCAAGTATAAAAAACGCTTTTCTTCTTTTCCTATCTCCGGATATTCTGAACATAATAGTAACCGAAACAAACAGAAAGGCACAAACATATTATGATAAATGGAATATAGAAAATCCAAATAAAATTAAAGTTTTTGTACCTGTTGCTTCTACAGAGATTGAAGCTTATATTGTACTGTTGCTTATTCTTGGCGCACTTCACGGATCGAAAGAGGCTATCGATATGCTCTGGTGTCAAGATATTTCTTACTGTCGTCCTTTAATTCCTGCTGCAATGTCAAGAGGCAGATTCAAACAAATTACTTCATTTTTACGCTTTGATAATTTTCAAACAAGACAAGAACGAAAAAAATTAGTAGATAAGCTAGCTCCGATAAGAGATATATTCGATATTTTCACTTCTAATTGTACAAAATCACTTAATCCTGGCGACCATCTATGTGTAGATGAGCAGCTTGTACCATTTAGGGGTAAGGCACCATTCCGAGTCTATATGAAGAGTAAACCTGATAAGTATGGAATCAAAATATGGGCTCATGTGGACTGCACCACTTCTTATATTGCAAACATGCAAGTTTATTTGGGTAAGTTATTTGAAAAGCAATATAGGCAAACTTTATATCCCTATGTATCTATTAATTTTTAGAAAAACAAGGTAACAAAGCGGAAAAGGGTCAAGGTCAAAGGGTTGTCCTAGATTTGACAGACTATTTGGAAGGCGGATTTGGAATAACGACCGATAACTTTTTCACAAGTTTAGAACTTGCTGACAAGTTGTGGAAAAAAAAATATTACTTTATGTGGAACCCTCCGGAAAAATAAAACATTTATTCCCAGGGAACTTCTACCGGCATCGTACAAGAAAGAGTTTTCAGAAATCAAAGAACGCTAGTATCCTATGTTCCAAAACAAAAACATGCTGTCATCTTACTTTTAAGTGAGCATACTGATAGTGGAGTAGCTGGAGAAGAGCAGCACTATAAACCAGAAATTATTCTTCATTACAACAAAACAAAAGGTGCTGTCGACACTTCAGATAAGTTGGCCAAATAATATACAGTGCAGAGAAAGTCAAACCGCTGGCCAATGGCAATATTTTCGCATCTCATAGATATCGCAGGAATAAATGCTTATAAGTTGTGGTTACTGCAAAACCCGGATTGGCGAAAAAACAGTTTGGATAAACGTAAAATGTATATTTTGGGACTAGGAAAAGAACTCATAAAGAAAAACGTTTTCCGGCGATTTAATAATAAATACATTCAGACGAATAGAAAACGGCATATGACAGACGTTTTTCCCGAACTACTGGATGCAACAGAACATAGAGTTGAACAACAAAACATTACCAGGGGGCGCTGCCATATGTGTCAAAGAGGAAAAGAGAGAAAATCCAGAAAAATATGTATTAGGTGTAATAACTTTGTGTGCCTAGAACATTCAAAATCGGAGATAGTGTGTAAAAAATGTTAGAATGATATGTCGCTAGTAGTATTAGTGATTAGGGTATTTTGTATTTTTTCGTGATGATTTTTGACTAATAAATGGTTAATAGTAAAACTTTAATAAAACTTCTTTTCTATATATTTAATTTAAAGAAAAATACAGCATTCCTGCAATTTTACGCATGGGGTCTTCTCGGACCCCAGTTAGTCCTTTTCGTAAAATTTTGATGTCCGTCCCATGAAGGTTAAAACAGAAAGTAACGTTAGTACAAAATTGTTAAATGTAAAAACAAAAATACCAAAATTAAAGAAATCAGGTATATATAAACTCAAATGTCCAGAATGTAATGCTGTCTGTTTGGGACAGACCCTTAGAAATGTTGGAATTCGATACAGTGAACACTTACGAGCATACAGATTAAAACAACCAGATAAATCCCACTACGCAAAACATCTACTTGACACCAATCATTCATTGACACCTAACACAGAACTAGAAGAAACCCACAATATGAAGTTGTCAATGCACAGATAAATCTAGGGAGTTCTCCACTAATAAACTGTCTTCTTAAGTGATAATTGTAAAGATCAGCAGATATAGTTTTCCTAGTTTTCTATATCATTGCACAGTTATACTGATCTTAATTGGAAAAATGATATCCAGGATATCACCATAGGGCTAATAATATCTAAGCTTCAATATTTGTAATATCACATCTTCTTTTTTTCTATTAACATATATTAAGTCAATCACAAGTTAGGTCACTTCTTGGTCTAGCCAAAAGTAACTATTAAACATCAGGTAGGCATCAAATGAAATGTAACTTCTGTTATTCTGACGATGATATTGATTTATCGAAACAATAATTTTTTAGAATTTTCAACAATTTTTATTATATTGTGGAATTAGCTAGAAACAGTGAGTTTCATTTAAAACACTAGTATATTATTATTCTGTTTATTGTACTACCAGTATCAAATTTAAAGCTAAGAAAATGAACGATACAGCAAAATTACATTACAAAACACATAAAGAACCAACAAAAATCCAAAATTAATAGCCAAACAAATATGCTTAATCTATTAAAATTTAACAAATATTCAAGATCATTAAAAAAACAGAGCTTTCTGCTTAACAAATATAAATCTAACTAACATCAAAAACCCTGTTGCTAAGAAAGTTTTGTCTAGGTCAAGAGCAAAATGATTCTTTCTAAGTTTTAGAAAGTGACCACGAAGTCGTGTATCTATATTAACTAGAAAAGTTGAATCAAGTGTTAGAAAATTAAATTTCATAATACGAAATGTTAGTATTGAGTCCCCACGATCACTTTGACTTGAAACATAGTATTGTAAATCACTGACATACAGGACAAAGAGCAGCGGATCAAGGTCAGATCCTTGAGGAACGCCTCTAGATACAAGTATTTCTGCCAAAAAACTCTGAGCGACCCCAACTTTAAAATTTCTGTTTGTTGAAAAATCGACATGTTGAGTCTACCTCTACCCCCAAAATGATACAATTTATAGAAAAGTCGTCGTCTAGCTACCCTATCGAAGGCTTTAGAGAAGTGGAGGTAGATGACGTCAGTAGAATCATTATCATCCAAAGCCTTGGTACAGTTGTTAACGCAGAGTAAGAGGTTACTTAATGTCGAACGGCCTTTGATGAAGCCGTACGGCCTTTGATGAAGCCGTGTTGCTGATGAGGGATGATATTATCATTAAACTTCTTCTTTTCTAAATCCTTTTGCCCTTTCAGGCGTCGAATGTGGATTCCGTGACCTGTACCCATTTCTTCCACGCCTTTCTGTCTCTTGGTAGATTTTTCATTTCTGCTTTTGTCTTTTCTCTTTCTAAAACTATCTCTTGTATTTGGTCTAACCATTTCCTTCTAGGCCTACCCCTTTGTTTTTTGATCGGTTTTCCAATATCCATTGTTTTCCTAGTTAATCTATTTGGTTCCATTCTTACCATATGACCATACCAGCTAAGTTGTCTTTTTTTATTTTACCAGTTATCGGTTCCTGTTTAGTTGTCTCTCTAATGACGTCATTTCTAATCCTATCCCATTTAGTTTCATTTCTATGACATTTATTTTAGTTTTGTCCTTTTTTCGCACAGTCCAATTTTCACTTGCGTATATTATTGTAGGAACTGTTATCATATTATTAATTTTCATTTTTACTTCTAAGTCTATATCTTTATGTCCAAGAATTGTTTTATTTAGAGAGTAGTATATTTTGGTTGATTTATTTGCTCTGTTTGTTATTTCTGCATCTATTTTTCCATCTTCTGTTACTATACTTCCTAAATATTCGAATGTTGTTACTCTTTCTAGAGTCTGGTTTTTGCATTTGATATCTCTATTATTTTGATCACCTGGTTGTTTTTCATTTATTATCATCACTTTTGTTTTATTTATGTTCACCTCCATATTCATGTTCTCTACTTCTTTAGTCCAAATATTCACTAGTTTTTGCATTTTGTTCTTTGTATTCGCCACAAAAACCACACCATCTGCATATATAGTAGACTACTCAGTTTTATTGGTTCTAAATTTATGGGTCCAATTATAGTATTCAGCTGCTCATATTTTTCTTTGATTCGTTTCACAATCTTATCCATGATTATTATAAATAGTAGTGGGCTTAAACTGTCTCCTTGTTTTATTCCCTTGCACATTTTGCATTCTTCAGGCCTTTGGCCTGCAATCTGTCTAACTGTCTCGTATACACTTTTAATTATATTCATTAAGGTGGGTGGTACTTCCATTTCCTCCAGGGTTCTCCATACTTCTCTTCTATCTACTGTATCAAAGGCTGCTTTTAGATCTATAAATGTAAAGTACTTCTCCCTCTTCTATTTTTCTTTCGATGATATTCCTTAGTATATAGATATTATTATTTGTTTGTCTTTCAGGTCTAAAAGCTCCCTGTTCTTCTCCTAATTTTGGTTCTACATATTCTCTTAATCTTTTTTCTATTATTTTTGTGTACACTTTATAGCTAGTTTGGGCCAAACATATTGCTCTGTAATTCTCACATTGTGTCTGTTCTCCCTTTTTATAGATGGGTACTAATAAGTTATTTTCCCATTCCCTTGGAATTTTTTGTTGTACCCATACATTCCATATCCATTCTTTTCCTCTTTCTCCTAATGATTTAATCATATCCCATCTTCTCCGTTAGCCTTGCCTATTTTGATTTTTTGTATTACTTGATCTATCTTCTTTATGGATTCCTTGTAGTTGGTCGATTTCCTCTTCTGCGGTTGTTATATTCTCTTCTGGTGTTAATGTATGGAATTGCTCTGTATAGTATTTTTTCCATGTTTTCAATACTTCTTGTCGATTTTTTATTGCTCTAATATCTTTATACTTATTTCCTCTCAATATTTTTATTCTTGTCCAAAATTTCCTGTTATCCATCTTATATAGATCTGTTATTTCTTCTCCGAATTTCTTACATGAGTCACGTTTTGATTTTTTGACGGCTCTTTTCACAAGAGTTTTCTTCCTGTCATATTCTTCTTTGTCCACATGTGATTTTGATGTGATATGTTTTTTCCATGCCGTTTTCTTTTCTTTGACCGCTATTTTAATTTCGTCATTCCACCAGTTAGTCCTTTTTATATTCTTATTATATTTAATCTTTCCACATAGTTTCTCTGTTGCTGTTAATAGCGTTTCTTTAAAGGCGACCCATCGTCCTTCAAGTGTCCAATCTGTTTTTTCTTTTTCTAGTTTATCGAATTCTTTGTTCGTCTCATTTTGGTATTTTTTCTCGATATCTTTATTTTTAAGTTTATGTGTTGCTAGTTTACTGTGGTCTGTAGTAGCTTCTTTTTTGAGTAATTTTACTAAACAAGTTGTCACTACTAATCTGTGGTTAGATCCAATTTCTGCTTCTTTCTTTGTGTATATGTTATGTAGTCTATCAGGCTTTTAGCGTTTCTTCCTTCTGCCACGAACGTATATTTATCAGTCAGTTGTTGTTCCCACATCGTATTTCCTATCATTAGATCATTCCTTCTGCAAACATCTATCATTTTTAGTCCATTTCTGTTAATTGTTTTTTCTCAGTGTTTTCCCATACAACCCATTCCTCTATTGTAATCATTTCCTATCCTGCTATTCCAATCTCCCATTATTAATGTCTTTTCGTTTTCCTCCCTTACTTCATCTAATACTCTTTGCAAATGAATATAAAATTCTAAAATTTCTTCCTCTGCCGTTCCTTCTACTGGCCCATATATTTGTATGAAATTGATTATTTCCTTTAATTTCATACTAATAACTTTTATTCTCGAGTCGACTGCCTTGAATTGTATCACCTTTTGTTTTATTTCTTCTGTAACGATTATTCCTACACCCTCCTTTGCCCTTTGTTCTGGTTTTACTCCTGAATAATATAATGTATGCTTTTTTGTTAGTTGCGAACATCCTTTGTCCTTTTTCTTCGTTCCACTTAGTCCTAGAATTTGAATATTATTGTTTTCCATTTCCTCAGTTAATTCTAATTCTTTCCCTGTTAATGTGTTTATATTCCATATACCTATGTCCATCTGTAATTATTCCGTGTTCTGTCTGTGTTTTTTACTGTTACTCTGTTTATGATAATCATCCTTTTATGCTTGTTACTTGTTATTCTTCCGTTTTGTATTTTGGTATTATTATTAAACAGAAACCCAGAAATCGCTTCGGCGACAATCGATTCGATAACTTTAGAGACAATGGGTAGTAGAATAATTGGACGGTAATTTTTAGTATTTAATTTGTCACCTTTTTTAAAGACACCTACCTGAATACATTGTACTTTTAGATCAGACTAGTGTCCTCCAATTTTAATTCAAATGTCTTAGCACTAAATACCTAGGAACACCTGGTCTACCCAAAATTCTACTTGACAGAACATTTAGTGGAGAAGCGAAAAATAATTGAGCGAAGAATGGAATATGTATCCCTATATAACCTAGATTGAACCTAGAAAACAAAACAGATCTACTATTTTGATGTATGCCATATAATACAAATTTAGGGGTGTGGGAACAAGGTCAACACAGACATAACTAAATAAAAATACTACGAATCTCAGCTGATTCTCGATGGAGACGACAATCTCATGGAACAGAACAAAACACAAGAGAATGGTATGACAGGGTAAACCCTTACTCCAATATTTAATAGAGCCCAAAGCCTATAGGAGACTCAGAAGAAACTGACCAATTGATCTTAGTGAACTTAGTGAGGATTGAAAAGGGCGTATCCCTGGAGAAGACCTAACCACGCCGATAGGAGCTCATCTTGACATGGTTGCTCCAAATTTTCAATGCCGAATCGATTAGATCCAATTGAAGTCTGAGCAGAATATCTGGAGATTGTATCCTAATTTTGAAATGCATTTGAAATATATCTGAACAAAAGTTGAATTTGAGCCATGAGGAACTGAGCCTCTGACCAAGCAATCATTTTGTTTTATTCACAGAACAACTAATCAATATACTACTTACCATAGCAAGATGTAATGTTTTTTCATCCATTTTTTGTTCCGTGGCTAGATGTTGAATAAAACTATTTATAGTTGGTATTTGCATTCGGAATTTCAATACTTTCAAAATAATTTTCTCCATTTTGAGAACTTGTCGGGAAGAAAAAGTATCTCCTGTCAAATAGGACCACTCGCTCGCTCCAAGCGGATAATATTCCTCCATTTTTGATGCTAGCATCATTGCCGCTGCCCCTACTAATTGAAGTTTATTTCTCGTCTAAAACGAATAATGAAATAAGAGAGGAATCGCTAGCCTATGTTTTTTGGTAATCGGATTTTACGTTGTGAATTGTAAAAGAAAATAATAATGTTTGCGCTAACTTGGCAACACCTTTATATCATTTTCTTTTTATTTTAGCATAACGTGCGTCGAACTATTACTATTTTTAAATTAGAGTTTATGGTAGAGATGTGTAGCTTTCAGAAACTGTAAGACTTTCTCGATTTTGGTGGGGCAGTGGAGCATTTCCTTGAAGTTAGGCCTTAGGTCAAATCGTTGATATGTAGCGGAAAATTGCTTGCAGTCAGTAAGTATGTGCTTAACGGTTAGTATAGCATTACAGCTATGGCAAACAGGACGATTTCCTGAAGACATCAGATAACCGTGTGCGAGTTTGGTGTAACTGATTCGAATTCTTCTGATTATAGCGGCCTCTCTCCTTGTTAAAAAGCTAAGGGAGAGAGGAGAAGTAGATGAATGGATATCGTGAAGTGCTGTCGTACTATTGTGCCATAGATGCCGTTTGAAATGGAACTTGATGTCGCTGGCGAGTTGGACTATGTGTTTTGGATTGTAGCTAGAGGCAGCTTCTTTCGCGTGGCGATCCGCAGTTTCGTTACCAGCAATTTCAATGTGAGATGGTAGCCAGATGAGAGAGACTGTTATATCATGAGCAACGAGAGTTTGATACATGTCATGTATGTTCTGGACAATTGGGTGGTCAGTGAAGATTGATCTAATTGATAGAATGGAGGATATTGCAGTGCATATTCCAATATTTTGGGGGGGGGAGGGAGATATATTTAAAAGCCTGAATAATGCTGTGAAGCTCACCTGTATGGACGCTACACACTGGAGGTGAAGTAAAGGAGCCTACGAGTTCATGTTTCGAGGTGACCGCACAACCAACTTCGGAGTCAGGTTTGGAAGCATGTGTATATAGTGTGAAATCGTAAGATTTTTTTTGTAGTAATTCCAGGAATGCTTTCTTTACAATTGCAGTGGATGACTCATGCTTATTAAAAAAGGTGAGTGAGGTATCGATTATAGGAATAATTTTGGTCCAAGGAGGAGAAGAAGGTAGTGGGACCGGGGATGTCAGAGAGAGGTTAGTATCTTTGAGTAAAGGAGTGAGCAATTGGGGAAAAGATTTAATAATTGTTCGAGGAATTGTAGGGAGATTAGTCGTTGAAGTGAAAAATGAGTGAACAGGATTGAAAGGATTGGAGGATACTGAGGCAGCATATGTAAGGAGTAGCGATTGTCGCCTTAAGGGGAGGGGTGATTTATTAGCTTCAATATGGAGGATATCAGCAGGGCTAGAGAGGAAGGCACCAAGGCAGAGGCGGAGAGAGGTATTGTGAACAGAGTTCAGCAAATCTGTGACAGATTTGGGGTCTGACATGTAAATAAAGCAACCATAGTCAAACTTCGAACGGATGAGAGCTCTGTAAACTCTTAATAATACGATTTCGTCGGAACCCCAGTGAAAGTGACTGAGCGTTTTAATTATGTTTTATCTCTTTAGACAGACGCCTTTGAGTTCATGGATATTGTGTTTCCAGATAAGTCGAGAGTCGAAGGTTATTCCGAGAATTTTACAATGATTTACAGTGGGTAAGGGTGAATTATTAAAGAAAATATGAGGTAGAGGAGAAGATCTTCTTCTTGTAAACTTGATTAGTTTGGATTTACTTTGAGATAAGGTTAATCCCAGGTAAGAAGATCTATCCTGTAGAAAGAAGGTTTACTGCGGTTTGAAGGAGTTTGCAAGTGGATGAGATAGATTTACCATGGCAATAAACAATTAGGTCACCAGCATATTGAACATATTTTATGGATGAATAGAGTAGAACTTAATACTGATCGTTGAGAGACACCAGCATTTTGTGGGTGAGGCAAGGAGAGTTTGCCATTAACGGAAACCCTGAAGGTTCTACAAGTTAGGAAATTATGAATGAACGATATAATGTTGCCATGAAGATTATATTGGGAAAGTTTATTTAGTATTGCCGTTCTAGATATCGAGTCAAAGGCACCTTCAATATCAAAGATGGTTGCAACGACGTCCTGGTGATTGTTTATTGCTGAAGAGATATGTGTTTGGAGAATAACAAGGTTGTCGCGAGTGGATCGATGACGCCGGAAGCCGGATTGGGCATTAGGAATGATTTTGTACTTTTCAAGAAACCAAAGTAGTCGTCTATTGATCATTTTCTCCAGGAGTTTGCAGTGCAAGTGAGTGAAATCGGTCGGAAGGAATTGGGCGATAAGGTGGATTGCTCTGCTTTTTTATTGGAATAATTATGGATTTGCGCCATGTGTCAGGGAACTGATTAGTATTACAGATAAGATTATAAATTTCGAGAAGCTTAGAGAGAGATGGATTGGATAGTTTTTTTTAGAAAGATGTAAGGAACATCATCAGGACCGGCGGCAGAATTTCTACAAGTAAACAAGGTAGATTTCAGTTCATTTAGGCTGAAAGGGGCGTTGACGGAAGCAACGTCATGAGGGTTTGACTGAAGAGTGGAGGAAGGCTGAATATGAGAATTGTGATAGACAGAATTGGGGTTACGATTATTAAATTTGTCATCAAAATTTTGTGCGTGTGAATCGGCAATTGTTTGGTTATCGGATATAACAGTATCATTCAATATGAAGGAAAGAATTTTAGTATTAGTTTTCTAGCCTTGAATTTGTGAAATTTTTTTTCAGACTTGACAGATTTGTATTATGATTCAGCGAGGAGGTATAGCTTTGCGATGAGGATTTTTTTCTTTGCTTGACTAAGAATTTTGCTTTAGCTTTGAGCTGTTTGTGTAGGAGGAGGTTTTCTTGTGTTCTATTTCGTCTAAACCTGTTAAGAGCATGTTTGGACTCTCGGATGGCATTTTCGCAAGCTGAATTCCACCTAGGCGCAGTTTTTTGTGCAGAGGAAGTGAATGATTTACCGATGTGAGTCTCTGCAGCGGCAAGTATGTTGTCAGTAAACATTTTTAGAGTGTCATTTATGTTTGCAGAAATAGCTAAAGAGGATAAATAAGTTAGGGAGAGAGAAGTGAAATCAGACCAATTTGCGTTTTTTAAGTGCCAGAAGCTTCTAGTTATAGTTTCCTCATTATAATGATTCGATATAATCATATGAAAATGGTTGCTATCATGAAGGTCATCTGAAACTTGCCAGGAAAGGGAAAGCGTAGTTTTAGGGTCACGTAAGCTGAGGTCAAGGACAGAAGAGGAGCCGGAGGAAATGTTAAAGTGAGTGTTGAGTCCAGTATTCAACAAGCAGGTTCCGGAGGAATTTATGACGTTTTCTATAACTCTGCCTCCAGTGCAACCATGAGTTGAGCCCCACATGGTGTGATGTGCATTAGAGTCACCAACAAGGATGTATGGCTGGGGTAGCTGAAATACTAGGTTGGTTAAGTCTTCTTCATTGAGGGGGTGATCAGGTGGAATGTAAATACTGCAAATGGTAAGCTTATTAGGGCACCAAGCAGTTCCAGCAATTGCCTCTAGATTTGAGGTTAGTGGGAAATGAGATGAGTATACATCGATAGATACAAATATTGAAGTACCACCACTGGCTCTCATACAATCGGTACGGATGTAATGATAACCTTGAAAGTTTTTTAGCTTGCACTGTTGCTCAATTTTGAAGTTGGTTTCCTGGAGGCAGAGAAAGTCAGAAGTATGGAAAGATACGATTTTCTGAATTTTTTCTAAGCGAGGATAAAATCCATCGCAGTTCTATTGAATTAGAGAGAATGATACTAATTAAATGGGGAAAGAGGTTAATTACTGAGATAGTGTAGAGGAGTCAGTGGTGGTACCGTCATCAGAAAAAGGATAGTCAATAAGATTGTTTTGGTCGGGGTGAAGTTTAAATTTAATTTTATTGGTCAGACGTGTAATGCGATTTTTCAAAGATATTTCGTTGATAATAGAATAAATTAAGGATAGACCTTTCAGTAGGGAAGCAGTGTCGGAGATAAATTTATTGGCTTCAGGTAGAGGGTCGTGGACGTGGAAAGTATTTTCGAAGAACGCAATAAGTTGGATGCTATTAAGCGAGGATTTAGGAGACTCTTCAAAAAGTTTATGTATGATAGAACGTGATTCGGGGCTTATATTGTGAAAATCATCTTCCATCAGTTTGGATTTTTTGGTCCTTTTTTTTGCAGATTTTTTTGAATTTGAATTTGGGAATTCTGAAGGGGGCAGGATTGAGATTAGCGACAGGAGTATTGGAATGTGACATAGACTGCGGAGAGTCAAGAATGCTATCATTAGATCGTGGTCGTTTTTCGCCGGGTACAGGGGAGGAGGAAACGAGTGGCACTTGAGAGGGTAATTCGGCATTGTCTGAAAAGGTATCAGTAGTAGCTGGGTCAGCTGAAGTGGAGGGTTCAATATTGACGGAAGTATTCAATGGGGGGAAGAGGTCGTGGGAAGTGTTGGGACATGATTCAGCGGTATGTCCAGCCTGTTTGCAAAGAAAGCATTGAAGTTTATCAGTAGAAATGAATATTCGGTGTGATGAATTTTCATGCGTAATAAGAATCGAAGTTTTTAGTGAAAAATCATTACTGGTGGGCAGAACGTAAGTTACACGGCGGAAGCTCAAGACATGTGCGTATTCGTCATCAGGCGAGCCACATTTGACGTATTAAATAGGGGAGGTAAGTGTTAATTCTTGGTCATACAGGGCTTTTTCAATAGCCGAATGTGAAATGGAAGGACTGACATTGAAAATAAGGATTCTTTTGGTTGGGGAAATAAGCCGACGAATAAGAATGACATTGGAATTAACTAAGATGTTTTGATTCGATTTTAGAAGGTCGTCGACTTGAGTGGTAGATGATAAATAGATAAATATGTGGCCATAAGAGATTCTGGAAGCGAAATGTACGTTTTTGGAAGAGAATGTTACCTATTGTTTTGATATAATCGAATAGTATAGTGTTGGGGATAGAAGGCATAATGCTGGCTTGATCTCGAGATGGTACCGGGGGAGGAGGTAGTCTTGCTGAAGTAGCCGCGGCATAAGTTATGGGTGTTGAAGGGGTATTTGTGTTTATCTAGATAGTTTGCTTAATGGGGGTTGAAGAAGTTGTGGTATTTGAGAGCAGTGGTTGTGAGGGGAGGTTTGACATATTGATGTGATCCTGGATACCAAAATCACAAACAATAGTTAGCAATAGAAATAAAAAGAAATATATAAGTAAATCTCAGCTCAGAAGACAGTCTGTAACTCAGTGACTGGCCTATTTATTTCCAACACAAACAAGTAAATTTCAAGAATATTTACCAATTTTGCAGAAAAACAGCACTTTTACAAGTTTTATTATCACATTTTAATGATGACAAAAAACACGTTTTTAATTTGCTATACATATTGACGACTTAACGATTCGAACCTAATGACATCTGACTCGTGAATGGTTTATATCATTGATTTTGGTAAGGTGAATACGAATGAATTAGTGAAATAAAAAATAATATTTTGGCTTCCTAATTGTTTATTTAATAACGAAAGATACGTAGGGTTAACGAAAAATGACTGATACTGCTGTTAGCTCAAAGCTCCCCTATCAACACAGCAAATGATAAGCATCGCTAACATATTAGGCCAAGCAACAATAAATTTATTATGAGATAAAGGAATTCAGAAAACAGACTGTGCCATCAGGAGAAAGGTAAATCTTACTTTATTTATGTAATATTTTGGACAAGATTGGTAGGAGCAATGTATGATGGAGTGAATTAATTAGTTATACTTGTTGAGCTTATTGTGGTAGAGTCGAAGTTGGTGGTGGATTATTTTGTTGACGATGTTTGTTGAGCTTGCTGTATTCTATATCGAATCATGTCCCCTTATATATTGAAAACGGAGACGGATTAACGAATTCAGAGAAAAAAAGTTTTACCAAAATTTACCTAATCGTCGATAAGCAGAGAGAGCTAGCGGGCAGCTAACCTATCGACAACAGGGTTAATTGCTTAGTCTTCTTGAAAACGGCTCTTTTACACCACTATAAGAATAATAATGTCGATATAACCTATTGGGTACCATGCACGCTAGAGCGCGCTATTTAATTTAAACTAGTTATCTTTGGTTAAATATTAAATCAAAAAAATATCTATCTATTGAATACGAAAATATATAATTACTCACAACACATAATTGGCTTAAGAATCTATCGAGATAATGAACACCCAAATGGAAAGTTTCGTTACTAAATTTGTACTCTTCTCCTACACTTGCTAACCAATCTACCAAAATACTGCGTGATTCCCAGTTGATATCTCTTTGTTTTGTCATATAAATCGGATGTGGAGGCGGTAATCGCGATTCCAAATCTTGTAAGTATGTCCATATTTCCTAAAACAAATAATTGCAATTTCTCCTTCAATAGAATTTTGAGTTTCACGGAACAGTCATTATTATAATAACAACTTCACATATCGTGAGGATATAATGTGTGATTAGTTAATTCCACGTGCAAGTAGATATTAATTTTATATTAAAAAAATATAAATCGTTTTCTATTTATCACGAATGCTTACATGATTACATTCATAGTTATTCAAGATATAAGTGTAAAGAAGTTATTCTTTATTGCAATTTCTGGCCTTTAAAAATGCGAATGAGTCTTTTTAGAGCCAAGAGGGCCATAAAGATTCACCTTTTACATATGTGCCATCCAAAAGGTTACAAAAATGAGTTTTTCTTAAAAATCTCGCTTTCTATGCTTCCAATCCTATCCTAGACATACCATGCCATCTTACCCAGAGGCGTAGCTAAGGGCCCGCTGGGCCCGCAGTTGCGGGGGGACCCGTAGTTTTAGGGGCCCCGGGGACACCAAGCGCCAGCGCAACGAAAAAGTACTAAACTAAAAACTCATTATTTCACAGACCAAACCCTCAATATTTTAAATTTAATTTACTTTCAATTAGGTACTCTATTTGCAAAGGCGCGGTAAATGGTAGTATGGCAGCACCCACTTCCACTACGAGATATAATTATTATCAGTTACGCATCCCTCATCTGTCTGCTAATGCTAATAAAAATTGACCTCTTTTAGGTTTTTTTGAATAAATTCTCAGTTTATTTCATACTTTAGAGATACATTACAAACATGTGGCTAGCACATTTATTTTTATCTTTATAGTTGTAAAAAATGGTTGCTCGTTTCTCGTCCCTTATTGCGTAGGCAGAGCGCTTCAGTTTTTGTTGATCAGTCATCAGTGTAGTTCCTGGTTTATAAAATAAGCTGTATTGTTAATTTGTCTTAGTTATTTTTATATAGTTTATATCTTTTGTGAAAAGAAAAACATTACGTATAAAGAAATATAATTTTGTTAATATTGAACATACTGGAATACTGACTAAGTAAGTATATTGTTTTTTCTTTCTTAGTTTTGCTTGCAAACGAAACATACTTTATACTCAGTGTATTAGGTGTGTGATTATAATAATTAAAATAGTAGGTAAGATAGAATATATGTTTTAAAACTAAAATTATTTATAGGTAAAAATGCAAGCAGGCCAAGAAAAAAAAAGATACGAAAGTGGTGTATATAAAGGAAGAAAACAAGAAAATGAGAAACCAAGAAGATATGAACAATTAACAAAAATACCAAAATCAACTAGTTTTTTTTACAAACAAAAGATACAAGTTTAAAGGCATCAACGTCAACGTCTGAAGAGTCAATAAATGAAGAAAATGTTACCATTAAATAAATTACTGAGACTGTTAAATCGGCAATTGGATTCGCTTATGATGATGATGATGGCATTTGTGAGGAACATCAGTCAAGTATTAATAAAACGAGTGACATAGAATCGACTGATTATGATAAGGCCTCAGAAACCTGTAACATCGATAGTGAAATTTTAAACAAAATAATTAAAAACACAACTGCTAGTTCTAATTCTAACAAGTTGTATCCCTCCGACAAAGCCAACTTTCCCGACAGACCTACTGCAGAACAAAAAAGGTTAATATTAAGTATGGAACCTTGTCAACCAAAAGGTCCGTTCCCAAGAGATTTAAAAAATCGTTGTTTTTCAGAAAACTATTATAAAAGTACTTCAAAGGCAGATATTGAAGTTCAAAAATATTTGGATTTCTTACTCGCCTAAGTTGAACTTGGTATATTGTCAGCCTTGCTGGCTATTTTGTGAACGGTGGCAAGTATCGGACGGATCAGGCTGGATATCTGGTATCAACGACTGGCAAGGACTTTCAAATAAAATAAGAAAATATGAAAATCAGAGGATCATGCAAAAGCTTGCTTGCTTGCTTTACGTTAGATAGCGAGTTAGAAAAGCAGACTAAAAACGCCTGTAGTTTTTGGGCCCAGGTCATAGAAAGGCTAATAAAAATTACACTTAAAATTGCTAAAAATTCTGGTTCATTCCGAGGTCACAGAGAATCCGTCAATGATGTATATAATGGAAATTTCATTTCCGATGTATGTTTGTTAGCTGAATATGATGATGTTATGAAACGAGTTGTTAACTTACCAAAGGGAACTATCAAATACCTAAGTCCGCAAATCCAAAATGAACTGATTCAACTTTTGGGCAAAAACCTTGAACGCACCCTAATTAATTCAATATTGCGCAGTCCATTTTTTTCCATCATTGTCGATATCACTCAAGATGTGAGTAAGGTAGATCAGCTTAGCATAGTTATTAGATATGTAAAAATTCATCAAAACGAACACATACCGATATTTAATATCGTAGAATCTTTTTTGGGCTTTTATAAAGTAACAGGCCAATCGGCCGGTGATATATCTTCTCAAATTTTAGATATAATTTTAAACTTAGACATTAAGAAATGTAGGGGGCAAGGGTACGATGGAGCTAGCACAATGAGTGGTGCTTATTCTGGAGTTCAAACTAGGATAAAACAAATTGAAAAGACAGCTACATTTGTTCATTGCGCTGCACATAACCTTAACCTCGTTCTCAACGATGCACTGAATGGTGTCCAAGAAATATCAAATTTCTTTACAGTTTTGCAAGAGCTTCATAGTTTTTTTGGTTTCAGTATTAATAGATGGGATATTTTATCAAGCATCACTGGACAATCAGAGGTAACACTAAAAAAATTAAATCCAACTCGTTGGTCTGGACGATTATTATCTTGTACAGCTGTTAAATTGCGCTTCTTAGATGTCATAAAGGCCCTAACAAAATAAATCTTGAAAGTAAGAAAGCCGACGAACGTAACCAAGCTTTATCTCTTAAGAAAAAAATAGAAACGTTTAATTTCGTTATCACGCTCATTATTGTTACAAAGTTATTAACTATAACTAATTTGGCCTCTACTAAATTACAAAAAATCGATCAAGATTTATCTAATACTACCAATTTATTAAAAATATGTCTAACTAATGTAACATATCTCAGAGAGAAATTTTCGGACATAATCACAGAGGCAAAATAAACTTGTCAGAAATGGGGTATTGAGATACACATATTTTCTAATAAAAGAGCTAGAACAGTTAACAAACATTATGACGAATTATCAGTAGATCATCGATTTAATAATGCTGAGGATATGTACAGAGTAAACGTTTTTATAGGGTTGTGGATATTGTTACTCAGCAATTAAAAACTAGGTTTGAAGGAATGTTTCATGTAAGCGATAAGTTTATGTTTCTTGAACCCCAGCGCTTATCGCAACTAAATGACTTAGAAATCATAGAACATTTTTTTTTAGTCACGGGGGGGTTAGGGTTCAGGTGCCCTAATTGTTGCCGCTCAGCCATTGATTGGCTTATTGTGCACCCCCACTCACAGGTATTAAGCAGAGTCCCATCCTAAATTCTTAGCGAACATTGAGATACGTCGAACTATGTTTTCCTGCATTCCCTCCTGATTTGTGCCTGGAGAAATATCTAGACAGGAGGCTCGCCTTCTGCACAGGGCAGGGCAATCGAAAACCACGTGCTTTGCGGTTTCCTCTGCTTCTCCACACATCCTACAATGGGGATTTGTTATTTCAATGCCCATTTTCTGTAGGTGTGCGTTGAATAGCCAGTGGCCAGTTAAATCATAGAACATGCTAATAAATTGAAAGAAAACTATGAGAAAGATATTAGTGAAGAATTTGCTTTACAATTAGTTCTTTTAAAAAATACTTTTAAGTCCGAATTAGATTCAATTTTTACGATAAGAGAGTTACTCAATTTAATCTTAATTAAACATGTTCTAGTTTTACTGAAGTAATCTCCGTATTCGTCTTATTTTTGACGTTGCCTGTTACGGTAGCCAGTGCAGAACGTTCGTTTTCAAAGCTCAAACTTATAAAGAACTTTATGCGTTCCACCATGTCACAAGTTAGACTAAAGGCATTGGGGTTACTTTCCATAGAAGCTATGGAAGCTAGTAAAATGAACGTATCTGAATTTGCCAACCAAAAGACCCGTAAACGATAATTCTAGGTATTGATCTTTTCTTTATTTCACACAGGTTTTTTTTTCTTTTTTAAATAATTTCTTGTTTAGTTATGCAAAGAATTTGATTTGAAATACCTACCCTTTGTCATTGCTATGTTTCTCTTTAAAATTGTGTTATCATGACAATACAATGGTAAAAAAAGACAAAAGTACCTAATAACTAATAAAGGTTTTGCATAGGTATACTATTTCTATTTCTATGCATAATATGATGTTTTGTTTGTTTATCTCAATATAAATATGTACTCGTATTATATGTTAGATTTTTCTACTTTTGTTTGGTATTTCCAACACATGAATATACCTCGTTTTGTGATATGTTTTATTTTTATTTTGGAATGTACACATTTATTTTCCTATATGTGCCTTATTGTTTCATTTTCTAAATTATATACTTATGTATGTCTTTTGGGTTATTATTTTTAGAAAACGCTGGTTCATGACTACCCCTTACCCTTTACTTGTAAATACATATACTTATTTGTTCATTTATATGATGGGCCCCGGTAAAATCCTTGCGTGGGGGCCCCGGATTTGAAGTTACGCTACTGATCTTACCCCAAATATTTAGTCCGAGATGGTATAGCAAGGTGATTTTAAAAAAAAACATATACTTAACTAAAAAACACAGTTAGGGTTCTATTAATTTGTATTATTGTTAGGGTAGGTTTTACTTTTCCGCCCAACCTATCTAATATGCGAGAAAAGTATTGGTTTACCCCAAAAAAAGTTGGAATTTTGAAAAAAATGTTTGAGTTATTTTTATGTTTTTCATCAAGAACAACAAAAAAAACGATTTTTAGAAAAAAAATCCTGTGTGTATTTCGTCGGCCACTTTTCGTTACATGCCTTGTTAGCACGATACAGCCTCCAGAGTGCAACAAGTCACCAATTTTTTGATTGAATATTATTCAGGACCTCTCGCAGATGAACCCTATTAATTTTCAGCTCACCAGACTCAAAGTACAAAAACAGGCGTTTTAGTACTTTAAGTACGACATTTTTGTCATTTTTTGAGAAATTTCAGTTTGTTAGCACGATACCGCCTCCACAGTATCTACAAGTCACCAATTATCTGATTGAATATTGTTTAGGGCGTCTTATAGATAAGATGAACCTTATTGATTTTTAGCTCACCTGACCTAGTACAACGGGTGCTATTGTACCTGAAGTGCCACATTTTTGGTCCTTTTTGGAGAAATTTCGGGTTGTTAGTACGATTCAGCCTCCGTCGTGTATACAAGTGACCCATCTTATAATTGAATACTTTTCAAAGTGTCTCACAGATGAACCCTATTGATTTTCGGCTGACTAGAGCGTGTACAGCGGGTTCTATAAATTCATATACACTACATTTTTGGTTATTTTTGGATTAGCGTGTTAAATGAAACTTGCTGTTTCTAGTTAACTCCACAGTTTATTGAAAAATGTTGGAAATTCTAAAAAATTGACAATTGTTTCGATATTACCTAAATATCATCGTCAGAATGACAGAAGTTACATTTCATTTGATACCTACCTAATATTTAATTATTTTTGGCTAGTCCAAGAAGTGACCTATCTACTTAATATATATTATTAGAAAAAAGAAGATATGATATTACAAATATTAAAGCTTAGATATTATTAGACCTAAGGGGATATCCTGGAAATCATTTTTTCTAATTAAGATCAGTATAACTGTGCAATGATATAGACAACCAGGAAAACTATATCTGCTGATCTTTACAATTATCACTTAAGAAGACAATTTAAAAGAGGAGAACTCCCTAGATTTATCTGTTCATTGACAACTTCATATTATGAATTTCTTAAGTGTCTTCTAATTTACAATTCTTCAAGGAAATCCAGTTCTTGTTTCTTATTACAAAAATGTAGTACTTCTAGTTCTGTGTTAGGTGTCAATAAATGATTGGTGTCAAGTAGATGTCTGGCGTAGTGGGATTTATCTGGTTGTTTTAATCTGTATGCTCGTGTGTCTGTATCGGATTTCAAAATTTGTAAGAGTCTGACCCAGATAGACAGCATTACATTCTGGACATTTAAGTTTATATTTACCAGATTCCTTCAATGGTGATATTTTTGTTTTTACATTTAACAATTTTGTACTTATGTTACATTCTGTATTAAAAGAAGTCGTTGTATTTGTTGCTAAAGATATTATTATCTTTGAAATATTATTAGAAATATTTCCTGCATATAACAATTTTGTATTTATGTTACTTTCTGTTTTAAAAGAAATGTCATCTACATATCTATACCAAAATAAAACATTTTTGGAAATATTACTTTCATAGATTTTTATTTCTAAACTGTCCATAAAAATGTTTGCCAAAATTGGCGATATAGGGCTACCCATTGGTAAACTTTCATTTTGAATATATATCTTATTGTCAAAAGTGAAATAATTCTGATTAATACATACATCAAATAAATCTGATATTATTCCTGCATTAATATTTTTGTCTTCTAGTAACTTTCTTACAAGTATTAGACATTTTTTAGGAGGAATTTTAGTGAACATATTGGTAACATCAAATGAAATAAGCTTAGAGCTTTCTTACAAGTTGAATGCGTTTAATTTTTTGATTACTTCCATTGAATTTCTAATTGAATATTTAGATGTATATCCGTAACTATTTAGTATATTGTTCAGTTTCTTTGTCAATATATTATTAGGAGTAATACCATAAGAAACTACAGGTCTAATTGGTTCCGTTATTTTATGTAATTTAAAAGTTCCATATAATTATGGACAATGAGGATTCTTATTTATGATGGACCTCTTTTGGTAATCACTGAAAAGATAATTTGAATTATTAACAATATCTCTAGCATTATTAGAAAACTTTTTAGTTGGGTTTACATCGCTAGATTCTATAAAGCTATATATCTTTGAATTATAATCATTAGTTGTCAATGTGACAGTAGCGTTCCCCTTGTCATATTTTGTAACTGTTAGGATATCATCTTCTACTTTCTTTTTTATTGAATTTAAAACTGTAATGTCATTTTTTGTTTGACGTTTAACTTTTGAAGGTTCAATATTTTTGATTAAATTGGAAATTTTTGGTGACTCATAAAGAAAGTGATTTGAATTAGATTTCAAAGCTATTTATGACTCGGTAGCCATTATCTGTTTAATATTATTCGTAAATTTTGGTGGTATGCTGTACTTTAAACCGGTATTTAATAATTCTATTTCACTATCTGTAAAATTAGTGTCTGAAAGGTTTTCATATCGTGGTGCAAAGTGTGTTGGTATGTAATTATTTGCGGTTTCATGATGTTTATAGTATTGAACTCTATATGTTATGTGTATTCAAGTTTCTGTAGCTTTTGTTTGCAAATAATGTTGGAGATATTGTTAATAATTCATATTATCTTTTCAGTGATTACGAGAAGAGGTCTATCTTAAATAAGAATCCTCATTGTCAACAATTATATGGAACCGTTAAATTACATAAAATGAAGAAACCAATTAGACCTGTAGTTTCTTATGTTAATACTCCTAATAATATATTGGCAAAGAAACTTAACAATATACTTAATAGTTACGGATATACATCTAAATATTCAATTAGAAATTCAATGGAACTAATCACAAAATTAAAAGCATTCAACTTGCAAGATAGCTCCAAGCTTATTTCATTTTATTTTACCAATATGCTCACTAAAATTCCTCCTAAAAAATGTCTAATACTTGTAAGAAAGTTACTAGAAGACAAAAATATTGATGCAGGAATAATATCAGATTTAATTGATGTATGTATTAATCAGAATTATTCCACTTTTGACAATAAGATATATATTCAAAATGAAGGTTTACCAATGGGAAGCCCTATATCGCCAATTTTGGCAGACATTTTGATGGACAGTTTAGAACGAAAAATTTTTGAAGGTAATATTTTAAAAATGTTTTATGGGTAATGAACGACAATTAGATATATATTTCAACCACATTTATAATTTACACCCAAAAATTAAATTTACATTAGAAGTTGAAGAAAATAGTTCAATCAATTTTCTTGATTCAAAAACTCAAAGAGTTAATAATGTACTTGATTATTCGATTCACCGAAAACCAACACACACTGATGTGACTATTCCATACAGTTCCAATCATCCCATGTCCCATAAACTAGCGGCATATAATTCAATGATACATAGAGCAATTTCAGTTCCTATGAACAAATGTAATTTTGATAGAGAGATCAACACAATTAAACAACATTAAGCAACATCCAACGGTGACCCATTACATATGATAAATAAACTAATTAGTAAAAAAAAGAGGAAAAAGTGGCATTACAACTAATATTTCCTAAACAAACTGAAGAAATAAAAACCATTACATATGCAGGAAATATACTGTGGAGTTAATTAGAAACAGTAAGCTCCATTTAAAACTCTAATATGAGTAGATTCCATAAAGTAAGGGTTGAAACAGTTAATTTTGTTATTTTTGGAGACATTTCGGTTCGTTAGCACGATACATCCCCCGAAGTGTATACGTGTGACAATTTTATGATAGTATATTGTTCATGGTATCTGACAGATGCGGAGAAGTTAGTTTTAATCTTTAAAACCGTTTATTTTATTATTTAATTACCAAGCTTTAGACCACAAATCGCAAAAATAACGTTTTAAATGAGATATTATTATATGTGGAAACTTCTTTTTCAACGACGCCAATGATTATCATCAACAATGACGTACAGTTCAATTTAATGCAAGTTGAAGCAATTACAATACAGCCAAACTTTTGCAAGTAGATGTGGTCCTATTGATAAACACGCGGTTGTGTAATGAAGGTAGGAGTTTGCAAATCGCACCCTACTTCGCTCACGCATACTTGCAAAAGTTTTGCTCTATTGTAATTGCTTCTACTTCCATTATATTGAATATTCCAAATCAATGTAAATAACATTGTTTCTTCCCCGTAGTTATGCGAGTAAATTAATTCATTTATTTAATAACAACAAAAATTCAACAATAAGTTCATCTCTTAGAAACATTTTTATTACTCTATGTACACAAACAAAATATACAGTACACATTTATTCGAAATACGCAATAAAAAATGAATTCTCTGGATACAGGGTGATTTTTAAGCAGTTACAATTGGACGTTCTACACAAACATAATTATAATATAAAAATTTGGCGTTAGGGGTTTTCAAACATGTTCAATTGATCTAAAATCTATAGAACCTCCTATATAACTAAAGAGAGATATGCAACTCTCAACATATGGTGTGAAAATACAAACGTTACCCAACCATTTAAACAACAACATTTTCACAAACTTTCCAGCCCACACACACACTAAGATCTAGTTCAACTACACTATCCAATATTCGTTTGACCTATACATCTGAAGAGTACAGGATAAATTTACAAACAGAACACAAATAATTGACAAGCATAACACTCCTCCATGGCTCAGACAACTACCGCAAATAGACATATCTCTCAGCAAAACCAAAAAAAGAAGTTACTGTGCACCATCGATCTAGACCTAGATGTGACAAATGCAGGAGTACTTTTACAACCCAACACATATTCACTTGAGCAACGTTTAATTTTCATAGACAATACCTCAAAATAACCCAGGTTGAAAATATTCTTAGAATCCAAAACGAGTGGTAAAATACGATAAGGAGACATTTCACAAATAACCTGCGGGTCTGGAAGGGCACCCACTGGCCCATTATTGACCATAGAGCATAGAATGCAACGATGACATATTGCTCGTGGGCATATTGTTTGGAATAATGAAGATTAAGGAAGAATATTGTTCTCCGATGGGAGAACAATGTATCAAATTAAACCCCGGACATGTGTTGTTCTGTAAAGGAGATGACAATACTGGTATAGGAGGGGTTGGAATTTTAGTTAATAGAAGATTAATCCCAAACATAAAGATACTTAATTTCTTATATTTTCATGGGTTTCGGTCAGAAATAAAATCACTTGCTTATAATGGTAACGTTTCGGTTTATTTTATTTAAACCATTTTCAAACCTTTTTATTGATTTTGCCTCCGTAGAGGATTGTCTACTACTAAGTAGTTACCATTATAAGAAAGTGATCTTATTTCTGACCGAAACCCATGAAAATATAAGAAATTTTGAGTATTAACGGTCATTAAAAATATATATGTTTAAAGATACTTAAAGCTCTGTCAGACCAAGTTAGCTATGTCACAGTCAACATAAATAAAGCAACAAACAAGAAATACATTCAAGTTTATGCCCCAAACTGCTCACATGAAGATGACGAAGTGGAACTGTTATACGAGAATATAGCAAGAGCACTCAATGATAGCTAAACAACACATTTTATCATAGGAGGTGACTTCAACGCCAAAATTGGAAAAGCTACAGATCCCTCACAAAGATATATAGAACATTTTGGTTTAGGAGCCGGAAACGTTAGAGGTACACTGTTGGCCAATTTCCTAGAAAGGGAAAAGCTCTACCTGATGAACACCTTCTTTCAGAAGAAAGAAAATCGAAAATGGACTTGGAGAAGTCCAGATGGAAAAACCAAGAACGAGATTGACTTTATCATCTCAAAACATAAACATATAATCCAGAACGTAGACGTGATAAATCAATTTACTACTGGAAGCGACCATATAATGATCAGATGCAAGGTGTTCATAAATGTCAAAATGGAAAGAGCTAGAAAAATTAAACAAAGAACACCTACAAGAAAATTTGGAATCGCTGAAGGAAGAAAATGAAGGATATAAAAGACAACTTGACGAAAAATTCTCTAAAAACCCAGGAAAACCAAATGAAACTATAAACGAAGCTAACAGAAGAATAACAAAAGCAATAAAAGAAGCTGCAAAACTCATAGCCAAACCTTCGATAAAACCTGATAATAAATTGACCGACAAAACTAAAAAACTATTAGAAAAAAGAAGAGAACTCATAAAAAGTGGAAAGAGAGACACAATAGAATATGTAGAAATCAATAAAACAGCAAGAAAAATGGCAAAGCAGGACATCATGGGCCACAAAACAAAACAGGTACAATCCTTGCTAGAAAAAAATTAGGGTCTGAAGATATTTAGAAGACAAAACACGCAGAAAAATGAAATAACGAGAATAAAAGACAAAGCGAATAATATAATAGAAGATAGAACACAAATACTGAGAAAAGTTGAATTGTTTTACACAGACTTATATGAATGAAAAATACTAAACGAAGCAGTGAAGGAAGAGAATGAGAACACAAACAATTAAATTATTAATGTTAATTCAGAGGAAATGCTGGAAATAGACATCGAAAAACTAGAAAAAGCTCTATTGCAAATGAAAAATGGACGGGCGGCAGGAGAAGATAGCATACTACCAGAAATGCTGAAGGAAAGCGATAGAAAAACTAAAGAAGAACTAGTAAAACTATTTAATACCTGCTTGACTCAAGAATGCATTCCTCATGACTGGGAGAATGCAGTGGTTATTCTTATCTATGAAAAAGGAGATCCGTCGGACCTCGAAAACTACAAACCAATCAGTCTGCTGTTTCAGGTATACAAATTGTTTATCAGAATAATTACAAGCAGTTTAGAACTAAAACTTGAAATATACCAACCAATAGAACAGGCTGGATTTAGAAGTCACTACAGCACTACCGAACACCTCAACAGTAAAACAACTTATAGAGAAGGCATCATAATATAATATACCTATATGGATGGCCGTCGTAGACTTCAGAAAGGCATTCGACACTATAGGAACCTGGGCCATAATAAAATCTATGAGAAGTGCCCAAGTGGATCAAAGACACATCAACCTAATAGAAAATAATATACAAAACTTCTACAATGACTATCAAGATTCACGCACAAGAAAAATAAGATAGAATCCAAAAGAGGCGTCAGACAGGGAGATGTAATTTCGCCAAAATTGTTTACTCGGATTTTGTAGGATGTCTTCAAGAAAGTCAATTGGAGGAAAAAGGAAATAAACATCCATGGTGAATACCTAAGCAATTTAAGGTTTGCTGATGATGTCGTCCTGTTTGGAAGAAATAAACAAGAACTAACTAAGATGTTGGAAGAACTACATGTAGAAGCTGCCAAAATTGGACTACATATGAATAATGCAAAAACACAATTCATGACAAACGTTCCTGATGCAGACCAAACTATTACGTTTCATCGACAAACTATAAACAAATTACAATCATACATATATCTTGGACAATCAGTGACGCTAAGTAAACAAAACCAAGAAATTGAGATCGCTAGGAGAGTCAGATTAGGATGGGTTGCCTATGGTGAATTAAAATACGCTTTCAACATGAAAATCCCCATGGCATTAAAAACAAAATTATACAACGTATGCATTCTCCCTGGGTCCTGACTAAAAGGAGTATTAACAAACTAAGAATACAACAGAGTGCCATAGAGAGAAGAATACTGGGAATGTCATTGAGAGCCCACAAAGCAAACCAGTGGATACGAGAAAGGACAAAAGTAACCGAGGTCATACAGAGAATTAGTTCCTTAAAGTGGCAATGGGCAGGACATGTTGCAAGACAGAGAGAATTGGAGTGGACACATCACTAGATGGAGACCTTGGGGAGAACGGAGAAGTATTGGCAGACCACAACAGAAACGGTACGATGATCTGAAAAAATTCGCTGGCCTGAACCGGTACCAGAGAGCAGAAAATAGAAGTGTATGGTCAAACATGAGAGAGGCCTATATCCGATGGATAGAAGATGGCTGTAAAAAGAAAAAGAAAGGAAGAATATCGTTCTCCGATGAATTCATCTTCGTTCTGATTACAAGTGGAACAAAGTAAAGAGAAGGTCCGGGGAAAACTACGCCCAGTTTACCATTGTTGGGACTATACAGTATGGTGATGACTCAGCAATGGTGTGGGGTGGGATTATTATGGAGACTCTTACAATGTTAATTCACACAGAGGGTGGCTTATGGTACAAAGGTAAATTATAGACATTTTAGAATATGGCATGTCCATATATTGGGAGATTTTCTGACTTTAGCATGATAATGCCAGGTCACACATTGCAAGAATTGTGCAGCAATATCGTCAAGAGGTTGGAGCTCCTGCCAAGGTTTGGACTGCGAGAAATCCCGACCTTAACCAATTAGATCACGTTTGGGACATCGCAAGGAGACGACTACAACAACTACCTAACTTACCGAACACAATAAATTAACTATTTTTGCGATAGATTGAAATTTGGAATGAAATTAATCAAAATCAAATAAGAACGATCATTCTTAGTATGCGAGATCATTGTCAAGGAGTAATAAATGCCAGAGCAGGCAATACTCGCTGTTAATTTCAGATTTCGGAGGAAAAATTGTGATACATTTTCAGATTTTAATTAAATTAAGCTCCTGTAAAACATCCAATTGTAGTCACCGAAGAATCACCCTGTAAAATCGATCCTAATTATCTTTCAATCGAAGCATATATCGCCATCAAGAGGTAGATAATCCTGAATTAACTTTGTGAATACATCTAGAGGGCAAAATTCTTCACATCCAGGTATCTGCATCAATTGCAATCCCCTGCCATCCCAGCCTTGATAGAAAACTTTAAATCCGTAAACGTCTTCAATTTGATGTAATTCTAAAATCACGTGAGACCCATACGTCGGTACATGTTTCTCGAATATACCCAAACCAATCAGTAATTGCGCCACGGTATTCTCGTGACAAGAATACAAATAAATTTTCGATTTCAATTTTCTCTCATCGTTGATATTGTTGTATGCATCATCAAGTAATTTCTGTAAAAAATACCCAATTGCCAGTCTCCTTAAAGCTGGCGTACCCATGGTTATGAAATATTCTTCAGTCGCTACATTCGTCATGGGTTCTGGGAATACGCTATTTGTCCATTCCGGTAATTCTAGACCGTATTCTTGCTCCGTGGCGAGACCGAATTGAAGATTGTACACTTGACGAAACGTTGTGACGTTCAAACCGGTATGTTGCGATAGGTATTTGAACAATTTTTCGTGTTCATTAAACTTCTTTTGAACGGACGGGAGTTCAACATAATTTGCATATTGTTCAAGATATTTTGGACATTTTACTCCATTCAGAACCTACAAAAAATGGAAAAAATAACGATTATTTTGATATACTAATTTTTTTTAAAAACGATCTTACTGGATCTTTTTCATTAGGTAAAAAATTGTAAGGAATGGGTTGCCAAGGCATTCCTAAAACAGCATCTTCTTTTCTTGGTGGAAACAATCCTGCTAAAACTAACAGAAGTGACATCTTGGTTCTGTTGAAATTAGTACTGAACGGTTCAACCAATTCGGGATAATAGTATTTTCCCAAAAAATCATTGTATCTGTTACGAAGATCAGTACCCATGTAATATTCTTTGACCTTGCCAGTCTGAAAACAAAGCAAAATGTCAATTTCACGCCACATTCTGAATTAATTTATAGACATTCATAGAAAATTCACGAAAAATTTCGGAGAATGTTTATACACGGTATATATGTTACCGTAAATACCCGAAATCCGTTAATACGCGTAATAACTAGTGAGAATCCGAAATAACTAGGAGTATCGGTAAATTCGCGTTCTTACTAGTAAGAACGCGTAATTACTACGAGGTTTAGGAAAATACCGAATTAAAACTTTTATTCGGATACTTACTGAAATTTTCAGTTAGAACGCAGCGTAAGTTAGTAACCACTGAGTGTTACTCGATCTTTGCAGGGATTGGCTACATTTCATCTCGCGATGTCTCGAAAGACAGGGGAAGGTTCCCGCGCACCTTGCGCGGCTCCATAATACGTTATTTTATCTGAAGTTGTTACTGTGTTTACCAAGCCGTTTGCCGTTTGTTACTTTGTTAAACGTTGTTCTTCGAAAAATGAATTCTCCGCTGATTGCTTGGAAAGAAAAATTTACGAATGATTTATTAAGTACGTGCAGTAAAGATCCCAAATTATCGAAATATACTGTTATGAATAAAGAAACTTACGAAAATCTACTTCAAGAAATTAAAGAAGCTAACTGACAAAAAAGAAAACTGCCCTACAGTATCGTCGTTTAAACCGTTTTGACATCATGGAATTAAGTGGCGTTCAGCATATTATAGCAAAATCCAAGAATGATGAACTATTATATTACCTCCCAATTGAAGAAATCTTTGATGTTATCGAAGCTTCTCACGTAGTAATTGGGCATGGTGGTCGGGACCGACTTCGAATAGAAACAGCAAGAAAATATGCAAATATTACTACCAGAATGATGAATTTATTTCTGTCGATGTGCGAAGTCTGCAACAGTAAAAAATCTAAGAAGAAAAGGGGATTGGTTTCTAATCCAATTTTACACAATGAATTATACAGCCGATGCCAAGTAGATCTGATCGATATGCAGAGCCAATCAGATGGAGAATATAAATTCATAATGGTTTATCAAGATCATTTAACCAAGTTCATTTTGTTAAGAGGATTTAACGTCTAAACGAGCTGAAGAAATCGCATATAAATTGAACGAAATAGTTTTGACTTTTGGAGCGTCGTGCATATTACACAGTGATAACGGTCGAGAATTTGCGAACTGTGTTATAAACGAATTTACATCCTCATGGCCAGAACTTCAGATTGTTCACGGAAAGCCACGACACAGCCAGAGTCAGGAATCAGTCGAAAGGGCCAATCAAGATGTGGAAAATATGATTGCTTCATGGATGTCCGATAATAAAACTGTAAAATGGTCAGAAGGTCTACCATTTGTACAATTTATGAAAAATCGTGCCTATCATTCAGGCATAAGGCAAACTCCATATAAGGCCATGTTTGGCATCGAACCTAGAGTTGGATTAACTACATCGTCTTTGCCTCCTGAGGTTATTTCATCTTTAGAGCGGGAAGAGGATTTGGAAAAAATCGTTGATGATGTTACCACGATGAGAGAAGAAACTCAAAGAGAAGATTCAAATTCAGAAGACGACTTTGCTGAAAAAGATCCAGAAGAAGATCAAGAACAAGAACGCTTTTGCAACAAATGTTGTGCTATTTTACCGACTAACATTGATCGTGACTTCTGTTTGAATTGTGAAACAGAAGACAATATAAAAGCAGTAAGGTCAGAAGCAAGCCAATCGCTAATTCATCAGGCAAAAAAGATGAAAAGCTACAGTGATAAAACACATCCACCTGCAAATGTTGGCGATAATGTTACGGTACCTATTCCTGATGTGGATAAAGCAAAAGGTGCTTTCAGAAATATAATAGCTGTTGTGTTACTGAAGACCGACGACAACATGTACCAGTTAGGTACAAAAGATGGGGTCATAAATCATCTGTATACCAGATCCGAATTTGATATTTGCAAGCAAAAATTTATTGACATTGATTTAATAAGGAAAGATAAACAAATTCCTTTACGTCAAGCAGCTTCATCTAATTTTGGTTCTAGCCAGGGTTTTTTATGTGCAAATGCACTAAAAATTGTAAAACTAAATTATGCAAATGCAAAAAAAATAATGTTCTATGCAAATTCAAAATGCCATAATAGTGCCTCTTGCAATAATAAGTAAGCTAAGTTATATTGTTCACTTTTGTTTGAATTTCGCTTGTTCTATGTTTCATTTGTTCTGTAATTTTTTTTTGTGCAATAAATTAACTGAAACCAACCGCACTTTATTCTCTAACAGATGTTTACCTACAATATGAATTTTAGGCATTCATAAATTTTAAAATTCGGTTATTAGGCTTTCAGAATGAAGTAGGGCTATTGTAGAGAGTAGCATGACGCGACTTCGGAAAAATTTCAATGCAGTTTTTCGTTTTGGTGTTCCTAGATGCCAAAATCACCCTCCGTTCCAAAGGTTATATATATATATATATATATATATATATATATATATATATATATATATATATATATATATATATATATATATATATATATTATATATTTTTTGACGGATCGAAACCAAACTCGCTACAAAAATCGTTTAGGCCAAAATCTTGGACCAGTTCGTTAATGAGCCAAATCGGCCCAGTAAAAACAAAATGGCGGCCTGGCAACGTTGAAAAAAAATCGTATTTCCTTTGTTTTTCATTTGACGAAAAAAAGTTACTGAGCTTTTTCATAGAACTTAACACGTTCTACAACTTTTGTATTTAACATTTTTCTCTAAATCGTGCATTAAAACATTTATTTAAGAAAATTCACAAATTATAACGGAATGTTTAAGCACGATAGAAGGCGTATCTTTTGACGGATAGAAACCAAACTCGCTACAAAATGGGTTAGGCCAAAATCTTGAACGAGTTCGTTAATGAGCCAAATCGGCCCAGGAAAAACAAAATGGCGGCCTGTCGAAGTTGAAAAAAAATCGTATTTCCTTTGTTTTTCATTTGACGCAAAAAAGTTACTAAGCTTTTTTATAGACCTCAATACGTTCTACAACTTTTGTGTTTAACATTTTTCTCTAAATTGTACATTAAAACATTTATTTAAGAAAATTCACAAATTTACCAGAATTTTTTTTTTTTTGTTTTTGATTTGATGCCAGAATGTTACTTTGGTTTTTTTGTACATCTCAAAACATTCTATTACTTTTGTATCTAATTTTTTATTTTGGGTTTTATGCAAACATGTTACTGAAATAAGCCTGTCCAATTGGTCCTGTGCCATTAGGATTTTTACTGTTGTGTGCTTAGAAAGAACGCGTTCTAACTGAAAATTTCAGTAAATAGCCGAATAAAAGTTTTAGTTCGGTATTTTCCTAGACCTCGTATTAATTACGCGTTCTTACTAGTAAGAACGCGAAATTACCGACATTCCTAGTTATTTCGGGTTCTTACTAGTTATTACGCGTATTAACGGATTTCGGGTATTTACGGTAACATATACAGTATTAGGAATTTTCTGTGGTCACATATGTTCAAGCAACAATGTGTTAGAAAGAAACAAATATAAATTCAGTGTATTACTCTTTCTCTGTAACAGGATATCATAAAGTGGAAATAGTCCCCAAAATACATGTCCATAATCGACGACAATGTGTAAGAATAAATTCATCGTAGGTATAAACAGAATATCAGAAACAGTGAATGTTCTGAAGAAAATTTATAGTTGCGTTGCAATGTTGCCAATTTTCATTGTATATTGGTCATACATAATGAAAATTGATTCACATCAATAAGTATCCCGGCACTTGGGCCTGGGAAATTTTTAAGCACCATGGGATAAAGTAAGTCTTTGTTATTTGCCTCCACTCATTAGCTGCTAATATGATACAACAGGTTAGTGAAGGTCAGGTGTTTGAAAGTGGAATGATGTAATTATACGGGGAATAGTCGTAATGAACATCATATCAAAAGGGTATTAGAATGTATCGTTGATATTATACGGTGATGGTGAATAAGTAGTTATACAGGGTAAAGTCGAAATGATGATAATAATATAATAATAATAATGATTATAATAATAAGGGGTCAAAAGGGTAGTGAAGCGTCTCTTACAGCCTCTCCCACCAATTCCTGCTCGCACCTCCACGTCGGTATGCCCTGGAAAACCATCTCTGGAGATTCAAGATCGGGTAACCAACCCCCGCTAGCAAATATCCTACAGCAGATGGGCAAACACGAGAGGAAGAACAAACCCAATAAATATGGAGACACAGAAAAAATAAGCCTCGGAAAAACATACCGACGTGAACGGTAGTAGCACTTCCAAAACTGTGACCGCGTCCGGCAGGGGAGTCCCCGACGAGGTTTCCCAGGTCGTTATCCAGCGAAACCCTCGTCAATCACAGATAACAACAAAAACAATAAGGCAGACCAAAGATTACTCAATAGAAGAAAACAGCCAAATCCCATCGACAAGTGCTGTGACTACTAGATGTGTTTCTTGGAGAGGAAATGCTAACCCCATATTACCTGAGACCACTCTAGCAGGACGAACTAGAGTACGCATGAAATGGACACAAGAAATCAACATGTATATCATGCGCACTTACTACTACATCACTAGACTCGAGACAGATACAACAGCTTTTCGCAGAAAATTACAAGAAGCTTTCACTAGAAAATTTCCCGAGATACCTGTAACAGAACAGAGAGTTGTAGACCAAAGAAGAGCAATTGTACAAAGGCACCTTCTATTACATGAAATACTCCAACAACTACGAGATGAAGTACGAGAATCCTTACACTTGGAAGATATGGTTTAATCTGATCATGGATCTACAAGAACAGACCCACGTATGCAATCTAGTCAATCAAATGATACTGATCAATCAAACGATACTGATCAAAACCAAATAAACCTTGGTCAACTAAACCCTAGACAACTAAACCCTAGTTAACTAAAACCCAGGCAATCAAACCTTGGGTCTGGAAGCACGGAAATCATAAACACATGCTCAGAACTAATAATGGAGGATATAGAATCTGTCACACAACCTGAAATAAACAACACTGAAACAACGGAAAGATTGGACACAACAAGGCCTGTTTACAAAAAGAACAAAGTGATAATAGCGAGCTTGCTGAACAGCTAAATACACTATTCAGAACTGTGCAACAAAAGTTTGGAGGTATGGACCCTACAAAAAGACCATGGCTACCAAAACAGAACACATCAAAAAAGTTTGCCCAAATAGTCGATATTATGAACAAGCAAATACTACCACCCCTACTAGATGTTGATTCCTACAATGAGCTCCACGATCTTATCTACTGCGCAGTATTCACCGCCACGGAAGCCAATGGAGCCAAATTACACGAGCAAAACCGAAGGAAAGCAGGCAATACAGACATACCGCCGTGGAAGAAAAGACTAATGAGCAAAATTTAGATAAAACGAGCAGAAATAGCAAGATTAAGAGAATTCAATAATGGAACTCCCAGTAAAAAACTGAGGAAAGAAGTCTAAAAAATGTTCGAGAAGTATAGGATCCACTCACAAAGAGATGTACCAAATACTGTACCCAACGACTTTCTTGACACACTCCAACAAAAACAGACTATGTTCAGTGCAAGACTCAGAAGGTACTCATTAAGCGACAAGAGAAAACAACAGAACAGAGAATTCAATAACAACGAAAAGAAGTTCTATTGAACACTGAAAAACGAAACGGGAGGAGAAAACACTGAAACGGTAATAGAAAACCCACCCAATCAGGATCAAATAATATCGTACTGGTATCAGATATGGAAACAGAATAAAGAGTGCCAAACGAATTCAAACTGGTTACGCAAATAAATAGAAGAGAGCAGCAGCATAACGCAAATGGAAGAACCGGCTATTACAGAAACTATTGTCGCAGAAGTAACTCGAGATACTCACAGTTGGAAAAGCCCAGGAAGTGATAAGATTCACAATTTGTGCTACAAAAAATTGACCTGTATCCACAAACAACTTGCGAAATTCATCAATGATTTCATCAAGAACCCAGAGAAAATGCCCCTTTTCCTCACTAAGGGTATTACATACTTACTACCAAAGGGCAAAACATCTGAGGACCCCTCCAAACGGGATATAAGATTATCACCTCCTGCATCACAAGAATCCTTAGTTAACATATAGAAGATCAAGGAATAATTACTGAAGAACAGAAAGAATGCCGAAAAGGGACGAAAGGCTGCAAAGAACAACTTGTGATAGATTCTATAGTACTCAATGAACTCAAGAAGAACAACCGCAAATTGTCCTGCTGCTATATCGACTACCAGAAAGCATACGACTCGGTTGGTTGATCAAAGTGCTGGAACTGTACAAAGTCCACCCAACACTCATTACATTCCTAAAGAACACCATGGATAATGGGAGAACTGAGATACAGATAATGGCCAGTCCAACACCCATAACCATTCCTGAAATACACATCACCAGAGGCATCTATCAAGGAGATGCGTTGAGCTCTTTGCTGTTCTGTATGGCACTAAACCCGCTCTCTAGACAATTCAACCGAACAGGAATAGGATACACACTGAAAGTCAACCAAAGAAAACATATCATCTCGCACCAACTATACATGGACGACCTGAAAATATACGTATAATCACAAGACAAACTCAAAGAACTAATTATAATACTGGAAAAGTTCTCCAATGACATATGTATGAGATTTGGGTTAGATGAATGTAGAACTATACATATGAAAAAGAGTAAGATCCAAATAGGAATGTGCAGCTTGCAGATGGAGGTATAATATAATCAATGGATCAGCAAGAGCTTTACAAATATCTAGGATATCAACAAGTAAGATCAATCGACCAAAAAAAGGATCAAGGAAAGCCTAACAAGAGAATATATGACTAGAGTAAACAAATTGTGGAAAACCGAACTGAACAGCCGCAACATATTCAAAGCTCTCAACACCCTAGCTATACCCATTCTAACGTACTGATTTGGGGTAATAAACTGGACAGTAACAGGCCTAGATAATATTATGCGAAAAACAAGAACAACACTAACAGAGCACAGAAAACATCACCCCAAATCCAGTACAATAAGAATGACACTTCCAAGGAAAGAAGGAGGCCGAGGTTTAATAGACATCAAAAACCTGCACAACAACCAGATCAAAATGATGATATCATACTTCCACAAAAGAAAAGAAACATCATCGTTACACCAACTTGCATGCATGACAGATAGAGGATATACACCACTGAACCTATCGAATGAAGAAGTACAAGGCAATGAACTCATGATTAGTATAAAGGAGAAGAGGAATGAATGAAAAGGCAAGGCCCTTCATGGACGACACCCACATGACCTCGACCTACCCCATGTCGACAAGCAAGCGTCGAACGAATGGTTAAGGACAGGCGAACTTATCCCAGCAACGGAGGGCTTCCTTATAGCCATACAGGATCAGGTGATACACACAAAGAATTACCACAAATACATTGTCCAAGAAATAAGTGTGACAGATGACAGATGTAGGAAATGCAAGGAGCAGCCGGAAACCATCCAACACATCACGGCAGCATGCATGTTATCACAAAATGATTACCTTCACCGCCATAATCAAGTCACTGCTATCATCCACCAAGAAATATGCCACAATTGGGGAATAATAGAAAGCAGCAATAAAACACCGTACTACAAATATCAACCAGCTGCAGTAGTACACAAAGATCATATCACAGTTTACTACACTATAATTTACTGATCCATCATAACAGACCGGAGGATCCCCTGCAACAAACCAGACATAGTTGTAAGAGATAACGGACAGAAGGAGGCATACATCATAGACATAGCGGTTCCTAACTTCCACAATATTAAAAGTATCGAAGAAAAGAAAAAAAATTACACTGACCTCGCCGAAGAAATCAAATACCTGTAGAATCTCAACAAAGTGACCATTGTACCCGTTGTCTTGTCCGCCACTGGTGTGATCCCAAAGTAACTACACAGAAGCCTCAAAACACTGGCATTAAATACCAATTTGTAAAGGCCCAATCAGAAGGCAGTTGTACTGAATATAACAAGAATTGTCCGAAAATTCATGAGTCGAGAATAGACGAGAGCGCTTGGTAAGCCACCCGTACCTCGCTAAATGCAAACACCAGGAATGAAGCCTGAGAAGATTGGAATAATAATAATAATAATAATAATAATAATAATAATAATAATAATAATAATAAGAAAACATAGATTCCAGGTGCAGACTCTGTAAACAGTACGATGAGACAATTAAACACATTACCACTGGATGCCTGGTCCTTACAAGAAAAGAATACCTAGAACCACATAACAAAGTATGTTCAACATTACATTATAATATTTGCAAATTCTACGACATAGAAACTGAGGTCGCATGGTATAAACACAAGCCAAAAAGCGTTGAAACAAAAGACGATATCACATTAATATGGTACATGCAAGTACAAACAGATAGGACAGTGATGGCGAACAAACCGGATCTAATAATCAAGGACCTCAAAAATAAGACGTGTCTATTAATCGACGTTGCCATTCCATCAGATGCTACAGTAAAATAGAAGTGCAGAGAATATGGGGACTTAAAACATCTACCATCCCCATCATAATAGGAGCAACGGGAACTATTCACAATAACTTTGGAGCATTGTTGAACAAAATACCTGGCAACAACAATAAAACCACAATTAGGACACTACAAAAAACTGTGCTCCTGGAGACAGCCCACATAATCCGACGAGCCCTAGGATAAAGATAAGACCATTTATTCTTAGGAACAGGGAGTGTTCTTGATAAATGGAAAAACGCCGACTAACCACGGTTGAGTAATAGTGATAATAATAATAATAATAATAATAATAATAATAATAATAATAATAATAATAATAATAATAATAACTACTCCTAGGAGCTATAAGACCTTGTCGTTGGTGGAGTAGCTTAGTAACTTCCTCCCTCCTCGAGCCGCAAGGACAGCTGGAAGAACAACGAACCAGGTTTGGATTTCATAAACAAATTTGCTGAAAGAAACAACCTGACAACCCGGTTGGCTTCAAATATCAAACGTCAGCGCTCTGCGGTGGGTAAACCGGAAATAAAAGAATTTTTCGACAACATTAAAGACAACTTGGAACATGCGTTACCGGAACATGTCTATAATTACGACGAAACTAACATCACTGATGATCCTGGTGCAAAAAAAGTATTGGTGCCCAGAGGAACTAAGAGAGTCGAGCGAGTTCAAGAGCACTCTAGGACATCGATCAGTATAATGATTTGCGGAACAGCTAAGGGCATCCTGCTTCCACCCATGGTGGTCTACAAAGCCCAACACTTATACGAAAATTGGACGACAGGAGGTCCTGCGGGCACAGTATATGAGGTCACGCCAAGTGGTTGGTTTGATATGACAACATTTGAAAAATGGTTCTTCGATATTTTGATCCCTCACATAAACGCCAATAGCTCCCCAGAAGAAACAAAGGTTGTGATTGGAGATAACCTTGCGTCACATTTCTCTCCTCGTGTCGTCGAAGCAGCAATAGCGAATAATATCTACATGACGCCTCTGCCACCAAATTCGACACATCTGATGCAGCCTTTAGATGTAAGTTTTTTTGCGCCCATGAAGCGAAAATGGCGAGAAGTGTTAGATACGTGGAGGAAGGAGTGTCGTCGGAAAGGAAGCATTCCAAAAGAACAATTACCCAACTTGCTGAATCGCTTGTGGTCTCATATAGCAGAAAACGCTTCCACAAACCTGCAATCTGGCTTTAGGGCAACAGGGCTAAGCCCATTTGATCCAGAAAGAGTTTTCGCCAAACTTCCTGGCAACGAATTGAGTTCCGAGAGGCTGCTAGATTCCAGTTTACTAGAGTTTCTAAAGGAATCTAGAGGATATTCTAATGCGCAGGCAACGCCTTGCAAAAGAGGAAAAAAAATAGCAACACGGCCAGGTCAACAAATGCAGATGCCAGTTGCAACAAGCACTCCATCCCGCTCGGAAGCAGCAATGGAACAAGTTGATTTACCAGAAATTGTTCATGTTGAAACAACTTCCATCACGCAAAACCCGAAGAAAAACTCAAAGGCAAGTCGCCCTAAACCACTGAAAATGAAAATCGTTGAACCTGATGCACCTGGACCATCGAGAAAGAGATCCACAAAAAAAGTCACTGATTCTGATTCTCTTTGCTCTGTATGCAAATGTTCTTACGCACACTATACTGTAGACAAAGACTGGATTTGTTGCATTTCGTGTTTGAAGTGGGTGTGCGGTATTTGCAATCTTGGGTCCAATGACCCTCAATATGAATGTCCTGCCTGCAATTGCTGTTCCATTTGTCTAATAGAGTTTTCCGAATACACGAACCAAAAAGCTTGGATTAAGTGTGTGACTTGTGGAAAGTGGGTTTGTGGACACTGCAACGGGGGTTCCAACCAAGCGAGTGTAACGCGAAAAATTCGCCGAGCCGTCGTAAATTTAATTTGGCTAACCTGTCGACTGAGAGAAGTCACAGCGCTGTCGGAACCGAGTTAAAAATTTCAGTCCTCCAATTGCCGTCAAGGTGAATAGACATCATTTCAACAAGAGATATTTGCATGTGCTCTGGGAGCCATAACGTTATTTCACGGAAAGCCTGATAAATTCTACGTAGGGGAAGAAAATATCGCTCGATTTAACAAATCGAAGGTCTGACCCAATAATATACTGAACCAGGGGGTGCCGATGACCAAAGGATTCCAGTAGAATTGGTAGATTTAGGAAACCACGTGGAAAAATTCCCGTAGACGGCGTTAGCTGGTAGGATTCAATAAAAAGGGGGGTTTTAGTATATGGACATTAAAACGCTGATTGGAATTTAATGGGTCGGTGAGACCAGTTCCAGGAGGCCTGGATTAATCTGGAGAAATCTCAGTTCCTGTTCTGGTGCCGGGAAAGGAAAGGTTAACAGTTTTCCTTTTCTTATTTCTCAAACTCAGTAGTAAATTCACATCTATTGCTTCACATATTACCGTTTTTTTTATATTAAGTTTTATTTATTTTTTTTCTTGCGGCGATTACTGTAATCTCGTTTATCCTTGAATTTTGTATTTAAAATATTTTTGAAATCTTGCTCATAGATTAAGATACGCTGGAACACTTGGTACGTACCTAGTATAGCGGTATTTAGTAGTTTTTTACCTATTTCTAATGGTTTCTTGTATATAATTTTGCGCCGTATATAATTTTGAGTTGTATATTCTCCAGCAACGCTAAACTCGTTGTAATTTAAATTTCTGGCTTATGCAATTATTACATTCATATTGATACTGGTATAAATTGCGGAAGTGTGAACCCTTGTAACTATACATTGGTGTTTTGACATATATATAATATATTATCGTTGTAATTTTTGGAATTTTGTACATGAACAATTTGGTCGATTCTCTAGAATCTTTGGATTGAGACATCGGTGTAGTTTGGGGCCCTCAGCTCTACTGCACCCTGAGATTACAGCCTTCAGCTGAGCTCAGACGTTACTTATAATATTTTTCTTTTGGTAGTGATATTGTATCATATATTTTGAAAAGAGACCTTAGGTCCACCAAGATTAATTAAAATTTCAATCAGGGTGTATTTGCTGACTTTTATTTATTGATGATAATTTACCTATCAGTTTAACCTTTGGAGTGTGTAGTGAGTGTTGTTAACCCACTGAGGAGTTGTGGGCTAACTTAGGAAGTCTTGGGTGCTTGCCAAAACTTCTCTGGCGCCCTTTTTGTATACTCAATAATTTTTTTTGAAGAATCCACCCCTTCTTCGACTCGAAGCTAGTCGACTGGCGAGCACGGGTTGTACCACGTGAGACAACCCGCATACCTATAACGAGCACTGTGAGGGTTTGGTGGTATATGTTTTTGGTGCCCATAACGTGGGGCCGTTAGTATTTTTTTTATTGTCAGCAATACATATCCTGTAATTTAAACTTAAACTTTTGAAATTAAATTTTTTTTAGTATCTTTGATTAAACTTAAACTTTAAAAATCAAAATTTCAGTTGTAGCCATTTGATTAAGCTTGAACGTTTGATAAGTTAAATTTGCAGATTTATTTTCAGTTTATTTTTAGCACCAGATTTAAGTGTAATTGTTTTATTGGGGCGTACCTGGAAATAATTTCCCTTAATATGTTTTGATTGTGCCAGATTTAAGTGTTTTTAGTAAATCTGGGGTTGTGTTCAATTCGAAGGGAATTGTTTTATTGGACGTAATTTGTAAACAACTTACCTTATTCTGTGAGATTATAATATATATCAAACTGAAAATTTTATGGTAGAAATCAGACAAGAGTTTATTGGTTCGTGGGCAACATTTATTTTCTTTTCATACTGATTGATTATTGGAATTTTGAAAAATTCAATATTGTAGATTTTATCTTTTTTTAAAACTTTGATAAATTTTCAACTTTTTCTTAGAAACTTAGTCATTGTAGATTTAACTTCAGTTATTGTATCTCTTGTAATCTATTGCACCAGATTTAATTGGGCTTTTTATAGTAAATCTGGGGATTGCTTAACTTTGAAGGTAATTGTTTCAATTGTGGGCGTAACCCGGAAATAATTTCTCTTAATTAGTTATTGATAGTGCCAGATTTAAGTGTTTGTAGTAAATCTGGGGTTTGAGGTCTTGAAAGGAATTGTTTTATGGGGCGTAAGTGGTAAACAATTCACCTAATTTTGTTAAGCAGTGTTAAATATTAAATTGAAGTTTTAATACAGGAAACGGACAGATTGTTCATTGTTTGATGCGTTTTGTTTTATTTTCTTCTTTTTCAGGTAGCAAGTGAATAAGAAGATTTCTGATATCGATATTATTGTTTCAATAAAAATTGTAATTTTGAAAATCTTATTTGATTATCTATTGTATAATATTTGTAATTTATAGATATTGTAAATTTAAAAGGTGAGTTACATATTGGGTCACACTGTGTATAAATTTTAGTATCAGAACAGTAACTGAATTCGTAAATACTTTGCTTTATGGTAAGTTTATTTGACTTTCGACGATTGTAGGCTGCATTGTGGGTTCGAACCTTAGCGGATCGGTGTTTTGGAAGTGGTGCCTTGGGCTTGTGGACTCCTGTATTTTGGAATCGCTTTTGAGGAAGGAACGTTGCGTTGGTTCGAGAAGTACACTTCGTGGAAACTCTGTGGGTTGGAGATATTGTTTGGAAAAATAGGGACTTTTGGACATTCGGTATCTGGATTTGGGTTTTAAATTCCTTATTAGGTTTCAGTTGGAGGGAGGCCATTTGAGGTACAGGTGTGTCGGTGAAGAATTATTGTTCCGCTAGGTTGGAAATTGGTTTGTTGCCTGGATTCCTTGTCAGATTAAACTTAAAAAGAAGAAATGTCTCGTAGGTTTGTAGTTAATCGGTTGGTTCAGGATGAGCTTGTGTATGAGTTGACAATACGTGGTATTGCAAGTGGCACGGTGTCTGAGATGCGGCGTAGTTTAACTTTAGCGTTGCAGGTGGAGAAGGAAGATGATAGTATAGATCCGCCAGAGTATCCGTATACAGCTGCCGAAGACTTGAGTGCAGTTGAGAATAAGTTAGATCAGATTGAGCCCGGTGTAGAAGAGTTCAACGAAACTCGTGTGAGTGGTAGTTTCCAGAAGTTACAGAGTCAGTTGGTGCATGTCATAGGTCGGTTGGAACGTGCGACTAATTTCGAAGCAGGTGATGCTGGTGTTCGACAGAGGGCAAAAGTAGATGAACTAATGGCTAAAGCTCTCTCCTTATACGAATCATTGGGAAGTAAGGCTTCTAGACATGAGCGTTCTCGTCAATCTCAACCCCCCCAATTGGAAATCCTCTCTCAACCTGGGCCGTCCTTTGCAAATTTGTCAACTATCCGTAGATCGACTCTCAATGAAGTCAGACCACTTCCTAATCCTGGTAATGCGTCGAGGAACTTGTCTAGTATTAAGACGATCTTGCCTAGCAAGTGGGGTTTGGTGTTTTCTGGAGATCCCAAAGGTATTTCACTATCGAGCTTTCTGGAAAAAGTGGAAGAGTATCGAGTTTCGCGTAATGTGGATAAGGAAATTTTGTTAGCTAGTGGTATCGATTTATTTTCTGGTAGGGCTTATCAGTTTTATTTAGCTTATAGAGAAGAGGTAAACTCTTGGGATGAGTTCGTGGATCTATTACGGGAAGAGTATTTATCGGTAGATTACAATGAAAAACTGTTCGAGGAAATCAAAAGGAGGACTCAAGGTCCGGACGAAAGCATGGGAATCTACTTGGCCGTGATGTCTGGTTATTTTAAAAGGCTGTCTTGCCCTATTTCGGAGGAGACGCAACTCAAAATCTTGTTGAGGAATATCGCGCCGTATTATCAAAATCATTTGGGTCTAGTAGAGGTTAATAGTGTGCGGGAATTGTTGACTTTGGGTCGTAGACTGGAGGCCAGAAAATCGGCTATCGAGAATTATAGTGTACCTTCGAGGAGATCGAATTGTCTGGAGCCAGACCTCGCTTATGTAACCTCGCAAGTGGAACCAGTGGCTGAGATCAGAGCGTCACATAACCCCATCTCGTCTTCCGCCCCTAGAGAGACAGTGTGTTTTCGTTGTAAGCAGCCTGGACATCGGGCTGTAGGGTGTCTGCAGGCGGCCAGTGTAAAATATTGTTTTAAATGTAAAAAGGAGGGATACACAGTTAGAACTTGTCCTGTTTGCTCTCCCAGATCCAACCAGGGAAACGAACCAAGACGTGCTTGAATGATCGGGTAGAGTGCGTCAGTGAAAACCCCCCGGTCTATGATTTCCGTGTCGCCATAGATTACGTACTGGATCACGCTGCGAATGATGAACGTCCTTATCTTAAGATAGATATCCTAGGGAAAACTTTATTAGGACTTTTGGATTCGGGCGCTTCAAGAACTGTTTTAGGAGGTAAGGGATATGAGGTAATTTCTTGTTTAGGGTTGACTTTGGATAAAAGTAGGACGACTAATTGTACAGTGGCAAATGGTAATGTGTTACAGAGTATTGGAACCGTAGTGTTGCCCGTGGTTTTGAGGGGTCGTATGCGGTTGATTGAGGCTCTGGTTGTCCCTGAATTAACTCATATTTTGATCCTGGGTGTAGATTTCTGGAATTTGATGGGCGTCGTCCCAGATCTTCGCCATGACGAGTGACATTTTTCGGCAGATCCTGTGTTGATAAATAGTGTGAAACATGTGTCGTCTAGAACAGTACTCACTCCTTTGGAACAGCAGAGACTTCAAGCAGTGATTGATAGGAATATGGAAATTATGGGAAAAGGTCTAGGGTGTACCGATAGAGTAGAACACGTGATAGTAACTTCTAGTCCCCCCATCAAGCAGCGATATTATAGGGTCAATCCCATTGTACAGAGGCATATTGATGCTGAATTGGATGAGATGCTGCAGTTAGGTGTTGTAGAACCCAGCAATAGTCCGTGGGCTTCTCCAATTTTGCTGGTCAAGAAGAAGGATGATTCCTATCGATTTTGCGTTGATTACAGGAAGTTGAATGCTGTCACTGTTCGAGATAGTTACCCTCTTCCCCTGGTAACGGATACTTTAGAGAAGTTGCGTGAGGCTAAATATTTGTCTAGTTTAGATGTCAAGTCCGCTTATTGGCAAGTTCCAGTAGCCGAATCTTCAAGGCAATACACTGCTTTTACGGTACCTAATAGGGGTCTATTCCAGTTCAAACGACTACCATTTGGTTTACATAATGCCCCAGCTACCTGGCAGAGACTTATCGACAATGTTTTAGGCCATGATCTTGAACCGCATGTTTTTGTCTATCTTGACGACGTGGTTATTTGTACGCAAACTTTCGAAGAACATGTACGGGTGCTCGAAGAGGTTTTTAAGAGGTTAGCGGATGCTAAAATTACTGTTAGCGTGGTTAAGTGTCAGTTCTGTCGTCCTGAAATGAAGTATCTTGGGTATGTAGTTGATCGTTTTGGGTTGCATGTGGATCCGGATAAGGTGAAGGCAATGTTGGAGTTACCGACTCCTCGTAATATTACGGAAGTTCGTCGTGTGGTTGGAACCTTCTCCTGGTACCGGAGATTTATACCTAATTTTTCAACCATCATGGTCCCCATTACGGGTCTTCTGAGGAAAAATCGTCCTTTTGTGTGGTCTTCTGAGTGTGAGTCTTCGTTTCGTCGTGTTAAGGAATGTTTGGTTTCTGCGCCGATTCTTACGTGTCCCGATTTTAATAAACCCTTTGTTGTACAGACCGATAGTAGTGGTTATGGTTTAGGGGTTGTGTTGAGTCAGCCTCACGAGGATGGTGACAAGGTTATTTGCTATTTAAGTAGATCTCTTACTCGCCAAGAACGGAATTTTTCAACCACTGAACGCGAATTCCTCGCTGTGGTTTGGGCACTTGAACAACTTCGGCCTTATTTAGAGGGTGTTTCTTTTACCGTCATTACGGATCACTATAGCCTATTGTGGCTACAGAAGTTGCAGAGTCCGAAGGGTCGTCTAGCCCGATGGGCAGTCAAAATGCAACAGTATAACTTCCAAATTATACATCGCAAAGGTCGTGAACACGTAGTACCAGATGCTCTTTCTCGGTCCGTCCCTGTGGTCGATGAGGTGTCTGTGGAGGTTTCATCTGAAGAGGTACCGCCCCCTCTGTTTGATACAACCAATGATAAGTGGTATTGTAAGATGGTGAAGAATGTCGCTAGTAATCCCCTTAGATTTCCGGATTGGCGTGTGAAGGATAATCTCCTCTTCAAACATGTTGTCAATAAGTACACACAACCGCTGTCGCCTGGTGAATCTTGGAAACTGGTAGTTCCCAAGGCTGGTAGGTCGCGTATAATCATGGAAGCCCATGTCCCTCCCACATCTGGACATACGGGTATTTTTAAAACCTTCCACAGAGTAGCTGAGCGTTTTTACTGGCCGAAAATGAGGGTTGACGTCACTAGGTATGTTAATCGTTGTGAGGTGTGTGCGGCGCATAAGGTGTCACAAGGTAAACCTGTTGATAAGATGGCGTCTCATCCAAAGCCTAGCAGGCCGTGGGAAATGATTTGCACAGATCTGATGGGGCCTCTTCCTAGGTCGAAACGAGATAATTCTTTCATCCTTGTCGTTACGGATTATTTGACCAAGTATGTGCTGATATACCCACTTAGAACAGCGTCTGCAGCGGCCGTTGCTCGTAAGATTGAAGATGAAGTATTTCTTGTATATGGGGTACCCAAGGTGATTTTGTGTGATAATGGTCCCCAATATCGTAGTAATCTTTTCCGAAGTTTAGCTTCCCGATATAGCTGTCGTATCAAGCTGAATGCCAATTATCATCCAAGGGCTAACCCGTGTGAAAGAGTTAACCGTGTGATTAAGACTATGATGGCTTCCTATGTCTCGGATAATCATCGTTGTTGGGACGAGCATCTCGCTCAGATAGGATGTGCGATTAGAACATCTACTCATGAAGTCACGAAGGTAACACCGTATTTCGCTAATTTTGGTAGGTCTATGCTGTTGTCTGGTGCCGATTATGTTGATAATTCAGATTTAGATCTGGGAGATAGTGTGAGAACTCCCGAGAGTAGTCGTAATGAGAGTTTTAGGAAATTGTTCGCTGACATCAGGAAACGGTTAGAGGATGCCAATCAGAAGGCTTGTGATAGCCATAATCTGCGGCGTAGGCATGTTGAGTATCTCCCGCACGATTTAGTGTGGAAGAGGAATTTTGTCCTTTCGGATGCTGCGAGGTATTACACGCGTAAGCTAGCGCCTAAGTATATAGGGCCCTACTCGATAGCTAAGAGGGTATCTCCGTGGACGTATGAGTTGCACGATAAGGATGGAGCTACGGCAGGAGTATGGCACTGCAAGGACTTGAAACCATACTCTACGCAACCGCCTGACGATGAAAATTAACCTTTCTGGGTTAATTTTCTTTGACGAAAGGGGGGGAATCTGTAAAGCGAAAAATTCACCGAGCCGTCGTAAATTTAATTTAGCTAACCTGTCGACTGAGATTTGCATGTGCTCTGGGAGCCATAACGTTATTTCACGGAAAGCCTGATAAATTCTACGTAGGGGAAGAAAATATCGCTCGATTTAACAAATCGAAGGTCTGACCCAATAATATACTGAACCAGGGGGTGCCGATGACCAAAGGATTCCAGTAGAATTGGTAGATTTAGGAAACCACGTGGAAAAATTCCCGTAGACGGCGTTAGCTGGTAGGATTCAATAAAAAGGGGGGTTTTAGTATATGGACATTAAAACGCTGATTGGAATTTAATGGGTCGGTGAGACCAGTTCCAGGAGGCCTGGATTAATCTGGAGAAATCTCAGTTCCTGTTCTGGTGCCGGGAAAGGAAAGGTTAACAGTTTTCCTTTTCTTATTTCTCAAACTCAGTAGTAAATTCACATCTATTGCTTCACATATTACCGTTTTTTTTATATTAAGTTTTATTTATTTTTTTTTCTTGCGGCGATTACTGTAATCTCGTTTATCCTTGAATTTTGTATTTAAAATATTTTTGAAATCTTGCTCATAGATTAAGATACGCTGGAACACTTGGTACGTACCTAGTATAGCGGTATTTAGTAGTTTTTTACCTATTTCTAATGGTTTCTTGTATATAATTTTGCGCCGTATATAATTTTGAGTTGTATATTCTCCAGCAACGCTAAACTCGTTGTAATTTAAATTTCTGGCTTATGCAATTATTACATTCATATTGATACTGGTATAAATTGCGGAAGTGTGAACCCTTGTAACTATACATTGGTGTTTTGACATATATATAATATATTATCGTTGTAATTTTTGGAATTTTGTACATGAACAATTTGGTCGATTCTCTAGAATCTTTGGATTGAGACATCGGTGTAGTTTGGGGCCCTCAGCTCTACTGCACCCTGAGATTACAGCCTTCAGCTGAGCTCAGACGTTACTTATAATACTTTTCTTTTGGTAGTGATATTGTATCATATATTTTGAAAAGAGACCTTTGGTCCACCAAGATTAATTAAAATTTCAATCAGGGTATATTTGCTGACTTTTATTTATTGATGATAATTTACCTATCAGTTTAACCTTTGGAGTGTGTAGTGAGTGTTGTTAACCCACTGAGGAGTTGTGGGCTAACTTAGGAAGTCTTTGGTGCTTGCCAAAACTTCTCTGGCGCCCTTTTTGTATACTCAATAATTTTTTTTGAAGAATCCACCCCTTCTTCGACTCGAAGCTAGTCGACTGGCGAGCACGGGTTGTACCACGTGAGACAACCCGCATACCTATAACGAGCACTGTGAGGGTTTGTAGGTTTTCCTCGTTATACGAATGTGCCTCATGTTTCGATGATGATTAAGCATTTGTCCCTGACTTGTTCCTATGTTCTTAGCATATTTAGATTTTTTTTTACTTGTGTTACCTACTTTATTTAAGAGTTTTTGTTTAGTTAAAAGGATGTTTTTTAGTTTAGATTTATATGCCAAATATGCCTTACCAAAGTTGCTAAATATATAAATGATTTTCTGCAAGTATTATTTGTAACAACCCATTTACTATTATTATTATTATTATTATTAATTTATTTTTACATTTTTCGGTGTCGAAGTTACCCTGGAGAAAGCTAACTTCGATTTTATGCATAATTCTGCCCCCCCACCCGGGGTAACTTCGACACCAAAAAGAAATTTAAAAAAAAAGGTGAAGGGGGGGTGGGGCCACAATAATTTTTTTAGTGAATAGAACCAAGGCTTCAATTGTTACAATGGAATAGGAGCCAAGGTTGTCAAGCGTATAGTTTCCTTTACAGAGCAACAAACATGCCAAAAACCTGTCGAAGTAACCCCGTTTTACGGTACATGACCAAGAACCCATAACCAAAAGTACGAACAAACGAAAGAAACAAGAAACCCCCAACTGGCAACGCAGACTTGAACAAAAGATAACAAAAATTCGACAAACACTTGGATTATTAACTCAACTCTCATCTGGAAACCGAACTTCAAAAATTTTAAATAAACTCAAGAAAATAGATACCAATATAGGACAACTCAACCAACAAGAACTGATCTCCAAACTTGACCACTTTAAACAACGACTAGCCGTATACGCAGGACGCCTAAAACGATACAAAAACAGCAACCTAAGAAAAACCCAAAATACTATGTTCAACCAAAACGAGAAAAAATTTTACGCCCAGCTGGACAACACCGAAATTAAAGACTACAACATACCAACAAAAGAGCAAATTACCAACTTTTGGCAATCAATTTGGTCCAATCCAGTAAATCACAACCCCAATACCAACTGGATCACTGACCTGAAAGAAAGACACAGCCACATAGAAACACAAAACAATAATATCATAATATCGACAGAAAAAGTTCAATCTGCAATAAAAAAATCACATAACTGGAAAGTTCCAGGCCCTGATGGGATACACAATTACTGGCTAAAAGCATTCACCGTGCTACATAACAAACTCGCTGAACTAATCACATACATTATCCAAAACCCTTCAGAACTCCCCACCTTCCTGACAAGAGGCATCACGTTCATCAAACCGAAAAATAACGACACCCTAAACCCATCCAATTATAGACCAATTACCTGCCTTCCTACCTTATACAAAATAATAACATCCATCATAATGCAACTCATTCAGGAACGAACACCTCGACACTTACCAAATATTAACAGAAGAACAGAAAGGATGCAGAAAACACAGCCAAGGCTGCAAAGAGCAGCTTATTATAGACTCGGTCATACACCAACAGGCCTTACAGAATAAACGCAACCTCTTTATCACATACATAGACTATAAAAAAGCTTTCGACAAAGTACCGCACAGCTGGCTCCTACATGTCTTGGAAATCTATAAAATCAACCCAACTATCATTCACTTCCTAAAAAACGCCATGCAAAACTGATGCACTAACATCCACATACAAACAGCAACAACTAAACTAACATCCGACACAATTCCAATCAATAGAGGCATCTTTCAAGGAGATTCCTTTAGTGGCCTCTGGTTCTGTATATGCCTCAACCCAATTTCACAAGCCCTCTCTAACACGAGCTGCTGTTTCCAACTTAAATACAACTAGAATAATAACTATAAAGTCAACCATCAGTTTTACATGGACGATATAAAACTATACACATCTACAAAAAATCAAATGAACTCCCTTATCAAAATCACAGAAACAATATCGACGGACATACAAATGGAATTTGGATTTGACAAGTGCAAAACCAACAGTATAGAACGAGGTAAATGGACAAACACTAATGGAACAGTCACAACAACTGGCAAAATAGAGCACATGGACGAAGCCAACTCATACAAATATCTTGGATTCGACCAGACAATTAAACTGAACCACACTGAGCTCAAACAAAGACTCATCCAGAAATTCACCTCAAGACTCACCCAACTACTTAAAAGCAAACTCAACTCAAAAAATCTCACAAAAGCTATAAATACGTATGCAGTTTCATTACTGACATACTCATTTGGAGTTTTAAAATGGACACACACAGACCTAGACAACATTAACAGGAACACCAGGACGAAACTCACCAAGCACAACATGCACCACAGGAACGCTTGCATTGAAAGAATCACTCTGCCCCGATCAGAAGGAGGGAGAGGTATTTTGGATATGCACCCACTTCATAATTCACAAATCACGAGTCTCAGGAACTACTTCTACAAGAAAGCTACACAAAGTCCTCTTCACTTGGCAATCACAAAAGCCGACAAAAAATATACCCCATTGGAGCTATGCAACACAAACCTAAGTTTAAAAGACGAACCAACCATACACAACGAAAAAATTAACCTATGGCCAGGGAAAGAAATACATGGACGTTACTACAACCACACTAAAAATACTAGCGTTGACCAAAAACACTCCCACACATGGCTACACAATGGAACCTGTTCCCCGAAACAGAAGGATTCATGTTAGCGATCCAAGACGGTATAATCAACACACGCGCATACAGTAAATTCATCATTAAGGACCCGACAGTAACGGACGATAAATGCCGACGATGTCACAATGCACGGGAAACAATTGAGCATATAACTAATAGCTGTAGCACACTAGCACCCACCAAGTACCTAGATAGACACAACGCCGCCGCAAAAATTATACACCAAAGCATTGCTATTGAACATTCATTATTAAACAAACATACGCCCTACTACACATACACACCATCTGACATACTTGAGAACGCAGACTATAAACTATATTGGGATAAAACTCTCCAATCTGACAAACCCCTATCATGCAATAGACCCGATATTACGTTCACGGACAAGAAAGAGAAGCACACATACCTAATAGACATATCTATACCAAACGACCACAACGTACCAGCTAAATATTCGGAAAAAATCCAAAAGTACATCCCGCTCGCCATAGAACTTGAAAGAATATGGAAACAAAAAACGGTCACTGTCATACCAATCATCATTTCATCAACAGGCCTCACTCACACATCCTTCATCGGGCACCTATCAGAACTCAATCTACCCGCAACCATACACAACCAAACACAGAAAGCCGTAATACTGCAAACATGCAACATTGTTAGATCATTCCTCCGACATCAATAGAGTCCTCCTATACTTGGCCTCCACCCGTATAGGCGGAACACACCAGGACAAACCTGTGCCTCAGTTCCATAATAATAATAATAATAATTTATTCAAAAACCTATTAACAAATATTAACAGTTAAAATAATGAATTAAGCAAAAAATTCCGAATAAAAGTATACCCAGTTAAGCAGAGCCTGTACGTGGGTTTAACGTATTAACAAAATTTTATGAATATATGAATCTTTTTTTATAAATAATAAATGAACTATTATTAAAGCCTACATACTAACATATTTCAAAAATTACAATACAATGATTATAATCAACACACATGATGAAGCTAACATAAAGTAAAACATATACACATACATACATACAGGCATCGCATACATACATATATCTTTTTTTAAATATTAGAGAATATATCCCACTCATTAATGGAACAATCCATGGATAACATTTCGATCCAACAGGAGAATGTGTGATTTTACTTATTTTTGGAAGAATATATATTTTTTGCATATTTAATATGTTTACACAGCAAATTGTAAAATCTGTTGGTCAGAAAAACATGGTTCCTTTGACCGATTCTTTTTCTGGAAAATTGAATTTCTAACGTATTATTTAATTTTAACCTTGTATTATATATATATGACTAGTATAATGTAATTTGTTACATATTTTAAATTTTCTAATAACTACTTTTTAAAAAATTACTCACGGATATCCACAATTAAAAAAAATATTTTCTGAATTATTTCTATGTGTTTAAGTGTTTGCAGCCGCTCCCCATGCTAATATTTCCTAGGTTATTCGAGATTAGACCAGGGAATGGTAAATAATCTTATTAGGACCTAATTGTAATTTAACCATAATGGTGTAATGATCTGATACATTTGTTTTTATGACATAAGAGCTTACCTCTTTATTAGTTTTGTTGTTAACAAAAATATGATCCAAACAAGTTCCACTCATTGGTCTTGTTATATTATTAATAAATGGAATGAAATTATATTCATATAGTATGTTTAAATATTCTGAAACTATATTCTCTCTTTCAGTTAAAGATGAGAGCATAATGTCATGTGATGTGTTCGTTGAGTATACAGAGTGTAACTGTAATAAATATGTTCATTAAGGGAAGAAAACCACATTACTTTACTTTCGGCGAAGCAGTTTCGGCGACCCCCTTTCTGCGATATGAAAAATACGGAAAGTCACATTTTCAACCCTTTGGTATTCGATCATCGCTGAAACTGTTAACATGGTAAGCTCCAAAATGTTTAGTTTCCCAGCTTTACAGAAGGAAAGTGAATCTGACCGATGAGAGATTTGGTTGTGGCTTCTGTTGGAATATTTGGAAGGTAACAATCTGGTTACAGATGTTGGAAATATTAATTACACGGAATCCGAAGACGTACTGGGAGATAGACTTATACCAATTACAGAACCATTTTACGACAACATAATGCTTGTAAAGGTATGCGGTTTAGAAGACTACGATGGAAATTCTAAACTTGTTAAAAAATAAACGGTTTTAAAGATTAAAACTAACTTTTCCGCATTTGTGGCCCCGAACAATATTCTATGATAAAATTGTTACTTGTATACACTTCGGGGGATCTATCGTGCTAACAAACCGAATTTCTTCAAAAATAACCAAAAATTTAGTATATATGGATTTATAGGACCCGCTGTACTCGCTCTAGTCAACTGAAAATCAGTAGGGTACATCTGTGAGACACCTTGAACAATATACAATCATAAAATTGATCAATCGTATACTCTCTGGAGGCTGTATCGTGCTAACAAACTGAAAATTCTCCAAAAATGACAAAAATTTGGTACTTCAAGTACCATAGCAGCCGTTGTACTAGCTTTAATGAGCTGAATATCAATAGGGTTCATCTTGGAGATGCTCTGAATAATATCCAATTATAAAATTGGTCACTTGTACATACTCAGGAGGCTGTATCGTGCTAACAAATTGAAGCTTCTCCAAAAATGACAAAAATATCGTACTTAAAGTACTGTAGCACCTGTTGTAGTGGATCTGGTAAGCTGAAAATCAATTGGGATCATCAGCAAGATGTCCGGAATAATATTCAATCATAAAATTGGTGACTTGTTGAACTACGGAGGCTGTATCGTGCTAACAAACTGAAATTTCTCAAAAAATTACAAAATGTCGTACTTCAAGTACCATAGCACCTGTTGTACTGGCTCTGGTGAGCTGAAAATCAATAGGGTTCATCAGTGACATCTCCTTGACAATATTCAATCAAAAAATTGCTGAATTATTGCACTCCGTAGGCAGTATCGTGCTAACAAGACATGTAAGGAAAAGTGGCCGACGACAACGACGACGACATACACACAGGATTTTTTTTCTAAAACCCGTTTTTTCGTGTTGTCGTTGACGGAAAACGTAAAAATAACTCAAAAAAAAATTTCAAAATTCCAACTTTTTTTGGGGTAAACTAATACTTTTCTCGCATATAAATAGGTTGACGGAAAAGTAATAGGTAATATATATATATATGGCTCTTTTAATAGTTATATACGTGGAAAATGTGGAGGATTGGTTTTTGCAAACCTACTAAGTAACAGCCCGCTTGTCATTGGAACAAGAGAAGTAGTCGGAGAAGATTCGGAAATTATTAAAAGGAAACATAAAGAACATGTGTGCATCCCATACAAAGTAGAATTGGCGGACGTTAAACACAACAGGCTACTAAAAAAAATACCGGATTTATTGAAGCAACTTCGGAAGGAAGATTACTATCTAATGGACTTGGATATATCGCAGGATTTTGGGGAGTTTTTAACAAAGAGGAAATATTTAACCAACCACTTTAACTTTTGCATCCAAGGAGAGTACACGGAAAGGTGTAGGGGAAGGGGGGGGAATAGTGGGGTAATAATAGCCATCAAATATAACAGTTACTGGCCTATTATTATTTCACTTTTAATACCTATTACGCCATCTATATATGTGTCATTCAAACTGTACTTTAGCAACCAAGAAGTTCAGCCGGTAAAGCAGAAATTTTTGGTAATGTCAGTTTTAGCTGATATTCATGCTTCATTGTCCGATTTTTAGAGGTATGTAAGCACTCAATTCAACTTATTTAACTACATAATTGGTACCGAAATGTTGCAATTTTAATGTTGTTTAAGCCTGCATAACAAATTTTTGTTTTAATTTAAGAGATTAATTACTGTAAGCTTATGAACATAAATATTTATTTTGGGGTTATAATGACCTCGTGTGTAAGGGTAATGTTGGCTGGCTACTATTACCCCATGTTTTTTTATAAACAATACACGGTGTTTCTTCATAAATTGCAACGGTTTATTTTTAATCGAGACCTTTCTTTGGTAACAAATATTAAATTATCCTCAGTTGTTATAAATATTGTAATTTAATTATTATCATTTATTTATTTTTCCTATACTTACTACGTAAGAACTGATATTTCCGTAAAATAATTCTCTTGGGACATTCCGTATGACCTATCTGACCTTTATTCTTATATGCTAATATCAAATTTGGCACATCCAATGCCACCTTGGGCTAAGGTACCTAATTAGTAGAATCAATCTTCTAAAACTGGAAGCTCGCTTGTAGCTACCTCGAAGCATAATACTAGGCAGTACCTACCAAATCTTTCGCGTGAGGGTAGGAGACACCCATCATCCGTGACGCATTTTTAATGGTAGTCTGGGAGTAGATGGTGTGTAACACCCGTTGTGGTTTTAAACTTTTGGTTTTGATGAATCATCCATTCATGGGAATTATTTTGAAACCACTTTGATAAGTCTGACCATCGTAGTTTTCGATAAATTGTATATTTTTGGTGTGTCAGTCTTATAAACCTGTTTTAAGGGATTTTGGATATCTACTTTTTCGACCACCATTTTGGATCAGAACTGTTCATAATAGGTATGTACTGGTTGTCTTATTCTTTTTCCTGCTACCAAAACTATCTTTCTTTGGCTATAAAGATTATTACTAACTCTAGAAAAATTGTTCGGCACATTTTTCTATTTTTTTTTATCACAAATAGATTCTCTAAAGGAGCAAACGGTCTCTGAAGTATAATAGTCTCTGTCAGTTACATCAGACCTGGTAATTGGAGTCACTTTAGATTGTCTTACACAAGTAACCCCGTGCATAAGGGTAAGTGATTGTCTATTATTCATATCTTTCGTTTCAACAGCAAATACATGTTTTGTTGTTATCCGTTTTTTTCCTATCCTTTTTTACATTTTTATTGAGTTAAAAATAGGAAAAAAAGGTCAATCCATGCGTTTAATTAGAGTTTAATTCGATTTTAAGTGATATTTATTTTCATTTTTACTAAGATTTAAACACTGGGAGAAATTAGCAAAGTTTCACATTAATTTTGATATAATTTTAACATTTTAGTTATTGATAAGTAATTAGTAAATCATTATTCTAGAGTTAGGTTTTAATGGCGTTGCATAAAGTGCTAGCTAATTGTCAAACTGGGAATTATGATTTTTGTTGTTGTCTTTTGAATACCTGAAGAAAATAAAAATTTTCTTTAGGGTTCCTGTAAGGGGCTGTTCCTCTTGGCATACCTAGTTCTTACTATTTGGAGTGGTGTTCCAAAGATTGGAAGTTGAACACGAGGAATCAGTAGCGTACTTCGTCAGGGATCATCGTTACGCAAGTTTTCATTATTTTCTTTTATCAACGAGCATAGTACGGTCAATTTTTTATTTCATAAAACTAAACTATCAAAAGAAACTCTTAATTCTAAGAAATAAACATGTAGGTGTTTAATTATTTCTGCGTTTTAGGGTGTATACTTTTATTAATTGTTAAGCGTTAATTAATGCTACGGATTTCTTTTCTAACATTGTTTTATTTTTTTATTTTTCTAAAGCATGCATTAATATCGCCTGTAAGAAATTGGTTAGTAGTTTCGTAATTGTAGAGTTACTTGAACTTTGTTTAACTATAATTTATAATTATAACCAATAATTTATAACTTATAATTAGCCTGTAAAGGCAAGTACATGCTTGTAGATGCTTTATCGAATTTTTATAGACTGAACTGGTATTGTTTGACTTACGATATTATGCTTTCTATTTGGGAACAGCTACCATTTCTTTTTCTCGTGTATTATTATCTGGGTTCCATAATTGCTTAATAGTATTTGTTATCGCTCATTTTTTTTTAATTTTTTACTATCGCTCATGACTTTTAGTTATTTCACATGCATTATTGACTACTGCTGCTGTCGAATAAACGTAGTTAAGATATTCACGACTTTTATTATTTTTGTATTGGCACCTATTTGGTAAGTTTAGAGGTGTTGGATGAAAATCAGGTAGTTGTCCGGGGCAAACTTACTTGGCGCCCTTATTAAGATCATTATTTTTATTTGAACACAATTTTGAACTCCTCTCATCTCCGCGAGAGCTGGCGGCAACTCCTACGGTCGTAGGTGGTGACTTAGGTTTTAGCGAAGTTCAGCTGGTAATGTTGAAGGATTACTTTTTATAGGTATTATCATCAGCAGCAGTCGGTCGCAAAATTCTTTTATTTCAGATGCCTCGAGTTTACAAGAGAAAAGGCGACAAAGCAGGATGGACTGCTCAACAACTTACTTCAGCAATAAATAATGGTAGAAGCGTCCGTGAAGTTGCAAGATGTTTTGCTATCCCTAGATCTACACTTGAAATACGAATAAAGCAAAATGACACATTAGAGGCTTCTTTAGGTCGAAATTCGGTATTTTCAAAACAAGAAGAAAAATTTTTAGCATAACAAGTAATAAATTAGGCAAAACATTTTTATGGGATAACTCCCACAGAGAATAAAAAATGTGCCTATAAATACGCCGAAGAAAAATAAATACCTCATCCATTTTCCAAAGAAAAAGAAACTGCAGGTAGAGATTGGCTGACCGGCTTTTTAAAAAGAAATCCAACTATTCGATTAAGAAAACCGGAAGCGACAAGCATTAACCGCATATGTGCGTTTAACAAAACTGAAGTAGACTTATTTTTCTCTAATTTAAAGTATCTTTTGGATAAGTATAAATTTTCGGCATCCAAAATATATAATCCGAACGAGACGGGCATTACAACTGTCCAAAACCCTGGAAGAATACTTGCTGAAAAAGGACAAAAGTGAATCGGCTTCATAACAAGCGCAGAAAGAGGCCAAATAACGACAATTATGTTCTGCATAAATGCTTCAGGAACATATATTCCACCCTTATTTGTTTTTGCGCGCAAAAGGATGAAATCTGAATTAAAGAAAAATGGGCCATCAAGTGCAATTTACTGCTGCTCTGACAATGGTTGGATAAATGAAATCATATTTCATCATCATTTTTACGATGTAGTAAAACCATCAAAGGAAGTTTTGCTAATTGTCGACAAACACAGTAACCACTGTACAGGGTTTTTCATTATATATGGACCCTTCCATATCTCACTTATTATTTGTTACAATTAAAAATGTCTCAAATAAGAGTTGAATGGTTAAACACGCCATCTGTAGAAAAACTGGATTCATCTGTCCAACAGATTTTCTGAAGGATATCTGGAGTTTCATTCAAGCGACGAAGCATTTCCTGACAAAATATTAACCTTTTCCGTAGTTTTTGAAATCCAACAAAAATATTATACAGAATGTCCCAAAAAAGAGGGTCAGAGCCAAAGTGTTCTTTCTTAAATGGGACACCCTATATATTTTTATATTTTTAAACTGTTCACTTCAATTCGAATTCAACAATATATAATTGTTATAGTCTAACCTTAACAGTTCAGAAAAAATATATTACATAGTAAGTTGTAGTAATCTATCGATTGGAACTCAGTAAATTTGTTTACAAAATAAAGTAATCTCCAACTAAGTAAACCCAAATGAAACCACAAATATTCTTCAAAATGACCCCGATATTGTCAATGCATAGTTGGTATCTTTGGCGTAAATTCTCTAAACATTTAGAAATAATATCAGCATGAATATTTAAGTTAATAATTTCGCCTTGAATCTTTTCCTGAATTATCTCAAGATTGTTATTTTCGCCAAAGTTAACTATATCTTTCAGCATCCCCCACAAAAAAGAATCTAAGGGAGTTAGGTCGGGGCTATTAGGAGGCCATAGAATTGTCCCATTATTTCCGATCCACTCTGGAAACTGATTGTTGAGATGATCTCTCACCTCTAATACATTATGGGGTGATGCCCCATCTTGGTGCCAGATCATAGTATTTAATTGGTCAGCTGTACATTCATTTTCTAGTATTTCACTTATTTTGGGTATTATGCAGTTTAGGTAAGTTCTTCCTGTTAACTTATAATTGAAAAATATTGGCCCAATCACTTTATTCTGGAATATTTCACACCAAACTTTAATTGATTTCCGTCCGTCTTTATTTGTTGCACTTTCCGCTGTCTATGATTTTTATTTTCCCATGAACGTCTATTTTTTCTATTAAACACGCCATCTGTAGAAAAACTGGATTCATCTGTCCAACAGATTTTCTGAAGGATATCTGGAGTTTCATTCAAGCGACGAAGCATTTCCTGACAAAATATTAACCTTTTCCGTTTGTGCAATTCAGTAAGAGCCTGCATGGGAAGTATCTTATATGGTTTATAATTGTGTCTTTTCAGAGTCCTAAAAATGTTCATAGGATGTTTTTGTAATATATTGGAGCTGGTTACTAACGAGTCTTCAGAGTTTTCTGCAAAAAAGTAGTAGCGCAAAAACTATTCCTTCTTATTCAACTACCATAAAACCCAAAGAAATATATATTTTTTTACCTTCAAAATGCAGAAGTGTATCATCCTCCTCATTAATCACACACGTTCGTTTTTTCCTAGAAAAGTTCTTAGTTGTCATTACATTCTGGTATATTCTGTTGAACGTATTTTTGCTAGGCGCATGCCGATTTGGATATCATTCCATAAATTCTCTCCTTTTATCTAATTTGTTATTATTATTTTTTACAAATAGAGAAAATATTTCTATCTTTTCATCCAAACTATCAAATACAATGTTTTATAATGGTATAAATAACTACTTGTCAAATATGACAATGCTTTCATTGCCCGTTGTTTATAGTTGGCTTTCATCCCACAGAAAACGATTTTTAAATGAATATATCTTCTGAACTGTTAAGGTTAGACTATAACAATTATATATTGCTGAATTCGGATTGAAGTGAACAGTTTAAAAATATATAGGGCGTCCCATTTAAGAAAGAACGCTTTGGCTCTGACCTTCTTTTCTGGGACATCCTCTGTAATATTTTTGTTGAATTTTAAAAACTACATTAATAACCATTACACTCTTATTTGAAACATTGTTATCTGCATCAAATAATAAGTGAGATATAGAAGGGTCCATATATAATGAAAAACCCTGTACATTGGAGGGGTACAATTTCTGTAAAAAAAGAGCACTGTAGTGTTAACAATACCACCGCACACGTCACATCGACTCCAACCGCTGGATGTGGCATTTACTCATCCTTGAAATCAGCATATAACATCTAAGAAGTCATCCTCATGAACGTATCACAACAATGCATATGGTCGCGTAGCCACACCAATTAAAGCCATTAAATGATTTGAGAATACAGGAATATTTCCATGCAAACCAGAAAATTTTACCGATGAAAACTTTGCTCCAGGTGAATTATTTATACAAGAACTGTATGGAAAAATACAAAATCAAGAAAAGGAGGTAATCGAACAAGATGAGGAAAAGAATAATAAGGAAGTTACGGAGAATCCAGAATATACGACACCTGATAATAAGCATGACTTATCGTTTGTTGACATAATTCCAATACCAGGATACTCGAAGGACAACTCAGTTGGAAATAAAAGATCCAACCATAATAGCAGTAGGAAGCAACATGCAGAAATAATGACGTCAGCTCCAATGAAGTCAATCTTAGAAGAAAAGCAGCGGAAAAAGGAGGAACAAATTAGACTTGTTGATTAAGGAACAAAACGAAAAATAGGTGTCGAAAAATCAACTCCTTTAAAACCCAGTCCTACTCCTCGAATAATACCCAAAAGAAAATGGTTAAAAACAAAGATGATCACAGAAAATACTTCATCTGATGAAGAAGATGATCGCGACATCGACGTTAATGAGGATATTTGTGCAATTTGTGGCGAATTCGGTAAGAATAAAGAACTGTGGATCAATTGTAGTATTTGTAGTCTCTGGGAACATAAAGACTGTACCAGTTTTGAGGGATCTGCGATTTTTGTCAGTAAAATGGGGGTAATACTGGCATTGGCCACTATTACCTCTTAACCGTGGGTAATTATAGCCACCCGCAGCATTCTGAAAAAACGTTCGTATTTTCAGTAAATACACTTTGAAGTAGTAAGGTTTGAAGTTTTATTTACTGTAATATTTTAAAAATCTGAGCAGGTATAACGGCAGAAACAAAAAAAAATGCTTAGGCGGCCGCCATTGCCCCCCTATACTCTAACGTTATTGTAAATAATGATAAAACAGCATACATTGCTTGCTGGCTTACATCTTGATCTCCCGGACTTAAATCCATATTGATATTCTTCAAGAATAGTCTCAGTATAATTTTTAATCTCGTATTAAGGACGGAAGTGAAAATCTTCTAGACAGTATTTAGTAGGGTTATGGATCTGTAATTAGATCATACTTTTGCGTCTCTTTTTTTAAATATATACCATATGGTACCACTATTCCGTCCATCAAGTATTTTTTTGTTTGTCCAGGCTAGTTCTATTAAACGGCGTAGTCTATTCAGCAGTTCATTACCCCCGAATTTTACTCATCTCATTTCGTTGTTAATATTGGGACTAAAATAAGATCTCCATTGAAACGTATTTGTTAACAAATAGGTAGACAACCAGACGATATAATTAATGTTTAAAGTTTTAGAATAACATGTATGTATGAAAACGTTGAATTAATTATTTTTTATTCTGGTTTCTATCAGACCTCACCGGACGACTAACCATTTTTTATTATCTTGGTTTTTTCCCGCAGTTCTGCCTTCGACTTACACTTGAAAACGCACCGATAAATCTGACACTCAAAGCATGTCAGATATAATGAACTGTTATTTGTAAGCGTTCGCGTAACTGATACAAACGAACACAACTAATATGTCAGTTTAAATTATGTTAGGCTAAAAAACCGAGAAATCAAAAATGTTCTCTATATTGTGTGTTCACCACACTGATCCTCCTTCTTTATTGAGTTTCAATTTTTTAACGACACCTTCTGTGGTCATATCGTTTTCCCCTAAAATGTTTTTAAAGTGTTGTTCACAAGCTCTGCTGTCTGCCTGTACTGTAGTTTTTTCCTGTTTTGGTTTTTAATGTATTGGTCGTTTTTTTATTGTTGTCTTCTAACCCCTCAAATACTTTATCGACCCACGCTTTTCTTTTGGTTTTGTTTAATGTTGCACTTCTTTTCGTCAATATTTTATATTTTTCATAAGCTTCCAGTTTTTTAGTCGCTATCCATGTTACTCTTGCCATGTTCTTTTCATTTATAGCTTCGCAGTCTACATCAAACCAGTGATTTTCTTTCTGTTGCTCTCTTTTATTTTATTTTGATTATTTAGCATATTATATTTAGCTGGTGAGAAATATTTATTCATACAGTCGCTAGTGAGGAGTTATGGCTTTCAGATGTTGGTCGCCATTGTGTTAAGTAGTAAAAATCACCAGAGAAATTGGAAGAAAATTAGTTGAAACATGTAATTAAAGTTAAATTAATTGTATAACAAAATATTACAGTTTAATCACATAATCTAATAAACAGTTGAATATCAACATAACCCCATTGTTTTACATTTTTACTCATACTCTATTATGTGTACCAATTATTATAGTGTAATACCCGTATATTAAACTAAACCGACAATAACGACCTCATATTATCCGAATTTTCACGTCATTTGACCTGCATTTTGTAATTATTTTAAGGACTCGTCAACCTATATCAAATAAAAATTAATTCGTTTCGCGAACAAAATTAATCAATTCCTGCTAACGGAACTAACGTATTCATTTGGATGACGAAGGTCGCACGTCCCTAAATGGTTTTAATGACAACGATATATCTTCGATCCTAGAGATTGTGTTAAATTATTTCTACATCCTGCCTGTTGTAGAATTACGATTTACGTAATACGGTTTAATACATCTACGCATACAGTTCGTGTCTAAGCTGCCGTTTAAACAATGGATCGGCCACCTTTAATAAACTAAACTAAAGCCAACAAACTTTTTTATTAACAACAAACGTACAATCGTTTGAGAAAGTATTGCGCCATCATCAACTTTTTTCAATTGATTAAAAGTGATACTTAATGATGAATATCATGTCAAATCCCGCAATACATCTAATTTATTTTTCAAATGATCTATTATAAAGAATTATGCATACAAATATATTTTTTAGTATTTAAAAGTAGTTCATTTTAACGACTTCAAACAAGATTACAATTTCTTTAAAAAATATATTGGAAAATGTATTTTTTTAATTTAGATATTATTCGGGTTGCCCCTGTTAAAATTGCGCATTGTTAACCACTAGGCACTTATACCGTCAATCAGAGCACATGGGTGTAAGTAATCAATCTCTGCAATTTTCTAGTTTTACAATTTATAGCTTAGAAATAATTACGTCTAAGCATAAGTTTTCATTTCGATACTTTAAGGATCTATAACTCCGAAAAGAAGACCCGTATGTCGAAATTTTGGCATCAAGTTCCTGGACCCTGTATGATTAATTAAAGTTCAAACTTAATTTACCGTAAACATCCTCAAAGAAATACAACAGGTTCACAAAATAAAACACGTTTGTTTGGTGAATTTGAATCCAAAGTCGCACCTACTTGAAGGTCAATGAGCAAAAATTTTTAAAACATTTATAAAAATCGCTTCGCAGGGGAGTTACAGGCTAAGAAATTTCCAGGACAACAAAAATAGAAGATTCAACGTCAGCGTTTATATATATGCGCCTCCATGTCGATCTTGGTTGTTGTCCCAAAAACTCAGGATCTTCCAATGGAAGGCGCAAATGTGGGTTTAGTTTCCCTGTTGAAATCCGTGGTTTTGTGTTTTCCCATGTTGCGATCAACAGCTTTGCTCCCAAGTTTTACACCCTTATTTGGTTATACCGTACTGAGGACGGCAAATCAGCCAGAAACATGCATGTCTGCGGTTACCACTCTGTTATATATATATATATATATATATATATATATATATATATATATATATATATATATATTCATATTAATACAGAACCTCTATTTGAAATTTATAAGAAAAGTAGAACATAAGAAAATTCATTTATATTTGCTGCCATACTTTTGATACACACTGTTATATGTAAATTCACTAATTTTGAAAGATTCAGTAGAAATATCAAATTTGACATTTCAGATTTTGATGACATTTATGTAGAATATATCTAATGATAGATAGAACATATTATGATTTGGAAAAAATATTTGAAATTTCAAAATATAGAGGTCTCTGCTAGCAACATTATAAGTGTAATAAAAGAATTCAAATCTCACTTGCTTATTGAAAATCATAGATTAGTAATTTTTTTAAAACCAAGAAATTTCGGTAACCAACGGAAAAGAGATTTATTTATTTTGCAAAAGTTTAGTCAGTTGTGTTTGAATCCCCGAAGAGGCAACATCATAATTAGAGTTGTCTCAATTTTGTGGTAGATAGTAGAAGTTGTATATCTATACAACCAGATTCAAAAGCCATTTCATTATAAAGCCAGCGTGCATAATTCGAATGAGAATTGCATCGTGTGTAGTGAATGTGGTTCGAGATTTCTAAATAAAATTTAGAAGGTATCCTGAATTCTAAGGTCATTTATAATTGTACGAGTTGTCCAGTCATTAGTTGGTGAGTCCGATCCAGTTTTTTTACAATAATTTCTCGAGAAATAATAAGGCCTATTTTAAATAAATTTGACATAGATGCATCTATTAGATCTTCGGTTGCAAACAAAATTAATAAGTCATGTAAGGAAATTCACATAAGAGAAGAAAATTTTGAATTAGACAAATTTGAGTGAAGCTTGTTTTGACATTTATACACGTCAAGATTTAAATCCACAATTGGAACTTTTATTAAACGTTTTTCAATAGATTAATTTATAGCATATAGGTTGTAGTAATTTTAAGTTTCGTAGAAAGTACGACTGTTGTTTCGTTTGTAATAATTTTGGGGAATATTAATTTGTTAATTTGTATCTGGTAGTATAATATAGAATTTTGCATTCCTACTCAATATAGTCTTTTTATAACATAATTTTAGAAAATTAAACATTTTTCATTCAATAAAACTGTCGATCAAATCAGTGACAGTTGATAATTTTCAGTGACAGAAATATTGGAAACGTCATCAGATATTTGAAACATACACTTACTATAGGTTCTGAACAATAGTGAAACAGATAATTTGGAAATACGTAAAAATTTAAATAAATTTTAAATAATTAATTTTTTTTAACAGTTTGATCCCACCCTGAGAGAAGAGTAATAGATCGATTAAACATATAAATTCGTTTTCAGAAATACTAAATTAATATTTATTAGAGCCGGGCACAACTACTGTTAAAGTTGAAATTTCTCACATAACTTTTTAAGTTGCATGTACAAGAATTGTCGCTGCGACAATATAGAATAACGTGAGGTGAATTGAAATTTATCTATACAGGAAGGTTTACATCAAAATTAAACAATTAAAATTAATCACAGAATATTAAATATATTACAATTTTGGCTCCCAACGCGGGGCAATTACAATTATAAATCAGAATATTTTGTAAATTATTAAATATATATAATATATATATATATATACATATATTGTATTGGTTTGGTTATTCTTTTTTTATAGTAGAATTTATAATTTGATTTTACCAAATGTATTCTAATTTCAATATTAAATTATTTATCAAAAAAATACTCCTTATTATTGCCCAGACTATGATTTAACTTTGATAGCTTTAGATGGTTTATATGGCTTTAATTATTGGATCGTGAAATTGAAATGAACAATTTGATGATTTCAGGAATGATTTTCTTAACAAAAAAATTATGTGCGTGTACTATGTCTAAGTAAATACAATTAATTTATGACAATGAGTTTGAATATGAATGAATTCTAAGTTTCCGTCACTTTCTAAACCAATCCTCACTCTAAACTTCCTTCTGCTGCATTGTCCAAAAACTTTATTGACAAGCTCCTCTCAAATTTCTCGATTACCACCCCAGACTTATATATTCTGCAACTTGATACACTATTATCTTTTATATTCTTATTACTATTATCAAATCGGTTTAATTGTCTTTGTTTGTTCAAACGTTTTTTCTCCTCTTTATTATCGAGATAAATTATAATATCACTTCCCGCTTTTGACGTTTTAAATCTCACTGACATTTCTCATTCCATCCATAATCAACAACGTTAAGCGTTGCTAGGGAAACATTTTCTATGCAGTATGAATTATATAAACATAATGTCTTTGACGACGATTCGCTGTGCACCTTACAATAAACCATTACTTTTGAAGATATATACGAATCATGAAAATAACATTTTAGTATTGTCACATCAGAAAATTCGAATCATTGTTATTTATAAAATTATTGTGATGATATGTAACAATGAAATTAAAATAATCTTTTAACTTTCAATGGACTAAAATAAAAATTCAATGAATATACATAGATGAAGATTTTGTTTTGATAAATTGTTATACATATAAATATTAACATAACTTATACTATTTATTGAAAATTCCTGAAATCTCTTGTATTAAATAACATATTAGCTAACTATATAAAAATTTGTCATGTATCAAATGTCTGTATTGTTGTGAGGATTTTGTTCACTGTTAAAAATAATTGTTATTAAATAGTATAATGTACAGTTTTATATGACGATTGGTCTTTTCATTTATGTTTACCTAAACTCAGGGAGCATGTGTGATGGTGCCACTTTTAATGACCTTTAACAGATCAGTTTACTATGAAACTTACTTTGATAATTCTTTTGTGCTATAATATATATATATATATATATATATATATACATTTATGGCGTAAAGTGGCATCCGCCCATGTTAAAATCGCGGTAGCTGTGGCATCCGCGGCACTATGACATCCGATATACGGACGTCACAGTGCATCGAGCTCCAAAATATCGCAAACGGTGCAGTGAATGCTTGGGTATCTATTGCTGATGAAATCAGCAGGACGTCACTTTGGTCGTTTTTTGTATAAGTTTTTATTTTCAAATACGAATCTATATTTTTAATTGCATTGTTTCTAATGCCAAGAGTCATGTTTCATATCGGCGTATAATATTTAACTATACCGGTAAAATTTCAAATCATCAATAATTAAACAAGTTCTTGTTGTATGATCAACTGAGCATTGATTCACTTCTTACTCACTGATATTTTTCAATTACAGCTGTTATGGAATATTAAAAGAGGTTAAACTTCTCTTAAAGTTGTCCAATTCCAATTTTGTTTGACGTTTGCATAATTATGTAAATTTTCCTAACTATTTTTAATAAAATTTGCCTACAGTATATTTCCCATATTACCTACTGACACATCTTGGATTCTGCTGGATGCCACAGTATAATTCAATCCCGAAAATTAATTTGTCTAGTTTTTCACACACAATATGTAACCGAAGGTGGACAAGGTAAACTTGTATGAGGATTATTTAAAAATAAATAAAAAACTCGTCTGTAAGCGTTGTATTACTACCTCTTCTTTAAAGTCAAACCTCCAATTAACATTAGTAATAAGAAATTAATTCAATTTATATCATTTGACAAATGTCAGAGATAAAATCAAAAACCTATAGACGTGGTAGCACCAAACTTCGAACCAACTATATAATAAACAACGATACTGTGCTCTTGGCAACAAATTCTTTTTTCAATTAAACTTATATATAAATCAACAATAAAAATGTATAACCGGTTAATATATAAGTTTATTGCACCTACAACACTGGTATTCCCGATTATATAGTTGGCCTTAAAATGCAAATTCTTAATTTCAATTTATACCAAAAAACTGTACAAAGATTGATAGTAAAAATTTTGCATGGCAAAAAAATTTAACAGAGTTTTAACTACGGGAAATGGCAGTACTAGTACAACTATGTAAAGTAACGCATGCATTACTTTAATCCCTCTTACTAACTAACTGGCTAACTAATTAACTAACGAGTCTACCTCATTTTGGAAAACGACAGGAATTGTCAGTTAGATTACAAAAAATCATTTTGTATCAATTTCATAATTAGATATTAAATATTATAAAACTGAAAACCAATAGCTTAGGAATAGGAATACGGAACTGGAACGTTGTGTTGATTTCTGCTCCGTAATAAGCTTCGTTTTACACGAGAATGACGAGTAATATAATCAGCAAAACAGTGTATGAAGTTATAATATAAGGATAAAACTATCCAGTGAAAATTCGACAATATCCAAGTAAGTTTAAGAATAGTTTGTCACGAATATAACCTAACATAAATAACAATTAACCAAGCTAAATATCACTGATAAAAGTTCAAGGTCCTACGGGTTGACTGGCTTTAGAGCTTTTTGCGCGGTGTGATAGCGATAAGAATAAATTTATTGATAAAATCCAACAACTGGAATCTCCTTGTGTCGAACGATATGCTTAACACAGAAACGAGCATAATTTTTTCTAATAATGAGGCGATTAAATTCAAAATAGAAAGAAATGAGTGATAATTAATATGGCAAAAAGAGGAAGAGCGACAGAGAGGAAGACTATGATACGGATGAAAATATTTCCAAAAAAAAGTAAGAAAATAGGAAGATCGCCCACAAAAATTGGAAGTGATATAGAAAAAATGATGAATATGATGGAAAAAATAGGAGACAAAATGGAGGTAATGAGCATGGAGATTAAAAAAACACGAGAGGAGCAAAAGGAGTACAGAGAAGAAATGGAACAACTGAGGGAAGAAAATGAAAAACTGATGAAAGAAAATAAAAAATGAAGAAAACAATAACCAATATGGACCACAGATTGGAACGACTGGAAAGTGAAAAAACAATATAGTTATTTAGGGAGTAGGGATAGAGACAAATAATCCAGAAGAACTACGAAATAAAATGGAGAAATTCCTAGAAAAAGAATTACAAATAAAGACAGCGGTAGAAAGCTCAGTAGTGTTAGGAGAAAAAACATGCTTAGTAAGACTGGCAAACCAAGAAGAGAAAAGGAAGGTGATGCTCAATAAACAAAAATTGAGATTTAAAACTGAAGAGAGATTGTTCATCCAGGATGACTTGGCGTAGAAGGATAGAGAAATTGAAAAAAGATCAGAATAAAAGATATAGAAGAAAGGGATGAAGGGAAACGAGTGAAAATTGGGCTCAGAAAAATGTACATAGAAACAGAGGAATGGAGATGGAACACGGAGGAAGAGAAGTTGGAAAACATAAAACAGAACATATCGACAAAAAACCAGTGGCACAAACATAAGCTCAGATGCAGAGGAAAATAAATTAGACCAGGCAATGGAAATGGACAAGAAAATACAAAAGATGAAGAATAGTACAAATAAAAAGATTACAGAATAGCAACAACTTAAGGTGAACTCCGGCGTTAAACGAAAACAAAAAGAAAACAATATGGAATGAGAATAGGAACATGGAACGTGAGGGGTACATTTGAGGAGGAGACCATAAAACACTTGATCAATGAAATGCGAAAATACAAATTAAATGTGCAATACAAGAAACTAAACAAAAAGGGAAAGTAATTACAGAGATAGACGATTATATGTTCTTTAATAGTGAAGTAGATAATAGAATGCTGGGTACAGGGTTTATAGTAAGCAGTCAACTTAAAGCAAATATTATAGATTTTGAGGGAGTATCAGATAGACTATGTAGAATAAGAATCAAAGGAAATCAGAGGCAAACGACATTAGTTAATACGCATGCAACTTCTGAGGACAAAGATGAAGACACGAAAGCAAAGTTCTATGAAGGACTGGATCACGCAGTCAATAAAATACCGAAATTTGATGTTAAATGTGTAATAGGGGAAATGAATGCAAAAGTCGGACAAGACGAAGAGTATATAAAAGTAACGGGAGGAAAAAGTAGACACGCACTCAGTAAGGATAATGGCAAGCAACTCATAGAATTAGCTTCAGGAAATAAAATGCACGTCATTTGACCATAAGAACATCCACAAGGAAACCTGGTTATCACCAAATGGCATAACAAAAAACCAAATAGATCACGTCTTAATAGAAATGCAGCACTTAAAAAGGGTAACAGATGTACGAAGTTATAGAGGAGCTGATGCGGATAGTGACCACTTTTTAGTAATTACAAAACTGAAACAAGATAAGCCACCTAGAATTGAACAAGATAGTAAAAAATGGAAAAAATACGATTTAGAAAAATTGAAGGACGAGACCAAAGTAAATCACTTCCAACAAGAAATCAATAGAGAATTAAATTTAAGAACTTGCGTCGAGCAACTAGAAGAAGAATGGTCACAGATATAAACTGTAATGAGAGATGTAACAAATAAGATACTAGGGAGCCCCAAGGGAAGAATAAAAAGATAAGTGGTTTGATGGACAATGTAAACAGGCGTTGGAAAAAAGAAAAAAAATCAGACAAAGACTATTAAAAGAAAACAGTGAAGAAAATAGACTAGAGTATAAAAAAGCAAGGAAAGAACTTAAACAAATAAGCAGAAAGAACAAAAGAAATTACTTTGAAAGGGAATTATTAGAAATTGAAGAAGCTTATAAAAATAAAGATGTGAGAAATTTTTATCATGAAATAAAAGAAGGGAAGGACCACACTGGAAAGCACCTTATTTTTTGAAAAGCAAAGAGGGATATCTAATAGGGGATAGGGAAGAAAAAATAAATAGATTTGCACAGTATTTTGAGGAATTACTAAATGATGGTGAGGAAGAACTAGGCGAAAATGATAATGAATCGAAGGAAGAAAATGAGAAAGATCTAGCCATAACGGTCCCAAAAAACTGGAGGTCACAGAATGCTCAAAACATAATAATAAGAGTGCAGAAGAAAACAATATTCCAATAGAAATTTTAAAATATGGAGGCGAACAATTAACGGAGAGAATATGGCAGTTGTTGAAACAAGTATGGCGAGAACAAAAAATCCCTAAAAATTGAAACAAGGCATTAATAATTCCAATCCACAAAAAAGGACCCAAGGAAGAATGCGATAACTACCGCGGAATAGCACTTTTAGATGTTACATACAAAGTTCTGGCAAAAATCGATTAGACAAATACCACAATGAAAATGTTGGAGAATACCAAGGACGTTTTAAAGCAGGTAGATCGACAATAGACCAAATTTTCATTATGAAACAACTTCAGGAGAATGCTTACGAACAAAATTCAAGTCTACATATGCTATTCATCGATTGCAGACAGGCCTATGATACTATCAAAAGGAAAAAATGTATGAGGCAATGAGAAAGTTAAAAATACCAGTTAAATTGAGAAGGCTAGTGGAAATGACCATACGAAAAACCGAGAGCAAAGTAATTTTGGAGGGCAGTACTTCTAACGAATTCAAGATAGAGAAAGGTCTGAGACAAGGAGACCCATTATCCACAACCCTCTTTAACCTAGTTCAGGAAATTTTACAAAGAGAAAGTGGTATAAAATCCAGAGGTTTAATTTATGGGAATAAACATCAGTGTCTAGCATATGCGGACGACATAGTACTTATGGCAAGATCCAGGAAAGAACTGCTAAGCGTATTTAAGCTACTGGAAGAGAAGACAAGAGAATATGGTCTAGTGATCCACGAGAAACCAACAAAATACATGGTAATGAAGGATAATGAAAAAACCGATATTATTATAAATTGTAATGGAAACAAAAGCTACAAAATGGAAAAAGTGGAACAAATCGAATATTTGGGAGTCACTATCACAAATAAAGGAGACGAAGAAAGGGAAATAGAAAAAAGGTTAACAAAAGGCAGTAAAGCAGGAGGAATGGTATCACAGATGTTTAACTCAAAAGACATATTACGAACAGCTAAAATGAGAATGTACCAAACAATAATAAGACCGTCAGTTACCTACGCTTGTGAAACCTGGACAATGAACAAAAAAGAACAGAATAAACTAGAAGAGATATGGGAACGTAAAATGCTCAAAAAGATTTATGGTGGAATAAAAGAAAATGGAATATACAGAAGAAGAACAAACAGAGAATTATCAGATTTGTATAATCACCCAAGTATAACCCATATAATTAAAGCACAGAGAGCGAGATGGTTAGGACATATAGGTAGAACGGCAGAAGATTGATGGGTAAAACCAGTGCTGAAAGGGAGAGAAGGTGGTAAAAAGAGGAGAGGAAGACCAAGGAAGAAATGGTTAGAGGAGGTTAGGAGAGACCTGAGATCAGTGGGAGTAAGGGACTGGCAAAACGAAGCGAGGAATAGAGAAAAATGGAGAGAAAGAGTGAAATATCTCGAAGCCGAGGGCCAGATAGGCCTGTAGTGCTGATATATATTTAAACCAATGGCTTGAATGTCGTTTCTTTGTTTACAGGTAAGATTTTTTAATTGGAATAAGTTGTTCAATAATTGTAATCAATAAAATGCTTTGTTTACAGAGAAACTTATACTAGTTATTAAAGAAATTATTTTGAAAAATATTACACATTTTAACTATATACCGAAAAAAATCCTGATAGAAGAAAATTAAAAATCTACAATTTACGTCAGTTTATTTTCCACCTAAACTCAAAATTTCCGAGAAGAATGCATAAATCTGTTTTCTTTTTGGTTTTTAATTTGTTTCTTGCCCAAAAATGTATCGATTTCTAACAAAATTGGTGAAAAAGTAGTTTTTTAGACCCGAATATAACTCTATTCTTTATTTTAATACCAAATACCCAGTATCGTTAGGCTCCTGTCTTTTAGACAGAAATACTTGCAATTAAAAGGTGCGAGGAAATGAACTAAGAAAAAAAATTATCTGAAATGGGATTTATCGATTCATTCTGATAGTTAAGCAGGAATCAAAGCACTGAGCTCCCCCCCCTCCCCATGTGATAGACTCAAAGCTGATATGAGAGTGCCGAAGAAGATTTGATGAAATAGGCAATAAAAACAAGGTCTCTTTAGTGTCGGTTCCTGGTCACTCAGGCAAGAAAACAAATGAAAAGGGTAGTACACTCGGCAGGAAAGTAGCACCAACGCTTTTTGTTGGCCTGGAGCCTATTTGTAATGTAGTGAAATGTTCCTGTGAGAAAAATCGAAAAAGAAACAGGGAACCGAAAGAGAAGCAGTCTGGCAGTGCCTTCTCGAGCTGGATTACTCTAAAAAGTTCCTTTGAAACTTTAATACCGCTAGATCAGGAAAGTATTTGGATCTTAGCAAAAACAAGCTACATCTCCTCACGAACTTCCTTACAGGGCCCTGTCGCCTCAGAATGAACCTAATAGGAATAGGTCTAGCAGAAACTGACGAGTATAGATTCTGTGGGGAGGAGGAAGAAACTCCGGATCAAGAAGTTTTAGAATGCCTCGCCATTGCCAGCTAACGGAAAAAGTGTTTTGGACAAGAAACTCATAGGAGCGAGGATATAACCTCTTTACCATCATTTCAAATATTGGGGTTCATTGAAACTCTGGAACTGGAAGGAGAGCTTTAGATGCAGATGGTAGCAAGAACAGTTTTGATAGGGGGGAGGGGCAGAATAGACCTTAAATTTCCAGTGCAACGTAACCCCATTAACAATCAATAATTTAGTATTTTAAATGGAACTCACGGTTTCTAGTTAATACCACAATATAATAAAAATTGTTGAATATTCTAAAAAATTGACAATTGTTTCGATAAATCAATATTATCGTCAGAATGACAGAAGTTACATTTCATTTGATGCCTACCTGATGTTTCGTAGTTATTTTTGGCTAGACCAAGATATGACCTAACTGGTGATTTATTTAATATATGTTGATAGGAAGAAGAAGAAGATGTGATATTACAAATATTGAAGCTTAGATATTATTAGCCCTATGGTGATAACCTGGATATCATTTTTCCAATTAAGATCAGTATAATTGTGCAATGATATAGAAAACCAGGAAAACTATATCTGCTGATCTTTACAATTATCACTTAAGAAGACAGTTTATTAGTAGAGAACTCCCTAGATTTACCTGTTCATTGACAACTTCATATTGTGGGTTTCTTAAATGTCTTCTAATTTCCAATTCTTCAAGGAAATCCAGTTCTTGTTTCTTTTCACAAATATGCAACACTTCTAGTTTTGTGTTAGGTGTGAATGAATGATTGGTGTCAAGTAGATGTTTTGCGTAGTGGGATTTATCAGGTTGTTTTAATCTGTATGCTCGTAAGTGTTCACTGTATCGGATTTCAAAATTTCTGAGGGTCTGACCCAAATAGACAGCATTACATTCTGGACATTTGAGTTTATATATACCTGACTTCTTTAATGGTGGTATTTTTGTTTTTACATTCAACAATTTTGTACTAACATTACTTTCTGTTTTAAAAGAAATTGTTGTATTAGTTGCTGAAGATATTATCTTCGAAATATTATTAGAAATATTTCCTGCATATGTGATAGTTTTATAAGTTTGTATTTCATCAGTTTGTTTAGGAAATATTAGTTATAATGCTACTTTTTCCTCTTTTTTATTAATTAGCTTATTTATCATATCTAATGGATAACCGTTGGATGTTGCTATTTGTCTAATTGTATTAATCTCTCTATCAAAATTACATTTGTTCATAGGAACTGAGAAAACTCTATGTATCATTGAATTATATGCCGCTAGTTTATGGGACATGGGGTGATTGGAATTAAATGGAATTGTCACATCAGTCTGTGTTGGTTTTCGGTAAATTGAATAATCCAGTACATTAGTAACTCTTTGAATTTTTAAATCAAGAAAATTGATTGAGCTATTTTCTTCAATTTCTAATGTAAATTTAATTTTTGGGTGTAAATTATTGATGTGATTTGAAAATTGTCGTTCACTACCCATAAAACAAGCTAATATGTCATCTACATATTAATACCAAAATAAAACATTTTTCGAAATATTAGTTTCAAAGATCTTTCTTTCTAAATTGTCCATAAACATGTTTGCCAAAATAGGTGTTACAGGGCTTCCCATTGGTAAACCCTCATTTTGAATATATATATCTTATTGTCAAAAGTGAAATAATTTTGATTAATGCATACATCAAATAAGTTAAGTATATTTGATATTATTCCTGGAATAATATTTTTATCTTCTAGTAATTTTCTTACAAGTATTAGACATTCTTTAGGAGGAATTTGAGTGAACATATTAGTCACATCGAACGAAATAAGTTTATAGTTATCTTGCAAGTTGACTGCTTTCAACTTTTTGATTAGTTCTATTGAATTTCCAATTGAGTATTGAGATTCATATCCGTAACTATTAAGTATATTGTTAAGCCTCTTTGTCAATATATTATTAGGAGCATTAAAATAAGAAACTACAGGTCTAATTTGGTTTCGTTATTTTATGTAATTTAACGGTTCCATATAATTGTGGACGATGAGGATTCTTTTGTATGATAGACTTCTTTTCGTAATCACTTAAAAGATAATTTGAATTATTTACAATATATCTTACATTATTAGAAAACTTTTTTGTTGGGTCTGCGGTAAGAACTTTTACATCTCTAGATTCTATAAAGTTATATATTTTCGAATTGTAATTTTCACTTGTCAAAATGACAGTTGTGCTCCCCTTATCAGATTTTGTAACTGTTAGGTTATTATCTTCTACTATCTTTTTGATTGCATTTAAAACTGTAATGTCATTTTTTGATTGACGTTTAACTTTTAGAGTTCAATATTGTTTATTAAATTGGCAATTTTTAATTTCTCATAAACAAAATTTACTTTAAGCCTTTATTTAAAAATTCTATTCCACTATCTCAAAAATTAGTGTCTGAAAGGTTTTCAAATCGTGGTGAAAAGTGTGTTGGTATGTAGGTACTTACAGTTTCATGATGATTTGAGTACTGAATTTTATGTTGTGTGTGTTCAAGATTCTGAAGCTTTTTTCTTGTTTCTTAAATTTCTGAAGCTTTTTTCTTGTTTCTTAAATTTCTTATGCTTCATCGTGCTGCTAATAGTTTGAACACAATTTTAATTGTTTTCGTGAAATAATCTTGACAAATACAACTCGTGTAATTAATGATTATCGAAAATTTCTTCTCTTTTTCGAAACAAATAGTTGTTTTAGGTTTCCAAACAACAATTTGTTTCTCAAAATCGAAGAAATTTGTATTTCGATAATAATTATTACACTTGTTGTATTACTATTGATAATCCAACGTCAAGTGCACACCAAATTTTCTATATCAATAAAGTGAGTGTTTTGAGGTATCTACATAAAAGAAAAAATGTGGTCTGTGCAGAACCTAGCAGTAGATAATCTAGAATGGATGTCCGCAAAATAAATATGAATAAACTGAAAAGGACTGATATAATATGTCTTGTTAACATTGAGTGAGGAGGTGAACCGGTAAAACTGTATTAGTCATCGGAGAATCATCATTGGATGCATGAGATATATACTCAATACCCTCAAAAGATAGACATTTGACATCCGAAAAATATTAAGTGTTATTAGGGATGAAGTGGTTCCTGCGTTGACAAATTTATATCCGAATGCAATAGATACTAACCTACTGATTGAACGTGTTTGGTTACTGCGAGAATCACTGCCAGTAGACCACTGGAGTAAATTAGAGCATACACAGTAAATGGAGAAACGATCGATGAATTCACCGTGTCCGCTAAGCGGCGTTTATATTGGAATAGTAAATGGGTTAGCACTAGTAACATGCAAGACAGCAACTAACACCATGTGTGTGTTTTAAATGAAACTAAATGTTGCTAGCTAATTCCATAATATAATGAAAAATGTTGAAACAATTCTAAAAAATAGACAATTGTTTCGATAACTGAATATCACCGTCAGAATGACAGAAGTTACATTTCATTTGATGGCTACCTGATGTTTAGTAGTTATTTTTGGCTAGACCAAGAAGTGACCTACCTTGTATTGAATATATGTTAATAGAAAAAAGAAGAAGATGTGATATTACAAATATTGAAGCTTAGATATTATTAGCCCTATGGTGATATCCTGGATATCATTTTTCCAATTAAGATCAGTATAACTGTGCAATGATATAGAAAACCGGGAAAACTATATCTGCTGATCTTTACAATTATCACTTAAGAAGACAGTTTAAAAGTGGAGAGCTCCCTAGATTTATCTGTTCATTGACGACTTCATATTGTGGGTTTCTTAAGTGTATTCTAATTTTCAATTCTTCAAGGAAATCCAGTTCTTGTTTCTTATTACAAGTATGTAGTACTTCTAGTTCTGTGTTAGGTGTCATATAGATGTTTTGCGTAATGGGATTTATCTGGTTGTTTAAATCTGTATGCTCGTAAGTGTTCACTGTATCGGATTTCAAAATTTCTAAGTGTCTGATCCAAATAGACAGCATTACGTTCTGGACATTTGAGTTTATATATACCTGATTTCTTTAATAATGGTATTTTTGTTTTTACATTTAACAATTTTGTACTTTCTGTTTTCGATGAAATTGTCGTATTCGTTGATAAAGATATTATCTTTGAAATATTATTAGAAATATTTCCTGCATATGTGATGGTTTTATGAGTTTTTATTTTTTCAGTTTGTTTAGGAAATATTAGTTGTAATGCCACTTTTTCCTCTTTTTTATTAATTAGCTTATTTATCATATGTAATGGATAACCGTTGGATGTTGCTATTTGTCTAATTGTATTAATCTCTCTATCAAAATTACATTTGTTCATAGGAACTGAAAATGCTCTATGTACCATTGAATTATATGCCGCTAGTTTATGTGACATGGGGTGATTGGAACTATATGGAACTGTCACATCAGTCTGTGTTGGTTTTCGGTAAATTGAATAATCAAGTACGTTATTAACTCTTAGAATTTTCAAATCAAGAAAATTGATTGAGTTATTTTCTTCAACTTCTAATGTAAATTTAATTTTTGGGTGTAAATTAATAACATGGTTGGAAAATATATCTAATTGTCGTTCACTACCTATTAAAAAAGTTAATATGTCATCTACATATCTATACCAAAGTAAAACATTTTTTGAAATATTTATTTCAAAGATTTTTCTTTTTAAACTGTTCATAAAAATATTTGCCAAAATAGGTGATATGGTGCTTCCCATTGGTAAACCATCATTTTGAATATATATCTTATTGTCAAAAGTGAAATAATTCTGATTAATATATACATCAAATAAATTAAGTATATCTGATATTATTCCTGGATTAATATTTTTATCTTCTAGTAATTTTCGTACAAGTATTAGATATTCTTTAGGAGAAATTTTAGTGAACATATTAGTTACATCGAACGAAATGAGTTTATAGTTATCTTGGTAACATCAAATGAAATAAGCTTAGAGCTTCCTTGCAAGTTGAATGCGTTTAATTAATTGATTAGTTCTATTGAATTTCTAATTGAGTATTTAGATGCATATCCGTAACTATTAAGTATATTGTTAAGCTTCTTTGCCAACATATTATTAGGAGTATTAACACAATAAACTACAGGTCTAACTGGTTTCGTTATTTTATGTAATTTAACGGTTCCATATAATTGTGGACAATGAGGATTCTTATTCATGATGTACCTCTTTTCGTAATCACTTAAAAGATAATTTGAATTAATAACAATATCGCTTACATTATTAGGAAACTTTTTTGTTGGGTCTGTGGTAAGAACTTTTACATCGCTAGATTCTATAAAGTTATATATTTTCGAATTGTAATTTTCACTTGTCAAAATGACAGTTGTGCTCCCCTTATCAGATTTTGTACCTGTCAGGTTATTATCTTCTACTTTCATTTTGATTGCTTTTAAAACTGTAATGTCATTTTCTGTTTGACGTTTAACTTTTGAAGGTTCAATATTTTTGATTAAGAATCCTCATTGTCCATAATTATATGGAACCGTTAAATTACATAAAATAACGAAACCAATTAGACCTGTAGTTTCTTATGTTAATACTCCTAATAATATATTGGCAAAGAAGCTTAACAATATACTTAATAGTTACGGATATGCATCTAAATACTCAATTAGAAATGCAATAGAACTAATCAAAAAATTAAAAGCATTCAACTTACAAGATAACTGTAAGCTTATTTCATTTGACGTTACTAATATGTTCACTAAAATTCCTTCTAAAGAATGTCTAACACTTGTAAGAAAATTACTAGAAGATAAAAATATTAATCCAGGAATAATATCAGATATACTTAATTTATTTGATGTATGCCTTAATCAGAATTATTTCATTTTTGACAATAACATATATATTCAAAATGAAGGTTTACCAATGGAAAGCCCTATATCACCTATTTTGGCAAATATTTTCATGGACAGTTTAGAAAAAAAAAATCTTAGAAAGTAATATTTCAAAAAATGTTTTATTTTGGTATAGATATGTAGATGACATATTAGCTTGTTTTATAGGTAGTGAACGACAATTAGATATATTTTTCAACCACATCAATAATTTACACCCAAAAATTAAATTGACATTAGAAGTTGAAGTAAATAACTCAATCAATTTTCTTGATTTGAAAATTCAAAGAGTTAATAATGTACTTGATTATTTGATTCACCGAAAACCAACACACACTGATGTGACTATTCCATACAGTTCCAATCATCCCATGTCCCATAAACTAGCGGCAGATAATTCAATGATACATAGAGCATTTTCAGTTCCTATGAACAAATGTAATTTTCATAGAGATATTAATACAATTAGACAAATAGCAACATCCAACGGTTATCCATTACATATGATAAATAAACTGATTAATAAAACAGAGGAAAAAGTGGCATTACAACTAATATTTCCTAAACAAACTGAAGGAATAAAAACTTATAAAACCATCACATATGCAGGAAATATTTCTAATAATATTTCAAAGATAATATCTTTAGCAACGAATACAGCATTTTCTTTTAAAACAGAAAGTAACGTAAGTACAAAATTGTTAAATGTAAAAACAAAAATACCGCCATTAAAGAAATCAGGTATATATAAACTCAAATGTCCAGAGTGTAATGCTGTCTATTTGGGTCAGACCCTTAGAAATTTTGAAATCCGCTACAATGAACACTTACGAGCATAATTAAAACAACCAGATTAATCCCACTACGCAAAACATCTACTTGATACCAATCATTCATTGACACCTAACACAAAACTATAAGTGCAGCATATTTGGAATAGGATTTCCTTGAAGAATTGGAAATTAGAAGACATTTAAGAAACCCACAATATGAAGTTGTCAATGAACAGTTAAATCTAGGGAGTTGTCCACTATTAAACTGTCTTCTTAAGTGATAATTGTAAAGATCGGCAGATATAGTTTTCCTGGTTTTCTATATCACTGCACAGTTATACTGATCTTAATTGGAAAAATTATATCCAGGATATCACCATAGGGCTAATAATATCTAAGCTTCAATATTTGTAATATCACATCTTCTTCTTTTTTCTATTAACATATATTAAGTCAATCACAAGGTAGGTCACTTCTTGGTCTAGCCAAAAATAACTACTAAACATCAGGTAGGCATCAAATGAAATGTAAAACTTCGATCATTCTGATGATGATATTCAGTTATCGACACAATTGTCAATTTTTTAGAATTTTCAACATTTTTCATTATATTGTGGAATTAGCTAGAAACATTGAGTTTAATTTAAAACATAAATATGAGTAGATTCCACGAAGTAAGGGTCGAGACAGTTAATTTCATTTAACACTATGTAAACAGATCAGATAAGTTAGTTGTGCAAGTAGCGAGGACATGAGAGTTAATAGCTAGCCCACCTACACTCAGGTGCAAAAAATTCGATCCACGAATTATATCAACGATTCCCACGGAAACCAATGAGTTTCTGTTCCACGGTGTAAGACGAAGACCCCGTAGTCAGCATAAATATTCTATATAAAATTACTTGTTTGTACATTAATAGTTAGTCAGTTACTATATTACACATTGTTTTATCGTATTTGTAGAAGTATCAATTTTGTAAAATAAACATTTTTAAAAACTGTATTTCAAGTTAATAATTTGAAAGTCACGCATATTTTATAGAGGTGAAGAAACATTTTTGGAGATATCACTTTTAGATCGAGCATAAATTTGAGGAACATTAAATGTAAATAAGAAACATAGTTTATACGAGAGAAGGAGAGAGAAGTTCGAAAAGATTTAGTGATAGAAAGGGGGTTTTTATTTAAAAAGTTGAAATGATTCTTTTGTTTTGGTTGCCCTCATGTAGGATTAGTTTCCTCTGCCGGGCAGTGCTGGGGTATATTGGGGGTCGTAATGCAGCGTTTGGTGTTTTTGGACGGTTGGCTGAGAAACAGCAGAGTGAAAACAAGTGTCTAGGAAGAATTTTTAAAAACATCTATTGGATTGAGAGTGTTGGAGAAAATGGTCCGGAAGAAAAGTTATCTCGGCCAGCAACGAGGGTTGATGCTTGGAAGCGAAAAATATGAAGTGTATAGGATGGGGTGACAAAAAGTGTTTAGTATTGGAAGGTTTTGTCGTCTCTTGGTAGACGAATCACGCTATGCTGCGGATATACAGTATTTGGAATATTCTTTGATTACATATGTTTAAGCGACATTTTGTTAGAAAGCAACAAATATAAATTCAGTGTATTCAGGATATCATAAAGTGGAAAACGTGCCAAAGTATATGTCCATCAATTCATTGTTGGTATTAACAGGATATAAGAAACAGTGAATGTTTCATTTAAAGCGTGTCTTGAACGAATTGTCTTTGAGTTTTGAGGAAATGTATAACTTAGTTGTACAGATCGAGGCATATTTAAACTCTAGGCCTTTGACGCCATTACCACATGATTCCCAAGACTTTATTTCCCTAACTCCCGCGTATTTTTTAATCGGGAACTCTCTGGCGAGTCCTCCAGAAGAAGACGTCAGAAAAAACAAGATCACTAGGTTAGATCGCTACCATCGATTGCAGCAATTGAGGCAACAATTTTGGCAACGGTGGTTCAGGGACTGTTTGACTGAAATGCAGACTCGTTCCAAATGGTAGCAGAATATTGAGAACAGTTTAAACATCGGTTCATTGGTAGTGTTAATAGAAGATAATACACCACCTTTAAAATGGCCAATGGCCAGAGTGGTAGAACGCTTTCCTGGTTCGAACAATACAGAAAAATTGCCAAATAGCAATACCGTAAAACGATCCATAAACAAAGTGTGTTTGCTACGAATCGAAGACGAGTAGTGCTCAAATATGTCGCATATAGACTTCTTACTATTGAAAAGGGGCTTTTCAAGGCGGGCGGCATGTTGAAATTTACGAACTTTGAAAACCATAGCGACACAATAGAAATCAAACTGATGAGATACGTCAAGTCGACAGATATTTTAGAAACGAACATTTTTTATTCAAATACTATGGAAATGTATCACGTTATGGAGTTTTGTTATGTATATAGTAGTTCACAGTAAAATCGAATTAAAGTTTTGTTAAACAAGAAGTGTTTAACTGGTCCTTCACAAAAATCAAAAACACGGATAATAAAAAAGTGGATTTCAGTTGCAGAGGATCAGTTAAATTGGAGGGGTGGGGGAAGGGGGTCATATCTTTTTTTCGTTACGGCGTTGACCCAAAGGGATTTTATTTTCAGGTCAACAGTTGATATTCAAACCGTCTCTGAGATACCTATAGTGTAGGCGAGAGGGGTGGAGGGGAAGATTCGTTGATTTGAATTTTTTTCTCCAAATTAAATTCTCTACACGCTCATAAATGGTTTTCTCGTCGCGCGGATTTTTAAATTGATGCTCATGTTCCCTTTTAATGTTATATTTATTTATTAATTTCATGTGGTTTTCCAATAATTCAATAATGCACTTTTCGTATCAATATGTGTTCGTAATTATAGTATATAGCATAAGTATTGCGTGACAGATAATGACAGTTTGTAGTTCATTTTTACATAACTGATAATTTCAGAGAAATATATTATTATTTAAATAAATTTACGGTGACTGTAGCAAAATAAACAGAATCTGCTGAAAAACAGTAATAACTTCAAAATCTATCAAAAGACCCGAAATATGTCTCACGCCGTAAAAACTGATGCACGTCATAGAGTTAGTATGAGGTTACATTTGAACAACGTTGCCAAACTTTGAAAATAGTATGGAGATTGAGGAAATGTAAAACAATGAGATTACAATATTTTATGACAAGTATTTAATAGTGGAAAAAATGTTTACGGTTATTTATAGTAAGAGAGAAATAAACTTTATTGTTACTATTGCATCAGAGGACTGAAGTAATTCAGCCTTTTAATTCTAGTTTTAGTTAATAAATACAATAAGTATATATGTATGTTTTTGAGTCCTGGATATATTAAAATTATATTTTTTGTTAAACTGTATTTAACGAACACATATCATCTGATTTTAGTTGCATGTGAAGCTTCCAGATGGGATTTTTTCAGTTATCAACAAATAACAAGCATTTAAAGTTTGATTTTATTTAGCGTCCATCAATAATTATTTAATTATTAACGATAACTATGTTGTAGTATTTTGCATTAAACTTTGAGAATTTCAACTAAACAAAAGGTTTAGTTATCTACTTTGTCATATTTGCAAACAATTATTGTAAAAATTCGCGACCAGTTTGTTCTTAAATGAACAGTTTTTTAGTAATAGTTTAGTCGACAAGTTAAAATTCGTGAAAAATAGAGATAAAGCTCATAAAAAATTGCAAAAGTTATTAACAAATTACGATGAAAACAAAAAGACATTTTATTTTTCGTCTATATCTCATGAACGATCAACATTTAAGAAATTGAAAGTGAAAGTATTCTTAAAGAGTAGAATGTTTCCGATAAAAAACCTCCCTTATCTCTATGTTTGTCATTAATAATTTTAATTTAACGCTGAAAGTAGGTACCCGCGCGTCATTTTCGAGATATGTGCACATTAAATATATTTTGAGATATTTAGGCAGCCTACCAGTAAACATCGAATATCGGTCGTCTAAACAATACATTTACTAATTACGAGTTTTTATTCCTTTTTACGGTGTTGTGAAAAAGTTAATGACTATATAATGTGAGATTCTACATCTTTTGTGAATGAACTTACAAAAATACATTTATAAACAGATAACTTCATCAACTGAAGAACCTAGTTTTCACCAGTGGCGGACCATTAACACAAGTAACTGTTATTTCCTTTCATTCCCAAGAGTCCATTAAGGACTCTTGTCCTTTTACTCTGTAGAGGTTTCGGTATCCAGGACCTCTTACAAAAATGGATCAAACTGAAACACAACCTCAACCATCCTCATATATAACACTAAATCCTCCCACTATTACAAAATCTTACGTAGCCGCAGCTCAAACATGCCTCCAAGAAACAAACTCAAAAGTGTCTAAACTCCCCCAATTAAAAAACTTTGAAGGCTATCACTACATACGTGAAAACTGCAATAGAGCTAGCGGTGGTACATCTATATTCACCTCTAACGAACTATTCTCATCGCTATTGCCTCTTACCGCCGATCTTGAAGCTATAGCAGTAACTATTTGCCCAAATAAACTAATTGTCTGTAGCATATATATTCCATCTAACTATTCGGTTACAGAAGTGGAATTAGTAAACCTCATCTTCCTACTCCCACATCCATACATACTAGTAGGCGACTTTAATGCTCATAATAACCTATTGGGATCTAATTCAACATCTGGCAGAGGAAGAACCATCGAGAATGTAATAAATTGCTCTAGCTCATGCCTACTAAACACAGGATCCAATATTAATCTCAATATTTCCTCTGGGTCTTTCTCTGCTATCGACCTAAGCCTCTGCGACCCTAAGTCGGCCCCTTTACTAACTTGGCACGTTGAAGACGATCTGTATGACAGCAATCATTTTCCTATAGTCATATCTTCCGAGGAACCTACTAACCAACAAATTTCAACAAGAACATATTGGCAACTAAACAGCGCTGATTGGAACAGCTATATGTCTCAGAAACTACATTATCCTCCCCTATTTTATCTGAAAATATGGATAATAACATACTGCTCTTCACAACGTGCATTATATCTGCTGCTGAGACCCACATAGGTAAAACTAAACATTCCTACGGGCACAAAACTGTTCCCTGGTGGAATCCTTCCTGTAAAAGTGCTGTAGAACAGCAAAAACTGACATTAAAACTGTATCGACTGAATAAAACACCCGAGAATTTGATTAAGCTCAAGATTGAATAATGAATTGATTATCAGCTCACCAAAGCGATTACAACGGGTGCTTGAAGTACGACATTTTTGTCATTTTTGAAGAAATTTCAGTTTGTTTTAGCACGATATAGCCTCCGGAGTGTATACAAGTGACCAATTTTTTTATTGTATATTCTTCAGAGCGTCTCATAGATAACTTCGATTGATTTTCAGCTCACTAGTGCTAGTGCAACGGGTGCTATGGTACTTGAAGTTCCAAATTTTTGTCATTTTTGTAGAGTTTTCAGTTTGTTAGCACGATACAGCCTCCGCAGTGTCTACAAGTTACCAACTTCATGCATGGATATTGTTCAAAGCGTCTTATAGATGAGCCTTATCAATTTTCAGCTCACTGGATCTGGAACAACGGGTGCTATGGTAGTTGACGTTCCAAATTTTTGTCATTTTTGGAGAATTTTCAGTTTGTTAACACGATACAGCCTCCGCATTGTCTACAAGTGACCAACTTTATGCTTGGATATTCTTCAAGGCGTCTTATAGATGAATCTTATTGATTTTCAGCTTACTGGAGCTAGTACAATAGGTGCTATGGTACTTGAAGTTCCAAATTTTTGTCATTTTTGGAGAATTTTCAGTTTGTTAGCACGAAACAGCCTCCGCAGTGTCTACAAGTGACAAACTTTATGCTTGGATATTGTTCAAGGCGTCTTATAGATGAATCTTATTTATTTTCAGTTCACTGAGGCTAGTACAACGGGTGCTATGGTATTAGAAGTGCCACATTTTTAATAATTTTTGGAGAAATTTCGGGTTGTTAACACGATCCAGCCTCCATAGTGTATACAAGTGACCAATATTATAATTTGATATTTTTCAGAGTGTGTCACAGATGAACCTTATAGTCCGGGAAAGTAAGGAGATAAAAGTCAAAAGTTTCCCATAATTGATTTTTCATTTTTAAATGAAAATATATTGACCCAGCATCACTCTCCTAGATTGTCTAATAATTTCCGCTGGAGCTTGCGACGCAGCTTGCAAGCACAGCTCAGACCACCTAAAATGCAAGTGTCTTTTCTGGATGTGTTCTTACAAAAAAAGCGTAGAGATGAAAATTGAAGCAAGTCTTATGCTCTTGAAGGTGACGTAAATAGTATTAAAAAAAAAATTCCGTTCTTAAATTTTCCAAAAATTGAAAAAATTTACGAAAATTATATTTTTGGTTGGTAATTATAAATAAAATATTAATATCGAGGTCAAAACATAGATAGACATAGAGGGCAAACTTCTAAAAATTTACATTTTTTCAGATTTGGAAACACCAAAATGGCGGCTGCGCAAATTGGAAACAATTTTTCTTTCAATCGCGTCTAAATTTATGAACATTAACGATATTGAGAAACGGTTTGTTTTAAAAAAAATTTTACATAATTTTTTAGAATATTTACCGAAAATAAAAATTTTTCCATCTTGTTTTTTCTCATTTTGGCGGTGAAAAATTTGTTTAAAATATGTTTTCACGTTATAAATATGTGTGTCTTTGAAAGACGAGTATTTAAAAAACATTTTTTCAGATGCGACTTTTAGAAGTTGAGATAAACAAATTCAAAGTCTGTTAGATTCTGTGATAATATTGATTGAAATTTTCAAATTTTGATCACTTCGCTAGGTTGTCGAATCCCAACTCAACTTAAACACAAATATTCATTTTTCTACCGTCAATTGGTCCATTCAAAAGAGAATAGTAATCCTAGCTCGCTCGGCCAAACGGTGCGGCGGCAGCTTTTTGGCGTTGTGGTGGGGAGTCAGCGCTCGTTCGCAGTTGAACGAAGCTCAAGCTTTTATTTTGGTTTTCTTTGTAAAAATTTTGCATTTGTGGTTTACTAATAGTATGGTTATTATCATCCATTACATATTGCTAGAAATAAGGTACAATGATATTTATAATTTATATCTATAAATCCATTTATTATATATTTTATACATAATTCGAAACGTAGGTACTAAGAATAATATTTAATTACAAATTTACATCTATTTTCTACAAATTCTCACTCTTTTTGGTCTCTGAGGAAATGGCTCTGTACAATTTTCGGCGTCATTATCATTAGCAAACAAATCCTCATCGATATTATTGCTACTATCAATTGCAAGTTCACAATCAAATAATTGAGTCATATCAAAATTTAGCTCATCACTCAGAGATTCATTATTATCCTCGTCATTGTCAAATACCGTACTTACAATTTCGATGTTACAACAGATTTTGCCTTCGCAATTTTTACATAATATCGTACAAGGTATGCCAACTTTTTTACAACCACACCTGGTAGTAGAGCACCCTGTGGTACAAGAACACGAAATAATGTTCAATCAATCGTCGGGTACAAGTACGTCGTCAGTCATGTTAGTAAGGGTCTTTTTTGGCGTTCGAAGAGAATGAGCGCTGACCCCCCACCAGAACGCCAAGCAGCTGCCGCCGCACCGTTTGGCCGAGCGAGCTAGGATTACTGTTCTCTTTTGAATGGACCAATTAACGGTAGAAAAATGGAAAATTGTGTTTAAGTTGAGTTGGGATTCAACAACCTAGCGATGTGATCAATGTTTGAAAATGTCAATTAAGATTATGACAGTATCTAGCAGATTTTGAGTTTGTTTAGCTCAGCTTGTAAAAGTCGCATCTGAAAAATTTTTATTTCAAAATACTCGTCTTCCAAAAACAAACATATTCATAACGTAAAAAGGTATTTTTAAGAAATTTTTCAACGCCAAAATGAGAAAAAACTAGATGTAAAAATTTTTATTTTCGTAAATGTTCTAAAAAATTATGTAAAAAAATTTTTAAAAATTTTGTTTATGTTATTTATAAAAATATAACTTTCACTCTGTCGATTGCAACAAACCGTTTCTAAATATCGTTAATGTTCATAAATTTAGACGCGATTGAAAAAAATAAATTTGTTTCCAATTTGCGCAGCCGCCATTTTGAATTTTCCAAATCTGAAAAAATGTAAATTTTTAGAAGTTTGCCCTCTATGTTTATCAATGTTTTGACCTCGATATTAATATTTTATTTATAATTACCAACCAAAAATATAATTTTCGTAAATTTTTTCAATTTTTGGAAAATTTAAGAGCGGAATTTTTTTTTTAAAAAACTATTCACGTCACCTTCAAGAGCATAAGACTTGCTTCAATTTTCATTTCTGCGATTTTTTTGTAAGAACACATCCAGGATTGACACGAGCATAAATCACTTGAATTTTAGGTGGTCTGAGCTGTGCTTGCAAGCTGCGTCGCAAGCTCCAGTGGAAATTATTAGACAATCTAGGAGAGTGATGCTGGGTCAATATATTTTCATTTCAAAATGAAAAATCAGTTATGGGAAAGTTTTGATAGTTAACAGATTTGTCGACCTTACTATCCCGGACTATTATTGATTTTCAGCTCACTAGAGCGTGTACAACGGGTCCTATAAATCCAACTATAAGTACTACATTTTTGCTTATGTTTGCAGTAATTTCGGTTTGTTAGCACGATATAGCTTCTAGAGAATACAAGTGACAATCTTATGATAGGATATTGTTCAGGTCTTACAGACGCGGAAAACTTAGTTTTGATGTTTGAAACCGATAATTTTTTTATATTGTATATAGTTCAAACTTACAATTTTACATTGAATAAGATATGTCATGAACCTCGCGAAAATTTGGATTTTCGCGTACCTGTAAGAACAAGTTTGTGCCCCCTATTCTATCAATTCCATTGAAAATAAGATTTAACAAGATCGTTGGCTAAATCTACCAGTTTCAAATGACTTTCTGTGCTCATGCCCCGTTCACCAGATGTAAGAAATTACTTTTTGATATCAGTAACATGTACTTTATCGGATAAAAGGGTTACTTTTGTAATATTTGGCAAGACATTGACCTAAATAAATCAATAAATTATAACAAACTAATTTGATCTGTCGCTGATTATAAAAAACGGGTTATTAAGGAGGTATAACTCCTCAAGCTGTATTCCCCAACAATTAAAAGAAGTAACTTCCTGTTATTCTTATCATTCTTATTTAAAGTTAGCATTAGGTAAATTGTTGCGTCACATAAAATATTAGTTTCAGGTCTTAACTACAAAATGATCCGAAACAGATTCATTTTATAGATATATCTCGTTCCCAAAAAAGCTTCAAGAACAGACAGCCCAAATGTACAGGAACCTTCAAAAGACAGTTCATCTTCGTCCGCAGAGCAGAAAAAACAAAAAAAACACGTAAACGAGTTAAAAACCAAGAAAACTGGCAAATGAACAAAATCAAAAGATTAAAAAATAGTGGGCAGGCTTACACAAACTGGAAAGGAAAGTGCAGACCTGACAAAAAATTTAAAGTTCCTTGCAGAAGCTGCAGACTAAAATGTGTGGAAAATAATATCTCAAGAACTTAGAAATTCAATCTTTAAGGCTTTTTGGGACCTGAAAGATATTAATCGCCAAAGAGATTACATAGCAAAATACGTTAATTTTGATAAGAAAGCAAGAAACCGAAAACGTAAAACAATAATCTTGAAGAGCAAGATGAAAATAGTAAAAGAGCATTTACTTTTACGTACTACTTTCCAACTGAAACTACAAAAGTCCAGGTCAGCAAGATATTTTTATTAAATACTTCAAGTGTCAGTGCCCAGACTGTCAGAACGGTTTTTAATAAAATGAGCCTAGCTGGAACTGTGACTCAGGACCGAAGAGGTAAAGCCTGTAAAAACTCAATTTTGGATGAGTCAGTAAAACAAACTCTTCGAGATCACATAAATATATTTGAAACAGTCGATAGTCATTATTGTAGGAAAAAACAAGTCGCAAAGTAATCCCGAAGAAAAGTTATTATTGGATGAATACAAACAGCACATGGAAAATAAAACCTTAGCTCGAAAGCTTAAAAATGCGGCTAAAGATCAAGCCATGAAAAATACCTTAATTTGTGCTGCTACATTTGATTTGCAGCAGATTCTATCAGCACACAAAACAGAAGTTGGCATTGCATATTATAAATTAAAAATGTCTGTCTTTAATTTCACTGTTTTCAACTTGGCATCAAAAAAAACATTCAGTTATATGTGGCATGAATGTATAGCCAAAAGAGTATCATCGGAAATTGGAAGGTGCCTTTTAGCTTTTATCGAAGAAGATATTCGTCATGGAGTTACGAAATTTTCGTTTCTTTCTGATAGCTGTCCAGGACAGAATAGGAATAAGTTTCTATTTTCTTTGTATAATTACTTAACCCAAAAATATGCAATACAGTCAGCATACCTTTTTAGAAAAGGGCCATACTCAAAGCGAAGGTGACTCAGTTCACATCGCTATAGGAAAAGCGGCCAGGAATGTACCTGTGTACACACCAGATCAATGGTATACTCTCGTTATAACGTGCAAGAGGAAAAACCCATATATGGTAATTGAGATGAATCAAGAAAATATTTTTGATCTCAAGAACTTACAGCAAACAACCTCTTTAAATTGGGAGAAAAACGAAAAAAACGATAAAGTTTACTGGAGCCAACTAAAGATAGTCCAAACAAATCCGGAACATCCAAATGTTATATTCTATAAGGAAAGCTACCAAGAAGAAGATTCTCTTAAAAAAATTCTTATTTTAAATAAAGGAAGAAAGTCAATTAAAGTCGACATGAAAGACGTTCATCTACAGCAACTTTACAGAGAATTTCTACCTTTAACAAAGAAAAAGTACGACCACTTGAAATTTTTTTGTGGAAAAAAACAATTTTGAGTCAATATCACATTTTTGTTTGAAATTTACCATTTAGCGAAAATAATAGAGAGGCAAATGACTCTGATGATAATTAAGTACCAGTCGCTAAGTTAGAATTTTTTATTATTTTATTTTGCTTTCAAGTTCTGTCAGAATTTTATGATTTGTTTTAGTTTCTTTACCTGATTTAACCATTATTATTATTTAGGTACTACATAGACATGTTTAAGATTCATTTAGATGTTAAATTAAACAATAATAACAAAATACTCTCATGTATTTCATTATATTCATTAGAGCAGACTTATTCTATGTCCAAAAAAACACGGAAATTATTATTTATGTTTCAACATGAAATAGGCGATAATTACCTATAGGTATTCTATGTCCAATTTTTCTTTTTATACGCATATTTGGCAAATATAAACTAAATTTGTAAAAAATAAGAGAAATCAAAGTAATTTATCACAATATTAGGACACAAAATATTCATTAGATTGACTGAAAAGCAAAAAAAACCTCTCCTGTAAAATTTAAATTTTCTGGCATGAAATAGTTCTGCTCTAAGGGGACGATCTATTAACAGTCAAAAACAGAATCACAGGTTATATAACCTTCAAAATATTATGAATTGTAGAATATCACACAAAAAATACTCACGTTTGTAAGTTGTCCGAGTCCATAAGGAAAATACGTCATATTTAAGTAAGGATCGTTGGGATACGTCTCCTCTCCGCCAGTTGTAGTTCTGTTGCCATGTCGAAACATCTAAAATATATAAACAGCTTTTGTATGGATTTGATTTTCATGAAATTGTCTAGATGAAAGAATGTGAATTGCGTATGTACTCGTATATTAACTATTCCAATTTAAAAGTTTGATAAGACAAATCAATCAGCAAAAAGTTTCAATGAATCTAGAAAGTTTATATTTACGGGGAAAATGAAATGGGAGTCTGTAAGTCTATAAAGCAGGTCTTAAAAATCATGCTTTTGACATAATATAAAAGCTATAGCTCAAGACTTCAGTTTAACCTGTCTGGTAGAAATAAATTTAAAAAAATAGTGCATCAAATGCTTCAGTTTATAGAATGAAATTTCAAAAACTAACTTGCAAGTGTTGGTTGTTTTGCTAAATTTGCTGGGAAAATTCACCTTATCAAAACGATAACACGATGTTTACGTAAACGTTGTAAATGGTTTAAAAACAATTTCATTGATAAATACAGGATGCCTCAATATTAACGCCCGTTCTTGTGAATCGGTGACCAGAACAAAAGGAATACGAAATTAAAAAAGCAATTTTTTTTGCACATTTGCGGCATGTACCTACTTCGGATAATCCCGCCGATTTATTATCCAGGGGCGTCTCGCCTGAAGATTTATTACGATTTAGCCTTTGGTAGTATGGTCCTAAATGGCTAACCGAATCCGGCGATAGCTGGCCTTTTCTGGAACTGACGCTTCCAAAAGAAACTCCTGATATAAAAAAACATATATCCTCATTCGTTCTACACACACGTAAGGTGATTTATTTTTAATAAAAAACTTTTCAAATTTACTTAGGTTGAAAAGAAGTGCGGCATATGTATTACGGTTTATTAACAATTGTAAGGTCAAAAGGGATCAGCGTAATTTCGGGCCACTTGTAGTTGATGAAATTAATCAAGCATTTATTTACGTTTCAAAGGCCGCACAAGGCGAAAGCTTTTACAATGAGATACAACAACTATTAGCGAACAAAACTACTCTTAAAATTCAAGCAGCATCACAAATTTGTCTCCATTTATTGACAAAGAAGGTATTCGTTTGGAAAATTCGGAGTTTACCTACGATAAATGGCATCCAATCATCATTTCATCCAATCACAAACTGCTAATTTTTAATTACTATCACCAAAATATATATCATGCCGGGCCGCAATTACTTTTAGCCAACAATAGACAAAACTATTAGCCAGTAAGGGGCAGGGATTTAGCTAGACGCATAGTTCATAGGTGTACAGTTTGCTTTCGCGCTAAACCGAAAGAAATACAGCCCATCATGGGCAATTTACCTGCCCATTGCCTCCTGCCTGGCCCACCATTTATAGTAAGCGGAGTTGATTACGCAGGGTCGTACTTAATTCGAGACCGAAAGGGGCGCGGTTCCAAATTAACAAAAGGTTACATTTGCATATTTGTTTGCTTTAGCACTAAGGCGGTCCATATTGAACTTTAATAAATAAATAATAATATATATCAACAACAAAACGTCAATACAACAATAGACTTAATTCTCCTAATGATGAATAAACACCCACTAAGGCATTGCCTGTGCGTGGGTGTTCATTCATCGTGTATGTTTATGGAATAAATATAATAATGAAAAGAGTGGAACGGTAACATCATACATTCAATAATGTTTTTGACTAATATACATAATAGTCACATCCCTGCACAGACAAACAAATACATATACACATATTACATTAAATATACACCTATATACACGTTTACACATTAACGTACATAATACAATCAATAATGAAGAATGACACAGTGTAGTGCCAATAATAATTGATGGCAATTATGATAGTCAACAGTGCTTAAGTAATAAATGAGGTTAAAGGACCATAAAAAACAATATAAGGAATATGAACATGAACTCGTTTTCTCTATGTCAGTAAAGTAAACAACTAAATAATGTTATTTCTATTACATAGTATGTTTCATGAGATCGAGGGGTCAATTAATCGATCTATAGAGACTCTATCTGCCTCTGAAATAAAACATTTGAAATCTTCTTTGAATGAAAAAATTGTCGTTGCAAGTCTGATTTCCAGAGGTTACGGATCTATCCAAGGAAACATTTTTGTTGGCACTAAAACGATTTATCTCACGTATAGGGGAAAGCCCAGACAATTTTTTTCGGACAATGATAAAAATTTTGTGTCTGCAAGTACGGATTTTAAAGAGCTTAGTACATTTCTTAAATCAAACAAATCATCAATCATTGATTCATTGTCCAAAGACGAGATAGATTGGAAATTCTCACCGCCATATTCACATCATTTTGGTGGTATTTGGGAAGCAGGTGTTAAATTAATCAAACATCATCTTAAAAGAGTTCTATCAAATGCACACCTTACTTATGAAGAATTCTACTCGTTATTGACACGGATTGAGGTAATAATAAATTCGCGGCCGTTGACGCCGTTATCCACCGACCCCAACGATTACACCGCTCTAACGCCTGCCCATTTTCTTATTGGTCGCCCTATAACCACATCAGGCGACCGACAATTCACACACATTCCTATAAATCGACTATCACGCTATCAACTGACGCAAAAATTATCACAACATATGTGGGAAAGGTGGAACAATGAGTATATCTCTGAGTTGCAGAAGGGAACCAAGTGGGTTGCTACCAAAGGTGATAAGGTTGTCGAAGATCGTCTAGTCCTTATCAAAGAGGACAATTTGCCACCAATGAGGTGGAAACTTGGTCGCGTTAGTGAGGTGATATGTGGTAAGGACGGTGTAGCGAGTGTTTTTAAAGTTAAAACTTCTAGTGGCATTATAACCCGTTCATTTTCAAAAAATATGTCCGTTACCCGTAAACGATGATATAGACAATAATTAAATCAGAAAACAGTTTTAAAAATTCAAACGCTTAGGCATAAGTTAGCATTAGGTAGTTTAAGTGTGATTTTTATAACATGCTCAATTTAAATATAAGAAGTCACTTCACGAATCTATTGCCGAAATTAATGCTTACTTGTATTTGCAAGAAAAATTTTTGTGTTACCTTTTTAATTATTAGGCATTAGTTATCTATATTTACTACCAATACAACAATTTTATTTATTGCATTGTCATAAGTGTATGTTTTTTTTGTACCCTTCTTATCGGCAATTTTTGCCAAGGCTGGGGGCATGCTGACGTTTGTCATTTACTTACACGCAGATTATATATTTCCCATTATATTAAATCACTCTACAAAAGGCGGAGCCATAAATATTATGGCATCTGGACAGTGTTTACAGTCAAGTGGTTGGACCACCCTTATTTGTAGCTTTTATACCTGTTTTGAGAGCACATTTTAAAAACATTATGGTATAAGACTCTGAGATGAGAACTCGTTTCATTTATGTACAATCTTGGTTTTATTAAATTTTTGTAATATTGTTTCAATAGTTTTCCTTTCAAATATTGAGTGCAACTACAAAAACGATACGATTTTAATGAAATTTTCCAAAAATGTGTATCATTTGATTATATTAATTTAATTTATCACTTCAGTATTTGTTTTAGAATTACACTTGACATTTCACTAAGAATTGCTTGGTAAATTAACAAAAAATAAACGACCTCTAGTTTTTTTGCGATGATTTGCCTTAAGGCATTCAAACTTGAATTATATATAAATCATTTCGACATTTTTATTAGTACCAATTTAATTTACATATCGGTCTCTAAATTAAAAAAAATTAACATTCTTTTTTTTATTCCTTAGCTACATGATTGTATCTTTTAGTATCGATTGAAATGATACCATGAATGACCCATAAGTTATGTTAGGTTCAATTGAAAACTTTGATGGCCGGCCAAAGCCAGCATAATATTCCATAACTGTACTGTGTACTGAATGACTCATACACATGTGCCTCTGATAAAGGTATTAATCCATCCATCCATCCTAATGTAACATTTTAAAAGCGAAATTTCAAGAAGAAAAAATCTTATAAAAAGACTACCTTCAGAAGAATCAAACACTTGTTTTATTTCACTTACATGGAAATTCTTAATGTCCGAAATGATGATTCCATCCCACCTATGAGTGAGAAGAAAATACGGAAAGCTTTGAAGGACATGAACTCTCGTTAGGAAAAAATTCAACATTTTGTGTATGAAATAATTTTTATTAACAAGGCGATTCAAAACTTGAAATAATTATTTGCTGTCACTAAGCAAAGCCTACTTAAAAAATATATAAATCTATTTCCAAATGCCCCGCTAGTTATCGAAACTTAATTAAAAGATGGCAAATGTGTATAAACGTCCAAGGACACAATTTTGAAATTTGTTATATTATTCTTTTTTGTTAAATGTCTTTACGTTCAAAATTGTTAATTTTATCGACATTTATAATAAATTGCTTCAGAAAATGCTTAAAGTTGTTAAACTTAAATATTTGGTCATAATTTCCGAAAAAACCAGAACAAACTATATATGTTTAGAAAGCTTAAAGATTGAGCTTTGTGTAAGACTAAAAATATACAGGGTATTCTATTTAAAATAACAAAGTTGCCCTATCCCTAAAAATCGCCGTGTTAATTTCCGGTCAAACCGGCATTACGTTAAAATATCCCATTATTGAGAAAAATAATTTTATAAATTTCAATAGAACTGGCGAAAACCGCATGCTTCTATTCCTAAAACTATAAGTAATAAGCGATCAAAACCCCGTAAAGTTAAGTGGGACACCCGGTATCAGTACAACTTTTTTTGTGTGATCCCTTCCTCGAATTGTATGATCTTGTAAACCAGCGTAGATGATTAACTTTTGAATAATTCCAGTATATTCTGTTAAAATATATAATTTCATGCCAAACTTGTGTCGTTTACCTTTTATATACAGTGCGGTCATAAATTGTGCCCCCCCCCCCGCTCATAACTTCTGAAAGGAATGAGATATAATCATGAAACAAAAACTAGAATAAACTAGAGGAAATTATACTATGACTAGTAATAGCATTGTATAAGGAAAGGCATAGTAAACCAGTCATAATGTAAAAACAATTTGAGGCAATTTTGCACGCCATCTAGGTACTTTTACGCTCGTTCTTCATAAAAATGACCCGTAATTTAGTGCCCCCTGCAATAAACAGCGCTATTTTCAACAACTTAATTATTTTTGAAAAGTTGCCTTCTAAATGTGAAGTTTTCTTTATCGTCGAATCCCGAACAATTAATGATGTACCAAAATCGACGATACATTGTTGCCGGATTTACTTTTTATTACGAAAGTGACACAAATTACCTATTCGATGGGAATCTTTATAATAGATGATAAATACAATGATAATAGAGAGATAGCGCGTATTTAGAAATATGAAGTTCATAATAATGTTATAGCAGGTATTCATCTCGAACCGAAAATAAAATTAATCTCAGTACTATTATTTGTCACCAATTCCAGTGTATAGAATCATAAGATCAAACGAACTTACCAAGTGATGTTCGATCTTGATTATATGAAGGCCTCGTCTCATAAATAAATAATATGTAGTACCTCCGCCTCTGGCCAATACATCCACAATCTTGAAAGAAAATATCTACCCTCTCCCATCTTTGCCCAAACTACGGTCGTATGAATCAGTCTATTTTAAAGCTGTTGTTGCAACCCAAAAGGGATGCTGTTAAACTGGGTTGGGTGGGACTTTATTTATTTCGACGAGGCCTTCATATAATCAAGATCGAACATCACTTGGTAAGTTCGTTTGATCTTATGATTATATTCGGCCTCGTCTCATAAATAAATAATATGTAGATGTTTAAAGAAGTTGCAACAACTAATCATTTATCGTAAGCAACCTCAAAATAATCAGAAAAAACTAACAATGCAGGCAAACTTTAAGTGGTTTATATTTTACAAGTATAATAAAAATGTATACAGTAATATGCACATAGTTAACTAAGATTATGTAACGTAAACTGAACAGCAAAAGAAACTGAAAATAAATGTATAGAGAAAGATAAACTAAACATTTCACAAACTCAAAATAGTATTAGCAAACTTCTCATTACAAATCAAGGGCCTATTATAAAAGGTAGCAAATGTATTTGAGTTGTTGGTCCATCCCGCCGCCAACCTTATGGAATCAAAACTAACTAATCCCCTAGCTGCCGCTGATGTGGAAGCGTGACGTGTGCTATGAGCCTTAAATTGAGTTATATCCAGACCGCTTTTGCCTAAAACCTGCTTTATCCACCTCCCTATGGTTTGTGAGGTTGCTCTATGAAAGGGTTTCTTATATGTCAGAAATAGAAATTTACAGGTACCCCGTAACTCTTTTGTCTTATCTAAGTATTTCAATAGAGTCCTAGCAACGCAAATGTTAGGATCTGCATCAAAGAAAGGTAATACAATGAATGGTTGACTTCTATTAATGTCTGAAGTTTTTATTCTGCCTGGTATTTTTATTTCTATTTTATTACGTTGAATAATTAAGTTATCGATACTAATTAAATGTAGAGTTTGTATCCGTTGTCCCGTTGCCAGTGCCATTAAGGCTACTAATTTTTGAGTAAGAATCTCCAAATTGATTTCTTCATTTTTGAACGATTTTAAATAATCAAGGACTATACCCATGAATTTTCATATCTGGGCAAGGATTGTCTTTTCCCAAAAACTCCTTTAAAAAATCTTTTAATTCGTCCTGTCCCAAGTTAGGTCCGGCTATTTGCGCAATCACGGATCTATAACTATTTAAAGTACCATATGAAGCCCCTTTCTTGAAATATAAGGTCAGAAACTCTAAAACATTTGGAACTATCACTTCAAATGGGTTAATATTCTTTTCTAAGCAAAATTCCCACCATAATCTCAGAGCAGTATTATATTGTTAAAGTGTGGCGGGCGTAATTGATTGTAAGCATATGTCAAGCGAATCCATGGGTACTTTCCCTAATAACAACGCCTTCCTGATAGCTTCCCTGCCACCAGGATAAGGTTTTTCCAAAGGGGATGCGGCGACATGCTAAATGAAAGTAAAAACCGATTAGGTTTAGAATTAGAGGATCACCGACTAATAAAGACTTAAAAATAGGGTACCACGGTTGAGAGACCCAGAGAGGAACGACTACAATCCCCTCAGCTTGGTCCTCTATAATTTTTTGAAGCATTTTCAAGACCATGCTAAATGGTGGAAAGGCATAAAACTTCAACTTATTCCAATCTAAAGTAAAAGCATCAACTTTATACGCCTCTGGATCTCTCATCCATGATATAAACAGAGGACATTTTTTATTTATTCTACTAGCAAACAAATCTATGTCTGTTCTTCCGAAATAACTTTTTATCTTTTGGAAAGCCTTATCCGATAAGCTCCATTCTGTTTCTTTATGCACCTGACGGGATGCCCTATCTGCTTCTACATTAAGTTTTGTATTGATATAACTAGCAAATATGTAAATATTTCGTTCTTCACAAAAATTCCAAATTTTCCTCGTTATGTGATTTAATTTATGAAACCTAACACTCCCCATTCTATTGGTACATGCTACAGCTGTAGTATTGTCTACTCGACACAATAGAGTACAGTCTGATAACTTGGATACAAAACATTTCAAACCGAAAAACAATGCAAGAAGTTCTAGATAATTTATGTGATGGTCTTGTTCTTTTTCAGACCAGTAACCAAAGGTGCTTTTGTCCTTACAGAAAACTACCCACCCTGTCCTGGACGCGTCAGAAAATATCTCTAGGTTAAATTTTGATAAACTAATGTTATTTGAAGCATGTGTGATATTATTTTTGAACCAAACAATGTCGGGAAATGACTGCTTTGGTATCTTCATTTTTGCATTATAACACCCATTGGCCTCCTTTAGTGCTAGATATTTATTACGCACTAATATCTTGGTGTGGAAAAAACCATATTTAATTCCTAGACAGGCCGAGACAAGCGTTCCAATAAACCTAGCAAAGTTCCTTATTTTACATTCCTTTACCTTTAGGAACATTTCACAAAAATTATATATTTTAAGTTTCTTTTCCGCTGTCACTGATATTTCCATTGTGTCAGAGTTATATATAAACCCTAAAAATGTACATATGTTACTAGGTATTAGGCTACATTTTGAGTGGTTAATTAAAAAACCCAAATATGATAAAATATTCAACGTTAAATCTGTATTCTTTTTGCACTCATTATATGATTTTCCCATAATCAAAAAATCATCTAAATATACTACTAAAAATACCCCTTTCTTTCTCAACAAACTAACTATCGGCCTTACAATTTTAGTAAAAATTTGGGGGGCACAGCTTAATCCGAATGGTAGGCAGTTGTACTCGTAAGTTACCCCTCTAAAGAAAAATCTTAAGTATCTACGGTGAGCCTTTTTCACAGGAACCAAATGATAAACATCTTTTAAATCTATTCGAGTCATATAAAAACCTTTTGCTAAAATTCGTGCATCTATCTTATTATCTTCAATTTTGAAATGATTGTTTTTCACAAAAATGTTCAATTTTTTTAAATTTAAAATAAGTCTATGTGAGCCATCTGATTTGGGAACAGAAAAAATATTAGAAATAAATTGTTTTCTATAAGAACATTGGTCCACAACTGAGATTGCTCCTTTCTTTAATAAATCGTCTATTAAAGTGTTTAGCAGCATTAATTCTTTTGGAGACCACTAGTTTTCACCGAGTATAACACATTGTTTTGGCTTCCTAATAAATGGAATAGAAAAACCTTCAATGTAAGAAAGCACTGTCTTGTGTATTAACAAATCTCTCCACCTATGAGAGAAAAATTTTAATCGACCACATGGTCTACCAACCTTCGGATCTAAAACTGACGCGACCGCTTCTGGACATTCTGGTTGCTCCGAGAATAGTAGTTCTGCCTCTTCTTGTATGACGTCTTCCTGTGCGTGTACTGCGACTTCTTGGGAGCCTGGTGAATAAATCCGTTTCTCCTGACTCCCATCGACCTCTGGGGGAATGAACTCTTGTAGTTTTCCGAAGTAGACTGGACTACTGACGATTGACTTCTTAGTTTCTTGGGTTTTAATTGTTGCCCTGATTTCTCCAATTCTTTTGCTGTTTTAATTCTATCTTCTAGATTATTTCCAAACAATAGCCCTGGAATTGGCGTACTGACCAGGGTCTCTTTAAGCTCTTCATTTAAATTTAGAGCAATGAGTTCTCTTCGAGACTTTGACTCTGAAAAATGAACATTTGCCAATAACCTGCCAGCATTACTTAGTAATTCAATATATTCTCTATTCTTCTCCCCCTCCTCTTTATCGAGCATTGTCGTCAAGGCTAACCCTATAGCCGATAAACTTGACGCGATTTGCTGTTGTGTCTGCATCAATCGGGTATCTCTGCGGATGACGCTTTCTGAGATGGCAATCTTTACTTCTGGATTTATAATTGGAGGGTTTATACCCTGGCAATTTTCAGGGGGAAGATACTTATTAATCAACACGTCTTTAGTTTCCTCATCCAAACCACGGGTCAAAATACTATCCCAACGAGATGCTACATCTGCTTGAATTGGTTTCGCAAATGTACTCTTAGTAGTACCTTCTTCTCCCAAAATTGACATTATGTCTTTTCCTAAGCTTGTAGGATTTTCTGGCACGTCTGCAAGAAATATTTGCCTAGTTAGTAATTCAGGTATAAGGTATAACCGTTATCACAAACAGATAAACAATAATAATAATATAAAACGTTGTCAAATTTCAAAAGCACTATCCATTATCACAAATGGATAAGCTACCTGTTATCACAAACAGGCAATTGACAAGTAGACTAATTTCCTAAGGTATAACCGTTATCACAAACGGATCAAACAATAATAGTAATATGAAACATTGTGAAATTTCAAAAGCTATATCCATTACCACAAATGGATAAGCTACCTGTTATCACCAGCAGGCAATTGAGAAGTAAATTAATTTGTTGCTAATACACTATCTGTCATCACAAACAAATAGGTCACCAGCTGGCACGAACAGGTATGAATGTTTCTCACATTGACAAGTGAAAAATAAAATTATTATTGTACTTACTAGTCGTGTCTCCCTCTCTCTCTATGTTCTCGCCTGACGAAGCGGTTGACGAAAAGCTACCATCCTGCCTCTCTCTAGACGATGAACTAAAACGGGAATCTTCCGTCTCAAACTCACTATCGCTTATTACACGAATTTTACGACGATGGCGTCCCTTTGTTTCTTCCAGATTAACAAGTCTTTTTTCCAGTCTGTTGAACATTCTATAAATATCCGACACTTCCCCTGACCGACTCCTTTTTCTCTTTCGCGAATGTTTGGGCATGATATTAAAAATTTTTATAATTTTCACTACCGAATTCCGGTAACTCACAATGCGATGCGTATGTATCAGCACAAAAACAAAGACTGATTCATACGACCGTAGTTTGGGCAAAGATGGGAGAGGGTAGATATTTTCTTTCAAGATTGTGGATGTATTGGCCAGAGGCGGAGGTACTACATATTATTTATTTATGAGACGAGGCCGAATATAATAGTGATTTTTATGTAATGAGTTCGTGTAGCACTAGAAAATTAAACATATAATCTGTTAATCACTAGAAAGGTACATAAAATACAGGGTGCAGCATTAGTGTGAGGAAGTCCAATTACTCAGTTGTCATACGAGATACGAAAAAAAAAATATTTAGATAAAAAATCAAATACACATAGAGGCGTATTTTAAACATATTTTGAAATATACTGGGTTATTCATATTGATGCAGGAAATCAAACATGTTTTTTTAAAAGGAATACCCTGTAAATGTTTACATTTTGAAACTCTTCTCGTTATTCTCTTTTCTAGAATATAGGGTTTTGCAATGTTATACAGGTTAGTTTAAAATATATAAGCAATTTCATATTAATTTTGTACCTGGAGGAATTTTAATATGGCCTTTTGTTGTTTCAAATTATTGATGCATCGTAAAACTTCGTTTTTGGACACAGGGGATAAACTCGTATTTATTGTTTTCTGGGATTTCTTAAATGTATTTTATTATTGTAATAATATCCTAATTTATGGTACTCATTATTTCTTAAGCATTCCCTATACCTAAGTGTCTTTTAGTTTCTGAGTTAGGTTGGAACCGCGTGAGCTGTTGTAACTAGCAACACAAACATGAACGAAAAAGAAATCCAGTACAAACCAATAATGATTTGGAAGTAAATGTAAATTTAACAAGAAGGGTTAAAAATGTACACGGATCATTTTAGACAAAAATGTTTAAAGCAAAAGTTGTGTATTTTGACCTACTGATTAATTTTATTTGTATATATTTTTGCCGTAAATATGGTCCGAACGGAGATATTAGCATTTTGGATAATTTCCACTCCTTATAAATATATAGTGTACGTACGGGACTTCTTCCACCAAGATAGATTCGATGCATTAATAGGTAGTCAGGACTTTGATAAATTAAAGGCACTTATTAATTTCGAAAATCATTTATTAAGAATTAATTCTATTAAAATACCATTCTATTTGGAAGTCAACCCCAATTTAATTTACCCCTTATTCTTAATCCCTAGATAAAAGAATTTTAAATATTCTTCTGAATATCGATAATGGACAAGTAGTTCTTCCAGAATACAAATTAAACAACATAATAGTACCTGAATTTATAGCTCTAGCGAAAGACGGTTACTGTAAAATAACTATTGAACAAAAAATCTCTTTAAATAATATTTTGTGTTTTTTCGATTTTTTCCACAGGAAAAACTAGATGCCCGAATGGTATTTGACAAGACTATTTCACGAGTAACAGATTATTCTGCATACACATAGTTTACAGAACATACATGCATACATAATAAATATGTAGGTATTAATTTGAAAACTGAAAAATATCAGGTAATTTATTTATTCACAAAATACTACAAACTTGAAAATATAATAATAATTACTTGTTATCAACGGTATTGCAATTTTGGATGACAACAGCTGTCAATTTTTGTCGTGGGTAAACTCGAAAAAAGTGCTGACAGGTGCTGTCATACAGTTTTTCCATCGAGAAACCATTTGTAATTCAAAATTGCGCGTTAGTGATTGGTGGAAATTAAGACGAGGGAAATAGTCGTTTAAAAATTATTGATTTTCATAAGTTATCACTTGAAGATGATAAGATTCCATTCTTCAGTTACTTAATACACAACAACATCAAAACAAATACAATTTGTCCACTAAACAACCAGTATCTCAGTTACAAAGTCCGTAATATGTAGAATACACTCGCGGTAACCTCTATTCTTCGATCAAGTATTCACATATACTATTGAATAATTATTGGTTATTCATTATTCTTTTTGTTATTTATTATGGGAAATCAAACCACAATGCCTTTGCTCGTGCCTTTGAAGATATAAGAGCTGGAAGTTTTGTTCTCCAGCATTGCCGCCACACTTTTGGAAGCAGGACGAACAAGTTTATCATTTTATTCCAGCTACCACACAATAACATCAACTCCTTGAGGGAAGCCAGGCATCCTTGCTATTATTTATTAAAAATTATTGTTTGCATAATTAGAGATGTAAAATTGTCGGTAATAATATTTTGGAGAATATTCTCAAGTTAGGGAATGCTTGAACAGAATTTGCAATTGTCTACTGTCTTCCCATGGACGTTTTTTGTATTAAAATATTTCCAAACATTACTTTTTGGTTTTGTGGTACCCTCCAATTTATTTTGCTCCATGTTCGCGCTTCTAGGGGATATCCCTGAATCACTGTTGCCAGCCAGACGTAAAACACTGTTGCCAGAGTTATAGAAAAGTTTAGAGAAACTCAAAATTTTAAACTTCTCTAGAGAATATTCTTACATCTCATATCTCTATCCATAATAATATGTAGTTTTTCTAGTCTGTTTCTTATTGACTGACAGCACGCCAAAAGGTCACAGATGCTAGTCAGGTAGTAAAGCATAAGCGTCACAGTTCAACTAAGGAGTTTATTTACTATTTAATTTTATACCCGATCTGATATAAAAAGGTAATATAAATGTAAATTCGGTTAGTTAAAACAACTAACTGACCTTCATACATTTGTAGAGTACATACAGTTAAAGCAATAAATTATTTTTGAAATATTCTTGTAACGCAACTATTCTGACTGAATATTTCATGAATCATCTTGAGAATTTGGAGCAGGTCAATTATTGGGAGACATATTAACAAACCATTTATCAATTCATTCTCCAGATAATTACTTTCTGATTTTCGAAATGTTGATAATAACATTTCCATGAAACATTACAAATATTAGGGATTGTCCCAATGCCTACTTAGAAATTTTGCAGGTATATACGGTGAAACTTGGTCTCGCCCAAATTTGTGTAATTTGTTTTGCTTGGAGTCGCTTATGTTCCATAAGTGTTAACTGTGTTGTGAAAAATGTCTTCAAGTTTTACCCCAGTAAAGTGTAAGAGCGTGATTAGCTTACAAACGAAGACTGTAGTGTTAAATGTGCATGATGCTGTTGTACATCAAATGCCGGCTGCTACTGTTAGAAATATAGTTTCGACATGTTCCAATATGACAGGAGTTAGTGAATCTACTATTTACAGGCTTCTGAGAGAGAGGAAAAATGGAAATATATCTCCACCTAAAAAGTCAACTGGAAGAAAACCATTTGACCTTGATAAACATATGCAAAATACAATAAGACGAAAACTACATGAATTATATTTTTAAAAAGAGATCCCAACCCTTGACAGAATTCTAAGAATGGTGAAGGAGAACGAGAATTTGCCTGACATAGGGCGAAAAACTTTGAGGAGAATATTACACAAATTAAATTTTACTTGGGAGAAGCAAAGTCGCAAATCAGTGCTAATCGACAACGAAGAAATGATATGTTGGAGACGCCTGTATTTACGAGATATCTGAAAAGACAGACAGGAGGGAAGACAAATCTATTATCTAGATGAGACATGGCTCAATGAAGGACATTCAGTGAAAAAAATATGGCAGGACAAAAGTATTCAAACCAGTCGTCAAGCTTTCATAGAAGGTTTATCTACTGGACTGAAAACTTCTATCGCTAAAGGTCGCCGACTAATAATAACGCATATTGGATGCAATCGAGGGTTCGTTGAAGGTGGTTTACTGGAGTTTCAGTCAACATCAACCAAAGACTATCAGGAAGAAATAACTGCAGATGTATTTTACACAAATGGCCGAATTAATTCCAAATAATTCTGTAATCGTTATGGACAATGCCACTTATCATTCGCGATCAACAGAAAATCTTCCATCTACCTCTTGGAGGCTGCTTCAGATCACAAGCTACAATTTAAAAAGTTTGTTATTGATGAAATAGCCAAGAATCGTGGGACAACAGTGCTTCGTTTGCCGCCATACCATTGTGAATTAAATGCGATAGAGTCAATATGGGCCCAAATGAAAGGTTATGTAGCTAGACATAATAAAACATTTGAAATGAAAGATGTTCGTGAACTCATGAAGTACTCATTGAGAACAATAACTGAAGAGAACTGGAGAGATACTGTGAATCATGTAATTAAAGAGGAAGAGAAAATGTGGGTTTTATAGAACAAACTATAGAACCGATAGTGATCTTTCTCGACGAGTCTTCGGATGATTCTTGTATGGCCAGCGAAGACGATGATACTATAGATTGAATTTTATATTTCCTATAAATGGTATGTTTACTTTACTTAATATACATTAATTAATTGCCAATAAATTTGAATTATGAGAATTAAACTATATTTTCTTTAATTAATTTAATTTGATAAAAATGAAAATGTAACTTGTTAATAGGCCTAAACGAATGAATTTTATTTCAACTGTAATGTTGACCGAATCTAATTAAATAAGCAAAATGAACTAATATCGTAATCTCCGCCACTACCGCACTGTTTATCCTTTTGCTGGCGTTGTTCAGTTTTATTACCATATTGTATTTTGAGCTGAAACAGGGATGTACAGATAACCAATTCAGACACCTACTTGTTTTGCATTAGAATTTTAGTATTTACTTGTAAAATTCTTAGGATCACTCTGTAAGAGATAATTTTCTATTTGAATATTTAATGAGGCTACTGTGCTGTCAGACATTAAGAAATATACTATAGAAATTTTTCAACTTCCTTAGATGGATCGTCCGGTGTATTTTTACGAGTAAAATTCCGATTGTAAATAACTAATTTTGATGATGAAATCGGCTTGTGTTTTCAATTTTATTTTTTGATACAGTAGTAATGCAGTCATATACATAACCTTATTTTGAAAACAACAATAGCATAAAAGCAGAGTGGTAAAGGAAACTGACTTATCCTCAAGATATTTACACTTAAATTCATGTCACTCTACCACAAAAGAAAATCAGATCCTAAATTTAGAAACGCAGCTATTGAAAAAGCAAAAATTGCAGTAAGAAAAAATAATTGTACTGAAACAATGATAAATAAAATGTACAAAAAAATTATGAATGTTATTATTAATTAACAAGTAGAACAGATCCTAAGCAACAAAATATAAAACGCCTAGTTTTACCTTATATACAGAGACTATCTAACAGTTATCAAATTATTTTAGTAAATATGGTATTAAAATAAATCATAAACGACATAATACATTATCAAAATATTTCAGTAGTCTAAAACCAAAAACACTGGAAATTAAAAAAGTTAAAATATACCTATGAAGTTCCTTGTAAAACTTATGCTGCTTTATACATAGGACAAATAACACAATGCTTGGAAATTAAATTAAAAAGTCATCAATTCGTGAAAAAAATAAAATAGCATCAACTATCCGTGAAATAATAAAAATACATTGACCTTAGCAATTTGAGCGAAATATATAAATCTGTTTAATAAATTCCATGTACATATCTCTGAATAATTTAAATTGTACATTGCTTCTTCTTCGTATATAGGAACTTGAGTTTTAACAGTTAACGACAAAAATTCTTTAAATATATTGTGAATACAGATTGTGCTTTTATTTAACAATAGACAGCTTCCCCAAAGGTCGCTTCAAAGATAACAACCGAAATTCGAGAAGGCAATAATGAAGGATAATCGTGTTAAAAATCCACTTAACGCTGATTTGATTGCTCCCTTTTATGTTTAAAACCGTCACAAAACCTTTTGGAAAGAATGTGTCTTAATTAAGGTGTATTTTCTCTAATAATTCTAATTTAATCAATTTACATCCTGAAACATGATTAAATTAAGAGGAAAAGAGGTCGAAATAATATAATAATATTCAAATGCTTGGATAAAGGATGAGCACCATATCAAATCCAGCACTACATCTAATTAATTTTTTATAGGTATTATCTTTTATTAAAAATTATGCATATTAATATATGTTTTACCATTTATAAGCAGTTATACAGTCGCAATAATTAATATTGAATTTTTAATTGATTATTAAAAGAGAAAAGAGTAATTTGATTACATCTTACACAGGACACCACAGCCAATGAGGAATATTTATTCAAGCGCAAGAAAAATCCAGCAACAACGCTCTCAGCTCAATAGACATATTCATCCCAAATTTATTTTGTGCGCATGCGTGAAGTTCAGCCATCTTTTTCGTACTGTTTTGTAAACAAACATGTTAAAATAACTGTTTAGAAATAGTTAAAATCAACAGAAATTAAACAAATAATACGTATTAGAAAGAAATTAAGAGAAGCGCCCGAGGACTCCTGCAAACGAAGAACCCCTGTCACGGGGAAACTAGAACGGGTTAGATACGAGGGGGCAGCACCGACCCATGATCGTTCCAAACAGGCTAGGGACACTGCAGTCCGTGCCATCTATAGAGCCTGTCGAGTAACTAAAATCGGTAGATAATTCCAAAAAATTCACGAAAACTGTAACGTCGTTGGGAATGAAATTTTATTGTTTTTTATTACTGCGTATGCGTGATATCATATTGCTCATCCCCACAGGTTATCTTATATATACTGTTATCGTTTCTTAGTTGAAGTGTTGAAGTTATTATAAGGTTTCGGTATTTTGGTGTATTTTTAATTGCTATAGTGTAATATTTATCTGTTGTTTCGTTGCTTTATTGTTATTAATTTAAAAGACAATGTCAAAGTGTATTCTGAAGGAGTTTAATAAGTGGTGTACTCGGTAAGTTTTATTAAAAAAATTTGAGCATTTTTTCTTTCACAATTAACAACCATTATCTTCATTTTTATAAAACCCAGAATTTTTACTAGTTTAATCGATAACTTTAGAGATCATGGTTGTTCTTTACATTAGCTAAACTGAAAATTGCTGCATTAATAAAGTAAATATTTAATTTCACAGTTTTGTTCCTCTAACCCAGGAAGATAAAATTAATATGGCTGAAAAACAGTGGTAATAGATCATTAAATTTGTCGACGAGGAAACGATGGAGGATATGATCCCTTCATTTTCAAAAACAGTGTTTCTTTAGATTTGAGAAAGACGAAGGGTGGTTATTAAGACAGTTTGATTTGCCTTCCCATATGAGTGGAAATTAACAAAAATTGATGGTAAGTTTTATTGTATTCAATATAGCATGCTATAATTTTAGACATTTTGAAATGTAAATTGAGTGAATGAAAAGATGAGTACTGAGTGTGTAATTTTATTAAAATTTCAGCTAAGCCCTTTGAGTCATTAGGCCATTCTGAAAGCTCTTGTCAAGAAAAATACATACAACTAGTGTCAAAAAACATCAAACCCTGTTACTGCTACGTACAATGAAATAAAACGTTTGATGTTACATCATTATTTAAGTAAAATTTGTTAAAATTACTCTATAAAGAGCGTGTACAATTGTAATTCACATAACGAAACGTCTAATTTGAAATTATCAACTAAATGGTATGTGTGTACACCCTCTTTATAGGGTAATTTTAACAAATTTTACTTAAATAATGATATAACAACCAACTTTTTTTTTAATTGTATGTAACAGTTACAGGGTTTGCTGTTTATTGACACCTGTTGTATGTTTTTCTCTTGTCAACAGCTTTGAGAATGGCCTAATGGCTGAAAGCTCTAAAAAAGGGAATTCAAAAAAAACCAAAAAAATTTGAACATTCAAACATTATTTGATATTTTTTTGGCTTAGCACAAAAACATGTGTAAACTGATTATTTCAATAGTAAACGCATTTTGTTTTCTTTTGTTGATATAAATTTTCAAACATATTTGTGTTTTTACTTATTTATTGTTGCTATTTTGTATGTTTACTTGTAGAACCTCAACCAGAAAAGAGAAAGGACTTCCACGAGACGGTGGGATTTTTAAGAGCCCTTAAGAAACATTTTAACAATCATACACTGCCAGGAGCTGCAGAGTAACTTAAACTGCCTTATGCGATGGTTTTATAAGAACGGAATGCTTTCAAATGTAGAAATATACAAATATGTAATATACTAGGTTTAAGATTGTGATATAAACCTATTTAATACTTCCAGTAAAGAAATAAAGATGTGTTTTAAGTAGAATTGAAATATTAGATATATTATTTTAAATTTTGTACAGTCACAAGTGCTGTTTAGCACTCTTATATGTAATTACTTGGCACCTTGTATTTGTAGAGCTGGGCAGTATTTAACAACTTTTCCTTCAAAAGTATTTCAATTACTTTTGTTCTAACATTCACAGTAATTATACTCAAATGTTTTCTCTCACAGAAAGTTGCCAAAAATAGTAGTTAACTACTCATCGCTAACACTTTTTTTGATTAAGTAAGTAGCAGTTATACTCCAGTAGTTTGTCCAGCTCTGTGTGTTTATAAGAGTGTAATAATAAATAAATAAATTATAACAAACTTATCATAAATAATTTTCTACTTTAACTTGATTTAACATCATTTAAAAATCTAATGATACTCCAATATAGAATGTATGTTACTCAAATTATTTTTTTACTTATTGCATTGTTTTTACTTCATAGTTTATTTATTGTCATATTGTTTGTTAAGAAAAGTACTTTGTGAAAGAAATTATTTGTTGTGTATTTTTATACCAAAATAAATAAACTGTTTATATGAGTACTGTTTTATTTTTTCCAATTTAATTAACCATTTATGGTCCATTCTTTGATATTTCATTCAATTTAACTCAACATCCAATCATTATTGAGTTAAATTGAATGAAATGTCAAATGATGGACTATAAATGGTTATTTTGAAATAGAATAATTGAAATACAGTCAATTTGAATATACCGCCAAAACCTAAAATTACAGAAATCTTTTCAACATCACTCAATTGTTTAGTCGAGAGGCTCTTTAGATGGCGCCACAATCAGTGTCTCATCTATCTGTGGGTTATCTGTGGTTCCAAATACCCTTAACGACGGTTATACTGAGTTTGTCCCACAGTAATTGTAATCACCGAATCGCCAAAATTAGGCCGTAGCCAAACAATTTTTATATATTTTTTTTTCTAGATGTAGTACTGAATTTGCTCTACCCTGTAACTCAGCAGTTCTAATTTCGTCGAAACTTTTGATGTATATTTGAAATATATCCATATATATTAAGGTCTAGTAAATGAAAGAGTTACTTTTAAATGCTTTGTTTTGCATATAAAAACAATAAATAGCTATCTCCGTATATATTAATTATGTAAATTTTAAATCAGTACATAATTATTTATTATAGTTATATCATACTTAGATTAATTTGTACTTATTATATACAAGTGGCAGATGATTATTTTTCAATTAAACGATTCTCGTATTTCCCCAGTTATGGAAAATAAACACAAAAGCATGTGATAACCAATTTTATAATTCCTGAGTATTTCCAATCACAATTAATGTAAATTTTAGATATTTTCCATGTTAAATGTAATTATTTTGAAACTCACGATTTTTTTTCTTAAAGTCCCAATGTATTTGCAGTGTGCCCAATAGAAGAAACATTTTTAGTTTTAACGAGAAATCCCATTTCTGATGAAAAGTTTTTCTTCTTCCAAAACATCATAAAATGGATTCAAATTTAACACAACATGCCACATTTTCTGGAAAATCCTATGACTTTTTGAACATATTTCATTTTTTATTAAAATAAGCAAATTTTGTGAGGATTTATTAATTCAGCGTAGTATGTACATTTTTTGAGGGACAATTTACCACTGCCATTTTTCGATTAAGTTCCGTTGGCAAATAGAGTTCTTGGTTCAGACATGATTGTAGTCCTGCACAAGTGAGAAATTTATTAATAATAATAATAATCTTTATTCATCATAAACGTACAATTTTGATAAAACAATGTCAAGTGAGTAGTACTTGTGGGCTGAGTGGACAAAACCGGGTAGGTTGATAAAACCGGGAACCCCTTAATTCATCTAACTAACTGCTGCCATCTATCAGACAATGTTAAAATTAGTGTCCCTAAACCGCCAACAGTCGCGTGTATCCATTTCTACATCATTTGAGTAACCTGTGCCGGAGCAGTAAGACCTCGCCTGTTTTTTGGGGTAGCAAACTCGATTTTTAAGGTAAGTTTATAGTTTTTTTTCTCTACTGAGTAACTAATGACCATTTCAAAATTTGATACATGTAACCTAATATATTACCTTTAATTTGGCCAAAAATTTTGAATATAATTTCATAACCTAAAAATTTAAATAATATTTAATGTCTTGTTTACGAGACAAAACCGGGTAGCCGATTTTATCAGACCTTTTGTTACTTCCAGCTGTTCTTTTGCTTTTAGTTAACTACAACATGTTGCATTATAAAAGAAAAAGTACTCGTCAGTCATGGGATCAAGAAAGCATGCAAAATGCAATAGTTTAAGTGCTAGAACATAGGATGGGATACAAAAGAGCCTCTCAAAGTTTTAATGTTCCTCAATCCACTTTAGAAGATCGTGTGAAAAAAAGTAAGAAATGGTAACTCTGTTCAAGAAGCTAGTAAGGAAGGTAGGGATTACCTTTAATTTATTTCTGTTTTCTTATTTAAAATAAAAATAATTTTAGATCTGGGTCGGTACAAGCCTGTGTTTAGCGCTGCCCAAGAGGATGAGCTATCTTCGCATATCTTATAAATGGAAAGCAGACTATTCGGATTTACTTTATCTGAACTAAGAATTCTTGTTCACGAACTAGCCGTGCAGAATAACATCAACCACAATTTTAATACAGAAAAGGAAATAGCTGGTAAATGTTGGCTTCATTCGTTTTTGTCACGGCATCCAAATCTTCGATTAAGGACTCCAGAAGCTACTTCAATTGGACGAGCTATAGGATTTAACCGAGCAGCAGTAGGGAAGTTTTTCACTCTGTTAACACAAGTTTATAACCAACACAAGTTTCCTCCTGAGCGCATATAGGATGTTGATGAAACGGGAATTACAACTGTCCCCAACAAGCAATCTAAAGTTATTTCTATGAGAGGAAAACGACAAATTGGTGCTCTGTTTTCCGCTGAAAGAGGAACCTTGGTTACCGCCGAAATCTGTATGAGCGCAAGTGGTTCCTATATGCCTACAATGCTTATTTTTCCTAGAAAGCTTCCAAATGCGCAGCTTCTAGACCACGCTCCTCCTGGAACATTTGCTGAGTTCCACCCAAGTGGATGGATCCAAACAGATATTTTTATTAAGTGGTTTAAAAAGTTCATCGAGTTCACTCACCCGACACCAGAAAATCCTGTTCTATTGATGGACACGCGACCCATACAAAAAACCTGGAGTTGATAAATCTGGCCAGAGAAAATCACGTTATTATCATATGCTTTCCCCCGCATACTACGCACCGGTTACAACCACTTGACGTGTCATTTATGGCTCCCTTGAACACATATTATGGAGAAGAAGTAAGAAAATGGATGCGCCAGCATCCTGGAAGACGTGTTACAATTTATGAAGTGGGAGAACTGTTTGGTGAGGCTTTTGTTAAATCGGCAGTTATGCAAACTGCAATAAATGGTTTCAGGAAGACTGGAATTTATCCGCTTAATCCTTAAGTTTTTCCTGAGTGGATGTTTGCTCCCTCAGAAACTACAGAGCGAGAACTAAATATACAAGAAGATGAATCTACGACATCCAATTTGAACAAAGATTTAGGCAAAGAACTCGATAAAGATTCTACTTCAACTACAAAGCTGACAGCTACACAATTATTAGCTCCGTTACCTCCACCTATCGATACTCCCCAACCAAGCTGTAGCCGTATCGATTCTCCCCAACCAAGCTGTAGCCGTATCGATTTTCCCCATCCAAGCTGTAGCTCCTTAAACTCTCACACTGCAAATCATACCAACATCTCTTCATCTTCTAAACAAGCCACCACTAAATCTGATAGTTTACAAGCAACATTACCAAAACCAATATGTGATTTTTCAGTCTCTCCAAAAGAGGTTTTTCCGATCCCTAAGGCAACCAGGAAGCCATCCAACGATAACAGGAGAAGAGGAAAGACTGCTGTAATAACATCATCTCCTTATAAGTCTGAGTTAGAGGCAAATTTTAAAAAATCTCCAGTCGTAAAAAAAGTAAAGCTAAATGAACCGGACAAAAAAGGAAAAAATGTGGTAAAAAAGGCTGCACCAAAAACAAAATTGGTTACGAAATTAAAGATTGCAGATTCTGATAGTTCGGAGGAAGAAGATAATAATGACGATGCGTGTCTGTATTGCAATGAATTATATTCAAACTCTAAGGCAAAGGAAGGCTGGATAAAATGTGTGTCTTGCAACAAATGGGCTCATGAAGCCTGTAGTGCCTATGATGATGTAGATGAAGTTTTTATTTGCGACTTCTGTTTATAGATTTTCGATTTTTGTTCATATATTTTCAATAAATATTTTATTTTCTGCCTATCAGTATTTTTACATGGTAATTAAGTGACTACCCGGTTTTATCATACCGGTTGGACAAAACCGGGTATTTTGCAATATTTTCTTAAAAATAAAAAAATAAAAAATTTAAGAATATTTATGAAAATTGACATTGGTATATCAACCTTAAGTCATTTGAGAATATTTCTATCTGTAGCAAATGTTTGCTACTCTAACATAGCAGAAGAAGTAGTCAGTTATTGTACTGGTACCCGGTTTTGTCCAACTCTCCCCTAAACAATGGCATCACTGAAGGAGCAATCGTAGAAAATTACTCCTTGTGCGTGATATAGCCTCTAAATATAATAAAAATACATAAGATTGAAATATAAATTTGAAATAAGATAAAGTATAAGTATAAAACATATGGGTAGAAATCGCATCACATAAAATAAAATATCACAATTGTTATAAGTGTCACTTTCAGGTAAGTTACACATAAAGTGTTTATCAGTCTCATATACGCGTATATTACACTCATACTATTTTGATCCCATGTGAGTATCACATAAGATTTAATATCACAATTGGTAAAAGGGTCACATCCAGGTAGGTTTCACATAAAGTGAGTGTCATAATCGGGGTTTAGGGTCACATACACATACATTACAGCATTATAAGTTTGATGAACAATTTGTTGAGGGTTTAAATTATTTTTTGGAATATATGTCTATCATAGCATTGAAGCCAATTTTCAACTTTTATTTTTAAAATTTCGTTGCTTCGGCTGGTTTTTATTGTTTCAGGTAACAATTCCCAAATTTTTGGATCTAGAAAGCTGCAGTGCCTCTGACCCACTGTTTCAATACATTTCGTTACCACGACGCTGTGGTTTCGCCTTCTTGTATTATATAGACGATCTGGGTGCGTTATTTCAATTTTATTTTTGTAAATCCCTTGTAACATATTTTGGCAATATAGTTGTCTAATATCAAAAATGCCGCATTCGTTATACAGATTGTCGGTAGAGTACGTCTTTCCTCTACCAAGGATTATTTTGAGAATTTTCTTCTGCACAATATTCAGACTATTTAAATGCGTATCATTTACGCCTCCCCATCCTATAATTCCGTATATAAGTTGGGATTAAATTAGGCTATACTATATAGTTTTCAAGTGAGAATTTTCAAGGAATTCTTTCAACAGTTTGAATCTTGATATGAATACATGTAGTTTTCTTGTTAGATACGATAGATGTAAGTTCCATTTCATATGTCTGTCAATTTGTATACCAAGGTATTTTATGGAGCTGGCTTCTGGAATGGATGTATTTTGATTTATATTTAATAGACCCATATTCGGCAAGTTATTGCTATAGGAGGTAAAAGGTAAGTATTTGGTCTTTTTCGCGTTCATAGTTAATTTAATGTATTGGAACCATTTAAAGATGTTGTTGAAGTATTTTTCCCTCTTTGCTTTCAGTTGTTGCCATGTGTTGTCACTGTAAATTACTGCCGTGTCATCAGCATAACTTATAATATTACCTACAGTTGTCATTTTCAACAGGCTGTCTATATAGATAGTGAATAGTAGGGGACCTAAGACCGTGCCTTGAGGAACCCCGTAGTGATTGTCCTCGAAGTCCTCACTACACCATCAATATCTACTACTTGTTTTCGGTTCGACAGGTATGATTTCAAAAGATCGTGCGGTTTACCCCGCATACCAATTATTTCCAGTTTCTCTAGAAGCCTTTTGTGACAAACAGTATCAAAAGCTTTGAAAAGATCAACAAAGATACATAGCGACGGTTTAGAAATGTCGAATAATTTGTAAATGTACGTTGTCAGTTTTAGTATTGCATCTTCGGTTGACCTCCCCTCTCTGAACCCATACTGATTATCGGATAGATTATCATATTTTTTCATGAAATGTACCATTCTCTTTTTTCAAAAATTTTTGCTATGTTTGATATCAAAGAGAAGGGCTTATAATTTGAAATTCGCAGTTTATCCCCACTTTTAAAAAGTGGTTTGATAACATCAGTTTTTAAAATGTTCGGAAATATCCCATTTTCAATACAGCTATTTATAATGTGACTGAGAGGGACTGTTATGAAGTCGGCTATTTGTTTCAGCGTTTCTGGAATAAAACCGTCATGTCCAGGACTTTTTTGAGTTAAGTTGTTTGATTATTTGTGATACTTCTCCAGTGTTTGAGGGGTATAAGAACATATTTTTGTTTATTTCAGTTGTAATGTCTCGGAAGGAATTTGGTTTTTCGATTTTATTTGCTAGTTTTTGCCCTATTTCACTATTGTGTTTATTGAATTCATCACTGATAACCTGTTTGTTTTCAGTGGTACAATTTTCTTTTATTTCTATTTTGGTTATTTTTGTTTTTGGGCGAGTTTTGTTGCAAATCTCATTGACACTTTCCCAGAGCCCTTTTGTTTTACTTTTCTTCTTCCCAATTTCGTTTTGAAAATATTGTTTTTTTGCTTCTTTCGTAAGTTTATTTAAGTTTCGTTTGTAATTAATGTATATTTGTTATATTTGTAGGTTATTGGGATTTTCAATTAGTAGTTTATAGAGCTTGTTCTTTTCTTTTATTGATGCAGATAGCCCTGACGTGATCCATTTTTTTCTAGTTTTATCTTTATTTTGATTTCAGATGTGTGTTTTTTTACATGGTATTTCAGTCTGTTTATGAATATTTCACATTTGGAGTTGACGTGGTTTTGTTCATAAATGTGTCCCCTCAACTGTTAAATTAGATCCTTTAGATTTTTCTTCTGGGGATTCTTGAAAGAAAAGATTCAGTCCGAACCCGTTTGGGACCGGAAGATGTAGTGGCTCGTATCCACGCTGTTGTGTCATTTATAGACGAGAATATGCCACAGGGTGTTCGTGATTCAATGATAAATCGTGCAAACATTTACATTGAAGTAATAGTTCTTTGAACATCTTTTATAAATTATCAACAATTATTCGTTTTTAACAAAGGTCGCAGATGTATCTTTGCTTTCTATTAATTACACGGTAACCAAGGACAAAACGCAAGATATTTATAATATTTGGAAAGAACGGAAAATACTCATATACAAACAAATCTTACGCCCCATACTTACCTACGCAGCCCTAATATACTACACTGGTACACAACATAATTTCCAATCTCTGCAGGTGATACAGAATAAGTGTCTCAGAATGGCAATCAAACATAATGCAATTTACCCAAAATTCCCAAAAACCTCTTGGTTACATGAAAAAGCAAACATACCGACTATCAAAGACTTCATAAACAAAATCTCGGCAGACTTTTATAAATACTGTCTGTCACAAGATCTTCGCAAAAATCTCAGAGACGCAAATCGCGCTGAAGGTATCCGCGATAGTGGTTGTAGGCTTCTGCACGGATCGCTAATCACATAACTTGGTTGTTTTAAACAAAACTCCGAACCCATTTTCATCATAGGGAGTAATATTAGCACAAATAAACAGTTGTGCTGTATTAACTCTTATACTAAATAAACTATACTCTAAACAAACAATAAATTCAAAAACAACGTCAATCATGTTGCGTTCCCTAAATCTAATTTCCCCGATTCAATTTTGAAACCCTGTTTTTTAGCTACTTTTCAGGGGTACCTCAGCCGAAAGATGCTAGGAGCCATAAATATGTTAGGAACAAAGTTATATATATTAACAGCGAAAACATATGGATAATGCTCTTGGAGCAAGGAACTATAAATGACGAGACGACAAATGCAATCGTACTAAAAATCGCCAGACCATCGGCACTGTATTTTGTACTTTATTTTTAATATTTTGTAAAATGGAACGAAAAACAAATAATAAAGACCATTTTTAATCTAACCTCGTAGTTTTTGAGTAATTAGTGCATATATACAAGTGGATCAAAGTAATAAAGAAGAAAAAAACGACTATCTTCAAAACAAAAACAAAAAACAGAATTAACTGATAAAAAGTGAACAGAGGTGTTTATAAAAACTGGTCAACCAAATTCAAACTGGTCAAACATATTTAGATAGCTATAGTACGGGTGATTAGTGCAAAGATTCTATAATGGAATGTGTTACTTGTAAATAAAAATAGGTAAAAAACTTTTTAAGTTAAACGGTTTTATGTTAAACATACATTGCAATGTTTAAGATAAATGTACTGTAAACCAAAAAATAATAAAATAGATACAGTCGTGGGAATTATAAACATATGCATAGACTAGACTAAAATAAAACCGTGGGGCACGTCAATTGTCTACAATCGTTGATTAAAATTTTTGTTTTGTAATGTTACACTATAATTAGGCAGTTATTCAACCGACAACGATGGACGTGTGATAAGTAGGGCTAGAATGTGGAAACAAGCTAGCAAGCTCGATTATAAGCGAGTTTTAGGGTTTCATAGTGGTGAGCGAGTAGTACTTTTATCATATGTTTTGTCGATTAAAGACAAACTACGAGCAGTGAAACGATTCCTCGCCAGCCAGCAGTGTGAATGTCCAACGATAAACTAGTTGAAACATCTCTTTTATTTACATGGAGTGTATAACTATTGGAATTTCCATGAGCAAGAAAATAGTAAGTAATTTCCTCACCGTCTGCGGGCCAACTGCCTAACGACAAATTAAACGATTCTTCTATCGCACATTAAGTCGATAATTTGTAGACAATTGACGTGCCCCACGGTTTTATTTTAGTCTAGTCTATGCATATGTTTATAATTCCCACGACTGTATCTATTTTATTATTTTTTGGTTTTTAGTACATTTATCTTAAACATTGCAATGTATGTTTAACATAAAACCGTTTAACTTAAAAAGTTTTTTTACCTATTTTTATTATATTTTTTTTTACCATTTTGTTCCCACGAGTAATGGACATTTAAACGGTCGACTCCCCCCCCCCCCAGAGGTCCAATAAAAGGGCAAGGCTATGTACAACAAGATGCGCCTGAGTCTTGAGGGGAAAACGCTAACGACATATCATTTTTATCCACCCTAATGCCATACAGTTCTCGGCGCGTTTTAACCCTTCACCTTCACGGGTGGTGTACCGCTATCGACGTATCATTTTTAGCTACCCTAACGCCACACAGTCCTCAACACGATACAAAATCTTGACTTGGGTGGTGGATTCAGGCTGGATTAATCAGATACCTAAATTACAGATTCAATTTCTAAATTTAAATCTTATTATTATACGCCATTTAGTGGCTGCGCCCATCTTAAATATTGAGGTTGTATAGTGCACTGTATTCTTCTTGTCAAGCCCTTTTATTTGTTGATACCCATATTGGTGGGATTGATAAAAAATTGTTATCAGCCATTTGGTAGCGGCGGCCATCTTAGATTTCAATTTTGCATAGTGAATTGTATTCTACTTGTTGAGACCTTTCATTTGATACCCATGTTGATGGGATTGATAAAACCTACGTTATCCGCCATTTTGTAGAGGCCGTTATCTTGGATTTTAATTTTATATAGTATATTGTATTCTACTGGTTGAGCACTTTCATTTGATACCCATATTGATGGGATTGATAAAACCTACGTTATCCGCCATTTTGTAGCGGCCGCCATCTTGGATTTAAATTTTTTATAGTATATTGTATTCTGCTTGTTGAGCCCTTTCATTTGATACCCATGTTGATGGGATTGATAAAACCTACGTTATCCGCCATTTTGTAGCGGCCGCCATCTTGGATTTCAATTTTTTATAGCATATTGTATTCTGCTTGTTGAGCCCTTTCATTTGATACCCATATTGATGGGATGAATAAAACATAAATTATCCGACATTTTGTAGCGGCGGCCATCTTGAATTTATAATGATAATGAATAAACATAATTGTATTGTCACCAAAATCCAAAGTGTATATAAAATTCCAGATTAATCGGTTGACAGGAAGGGGGTGAAATTTGAATTACTAAATTTGACCCAAGAATAAATAAAACAAACGGGGTGAGCTAAATAAAACCGTTTAAATATAACTGGTGATGCTACGGTAAATTGTGATAGCTGCCAAATAATGACTCATAGGGATTGTTCAGGCCTGAATGCCAGTGAACTAAAGGTTATGGACCTCAAAGGTAAGAGATTGCTAAAATTTTATTGTGAGTATTGTCACAATGGAGTGAAATTTCTTACGAAAATCGATAATTTGGAGCTTGAAATCAACCGAAAAAAATGTTGCAGATTCTGCTAGCAGTAATGACTCTAACTCCAGAGGAGATGAAGAGGAAATAATATGTGAGATGATTGAGAGGCAGAGCCGGGCTTCTAACATAATTGTTTGTAACGTGAATGAGTCAAAAATGAAAACCCAAGCACAGCGTGATCTTGAAGATTCAACAGCTATTGGAAAAATATTAAATAATTTTAATATAGACAAAACGAATTTAAAAATGTTTCGTTTAGGCACAAACAAGATCAGGCCAATTAGTCCGGGAAAGTAAGGAAATAAAAGTCAAAAGTTTCCCATAATTGATTTTTCATTTTTAAATGAAAATATATTGCAGCATCACTCTCCTAGATTCTCTAATAATTTCCGCTGGAGCTTGCGACGCGGCTTGCAAGCACAGCTCAGACCACCTAAAATTCAAGTGATTTATGCTCGTGTCATTTCTGGATGTGTTCTTACAAAAAAATCGTGGAGATGAAAATTGAAGCAAATCTTATGCTCTTGAAGGTGACGTTAATAGTTTTTTCAAAAAAAAAATTTTCGATCTTATATTTTCCAAAAATTTACGAAAATTATATTTTTGGTTGGTAATTATAAATAAAATATTAATATCGAGGTGAAAACATAGATAAACATAGAGGGCAAACTTCTAAAAATTTACATTTTTGCAGATTTGGAAAATTCAAAATGGCGGCTGCGCAAGTTGGAAACATTTTTTTTTGTCAATCGCGTCTAAATTTATGAACATTAACGATATTGAGAAACGGTTTGTTGCAATCGACAGAGTGAAAGTTATATTTTTACAAATAACATAAACAAAATTTTTAAAAATATTTTTACATAATTTTTTAGAACATTTAACGAAAATGAAAATTTTCCATCTAGTTTTTTCTCATTTTGGCGTTGAAAAATTTGTTTAAAATAGGTTTTCACGTCATAAGTATGTGTGTCTTTGAAAGACGAGTATTTAAAAAAAAAATTATTTAGATGCGACTTTTACAAGTTGAGATAAACAAATTCAAAGTCTGATAGATTCTGTGATAATATTGATTGAAATTTTCAAATTTTGATCACTTCGCTAGGTTGTCGAATCCCAACTCAACTTAAACACAAATTTTCATTTTTCTACCGTCAATTGGTCCATTCAAAAGAGAATGGTAATCCTAGCTCGCTCGGCCAAACAGTGCGGCGGCAGCTGCTTGGCGTTGTGATGGGGGTCAACGCTCGTTCGCAGTTGAACGAAGCTCAAGCTTTTATTTTGGTTTTCTTTGTAAAAATTTTGCATTTGTGGTTTGCTAATAGTATGGTTATTATCAACCATTATATATTGCTAGAAATAAGGTACAATGATATTTATAATTTATATCTATAAATCCATTTATTATATATATTATACATAATTCGAAACGTAGATACTAAGAATAATATTTATTTACAAATTTACATCTATTTTCTACAAATTCTCGCCCTTTTTGGTCTCTGAGGAAATGGCTCTACACAATTTTCCTCGTCATTATCATTAGCAAACAAATCCTCATCGATATTATTGCTACTATCAATTGCAAGTTCACAATCAACTAATTGAGTCATATCAAAATTTAGCTCATCACTCAGAGATTCATTATCATCCTCGTCATTGTCAAATGCCGTACTTACAATTTCGATGTTACAACAGTTTTTGCCTTCGCAGTTTTTACATAATATCGTACAATGTATGCCAACTTTTTTACAACCACACCTGGTAGTAGAGCACCCTGTGGTACTAGAACACGAAATAATGTTCAATAATTCGTCGGGTAGAAGTACGTCGTCAGTCATGTTAGTAAGGGTCTTTTGGGCGTTCGAAGAGAATGAGCGCTGACCCCCCACCAGAACGCCAAGCAGCTGCCGCCGTACCGTTTAGCCGAGCGAGCTAGGATTACTGTTCTCTTCACAAATCACCTACTCCATAGATAATTCACGACAATGCTTTCTTGAAATGACAAAAACTAGCGCCACCTATAGAACTGAAACACAATTAAGTAGTGGGTAAATTGTTCCTTAATTCGCTACTAGGGAAAGAAGAATGGGCGCTAAATTTAAATTGCGATTATATTTACTGTTGGTTTGAAGATCCTTGTTTATTGTAAGTAAATGACAGGTTTTACTAAAAAGTCTACTATATTGTGCACACTCAATTGTTTGCCAATCATTAACGTCGCTAATATCTTGTAAATTCTAATATAATTGCCAAACAATTTATCATTGTAGATCAATATATTAGACTTTTTAAAAAGTCAAGTCATTTACTGAGCAATATTTCAAGAAATTAACAGTTTTTTGGCAATTGACTGTTTACAGAAGGACCAAAATAAGAAACATTTGTTATTAAAACATTTATTGAAAAAAGTATATTCCCAAAATAGGGACAATGTACAAAGTACATGTAGATAAAACAAAATATTTTCAACAGTAAAATGATGAAAGTTTAGCTACTATTGTTACTGCAACAAGCTACAATTGCATTAAAATAAATCAGAGACATATCATGAAACAAGAATATCGTAAACTGTAGATATAAAACATAATAGTTATTTGTAAAACAAGTGTCACAATGACTCGTTTTGTAGTACGAGTGAAGTTTGCACAACGAACCGCGAAGCGGTGAGTTGTACAAATCACGAGTACTACAGAAAGTCATTGTGGCACAAGTTTTACACAATATTTTTATAAATCGCATTTATTTAATTATTTAAATAAAATAGAATTTCATATAATCCCTGTTTTTAAACTAGGAGGAGTGGTTTGAATTTTAGTTGGCAATTCTGTAGATTCCTAATTGGTCAGATCACAGATGGATTTATTCAGCACTTCTGACTTTTGACATATTATAACCGAATAATTGTGTAAATTGTAAACAAACTTTCATTTAAGCAAAAAGAGGATAATTATTTGTTTAAAAAAGAGCTTCTTCGTATATGATCTTGCAATCTATTTATATTATATCATGAACAGAATTATTTCTGTAATACATCTTCACATAGATATCTGGTAATTCATCCCAAAAATCGAACGTTTTCTATACCTATATATTGACCCTATACAATATAAAAATAAACAATTGACAAATCATTGATAAATAAACGTTAACGTACTTTATCCATTAATATTTTTAATATATAAATCATTCTAATTTACCTTGAGTATAATAATTTGCTAGTTAGAACAACGCTAGACCCTTTTACGGTATCCGCCAAAATAAACAGTACCGAAACAGAGAGTGCTGTGGAGTTGTTTATGTAATATGGATTTGTCATATTTGACTTGTCATGTCATTAGTTGATATATTAATAGTACGCTGCAGTTAAATTTGATTTAAAAATGGTTCTAACAACGGAAGAAAAAGTTTTTTTGGTAGAGCATTATTTTCGTTCATACGGAAAAGGTCGTAATGATGGTCCAAGCTTAGAACAGGTGTCAATAAAATATCAACAAAAATTTAATGAAGCAGCTCCTAGTAAAAGAGTGATGTTAGCTGTTGTTGAAAAACTTCGTCGCACTGGTAGTGTATTGTGTCAACGTAAAGGTTCTTCAGGTCGTCGAATAACAGTATGCACTAACGAAAATGAAGGACGTGTTTTTAACCAAGTTGTGCAATCACCTCAAAGAAGTCTTGTAAGAACTGCATGTAAACTCAACATTAGTGAAACGTCTTTACGTCGCATGTTCAAATCAATTGGTGGTTATCCATACCGTATTCAAGTTGGACAACAACTAAATGCTGCGGACAAACGTGCAAGAGAAATTTACTGTGGTGGCATGTTGAGTTTAATTTACGAAGATCCCGAATTTTTGAAAAACATATGGTTTTCAGACGAGAGTCACGTTCACCTTAGCGGCTATATTAATCGACAAACAACCAGATTCCTTGTATTTGAACGTCCTGATGTCATTGTAGAGAAACCACTCCACAGTCTTCGAGTTACCGTTTGGTGCGCGGTATCTGGTCATGGAATGATTGGTCCTTATTTCGTTGAAGATGATAATCAGAATCCACTTACTGTCAACCAAGAGCGTTATTGAGAGAAAAGTATTATACCTTTTGTGAGAGATCTAAATAACTTTTTCCGTGCACGAAATCTACAGTTTCGACAACACAATGGTTCCAACAAGATGGTGCAACGAGCCATACAGCTGTGCGCACCTTAGACTTACTCCGTCAGCATTTCGATAATAGAATAATTTCTCGGAGAACAGACTTCGAATATCCTTCTCATTCACCTGATCTGACGCCACCTGACGCATACATTTGGGGTATAATGAAGGACAAAATATTGCACTCGGAAAATCCGCCGGCGAATATTGCCGAACTACGGGAAAGAATATAAAATATGTTTCGTCAGTTACATCAACCACTTTTTATAAATATGTTTATTGACTTACAAAATCGATATGAAGCTTGTTTGCGTCGAAATGGTGATCATTTTTAACACTTACATTACAGAAATTAAAAATTAATTTTTATTTTTATTTTCGGTACTGTATATTTTGGCGGATACTGTATTTATAATTTGTGTCAAGGTTAAAGTCAAATGTCAAATAAAAATATAACTAAATTCAAAAACCAACTGTACTCTAGAAATTACTATAACAGTGTTCAAAGAGCTTCATTGTGACACTGTAAACAATGTTATAATTAAGTATCTTTTATACGCGAATTATAAAAAATAAATTTATGATTGTGTAGCCATGTTACAAAGTTATAAAGTTTATAATATAAACTTACTGCTTTTTGTTTTAATTTTATAATAGAAATGCATACCACTGCAAGGCTCAGGAGTGTGTGTATTTTCAAGTGACATAAGTGCAGGTTAAAAAAAAATAATGTAGGTCTGAAATTTTTTCAAGAAATCACATGTTTATTAATATTTATTCACTGCATTTTTCTCTTACCAGGTAAAAATAAGGATGGACTAGCAGTTGAATACAATCTATTGGACCAAGCTGTAGTGTACTTCACTTCAAAATGTTTATGGCATATTCTCTTTGCTTGATATACAGCTAATGGCTCCATTGTCTTCAATTCATCACAGTTTATTGCATTGCCTTGAATTTTTGGGAGTCTTTATTTGGATTTGGAAATATATGTTGGTGTGCAATTGGGCACACAGCATTTCATATAACGTGGCATCATAAAACCTGACACACACTATTATTTAAAAATTGAAATTTATCACTCAAACTGACTTTATATCATTTGAAAACGAAAACTGATAAACTAGGAAAAATGAAACTATAAATCGTTATAACACAGTTATAAACACAAATCACCTCAATTTGTGGTTATAAAAATCAAAATTATTGACGTTTGGCAGCGGTGAGTGGATAAAACAGGAAATTTTACAATACTACTAAAATTCAATGGTGCTTCCATCTGCTTGTCTGAAACGCATACTAATAAAATAGCTTGACCTTGATCCACCTGCGTGAAACATCTATAGAGTAGGTGATTTGTGGTTCTCTTTTGAATGGGCCAATTAACGGCAGAAAAATGAAAAATTGTGTTTAAGTTGACAGTATCTAGCAGATTTTGAATTTGTTTATCTCAGCTTGTAAAAGTCGCATCTGAAATTTTTTTTTAAAATACTCGTCTTTCAAGAACAAACATATTTATAACGTAAAAAGATATTTTTAAGAAATTTTTCAACGCCAAAATGAGAAAAAACTAGATGTAAAAATTTTTATTTCCGGTAAATGCAACAAACCGTTTCTCAATATCGTCAATGTTCATAAATTTAGGCGCGATTGAAAAAAATAAATTTGTTTCCAATTTGCGCAGCCGCCATTTTGAATTTTCCAAATCTGAAAAAATGTAAATTTTGTTTGCCCTCTATGTTTATATATGTTTTGACCTCGATATTAATATTTTATTTATAATTACCAACCAAAAATATAGTTTTCGTAAATTTTTTCAATTTTTGGAAAATTTAAGATCGGAAATTTTTTTTTGAAAAAACTATTTACGTCACCTTCAAGAGCATAAGATTTGCTTCAATTTTTATCTTCACGATTTTTTTGTAAGAACACATCCAGGATTGGCACGAGCATAAATCACTTGAATTTTAGGTGGTCTGAGCTGTGCTTGCAAGCTGCGTCGCAAGCTCCAGTGGAAATTATTAGACAATCTAGGAGAGTGATGCTGGGTCAATATATTTTCATATAAAAATGAAAAATCAGTTATGGGAAAGTTTTGATAGTTAACAGATTTTTTGACCTTACTTTCCCGGACTAAATCAAAGTTATTCTAAATTCACAAGATGATGCTAGGTCTGTGCTTAAAAATAAACAACTGAGTCCCATTCCAAGTATCAGAATATTTGGTGATCAAACTAAGGCTCAGCAGGAATATGTTAAATCGATTAAAGCTAAGCTGCAGATTCTAATTGATAACGGAGATAATACCAAAACTATTAAATACATAAATAATAAACCAACTATTGTTTTAAAACAAAACCAAAAAAACACTATGTAAACCCTAATATACTACTTAACTCCGATATAATTTATCTCAACGCCCAAAGCATCGTTAAAAGTAGAGATCAAATCCAAGAAAACATAACTTGCTACAATCCCAAACTAATTTTACTGAGTGAAACAAGAACAACAGCAGATGTTGAAGTTAAATTTTAAAATTATTTACATATTCGCTGTGACTCAACAAATAGACACACAGGAGGTGTTATGCTAAACATAAACAAAAGTTATAATTTTTCTAATTTCAAAACATTTCAATTGCGTGACAATTATTGGTGTAAAGTAGTAAAAGTTGATATAAAATCTGCAGTTTGTTTAGTAGGATGTCTATACCACTCACCATCTAGTTCTGATGCTCAATTTATTGACGAATTAGAAGAAATTTGTGCTGTTTTATTTTCTACAAACTATCGTTGTGTGTTGGTCGGCGATTTTAATATAGACCTGTTAGCTAGTAATTTCTATGGGGAAAAAATAAAAAATTTGTTTTCATCATCTGGGGTAAAGCAATATATAACAAGTCCTACCCGTATTACTAACACTAGCAAAACTTTGGTAGATTATGTGCTTTGTAATCAAGATAATATAATAGCCAGTGTTCACAATTGTCCAAAAATAACTGATCATCCTAGTTCAAGATTGTAAAATCTTGAATTTTATTGTTTACGATAACTTTTAAATATTTGTATGCGTCCTTTCTTCATTGTATATATTTAAGGCGTAAATTCATTTTAGTTAATAGCGTTGTAAAATATGTTTCAGAAATGATAAGATCTTTTATATTGTTGTAAATTCAAAGGATAGTTTCATTTTATTTTCAACTTTTGTTAAATTCCTTTAAAATATCACGTTTTGCAACAATAATTGTAAATAGTTTTGTTTGGGCATTGAAATAGCACATTTTTGAAAGTCGACATCTTTTCGCATTGTCCTATAGTTAAGAAGTTAGGAAAAGGTCACGTTTCACCCTATTATATATTGTATTGTAAAAACCCTAAATTTAGTGTCACTTCTGCATGAATTTTATGGTCGACGGTCGGAAGATATGAAAGACATTTTTGAATAACCTTTCTGAGTAAAAAGGTACAATTGCTATTGGAGTATTCAATAGAAAATTAACTATCTATTGGCGGCACCCATTCTTGTCTAGGAACCCGACAAGTCAAATGATACTGGCCAATAGGAAATATTTATTTTCGTTTGGTCGATCCAATCCACGTGTAAACACGCCCCTCGCAGATTTCTATTTAACACGTCTCACAACGTGAAGAAATCAGTTTTCTAACTCATCGAATCGAGCTCAACGCTCAACATCAAAGTTTCTCACTCATCAGTTCTACACTTATCGACGCGAGTTTTACACTCATCGAATCGAGCTCAACGCTCAACAACAAAGTTAGTTTTTTACATTCATCGAAGCGAGTTCAATACTCTCAATAACAAAGTCAGTTTCTCACTCATCAGTTCTACACTTATCGACGCGAGTTTTACACTCATCGAATCGAGCCCTACGCTCAACAACAAAGTTAGTTTTTTACATTCATCGAAGCGAGTTCAATACTCTCGATAACAAAGTCAGTTTCTCACTCATCAGTTCTACACTTATCGACGCGAGTTTTACACTCATCAAATCGAGCTCAACGCTCAACAACAAAGTTAGTTTTTTACATTCATCGAAGCGAGTTCAATACTCTCAATAACAAAGTCAGTTTCTCACTCATCAGTTCTACACTTATCGACGCGAGTTTTACACTCATCGAATCGAGCTCTACGCTCAACAACAAAGTTAGTTTTTTACATTCATTGAAGCGAGTTCAATACTCTCGATAACAAAGTCAGTTTCTCACTCATCAGTTCTACACTTATCGACGCGAGTTTTACACTCATTGAATCGAGCTCAACGCTCAACAACAAAGTTAGTTTTTTACAATCATCGAAGCGAGTTCAATACTCTCGATAACAAAGTTTTACACTCATCGACGCGAGTTTTACACACTCATCGAATCAAGCTCAACGCTCAATAACAAAGTTAGTTTTTAATATTCATCAAATCGAGACATAAAGTGTCTTCCGATCTGAAACCACCGAAGTTCAGCATTCACAACTTTGTACAATTTTGAAAATTTGTATATAATAAATTATTAATTTCGACATTAGTTTTGTCAAATTAAGATTATTTATCTAGTTGAATGTCTACGCCAGTTGATGAAGTTCAGCTAGAAATATAATCAAAAACATTTCTCTTATATCAGTGACTATATCAAATAATAATAATCATTCTGGTAATAACATAGTCAAGTTTAGAAATATAAGTAGTGAAAACTTAGATAAAATCAAAGTTAGTCTTATAATGTGTTATTTTAATTTAGATTCTGTTGATGTTGAAATTGCCTTGGTTTGATTATGAGGTATATGATAAAATTAGACAACGAGATAGGGCTTATTAAAATTTTTAAAATATGTATTGACGATTATGAAAAACAACATAAATGGCAAGTTTTTAAGCAACATAGAAATGTGGTAGTGAATATGTTAAAGATAAAGAAAGAGCAGTATTACTTTAATAAAATAGATAGGTATAGAAATAATCCAAAACAAATGGGGAAAACTAAAAAAAATTATTAATGATAATAGCCGAGATAATGCAAACTCTGTAGTTTTTGAAACTACAGCAGGGCGGAAATTGTTAACAAATAGTCTAGAAATAGCAAGCAGTTTTAATGAATATTTTGTAGAAAGCATTGAAAGTATTGTTCAAAGTATTGGGAATACTGTAACGTGGTCTAATGTAAATAATAACTTATATTTAAAATTTGAAAATTTTGAAATGGTATGCAGTTTAGATACTTAATTCTCGATACATGAAACATTAAACTGCAAAATGGGGAAAGAAGTTTTTGAAACAATTGGACATGCTGTGCTAAATTTTATTAATACACCTCTCTCTACAAGTAACATTCCTAAGGCATTAAAAATAAGTAATATCACTCCAATACAAAAAGTAGTTAATACCAATAAAGCTGAAGAATTTGGGCCGATCAATACTTTACCTCCTATAGAAAAACTATTGGAAATTGCTGTTTATGAACAACTATTGAACTATATCACGAAAAATAAAAATTTTCTACGCCCTATCATTAAAGTACCTTGTATTTCATCGGTTTGTAGCGCTTAAAGTGGTTGTTTATGGTTAAAGTGAAAAAAAGTAAAAAAGCGTTAAAAAAAGTGCCATAACGTTAACTTTATTTCATGCTTTCCATAAGATAACACAATGAAACTTGGCTGGCCATCGAGGATGGACTTCTAAGATACTTGGCTGGGCATCGAGGATGAACTTTCATGAAACTTGGAATACATATAATTGTAATTTACCGCAGGAACTTAATTAAAATATCCCAAATTTCTATCTGCATTTTATTTTTTTATATAGGACTGTAGAATAAATAATGTATGCAACATGTGCATAAAGTGCCTTTTTTTCACTCATGGAATTGCCGCACTCGCCTGACGGTTCGTGCGGTCAACTTTTTCCATACGTGAAAAAAAGTACCACTTTATGCACTTGTGCATAAATTACTATTAATCAATAATCAATCAGGTTTCAGAAAAAAATTCTTTTGTGAACCAGCATTGCAAGTTACTCTTTGCCACATAAAACGTAATTTTGATAAAAATAAATATGTTATTGCTGAATTTCTAGACTTAAAAAGAACTTTTGAAACAATCGACAGAGAAATATTGATTTCTAAACTTAAGCAGTACGGTATAGGGGGTACAGTTATTGAGTGGTTTGGGGATTATTTAGAATGTCGGAAACAGAGAGTGCGTTTTAAAGATCAGGTATCATCGGAGATGAATAATGATGCAGGAATTCCACAAGGTAGTGTTTTAGGCCCACTTCTGTTTATTTTGTACATCAACGATATTGACCTTTTCGTTAGTTGTGAATTCATTGACCTTTTTGCCGATTATACCTTAATTTGTTGTAGTGATGAAGATTTGGATGTAGCTAACCAGAAATTGAATAATATCTTAGATAAGGTTAATTAATATTTGAAAATAAACAAACTAAAGCTAAATGTAAAAAAAACAAATGCAATGATTTTCACCACGAAATATAAATATAGTTTACTTGATACTTACAGCGTAAATTTAAATATTAACAACGAAAAAATACAAATTGTCACATCATTTAAATATTTGGGTTTTTGGCTTGACAATACTTTAAGTTTTGATACTCATTTTGATTATATCCAAAAAAAATATCAAAGAAGCTATACTTTTTTAGCAGAATATCTCAAAACTTGTCAATGGAGACCAAGGTCACGGTGTATAATACTATTATTCAACCTCATTTTGACTACTGCTCATCAGTTATATTCTTATTCAACCTCAACAAACTCAATATGTTGCAGAAATTGCAAAATCGTGGAATGAGAATAATTTTGAAAACAAATCGTCTTACTCCAATTAGAATTATGTTAAATTCCCTAAATTGGTTATCTGTTGAAAACAGACTGTATTACTTTACCATGATTTTGGTTTTTAAAATAGTAAATGGTTTATCACCTGAATATTTCCAGGAATACATTTCTTTTAACAAAAATAATCATTCATATAATACCAGTGGTTTGAATGACATATATATAAGTAGAACTGTTTATCGAAGTACAATGAACTCTTTGTTTTTAAAAGGTTTTCACAGATTTAATAATTTACATCCATCCATAAAAAATGTATCACGCTTTCAAATTTTAAAATATTGCTTAAAGAGCATATCAAAAATTTGTAGCTTTATGTCGTTACTCCAATTTTAAAGTGTTTTTGTTTAAATATAAAGTATATTATAATTAATAACAAATTTATATAACATATTTTATTAGTGTATTTTGTTAATTTTAGTTTATCTAAATAATTAATTTTATTTTTGTGTACTTCTATTTTATTTTTATGTATATTAGGGTTCCTAATTGAATAAAGATATATCTATCTTTATGCCACAACAGGGGATTAATAAGCAAAATTTTCAATTTAATGGTGAATTAATCATGTCCAAAGAAATCTGAAGCTGGCCTATTTTTCTTCATTTCTTTCTAATAAGTAGTAGTAGTACTAATAAAGTTTTAAAAGAGAATTTTAAAATATCATAATTTCATACAGTAGTAAAAATGCAATTAATATTTACTCCTAATGAATGCGTGGATATGTTGTTAATTTATGGTGAATGTAGGAAATTTTTTAAAATATCATAATTTCATTCAACAGTAAAAACGTCATTCCTATTAACTCATAATGAATACCTAGATATGCTGTTAATTTATAGTGAATGTAGGAAAAATGCTCAGAATGCTTAAGGATGATTCACATTATCGGACATGCAACGACACAGCAAGGACCGACAAAGATCCGATAGTTGCGGTAGCAATTCCCATTATACGATAGGTATTCGACATCTCGACGGGTTGTTTGTGATAAATTAAACAAAATTAGAAGCGTTGTGCTACAAGGTGTGACATTTAGAAATTTTATCAATAAAGATCTAGCTATAATGGCTATATTGCTCGATGAATATAACGAAGCCGTAAAGAAGAAACAATAACGATTATGGGTGCATAAAACGTTACAAAAACCTAAAAGTAAAGAAGAATATAATTTCCGGATAATTTCGAACGAATGCAATTAATGTTTCATTATCTACTTTGTTATTCAAATACAAATATTAAAACTCTCGGTAAAAAGCAAAATAAACTATTCACTTTACCCAGCAAGTACGCGTCACCTACAGGCACAGACACGAAAAACATTCTTGCCAAGAATATAGGTCCACTCCGTCGGTGCCTTAACGTTGTCGGTTAGTGTGTATATAAATATTTATTTATTTAAAAACCCCCTCAGGAGGCCTGAGAGGTAAGTCTTCCTTCCTCAATGAGGGCACGGGCTTGACACTCCCGAGGTACCCAAGTCACGTTTGTGTCGTCCTGTATTTGTCCTTAAATGTTGGCAATCTCAAGGCATCGTCCATAAATTATTCCAATAAGTCAGCTCACTCAGCTCCGTCAAGCTGCCCCCCCTCCCCCGGTTAGATTTTTGTTACCAAAATGCTAGCACACATAAAGGGCACCTAGCACAACCTAGCACAACAATTTGTATAGCTAGCACACCAACAGCTCACAATAAAAATGCTTTTGAATTCGGGTGGGGCCAGGTTAACGCTAGCCCCCCCGGTTGAAATTTTGTCGCCAAAATGCTAGCACAGATAAAGGACACCTAGCACAACCTAGCACACCATTTTTTATAGCTAGCACACCAACAGCTTACAATAAAAATGCTTTTGAATTCAGGGGGTAGGAGGCGTCTGCAAAATAATGCTATGGTCACACGAATGAATGAAAATGTTTGATGTATTTGTCCCTAAGCATCATTTTCCTATAAAAAATGGCCCCTAAACAGATGTTGCCAGATTGTGCGGGATATCTATATTTTCCCATCTAGCAGGATATTTGATTAATTAATAATTAACTATTATTTAATTAACAATTATCTATTTATTTCCAATTAATGCTAAAAAACGAAAGAATACAAAAAACCTTCATTTTTAAAAATAATTTTGTTAAAATAATAGTAATTTTAATAAAACAAAATAATTAAATTCAACCATTTAGTCACGGAATCAGAAACAATCCGTGCACGAATAAGTTGCAAATTACGTCACACTATAAAAAAGGCAACGACAAACGTTTGCCTACAGACATGTTGGATAAATAAATGTCCAAAAAAGCGAAGCCGTGTTGGATATGTACTTTGGACAAAGTTGTGCAATCTGGGAAGGGGCGGCTGAGATCCCTAAAAATATATTGAGAATACATGTTTTAGACTGATCGTGGTTCACTGTAGTCCTTATTTAAAAGAAACACTCAAACTTTATATTTAAATTTGACAGAATATTTATTGCCGAAGTTGATGGTTAATTTACCATTGTAATGATAACATAAATTTTGCATTTCACTATCAGATTTTTTTTAAATTCCCAAGTTAACTTAGAACGTGCAGCTTTTAATTCTTAGAGCCGGTTAATCAGAGCTTCGAATATTTCTGTGGCATATCATAAGACACCAACACAACTATGTATTTTTCAAAGTTTTTAGTATGTAACTGGCAATATATGTTTGTTCGGTTGCAATCTTGCAACTCAGTTTTGAAGCAGATATCTTCAATCGATTGATTTGAAATTCTGTATATACGTCTAGTTTGCATGCCAATCCATGATTAGGTATGTGACGTCATTCTAAATTCAACATGGCGCATCACCAAAGTTGGCGGACTAAAGAAAGTGGACTAATTTTTTTGCTTTCTTACAATATGGGTATTAAATGGAAGGCAGCAAAATTGACGACATAGGTATTTTTATTTTTCTAAAAACTAGGTATAATCCATCTGAAGTTCTCATCGGACTTTTTAAAAGGGTCGTTAAACCAAGTCTATCATTAAAATTTCAATCATTTTTATAATGCCGTTTTTATGGGTCTTAAGAGTAAATAAAATTCTTGTAGGTACATCCAAACTGGCCGAATCAAATGTTTGGGTTAAGAAAGGGTTTCCCCGAAGGGCTGATGGTTGTAATAATATGTATTTTTCGATTAGACGACATAAAACTGTATTAATGCGAAATTTATATTATTTAAACAACATTACATTACCCTTTTTGGTTCATTTTCAATCACTTATTTTTGGATTAAGCTTGAAGAATCGTTTTCAATCCGTGACATTTTTATGATATTTTAAATTACAATTATGATAATAACAACAATTATTACTTAGACGTTACTTAGATACGGACTTAAAAGGGAAATTATCGGCACTGCCGGAGAGTTATCTCCGAAAAGATCCTGCTTCGTTTGGAATTTTTACCATATGAGTGGAATATTCCGAAAAATTTTCGTAACTACAGTAAGAAACAATTGAACCAGCCGTTTTACATATATATTCAACCTATTCATTTATCCATTCATTTATTCATCGAGTAAGTATAGCGTTATTTCACTGACCTCCGTCCCACTCCCCAGAATTAAAAGTGTAGTTGCTGTGCTAGCTATAAAAAATTGTGTGCTAGATTGTGATAGGTGTCCTTAATTTGTGCTAGCATTTTGGCGAAAAAATTCCGACCGGAGGTAGCTAGCGTTAACCTGGCCCCACTCGAATTTCAAAGCATTTTTATTGTAAGCTGTTGGTGTGCTAGCTATAAAAAAAGGTGTGCTAGGTTGTGCTAGGTGTCCTTTATCTGTGCTAGCATTTTGGCGACAAAATTCCAACCGGGGGGGGCTAGCGTTAACCTGGTCCCACCCGAATTCAAAAGCATTTTTATTGTGAGCAGTTGGTGTGCTAGCTATAAAAAATGGTGTGCTAGGTGTCCTTTATCTATGCTAGCATTTTGGCGACAAAATTCCAACCGGGGGGGGGGCTAGCGTTAACCTGGCCCCACCCGAAGTCAAAAGCATTTTTATTGAAAGCAGTTGGTGTGCTAGCTATAAAAATTGTTGTGCTAGGTTGTGCTAGGTGCCCTTTATGTGTGCTAGCATTTTGGTAGAAAAAATCTAACCGGGGGTGGGCAGCTTGACGAACCTCGCTCACTCTCGCCGTTGACTAAAATCGTCCCCCCCCTGTCCTCGCGTGTCCCTTACGCTGCCGGTTTGCCTCGAGCGCCCACAGGGTGGGCTAGCTAGTTTAACAGAGTGTCTCGACTTGAACAGTTCGCAGTGTCGATATAAGTTCTACTGGGTGCGCGAAATAAACGTTTTATTTGAACTTCGTTTTTTGAGCATTAAGTATTGTAATTATGGCTTCTCACCGATCCTATTGCTCTGTTGAGTGTTGTGGTACTAGTATTCGTGGAAATTTTTCATTTTTTCGATGCCCCAAAGGTAATGTATTATACAAATATTTTAATGATACTTATAGGATAAAATGTTTGAAAGTATGTTACGTATAACTTGACTTTGATACTATTTTATAAATAATGTCCGAATTACATTTCGCAGGTGTCAGCAGTGGAAGGAGGCTTTAGGTTTTATTGGAGAACACAAATACGCAAAATTAACACCAGAAGAATCCTACAATCGGATACGAGTTTGTAGAGCACATTTTAACGATAAATCGTTTACTTCCTCTGGAAAACATTTATTAAACACTGCTGTGCCCTCAAACTTACTATCAAAATTGGACGGTAAGATTTTGTCATTTTTTCAAGCATGGATTATTTTTTTAAATAAGTTCTTTTCAGGTAATGAACAAAAAGATGACAGTTTGGACCCTTCCAACGTATTGCCTTCTTCTAACTTAGATGCTTATACACAAACGGATATGGGCGAGGAATTTGACCAAGGTAAATGCTAAAGCTTGCTATAAAGATAAACACAATTGCTAATTTATATGAATGTTTCTAACTATGAAAATGAATAAATATTTTAGGGTTGAGCAGTACTACATCAACAACCGACAAGGAGATTGATGCTGTACCCTTGTACAATGATAAATCTGTTCAAACTGGGTTCCCTCGCGAATTTGTAGAAGGTAAGAAGAAATTAATTGAAAACAGATAAATTAATTTTTCAATCCAAATTACTTTGCGTATCCGTATTTATTCATCAATCAACTTCCAAAATATGTTAATTTGTTAATAGATTCATCGTGCCAGACTTCTTTGGAATTATCAAGTAATAGTTCTAGAAAGGACTAAAAAGAAAAATTAAAGAACTGCAGACCAATCTCAAATCTTCAAAGAGAAGCAAAATCGTGACTCGCGAAAATATTGTAGAATTTCTGGACGAGCACTACCCGCAGGAGACCACTATGTTGATAAAAAATCAACTGGTATTACTGGACAAAAGTCCCAAAGGAGTCAGATACTCTAGTGAATTTAAACAGTTTTTAAAATTTTGGAATTGAGAGTACCTTTGATGTCAGAGAAATCAAAAGATTGTATTTTATGCATTGACGAAATGTCAATTAAAGCCAATTTATTTAACAATGTGTCAAGAGACGTCATAGTAGGCTTTGAAAATTTAGGAAACAAAAGGTCAACCAACATAGCTACCTCGGTATTAGTGACTATGGTAAGAGGGATCTCTCATAACTGGAAACAATCTATTTCATATTTTTTAACAAGAAATTCTGTAAATGTTGAAGATTTGAAAGATATCATTGTCAAGACTATTCGCAAACTTAAGGGCATAGGGCTGAATGTTCTCGCAGTTACTTCCGATCAGGGCCCAAATTTTTATAAATTAGTTAAAACATGTTTTAAATTAACATTTGAAAAACCATATTTTTTCGTAGACGAATCCATTATTTTTTATTTATTTGATGTTCCACATTTATTAAAATCAACAAGGAATAACTTTTTTTCTTATAACTGTCATCTCGTTGATGGTGTTACAAAAAAACATTATTTAGAAGCGATGTATACCCTTGATAAAGCAAAACAGTATAGGTTGGCGCCTAGGCTAAGTGACGAACACTTAAATCCAAATAATTTCAAAAAAATGAAGGTTAAATTAGCCTCTCAAGTATTTAGTCACTCTGTGGCCGTTGCTATCCACACTTATATTGATTTTGAGAAAATACCGGAAGAAGCCAAAGTAACTGCTAACTTTATTGAGGAAATGAACAAATTGTTTGATATATTGAATTCATGCAATTTGGAATCATGTCATGCTTTTATGGGAAGTACAGAGCAATTTGAATTTTTGAACAGAATGGACAAGCTTTTCTCGAACTTGAAAGTTTTAGATAAAACGGGAAAGAATGTAACAAATTCTATGAAATTTATTTTCGGTTGGAGGCTTACTATTTCCTCCGTCTTAAATTTATGGAAAGTTTTGAGAAGTAAAAATCACAGATTTTTATTAACACGTAATCTTAATCAGGATTGTCTCGAGAATTACTTTGGTCAAATCAGAAACGCTTGTGGAAACGCCAGAAATCCCACTGCCATACAGTTTACCAGAGCATGTAAAAAGCTTTTTGCTATAGGATATTTTCACAAGACAGAAAACAGTAATTGTATGGAAGATAGTAGCGATATTTTGCTCACTATAAAATCGGACTCGTTCAAAAATATCGAGAGTTTTCAGGAAATAAATTACGAAAATATTTCAACAGTTATAAAAATAGAGTCAACAGATTATAGGAATCTAATATCAGAGAAAGGAAATGCACTGGTCTATATTGGTGGATATTGTTTACGTAAATGTCTCTTTAAACATTCTTGTGGCGTTTGTTCTCAATATTGTTCAGTATCCGAAAGAGACGAGTCAACTTCATTTTGTAAGCTCAAAACTTACAACAATAGTAAAAATATATTTGGTGGCTTAACAGTCCCTCCAAACAGTGGCGTAACTACGGGGAGGGATGAGGGGGGTAGAACCCCATAGAACACTAAACGTAGTAAAAGGAGTTATCACCTGCAGAGATTTATTGAACTGTGATACAGAAGAAATACTGGAGAATGTGCAACCCCAAGGCGTGATAGAAGTTGAAAGACTAAATACCAAAATAGATGGAAAAAAGCGCCATCAGCTACTATTAACCTTCAAAACCTTAAAACTACCTGAAAAAATTAAAGCTGGATACATAAACATAAGGGTATGCCCTTACATACCAAACCCCCTCCGCTGTTTTAACTGTCAAAGGTTTGGGCATACATCGGATGACTGCAGAAATCAGCCATCTACCCCAGATGCGGAAAAGCATCTCATGAAGAAAATCCAAGCAATCCGCCCCATCAATGTGTTAATTGTCTAGGTACAAAGAATGCCAAATAGTCAAAATGGAACTTAATATTCAGAAAATCAGAGTAACAGAAAAAATACCATACTTTGAAGCAAAAAAAGATACAAACTACAAAATCCAGCTTTCGACACTACCTTTTGAAAAATTTTAAAGAAAAAACCAGACAGTAATAAAACCGCTATTTCTTCAACCCCATCAACCTCATCCCAGACACCTGAACCCAACCCCCTAACATCGTCCCTAAAAACCAATAACCCTTCCCGAAAATCCCAACAAACCAACCCACATCCCTTCCAACCCATTAAAATCTCACCGAAAATTAATCACCACAAAAAACAAAATCCACCTCTTCCCAAAAATGCCTCAACTACTACCTCTAGCAGCATCATCACAAGCGAAACAAATGACAAACATATTACCTTAAACAGAGAAAAATCCTCTTCCTCTTTATCCTCGAAAAGTACCTCTTCCAGTCGCAACAGCTCTAAAGATCGTAAACTAAATAAACCCAATAAAAATGAATAAGTTAATCCATTGGAATATAAACGGTATTAAAAATCACTCAGAAGAACTCAAACTACTTACCAATACACACCATCCCCAGGTACTTTCCATTCAAGAAACCAATCTTAAAACCACTGACCAACTTAAAATAGCGGGTTTCAATATAGAGAGAAGAGACTGCACTGATTTCCTCAGAGCCTCAGGAGGCGAAGCACTACTCATAAAAGAAAATTATCCCTTTAAAAGGATAAACCTCAACACCAACTTAGAGGCACTTGCAGTCACAATCGTCGGAAATATAGAAACTACTATTTGTACTCTCTACCTTTCTCCATCAGCTGAAATCAACGCAAATTACAAATATAATACATCAGTTACCATCCCAAATAATCCTAACCGGAGATTTGAACGCCCACAACACCATATGGGGTTCAACTCATACAGACCAACGAGGCAGAATTATAGAAAATATAATCGAAAATGAGAATTTTCATATATTTAACGATGACTCTCCCACCTGTATATCTTCATCTACGTTCACACTTTCATGTTTAGACATTACACTATGTCCCCAAATTCTATCAACAAACTATTAATGGAGCACCCTAGATGATACACATGGGAGCGATCACTTCCCGGTCCTCCTAGAAAAATTACTATGGGAAAACTTCCCTAATCCATGTATTAGATTAAATCACAAAAAAACAGACTGGGAAAATTATAAACTACAGTATACGGCCCCCAACATCGACCTTTTAGGAACTGATGAAGCTGTAAATATGATTACTCAATCTATCACTGAAGCATATGAAAAAACACACCAGAATTAAAAATCATTCCAAACAAATCTCCTATGCTATGGTGGAATGAAGACTGTAGAAAAGCAATAAAGGAAAGAATTAGCGCATTAAACATGTTTAAGCGCCAACCAACAAGCTACAATTTCATAAATTTCAAAAAGTGCAGAGCAAAAGCAAAAAGAATTATAAAAGAGGCGAAATTGTCTTCTTGGAACAAGTTCACCAATTCTATCAACTCTAACGCCAGCTCAAAAGACATGGGACAAAATAAACAAATTAAAAGGTACGCCTACCAGAAACTTATCAGGCCTAATAGAGAACAATGTACGGATCGATGACACAGAGTATATAAGTCAGATATTCGCCAATCAATTCTCTACAATATACAACAAATATCCTAGCCACCATATTGTCACAAAAAAGCAAATACAACCGGTCAATATGTCATACAACCTGCCAATCACAATAAATGAACTAACCTATGCCTTGAAGAACAAAAAAGACACAGCTCCTGGACCAAACAACATAAGGATATCTATGATAAAAAATCTACCCGAAAATGGAATGCATAGCCTACTCCAATTATACAACAAAATATGGGAAAACGGCCAAATTCCCAGCGCATGGAAATTATCAATACTCATTCCAGTCCACAAACCAGGAAAACCTATATGCAGAAAAGAAAACTACAGACCAATAGCTCTCACTAGCCATCTATGTAAACTACTGGAAAAGATCATCAACAACAGACTAACTTGGTACCTACAATAGTATAATCTCCTCATTCCTGAATAAGCAGGCTTCAGAAAAGAATATTCAACTAACGATCATCTATAGGCTTTGAAATTGATCTACAAGATTGATTTGAATAAAGCTTTCGACACAATAAACAGGCAAAGTATAGTAAATGCGCTCGAAGAATTCAATATAGTGGGGTCAATGCTTAACTTCATAGTGAATTTCCTCATAGAGAGAGTTTTTCAGGTACGAATAAAAAACAAAACATCAGGCATACTTAGCCAAAACTCAGGAGTACCTCAAGGTTCTGGCTTGGGTCCAACCCTCTTCATACTTGCAACTAACAATATAAAAAATATCATGCCACCTAATATCAATTTTAGACTTTATGCAGATGATTTTCTTATCTATCATTCAGCTTCTGACCCAGAAATTAGCATACGTAATCTACAAAACTGCGTAAATCTATTGCAGGGATGGGCAAATAATAACAATCTAGAATTCTCATCAAATAAGTCAACTGGGGTTCATTTTTGTCGCAAAAGAAATTGTACAAAAGATATTAACATAACTATCAGCAATCAATACATTCAGATTAATACACACCACAAATTTCTAGGCCTCACCTTCGACTCAACACTAAACTTTCAAAAATCACATAAAAGAACTACACCAAAAATGTACAAAATACCTTAGAATGATACGCATGTTATCAAATACAAAATGGGGAGCAAGCAAGGGATCTTTAATAAATGTATACCAAGCAACAATAAAATCTAAAATAGATTATGGTTCCATAGCATACTCATCTGCTCCAAAAAGTTACCTACAAAAACTTGCCCCATTAGAGAACTCTGCAATTCGAATAGCCATAGGAGTATTCCACACAAGCCCCATTAAAGCATCTACTGTGAAGCAGAAGTAATACCACCAGAACACCGACGGATGCTACTTACTATTAAATATGCAAAGTCCTTAACATTCAATTAACAACATTCTTCTCTCAACAAATTTTTCAATATCCGTTACCCAAATATACAACCCACAAACAAAAAATTCAAACCTGGAGCAAATTATCGATATAAATATTTTCAACATAGACATAGTCTCATGATTACATCCCTTACAATTTCCCACCATGGAACACCTCTAACATACAAATAAATAAGGAGCTGACAATACACATAAAAAATTGCACACCTCCTATACTGTTCAAACAAAAATTTCATCAGATTATAGAAAACTGCAAAGAACATCAAATTATATACACAGATGGCTCCAAATCGAATGAAAAAGTAGGCGCCGCTTATCACACAAAAACATCAGAAAACAGTTTCAGCCTCCATAAATCAACTGAAATACTTACAGCAGAACTATTTGCAATACATAAAGCAATAGATTTCATCACAACTACTGATTATCGCAAATGGCTGATAGCAACAGACTCCATGAGCTCACTTGACTCCATTAAAGCATACAACCTAGGTCACCCTCTCGCCAAGGAAATAAAATATCAGTTAGAGAAAGCAAAAATTAAAAATAAAGAAATCATTTTCCTTTGGATCCCTAGTCATATAGGTATTAAAGGCAATGATAGGGCAGACTTCCAGGTGAAAGAACAAATTCATACCACAAACATGATAAATGTACTACGCCTAAAAGATCTGAACAATCATTCAGTTAAACTAACTAGGAACATAATCGTTAGAGTAGGACCTTCAAGAAGGAGACAATAAACTCTACGAAATCAAAGACACTCACTTTAACAAAAGGCAAATACATAACCTACCAAGAAAAGATAAGATAGTTCTCACAAGACTAAGAATTGGACACACAAAGTTAACTCATGATATTTACTATCAGCGGAAGAACCACCAATATGTGAGACCTGTAACTCTACAATTACCGTTAAACATATAATTACGCATTGCAGGAAATATACACCATATAGAATCAAATATAATGTCCCTACGAATATCAAATTACGTTTCTCAGAAAAACACTTAGAACCACTACTAGGATACTTAAAAGATAGAAACTTATACAGGTTAATATAAAATAAGAAAACACTCATATAATATCACATAGAGTAAAGACGCTAAAAGGTCATAGATACCGATGCGTCGATAATCCATATCTATCTATTTAACTTATTTAAAAACAATGGTTTGATATGTTTTTGTCTGTTCTTGCTGTGACAAATCTGTTGGTGTGAATCATCTTTAATACGCGAAACGCTTTCCCGAAAAAAGAACACCGTCTTATGTAACGTAACATTTGCTATATTTGAGAAGAAAACGCGGCTAGGTACATTTCCGAAATCTAAACATAGAAATCATGAAAAACCAATATAGACCGAACAAAACGTGGTGTAAGTTTTATCGACAAGACTTGTCACACGTGTTTATGGAAACGATTCGTCTAAAAATTGTATCGCCCACAAAAATATTTCAGAAACATCCTGTATATCAACATAAATCATTTATTTTCGATAGAAACTTGTTTGAAAATAATTCACCACACTTGTTTATTTTCGTTTTATTTATATCTACCAAAAAAATTAAAACCGGTATATTTTGAATATTCAACATAAAACCCGCAAAAAATCATATAAAAGAAAGTCGTACTTACCACATAAATCAACTTCAGCGTTCCCTGATCTTCGTTATTGGGAAAACTCCTTTTGTAATCTTCATCGGTGAAATTATTGGATTGAGCACTTCCCTCCACAAGTACGCACACCAAAGACACAGTGCAACCTAACAAAATTGAAATCCCCATCTTGTTCCCCACCTGATCAGTAACCAAATGTCGAACTGTTACATGAAGCAGTTCGTTTTATATCCCAACTAAACATCTATTTGATGTTTGAGGTTTGTTATTAATATCGAAATGTACCGGTAAGGAATAAAACTTGTAACTTTTTATAGGCATAAATTAACCACTAATTTAATTTTAAGCACGTGAAGGCTTTTATTGATGGGTTATCAATGATAATATTTCATTACGGGAACGTTTTTACCTATAAAGACATGGTGTGTGGTTTTAGAGAATTGTACATGGTCAACAAAGTTATTAAGTATTTTAATAAATTAAATATAAAATTATTTTCATTAATAACTATTTATACAGTGTGTTTTCTAAGTAAGTACTGTAAATTAAACTAGTGGTAGATCCTAAAGAAATATGTAAAATACTCAAATAAATTTTTTCTATAACTTTGTTGGTATGTGAGCTACAGGATGATAAAAGGTGCAGAATAAAAACATTTTACTGCATATATCTGCTCGGAGGATAAAAATACAAATTTAAAATTTGTTGTTGGTTGTAATCTCTTCAAAACACATCTACAGTATTAATTTTGTCTAATTATATCAAACCAGTGGCGTACTATCAAAAGTTAATAAACTTTATTGTACGATATTCTTGATTTTCAGTTTGAAATTCTTTACTTTATTCTCTAGAAAAGGAACTTTATGTTGATCTCGTTACAAAACTCCATTTTAAGGATTTCACCCTTTTTATTGCAATGAGAAACTTTTTACGTAGTAAATTTTTTAAACAATAAATTTGTAGTCGTTGCAGATGTTTTCCAGAAAAATATTTTTTTTTAATTAAAGTGTCTCGACTACTGAGGACATTGATACAGTTACAATAATTGACATATTTTAGGTAGAACAGTTACAATATTCAATACTATCTATACTAAAACCAACAATTTTGAAAAGTGCAATGACCTCCCACTAAACAAGAAACATAACAAGTCTTTTTTGTGATGTTCTTTTTAAAGACTTTTCGTGATGTTTATTTAAAACGTTAATAAGATATCTCCTAGATGTCTTAATTTTATTACCAACTCTATTAACATCCAAGTCATGTAAATAAAACATATTTTTGATGTACACAATAATACTTGAATTCGCAGCTACATACACATCCTATGAACTTCTTTATAGCAACTTCCTATAGGAAACATTCATACGATGTTAATTTGTATACTTCTCACTAATATCACATACAGAACGTTACTGTAATATTACAAATTAACATGTTTCTAAGATGATCACATGTGTTGCAGTTACTTCTACATCTTTCGAAATAATTTTTAGTAACTTCCTACGATTACGTCTGTACCATGTTAGTTCATAAACCTCTCAGTAATATCTCATATTAGACATCCCAGTAACATAAAAAAAAGAAGGAAAAAGAAGAGGAACTGACGAACGAAAGTAGTTATCTGTGGGAAGTGTGGAAACAAATGACAAGCAGACAAGCATGTAATGGCGGGTGGTTTTCAGTTTTGTGTTATATTTTATTTGCAGGAAGCACATTTTTTGCAAGAAAAAGTACTTGAAAAAAGTGGTCTTCATTTTCGTTAGTGCCTACTTAGCTACAGTTTCTATACTTAGTTCTAATTCTTGTTATAATGGACGAACAACAGTTTTTATCGGTAAGTACCTATTCCAAAATCATAATTATTAAAACTTAATACTCATTAAATACTTTAATCGGCTATTGTACATTGAAATTCCAGGTGGCGGAATTGTGCACCAACATTATAGAGTTTACAAAATAAGGGTTTTAAAATATTTTATTTAGTAAGTATATTTTAAAAACGATTCACAATATTTCAAATCCTAGACATGCATTATACCCTACAAAAAAACTTAATATTGAAATAGGGTAGATATTATTATTAATAATAAAACATGATCATATGTTGGCAGAGATTTGAATCTAGAAGAAAATCTTTTCAATGTTCAAGATGTTTCAGAAGCTACTTACATAAATAAAATAAAAAACAAATAGTTGGTAATTATGTAAAGGGGAGTAACTATTTCAGATAGTCTGATACAGACATTGTATTAAACAGTACAAAAAATATTAAATCAAGTATCTCTAGTGCTAGTTTTTGTAGTAGTAGGCATGGCCACTAATATAGTTTTGCAGGTTTAGAAAATTTTAACATTAATACTAACAATTCTTGTAAACAATTAGAGACTGTTTCCTTCCTTCCTTCCTTCTAGCAGTTTTCTATCCGTTGGATATAGGCCTCTCTCAATGTTCTTCAGGTTTCCCTGTGTTGTGCAGCCTGATACCAATTTAAACCTGCTGTGCGTTTTATATCGTCGTACTAACGCTGTTGAGGTCTGCCAACGCTTCTCCTCTTGCCCCAAGGTTTCCATCTAGTCACTTTGCTGCTCCAGTTGTTGTTGTTTCTAGCAATATGCCCAGCCCAGTTCCATTTGAGTGAGACTATTCTCCTTTCGATGTCTTCGATTTTTGACGTTCTCCTGATCCATTCGTTAGTTTTTCGGTCTTTCAGTGTTACTCCAACTATCTTTCTCTCTATTGCTCTTTGATGTGTTTTGAGCTTGTTCAAGTTCTTTTTTGTCAAGACCCAAGTTACCGATGCATATGTAGACACTGGCAGGACACATGTATTGTATACTTTTGCTTTTAGTTTGCTATATGCTGCCCATCCTAACTGTATTCTCCTATTGAGCTCTGTATTCTGGCATTCCTTACTAATTGTTATTTCTTGGCCTAGATAAATGTACGACGTTACTTTTTCGATTAACTGGTAATTGTATCTTCGTTTGTGATGAATTTGGTTTTATTTATGTTTATCTCTAGTCCAACCTTGTTTGCTTCACGGTATAGTTCCTGAATCATGCCTATCAGTTCTGCCTCGGTTTGAGCGAATATGACGATGTCATCTGCAAATTTCAAGTTGTTCAGTTTTTCGCCTGCTATGTTTATTCCTCTGTCTTCCCAGTGTAAATTTCGAAATACATCTTCGAGAACTAGCGTGAATAATTTTGGTGATTTTACGTCCCCTTGTCTCACTCCTCTTCCAGTCTTTATCTCATTTGTATCTGTTTGCATCCTGATCTTCATTTTAGAGTTTACGTAGATGTGGCTTATGATGTCGATGTATCTTTGATCGATTCTAGCTTTTCTCATTGCTCGGGTTACCGGCCAGGATTCCGCCGTGTCGAAGGCCTTCCTAAAGTCAACAAATGCCATCCATGTTGTGATGTTGTACTCCGTGGCTTTCTCTATTAATACTCTGATTGTGTGTATGTGTTCTATTGTACTCATATTTTTCTTGAAGCCAGCCTGTTCTTTCGATAAATATGCCTCAAATTTATTTTCTAATCTAGAGACTGTTTAATAATTTAAAAACAGAAATTTCTGTTAAAAAGCTCATTTCCATTTGAAAATACACTGAATACAATAAATAATCTGTAGCTGTCCCTTACAATGGTCTATATTAATCTAGTTGAATAATATGTAACTTATGACACTGAATGCTCCAATCAACAAACAGAATTCAATAATTTATTATTGTAGAAACACAGCTATTGGATACTCAATTGGATACAATTAATTATACACTCATTTAACTTGATAATGTGTTCCTACATCTTCTTCATAAGTAGTTTTTTTTGTATACAGTGTATTAATAATGCTTAGTTTTCATTAGGTTACAATTCCACAATGTTAATATACAATATGTTCCAGGATGAAAATAACAAGATGAGAATAGTATATTATTTTATACAGAAAAGAAGTATGCATTTTCATGGCACACCTAAATTTACCTGCCAAACGGAGTGAGGCATGTAACAGAAGGTAAATCATGAAAAGTCACTTCTCGAAATAAAATATGTTATTATCCCTTTGAAGAACCCCGCATGTATCTTATGGAAAATGGGTCTCAGTCAATTGGTTGAAAATCAAGTTTGATGTAGTTTATGATGATCGATCAAAGGTCTCCATGGGCACAATTTGATCTAAAGTAATTGTTTTATTAGCTGCTGTTCAGAACACCTTTAAATATTTCACAGATAAGGATTTTGAAGTGTACGTTATGGAATGGTTGAGGCACTCGAAACAGCGACTCTTGCGTGAGAAAAAGTAACCGTAAGTAAACGATAGAATTTTCTTTAATCAGATTGGATTTCTGTTGATTTAACGTAATGTTTAATGAAAAATTTATGATATAAAAATTTTATTTAATATTATTAAAAAACTATTCGAATAAATTTTTTGTAGACTAGCTGTAATGTATGTGTATCCGTTAAACTTAATTCAGTTTCAAAGTATGTTACGTTATGACAACTACAGATTAATACACCCTTTTTATTTCTTGCTTTCACTGAATGCGTTCAATAGTTTCCACTTTCCACACTTGTTATGTAATATGCTTACACAATTTTATTTTTTTTAGGTTGGATTCCTGAACAAGATATTTTTTTTTCTAATTTTGTATCTGTTTTTTTCAAATTTACTGTACTGTTCATTAATGGTGAATAAACGTTTTAAATCATTTATTGCTTTTTTTGCTATTTTATTTTAAATGTACAGGGTGAACAACTAAGAACGAATGTAGGCCACATCTCAGAAAAGAATCATGGTACAACTTTCAAAAAAATTACCTTTAGGTAAGTGATCCTGAAAAATGGCTGGAAAATATTTTGCAGTCTCTAAAATATCCGCTAGGGGTGGAATGAACACTCGAAAACATAATACTCCATAAAAACATACTAAAGGTGTCCTAAAAATACAATTTTTGAAATCTTGATAAGATTATGAAAAAATTTAATTAAGGAGATTTTTTGCCATTATTCTTCAAATAATGGGTGGGGAAGGTTCAAACTTATGAACAAATATATAACTTTTTCGTTTTTTAACCGATATTAATGATATTAGCCGCATTTAAAAGAGAAGAATTGTACAATTTTGTTATTTTTGTTAAGCATATCTTATTAAAGAGAAAAAACTCCATTGATATCGATTAAAAAACAAAAAAGTGTTAGGACATTTGTTTTTTAGGTTGAACCTTCCCCCGCCCCTTACTTGAAGAATAAGAACAAAAAGTCCCTAACTACATTTTTTCATAATCTCATCAATATATCAAAAATTGTATTTCTAGGATACCTTTAGTGTGACTTTTTTGGAGATAATCACAGTATTATGTTTTTAAGTGTTCATTCCACCCCACAGCAGATATTTTGGGAACTCAAAAATATTTTCCAGCGATTTTTCAGGGTCATTTTCCTGAAGGTATTTTTTTAAAGTTGTACCATGACTATTTTTTGAAATATGGCCGACAGCCGGCGTTCTCAGTTGTTCACCATGCATTTGCTGATTAGGCACAGAAACATCTATAGGATGTCATCTAGAATGTTTGAGGTATATTATTTAGAGGTTTAAGTTTAGATCATTGATAAGATGTTATTTTTTAGACATTGCATTAACATCGACAAGATGTTAAAAGGCATTTCAGAATGTAACAGAAATGTTGTTTTTAGTTCGTTATAAATACTTCCTTTTGAGGAAGTTCTAGTAACATCTTAGTAATGTAAAAAGCCAGCGCTTTAACATCGCTGAGAAGTTAAGTTGAAACATCACAAAAGTTGACAGCCACAAGCTGGGCATAAGTGGTTGTATAGATGTGCATGTGATGAAAACAAGAGGAAAAAAAGGAAGAACACTATCACAATGTGATGTTGAAATAACATAACTGTAATATTTATTTGCATAGTGGGCTGGTAAGGTACACGAAAGATGAAAGCGTTGTTACCATATTTAATTCTAAAAGTTCTTTATCTTCATGAATAATTCGGAAATGCTTTAAATTAAAAAACAACTCTGCCTGCGGTGCTGCTTGGTGGATTGAGTAGCGCAGTAATACTGTTGCCGGTCCCAAGCCCGGATAAAAGAGGAGGGTTAAGCGAGGGACAAACTATCGCTTCTTCGAAAAAAAAACATAGTTACGACAACAAAATACACGCCTGGTGCCCGGGCGGATCTCTTAAGACGAAACCCGCGACGAAAAAGGACAATGAGTTTCGGAACATGGAACTTACTTAGCCTCTATAGACCTGAAGCCTCTTCACATGCCGTTAAATAACTGAAAAAACAAAATATGGACATAACAGCCGTTCAAGAAATCAGGTGATCAGGGAATGGAACTCAACGAGTGGGAAACTCGATATTACTACATAGCGGAACGGAACAAGGATGACACCAATTTGGGACAGGTTTTATAGTCAGGGAACCCATAGCAACAATAATCATGGAGTTTAAACCAATAAACTCAGCTACATGAGACTGAAAGGAGAATGGTTCAACTACTCGGTGGTGTCAGCCCATGTCCCGACAGAAGAGAACGACGAGGAAATGAAGGATTCCTTAATGCCAAAGTCGGCAAAGAAGAAGCCTATAGGCAAGCATTGCCTCCTTGATACTATCAATGACAATGGAACCAGACTTGTCGACCGGGCCACGTCCCATAACCTCCTAATAAAATCAACTGTGTTCGAACATAAAAACATTCACAAAGGGACCTAGATTTTAAATGACGGATTCACAAGAAATCAAATCGTCCTCGTCATAATAGAAGACATGCTAGTAACTGCTGTTGAAAATAGTCCTTTAAAACGATTATGGTTCCGAGATAAGGAGACAGCTGGTTATCCCTAAAACGAGGGTAGCTGAGGTACTGAAGAAGTTACACGACAGTCCATCGGGAGGTCATCTGGGAGTGAAGAAAACCCTCCAGTGAATCCGTGAGAGGTTTTATTGGATGAACAGCTCCGATGATGTGAAGGACTGGTGTAAGAAATGTATGGCTTGTGCTACGAGTAATGGACCACATCGCAAGAGAAAGGCACCCATGAAACAGTACAATGCTGGAAGCCCTTTCGAAAGTATTGCTTTAGATATCGCTGGACCATTTCCGACGATCGAAAATAGTGGCACATACATACTGGTTGTAATGGATTATTTCACAAAGTGGGTGGAAATTTACGCTATCCCCAACCAAGAGGCCACAACTGTTGCGGATGTATTGGTGAAAGAATTTATCAACCGATATGGAGTTCTCTTGGAAGTCCACAGCGACCTGGGAAGAAATTTCGAAAGTCATCTATTCCAGGAGATTAGCGAGAAGATGGGAATGAAGAAGACCAGGACAACAGCATAACATCCACAGTCAAATGGAATGGTCGAAGGAATGAACAGGACTATTGCAAATACCTGTCCAAAGTAGTATCCAGCCATCATAGAGATTGGGACCAGTATCTTTCCCTATTCGCATTGGCTTATCGATCTGCCGTCAATGAGTCCACGGGTGAAACACCGGCGAAAATCCTGTTTGGACGTGAAATGAGGCTTCCTTGAGACCTGGAATTTGGCTGTCGGCCTAGAGAAGATCTAGCAGGCGATGACTACATGATCCAATTGAGAAGAAGGCTGGACGATATTCATGAATTAGTTCGAACAAATCTTCAAGTTTCCAGCGACAGAATGAAAAGTCGGTACGACACGCAGGCCACAAAATGCGGTTTTAAAGAAGGGGACAAAGTATGGTTACACAACCTGTCGAGGAGAAAAGGATTTTCTCCAAAATTACAGAAATCCTGGGAAGGTCCATACTTAATCAAGAGAAGGATCAATGATGTTATATATCGCATAAGCAAGATCCCCAACGGAAAACCAAAAGTAGTTCACCAAAACCGACTAGCGCCAATCAAAGGAGACCATGACCTAGAGAAAGGAGTAAATCATATTCGAGATGTGTCTGACCCTACCTTCGATGAATTTATGGGCGCGTATGGAGGTACCGGGAAAGCTAGATATGGAGTCACTTCGGAACAACAACAAGATTTGTTCACTCTCCCGGAAGATTATTCACTGGCATACAACATCCCCGCCCGTATCAAGAACGCACAAGGGTTGGTAACCGTCTTTCGAAAGAAGTTCGGGCCATTAGAAAAACTTGAAGACCAGATTCCAGCCCCTGGCAAGACACTGAAACTGAAACATAATTCGCGGTACGTCTTCTACGTGGTAACTAAACATGAATTTCAAGATCGATCTACCTACCGCGATGTGTGTGAAGCACTTCGAAACCTACGAGACCATGTGTTGGAGTCCAGCATGAAGAAACTGGTTATGCCTAAGATAGCGAGTAACCCAGTTGGATTGACGAATCATCAGGAACATGGTAGAGATTATCTTTCAAGATACCGGTGTCCAGATATTAATTTGCAGCTACAACCCCCGTTATCAGTATCCGATGAAGACGGTGCCCTGCTATTTCCATAAGATCGGAGAGTGTAGAAATGGGGCCAGTTGCCGATTCAAACATCCAGTCTCGGCTACACAAAAGTTCTAGGAGGAACTTCCATTTAAGGAGGGGGTAATGTTACGAAACAGCACACTGGTATAGTCCCTAAATCCGACTCTGTCTAAGCTAGGTATGAAAGTTAAAATTATGGCGGACGCGCAGGGTTTCCTAGAATTGTTTACGAATAGTGACTATCTTATTTACATTGTTTTTTGTGACCAGTCTTATCTTGAAAATGCCAGAAAGCCAATTGTTTTTGTAATCTAGAATTATCTAGTGAAAAAGGCATTAATATATAAGGGACCGATCAAGAAGAGTTGATAATTTGACATCGTGAGATAAACAAGTAAATAAGTGAATATAAATTAGTGAACTGTTTATATAAGTTAGTTTAAGGGAATATACTGTGTATATAATTTAAGTGAATAGTTAAGTATATATAAATTAAGTGTTAGTGAGTAGTTTAGTGTTTAAATAAATTAGTAAGTAGCCACCGAGTGTTTAAAATCTATCCCACCCGTTTACTGTTTAAATAAATAATAAAAACATTACAATAAGCTATACGAAGAAGTGTCCATACGTTTTTAATGAAAAATGAAGTACCAACATTAAAGAAAGTACTGGAAGCTGTTAGTGAAAACGAGATCATCCCTAAAATTGGTGAGGAGACGTTGAGGAAAATCTAACATGATTTTAATTTTAGTTATGAGAAAATAAATAGAAAGAGTATTCTTATTGAAAGATCTGAAATAGTATTGTGGAGAAGAGAGTATCTAAGGAAGCACGGCAAGCAACTATTGAAGACTGATCAACTGGTTTAAAAATACCATCTGGAAAAGGCCATCGTTTGATAATTATACATATATGAAGTGATAGCGGATTTGTGTTAAATGGTGAATTGATATTTAAGTCCTCGATATCTATTATTTACACATGCAAATTAAAATTTTGTCGTCAAATTCTAATATTTTTTTATGGTATCATATTATTGAAGCACCCTGTATTTCGAGGTTATAACTTTTGTCCGCAATTCTTCACCGAATTTACTAAGACGCACTAGTTAACGTTGTAAATTTTAGTTAAACAATAAATTTGTAGTAGTTGTTAATATTTTACAAGCACTTCGTCTTTCCTCAATTGAATTCGTACTTGTTGAAATTGTTATTTTCAATTCCAAGGGCAAACAATTCAATTTTGTTCAAAACCATTATTATTAAAAAAAAATTGCAGTGTAAAAAAATGTCTCATTGTGAAGTGAAAAACCTTTAAACTAAAGTGTTGTAACGAGCGAAAAAAAAATATTGAAATAAAGTTGTCTGTCGCTTCTTTGTCGATTTACACTATCCCACTTGAGTTGCACTCAAAAGGAGAATTGCCATAAGCTATATTTAGTCCAGGAGAATTAGACCCCAAACCTTTGAAATATGGCTGTGTCGTGACGTAGATCAGATATTGGTTGGAATTGCTCGGAAATCATGTAAGAAAAGAAAATATGAAGGTCCGCCAGCTGAAAAAGTTGTGCTATTTGCAGGAAAATTCATAAACTGCAAAAGAAACGCAAAAATCGCCAATTTTTTCCGATATTTCTTAATATAACTCTTTAAATATGCAAGATAGAGAAAAAAAGTATACTTACGAATTTGTTCATTATGAAATTCTCTAGAAGATAGAAATGTTTTAAAATCGATATAATCAATTTTTTTGGTGAGAAATGGCGATAAATGCAAAAAAAGTAGCTAAAAAACGAGGTTATTTTAAAGCATTTGTTTCGCAGATAAGAAATCATCCAATCACGCTATAAATTGGGATTTAAGAACCTTATTATAGTATAAAACAATATGCCAAAGGCCGATTGAATTGGCCTGATAGTTTTTACATGAATTAATTTCCGCGAAAGAATTAACGTCATTTTTGCGTTCATGCTAGGCTTACATTTTTGAGTTGATTTTTTTACAACTACTTTAGAGGTCTAAGTATTAACTATAATACACAATAGTTATAATGAACAATTTTTAAGTTTCTATCATTTTTTTACGCGATTTTGAAAGGTTGAAATCGACGTTTCAAATCGAGCGCTGCGCAATGTGATGATCTTAAAAAGACATTATCGCCCGAAGAAGTCGGTGAATCAGGATAAGGCATGGAGGCTTTGTATAGATTTTAGGCAGCTTAATAAGTAAATAGTCATATATAAATTTCCTTTACCCCGTATAGATGCAATTTTAGATCAATTAGGAAGAGCTAAATGGTTTTCAGTTTTAGATCTTAAGTCAGGTTTTCATCAAATACCTTTAGAACAGTCTTCTAGGAAATACACTTCGTTTAGCACAGAAAAAGGCTCATTTCAATTCACAATATTACCCTTTGTGCTAAACATAAGTCCTAATAGTTTTTCACGAATGATGTCAATAGCATTCTCAGGCCTCACACCAGAAAAAGCATTTCTCTATATGGATGATATTGTTGTGATAGGAATTTCGATAAATCATCACTTAACCAATCTTAGAAAGGTGTTTGACGCATGTCGTAAATTCAATTTAAAGTTAAATCCACAAAAGTGCCAATTCTTTAGGCGAGAAGTCACATATTTAGGTCATAATTCATCAAGGGATGGTGTTTCACCAGACAAAGCGAAATATTCAGTCATTCAGCAAAGAACGCTAGTGAAGTCAAAAGATTTGTTGCATTCTGCAATTATTATAGACGGTTCATTTAGAATTTTGCCGCAATATGTATCCCTCTAAATAGGTTAGCTAGGAAAAATGTGAAATTTGATTGGTCAAAAGAATGCGAAAACTCATTTCAGGTCTTAGAAAATGCATTAATCAACCCACCAATTTTAAAATACCCAGACTCCAATAAACAATTCATCTCAACTACGGACGCTTCAAATATCGCATGTTCAGCAATATGAAGTCAGAACTACGAAGGGATTGACCTACCCATCGCATTTGCATCACGGAGCTTTAAGAAAAGTGAGCTTAACAAACCCACCATCATAAAAGAGTTATTAGCGATCCATTGGGGAATCAATATTTTCAAGTGTTACTTATATGGTTCATCACATTTCATAGTAAAAACAGATCATAAGCCACTAACTCATTTATTTGCAATGAAAGACCCGACGTCCAAACTCACGAGAATAAGACTCGATTTGGAAGAATACGATTTTGAAATACAGTATGTCAAAAGTGTAGCGAACTACGCAGATAGTATATCAAGAATATCCATAAAAGAACTCAGGGATTTATACATAAATAATTCACATGTCTTGGCAATCACAAGAGCACAAACGCGCAAGGAGAACGCTCAGTCAGGAAAGAATCTAAGGAAACACGAAGAAACAAAGGAAGAAAGAATAGAAAAACCCTCAGTAATAAAAGTTTTAAATAATTTCGAGGCACATAATTTACCAATTTTACACTTTGAAAATAACCGTATCTCGTTAAGGATGAACATTCGGATCAAAAATAAATTGAAATTTAGTGAAGCCTTATTTAACGTAATACACAACTTCGACCTAGGACGAACGTTGGAAAAGCTTGAGGAGCTATCGGAAAAATTTGAAGTAAAAAGAATGAAAACATATGCAAATTATGATATATTCAAAAAGTGCACAATAGAAAAATTTATAGAAGAAGGGTATAAAAGGTTAAAAAATATACAAGTATGTATATGCAAAGTACCAAAAACGGTACAGCAGAAAGAAGAGATCCAAAAGATTTTAGAAAGATATCACAATGATCCAATGTTTGGAGGACATGTAGGAAACAATAGATTATCAAAGAAACTAAGAGCAAATTTCAGGTGGAAAAACAAGGAGAAAGATGTAAGGAAGTATGTAAAGAATTGTCATGAATGCCAAATGAATAAAGCAATAAGGAAAAATTCGTCATCACAGACACATCTATAAAACCGTTTGATGTCATTTACATAGACACAATAGGTCCTTTTGTAGAAAGTAACAACGGGAATCGTTATTGTATAACAATATTATGCGAACTAACCAAATATGCGGTTATGATACCGGTCAGGAACAAAGAGGCAACCACAATAGCAAAAGCTATATTTGACAATTTCATACCAAACTATGGATTGATGAAGGAGATAAGGGCAGATCGAGGAACGTATTATAAGAATGAGATAATGAAGAACTTAGCGAAACTTTTAAAAGTAAAACATAATTTTTCAACGGCATACCACCATGAAGCAATAGGCAGTTGTGAAAGATTACACAGAACGTTTAATGAGTATATAAGAAACTTTATCAATGATTCTAGGGATAACTGGTGCGAATTTGTAAAAATGTTTGCATATTGTTATAATACTACACCAAACACGTATCACGGATACACTCCTTTTGAGTTATTATACGGGAGAAAACCCAATTTACCAGAATTCTTAAATGTAGAAATAGAACCGTGTTACAATCTTGAAAGATACGATAAAGAGTTGAAATATAAGTTACAATACGCAAATGAAAGAGCCAAACAGTTTTTAATAAAAAATAAGATAATTAGAGTAAATAATAGTGAAAAGGAATCTTCGCCCGTAAACTTTAGAGTAGGGGAATTACTTATTCTAAGAAATGAGGAAAGAAATAAGTTCGATCTACATTATTTAGGCCCGTTTAAAATAACGGAAGGCGTAAATTGCGAGATTACATCTCAAAACAATAAAAGACAGATCGTTCATAAAAATCGATTGTATAAATACCATAACGAAAACATTTGTAAATAAAAGCGAAGTGTGATCACAAACAAACAAGTAGTGTTTAATAAACAAAACAATTAGTGAGAACTGTTAACGTTATAGGTAGTATCGAAAATTTATCAACGATAATCTTTCTCTTCCAAGAGGGGATGTTGTGATGATCTCAAAAAGACATTATCCAAAAAGACATTATCAAAAGAAAAGACATTGTTAAATTTGTGTAAATAATAATTTCAATGTGGTTAGCGGGCAGCGAACTATTAAAGTCAGGTAAACATAACAAAAGCACGTCCGCTGTAAAATATCATATTCACATGATCAGGAAGATCAAGAGTACGGGCCACTGACTCATTAGTTCTAATACTTCCTATAAATAGAATGGTTTAACAATTTCAGGAATGATTCATCATTATTATTTTGAATAGTACAAATGTATGTATTGTGTATCTATAATATGTGTTAGTAGTTCATAATAATAATTATATTTTATCCCAGTGAGTTTTAAACGATGTTATTTATTCAATCCTAAAGAATAGTTACGAGGTAAGTGTTTCTCAAAGATAAATGGTCTTATGGTTAAAGAAGTCTTTACGAGGGGCACTTACTAAGTAACCACTACAGCAAAAAGTTGCTGTATCTCGGCTTCTACCGGGCCGATTTTGATGATCTTTTTTTAAATCGATGAAGCAAAATGAAAGAAACTCATTTTTCAGAATGGCATCTACCAATTATGACAATTTAAGCATCTACAGAAACTACTTATAATTTGGCCTTTTTTTATGTTGATAATAATCATTGATTATAATTATATCCATGCTAGGATTGTGTTGTTCATTGCAAATTCGTATAGTTAAAATAATTAGTAATTAAAATTACAGGTAGTACAATTAACTGTTATGTATATTAGTAGTATATTTTATTTCATTATAAGATCTACATACAATAAATAATGATATTTCGCAGTTCTATTATTTTAAATTTTGAAGAATTTCGTTCAATTTTATTTTGCAATACTTTTGGCAAACCCAGTATTGTCTATAAAATCAATATGGTTGAACAACACTGTATATGTAATATTTGGCAGACTAATTTCTGATGACATTGACATGTCACAGTTGAAAAAGATATTGTAGGTTAAAGAAAAGAGAATTCATGATAAGATATTTAGATAATAAAAGAATTCCAAATCTTTGTTACAGAAAAATAACAAATAGAGTTTTTTTTTAAATGAAGAAAGTGTGTAACCACAGCGTAATGTGGTTATTTATTTGATTAAAAAGAGAGTGAGTTGAATTTGATATCCCGAACGGAGAACATGTAATTTAATAGTTCTCCAATATTTCGTCAAGTAGTAGTTAATTGAATAATATAATAATTAATAGTAGAAATTGTTATCCGGTGCCCATAATTGTAAATTCTGTGCGTGTTATTTTTATTAAAAAGGTTAGTCGTCAGTTCGGAAAAGTGAACGATCCTGAATTCTAAACTAGATTTAGAATTGTACGAGTTTGGAGGAGTTTTGGAGACTTGGTGAGTCTGTTCCAGATTATTGATCATATAAAATAATGCATTACTTCGATAACAAAAATATCAGGCCTAAATCAAAATTAATCATAGATGCATCTAATTAATCGATTATAAAGAAATTTGATTCAGAATAAATACAGAAACTTAATATTGAACATTTATATTGAAAAATTATATTGAAAGAAGTTGGGACTGTGAATGGGTATTTAACATTCGCGAAGTATAAGTGACAATTCGTAAATCATTCGGACATTTACAGAAATTTCTCAATTTAGTTTGTAATTAATTTAATTTGTATCCTTCTAGATAAAATTTTGCCATTTGATAATTTATAAACTTTCTTCGTAATTCACTGAAATTTCATTCATTGTAGATAAGATATTTGTTATTCGATAAAAGAAAAAAGGAAAACTAATATTTGTCTATTTTCTATGAGATTTGATAATTTTATATAATTTTTGGAATTCGACTTACGTTAGATATAGTTTTTGTAATAGATTACAACAACTTATTGAAATTAAACTCATTTAATTTGATTAAAAATTTTATTTGTGACAGTGACATTTGTGGATTCTTGGTGACAATGCTTTTTTGAAATTTATTGAATGTCAGAAAGAAATTGAATAGCCTTTAGAATACTGAACAAACAGCCACAGTATAGTAATAGGTAGATAAAACAGAACAAAGTTAATAATCAATATTTTATTTAGACAATACTTTGAAATCTTATAAAAAATTTTCTATTTTATGGCGCATTGAACCCACCCTGAGATAAGAGGGATTCGAATATTTTACAATAGATTTATCTTTCAATAAATTATAATTTTTTGATAGCCGGGCATTTTTGACAACCACTGTCAGAGTGAAATAAATATCATACGCTGCTAAAGCCGTGTGCACAATAATTGTCGCTACAACGTAGGTCAATTATAAAGGATATAATAATATAGTACAATTTTGGCTCCCAACGCGGGCATTTATAAATCAGATACATAATAGAGTATAATAATTTGTCACCGCAACTATACAATAAAATCGATATATAATAATATATTATTTTATTTTATTTTAACTATACGAATTTGCAATGAACAACACAATCCTAGCATGGACATAATTATAATCATTGATTATTATGAACATAAAAAAATGCCAAATTATAAGTAGTTGCTGTAGATGCTTAAATTGTCATAATTGGTAGATGTCATTCTGAAAAATGAGTTTATTTCATTTTACTACATCGATTTAAAAAAAAATCATCAAAATCGGCCCAATAGAAGCCAAGATACAACAACTTTTTGCGCCGCGCTCGATTTGAACTTTTCAGAATCGCGTAAAAAAATGATAAAAACTTAAAAATTGTTCATTATAACTATTGTGTATTATTGTTTAGAGGTCTAAGTAGTTGTAAAAAAATCGGTGTCTATTACAACTCAAAAATGTAAGCCTAGCATGAACGCAAAAATGACGTTAATTTTTTCGCGGAAATTAATTAACTATCAATTCATGTAAAAACTATCAGGCCAATTTAATCGGCCTTTGGCATATTGTATTATACCATAATAAGGTTCTTAAATCCCAATTTATAGCGTGATTGAATGATTTCTTATCTGCGAAACAAATGCTTTAAAATAACCTCGCTTTTTAGCTATTTTTTCTCAACGAAAAAATTGAATTGAACAAATTCGTAAGTATACTTTTTTTCTCTATCTTGCATATTTAAAGAGTTATATTAAATATAGGAAAAAATGAGCGATTTTTGCGATTTTTGCAGTTTATGATTTTTCCTGAAAATAGCACAGCTTTTTCAGCTGGCGGACCTTCATATTTTCTTTTCTTAGATGATTTCCGAGCAATTCCAACCAATATCTATCTACGTCACGACACAGCCATGTCAAACTGTAGTGCTCCTGGCCTAATTGCAATTTCGGCCTTCTTAGATCTCGTGAGTATAACAGATGACTTGAATACCGCTAAAACTATTCTAACATAGATATTTTAAGCCCAAGCAATTATTCTATTATTTTTGAGAACACCAGTTACATTATCGATCAAGAAAATATTTCAAAACAAAAAGCAGAATCTCATCATTAAAATTGATTGCAAATTTGAGATTACTTCAAAGACGGTTTTTAAATGATATTGGCACTCATTTTATATGATGACAAAAGTTCGAAACTTTGTTGCATTTTCTAAAATAACAATATAGAGTTAATTTGTATTATGTAAGATCAATATTATTTTCGTAATTTTCGAATGCATTCTTATTACAAAATGTAGAAAAAAAAATTATAATTTTTAATTATGAGAGGTTGTTTCAAAGACATTTTTTGAATGATATTGGCATAATTTCATATTTAAGTATTTCAAATTTGTTAAATTTTAATGATAACAAAACGTTAATATAACGTTTAATTAGTTGCATTTTGTTTGTAAAATTATTTCCTAGTTTAAGTGTATCATTAGTATTATTTTCGTGATTTTCTGATGCGTTTTTATTACAAAAAAAATCGTAATTTCTAATCACTGTAGGATTCCAATTCGTATCCCGTAGTACCAATAAAAATTGAAAATTATAAAAGACTCACCTTTCTGTATTCAGAATTATGTAATAAACTCGAAGGAAAACCATCAGATTCTAAATGTACCTCTAAATTTTCTTTTTCGACTTGCAGGAACGATTCCTCAATACCTGATACATTCATACTTTCCTTAAAAAAATATCAAAGCAGATATATAACAAAATATATTGTCAAGGGATAGAACTACACATTTAAAGAAATTACGAAGCATGCAGAATTATTTGTGGTTGCAAAAAGAAAGAAAACATAAATCAGAAATCGAATAGAATATACAGGGTGTCCCGGGACTAATGGGAACAAAGTCAAGAGCGTTTAATCTGAGTACCTCATATAAACTTTTTCTATGTAGGCCCTCGTTTTCGAGTTATAGGCCTATTTTGAATTTGGTGTTTATTTTTATTTTTTGTACTTGTTACTTGATCATCAAAGCTATAATTAATGTACGTGTTTGTTTTTATTTTGGTAAGGTAAACAGATTTACAGTAGTGCCTTGAAGCCAGGGACGGACTACTCGCAATGGTTAGTGATCCAAAAAATTTGCAGGGATGGTATACCCTGTATGAAATTATCGAAATTCACTTCCCCACGCATTAAGCTAACGAAAAGGTTCTCCTGTTGGAATTCCATAAAATTAGCCGTTCGGCTAATATTTACAGTTTTATTAATGCACTACGTACAAATTTACCTAACTAACTTATTAATACGATGTCCAGGATTTACTTACAGTACTGTAAAAAATAATTTGATGATAGCAGATGATAAAAATATTAAGAACTTATTTAATGGGAATTAAATAGGTACGCAAGCAACGTAATTAGTTGCTTTCAATCAAAATTACGAGCACAACATTATTTAACCATTAAGAAAACCTCAAAAAACACAAGTTATAAAACATTAGACTAAAACTAATTCCTAAACAACAACAAAAACTAACGTTATTGTAATAAATGTTCAATATCAGCTCATCCCACTTCCACGCACATTCTAAGTCTACGAAGGTTGTTTCTTTGCACTTGAAAGAGCAATCCCACTTTATTTCTAATAACATTGCAGTGTAACACAATTCTGTCTATTAAATCTTGCCTTGTTTGCACAGGTGTTGCGTATACCTTACTTTTGAGATAACCCTAGAGAAAGAAATCCATAGGATTAACGTCTCCTGATCGCGGTGGCCATCGAAAAGAGCATCCACCACCAATCCATCTATTAGGAAACCTTGTGTGTAAATGTTGTCGTACATCTAAACTGAAATGAGGAGGGGCCCCATCATGCATGAACCATAAATTCCTACTAGTTTCTAGTAGCACATCATAAAACAGGTTCCATAACTCATTTTGCAAAAACTCCAAATATCTCTGACCGGTCAAAGTACCGTCAATAAAGTATGGCCCTTACAAATGATGGCCAACTATTCCTGCCCAAACATTAACCATGAATCTATGCTGGTTCCTAGTTTGTATGATGCCATGTGGATTCACATCATCCCATAAATGCATATTATGAGAATTAATGACATCTCTGTTGAAACCGGATTCGTCCGTAAAGAGAACGTTACTAATAAATGCACTGTCTGCTTGTTGTTGTCGCAGAAACCACTGGCTATACCCAAGTCGTGCAGGATAATCAGCCACTGTCATACTGAGTACTTTTTTCATGTGAAAAGGATATAACAGCTGTTGATGAAAATACCTCAGAAAACATATCGAATGAACACTCCCTGTTTTGATACGTTATCTGTGTAATCATATGGGTACTCATTTGATTTTTCGATATAGTTTTGATTTTTTTTAAAACTATGACATATGGTTCACTGTGTACGATGATGTGTATACAGTGAACCACCAGCCAGTACACAGTGAATCATAGTTCATAATTCAAATAAAACGATGACGTTATTTCAAAAACTTTATTGATATCTCATGACTTAACATAAAAAATAAAATACAACATTCTTGATATACGTACTGTGCGATCTGGTATTATGGATCTCCAATTCGCTAGCTCCTATGAGGAGAGTTAAGTTTAGGACTGTACAATTTACCCCCAAAATACTGCTTGATTTCGGGTTTTAATTAGGAGAATGTAAAAATTCAGTTACTTCAAAAAAAATGATCAGCGACGAATAGAGATTCACTCACCTGAGGTTTTCTTTTCCCACTAACTCTTAAAACTTTTCTTCAGACAGCTCTCCAATGAAGCGTCGTTCACCATAACACAAAACAGCCTTTTGAATTTAAACGTAACAAAATTATTTATTTATTACCGGACACGAAATCTAATTGTTCTTCACCAAGCAATGGTTAGCTGAAGTCTGTTTAGGTTTTCGGAAAATTAAAAAATTAATATCTAACGCGAGCATGCAGGCAACCACGGTTACAAACGTTTGTGCTTCGGGTTGTCTACCTCGCAGGAAAATAATTTAAATTCAACTCTAATGAAATCCAACATACTCCCCCACCAAAATGCAACTGACAAAGGGGCATTTTGACAAAAAAAACATATAACAAAATAAAAATAAATATGGGACTGTTGAACAAGTTCCATTAATAAATTATGTACAAGAAAAATAATTACATAATCTAGATAGGCAACGGACACAGCTTGACTAGGGGTCGCCGAAGAGGCCCTTTCGTGGTAGTTACATCCGCAACCCTTATAATTCCGTCCTGTACCGGGAATAATTCGGATATGCGGCCTAAACGCCACTGCGAGGGAGGGAGATTGTCCTCTCATATCAAAACCATCGTCCCTACTTCGACGGGTTTCAAATTATCCGAAGTAGTCCATTTACTGCGTTGGTGCAAGGTATGCAAATATTCCTTGCTCCACCGTTCCCAAAAATGCTTATGCAATTTGTTGAGTAGCTTCCATCTTATGAGATGAGAGGCAGGAATAGGATTCTGTTGCAATGGCTCAAATACAGCCGAAAGCGGCTCAAGATTTAAAAAATGGCCCGGAGTTAAAACAGACAAATCATTAGGGTCTGAACTCGTAGGAGTCAGCGGTCTAGAATTAAGATAGGATTCGATCTGAATTATAACGGTATTAAGTTCCTCATATGATAAAATCTGATCACCTATAACCCGAGCTAAATGCGTCTTTACAGCTTTAATGCCAGCTTCCCACAATCCTCCAAAGTGTGGTGCAGAGGCAGCATTAAAATGAAATGAAATATTTTCCTTTGACGCAGCATTTTGCATATGCTTAAGGTAGTTAGCCGCACCAATAAAATTACTACAGCAATCTGAGTACAAGTTCTCAACTTTACCACGACGAGCTATAAAACGTTGCAAAGCTAAGAGGAAAGTTTCACTGGATAAATCAGATGCTATCTCTAAGTGAAGAGCTTTGGTGGCCATGCAAACAAAGAGGCACAAATACACCTTAAAAGATTTAGCTCCTCGGTAGCGAGTCATTACAACAGAAAACGGACCACCAAAATCAACGCCAGAATTAAGGAAGGGTTTAATCTGAGAAATTCTAACTAAGGGTAAATTACCCATAACAGGTTGGTAATGCTGAGGATTTTGCTTCCAGCATGAAATGCATTTAGACAAAACCGAGCGTATAGCTCGCTTAGGAGATAAAATCTAAAAATACCTTTCGATGATCAATAAAACAACACAACTTTCGAAAAGGTTTAGAAAATCCGTTTCCCTCTAACTCTTTCTCGAAATATCGATATTGAGTATATTCAACTAAAAGCATCAGTGACTCACAAAGTTCATTGGGACATAATGGACCCGCCTTTTTCTGCAGGGGAAACTTGGAATTGTGAACAAATCTCAAAATCCAAGCTAAAAGACGTTGAATAAACACAAATTCAGAATTGTTTTGTAGCAACATTTCAAAAAAATTACCATCGGCGTAACAAACCAAGGTTACTTTTCGTGCCTCCTCAAACATTCCGGCACAATCAGAACAAGTAAGGGACGCGTCTGGAAGATGAGTGGAATTATAAAGGAACTTGGGACCAGCGAACCAATGAGACTGCTCCAACATCAACGCCGGTAAAACACCTCTGGAAGCCAAATCAGCGGGATTATGAGCAGAAGGAACATGGAACCAACTATCAGAAGATATGCGTTCCTGTATATAAGCTACTCGATTGGAAACGAAGGTCTTCCATCGATGAGGAGAGGATTTTATCCAACCGAGGGCAATCTCAGAGTCGGACCAAGCCACTAACTTCTCAATTGTAAGCTTAACTTCTAAAATTATGACTACAAAAGGCAAGAGTTTGGCCAGTAACACAGCAGCAGACAACTTCAAATGGGGAATACTAACAGTGCGAATAGGAGCAACTTTCGACTTCGCACATACAAAAAAGACACGAATCTGAACATCTGGTAACACAAAACGCAAATAAATGACCGCAGCATAAACCTTCTCACTACTGTCACAAAATCCATGCAGCTCACAAGTAGCATAGCTAGACACGGACATAAAACGAGGTACTTGAAGATGCACAAGGGATGAAAGCTGTTCCTTATATTGGTTCCAAATATCACAAATTATTTTTGGAGGAGAGTCATCCCAATTTATTCCAGATAACCACAAACGTTGAATAAGATGCTTAGTAAACAAAGTCATGGGAGCGAGAAAACCTACAAGATCAAATATTCTGGCCAATTCTGACAACATACTTCGCTTAGTACAAGACTTGTCCAGAGCAGTCACCTGAAAGGAAAAACAATCCGTTTGTGGATTCCATACAAGACCAAGGATTTTTAAAGGAGAAGAACAACTATAATTACCAAAAGAAATGGGTTTTCTACCTATATGAGACTCAGGCAAACCATCTAGCAAGCGTAAATCATTACTGGACCACTTGCGCAGTTCAAATTGACCTCGGGCTAATAAGGATATTAACTGCTTTCGAAGATCTTGCGCCATTTCTAAAGTATCAGCACCACCAACGATATCATCAACGTAAGTGCTGTTACGTAATACTTCAGCGGCAAAGAGAAACTCCCTTCCTTCATCTTCACACAGCTGCAACAAGGTCCTTAAAGCCAGAAAAGGGGCTGACGAAACACCATAAGTTACTGTCAACAACCGAAACTCCTGCAAAACTTCATCAGGAGAAAACCTAAATATGATCCTTTGATAATCAGAATGAGTTTTATCAACTCGTATTTGCCTATACATCTGTTTGATATCAGTAGATAAGACATATCTAGGAAGTCGGAAACCCAACAAAATAGTAAAAATATCCTACTGCAGTTTTTTCCCAGTAAGCAAACACTGATTCAGAGAATTCTGATTGGCAACCTGCGCAGAAGCGTTAAATACCACTCTCAATTTGGTGGTCAAACTATCAGGTCTTACTACAGCATGATGAGGAATATAGTAACAAAACATAGAACGAGAGTTCTCTGACACAGCCTCAATGTGGTTAAGATCCAAATATTCTTTCATAAAGGAAGAATATTCCTTATACAGAAAGGGCCTTCTTAAAAGACAAAACGATTGACAGCAAATTCATACATCCCTGGAAAAACAGTAAAAGGCTCACGAAAAGGTGAAGCGACGGTATAACGACCATTGTCATCTCGACAGACATTATCAACAAAGTTTTGTTCACAAAGAACATCATCAGGAGAAAAACATTCTACTTGAGGAACAGATTCTAAACTCCAGAACTGCTGAACAGACTCCTCCAATGAGACAGATTGATCATTATGACAAAACAATTATGTGGCCGACGTCATAGGAGCAGAGTGGCAACTACCCATAAGCACATATCCAAAAACGGTATTAACAGCGTCCGGCATCCCAGCTGGAGCCCTAACTTTGCCATCCAATAAAATCTGAGAGAACATGTCAGCTCCAAGCAGCACCTCAATTTTACCAGGTAGATAAAAACGAGGATCGGCCAACTTCAAATTAGCTAAGTGGGACCAGAGCTCAATATACAAACTAGCAACAGGTAAATCCTCACAAATTTTCAGCAAAACAAACGCCTCACAGTTAAAAACAGGAACATTTTGATCCACAGGCTTTATCATAATTACAGCTCGGCCAACCACCGTACTTCGAACGGTACCAATACCTTGTACGGATAAAGTGGCAGAAGAGTGTTTGAGACCTAAACGACACATACAAAACTGGGATACAAAAGAAGTCATACTACCACCATCAATTAAAGCTCGAACAGGTTGGTACAGTCCACAACTATCCATAATTTCTACCACCGCAGTAGCTAACAAAACGTTCGAACGAGAGACAACACTGCCTAATGAGGCAACATGTGACCTCAAGGCTCCATCAGCGGCCTGAGGATCGACAGAAGTAGAAGGCACCGAATCACAAGCAGGGGCCACACTATTACTAGCGTGAGGACCACCATTAGCGACCTTAAATTGCAAAAGATTATGATGAGGCAAATTACAATGGCCACAACGAACTGTGACAACGCAAGTACGCGAATCGTGCTTTTCTAAACATTTAAAACGAAGACGCTTTTTTTACAAAAGTTATAACGGTCATAAGGAGACTTATTTAAAAATGCAGGTGGTGACTTGCGTTGCATAGCGAACAAGTCACTGTATTAGGCTTCGAATAAAAACTAGAACGATTACTAAATTTAGTAGTATTTTTACTTAAATTTTGTTTAAAAGGCAAGGTTTTATTTTTTCTAGCAGAATTCTGAATAAAGCATGGCGACAGCGAATATGAGTCGAAAGAAATGCATTGACTTTCTAGAAAATCAGATAATTCAGTAAAAGTGGGCATTTCAAAAGACCCATGTAATAATTCAAAACGTTGCTGAGTCTCGTCATCGAGTTTAGTTAGAATTTTATAAGCTAATACGAAATCCGAAATGTGATAACCTTAATTTTCCAACGCAGAAAGATTTTCCGAAAAAGTGTCAGTTAAATTACTGTAGCTATCAGAATTTTTAAACATAGTAGATGGAAGCATCCTCAATTTTGCACCAATGTTCCATTGCACGCAACCGCTTATTGATATATCGGTTTTTTAATTTATCATAAATTCTTATATAATTGTCACTAGCTAAAGGCAAAGATTTAGTTAACCTTAAAGGAGCACCTTCTAAACTGTGAATTAAGTAACTCAACTTTCCAGTGTCATCAATATTATTTCGATTATGTACGAGCGCATCAAATAAATCGAAAAAGGTAATCACCGAAGTGAAATCACCTGAAAATTTAATAAGTTCCAATTGAGGCAACCGAGCATTATTAACTTGTTGGACCGATTGAGGAACGACAACCTTACTCTGAGCGTCTTCATTTTCAAACAGATCCGCAAAATTAGCTTTGATTTGAAAATAATCATTCATAAATTGTCCACGAAGAATTTCCTCAGATTATAATTGGGCTTCAGTACCATCAGCGCCCAACAGATAGGAAAAAATGTTTTGATGATGCTTATTAAAGCTTTCTAAAACATCATCTAACTCTAAATACCGAATACGAAAGAGCGATTGCTTATTTAGATCAGTTACAGCAGCATTCGACAAGCGCAACGAAGCTTCTAAATCGTTAAGAGATGTTTTCCTTTGTAAGGTGTATCTTTTTAATTTATCAGCCATTGTACACCAAATCAAGATGGCAATGTTTAACAATAAATAAATCTTATTTTACCCGTTTACAAATTCTGTAACAAATAAACTCACGTCCCCTTGTCAAGCTGCCACTGGTATACGAGAATTCTAAAGTTATTTATAAGCCTGCAATATTGATTCAAAATTAAAGTTCAATTACCTTCATTTAATTATAAAGAACTTCACGAAAAAAAGAGTTCTTATCAAGCTACGTACAAAAATTCTATATATTTTAACATCAAAATTTATTCATTCATAGGTATTCTGAAACTGGTTAAATTCAAGGTCACCAAACTGACCAACATTAACAACAAAGAAAAAACGGAAAAAAATGTCCGCAACTTATTTTTGAACCTTATTCAAACTGCAAATATCACTAAATATCAATTGTTATCCAACAATATGCCTTCCAGCGAGGTTAACAAGCCACCCCAACAGATATTGAACAATTAAATATTAAAGTTTAATTTCTTTAAAACCGAAAATCAAACAATTTCAAAAAGTAAATCAGACGAATCCGGCTCGAAGGACCAATGTGCGATCCGGTTTTATGGATCTCCAACTCGCTAGCTCCTATGAGGAGAGTTAAGTTTAGGACTGTACAATTTACCCCCAAAATACTGCTTGATTTCGGGTTTTAATTAGGAGAATGTAAAAATTCAGTTACTTCAAAAAAAAATGATCAGCGACGAATAGAGATTCACTCACCTGAGGTTTTCTTTTCCCACTAACTCTTAAAACTTTTCTTTAGAGAGCTCTCTCCAATGCAGCGTCGTTCACCATAACACAAAACGGCCTTTTGAATTTAAACGTAACAAAATTATTCAGAATTACCGGACACGAAATCTAATTGTTCTTCACTAAGCAATGGTTAGCTGAAGTCTGTTTAGGTTTTCGGAAAATTAAAAAATGAATCTCTAATTAACGCGAGCATGCAGGTAACCACGGTTACAAACGTTTGTGGTTCGGGTTGTCTACCTCGCAGGAAAATAATTTAAATTCAACTCTAATGAAATCCAACACGTACTATAGACGCAGGTATAAAAATTGGTTGATTTCTAATTTAAAAAAATCTTCAAAAATGTGGAAACAAAACTAAATATTTTGTTTTTAACCAAAACTAACAACATACTCCTTAAAATATTATTTGGGAAACAATGAGACTAGTAAACCTATAGTCATTTTCATCTCTGAAAAATATAAAAAAGAGATGACATAAACACAGGAGACTAATAAAATTGGGGAACATTTCGAGACCGCAAAAGTCCATGTTGAAAGAGTAGAAGGAATTTTTGCACCTGGAGGTGGAGCCATGGTCTAATGGTTTTTGTAAAATAATTTTGACATCCGATTTTGAAACTGTAGATAAATCAGGTATGTCAGGAATGGAGAACACATATTGTGTTGGAGATTTTTTTCCGCAAGAAACTCACATCATATTCACCTTTTTGGACAGCTCAAATTTTAGCTAGGTAGTAAATTTTCTTTTTTTTTCCTTGGAATTCAATCAGAACAAATTCCCCTTCGACAGGATCTCTGGTAAGATTTCCTAACTGGTTTTTTGCAACAAGGATCGTATCTCCATCTGAATTTTCATCAAATTCATCTGTCATAGCTCCATCATTTTCCTCCCTCAAATCAGGGAGGAAACTCATACTTTTCCTCCCCCTCATTTCAAGTAAGTTGTAAACGATGAAACTTGTGAATTCATTATATTCATATTGTTTCCATAATTTCTAGAACATCCTGTACATCCTGTTTTTTGGTAAAAATCAAACATTAATGTTACTTCAACGTAGTTCTTCAATACAAATTTCAACTTCAGGAATCTTAGATATACGTTTTTTGAGTTCAGAATAAGAAAAGCATAGTATGCTGTGGCTCACTGACAGTAAACACGGCGATTGACTTTTGAGGTGCAAAGTCGCTACATTCATTAAACTTAGTTGAATTTTTGAAAAATGGAGAGCGTTTCAAGTGATTTTGAATTTCCAAATTCACCACCTAATATTAAGGAACAAGCCAACATAGCGTCATTAACCTTATTATCCAAAATACCACAAAAAATTGCAGAATATCTCAATCTTCCAAATGCCGAACATTGCACAGGGCACAGTTTCAGAAGAACTTCAGCAACTCTGTTAGTAAGCGCTGGTGGGGATATTTTAGCTCTAAAACAGCATGGCGGTTGGAAATCAACCAATATCGCAGAAGGTTATGTAGAACAATCTTACACAAAAAAAAGAAAAATTTCTGATCAAATTATGGGAAATAATGTAGAACCTGAACTTGATCAAAATCAGCCAAGCACTTCTAGAAGTTACCACCATTACAATGTGCTAAGCGAAAATATTTCAAATACTAAAGCTCCTGTTCAAACCCTATCTTCTTCCAATAGTGTTCATATAAGTGCTGCTCAAAACTGCACATTCAATATTAACATAAATAATTCTAAAATATAATTAAACAATACTATGTACTTAATTGTATAACATATATTGATAAATTTGTTTAATAAATAATTCTTGTGTTCTTAATTATATTCGTTACCTATTTGTTTCGTAAATAAATTTTCAAAAAATGGTGGGTAGGAGGAAAAATCATATGTATCACATGGGAGTAAAGTGCCTTTTCCTCCCTTGGATGTTTACTGCCCTCCGCTTCGCATCGGGCACTAAACTACATCCTGCGGGAGGAAAAGTGGCACTTTCCTCCCTAGTAATACAAATAGCTATTATCATCTGCTATCATCAAATTATTTTTTTGTAGTACTGTAGGTAAATCCTGGACATCGTATTAATAAGTTAGTTAGGTAAATGTGTACGTAGCGCATTAATAAAACTGTAAATATTAGCCAAACGGCTTATTTTATCGAATTCCAACAAGCTTAATATGTGAGGAAGTGAATTTCGATGATTTCATACAGGGTGTGCCATCCCTGCAAAAATTTTGGATCACTAACCATTGCGAGTAGTCCGTCCCTGGCTTCAAGACACTACTGTAAATATGTTTACCTTACCAAAATAAACATACACGTACATTATAGCTTTGCCGTAAATATTATAAAGATCAAATAACTAGTACAAAAAATAAAAACCAAATTCAAAATTAAAACTTTGGAGGCCTATAACTCGAAAACGAGGGCCTGCATAGAAAAAGTTTATATGAAGTACTATCATTATTTTGGCTCAGATTAAACGCTCCTGCCTTTTTTCCCATTAGTCCCAGGACACACTGTATATAGTACTATAATCTAACAAACTAAAAATGAAAATAGTCAGCTACAGAATCGGTACATAAAAACATTCAAATTCAAGCTTCATTGGTGGATGTATCGCAACTATTAGTGTGTGTTGTAAATTACGAGATGTAATAGGTATAGTAAAGGTCGTAAATCAATATTAACCAACGACCCTCATTATTATCTATTGTTTGAAATATAGACAAACAGTAAAATTAAAAGATTCTGAGGTCCGGATTAAAATATCTCATAAAATAGTTTGGCATTTTAATAATAGTGGGCTCTCTATTATTTTTGTTTAAATATGTGTAAATAATAATCTTAGACGTTTCTGAGATACTAATATATTATAATATATTCATTGTTTTACAATGAATTTTTTGAAGTGAAACTTTTTATGGGACACTAGCGTTTTGTCATGAGAGTTAACTCGTCGAGCTAACAAAACTGTTAAACTCCTTGTGAGAGAGGCGGAAAAAATTAACGAAGATTCGCACAAAGAGGAGACGCCGAGAATAGTCGCAGGGCATTGTTTATTGATGGCGATCATATTATTCCGTTTATCAATCCCCACTTCGCTGCGCGAACGATAAAGTGAGAACGCATTCGGGGGGAAAAGGATACCAAAAGCGCTTAATAATTTCTGCCGATATTGGTATAATCCAGTGCGAAATTAATATAGAAATTGACCTTTAAAATTAAGGCGATAAAAACTAGGAAATTTCTTTGCATTGTGTATTTATTTGTATTATTTTGAAAAAAAAAATATGTAATAAAACGTAACAAGAGTATTGAAATATATTGAAAAAGGAAATAAACAGGTATACTTGTCCGCACAGATAAGTTCTGTACTCATTAAAGTTTAAGCATAAACTGTGTTATCTCCTACTTTCCGCATTGAGACCAACGCGCATCGTGGGCGTGTCCACTTTCAAACTTTCAGCTATATTTGCTAACCTGTACGTAGAAGAGCAAGTAAGTCTCAGTTCATCAGAGAAAGTCGTTGTAACTAGTGTTGCTTTATTTATGGAAATATTTTTTTTTGTAATTGTAATTTAAAATTATTTTTTGATAAATGAAAATGAATGGACAAAAAATGTATGCGTCAGTCCAAAACTAACAGCGTCAAAAGTGAAACTTTTCATGTAATTCAAAAACTGTCAATGAGTGTACAAAAAAATGTATGCGTCAGTCCAAAACTAACAGCGTCAAAAGTGAAACTTTTCATGTAATTCAAAAACTGTCAATGAGTGTACAAAAAAATACATTGCAGCAAAGAAAAATTGACTGGAAATTATAATAAAAATGATTTATAATAAAAATCAAGAAAAATCTACGGACTATCCCGAATTAATTACTACGGAAGTTTCACTTGTACGTATATGTATATAGTTTTATGTATATGTAAATAATAGTACGTACAAGTGAAACTTCCGTAGTAATTAGTTCGGGATAGTCCGTAGATTTTTCTTGATTTTTATTATAAATCATTTTTATTATAATTTCCAGTCAATTTTTCTTTGCTGCAATGTATTTTTTTGTACACTCATTGACAGTTTTTGAATTACATGAAAAGTTTCACTTTTGACGCTGTTAGTTTTGGACTGACGCATACATTTTTTTATTTTAGGTTCAATGAATGCTGGTTCGGGTAGCTCAAATTAATTGTTGCGGCGATAATGTATAATTATTTTTGTTTATTTATAGCTCAGGGTAAATATACCAAGTCGAGCATTAATCTATTTGAGTTCAGGCATAAAGTTTTCTTATGTAATTTAATTATTTTGTTTTATATAGTTTAATAAATAATTATTTGTTTAATGGAATAACTATTGCCTGCTTAATCTTTCATTTTGTTTTGTGACTTCTATTTGAATCCAATTTGGTATATTTTCCTCAAGACGTTTTCCTAATTTTTGTACTTCTTCTACCGCATGCTTGTTTATATCTTCCCTAATTTTAATGCCATTTTCTTGAATTATCATCCGCAAATTTTCATTCTGGCCCTTCATATCTTCTTTCACCTTTTCAATCTGCTTTCTAAATTGCTCGTTCTCCTCCCTAACTTTCTTAATCTCATTCAAACTCTCCATTTTCACCTCATCAATTTTCTTTTCCAAGTTATTCATGTTCCCCTTTATATCATTCATATTCTCATTCATTTCTCCCCTCATACTATTCATATCTCCTTTTAAACTAATTAAAAATTCCATTATTTGATAATTACTGCTTGTTCTTCGTTGTCTCCTATCCTCTTGATCTTCTCCTGTCACATCTCCTTCTGATTGTTCTCTTCCTTGTTCTAAGTACTGCACCTGAAAATCACCCGTACCATGTCTTCTTCCTTCATCTGAACTTCCTTCTGTACCTACCTGTTTTCCATCCCATAAAAAATTTCAATATAATTTATAATTATATGCAAAAATTTTTATATATGCCCCACGATGGGCGCCATATTATGATATATTTATTGTTTTACAATAAATTTTTTTATTTTAGGTTCAATGAATGTTGGTTCGGCTAGCTCAAATTAATTGTCGCGGCGATAACTTATAACTATTTTTGTTTATTTATAGCTCAGGGTAAATATATCAAGTCGAGCATGAGTACTCCTTAATCTCTTTGAGTTCAGGCATAAAGTTTTTTTATCCAATTTAATTATTTTGTTTTATATAGTTTAATAAAGAATTATTTGTTTAATGGAATAACTATTTCCTTTTTTAATATAGGGTATTGAAACGAAAATTACGAACACTATAATTATATATTATCAAAATTGTGATGGAAATCGGAAAAGAAGGACATGTATCAATATAAACAAATTTAAAATCGAAATAGTAGAACAAACAACTAAAATCTGATAAACGCAATAAATTGGTACCTTTACGAAAATTTAATATGTTTGAAATGGCCAAATCATAAAATTTTAAATTGGTTAACCAATAAAAAGACGTACTAACCGTCACAGAACAATAGTTTCTTCTTGTCACCGAAAATCTCCAGTCTGCTATAACACCACGATTGTGTTATTGTGTCTACTGCTTTTTCTCCCGCTGGACTTCGACTAGACAACACTCCTCCAGGTAAAATCTTGAATTTCTCGTTCTTAATACACTTTATACTATTATTTATCTTCTCTTCTTTCACAATCTGATTTCATTCTTTTAAATACCTTTTTAAATTATATTATTGGTTTTCAGCTCACCAGATCCAGTACAACGGGTGCTATGGTACTAGAAGTACGAAATTTTATAATTTTTGGAGAAATTTAAGTTTCTTAGCACGATACAGCCTCCGGAGTGCAATAAGTCACCAATTTTATGATTGAATGTTGTTAAGGACATGTCACAGATGAACCCTATTGATTTTCAGCTCAGTAGAGCCAGTACAACGGGTGCTATGGTACTTGAAGTACGACTTTTTGTCTTTTTTAGAAATTTCAGTTTGTTAGCACGATATAGCCTCCGGAATTCAACAAGTCACCAATTTTATGATTGAATATTATTCAGGACATCTCACTGATGAACCCCATTGATTTTCACCTCACCAAAGCCAGTACAACGGGTGCTATGGTACTTGAAGTACGACATTTTGTCATTTTTTGAGAAATTTCAGTTTGTTAGCACGATACAGCCTCTGGAGTTCAACAAGTCACCAATTTTATGATTGAATATTATTCCGGACATCTCACTGATGAACCCAATTGATTTTCAGCTTACCGGAGCTAATACAACAGTTGCTACAGTACTTTAAGTACGATATTTTTGTCATCTTTGGAGAAGCTTCAATTTGTTAGCACGATACAGCCTCCTGAGTATATACAAGTGACCAATTTTATAATTGGATATTATTCAGAGCATCTCCAAGATGAACCCTATTGATATTCAGCTCATTAAAGCTAGTACAACGGCTGCTATGGTACTTGAAGTACCAAATTTTTGTAATTTTTTGAGAATTTTCAGTTTGTTAGCACGATACAGCCTCCAGAGAGTATACGATTGATCAATTTTATGATTGAATATTATTCAAGGTGTCTCACATATGCGCCCTATTAATTTTCAGTTGACTAGAGGGAGTACAACGGGTCCTATAAATCCAGATATACTAAATTTTTGATTATTTTTGGAGAAATTTCGGTTTGTTAGCACGATACATCCCCCGAAGTGTATGCAAGTAACAATCTTATGATAGAATATTGTTCAGGGCCACAGATGCGGAAAAGTTAGTTTTAATCTTTAAAACCGTTTATTTTGGTTAGTGATAAGGAAAAAGTGAAAAATAAAAGTACATGATTACTACTTCCTTATTTTTTAGAAACCATGTACCATATCACCAATTAATCAGCTCCTAACCATTCTAAAATTTTATGCAAGTTCGGGAATTTAGACCCACACAAAAAAAGGATCCCACTTTGTGTGAGATTCTTTTTATTTTTAGTTCAAAGAGACCCTTAAACATTTCGAGAGTTTAATTTGTATTATTAATCCTAAATTAATCGCACTGATGTTTATATATACCTACTATATAATAAAGAAATATTTAAGAAACTGTCTGGAGTTTAATTTTAGGTCACTTTGAGAACCTGTTCAGAGAAAAAATACACAAAAAATATTTAAACAAAATAACAAGCTTTTTCTTTTGTTAAACCTGTTTCTATTTTATCCAAACCAGATAATAAAAAATTGTTAAGTAACAGTGTTAATAAAAAATAATTAACCCTAGAGCGGGCGCGTGAAATATTTGGAAAATAGCAGGCGCGTCCGTCTCACAGACCGATTTTATAACATATTGTAATTTTTATATTTATCTTTATTCGGGGCTGTAAAATAAAATAACATTTTGTTTTAAAATTATTAGTTTTATTTTTAACATAAAAAAACATGTTTGAAGGAAACCTTTAATCTAAAAATGGCTACTTACAGAAATCGTATAACTTTTTAATTATTTTCATAACAATCATTACAAATAATGCTCACGTGTTCTAGACATAAAAACTTAAAACATTTTTGACAACAAAAACGTGTCTTTCGGCTTTTCTTTGTACTGCATATAGCGCATCGTCCTGTCTGTCCATCCGGTGGAGCATCTTGTTAGTGTGTAGTGTCGTGGTTTCCAGATATTTCGCGAAGTCTGTCTCTCAAAGTCATAAAAATACAGTTTTGTTTCTAATTTACTATTTACCTTTAAATATTTTAATAAAAATACATCAACAATAACATAATATAAAAAAATATGTGCAATTTAACTTAACTTACTACTGTAAAATATTCACTAACAAACTCGTATACAGCAGGCGCATCCGTCTTTTACAATATTTCACATATGACCTACCGGTATGGCTAAACGTTTAACACTAGTAGGGGGTGTGCACTTATACTTATCAAAAAAGATACGCGTTCTTCACGCCATCTATATTTGTCACGAAGAACAAGTCACTTAGGTTGCGTTAGGCTGAATAGCCCTAGTAGCTGTGGTCTTCAAATTGGGGGAAGAATTTCGGTCGCGTTCATTCTCTTTCGTTAATCTCTTTGACATACACAGACAAATAATTGAGATTAGGCATTTAAAGTTTGCCATTATTGTTGTTTGGTTACTAATTTATTTTATTTTATTGATTTAATTCAAAATGCCAGCCCCTCGAGAGCGTGTTGTTCCCAATTGCATTAACCAAGATCAAGATGCTCCAAGGTAGGTTATAAATATCATTACTAGTTAAAATGAGTAATTTATATTCATATTTTACAGATATTTTAATCCCGCGGACGAGCATATAAAAAATATTTGGTTGTAACGAATCAATAATCCCAGTTTATTTAACCAGCCAAGAAGCATTTTAAGGGGGAAAGTAGTTTCTGGTAATCATTTTTTGGATATATGTAAAGAAGAGGGAAAACTAAAAAAATCTGCACTTCCTGTTTTAAATTTACCTGGTAAGCATTTTATTGTAATACTATCAGATTTAAACTACTATGTATATTGTGTTTGTAGATTTCATTGCTGGGGATAATTAGAAGAAAGTTGCTTTTCCTTTCCACTTAATCCACAAAATGTGCTTGCAGCTCCTCCAAAAATAAAAAGTATGACATCAATTATAAGATCTGTTAGATATGTATGTAATACGATTTTTTGTAGAATTATACTCTAAACTAAATTTGAACTAAGTTGTTGCAGCCTTTCCCCATTCTTAGAAATCATAAATCAATTTAAATTTTCCGCCATATCACACAATTTAAATTTACCACCATTTAAAAGCTAGAATCGACGACAGAACCCTTCTTTTAGTTTTTGGTGACAAATAAAGATGGCAGCACATCTGCCGAAGCATTTTTTGTCAGCGAGTTGCCCGTGCCCGTCTTATCTCTATTATTTGTCTGTGCACTAGTGTAGTGTGTGTATTGATGATCTAGGAAGGTAGAGGGGGGTGTAGGCGGTAAGACGGGGCGTAAACAAAAATCAATAAATTAGAAATTTCGTCGGTCTCTCAGACATGAAGTGCCCGCTGTAGGGTTAATGATTAAAAAATATATATTAGGTGTTTAATTAACACATTTCGGAATTTTAAGTGGTCTTTTTGACTAAACCCTGTTTTCTCATGTACAGGGTCATGATTTATGTCATTGCTCGGAATACAATTATAATAAATTATCGACAGTAGATTTTAGAATCCTAGGATTACTGCACAAACTAAATACCCCCACAAAAAACCCTCATTTGTTGGCCAAACAAGTATAATCTAGGTTAAGAATTATGTAAGTGAAGATAGTCACAGTACCAACTTATAGAAAAATTACCAGAGCAGTGGCTTAATTTTAATCTAGTTTAAATAAATGACGGTGCAAGCTACAGTTAATCTAAGTTTTAATCAGTTAAACCTGGTGTTGTTAACAGAAGCTTTGCACTAGTACGGTGAAAGTGGCCCTGAATACGTTATTGAGAGACGGCTTAAAATATATTATTTTCTTATTCAATGTAATCGTTATTGGTAATAAAGTTAACCATAACTACACCTAAAATCGCCGTTATATTTCTAGGCTTAAAAATTCTCTTGTCTAAAGTACATTTTTGTAATATCGATATTGCAAATTATCGATATGTTATGACCCATATATCGTTACTTTGATATTTGCTGTCCGATATTGAATATCGATATTACACTTCGATATCCCATCACAGCACCAGAGCACACTGGACTTGTTATACAGACGGGTACTTATTGGAAGCGATGATACTGCAATTAAAGCATACATCCGGACAATTACATTCAATACGTTGTCGATTTAATGGTTCGTAGATGCGGTATTACAGTTCTTAGAATTTGTAATGAACTACATTAGTGGAGTGGACTGTTGAGTTTGTCGTTCACTACTGCTCTAAGTAGATGTGTTCTTTGTTTTTCTTCGATAAGGTTGTGGAGAGGACCATTCGAAATTTTAAGTAACGTTTAATAAAACACTTAAATACGACAATCTTAAACACGTAAATCACTTTACAACAAAATAATAACAAGATAGAGCAACAAGAATGTCCACAGCGAGTTGATAGTTGGTTACAGTTTTCATACAGATACTAAATGCTCGTGTTGTACTGCCGTCCTAAGAAAAAACGCAGTAAGTGCAAAAAAGTCGAAAATCAGTTTTTTATCTACACCTATGTATTCGATTGCGCTGAATTCGAATATGCAAGAAAAAATGCAGTATATACAATGATTGCTGAGATATCATCGTGGAAATGATCACAGTAAGTGCAGGAATCGTTCCTTTTGTACCTCATCAAAATATAGTATCTGCGTCTGAGTAAGAAAGAAAGCAGTATCTGAAAGTAGACACTGTGTTTTAACTTACAATTCGTAGATACTACATTTTAACTTACTGTCTTAAGTGTACGGACAAGAATCAACAAGTAGATTATTTCAACTCACTGAGCTCAGCTCAGTTGTCTCCGTTGATTCCAGAGAGTTAGTAGGTTCATTTATACGCGGAAATGTGTATAAGTAGATCAACAAAAAAATGGCGATGGTGCGCGATAAAGAACTAAAGAAAGTATTGCAGCAGCAAGCAGAGGCATTACCAGAAGTAGAAATGGCTAATCAGGAAATAGATTGTTTGCAGAGAACTGAAAATATCTAAAGTGGGAATGTTCTTATTCCTGAAACTAGTGCAGGACGGAGTGAACTGGTAGAAATGCCAGTTGTTATTCAAGAACTTGTTCAATTAGATTCCCATGAAAGTATTCTCATTATGCCAGAACTAGCGATTGAAAGTCACAAAGAAATAGACGACATACCAATTATATTCCAAGAAGATCTTGAAAAGGAGAATAGTACTATTATATACTTTGTCAGCCTAGCAGAAGGTTGTTAATCTTCTTCACATGTTACCAAGGTAATTAATTAACGAAATATTACCATTTCTAGACCCAAACCAGCAGTTATCGCAATTGGAAGAAGTATTGCTCGAAGAAGAATCAGGAGAAGAACTAATCCAGATATCACAAGCAGAAATACAAGAAATAACTGTCCAGTCAAATGAAAGAGGTTAGTATAAGTTGCAATATTCAGAGTATTAATTAGCTCATACTATAATAACGTTTCAGAGTATACAAAGAAAGGAACAGTGAGAAAAAGAAAAATCAAACGGCCCAAAATTGAAAAATTACAGGAAAAACTATTGAAATTGCAAGAAAATCATAGAGTTTTAAAAGGATGTAATGTCGTTAGGTGTAAATTGAAATGTGGTGACAAGTTTGATGATGAGCAAAGGTATAAAATCAATAGCGAGTACTGGAAGTTAAACTGGGAACAACAGAAATCTTCGTGTTCGAGAAATACTGTTAAACGCTCAAAACAGAATCATCTCAACGAAATGTAACTATATAATATCATCTCCATAGTAAATAAGGTACAAAGCGGTACGTTTGTAAACTATTTTTTTTGACGACACTCGGTTACAAACCCAAGAACGACGGAATTGTTTTCCGTGCTTTATCAACAGTTGCGAGGTCTTCAAGCCCCCCTGCACCCGATCGGCGTGGGCATCATCCCAATAAAACTTAAATTGACAGAGATCAAATACATTTGCACATTGAGTCCTTCCATCCGGAAACCTTTCATTATAGGAAGGAACACGCTCCCAACGTTAGATACCTACCGGATGACGTCACAATTAACTTCATGTTCCGCGATTTTTGTCGTAAGTACCCGAATACAAAAATTTCATATGAACTATACCGAAAAGTAGTGGGCGAAATGAACATTCATTTCACAAAACTTGGTCATGAACAGTGTGAACATTGTGAGACGTTTCGTTTACACAATTCAGAACATACCAAGAACAATTTAGACACAAAATGTGAAATATGCAGTAAATGGCCCGCACATAATTCCAAAGTTGTAGAAAGTAGGAAACGTTACAAAAAACATGCAGATACGATATTTGATGAAAACACCCTGTGCATATCAGCTGACTTACAGAAGATAATTATGTTACCTCGTATGGATATGTTCAAGGCAGTTATTTTTATCAGACGCCTCACATCTTACAACGAAAGTTTCGTACCGGTGGGAAGAGTGGAGAAATATCGACGACCATTCGTAGTTTTGTGGCACGAAGCAATAACTTCTCGAAAAAAGGAGGATATTATAAGCACCTTTGACCAATTCTTCTTGCATAATAGGGATACCAAGAATATAATCATTTGGCTAGATAATTGTTCCGCTCAGTACAAAAACTGGTGTATGCTCAGTTTTTTTTGTGCATATTGTGAATTCTAGCATGGTGTCACTTGAAAGTTTGGAAGTTAATTATTTCGAACCAGGACACACTTTCATGAGTGCCGACAGCTTTCACCACCAAGTCGAATTAAGCTTAAAAAAGAAATATAAAACATATGATTTCCTAGATTCAGTTTCAAAATCAAATTCAAGAAAAGTTCATGTAAAATCCATGCAGATCAACGATTTTTTCAAATGGAAAGACCATCATTCCGTGGTAAAGACTAATAATACAAAACTCAATAATCCTAAGCCATATTTGAGTGATATTGTACAGATCGGCGCAGAGCGAAGAAAGTTCACATTGAAGTACAAAACAGATTTCAGTTCCGAAACAGAACTTGAGCTGAATTTCATCAAAAACGCTTCAATGAAAACTATTAGTACTGAACCCACTGCTCTGAGTGTGGAAGACGGCATCCGTGAATAATAAGGGTTTAACGTTACAATAGACATTGAAACTTGTCCGAAAATTCACTGTAATGTGAAATTTCTTACGATTGATTTGTCATCGTGATATATACAGCATGTCATATCACAACAACAGTTATATGACAGCCATCGCGTTGCGAGCTTAACCCTATAGAACTTATTTGTGCACAGACAAAAAGTTAGATGTCGCAGCTACGTACTGCAATAGAAGAAGTTATCCCATAAGAATGGAAGAACGCTGTTAATCACGTTCGAAAAGAAGAAAGCCACTTGTGGGAATTAGGTTTTCTAGTGGATACGGTTATTGAAGCAGTCCTTATTCATGATGGAACCGATAATAGTACCAACAATAGTGGCAGTTCTATATCAACAGAAGCGGACTAAATCATTTTAATGAAGTACTTTGAAAAATTACTTCATCATAAAAATTTTGCATTCGTCAAATATCAAAAAATATAGCAGTGATGTATTAAACGAAACACAACCAAAATTTTAAAATTCAATTACATTAGAATATTATAAATATTTTATATCCCTCCGCCACTGGCGCTTGAATTCGAATGTTTTTATGTGCCAATAATGTAGCTGACTAATTTCATTTTTAGTTTGTCAAACTATACTCAAATTTGGGACACGCTGTATAACATTTCCTTACATCAAAAAGAGCATAATTTAAAAAACTAATCAACGCATATTTCCAACAAAAAAACTGTCTTTGATCTACTGAATTTATTCCAAGTTAGAGACTCGCACTGTATATCAGAGATGGTTATTTCAAACAATATTTTGATAATTATCGAAATTGAGCCGAAGGGTCAAAAAATATCTCTATAAAAACATACTATTCATTAGAGTAACCCGAAAATCAAGATAATATATCCAAGAAAAAAATCTTCCGAAATAAAACCGAAAATCTATGCATTTTCAGGAATCAACTATAATATTCACGACGAAATCTCTTTTATGTCTCATATCAATTGAAAAATAATACCTCTACGTAGTAATTTGAGTTTCGGAAAATCGGGCTCTTGTTTTATAGAGTTTTGGCCAGAAATTCGTTCACAATGATAGTCTGTGTCTCACGAATCATTTTGTACCAATTTATATGATTGTTTAGTATTCCCCTGATATGGAGCAACTTTTTCATCTTTCTTAAACACAAATTACTACTTAAACGTACCCTATTCAATACATTAGAAGGTACAAACAATATTCTACATAAATGTAGAACTTTCATGATCTAATTGAGTTTTTCTTTCTTCAGTATTAATTCAATAAATATTCAAATCTCTAACAGGTAAGAAGAAACTTTTTCATAAAAAAAATATCAATACTTACTTCTTTTTTCTCCGTAGAAATGATATCAAACAATTCTGGACATTTCTCTGACAAATTTTCTCGATAATTATCCAAAAAACTTTTCTTCCGTAATATTTGGCATTGTAACTTATCATTTTTCCCAAAATTCGTTTTCTCTTTGTTCATTTGAAAACAGTGATCGCCCAAAATTTGTTTTTTCACTGGTATATTTCGATGAATTGCTTCAACGTGTTCAACATCTTCGTGAATTTGAAAATGCATTTTTTCGAGTACTATAGATTTAAACAATATAAAAAAACTATATATGTGAATATATATAATACCTTTTCGATAAAATGATAATATAAACTATAACAGAATTAAAATTTAAACATTCATTGAGTAAAAAGTCTTACAGACAGCTAATGTCGAAGTTAAAAATGTCGGATATTAAGTTTTTCTGATAGTGTTTCAAAAAAAAATTCAAAGTAATCAACATAAAATCTAAACTTAAATAGTAATTTTGAAAGGTGTTGTTGTATTTTTGTTTAAACATCTTAATTAACATGTATAATCATCAACAGACATTTTACATAATTTTTTAAATTTGTAAATCAACCAATTTTTATTTTAAAAGTGTACTCTTATTAGTTTTATCACTTGGTTATTTCAATAGGCGAGGTGAAAGCACAAACCGGAAATCCATTATCTGTGATGACGTCATTAGTTTAAAGCTAAATTTTATTATATAAAAATAAGAAAGGAATTTCAACATTAAAAATAATTTGAAATCATCTGTTTGACAGTCAAATTTGAACTGGTGGTTGATAAAAGAAGTAAATAACAATTTCAGTAGAAACAAATAATTTTTTATAATTCACGTATGAAGGAGACTTTATTATAACATTGTTACAGTGTCACCATGAAGTCTCTTTGAACACTTTTTTAGTAATTTTTAGTGTCATACAGTTGGTTATTGTATTTATAGGATATTATATTTTATTTGACATTTGACTTTAACCTTGAAACAAATTATGAAATGGTCTAGCATTGTTATAGCTATCAAATTTTGATATTAAATGGTTTTAAAGGTAAATTTGAATAAATTATATATCAAATTATTAACAAATAAAGTACGCTTACGTTTATTCATCACTGATTTGTCAATTGTTTATTTTTATATTGTATAGGATCAATATATAGGTATACATAACGTTCGATTTTTGGCATAAATTACCAGATATATATGTGAAGATGCATTATAGAAATAATTCTGTTCATGATTTAATATAAATAGATCGCAAGAGCATATACGAGGAAGCTCTTTTTTAAACAAATAATAATCCTCTGTTCCTTTAAATGAAAGTTTGTTTACAATTTATACAATTATTCGGTTATAATAATATGTCAAAAGTGCCGAATAGAACCATCTATGATCTGACCAAAGAATACACCATTCTTTGATAGAACCAGAGAAGTAGTCTGTGCATAGAACAAAGAAGTTGCATGTCGCTCACTTTCTAGCGACAAAAGTTCAACATTAACAGCTTTATCCCTACTTTCAGAGTAGTCCCTGCTACTTTTTTAAATCGCGGGAAATTTAAAATAGGGTCACGTGACCAGATTTATCACTGGAAACGAGCGACTGCATGAGGCTACACCCTTTTACTCTAGTCAATAGGTGCGTTCTTTTTGACTGAGATCTCAGTTAATCTCAGCTCACATCAGTAATGTGAGCGTTCTTTTTGTTTTACTCACTTTAAGTGAGCTGAGATTTTTCCTCCCCCTTCACCGATGCTGAATGTGTTGTAAGGGGGTTTCAGTTGGAATTGAGTCGGGAATAAAGTGGAGGGGGTGAAGAAATATTTGATTTGCTTGGTTTATTTGTAGTTTTAACCAAGGTTATTTATGCTTTTAACCATTGACATATAAACAATAAACACACATAATCTATTTTTCTTTTGTTACAAATTATGGATACATTAATTAACATTATTAGATGCTGATACGAATCTGTCGTATAGTTTAAATCTATAGACAGATCGCGCGCTTCAATTGAGATGTCGTTCTTTTTGGTGCTTACTCACATCACTTTATCTCAGGATCACCTTAACTGAAGTGATCTGAGATCTCAGTCAAAAAGAACGCACCAAATGACGTCAATTTACCGGGTAACGTTGATCTTTCCTCTACTACCTCATTTCTGAACGCACCCCATCTGCCAAGCAGGTAAAGTTCAAACTTAAAACACGCGAGTTATTAAATGTAAATATACCTTTACAATAATTAACTCAATTGGAAGGGGTTTGGAGAGTTTTAAGCGGCGATATAAATATTACAATTGGCGAGTTTGAAAACAAATCAGAGGCTTGAGGTTAAGTTTGTAAGTTAATAAAACTCCAATAACTACTCGTTAACTTAATATATATTTAAAAAATATACAATTTGATATTTATATTTATTTACTCTGTAGATAATTTATGCCTTCCGCGTCATGGATAAAGTAAATATATTATTTTATTTGTGTATGGGACGCGTTCCACTTGGCGCTTACGCTCACGACAGCGGTTTTCTCGTTCCACTTGCTTGCGAGCGTTACAATCATAAACTCAAGTGGAATGGGCGTTTTCAGCGGCGATATAGGTCAATATTACAAATGGCGAGAAAAAATACAGAGGCTTGAAGAGGTTACGTTTGTTAATTAATAATAAACTTCCATAACTATTCGTTAACTTAATTTATTTTTTTGAAATATACAATTTAATCATTTCAGTGAAGTATTTAAATGATTTACATACGAATAAAAACAAAATCTCATTTATTGCGACAGTTGGATACTCACAAACGACTTCATCTATAAGCTGCGATGAAGAGTGGAAGGCAATTTTACAAAATTGCGATCATGAAGGGCGAACTCAGGCCACGTATTATTGATTATGAGAATGTAATTAATCGTCATTCAAATGAAGAATTCAAAAGAGATTTCATGTAACATTCCATTCACTCCATACCTAGTTTTTACTCCAAATTTATTCTTTCGTATGTAGATTACAAATGAATTACGAATGATGAATCATATTCTGTGATTTAAAATGTAAAGGAAGTTATGCAATTTCTATACGGCTACTTCGACCTTCTACTTATCCTAGGTGGGTCCTTGTGAGCTCGACGTGAGCGAAAGTTATGACGTCACTAGTGACTCGCCGTGACCGTAATCGCCTTGTGGAACGGCTAAAGGAACATTTTGAACTTTGATAGTAGTTACATGATCTTTATTTTGATGACTGAGCGCCAAGTGCAATGGACCCATAGAATTCTAACTAACTAACTCACTAATAACAGATCAACAATATACAGGATAATGATGAAAAGGTTGTTAAACGTTATATACATATATATAACTGAATAACTATTTTATCATTAAATGCATTGAGATAAATTAAGTTTCTTGTCTACTATTTCCGGTACAATAAGCAGCCTTGGGTCATTTCTTGGTTAGTATGACAAGTAACATTTACATTTTGACAGAACTGTACGGTTGGTAGACATGAATGGTGTAGTGACGCCATTTTTATTATTTTTTATCGTGTAGAAATGTAGTGTCAAGCTGTTGAAAGACGGTAAAATGGTGAAAAATATGTTGTAATTATTGTGAAAGAGACTTGAGGTAGTTAAATATAAAAACTAATATATTTTGTGCTACCGGCTTCGCAAAAAAGGTAAATTTTAAGATAAGTTCGTGTTCCTGTTGAATCTACCGCACCATTGTTGTTCCATGTTAACGTAATTGATTTCCTAGTCACCCCTTTTAGTCTTAGTATATTTGATTTATTGGTTTAATAGCATGTCTGTACACTACAAATTCAAATCGGCTCTTGAGTATGATACGGTAACGTTCGATGGCCTACATATTTCAGTGAAAGATCTGAAGAATGCTATTATACAGCAAAAACGAATAGGAAAGAGTACAGATTTTGATTTACAAGTTACAAACGCGCAAACTAAAGAAGGTATGTTTTGTTAAATTGTCGTGTTAAAAATTCTTTAAACTCTTATATTTATTTAGTGTATGAAGATGAGAATGCGTTAATTCCTAAAAATGCATCCCTTCTCATTGCCAGAATCCCAATAATTCCCCAAAAGAATAAAACATGGGGAGGGTATGGGGATGATAATACACCACCAACGAAATCGGATGAAGGGGGGCCGATTGCCAAAGAAGTTGATTTGTCAAATATAGATGCTCCTGAGGATGACAAAATTAGGGCTATGATGTCTCAATCTACACAGGATTATGACCCTAGCAAGTAAGCTATTTTGCTTGATTAATAAACATCAATGCTGTTTATTAATTTTTTGACAATTTTCTTTACTTATATACTTAGAAGAGCCTTACATCCATCACAAAAAATACAACACATAAATGTAAAATGTACTGTATACTAAATTAAAACTTACTAATTACTAAATAAATTCCCATGTAAAAACATGGAAATGTCAAATGCTATTTAATGACTCTTGAAGATACCCAAGAAAACACCATATATGTTTTTATAAAATATGTTCAATTTGTATCATGAAAGGAAATATAAAATAAATCTTCAGAATCCCAATGTGAATGCTTCCTAATGTTTTCTTTTCAACTGTTCTTATCATATACAGTGTGACCCATTTTTAATGGAAACACCCCCCTAAAATTTGAAGTTGTAAACCGATTTTAATAATTTTTTTTTGAAATGTCAAGTACTAAAAGGTCTACCTTGGGACAAAATTTGAAATGTTTATTCCAATTTTCAGGGCATACTACGATATTTTTTATTAGTCGAAAATCGGGATTTTTTATTAGCAATTTTTTTATTGAAAAAATCACTACGCCACTGGATTTGGAGTGCCTCTAAACAGGTGTAACCAAAATTTCATGAAAAGATATCTATCAATAACAAAGTTATGGCAACTCAAAAATTCGAAAACTCTCACAGCTAACAGTCACAAAAACACCCTATAAATATAGCCATCAGAATATTTTTTTTATGATTTCAACAATAAAGTGCCACCAGATGAAAAAAAACAAATAGCGTAAATATTTTTAATGAAAATAACGGAATTACATTCATTCAAATTTTCACGCAAATTAACTAAAACTAAGACCTAATAGAATTTTCAATTTAAATCTTAGTTGCCATGGAAATGATATTACAGTTTGACACTTGTGAAAGATTTAAGTGTACTATTGTCAACAATATTCACATTACAGTTCTTCGGATTATTTTTTGTCATGGCTGCAAGATTGAGCGTAAGAGAGAAAATTGAAATTGTTCGCCTTTCGGGAGATGACGTTAGAAGTGCTAGAGAGGTTTGTAGAGTATTCCTCCATCCAGATCGTCCTCGTATTAGCTGCGGTACGGTAAATAAAATAAATAAAATATTCAATGAAACTGGTGCAGTATCAAAAATGATGTTAAAGAGTAATCCTGTACAAAAACGAAACAGAAATGACAGGAATGATCAAATCATTTTAGATTATTTCGGAAATAATCCTAATGCCAGTATAAGGAATGCCACTTTAGATTTGAATATTCCACGAGAAACTATTCGGAGATGTCTCAAGGCGAAGAATATTAAACCTTTCAAGCCAAAATTTTTACACACACTGCAAGAAGGCGACGAAGCAAGACGTATGGAATATTGTTTATGGGCCCAAGGGGAATATTTAAACAATAGAAATTTCCTACAAAATATTTTATATACCGACGAAGCCAGTTTCACTACAAATGGAGTAGTGTCATCACAGAATTGTTGCTATTGGGCAGCGGATAATCCTAACTGGGTAATAAATTGTAAAAGCCAGTATTCCCAAAAAATCAACGTCTGGTGTGGGATATTGAACGAACGAATTATTGGTCCTTTCTTTTTTGAGGAAAACATCAATGCGCAGAGGCTGCTAGAATTTTTAAACACAGAGTTTTGGGATGCTATTCACGAGCTGCCAATCAATGAACGATTAAATTTAATTGTTCAGTTAGATGGGTGTTCAGTTCATTATGCCAGAGCTGTGAGGCAATGGCTTAACGAGCATTTTCCAAACCGATGGATAGGCCGTGGTAGTCCGTTTCTAGATTGGCCCCCCAGATCTCCAGACCTCACAGTTTTGGACTTTTTTCTCTGGGGACTTATCACACAAAAAGTTTACAAACACCGCTCAAGAGATAGAAATGAACTTTGTGCAAGAATTCGACAGGTATGTGCAGATATTACCCCTCAAGAACTAAGGAACGTGATCAGAAACATTCGTAAGCGCTACGACAAGTGTATCGAAATAGATGGTGGGTTAGTAGAGGCTACTAGAATATGAGTTAGAATTAATTGTTGCACTGACTCGAAACATTTCAATGATTAGTTATCATAGTTACGTTTATAAAAATTTTTTGCTTCATAATTAGTTGAATTGTGTGAATGTAATCCCGTTATTTTCATTAAAAATTTTTTTTCATCTGGTGGCACTTTATTGTTGAAATCATAAAAAAGTATTCTCATGGCTATATCTGTAGATATAGGGTGTTTTTGTGACTATTAGCTGTGAGAGTTTTCGAATTTTTGAGTTGCCATAACTTTGTTATTGATAGATATCTTTTCATGAAATTTTGGTTACACCTGTTTAGAGGCACTCCGAATCCAGTGGCATAGTGATTTTTTCAATAAAAAAATTGCTAATAAAAAATCCCGATTTTTGACTAATAAAAAATATCGTAGTATGCCCTGAGAATTGGAATAAACATTTCAAATTTTGTCCCAAGGTAGACCTTTTAGTACTTGACATTTCAAAAAAAAAATTATTAAAATCGGTTCACAACTTCAAATTTTAGGGGGGTGTTTCCATTAAAAATGGGTCACACTGTATATTTTTTTATTTGTACCTGGTCTTGTTTCTACGGCTATGTTATAATGGGTTCTATCACTGTTTTGTATACCTTGATTTTACTTTCTGTATTGAGATATTTATTCTTCCATATTATTTCCCTCAGGCATCTCGAGTTTCGAGCTGCTCTGATTGTGTGCTCTCTTACTCGTTATTTCTGCTCCCAAATATTTGAAGTGATTTACCTGTTCGATCATTTTGGAATCAATTTCCAACTTGCATATTATCAGTTATTTGGATGTAATGTAAGCATTTGGTCTTCTCGGTGTTGATGAGCATGTTTAACTCATTTGCTTTAGTGTTGAAAGATTATAGAAGTAGGAGGTTAACTGTAGAGTTTGAAATGACAGCATAGTCACAGTAACAGATGGCATGGAAGAATGTGTTTCCCATTTTGTATCCAGCTCTTTTGAGAAGATTTTCTATTATCCTATCCATTATCAAATTAAATATGAAGGGGCTAGGTGAGTCTCCATGTCTAATTCCTGTGTTTACCTTTATGTCTTGTCATTTTCCCTACTCTGATTTTGGCTCTGCACTGGGTGTTGACATCATGTATTATGTTAATTAGCCTATAGTTTAACCCTTTAGACGCACACTAGAGAATGCCTTGATCATATCAACAAAGCACATGTATGCGGATTTGTTGATTTTTCAGATATTTGTCAATATTGCATCAATTGTGGATCTGTTCTTTCAGAATCCTTGTTGCTCTTCTTGTATGTTTATGGTCTTAGTGACATCTCCCAGTATAGTTTTTGTGATTTTGTTTTTTTAATGGGTATTGTTATATTATTCTTCCAGTTGTTCGGTATTATTTGTTCTTCTATAATATTCTTAAATATGGTAGCTTTTTTCCTCCGTATTTAAACATCTCATCAAAAAATTTGTTTGGTCCATGGCTTTTCCTATTCTTGAGAGATGTTTTCTAACTCGTCATTAGTTAGTTCTATGTCGTTATTCTCCTCACATTCATTTTCTGTCTGTTTTATATATTCCTCTTGTTTATTTAGGTTTTGAAAGTATATTTCCCACTGTTCTGTCTTTGACTTTTAGCTTGTTTCTTCTTATCGTTCCTCATATTACTTTTTCGCCCAACCCAAATATGCGAGAAAAGTATTGGTTTACCCCAAAAAAAGTTGGAATTTTGAAATTTTTTTGGAGTTATTTTTACGTTTGCCATCAACACCAACACGAAAAAACGGTTTTTAGAAAAAAAATCCTGTGTGTATGTCGTTGTCGTCAGCCACTTTTCGTTACATGTCTTGTTAGCACGATACAGCCTCCGGAGTACAACAAGTCACCAATTTCATGATTGCATATTGTTAAGGACATGTCACAGATGAACCCTATTGATTTTCAGCTCACCAGAGCCGGTACAACGGGTGCTATGGTACTTGAAGTACGACTTTTTCGTCATTTTTTGAGAAATTTCAGTTTGTTAGCACGATACAGCCTCTGGAGTTCAAAAAGTCACCAATTTTATGATTGAATATTATTCAGGACATCACACAGATGAACCCTATTGATATTCAGGTCACCAGAGCCAGTACAACAGGTGCTATAGTACTTTAAGTACAATAATTTGTGATGTTTGGGGAAATTTAAGTTTGTTAGCATGATACAGCCTCCGGAGTATATACAAGTGACCAATTTTATGATTGGATATTATTCGGAGCGTCTCAAAGATGAACCCTATTGATATTCAGCTAACTAATGCCAGTACAACAGGTACTATGGTACTTGCAGTACCAAATTTTTGACATTTTTGGAGAATTTTCAGCTTGTTAGCACGATACAGTCTCGAGAGTGTATAAAAGTGACCAAGTTAATGATTGAATATTGTTCAAGATGTCTCACATACGTACCCGCCTGATTTTCAGCTGCTAGAACGAGTACAGCGGGTCCTATAAATCCAGATATACAACATTTTTTGTTATTTTTGGAGAAATTTCGGTTTGTTAGCACGATACATCCCCTGAAGTGTATACAAGCAACAATTTTATGATAGAATATTGTTCAGGGCCACAGATGCGGAAAAGTTAGTTTTAATCTTTAAAACCGTTTATTTTCCTTTGGCTTACATGTCTATCCATTACTTTTGAAAATTTTTCCCAATGATTTTCGTTTAGTTTATTTATCCTGGCATTTACCTTGATTCATTATTTTCGATAGTTTTACCTGTTCTTTATATATATTAAGTGTATGCTTTTTTCTTTTGTTCCTCAATTTTTTTACTTATGGAATGAACCATGGTGTTTTGTTGCTTTTGTTAATGTTTACCTGTCTTGTTTATTAACTGGTCTTAGCAATATTTTATAGTTTAGTCATCCTTCTTACAGATATTGTGTATTCTTGTCTTAGTAATTCGATGTTGAATTTACTAATCGTTTGCAATTTGCACTTCCTGAATTGGAGCCTTCAAGGTTCTTACGTCTAATATTGTTTGGGGAGTAGCTTCTCTATTGGTGATAATGTAGTCTAAAACCGACTGTTGATCTCTTATGTTTTGCCATGTGTATTTAAGCTTCATATCGTGTTAGAATAAAGTGTTGTTGATTCTCATGTTGTTTGCACAGAATATTTTCAGTAATCCACTTTCGTTCATAATCTCTTCATTGAATTTTTGAATTACGCAGTTCATTTCATATTCCTGCATTTAGGTTCATTTCATATTCCTGCATTTAGGTCCCCCAGAATAACGATCTTATCTTGTGTTCTTATTTTATCACCTACCACTTGTAGTTCATGTCAAATATTTCTGTTTCCTCTCTTTTCTTATTTATATCTGGTGCATATATGCTTATAAAATTGATCTTTCTGTGGTTAATGCTCATTGTTACTTATATCCTATCACTGACGTAGACTTAACTCTTTATTTGTTGTTCGTACTTTTGGTCTATCTGTAACCCTACTCCCGAGTATGCTCTTCTTTCGGGGACTCCACTGTATATCAAGATTCATTTATTTTACATTTTTCCTTTTTCTTTGTTTCACTGATAGAGCATATTTCGATGTTATTTTCATCTAGCTCTTCTATAATTTCCTCGTCATTTGTGTTCCAGGTGGCAATTTTGAGTTTATTTCATTTCCAAATCTTAGTCAGTTTTCTCACCATTGTCGTAATGCTATCCATGAAATTTCGAGGCTGCCTTGAGGTTCTATGAGCCTTATTGGATTTTTACCACGGGTAGGTAGGTAGCCTGACCTGTGGTCCCTCCTTCTTTACCTGGGCTTGGGACCGACTGTGGCACCTGCTGGGCCTCTCAGTTCACCCAACAACCACAGGCTAAGTTGGCTTAGAGTGTAAACCTGCTAAATCGTTATAACATTTCTCGTACCATTCAAAACAGTACAAAAATTACACAATCTAGGAAAAGCAGTCAGTGTAAGTTTTCATTTTAAATTGACAAAAACCTGAAGAATGGCTGCAGGCAAAAATATTGAAATTGAATTGATTTCATCTTAAGTATTATCTGACGACTTTAGCTCAAGTACTAATTGGGCACTATCACCATCCATATTTAATGATGTAATATTTGAGGATATTTTTAGTATACCTGCACCAAAAAGAGTAACACTAAAGTTGATGATGTGACTCTGCTGTACTCAAATGTTTATACAGAGTGTTTTCAAATGACACTTACAACGTTTGCATGTAGATACCTCTTGTAAAATTGGGCAAGATGATATAGGGATTGAGGGGTCCAACCCATTCACTTTTCGAAATACAGGGTGTTAAAGTTATGAAAAATATAATGTTTTAATTTGATAACTTTAAAATGGATGAATATATTGATCTGACATTTGGCAGGTTGTTTTTAAATGTAAAAGGGTATATTTTGATGGAAAAACATGTTTCAATTCTTGATCCAGTGGTGTACATTTGGAAGAATATGTCACCTTACCTCTCCCATTTTTAAGCCACTGACAATTGAAGCTATTTTAATTTGATTTTGTATTCCTTAATAGTTTTCACGTGAAAAACGTATAACCTTTACATCATATCAAAAAATTTGTAGTTTTCAAGATATTTAATGTTTTTTTTGAAGTCTGCAAGATCACTTTTTTAAAAAAATATTTTTCTTGAATGTTTTTTAATAACTACCAAACTACTAATGGTTAGAATATGTAACAGGAACTAATTTGTGAAACAGCAATGCATATAAAACATTGAGAGAGGATTGCTGAAAATATTTTTCCAAACTTGTGATTTTATTAACAAAAGAATTAATGACAATAAAAAATAAGATAATTACAAAGTTAAATAATATCCCATTCAAACATAATTTTTAACTAAGCAGACAACAAATTACAAAAGATGTTCAAAATTTTGCCCATTTACACATAATCGGCGATTGCTAGAAATAATTTCTGTAACTGCATGAATTCCTGCTATCAGTGCCTCCCCCGTATAGTAGGCTATGGATGTTGTCGTGCGAGTAGCTACTCCCATCTCATAATTCAATAACGAAAAATTTTCAGTTCTAAATTAAATTTTAATAACAGTTTTCAACAAATCGATTAAGTCCTATAATACTGTATATAATCCATATCAAAATTGTTCTGCCTGGACATATTTCTACAAAGAAAACAGTGTTTGAAAAATTGAGGTTAGAATGTCGATCTCCTGCTCGAGTTGCAAGCAGGAAATTTCGGATGATGACAAGGAAATACAATGTGATAGCTGCAGAGTTTGGTTCCACCTTGGGGAAAAATGTAGTGGATTATGTGCAAGCGAAATCCGAGCTGTAGTTGTTCAAAAAAGAATTATATTGTTTTTCTGTGAGGTCTTTTCCTCGGCTATTAAAAGAGTGCCATACCTACTAAATAAAATAACTTTATTGGAATCTGAGATCAGTTCCCTAAAAAAGAGATGGAAACCATGAAACAAATGAATCCCTCCAACAATATGGATCTCATTCTATCGGAAGTCTATGAACGTTCCTAACGAGCGAATAACATGATGATCTATAATATGTAAGAATCAGGTGCACAGGAATTGAACCAACGTATTGAGTATGATAGAAGAAAAGTAGTTAATATCCTGGAGTCCGTGGGTGTTCATGAAAAGGAGCTTGTTCGAGTGATAAGAGTTGGTAAGAAATCCAATAAGCCGAGACCCGTCAAAGCAGTCTTATCTAACCCTGATTTTGTTACTAAAGCCTTGAAATCAGGAAGAGTTTTGTCCTCCTCTAGATATAATATTGGTCCTGACAGAACAAAATTACAACAAGAAGCGTTTAGGAAGGTTCACAATGACTTAAAATTACGCAGAGAAAATGTTGAACAAAATTTGATTATTCGATACAGAGCAGGTCATCCGGTTATTGAAACTAAACTCCTAAGAAAAAACTAAGCGAAGCCCCTCTACAAAAATTCAAGATTTATTTTCAGAATGTTGGAGGATTGAGAACAAAATTAATTGAATTGCAGAATGCTGTAGCATACTGCGATTACGATATCATAATCTTAGTTGAGTCTTGGTTGAGAGACTCATTTGCTACTTCAGAGCTTGGTTTAAAAAACTATCAAGTATTTCGATGTGATAGAAATGATTCAACAAGTAACCTGAAAAGAGGTGGAGGAGTTTTGATAGCATTTAAGACTGATTTACAAGTTTATCAAATTACTGAAGTGGATATTGATGTTGAACATCTATTCGTACATCTTACACACAACAAAAGCAGTTTCATTTTTGGTTCAACATACATTCGTCCGGGCTCTGGCAACGTCATCTATGAAAGTCACTGTCAGTCAGTCGAAAATATACTATTCAAATATATGAACTCATCAGTATTTTTATTTAGTGATTATAATTTGCCATTGGCCACTTTGTACCCCCAATATCGGGATGGACTATTACAGCATTGTCCAATTGGATATCCAGCATCGATACTGAATGAACATTTTTCTTTTAGTGTACTAAAACAAATTAATACAATACCTAATAACAATAATGTGTTTTTAGAGTTAGTTTTCTCCAATTCGCAAGACATTATGTCAGTGAATCTTGCAATTGATCTATTATTGCCCAACAATCCACATCATGTAGCATTATCCTGTGACTTAGTACTACCAGATAATCATGAGAGTATGAAGTTTGATACTTATTACTATGATTTTAAAAATTCAGATTTTATTGGTTTAAATAATTATTTTGCTGCTATTGACTGGGATGTGTTCTTGAGTGGTAATGTTGAATTAGCGGTTAAGAATTTTTATCAAATTTTCAATAATGCTTTGGCAAATTTTGTACCTTTTCGTAGATTCAAATTATCCGGTGTGGTTTAATTCTGAATTGAAGCAACTAATTAGGGAAAAGAAAATCGCTCACAAAAGATTCAAGGAGACGTCTGATACTAATGATTATACTACTTTTTGTAATTTGAGAACTAGGTGCAAAAATGTATCCAAGTTATGTTATAGTGACTACATAGGTATGGTTGATAACAACATCTCAACTAATCCCAAATATTTTTGGAACTATATCAATTCTTTTAAAAAAGATCATGGAATTCCTAATATTATGACATACAATGATGATGTAGCCAGCTGTGGCACAGATATTGTGAATTTGTTTGCTGAACATTTTGGAAGTGTATATAGCAATATTGTGGTTGCTGATTATGTAAATTTCAATCCAGTTAATACTGTATCGATTCCCCCTTTGAAAATTACCCTTCTGGAGGTTTTTAATGGAATAATGAAACTGAAAGGCAATCTGAGTTCTGGACCAGACGGAATTCCTTCGTATATTCTGAAAAGGTGTGTTTATTCTTTAAGTAAACCATTAGAAATTTTATTCAATTTGTCACTCAAAAATCAAATATTTCCTACTACCTGGCGAAATAGTTATGTAACGCCTATTTTCAAAAACGGTTCTATGGGAGAAATCAGAAACTATAGACCAATAAGCAAACTTTCTGCCATACCAAAATTATTGGAACAACTCTTGGTCAGTCATATTTCTTTTTATTGTAATAATTTAATAATTAAACAACAACACTGTTTTGTATGTGGTCGATCAACGGTAACTAACTTATTATTATATCAAACCGATATTGTCAGTGCACTAGAACAACATAATCAAATTGACTCGGTCTATACTGACTTCAGTAAAGCTTTTGATAAAGTGAACCACAACTTATTAATCAACAAGTTGTCTGCCGCTGGCTTTCCGTCATGGTTGACAAACTGGTTACATAGCTATATTTATAATAGACATCAGTTGGGTAAAATTGAGAATTTTGTTTCCAATTATTTCCTTGTCACATCAGGAGTGCCACAGGGATCGCACTTGGGTCCCCTGTTGTTTAACATTTTTATCAATGACATAGGAACTATTTTTAAAAATTGTAAATTTCTTCTTTTTGCTGATGACTTAAAATTATATACAAACATCTCAAAACCAACTGATTGTAACAAACTACAAGAAGATCTAAATTCCTTGATAAACTGGTCAGAATCAAATGGAATGTTGTTGAATCCTGATAAATGCCAATGTATAACTTTTAGTAGAGCAAATCCTATAGTTCAAAATGACTATCATATTGATAATAAGATCAAAAAAGAGTATCGGTTGTTAAGGACCTTGGAGTATTATTTGATGAAAAACTTACATTTGTTCAGCATATAAATTCAACTGTAAGCAGCAGCTCTCGAAAACTAGGTTTTGTTCTTAGAAATACACGGGAATTTTCAATTCTTTCAACAAAAACATTATACATGTCACTCATATATTCTTGTCTCCAATATGCCTCTTCTGTCTGGAGCCCTCATTATCAAGTTCATATCCATCATCTTGAGCGTATACAAAACAAGTTTTTGAGAGGTGTTGCCTATAAAATGGGCTTATGCCAGGGTACATACATACAATTATTCCCAAATCTTAGAGCATATATCAATTAATACCTTAGAAACTAGCAGAAATCGATCTGATTTGATTTTATTATACAAATTAATTCATGGAGTAATATCATGCCCAGAATTGTTGGCACAAATCAATTTTAGATTCAATAGAATACCAACACGTAATTCTGAACTTTTCAGCATTCCTTTTCACCATACTAATTATGGCTACAATAGCAGTATATCTCGTATTATGAGACTGGGTAATCTACTTAACATAAAGGATGTATGTGTAACTGGTGTGAGCTTGTGTACCTTTAAAAATTCACTTAATGAAGTGGCTACTCTGTGATATCTTGTGATATATATTATTATCTTCTTATATTGTTTATTGTCTATATATATTGTAAAGAGGGGTTTGCCCGTTTATAAATAAATAATGAAATGGTAAATGTCGTTTTGTTTAACGTCAAAACGAAAATGAATTATTTGTAATTAAATTGGTTTGTGCAACTTTCACACTTTTTGTTATGATGGATTATACTTTTGAAGAAATGGCTGATATGCAACTAATATACGGGGAAGCCAGAAAGAATGGTAGACGTTTCAAGCACTTGTATAGAGAAAGATATCCAAATCGACCTAGATTTCCATGTCACACAACATTTTCTCAAATTGACAGGAGATTGCGAGAATTTGGACAATTCAATTTAAAATTACAAGGTAGCGGTAGAAAATGAACTGTACGAACTGTGCAATTAGAGGAGGCTGTTCTAGACCGTATTGAAAATAGACCTGATTTAAGCACTCGCAGCATTGGCAAATCTTTAAATGTAAGTAACTCAACTGTGTGGAATATTTTAAATGAACAGCAGTTGTATCTTTATAAGTATACCCAAGTTCAGGCCCTAAAACCAACAGATTGTCCTCAAAGAGTGGGGTTTGCGAATTGGTACACCCAAAAATGTTTTGAAAATAGGAATTTTACCGAATTTGTTCTATTTTCTGATGAAGCCAAGTTCACACGTTAAGGAATTTTTAATTCAAGGAATAGCCACGTGTGAAATGACGAAAATCCATATGTTATTCAACAACGTGGATTTCAGGAAAAATTAATTCTCGCTTAACGTGTGGGCAGGCATTCTTGGAGATATAGTGGGTCCATATTTATTATCTAATAAACTCAATGGTAATATTTATTGTAATTTTTTGACAGAAGCTTTGCCTGATTTATTAAACGACGTTGTACAAATAAATAGGCAAATATGGATAATGTATGGTTTCAACACAATGGGGCATGTGTACATTATTCTCTGGCGGCCAGACAACTTATAATCCAACAATACGGAAACAACTGAATAGGCCGAGGTGGACTCAATATGTGGCCTACGAGGTCACCGGATTTAAATCCAATCGATTTCTTTCTGTGGGGTTACATGAAATCCCTAGTCTACGATACAATGGTAGAAACGGAGGAGAAACTGATAGCAAGAATCCATGCAGCTACAGAAATTATTTCTGGCAATCGCCAGTATTTCCAAGGTACGCGATTTTCAATGAGAAAATGTTGCAGATTATGTGTAAATGTAAATGGACAACATTTTGAACATCTTTTGTAATTTGTTGGCTGTTTAGTTAAAAATTATGTTTGAATGGGATATTATTTAACTCTGTAATTATCTTATTTTTTATTGTCATTAATTCTTTTGTTAATTAATTCACAAGTTTGGAAAAGTATTTTCAACAATCCTCTTTCAATGTTTTATATGCATTGCTGTAAATTAGTTCCTGTTACATATTCTAACCATTAGTAGTTTGGTAGTTATTAAAAAACATTCAAGAAAATTTTTTTTTTTATTTTTTTATTAAAAAGTGATATTGCAGACTTCATAAAAACATTAAATATCTTGAAAACTACAAATTTTTTGATATGTAAAGGTTATGCGTTTTTCACGTGAAAACTATTGAGGAGTCAAAAAAATAGCTTCAAATGCCAGTGGCGTAAAAAATGGGAGGGGAAAGGTGACATATTCTTCCAAATGTACACCACTGGATCAATAATTGAAACATTATATTTTTCATAACTTCTACACCCTGTATTTCGAAAAGTAAATGGGTTGGACCCCTCAATCCTATATCATCTTGTCCAATTTTACGAGAGGTATCTACATGCCAACGTTGTAAGTTTCATTTGAAAACACCCTGTATAAATTGTGACATGGAATTTTAAAATGTAGGAGTGTGATTACCCCTTTAACCCCAAACTCTTTCTTGTCTAACTTGGTTGAATTGATGGCTCAAGACCACCACGGTACCAATAATTTGATTTCTGAAGATACTAAAAAGGATATCAATTCGGAAGGAACTGAAAACCGCCAAAAAAATTGTTGAGAGGTATTCTCGATCAACATATTTTCTCAAACCAATCCAACCAAATAGACACCTTTATATCATGAAATTGACTGTCTCGACCCTTACTTCGTGGAATATGATATTGATTTATCGAAACAATTGTCAATTTTTTAGAATTTTCAATAACTTGTATTATATTGTGGAATTAACTAGAGACCTTGAGTTTCGATTAAAAACACCTTTATATCAGATGAAACTATGCAGAAAATTAATTCTGACTGAGTCTGAATACGAAAACTATCCAAAAGAAAGAAAAGGGTTCATATTCAAAAATCAAACTGGTATGCTAAAAGAAAAAGTATAATGGAAGAAAAATGGAATGGAATTATGAAATTTCAAGGCAGCCTAAGGCAACGAAGATGCTTGTGTGAAAAAACTCATTGACATGTTCAATTTAAAGAGATAGGTAGAATGTGTTTAAAGGATTTTGGAGTATTTGCCTGTTAAGGGCCTAATGGGAAGAAAAATGTTTACTATTCAAAAAACTGATTAGTCCATCCATTAGTTTCTATATGAAGAAAAGTCTAAAAGTCTGTTTTAAAATTAAGAGAAGCTGTTATAATGTGACTTTACTAGGATAATTTATTTGTCAAGTTCAAAGCTGAATAAAATATTCTAAAATGTGAAATGTTGAATTACGTTTGGATACAATCAATAACTGTCTAATAATTATAAAAAGTTTTGGTCTAAAATTTTTATTAGAACTAAATTTATAATTTTGCACTAATCAAGATAAAAATACTTTTTTTACAGATAAGCTACTGTCGCAAAAATGGATAAAAAATAAATAAATACTGAATTCAAAAAGCCTTCTATTATTTTATATTGTAAGGAATGCAAATGAATATTCAAAAATGTAAAAACCTTTTCTTCAAATAAATTAATATTTTTTTAAGAACGTTTTTCGTCTCTCCTAACATTTTACCTAACACGCTGTTAACAGGTTTACACTCTTAAGCTGAGGATATACTGATTTTAAGACCCTAAACAGATAATTTCACAAAATTACAAATAATGAAGATTTTACTGATACCTCATTTATATGTTGTACGAAATGTAAATTCCTGTCAAAAGTGACCTCTAAAATATTTATTGGCTTTACATATACAGGATGTCTCAAAATTGACGCTTGTCCTTTATTAATATGAATCAAAGGACTAAAACAAATTAAATCGTAAGAATAAAAATTTTGCGTTTTATTCTTGGTTACTGAGTTATTGACAAAAAACAAAGATCTAAAACTCGATCTCTAAACTTTCTTAAACAATGAGGTCATCTTGAATCAAATTTAATACATGAAATATGTCGCCAAACATGATGGTAAATAAACATTGGGATGTTGTAATCAGTTCAAATAATCTACCTAAATTACTCAATTTGGCCTCTTAATTACATTTTTTAAATGACAATTAACAATAGATTAGTTGCTAGTTCCAACATGATGATGCTCCTGCACGTTTTGGTGGACAAGTGAGAACTTTGAAATAATAGTAAACCTCATTTATTGGTACAACCAAATGGCCATCGACCAAGGTTTTGCAACCTGTAATACTTACATCCTTTAATTTAATAAAAGTAACATTAGTATGTATAAAATAAATAAATGAGAAATTTGTCATTGATTGTATTTTAACTTCAATATTGGTCACTTTCGTTTTCCTTTATTGTTTTGTGTTTACTACTTCCTAAACTGTCTTCTGAGGATATTTTCATTTCAATTGTGGTGTGATTTCGTTTTATGCATAGTACATCTGTTATTTGTATATTTATTTACATACGGACATGCCAATTTACAAAAAACATAAATATTTAAGAGACAATGTTTAAGTTACCTTATCAACAAATACAATCATAATCAAATAAAACTAAATTACAACAAATGAGCCTCATTTGATTTTTGAATAAATATGTGGACGTGTCGAATAAATGAATTATTTCACAATTTTTATTTGCCAATTTAGCTACCCTTGTAATTGATTCATTTCGACCATAGTTCGTACTGTGATGAGGAACCATGAACAGTTCTGAAATTCTTGTTCTTCTGGGATTAACATTCAGTTTAAAGAGTTCAATTAAATTTGGACAACTTATAGCTCCATTTACAACTTTGTGCAGAAATCTCAAATCAATCTCAGCCCACACTTGATAAATTCAAAATGTCGGAATATTCATAGTTTCTCCTCTGATATCAAAGTTTGAATGCACATAACCTTAAAAATTTATTTTGGACTTTCTCAATTCTATTGATATCTGCCTGATAAAATGGACACCATATCATACAATTATATTCATTAACTGATCGAACGAGAGAGCAGTATAACATTTTAGAAGTGCAAAGGGAAAATTTATCTGAAGATCTTACAATGAAGCCCAATAAGTTAAATGATTTCGAAACAATGTTATGAATATGTGTCTTAAATGTAACTTTGGAATAAAATAATATGCCAAGATCTTGAACACTACCAGTTACTGACAAACATTTTTCACTTGGTAAGAGTATTGAATTGGATTCACAATTCTCGAAAATGTGATTTGATAACATTTGTTTATATTATGATGAAGCATATTTATATCGTACCAATGGGACAAACTGCTCAAATCTGTTTGCAACAGTTCAGCATCCCAGACATTCTCAATGATCCTATAGAGTTTGAAGTCATCAGCAAACATCAAGTGGCAGCTGTGTTGTATTACTTCTGATATATCATTAACAAATAACAAAAAAATTAGTGGACCCATATGGGATCCTTGAGGAACCCCAGATGTTACCGAGATTTCTGATGACACAGAACCAGCATATTTGACACATTGTGTCCTACCTCTTAAATAAGATCCGATCCAGTTCAAAAAGGTACAGCCAATGCCTAACGCAGAGAGTTTTGCAATTAGAAGGTCATGATTGACTCTATCAAATGCTTTTGAAAAGTCAGTATAGATAGAGACAACCTGGTGCCTTTCCTCTAAACTGTTCAACAGTAAATATTGATAAGTAAGAAAATTTGTGTTGATCGATCTTTCTGAGGTGAAGCCGTGTTTGTTTTCATTAATTATGTTCCCGGTGTCATGAGTAAGTTACTTAGTAATCAGATAGTCGAGTAATTTGGGGATTTCAGACTGCTTACACACAGGGCGAAAATTCTTTATGTCATCTCTAGCTCCAGATTTGTGGATTGGAGTGAGAATACTTTGTTTCCAAAACATAGGAAATATTCCTGATGATAGGGAGATACTGAAAATCGTTTGAAGGGGCTTTGCCAGCGTGAATACACTTTTTTTCAAGAAATTTAAGGGCCAGAGGAAAGTTTTTCTGGGGCTAACATCAATGGATCGATTACTTCTGTTATTTCAATATTGTAATTGTAGACATTCTAACACTTTCTATATTCAGGAATTTGGGTAACATTTTTATCAGTGTAAGTTGTGCAAAAAAGTTATATAATTTTCTTTTACTGTTTATATAATTACAAAAACAACGAGGATCATGAGCAATATTTCTTTCAATTTTTTCGATATAATTTTGATAACAATGGGCCTGATGCTGTTTACATCTTGTTCTGAGATTATTAAATTGTTGATAATGATCTATGTCCTCAGTGACTTTAAATCCTTTATGCGCTCTCTTTTTTTCAATTATTAATTTCCCAAGTTGTGTGCTATACCATACGGGAAAATTTGAGGTTCTGAATTTTTTCCTTTGTACAAACATATCAATTGCAGAGTAAACTATTTCTTAAAACACCTGAAGAACCTGATCCAAATCTAAATTTTCCTCCAGCATGTCACTCCAATTGGCTGGCCAAAAAGTTGTTAATTTCAAAATAATTTGCATTTTTAAAATCATACTACAACTCTTCATATTGAAATTGCTGCTCTTTATTGAATTCTAAGTGGCAGGTAATTGCTGTGTGATGTACACTGTTTGGTAACAGTAAATCCAATGGTTCGGAGATACAAATATCTTTCATTGTTGAAAAAGTTAAGTTGAGTAAGATATTTCGACTATTAGTTATGGTATTTATTTGATGGAGACCATAATAACCAAAAGAGTAGAGTTTTGTAATATGATCGCAGGCGAGTTTACTAGACAGTTTACATTTAAACCAAAATCATCGTTAAACCAAACAGCCTCAGGCAAATTATAATCCCCAAACAGAATAAATTCACAGTTCTTGTTATGATCAACATCATGAGTGTGTTCATAGATCTCAACAGTTGATGATTGTCGTATATAGACTCCCCCAATTATTATTTTATAGTTTTTTATATAAATAATGACAAAAATCTGCTCCACTATATTCCTTTGAATTTCAACTTTTCAACTTTTTTAGCATTTATCTCAGACTTTATGGCAATTAAAATACCTCCTCTCCGTTTCTTGTAAGTGTTTGTTTCATCCCTATCAAGTCTGAATATATTATAACCATTTAAACCTAATTCCTCATTACAAAAATCTGTGATCAGCCATGATTCTACAAGGATAATAATATCATAATTGGACCCTAAAATCGAATGTTCCAATTCACTAAGTTTAGTCCTGAGACCACTAACATTTTTATAATAAAGATTAATTTTACCATCATCACTGAGAACATTATTTACTTTAAATTTTTTGTTACTTGAGGAATGCCACCAATGTATCTGATGAATACATCTTCTCCATTATTTCTTCTTTCTTACATCTCCTCTTGAACTTTTTTCAAGTGTCTAACTTGATGCTGAGTTAAATCAGCTCTTATAAATACCTTTTTTTCTTTATTTAGACTTCTATTATGTATCCTGTGGAAAAGTTTTGGTCAAAGTTGTCAGTATATCCTTGATTGGCTGTACTTTTTTGGTTTGGTATAAAAGTTCGTTTGATGGATTGTGGAGTGGGTTTGATTGATGTCTCATTTTTGTGATGAGTCTTATAATTGTTGTTAACGATGTTCCGAGTCGCTATCGAGTCAGTTTATACGGTATTGGAATCATAATTCGAGTCCAGTACTTGAGTTCTGTTTGGTATTTGTATGTTGACTCGAGTCCAGAATCTGAGTCGACTAAATGATAGGATGAGCTTTATTTAGGTGCTTTAACAAATTAGTTATATTTTTAAAGTCTTTAAATGTGGAATTACATTTTTCGCACTTTATTTTATCGCTGTCCGCTTTCTCAAAACACTTCCATACACATGATGCTTTTTTCGGCTCCATTTTATTATAAAGGTAATTACAATAAAATGACTTCACTACTAGTACTAACAAACAATTAAATTCACCCACTGTAACAGCTTACTGACACAAAACAGAAATTAAAACAAGAAGATGAAGGTTTAAAGTTTTATTATTAGGCATTACTTCATTACTTAAGTAAATAGACTTTTAGTATGAGTGAGTCAATCTAGCTCAAGTCAAAAGGACTCTATAATAGAATTGAGTCAGCGGGTAAAAAATTGATTGTACCTGACTCGAGTACCAGAATCAAAATAAATTGGTATTTGAATAAGCGAGTCCAAACAGAAATCGAGTCAAGCTGTACTCGTTGTCCCTGCTGTCTGTAGTGTTTTCCAAACAGGACTTCTTGTTAACTGGTCTGTGGTATATTATATGGCCATACTCGGTCTACAGATAATTTTGTATATGTGTGCTGCAGTTTACTTGCTTATACCCACGTTTTTGTATGTTATACTTCTAAAGTGTTTTCCTCAGCTAATGCATTTTTTCTTTGCTGTTTCTGTATTTTTGTTAAAGTTAAGTTTGTTGTCGATAGTCATACCAAGGTACTTTACAGTTAATGTGCGTGGTATTATGGTGTTAATATAAAAACATTATGTTTTATGCGTTGGTGTATGATTCAAAATTATAAATTGGTATTTTGCTGGATTAGGTTACATTCTCCACCTGTTGAACCATTTCACTGTTCTGTCCATTAGCGTTTGCAATTCATGCGCTGTTTTTTGATGCTGTTATTATAGGTCTGTTCCAACCAACACAAAAACTAATATTACGATACAAACCCAGTTGACATGCTGATTAGTGAATATAGTAAGTATGTGTAATTTACTTCAAATTTGCTGCTTTACTGAGATTGTACAGTACTAGAACGGTATTTACTTCGGTTGGAACAGGCCTCATGACTGGTCAAAGTGGTTTCATCTGCATATTGCAATATATATTGCCAATTTAAGTGATCCGCAGCTAACTCAGAGTTGTAAATGTGGTAACAGTACATATTGTAGAGCAAATGAGATAGTTGGGAGTCCTGCAGTACCTCTGTTGAGGTATAATTCTGCCACTAAGGTAGTTTTACTTTTCCGCCCAACCTTTCTATATGCGAGAAAAGTATTGGTTTATCCCAAAAAAAGTTGGAATTCTGATTTTTTTTCAGTTATTTATACGTTTTCCATCAACAACAACACGAAAAAACGGTTTTTAGATGAAAAAATCCTGTGTGTATGTGGTCGACCACTTTTCCTTACATGTCTTATTAACATGATACAGCCTCCGGAGTGCAATAAGTCAGCAATTTTATGATTGAATATTGTTAAGGACATGTCACAGATGAACCCTATTGATTTTCAGTACACCAGAGCCAGTACAACGGGTGCTATGGTACTTGAAGTACGACATTTTGTCATTTTTTGAGAAATTTCAGTTTGTTAGCACGATACAGCCTTCCGAGCTCAACAAGTCACCAATTTTATGATTGAATATTATTCAGGACATCTCATTGATGAACCCTATTGATTTTCAGCTCACCATTACCAATACAACAGGTGCTACAGTACTTTAAGTACGATATTTTTGTCATTTTTTGAGGAAGTTTCAGTTTATTAGCACAATACAGCCTCCGGAGTATATACAAGTGACCAATTATATGATTGGATTTTATTCAGAGCGTCTCAAAGATGAACTCTATTGATATTCGGCTCACTAAAGCCAGTACAACGGGTGCTATGGTACTTGAAGTACCAAATTTTTGTCATTTTTGGAGAACTCTCAGTTTGTTAGCACGATACAGCCTCCAGAGAGTATATGAATGATCAATTTTATGAATAAATATTGTTCAAGGTCTCTCACAGATGTACCCTATTGATTTTCAGTTGACTAGAGCGAGTACAGCGGGTCCTATAAATCCAAATATACTAAATTTTTGTGTTATTTTTGGAGAAATTTCGGTTTGTTCGCACAATACATCCCCCGAAGTGTATACAAGTAACAATTTTATGATAGAATATTGTTCAGGGCCACAGATGCTAAAAAGTTAGTTTTAATCTTTAAAACCGTTTATTTTATTACATTTTTCGAAAACATTTCCTATAACAGACAGGAATGTTATTGGCCTGTAATTTTTAATATCCGAGACACATGTATTGAGATTTGGGATTGGTGATAATTTTATTAAATTAAAAATTCCCTGACTGTTGGATTAGAAGAGACCCGTATTATGGCCTCCTAGATCGTCCGATTGAAATCCTTTAGATTTTTGCTCCTGATGATTATTGAAAGAAAAGGTTTACTTTGAACCTGTTGAGAAATAGGAAGATGTAGTAGCTCGTATTCATTCCGCTGTGATGTTTATAGTATCTGCTACAGTGGGTTCGCGATTAATTGATAAATTGTGCAAATGTTTGCATTAAAGTAGGAGGGGATTTGTTTTTAATAAATGTTAGAGATTGACTTTAGATCTTTGTACTCTGTCGCTAACGACAAAACCCAAAATTTAAATTATTACAATTTAATTTGCTTTAATCCTACGATTCATATTCTGCAAAGGATGGGTGTCTATCTTGAAACGTATACCTACCAAAAAAACAACGTACGTGCATTACAAAGCTGTTTAATAAACGATTTTATTGGATGGATGTATTGGCTCTCAAGTAGACCTATTCACATTTAATATGAGTTAATTTTCTGAATTTATCTGCAGTTATATGAAAATTAGAGGTGCCAATCAAGTCGGTGCTGTTCCTGCTAACTATACTTGCTTCAAATGTCACCAAGGAGGACATTGGATTAAAGACTGTACTTTTGGATTGGGATCAGTAAGTATTAAAAATAAAATAGCTAAGTATAAGTAATGTTATTAAGGTGATAATACTGAATAAATTTTGGTTTGTGTCTGTGGTCTTTATCTTCATTTAAATACAATTTTTCCCGATTTTGTCCTGTCATCCTAAATATTTTCCCATCTCCTGTGTTATCAATGGTTATTTTTCATTTTTAAAACAGCCCACTCTTGTAACAAACGTTTTTTGTTTCAAAAATGAGACTGTTCTGCTTTTTTGTGGGTGATGGGCTTTGTGATATTTAAAAGTGTAACAATTGAAATGCGTTTATTTGGCTATACTAATAGGTTAATTGTATTATAACATTTAAGCCTTAGATTATCTACAAAGTTTTGTAGTAATTTGTTTAAATCATAGGTGGTGGAACTGGAGTATATTAATTTTCTCTGCCATTATAGCTTTCTATAAATAACTAAAATGTATTTCATTGAGCTGTACTATTTCTTCTTTATAGAATGAACTTATAATACATTGGAATCACCTAGAAACAGGAAAAGTAATTTGCTGTAATTGAAAAACGTTAATTTTTTGAAGTTTTTCTAATAAAAGGCTGTGGCAGTTTCTTATAATTATTTTACCTGCCTCATGTGCTTTATAAAATAAATGGATTTCACAAAATTGCTTGACATTCAACAAGCTTTGATAGTAAAACTGAAAATTATGTGGACGAATTGGGCATGTTAATTACTCGCATTGTAGGAGTATTAAAACTGCGTTAAGGATCAATTTGAAATATAATTGTAGAGCCATATTTAATATATTGTATATTTCTTATTTTAATTTATATAGAAAAAAATTGTCCAACGTTTCAAGGCATTTTTAAAAGCAATGAAATTACTTGAGTTTCTCTCATTGTTGAAAACATTAAAATATTTCCTTTTTATTAAAAACCTTCTGTTCTATCTAATCTGTTTATAAATGATTCTTTGGTGGTTCATTATTATAAACCCATCTTAAATGTTTGATGGAAATTTCTGGCAATATGTGCCGAATATCTAATTCAAGAGCTGTAAACAGCTGATCTTGTGTTATCTTATCCAAGGACAATTTAGACAAATATACTTTCATACTAAATAGATTATCATAGGGACATGTAAATTATGGAGAGATATGATACATATGTGCAGAGTTTTATTTGCTTCATCTGTTTATAACTTTTCTGATTAAGATTTGAGGGAAGTTTGATTCTGATGAAACTGTATACATCCTCTCACTAGAAGTTACACCAAATCTTTAGTCTCAAAATGAAGATATAACAATATCACTTCTACGCTCTTTCAAAACAGAAGATAGGAAAAATGGTACATTAAAAAACTGAAAGCATAAACTAACTAACCAGTTGAGCATTGTCATTATTTTCAAGATATCACAATAAAAGCACAAATAAATACATGTGGTATCAATAAATAATTCATTGCTTCCTCATTTTATGTTTCATGAAATATATCATATTTTTCATCTGCTTTTAATTGTTTGTTTGTTAAAATTTGCTTTTGTCTCGCTGAATGATATGATTTCTGCCTATATACTCAATGTGAATTGTGAGGCTTATCTGGTAAATTTTACAAAGAAAATAATATATGCGCTGTTTTTTTATCTTTTGTAATATATTATTTTTGTTTTTCACTACATATATCAACACAATTTATTTGTTAAATTTCATGTTAAATCAAATGGTAAACAAACACAAAACGTTCCTCATTGTATATATATTTTATACCACCAGTCCAGTATATTTGTGGTATATTTCAAATAAATTAAAATCTGTGCTTGCCGGTTTTTTTATGTTTAATGATTTGTAGATTGTGTATTAAAAAAAAACATATTTTTTATATTTTTTTCTCATTGCTAATAGCATCAGTAGTATTTAATAAGTAGTGGAATATTGTATCAATATGTATATATTACAAAATATTTACATCTTCACGCTCTTATTAACAAGATATATTAAATTTAATAATTAAACCTTGTAGGTAACAACAAATAATTTTCAAATTTCAATAGCTGCATGTTTTTTTGCCAGCGTATGGAGTTCATCTTAACCGTTATTTAATATTTATGGCATGATAAATTACTTTTCTGTACTATAAATAAATTATTTTTGTTTAAACATTTACCATATTAGTATGTTATTATATATTGATGCTAATGTAGTTGCTGTTAGGTTTCTCATAAAATGATAACAGCAACTATTTTTCACTTGTCCTTGTATCGCTGCACCATTATCAGTAATTTCCCTGCAGGAGTGTACAGGCATCATAAATGTAAGGTTCGGTGGATCATTGCTTTGCTTAAAATTGTTTGTAAGAGTCATTTATGTTTAAACTGTAATATAACAAAAAGAGAGCTCAATTTTGGGAAGCATGGATTAGTAGCTCGTCCCTATATATAATTATTTTTTCTAGGATCCAGGAGAGATCAAGAAAAGCACCGGTATCCCCCGTAGTTTTATGGTAGCAGTTGATGGTCCACAAGTACCTGGCGCGATGATGACCCCAAATGGACAGTTTGCCGTTCCCATGGTAGATCATCAAGCTTACAATCAAAAACCAGTTCCTATGCCTGTTCAACCACCAAAATTGGATATTCCAGAAGAATTGGTGTGCAGTATTTGTTCTGATTTATTAACTGATGCGGTTATGATACCATGTTGTGGAAATTCCTTCTGCGATGAATGTATAAGGGGAGTTCTGTTAGAGAGTGAGGACCACGAATGTCCTGATTGCCATGAAAAGGAGATATCTCCAGACACGCTTATTCCAAACAGGTATGAAATATTTAAGTGTAGCATACTAATAATTTACTTGTCAAAAAATTATTATTAATGTTGTTTATTGTAATTTCGTACAAAGATCACGGTCCTTCTGTCCATTAAATTCACATATTTTATGATACATAAAGGCATGGTAATATTGTTATGTCAAGTAATAAAAATATGAAGATGAGAATTATTGTAATACATAAATTCACTCTGATAGTTCCTGTATTTTTTCCCTGGAAATTTGCATCTTGATTTTTTTTCTGATAATACTGTATTTGGTCATAAGGAGTGTACTGTATACGTTTTTTGCAAATCTTTCTGTGTGTTTTTGTTTACTTTGATTTAGGGGTGCGATTTTCATTAGTTGGTATAACAGCTGATTTAGTAGTGTATTCCTTGGATGACAGATTTTTGTGATTTTTCGAATTGAAGATGTTTCTGCAACCTGCTGTATATCTGGTATAAAACCGTTCAGGAGAATGATACTTACATATTCTATCATAAGTCTACATAAAAGTTGGTAAATTCTGCTGGAATTTTCTATGTTGATTCTTCAAATTTTTGTATGATATGGAACGGAAATGACAGGAATGTGTAATGGTACTTTTGTTTATGTTTGGGCAGTGAGCTTTGTATTTTAATTTGTTGTCGAGTAGTATTCCTAGGTATATTGGACTGTGGATGGATTTGTTGATTTTGGAGGGGAAAATTTTTCAGTCGGTGATTAAACAAGATTAATTGTGATTTTGAAGGATTAGGTAGTATTCCCATTTAGTAAACCGTATCATTACCTTAATGGTAAATCCCTGAAGATTAGTTTGTAAAACGTTTTTTTAATTTGTGTTCAACGTGTGATGATGACCTTATTGGTGATAAGTCCGTTGCACAATTTTTTAAGAAACGTTGCTTTTAAGATGCATGTTGCAACACTTTCGCTTCGGTGATTATATTGTTAGTTTCCGCCATGTTTCTGATGTCATCTGTCAAAATGATGCATAAATCGGGCAGATACATTAGTTTTAATACTCATTTAAAGAAACTGTTTTAGTTGTTGGATAAGTGAGGAGAAAAAATAATTTTGAGCGTTATTCCAATATTATTTTATATGTGGAAAAGTAACGTAAATATTATCCTGAAAGTGCTCCGTCCCATGGGATGATTTGTAAGTGGTTCTCTTCTTTTAAAAGTGTCCATATGAACAGGGATAATGCTGAACGTTCAGGACTCTCATTTACTGTAACTATTCCAGAAATGGTTAATAAAATCCGTGTCCTTGTACTTAGCGATCGTCGAATAAAAATACCTGAGATAGCTAATGAAATCAATATTTCAACCGAACGGGTATGCAAGGTCACATATGAAAAAGGTATCTGCAATGTGGGTGCAGTGATTGCTTAATACTGATCAAAAGTTCGCTCGCTTTAAAAGTTCAAATGAATGTTTCGTTATCCTCAATCCAAGTGAATTTTTCCGTAGATATGTTATAGTAGATGAAACTTGGATACATCATTATACCCCAGAAACAAAAATACAGTTGAAACAATGGACTTCATTCGAGGAACATGCTCCCAAGAAAGCAAAAACCGTTGTTTCGGCCATGGCCACAGTGTTTTGGGATTCCAAAAGTGTAATCTTCATTAATTATTTAGAAAAAGGGAATAACAATAATTTGTATGTGTAGAGAAGGATGATAAAAATCTTCATTTACAATAGGTGGTAAATTACGACTAACAACACAACTCCTATTTCTTATAACTAAATCAAGCAATCTATCATAATCATTCACAATATTATTCAGTTGAGTGGCACCAAAGAAATTTAACAAGTTGCTAACAGCAGCACTTTTCCTATCATTTGGATTATGCAATACATTAAAATCTCCAAGAATTAAGATATTTGAGTCATACCAAGGTTCAAACAATTCAAGTGATTCAACAAATAACTTGAAATCATCAATTCCTATAGCAGAAGGAATATATACTACTAATACAACAAAAGTTCTTGTACTTAATGGACACATTTTCACCATTTTCCTTCCTACTCCTAACTTCATCTCGCAACGTGTTGAGCTTATTTTTCTGTATATGAGTAGAATAAAACTTTAGTATCACGTTTGATGTTCCGTTTATTGTTCAAAATCGTATGCACATCTTCATGAAATTGAAATGTGACGTTTAATGGCCTAAAACCGTTTTTATTTCGATTACCAACTCTAACAGCCCTCATAACTTGCAAGTTCTCACGGCTATTATTTTTAACAAGAGAATTAACTTTTTCCTAATCCCTCATGATTGTATCACTGCTTGCAAGATCCTCAGCAACATTAAAAAACATCAAATTACAAGCTCCCACCGGTCTTTCATGTATTTTATTAAACATCTCTTCTTCAGATATCGTATTAATGTTGCCAATTGAGTTCTTAGAGAGTTGAGCTCAGATTCCAAAATGTCAATCTTAGCAATAAGTTTAGGAACCAATTTAACCCCCAATTGGCAAGCATCACAATGGTAACGCAAGTCTTTCACCCTTGAGATTCATTACTGTAAGTTCAGAGGCATTGAGGTCCGTCCTTATCAAGAATCTTTTCACACTTCAGGCATGCCATTTTAAATACAAAAATATAATGTACAATGTCCGGCCTATTTTAAACTGTAATTAACTGATGATGTTGAAAATTAAAATATTTTTTACAGTAAAGTAACGTTTTCATTGAAAAGCCACTTTTTCGTCAAACTGCCCTCAAATTTAGGATATATCTAATATCTGCTGTCTAACTCATTCGATATACATTGCTCAGAGAGTACTAAAATATTCTTTGGACAAATGTGCTACATTAAAAGTGTTATTACTTGTAAATAGTTTCTCAAACAAAAGATATGTAGTCATAAACTAAGAGGATGCATTGGATAATAATGTCTATACTACATTCCAAAATAGTTGGCACTAAATTCTCAGAAATTATAATACAATTGTTGTCATGAAATTGACTGTCTCGACCCTTACTTCGTGGAATATGCTCATATTAGTGTTTTTAAATGAAACTCAAGGTCTCTAGTTAATTCCACAATATAATACAAGTTATTGAAAATTCTAAAAAATTGACAATTGTTTCGATAAATCAATATCATCGTCAGAATGACAGAAGTTACATTTCATTTTATGCCTACCTGATGTTTAGTAGTTATATTTTTGGCTAGACTAAGAAGTAACCTAACTTGTGATTGGCTTAATATATGTTTATAGAAAAAGAAGAAGATGTGATATTACAAATATTGAAGCTTAGATATTATTAGCCCTATGGTGATATCCTGGATATCATTTTTCCAATTAAGATCAGTATAACTGTGCAATGATATAGAAAACCAGGAAAACTATATCTGCTGATCTTTACAATTATCACTTAAGAAGACAGTTTATTAGTGGAGAATTCCCTAGATTTAACTGTTCATTGACAACTTCATATTGTGGGTTTCTTAAATGTCTTCTAATTTCCAGTTCTTCAAGGAAATCCAGTTCTTGTTTCTTTTCACAAATATGCAGCACTTCTAGTTCTGTGTTAGGTGTCAATGAATGATTAGTGTCAAGTAGATGTTTTGCATAGTGGGATTTATCTGGTTGTTTTAATCTGTAAGCTCGTAAGTGCTCACTGTATCGTATTTCAAAATTCCTAAGGGTCTGACCCAAATAGACAGCATTACATTCTGGACATTTGAGTTTATATATACCTGACTTCTTTAATAGTGGTATTTTTGTTTTTACATTTAACAATTTTGTACTAACGTTACTTTCTGTTTTAAAAGAAATTGTTGCATTCTAATTAGTAAAAAAGAGAAAAAAGTGGCATTACAACTAATATATCCTAAGCAAGCTGATGAAATTAAAACTTATAAAACCATCACATATGCAGGAAATATTTCTAATAATATTTCAAAGATAATATCTTCAGCAACGAATGCAACAATTTCTTTTAAAACAGAAAGTAACGTTAGTACAAAATTGTTAAATGTAAAAACAAAAATACCACTATTAAAGAAGTCAGGTATATATAAACTCAAATGTCCAGAATGTAATGCTGTCTATTTGGGTCAGACCCTTAGGAATTTTGAAATACGATACAGTGAGCACTTACGAGCTTACAGATTAAAACAACCAGATAAATCCCACTATGCAAAACATCTACTTGACACTAATCATTCATTGACACCTAACACAGAACTAGAAGTGCTGCATATTTGTGAAAAGAAACAAGAACTGGATTTCCTTGAAGAACTGGAAATTAGAAGACATTTAAGAAACCCACAATATGAAGTTGTCAATGAACAGTTAAATCTAGGGAATTCTCCACTAATAAACTGTCTTCTTAAGTGATAATTGTAAAGATCAGCAGATATAGTTTTCCTGGTTTTCTATATCATTGCACAGTTATACTGATCTTAATTGGAAAAATGATATCCAGGATATCACCATAGGGCTAATAATATCTAAGCTTCAATATTTGTAATATCACATCTTCTTCTTTTTCTATAAACATATATTAAGCCAATCACAAGTTAGGTTACTTCTTAGTCTAGCCAAAAATATAACTACTAAACATCAGGTAGGCATAAAATGAAATGTAACTTCTGTCATTCTGACGATGATATTGATTTATCGAAACAATTGTCAATTTTTTAGAATTTTCAATAACTTGTATTATATTGTGGAATTAACTAGAGACCTTGAGTTTCATTTAAAAACACAATTGTTGTCGGTTTAATGCAATATTTTTCTGAGACTTTAGTGCCTGCTATTTTTTAATTGAAGCATAACAGAGAAGATTAAAATAGAAATGATGATTAAAACGGTGTGAGTACAGGTGAAGATTAAGAAATGTTTATTTTGTTTCATTTTAACGAAATATTTTAAAGTGCATATTTGATGATGTTTATAAATATCTATCCCCCGCAAGTTATAATTAGTAGTAAATTATCTTTAATGCTATAAGAGATGGTTTTATGCAGGTAGATAAAATATCATTAACCTTCACAGATATATTTTTGTTTTAGGTTTCTGAGAACATCAGTTGCAAATTTCAAAAGTACTACTGGCTATGTCAAAATACCAACATACAGAGAACCTAAACCGGCACCTGTTGTTAAAACCATTCCATCCAATAATGAAGTAAGTATTGTGTTTGTCATTGATTTTGGCACAGAAATATGGTTCCACAATTCTAATTAATATTATTGGGTTATATACTTGAAGTGTTTCAATTCATAAATAAGAGAAATTCATTTTCAGAGTACTACTCCTCCGCGATATACAGATCCAGTCACAGATTCAGAAAAACAAACTGTTATTTCAGAAGCCGATTCTACAGAACCTTACAAACTTAACCAAAATCCAGAATCAAAGGTAAGATATTTATAGCTCACTCGCTGGAATTTGTATAATAATTTTATTTTACTTTAAGACTGATCAGGAGCAAACTGAAAAGGAACGTACAGAGGGTCCACCAGGTGTTTCACCTAGGGGATCTCCAAGAGACAGAAAGTATAGAGAAGAATCGCCTAGAAGCCCCAGAGATCGTAAGTTCATTTAATTATAATAATTTCCTTCAAAACGTTAATCATTATTATTTTTAGGAGCAATTCGTTCGAGGCGCAGAAGTAGGAGTAGAAGCATTTCTCCTAGAAGAAGTCCTCGGCGTATGCGATCACATTCTCGTAGCCCTTCAAGGTAAATATATTTTAATGTTTTACAAATTATACACCTTAGGAAAATTGATGGATAAATCAAATAATTATAATTAAGTTAGGAATGTTTGAATGAGAAGGATGAAGATGTGTGAATATGTTTCAACAACTGAATGTTTGGAAAAATATTCAATTAAGTATTGTTAGAGGTTGAATTTTGTTATAAATTTGGGAATAGTATCAATGGTATCGAAATTTCAGTTAATAACGTCTAATGTATTGGATTTATGTATATTCAATGTATATGCATTACACTTTGCAATAGATGTGTTTTATAAATAAGAATTTGCCACACCGAGTGCAATAATCAATACCTCCAAAAGATTGGTGGGTGAATTTTGTATGACCTATGGGAATTATTTTACTTTACAACTAGTGGGTACTTAAAAAGTATGTGAGATGATCAAATTGAACAAGCGTGGGTGTTCTGAATGGATTCAGAAATAAACTAACCATTTTTTTAAATTCTTTAGAAAAAATGAATTGGTCCATTTTTCTAGCTATGTTAAAATACAACATAAAGTTGAATATCTGGCTGCAGTTCAGATATACAAGAGATAATTGAATAATTTGACAGTAGGTTTCAAAACCTTGAAGAATTGAAACCGCATGTACAACTGTTCAGCAAACTTGAACTGTGGATCTTCAAGCTGAGCAATTATTCCAAACCAGAAAGGAAATTTTTTGGTCTGAAAATGACATCATTGTTCAGAAGCACTTATATAATATGTGAAAGTGTCTTTTCAACTATGAAGTTTATTAAAAACAAAAACAGAAGCAGCCATACTGATACTTCACTGCACCATCTCTTGTGGCTGTCTACAACACAGTGAGATGTGGATATACGGTCTTTGGTGGAAGCAGCTGCTTCAATCTTCACACTGAACTCATTATTTAAAAATTTCTTTTGTAATTTTGAGCATAGTTAATGTTTACCACTTCCATGATAAAAGTTTCATATTCAACTGTATACAAATTTTAATTCAATACCTTGTTATTTCTTTCTATTGCAATTTCAAAATTAGGGACGTGGTGCAGGGAGCCACAGTAGGTGTGGCCCCCCAGCCCTTTTTAGTTGGACAGGTCTGTTTTATTGACTATATTATTCCGAGACAAGTTGGTAGATTGAGAAGAATAAAAAAAAACTTCTTTATATCAACTAGTTTGTTTGAGACTTACATCCTTGACCAGTTGGATTGATTGATGTTCTTCGAAATTGACAATTAGATATCGAGCTTACCTGCAAAACCAGTTGGTTGAGGTACTGCTCTTCATTATCTTGGAAGGCCCTAACCTAAGCTTATGGGTTCCTGGCATGTAAATATAAATACATAGGGGATTTGCCGAGACAAACTCTTGGGGATTCTACGAGACTAATATCTGTACAGTGCATTCAGTGTTAATGTTTCATGCGCCAATCAATATGATACTTATATAAGCAATCTATAAGTGTTGAAATGTTTATAATTTATTTTTTAACAGGTCGCCTGGTAAAAGGTCGGGGACTCCTACAGTCGATGAACCAGTCATACCTGGTGCTAACAGTTATCCACCAACAACATTCGCAAACGCCAATTTAGGACAAGTTGTTCCAATGCAGGTAAATTTTGGAAATTGTTTTACTTATATATATTCTAATAAGTGTAATATTATAATATGAAAACTCAAAATCTGTGTTTAGTTTAGTGCACATATCTGTGTGGAATTGGATACATGTGCAAATAATAAATATTTATGGAGTACATACATATTTTGGTGAAATAACATTATGAACACTCCATATCTGCCCGATTTAACTCCATGCGATTATTCTCTCTTTCGGAATCTAAAAATTGCAACGAAATGGGCTTTTTACGTTGTTGTTCCAGTCACACAATCAACCATGACACTAGTGCTAAAGAACATCCTAAAAAGTGTGTGGTAAATTTTTTTCGTTGTATTGAGTTAAATGAATCCTACTTCATGCAACAGGTGGATTGTGCTTTCACTAGCAAGAAGCCAAGTCACTTCTAACATAGGGACACAAACAAGTTAGAAAAGTGTCTACATCGGCTATAAAGAATTTCTTAATTCCTTGGAAATAAAAATATTTTAAACCTTAACCTTTGGATTGACTTTACTTTTATTTATTTATAACAATTGAGCCTCTAAAATATGTGTCCAATGCAACAAAAAAATATTTATAAAGTTGCCAGCTTAACACAACCAGTTGCCATACAAATATTAACCCTTAACCACGGACAAGGTGTCTGACAGACTCCGCGGAACATTTCTCTCGATGCTACTCCCACCCTTTTCACTTATTTCGTCTATGCGTTTGGGTACCTTCCTAGTTAGTTGTGTCTGATCAGCTGTAAGTGTAGTTTATCTGTGACCCGTGTTTATCGTAATTTATACATAGGTAGGAGTATCGTAGACACCTTGTCCGTGTTAGTGTACCAAAAATTCAGAACTGTTAATATGGCTAGTTCGTCGAAACATATAAAATTGGGTGATCCAAATTTCGAAGAAACTCTTTTACAGTGGTATTTTGAAGCAGATGTTGATAACAGTTATTCTGAACCAGATGAGACTGTCTGTTTACAAAGTAATCATGATAGCGAAAGTGAGCAAGAAGTTAGTGACGAAGATAATGATCCTAATAATAATCTTGTTGAAGATACATCAGAAGAGGAAAATGAAGAGAAAAAAAACAAAGAAGAAGAGAATATGGAGGAAGGTGATACAGAGAACAACCTAGAAGAGGAAGAAGACTTTGAAGAGGTCGAGCACATTGAAATAGGCGGGAGCCAAAGAACTAAGAAGCAGAACTATTGGTTCAGAAAAAACAGATATAAATGGAGTAAAAAGGAACCTACTCGGAACGTTAGTACTGCAGCTCGTAATATCATTCGTCTCCCACGAACACTTTTGGATAATAATCTAACAGATCCTTTAGACTTTTTCGATAAATTGTTTTCTAATGAAATGTATGACTGTACTCTACAATGGACTAATAAAAAACTTATCACTATGGGAAATCGCTACAAAAGACAAAATAAACCAGAATTTGCTGAACTTTCCCGAACAGAGCTACGAGCTTTCATAGGGTTATTTTTATTTACTGCGATTTTCAAATCCAATGACGAAGATATAAGAAGTATTTTTGCCACCGATGGTACGGGCAGGGAAATATTTAGAGCCGTAATGTCGGCGGAGCGTTTTTCTGTATTACTATCAGCCCTACGGTTTGATAATCCCGAAACTAGGCTAGAACGAAAAAGAAACGATCCTGCTGCACCAATTACCGAATTATTTTCTTTATTTATAGAAAACGTGAAAGCATGTTACACAGTCGGAGGTTCAGCATGTGTAGACGAAATGTTAGTAGGATTTCGTGGGAGATGTAGTTTCAAAATGTATATCCCATCTAAACCGGAAAAGTATGGAATCAAAATTATGGCATTGACAGATTCTAAAACCAGCTATTTGTCTAATGGATATATTTATACCGGAAGAAAGACTTATGGAGTTGGTTTAACCGCTAATGAAAAACAGATGAAAATACCAACACAGTCGGTCAACAGACTGGTACAACCTTTATATGATTCCAATAGAAACATAACAGCAGACAACTGGTTTTCATCTGTTGAACTTGCCCAGTATTTGTTGAAAAAAAAATTAACTTATGTAGGCACCCTGAAAAAAAAATAAGCCGGAAATTCCCCCCGTATTCAAACCTGCAAATAAACGCAAAATAGGTGACACAATATATGGATTCACTAAAGACATGGCTTTGCTTTCTTTCGCTCCTAAGAAAAATAAGGCAGTCATTATGTTATCAACCTGAAATAATAGCTTTTTATAACCACACCAAAGCTGGGGTGGATTCTATGGATGAGAAATGTGCCAAATATACTTGCAGTAGGCGCACTCGTCGATGGCCAATGACGATTTGTTATAAAATTGTTGATATTTGTAGCGCTAATTCATTTATTATTTATGCTTCATATCCAGGAAATGACAAAACGCGTTTATGTTTTGTAAAAGAATTAGCAAAGCAACAAATTGATGATCATGTACGAGAAAGATTATTGTCAAAGCGAATTCCAAAAGAGCAAAAATGTCCAATTCGCAAGATTTTGAACCTTCCCCCAGATACACCTTCTCCAGAGGAAATATTAGAAACTCGAAAATATTGTTATATTTGCCCCCTCGAGAATAAGAAGCAAAACGGCTTTTTTATATCTAAAATGTAAAAAACCGATTTGCCTCCAATGTTCAAGAAAATGTTTGAATTGTTGTACAGAAGAAGACTAAGATGAGAAAAAATATCATTTGCACGATTTTTTATGTAAAAATTAGAATTGCAATAATGCTTTCTAAAATACAATTAACACTTACTTATTACCATTTTTTGTTCAAAAATACTGTTTTTAGTTCTCTTCTAATTTTTCACACTAAGAACATTTCTGCATGTATTAAATATATTTTGTTTCACTTGTTTCAGTGTAGAATTATTTTTAATCAGAATGTTTCATTTTTGAAAATAAAATATACTTAAAAACATGTTGTTAGTTATTTTAACACATTTATTGACATTCAAATAATATAAAAATATAATTTTTTTGAAACGGAGTCTGGGGGACTAAACGTCCGTGATAGTTGCTGAAAAGTTTATGTCCGTGGTTAAGGGTTGAAGTGGCTAATTCTCCTACTGTTAGCTTCGTGAGACAAGTTTAATTTTTAACAACATATGAAATAAGAAGAGCCGAGAGAACTTTTACTGCTTATTTGTGATGTGAACCTGAACGGACTAAGAACTAGTAGATTGAAACTATATTAACACTGTCAATGTCTTATGCCCAAATTATATACCTTACATTTTCAGGGTCCAACAACAATTCCTGGAAACTTTCCTCCAATCGGTACATTTCCAACTCAGGGCCCTCCACCAAATTATCGATTTCCTCCACCAGGCGCCGGTCCTGCATATTTGGGACCAGGGTAAGTTTTTAACCTAATATTTATATCTTGTTAAAAGTAACATCTATTTATATTCCATTAACGAAGCTTCAGTCTATTATATAATTTGTTTTTATTTTTCAGCCCATATGTACCTCGGGCTATGTTTGATGGTTCCAGGCCCCCATTAGGGGCCCCTCCCAATTATCAAAGCTATGCTCCTGGATCTAGAAGTCATCGAGATTACAACAGAAGAATGTTGGATAGGGCACCTGCTGGGTAAGCTTTCTTCCATATAATTATTCCCATTTAAAAGTACATTTTTTGTGTACTAATTATTATTTTTTGCATAGTGTCATAGATGATCCGTTAGCAGCTTTTAACAGATTATTGAGAGAGAAAGATGAACAAAAACGTAGAGCCAAGCAAAGAGGTTTTAGACGAAGCTATAGCCGGAGTCGTAGTCGCAGTAGAAGTTTTAGTAGATCTCCAATAAGGCGGAGGAGTAGATCTCCTAGAGCTGGCAGAAGATCGAGGAGCAGATCAAGATCATTTTCTTTGAGTCGGTATGTAAAATGATAATACTGAAAATATAAGTATAGTAATAAGCCAGTAACACTGTTTTGACTTTAATAACAGAGCATGAAATTTTGTTATATTTATTGATAGTTAAACAAAAAATATATACTTGAGAAGAAACGTTAATCAGTATTTAAATTTTTACTTATAAATAAATTGAAACAAATTATATTATATACAAATTTTTATCAACTTTTACTATCATATCAATTTACCTAATAATACAAAAAATAAAATAAAAATACTTTTTCTTTCGTGTTTATAAATACATTCTCTTACTAAACCCCAAATGTAGTCTCTTATCATATTTTTATTGTATAGGTCTTACGATGTTTGAATTCCATGATGAATATATTCTCTTTGTTCTTCTGAATACGTTCCCATGTTGTTTTTAGATGTTTGTAAATGAGCATGCAGCATACGTAAGGTATATTCTTCAACCTATAGTTTTAAAATCTTCTAACATGTAATCAACTACCTTTGTTATTCCCTAAAAATGCAGGAACTACTTTCAAACTATTCCAACTTTTCCGTTGAGGTACTAGAAGTAATCTTCGTTGCTTCAATAATAAAAAGTTTAATAATTTGTGGACCAACAAAAATTCCAGCTTGAACCTTTGACTCTAACAACCAAAAAGTTGTTTTTTAAAGTTTCAGATCTTTCGTCTAGATTTTTTTACAAATTATTGTAAAGATGGCAATCTCCAATTAACTGTCCCACTTATACTCTTTATTCTTCAAAGCTTTTAGTAAAATTTTTACACTTCCGTAGTTTTCTTTCAGATGTATAGAATGAGAGACTAAAAGAGATGGACATTTATTTCCTTTTGTAGCAAAACTGCTTTCAAGCTTGGCATTGAGCTATTAATAAATGTCATTCACTGGAAACACAGGGCATCTCGATAACCTCAAACCTCTTACATCATTATAATAACTTCACTAACATTAGGTATTCTAAGATCATTGTGTAGAGTATGGTTGGAAACATACCACGGTGCGCTTGTGATGGCTTCGTAGAGTTTTAGACTGTCTATGCATGTGCAAGCAACATGTGAAGCCCAGTATTTGTCTAAATTTATTTTTCATTTACATTTTCTAGACAACATTTTGACCTCTTAAGTCTTCTACAAATCAATTAATTGTTGTTTATCACTTAAGTGACATCTGTGGATGCTGTGTGACCATTACACATCTTTATTTTTTCATGGTATTTTTAAAAACAGAACTATTGAATACTTTTATAAGGAGTGTGTCCAGATCGAAAACTACACAACGTGTTTTTAAAATCAGCTCCGAGAAATTCGTACATCACCGTGAAATATCTTTAATAATTTTCAAAAAAAAGTATACAAGTGATAGTAACTACATAGTGAATGATATGGACTAACAAAGTAAGCCTAAATTTGCTTTTTTATTAAAAAATTGTGTTATATTTTAACGTAAACACATTCATTCATTAACAATTTAAACCGATAATGTACCATTTACCAGCCTTATCGGTTGGGTCCGATGCGGCACAGAGCCGTATTCAGGCTAAACGAATCCTAAAGGAACGTGGAAATCTACATTATAATCAGTGACATCAATAATCAGTCACCTTTATCTCAACATGCACCTTCAATTCAACACTCAATTCCAAAACAATAAGTCTTATCTCAACCTCCACCTTTCTCAACTACAAGCCATCATTTTTAGTTCTCTAAACAATATAAAATTAGAAGAATATCTCCTGGCTATTGGCTCCACAATAAGTCCGAAAAACATTATTCACATCTAGAATTTCAAACAAGTTACCTCTCTAAGGAAATCGTAGATGATTTTATCATTTAACATGATGGACGCATAAAGGTTAATAAAAAGTGATACAAGCAAGCAGACTTATCGCACTATATGAAAGACTGCTTTTATGCAATGTATGTCCCACCATTCCACAAGACGTACTACAGAGGGAACTTGAACATCTCGGCTTTAAGCTGTCTTTTGCAATTTCCTTTTTAAGAATAGGAACCACCAACTCCGATTATAAACACATATTCAGTTTCGGGAGGCAAGTATATATTGTAACCCCCCCCCCCCCACAATTCCGATACCAGACTCAGTTTTGATAAGTTATGATGACACCAGATATCGTATTTTTCTTGCTGTAGATAATTTGTGTTATCATTGCAAACAACACGGAGACTTATCTAACACTTACACTTCAAAGTTGCCACCCCAACCAACAGACGTCACTTTTCCACCAAACTCAGCAAGCGAGCAAAGCTCTGAGCCACTAACAAATATATCATCAATTTCAATCACCATGCCCATTAAAACAAATTTAACATCAGCTGCAACAACTCCGAATATCACTCACCTTGCTGAAACACATACCAACACAAGATCTCTAGAAAAAATATCAAATTCTCCACAAACATTGAATAACCCAAAAAATAAAGCATCTTTGAAAATAAATATTACCGAAATCATAACACCTCCTTCCAATACTACAACATCTTACTCAAGCTTCAGTAAATCAGATGCAAAACCCAAAAAAGCGAAATCCACTTCTAAATGAACCATCCTACTGGAAAATCAATTGGCGCGTATCAAGGTATTATTCGACAATGAAACTCAATATGTTTTGAACAAACATTCGACTTTTTTGAGAACATACAAGGATCAGCTGACCCTCTCAGTACAGCAAAAGAGTATACCTCTGATACACTATAACTATTGCAACTCTTAACTAAAATACATACATATACCTCTGACTGCCACATAAAGACCCAATGCACTAAAACAAAAAAGAGAATTATGAAACAACTGGAGCTCTTAAAATCAGGAGAAGATTTCGAATCTGACTTTTCTCTTACCACATCTCAGGAATGCCTAACTGAACTTGCATAATATTACGTTCAATTTACTGCAATGAAGCATAAATGGTTTGTACACCCATTATGAAATGCTGAAAATACTTATACACGCAACTTCACTATCAATTATTTGCCTTCAAGAAACTAACTTTAAAGGATGACACAATCATGACTTAACAATTATTCCTGTTTTCACAGAATCGGTAACAACGCGGGAAAAGCAAGCGGAGGCGTAGTCATCTATGTAAATACTTCAAACGAAACACAATATAATACTAAATACAAATTTAGAAGCTATAGCAATTTCTATCAAAATTCCTCAAACAATTAATATCGGCAACATCTATATCCCTCCTGATCAAGTAATTACCTCACAAGACATCACTAACATCACCTCTAATTTTACTGGGTGATTTTAACAGCCACATTCCTATTTGGGGATCAACAGGTTTTAACGCAAAAGGCATAACAATCAGAAACATCCTAGGGTGCACATAATCTAAATATTTTAAATGCCACTACACCTACAAGCACTGAATCAGCAATCCATCCATCTCACCTCTAATTTCTTGGGACACTATACCATATTTATATGGAAGTGACCATTATCAAATCAAAATTACGATCTTTGTTCAAAACTCTGCCACTACATACCCTACTGTTCCAAAAAACATGCTGATTGACCAAATTTCAGCAATTACATTGAAGAAAATGTCGCTCTGCTACCCGTTAATCTAAAAATTGATAACATTGACAACATTTTAAACTCATTTCCAAAAATTATCACTGATGCAGCAGAAAAATTTAAGGAAAAACAAAAACACTAAAAAACATACACCATTGCCGTGGTGGAACACTGAATGTGTTAAGACTATTAAACAATACAAAGTGTCATTTAATAAACTAAAATGAAATAAATCAATTGGAAACCTAGTATAAGAAGAAAAGAGCCCAAGCAAGATACATCACAAAAAATTCTAGAAAAAACTCCTGGAAAGCATTCACGTCCAACATAAAGAGCTCCACATCTTTAAATACCTTGTGGCAAAATCTAAGAAAAATATTAGGAAAAAACAAACTTAGAAAAATGCCTTTTATAGCTCATAATAATAGCACATTTTGAGCACAATTCGAACAAATCAAACTACTTACAAGAATTTCTGGAATTTAAAACTACTAAAGAAACCAAATACTAGATTACAATGATCATGACAACAACATACTTAATATCCAGATAATCATGGATGAACTAAATTTCTCATTAGACAACCAAAAATTCTGCCCTAGGACCTGATAACATTCCATTAATCTTTCTCCAAAAACTCCCACATATTGCCAAGTCATATCTTCTCCAAATATTGAACCTAATCTGGACAAAAAATATTTTTCCATTCACGTGGTCACAGGCAATCATCATACCCATACCAATGGCAAACTTCCCAAGAACTAGGTTAACTTCATACTGACCAATATCTCTTACCCACGTACTAAGCAAAATAATAGAAAAAATCGTAAATAAAAGACTATTGTGTACATTAGAAGACAGAAACTTTTAATAAAAGAACAAAGCGGTTTCCGTCAAAACAGGTCAACATTAGATAATCTCATGGATTTGGAATCCGAAATCCACGAATCTTTCGCAAATGAACAAGATTGCCTTGCAGTTTATCGATATCACAAAAGCCTTCGATATAGCGGGGCGTCACGGCATTATCAAAATTCATACAAAATTTATTTAATCGTTTTTTTCGTTTCCGTACCACCCTAAAACAACAAACTAACGGAAAGGATCAGTCATTAGTTCAATACCTTTCCCTATTGCTGTCAACAATATATTAAACCATCACTCCATACTTGTCAAAGCAGGTTATATACTGACGACTTGGTAATATTCTCCAAGGGTAGAACATCCACTCAAAATAACATCCAAGAAACTTTTAACCAACTTCAAAACTAGTCTAAACTCACGGGACTGCAGTTTTCAACAGAGAAGGCCAAATGCATATTATTTTCTAGAAAACATAATCCTGTGTCTCCTGAACTTTATCTTAATAATATTTCACTAAACTATGTCGATAACATCAGATTTCTTGGAATGATTGTTGACAAAAAAGTCAACTGGAAAATGCACATACTACACGTTAAAAAATCGTGCAAAAATTGTATAAACCTGATGAAAACACTCTCAAGCAATTCCTGGGGATCGTATTATACCTGTCTAATACACATATCTAAAGCACATATTCGCTCAAAGATATATTACAGCTCTATAGTATATGCGACAGCTAATAAAACTACTCGAAACCATTCAAAACACAGCACTTAGAATAACAACAGGAGCATTCTGTTCAAGTCCAATAAAAAGCCTACAGTGTGAAACCGGGGAACCCTCTCTACAACTCTGGAGAAAATACCTTGCCACTTCATACACACTATCAATCAGCAGAATCCAGTCTACATTAACATACTGACCAATCGCTACAAAACTCTACATGCGGCAAAAATCAAAACAGACCCACCATTCTATGTATGAGCAAGTCAAATTCTCACAGAACTCCTAATCAAAGTCCCCTCTTTACAAAAAAATTAAACCCCCCTCCCTCCATCGTCGATCAATATCCCTCCCACGGACACTTCACTGTGCAAATTTAACGAATTAAAAGCTCCCCATACCCTAATTAGGAAAACATTTGCCTCCATAATTGATAAATATCCACAATTTCACCTCACATATACAGGCGCATCCAAAACCTCTGATGGTGTAGGCGCAGCAGTGAACATACAAAACAGTACACTACAATTCAAGTTACCTGAAATAAGCAGCGTCTGCACTGGGGAACTATACACCATTCTGCAAGCACTTACTCTCATAAAAACAAATCATACTTCTAGATCCCTCATAATAACAGACTCTCTTGACTCAATCCATATTGTCAATCAACTTTATCCCACACATCCATTAGCACTCCAAATTAAATTCGAATTATCACAGTTGCAACATTTCAATAGCTTTGTGGAAATACTTTGGGTTCCTACTCATACTGGCCTTCAAGGAAATGAAGAAGCCGACCACAAAGCAAGACAAGCAGTAATTAGTGAAACTGTGAGTGAAGTGCAGTGCAGAAAAATTGTGGCAAAACGAGTGGCAAACATCCCAATCGAAACTACGCGACGTAAAACCGGAAGTGAAACCTCGGTCGCAGTCAATAAACGAAAGATCACTTCAAGTTAAACTGACTAGGTTATGAATAGGCCACACCAAGCTTACTTAATTACTTAAAGTGAATCCCCAAAATGTGAATTATGCAAGACTCAGCTTACTGTCGAAACATTTGATAACTGATTGCACAAAATTTCAACAATAAACGCAAGACAATAGCCTCGGCAATAATTTAGAATAAGTTCTTGACGGAAACTATAATACACAGAATTTTTTTAAATATCTAAGTTACATTAACATATTAACAAAACTATGAACCACCCATATTTGTGTCGCTAATTCCTCCAGTAGTAGATGCGACTTGCTTGTAAATAAAAAAAATACTTTTATAATAACTATTACAAAAGCTAACTTTTTAAAGAATTTGGGTATTTTCCCTTTATTTTAGAGCATAATGAATACAGCGGATGAACGACCCGGTGCGGCGTAGATAGACTACTAAACAAACGCGTTTGACACAAATTATATACAAAAATTCAATAAATGTATTTTATAATTTGTGACAAAGGGGCGTGGCTTAAATGCAAATTTTCAAAATAAAAATCTTATTTTTATACTGGAAGTTCTGTGATTTACTCACGTGACTATATTTTGCGCGCTGATTAAGAATATATAATTTTTATATTTCTATGACTTATAGTTACAGAGATCACGTGATCAAAAGGTCAGAGGTTAAATTCCTTAAAACGGGGGAAGTTTTGGACCATGCTGAATCGAATGGCGTTGTCCGTTTGATTCTATCTATTACCGTTTGGCCGCTGAAACTCGCGACGCACAGAGAGTCAAAGCCAGATCAGAAGACTTCTTTTTTAAAAGTCTAAAATCATAAAACAACTTTTAGAACAATGACGATGTTTTTGTCGAGTTGTGTAATTCAGTAATTCCTTTAAATCTTATGGCTATGATCATGTCTTTTCATCTGCTACTGTTCATTGTTACTGTAATTATTTATTGTTGGTTTCATATTATGCATATCACCTCAATTTGGACTACATTTTCACTGTTGTATTGTGCTTTATTGTGGGTATTTTTTGGTAATCCAGTATGTTGATTTTGCAGGAAAACATTCCTATTAGATTTTTTCCCGCTGATTAGATCAGAACCAATAAATATATGATGTATATCTTATGTCATTTACTAAAATCAAACATTGATTTTGTTCACTCCCTGTCTCACAAACATTTTTTTTTTCGGGAAGAGGGGTGAGGTGTCCAGGTCAGTCAGTTAAAGAAAAGTTGATGAGGCTTTCCACTCTGTTTTATTTCCTAAGATTGTATTGAGTTACCAAAGTAAGTCGTTAGATATATAAGAAGGGAGATTATAATTTGTGATATTATATAAAGTTGAATATAATATGTCAATATTATTTACATTAAAACTGAAATTTACTGTTTCGACCCTTACTCAGTGGAATCTACTCATATTGCTTTTTTAAACGAAACTAGCTATTTCTAAATAATTCTCCAATATATGGAAAAAATTATAAAAAACTGACAATATTACTATCTTCGTCAGAATGACAGAAGTAACATTTCACATGATGCCTACCTGATGTTCTGTTAACCTATCGTTCATTCAATCATCTTCCAAATATTGTAAATTAGAAATAAAAGTAACAAAAATAATATTTTTTCGTCTGTTTATGCTCACATATGATTTGATATGTATATGAACCATAAAATAAATAAAAATATATGATTAACAACCCATAAAAATTCTGTATGTTTCACTAAATTTTATCTATTGCGATTGTAGGTCTCGATCGAGGTCATTTTCGGGTTCACCACACAGACAGTTGTCACCTGCTAGGCGATCACCTTCATCTTCTGGACCTCCTCGAAGAGGCTCTAGGTTTAGATCACCCTTAAGATCACCTCCAAGGTTAGTTTTTGCATGCGTAGTTGTTTGTAGTTGATATATGTAGTTACGTTATATTATTGACAAAATTCCTTCCAGATTTTTTTCAGCAACTGATATTCAATGTAGATATTTTATTAACAAAGAAATTTGCGTAGATGGTCTTACCGTTTCTACCATTCTTTCTTTAGTTAATTTTTTTCATCATTTCCAGAAGAACCATTACTTTTGTTATCATATTGGAGTGGCAAGTTGTTCATTTGTTTGATATTTTTATCTTTTGATTCTTCTGTTTTTCGCATAATTCTATATTTTGTATAAGGAACTCCGGCTGTTACACTTATCTTTAAATATAACAAAAAAACAATATCTTCCATCTTAATCTTTTATCTGTTAATATATCATTACTCTCCTAATCGTTTTCTCTACTTAACGTCACAGAGTGCGGCGGATTTGAAATCTAGCAGGACATAACTTCAGGAACATTTTTTGAGACTGAAATAGTGTATTATAGTATTCATAAAATATTTTTGTAGCTTACATTATCTGTTTACCTTTTATGTTATTGGGTTGGTAGAGAAAGGAGCACGGGGATAGATTATTTGTTGAATATACAAGCAGTGATGGGTAAATACCTGGTAAATATATTTTGGATTTTTATCTAGGGTTTTTACCTGGGCATTTACACAAAATGGGTATTTATTTGGGTTTTTTGGTAATAGAATAAAAACCTTGTTCAGAGTATTGTTTTATAATAAAAAAGTATATGCTACATATTAATCAATACTAATTACTTATCAGAGTCAGAAGAATCACCCAACAAACTGTCATTCAAGTACGCAATATCTATTTGATCCATTTCACTCTTCATCAGTTTCATCATCCTCTCTTGACCGTTTGCGCTTGGTTATGTTGAAATTACTATGAGTGCATGTACTTGGAATTAGATATTCGGTTTCTTGAACATAAGCTTGAACACCTTCTTTTTCCTTTTTGCCTACTGGCCTACAATCTATCTCGTGTAGAAGTTTCCAATTTAGGAAATATAAGTAATTTTACAACCTCTCTCGTTAGTTAATCAGTTACGTATTTTATTGTGGATCCAGCTGAATGTACTTAAAACCCTCTCTGTCGCAGCGGAGCTAACAGGAGCAGATAATATATGGACTGCCATTTCTGAAATATGAGTATTTTTAAAGATGCTTTTGTGCCATACTACTGGCGAGACCGACGTCGCAGAAAGCCAGACAAACTTTTTACCCCACACTCAACAGGCCATCTTTTGCAATGTAACTTGCTAAGTCGTTTGTGATACTTGAAGCAATATTCATATTTTCAGCGACTTTGTAAATAAATTCTACTGCATCTACATGCTCTTTAGTGTTAAGTGAGACCCTTGATTTGAGGAGTTTAAGACTGCGGCGGCAGCTAAGTGAATTGATCCCAAGGCCATGCACTTTATTTCTTCAATTTTCTGTGCAACCAGATTCTCCTCTGTTTGTGTGAGTTGGGACTGAGGTAACAAGACAACTATTTTTTTCTGAAGATCATTAAAGGCATGATGAACTTTATGAATTAGACAATCGTTAATCTCCTATTTTTTAATTAAAGCTACAATGGGTTGTAGAATTAAAATTAGCTTCTCAACACGAACCCAAAAAATGTTGTCATGTAATATACGGGATTTTAATTCTTTTGGTAAAAAGTCTGCTGCCTGCTCGTTTACTGCTAGTGTTTGGAGTGTGGCCTTGCAGGCAAGGAGGCTTTGAAGAGTATCGAGAAAACTGCCTCAAAGGGTTTTAACTGGAATTTTTAAACTGATGTTAACATTTTTCTCTATGTTTATCTTAGTTAATAGTGGGTTTAGTACATAGGTATTTTTTAAAGCTTTGATAATATCTATACAATTGTTTAGGAATGTTTGTGACGATTTGCAACTAAGTATGTTGTTACACAACAACTGCAAAGTGTGATATAAACATCCCAGTGGCACAAGTAACAAACTGAAAGCCTTTTTCATATTAGCTGTGTTATCTCCTATGACAACAAGAAACTTCTTAGGATCGTATTTTTCAATAACCTTTGACATTTTTGCGCATAGGTATTCTCCCACATGCTTGTTTTCTTTGGTGGCAAGAAATTCTATGAAAATTGTCTCTACACCTTTCTTTTTATCGTCACTAAGAGACTTTTGACATCCAAAAATTGCATCACAGCATCCCACAAAACACTCTGGCATTAGATGTTTGTTTTATAACACATTTTTCTGTGATGGCTTCAAAAAATTCTCTGCGGCTAAACCAATGATTTTCAGCTGACCAATGCCAGTACAATGGGTCCTATAAATCCAGATATACCAGATTTTTGGAAAAAAATTTAGATTATTAGCACGATACAACCTCCGGAGTGTTTAAGAGTGGAAAAGTTTGTTTAATCTTTGAAATTATTATTGCCCTGTTTCTAAAAAAAACGGTTTTGTACCGCTAGATTTCAAATCTGCCGCACTGTGCATCATCATTTAAAACTTCTGTAAACTTCCACTTTTTAGCAATATCAATGTGATGTCTTCTTCTGATAGTGCCGCCTCTTCTCGGAGGTTGGTTATTATACTAGTTATTGTGATTTTTGAGACTGCAGCTTTCAGTATTGGAATATATTTTACCTTCTATTATAAATTGTAGTAATTTCAGAGCGTTTGTTTTATTCTATCACCTCAATTTTTTTTTAACCTGCAGGTCAATATTTATTTGAACATAACACAAAATACACATGTGGAAACAAAGTTTATGAACAGTTTATATAACACGCTGTTTTTTAAGTATCGTTTTGAAATTAAACAAAGACGTGCTAAGATATTTCAGTTATTTTATTTTTATTGGAAATCCTGTACCTTAATCTACTTTTGTACATAATTTCCGTCTATATAGAGGCACTTGTCATAACGTTGTACCAGTTTTTGAATACCCTCCTTATAGAAGTCTGCCTGACTTGTTAACCACTGCATCACAACTGTTTTGACTTCGTCATCGTCTTGAAAACGCTGACCGCCCAGGTGTTTCTTCAAGTGCAGGAACAGATTGTAGTCACTGGGCGCCAGATCAGGGCTGTACGAAGGATGATCTCGAGTTTCCCATAGAAAAGATGTGATGAGATCTTTGGTCTGATTAGCCACATGCGGACCACCGTCGTAGTGATACCGCTCAAGGAAAGTCAATGCACTGCCTAAACGTTTGGTTTTGTGCACATCCGTCAACATTTTGGGTTCCCAACGTGCGCACAATTTTCGGTAATTCAAGTGCTGGGTCACAAAGCCATACAAAACACTACGAGAAACATTACAAAAGTTATCCCACAAGGAGGAAATCGTAAAGCGTCTGTTTTCTCTTACCTTCTTGTCCACTTCCTACTTTCTTACCATTCCATCAGTCATAATGTTTTCTCCGTAAACAGCACAGATCTCACGATGAATATCGATCGGTTTCAGACCTTTAGCACTAAGAAATCTTATAACAGCCCTTACTTCACAGTCGGCAGGGCTCACGATTATCGGAGGTATCTTAAACACTCAGTACACAACGTAAACAAGGAAGAATCAGACTGTAAAGGCGTCAGTGCGTAGGCAAGTGATGTAGGTACCCAGTGCACATGCACAGAACGCCGACCGCAGCGCTGCGGCAAAACTCATTACATGTCTGTACCATAATAGCTGCCTGTGTTCTTCTCTTCCTGACATATTGCAATCTGGAAATATAACAGATCTGTTTAAGAAATCCATTTCATCTCTATCATATTTTTCCTCTTGTCAGCAAGTTGCCAGCGTTCACACCCGTAAGTTAAAATAGTCTCTACCTCAGATTAACAAATAAAATAGATATGTTTGTTTTGATCTTTTCTTGTCCCAAACATTGAGTCACATTCTAAGCTCACTTGCGGACACTTCCACTGCTTTGCCATATTTACAGTCTCTTTAGTTGCAGGAAAAATGAAATTAGAAGTTTAATTGAAAATATGTTAAAAAGTTATGCAAATAAAAAATAGTCATACTAATTTATGCATTTGAGACGCTATTTTTAAAATTAATTAATAACACTTGAAGTTTATTTAATAAAGGCATATTCTTATATAAATTTTAAACATGTATTTGTTGTATCCTTAGATACATTTATGGCTATAACTAAAAGTGGTAACATTGCTCAAAATTTCAGTACCTGTTTAATGTGTCTTCTTCCTCTTCGAATGCCGTCCCCATTTAACGGAGGTTGGCGACCACTCTCTTAAAAGCATCTCTGTCCTTAGCAATATGAAAAAGTTCCTCAGCGCCCATGTCTATCCATTCTTGGATATTCCTCAGCCATGATTTCTTCTTTCTCCCAATTCCCTTCTTTCTTTCAACTCTGCCCTGCATAATCACTTGTAACAGAGTATTTATCATGTTGTAATACATGTCCGAGATATGCTGTCTTACATATTTTTAGTAGTTTTCATTAACGACCAATTCTATGTAGTATTTCCTTGTTAGTAATTCCATGGTACTTTCAGCATATGTCTGTAAATCCACATTTCGAAGGCTTCGATTCTTTTAATTATTTGTGCCTTTAACGTCCATGTTTCTACACCATATAATAGCTGGGACCAAACACAGCACTCCATAAATCTCAACCGGAGTATTAAATTCAAATTTTTATTGCAAAACATGGATTTAAATTTTAGAAATGCCGATCTTGCCATTTCAATCCTTACACGGATTTCCTGGTCCTGATTTAGGCTGAGGTAATGAAAGCATCCAAGTATTTAAACTTTTCTACCCTTTCTATTGCTTGATAGTTTATTATTAATTGATCATTATGTGCGGGTGTTTTGGAGATTATCATGAGTTTTGTTCTTTTGTGTTAATATCTATTCCCATTTGCTGACATTCTATATTAACAGCATTTACAAGTATCTGCAGGTCCTCCAGACTCTCTGCCAAGATCACAGTGTCATCAGCGTATCTTATCGTGCTTATTATTTCGCCGCCGATTTTAACCCCTTCGCTTCTTCCCATAAGGCTTTCTCAAAGATACCCTGAGAGTACACGTTAAACAGTGTTGGTGAGAGAATACATCCCTGTCTAACACCTCGTGCAATTGAAATATAATTAGTTTCTGTATTATTGATTCTCATTGTAGCTGACTGGTTCCAGTACAGGCTCTTTATTATTTCGATGTCTTTTTTGTCTAAATTGATGTTTTTAAGTTCTTCTATTAGTTTTGTGTGTTGTACTCCGTCAAAGGTCTTTTGGAAATCTATAAAGCATGCATATACGGTTTTGTTGTGTCAATAGTAATCTATTTAGTAGTTTTGTCCTTGTTTAATTACCATATAAAGAGAGATGCAGATATCGTCAGACTGATCGACGATCATTTCGAATTGGTCGTAGTATTGTAGTAAATAATGTCAATCGTGTTTTGTTTATACGAGCGCCATTATGACTAAACATTTAGTTCTTTCGTTTTGATATGTTTTTCAAAACTTTTAGTGACAAAATAAACTTTTAAGTTAATTAATTTAATGTTTTTGGATTATCATGGTTCGTTGGTGCCAAGTTTGTCAGAAAAACAGCCGAAATTATCAAGGCCATGTAGCTACAATACCATCCCCACTTTTTGTAATTCATTCAATATTTCACTACTGACGTTTAGAATTGTTGACCTCAAAAATAAACGTGTTGATGAATGAAATAGCCCTCTCTATGTTTATTATTACTCTAAGGTCTCTACAATAGTTGTATAGATTGCTATTTTGGTTTTGTTTTTCATTTTGGTTTACCAAAGTAATGAGTTTAATAATTGGATGGCTCTTTTTCCTTGTTCCCTACTTTCTATATCCTTTTTTGATGTTCCTTCTGTCGAAATAATGCTTCCCAAGTATTTGAATTGGCTACATTTTTTTAGTTTGTATGAATGTAGGTTCGTCTACAATTTCTAAATATTCTATTTTTTTTTTCATGTTAATAGTTATGGACAGTTAATATTTTCAATAAAGAAATGACGTCATTGTTGATTCGTAAAAAAGTCGAAGCTTCATGTGGTTTCTAAAAGTTGTAGACTTGTTTTACTTTAATGGTCCATTTGACTCACCAGTGTTACTTTTAGATACTCTGCAAATAAATCTGCTATTTTTTTATTATCCAATGGGTGTATTTGCTGTTATTTCTCTTCCGATTCTTTTGTGGTTTTCCATAGGGAGTAATCTGCCTATTCTTCTTCTGTTACATGTTATAGATAATATTTTATTGTATTATGTGAAATGTAATTATAGCAGTTTTATAATTATTTCTGATTCAAATTTAGATTGTATCAATAATAAATGATTAACAAAATTCTGTTTTGTTCTAGATCTAGAAACAGAGATTATGAAGACGATCGAGACTTCGACAGAAATAGAGATACTCGTCGAAACAGAGATAGGCGATCGTCACGAGAACGAGATAGATTTTTTGAAAACTATGACGATAAGAGAACTGGTAGAGGGCAGCAGTCACAATGGGGCCAACGTAATGTAGCGCAGGATAATTATTTCCCAACACCAGGGCCGCAATCCATGCAGACAGGATACCAGACTAACAGGTACTTTTATTATTTGCTGTTTGTAATTGCGTTGATAATTTTTAATAAGAAATATGAAGATTTAGAAGCATTGGCTCATGATTTAAAAGACGACAGAATGAACTTTTGGCATGCGGTGTTAACGTTCGATTTTACGAAGAAAATCTCATTTAATTCGAAAATTAATATATTTGTAGATACTTTGAACATTTAATAGACAATGACACAAGAAGAAGTATGTAATAAGAATGATAAAATAATTATTAACAATAAAAACGTAAATAGTATAAAAAAGTTGGTTGTGAAGATCTTGTGATAGTAATTGTAGTTGTACAGAGTCCATGTATGTTATAAGGTGGTCAAATGTCTTATTGGTGGAGATAAATAATCCAACTATCTCACTATCACAAAATAGTGAGAAATTTCGCAACGAATTCGAAAAAATATCACAATGTTGTGATAAATGAAAATTTTGAAAAAAAAATACACAAAAAATTTTATGTTCTATTTTTAGTAGATAGTATATACCAATACCAGACCACTTGATTGAAAACGTTTGCTAAAATGAGCTGTGTGACAGTACTGTTAATGGTCCGAATTTCATGGAACAAACGGCATTATGTGGAATTAGTAATGTAGGCTAATCAGAAAGCAAAAAGTTGTTTTGTAGAATAGTGGCAAAACTAAAATCATGTGCAAAAACAATACCATAGCGGCATTAACACCTAAGCAAGTTGCTTTGTCCATCCCTGTTACTTAGTCTACAACATACCTGACAAGTATTATTAGATGTTAGGATAAAAAGCATTCCATTAAAAGAAGTCATTTTTGATAGTGTAATTTTCGATCTAAGAAAGATTTTTTTGAGAAAAAAGACAGTAAAGTGTGAATATTTTCGCCGGTTACTATTTGGTGGAAAAAAGTAATGAGAATTCGATCAAATTTTGTTATCATTCTATCATTTTGTACAACTTTCAGTGAATGTTTCTTTAATGATTCCATACATAAATAATAACGAGAGTTAAGAGTACCCTGACATTCGTTGGTGGTAACTAAAATTGTTCCGTTGCATATCGAGTAAATAAACTAATATTGATCTGTAATAAAATTTTCAATTTTACAGTATTTTCTTTGCTAAGAACATGGTGCCTCAAGTGGGTTCATGCTCTTCCTGAATCATACTGTCACTTTTCAGAATGATCGATTTATTACCTTTTGACTATAGTCTATTTTTATGTATGAAACAGTAATAAAACCTTATGTCTGTATTAAGCTCAGGTACATTTATGAAAAGTTTTGAGAAAAACACATTTGAAAACAGAATATAACCGAAATACCATCTCTTGTTCATGCTTCTGGAACATAGAATAGACAGAATAATACAAGAGCTCCATCCTGCTTGCCTCTATACTTAAAATCTAAACGAGAGCGCGAATATCGCTATGAAATTTTTGGATTAGGGGAAAAGGGGGCAGAATGATACAATTTTTTCATCACCCTCAAAAATTCAGTAAATTGAGCAAAATAAATTGTTTTAATATTGCAGTGTATTTTTTTCTCGTGTAACTTCTACAAAAAAAACATATTTTCATTCACTTTTTGACAAAAAAACTCAATTGTACGAGGTGCCCGATATATGGGGTACATTGATACAGTATACGGACATTGATACAGGATCTATTCAATGCTAATATTTTCGAAATTTATGCTAAATGAATAAAGGCGCTGTTCTCTTCGTATATTTAGCCAGATTGGGTACAGCAATATTTATTTAAATACGAACATGCCAATTTACAAAAAACATAAATATTTAAGAGATACTGTTTAAGTTACTTTATCAACAAATACAATCATAATCAACTAAAACTAAATTACAACAAATTAATGTGCCTCATTTGATTTTTGAATAAATATTTGGACGCGTCAAATTAATCAATTATTTCACAATTTTTATTGGCCAATTTAACTATCCTTTTAATTGACTCATTTGGGTCATGGTTCGTACTGTGATGAGGAACCATGAGCAGTTCTGAAATTCTTGTTCTTCTGGGATTAACATTCAGTTTAAAGAGTTCAATTAAATTTGGACAACTTATAGATCCAATTACAACTTTATGCAGAAATCTCAAATCAATCTCAGCCCTTCGATGTTCCAAACTTGATAAAATCAAAGTGTCGGAATATTCATAGTTTCTCCTCTGATATCCAAGTTGAATGCACATGACCTTAAACATTTATTTTGGACTTTCTCAATTCAATTGATATATACCTGATAAAATGGACACCATATCATACAATTATATTCAATAACTGATCGGGCGAGAGAGCAGTATAATATTTTAGAAGTGCAAAGGGAAAATTGATCTGACGATCTTGCAATGAAGCCCAATAAGTTGAATGATTTTGAAACAATGTTATGAATATGTGTCTTAAATGTAACTTTGGACTCAAATAATATGCCAAGATCTCGAACACTATCAGCTACTGACAAATTACATTTTTCACTTGGTAAAAGTATTGAATTGGATTCACAATTCTCGAAAATGTGATTTGATAAATTTATTTATATTAAGATGAAGCATATTTATATCACACCAACGGGACAAACTGCTCAAATCTGTTTGCAACAGTTCAGCATACCAGAGAGTGTCAATAATCCTATAGAGTTTGAAGTCATTAGCAAACATCAAGTGGCAGCTGTGTTGTATTACTTCTGATATATCATTAACAAATAACAAAAAAAGTAGTAGACCCATATAGGATCCTTGTAGAACCCCAGATGTTGCCGAGATTTCTGATGACACAGAACCAGCTTATTTGACACATTGAGTCCTACCTCTCAAATAAGATCCGATCCAGTTCAAAAAGGTACTGTCAATGCCTAACGCAGAGAGTATTGCAATTAGGTCATGATTTGTGGATTGGAGTGAGAAAACTTTGATTCTAAAACTTAGGAAATGTTCCCGATGATGGGGAGATATTGAAAATTGTTTGAAGGGGCTTTGCCAGCATGAATACACATTTTTTCATGAAATGTAGAGGAATTCTGTCAGGGTCAGAAGAAAGTTTTTCTGGGGCTAACATCAATTGATCAATTACTTCTGTTATATCAATATTGTAATTGCAAATATTCAAACTCTCTTTTTCCATATTCCGTAATTTGGGTAACATTCTTATCATTGTTAGTTGTGGAAAAATAGTTGGCGAAAAGATTCACAATCTCATTCTTATTACTGCTTGTTATATAATTTTCTTTTACTGTTTATATAATTTCAAAAACAACGAGGATCATGCGCAATATTTGTTTCAATTTTTTCAATATAATTTTGATGACAATGGGCCTGAAGCTGTTTATATCTTGTTCTGAGATTATTAAATTGTTGATAATGATATATGTCTCCAGTGACTATAAATCTTTTATACGCTCTCTTTTTTCAATTATTAATTTCCTAAGTTGAGTGCTATACCATACGGGAAAATTTGAAGATCTGATTTTTTACAACTGGTACAAACGTATCAATTGCAGAGTAAACTATTTCCTAAAACATCTGAAAAACCTGATCTAAATCTTAATTTCCCTCCAGCATGTGATTCCAATTGACACTGGCCAGAAAGTTGTTAATTAATAATAAAATCATATTACAACTCTTCATATTGAAATTGCTGCTTTTTATTGAATTCAAAGTGGCGGGTAATTGCTGTGTCATGTACACTGTTTGGTAACAGTAAATCCAATGGTTCTGAGGTACAAATATCTTTCAATGATGAAAAAGTTAAGTCGAGTAAGACATTTCGACTGGATAGATTGTAAAAATTGCCACATTCTGCCACCAAATTCCAGTAGAAAGCACACTGTAAACTGTCAATTTTTGACTATATTCAAGAGCATATAAATGTGACCTGTCACTTGTACACTCAACAACATTGCACACAATGTTGGTATTGTCCATAGCAGCAATATATTTTACATCAGGATAGATAAACTTGTATAATCCACCTGTTTTTCATAAAAAGTACTTGATATTCTGTTTCACTATATTTCTCTAGAACTTTTGTTACATAATACATTACATAAGTTTTCTTTGGAAATTTTACGGACACAAAATAATTTACTTCAACAGAATTGGGCAGTTCAACATTTTCAATATCAAATTCTTCCTTTGCATGAGATCCAAAATCTTCTGATGTGCTAGATAATCTAACAACTATCACGACACTTAGGCCTCTTTTTTACAGGTAAATTATCTTTAACAGTGAGTAAATCTTCAGTGAAAGAATTTCTTTTTGGCTTTTCACTCTTTGCTTCAGGTTTTTTGTAACTCTTTGTTTCTTTTTAACATAGAATTAATACCTCTTTCTAGTTTTTTCTTTTCCTTCTCTCTTTTTATTCCGTCTTCCTCGGGGTGTGAACACAGGATTTACCCTTTCGTGCCTTTTTTATTGGGACTGCGTTTAAATAAGGGCTTATGTGAGCTGGAGAATTTAAGTTCGGTATCGATGGATGCATCCTTTATGGTTAAAATTTCCTCAGACTTCTCAATTTCAGCGGATGATCATTGAGGAGCACTTAAGGTTGCTTCTTGGGAAGTGCTGGAAACATCCTTTATTGTTAAGAATTCACGGCCTGTTACAGACGATGGTGCAAAATCTGAATCAGAAAAAGTCATCTGTTCAACGGCCATGTTCTAGTTTTTTCAAAACTACTGACAATATTGTTTTGTGTCACTGCTTTAAAAATTTTCAGGATGTCATAAATTGTCAGTCTTCCCAGGATTACAAAGATGCCAATCGTTGAATACAATTTGTAGTTTGGATTTCATAGGTTCAAAGACTCTGACATCTAAAAGTTGCATTTGATGTGAGATATGAGGGTGAAGGGACACTAACACAATTCCATTTCCCCAACAAAATTCAATAGCTTGAATTGTGATGTGTGATTGTCTATGATTATCAAAATTGGTAGTTCATTTGCTGTTTTTCTGGATATGCTTCAGAACATATTTTGAGGTAATAACTTTCTAATTTTTCTGGATTGTCAAACTCCCTGTATTTTTCCACCCTATGGTGCAGAGTGGATTTGGATATATTTTGCAGTAGTTCCCAAAGACATATGTTGTTTTATAACTGCTTTTCACATTTTCTTAATTTACATTTGACCTATCAGTTAGTATTTTGTAAGTTTATACCTTTTTGTCTGAAAAAAAAAGAATTTACTAGTAGGTACGTACTTAAGATATATAAAATGAATAACACGATTTATTGTTACAATGGGTACTTTGATACATATCAAAGTACCCTGCTACAGATTGCATCAAACTACCCCACATTAACCTTACTTTTTCTTTATCTCAGGATTGGTAGTAGTAAGTGAAAATACAATACTTACATCCTGCAGTGGATAAATCGCCAAACTTATTGTATTAAACTTTTTTACTTTACACTCTAGCCATCGAATATAGTGACTAGTAGGCCATATAGCATGAAATTATATTTGCAATATTTCTCAGTGCTGTGGTGTATCAATGTGCCCTATATATCAATCTACCCCATTTCCCCCTACATTTTTAGATATTAGGACTAAGGATATGGACAATAAGAAAAAAACTTCTGTCACTTCTTTTCATAATGACACTGGCTTGATATATCCAACATTCAGTCTAATGTAATAAATTAGTTATTTTTTTCAATAGTTGTCCTTGTTCTGTGTAGGATTTGTTATCGGTGCCACTAATTAGGCAGATCTAGTGGTAATTTACACCTCTGTAAATTATTTCTAATTGAATGAATAACGAGAAAATATATAGCATAGTTTAGCATAATAATAATGAATATAAAAACAAAGTTTTTAATCCCTCCACATAGCTGCTCGTTCCATGAAAATCGTAATGTTTCAGTGAACGCGTTTCGAAGTAGTGTCTATATTGCAGTAGACTATCTACTTAAATCTGTCATAAGATAGTAGCTCAAAAACTGGTTTATTGTAACAAAAAATGGGTAAAACGTGAAAATAAATTATAAAAAATGCTTATCGGTTGAAAAAATCATGCCTATCAATGAGTGAAATTAATCTTCCTACTGTACCTATCTACCGATTGATGTTAAAACAAATTTTACATGGGTATCCAATGATTAATTTATTGTTTATTAATAACCAATTGTTTTTTACGTTAGTTATGGGCAATACAAGCAAAATAAATTTAAAAAATTGTTTCAATCTAGGCACGTTTTTCTAATTTGAACATCATAAATCTGGATATTAGTAATTTAAATTATTGCAGTTCTTTTAAACCTTTGATCATCTTGTTATTTCCTCTCACAATCTTCAATGTATCTTATATTAAATTGTATTGCCATTTAAAATTAAATTATAAACACTTTTTTACAGTCTTTGTCTATATTCTTAATTTTTTTTATAATTTAATCAGAAAACATTCATTCTATAAGCTAATATTATGACTAAGAAATTTGGCATTATGAGGATTCGTCTGTCCATTGACGAAACCTCCGGTACTTCATATCAAGTCAATTGGCCAGTTTCTTTTGAGTCTTCTATTATCAGGTTGTGGTTTTCAATTTTTGCGTGGTGAATGTTGCTTCTTTGATGTATGAAATTTTTTACAAATTTTATTTTGAGATCATTGGAGACTACCATGGAGCATTGATCTTAGAAGTTTGGATTGCCCTCTTTGGATTATATTTATGTCAGATTTGCTAGCACAGCCCCATATCTCAATGCAATAAGTCCAAATAGGTTTGATTATTGTTTCGTAGATCAATATTTTGTTGTCCACTGCTAGCCTCGATCTTCTCCTTATTAACCAGTTTGTTTGACTAGTAGTTAAGTCGATTTGTTTTCTTTTCTTTATTGTATGTTTTTTCCATGTTAGTTTACTGTCCAAGGTCATTCCTAGATATTTTACTTCTTTTTTGGGAATTAGAATGTTGTTGATATGAACTTCAAGCGTTGGGGTTTTACATAGTGTGAAAGTGATGTGGCTGGATTTGCTTTCATTTATCTTGATTCTCCATTTTTTAAACCAATTTTGTAGAATATTGAGGTGTTTTTGCAAGTTTAGTACTTTTCTATCGGGATTATTATTAGCCGATAATACAGCTGTATCATCGGCAAATGTTCCAAGTGTAGTGTGCCTGGAGGTTGGCAAATCGGATGTGAATAATACATACAGCAATGGCCAAAGGACACTTCCTTGCGGGACTCCTGCTTTTATTGGATGTAGTTTTGATCTTTCATTTCCCATTTTTATTTCAAATTGACGATCGGCAAGGTAGGATTTAAATTGGATAAAGTAAGAAGGAAGGATTTCCTTGATTTTGTATAGTAGACCCTTATGCCAGACACAGTCAAATGCCTGGCTCATGTTCAAGAATACCGCTAAACAAAAGCTTCTCTCTTGATAGGTTTTGTTGATAACGTCTGTTATTAAATGTATCTGTTGAGTACCATTGGTGGAATCCAAATTCTCCATTTTAAGACAAAAAGTTCTTATAAACATGTGTGATTAGTCTTGTCGTTAATGAGATGCAGGGTGTTGAATTGTTTTATTATTTCAACTTTGATGTTTTATAATTGGGTTTATAATGCTAGTGGAAAAGTGCCGTATTTTTTTTATGATTGTACTTACTCGTCTCTTTCGATTTTTACTAATATCCTTCTTTCCAATTCATAAATGTATCCGCTTAATTTGGCTAAAAGTTTTTATTAAAAATCACCATAAAAAAATTTGTAGCAGCTATGTTCATGAATTGGAAAAAATGAAATTAGTAGAAATCGAAAGAGGGGAGTAAGTACAATCATAAAAAAATACGACACTTTTCCACCGGCATTACAAACAGAGTTATAAAACATCAGAGCTGAAATAATACAACAATTCAACACCCTGTTTCGACAATAACGACAAGACTTATAACACATGTTTATAAGCACTTTTCGTCTTAAAATGGAGTGACAAAGCCCCCACTACAATATTCTAGATTGCTTAGGAAGCACCCTGTATAATTGTTGATTCTGCATAGTATACATTTTGGAAAGTACTGATAGGAGGTTTATTAATCGATAGGAGTGTGCTTCTGAGGGTTCTTTTCCTGGTTTGACTATTGCTATTATTTGTGATATTTTCAGTTTTTTTGGCCAATATTTCATGCTTATTATTCCGTTAGAATCAATACTGCTTTTTGGGGAAGTTCTTTTAGTATTTTTTGTGTAATTTTGTCGGGTCCAGGTGTGCCTTTTAGTCCCAAGAAGTTGATCTAATTTCTCCCGGAGTGGTGAAAGTGGTTGTTCTTCTATAGGTGTTTCTAAGTGGCGTTCTATTTTACGATATGTTTCGTCATCGTAGGTTGTGAATGTATTCGAAAAATGAAGAGAGAAGAGTTCAGCTTTCTCTTTGTCACCTTTTGCCCAGGGTCCTATGGTGGTACTGGGTCTTTGGTTTTTTTTGCATATTTGGATCACTTAATTATCTGTGATCAATGTCAATACTGAGGTTAGACGAGAATAAAGAAAACGTTATGTTACGTCTTTTATTTTAATTAATTTATGGCAAGTTTTCACAATTGTTGTTAGCTGTGGTTTTAATTAAGTGATCCTAATACTTTTCCGCAACAATCTCAGGTGTGGGGTACAGGCATTTTATTCGAATTAAGCCCGATGTTTACGGATTTCGAAAAAGTGTGCCTTCCATTAGCTCCCTTAAAACATGGATCAGATTTCGAAAAAAAAACAGGAACCCGGTGTAAGCATTACTGAAGTGAACAATAGCATTCCTGAACAATACTTTGAGACTTTTATGATGCAAAATTAAAGTGATGACTTGTCAAACAATAATACAGGAGATATAATTTATGATCTGGACCTCTTACTTAATTTTATGAACCAAATTGTCTCAAAACTATGGTTCAAAATGCACAGTTAACACAAGCCCAAGTACAAACCCAATGAAATTACACCATTATACAATCAATAATATAAAAAAATTTCAAAATATTGTAAAAATTTATGTTTCAATTTAATAATTAAATTAGGATTAACATTTAATTCCTTTCTGGGTAAGCCATCAGCTTCTATGTGCAAAAGATCTGTGTCAAAATTGCTATCTTTAGTTATTTGCACAGAATCAGTAAAGTGACAGTTTGCAATAAAATCTCTACATAATAAACACGAATTTTTTATGGACAATATAAAAATCAATATTTACAATAAAATCATTTAAATATAAATTTGTTTGAAATTTACCTAAAATGTTTAAAATAGAATTGGTCATACCTTGAAAAGAATGATCCTAACAATTTTTGTTAATAAAAAAGCTGGGTATTTCTGATTCGCACAACAAAGAAATTGGACGTCCTGTATCAATTATAGCAGACAGTAAAACAGTATTATTTAAAAAATTAATCTTAACATCTACCTAGTAAGATGGAGTTATGTCAACCAAATTTGTAGAACAATCCAGGTCTGACCTTAGTGAGGTTGCTCGATGTTGAGATGTTCCGGCCAAGTTTGTAGTTGTTCCACCTCTGAACTGTGGTCTTCAATTGGGGCAGTCTTTTTGTTGGTGTGACATTGATCCACATAAAAAATATGAACCTTTTTCTCTCTTGGCCTTTAGGCATGCTGATACTATATGGCCTTCTTCTAAACAGTAGTTGAAGCTCCTAACAGACTGTCCTATTTGGTTTTGATTATTATTCACACGAAAAGAACTGGATGAAAAACTTGGCCTGTATGATGGTGTGTTTTTTAAATGTTTGCTTCTACGTTCATTTATTATTCTGTCAAAGTTTAAAGTATCGTGATAAATTCCGTTGCTTTTGATGGTCTTTTGTAAGAAGCATGTTCGCTAGTTCTCTTGAAGCTAACCCAATAATAATTTGCTCCTTTTGTTCATCCAGGCTTAAAAATAAATGTTTGCAAAGCTTGATTTGTCTTCCATAAAGAAGATAAATTTTTGTATGGAATGAATGTTTTGTTTAAAAAGTTTTTTTATTGACATTTTACTGTTCCCAGTTTACAATGTTCACAAAAATACAAATAATATAGTGTGCTGGTGGTCTGGCCATTTTCCGATCAATTTGTGTGATTCAGTGTGTTTTATAGTATAATTTTGTCCCTGGTATGTGTTTGTGGCTCCTAGCATCTTTCGGCTGTGTTTTCCTGCAGCTGAAAAACAAGGTAGGAATGGATGTATTTGTAAATTCATCTTTAAAATCGGTCCAATCTGTTAGCTGACTTCTATTAGCCTCATACCAATGTTTAGCAGCACCAATTCAATTAACTTTAAGCAGGCAGTTTCCATAAAAAATTTAGGTGGCCAATGATGAAGGGTGGCAGCTCCCTCGATAGCCACTGTTTACTTTTATTAAGGTCGTCTCCAGCAACAGTCTGAGTAAATTCGAGTATAACGGTGTAATTTCGTTGAGTTTGTGCTTAGGCTTGTGTTAACTGTGCATTTTGAACCATAGTTTGCATTAATAGGGTGTTTTGAGTAATTTGGTTCACAGAATTAAGTAAGCGGTCCATATAATAAATTCTATCACCTGTATTATTGTTTGGCAAGCCATCCCTTTGATTTTGCATCATAAAAGTCTCAAATTACACCGGGTTCCTGGTTTTTTTTCGAAGTCTGATCCATGTTTGAAGGGAGCTAATGGAAGGCACACTTTTCGAAATCCGTTAACATAGGGCTTAATACCAGATTGTTGCGAAAAAGTATTTGGATCATTTAATTAAAACCACAACTAACATCAATTGTGAAAACTTGCCATTAATTAGTTAGATTAAAAGAAGTAACGTAAAGTTCGCTTTATTATCCTCCAACCTCACAATTCACATTGGTCACAGATAATCGATGTAAAGAGTTGCACTCTATAAGGAATAATAGTTAAATTACAACACCATATTGTGAGATCATATCGGTTTAGGTTTTTTAGGTAATCAGTAAATGATTCTTCTCTGTATTGTTTAATCTTAGTATTTAATTTGTTTGTTAGTTGGTTCAATCTGGTTTTACCGATCGGGATGTGTGTACGGTGCCATGTTGGTCTAGCTTTCCTTTTTTCTTTCAGAAGGCGTTTTATTTCTAGCGGAATATTGCCGACATGTTTCTGTGGTTTTTGAGATGGAGGGGATTGGACTCTTAATAATAAATAAATAACTTTTTATACTTGAAAATCCATTTCTTTTCTATATTTTATCTTATTTATCCTCTTGCTCATAATAAATGTGTAAGCTTCAAAGTGCAAAAGAAATGTGAAAATAATAATGTTTCTGTTAGGTAATCCTCTTCTCATTTTGCCTTCTGTTATTACATTCAATAACATTAGGAAGATTGGTCTTCTTGTTGTACAAGTTTATGTGTGTTTGTTTTTTCTGATATTTTCCCTTGGAATTTCACTGTTGTCTAATACTGACTAACTACTGACTAAAATGTGCGTTGTTGTGTCCTTTTATGTGACTTTTTTCAATCTTCTATTTACTCTTCTTCTTTAGGTGGAGGTTTGCAATCATTATTGCTATCATAACTTTTGAGGCAGTTGCTCTAAAATCCCATCCCCTCAGATTTCTCAACCATGAAATTCGTCTTCTTCCCATTCTTTTGTTTTCTATTTCCTCCTACATTATTAGTTGTATGAAGTTGCACTTCTCCCAGATACTACAGCTTTCTTTCTTTAATTATAATTTCAATTTGCTAAATTTATTAAGTTTGCCAATATTTTGTAGGCAAGGTTATGGCTTTGGTATTTTATATACTTATATGTACAGATTCTTATTTAATAAATTAATAATAGTTGATGATGACCTTGAAATAACAAGACATCACATTGAAGATTTCGTGTTACCCAGTTATAGAAAACTTTTTTGAAAAAATAATTACATGTATAATCTGAAAGGGGCTATACACATTTAATCGTCTCTCATAGCATGTGCTTCTCAATGTAGCAATGTTATCAATTCCAAATTGGGATGGCATGTATATTTTTCAAAGTTGAAAATCTATTTATGTATTACCAGTGGATAATAATGTACAAACATCTATATATTTAAGGTATATCATGAAGAGTTTAACTTATTTGTATATAAAAAACTTTTTGTACAAAAATGATACATTGTGTATTAATACAATATATTTTAAGACGTGCCACATTCCAAAGAAAGCACTAATTTTATTACTTTAAATGGAAAATTCTTTATATTGTTGCAAATTTCATAATCTAGAGCAAAAAATCACTAAGTGATTCGCACATTATGTTGAAAAATGTATAAACAGTGTTTCCATTCCAACGGAACATTATCATGGGTGGTACTTACAAATTAGCTAAACCTTGAAGAGCATCATGGCATAATTTCCATATGTGTCGAATACAATACCACTGAAAAATATTTAGATCTAAATTTTTATAAATAAAATTTCAAACCTAACAATTGATTTTAAAATATTAAATGAATATGAAGGAATGCTTTTAATATAGACCACTTCCACATTTCCTAGATATAGTTATTAAAAATGAATTTGTCATGTTTCCTAAAAACTGGTATCACATGTTAAATATTAGTCGTTTGCCATGATGAACTTTCAGTTTATGCTAGATTCTGTAAAATTGTACCACTTAAAAGTGAACTTGGGGTAATATTAACAGAAGTAACAAATATAAACGGTTCTGAATATATCTCCTTTTATTCATAGTTGTTTAAAAATATGTATACACTTTTGAAGTTGAACTGTTATTATTATTGTTATCAGTCCTCGTTGTGGCAATTTTGATTTTTGTCCATTAACAGGTATAAAATTCAGCCTCCTTTGTTATTCACAAAGGAAATCATTCTTTTCCATACTTTTCTCTTGATTGGGTTATGTATATTCGCCACATGGACGAAAACTTTAATTCTTCCCAACTGTACTATGTAACATTATTTTTCGTTATTGCTTATAATTTAATTTTTTGAAAGATAACGTTACGTTATGACTGTTTTCTCCATATTGAAGAGATTATTTAAATATGTAGGATTTTAAATACTGTGATAAATATCTGTGATACTAAAGATATAACAACATACTATATGTATTCCATTTAATGTTTTTATTATAAGTTTTATTTAAGCAATCGTTTATTGTGATATTTTTATGGCAAACAATAATAAACACTTAACCTTTAGTACATATTATTTTTTACCTCTCTTATGTTATGTAAAAGTATTAATTTTCCTGGAAAATAACCATCACGGATTTTTGAGTGATCTCTAATTTTCACTAGAAATAAGAAAATTAACGGTTACCTAGCGAGAATTCACATAAATGCCTCGAAATAATATAGTTGTAAGATATATATTTCAAATTTAATTATGTTGATGCCAAACACCATTGAATGCATTTTGTGATGTCGAGAAAACACATTTCTACCAAAAGAAAACGAATTGACCTCAAGCTTAAACAACTATATTCACGTTTATATGGATCTTCAGTTTTTAGCTCTTAGGTACTATATCGATATCCAATACAGAAATACTACAATGGTTTCAATCTTTGATCTATTGTGTATGCTCCTTGGTTTGATCCAAACTATATATCCTCCAAATAAAAACGGTATAGTCAGAAATTACAGGTCATTGTAAAAAACATACTAAAAGACTGAGCTTCCATCCTAATAATAATGTTTCATATATTACGACACACCAACTGTATAAGAAGGCTAAAATGCAACAACCCTTTGATCTAATTACTGGGTTTAGAGTAAAAAACTTTATGCTTTCCTGCATTATAGTTTTAATTTAATAAAATTTACTACCTATTAAAATTATTAATTAATTCAAAGTTTCACTTCATTCAAAGCAAATATAATTTTTGAAAAATGTTCAGCTAGATCTTCAAATGAAGTGATGTCTGTAAATTAATAAGTTTGAATCAAGAGTATAATTAATAGATTACATAGAGTAAGCGTTACTTGACTGTTAATAAAAACTTACTTACAGTTTCATTTATTATATCATTCCACGTGTGACCTCCGAAAGTGAAGATATTATTTGTGTGACCTCCGAAAGTGAAGATATTATTTTCGTTAGGAGTGCTCATTAATGTTATCTTTAACACAAGTGATTAGTTTTTTTGTGTCTAATATTTGCTGACCCATATTGGTATGTGTCTATTTACACTGTTTGATACTTAAAATTAATTCTTCTATAGGCCAGTTGCTTTGTCTATATAGTTTATTAAATATTTTGGCATCCAAAATATTTTAACATGTCAACTCAACCCACTGCACAAAGTTTTGCTGCTGTCGCTAAATCGATTTCAAGAAAATCAACTTCGACACCTGTAACATATTCGAATAGAAATCAAGCTATCGTAATAAATGCACTTCCAGATACATTTCTCTACATCAAGGCAATCGGTGAAATAGTGACACCAAAAGGAATCACCCATGGTTTCTATATATCTAACCAACGTATTTACATCTTTCTCGCTTCTACTTTAGTCGTTGATAACATCCTTAAAACCATCCTTCAGTTGCCATTAAAGAATATATCGTCCTCATATGCAGACTTATCAGTCCTTCTAAAAGATTACTAATATCTAACATATTCCCACAATTCCTAATCAACTCCCCAAACAGGCTCTAAAAAACGATCTCGGACTTCAACTTGCATCCTCCATCACCAATATCCGTACTGGCTTACCTGAAGAAGATTATTCCCATATCCAAAGATAACTTCGAAATACAAACCTCTGTTTTAATACATTTTGAAAATACTGCTTTCCGGATCTTCGTTATCTGAGATAAATTGGAGAGTTTCTTCTGAAAACAAGCTGGACATACTGCAGATACCTGCCAAAATCATCTTGACACTTCCTCCCTCTCCGCAACTACCCCTATCCAAAATGATTCTATCGATAATATTTCTACTGATCCTACTTTCTCTCCTACCACTGCCCCTACATCCTCCACCGACGATCATTCCGCCAACCCACCCCCTCCTTTAGACCAACCTACTCCTAGTATTTCTGGTCTCAAACGACTTCATTCTAATGACTCTAATCTTGAATCACCCCCTGTAATGATCACGTCTGTTCCTAAAACTCAGCCAAGACAAAACAGACTCACTATCTGACAACTCCTTTCGTGCCCCCTAGACTAGCAACAACTATCAGCCCCCTCTGCACGCTCAATCATTGAAATTTTAACAAAAACAGACCCAATTCCTTCAAAACAATTAATAACATTTCTGAAAAACTATTTTGGAAGCAATGATCCATTAGCAGAAGCTTACCAATTTACTTCAAACATTAAATCCCTCCTTGCAGACCTTCGTCAAATATATCGTGCCATCTCAGATAGGTCACTCAAAAATCGAATTACCCGTCTGAAAAAGAAATTACAATGTAACATGAATCCCAACGATGCAGTCGATTCAGCTAGCCTTCAATCTTTTAGCACTAATGATAGTGACTCCCAATTGTGACAATACCAACCTCCATTGATATCAACTAATAAATTCACGATAATTCAGTGGAATTGTGACGGATACTATCCGCGCCTTGAACATCTTCAACACCTTATTTCCCTCTACCATCCGGATTTCGTATGTCTCCAGGAAACTAATTATAAATCTTCAATATCCCTACACCAAAGGAGTTCAAAGGATATTATTACATCCGAACAATCTGCTCCAGGGCCAGTGGTGGAGTATCCATATTTGTATCCAAAGATCTTTATTCAACTCATCTGCCCCTTACTACCAATCTTGAAGCCATTGCTATAACACCCTATTGTCCCCAAAAATTAACCATATGCTCCATATACATTTCTCCTGACCACAAACTAAATGAAGAAGAGCTTCTTGACTGGTATATTTTGTGCATCATCATGACTTTTCCATATTTTTTTTTATTTGAAACTTAATCTTATCACCCTGTCAAAAATGTATCCCTTACTAAATTGAAAAGAGCATTTAAACTTTTATCTAGCCTTTTACATTCTCTACCCTGTAAATGATATTTAATTGTCTTATGTAGAAATTGAAGATACATGTTTATGTTAAGTGCTACTTATTTTCTATAACAGCACGCCCACATTTCAGATCTATTTGCATATATTTTTACAAAATATTCAAAAAAATTCACTACATCGGGATCAGATTTTATCTGGTCTAAAAAAAAAATTAAGCTGAGTGTTAAAATTATTTTCTTCTAATTCTTTTTGTAATACCCTTAATGATTTCAGTACACTTTTCCTTTTCTCTTTATCTACAATTTTTGAGGAATTCTGTACCCAATTTTTATTAACGTGCTAAGAATATATTAATCGTCTTTCTGCACCACCCATTACTATTTCCCAAGCATTATAGAAAGTTGGACAGTCATGTGACATAAAAATGTTTGCAGATATGCCAATTCTGTCCCTAATACATTTGAAGAAAACTTCAAACAACACTGTATCTGCTGTGTTTGAAAAAAAGCTACAGATATCCCAGAACCATACTCATGATTACCACAATCGTATATAGTTGAAGCCATAAGCATTAAGGCCATGTGTTGAATGTTTTGAAAAATGGACTGTATATTTCGATGTGTGTGAATCAAAAGATTATATTATGTGTATGAATTATGATTGTCGATGAGTGCTAAATAAATGGTTTATTTTGCGTCTCTACCTTTACACTTTCAATCTATGACTGACTGTTCTTTGTTTGCGGTGATTTTAAGTAACAACTAAAAAAAACTAAAACATTGCAAAAAGATTCGGTCGGCCAGCCGGCCACCGGACATCATACGCCATAGGCGGGTACATAGCGGGCGCTGCCCAAACAAATAATGTAAATGAACTTAACACCATGAGTACCATAAATACAAACTTTCATGCTACAAACAAACAAAAACTAACTGCAAGAAACTCTGTCATTACGATAAGAACAAAATCTTCATTTTTAAATAAATCGTGGTCTTCCCCTTGTTCCTTATAAAACAAAACAGGGTTTGTATCTAACATACTCATTTCACTGACCCATAACTTAAAACTCATCGCATCATTTTTATGCCTCTTGGTTTGGTATCCTTGAGAAAGTTTTCCTTAAAAAAATATTGGAAAAGTATAGAAAATATCTTCTTTGATTTGATGAGTAATTAAAAAAAATTGCTGTGACAAACAAAATATCTTAACTTGATTTAATAAAGCAATCATCAATAGTTACTTGCTATTTTTTGTCTGTCATCTTTATTGTTTCTTATACGACCCATTTTGCAATCATGACCTAAATGTATTGGATAGAAAACCACTAATACAGTTCCTTCTAAGGTTGTAGTTGCTGTAAGAGTTCTGCCAGTTTTGTTTGTACCACTACTTTTTGAATGTTTAACTAGATTTACTTTAGTTCAAGGAGCTAATGTAATAGGTTTGAATATACCCATTCTTTAACACTCATCTCTTTGTATCCATGATATAGTGCACTTTTGGGATTCGTCTAGTGTAGTCTTCCACTGGTTAAAATTTGTAATAAATACTTTATTAAAGCTGACTTCTTCGTTAAGTCTGTCGGATCAAGTTGTAGGTACTTACCATAAATACTGCTAAAACTATATCTTTATTCTTCAAATGTGTATTTATAAACAGTGGAAAGATGGTTATGAATCATAAGTATTTACAGAACATGCCTTCACAATCATCGACTGGACATAATATTCTCCTGGATTTTGTGGTGTGCACATTAATATGACTTATAAATGAGATTTGTTACGAAACTATAGACTACAATGGTAGAATTCATATATATCCGATATATTAGTCGAATACTGTTTTCAACCATTCCTTTTGTCTTCAGAAAAAATTTGATGTTTCAAACTCTTGTGCTTATTTAAAAAAAAATACTTTTATACCTATTACCACATTCAGTACAACGAAATTCATTTAACTCCTTTCCGATAATCCTGTGTTGTGTTTTATGCTTCATACGCGCAAGTTTTGAATGAAAGCCATCCTGATTGCACACGTAAAAAATTCTATAAATGTTAGAGAAAGTACTGTAAGTAAAATTGCATAGCTTCATATCAAAATAGTGATTTTTATTAGTCATATTGCTATCAATTTCACACCAGTTTGAAGAAAGAACTTACAAAAACCTGGTTTTATCACACTAATGAGGCGGCCTGTGCCAAAACAGGTCCGTACTTTTAAACAAAAGCGATCTGAAATTTAAAATGAATTATGTCTAGTGCAAATATTGGGACTTATGACTACAGAAGCTCTTAGAATGCAAACTCAACCAAAACATACTCCTCTGCGCTTACACAGCGACAATTTTCTACAAAAGATCAAGCAATTGTTTTTCCAGCCATTGATAATATAAAAATTCAAGAGTATCTAATATCATTAAGAGAGCTTATTGATCCAAAAAATATTGTGGATCACTTTATGACCCATCATGGAGGGGTAATAAATATCAATAGTAGCTTAATTCAAGCACGTAAACTGGTAACGTCATCCGAAAGATTAGTTCTCTCAAACGTATGTCCCACTATTCCACATTCATTATTAATTGAAGATCTAAATAAGAACGATCTTAATCTAGTCTCACCGATGACCTTCCTAAACATTAGCTCTACCCTTCCCGAATACAATCATATCTACAGCTTCAGACGACAAATCTTTATTTCATCACCTACAGTCTAAATATTTGAATGTCTCCTGATTACACATGAGAACACTACTTATAGAATCTACCTATCTCAAGACTCTCTACTATGTTTTTCTTGCAAGAAGCCAGGCCACTCAGCAGCAAACTGTAAAACCTCCCAAGCACAATTAAATGAACAGTCTGAAATTTCTACCCAACTTTCCTACCAACCGACGAACACCCAAGTCAATACTTCCCAAGCCCTCGCTGATGTCCCATCAGAGTCCCCTCTCTCAAACATCTCATTCCCATGAACATGGAAGAAATTCAACAAAAGCGCACCAAACGTAGTTATGAAGAAATAATTACACCTCCAGACACAGTACTACAGAAAACAAAATTGATTTCTCAAAAACGCGAGCCAAAGTTAGACTTAACATAAAAAACGCTAAATACAAGTCCTGGACAGAATACGTATCCACATTAAATTCTGAAACACCCATGACTAACGTGTGGGAAAAGGTACGAAAAATATCTGGACTGTACAAACATCATAATTACTAATGCTGAAGAAAGATAATTCCAGAATAGTTTCAATACTAGCTAACACCTACAAAAATCGTTCCATCACAGGTAATTACGATAACACCTACAAAAATCGTTCCACCACAGGTAATTACGATAACACCTTTGTTGTGTATAAGAAGCGAGAAGAACAGAAAGAGGTAATAATCCAATTCGACCAAAATGAATCTACCCATTACCATCGAAGAATACAAAGAAGCTCTCTCAAGCCTAAAAGAAACGTCACCAGGACCAGATGAAGTTCCAACAATCTTCTTAAAACATATTCCTCCAAGTGCCCATGAATACCTCCTTAACCTGTTTAAGGCTGCCACACAATTTTCCAAAAAAATGACATGAATCCATAATAATACCAATACTAAAATCACAAAGCATAAAAACAAATCCTGAGTCTTATCGACCTATATCTTTGACATGCGCCATGTGCAAACTGATGGAAAAAATTATAAACAACAGGCTACTGTTAACTTTAGAAAAACGAAACCTTATCATACCGGAACAAAGTGGTTTTAGACAACATCAATTGGCCTTGAACAATATCATAGATTTAGAGAGTGAAGTCAATGAAGCATTCGCCCTAAAAAGCGCTGTTTAGCCGTTTTATTTGACACTGCTTGGCATGACTACATCAAAAAGAAGCTACACAAATGGAATATACAAGGCCACTGCCTGACTTTCATTAAAAACTTCCTAAAAAATCGAACATTTAAAGTGAGAGCCAATGGTGTCAACTCCGATAAAATTTATTCTGAAAATGGCATACTCCAAGGGTCAGTCAGAAGTCCTACGTTGTTCATCGTCGCAATCAACGACATCTTACAAAACTTACAATTACCTGTAAAATCTCGATTGTATGCAGATGACTTGGTTGTTTTCTGAAAAGAAAAGTTTTAAAAATCTCTTCTCGCAAACTCAGGCTTTCATTAAAGATTTAGAACTATGATCACAAAATACTGGTTTCACTTTCTCAACAAAAAAGACACGTTATATTCTTTTCTCAAGACAGAGGAGTATACCAAAGCTACCTATCCTAAAACTGTACAATGAAAGAATAAAATCAGAAACATTAATCAAATTTCTCGGTATGTTTTTAAACCGCACACTTAGCTGAAATCTTCACATCAGAAATCTCCTCTTAGCTTGCAACAAACGACTACACTTGATTAAAACGGGAACAAATAAAGAATGGAGTGCAGATCGCCACACAATGTTAGAACACTCATCTGATCAAAACTAGACTATGGATCAATAGAGTATTCAACAGACAACAAATCACTTCTGAAAAAACTCGACAGTTTTCAAATTCAGCTCTACGCTTAATAATAGGTGCTTTCCGAACATCACCAATGGAAAATCTATATTGTGAATTAGAAGAAACATCCCTAGAAAACAGAAGAATATGTTTGAGTCTTAAGTTTGCAGCTAATTTGAAATCCAATCCTACCTTCCAAAACAGTTTTTCCCAAAAATTTCCAAATCTCTTTACAAACAAACCTAGAACTGCCAAACCTTTCTATGCAAGAATTAGAACCTATCTTGGCGAACTAAATTACCCGCTTCCCGAATGTTTCCCTGTCGAATATCCTCACACTCCACCGTTGACAACCAAAAGCATTACATTCATCACCCAGCTTAGTTCATTCGACAAACATTGCACCAGACATACGCTAATTAAAGCATCACTAAATGACATACTTGATAAATAACAAAATTTCATACATATTTATACCGAGCATCCAAATCTCAAAATGGTACAGGTGCAGCCATTATCACACCAACCTCGAAATATATGTTTAGAGTTCCTCCAGTTTCATCTGCTTTCTCTGCTGAATTATATGCAATATACCATGCCTCTCTCATCGCTTCTAGTTCAGATGAATCTAACTACCTGATACTCACGGATTCTCTTCCATCCGTGCCATTCAAAAAATTTACTTCACGAATTCTTTGGCAAATAAAATCAAGAGGAAACTACAATCTATAGAAGATAACAACAAAGATACAGCACTTTGTTGGATTCCCTCCCATATTGGAATAAAAGGAAACGAAGAAGCAGATCTGGCCGCTAAAGAAGCTGCTAATAGTGCGTGAATTTTCTAGCGAGTGCCGATATAAAAACAAGCTTAAAACATAAAGTGCTCAGTGAATTGGAAAAAAATTGGAAAACAACCCGAAACAAGCTACGAGAAGTGAAAGACTCAGTGAAACCATGGTCAGTGCTACCCAAGAATCGTAAAGACGAAGTTCTTCTAACACATCTCCACCTCGGTCACACGCGGCTGACCCATAGTTACCTATTTGACACCAAGGTAAAACCCACGTGTAAAAACTGTAAGTGCAAATTAACTGTTAAACACATAATCGCAGACTGTACATCATTTATTGCACAAAGATCATCACCCAACCTACCTAGAACAATGTATGATATATTGGGGCATAACTAGAATATAGCCAATCTTAAAAATTATCTCAAAGCAATCAGTATCATAAACTCTATTTAGTAAACACCTAATTGAAACAAATCTCAAAATTGTATTACTATCTAGAAAAATGCTTTGTAACTCATAAAATGTAACAATTCATATTAGTCGCTAATAACAACCAGTTTTTTTAGTTGATGTGAATTTTGTAATAAAAAAAATTTTTGAACTAGGAAGAGAAATTCCACAAGAAAATATAACTCAACAAACCAGCAAACAAAAAGGGGTTAATTTAAGATTACACCAAAAGATGAGAAACGAAATGTGTCAACTGAGATGATAAAGTTAATGACGTTATGGATTCATAAGTGTATTAGTTCCAAAATTCATTACTGCGAAATCTTCTCCTGTGAAACTGGTCCTTAACTTTAAATTTAACCTTACTTTTTCTAGCATATGCTAATTATCATATTTTACAAACAGATATAAAATTCAACCTAATAAATGACATTTATTATTTTCCCAAATGTATACCTACTTGAATATTCGTGTCGCAAGCTTTTTATGTCGATTTAGAGGGAATATTAACATATCAAGCCTTTGGCACACTATGAAACTCTTTCCAGCATTCGTGTAAACAAATCGGTATAGCTGTAGCCTTCGTTCACATTATGTACAGTTGTTATTTGTTTACATGGACAAATCCCAAATACAGCAATCGAGAAAATAATTTCACATTTCATTTAATCAAATGAAGTGTATGACGACAATCCATGATAATCGCGGATCATTTTTTGTGTCATCGAATGCTGCAAGCAAGGTTGCCAGTTCGATTTTCATTGCGTCAGTAATATCCTAACAAAAATTCGGTAGATGTATTTTATGCTATACAAATTTCAGGAAAGGATAATGAAATAAACCTATGACGTCGATAAAAATATGTGTTTTTTAAAACAAACTTCTTCATTTAAAAATAAAATAAACATATACCTAACCTAATTCTCCATTTTAAAAATACTAATCACAAAATGAAGTAGGTACTCATCAGATACGAGTATATAATAAAATAGAAACAAGTAGTAAAAATAAATAACAAAAATACAAAACAAAAAAATGAATGTAAGAAAAAAACTGTTATAAGTATATAAAAAACGAACTTAATCTCAATGGGATAAAGCATTATCCTTTTTTGGTTTATACATATCATTATTATGTAAATTGTAAAGTTAGTATTAGTACAATTTGCATTTCTCGACTACAAATAATTTTGTGTGTGTAGATGTCTCACAATACTATTTGTGGAAATTTTGTTTCTTTCGTTAATTTTCATTAGATTTGCCCAAGGGAAAACTATGTCTACAGTGGTACCAATTCATTTAAACAGAACGATCGGAAATATAACGAGAGATAAGTGTATGGGATTAATTGAAGATCAATAAAATGTCATAATTTTTCTCAATATATTATGAAATGTTTCAGTAGAAGTGGCAACCCTGGTTGCAAACATGCGCTTTTGCTTTTAGAACGATACTCCTTGCGCATGCCCAGATTCACGTGTTCACACATGCGCGTTTCACAGTTTTATTTTAATTAGCGGTGCATTAAAAGTTGTCAAGTATATAGTTCCTTATTTTTTTAAGTTGGTCAACGTGCTATTGACAGATAGCGTCCAAACAAACGACGCAACGCTGTTTTAAATATTTTGTCGATTTATCATAATAATAATGTTTTCCAAACGAGATTTTAAAAGAAAAAAGAGGGAAGAACAAGAAGCCGCTGCTCACGTATTTCAAGATTTTATAGAAACGTTTCAAAATCCTCCAACTTCTGTTGCAAACAAAACATTCGTAAGATCAGGTATATTATACCCGGACAGTCAAGAACAAGTTCACGAAAACACTTGTAAAATTTACAATCCGAAACCTTTGATTTCTACGAAACAAAACGATCAAAACCAAGCCGTAGAATGTGCGAAAATTTTAAAGGATAATGTACCGGATAAAACGAAAAAACGTATAAAACCTAAATCTAATTTGGATTTGTTAAAAGAAGAATTGAAATTAAGACATGTTGAACGTGAAGAAAAAGGAAGGTTGAAAGAAGAACACAGTTTTACACCGCCATCAACTTCTGATGTAGACGAACAAGGTACGACAAATTTATTTGTAGCCAATTTAAGCACGTCAGTAACAGAAAATCATTTGATGCTCGAATTCGGCGCGTATGGTCCTTTGGCCAGTGTTAAAATTCTTTGGCCGAGAGGCGAGGTGACTGGTCGAAATACAAACTGTGGATTTGTAGCTTTTATGAGTAGGAAAGATGCCGAAAGGGCGTTAAGGGAAAATCAGCATCGTGAAGATATGAGAGTGTGTTGGGGTAGATCGGTTGAACTTCCGCCTTTTCCTATTTATATTCCGAATTCTTTATTGAAATTATACCTACCTCCTCCTTTATCAGGACTACCTTTTAACGCTCAGCCAACTTCATCTAACGATTCCCGAAATATCGATGAAATCATCCCTACGTGTTACGTAAAAGTAACAATTCCATTGAATAAAAAGATTTTGATGTTGATTCATAGAATGATAGAATTTGTGGTGAGAGAAGGTCCAATGTTTGAAGCGTTTATCATGAACCGAGAAATAAATAATCCGGATTACAAATTTTTATTCGACTGTCAGTCGCCTAATCACGTTTACTACAGATGGAAATTATTTTCTATATTAAACGGCGACTGTCAAAAAAGTTGGTCGATGAAAAAATTCAGAATGTTCAAAGGTGGGTCGATTTGGTGTCCGCCCATAGCGCCGTGTTACACAGCCGGTATGCCTGACGAACTATTTGTTTCAAAAAATACGGCGAGAGATAAATTATCCGGTGCTCGGTGCGACAAACTGATAAATCTTATTCGGAATTTGACAATGCAGAGACGTAAAATTTCGGAAGCGATGGTATTTTGTATGGATCACTTAGAAGCTATTGACGACTCGATTGAAATAATCACTGATTCTCTTATGAATCCCGAAACGGCGGTTCCTAAAAAAGTGGCCAGATTATATCTTCTATCGGACGTCCTGTCAAACTGTAAATCGAAACGGATCAAATTACAAATCGAAGACCAACAAGAAAATTTGATCTACATATTTAAAATGCTTCGATCTAACGCTGAGCCTTTGAAGATATGCGACAAGGATAGTTTGATATTAAGGTTGCTTCGCCTAATCAGACATTGGGATATTTGTAATATTTTCCCCGTTGAATTCTTAGAAACCTTAAATAACATGTTTTCCATCGACAACGACGAAGATGATACTTCTAGTATAGATGGACCGCTAGATGGGGCTAACTTGCTTAAAAGATCCGAATCGTTGGATCCTAACGTTATAACAGCGGAAAATTTAAATGTGAAAAAAGTAAAGTCTAGCATTGATATTGCGAAATATTTTGTTCCGTCGAAATGGGACGCGGTAGATCCCGAGGAAGTCGAAGCTCAAGCGATGTCCACGGAAAAAATGTATCTGATGGAAATTGATAAATTACTCGATGTTGGCGATACTAAAAAAAGAAAGAAGAAAAAACATAAATCTAAGCGTTAATTTTTATGACTAATGTTTTGTTGTTTTACTTGATATGTACCTTGTATGTTAGTCCAGTCGGTAGAGGTTCTGACCGTGTCAAAACGTGATAACTCCGAAATAACTATGCAGACTACTAAATAGCAAGTACAATAACACCTTAAAATGCTGACAAAAAATTTTATTTGGAAAAAGTTATTAACAATTTAGGAAGTGTATAAAATCCCGTACGTGGGATCGACTCCAAATAATTAAAATCCCGAATGGGCGGAGTTAAAGATTTCTGTGGTCTGTCACGTTCTCTGTTCTAACCTCAAACAAACAAATGTAATAATTTGATGGTGTTTTTCAGAGCATGTTTTTCTTTTTTTCAGATACGAGATAATAAAATTCGATCATTAATTATTAAAATTGATTTTAAAACTAACAAACTGTTTTTTTAATATTACTTTGCAAGGATTAGTATATACACCGTTTTTTATCTAGTTAAGTTACTATAGTTTTTAAACAATTACTTCTTTTCTTAGTTGTAAAAACAGCATGTATTACAAGTTATATTTGTCTTCATTTGATTAAGTAATGCTGCCATCATTGACAAAAACTTTAATAAAGGGAAAGGGAATCTAGTTAAACGAAAGTCAAAGTAATTTCAACAAAGGTAGATAGGTAATGTAATTTTATTTATAATTAGACTTTATAATAGCTACTTAAAAAGAAAAAGTTTATTGCAATTTCCTTCGTTTTCTTGGTAATCCTATAGCTGTTAAAGATCTTCCTGTCGGCCTACCACTTTATTTAATGGTGCTCTAAAATATATATATATATATATATATATATATATATATATATATATATATATATATATATTACAATACTATTATTTTAAAGCAGGCTTATGTGAATTTCAACTCACAGGTAAATATATGGTATGAAAAGATGATATACAATCCTCGACAACGTCATAATTCATGTCGCAAACAATCTCTTCTTGTAGATCTTCTTGAAACTCAATTAGTGTTTCTGGGAATTTTTGATTACCCTCTGGTTTATATAAATTTGTTGTTCCATCTTGTCTTAAAGCAGGAGAATTGTCACAATAACTGTAATTATGATCTGTAAGTACTTGAAGACCATATCTCAGTTTGCTTTGTTCGTCATCTAAACTATTGATGGGGCTGTCATGCAAATTGTTTGGCTTTTTATGTTTATTACTTTGGATTTCATCCAAATCACTCGCCTGTAAGCAATTTTCTAAAGGGGCTTAGGTATCTCCAACACTTATTAACTGAATTTTATTTAGGTTTTGCCAATTTTCTGCCAACTCGATCAAAATATTAATTCTGTCCTGGAATTCTGCCGTTGACACTTCACTGCATAAATTAGACAATTGAAGACAAACAGCCTGGGCTTTTTTAAATTTTTCATGTGATGTGAGTGTTTTACCTTTAATATTACAGTTGATTTTTGCTTCAGGTAATTCTAAATCACTAGAAGAGCTGTCTGTGGTACTAGTGGATGCTTGCATTGACATAGGACTTATATATTCAATATATTTTCTAGTCCACCTGACATTAAACAGACTTTCACTGTAAAGTTCAATTCTTAGATATTTTCTATAAAATAAGATGTGTTTACAGGGCAGCTTCATAGCAATAAAAAAGCTACATTGACAGTCTGTATCTGACACTAATATTGCATCCTTTTCTGCTATACAAAGAGTTCTTTTTTCATCAATTTTGTTGAACTTAAAAGGATTTTCAACTAACTGAACATCTTGTAGATTTTTCTCTATCTGTTTATATGCATAAGCAGTAAGATGCGTATAAAACATCTTATTTACATCAGAAAGTTCTTTTGGTATTTTTAGTATCATTTTACTGTACTTTTATCTGTCATTACAACTTTTATATTCTCCCAGTTGGGATTTCTCTCTTTAAATCTGAAAGTAAAATTAATATTATAAACATAGAGTCATAAAATTTATTCAAAAATGGAAATAAATAGTTTTTTATATGGTAGGTACCTAATGACCTAATCCATAAAATAAAATACGCACCGTCTAAGAAGCCAACCTAAAGATTCGTCATCTTCCTTTGTTAGAACAGATACGCCAACAATATCAGTACTGCCAAAGGAATTTTCTACAACCATCACATAAACGGGACACCTATTCCCCAGCAATTTATAAGTTCCATCTAAAAAGAGCATTTCAGGAAACGGTGAAAAACATTTATTCATTTCATTATCTTGGAAAAAAATTCCTTGAAATATATTATTGCTATCAGTTTGTACGTCAATTTTACAGTGATATTTTTCTTTCAAAATTGTGACAATTTCTTGAAGGTTATCTGATGTTTTTCCATGAGCGTTTTTTGCAATATTCGATAGATCACGTAATAAAATACTATTCCCCGTTTTTTTAACAAGTTCTGCTTGAAGTAATTTTTTATTTACTTTCAATTTCATTATTTCCATGACAGATTGTCGGTTTTCCTCAGTCATTCTTCTTTGTTTTGGCAACTGTTTGAATACCTCTCTAAAAATTAAGAAAACTTTTATGTTAACAATTAGGTATGATTTAATAATTGTTAATATGTATAAGTACATTAATGAACACATTGTCATTGTTTTCTTTTTATCCACCTTTTACAATTTTTTAATCTAGGATAATTACTTATTCTGTAGGGATTTCATGATTATGATTATTGCTTATAGATTTAATTACCAGAAATTTCCCATCTTCAGAAATTTTTACATTAATTTCATCTGGACATTTTTGTTTCAAAGTCCTACAAAAAAGGAAAACTTTAAAATTATATCTACCTATTTTATAATTTTTCAGTTACTTACCCCACATGTTTACGCATTGGTTCATTGTTTTTACATGGTCTAAACTCCTGCCCCCCATGTATGCATGAGTATTTTATAATATAATATTTTAACTCGGGGATTGCTTTTTCGTATACTCTTGGACATTGATTTTTAGCACTTTTCAGTGTTTTTGAATCTCTTTTCCAAAACTGCACCCTATTTTCCTTTTCATATTTATTTACAGCTTCTTGTAAATTATCATATGATGAAAAATAATCAATTACTTTCATCTTCTCGGTTAAAAACACATAAACCACACATATAAACAAACTCGCAGACGAAACGAAAGTGGTCAGGATTTCAGACAGATATTCTGCGCAGGCCCCGCCTATTCGGGATTTTAATTTTTTGTAGTCGATCCCACGTACGGGATTTTATCCACTTCCAACAATTTAATTGAAAAATTCGGGATTTTTAGCGTATTTCTTTAAATAAGTCAGCAGGATGACTTCGTACAAAAAAATGCTTCACAATTATACAATTATAAACCAAAATTTATTAAACTTTATAGTTCAATTTATATACAATAATGACGCTAAAGCTGAAAATCAGGAAAGCAAAACTTTTTGTTCTATGATGTTTTGCCAAATTGGTTTGAAGCATCGCTGATACTTGAAATTTGGTATACAGGTAGTGTAAATATGCAGAAACAAATATCAATTTACAAAATTCAATTATCTTCATTTTTACAGCTTTGGTGAGGTTTTATACGTCACCCTACTTTTATACGCCACCGTTTTCTCTATAGTTTTTGCAATTTTCATCTTAGAGAAATCTCTTTGACGTAAATCGATTCCTTCTATTTTTTGACGTATTCTCAAAAAATAGTATATTGTGCAACAAGTGGGAAAAGTTCAACTTGTCTCACGAGTGTGGAAGTTTGTGGCACGAGCCATGGGCAAGTGCCCCAAACACACGAGTGAGAAAAGTACTTTTCCCACATGTTGCACACTATACTTTTTGTACAACTACACAAATTTAAAGAATACAAGTAAATAGTTTTGTAGAAAAAGTCTAAGCATTGAGGATCACCCACCAAAAATGGCTGGGCTGGGCATTCTCCATATAAATGTATGTAGTGTGGGCAAAGTGCCGTGAGAAATAATATTTCTCACGGTGTGAGCAATATATGGTTTTGAAATTAAGTAAGCTATGAGAAATACGCTACTTTTCATAGCAGCTGTAGAAAAAAAATTTTGCGCCACGACCTTCTGGACCGAAGATACGTTTTTTTCAAAAAAATCTGGAAGGCGCAATAAACACGTTACAACACTCTGATTTTTGGCTGTTAATATTTGGAGGGTTCAGAAGCCAATCAGTGTAAGTCTATAAAAAAAGAAATTGAATAAATAATTTTTTTGTGAAATTAGTTATAAAAAAATAACAGTCCTATAAAATTGCAAAGCATTTTTTTTATTGATAGATAACATACTTATACACCTTAATACAAGAAAACTAACACGAAAATACTAAAGTTTAAAAAAAAATTAAAATTTGCCAAAAAAAATCTGACTTATGCTAAGTGTCCACTGAACATTTTTCTAAAAATCAATCTATGTAATCTGAATCGTCACTGTCACTGACATTTTCTGCTTCTACATTAACTTGTTTTGAAGTTGAAGCTCGTGTTCTGTCGTTTAGTAATGGCAAACTTTTATAAAATGGGTGGTAGTGCGGCGGAATAAAACTCAACAAATCAGACATGTGCTTTTTCTTTAACTCCTTCACAGGTCTGCGATTTGGATAGAGTGGCTCCTGAACAATATTAGGCAAATTGGAAGGTCTTCCTTTTGATGGAGGCTTTGCAATATTGATCTCATAAAATGGAAACTCATGTTGCAAAGTTTCTTTATAGGAAATTGATTTTGGTTTATTCTTGGAATATCTAAGCCATTTTATTTGTAGCCAATTAACTTTACCCCCTTCGGTATTAGTTTTTCTATTGCAAATAGACTCTTCTAACGGTTTCGTCGAGAGAAACTCTTCCCTCTATATTTCTGTTACATGAAATGGATTAGTTTTTTTGGCAGTTGCAACTAAATTGACCCAATCTTTAGGACCAAACAAATTCTTTTTTTCTTGATTTTGACTCAATGACTTCAAAATCGGCGTCGTTTGGAAGATAACTGTGTCCAGACACGAGAAATTTGTGGTCAATAAAAGATGCAGTTATTTCTGGCTCTTGCACAAGCTTTAGCAAAGATAAGCTCAATTTAATATTTCGGTTCTGGCCTGTACAACAGTATGAGTACATAATGGTATGATTAAAATTGTTAGCATGCTCTTTCAAATGTTTTACCAGGCAAGATGCAATTTCTTGGGAACCCCGAGACCCCTCGGTTTCATCCCACATAAACATGTATCCTTTATTGTCATTGAAAGTATGAACTCCCAAGTTATAAACATACATGTTTACTTTATAGTAAGCAACAGAAGTGCTAAGTTTTGGAAATGGAAGAGCCTTTTCTAGATCGAATGTAAAAGTGTAAAGTGTTTTCATCAGCTGAAAGTTTATCATTGTTTAATGATTTTCTTGCTAGTTCCGCCTTTCTTAGGTGAAGTTCCTTATCTGACGTTGCTTTACGTTTTTTCATTGTTTTTCTCAAAATTGATGACATTCTGCAAATTGTCGCATAACTGGCAGGTATCTTTAGCCGGTGGCTTAAAATGAAGATTAACATTTGTAGAAAAGACATGATAATACATTTTTTCTTTGACTGGTTCTGAGCCTTCTTGTTCGCATTTCTCTTTATATAGCTCAAACATTTTTCTTATATTCAAATCTGAATTCAAATATCTCCCTGTTTGGAGTATCTCGACGGGTATAATGGCTTTTGTACGAAGGAAAAGACTGAATATGTTCTTTGACTTATGTGACATGGATTTTATTGGTTGGTTTTCTATGGCCCATTTTATCAATGCAGGCGGATGGCTCCGAATAACATGATATTTTATAGATACGAGCGTCGCTAACTTGAAATGTGTACATAAAAATTTTTTTACACACACGAATTGACATTACTGCGGTGGTTAAAAAATATTTTATTGATTTTGATTTTGGTGGTCTTGACGAATTCCTAGCACGGCGCTGTTTAACAATGCTATTATGAATAAGCCCACAAAGATAAATATTTTGCTTCGTATTATCACTTAATTTGTAAAAAGACTTAAAAATTATTTGTCGTTCTTCAGGTTGTACGTTAGTAAAACATCGCCGCGCACATTTACAATCAACATTTTTAAAAGTTTTTTCAGGTACATGCCTACCGCTTCTATTCATGTAAGCTTTCCCAGAATGCCTATTAGCAGTATTGACTACTCACTTCCATACACTTTGGTTCCTTTTGCGTTTTCCACCTTTAGTTACAGCCTCTATGTTGGTACCAACCTCATTCTCGACTTCGTCATTTTCCACCTCGGCTTCATTATCTCCAGAAAATTCTGAATAATCTAAAAAAAATATTTCAGAGGTCAATCAGTGTGAGTCAAAAAAAATTCGTCTGTGTTTTTACAAATTTAAATACTTTAATTAATAACAATTAATAAAATGAAGCGCAGAAAGTATTTCCACAAAATTGTACATTCTTTAGAGGTTAGAAATCACTTACCAGCTTCAGATGAATTTTCCTCACTGTTTGGTGCATATTCGGATCCACTATCAGAGTAAGGATCATTTTCTAACAACGAATCAGGTATATTTTCACTCATTGTATAACTTGCACAGCGTAATTATTGTATTTTAAAGGTAAAATAACATACCATTAACCTAGCGCTACATTAAAATGACTTACACTAACTGACATCAGTGTTGCCACAAGCTGAAAATATTATGTATGTACCAACATTACCAGAAAATTGTTTTCTTCAAAATACATTGTGTAGAAGTGTAGGTATACATACATTTATATTGTGATGATAATCATATCTATTATGGGACTATCAACAACGATTGAAAATAAAACTAAGAATCAAAAAATTATTTTTTAATAATACAAAATCTCTTGAACGCCCAAATAAAAAATTTTCAAAATAAACAAAAATAAAAAATCTTTGAAACAAATCATAAAAATAATATTTCACAGCCTACGTATTATTTCTCTTTGGTTTTCTTCCCAATAAATCATCAGAAGGTTGCCAAGTATAGCATGTATCTTGGTCTTTCAATTCTGTGGCCAACATTATTGAATTACACGTTTCTACACTTAGGCGATTCCTCAAATCAGTCTTTATCATGTTCAGTTTTGAAAATATTCTTTCAGCAGAAGCTGAAGAATGAGGTAGACACATCACAGCCTTGATCAATTTATTTAAATTGGGGAACATTTCTTCCTGAAGCTCATTTTTCATTACAAAAACATTCACCCAAAACTCATTGAACGGAAGATTTTCGAATGATTTAAGATAACTAATTTCGGGAAGGAGCCTCCATTCATTATTCAGTTTTTCAATATTGGTCACAGTTTTTTTTAAAAATTTGGAGGCTTCAATAATTGAGGGTATTTTCCCACTCATGGCAATTTATGGTTGGAATTTACTCAACAATTTCAAACAATCATCTTCAAAATTGAACCTTTTTCTTATTTGTATACATAACTCTATGTAAAAAGATAAAATAATCAGCCTGACTTTTTCATATTCTTTGGAGTCTATAGGATTCTGTTCCAAAAATAAAGAAACATTCGCTCCCATATAAATATCTTTCAGAGCCATAAAAGAGTCTGGATTGGATGGAGAAATTTTAGATAAATCCACCTTATCAATAACAGCCTTTTTGATGTAGTTTTTCAAAACAGTGTTGTAGAGTGTGGTAAATTTTGTATATAATACATGGATATGGGTGCTTTCACTCTGAAACTGGAGATTCATGCTATTTATGATATCAAGTATATATGACAAGAATAATAGATACACCTTGTACACAAGATTTTTTAAGTTTTCCAAGAGTAAATTTTCACTGTGCAAAAGATCCTTGTTTTCAAATATCAGATTTGTAAAATATAGTTTCAATGGCTCCCATAAAACAAGAATACGGTCAACAACTGCCTACAAAAGAAAAAAAAAATATCCATATTTAGATTTATTTTGTAAGGACCACTGACCTGAAGTGACAACCATCTAGTTTGACAAGGGCGAAGCATTTTTCGTGGTTTCAGTTCTAGGAATTTTTGAAACTCATCAAACTCTTCAATTCTCTTTGGGCTATTGGAAAAATTGTTATACAAATTCCGGGCAAATTCTTCAACAGATTTAGGCAGCTTGGTACATGCAGCAGAGGCACATAAATGTAATGAGTGGCATGTGTATCCTAAAACGAAGATATCCTCATTCAGTTCCTTGAATCTAGCTCGCACACCAGACTTCTGACCCATCATTACTGATGCATTATCTGCAGCTAAACCAATCAAGTTTTCCAAGGGTATTCTATTGTTGTTGAGTAACTCTACTATAACATTAAACAGGGCCTCGGCAGTAGCTGATTCAACTCTGATTAGCCCAAGAAATCTATCTTTAGCTTTATTATTATGGCAAAACCTTATAACTACAGCCAATGATTTTTTAGTTGACACGTCAGTTGTTTCATCTATTATTAACGAATATATATTACCACTCAAAGTTAGATGTTTTCTGAGGATCTCCAGACTTTATTTTGCCAAGCATTCTGTTGTTAAAGTAGTAGCCTTGGTTCTACTACAATTTATATCTTTTGCTATAGCTGAATCAGGACAAACTGAACATAAGAATTTTGGCAAATGTTCCATGAGTAGAAATGGAAGGTTGTGTTCATGTAGAAACATGGTCAATTTCAACTCACTTGCATACACATTTCTCTGATGTAGAATTTTCTTATCATCTTTCATGAAAGTTATTAGTTTTGGTGTGGACTGGATTCTTTTCAAATTTTTTAAATGCTTTTCTGAAGCCCCATGTCTTTTGATATGAGTTATACTTCCTACAATGGTTGTTGAACAACACTGACAAAATGCTACATCTTTTTCAGGATTCCTCAACCAACCAAATTCTTTCAGCCAATCTTTATTGGATTTGTGTCTGAATAATTTGTTCTTTTTTGAAGATGAAGCGTTTTCAGTGTCATCATCAGTGTTATACTCATTTTCCGAGTTTCTGTTAAATTCAGGAGATGTTAAAAATCTGAAATTCAATTCCATCGTTAATATTTCTACAACACATCATATCGTGTCATTAATTTACCTTTTCATGGTGACTGTACTGAATAATAAAAATTTTTGAATAATTCAAATGGAATAATTTGAAGTCAAAATCAACAAACAATATTGACATTATTGACAACAATGACAACTGACCACAGTATTGACATTTGACAATAACTGTCGAAAAATAAACAGCACAGGAAGAGAACAGGTCTGCCAACAAATGAAATGTGTGCACTTGTAGGTCGGACCAGTGTGTTTCTGTCTTTGTTCAAAGGGCTCCGAAAACAACACCTTCTCTCTCAGTCTACTACTAGTTTCGCGGTGATCGCCCACAGAACATTAATAGTATGTATGAGTTCTATGCTTCCGCTGGATAATTTTTTTTGATCGGGTTGATTGCATTTTGTACCAACTAGAGGCAATATTTTGAAATGTAGCACCAACGTACTTCTTCCTACGAAATGTACCAATTCTGGTACAATTGTACCACCTTTGGCAACACTGACTGACATCCGAACAATTTGGCATTTTTAGTCTGTGGTTAGAATAAGTTTCGCCATCTATTACTGATATATTAAAGCAGTGACATGGGCGCTTTGTCAACCGAAAGTCTGAACATTGCGGTGGGACTTACACTACATAAGTCAATTTTAGGAAAATAATGACTTGCGCTGTTTGGCTTCTGAACCCTCCATTTAATACTTATGTTTTTAATACAAAAATATTCGGATATGATTCATTGATTTCTAGTGTGCTCACACTGAAAACTGATTTCGTGCGTTCAAAGTGGCTTTCGCTTGCAAAATCTTTAATATCTTGGCTTCTGGACCACGTACAAAAATCCTTTTGTACTTAATTTGGGGTACTTCGACGAGACAAAAGAAAATATCGTATTCATTTTCGAAACAAATTAATCTTGGAAATATGTCATTTCCCGTATTTTAAATTTGCTGTGCTTTTTTTTGTCAATTAAGTTGTTTTTCATTATTAATATAGTATTTTTCATGCAATATCTTTACTTTTTTGTTTTTTTAAATAATACCGACGTTGTTAGGGGCCCTAGGGGCCAGCACGAGACGCGCACGTAATGTGACGCTGGTTGTTTATTAACTTTTCTCGGCTTCTACTTGACCAAAAAGGTACGTTTTTTTTTTAAATCGGTGTATCAAAAAGAGAGCAACAAAACTATACCGATCAAATTCAAAATTCTAGAAACTATAAGCCTATATATTTTTTAAAATGCAAATATTTTTATGGGATAATAAGGAAGAAGATAATATAAATTTAACGAAATATATTTATATACATTTGTATTCAGTTACTTAACAATTTTTTATTGATTATTTATTTAAACTTTGTGTTTTTTCTTCGGTGGTTCTGAATCAGCGTCACATTTCGTGCTGGCCCCTAGGGCCCCTAACATAACGTCATTATTATTTTAAAAAACAAAAAAGTAAAGATATTGCATGCAAAATACTATATTAATAATGAATAACAACATAATTGACAAAAAAAAGCAAAGCAAATTTAAAAATACGGGAGATGACATATTTCCAAGATTATTTTGCCTCGAAAATGAAAATGAATACGTTATTTTCGTTTGTCTCGTCGAGGTGCCCCAAATTAAGTACAAAAAGATTTTTGTACGTGGTCCAGAAGCCAAGATATTAAATATTTTGCAAGCGAAAGCCACTTTGAACGCACGAAATCAGTTTTCAGTGTGAGCGCACCGGGCTTCCCCCACTCCGCCGCGCGCGCTTCACTTTGATACTCGATTACGAACACTAGAAGGCAATGAATCAATATCCGAATATGTTTGTATTGAAAAAAAACGTATCTTCGGTCCAGAAGGTCGTGGCACAAAAATGTTTTTTGAGAATACGTCAAAAAATAGGAGGAATCGATTTACGTCAAAGAGATTTCTCTAACATGAAAATTGCAAAATCTATAGTAGGGAAAAACGGTGACGTATAAAACCTTACCAAAGCTGTAAAAATGATTATAATTGGATTTTGCAAATTGATATTTGTTTCTGCATATTTACACTACCTGTATACCAAATTTCAAGTATCAGCGATGCTTCAAACCAATTTAGCAAAGCCTTGAGTTTTCGATGCAATAGATGTATAAAACATCATAGAACAAAAAGTTTTGCTTTCCTGATTTTCAGCAACTTTAAAAAATTGACGTTTTTTACCGTTTTTTCCATCTCACGGCTTTGTTATTGAACATTTCAAAATCGGACCACCGGCATTTTGTAACTATTTTTATTTCAAATAAATCACATATGGAGCATTTTTTCGTACAAAGTCGTCCTGCTAATTTATTTAAAGAAATACGCTAAAAACCCCGAATTTTTCAATTAAATTGTTAATAACTTTTTTCCTAATAAATTTTTTTGTCAGCATTTTAAGGTGTTATTGTACTTGCCATTTAAAGTAGGTCTGGATAGTTATTCCTGAGTTATCAAGAAAATACCACTTACACTGACTTTTCGGCCTCTGCCGACTGGACTATTTACGCTGAAAATGTTTGAATGAATTATTTGTATAACTTTTTCAATAAATTTTGATTATAAGTCATTTTATTTATATTTTTATACATGTTTACTAAAAGTAGTCGAACGTGTAGCAAAAAGAAGCAGAAATAATGACGGAGATATTAACAAAATTTTAAAATTCAAAAGAACAGCAAAAATAAGAATATATCGAACTGTGATGAGATCTACAGCATGAGAAACCTGGAAAATTGGTAAAAAGGATCAAGAAAGAATTAGTCCAGTCAGTCAGGTTTTTTGTGCTAGAAAAGGTGGTCTAGTAACAATTTTAAAATATGTCGTATAAGGTTTGTAATCAAAGTTTGTGACCTCGAGGAGTGGTCGCTTGAAAACATTCAATACGAACTTGAAGAGAATAAAATTTCACACATTTTTTATCTCAACTGTTTATTTCTAATTTCACATGTATCGAGTTATAGCAGCATAAAGATGAAAATTTTATCATGTATTATTATATCATTTTTTTCTCATTTTTTGACGGTCCGGTTTGGTTGATGTTGATATCTTCGTTATAGTTTTCATCCTCAATGTTGTGATTTACTTCCTTAAAACCTTATTTGAAAGTGTTATAGTTTTACAATAATAAAATTAAAATGAAAAATACAAGAGGCTGGTAAGAACATACAGATTATATTAATATAATATATCGAAATAAAAAGTTCTTCTTTTTCAGTATAGATCATATAACTATGGTTATAAACACATGTAACTTAGGGTTTCAACACTCCCCCTTAAGCTATATATACGGTGTTGGGAACATTACGAAGAAACATACATTTTACCGTCAATGTGTTAGAAAGAGACAAAATACATATAAATTCAGTGTATCATTCTTTTTCACTAACAGGATATCATAAAGTGGAAAACGTGCAATACTGTATGTCTAATGGGATGTCTGCAGTTTTAAATAAACAAATTAGAAATGCATTCAGGATATTACTAGTCACTTTACCACAGCAAAATGTTGTATAAACAACTCATTATGTTAAAGATCGCAATAAAAGAAGTTAATGTTAGAAGTACAGATGTGTAATGTGAACAGTTTAGTTTATTAATTGAGAAATAATAAGATTGTACTATACTGATAGCTTAATGCAATGAACAATAAAAAAATCAACATTACTTTCGTTTATCCCTTCATGATTAATTTACAAAGAATAATTCAGTAGTAATAAACTAATTCACTATATCAGTTCGGGTAGTACACGCTAATATGATTTGAACAATAAATTAAAACCTACCTAGTAAGTATTTGAAATAAGTACCACTAAAAAATCACTAGAAGATAGCTAAAAAAAATTACATTCGTCGATATTGAGGGTACAATTAATAAATATAAGCATAATAATTTTCGTTAACATCATCAGGAATAATCTGTGGCAACAATACAGAGTCCAAAAGCGACAATATGTTGTAATAAAACAAGTGTATTCAGATTATCACCATTTTCTTTAACAGGATATCATAAAATGAGAAATAAGTCGTATGCTAATATTTGTTCAACTGTCTTCTGGTTTTAAAAATATCTCAATGTAAACCGCCTATTTCCTACGCTCCTGATAAAACGATTTCGTTTCAATCTCTAATTCTTCTATTTTTATTTATCCCGTTTCTTCATTTTCAATCTACACGTTGGAATTGTAAGTGCCCTTAAAATATTCCTTTTTTATTTGTGAGAGAAATCAGCTCCATTTAATTTCAACGTAAAACGATAACCTCTCACGGCCAAAGGGAAATTATAATGGTCACATGGCATTACCAGTGTGTTAGAGAAGGACAATCATGAGACAGAGAATTAAAAGCCAGCGTAGATTATTATACCAGACGAATCGAATCGCGCGTGCGCCTCTTGAATATATTTAACTGTACAATCTGGGTACTTCACTAAACGTTTGTTTGCGAATGAGTAACGATCTTTTGCAAATCTTATCAAAATGAGTATGCAAGTACACCATAACTTGCACATTGTAAAATGGTACTACCAGGGTCATTCATATCGAGAAATAGCAAAAAATTTGTTTATTGTGGCATTCAAAAATGTCCAACCAATTAGCAAAAAACAAGTGAGAACGGTTATAAAAAATTTTGAAGAGCTTGGATGTGTCGATCCTACTAAACATGGACCACGTACACAAAATCCTCAAACCCAACCCGAAAAAGAAGAAAGAGATATTTTAATTTGTGCCAGTGTGGAAAATAATCCCCTACAATCGTCCACTCATTTAGCAAAGGATTTTGATGTTGATCCGAAAACGATTCGAACTGTATTAAAAAAAATAGTTATTTTAGTTTCAAACTGAAAAATAGCCATGATATTTTTCCAGACGATCATTTTCGTAGAATGGAATTTTGTGAAATAGTTATGGAAAGAATACAATTGGACGCAAACTTTTCGAAAAATATTTTGTTCACAGATGAATCGACTCTTCCCATACACGGTGCACATAATTCATCCGTTCTTCGATATTGGTCAAGGACAAATCTACATAAACATTACAATAATAGAGCACAAACATTAAAATAATAGAACTCAATATCCCCAAAAGTTAAATGTTTGGGCTGGAATATTAGGTGAACATTTAACTGGATCATTTTTTATTGACGGCAATTTAACCGGAAAAAAATATTTGGACATGCTGGAAAATCAAATTACTCCTGCCCTTATACAATTAGGTGTCAACTTCAATGATATCTGGTACCAACATGGCGGTTGTGCATCACATAATTATCGACACGAATGGTAACATAAGATGGCCTGCGAGATCTCCAGATCTGGCTCCCAACGATTTCTTTTTCTGGGGTTATATAAAATCGAGAATTTATGGGTTCCAAGAAAACAGAGCCACTTCTCTAAATGAACTAAGGGAACAAATTTTACAAATTAGTATGCAAATAACACCTGAAATGCTCATACGTGTTCGTCAATAATTTTATAACTGTCTCGGTTACTGCTTAGCTCAAAACGGGGGTTTATTCGAACATTTGATTTAAGCTCATTGAAGAATTAAGAAGTTTATTTTTTAATTTTTTTTAACTAGTTGGGTGGCTTTGGCAGAGACCAATTAGCCAGATTTAGTTTGTAATCCGTTTTTACGGACGAGTTATTAAACAAAGTTTTCTTGTAAAGAATTATGTTAGTATGTAAAAACAAGGTTTTCTTGTAAACAATGAACATTTGCAGATATACCTTCTCTGTGTTAGTATGTTACGTATTTCTATTTTTTTTGTTTTTTTTGATTTTCCTTTTTTCTTTTTTTTTCTTTTTTTTCTTTCTAAATATCTTTTTTTTTCGTTTTTTTCATTTTTTTTCCTTTTTTTTCGTCGACGCACTTACAAGATATTTAATCGCAAAATTGCTTACAATGTATTTATGTTAGTATCAGCTTTTACAATTTCATTTTGCACCTTATCAGGTGATTATAAAGACAATATAAAATATTAATGTTGTTGCTGAATACAATTTGGTTTACACATATAGGTAGTTTTGCTTTAACATTTATTAAATCCTCATAGAAAGTATTTAAATTTACTTGGAATTGGGAGCATTCTAGTATTACATGGGTTAAATCACCAAGTTCGCCACATGTGCAAGCTGTATTTTCAATTATACCTATTCTCTGTTTATATAGCGGTGTCATAGCATGCCCTGATCTTATTCTATTTATGGTAACAATGAATTCTCTATGAGATATCCCATAGAACCATCTCTTACGTGGAATCTTGACTTGGCAGCTTTTGTAGTTCTGTCCATGAGTGTTACTTTCATAAACTCTTTGCCATTCGAGTAGCAGACTGTTCCTATATTCACACTTAAGGTCGGAATGTGGTTAATTTATTACATATAATCTTACTTTTATTTAAAAATTGTAGGCATTTTCATTAGAATTCGATTTTATTTTTATTTTCGTTATTTTTAATTTGTACTGTGTGTGTGTTTACACAGAGAATTCGTTCTCATTTGCATACAAACGATAAAGATACCAAATTTTTTTTTACTAAAACATTCGAACCACAGCAGATGTTTCGAGACAAATTTCACGTTGCCAAATCTGAAAAAAAGTAAAGGTTTTAACCGCTTTCAAACAGAAAACTAGAACAATCTCCAGCATTACAATAAAATATTCAACGAATAGATGGAATTAATTATATTTTGATCTGTTACAACCCCTTGAATTATCATATTTAAAATCTTCTTATAACTTGTTCTCGTGTTAGAACAATGCATTTTACAATTAATATAAATATACAATGAAAATTGGCAATACTATTAGTAGCTACAAAGAATTTGTAAGAGGCCGGCGTTATGGGTTTTCCACTTATGAGATCCTGTTAGCGAAAAATGAGAATTGAGATATTTGGAAACACATATTATTATTAATACAAATTTTATTTCACATGTTATGTTATTTATTCCAATACTAACCGAACTAATATAGTGAATTAGATTATTACTAATGAATTATTTCTTTGTAAATTAATCATGAAGGGATAAACGATTTTTTTTTATTGTTCATTGCATTAAGCTATCAGTTTAGTACAATCTTATTATTTCTCAATTAATAAACTGTCCACATTACACGTCTGTATTTGCACGTCTCTCGAAAGCGGTGCCTACCAGACATACCTTCACACGTGGTGGGAGTATACTTCCACCACGCCTTTACACATACAGTATTTGCACGTTTTCCACTTTATGATATCCTGTTAGCGAAAAAGAATGATACACTGAATTTATATGTATTTTGTCTCTTTCTAACACATTGACGATAAAACATATGTGCCCACAGAATTTTCCTAATACTGTATATAGGATAGGCTTCGCCGACTAATGGGGTATAAAATCAGAAATATTTGGCTAACGGCAAGGTTATTAAAGAAAACTCTTATTACTGTTTTTCCAAACTTTCGGAAAGTTATATTTCCATTTTCAAGGATTAGTAAATTGATATAATTGTTCTAATAAATTGGTAGATATAATAATATTTGAACTTTTCAAAAGTGTTTTGAATCATGTCATTTTGATAGACATTTGATTATCAACATTTTCTTTTTTATTTATGCTCTAATTGTTGGAAACAAAAGAAGAATATATGTTATTGTAGAAAGCGGGTCTGGGTTTCTTGAACACAACTAAACACTTTTAATGTATTTTTACTGTTTTATTCATAATAGAAAGTATTAAAGAATATAAGAATCTTAACCACATGTCTCTTTTTCGCTCCACACTTTTTCTGTCTCTTGTCAACTGTCCGTCAGCTACAACACAGTCATGGGACGTACAGATCATAATTAAACCATACTCCATGACACCGGCTAGCACCCGTGCAAATTTAAAATGTGAAATAATACTACTACATTATGTTATGATCATATTAGGTTAATAGATATTAAAATAGTCTTCTTTTATTATATCCAACTCGATGTCAAATTCTTATATTTTGGGGTTCTAATATAGTGTTATTTATTCTTTCGAAATTTACCAAGAAACATCTTAATTCTCGAGGTTGGAAATTTGGATTTGTCATCAGAGTAAGTAGGGCAAAGTTCTTTTTTATCCTTACTGACTGGATTAAGTACAAATATGTGAGCAAGATACTTATGAAGATATATGGAGGAATTAAAGTGAATAGATCGTTCAGAAGAAGAACAAACAGAATTATCGGGATTGTATCAAAAGCTTGGTAACAAATATAGTGAAGAATTGAAGAGAAAGATAGATAGGACGTATAGACAGGAAGGCGGAAGATATATGGTTAAAATAAATAAATAATTGTTGTATTTGTAGGTAGACGAACTCTCTTTTGATCTGTTTCATAAGTAGTTAAAATATTTTCTATTTTCCTTCTCAATAAGGTTTTCCCCATTCTGAACATCCACCTCAATTTTATGTTCTGTATCTTTATTTCTTAAGAAGAGTTCCATTTCGTCCGTAGAAGAGTTAGAAGAATTTGACAAAACATCGGGATCAGTCTGTTCGTTAACATCATTCTGTAATATAATGAACCTCTTTTAAAGTTAGTAGTCTAATCCATAAAAGTTTTAAACGGTTTTTAGCTCTGTTTATTTGCCTGGCATCTAAAACAAATTTAAATCTTTGATCTAAGATTATCACATCATTATCCATAACTAACATTTTCCTGTCTGTCTGTCATACATTTAATAAAGGTTAGAGCAAAATGTGAACCAACCTTTTCTTCTGTTAATTTGCACTCCTACCAATAACAGTAAAAGGACCCTATCGTTAATTGTTCATATTGCAACTAAGTAGTACACTTACGACATGGGTCCAAGACTTTTATTATGTTTGTAACTCTGTCCCACTCTCCATCAGATACATTTTTATAAAGTTATTAAAATTTCTTAGGTCCATTTGTCTACAAAACATTTTTAACTGGAGCAAACGTGAAAGCATATCAAACGTAGAACCCCAACGGGGTTTCTTGAAATTCTCCTTTTTCAACATGTAAAGAAATGTTGGCGTTCTTAATGTTTTTACAACATTGCGTGCACTCAAAATTAGATTGCCAACTAAAGTTTCCTGTTGCAAGGCATCCTCAATTGCCAGCTGCAGTGTGTGTGCAACACAACGCATACCTAAAAATCAGAATTATAAAACACATTTTTATTTTATTTTTGTAAATCTACTTACCAGTCGCTTTTAACGTTGAAGTTTAAAGATTTTCAATCATAAAATTTGCATGAAATACTTTCAAAATATCATGCTGAACCTCCTGTTTGGTGTTTATAGAATCAGAACCTGCTATATTATCCTCTAGCATAATTTCTACATTATTCCAATTTTCACCCAATTCACTGCTGAAATCAGTTTCGGCTTCAAGTACTTCATATTTACCATTCTCTGAAGCTATGTATTATCTTTATCGCTTTCAACATATTTGTTCCATTATCTGTTGTTATTGAATGTATCTGATCATTTTTAATTTGAAAACCAGCCAGTACTTCCAATATAATATTTTTGATGTAAATTCCTATACAAAAATTATGAAATATTCTAATACTATTATATTCTACATTTACCGGTAAAAGTCTAGTTTAGTGGTACAACGCGGATTTTGATGAAAAAATGTTTTCTGGCTAATTCGAGGTCGCTGAACACGAAAATGAAAGGAAAAAATGGGGCTCTCTCACCAAAATCGAGTTATGAATTTTTGAAGATGTATTCAGATGAATACTGTACTGGATTTATTGTCACATTATAACTGCTATAATGATCCGTAATAACTGCTCCACAATGTTAGCGATACAATATAGTTGCATTTTACGATATTACTCTCTGACGCACATTAAAAAAAACACTGATATTGATATAAATATCATGTAAATTATTTTTTTAATTCCACAATTATTATATCTTCTGACGTTTTCGTTTAATATGACTGACATATAAGTTTCGTCTGTTTCCTCCTAGCAGTAAGACTTTCGCCTACTAGCATATACAGCCATCATTAGTTACTTGAAAAAAAGTTGCTGAATATTTTCGATATGCACAGATCAAAGCACAGAAGATATAAACAAGATTTACATCATGAACTTACACCGGCTCTTGTGCACTTTACGACCCATGAAATTAAACAATTTTCTATAGTAGAATCGATAGTTTACTTCAATTGGAGACATTTAACACAAAAAAAAGTGTGGACGAACCATAATTTTTAACGAAAATTGGCAAAAATTAAAACAAAAGGAAAAGGGCGAATCCAATGATTATATTCCCTTCCCCTTCTTAAATAACTTAATACTCAATACTTTGTAACGCACAATAAGTTATTCTAGAAGGGGAAGGAAATATAATAATTGAATTCGCCCTTTCCCTTCTAGAATAACCTGATGTGCGCAATAGTCTGTAACGCACATCACGTTATTCAAAAAGGGAGAGGGTGAATCCAATGATTATATTCCCTTCCCCTTCTTGAATAACTTGATATCTAATACTTTGTAACGCACATCAGGTTATTCAAGAAGGGAAAGGGTGCACAAGAGCCGGTGTATGTTCATGATGTACATCTTGTTTATATCTTCTGTGCTATGATCTGTGCATATCGAAAATATTCAGCAACTTTTTTTCAAGTAACTAATGATGGCTGTATATGCTAGTAGGTAAAAGTCTTACTGCTAAGAGGAAACAGACGAAACTTATATGTCAGTCATATTAAACGGAAACGTCAAAAGATATAATAATTGTGGAATTAAAAAAATAATTTACAAGAGATTTATATCAATATCAGTGTTTTTTTAATGTGCATGAGAGAGTAATATCGTAAAAGGCAACTATAGTGTATCACTAACATCGTGGAGCAGTTATTACGGATCATTATAGCAGTTATAATGTGACAATAAATCCAGTTCAGTACTCATCTGAACACATCTTCAAAAATTCATAACTCGATTTTGGTAAGAGAGCCCATTTTTTTCTTTCATTTTCGTGTTCAGCGACCTCGAATTAGCCAGAAAAAAAATTTTCATCAAAATCCGCGTTGTACCACTAAAGTAGATTTTTTCCCTTAACACAAAATTGATCTTCGGAGAAATAATGCACTCTTAGTAAATGTTTTTTTAAATTAGTACCATGATGATCGTATAAAATGGATGGTTTGGTTAGAACTTTAATTAATCACAAAACAAAATTAATTAGATTTAATTAAGCATGATTTACCTTTATTGGTTCTTTACACAACTTGCATACTGATTTATCCTCTTCTGAGTTATACTCAAAGTGCTTATGAGCTACATTAGTTGTATTCCGACCCATCAATTGACATTCAACATATAAAATGTTTATGTCGCTAACTTAACAGGTTATGTCGGTTAAGTGTAATTACATGTGTTTAACTTTATCATCCTTAATCCACGAAACCATAGAAACATAGAACATATAATATCAGTATCACGAAACATATTATTCAGAATATCTGTGATATTATTCACTTCCTGTTCCTGTCTCCATTCCTCTTCCAGATAAAGCCATTTTTACAAGGGTACAAAAACCACAAAAAAGTTAGTGGTTGTAATGGTGTTGATTTGTTGTTTTATTTATTTATGGTTTTGATGGATAGTAATCAAGATGAATCTGGATTTTTATGTCGTTTATTTATTAACAACCTTAACATATATATTTTATATGACATTGACAGTTGTCACTTCACTCCTCGTGCCCGTTGTCAAGTGCTAACTTGGCAGTGTTGCCTCAACAGCCAGCATCCTGACAGTAATCAAATATGCTTACGAATTTATCAAAGGAAATGTAAAAAACCGAAAATAATCGAAAAGACCGTTTTTCTTTTAACGGTTCTGGTTCCGATTTCAGTTCACCTTATCTCATACATTAGGGTTCCGATTTCGGTTCTGGTCCACAATAAAAAAACTGTTCCGGTCCGGTTCTCGGTCAATAACGGTTCCGGTCCGGGTCCCTGACTTGTACCAAGAGTAGCTTTATTCACTGGTCTATCTGACAAGTTACCTATAAAGTTGATACATAATTCTTTTGCAAGTCTGAAGACTGAGGGAGGCCAAAAACTTTGCACAATTTTAATGTTTGTTTGGTATCATCGCTTTGATGAAATGTGTATTTCGGACCAATCAAACGGATCCCAGTAAATATTGCACTATATCCTAATACGTTTTTGAAACATTTTAAAATACGCGTCGCCAAAACAGATCCTTTGCCTTGTTCAACTGAAGATACAGTATTAGAGCAAAAAGGCCATATAGTATTTATTTTTTACTCTTTGCTTTTGATACATTTCCACTAAGCCGCATTTGTCATCGGCGGAGACCGCCATTCATAGCGATAGCATTGTAGCTTGGCATTTTAGGTGCGCAGATGAGGGAAGGAAACAGCGTAATATTTAAAAGAGGATCGCTATACCTCACGCACAATCTGGTTCACTTTGGAGAGAAGTAAACAGTAACAACAACTATTAGATCATATGTAACTGTTCTGACGACGTACAAACAGCTAACAGATAGGACCACGGCTGAGAGAGAAAAATATCTCACCATTTATATTTCGTGTGAGTCCGACAAACTTCTAATAGCAAGAGACCTGGGTAGCGGGAAGTTTTTTGGCACCCCTCCAAAGTTAACAATTTGGCGCCAGAAAAAAATTACCTCGTTAACTCTTTCATGCGCAGCTTTTTACATTCATCAGAAAATAAAATTTAAAATTATTTTTGTGTTTGTTCAGTTACCTTCAAAAATTATGAAAAAAATTAAATTCAAATTAGAACATTTTATGGACATTTTTGTTTGGGGATAATATCCCTGAACTTTACTTTACCGACGTCCTCATATGGGGACAGAAAATTGAATGCAGATTATTATAAATAAATAATTAAAACATAGTATAAATGATTTTTTCTCCGATTGGCAGCAAATATTAATTTTGCTGACACATATCAATCAGCAAAGTATTAATTTTCCTGCCTAGGCAGCAAAGTGGGTACTTTTCTGCCTAGGCAGCAAAGTGGTTACTTTGCTGCCTAAGCAGCAAAGTGATTATACTCAATTGGAATAAAACATTTGACGTAAACATTTATTAGCAATTATTACATAACACTTTTAACAAGAATTTAAAAACATATGTTTAGTTGTTATTAACATTGATGGTAAAATTACTACAATTTTGAACGAATAGGCCACCTTTTCTTTCCTCAGATACCGTTCTCTCTACATTAATTATATTACCAGTTTATAATTTCCTTCATATTTCATCCGAGACTTCTCCGGCAACAAATTCAACTCTATATTTTTTGCCACCTCCCTTATTTCTGGAGGAGTAAGTACTTCCAGGTTGCTATCACTGTCCATTATATGATAATTTAAATATACCGATATTTTTCGCACAACTGAGAAATTTCATGAATTGTCAAACTATAATTATTATGGACATTTCCATAGCAACCAACCATTCCAACAACTGCGATTTCTATCAAATTTTATTTTAATTGAACACTACAGGAAAAATAAAGAGATTGTGGGAATTGTAATAATTTGCAAATACAATATCCTCCTATATCATTATGAACGATCGGAGAAAAAATTATATGTTCAACTCGGCAGCAAAGTAGATTGACTGCCTTAGCTGAATTCAGCCTCGGCAGTCAATCTACTACTTTGCTGCCTAGTTAAACAAATAACTGTTATTATTAAGAAATAAGTAATCTAAATGAAATAATATAAAAAACACTGAAACTTGAAAATATAATAAATAGTCAAATTATAATCAAAATACGCGAAATAGAAAAGAAGTTATATCACTTTCGAGTATGAAAGGCATAACGGGATATCACACCTTATGCATATGTATCTAGTTTTACTTTTACAGTAGGAATTCTTGAATCGACTTGCGTTTATCTTCCGTCTTTTTGGGGTAATGTGGTCCATTATAACATTTTTTCTAGGCCTCTTTTTTACTTCAGGAGGAGTTGCACTTCTAGGACGTCCCTTTTGTCGTTTCATTTGAAATTCCCCGTGAAATATGAGTTCAGTTGCTATTCTACTTTTAAAATGCAAGAGATCTAAAAATTCCTTTTCCTGGTGGCCATTCCATTTCCACAATACCCAAGCATTTACCGCTGTGACATTTATAAAGTGGTATAATATTCTCATATACCAACGCTTATTTCTTGTATAGTTAGTATACAGTCCAATCAAGGAGTCCATTAAATCTACCCCTCCCATGTGCATATTATACATTTTTATGGCGAAAGGTCTTTGAATGTGAACATACTTCTTGTCCTTCCTTGTCCAGCTTGTCCTAGAAAAACTTCAAAACAATATGCATACCCTGATGTACCTGCACGAACCCAAACCTTATAACCCCACTTTTTGGGTAAGTATTGCTCTAGACCCGAACACCCCTTGAATGCTATAACCATTTCATCCACCGACATATACTCCTCAGGCTGGACGGCGTAATGAAAAGTATCGTGTAGCTGGTTCAAAACAGGACGCACTCAAATCAGTTTATCTGTATTGTTTTCGCTAATGGTATCTTCATCCATAAAATGCAGATACCTCCGAATTTCTTCGTACTTCTTTTGGTTCATTGCTTCTGAAATGAATGTCATTCACAAACCCCCTTCTGATGACCAATAATGACGTATACGTCGATATTTAATATAGGTCATCATTATGGTAATTCGGAAATAAATTTTCAGTTCATTTAGACTAAGATTTCTATGAGCATAAAGGTTGGTTTGAAACACAATTTCTCGTAAAAAATAATCAAAGTATTCCAAAGGTGTAACAAATTTTATGTTTGTCTTATGTTCCTTGGATACTTTTGGAATATCGCCAGAATAGCTGTTGTCTTTCGTCAAAGTCCATATAGAAGTATTTTTGGTTTTGTTGCTCTGCTTATTTGCCTTTTGCGTATTTGCGACATTATTTGTCTTTTGCTTATTTGGCTTTGTTTCTCCCCCGTCAATATTATCTTAATCTAGGTGCTCCGATTCACTGTCACTTGAACTTGTTCCTTCTGATTCTGGCAAATACTCTTCTTCACTTTCTGAAAACTCAAATTAATCTTCTGACAAGTCATTATAAATTAAAGACTCAAGTTCCTCTTCGGTTAATTTTCGCCTTGTATCCCTTAATTCCTTATAATCGATACGCATCATATATTCGTTCTTCTCTTCAATGCCCGTGTGTACAGCTTTCTCCTTTTCATGCAAAGACTCTACTGATTCATTTTTTTCATATTCATCTTCACTGGTACTATTTAGGAGACTTTACAGCTCATTTTTGGACAGTGGTTTTGGCATAGAACTTCCCTGTGCTAATTGATGGCTGCAACCAGGTTCACTCGACAATGAATTCTCTTGTTTATCCATAATTAGCTGTAATAGAAATAAGAAAATGCATGAAAATAGCTAAATAAGAAAATTGGACATGTATATGTCCTCATCTGAGGACAAAAACTTTATTGCCATTAGTGAACATTGTCCGCAAGTGAGGACATACAATAAAATCGAGATTTATGACAAATAAATATGAGGAGTGTAGTTCCATAGCCCGCCTAATCCATAATATCTGATACGTCAGAAATCGGAAAAAATGGTCTGTTACAAACGTAATCACTGCAATAAACTGCAAATGTTATCATTTACAATCGGTTACACATAGGAAGCTGGGATGATAATAAAAAATAATTTCGTCTAAAACTTTTTTCAAATTTTTTTTTTATTTTGGATAAGACTAGTTTTGGAAAAACATTGTGGATAAGACTGGTTTTGGAAGTAAATAAGGTTTCAAAACTCAACATTATTGTTGTTATTGAACTTATTTATTTATTTTCTGGTAAAAACAATCATCATGTAAAACTGAACTAAAATAGTATTCTTTTTTCAAACTTTTTATGGTATTATATTCTGATATCAATATCATCATCTTCAAAAACTTCTTCATTCTGTTCTGCCTCTTCATTAAGAGGCGTGTCTATTGCTTTCAAATAAAATTCCAGGTCTTGAATTTGTCGCCAGTTTTCACCAAAAAGTTTTTTTAAAAGATTATCGCAGTCTTTTAGTTTTTTCACATTTACGGCATGACCAATGGGAATTACCTCAGGATTTATGCTGTTCAAGCTTTTTCCTTTTTCCAGTATGGATTTAGATGCGCCACTGTCGCTGTTGTAAGCGACCTCACCTCTTACCAATATGTTTCCCTGTGGCGTTTTTTTTATTGAAATACGTTTGGAAGGGGCAAATTTGAAATGCCATTGACCAGATGGCTTTATGACATCAGCTATGGCTTCTTTCCATTCAATAACTTCAACATTTCTTCCTAAATTGAACACTGTCCCAAATTCACCAAAAATCTGTTCATATTCTTCTGGTTTGATTATAGTATCCAATTTTCTCACCCTCTTTTCTATTCGGCCAAAAACCCTATCAGGGGGAATATAGGAATGTCCAGGTACTGGGAATACTACTATTACCTCTTTAATGTTATTTGGCGATTCTAATTTCAGCCATTTAGAAAGCATTCCAATCATCGTTACGTTTTTGTTTTGACCTCCACATCCGTCAGCAAAAAGTTTTATTGTATTATAATCTTCCAAGCTGTTATTATTCAGTCGATGATGAACAGCCGAAGCAATTTGATTGGATTCTTTTGCTAATTCAGTATCCAACCAGGTGTAAATAAAAACAGTATATTTATTTTGGGTCAACCTGAATGTCCTTGGCAAACTGTAAAGTTGTAAGAATAGAGTTGCCTAGTATAATAAGCCGCTTGATCTGGAATTCGAGGTAGAACTATGTTTTTTTGGCAATCGAACGAAAATTTTAAAAATCTGAAAAAAGATTTAAATTTTAAAGTATGAAGTCGCAATTGCATCATTATGCGATTCTTCTCATGAACAGGACTTCTCTTGACTGTCTTGTTTAACTCAATGCATTTTGAACATGCATCTGTGGCAGGCATGCCAAAACCAATATTGTAGTGTTTTACAAAGATGTGTCGAAAATAGTGATATTTAACTTTTAAGTTATTAGGTGATTATGCATTATACATTGTCCACATTTTCTTCACAGACAAGTCGCTAGATAAATATTGCCTTGATGATTTGCCACGACTATAACGGGAATCGACAGCTTTAAAACTTTCTATAAAACGTTTTCTAGGCGTGTATTTTCTGCTACGTGTATCGCCACCCCTGTTTTCTTTGGCACCACAGCCGGTTTCCAAATGCTTTTTCACAATTCGCTGTACCCTGTCCTTCGAGACACCCAGTATGGATGAAAACGCTTTGCGGCATATTGGAACATGTGTTTTTGCTTTAGATTTCTTAAATTGAGGAGCATAATAACGTATGGTTACTTGTTTCCGAGAACTGCCTTCCTTTACTTGTCTGGCTCTTTTTGGTTTCTCCGCTGCCGTATAACGCAAAAAAAATTATCTTGGATAATCTTAACTGGTTCATTATAAAATGCTTGATGAAACTTTCATATATCTTGTAAACTTAAATGTTGGGCCTGTGTGTTTTTGGCATGATTCTGGCATAGTTGGGGGATTTTTTGACGTGTATCTAAGAAATGAAATAAAAAATAAAGTTAAGTTGGAATTCAAACTAACCTCAAACAAGTTACTTACCTGGCATTTTTAACAATATTTTTTTTCCACTCTGATTTGTCCGTTCCTTTTTTTCTTCCTTTATTTTTCGGAGCTTCACAAATGTTTTTACCACTATCCTTTGCTTTACATTCAAGAATATTTTGGAAGTAAAGAAAGTTATAATAACAATTTCGTCTACCCACAACTGCATACAATATAAAATCACGGGTGTATCCCCATAAGGAAAAGACCATTGGATAAGACGCCGTTTGAAAACAAAAGCAATTTAGCACGTACGTACTCAAGTGATAAGCCGCACTTATACCAGACGGTCGTGACATAGGCGCGCTTTGGAATTAAACGTTAATTGGATAAGGTGAGTTTTGGAACTACATTCAATAATAGCACACACAAATAAGCGGGAATAGGCAAGTTTTGGTAAAACTTCTCAGTTACAAATAACAGCAGATATACTAGAGATTTTGTTTCTGTAACTGGCGGTATTTTTAAATTTTTTGGATTAGGCGAGTTTTGGAACTAAACTCCTCATATGAAATCGAGAAAATATTTATTTATTCATAAAGCTACACTAATTAGGACAACTGAAAATATTTTTACTTACGTTTTAAATGGCCTAATCAAACGGAACCACGATGTTGAAGTTGATATTTTCAGAGGCATGCACACAATACCAGAAACATAGGTTAGAATACAATTGAAGGAGTTCCAAAAATTGTTAAATAACTTGTTATGTCATCTTGCGGTCAATAGCGTAATCTTTAAAAGTTTTATGATTGATCTACTACGGTAAATTGCAGTTTACAGAAGTATTTAGATAATTTACAATGAAATAATAAAATGTCCTCACCTGAGGACACGACGCATAAGAGGGTTTAAAAATGTTTGAATAGTTTTTTTGTATAAAACAAAGTAAAAAAGTGAGGGGATGGCGCCCCTTTAGGCGGACATCCAATCTGACCCTAAAATTTTGGCGGAGAAATATAACACTTTCTTTAATATGTTTAAAATAAGCGATTCGCAAATGCCCCTTGGGTTCAAAGCTACATTATTTTGATATTTTCATACACTAAGCAAAACTACAAAAGCTCGTCATTCGAATCGGATTCAAAGCTCAATCCGAACTAATCAAAAGGTTATTATTGCGGATTTCACTTCGTTACTTTGCTCGCGCAACTGCTATCCAATGTGCGTTGATAACTATGTCACAAAGTTAATTTCCCTGTGCTGCGCCCTAACTTACAGTGGACCGAAAGTAATTAACTCATGCACTGACACTGATACACGAGAAGATCGCTAGTGAGCTATCGTCGATTGAGATGCAGAAAGCCTAATGTTTCTACATTGGCAAAGATGCTCTTACGCTACAGTGGCCCGAAAGTTATTAATTCATGTACAATTCAATTTTTCCTGGCACCAAACTGTTGATTTTATAGACAAAAAAGGCCCCGCTACCTAGCTCCGTCTCTATAAGAGGTTTGTCGCAAAAACAACAAATACACGAAGTGATGTGGGTTAATAATTTTTTCTCTGAACCGTGATCCCATGGACTAGGAGATTTATTTATGCAGATTTGATAAATATCTGGTTTTATAACTAATAATTATCTGGGAATATTCGTCACATCTGTTGGCAACACTAATGCCCAGTTGATACTAGTAATCAAAATATTTAAAATTTGGTATATAGCCAACAATATTTGTGTTGGTTGCTTAAAATAAAATGTACTAAAGGTTAAGTTGATTTGAGGTAATTTTAGAAAAATATGGTTATAGCAAACTGGTTGTTAGAACATAGTATTTATTTATATAAAAAAACTGACTGATTTTATAAACTATATTTTATATTGAAACAGAATAAATAAAATGTATAACATTTTTATAAATTTGACAATATTTAAACAGCATGGGCAATGTAAAAGTATATCTTAAATGTAATAATAAACTTCAGGCGTTTTTTCAAATAAAAAGTTTTGAAATAAATTATAGCATGCGTCGGGTTTGTTACTATTTTAACTGATGTGTATGAGAAACATTATAAAATAGGTTCTACCTATTAAAATTTTATAAAGTAATAAAATGACTTTTTTTGGCTACGAAATTTTTTTATTTCATATAAAAATATTTGAAAAAATCATATTAGCAATCAAATCAAAAAGTTCCTCCTATTGCCGTGATGAGGTCTTCTCCAATTATATAACCTCTTCAATCGTTTTGGGGTTCTAATAAGGGATAAAGTAGAAGGTTACAGTGTGATTCTAGTAATTTGTAATCTTTTGTGTTTTGGGATATTTCCTGTACGAAAAGGACTCTTAATTCTTCACAGAGAGTTAAGTTTTACACACATCTAGCTGTATCCGCTATCATACTTGGTATTTTGGATTGGCAACATTAAAATATGGCTGTACTTGTTGAATCTCGATTTTCTACCGTGCATGTCTCTTATTCTTAGTTCAATTTGTCATCGCTTTTTATGTATATGCCTTTTACAGTTGAGTTTTTAGTTCCAAGTTTATTACTAGGTAGGTAATACCTCCTAGTTGATGAATGTTATTAATTGAAACTGGAAGACACTGGTCCCCTCTCACACGGCAGCACACAAGGGTGTCATCTGCTAGAAGTTGTCAGTGATGGTTTCATTATTAATTGATATATCTGCAGTGTGAATACATTCAATAACATTAACTGTCTCGACCCTTACTTACTCCATTGGGCTAATAATATCTAAGCTTCAATATTTGTAATATCACATCTTCTTCTTTTTTCTATTAACATATATTAAGTCAATCACAAGGTAGGTCACTTCTTGGTCTAGCCAACATAATTATTAAACATCAGAGATGCATCAAATGGAATGTAACTTCTGTCATTCTGACGATGATATTTATATCGAAACAATTGTCAATTTTCTTATAGTTTTTTAAAAATTTTCAATATATTGTGGAATTACCTAGAAACAGTGAGTTTCGTTTAAAACAGTAATATTCAATAACGGTCCAAAGGTTTTAGTGGAAAGACTCTTGCTTGAAATTCTGTGTCGCTCAGATAGCTTTTTGAATACCAGATTGATTGTGTGCTCTTTATTTCTTTTTTCGGGGTATGAGTTAATGCTTTTTAGTATTTTGGATATTACAGGTAAAAGGTTTATTGGCATTCATTTGGATTTGTGTCCTTTATTGGGATTAGTATTATTGCAGAGGTTTAAGAGTATAGAGTGAGATCCACGACTTGCCAAATATATAAGTATAAAGGCTCGACATTTTTGTGTGCAATCTTACTACAATAGGTAAAATGCTCGGGGCTATAAACCTTGACAAAAGGTGACTTGGCCAGATATCAGGTAATAAAGGTGTGCAATGAATAGTAGGCTCATTCATGTTAAACTATAAAGTCTGGCATTTATATAAAATAAAGTGACCAAATATGGGCACCCTTAAGAAAAAGTCACTGTAAAACCCACATTTTCCCCAATTATTTATTTAAAAGACTTGGGTATGTTCTAACACACATAGGACTCGCCAAACCCAGTAAATACTGTATTTAGCAACCTAGGCTTAAAGTACACAAAAACATGTTTTCTCTTTTTGGTGCCCATATTAGGTACATCATGTTCATAATATGGTGTTAGTGGTGAAATTTAGGGGATGAGAGCAGTGATTGTGCACTAGTGTTTCACGCCTCTAAATAATAAAAATTGATTTCGATTTTACTGAAATGTATAGGGTTGAATTTGCCAGAGCGCCACGGATTTTTAGCCAGTCAAAATCTGAAACCACCCAAATGGGATGGGACAACCCACTGCACTAATATTACTTAATAATAAAGATTGGCTATAAGGTTATGTAAATCTCATTAAAAAAATAAGAAAAGGTTCTTGCTCACCTCTGATTACCGGGGTACATGGTATTATTAACTTGGATCAGAACAAAGAAATATTCATTAACCTTACTACACAAAATATATTGAAACGGTTATAATGTACCGGCACAAATGGAGCACACAACAATATTCTGTGGTTGTAAATAAGTACCCCACCAAATGAGTGAGTAAACTATGATTGAGAATGATGTATCAGCTCAATAAACAAATATCACACCTGAATTGAGACTATCTGTGACGTCACTATGATAGCTAACAGCTATGTACTAAAAAAAATGCCTTAAGGGCGGTATCAACTTAAGCTCTAAGACTTAGCTGTGGTTATTGTATGGTAGTGGCCTGTCAGCTTCTCAATATGTTTACCCAAGAACCCAGCGCCTTGGTGAGTGTGTGGACTCTAGGAGGTGTACAACACACGAAGACAAGCACGTAGTTACGAAGGAAGTAGAAGGTATACTGTGTGAGGACAAATACTATGGACAGCGGAGACAATACACGTTGACAGTGATGGGTTGACGTTGTAGATGGAGCTGGCACCAAGATGGGAGTTGAAATTTGAATGCAGTGGCTTCCAACTCGATATCCGAATATGAATCTCCAACCTGATGTGAAGGTTGTACGTTGACTTGATGGTAGAACGTGGATTGAATACGACCAGATGGTCGAATGAACCCTAAAATAAGCATTACCAGTCTAAATTCCAATTGAGTACGGGGGCTCTTATTAGTCATAATACTAACCTCAATATGACAGAGGGTTCTTGGACGGCCCTGTTGGTCTATTTGCCGTCTGACAACCAGCTCCTTTTCCGTGATTAAATCAATTAACGAATCGACTTCCTAAAATACACAATGCAAAGTCTCAGAGCCATGCTCGAGAAGTTCTACGAAGAACTTACCTTGACCGCCAAAATCCTGTAAATCGAAAGATTTTCTTTAACCTTCATGGGGCGCACATCAAAATTTTACGAAAAGGACTAACTGGGGTCCGAGAAGACCCCATGCGTAAAATTGCAGAAATGCTGTATTTTTCTTTAAATTAAATATATAGAAAAGAAGTTTTATTAAAGTTTTACTATTAACCATTTATTAGTCAAAAATCATCACGAAAAAATACAAAATACCCTAATCACTAATACTACTAGCTACATATCATTTTAACATGTGTTACAAACTATCTCCGATTTTGAATGTACTGCAGCTAGATGAAAAATCAATGTTTAAAAATTTGCGTTTGCAAAGATACAGCAAAAACATACGTCATGGGGTACAAACGGACTCCGGCCAGTCCTATGAAGGTTAAGATATACAGCGTCTATAATCGCAAACAATATAAGGAAATCTCTCAGCCATAAATTTCTCAGAACTATTCAACGATGAACTATATAATTGAATATTTCCAGCGAAGGGTTAGGAAATTCGACTCTGCCAATCTTCTTTCAACTCAACACGGATATTCAAGAATAAATGACAGAAATTGGCAGATGTGTACTTTGTCATCTGTCACCCGCCACGGTGCGCTAGCAGTATACTTGGAACATAGAACGCCAACATTGAGTAGAATACAAATGCCATGACTTTATCAAATTTTTACTGCAGATCATGCCTATTACATTTGTATTCTATATAAGAGACAATGAATAATCAGCCAATTTGTCATTGAAATATAATGGTTATAGCAAGACCAGGAAAATTTTAAAGTGGCCAATCACGCCATCTCTGACCGAACCAACACAACTACAATAAGGCATATGCCATTAGTTAAATCACATAGATAATTAGGTGTTGTTGTAAAACCAGAGATAGTTGAGGTGAATTCAAGAACACAATAACATTTGGGAAATTAAGCTGGCTTGCACAATAAACAAGAGTAATGTTAGGTTCATTCATAAATATCGAAGTGTAGCTCTTTCTCACAAGTGGTGTAATTTACACTCAATACCTTACACTAGTTACTTAATATTGACTGATTCCTAACTGCACTGAACTACACTCTACTCAAAGTGTGGTGGAAATTACATTACACCACGCTACACCTTCAAGCAATCGTAATGGCCAATGCCCATGGTCTGTTGATTCTAATCATAGAACAATCAGAGTCAGCAGAAGTGCAGTAAACAGGAATGCGTTCAGTTATGACGAAGGGTGAAGAGTTTGTCTCTATCGAATTATAACATCGATCAAGAAAGACATTTCTTTTAAACAAAAGGAAGGGTTTCATTGTGCAAAATGAACCCGTAACAATGAGCACACTTTGTTCCAAATATGGGCACTAGATTCTAGTATGACCAAGTCCCTTACAACAATAGTTTTGTAGTAATACTCAAGGTGCATTGAAAAAAACCTTTATTCTAAAGTTTGTATGAACATGAAAAAATAACACCTCATTCTTGAAGATTCATTAAAAAAAATGAAAACGTCGTAACAAATAACGACATAAGCAAGTCATCAGTCACAAAGTGGACATTTAAAAATCTGCAGTTGATCCTCTTCAGTCAGTCCCACACGTTCCTCGTGAACCCACTTTTTGCAGTAAGAGTACTGTCGTATGTACTGCTTTCGGTAGGTTTTGCACAGGGGACAGTACCAATTTTCGGTTGCCTTAGTGCGTACTTTCTTGGCTATGACTAACGATTGTTTGATTTTTAGTGGATTTTGAAGCTGCACTTTTCGCCACAATTGAATGGCTCTGTAGTTCAAAGCCTTCTTTCGTGTTTGTGTTTGGTTAGTATTGGTTTCACTCTTCTTCTCTGGAGTAGGCAAAAGATCAGTAAACGACAATGAGTGTTCATCAGTATCTTCTTCTGAACTGGACTCATCTGGAACGATTCCAGCATCCTCTGAACTGTGCGATGATGTGGCAGCATATTCACTATCCTCACTGCACGTATCACTGTCAGATGAAGCAGCACGCTTACGTCGCGGCTGCTTAGTCACTAAAGATTTCTTAGAAGGGCCTGGTTGCGGACTTCTCTTTGAACTATCACGATCCATAGCTACGATGGGTGGACCCACTCTTTGTTGATTTTCATCTGAAAAATTTGGATCTTCAATCAGATCCAGCTGTTTAAGATTTCTTCTGTGGACTGAGAAATGTCCAGACGTTTTTCTGTTAGTCGGGAGGGTGCATATGCCGTTTCAGGAATTAAGGTTGGGTCATAAGGATATATTTTTGTAGCTCGAAATCCATTTGCCGCAGTTGTGGGTGTTACTGTCTTGGGCCAAACATTTGAGAACACTATACCAAAACTTGTTTTGTTGAGTCCTCTATCAACTTGGTACCCACAAAAGCGCTGAACTTCATCATCCCAGTGGTACTCAAACGCCCGCAACACCGACTTATCCATGGGTTGAAATTTGTGGGTGCAATTACTTGGCAAACACAATAGAGTTATTTCGTGACGGTCAGCCGTAGCCACGATATTTGCATCCAAGTGGGATTTCGCCCAATCAAATATCAGCAAAACTTTTCCCGGTGGCTTGTATTGTAAAAAGTGATCTACCCATTTGACGAAAGTTTCTGTGGTCATGCTACCCTTTGGGGTCATGAAGACTTTGGCACCAGGCGGTAAGTTGTCCGAATAATTGGGTTTATTCCTTTGCCCATTGAATAAGATTACAAGTGGTATAACGCATTTCCACATGACACTACAGTCACATGTTCTAGTGCTACCATAGGAACTCTTTTAATTCCTTTTCAGGTTAAGACCTTTGGCTCTTTATGAAGACATCCATATTGAATATTAACTGCAGTTGATTCATAACACACAGTTCAGTCATTACATTTGCTAATGTCTGGAAGTAATGCGTTACAATATCTTTATTCAATTTTGCCGCTCGAGTTGGATTAACTGTTTCTGATTTCCTTTGGGCTACATGTGTATGACGCTGAAGAAACAGTTTTAGCCATTTACGCCCAATTAGTAAGGATTATTTTCTGCTTGGTTGGAGTGTCACATTATTTTCAACGCAGAATGTGTGAACGGTTATTCGCAAAACTTTCGAGGTTAATAGCATACCGATTTCGGCAAATCTAAAAATGCGGATGCAAAGCTCTTGTTCTTGCTCCGTACTAAACATGGAGTATCTCCATAAACGTTTCTCGGCATATCCTGCATGAACATGACGTTGTAAGGTACTACGTGGGATATTGAAATCTTGGGCAGCTCTTTTTATTGATGTTCCATTTCGCACAGCCTCCATGGACCTACTTAAGTCGGCCTGGCTCCACTTTGCCCTTTTAGTTGGTGCCATTTCCTAAAATTAAGAAAAAAAAATGGGGTAGAAATAATTTATCGGTGCCTAATATGAGCACTGTCCATATTTGACGCTGGGACTGGTGCCCATATTTGGCTACATGACCCCTTCACAACGTTAATAATTGGGAAAAATGTAAAAAGTATCTTACATGAATATTTTAACTACAGCTTCAAACAGAGAAATATAGCTAACAATTGATGTATAACATGAACCAGTTTGATAAAGATGGAAAGCCAAAAACCTTAAAGCACAACGAATCGAAATTTTAAAGGGTGCCCATAATTGGTCAACATACCTTATGTTGCTTAAACAACAATTTAATAACATTATTCATAACCAGACCAATTTATATTAATTAAAGATTATTATATCACTTAAAAATAATTACAGTAGAGCTCCGATAATTTAAAAATAAAAGGAAATGTTAAATAATTTGAGTTAACCACTTTTTAACTTAACAAAGGGCAAGGTATGGCGAAAACGGACAATGACAACATACTTATATATAGTGGTGTGCCAGAAACGGTTAGAGCAGCTGGGGGAATTGGATGTATTATAAATAAAAAATTGGAAAACAAATAGTTAACTGGAGATGATGATCTGAACGAATATTGTCAATTGAATTTAGTGATGAGAACAAAAACAATAAATCCTTTATAATAGTGTATGGACCAAACGAAGACGACACAGTATAAAATAAAGGACATTTTTGGGAACAATTAACATTGACAACAGAAGAAGCGCAGGGAAAAATAATAATAAAAGATTTTAACTGCAGGGTAGGAAATAAAGATTAAGAATATGAAACAGTAATTGGGCCACATGAAGAAAACTGTAGAAACAGTATTGGAGTAAGAACGTTAGATTTCTGTGAGATGCATCAATTAATTGTGGCGAATACAATTTTTGAATACAAAGACATCCATAAATTTACAAGGGAGGATAAAAGCAGAAATGAGAAATCCATAATCGATTATGTGTTAATAGAACGAGAAAACTTATACTAGGCACAAAAGTGAGAAGAGTGCCAGAAATTGGTAGTGACCATTACTTAGTTGTCTCAAAAGTGAAAAAAGCTGAAAACAAAAAAACTTAAAGTACTATAAAACCTACCAAAAAATAGAATACGAATCAATTACAACGTACACACTTAGGGGCTGAAATATTGTCACGTTCCTAAGTTTACCCGACTTGGGACTCGCCTCGGGTGGTGGGGGACAAATGGATTAATTTGACACAAAAATAAATTTATATAGGCCGTATATTCTCAATACAATACGAACAAGGATCAGTTATTACAATAAAAATGTCCAACTCAATATTTTATATCTACCAAAAATAAGTTAGGGACTTATCTTGGGAAGACTCGGGATGTACAGCTCGCAGCAGTATTCACGGGTTCTAGAGCCGTTGGTGTCTGGACTCTGGAGCGATATGGTCCGGTGAGTGGATCGTTGGAGGGTCCGTAAAGGTTCTTAAAGGTCCGTACAGGTAAAGGCTGTAGAGCAGCAAGAAGAATGAATATCACAAAATTATTTGGAAACTGAGTGATGAAGTTGATTATGAGCGAAGAATGAACAAAAGAGAGCGAATTCGACTTGAATCGTAGTTTAAGTAGATATTTAACGATGGTAAAATTAGAGGTGGGAGTAGCCAACGAATAAGTAACGCTCCAAAATAATTGATGAAAATAGGAACATGTCTCAGCGACATGTTACAAGATACCGACTAGCACTGAATAAGAAATTTGAAAATATTTCAGAAAAACTCGAAGATATCAATTTGGATACTACGTAGGATAATTTTAAAAATGTGCTTCTAGAGACAGCTAGAGAGATCTGTGGCAGTAGTAGGAAAAAACAAACCTCCTGGTGGTCTGAAGAAATAAAGAAGAATCAAATAATAATCAGAAAAACAAAAATGGAAACTCTACTTGAATAATAGAACAACGGAAAATTGTGAGCGATATAAGTATAGCGGGGATAACCAAATAATGAGAATATGAAAAGAATATTTTCAAGAATTACTAGGAGTAGACGAAGATCATAAAGAGCAGGAAGTATTAAAAGAACAAGCACAAATCCTAGTTGAAAATAGAAATGAACACTATATAAGAGCAGGCGATGTAAAAGAAGTTATAAAACGGCTTAAGAATGGGAAAGCATCAGGAAGTGACAATATAATAAATGAGATGATTAGATATATTGGAGAAAAATGTACAGAAATACTTGTTAAAATATACAATAAAGTTTGGCTTGAAGAACGAGTAACGCAAGAATGGAAAACAGCTTTAATAACACCAATATACAAGAAGGACGATACATATGATTGTAACAACTACAGAGGAATTAATTTACTGAACGTTACTATGAAAATTTATGAACAAATATTGGGACACACTCGTCACTGTTCAACCCGATCCCTTTTGAAGAATTCTCTCTACGATTCTCTTCCTTTACACGTATCCAACGAGTTGTTGCTTGGATGCGACGTTTCGTTTTCAATTGTAGATCTCGTAATTAATCTAAACCTCCCTCCGCCGGCCCTTTGAGCGTGATTGAATTACAAGATGCATAATCATCTTGCATACGCTGTCACAACATTTTGCTGATGTTCTGCAGGAACTTCGGGTCACTAAGACAGTTAATTCTCTTTGCAAATTGACCCCCTTTCTTGATGACCATGGTGTTCTCAGGGTGGGCGGTATACTCAAAAACTCTCACCTAAATTACTATGCACAACATCCAATATTATTGCCCCAATCAGCTCACCTCTGTATGCTCATACACAAACACTATGATTTAACCGCCTTGCACGCTGGACCCACCACGTGTCAAGCTTTAATCCGCGTTCAGTATTGGATTCTTTCATTACGTCAGCTTATATTTAAAGCGATTCATTAATGCCTCACTTGTCATCGCTTTCGAACTTCCACTATTCAGCCAATCATGGCTGATTTACCCCCTTGTCGAGTTCAACGAGGTAGGCCCTTTTTTAACACTGGTGTTAATTATGTCGGACCGTTCGTGCTTCTCGTCTCCGTAAAGCCACCGTTACCAAAGGCTATCTATGCGTTTTTGTTTGTACCGCGACTAAGGCTGTACATCTGGAGTTTGCTTCCGAACTTTCTACTGACGTCTTCTTAGTAGCGCTCGGTAGATTTATCGCTCGTAGAGGCCTTCCTCATTCCATCTTATCCGATCAAAGTCGGAATTTTACTGATGCCAACAGGCACATTCAGGAAGTTTATCATTTACTCCACACTCAGCATGACGAGATCTTCAGTACTTTGTCGCGGCGCGAAATTAAGTGGATTTTTAATTCTCCATATGCTCCTAACTTTGGCGGGTTATGGGAAGCAGCCGTCAAATCTGTCAAGAATTTGTTATATCGCTTGTGTGCTGAAATAACCTTTACCGCGAAGGAGTATGCCACTCTTTTTGCACAAATCGATGCTATTCTCAATAGTCGACCTCTATGCTCATTGTCATCAGACCCCAATGAAACATCCAGTCCAGGTCATTTCCTTATTGGTGTCCCTCTCTTATCTGAAATCTCTTTCTCTGAGGACATTTCTTTAACCTCCCTTTGGAAGATCATCAGTATTGACCTCTGTCACATCTTTGTTATTCTCATCCACGATTGCTTCAAATAATTCCTTTAAGTATACCTCAGAATAATATGTTTCTTGAAAGACGGGAGATGAATTGCTGTCATTACTTCTGCTGCTACTGCTAGAAGATCATATAGGTGTTCTTTTGGCGCTTTTCTTAACTGGCTTCAGTTTTTCTTTTAATATGTCTACAGCCTGCGTTGATGTTAAAATTTCTAATCCGACAACGCACTCTAGTTTTTGTCGTGGTTCTGGCTTTGGAGTTTGTTTAACTGCAGATAATGAAAGTGTTTCAAATTATACATTGCTATTAGGTTGTGGATGGTTTTGAGGTTCCTGGCAATGGTTCATTAGCTATTTCTTCCTGCTCTTGAATTAATGTGGGAATCCCGACAGTTTGTTTCCACTTTTTAATCAGTTTTGGTGGAAAACTTTCTTCTGGAATAACATTTCGATTAAAGGGAAATATTTCTCCCTTTTTAGATGATTTCAGAAGAAATAATTTTCCATTACTCGCACAAGAACTGTGAAAAAAAATTTTTAGAAAGCTTTTTGTCCTATGCAGTGTCTTTGCCGAGTAGGTCTATTTGGACTTTTCCATTTGGACTTGAATTATTTAAATACTGCGAGGTCTAAGGGTTGCAGCTAGTGGCTGCTGTAGAGAAGCAGTTCCAAAATGGTGATTTGTTGTCTCGATGCAGCTTCCAATTTGTCCACATTTACGTGAGTTGAGTGGCCATCATAAATGATGCGTACGGGTCGCTCCAAACCAACGGTAGGAATAACAGTTTAAGGAAGTAATTTTTAACTATTTCTCCTTCCATCCACCCTTGCATAAACAGTTCCCTAAAATTCGTGTTCTGGAGGGACAAGCCATTGATCCCATACGTTCTTCTCTTTATAGATAATTAGTGGTGGAGCTTCTCTCCTGCCGCATTAACCATAGTCGTATTTTCTTCACCAGGTCAACTGATTGTTCGTGATGAAGCTTTATTAACTGCACCTACAACCTTTACATTCTTGGGATTAATACTAAGGCTGCTCTCATCTAGGTTCCAAATTTTGTGGGGTTTATCATGCAATCCAAGTTCATCCATAGTTGATTTTGGCAAATCAAAATACTGATAAATAATATTTGCTCTTTTCCGTGAGTATTCCACATTTTGAGGAGTTTTAACGCTAAGATTGTGCCGCTTTTTAAAATTCAAAAACCAATCTTCCCCTGGGATACCATCTTCGAAATTAGTTTTCATGTTGTTATATTTAATGAATCTGCCAACCACTTCAAGAACTTCGTTTCTTGAAAATCTAAACAATTTGCTAACCTAGCTTCGTCTTCTAATGAAATTGTAGTTAGGCGATCCCGCCCTTCATTTATTGCGCCACATTTACCTTTCAATCGGTAATACAATGTAACATAAGGTATGTGATACATTTTAAAAGCTTTGTAAATTTATGTTCTTTTTACTTCAATAAGAACAAGTTCCTCATCAGCATTCGAGTATTTATTGTCATCAGAGGTTTTTTTGTTATAGTTGCGGACCATAGTAATCCTTGAAAAATATAGGTAGATTTATAAACTCTGTTGTTCGTTATTCGTTGTTCATGATTCCCGCTGCTCGAAAATAAAACATACATGCGTTTATAAACTGTTGTTGTTGTTGTGTTGTTCGTCGTTTTCACGTCGTTCGTCGTTGCTCTCAAATAACCAAATTTTATATCTTGTTATTCGTGATTCGCAGTTCCACCAATGAAAACTGAAGTTGGTCCCGCGGGACTTGATTTCTACCAATCATTCTAAAGTCAAAACTGGCACTAATGTTTTTACGGTCAGTAAAGAGAGGCGCTACATTCAAATAAGCTACTGTTTATTGATGCACTTCGGCAGCATGAAATGACGTCACCGTTGTGACCAATCAAATTTCAAGAACGCCAACAACGAAAAACCGATATAAATTAGTCGACTCAGGAACAACTGTGAATAACGAATTGCCAGTAACTTGGAAAAGACGGCAAGCAACGAACGACGGGAACAACAGAGTTCATAAATCCAGCTTAAAGGGCAAATGTGACATAGTGTAACACAATTTCCCAGCCACTGTATAACACATTTGCCCCGTTTTAATATTTTCAGGAACATATCACCTTATACCTTACAGTATTTAACTCATACCTACTAAATAATTCTTACTTACCAATTTAAATAACGATTTTATGTCACTAAATGCAAAAGACCTTCCACTCTTTAGCTAAGTAAGCAACGTACATCGGCGAAGATTTGCTTTGAATTGTGGGTAGAGTTCTGCATACTTGAATTAAAGTGATGGGGGGTGTAGGCGGGTATATTGCACACCAATTGACATAGATGGGGCTACTTGATTGAATTGATGCAACTTTTGGGAAAGAACTTAACACAATTATTGCCCCATTATCACATTTTCCCCACTGCACCTTACTACATTTTTGGAGATATTTCGGTTTGTTAGCACGATACAGCCTTCGGAGTGTGTATAAGTGATCAGTCTTATGAATTGTATTGTTCGGAACGTCCCACAGATGAACCCTATCGATTTTCAGCTCACCAAAACCAGTACAGCGGGTCATATAAATACATATATACTACATTTTTGAAGATATTTCGGTTTGTTTGCATGATACAGCCACCGAAGTGTATAGAATGACCAATTTTATGATTGGATATTATTCAAGGCGTCTCACAGATGAACCCTATTGCTTTTCAGCTCACCTGAGCCAGTACAACAGGTACTATAAATGCAGTTATACCACATTTTTGGAGAAATTTCAGATTGTTAACACGATATAGCCTCCAGAGTATATACAAGAGACCAATTTTATGATTGGATATTCTTCAGGGCGTCTCACAGATGAAACCTATTATTTTCAGCTAACTAGAGCCTGTACAACGGGTACAATAAATTCACATATACCACATATTTGGAGAAATTTCGATTTGTTAGCACGATGCAGCCTCCAGAGTGCAACAAGTCACCAATTTTATGATTGGACATTATTCAAGGTGTCTCACAGAAGAAACCTATTATTTCCAGCACCCCAGAGTCAGTTCAACGGATCATATAAATCCAGATATACTACATTTTTGGAGACATTTCTGTTTGTTATCACGATACAGCCTTCGGAATGTGTCTAAGTGACCAATTTCATGATTGGGTATTGTTCAGGGCGTCTCACAGATGAACCCTATTGTATTTCAGCTCACCAAAATCTGTATAACGGGTCCTATAAACCAAGATATATAATTCGATTTGTTATCACGATACAGCCTCCGAAGTGTATACAAGTGACCAATTTTATGATTGGATATTATTCAGTGCGTCTCACAGATGAAACCTATTATTTTCATCTCACCAAAGCCAGTACAACGGGTCCTATAAACCCAGATAAACTACATTTTTGGAGAAATTTCAGTTTGTTAACACGTTACAGCCTTCAGAGTGTGTATAAGTGACCAATTTTATTAATTATATTGTTCGAGACGTCTCACAGAAGAACTCTATTGATTTTTAGTTCACCAGAGCTAGTACAACGGGTCATATAAATCCAGATATATTAATTTTTTGGTGAAATTTCGGTTTGTTAGCACGACAAATCCTCCGAAGTGAATACAAGTGACCAATTTTATGATTGGGTATTGTTCAGGGCGTCTCACAGATGAACCGTATTGTATTTCAGTTTACAACGGGACCTATACATCAATATATACTATATATTTGGAGAAATTTCTATTTGTTAGCACGATACAGCGGAGTGTATATAAGTGACCAATTTTATTATTGGTATTGTTAGGGACGTCCCACAAATGAACCCTATCAATTTTAAGCTCATCAGAGCCAGTACAACATGTCATATAAATCCAGATAAGTATATTACATTTTTGGAGAAATTACTCTGGAGTGAATACGGCGAAAAAGTTTGTTTTTAATCTTTAAAAAATCGTTTATTTCATCATTGTTTTTCTCATGGCTTCTAAAATTTTGTAATGTAATGTTAATAATGAAACGAACATTGGTACTTGTATTATACATATATTATATAATTTGGGTGTGATTAACAACCAGTTTGGTTCTATTATATTTTTTATATATCCGTTTATAATTTTAAAATGCATTGACGTTTTTTGTTCATTTTAATTGTGCGTAAAAATATTGTAAATTATTTTGTAATATTTTAATTCAAATAAACCAATATTTTTTTGGAAATTGGCATTATTTATTTACAAAAAAAATCGACGATCATCTGCATCCAGCAAACATCTCGCAAGAACGACGTCCGGAAGCAGGAAAGAAGAATGTCGGTCGTTTAGGATCGGTTTGATTTTATTTAGTTAGTTTTGATCTTTCATTTAAGTAATTCGTACTTGATGGAATCTTAATAAAGCATTTTCTTACAGGAAATTGAAAAACAAACTGAGAAAAAATGTGCTTCTTATGGTAAAGTATTTCGGTGAAAAGGATCATCAAACACAGCTATGATAAAGAACGTAGAATCTCAATGTCCAAGAAAATAATTGTTTGACGCTATGAGAATGTCACTTAATTAAAGTTCTGTTTGTGTGATGTCAACTGAAGACGGTTAAAAGGTAATAATTTTGGGGAAAAAATGTGTTCGTAATCCAAAATGTAGATCCTGCATATATTTTTTGTATGATGAAATAAAACAATTTAATTTGTTTAAAACTTCATCATATTTGAACTAATGTTCAATTTAAACTTGTGACACGTTTCGCTAACAAAGTTGCTTTATCAAACGAGTGAAGGTTTAGTGATTTTTTTTAATTTATACAGTGCATAAATACGGAATTCTGCGAATATTAACAAAAGTATTGAATAAAGTTATTTGGAAATTCATTCACCATAATCTAGGTTAATTGGTTTAATAAGGGAGAATGGTTGATATCTATTTGGTCGTTAAGAAGGTTTTATTTATTTCAAAAGCTTCTAAAAGATTAAATTTAAAGCATGTAAAATTTCAAATTTTGGGTCGAAAGTGTGTCAGTTTTTTAATAAATGATTTGAATAGTTATAATATTATTTTTAGTTGTCATAGCTACGTTTGTGTTCTGAAATTCTAGTTTTAAAATTTTAAAAGTTCTACCGATATAAATTTTATTACAGTTGTCATTATCACATTTTAATTTATAAACTCCTGATTTGTTCAATTTTGAAAATTTAGATTTGTCATTTTTAATGAGTTTGGATAAATTGTAATCAGTTTTAAAGCAAATGTTCATGTCTAAAGTTACTAAAAATTATTTAGCGTTTTAAATGAAACTCACTGTTTCTAGCTAATTCCACAATATAATGAAAATTGTTGAAAATTCTAAAAAAATCACAATTGTTTCGATAAATTAATATCATCGTCAGAATGACGGAAGTTACATTTCATTTGATGCCTACCTGATGTTTAGTAGTTATTTTTGGCTAGACCAAGAAATGACCTAACTTGTGATTGACTTAATATATGTTAATAGAAAAAAGAAGAAGATGTGATATTACAAATATTGAAGCTTAGATATTATTAGCCCTATGGTGATATCCTGGATATCATCTTTCCAATTAAGATCAGTATAACTGTGCAATGATATAGAAAACCAGGAAAACTATATCTGCTGATCTTTACAATTATCACTTACGAAGACAGTTTATTAGTGAAGAACTCTCTAGATTTATCTGTTCATTGACAACTTCATATTGTGGGTTTCTTAAATGTATTCTAATTTCCAATTCTTCAAGGGAATCCAGTTCTTGTTTCTGTTCACAAATTTGCAACACTTCTAGTTCTGTGTTAGGTGTCAATGAATGATTGGTGTCAAGTAGATGTTTTGCGTAGTGGGATTTATCTGGTTGTTTTAATCTGTATGCTCGTAAGTGTTCACTCTATCGGATTTCAAAATTTCTAAGGGTCGGACCCAATTAGACAGCATTACATTCTGGACATTTGAGTTTATATATACCTGATTTCTTTAATGTAATGCTGTCTATTTGGGTCAGACCCTTAGAAATTTTGAAATCCGATACAGTGAACAGTTACGAGCATACAGATTAAACAACCAGATAAATCCCACTCACTACGCAAAACATCTACTTGACACCAATCATTGATTGACACCTAACACAGAACTAGAAGTGCTGCATATTTGTGAAAAGAAACAAGAACTGGATTTCCTTGAAGAATTGGAAATTAGAAGACATTTAAGAAACCCACAATATGAAGTGGTCAATGAACAGATAAATCTAGGGAGTTCTCCACTAATAAACTGTCCTCTTAAGTGATGATTGTAAAGATCAGCAGATATAGTTTTCCTGGTTTTCTATATCATTGCACAGTTATACTGATCTTAATTGGAAAAATGATATCCAGGATATCACCATAGGGCTAATAATATCTAAGCTTCAATATTTGTAACATCACACCTTCTTCTTTTTTCTATTAACATATATTAAGTCAATCACAAGTTAGGTCATTTCTTGGTCTAGCCAAAAATAACTACTAAACATCAGGTAGGCATCAAATGAAATGTAACTTCTGTCATTCTGACGATGATATTGATTTATCGAAACAATTGTCAATTTATTAGAATATTCAACAATTTTCATTATATTGTGGAATTAGCTAGAAACGGTGAGTTTCATTTAAAACACTAATATGAGTAGATTCCGCGAAGTAAGGGTCGAGACAGTTAATTTCATAAAAATTATTCAATTTTTAAGGATGGTATTCCAAAGTATGATGAGCTTTTAAATTATTTATTTTTATCAGAAGGAAATACTTGTTCTAAAGCATGTTTTATTATCTTTTTATTTATGACATTGTCAATTAAATTTGGATCGTAATTATTATTCACTGCTATTTGTTTTATGATATTTAGTTTTGTTGTAATTATTAGTATTTAATGGGACTGTTAATAGTCTGTGTATCATACTTGAAAGCTGCTAATTTATGTCGTCCACATATCGGTGCCAGTCCATACATTTTTTACTAAGCGGGTGTTCATGAATTATTTTTTCTGTATTATCCACGAAAATGTCTGCTAGTAGGGGATTCTCCATAATCAAATCATCTCTAATGCTATAAACCTCTCCATTGAAATGAGAATAATTTTGATTTAAACATACTTTTAATAAAGTTATGATATCAGAGTGAATTATAGGATTAACATTATTGTACGTGTGCAAGTTATCAACAAGAGTTATAGTTTCTTTAGAATAGATTTGTTATATCGAACGATATGAATTTAGAATTATGGGGTAGTTTTATATCTTTAATATTATTAATTAATTCCGTTGAGTTTTTAACTGAAAATTGAGGTTTGAATGAGCAATATTTAGAAATGATTAGATGAGATGAGAATCTTTGAAATTTTAAATGAAGGTACTGTGAAAAAAGAAACAACTGGTCTGATTGGGTACCCCCCTTTATGGAGTTTAATTAATGAATAAAGTTCAGGGTGTTGTGGATTGGGTAAAAATAATTTATATTTTTCTTTATCGTTAATTATTGATTTAGCGTTATCTACTGCTAATTTAATTTCCTTCCGAAATTTATTAGCTGGATCTCAAAATTGCCTGCCTGTATAAAATTGTTGGTTTTTAATATACAGTGCTTCTCAAAAATCTGTACAATTTCATCTACTAAATCTTCAGTAGCATCCACATCCATATTGTAATATTTTTTTATATTTTTTACTTACATAAAAATTTTCATTTGAGGGTTCATTAAAAAATACACCAAAAATTTCATGTACACAATCATATGCTTGTATTCTCATTCTTAATTCAAAAATCAATTTGTCACATATAGGAAAAAAAGTATTTATTTTAAAGTTCTCAGCACCTTTTAAAGTTATATCTTGTGCAGGGCCTTCATCAAAGCAGTGTTTCCTCTTACGAACCCTTAAAATCTCATTTTTGTAAACATTATTATTTGGCTGAATTTTTTTGGATTCCTCTTCGACTTCATCAAACTGTTCTCTAAAACTATTGACAAATTCGATCAAAGCACTGTATAGTGTACAAGCCGCAGTTAAATTGGCTTGATTAGCTTGTAGAGATTTACTGGTGGAGTTTATTCTGTCTAGGATTCTTTTCCAAATCATTGTCATGAAGGCAAATTCAAATATATTCATTTTGTGAAGTAAATCTCCAGCTTCTGTTCTGGTAGACTTTTTTTGGTTTGCATCCTCATTTAGCTTTACTAACGCTGTTTGTTTTTCACTAAAACCAAGCGCAATAGAGTTAGTTAATAGCATCAGTTCGTGCTGACCATCTGGTGTCACATATTTTCTTAACCAATGGTGATTTAGTTTTTGAAACAGATAGACATTTTTGAAGTATTTCCCATCTGTGCGTCGAAACCGACAAAAAATTATATAAACATTGTACATTTTCAAAATATCTAGAAGCTTCCGAACAATTTTCGGCAGCACTATTACCGACCAAGTTTAAAGAATGACTGCAACATGGTACAAAATGTGCATTATTTGTCTTCTCTTTAATTTTTGCCTGCAATTCGTTATATTTTCCGGACATATTGGATGCGTTGTTATAACTTTGGCCTCTGCAGTAATTGATATTGATATTAAGGTCACTTAATTTGGTTTGTAAAACATTCTGCAGTATGAGAAAATATTTCCACAAAACCTAAAAACCTTTCTACTGGTTGACCATTTGGTAAAATATATCTTACAATCACAGTTATATGTGAAATATCAGGCGTTGAATCGGCGATAATTGAGAAATATTTTGGTCGAAGAAAGATAATTAACATGCCCACTTCCAATGTCACTATATTTCTGGAGGTGTCCAGCTAAAAACGGGTAAAAATCACTAAGAAATTCCAACGAACCTAAATAGTTACCATTCCCTTTTGTAAAAAGTTTAGTCGTGGAACCATAAAATGGTAAACCACTTTTTGATAGAAACTTAATGTTAGCAATCACTCTTAATAAAACATTTTTCCAGTAGTTTTGTTCCTGAAAGTAACTTTTTCTGATTTCTGTATCTATCCTTCCCTCTATTCGACTTCTATTAATCATTGTGCCGACGGAGGTTACGTGTTCAGAAGACCTTTCGTGGTTTTTTATGTACTGAGTCGCATTTTTCCAGTGTAGCCATCGGCACTTAGCTTGATATCTTTTTTCGAAATTTTTTTGTAAATATAACAATAAACACAGCCGATTTGGACTGTAAACCAACCACTCACGAAGGACTTTTTCGCCATGTTCTTTAAATTTATAGAATGTTGAACTTTGTAAACTTCTAGATTTTTAATGAAACTAACTGTCTCGACCCTTACTTCGTGGAATCTACTCATATTAGTGTTTTAAATGAAACTCAAAGTTTCTAACTAATTCCACAATATAATGAAAAATATAAAAAATTCTATAAAAATCTTTTATATTTTTCATTATAATATGGAATTAGCTAGAAACGTTGAGTTTCATTTAAAACACTTCTAGATTTTTTACCATCCAATTGTTTTAGACACCCACTTATTTTGTCAATATTTTGTTCAGGTCTGTTTTTAAGAAAATATTCTTGAAATTTTGAGGTTATATTTTGAGGCCATTCTGCTAGATCACAAGGAAATAGTGGATAAGTTTCTTTGTCAATTTCTCATAAGTCAATTATGAAGACGTTATCATCATCGTCCGCGACTTTGTGTTCTTGTAACTGGATGGTATTATTAATATTGCATTTATTTCCTCATCTTTTAATGGCGGTTCAGGAAAATCTTGTCGATTTTCTAGTTCTTTTCTGAGGAATTCCGACATTGCGTTTTTTGTTTTTATCTTTCATTTTCCCTTAGTAATGCTTTTTTACGCTTCTCACTACCACTTTGATGTTTGTAACTCATATTCTTCTTTCTTCCACCCTTTTAAAACTAAAAACTTATTAATGTTGGACTAATTTAAATTTTTGGGTAATGCAATAATAGTGTCAATTAATACAGTGTGTTTGAAATTGGTAGAGAACATAATATTACGACTTCGAAAACTGTTGAAATAGTAAAAGACAGTACAATAATTATGTTTTTCATTGAATGCCGTTTACTTTGCAATTTTACCACTGTTGGTATTTGAGATATTTTGAAAGAACTGAAATGGTGAATTTTCAAAACACAAAGGTATTCAAATTTTGCCCTAATTTTTTTTCCCGTAAAATTCGTATAGTAAATATACAAAAATAATATAATAATTATAACTTAAAACTTACCTTAAGTTAAATTTCAGGGTTCGGACGATGGTAAATAAAAATTATTACAATTTAAAATGAGACTTTGGAGTTCGACATATATTTATAGTTTACTAATATCATCGTCCATAAATTTATGGACGATGCTAATATCACTTGGAAACTGAAAACAGAACAAAAATCTAAATACGATAGAAGGCAACAAACAGTTTTTTACTTAATTTCGTCGTCTCTTCGGCAAAAGATAATGCTTTTTTGGTTATAGCGGCATAAACAAAAACGCTCTAAAAGAGTGCCGATTGCCGATGTTTTATATTTTTAAATCCAGTTAAAAGTATACATATATAACAGGAATATCCTTATATATACCAATATATGCCTAATTTTCTTTATCAGATACGGTTTTCTTTTGATGTTTAAATTCAAATTAACTAAATGGTTTATAATTTTTTCAAGGCCTTTTGTCGGGCCCCACTTTATACCGGGCCCAAGGCCCGGGCCTTATGTGCCTTTTGGTAAAATAGGCCCTGGCATTAGTAGCATTTCGTTCCGTATAAATGGGGCATATGGCATTACATGAGGTTCTAAAATGTCTGTTCTGTAGCGGCCATCTCTCAAACGATCACCCCAAATCACAACTAGGTCCGTATGAGCCTCCAAATGAATGCCACCCCATACTCCATAACAGACCCACCAGTTGATTTTTCCATTTTACTAATTATACGGTAATTTTGCGGCGCAGTGTATATCTCTTACTGTACTTAATATTCTTTTCTTCTTTTCACCATTTTTCTTTGCCATACGTACATGCTTTGTTGGCTGAATTTCTCTTGTTGTCTGTCTCTAATTTCATACATCTGAGGAATACATGATTTCTGGAATCACAAATTTTGTGTAGAAACTGCCCTCTTTAAAAGTAATTTAAATTACCATATAGCCAAACAGATGATATCAGCTTTCTTCAGAAATTGAATATATGAGGCTTTTACTTGAATATTTGCTTTGAAACTGATTACAATATATCCAAACTCATTAAAAATGAAAAATCTAAATCTTCAAAATTAATCAAATCAGAAGTTTATAAATTAGAATGTGGTAATGACAACTGTAATAAAATTTATATTGGTAGAACATTAAGAAATTTTAAAACGAGAATTTCGGAACACAAACGTAGCTATGACAACAAAAAATTAGATTCTAACTATTCAAATCATTTATTAGAAAACCAACACATTTTCGACCCAAATTTTGAAATTTTACATGTATAACCTAAATTCGTTAAATTAAATCTTTTAAAACATCTTGATATAAACAAAAACAAATATTCAGGTGACCTTGTCAACGACCAAATAGGTATCAACCGTTATCCCTTATTAAACCTATTTACCTAGAAGATAATTTAAAAATGATTGTAGTGGCTGAATTTCCAGATAAACTTGTTCAAGATTCGTAGAATTCCGTATTTATGCACAAGTTTAAATTGAACATTAGTTCAAATATAATGAAGTTTTAAACAAATTAAGTTGTTTTATTTCATCGTTCAGTATGGATCTTCATTAAGTAAAAGCCTCATCTATTCAATATGTTTTGTTCTCTATATCTCACAGATAACTCTGTTCATTCACCACATACTGAAATATTCAATAAATATGGTAATGTATTGATGTAATAAAAAAACTTATCAAGTTTTTCCATAACAGTATTGTTTATGGAGCTTGAAAGTGCCCCATTGTGATGAACATGGTGAAGAAATAATACATTTGGGTCAGACCCTTAGAAATTTTGAAATCCGATACAGTGAACACTTACGAGTATACAGAATAAAACAACCAGATAAATCCCACTACGCAAAACATTCATTGACACCTAACACAGAACTACAAGTGCTGTATATTTGTGAAAAGAAACAAGAACTGGATTTCCTTGAAGAATTGGAAATTAGAAGACATTTAAGAAACCCACAATTTGAAGTTGTCAATGAACAGATAAATCTAGGGAGTTCTCCACTAATAAACTGTCTTCTTAAGTGATAATTGTAAAGATTAGCAGATATAGTTTTCCTGGTTTCCTATATCATTGCACAGTTATACTGATCTTAATTGGAAAAATGATATCCAGGATATCACCGTAGGGCTAATAATACCTTCTTCTTTGTGATTATGGGTAGGCTAAAAATATCTCAGCTTCAATATTTGTAATATCACATCTTCTTCTTTTTTCTATTAACATATATTAAGTCAATCAAAAGTTAGGTCACTTCTTGGTCTAGCCAAAAATAACTACTAAACATCAGGTAGGCATCAAATGAAATGTAACTTCTGTCATTCTGACGATGATATTGATTTATCGAAACAATTGCCAATTTTTTAGAATATTCAACAATTTTCATTATATTGTGGAATTAGCTAGAAACAGTGAGTTTCATTTAAAACACTAATATCAGTAGATTCCACGAAGTAAGGGTCGAGACAGTTGATTTCACTAAATGTAATGTTATTTATTATTCAAAATAAAGATTACGAGATTTAATGACAAGTATGTTTTTTATGACATTAATTGTCAACTATCGTTCAAAGTGTAAACTAAAAAATACGTAATGTTAAAATATAAAATTTTCAACGAAACATTAAAATCTAAAGGTTGAACCTCTTCACTGGTTTAACTAATCTTCCTGATCTTGTATAGTAATTCTCTTGATTTTCTATTATGCTTATCTCTCCAATAGTTTCAGGTTCTGAGTGATGTTCTGCTAAAGGTGTGTTATTTCTTTCAAGATTAGGTAGAACTACAACTTCTTTTTATTTAGTCATGTTTGATTCCGTCTTATGTAGTACTTCTGTAATTCGTCTATATAACTTTCCATTACCACTTCTTATAATAACATATCTTGAATTTTCTTATACCTTTGCTTGAACTTGTCCCCCTTCTCATTCTCTGTGAGCAGTTTTAAATCTTATTCTTATTTTTATAACTTTTTTGTTAGCGTTACTGTATGGTATTTGTTTCTTTCTTTGTCTTCTTAATTCATTGGAAACTTTGGAGATTGTTTTAGGTTTAAGATTATCCTTCGATATAGGGATTGTTAATTTGGCCATTCTGCTATATAAACGCTGATCAGGAGAACCTAAGTTAGTTCTAGGTGTGTTTCTATAATTTAAAAGTGCTAGCTGTATGTCACTTTGATCTATATTGTATTTTCTTAGAATATTTTTCGCTATGCTCACACCTTTTTCTGCAGGACCATTTCCTTTGCTATGGTGAGGACTACTAGTCTGATGTTCAAAGTCCCATAGATTTTTGAATTCTTGTGATGAAAGACAAGAGCCATTGTCACTTTCTAATTTCTCTGGGATACCATGTGTAAAAAAACCATTTTTTAAACTATTCGATGACTTGCTTTGATGTAGAAATTTTAATTGGCTTAAAATCAACGTAACCTGAATAGCTGTCTATAATACAGATATATCCATGGCCTTTGAAATGAAATATATCTGAGGCAACAATTTGCCAAGGTAACTCTGGTACTTCTTTATTAAGAACTGTTATGGTGTGTTTGCTTTTTAAGTTCTTTTACAAACAACACATTTTTTTATTTATGAAATAATGTCGTTTGTTTGTCCTTTCCAATATATAAGCTCTCTAGCTCGACGTAAGCAACTTTGAATGCCTAAATGCCCTAAGTGTATATTTTTCAATATTTTATTAACTTGAGAATTTGGTACTAATACATTATGTCCTTTGAATACCATACCATTGTAAAAGGCAAGTTCTCAGAAAGTAAAATAATGTACTATTTCCGGACGTTCATGTTTTTCGTCGGGAAATCCATTTTGAATATAGTTTATCAATGTTTGAAGCTCATTATCATGTTCAGTTGCTGAAACAAATTCTTCTCTAGCAATTCTGGACATAGATAACACGATTTGAAGTTCTTCTTCCTCTGTGACCGGTTGTTGTTGGCAATCACGACTAAGGATGTCAGCAATCGGGATGTCTGTACCTTTCTTGTATATGACTTTTAGAGATTACTGTGTTATATCAAAATGTATTCTTTTAAGTCTTGGATAGGCTTCTTAAATATACCTCTAGAGGATTATGGTCGATCTCTGTAATTTGCTGTTTTCTGTAAATATACTCATGAATCTTATCACATGCGAATTTAATTTCATAAGCTTCTTTTTCTATCTGGGGATAGGCTTATTGAATATTCGTGAGTGCTTTAGTTGCATATGAGATTGGTTAATTTTCTTGCATAAGTATAGCTCCAACACTCTTCGAACTTGCATCTAGAGATAATGTCACTTGTTTGTCGACATTATAAAATTTCAAAACACGAGCAGTTGTTAATTGTTGTTTAAATTTCATAAAAGCATCGTCTTGCTCATGACTCCATTCAAATTCTACGCCTTTTTTTTCAATAACTTTCGTAATGGTTCTGTCAGCTCTGACATATTTTTTATAAACTGGTTAAGATACGTTACTATCCCTAAAAGTCTCTGTATCTCTGTCTTGTTTGTTGGTGTTTTCAAGTTCTTGATGGCAGCAACTTTGTCAGGATCAACTGACAGTCCTTCTTCTGATAGTAAATGACCTAAGAACTTGACTCGTCTGCACTCAAATACACATTTTTCTTTGTTCAATTTTATACCTGCTTCTTTAAGTATTTTTATGAATTTAGCTGTAACTTCACGTAGTTTCTCTTTTGTATCTGCAAATATTAAGACGTCGTCCATAGAACACTCTTTCAGAAGAGAAAACAAGATTTCTTTGTATACTTCAAGTGCTGATGCCAAACCAAAGCATAAACGGGTAAAACTGTTTCTTCCCTAAGGGGTAGCACATGTAAATACTTCTGTGTTCTTTCTGTGACCCTAATTTGCCACAAACCTATTTTCTCATCTTAAAGACAAAACCATGTAGCTCTATGTATTCTGTTGTAAATTTGGTTAAGCGTTTTTAATGGATAATGTCTTCTTAAAATGTTTTTGTTAACATCAGAAGGATCTAGACAAATCTTGATTTTACCTTTTTGGTTTACTATCCACCATAGGACTGACTACAGGTGTAGGTCCTTTTATAGGTTTTATTACCCCAAATTCAACCATTTTGTCTAACTCTGCCTTTACGTTATTTTTTATAGCATGAGGTATTCTTCTTGTTGTATATTAAACTTGGGATTTTCAATGAAATCTATGTCGTTGATATAATGTTTTACGCATCCTTTAAATATGTCATCATTTTGAATGTCTTCAAGTTCTTCTACTCTGATTAATAATCCTAAGTCTCGACAAGATTTTCTACCTAATATTGGTTAGGTACATCTTTATTAACAACTTTAAAAAGTATATTAGCATTGGATTTTTTTGACTGACATTTGACTAGTATTGCACCTATGATAGAAATTGTATTTTTGCTAAAAGTTACCAATCTTTTTATTTTGCAAGGTTTTATTTCAGTACCTAACTTTTCTGCTATGTATTTCGGTAAAACATTATATTGTGCTCCAGTATACAATTTTACTTGAAACTTCTTATTAGTCATTATTATTTCATGCCAATCTTCATCTTTATTATGTGTCACCGATTTTATAAATAACACATTATATATCTATACATATTTCGATGAGACAAAATATTCAGTTTTGTTTTAATATTCTAAATTAAAACATTTTTATAATTATTGTCCTTAATGTATCCAAAATATGAAAGCACACATTTCTATCTGCCTAGACACGTGAGTCCTAGCTGGTTCTCTTAAACCATGGCTTGACAGAAATGAAAACCGCAGGTTTTAAAAAAGTTTTATTCAATAAGATAACGATATATAAAGTATAAAAACATCCTTTAATCTTTATACAAAATTTGCAAGAGACACCAGTTTTTTCGACTACTCAATCAAGGTGACAAATAAAATTTACAGAGATATTAGTTATAATTTTTTGTGATTAATTATTCCAGAAGGAGCTGTTGGAAAAAACAACATTCTTATGAAAATGCAATTGAACTAGAATTTTTTTGTCAGTTCCCAAAGAGGTGTATGATTCACAATATTCTATTCAAAATACCTCGAATATTTAAAATATTGATAAACAAAATGAAAAGAAGGAAATTAACAAAAAGAGTTTTCTCAACTATGTCTTAAAAGGTTTCCTTCGGAGATGATGTGAGCATAATGATGAAACACATCTGGTGTAGTCTTGTACTTTCATCCACAAGAAAACAATGAATATTGTTCAACAATCAATCAACGAGATGCTTGTCATTGAAATATGAGTAAGTCATTTTGAGGATGATGTACAATGAAGCCTACGTGTTCTGAGTATCAAACTTATCCACAAAAAATTATAGACACAGAACTAGAATTTTTTGTCAGTTTCCAGAGAGGTGTATTATTCATAATATTCTATTCAAAAATACCTCGAATATTTGAAATATTAATAAACAACAGGGAAAGAAGGAAATAAACAGAAATAGTTTTCTCAACTATTTCTTAAAAGGTTTCATTCGGAGATGATGTGAGCATAATGATGAAACACATCTGGTGTGGTCTTGTACTTTCATCCACAAAAAAACGATGAGATGCTTATCATTGAAATATGTGTAAGTCATTTTGAGGATGATGTACAACGAAGCCTACGTGTTCTGAGTATCAAACTTATCCACAAAAAATTATAGACACAGAAGGAAAAAATATGGGAATGCCAATTTAAATAAATGTATATTATAGTACTACTAGTTTTTTGGAAAGATACCCGATAGGTTTCAAAATTCATTCAGCATATAATACATATAACAGATGTTCTGTATATCTGATCAGTATGACAAAACTCATTCCACAAAAAAACGATGAGGTGCTTATCATTGAAATATGTGTAAGTCATTTTGAGGATGATGTACAACGAAGCCTACGTGTTCTGAGTATCAAACTTATCCACAAAAAATTATAGACACAGAAGGAAAAATATGGGAATGCCAATTTAAATAAATGTATATTATAGTACTACTAGTTTTTTGGAAAGATACCCGATAGGTTTCAAAATTCATTCAGTATATAATACATATAACAGATGTTCTGTATATCTGATCAGTATGACAAAACTCATTCCGAAAAATAAAGTGCCACAGCGTGGAAAAAATTAATATAAACTTTGTAAATATTTGAACAACTTGTCGATTTATAAAAAAGTAACAATTATAAACTCAATATATTGATACCATCAGTATAGATCCAGAATTTGACGTGAATAAATATATTTCGGGTAGTCAATTATTATAAAGGAGTCAAATATTAGTTTGACATAATTGACTTTATTTGATATACGCATGTTGCTTAAATTTTAATTGAAATTGGTGCTTCAGATACAGTTTTGTAAAAAGTATAAACAATTTATGGCGTCCCCAAGATCTGCAGATGCTTACAGAATGATTTGGTTCACTTATCCGATAATATTTTGACACTAAAATAATTTCGTAGGAAAAAGGCCTTTAAATATACTTGTGGCGACTATAAAATCTAATATTAGGGAAAAAAACAACCACGTTTTGAACGAAAACCGAAAAATTTCTTTATTTAAAACTCGATGCGATATGTAACAATTTTTCTCAGTTTGTTGCATATTTTCTACAAGATTTATACTACTTAAATGAAAGATCAATTTGGTTATATATTTTATTGCTCGATTTTTATATATTTTTTCGTTTCTGTTTAGGTTTGGACCTCCATTTATGAACAAAGAGCCGCCGTTCCATCAACCGCTTCCTCAGACAATTCACAGCATCCAACCACAAAGGCAATTCCAAGATATCGCACCACCTGGCGTAGACGACGATATAGGACCGCCAGGTGTTGAGGAGGCTGTTTACAAATCCGAGAAAAAGGAAATGTCCAAAAAAGAAGAAAAACCTGAACGACGTAAAGAGTCTTATGACAAAAAACGCAGTAGACACGATAAGAGAAGTAGAACACCAGAAAAAATTAGAAGTCCTAGGAAAAAATCTAAATCTAAAGAACGAGAAAAAGATAGTCCTGATAAACACCGAAAAAAAAGAAGAGATTCCTCGGACAAAGATGATGACGATAAATCGAAAAGAAGTAAAGATAAAAAGAAACATAAAGAGAAAAAAGATTCTGAAAAGAAGAAAAAACGAGATAAGAAAGATAAACATAAAAAAGATAATAAGGAAAAGAAATCCAAAGACGAATTTAAACAAGTTATTCCGAAAAATATGGACAACGATGAAATTGAAGATGAAGACGATATTATCGAGAAGAAACATTCAGAAAAGGAACGGCAAAAAGAGACTAAACACACAGCTAAAGATAAGATTATATCTCCAATAAAAGAAGATGAAGAAAAAGATCACGAAGAACTTGATGAAGAAATATATACTACTGAAGAAATAGAACATGAGAATGTGAATCAACCTGAAGAACCTGAACATACGAAATATGAAAAAATTGCTTCAAAGGAACACACACCAGAACAGCAAGCTGCTAAAATTAATTTATATGAAGATGTGGCAACTGAAATAGATGCTAACGTTATTGAAAATTATGGAAGACTAGAATCCGATTCTCCATTTGAAGGTAGAGACGAAGGTAACAAACCAGCACCAGATGTGGATGCAGCAGAGTTGACCGAAGATGGAGAAATTAAAGATGTTGAAGATGAAGAGAAAGATGTCCTAGAATTACATTCTAATGATATGGATCTAAAAGCGGAACTCGAAAAAACCGACATTTTAGCTCCGGTTCCAGAAATATCGAAATGGGAAGTAGAAGATGACAGCGGTGTCATTAGCCCTAGAGATACGAACAAATCGGACGCAAAATCTGACAAAAATGGAAAAGTTACCAGTGAAGTTTTAAAACGAGCCGAAAACGCCATATTCGCTAAAGCAATAAACGCCATCCGAAATCCAGACATTAAAAAAACTGGATCCGAGCGACTAAAAAAAGATACGAATGAGGTAACAGTGGTTACCGTCAAAAGCGACATTAAACCAGTAAGGATATCGGTAAAAGATCGATTGGGTGTCAAAGTTGATGATCCTGATAAAATAATAAATTTGAGTAGGCGATCGACAACAGTGTCGCCTTTCTCTCGAAGAGGAGATAGTGGCAGAAATATTACTGTAGGAGAAAGACGGATAGAAGTAAATGATCTTAACAAAAGGAACAGGCGATCACGATCAAGGAGACGTAGCAGAGAAAGAGCCAGAAGTAAAAATGAGACTAGTCATTATAATCGAAATATTAGAACAGATCGCAATAGAAAAGATAGACATAAAAAGGAAGAAAAAGTCAGAAGCGAAGATGATAAAAAAATAAAGAAAAAACGTTCCCGAACTAGAAGTGTTAGTGAGGATAAAAAGGAGAAACACAAGAAAAAAGAAAAACGAGTTAAAAAAGAAAAATCCAAGAAAAAGGAAGACGAAGATAATAAACCGGAGGAAAAGGAAGTTACGAAACAAATAATCACAGCTAAACGTAAAGCTACTATAGACGAAGCTAGCTTTGAACCTGACTACGATGAATCACATTCAGATATAGAAGACGAGCCTAAAGGCAAAAAGAAGTCAAAGAAAGATTCAGATGACAGCTCTAGCTCTGAAACTGAATCTTCTTCGAGTTCAGAAGAAGAGCGTAAAAAGAAGAAGCGTAAAAAACGTAAGAAGAAGAAAAGGCGAGAAACCAGTAGCAGTAGTAGTAGTTCATCGGAAGAATCCGATTCGAGTGATAGTGAAAAAGAACGCAAACGGAAAAAACATAAGAAAAATAAGAAGAAAAAGAAAAAATCTAAACATAAATAAAAAGTGCTTAGCATCAAATATACCTTTGTATAATTTATTAGGTAAATACAGTGGATATTTTAAGTCATTTTCTTTGTACATATATTTAGGTAGGTGTGTATTGTGATTATTAATTGCATAAAAAATAAAAACTAGTTTTATCGGTTGTAATTTTTTAATTTCAATCTTTCCAGCATTCCTTATCAATCTTCATATCTTTTCCATCACTTCTGATATTTTTGGGGTCATTAAAATATCTACTAGTCTGCTTTGAAACTTCCATTGCCTGATGCAAGCATGCAACAATTATGTTATAAAAAGTGGGCATTCTTCACATACTTGCCGTTTCCTGTATGATAACAATATTTTTACCTTTCCGGATTTACCATTTTCTATTTTGTTTCTTAATCGCCCCTTTTCTGCACTTTTTCTATTGTATTTTTCACAGCTTCAAGCTGGTCAGTCTCGTCTATTTTATTGAACATAAAAAATATAGAAAAAGAACTTTGAAATAAATTTAGACCAAAAATACTGTAGATGGGTGTATAAGAATATCTACTCAGTGACACAGAAACCCGAACAACCAGTAAAATTAACATGCTCGGCTACTATGGGCACTTGCACAGGAGCGGTTACAATATATTACGTATTACAGTTCATTAATTGAATATGAGTAGGTACACAATAATTACACAATTGTCCTACAGTTTATGGTAAAGTTCCACATTTTTGAGGAACTAAAATAGGTAGGTAATTTGATCGGAGTTGTTTAGAATGTCTTTGTAGTTCAGTTTAAGCTGAAACTGTTGTCTTTGGACAGCACAAATAGGTCTAGAGGTAATAGACAGTAGGTATCCATGGATAAGGCTTGAATGACCTATTTTTATTCTTATTACCACAACTAAATCTTGCCTTGAAGACTTGCAAAACTACTTGGTTAATGGTGACCTATCAAATGCTGTATTTGGCATAAGGATGTGCCGACGGAGTCTCTATTCTGCTTCCATTTTACCAGAGCCAATACAACAGGTGCTACAGTACTTTAAGTACGATATTTTTGTCATTTTTGGAGAATTTTCAGTTTGTTAGCACGACACAGCCTCCGGAGTATGTAGAAGTGAGCAATTTTATGATTGGATATTATTCAAAGCGTCTCAAAGATGAACCCTATTAATGTTAAGTTCACTAACGCCAGTACAATGGGTGCTATGGTACAAGTAGTACCAAATTTTTGTCATTTTTTTTGAGAATTTTCAGTTTGTTAGCACGATACAGTCTCCAGAGAGTATACCATTGATCAATTTTATGATTTAATATTGTTCAAGGTGTCTCACAGATGTACCCTATTGATTTTCAGTTGACTAGAGCGAGTACAGCGGGTCCTATAAATCCAGATATACTAAATTTTTGGTTATTTTTGGAGAAATTTCGGTTTGTTTTCACAATACATCCCCGAAGTGTATACAAGTAAGAATTTTATGATGTGCAGATTGGCAGCTGAAAGTATAGCATCTGTAATTCTCGGTATGTTATTCTTCATATTGTCTGAGAAAGATAATGCAGATAAGTTGGTTTCTGTTTGAGACGTATAGCTAGTGCAGTCGGCATTTTTTAAGCGTCAATACCATCTGAATAAAGTATTATTATGAATGGGGATATTGGAGAATATAATAATAGAATAGTGTAACATAAAGATCATGAGCAGTATGTGAATTTATTAAAGGAGAAAGTTTATTGACACTGAAACTAAGATCAATAGGGGAGAAGGTACTGGAGGAGAAATTCAAGTGAATATTAGAACTATTATTTAGCAAAAAAGAACCTGTACAATTGATAAGATTTTCGACAGTTTCCCCTTTGCCCATGGTGTAATTGGATCCCCACATTGTATTGTGGCGTTAAAATCACCTACTAGAATGTAAGGTTGGGGGAGTTGATAAATTTGGTTGAGAAGTTCTATTCCTTTAAAGGGTAATAAGAGGGGATATGTAAGCTGCTTATAGTGAATGTATTTGGCCACCATGTGGAAACTGCAATAGTTTCAATATCAGTAGGGAGAATGGAGGAAAATAGTTCACCTGAAATGAAAATTAAGGTGCCCCCAATAACCTTTGCGCAGTTGGTGCATATCCTTCATAGTTTTTTAGTTTAAGAAGTTTATCTATTTTAGAGTTGGTTTCTTGGAAACGTAAGGTGGTTCAATTGATATTATTTGTTGGATTCTTTCCATCCTAATTCCATTAAATTTTTTTGAATGGTAACTTAAGTAGTTGTTGAGAGCATTATGAAGGAGGAAAATTAAGTTCATCATCGGTTTGATTATCAGAAAAAATGCTTTTACTATCAGAAAGGTCCTCCCTCGGAATTAAGTTGTCTTTTAGGTTTTTTCTGAAGTCATGTGAGGCGGTTTTTAAGTGATCGTTCTTTTGTATCGGAGTAGTGATAAATCATATTGGATATTAGAAGTTAATTTTAGGGCTTGGTTAAAAGGATCTGAACTACGTATAAATTTTATAAAAACGCTGTGAACGAGGTTTCAGAGAGCGTGAGTTTGGACGGATTGTACTTATAGAGGATCTCTACAGAGGTTTGAGAGTTGGGTGTTAGTAAGGATGTTGTATAAGAGGGGGGAAGCATTTGGTTGTCTGTTGGTAATTGGTATTCTGTGGGAGATAGTTGACTGGGGGTATCAACATTGCTGTCACAGGAAATGCCTCTTTTTTGGCATGGGATAAGAGGAGCAATATAAGGTTAGATAATGGTTCAACCGAGTTTGGTCAGCTGTTGATAGATTATTCGACAGGGGTTCAGAATATAAGAAGGGGGATTAACGAGAGCCACTGAGTGAAGTAGTCGCTGGTAATTGTGATAGTGAAGATGAGTGGGATGATATTTCATTTTGTAGGGTTGGTAGAAGAGTCGACAGTATGTCTGTCCACTTTGTTTTCTCGGAAAACACACCAATCTGTCAATAGAAACAAATATTCGATACGAAGTGTCTTCGTGAGTAATCAGGATTGAGAATTAGTTTATTTCAGTAATATTTGGCATATATATCAGGGAGTTCATAATATTCAAATGATTAAAATTTTACCCCAATCGGGTGAGGGTAATCTAAGTTTCTGCTCACCAATTTTAATATTGGGTTGAAGCTCAACAATTTCTTACAAGTTCCCTAATGTGTCTAAGCATACTGATAATTACGTAATCAATATCGTCCTGGGATATCTTATTCCATGCCACTTCTATATGATGTCGAAGAGCCATAAGAGTTTGAGTAGGATGCTATAAATTTCTGTACCTACCGATTATGTCCCACACATGCTTAATTGGAGAGAAATCAGGGGTTCTGGAGGGGCCAAGGTAGGAGATGAATTTGAGCCTGGTGGAAGTAGTCAAAGGTTTGCCTGGCGATATGTGGCCGGGCATTATCTGGATAAAATGTTGGATTTTCAAGTGTCGACGTAAGGAATCAGATGCGGTTTCAATATTTCTTGAATGTATCCACGTATATTCATATTTCCCCTGATGAATACTAAAGGTAACCTTGAGCCATAAGCAATGGCACCCCATATCATAACTCCAACAGTGCGATGTACATGCTGCTCCACAAAACATTGACATTTGCCCCCTCTCTTTCTCACTCTCGCTCGACCATAATGCATGTCTAGACAGAACCGGGATTCATCACTTATGACGATAGTGTTTCATTCCTGATTCCACAGTAGTCGTTCTTGGCACCACTGAAGTCGATTTATTCGTTGTTCCAGGTAACACCAACTGAGGACGGTATGAAAAAAGTCAAAATCTTATCCGTCTATAGAGACTAGCCCTTGTCGATGAGAAACGATCTTTTAGAGCTAATAACCTTAGGTGACTACCTTGTCCCTCTGTTGTCCTGTGCCTCTGACTCTTCGTGTTCGGCTTTCTTGGTGCTATGCCTAATAACATCTGACAACAGTATCCACACTCGTGTTTATTATACCAGAAATTTCACGAAAATACCAACAATTCGACCTTTCTAGAACCCAGCTGCATAGAACTCTAGGCATGATAAACAAACACTTGTGAATTCTGTATACTGATATCAGAATAGGCCAGTTCGTCCAGTACTTACAGCAAAAAAATAATTGAATAAAAACAAGAATGCTCAACTTAAATTCTAATATTGCATTAATAAAATAATATTTACTGGGTGTTCGGCTTTATATGTTACTGAGTATATATTTGGTGCCAATCTATACTCAAATTTGTCCTCAACAGTCAACATACATTCAACTATAGAAACAAAATCTAACATGTTTTTAGCCTTCTGGCCCTTTAGGTCACTGTGTCTAATGGAAACTTATTCATATGATGGATATTTAGAAGCGACTCAAGAACTATCAGCTCATTATTTATCAAGCTATTTCCAGTTCTGATCACCAAACTGAACTAAAACATATCCAAATCTCCAAATTGGTGTTCAAAAGCGGCGAAGAAATTTAGCACAAAACCCAGGTAATTTGCGCACTAAGACGGATTGAGATGCGTTTTTTGCATTCTCTTCGTTAGCTCATTTTAAAAATTTGTGCAATTTTTTGCAATGGATTTAAAATGCATTTGTGCATCTATAAGTGGATTCTTTGAACTGCATATTTTCAAGTGATGGAAAAAAATCTATATCTGCCACAAAAAAAACACCCGAACTATGCGGAATTTTTTACCCAGTGGTTTTCCGAGTAGTGGAATCTGTCCAAATTAGCATCGGGTAGACCTGGAGGTCAGGGCGCCACTAGGAACGTCATCACCTGGAGTTCCGGGAAAACCGGGTGCACTGGACGACCTGACTTCTAACGTTTTGCTAGAACAACTTACCGAATAGCTGAAAACTCATCGTCAGGGGATTTTTCGGGTCGCTTGTCACTAATTTGATATCGGTAACCTGCCCCGGAAGAACTGTTGCTCCGAACGACCAGACTTGTAACGTCATCCCCTGGAATTTTGCTGGAGCAATTTACCGAATCGCTGAACACTCCTCGTCCGGGGTTTTTTCGAGTCGCTTGTCAGGAAATTGAGATCCCTCCAAATGTTCTTTATAAATTCAATGGATACTATTTCAAGGAAAAAAACAAGGTATGAGTACAAATAATTATAGGCATAATTACCAAAATAGTAAAAACTTTTTAATTACAAAGCCCTGACTTGCATACCTAAATATCGTACGCATAATCAATTAAAAGATTTTCTTCTCGGCCGCAATTATATCTTTGTCAGAAACAATGTCCGACATTGGTACAGTTGGTACAAACTGTAGATGCGATGTTGCATGGGAGACCATTCTTCCTGCAGCCGCACAAAGAAGGATCGCGATCGCCGTTACATCCGCAGAAAGTTAGTTGTTATCTGGGCCCGGGTCTGAACTTGGATATTCACTCGCTTGAAGTGTATCTACACTAGGGATATTCAACATTTTGACGACAAAACCCCAGGTGACAATGCTACAATACAGGTCATTCGGAGCCACGGGTCCTCCGATTCAGGTGACCGATGTCCCATTCGTGACGAGCGACCCGAAAAACACCCGGACGACGAGTTTTTAGCGATTCACAAAGTTCTTCTAACAAAACTCCAGGGGATAACGTTATAAGTCAGGTCTTCCGGTGCACCAGGCCCTCCGTGATGGGTTACTGATATCAAATTCGTGACGAGCCACCCGAAAAAAAAATAGGCTAAGTTTATAGTGATTCAGTAAGTTATTCCATCAAAATTCCAGGAGATGACGTTCGGAGCCACAGGTCCTCCGGGGCGGGTTACCAATGTCAGATCCATGACGAACCACCTAAGAAAAACCGGGGTGCGAGTTTTTCTTGATTTATCCGTAAGTTAAACGGGAACTCCAGGTGATGACGTTCTTGGTGCACTCCAGTTGTAAAGGAGGCTAATTTGAACAGGATATTCGGAGTTCGCGACTCGAAAAACCCCTAGGTGCAAAATTTCGCATAGTTCGGGTGATTTTTGTAGCAGATATAAATTTTTTTCCATCAAAATATGCAACTGAAAGAATCCACTTTTCAATGCACAAATGCATTGTCAATCCGTTGCAAACAAATTGTGCAAAGTTTTTAAATGAGCTAACGAAGGGAATGCAAAAAACCGCATCTTAATGCGGATTTTTGTGCCAAATCTCTTAGCCTAATGGCCATATGTCCACATCCTAGACAGACTCACCTACGTTAATTCCCTCCATTCAGACTCACAATTCTGCTTCCTTTGGTTCAATCAGTAAAACTGAATTGGCTAAATATTTAGCCAAGAAGATTCCAAAGTCCGCAAAGAAAATGATCTTGAAGCTGAAAACCCTGTTGAAACTAGGATCAAGGAACGCAGGTAGGTCGAAACAGGTATCTACTCAAAATCAGCAGTAGCAGTACACTAAAGGAAAGTGAGACACTAATTCTTGTTTGATATAACTGAGATTTTGTCTAGGAGTGAGCATCAATCGAGTTTTCTTAACGGGAACGTATGTTATTTCCTCTCAAATACATAAAATTATAAATATTGTGTCCCGTACGAGATTTTATAATCAGTAAATATTTGAATTTGTATATTCCCTTTTTTGTCAAAGGGTCAGTGGATAGGGGACTAGGATCGAGAGGTGCTAGGTTTGTTTTATCTTCACCGCAGAAATATTTTCTTATTATTATTTCATTACAAATTATTTTCAAAGACTTGGTTTTATGAAACCTCACTCTACCCACTGCTGGGTTCCAAGTAACAGTCGGGAAAACAATAACAAACATTATACTAGGGTAAATCAGAGCAGTTTAATTCTGGTTTTCAAACATTTTCTAGATATTCACAAAAGATCCAGGCTCATGCTGAAGCGTTAGGAACGTCATTATGTAATTTGTGGTAAGTAGAACCGAAGGGTTCTTACACTTGGGATTTTTTTAAAGTTAATCTGTGAGACAGAAACGATTTTGTACTTTAATTTACTCTCAATTTTACCCTTCTATCTCTCGGCCCTTCAGCCCAGAAAAACGACACACAGAAGCGACAACTTGCTTCGTAAAGCATTGGGTAAATAGGTTTCCGAATCGTAAAGTCATTTGACGTAAAGTACAACAGAATACACTGAGAGAACAATCTCAAATCAGTACACCGAGAAAAATATTTTTTTGTATCTAGAGTGAACCTTTTTGACATTCTGTCTATATAATTTAAATCAATTTCTTGATAACGGTAAGGATGTATAGGACCCGATGTGTCTCTGGTGAGTTGAAAATCAAAGTTCATCTGTAAGACTCGTTGAATATTATCTAATCATAAAATTGGTCACTTGTATACACTCCGAAGCATGGGTGTAGCCAGGTTTTAGTATCGGGGGGGTTCAAGAAAATAAAATAACTAAAAGTGCATGAAATAAACCGTAATATATGAAGGGAAAAAAATGAAAGATGTAAAAAAACAGCAGGTTCATTTGATTACATTATATAACTAATCTTCTGTTTTTCTTTTTAAATATATCACTACTTCATTCGCTTCAATTTCTATGCCATAGTGAATAATCATGAGAGCCAAGCCATTCAGTCTGTTTTCACTCGTTGTGTTCCGCAAGTAGTTTTTAAGTCTTCTCAGGCTTGAAAAAGTTCTTTCTGGGGTAGCAGTCGAAACAGTTATGGTAGCCAATATTTGTAGCAATGTGAAAGTATTTGGGTATAGTTTTTGATCGCACTTATCTAAACATTCCAAAGCATATTTTGGAATAAGGGAGGTGATAGTCATAGCCGCTTTCCACACTTCAAGTTCTGCTTTGATGATAGATCTACTTTTTCGGGCAGCACTGCAGAGTACATACAAATTACATCTTCAATTTCAGAACTGGCCGCAAATTTTGAAGGTAACACATCAGATAGTGCCGATACTACTTTACGGTGTTTTGTAAACCTCTCAATCAATTGTTGAATTGTATGTTCCAGAAATGGTATGAATAAATTTAATTTGTAATACGTGCATATATCCGACGCAGGAATATTAGAGCGATTCCAATGCCTTCTGACGATCCGTGGCATTTGCAGCATACCACCATTTTCTTCGAGCAACACCTTTGCTTCTTCATAGAGATGAAGGTACTCTTTGTCAACTTCATTTCTCAAAAGTTGCAAAGCATTAGTAATATCCACATGGCTACATGCTGATATGAGGTCGGTGTTAATTGCTTGCAGTTGTTTTGATAGCGACAATGTATAGCTCATGACTTTCTGAAGAATCACTAGGCCCATAACAAAATTCGAAGATCGAAGTGTATTAAGCATTTGGACGGTTTGTTGCGACGTTTTTTTATTGTGGCTGAATTAGAGTTCATCGAGAGCATTCACAATAGCTAAATAAATTTCCTTGAATCTCATAACGGCTTCGTGCTTGTGAACCCATCGTGTTTCGCAAATTGCAAACAGGCTTTTTGATGATCAACCGGAAACTGCTCCCAAATTTTACCTTTCAATACGGCTGTGCGTTGAGCAGAATATCTGAAGTAGGAACCAACAGACTGCACGATCCCAACGCAATTTTGCACATCTGCTTGGGAACATGAGTCAGCAATAGCAAGGTTGAGAGAGTGTGCACTACAATGTACATAAAGAGCAAGAGGACATTTTTTACGTATATACGCCTGGGCACCGTGCAAATACCCACTCATAGCTGCAGCCCTATCGTAACCTTGACCAACCATATGAGAACATGCAAGTCCATGCTCTAAACCAGACCTGTAATTATGAGTTTTGCAAGACCGGATCGTGTCACGTCAACAGTTGGAACGTATTCGAGGAACATCTCCTTAACTATATGATGTTTAACATCTTTTGAATCAACATATCGCAAGCACAGCATACGCGCAATGTCAGTCGTCTCATTAGCGAGAAAATCAAAAAATTTATCTTCCTTTACTTCACCGATTATCGTATGTTGAATAATTTCACCACAAATGTCTATTATTTCATTTTGGATCTGTGGGCTTGTGTAAAGGGCATTCCTCTGAGAAGTGGCCAAATGCTCAGAAATACCTTTATTCCCCCAAACCCTCCCCCTAGCTACACCCGTGCTCCGGAGGCTATATATCGGTCTAACATACCGAAGTTTCTCTAAAAATGTATATCTAGATTTATAGGGCCCCCTGTACTGGCTCTGGTGAGCTGAAAATCAATATGGTTCATATGTGAGACGCCCTGAACAACATCTAGTCATAAAATTGGTCACTTATATACACTCCGGAGGCTGTATCGGGATAAATAGAAATTTCTCCAAAAATTTGGTATATCTGGATTTATAGGACCCGTTGTACTGGCTCTGGGGAGATGAAAATTGATAGGGATCATCTGTGAGATGCACTGAACACTACTGTTCTTGCATCTTACATAGGATTGGGCGGAAAGTTGTAACTATTTATTGTTTGAGGGCGCCAGTTTGTAACCATTTATCGTTCACTTGAACAAAATCCCGGCATGAGACTTCTCAAGGGTGGTTCAACTCCAAATTAATGACACACTTTGTATAACAGCGGATGATCAGACTATGAAACTTCTTGGCGCCACTACCTTTTGAAACGTTACGAAATAGCACGAACAAAACTACGGTGATAAAGGTAGAAACACCGTGTAAAAGAAGTTACTCTAAATTAAAAAGTAATATCAAAAATGGTGAAATAAAATGTGCTCAAACTTAATCAAACCCGGACACGATACCCTGTGGCTCTCACAGCCGGGTGGATTAGAAATAAAAGAGAATATATAAAAAATTTAATTTAATTCTGCCTTAGAACGGGATGGGAAAAATACAGGAGGTACTTAACTGACGGTACTCTGGTGGTTTAGATGTTCTGAAGGAATGGAAGCGGTGTTTTCTATGGTGAAAGATGTCTCGGACCAGTGGAAGCTGTCTTCAACGGTAAAGGTGTCGTAGATTGATGGAAGCTGTCTTCAACGGTAAAGGTGTATGAGATAAATGGAAGTTGTCTTCAACGGTAAAGGTGTCTCAGATAAATGAAAGCTGTCTTCAACGATAAAGGTGTCTCAGATAAATGGAAGCTGTCTTCAACGGTAAAGTTACGTAGTTCTCACGTAGCTGCTGTCCTTACCTAAGAGTACACAATAATCAGGGATATGTAGGAACTTGATCGTAATGGGGCACATTGTGTTGGTTCAGCTTTTCAGGTTTAAAAGGAAGGCAGTTATTTGAGTTTACAAAAATGAAATTTACTGAAAGCTTCCCAACATATATGTCTCCCATATTGAAACAATAAAAAACAATTTAACTAAATTAGTAGTATACTAATGTTCTGAAAAACTTATGAGAGCCAAAAAGTTGTTATCTGAATAAATAACGTGCTTAAAAAATATATCTGAAACCTGTAGTGTCGGTATCTTTCATACGAATGAATATTCTATGGGTTTAAAAAGTAATTAAAATGTTATTTATATTGAAAAAAAGATATTTTGCGACATAAAAAGCTCTCAAGTGTTTGCACAAAATTAAACAATGATTTGTATTTAGTTTAAAATTAATATGTAGGTATAAAAGAAGGATTCCGTGACCACGTGCAACTGTAATTTGTAAAGGGCGGAATATATGCACGTCAATTCAGTTAAAATATGCGCATATATATGCATAGTTTTTCTTTGAAATATGCAACAATATGCATTTATTTGTCAAAATATGCAATTATATGCCTTGAATATAACATGGAAAAATGGAAATAAAGATACGCCGACTCTTACAAAAATTATTTATTTTAAGTAAAATTAAAAGAAAAATATAATAGGTAAAATTTTTAACCTGAAATAGTAAAATGCATTTATAACGATATATTTTTCAAAATTTTCCTATAAAAGTGTTTGCCTTCTGTTTGTAAAAATATTTTTGTACAAAGAAAAAGTTCTTTCAACATCTACTGATGTGATCTGGCAATCTTTTAATTTGGGTAGTAAGTTATAAGGCCAAGGTATTACTTCGTTGGATGGTTTAGTATCAAAAATATTTTTGAATTCCATTAAATACTTGAAGCCATCATTCTTTCCCACAATAACTTCGAGTTTACTTCTTACTTGATTTCCTACATCACCGGGAACTTTTTTGCATTTGTCGGAAAAAGTTTCAACAATATTATTTGATTCTCTTAAACTTATATTCCTACTTTCTAACGAGGACTTTGCACTACACACTGTGAATTGTCTTCTAAATCTAAAACTATGTCTTTAATGGCTTCAAAATGGTCTGCGTAGAATATCGCGGCCTTAATCCATGTTCCCCATCGAGTAATTACGGGCTCTGGAGGTAAACTAACTCCTGGCAATTTCTCTCTATAAATCTGCACTCTCAGAGGTGCTTTCAAAAACAGTTTCTTAACATTTGAAATTAATTTGTTCACCAAGGGATATTCTGTTTGTTCTAATAGTTTCTGCAACTCTGTTTATCCCGTGTAAAAGGCAAGTGACATGTACCATATTGGGATAAAATATTTTTAAGTTTTGGCCTACTTTAACCATATACGGCGCTGCGTCAGACAAAAACACTAAAAACTTCTCTACTGGAACTGGATTTGGTAAAAAAAAATTTGATAGAGACTGCTGAATAAATCGAGTTACGGTCACATTATTTCTTTTGTCTAACTGTTTAGAAGATATTAAATATGGCTTCCCTGGCTCATTTTCTTGAATCCCTCCAATCATAAGATGTGCGATATATCGACCACATGAGTCTGTGCTTTCATCAACAATAATATAAAAATGTTCATCGCCCAGTGAAACTTTAATTTCTCCCATTACGGTTTCGTATACTGTTTGCACATACTTCTTTCTAAGTGTGGATTCGTCAGGGATGTTTTGATTACAATATTTTTGCAAAAAATCTCTGAATTGTGTATTTTGCAGTTTCTTCAAAGGTATATTTGCTGCGACTAAAGCTTTGCATAAGTCTTGATGAAACACCTCCTTTTCACTCTTTGGTTTGACATTTTGAAATGCGGTTTGCACACACTGCTGAACAGGCACAGATTTATTTTTCTGCAACTTATCTTTATGCATAGCTGTTTTCAAGTGTTGGTCAATTTGGAACTTCTTTTCACAAACAATGATTTTGGCACAAACTTTGCAAAACACTTTATCCCCACTAAACTCCAACTCAGGAAAATTTTTAATCCACGAAGCGGCTTTCGGCATTTTAGGCGTTTGAAATAAATATTTTTGAAATCACTCTTTTCACACTGGAATCTATCGACAAACTAAACTATACAATATAAATACAAAAGAAGAGACCACATTTTATCTCCAATTAGGCACCGAAAAGAAACAAGACAAGAAGGTTCACTTGGCGTCGGTACTTTGAAGTCCGAACTATAAAAGCACGCCGCCGCATTCCAACTAGACCCCGAAAAAAGAAAGTTTTGTTATGAATTCATTCGCGCACCGAACAGAAGTTTCTGTTCGGTGACAATACTTACTACCACCGGACACGACTTCGGTTCGGTGAATTAGGCAAGCTGATTACTTGGAAATTCCTAAACATCCAATAAATGCCGGTAATAAACCATATAATAATAAAATGGGTCCATAAACCATATAATAATAAAACCTACCCACCTTTTAAATTATTTCAATTATCTGCAAGGGTCGCACTTAATCTTTTTGATAAAACGAAAAACATAAAAATATGCACACAAATTTTATGTTTGCCGAAATATGCAATTTTTTATGAAATTTGTAAAAATATGCAAAATATGCACTTTGCATATATTCCGCCCTTTAGTAATTTGTCTCTGAATATGTGAAAGAACAGAAATGAAAGAAATGCAATAAAAATTATCTCAGGGATTATATTGAATGAAGCTTAGAGATTATAAAATATAACTTTCAACTTACCACAGCAAATTAAGAAAAATTTCAGAATAAGAGAAAACGTGAGTACGTGTTTTCTCTTCAACGTCGGTATCGGAAAAGGAATGATTTTTTTCTACAACTACTATGCAAAACACGCTTTTCTACACAAATTTTTATGCGCAAAGCAAGCCTTTTCTTAATTAGTTTGATATCCGTTAGAAAAGTAATAATGTAGAGTGTGGGAAAAGTACACGTTATGGTACTTTTCCGCACGGAAATGTCACTTTGCCCACGGAAATGTCAATGTCAAATTTTGTTGACAATACTATATAGTGGATTTCTGGGTGTTCTAATTTTAAATTTAAACTAAAAATTCTGTAAGTAAACTATTTTTTAGATTATGTATTTCAGTTTATTGATTATAGATTATAAACAAATTCATTTATTACCCATTATTTTAGGAACTATGAACCGAGATCATAATTTATCTTTCGAGCTGTCGAATTCCGATATTGAGAATACTCCTCCAGATATTATCGAAAAGGCTCAAAATGCAATCGAAAATTTGTTACCGGAGTTTCAAAAAACAAGTCATAATTTTAAAGATTTTATTTAGTTTCAATCTATTATTATTTAGTAACCAATGTACTTCATAATATAGAAAAATCGAAATAAAAAACTTAAAATAAAATAAAGCAGCGGAAAGACCTAAATACAGTATTTCATAATTGTTGCCGCCATAGCTTAGTGGAAAACACATCAGCATTGGAACGAAGAGGCCCGGGTTCAAATCCTGTCGACTTTTTTTATATATTTGCAATTTATTTAATCTTTTTACTTTAATTTTGGAACTCTTAAATTCGTTCTGTTTAAGTTAAATAAAATACATATATAAGTTACTTTTTTCTTTAATTAATAAACGTAGTTGTAGAAAAAATATTGTGTACAACTCGTACGCAAAGCACTTTTCCCACTCGCTGGATTTGCGGCACTCGCCTTACGGCTCGTGCCACAAACTTCTGCGCTCGTGGGAAAAGTAACGCTTTGCACATTTGTTGTACAAACTACTATTAGCTTGTAGCGAACAGGGGGAAATTGACAAATGTCAATTGTTTCAACGTTCAGTTTTAATTCTATGGTTGGGAGTGGCTAATGAGACGGCAAGCGGAAATTACACGGAATATATTATATTAAATCGAAACAGGTCGATGGACATGTTACAACGTAAAATTACGGAAGACAACAAAGTTTCTAAACAATAGCACGTAATTAGCTTCGTATTCCAAAATCTCGCAACGGCGCGGCGCAAGGAGCGGTGCAAAAAATGTATGGGGCGGAAAGAACGTGCCCTCTGAAAAAATATCTCCCTTTAGTTTCTTAAAATCAGTAGACCCGTTGGGTGATGTAAGCTCTAAAACGTCAATTACGTTTTAAATTTAATCTTAGCCTGTAGATCGGTAACGAAGCGTCTGCAGACACGTTTATAAAAATATATTTCTACTTACCACTCACTCAGATTTTTTAGGAAAAAAGAACAATGACAGCCGTTTGTTTGATTTAGATCGACATCCATGAAAAGCTCAAAAATATACTTTCATCATATTTCCCCGATTTTTAAAAGTTTAAGATGAAAAAGTGTTCAATGAATGCTGTGATTCAATATTTCCTCGCGCATAGGTTACACATACACACTTATTATTACAGTGTACGTATAGAAAATGTTTCTCAATGTGTTCTGTTATGCCATCCACAACTGAAAACTTTACGTGCCAGCGGATTGTCGCCTCTCTTTGGTTACTAGCTTCCTGCTTGTAGATAGTTGTTAGAATCCTTCTCAAATCAGTTAATTTTTCATCAAGTCCATTACTACACTGTTTCAACATTAAATTTTTATACAAACCTTATTCCACGATCTACAAGGAACTGCTATTCAGGTCACATATAACAAGAGCTAGTACATGCTAAGAAGTGCCATTGTTTAATATGTATGTATCATTGTGTGTGTATTAACACAATAAAATAATAGTGTGAAAAGTGTTATTTCCTAAATATTTAACAATGGTACGAGAAATAAAGTTACACTTTGAATGTACAACAATACCGAAAGGATGCAAAAAATGCTGCCAAATAAAATGAATTTACGCTTTGAATATATAACAATGGTGAGAGGATGCAAAAGAATTTCATATCTACAAATATTTTACACGTTTTTAAACAAGTAGCGTATGCTGTACAGTTCAAGATTACCCAATCTTGAACACCAAGAATACACAGATGGCAGAAGGATACCAGACATCATCTAACGCAACAGTTGCCGAGATGGAAACAAGGGCAAGATTAAAAAAACGAAAGAACAAAAAAGCTCCAGGTACAGACGATATACCAAATGAGCTTCTAAAATACGACGGCCCAGGGCTTGCAGTAAGACTAACAACACTGTTTAACAAAATATTGAGCACTACAGAAATCCCGATGAACTGGAATTCCAGCAGCACATTTCCCATATACAAAAAAGGGGAAAACAATGCCTGAAAACTACAGAGGAATAAATCTACTATGCTCAACAATAAAGCTGTTTACAGGAATGCTTGAGGACAAACTATGAAGAGCAAATAAAAACCAGAGAGGAACAATAAGGATTCAAAAAGAACAGATCAACAACCGATGCTATATTCATTACGAAACAAATAAAGGAAAAAGCAATAGAGTACAATATACCAGCATTTATTTGCTTCGTCGACCTTACTAAGGCATTTGACAGAGTCCGCCTGGAAGACGTCATAAAATCCTAAAGGAAAAAGAAGCCCTTGCTAACATAGTAACCACGATATACAACCTTAACACCACTAAAAGAACGCAAATCAAAGCTGGAGAGAATATTACATCTAGCATCCCCACTCCAGAATGAATTAGACAGGGAGCTAGCCTTAGTCCATTTTTATTCAAGCTCCTGATGGACAAAATCATAAAAGTAATATCCCTGAACTTGAGATACAGAATGAACAACAGGGCTATCAGCATGGTCTGCTTCGCCAATGACGCGGCAATATTCGCAGAAAGTGAGAATGCCATACAGAGATGTCAGCAACTCAATATGGACACATCCATAGGTAAAACGAAAACCATGACCATTACCAGGGAACCTATGAACTGCAAGTTGGTAATAGATAATAAACCCATAGAGCAGTTTAGATACCTGGGCATAGATATATCCAGCACTCAAGACCCGGTAAAGGACCTGAGAAACCAAATCAACAGATCAGCCACATCAGGTTGTCTAAGGGAAACTGTATGGGCTAATTCTTATATGCGAAAGGAGAGTTAGGTCAAAACATATGACTTGCGTCAGGCCAATAGTGACATATGGTATAGAAGCGAGAGAGGATACCAACAAGACCAAGAGGAAACTACGAGTCGCCGAAATGTCAGTACTGAGAACAATTGCCGAGAAAACAAGAAAAGATCAAGTAACAAACACATACATTAGAGCACAAAGCGACGTACAGGATGTGGTGAGATGGGGAAGGCAGAGGAGAAGAGAATGGTATAACGACATGAAGAGGATGACCGACGACATACTACCACGCATTGTACTAGAAGGAAAACCAGCAGGGACCCATCCATCAAGAAGACCACCAAAGAGATGGAGAAGTAAAAGAAGTTTTTGAAGGATTGAGGTTTTCCAAACTGTATCCAATGCATTGTCAATGTCCAGTATAACTACTGTAACGTCACTTTTATCACTAAAAAATTGAAATATTCCTGTTTGAAGCATAAATAAACTTATCCATGGTTGATCGATTTGTTCTAAAGCCTGACTGTGCTGGATTAAGTAGATTATTTTTTTCGGGAAACCAAAGCAGACGTGGGCTGACCATTTTTTCTAGTACCTTACATAGTGTGCATGTTACGATATCGGTCTAAAAGTTGCCGCGTTTGAGTTGTTCTTTTTGATCGATTCTTGCCATGAATTAAAAACTGCTGACTACACCATATTCGATTATAAAGTTCGAGTAATTTGATCTTTGATGTAGGATGAAATGTTTGAGGAAAATTGATGGGATATTATCAGGACCGGCAGCAGTATTTTTTAAAGAGGAAAGAGCGGCATTTTATTCATGTAAGGTGAACAGAAAGACGTTTGTATACTTGGCAATCTCCGCAGCACCGCCCAGATAACATCGTTCGCAACCAGATCGACTATGTCCTAATCAAAACTAGATTTAAGAACGGAATAAAAGACATAAAAGCATACCCTGGGGCGGACATATGCTCAGACCATAATCCTGTGGTAGGTAATCTGAATGTGAAATTTAAAGAGCTAAGAAAGAGTAACAAAAAAAGTATAGACATGAAAAAACTTAGAGACAAAAATACACAGACAAAGACAAAAGAACGAATTAATGGAGAATTTGCAACAATAAATTCAACCACAACATCAGATACGCATACAGAAAATGCCTGGGATCGAATTAAACATGCAATTGTAAAAGTAGACCAAGAAGAAGTGGGGTATGCCAGCCCAAAGACCAAGAAAGAATGGATGACAGAAGAAATTCTACTGATGATGGACAATCGTAGAGTACACAATCACAAAAACATCGAAAAATACAAATAAATATTATATACAAGGCTATACACTCCGGTCGGTGTTGTAGCCGCTCAAATTGAGCTCTTTTGACCCTGTATCTTGTAGGGGGTCAGCCCACGTTTTTCTTGCTGTTTATCTACAATTTATTAGAGGTTTTTGCAGTTTCGACAATTGTTCTCCACTCCTTTCTGTCCTGCATCTGTCTCTTCCCGCCTTGTACTCCCAAAATTTTTATATCTTTCACAACATGATCTTCCCATCCAATTTTTGGTCTTCCTGGTAATCTTTCCTCATTCGGTCTCCATTCTGTAATTCTCCTCACCTCCTGTCCTTTCTCCATTCTTTTAACATGTCCGTACCAACGAATCATTTTTGATTTAATTGTGTTTAATATGTCCTCATTTTCCAATATATTTCTAATTTCATAAGTCTTTGGTACTCGTTATACCCTAGTTTGACTGGTCCATAAATTTTTCTAATTATTCTTCTTTCATATATCCTTAGTTGCTCTTCGTCATCATTTGTCAGTCTCATAGTTTCTGCCGCATATGTAACTACCGGTTTTATCGCCGTCCTGTAGACTCTTAATTTTGTTGCTCGGCTTATTCTCTTACTCGGCATGTTTTTAAATTTATTATATGCTCTATACTCTGCTTGAATTATTTGCCTTACCTCAATTTTTGTGTCATTCATTTAACTTTACTGCTTCTGGTTGGTAGACTTCCTCCTTTCTTTTCATACAAACAAATAAATAGAGAAATAAGAAAGAAAATCCGAATAGCAAAAGAAAAGTGGATGAAGGAAAGATGCGAGGAGATTGACTTACTTCAGAATAAAAAGGACAGCCACGGAGTTCATAAGAAAATAAAAGAGGTAACATTCCAACAAAAACCAACCCGTATTAAACCAACCCGTATTCGGTATACTAAATGAAAACAATGAAATGATAACGGAAGAGCAAGAATTATTAAAAGTATGGCAAACATATTTACGGAAAACATTCGTTAGCGATACGACAGGAATAATGAATGTGAACAGGCTCCAAAAATTCTAAAATCAGAGTTAGTGAAAGCACTTAAACTGAGTAAAAACGGAAAAGCAACGGGTCCTGACGAAATCCACATAGAAATGATAAAATTGTTACAAGAAAATTTGTTGCCACTGTTACAGTTACTACAGAAAGTGCATTCAACAGGTATTATTCCAAAAGACTGACTCACCTCCGTATTTATTCCCCTCCCTAAAAAATCAAAAGCCAAGAAATGTGATGAGTTCAGACTGATAAGCTTGATGAGCCAAGTGCTTAAGATCCTACTTAAAATTATACAATATATCTACCACAAATGTGAAGCCAATCAAAGCGATAGTCAATTTGGATTTCGTGAACAAACAGGACATTGAGTTCATTAGAAATCTTTATTGGAACCAAGAAGCAAAGGTTAGATATGGACAAACGACATCGGAACTGGTGTGTATATAAAAGCCCTTCCAACGCCTAATCAACAAAGTTGTAGAAGTGGGGGATCAACTAGGCATGAAAATTAATAACAAAAACAAAAGTAATGGCCATAACCAGATTACCGAACCCACAACTGAACATAAACATCTATGATACCGCAATAGAGGAAGTTGAGAAACTTAAATATCTTGGTAGCTGCATAACAACAAATGTAGACCCTGACGTCGAAGTAAGATACCGTTTTGTAATAGCATATGTGCACTTAGATCTCCTGTATGGAGCAGAAACATGGACATTAAAAGTGGATACCATGAACAGATTCGAGGCTTTTGAAATGTGGATCTTCCGTAGACTACTAAAAATATCGGACTCAACATATACCTAACAATGAAGTGCTTAGATGTATGGGAAGGGAAAGAGAGTTACTTACAACAATAAAATGAAGAAAGACCGCTTATCTAGGCCACATATACAGTAACAACAAGTATGATATACTAAAATTAATAATAGAAGGAAAAATCGAAGGAAAACGTGGTCCTGGTCGCAGACAACAATTCGTGTTTAAAAAACATATGCAACTGGACTGGTATGAACACATCATCTTTAATCTTCGTACCACTCAGAACTGAAATAAGTATGCCGAAATTGTCGCCAACCTTCATTAAATGGTGATGGCACCTGAAGAAGAAGAAGAAGGTGAACTCACTGTTGATTGTATCAAGGTTAGGGGTGGTCTTATTGGAATTTTGAGCTATATTTGTTCAATTAGAAGAGTATCACGTTATTGAATTTTTGTTGTACATTATAGTTTCTTAGTGTTATCCACACTTCATCTTGATTGGGTCTAACATTTTCCTTTTCCATGTTTCTAAAAATATTGCATCTCATCAATTGAAATTGTCCTATTGATTATGTAAAAACTACAAAGACCGATCCATGGAATTGAAATAAAACAATATAGAATATTTATAATATAATTTATTTTAAAATACCTTGTGATATTTATATAAATCATAAACAATTCAAATTTATAACAAATTGATTCCTTTTTGGATTGAAACGAAAATATCTATCAACCAAAACGAGTCACAATATTATTAAATGATTAAAATACATGTAAATGCAGTAAAAAAAATACAGCATTTTAGTCTAATAACCATTTTTAAAACTTTAAAATGGGACTTTATATCGATCCGTAAAGAACACGAAGTCAAAATGTATGTAAATCTTAATATTATTAAATAAATAAATAATTAGGAAAATAACTAATAAGGTTTTTTTTTTGTATAATTGGTCCTTTCAAGCAAGTTACTGTATATATCGCAAAATATTTTGGAGATAACATTTGTCCTCAAATTTTTTATATCTTTTATCTAAGATTCAATTGAACATATATATAAATATTTCCAGTAACTTACTTAATCGATATCGTTTTGTCTCCGTGTTCTAGGGTGTAAATAATTTTTTTTTGTTCACCCTTATGATTGGCAGCGATTTCATAAATAATGTGGAGAAATGTTATTAGGAACACTTTCGTTTGACAATATTTTTTAAATAACCATCGACACTGGATCTTCAAGATGTTCCCTGAGAGCCTGCAACCACCTTGCGCCTACAGCGCCATCTACTGTTCGGTGATCACAACTCAATGTCACTTGCATAAATTGAGAAGTTTTGAATCTGGAAAAACAAATTAATTCGGGCATTAAAACAATAAAATTGTTGGTAAAAATATCTTTACCCTTTGTCAGAAGAAGGGTCTGCCACCAATCTTGGTGTACTGGTTCCTATGGCCAAAATACAGCTCTGTGGAGGGTTAATAACTGCACAGAATTGATCAATTCCCATCATACCTAAGTTTGAAATGCTAATGGTGCCCCCTTGAAATTCTTGAGGTTGTAATTTTCCTTCTCTAGCTTTTACTGCTAATGTTTTCATTGCCTTACTAATTTCTACAATGCCTTTCCTTTCCGCTTCGAATATAATTGGCGTGATTAGTCCTTTGTCAGTTGATACAGCTACGCTAACATCTACATTTCTGTATTGCCTAATTGTACTTTCTTGCCAGGATGAATTTGCTTCTGGGACCTAATACAATATACTATGTAAAGTTTTAGGAAAATGCAGACTTAGAATAAAGACAGTTTTATTAAAAAATGAATTGTGTGATTTCTAATCAATTTGGATAATTGCCACTCAAGAGTTTGGACAAAGTTATTATTTGGTACAAAAACAAACAATAAAATATAGACACAATTGTTGTGACAATCAATTATCTAAAACATAGATACTAGAATATTTTCATATATTTACTTTACTGTACTGCGGACTAAGCCAAAAAATAATTGCTATTTTATTAGTATTAAATGCTGTAGAGGAGCATTAAATAAAGGCACTTCTGAAAAAATTCGTGAAAATGAAAAAATACCATATACAGGGTGCGGCAAAAGTCAGTTAACCGAAAACCGAATTACATATTAATAAAAACAGTCAATAACGGAATACAAAAACTTACAAACAACTACATTTTATGTTTATTGGCACGAAGAGTTTCAAATTCTTCTTCAATCCTCTCTTTTAAATGTCGTATATCGCGTATTGGGGTAGCAAAAACTCTATATATAAATACTCTCCATAGGGTGAAGTCATACAGCGTCCGCACAGACCACTCAATTATTTCTCTTCTTCCTATCCAGTCGCCAAACTGGTAATTTAAAAAAGTAAGGACTTGTAGTCTGTAACTAGGCGGGATGCCGTCCTATTGAAAATATTGAATATGTTGTAACTCTAGATTATTTTCAAGTTCTCCTTTTATATGTTGAGAAGTTCCAAGTAATTCTCGGCATTTACTGTCGACGATATTGTAATATATGGAAAGAGTAAAAATATAAAAACATTGCAGTCCCTAATTCAAAATGGATTAAACAGAATTGCTGAATGGAAAAACAAATCTGGCTTTAAAATATTTCATTACAAAACAAAATACATCTTATTTACGCAGAGAGTCCAGAATTCCGGAATTAACCGTAGGAAACACCAAACTCAGTTTCACAAAAGATATAAGATTTTTGAGCATAATTTTTGATGAAAAGCTAAACTCGTAACTTTGATGATCTTAGACAAAAGAGTATGCAAGGCTTGAACATATTAAAAACCTTATCACATCAAAAATGGGAAGCAAATATGAACACCTTACTTAAGATCTACAAAAGTACCATTAGATAAAAAATATAATATGGAGCCATGACTTTCCACACAGTTATATATACGACTTAAATTATTCGTATCTGTTTTTCTGTTATTAGAATTTTTTTTTAATCATAACCATTGCACCAATTAGTGTCTTCTTATAATTATCCTCAAAGTCAATGATTCTTACGTTTTCAAAATCGAAGTCATTATTTCTTTCAAAATGGTGAATCTGCAATGCTGTTTTATTTGGGTCAGTAAAATGCTTATTTTGACAAAAAATTTTGTGTTCTCTAACTCTATTGCTTAAGAGCTGTTTAGTTTGGCCAATATATGAAACCAAACAATTTGGACATGGAATTTTGTAAACTAAATTTGAAGTATAGAGTTTGTCCAACTTATCCTTCATCAAACTATAAAAAACTCCTCACAATTTGACAACGTCTCAAAATCATTATTTCAGTTTCTGATTTATTAAACATTCTTAGTTCTGTATTGCTGTCGAATCCATTAGTTGTGTTTTTATTTTTTTCATCTGTTTTTACTCATGTATTTTATGTATTGCTACACCCTTGTGACCTTGTTTGGTTCATATTTTTAGGTGAGCTAAGGGATTGCACACAGGGTTACGATGTCGGGTGAAATTTCGAGCTTACCTCGAAATCACCTGTTATACCAATGTCTCCTGTCTGTCTGTGGTCGTCTCGCGGGCCAGCGGGATGGGAAGTGGGGGGTCTTGGCTTTACTGCCTGGACCAAAAGGAGACAACGTCATTAAAAACCTAAAGTCAAGGTGGGCCACCAGGCCGAAGAATGCGTGGCTATATAGGACCAATCTGGGGAGGCTCTGAAGGCAGGAGGTAAACTTCCGTTTTGGGCGTATCCCTGTCTCGGGTCTGCGAAAAAAAGAGAACCCCGCGGAGGATCCAAAGAACATGAAGATACCCTCCACATCCAGAACCTCTGGAAAAAGGAAAAAAGGCGAAAGCTTGACCTTGGGTCAGTGCTAGATCTCCTCCAGCTCTGCTGGGGTGACTAGGGATGCGGAGATCGCCTCTGCATCCCGGGAAACTGGGCGGAGCAGCCTGGGGGGTGAAGGGTCTGACTAGAGATCCAGAAACCTGCTCGAACTCCGAGGAAGATACTGCCTTGATGGTCGAGGAGGTCAGGGAGAGATAAAGGAGGGGAATGAATAGAGGCTGAGTAACTCGGCCTCTCTCATCCATAACAATTCACGTTCACGAATGTATCTCAGATTAACCTGCATCACGCGAAGGGAGCTTCAGCCGTGGTTGCAAGGTTGTTTGCTAAACTACAACTGGATATTGTACTGATACCAGAACCATGGATCAACAAAGAAGGCCAAATCAAAGGTTTGGCATGCAAGGATTCTAAATTGATTTATGATCAAAGGCAAGTATCTCCGCGTGCCTGTGTAATCATAACAAATAACATAAAATATATATGTGTTTCAAAATACGTGCCACGGGACCTTGTTCCAATCATGGTTCACCTCAACATTGGGGGTATCGATCGAGACATCATCATTACCTCTGCCTACTTCGCTGGAGACGGGCCGATGATACCGTCAGAAGAAGTATAAGAGCTAGTGAGACACTGCAATAGCAGACGACTGCCAATCATAATTGGTTGTGATGCCAACGCACACAATACCGTGTGGGGAAGCACTAAGAACAACGCCAAAGGTTAGGTTAGCAAAGAACCTTGAGACCTTAAACGTGGGGACAATCCCCACTTGTGTCACGAGAGCAAGAGAAGAGGTCCTGGACGTAACAATTGTTAATGTTGCTGCTAGGAAAAAGGTAAAAGATTGGAGGGTGATGGGCGAGCCATCACTTTCCGACTATAGGATCATCGAATTTAGGATAGAGGGAGATACTACCTCAATTCCTAGAATCCGAAATCCTAGAAATACTGATTGGTCTCTCTACAAGACCAATCTGAAGGACAATTTGGAACACGTCGAAATAAATGGGGTAAATCACCCGCACTACGACCTGGAACAAAGAGTCGAACAGATCAGTGAGGCAATAATGGAAGCTTTTCATTCCAGTAGCCCGCTGTCAAAAACTCGTTCAGAAAAGGACGCTCCTTGGTGGAATGACAACCAGTAAAACCTCAGAAAAGAGGTCTGTCGGCTCCTTAATAGAGCCAAACGTGACAGTAATTGGCAGGGGTACACTGAGAAGCTAACTCGGTACAATAAAGAGATTAGGAAGATCAAAAGGGTTGGTTTTCAAGCCTTTTGTTAAAAGATCACTTCCACTCACACAGTGGCCAGACTACAAAAGGTCATGGCAAATGGGGGAACTAACCCCACAATGTCGCTGAAAAGCCAGACGAATCATACACGGAAGGTGAAGAGGAACGATCGATTCTTCATCTTAGAACCCACTTTCCAGGTAGTGAACCAGCAACAAGCACTGAAATAGCAATGAATTACACCAAAAAATCCCGCAAGGAAGATTGGGACATTGCTAACAAAATATTTACCAGGCAACGGTTGGAATGGGCAATAAGCACCTTTCAATCATATAAATCACCAGGAGTGGATGGAATATTTCCAGCACTCCTGCAGCAAGGGATAGAGGATATTTTTCCTCACCTGCTGAAGATTACAAGAAGCAGCCTAGCAGTGGGTCTAATATCTAGAAAATGGAGAAAGTAGTGGATAACTACATAAGAACAGATAACCTGGAGAATATACCACTTCATAAATGTCAGCATGCCTACAGAGCGGGTCTATCAACTGAGACAGCTCTGTATCAGCTGACAGAAGTCATCCGGAGAACTCTGAACAACAAGGAAATCGCTATGTGCACATTCCTGGATATATCTGGGGCCTTTGATAACGCAACTCATGTGTCTGTCAAAGAAGCACTAAGAAGGCGAGGAGTAAATGAAACCATTGTAAAATGGATGTATGAGTTGTTGACGACGAGGATAGCTGAGACATAGGTGGAGAATCAAACCACCTCAGTTAAAGCCACTTGCGGGACACCTTAAGGGGGAGTGATATCTCCCCTTATATGGAGCCTCGTAGTAGATGAGTTGCTCTACAGGCTAATGGAGCTTGGCTTCGAATGTAGGGGCTATGCTGATGACATAGTTCTAATAGTCAGAGGCAAGTTCGAGAGCACCTTGTGTGATTTATTACAATGGTGCTTGTCAGTGGGGCTAAACATTAATCCAAACAAGACCGTAGTAATTCCATTTACCAGGAAAAGAACACTTCCAGCCATGAAACCACTATCTTTGAACGGGGAAATCATAGAATGGAAATCAGAGGTTAAATATCTAGGGATAACCCTAGACAGTAAGCTTCTGTGGAATAAGCATGTGGAAATAACTGCTACTAAAGCAATAAGAGCTTTGATGGCGTGCAGAAATCTAGCTGATAAGAGTTGGGACTGTTGGGGCAATAGTTTGGCATATAAAAGAAAGTCAGTACAGGACGCGGTAGACCCTCGACAAAGTTCAAAAGCTTGCCTGTGTGTGCATCACTGAAGCTATGAGAACAAGTCCAACTAGGGCACTTGAGATCATTACAAATCTCACACCTCTACATCTGGTGATGTAGATCTGCCCAAGAGGCAATTCTTAGAATACCTAAGAACGGTTCAGGCAATAAGAGTATTAAAAATCAGGGAGCCTGGTCCTCCCTAACAAAATACATCTCATCAGCGAATCTTCCCAGTGACGAAATGATCAAGAAAGTAAGTATCAAAAAGAATTTAACTACGATGCTAAATAAGAGGAGAGACTGGGAAAGGGAATACACCACCCAAACTCTCAAAGAAAACACCATTAGATGGTATACAGATGGTTCAAAAACCACCACTGGAGTAAGCGCTGTAGTATTTGGGCCTGGCACCAGATATTCATTATCGTTATTCTCCTTCCCGAGCGTCGTTCAGGCAGAAATACTTGCTATCGAAAGATGCGTGGAAATGAACCTACAAAGAAACTATCAGAAATGTGACATATCATTCCATTCTGATAGTCAAGTAGCTATCAAAGCATTGAGCTCCCATGTCATTGACTCAAAGTTGGCATGGGAATGCCGAAGAAAACTTGATGGGGTCTCTTTAGTCTGGGTTCCTGGCCACTCGGAAATCACGGGAAATGAAGAGGCCGATACACTTGCCAGGAAAGGAGCACAAACGCCCTTTATTGTCCCGGAGCCTTTCTGTGGTGTAGGAAAATGCTCCTATGAGAAAGAGTTTCGGAAGAAAGAGGGAACCGAAAGAGAAGCACTCTGGCGGTGCCTTCCCGGGCTGGAACATTCCAAAAAGTTCCTGCAGAACTTTGACACTGCTAGATACAAAAAATATTTGCATCTCAGTAAAAATAAGCTACATCTCCTCACGGGCTTTCTTACAGGACACTGCCGCCTTAGGAAGCACCTAATGTGAATAGGTCTAACAGAAATTGACGTGTGCAGATTTTGTGGGGAGCAGGAAGAAACTCCGGATCACATAGTTCTAGAATGCCTCGCCATTGCTTGCCAATGTAAGAAATGCTTCGGACAAGAAACTTGTAAGAGTGGGGATCTAACTTCGTTGAAGCCGTCCCAAATACTAGAGCTCATTAGAACCCTGGAACTGGAAGGCGAACTGTAGTAGTAGCGAGAACAGCTCTGATAGGGGGGGCACAATAAACTTTAGGTTTCGGTGCATTGTAACCCCGTTAAAGTCTAATCTAATCTAAGTGAGTTTTTCTTCTATTATTATTACGCTTAGGTTCATTTTTATCTTTATCTTAAATTGTCATCTCTATGTTCCAAAATACCTGATCCTCAAGACAAAGGTCCAAGTTATATTGTGTTAAAATTTCAACACTTAATTTTACTGAGTTTTTTAGATTTGATGTTTACAAAATGACCTATATTTTGTTGCAAGTCACGGGTGCCAACTGTTTTGAGGTCCCTAAAATGTGAGGCACCTCTTAAGGGGCAAAAAAAGTAAGAAAAAATTTTCAATAACATATTGTAAATACAGAAAATATTACAATTATTTGGATTTCTAAAGTACACCAATGAACCTCACTAATAAATTTTGCATAGATTTGAAAAATAACATAGCACTCTTATTTTCAACGGATTAATTTGTTAAATATTTTCTCAATAAATTAAAGGCTTACCTTCAAACTAGCTTGTGCTACAGCTTTGATAATAAAATCATTGACACTCAATTTAACATTTTGTTTTTCTAGTTTCTTGTTGAATCTCGCTCTGATTGCCAATAAATTATCAATATTAACTTCTACGGAGAGATAATAATGTGGGATTGTTTGTTTGGATTGGAGTAGTCTCTTGGCGATCGTAGCCCTCATTCCGGTAACAGGGATATCAATGAAAGTTGAAGCATGTGGAACAGCAGCAGGCAATTTAACTCCAGTAGCGGGGGCTGGACGAGCTACAGCGGAAGCCGCTTCTAATCCTGGTAGATCAGAAGTGGTTATAGAATCGAATAATCCAGTGCCTTTGCCTGAACAATAAACACTGTCGTAAGAGCAATGGTATATGGTATTACATATAAGTAGGGTGATCAGTTAAAGGTAGCGAACGGCCATATCTCATAAGATATTAGTCATATAGTTTTAGAAAAAAAATGCATGATAAAAATCGCCAAGAAAAATTGCTGGAAATTATTTTCGAGTTTGCCAAACGTCCGCTAGAGGTCGTAACAACCAACACTAAGTAGAAAAATGGGATTTTTATAGAATTTTGATATTGAACAAAACATAATTTCATTACATTAAAAAATGGCACGCCACTGCTTTTTATTAAAATAAAAATCATTTTCGTAATCACTTATTAGTTGCTAACAAAAATAACCTTTTGACTTTTTTTCGCTAGACGAACGGTTTTGGATTGAAAAAATAAGATAGGTTTACATACTGTTTAAACTAACATCGCATTTAAGCGAAGCAGGCCATGATCTATATTAAGAAAGAAAACACCAAATTGTCAATCACGCTGATATTCATTTTGACACTTCCTGCTATTAACATCTAATTTAATGTTATGTAAAAAGTACGTTTACAACAAATCATGCCTTTTACGAATGAAGAAGCCTTTGATATGTTGAGTATTTATTTTCAATATTTTGAAAATGCGGCGATTGCTTTTAGGCAGTATGCACTGCGTTATCCCCTTCGAAGACGGCATTCGTGAATGGTTTTGCGTCGTTTAGCCTTACGTTTAAGGCAACATGGCCAAGTGCAACCAACTCCAACTTTGGGAAGAAATCGTAGAGTAAGAAGAGAAGATAACATTATAAATGTGTTGGCTTATATTCATGCAGACCCCCATTTAAGCATAAGAGAGATCTCCAGATATTTAGGAATATCCTATGGCTCAGTGCAAAAATATTAATAGATTTTAAAAGTCATCCGTATCACGTCGTGATTCATCAATCCTTAAATGAGACTGACTTTGAACGTAGGCTCGATTACTGCTACTGGCTTAGAAATTTCATTAGGGAAAATCGTCATATTTTGTCACAAATATTGTGGACAGATGAAGCATCTTTTTGCAGTAATGGCAGGGTAAATCTTCATAACATGCATTACTGGTCGGACACTAATCCACACTGGTTACGTGAAGATTATCAGCACGTTCGATGGAGCGTCAACGTCTGCTGCGGTGTTATTAATGGTGCTATTATCGGTCCATACATCTTTAATGGCAACCTAACCGGTGACATGTATTTGAAGTTTTTATTGAACGATTTACCAGGACTCTTAGAAAATGTGCCTTTAGAAGTAAGATAGACATGTGGTTTCAACAAGATGGATGCCCGGCACATTATTCTCGAAATGTGCAAGATTTTTTGAACAGGCATTTTTCTAACCATTGGATTGGTAGAGGTAGTCTATTTTTCTGGCCACCACGGTTCCCCGATTTAACCTGCCTTGATTTTTATCTGTGGGGCCGAATAAAGGATTTGGTGTATAAAACTCGACCAACTACTCGAGAAGACATGATAGTCCGAATTCAAAACGCCATACATAATATACCAAGAGCGGAAATTGAGGCAGCTGTCAACTTCACCCAGAAAAGATTGGACCAGTGTATTCAAAATAATGGACAACATTTTAACATTTATGACAAAACTATTAATTTATTTTTAACGTTTATTTTTAAAGTTCTGTGTTCTTGTTTTTAGTGTTATTGCTCCTGCTGTTGTTGGACAGTTTTATTAAGATTTTTTTTCCACATATGTAAATTAGTATGTTTCGAGATATGGGCGCCCCATCTAAATTTATTTGATTTTTTTAATCCAAAACCGTTTGCCTAACGAAAAAAAGTCAAAAGGATCTTTTTGTTAGCAACTAATGAGTAATTACGAAAATGATTTTTATTTTGATAAAAAGCAGTGGCGTGCCATTTTTTAATGTACTAAAATTATATTTTGTTCAATATCAACGGTTCAAAAAAAGGTAGATGATTAAGACGAAAGTCAAAAAGTCAAAACCAAGTAAGCGTTTTGTAGTGTAAATTATGCTCTTTCATATGAGCCCAAATTTGTTGAAATCAGTCAAGCGAAACGGGAGAAATCTTGGTTTGTTTAAAAAAACAATTGAACTTCCCCCACCGCTTTATTTTGATAGATAGAACAAAACATTTTAGTCAAAAAGTGTAGGTGAATAGTGAGTAAATATGAAAATAATATCATCGATATACTTTCATTAGGCAAAATTCTATAAAAATCCCATTTTTCTACTTAGTGTTAGTTGTTACACCCTCTAGCGGACGTTTGACAAACTCGAAAATAATTTCCAGCAATTTCTCTTGGCGACTTTTATCATGAATTTTTTTTTCTAAATCTATACGACCAATACCTTATGAGTTATGGCCGGTCGCTACCGTTAATTGATGACCCGGTATATAGATTATTATTATTATAGAAACATTTGAAAGAAGAGGCTTCACACTAAATAACTGTCAGTCACTGGCGTTTGGCATGTGTAATTTAATAACTACACCTCAGTGAATACAAATAATCAAAATTTTGTATGAACAATTTTCACATTAATCATTAAATATTTCAAAATGTAGGTTTTGTGATAGTATTCTTGAAAAAAGCAATTTTAAATAACAGCAAATACCAGATACGCATGCAATACAATTACCAAACAACGACAAACCAGTTTTTCTAACAAAGAAGTTCCCCAAACCAATACCAAAAGAATTAAAAAAATTCCAATTATTTTTTTGAAATTTTTATAATGCTTGTTAAGTAGCATGACACTAATATGAATAAACATTATTTAAAACCTAACCTGCCAATCTGATATTCCTCTGTTCAGCCAACCTCTTTGCCATCGGACTGACATACACCCTACCTGTAGATGGGATTTCAGAAACTGGAGTTGCAGATGAAGCTGGTATTGGAGCAGGAGCGCTAGGTGCAGGTGCACTAGGTGCTGGTGCACTAGGTGCAGGTGCTGTTTTATGTGCTGCAGGTGCAACAGTACCTGCATCCTTATATTCTTTGAAGGCAGCTATATCTGCTTCAGATTCAACAATTATGCAAACCAATTTTCCTAAAATACAAAAAAAAATATATTTATACATCATGTTTATAAACATATATGTAATCATGATTTATTCTACAAAACATTTAGTGGATGTAAATTAATACGAATAACATCTAGGGGAAATAATTTATAAAGTATTAATGTTGGATACAGACACTTAATAGACAGAACTGTCTGTGGGTATGGTGTACACACTAGATGTAAATTGAGTGAATGCAAACGACGAGTACTCAGTGTGTATGTGTTTATTAATCTGCAGCTAAGCGCTTTCGGCTATTAAGCCATTAATGGCACTCAACTTAATAGACATCCATAGATAGATCAAAAATGTTCCCACCTCTCAGAAACCACCCTTTAATGTTTCCTCCCCATTAGTTTTTTCAATTTCTTTTCAGAAATTATTATCCACACAAGGAAAAGGAATAGGACCTAAATCATTTATGTCCTAATTTTATTCCCATATCAAACTCTAATCTTGGAAATGATGTTTGAAGTTAGTTATCGATGATGAAGAGGATAAACGTTCGTTAAAATACTAAACAGTAGAATCCGGTTATAACGACGGCCAAGGGACTGGTGATATTACGTCATACTAACCAGACGTCGTTCTAAACGAACAGACATTTTTTTTATTAATCACATATTAATGTATTTATGTATTAATATTTAGGTGACTAGCAAATAAAAAATATTTGAATTAAAATATTTAGCAAAGTCTGTAATTTTTGATTGTTTTTGATTTTTATTTCTATAGTAAGATGTATTATGCAAACGAGACATAATACTTTTCATGGTGTCATCTTCAAAATAAGAATGCACAAACGCATTTAGCACTTATGCAGCTTTTAGAGCTTCGTATACACTCGGAGTGGTACAATTTTCTGCCTGATCGTCGTCATTATTATCGTCGCTATCTTGGCTGTTGACGAAAACATTTTCGTCAGTCGGCTCCTCACACGTTGCGAGATCATCATCAATAGCAGAATATTGTTCAAGTTCTTCATTTCCTATGGGCAGTCCTTTATTGAGCTCTCACCAAGACAGACAGCGGAACATCATCATCGTCGTTGTCGGCAGCAGCATCGGGAGTACTGGGACTATCTCGGACAAAAACCCAGCGTGTTTATAACAGTTAAAAATCGTCACTGTCTTAAGCTTGTTCCAGGAGTAGTAAATCATTAGAATGGCATCAAGCAGGGTTGGGCAAAATCTGATTTTTATTAAAAAAATCAAAAACCATTGATTTTTTAAAAAAATCACGATTTATTTGTTTTTTTAAATTTGAATATAAAATTTGAACATTTTGATTCTTTGAAATTATTCTTAATAATTTTAATGTATAAGTCTAAAAATTATAATACAATTTGCGGCTCAACTTGTGACAACGCATTTGTCCCGCTTCTTGCAAGAAAATTCTTGTCGCGATTTGTTTTCCTTCTGTCCTATACACTCACTATACAGTGCCGAGTACTGCCGAGTGAGACACGAACGCGTTTGTTGTGCTTTTTGCAAGAATATTCCTGTCGAGGCTTGTTTTCCTTCTCAACCTATAAATTGACGTTGCCCAACAATTTCACGCATTTCGCTAGATGGGTTAATTAAGTGAAGTGAAAACATATAAATAAAGTAAAATGAGTGGAAGAAAAGAGCACCCAATATGGCAGTTCTCTATTAAGACAACAAATCCAAATAAAATTGTAGAAAATGCAAGAAATATATTCAAGGGTTAGTCCAAAGACTTAAAGCACACCACGATGTTTGTAATTATCAAGAGAGGAATACAGGTAATTAAATTATTAATTTAATTTTATTTATATTTAATAAATATTTTTTTTATTAACCCGGGAATAATCACGTGGTTAGATTTTGCCTAACATTTTTTGTTTTTTGTTGATTCTCCAAGCACTTGATATTTTATTTTTGAGATAATTTAGTGAGACATTAATATTAATTATAAGTTAAGTAACATAGTGTAATTTTTAATTATACGAGTATATTGAGATATTTTGAAATATTTTTTAAATATATACGGATTATATTATAAGTAGATACATTTTTGATAAATAACAGAATACAACAGGGTAACAAATGTTTCTATGCATTAAAAGACACATTTAAATTACAGATATTGTCTACAAACACAAAAATTAAAATATACAAGACAGTAATTAGACCAGTCGTACTTTAACCTGCAGAAACCTGGAATTTAACAAATAAAGAGGAAAACACATTAGAAATCTGGGAAATGAAAATACTACGGAGAATATACGGCCCAATTAAAGAAAATGGAGTATGGAGAATATTAAGAAACTATGAAGTAAATCAAAAATGCAATAGCTCAATAATAACAAATGAAATAAGAAGTAAACGATTAAGGTGGGCAGGACATGTACAACGTCTAGGTAATGAAAGGTGTGTCAAGACAATACAAGAAACTAAAAGTCAAGGACGAAGAGCAAGGGGATGACCGAAAACCAGATGGTTATACAGTGTAGAAGATCTTAAAGAAATTGGAATAAATGAATGGAAGAACAAAGCAAAAGACCGGAAAGAATGGAAAAGAATAGTAGAAGAAACAAAGGACAGACTTCAGAGCAGAAACTAAATCACTGAATTCACAAACTCCCTAATGATTTAAAGCAGTAGGGTTGGCCAAGAGGCTGGCCACCGCTACCGGAAAAATGAGGCTGGGAATCCCAATAGGGAGACTACGGACCTTATGGTCTGAAAGTTAAGAGAAGAAGAAGATACATTTTTGAGATAATTTTAAAATTTTTTGATAGATATTATTTTTAACAAAGATAATATAATTTTTAAGTATTCATTTATAGATATTTTAGGATATAGATTTTAGGCATATAGGATTGTTTTTAAATGTTAGGTGAAATCTAACACGTGGCCTTTAATGTAACTTTTTTAACGCGACCTTTCCCAGGTTAATTAAAGATTATCTTTACTCTTCTATACTTAATTTTTAATTTTTTTCAACTAAAAAAAATAAATTTGCTTTTACATCTCTATTGAACATTTTCACTTTATTTTAAAATCAATAATTCAATACTATATGAATATATCATCAATTAATCAATTTCAATTTTCAATTATGTTTTTTCTCTTTCCAGAGAGTCGAATGTCGCTTGACAGTTTTGCTAGCACATCATCTGCCTCAAGTTGTAGTTCACTCTTGACGGATAGTTCATATGTTAGAAAAACTCCACCGAAAGTACCAACAAGTCCAACAACTTTTGAGCCAGTCCAAAAAAAGAAGGCAATCGAAACTCAGCCTACCATGAGTGGTTTTGTAATACGGACTTCAACTGCTGAAAAACATAAAATTGACAAACAAATAGCAATGACCATTTTTGCTACTAATTCGAGCTTCAGATGTATTGAGAATTTAGAGGTGAAAAAAGCCATTCAGTTATTAAGGCCTGGTTATACACCGCCCTCGAGAAAAACGGTAGCAACAAGTCTTTTGGACTAAATCTATGAAGAGGAAAAAGAAAAATGTTTCTCCTCCCTGTCAGGACAGTCCGTAAATATGTCAGGTGATGCGTGGTCAAACGTGCACAAAGAACCAGTGATATGTGCAACGATAACCACTGAAGATGGACAAGCCCTTCTATACGAAACTATAGACACATCAGGAAATCCACATACTTCAGAATATTTAACTCAAATAGTTTGTGACCTGATTTCTTCATGTGACTTAAAATACAAGTGTACCGTAAAATCCTTTATGACAGACAATGCCTCAAATATGACACTTATGAGAAAAGCATTAGAAGCAAAAACGAACGCAAAAGTTATAACTTATGGCTGTTCTGCACATATTTTTAATTTACTCTGCAAGGACTTTCAAGTTAATGACGTTAAAGAACATGTGGTCCAAATTGTTAAGTATTTTCGAAATAACCATTTGGCTAGAGCTAAATTCAGTCTTTAGTCCTTCCAAGCGATGTGAGATGGAATAGCCTTGGCGACTGCTTGGAGATGTATGTCACTCATTGGGACATCATATTAAAAATCTGCGAAGAAAATAAAAAGGAGATTGATTCCACTATTTACCAAAAAGTTTCAAATATTGCGATTAAAACCTATATCAGTTGCTCCTGATACTGTGCAGAGGAAAAATGCTACTATTGCAGATGCTGTAGAGCAGTGGAAACATTTACAATATATCTTTGATGAATCTGTGGAATTACCATTACAAAAAACACAACAATTTAATAATCGATATAAGCAAGCACTAACGCCATATCATTTTATAGCGTATATGTTGAATACACAAAAAACAAAATACCAGTTAACACCAGAAGAAAGGAATATAGCTTTAGAAACAATTAACGAGTTATATGAAAGCACTCGACTGTTACCTTTAGTAATAAAGTTAAATGCCCGCAGTGCTCCATTTAAGCAAGTTATGTTTTCAGACTAAGTAATAAAACATGTAAATGGACTACAATGGTGGTTATCACAAAATGATGAGCCAGAAAGCTTTAAACAGTTGCCAATAATAAAACAGTTCCTGTGTGCAACTGCTTCTTCAGCTTCAGTAAAACGCGTATTTAACTCTTTTGGTCTTGTACACTCGGATATTAGAAACAGATTAGGCATAGAAAAAGGAGGAAAACTCGTGTTTTTGTTTAAATTGTATAACGAAAATGAATAGACTGAAAATATACAGCAATAAAATGTAGGTGTTACATTTAGTTTAAGAATTTTGGAATTATGTACTTCTTTTTGTTGTTTTTGCTAAAAGCAGATACTTCTTTTGATTTTTGAGAAAACTTTTATATTAAGTTGTTATCTGGTTCTGAATAAAAAAGAAAAAAATTGATTTTAAATCATGATTTCAATTTTAAAAATCAAGCAATTTAAATCATGATTTTAATCACTTGATTTTAATCAGCCCACCCCTGGCATCAAGTATTGTGATCTTTGGATGTTTAGCATGGCTGGTGTCTTCATTTGCATCAAGACTGGCGATAATTTTTAGAACCAGGTGTTTACGAAAGTTTGATTTTAAAGCTCGAATTATTCCTTGGATCATAGGTTGTAATACAGATGTATTTGGAGGTAGGAAAATGAGAGTTATGCTTCTCAAGTCGCTGATTGCGGGATGAGCTGGACAGTTGTCAAACAGAAGCAGGATGTTTTTATTCTTTTTAGACCTTGCGATTGCTCTCATAATCTACCGGCAGAGATCGTACATTTTGGGTTCTTTGACTTGCCGATAATTAACAACTTCTTTTTTATCGTGCCACTCATGTTAGCTGCAACCATCACAGTTATTCTGTGTAAGTGTAAGTGTAAGTTTTTCTCCCGGGCATTATTCACCTCTAAATGTTAAAGTTTTATCTGGCGTTAGTTTATAGAATAAACCAGTTTCATCTGCAATAAATATTTCGTCGTCACTCACTAAATTTTGCTCGCAAATTAGGCCAAACTTTTGTTTGCCATTCGGTCACATCGTTCTCTACAACCACAAACGACTCCCCAGCAATTTTTCCGGCGACAATATTGTGTCTACTTTTGAAACAATTAATCCAACTCGCCGAAGAATCAAAATTAAGAATGTTTAGCTCTTTAGCAAAAAAATGCTTTTTGTTGAAGTATAGGCCCATGTAAGGGTATTTTTCAATTACGTTGCAGCTTAAACCATTGACACGCCCACTTGTTCTTGAAATGACACCCTCAAGCGTTTAGGTTTTAAAACATTCGCATTGAACAAAGGTTCTATCTTGTGTTTATTTTTCTTAATTGTGGATATTGTCGAATGATTTACACTGAATTCCTTCGCAATCGTTACATTTTGATTCCTAATGAATGGGGTTGGAAAACAATCAGGCACATTTTGGTGCCAATCCCTACAATTGACATACCAGCTCCTACTTTCACTCTTCGGTTATGCAAAATTTGGAATAACGTGCTCAATAATGTGTCATGGACAAAGATGTCTTCATTCAGTGGTAGAGGAAGAATGACCTCTGAGATAATCCAATAATTATTGAACAGTGGACTGTTCTAAATTGGATTAGACCTCTAGGGGAAAACACTTTGTGAAGAGCAATATTTTTTGGATGTAACATTTTTCTGTAATCAAAGTATTTCAATATATTTGCTGCTTTACTTGTTTTTGCGTAACTTTATTATATCCATATTTGTGAGATTAGGGCAAGTTATAGCAAAAAATTGTAAAAGACATAAATGATGTAGAATTTTATAATGAATTTAGTCCTATCCATTTTCCTCATCAGGGTGAGATTTTTCGAGAAAATTGAAAAAAACTACGAAGGGGTCACATTGGGAGGTGGTTGCTTGAGCTAAATGAGATGAAGCATCCTCCTGATAGGTGGGAATTCTTTTGATCTATATTTGGATATCTATTAAAAGCTTGTAGCCAAATTTTCAAAACTTCATAAATTATTTCCCTTGAAAGACCTAATTTACGTCGACTAATTATTGAAAAGAAATGTAGGCTATCCCTCAAAAGAATTTGGCCACTTGAGCAGAGTTGCTTGTAGGAATGAGATAAATATTTAGCTTCACGAGAAATAGCAACACTTCTTAGACCAATTAATAAAAAGAAGTCTAAATTGGGCAAGGGAAGACAAAAATTTGACAAAAGAGACTGGAAAATTCACATATATAGTTTTCACCCAGGCAGTTGACTGAAAGGGTGAAGGAAAAAATAATGTGGCTTCAGTTAAATATGGTTGAGGATCTGTGATGATTTGAAACTACAGGTTACAAAAATATTTCAGAGAATTGTGTATTCTGGGACCCTATTAATTAAGGATTTACATTTCATCTATATGAAGTATTTTTTAAAAAAGAACAACAGATTTAAAATCGTGACATAACCTAACCCATTATTATGGGATCAGATTGATAAGTAGATATATTGTTGTCCTATATGCCAGGAAAACTTGTCTAGAACACGACAAGTCTAGTAGCAGAAGACAACTAAGACAACAATGGGAAACTAGTGGCTGGTTTGCCAAAGATTTGTGAAGAACGTCATTAAACAAAAAGGTGAACTAAAATTTAAAAGCACTATTGGTATTATGTGTAAAAAAATGAGAATAAATAAGTAAAATTACTATCAAGATATTTAATATATTCAAACTTTTATAAAATGCCTTTTTTTTGATGGTCAAATACTGTTGAGCTTTAGTATACAGTAACACTTAACTTCTAGACGATACTTTTAAATGCTACTTAAAATTTTTATCGACATACCTATTGGAACATCTTTGGTACCAGCTGGAATAAGAATTTTAGCCAGGTATCCTTCTTCAGGTGTTTCGAAGCCCATAGTTGCTTTGTCAGTTTCAATTTCTGCTAAGAGATCACCTTCATTTAATTTATCGCCTTCTTTTTTTTCCCAACTAACTATGGTTCCAAGTTCCATAGTTGGGGAAAGGGCCGGAAGTGTGACCCGTGTGTGATTTGGAAGATCACTAGCATAATATCTGACAAAATTTTGTTCTGTTTTCACCAATTTTTGTAATACTTGAGAAGATTCGGGTCCAAATAAAGATCTACAATCAAAACCAACATAAACCAACCTATATACAATAATACAAAAATTATTGCAAAGGGAAGTAAGAGTAGTTTTCCAATTGTGGGAGCATTGTGCGACTTAGTGCGGTATTAGCAGATGTTTAATCGGAACAGATTAATTTTTAAATGTGACAGTAGAATGCAATGGTTTCACTTCAGGATATTGCAAGTAACTGCTATACCCGTTTCTTCACTCATGACCGCATAATAAAATGTATCTTATTTTATTTATTTATATTTATTTCAACAATTAATATTTGTCAACAACTATAAAATATATTAACCATTAACAATTGTAAATAATAATGAAAAAATCACTTCAACTTTTACGTTAACTACTGGTGACACTTGCACATAACATCTGCGAGCAAAGCTTTTTTAGTGCTCAACTGTGAAGTTGGATCACTGGATGCTACACATAATGCCGCATTGTGCCCTCTGGTGCTGTAATTGGAAAACTACCAAGGTAAATAATACACTATCCAGTTTAGACAATATCAACTCAACTGTACAACCCAATTACTCCAAAGTAAAAATCTATATTTTCGATTGACCCTTTCAAACTCAGGTTTTTTTACGGAAGTTAATTACATTTTTTGTAAATAAATGGCATTGAAGGTGATATTGGAGTTATACTGACTTGTATATATCAAAATTATAATAAAAAAAATTGGGACGTATATATCCCAGTGGGTATGATTGCAGAGATATATGTTCAGGTAGATAAACAGAACGAATTAGATAAAATCTAGTAAATCAAATTTATTTAATGACAATGGTAAATATACATGTAGAGACCTACTCAAATGTATGGCATAATGTAAAACAAATATTTGCATGAGCCTATGTCACACATTTTACTTATTGTTGATGTTTGCCATTCTATTCCCATCTTTTAACATTAAAGATAACATCTCCTTTTAGGTATTTAAATTGGCAGATGATCACCTACATTTTTCATGTATTGCTTTTTTGATGGTCGCCGCCAATACAAGGCCATTTTACTTTTGTCACTGATTTTCCTTTAGAAATAAGTTCTTAACGCGCTTTGTCAAAGCTACTGTGTTAGTGAAACGCGTCAACAAGTTTAAATTGAACATTAGTTCAAATAAATGAAGATTTAAACAAACTATATTGTTTTTTTTCATCGTTCAGTATGGATCTTCATCAAGTAAAAGCCTCATCTATTCAAATAAGTTCTTCTGATATGACAAGTACTATACTCGATAGTCGAAATTCTGTAAAGTGACTCATCGCTCTTACTGTCCATAAAATCAGTTGCAGAAGCGCATCATTTTTGAAGGGTTCTTAATAGTCCTAAATAAAAAATAAATAGAAAATGTTCTTGTACGCTCTGGCGTTTAAATTTGAGAGAACAGAAATACGAAATTATTATGGTAGGTATCATTATGTATATACAGGGTGTTACCAAGAATAATACACATTTTTAAGGATGAGCTATAATAAGATGTATATAAAAAAGTCGATAGTCGAAATTCTGTAAAGTGACCATCGGTTATCTACCGATTTAAAGTGAACTCCATGAGCGTATCATAGTTTAAGGGTGCGAATACTGAAATATCTGGAATTTCAATTTTTAACATTTGAAATAATAACTTATCACAAGTTGTTCATAAGTAAGTTAAAACAAAATAAAAAAATGTTTAAAAGTCAATTCCAACTTACTACTACTAAAACTAAAAAAAAGTTGTTTGTCGAGACCAAAATAAATTACCAATAAGTATAGGTATGTTGCGAGGTCACTTGTAAAATGTCTGACTAACTGGAAGCGGTATCACTCCCTGACGACTCCTCAGAATCATCGCTTTCTCCTCCTATATCGATAATGAGTGGTTCCGTCATTACTTCTACACGTATGTCTAAATCCCAAAACTTTATTTCTTCTTTTAATACGTGTTGAATACATTTACGCCAACTCTCAGCAGTAACGGTATGCAGCGCCTCGTCAAACAGTTTCTCAACGTCAGCCATTTTGAATGTACTGTTTTTTCTCGCAACATAATTTTTCACTTGGGCCCAATCCAGCTCGATGGGGTTTAACTCACAGTGGTAGGGAGGAAGTCTAACAACTGAGACGTTGAAATCTTTCGCCAACGACAACGTACTTAATATAACTGCTTTTATGTTTCCGTACGAGAGATAATAATTCAACTTTTAGCATTGCCTCGTTGTGCGGAATGCTTTTACTCTCTAACCAATCAATTATAACCCTCTTGCGGCTAGCTGAAGTAGGTATTTGCTCCAGTCGACGAGAGTGGTATGAAGCATTATCCATAACTATCACTGAACCAGGAGTTACCTTTGTTAAAATTGATCTAAACCATGTTTCAAACCGGTTACCATCCATCTCTTCATGGTAATCGACAGTTTTTTTGGACTGAAAACTTAGTAATCCACCTTCTACAAATCCTTCCTCGCTGCCAATGTGAGTGATAATCAGTCAACGTCCTTTCCCAGAGGGAGCTTTTAAACCGGAAGAGAAACCCTCCATAAAGGCTTGTCGATTGCTTCGTATATTCATGTCTTGCCACACTTTTGACACAGTGTGGCCTTCATTTAACCATGTTTCGTCAAGATAATATATGTGCCGTCTTTCATTACGAAACTGTCGTATCTGTTTTAAATAATTTCTCCTCCATTCCACAATGTCATTTCGTTCAATTAAGGCACTGTTTCTACTTCTTGTTTGGTAACGAAAATTCATTAATTTTAAAGTTCGTCTCAAAACTTTATCACTGATGTTTGGTAAAGTATCATCAGCTTCTATTACCTTGCTCAATTTAGCTACCGAGGGGATTTCATTCCTAAAATAAAAAGAATGTATTTCCCTACGTATAGCATTCCGTGTTTGGTCGTCCAAAACAATTTTCTTTCTTCCCCTACTTTCCGGTTTACAGTTTTCACCTCGTTCTCTTGTCAAAGATCCGTCCCGCGATTTCTTTAGAATATTGTATATAGTACTCTCAGAAACTTTAGTTAAATAACTGCACTTAATCACAGTGTCACTAACACCCAACTGTTTGTCCATGGCACGCAGTCCTTCGTACACATTTAATATGAGGACTTTTTCTTCCCGAATTAAATTGTTACGACGCCGTTTTTTATCGCCAACACCGCTACACTCCGCCATTATTGTCACTAAATATACCGATATAAATATTACAATAAATACCAATAATAACCGATTTATCACACAAAACCACAACACAAATACTGATGTTACGCTCATGAAGAGAATAAACACCTCACATAACTGTTTACTATCACTGTCTCATTCGCGTAGCTCGATCTATCTATCTCGTTCTCAAAGCCGGAACATTGAAGCGACTCTCCAACATTGTCAAATCGGCGAGTTTATCACAACAAACTTTGCGTTCAAGAAATATACATAAACATAAACTAATTATTATTAGTCTGCTTGAAATTTGAAATAAATATATTAAATTGGTATTGACTTAATTACATTGCATCTTTTGTACCTGAAATATTGACACAATGGATTTGAAGTGTATTTATAAAATACAGCATTTCTCTCTAGAATACATATGGTAACTGCGCTTTAACCAAAGTGTTGATTAGATAGCTCTGACTCACTTTACACAATTTCGACTATCGAGTATAGTCACTTTGTTATGCATGTAATTATGAACCACCTAGCTGTTTACAATTGCTACCATGCGCAATCTATACAATTTTTATTCGATCCATTGCAGGATTTTCACCCCATGTAAATACCGCTCAATTGATCAGCAAGATCAATTCCACCCTTTATTGGTGTGACAGTGGCTCAGTAAGATCACTGGTTTAGTATCTTGCCATTTAGTGACCAAATTGGTTGGATAAGAATAAACTGTCTCCTCTAGACATTTTAGGTTTGTAATTTATGAATTGTTCAGGCATGCCTTTTCATGTTGGAATCACTGTACCTATGTCTGGAAATTTGATACTGTTAATAAGATCCACAAACGTGAAAAATCTGTCAAAGCCAGAACAACATTAGTAATTTTTATGGTCTCACATAAAGTATGTACAACTCTTTCTTCAAGAATGTTCCTTTGAGGTACAGGTAACGTATCTTTGTCAAAATAAATATTTATGTCATAATTATACACTGTCTAAGCATCACATCGACACCATAGTTTGATTCCCCTCTTCACTGGCTTCATTGGCATATATTGTTTTAGGGCAGAGTGTCCTTTGAAGTTTACCATGCTCTCATCTATGTTTTGTCTGGAATTATCCGATATTTTTGAAAAGTATTTGAAACAGGATAAAAGTTCTTCAGTGTAATATACCTTATTACACTTTGTTGGTTTTTCTGAAATATAACTGCAAACATCTGTTTTTAGACATAGCTGTACTTATAGCTTTATTTCCAAGGTAATTTAATGTAACACATCACAAGAGAACAACCCAAAGTTACCATGATTTCTCCTGCATCAGTAAGAACTGCTGTAGTATTTTTTATCGCCCTTGTATTTTTCTAATCAAAGGTTCGTACATTCAGCAATGAATATAAATAAACTTCGAGGACATAATTTGAAAAAAATGTTGATAGGTAAAGAAGTTGAGGTTATAGACGGATGTACATTACTATTTTAGGTGGTATTGTAAAATGAAGTTCAAAGTCATTTGCTACTTGTAACTATATTGGAAAACTTAACTTTTCCTGATTATCACTCTCAACTCAAATATGTGTCCCGTTCGGGCCGAAATGGTTCAAAAATTAATTATGGAATCAAGATTTTGACATTAGCGTATTGTTATTAATATTGATGATTGATAAATTAAAAAAATGTTTTTACAAGTAAGCAAAATATTATGTTTTACCTGATTATGAACGAATCAGAATATAAGGTTAAAATGCTACCATGTGTGACAAGTTAGCTACGTTAGGTTGTATGTTACATAACTTAATGGTAGTTAATAAAATAAGATGTAAGGGCAACTTTATGACTATGAAAACGTTATGTTACCTGTGATAATGTCTTCGTTTGCAGTACTCAACGGAAACATTTCTAATACTTTTTGATCGGAGGGATTTTCTTACAACTTCTTTAGCTACATCACTTCGTAAAATAATCGTTCGGAACATTTTTTCTAAGCTTTCTTTTTACAATTTTTAAATTTCTATTTAGTACTATATTGGTGATCTTCGAAGACTTCGGAAGAGACTCACCAATCCAATAGCCTTCTCTAGGTCATTTAAAAGTCGGTCTTTCACGAAATTAAATAGTGACAATCAAGTGACGTTCAAATCATTCCTTGATTTGTTATTAGTTGACGTTTCCAATAGTCACTTTCACGTTGATAACTTGGTTTTCATTTTAACCATAAAAATAACATTATATTGTTTCTACAAAACACGAAATCACTTCATAAATCCCGCATAAGTAAATACTTTACCGTTACGTACTACCCAATAATTTTAAGTAGATACATTAATGAAACAATATTTTGATTTTTTTTATTATTGGACTGACACAAGCGCATAATAATACCAATAGGTGTGTTCGCTAATTGCGTCATTGATAAAATAAATAAGGTTCTCAGAATCATAATAATGGAACGCACCCAATATTACACTGCCGAGCATAAAATGAGAAATACATGAACAGATCTCTGCAGATGACGCAACATGGCTGTTCGGATTTCTGTTTTGTGCTGACAAGGTTGAAAACAAGTTTTTCTTAATTTCTGGAACGTACCATACATTTTGTAAAGTAAATTTATGTTTCTCACCATTTACTTCTGTCTCTACTTTGAGGGTACCTTGTTCAAGGGCGCGAACTGAGTCGCCATTAGCTGTCCCAACTCTGCCACTTTCTGGAAATACTTTGTAGGTCTCAAGCCACTCACTATGATTTGATGTGGTTAGTAGCACTATTATTTATACACACTATTACAGAACAGCACCTCATTGGACACAGTCAGCAAACTAATGTCCTAGTCTTTGTCTCTTGAATCCTTAATTCGTTTATCGGGTTTCAGTGGTCTTCCTTCAGCTTTCCATTTCACACATTGCTCGACTTTATGACGTTTCTGCTTACAATAGTTGAATATTCAAATCTTGTTTGTTGCTTTGTCTTTTTTGCTTTCATACAAAACTTCCTTACTACTACTTTCATTCTTTTTCTGCAAAGCCTTCTCACATATTACTAAGTGATTCGTCAAGATGTCTACTCTTCGGTCTTTGCATGACATCAAAATCCAACTGGATTTGAATGAAAACTACTCTGGAGGTAGCGTTTCTCAAATCTTGCATATCAGAAGTAAATCCGGCAAATCACACTTACAAACATTTCCTTTCTTAACTCACTCCACTTTGTAAGCTTTTCCATAAATGCTTTAGTTTCGATGTGTGCGTAGCAATGTCGTCTTATGGCTGACGAGTATAGCTGAAGAGCTGTGAACACAAGTCAAATGTCTTATCTTCCACTTGACCATCAAACAGTCTCTATATGGCTCGAGCCATAATTTGTTGCAGCTGAGAATCTTATGATTTTCTCGAGTGTTTCTTGAGTCATATTAACTGTTAACGAGAGAAGAACATAACTATCTGGCTACGTGTGTAGTCAGATAAAGCTTTTTCATATTTTGTCTTATCGTCTGCGGAGGCATTATTAGCTAAGGGTTCTGGTAGAGTAGGTTTAGCTGACCTTTAATCATCTCTATAGCCCATTTGATTGATCTCAACAGTATCTCTATCGTGTACTTCCATGCCTTCCAATTAGTTTTGCCTTCGAGTTGACCTATCTGCACCTTACGGATTGATTCCATTTTGTTATGGATTTTCTGCGGTGTTGGACTTCTCAGAACTAACTACGATCTTCAATAAATTCTAAGTCCTTTAGTAGGAACCACGCTCTGGGGGCTAATTTTTGACCCTCCGTGTCCTTACGAATACTCGCTAATCGTTGTTGCAACAGCAATACATGTATATTGTATTCGGATTGCTTAATTGTGATATTAGCGAGTATTCGTTACGTTGCGTAGTGTCAAAAATTAGCCCCGCTGTAGATCCATTTTTATAGAATATTATGAAGAAAAGGTAAAATTAATCAGTTGACATAACTTTTTAAACATCACAATAAATCCTGTCAATCATCGACCAAAAAAAAAACAATAACAAATATATGGATGGACAAACTTGGAGAATGATTCGTACTTCAACTTATTTCGTATTCTCAAACTATTTTGGAATTTTTTTTATTGGTTGTAACTTTGAATAACTTATTTTGGAGACCAGCAGATGTCCCCATAAACGTTTCCTAATCTTATCCCACACATATTCATTCGGATTTAAATCTGAACTTCAAGTAAGTCCAACAAGACACGTGATTTAAATATGATACTTAGTAACCATAACCATCCGAGCTGTCGAGGTTTTGTTCATTCAAGCAATAAATTAGTAAGCCGAAAAAAAACCGTCAAAAATAAAAATCTCAAAATAACTACAAATTACGGAATGAACCTAATTTTATACTCGGCAGTGTATGATTCTGACAAGTGTAGCGATTCGGTGTATATTCTCTTGTCTCTCGTTACATTGGAGAATTTATATATATTCATCTTTGTCGGTATCATATAATTCTCAAGGACGTTATCAGGGCTAAGAGAGCAGTGTTGCCAGACGTACAATTTTAATGATATTTACTTAGATGACCTTTGGTATTTATATTATTTCCTCATTCCATTATGTACCCCTTCCTTTAAAAGTGACAAAAATACCATTATTTGCAAGTTTAAAAATTGTAAAATTTATCTAGTCCATCCTTCATACATCACTAAGAAATCTCGTTAAAGTAAGATGACTTCTAGTCTAGTTTACTGTATCCAAAGACATATATTTCATCTGTTGATTCTAACAAAGTCGCAGATTGTTTTATGAATAAAATTTCTCATAAACTTTTATTTGTATGTTTTTTATTATGCATTCTATGTTCTTTTGTGATTAACATTTTTATTATGTAATGTTGGTTTGTAAAAATAAAAACACAAAAGTACCATTATTTTTTTAAAAATACCATGAATTTTTTAATCAGTTTGTACCATATTTATGTCCCACAAATCTGGCAACACCACAACAGAGGTAGTTTTACACTTTACTGTCAGGGTTGCCAGCTCATCTGAATTTTAAGTAGATCTACTGATTTGCATTTCTACTGAAACATTTCATAATATACTGAAAAAAAAAATTATGACACTAGTTTATTATTATTATAATCACATACACTTATCTCGCGTGATATTTCCGAACGTTCTGTTTAAATTAATTTACGGGCACCACTGTAGAAAGAGTTTTCGCTTAGGCGCTTTGCAGTCGAGAAAAGCAAATTGTACTCTACTAACGCTTTTCAAAAGAAGTAATAAATTTACATAGTAATAAAATATGTATAAACCAAAAAGGATAATATTTTATCAGATTCAAATTAAATTCGATTTTTTATATACCTATAAGAGTTTTTTCGACGTCATAGGTTTATTTGATTATCATTTCTAGAAATTTGTATAGCATAAAATAAATGTACTGAAATCTGAACTTTTGACAAGATATTTACTGATGAAATGAAAATCGAACTGGCAACCTTGTTTACTTTCAGTACACAAACAATCAAAAATCAAACAAAATGTTAATAATACAATGTGTTTTTAAATTTTTAAAATAATTATTTCAACTCTACTTGAAAATGCACTATTATCGTATAGTGAATTAAACTAAAATGTATCTACAAAGGATCGTTAAGGGTAATCATTGTAAAACTTGTTATTCTACTTCGATGATACACTATAAAGTTTGTTGACATCGTGGGGGGTTTTCCCACGTGGGTGGTCTATTTATTTTATAATATAATTTCCATTTCTTTGTAGGCGCCAAGAAATATTTTTATTTTGCAAAAGAGACAATTTGGTGTTTTGCAAGTATGTTATTTTATTTTAAATTTACATGAAATGCAGTAAAAGAAGTATTTTGATAATATATAGCAATGAAGGTTGTGTTGTTGATTATTTATTTCCATTTTGTTTCTTGTGGAACAATTCAAAGAAAATATTTAGAAGAATCGCAGTTTTATGATTCCTTTGAAACTGAAACAACACCACAAAATCACAGCTTTTCACCTCATATCCATCATAAGGAATTGAAAAAAACAAAGGAAAACTCAAGATTCAAGTTGTATGATTTAAACCTTCCATATTGTCAGAGATCCGCAAAATGCCAAATTTTAAATTTTACTACTTGCATGGGAGCTAAGTTACCATATCATACTACAACATTAGACCTTACAGATTTGAAAAGTCAAGAGAAAGTACAAGAAAAACTGCAATTGTACAATTATTTAAAATTTATTCCTAAATGCTGGGCGGTTATTCAACCATTCCTATGTTCCTTGTACATGCCTAAATGTGAAGAGGACAAAGTAGATTTACCTTCTTATGAAATGTGTAAAATTACGTTGGAGCCATGTAAAATTTTATATAATAGTTCAGTATTTCCTGAATTTTTTAATTGTGAAGATGAACGCTTGTTTCCCACCAGTTGTAAAAATGATATTCATGAAGTTAAGTTCAATACAACTGGGTATTGCATGGATCCATTGGTAAAAACTGACAAACAAGAATGGTGGTATCCTGATGTAGAAGGTTGTGGTTTAAAATGTAAAGATTCTCTTTATACAGAGAATGAACATTTTCAAATAAATAAACTTATAGCATATTGTACATTGCTGAGCATGTTGTGTAATGTCTTTACTATAGCAACTTTTATAATTGACTGGAAAACAGCAAACAAATATCCAGCCTTAGCCATATTTTACGTCAATGTGTGCTTTTGTATATCATACGGTGGATGGCTAGTACAGTTTTTAGGTAGTGAGACCAGGGAAGATATTGTTTGTAAAAAAGAAGGAACATTAAGGAAATCTGAGCCATGTGCCACTGAAAATTTATCCTGTGTCATTGTATTTGTTATGGTATACTATTTCATGATAGCTGGATTGGTATGGTTTGTCATATTTAGCTATTCTTGGCATATGAATTCTCTACAAGCACTAGGTAAATACACATTTTTTTCAGTATAAAATCACAATTATAAAATTGATATGTTTTAATATTTTCTTATTATCTCTGGGTTATTTTGATTTATATGTAAACTTATGACTGAATCTAGAATATTACCCTTTGACGTCAAATAAAAACTAATGTATAATTTAGGATTAAAAATTGGAATTAGTACCCACTCAGTATTTCTGAAAAACTTCTACTTAAAGTGGGGATGCTAGCTTGAGCCCAGTTTTCACTGTAAAAGTTTTTTAATCCAATTTTAACTCCATAAATGTAAACATTCAATTTAAGACTAATTTGTATTAGGTATTTTGTTTATAAAAGATAATAATAAATTAGACCATGTATTTTATTAATTTCCAAGTACTTAAATCGTTACATATTTTTAAATCATCAATAGTAGCTAAAGATTACTTATTTTCGAATATAGGACTAATTTGTTCCCAAAAAATTAGAAATTGTACCCACACAGTTTTCCCTGAAAAAGATTTTTTTAATGTATGGAGTGTGTGCTTCACCTCACAGCAGTCATCCTGATGAAAGTTCAAAATGGACCGAAATCTAAATAAACTAAATGAAGATTTTCATGAAATCTGGCCACCTACCTACCTACCTACCTACTTCCCAGACTTTTTTGTTCTGATATTATGTATTGTTTTGCCTCTAGTGATAAATATATTGATATAATTACAATTAGAAATTGATATCCGTCATATCTGTTATAGATACATTAGATACCAAAACATGCAATCCATAGGGAACAGTGTGGAGAAAATAGAACATTTCTTGGTGAACAATAGTGACTGCATAATTGGTGTGATGGAGAAACAGCAGTTAGCTCTGGGTATGTTTCTTGATCTGTCAAAAGCATACGACTGTCTGGATCATAATATCTTGTTAATTGAATTAGAGAAATACGGAATATTAATAAGAGGAACAAATTAGACCTGAATTTAAAGTTTAAAATTATGCTGTTAAAAGTTGATTTTGTAAAGATGGGGGGTGCTAACTTGAGCTCAAGCCAGCACCCCCACATTAAAAACCCCTGTTCAGGGAATAACGTGTGGGTACAAATTAGTCCTTTATTCGAAAAGTAGTAATCTTTAGTTACTCTTGATAATCTAAAAATTTTCAACAATTTAATTGGAAATTATTAAAACACGATTTAATTGGAAATTATTAAAACACGATTTAATTGGAAATTAATAAAACACGTGGTCTAATTTATTATCATCTTTTATAAACAAAATAATATTATAATGAAAAAACGCTTTTGGGTACAAATTAGTCCTAAATTCAAAGTTTAAATTTATGCTTTTAAAATTTTATTTGGTAAGGGGGGGGGGGGGTAGCAACAATATGGAATGTCTAAAAGCTGTTTTAGACTACACAATTTCTTGTACAAGATTTGGTTCAATTTCTTGTACAAGTTCTAGAACCACAAATTGTTTGGCAGTAAATTTATCCTGTATTATATTGTATAATATATTGTTCAAGAAATAGTTCGCGATTCTGCGCAGTACATCGTTTTTCTCACTATAAAATCAAAATTGTCTATGTTAAAGGCTAAATGTAATATTCTATGATCCTAGTGAAATGTCAAAAATGAAACAACCTAAAATTTTTGGGTTTTGGTTGTATCCGTTTGGTGTGTGAATTATCGATTATTTTTTATTAATCTATTGTTATAAATGAAGCTCACACATAAACGTTGATAAACGTGAAACTGTAAACAATCAACTATGTTAGGTTACATGACATTATGATATATCCCAACTGCGCTTGCCCTTAGCCTAGAAATTGTGTAGAAATAGAACATGTTCTATTTTCTGACACAATTTTCGGTCAATCTTCGTTTTTGAAACAATTTGCTGTATGATACTACCGTTCAAGAAATTGAACCAAATCTTGTACAAGAAATTGTGTAGTCTAAAACAGCTTTAAGACCCGAGATAGACTCACATTCAAGTTCTCGACTGAGGTTCTCCTCTATTTTCTTCAGTTCTGCTTTTAGGTTATTACCTCCAGGAAAACAGAACGGTTCTTTTTCGGTGAATGGGCTGTAGCTCCCTTTCTCACAAAACTGTTGGCTTCCTCGTTCCCCTATAAACCTCTGTGTGCTGGCACTCAGATTAGGAGAACTTTGCTTAGTTTATTTATGTCTCCAGACATTCCTTAACCAACTTCGACTTGATTATTTGTGAGTTGATTGCTCTTATGGCCACTTGACTGTCAGATAAGATTGCTGTCTCCCTTCCGATAGTTCCTATCTAAAATTAATTGTGCACACCTTTTAATGGCTAGAACTTTGGCTTGGAAGGTGCTAGGGATACTCCTATCCCCATTCCTATTGCGATTTTGGAAGCTTCATTATACCATGTTATAGTATGTTTTTTGATCGAGTTAATAGTGTCCTCTCAATTTCAATTATTTTTGTCATTCAGCAATACCGAGAAGTTCTTCTCAAAAATTATCTGTTTTTGATAAACAGGGAGTTCTAGGAGGTGGATTTTTACCACAAGTGTCTTCCATTCTTCTGAGTTTAGGATTCTCCATTTTCCTAATTCGTCTTTGACCATCCTGATCAAAGAGGAGTTGGCATGTTTCTATAACAATGTGCAGTGAAGTTAAGTCTAACGTAGTTTCCATTGATGCTGTTGGACAGTTGTTCATGTCCCCTATGATGCAGTTACATGCTAGCCTCATCATCTTGCTCAGGTGTTGCTTCGCCGATTGTTGTTTAAGTTTTCTCTGTCAGGCTATTGCTTCATAGGTCATTATTGGCCTTACAATCACGGTGTACATCCATCTCATGCCTACAATTTTTTTTTCACACTATGTTGGCTGTTGTGACCTTCTTGATATTCTTGATGTGTTTATTCCACAGAAGTCTACCAGATATTTGACTTCCTGTGTTGGAACAATTTTCCCTTCTCCCCAGGTAATTTATTTCCATATTCTTTAGATTTTTTCCATGTGAATGAAACCACTGTGGTTTTGTCCGAGTTTAGACTCAGTCCCACAGACTTGCACCATTTCTTCGTTATGTGGAGCTCTTTTTGGATGATGGCTATCGCAAAAAAAATGTTTGCAGATTATTTACTATTTAACTTTAGCCAATATGTTGCAATTGATATCAAGTCATGATAAAAAATATCCCTATTGCTTAAAATATTCAGTGTATAATTTAAAAATAAAAGTCTTGGGATTCAGCCAATTAATTATTTATTATTTTTTTCCTTTTGGAGATGTCACACAAAAAGTGGTACGTCTCAGCATGAGGCCATTTTCAAGTAATATCACATAGATAAAAACCTAAAACAATTATCTTTAGGTAATCAACATTTCACAGTATAAGAGATAAAAACCAATTAGATTTAAAATGAAACAGAAAAACAAAAAAACTTACTTGCACAAAAAATTCAATGTTCAACATTTCAGATTGTTATTCTGTAGGTATATATGTATACAACAAAAGCTTAGATACATTCTTCTCGTTTGAATAAAAATATTTTAGTGTCTAGTTGATATCAATTAAAATGTATTTAAGGTGGAGAACAAAAATTATAAAGGTGTATACAAGGTGATAAAATTGTGTCTTCGGAATAATTTAAGTATAGAAGATTAAAATTTTTATTTTATTATTATTATTATTATTAATGAGGTGTGACATCTCCAAAAGGAAAAAAATAATAATGAATAATTAATTGGCCAAATCCCAAGACTTTTATTTTTAAATTAGAAATATATACAGCTAGGATTTAAGACACAATAAGTGTTTTTAAGTAAAAATTAAGTGTATATAGCAACTACAGTTGAATTATTCGAATTAGGTAGAATTTATGTACTATTCAATTTGCATAAGTAGTTGTATTATGAATTATATTTTTCAACTAGGCAAGTTCATTGATTATTGCCTTTCCAATTATAAATAATGTTTGTTGGTTGCTCAAATATTAGCTGATAAAATAATACGTAATATGCATGATTTCTATGGTCTTCTATCTATTCAACTAAGTATTGTGTTTCGTGATCATATCATTTTGTTTATTTTAACATTATAATTAGAACTATTCTACTGACCTTTCTAATTTATTTTGTATTGTGCTGCTCCCATTGTAACATAATAAAATATGCATATAATATTTCATTTGTATCTTATTATAGTTAGTAGACTATATTTGCTTGAACCAAATGTGCTAATATGTATGATTGTACATTTTTCGGCATATACATTTTCTTATTGACCGTATAATTCGACCGACAACGCTATACCACAGAGAGATCTCAATAAATGATTCATTTTGATATATGAATACGAACCCTTACGGGGCCCAGCTGGGTGTTGAAAATTTTAAATCAAGTACTCCTTTATTTTTTTTTAATTTGGTGACCAATATGCTCCTTAACGAAGTAATATTTTGACATAAACAAAGTTTGGAAAAATTTAACCAGTGGCGCGCTGTCAGGGTTAGTTGTCACTTTTATCCTCCTATTTTTTACGCCGCTGGAGCAAATTCTTTTTTTAATTTTGTTTCAAATTGCCTGATTATTTTTTGTTAAAAAACTAATAACATTTTATGGAGCTAAAATGAACGGAGTTGTAGAGATTTGCCTCTAAATAAAAGTCTGCAAACACGTAATTAATTTACAAATTAATTAAATACTCATTTAATTTCAAATAATAATTAAGTGTCAATAGTTCAAACAAAAATGTATTACAATAACAACAAAATTGGCAATGAAAATAAAAATAATAATAGCACAAATTAAATTTAAACAACACTGTATTACAAAAATAACAAATTTGACAAAGTCACAGTAGTTGTTCAAACTATTGGCCGCTTACTTCAATACACTTCTTACACCGTTTTGTCATTGAAAAACGTGTTTGAGAATAAATCTGGATGGGATTGAATGATTTCTGCCGCAGCTTGAATTATTAGATTTGATTGATTGTTCAGATTCGATGATTGTTTCGTACACTAAGGACTTCATATAGCCCCATATAAAAAAATCGATAGGATTTAAGTCAGGTGATCTTGGAAGCCAACAATTGGGTCCACCTCGATTAATCCATTTTCCTCTAAAACGTCTGTTTAAGTAATTTCTTGCCGCTGCAGCAAAATGGACAGATGCCCCATCGTGTTGTCTAATATTTAATGGTACATTCTCCAACATTTCTTCCAGAAAGCGCCTATAAATTGCTCCATTTAATTTATTTGGTAAAATGTAAGGCCCGATTAAGCAATCTCCAACGATACCCACCCACACATTAATTGAATATTTATGCTGAAATCCCCTTTCACGAACAAAGTGCGGATTTTCTTCATCCCAAACGTGATTATTTCTAGATTTGAAAATTCCTTCCCTGGTAAATCTAGCCTCGTCGGTATACAACACATATTTTGGAAAATTTCGATTTTCACGACACTTTTGTAAATACCAGTTTGAAAATTCTATACGCATCTGAAAATCTCTAGGTTCTAATGCTTGAACACTGGCCAATTTGTATGGATGTAACACTTGTTCTTTTAAAACTTTCCATACAGTAGAATGGCCCACTCTTAAAGTGCAACCTACAGTTCGAGTACTTAAAGATGGCCTTTCAAAAATATTATTTAATATTTCCTCTTCCAGATGCACAGTCCTTGTTCTACTTTGCTTTTCAGCATTATTTCTTTTAATTAACAAGTTTCTGGTTTCTTTCAATACTTGCAAATGTAGAATGATGTGGAATTCAACAATAGCAAAATCTTTGTTGGTATAAACGAGCTGCCATTCTACCATTTTTTCGAGCTTTCCCGTAAATCATATCGATCAACTCTTCAAATGAAAAATTCATTTTATAACAGCCAAATTAATGTAAAAACTAATTTAAAATTCTATGATTTAATCTACAAAGATCGTGTCAAATACACAAAGTGCACGAATTATTAAAAATATGACACGTGCATACTAGATTATAATTTAGAAATTTGTTTATTTATTGTGCTATAGAAAATACTATATACTTAATTTGAATAATAGTAGTAATAATACTTATAAATGGTTTAAAAAGTACAAAGCTGTGCAATTCACACTATAACATCAGTTGTGTATAATGCACCTAAGTGACTTAACAATTGTATGTGCAGTTGAAATAAATACATTTCAAACGAAATATAACCATTAAATTGCCTTTCAATAAATAATATCCGAATTGAAAAAAGAAGAAAAAAGATCATTTACTACCATATACTACAACAGTCCATCTAGGTACTCTCTATTTTCATATATGTATTTCTTACACAGACTGACAAATGTCTTATATTTGGTTGTTGTTTTTATTGTGTTTGGTAAAGAACTGGAAATTTTTGGTGCCAAAACGGTAGCAAACCTTTGGTTAGCATCATATCTTCTAAATGGTACGAAGATCATATCACTTGTATTATGTCTTGTTTGGTATTGATGATTTAAGAAATTTTTTGTTTTTAATTTAAAATAAAATATACAGTTACTTACGTAATATAAACATTGAACATTCAAGATATTTTCATTATATAATAGACTGGTTGAATAGAGCCTATCTTTAAAGAAGATTATACGCAGAATATAATTCTGTATGGCATTTAATTGTTTTAATGCATTGTTATATAGCCCTCCCCAAACAATGTTACCATATCTCAAGAGTATTGAGTAGTATTTAATTACCTGTAGACTTTTGTTTACAGGCAAATTTCTACAACACCGTTTATTTTAGCTCCATAAAAGGTTATTAGTTTTTTAACTAAAAATAATCAGGCAACTTAAAACAAAATTAAAAAAAGAATTTACTCCAGTGGCGTAAAAAATAGGGGGATAAAAGTGACAACTAACCCTGACAGCGCGCCACTGGTTAAATTTTTCCAAAGTTTGTTTATGTCAAAATATTACTTTATTAAGGGGCATATTGGTCACCAAATTTAAAAAAAATTTAAAGGCGTTCTTGATTTATGGCAAATTTTTGGATTTTGATTTAAAATTTTGGACACCCTATATCTCAGCAACTAGGTCCCGTACGGGTTCGTATTCCTATATTAAAATGAATCATTTATTGAGATCTCTCGGTGGTAGAGCGTTGTCGGTCGAATATAGAAACACCCTGTATAATAAGGTAGTGCATGATTCCCAATTTTTGATATAGATCCAATAATTTTAATTATGCTTGTTATTTATTAACAATGTATTTATTTAGTTACTTATAAAGCATGTCTAAAACTACCATCATACAGTGAAATTAAATAGATTTCTCTTGTATTCAATTTATCCTCCTATCTTACTTATACCACCTTAAATAGGTAAAATGACTTGGATAGAAATTTGCCAAATCCAAACATAAATCAAAATAAACGGTTTTAAAGATTAAAACTAACTTTTCCGCATCTGTGACCCTGAACAATATTCTATCATAAAATTGTTACTTATATACACTTCTGGGGATGTATCGTGCTAACAAACCAAAATTTCTCCAAAAATAACCAAAAATTTAGTATATCTGGATTTATAGGACCCGCTGTACTCGCTTTAGTCAACTAAAAATCAATAGGGTACATCTGTGAGACACTTTGAACAATATTCAATCATAAAATTGATCAATGGTATACTCTCTGAAGGCTTTATCGTGCTAACAAACTGAAAATTCTCCAAAAATGACAAAAATTTGGTACTTCAAGTACCATAGCACCCGTTGTACTGGCTTAAGGAGATGAATATTAATTGGGTTCATCTTTGAGACGCTCTAAATAATATCCAATCATAAAATTGGTCACTTGTATATACTCCGGAGGCTGTATCGTGCTAACAAACTGAAACTTCTCCAAAAATGACAAAAACATCGTACTTAAAGTACTGTAGCACCTGTTGTATTGGCTCTGGTGAGCTGAAAATCAATAGGATTCATCAGTAAGATGTCCTGAATAATATTCAAATATAAAATTGGTGACTTGTTGAACTCCGGAGGCTGTATCATGCTAACAAACTGAAATTTCTCAAAAAATGACAAAATGTCGTGTTTCAAGTACCATAGCACCCGTTGTACTGATTCTGGTGAACTGAAAATCAATAGGGTTCATCTGTGACATGTCCTTAACAATATTCAATCATAAAATTGCTGACGTATCGTGCTAACAAGACATGTAAGGAAAAGTGGCCGACGACAACGACGACGACGACATACACACAGGATTTTTTTTCTAAAAACCGTTTTTTCGTGTTGTTGTTGATGGAAAACGTGAAAATAACTCAAAAAAAAATTTCTAAATTCCAACTTTTTTTGGGTAAACCAATACTTTACTCGCATATAGAAAGGTTGGGCGGAAAAGTAAAATGTTATGCTTTAAGAATTAATGATGTAATATTTTGAAGTTATAATTCTCGAATCTTGTTTATTTTAACTATCATTAGTTAAAATTTACTGTTAGTAGTCCATCATAACTTTAAAACATTGTTTTTTTTTGTATCAATAGACTTGCAAACGTATTTTGACAGTTTCAAATCATACAAATCTTTGAACGTTAAAACAATTAAAATCATATTACATTTTTTATTAGGAATTATTATTGTCTTGTATAGGAGGTATCCTACAAGGTTTTAGTCAGTAAATATCTCGAAAACTATTTGAACTACGATATTGAAATTTGGCAGTTATAAACTGTGGGTAGTATTACACATGAATCAAGATGGACATCAATTTGAGCATCAACTGATATTCTATTCCAATTCTTATCATTTCTCACCTCACTTTGTTTTTCAAATAAAAAACCGTTATAAAAATATATTTGTCATTTCTAAGTACCTACCACAAAAAAATAAGTATCGCCGAATTAGTTTAAGAGAGACTTTTACATCAGTGGAACAATATACAGGGTCTCATTAACTTTTCTAAAAATGATACCATGTGACCGTTGTAACAAACTAGCTGCTTGCTTAAAATGTGTAATACTACCCACGGATTATAACCGTCAAATTTCAATATCGTAGCTCAAATAATTTTCGAAATTTATACTGGCCAAAAAATAATACAATTTATAGATAAATGGCCTACCCAATTTTTGTTCAATGTCTTTCTTCAATACAAAAACGATGATTAATAATAAATACATAAAAAAAGTTTATGATACTTCGATTTTTTGTTAGCTTAAAAAAATTGTACTCTGTACAATCGTACTATTACCGAACTCTTCTACCATTTGATGGTGTAGAGTAGGGGTGAACAAACGGTCGATTGCGATCGACTAGTCGATCGCGAAAGCTTTTTGAGTCGATCTCTTGTGGTGGTTATTTAGCAAGTGCTCCTCGTATGTACTTCTTGAACCTTCGAACCATTCATCTTCGGGAAACACTTACCAATATTCATTAGGGTTAAATAAATACCACCGTCTATGAAAACTCACTGGGACAACATATATTTAAAACTACGTATACAAATTACTGACCATGTGTAACACAGATTATAAACGTTTGTACTATTAATAATAATAATCTTCAAGAGAAATGAACTCTCTATATATAGGAAATTCTATTGTTGAACCAACGCAGTCAACAATCTGTTCCGCGACCTTGTTGACGCATTATTTATAAAACAGTTGTGATTCCTTAATATCTCACTGACTTTACTGCACCTTGTCAGTGACCTTCAAGTTCACTGGCCGCTAGCAATGTTTGAAATTAATATCTAATTAAATCTAATAATGTCTTTTGGGATCATCACACTCTGAAAGTATTGGCCTAATTCGATCGATTTACAATTTTGCTTAATGACAACATGGTTGAAGTTAAATCACAACTAAGCCAGAATAACTCCCCTATGACTTGAAAAGAAAAATTTTCAGATATCATGGAATGTACCGGGTGGCCAACTAAGCGAGGTAAACGGTTGTAATTCGGAAACTGTTCACTGTAGAGATTTGGGAAAAAAAGATTTACAATAAATGCGGCCAAGAGAAATAACTGGAAAATATTCATAAGTTCATAATATGGCCGCTAGGGGGTGTAACAACTAGTAATACAGAAAAGGGGGTGTCTCTACAATTTGCCAAGATTAGCTGCATGATAGTAAATGAATATCGTGTTTGTTATGTACAATTTTCGTTTCACTCTTTTGTATCTTACTCTTTAAATAATATTTTGGGGGAAAAGCGAACATTCCAGTGTAGATTACACCTCTAGATTTTTTCTTATATCTATATTCCTCAGTCTCTCCCACTCCATCTCCCTCTCCACCGGTGCTTTTCAATCTAGCTCTGCAGTAAGCATTTACTGCGAAGCTAATGAGCCCCCACTTTGGCTGCAGACGGCTGCAACTTCGGCTTTCTTATGCTGCATTCATGTTATCTAACCTCTTTAACCCTGTCTAACCATTATTTATATAGACTTCTAACAATTCACACAACTCCTCAACCATACCAATAATAAAACCAGTCCCATTGATTTTATTACAACTACTAGACGGCGTTAACCTCTCACAAACAAGTCATTTTTCTATTGCCTTTACTCCTCCATGGACTCCCAACCTTCCTGATTTTAACACATCACTTATGAGATACGTCAAACATACAACACCCAAACAATTAACAAAAAATGCTTTTCATGAAATAATAACTAATAGTATACTTGCGAATTTGAAATACCGTGTTTATGACAAGGAGCATTGTGTAAATGTTAAATACAACAAGAATGCATAAAAGCCACAGATACTGCCTCCTCATAAATTAGAAATTATCCTTTATACCTGCGTCCTAACAGGGTCGGAGTAATCACCAACCAGGTAAAGCAAGGTTGCAGTCTATCAGTCTGTGACTTTTCATCGATGTGCATTGTGCAAATAAAAATGGCAATGTTTCGTCCATGGGAAAACATTGTGTCGAATGAAATGGAAATAGAAAATGAAGTGATTGAAATTAGTGACAACAGTGATACTGAAGATGATGTTTCGGACAACAGGAAAGTTAAAAGAAAACATTTGTCAAGTGACGCAAAAACGATAATAAAAAATGTTTACCAAACTCTAATTGAAAAAGGGTGCTCAACTTCTTTCACCGTGACAAGTGAATTAACAAATTTACTCTTTTTACAAAAAAAATAGGGTGCCAACAACGTCTATGATTTTGGAAAGATTGAAAGTTTCGGGAATTGAAGTAACCTATTCGGAACAATGGTTTCGGAAATATTTGAAAACCATAGGTTTTAAGTGTAAAATCCTCAACGAAAGGATGAGCATCATGGAAAGTGGACGATTAAAAAGATTGCGTTGTGAGTACGTTACAGAAATAAGAAGATTTCGCCAAGAAGGTCGATACATAGTTTGGTTGGATGAAACATGGTACGATAGCCATAACGTTATAAAGAAAGGATGGACTGATGGCACTAGAAGTTGTTGTCTAGAGGCCCCTCCGTCTAGGGGAAAAAGAATAATAATTTTACATGCCGGTGGCAGCGATGGGTGGGTGTCCAATGCGTTGCTGTTGTCCGCAAAAAATATAAAAAAGTGTTCAGCCAACTATCACGAAGACATGAATTCACCACTTTTTGAGACTTGGTTTCAAGAAAAACTGTTGCCTAATTTGCCCGATAATTCTGTCATTGTGATGGACAACGCCAGTTATCATTCAAAACAAATTAACAAGAAACCTACCACAAGCACGAAAAAAGCAGAAATCCTACAATATATGGATGAAAATGATATAGAAATACCTAAATCAAAATACACCAAAAAATATCTTCTAACCATTATAAAAGACCTGAATATTCCTACAAAATATCGGATTGACACAATGGCACAAGCAAAAGGACATACGGTACTGCATCTTCCGCCCTACTACTGTGTATTAAATCCCATTGAACTTATCTGGAGTACTCTAAAACGGGGTATTCGGCGTAAAAATACAGCTCCAAGGCTAAGTTATGCTGTAGTAGATTTAATTAGAAGTGAGGTGGAAAATATAGACAGTATTTTATGGAAAAAATGCATCGCACACGTAGTTGAAGTGGAAGATTCATATGTTTCTCCGAATGTGCAACAATTTATAATTAATTTGGACGAAGACAGCGATAATAGTGACCTGTTTGTTGATAGTGACGATGATTTATAACGCAAATATTTATTATTATTGTAACATATTATGTATCTATATACAGGGTGTCCCGGGACTAATGGGAAAAAAGTCAGGAGCGTATAATCTGAGTCAAAATAATGTTAGTACTTCATATAAACTTGTTCTATGCAGGCCCTCGTTTTCGAGTTATAAGCCTCCAAAGTTTTAATTTTGAATTTGGTTTTTATTTTTTGTACTAGTTATTTGATCTTTATAATATTTACGGCAAAGCTATAATGTACATGTATGTTTATTTTGGAAAGGTAAACAGATTTACAGTAGTGCCTTGAAGCCAGGGACGGACTATTCACAATGGTTAGTGATCCAAACAATTTGCAGGGATGGCGCACCCTATGTGAAATTATCGAAATTGACTTCTCCACACATTAAGCTAACGAAAAGGTACTCTTGTTGGAATTCGATAAAATTAATGCACTACGTACGAATTTACCTAACTTATTAATACAACAACGAGGTAAAATTAACTTATTAATACGATGTCCAAGATTTACCTACAGTACTACAAAAAATAATTTAACGATAGCAGAAGATAAAAAACATTAACGACTTATTAATTCGAAAGTTGGTAAAAACTGTTTTAAAAGTGTTTTTACCGTTTATCAAGTAACCATAGGATTAGTTGTCAAACGTTGTGTAGAATAGTTCGTAGCCAGACAGACGAATGTTTGAGCGTATTGATCTAGGTTACGAGAAACAGGTATGAATAAGTAAATGTAATTTTCCATGTATACAAAACAAAATTTAAAATTTTAGGAATGTAAAAAGTATCGTATTTTTACTATTAAAATAATTCTCGAAATAAAACACCACAACTATTCAAACCAAATATATTTCTCGACCACCAATTTTACATTTCTTATCTAACCAATTCCAAAGCTTTTAGTCACCAACATGTATATATCTTATTGTGAATCGCCCTCACAATAATTCACTTTAGCAACAGTGGTGGCGTATACGGTTTTCAAACAGTGGCGGCGTATTCGGTTTTCAGGAAGTTTTTTGCCAAAAAAAGGTGGAGAAGGTCCAGTACGAAGCGTACGTGCTGTCGCAGTTGAACAGAACTTGTTAAATGCAGTTGATAATGAACCATCATCGAGTTTACGAAAATTATGAAGAGAACATAACGTCTCGAAATCAGTTGTTCATCCCGTCCTAAAAGAACAGCTGTTATATCCTTTTCACATGAAAAAAGTACACAGTATGAGTACAAGCAGACAATAAATACATTTACCTATGACCACCCCTGTAAGTAGTCAAAAACACACAGTCGGCAATCAATGTAAGACGTCTATTACGCACGGTAAAACAAAACGTACGGCTGTAAAGTAAATCGCACGGCTGTAAAGTAAATCGCACGGCTTCCATAGGAACCACTTAGCAACTGTCAATAGACGTAGCCATTTTATTAAAAATTCATTATTTAGATATTAGAAGTTGAATTTTATTCTATATGTAAATGGTAGATAACGTTTATTAGATATGAGATTGCATTTAATACTAAGAGTTCTTTAGAATTATATGATAAGTGGTTCCGTTTCATTCAATCCGCATCTTTTAGTTGTCTGAATGTATCTCATATTAGTAAACAATAGTATATTATACACCAAGCGATTAAAGTGACCCATTTAATGTCGCGGGCGGTGTTTGATTTCTGAGAGAAGTAATCCACCTAAGGGATTATTGTCACTATAGTTGAGATGTGTATACGCTATTTTTTGCAATTCCGGTAATTCTACATACATTTTTCATAAAAATAAATACTACTTAGAATGGACTTTTACTAAACTTGGCTGGGCATCGAGGATGTACGTTTTTATTTGTACTTTAAATCCCTTAATAAGATTATAAATACAAGTACAAGTAGGTCGTAGGTAAAGTATAGTACGTAACTCGTGTTGTAACGCATTTTACGCACTCACGGAATTACGCACTCGCCGCTACGCGGCTTCGTGCGTAACTTTTCCGTTCGTGCGTAAAATGCTTCTTACAACACTCGTTACGTAATATACTATTATTAGTAACGTACTCTTTACGGACGAATCCGGTTTCACCAGAGATGGAGTCATTAATTCTCATAATATGCATTTATGGGATGATGTGAATCCACATGGCATTATCCAAACTAGGAACCAGCATAGATTCATCGTTAATGTTTAGGCAGGAATAGTTGGCAATCATTTGATAGGGCTATACTTTATAGACGGTACTTTGACCGGTGAGATATTTGGAGTTTTTGCATATTGAACATTTACTAGAAAAACGTTAGTTTTTGTTGTTGTTTAGGAATTAGTTTTAGTCTAATGTTTTATAACTTGTATTTTAAAAATGTTGTGTTCGTAATTTTGATTAAAAGCAACTAATTACGTTGTTTGCGTACCTAATTAATTCCCATTAAATAAGTTCTTAATGTTTTCTGCTATAATCAAATTATTTTTTTAGTACTGTAGGTAAATCTTGGACACCGTATTAATAAGTTAGGTAAATTCGTACGTAGTGCATTAATAAAACTGTAAATATTAGCCAAACGGCTTATTTGATCGAATTCCAACAAGAGTACCTTTTCGTTAGCTTAATGTGTGTAATTTCATATAAGGTGTGCCATCCCTGTAAAATTTTTGGATTACTAACCCTTGCGAGTAGTCCGTCCCTGGCTTCAAGGCTCTACTGTAAATCTGTTCACCTTTCCAAAATAAACATACACGTACATTATAGCTTTGCCGTAAATTTTATAAAGATCAAATAACTAGTACAAAAAATTAAAATAAAAACCAAATTCAAAATTAAAACTTTGGAGGGCTATAACTCGAAAACGAGGGCCTGCATATAAAAAGTTTATATGAAGTACTAACATTATTTTGGTTCATATTATATGCTCCTACTTTTTTCCGATTAGTCCCGGGACACCCTGTATATGTGTATATTGTATATATCATTTTCAAGGAGTCAGTTAAACAGTTTCTGATTGAGAAGGTTTTTTACTTTTCCGCCAACCTATCTAATATGCGAGAAAAGTATTGGTTTACCCACAAAAAAGTTGCAAATTTGAAATTTTTTTTTGAGTTATTTTTACGTTATCCATCAACAACAACACGAAAAAACGGTTTTTAGAAAAAAAATCCTGTGTGTATGTCGTCGTCGTCGTTGTCGTCGGCCACTTTTCCTTGCAAGTGTTGTTAGCACGATACAGCCTCCGGAGTGCAATAAGTCACCAATTTTATGATGGAATATTGTTAAGGACATTTCACAGATGAACCCTATTGATTTTCAGCTCACCAGAGCCAGTACAACGGGTGCTATGGTACTTGAAGTACGACATTTTGTCGTTTTTCGAGAAGTTTCAGTTTGTTAGCACGATACAGCCTCCGGAGTTCAACAAGTCACCAATTTTATGATTGAATATTATTCAGGGCATCTCACTGATGAACCCTATAGATTTTCAGCTCAGCAGAGCCAATACAACCGGTGCTACAGTACTTTAAGTACGATATTTTTGACATTTTTGGAGAAGTTTCAGTTTGTTATACACGATACAGCCTCCGGAGTATATAAAAGTGATGAATTTTATGATTGGATATTATTCAGAGCGTCTTAAAGATGAACCCTATTGATATTGAGCTCAGTAAAGCCAGTACAACGGGTGCTGTGGTACTTGAAGTACCAAATTTTTGTCATTTTTGGAGAATTTTCAGTTTGTTAGCACGATACGGCCTCCAGAGAGTATACGATTGATCAACTTTATGAATAAGTATTGTTCAAGGTGTCTCACAGATGTACCCTATTGATTTTCAGTTGACTAGAGCAAGTACAGCGGGTCCTATAAAACTAGATATACTAAATTTTTGGTTATTTTTGGAGAAATTTCGGTTTGTTAGCACGATACATCCCCCGAAGTGTATACAAGTAACAATTTTATGATAGAATATTGTACGGGGCCACAGATGCGGAAAAGTTAGTTTTAATCTTTAAAACCGTTTATTTTTTATTTGGTACAAACATGCCCGCATCAACTACTAAGAGTTATTAGCAGGAGGACTTACACAAGTAGTATGTGATGTATTTGTGTTATAGAGTAATTTTTAAATTTTGTTATACAAATTAATGTCTTTGAGATATTTAATTAAAGCACTTGTGTTTTTGGTGAGCACATCCTTGAATACCGCACTTAATTTATTCTGTCTTCTATATCTAGTATACAGTAAGAGAAACATGGCAATGTATACATTCTGGTGCTGGTTCTTTGTTGAGGAGATATTGATGTGTAAGGAGTGTATGACCTATTCGCAGTCGGGTTAAGACAACTTGGTCTCTTCGTTTTTCTAGTATTGATAGAACTAAATCGACTTGTGGCTTAACTTCTTTCAGTTTGGATGTCGTATGATTCCATATTACTTGCCAAGAATTAAGTATATGTTTTTTGATTGTATTTGTATGGTCAGTGTAGGGAATTTTTTGAATGTAAGGTGCTTCTTGTTTAGATGTTGTAGCTACTGATAATTGATGACTTCTTCGTTTCCTTTTATACCAGAGTGAGATGGAACCCACAGAAATGAGACGTTCTTTTGGCTAAGACGTATGATTTCCATTTCACTTTTGATTCATATGAGAATAGGATGTGAAGAGTAAAGTTGTTTTAAGCCAAGTAACGCACTCAGTGAATCTGTTATGATGAGAAACTTGGTTGCTGTAGAGGTTTGCACATTTTTATGGCTTCCAGAATTGTAGTGGTTTCTGCCGTGAATATACTACATTGATTCGGTAGTCGGATGGCAGATTTGTTATTTTCGCAGATGTAAACTGCTGCAATTCCATTGTGATTTTTTGAAGCATCTGTATATATTTGCAGGGTTTGGGGGTATTTTGATATAATTTCCTTGGAGAGGTTTTGTAGGAGACAGGGGTTAGTTGAATTTTTTGGATTTTGAGTGAGGGACGTATTAACATCTGGCTTCTGAGACATCCAGGGGGGAAAGCTAGAGTTTTGTTGGAGCGATACTTTAAATTGTTCAAATTCTTAGTTAGTTCGTCTCGCTCTCCCTCTAAAAGGGAGATTTTTAGTTGGCTTGGAGTCGTATATTTCGTCGGGAGGGGGGTTTGTTGGGAAAATGATTTGGAATGCATTATTGTTGGGATAAGCAGAAATTTTTGCGGTATAGTTTAAGGAAAGGAATTGTTGATGTAAGTACATTGGAAGTTCGTTTGCAATGACTAGGAGACTGCTGGTTGGGCTGGTTCTGAAAGCGCCCAATACACATCTCAGTGAGGTAGTTTGAATGACATCTAATTTTTTTAATAATGTTTTTTAGCACTATCGTAGCAAATGGAACCGTAATCTAATTTACTTCTTATCAGTGATTTGTATAGGTTCAATAGGGTGATTGCACTAGCTCCCTATGTTCGGTTTCATAGAATTTTTAATAGATTTATTCTGGATTGGCATGACTGTTGAAGGACTTCTATGTGTGTTTTCCATTTGAGAGAACAATCTAAAGTAAGACCAAGAAAATTCACTTCTTCTACCCGCGTTAGTGGAGTTCTATATAAAAACAGATTAAAATTATAGTTGTCTTTTCGTCTGTTAAAAATCATGTAGTGTGTCTTTTCGCTTGAAAATTGGAATCCTGTTTTTTGAGATCAGTTTTCGATTTGATGGAGGCAATCTTGAAGTAAAGTGGAGGCGAACTTTGTGCTTCTACTTCTTGTATAAATGATGAGGTCATCTGCTTAAAGGCAAATTTTGATGGGAGGTTTTATCATTTCGGCTATGCTGTTAATTGCAGTGAGAAAAAGTGTGGGACTCAAAATAGATCCTTGAGGAATGCCATTTTTGAGAAGTCTTGTAGTTGAGATGTGGCCATTAGATCTGACTTGCATAGTTCTGTTGTTGACAAAATTATTTATGAACGCTAGCATGTTTCCTTGCACTTCCCATGTCTGCAGTGTTTTTAAAATATTGTATTTCCAGGTTGTATCAAAAGCCTTATTAAAATTGAAGAATATGGCGATTAGTTTTTGGTCATTCAAAAATGCATTATGTACTTCACTTTCAAAAGATATTAGATTATCAATTGTCGATCTGCACTTTGGGAAGCCACTTTGATAGGGTGTTAAAAAAATTTTGTTTTCAAGATGCTAGTCTGTTGTTTAAGATTTTCTCTAGAATTTTACACATACTGCAGATTAGGGATATCGGTCTATATGAGGCTGGGTCGTCTTTTGGTTTGTTAAATTTACATATGGGGATAACTGTTGCATTTGTCCAAGTTTCTGGAAACTGATTTTTTAAAAACATAGTGTTGAATAGATCTAGGAGTATTAACTTTGTATTAAAAGGAAGATTTTGCAGAAATATTGAGGGGATATCTGGTCCAGGGGCAGAGTTTTTGGTGTTTTCGAGAGAAAATTCAAGTTCCTGCAGATTTATGGGAACGTTTAGATAAGAGTCGGAGTCATTAATTTGGATTTCGGAAGTTTCAATCAATTCCATGTATTGTATAAAGGATTGGTCCAAGCTTCGATCACTGGAATTATGTTGGAAAACATCTGCTATAGCCTCAAATACATCTTTTTTATCGGATATCAGCTGATTATTATGGGATAAAGTGTTTATGTGGAGGAAAGAATTTCGTCCTCTTATTTTTCGAATTTTATTCCATATCGAGTTCAGTGGTGTGGAGGGATTTATGGAGGAAATGTAGTTGCACCAGCTTTCTTTTTTACTTTTTTTAATTAGGAAACGGGTTTTGGCATTGCGTTTTTTGAATTCAAGGCGATTTTCATCATTTTTATGTCTTTTCCACACATTATAGGCGTGTTTGCTTGAACTTAGAGCTTGTGCAATCTCCTCATTCCACCAAGGGACTGGTTGTATTTTGCACATTTTAGTTTTTCCTATACTGGTCTTTGCAGCTGATATGATGATGTTGTTCAGCTTCATGATATTTTCATTGATATTTCCTTCAAGTGTGAAATTGGCGACTTTGTTTTCTATTTCCTTCCTAAATAGTTTCCAGTTTGCCGATTGTAGTTTCCAGTGCTGATATATAGGGTGTGAAGGAGGTTCATTTTCTTTCCATTGTATGGATATGGGGAAGTGGTCACTGTTATATAGATGGTTGAGGGTATCCCACTGAAGATCGGGTGCCAGAGACTGACTGCAAAGGGAGAGGTCGATAGCAGATAGTGTATGAATTGAATCTTGTAGGTTTCCCTGTATTCATTAGGATTAGGCTACAACCATTGATGGTTTTGAGAAGTAGATTTCCACATTTGTCAGTTTTATGGCTGCCCCATGATGCATTGTGGCAATTCAGGTCTCCTACGATTATTTTGGGCGATGGAATTTGCTCAATCAAGTTGTTTAACTCATTTATATCAAGGTCATTTGGGTGTGGTAAATATACCTTACATATATGTATTTTCTTACGAAAAATTATAGATACTGCGATAGCTTCAAGATTTGTGTTTATTGGAATTTCATTTGCTTGAATATTCTGTTTTATAAAGCTTGCTACTCCGCCACTGGCTTGTTGTGCTTCCGATCGGTTTTTGAGGAAGCATTGATAATTTTTCAACTTTATTGGTTGTTGCTTGAGGTTAGTTTCTTCTAGGCATATTATCGCTGGTGATTGTTAATTAATTAATAGTTTTAAGGAGTCAATTTGAGTATAGTAACCATTGAGGTTCCATTGAAGTATGAACGTATTATTCATTATATTAATTATCTTGTGAAAGAGGTTCGCTGCCAGATTCTTCAGTGGTGGAGAGGCTGGAGAGACTTAACTTTTTCTTAAGTCTTGTAATGCTATTTTTTATGCCCTTTGTCGTACTATGTTTATATATGAAATTTAAAATTTCTTTTATTTCGGAGTCTTCGTTAGAATACTGCTGTGCTATCTCCTTTGGGTGTTTGGAGTTGATTGAATTTTCCAGAAAGTCACATATTTGGGTGAAGTTTAAGATGAACGGTGGGGTTCTATCTTCAATTTGTTCTTTTATAGGGATTAGTATATTTTCTATATCTTTTGAAGACATTTTTGCTCTTTTTCTTTGTTTCGAGGGTTTTAGTGGAGTAACAAAAGTGGGGTTGGGTGAATTTTCCTGAATATCTGGTGACGTGGAAATTTGTCTTTTAGTTGTTTGTGTGTTAACTTCTGATGGATGATTTGGTGGAGTAGGTTTAGATGTTTGTATTATGACTATTGTAGAAGAGCTTGAGGATTGAAAGATTGAGGTGCTTGGTAGTGGAGGGTAAGATATTTGGGTAGTTTATGCTGTTGGAAAGGTTGTGGAAGAGGAGATATGAATTGATGGTAATGTTACTGGGGAGGATGAAGTATTTGATGGTATTGTGGTGATGGAAATTTCTGTTGACGATGATGTTAAGTTAGAATTTTTTTCTGTGGTTGGGTTAGATTGTATTTCTTTGTCTTCCATATGTTCAGGAGGGTCTTGTTGAGCCAGGTAAGTTGGGCAGTCGAATTCTTGATGGCCGATTGTTTTGCATTTTTGGCAATTAGAGCCATCAATATATAGGTATAATCGATAAGTGGTATTGTCATGGGAGATGTTGAAAGAGTCTAGTATGTTTGCGTGGTTTGATGTAAATTTGTCTTCTAAAGCTGAGTACGTGGCTGTATTCAGATTCTGGCATACCAATTTTCAAGAAGGTAATTTTAGATACTGCAGATATCCCCATATCCGACCATCCTATTGTCCAATCTATATATGACTCCTACCAACTTATCACATCCCAACAAATAGCAGTTACTATATGGGCTCGTTTCATGAATTTCAATTGAAATGTCAGAATATATATTGGGTCTGAACTAAGTATTTGCAACTAATAATGCCACTCTACAATTTCAAATAAAAAAATATTTAAATTTGAATTCTTGTGGTAGGCTAGAGCCAATGGCAAACAAATAAATTTTGCGCTGTTGCCACGAGGGAAAACTTTATAAGTAGACTAGTTATCTTTTGTCTTTAACACCCGTTAGAGAGAAACGCAAAGTACTGTCAAAACGTATTCATTCAAATAATGTTCTCATAATCGGGTGCCTCTTATTAAAAAAGGTAACTCTCGCGTTGTCAAAGAAATTTGGAAATACATATTAAATTGCAGTGTTGGTGCTTTCAAAATAGAAAATATAATGTAAAATGTATGTATAATGAAAATTAAATATTCGCCATGTATTTTGAGTTGTTTGGAAAACATGTGATGTAACACACATATACACAAATTGCGTTACCCCAGAAATCCAAACTCGATTTAGTACCGGATCGCTTATTCTTCTTCTGTTTAGGGAAGTTCGAGTGTACTGAGACACCATGTCCACATCCACGTGAGGAATATTTGTCGAATTAGCTTCGGTGAAACCTGGATCCATTTTAAAGATTTCTTTTAAAAGGCAATCAAACAGAAGCACACATTCTATTATAAAATAATATAACTCAAACAACTTAAAAGTCGGCGAGGATGATATCTGTTTGAGATTGGCTGTGGATATTGATGTCAATTGTCAAATTCTTCTAGTCGACTTTCACTTTGTCTTAATCAACTTGGATGGTCAAGTAGGATTTATCAACAAAACATACTTTGAATCTGACAACAAGGGCTTCTGCCATTGGTCGACTTATATATATTGGCCGGTTTAGAACGTCTTTCGAAGTTGTCCGACGCCTTGCCTCCATCTTTTCCTGTCGTCCCAGTCCACTTCTTGCAGGTTTCTAGCACTCATGGCTTTAAAAACGCCCTGTTTCCAAGTGGTATTCGGTCTTCCTCTTTTCCGACGTTCTATCGGTTGCCAGTTCATTATTTGTTTAGGGAGTCTTGTTTCTGACATACGTTGTATGTGCCCATACCATGTAAGTTGTTTTTTCTCTGTGTCATCGATATATGGTACCTTCAATCCCCATTATTTCTTTAATGGTGTCATTCCTGATTCTATCTCTTCTTGAAATCCTGAGTGATCTTCTCATCGCATCCATTCAACAGCTTCTAATCTTTTTTTATATTTCTCTGTTAGTCTCCAGTTTTCAGATTCATAAAATAGGCTGCTTTTCACTAAAGTTTCTTATATATTGAATTTTCTGTTCTTTGTAATATTTTTATTCCACAGAATGCCATTGAGACAAGATATCGCTTTTTTCGCTGTTGTTATTCTACTTTCTATTTCTTTGTTATCTGTCCCAGTTGAGTCAAATGTCACTCCCAGATAGTTATAGGCTTGACAGTGTATTATTATTCGATCATTATTTAATGTTAGATCACTAGGTTCTCCACCGATACAAAGATATTTGATCTTTTGAATGTTGACCCTTAGACCCCAGATTTCGTACTCTTCAGTCAACTTGCGCATCATGTACTCCATATCTTCCTTATCATTTGATATAATTGCTTGATTATCGGCAAACTGCAAAGTATAAAGTGTTGTGTTATCGAGTTCTATTCCCATTCCGTGAATTTTCCTTTTCCATTGTTTTAAAGCTGCTGCCACATAGATTTTGAACAATGTTGGCGATATACAACATCCCTGTCTCAAACCTTTATTCACTGTAAATTCATCAGTGATATATTTTCGTATTTTTACTCTTGAGTTTGCTCCATTATAATGATTTTGTAGAGCTGTAATAAGAGTGTGATTGATGTTTGTGTCTTTTAGAACTTCCCATAGTTTCACCGTTGGTATTGTGTCGTATGCTTTGTGTAAGTCTACAAATGTTATATGTATTTCTCTGTTAGTTGCCGTCTTCTTTTCAATAATTTGTTTGAGACACAATATATTATCGTTACATGTTTTTCCAGCACGAAATCCGCTTTGTTCTTCTTCTTCTTGACCTTTAATTTCATCCTCTATAAGATCTCTCAGTACTCGTCCATACAGTCTACTGACTGCACTTGTTACGGATATTCCTCTGTAATTTCCACATCGTTTTCTATCGCCTTTTTTATAGATTGGTGTTATATATGCGGTTTTCCATTCTTCTAGAACGGGGTGTCCATTAATGCACAAGTTGAATATGTACGCTAGACCCCCGAACAATGTATCTGTTCCATTCTTCAGAAGTTCAGCGCACACACCCTCAGGGCCACAAGCTTTTCCATTTTTCAAACCTTTTGTTGCTTTTTTGACCATATCCCCAGTGATTTCAACGTTTTCGCCTTGTATATCTATTTCCTCCGTAAATTGATTCATTCAAATATTCTTGTCTGTCTTCAGTAAGTAATTCTTTGTAGTAGTCTATCCATTGTTTTGTTTCTATTATCTCTATGTGTGATCTTTCCTTATGTGATGTTCGAACTGAATTTATGAATCTCCAAACTTCTGTAGTCGACTTACGGAGGTTTATTTAAATCTAATTTTCGAAGATACTTATAACGTTTTGAGATAAATATCGTTAACATAGAAAAATATATGTTATTCTTAATCTGTACGAATTTAAAATGAAATTTATATTCTTCCAGCGAATTATAAATTAATCACATTCATCTTCACCCCTATCTAACAATTATTACGCATTCCATATATATTAAAAACTATTCCTGAACATAAATCATTCATCATATTTATTCATATTCCATTCTCTACACAAATATCAATTTTAACCTCCCTTTATAAAAAAAAAATTATCATATAACTTTCTAATCGAGAATAAATAAAAACTCATCTCTTCTTCTGTTTTAAAATAACCGTTATATGCAATGAATCGTGTAATTCGGAACGTACACATTTCACAAATCCACCACTCAACGTCCCCTCCCTAACGATACTTTAGATTGTTCTACCACCCAATAATTAGCCGAAAACCTACGAATCTTCCTCTTTTCATCACTAATCGTCGAATGAGCACGTCTAAGTAATCTCAAAAGTATCGGTAAATGCCAGCTTTTATAAAAGCAATAAAAATGCTAATATCATTTAAACTCCATAAATTAAAAGTATAAACCAGTAAATTCTTAATTGTTGCGCAACAATAAAAATTATATTGAAAAAATGAATAAAGTAAAAAAGTGCAAACATATTTATTTAACCATGCCTAACAAACTCTAATAAAATAAAACAAATCTCGTCACACCATATACGTGGCTGATCCTTCGATAAGAACAATTTAATTAAACTTTTTACACAAAGTTTGATTCTGTGAACATAATCCGTCTGATATGATTTCGCTTGTTAATTTATACCCATGAAACGAGCCCATTTGATGACCTTCCCACATTGGCATCATAGACAACGAACTTGCAGACCAACAGGCAAAAATTGCTTCTACATTTTTCCATCACCGACAATATAGCTATTTGTAAGGATTTAAAAGCATTCTTTAAAAGGGGAACCAGAGTGACATGAGACACCGTCGGCACATCCTTACGCCAAATACAGTACTCTGTAGGTCATCATCAACCAAGTAGTGTCACAAGTCTCTCAAGCCAAAATTTAGCTGTAGTAAGAATCAGATTAGGTCATTCAAGACTTACCTATCGATACCTAATGTCTACTACATCTAGACCTATTTGTTCCAGCTGTAATTCCATACTAACTGTGAAACACATTTTGACTGATTGTCACAAATATGTCGTCCAAAGACAACAGTTTCAGCTTAAACTGAGCTTCAACGACATTCTAAACAACTCGGATCAAGTTACCTATCTACTTCAGCTCCTCAGTGTTACCATAAACTGTAGAATTATTGTGTACCTACTCATACTGAATTAATGAACTATAATATATTGTAACCGCTCATGTGCAAGTGGCCATAGTAGCCGAGCACGTTAAATTGAAATAAAAAAAATTGTAATAAAGAAAATATTAAATTTTTTAAACATACATTTTTTCATCTTTATTTGTTTATAACTTTTCCAATTTTTTATTTACTGAAAAACGGTTTCAATACATATTCCTAGAAATCATTCCGGTTCGAATGAGCTATTGAAAGTGTTTTTATGAGCCTTAGCTTTATTTTACATCGTTTGCTACTTGTCGACTCGGAGTTATTACAATTATTATTAATTAAAAAAATATTTTGGGTTTATTTTTGGTTTGGCAAATTTCTCTTTCATTTGATCTTACAATTAAATAGTTGAGGTAAAAGACTTTAGATGCACTGAATAATTTGATATTCTTCTTTATGATGGTAGATTGATAGAAATGAATGTACTTTAGTTCCATACTAATTTATTTATTGTTTCACTACTAACATTTTTCCAGGTAGACCTAATTTAATACAACCTGCTAGTCTGGGCTAATTTATTGGCTTACTCCCAAAAACCGTCCAAATTTTGGGTATGTTTTTTTAACGAATGTAAACAATTTTTTCTTTAAATTCTATAAAAAATTCAAATCAGTACTAACATTATATGTACTAAATAAATTTTGTAATCATTAGCAATAGTAACTGTATCTGGTATCATTTTGCTTTATTTTTTGAAGAATTTTGCAGTATCTATTTAAATTTTCAGATAAATAAGTAGAATTTGAAGAAAACAAATACTCAAAATATACGCCTGTATATTTTTATCTAAAACTGACATATTTTAGGGAAGATACAAGACAGGGTAGACAGAAAAAGGGCTTATTTTCATTTGGTGGCTTGGAGTTTTCCATTAATATTAACAATTACAACGATGGCGATTGGCGAAATTGATGGAGACTATGTGACAGGTATTTGTTTTGTTGGATTTGTCACCAAAGCAGCCAGAGCTGGTTTACTTTTAACACCTCTAGCAGCTACAATGGTTGCCTCAGGATATATTATAGTTAAAGGTAACATATTGTAACGTTTATTTAATTTCTTTCAAAGTATATTCTAACTTATATTCCATTACACAACTCTCTTTATATAAAAACGCCAATAAATTAATTAACTTTGACACTGTATAGTCATTCTAATATCAATGCGAAGAAAATTTTTTTTAACGCAAATGCCACCCAATGGCGTGAATATTTCTTTTTTGAATTCGAAAATTATAAAATGATTTTTGTCGTTCAAATATAGAAAATTAAAATTAGCGTACATACAAAACTCGCAATATTTGTACATTCAGGCCCGTATATGTGGGGGTTGGGGGTTCAAACCCAGTGGCAACATTGGACATCAGTAAACGGTCGTGAAGTGGCCATGCCTGCTAGCTAGTGCTGTTGAGCATTTGAATACCGTTACACAGGCCTGCAAAACAATATTTTTTTACATTGTTTTAGTTTTGATAACTGATTATTGGGTAGTTCTTAGTGCTGATTTCAGAAATAATAAAGGTTTTCTTTCTATCACGTAAGGTTTATCTACAAAATGAGGTGAAACATTTAGCGAAAATAATAAAATTGACATTTTATATCGGTATTATTTATGTACAATGTTATTAAAATTGCTTTAAACATAACTAAATCATAATAATACAGTAAGAAAAGTTAATAAGGCTTTACTACAATATATTTACAAGTCTTTGTAGTAACGTTTCCTTCAAAACTTCGTTTAGTACTTTTCCTGTTGTGAGATGGAAGATTTTCCCTCTTTAATGTCCAACGGTAGTCAGCCTTCATGTTAACGTTTCAGCGTCCTTGATATCTGCGTTACATTTCTTTTATATCCTGGTGGAATCGTTCTCCTTGTTCCTCACTCGCTGCTCCAAGATTTTCCGGAAAATAGTCCAGATGAGTATGTAGGAAATGAACTTTGACACTCATAAATCAGAAATGTAACTCGTGATGAATGTGTTGAGGCAGCTACATTACATGGTGAAGGGTGGAGTTACAACCGCATAGCTGGAAGGTTGGGAGTGTATCACACAACTATAGCAACAGCATTCAAAGATACGCGGAATCAGGAGAACATTCCAGACAGGCCAGTTAAGGTAGAACCCGTGTTACCACTGCTATTCAGAATCGCTTTAAGAACAGTTTACTGAATAAAGGAGAACAATTATAATATAGTGAGCTTACTAATTTCAGAAAATATATAACTTCGTTATATCTTCATATTGATATTAGTTGAAGTAAACTATTTGACTACTTTTCTACTCAACTGAACTGACGATAATATCAAATTGGTGATATTGAGTACAGCAAAAAATTTCAACATATTTTCACATCTGCTTAATATAAATCTTATTAAATTGTTTTTTTATTTCCAGGACTTGTACTACTTATCAAGGTGAAAATTGATAGTAGAGAAATAATATCGGAACATTCCAGTAGAAAAATTAGATCGAATATTGTTAGAATGGGAGTTTTTACAGTTTTTATGATAGTATTTTGTGCAATTACTTTCGGTTACCATCATTACATTTTTGAAAACTCATCGCAATGGAATAACAGTCTACAGAATTATATATAGTAAGTATTTGGAATAATTTATTAAATAAGACTAGAACATAAAGTTTTTCCTTCCTTATTTTTGGATAAACTAATTGTAATTTTAAGTATATCTCTGATATTAGCCAGGTCCATGGGCCCAAGGATTGTAATTTATATTTAGCACATATACTAAAATAAAAAAGGTATTTACTCAATGTTTTTTATGAATTATAATTACTTTTCTACAGCTGTAAATTGACAAGTTTAAGTTCAGACTCTACACACTGTAAACAAGACTCGCGTCCTAGTGTAGCTATGCTACAATTGCAACTGTTAGCTGTCTTTGGGTCTGGCATAGCGATGGCTTCTTGGGTATGGTGTGATGCTACTTTACATGCTTGGGGCAGATATATTAGAAAGTAAGTGTATGAATATAACTATTTTGCGAGTCTCCACCGGTAAAATATTTATTTTATAGTATTTGTTATTTGGTGTTATTATGGTAATCAGAAATCCTTATTTCTGACCAATATTTTTATTGTAGAAAATTTCATTGTGAGATAGATGAACCTATGAAATTACAAAAGCACAAAATAATCGCTCAAGCTTTTGCTAAAAGAAAAAAATTCAACGACGGCGGCCAAATATCAATTCTTTGTCAGCAACACACCGATCCCGTTGGACTTCAGTTTGAATTGAACAGTGCAGCTAGTAACGAGCTAAGTACAACATGGGCAGCTAATTTACCACGATTGGTTAATAGAAGAGGAGCCGTACCAAATGAAGCCGCTTATTCGGTGTCAAGTAACAATCATTCAATGGATAGTGAAGTCAGTTTGAATTTTAGACATGTTAGTATCGAAAGTAGAAGGAACTCTGGAGATAGTCAAGTTTCTGTTCAGATTGCCGAGTTGAAAGCGACGAGAAAGGTAAACAATCATTTCATATACAAAGATATTTGAAAGTTTCAAAAAGCATTTATAAACTAATACTACCACAACCAATTTATTCTTGTAGATATATCAATTAAAAATATTTTTTTATGAATTAGGTGAATTCCAGAAGACACAGAAGTAAACACAGGTCAAATAGACATTTCAAAAGCCATTCCAGAAACATAAGTCAAACATCCAGAAGACTTTCCAAATCTGGAATAAAACGAGAAAGTAGTACAAGCTTAGATTCCCATTTACAAATAATAAATGCCTTAACGGGCACTGGAGATGTTAAATCATTTAGGCCTAATTTGAACAGACGCACTGGCAACGCTGGTCTTGATGGCCCTCATATTAATAATCTACTTTCGAATGGAAAGCTTCGAATTCCATGTAACATAAACAATTGCAAGTAAGTATTATACAGAATATAATAAAAAAAAATTGTTTTTGGAACTTTTTTTAATTATAACCATTTATTTAATAGCAGTCAGAATTTTCGATTCCATAAGAAATTTTTCTGGCTAGGAAACTAGTTAGTTACTTCCTTGTATGATTTCTCTAATCTCTCATAATGTGCTTCTGGTTTTTCCTTTGTGTTGTCTCTTAGACTGTTGCTTTGGATAGGAGCGGCTCGTGAACTTGTGGGGACGTGGCCTTGAATATATTATCAACGAAAATCTATATTGACTAGTGTTGGGAAATACGGTGATTTTCCGGTAACCGGTTAAATGGCGACAGTGATTTCTAAATCACCGTGATTTTAAACGGTGATTTAAATCACCGCAGTACCTGAGTATAAATAGCAAAGACAGATCAAAATATAAGATCAGCGTGTGGTGACTGGCGACGCGTACGAATATATTATTTATGCACCTCTTATCGGGTTATTTTAAAACAATAAATATTATCCTGATTAACAATTAGCAATAATACGAAATCGAGATCGACTCTTAACTCGAAGAAAGATTAATATAAAAGGTGTAACATAAAAATTGCAACTAGTTTAACATTATTTAATTCTAAATTGAGAATTTCAAATGAACATGTTGCCATATTATCTGTAAAAAATATATCAATTTTTAGGGTTTATTCATTACTTTTAAAAAGAAACATTTTTTCTTGCACATATTACATGTTGCATAATAATTGTCACCCACAACAGGTGTAAAAAAATTCCAGATTTCACTGGTTTTCGCTTTTTTAGACATGTTCTAAACTGAAAATAAAAGAAAAATACTTTACTGTGAATTTTTTTATCTCTCTAATAACTTGGTTAAAGGATTTTATAACTTTTTATTTAAATAGACAAGTCATATTTAACTTTTTTTTTTTAATAAAATTGGACAGAATGACCTCGAAAATTTCTTTATTGCCTCTTATCCCATTGTTTTGTGAAAATGACATATTAGTTTAAGACATGCCATTTAATTATCAATTCATTCATATTGTAACACGATAGTGGATTTCGTGAAATGGTTTACAAACAAAGAATACAATTAACAATTCTCCTAATAACGTTTACAATTTCTGGCCATTACCTAAATTCACTAAAATTCTTGCAAAAATATAGGCTCCCTTTATTTACAGCACAAAAAGCAGAGATTTACAAAAAAAACACTTATTTTATCGTATGGCTATTAGGCGTTCACCAAATCTATTTTAATATTTCTCTTCCAAAGGAACAAAATCATTCACAAAAAAAGCGGCACGTTTGCCCTTTTCCGTATCGGGCCGGGCTGCATGTTTGTATCATTAATATACTTATATTATCTATACCAATTGCCGCCTTCTCATTCCGTAAAAGCAAAACTCTATATTCCAAATACCTATATATATATCGGCTTAAATCTCTGTTTTTCTTTCACCTAATATTTGTAAATAATGATAATATATATATATATATATATATATATATATATATATATCGATTTTCGATCGGCGTGGTCTTCCAATGCTAGAGTCGATGATCAATGATGTCGATATTGCAGTATTCGATTGAAACTGAATCACCGATCACCTCATTTGCGAGAAATTAATCACCGGTAGCGCCAGTGATTTTACAATTCACCGGTGAAATATCGTGGTTAGCGATATATCGACCAAGACTAATATTGACACTACGCCAAATTTACTAAATGGATAGTTACACAACATTGAAATATACTGGTAAACAAAACTTATTTGAATGTTATTCATTTTAATATACGAATTACAAAATTTTAATTTTTGATTCTACAATATGTTTGATGATTAAAAGAAACTCTACTGTTATGTTGTGGTTTGAAGTTTTCAATTCTGTTAGCAGTCCCCATGACTGAAGGTCAGTTAAGTAGCCTCTCACAGATATTTTCAACAAAAACATATATGTTCGTAATGCATCAATATGCTCCATGAATGATTTTCTTTGCACCACATTCCCTGAGAGACTACAGCTATTTGTTTATGGGGGGGAGGGGAGGGGGGGTAAATAAAGGCTAGCCACCCCATCGGAATTTTCAAATTTTGTACTTTGCACCATCATGTGCACCATAATGCAGCCTGCAGCTGAATCCACTTCTGATGTACTCATATGCACCACCAAGAAAAACAAAATCTCCCTCCCCTTCCTTAGTTAATCCTCAATATATAAAGTAAAGTTGCCCCCCCCCCCGGCATCGGAATTCACTTGAAATGTACTCTTATACACCACCAACAAAAACAAAATCCCCCCTTCCCTTACTTAGTTAAACCTCATAATTTAAAATAAAGTTGCACCCCCCCCCCCCCATGACAATTTCGGAAAAAATATATGGCAGCAGCATCCACTTCTCATGCCCTATTATACGCCACCAAAGAAAGCAGATTCGCCTCTCTACCTAGTTATTTAAACTTCATGGTATGAAGTTGGCCCCCCTTAATGACAATTTCTGAAAAAAGTATACAGTAGAAACGCCGAGTCTTTTCCATCATGTGACTAATACATCAACCATATGCATCTTAATCAAAACAATTCGACAAACGCTTGTATTGAGCTTCGCTCTTTTTCTGTTATTAGAAGAAGACAGTACCAACATAGTACGTGTTGAATAATATTGTCAACTAAGGCACGTAATGGAAAAGCTTCACCGTTTCTGCTGTAGGTTAGAGGAGTCCACTCCTGATGCATTATTACGCACCACCAACAAAAACAAAATATTCTTGGCATATAAAAGAAATATTTATTACCTTTTTATTGAAATAAATTCTCCAATAATAAGTAATAAAAACAAAATCTCTACTTCCCCTACTTAGTTAAAGCTCATTATTAAAAGTAAAGTTGGAGGCTGGGGGTTTGAGGTCCTTTTGTATCTATGTGGCCCTAGACTGCAGCTCAAAAAGCACTTCAGTAGATTCACCCTTATATCTTGAGGTCCTGCTGTAGCATCTAGTTGGATACATACCATGAAGTTAATGTTCTTAAGATTTTTGATTATGCTGGCTGTATTAAAGTTATACTTGCTGTTACAGCCCCATAGCTCAATAATATTTTCTTTTTTAATGATATGACAATGTGTTACCTAATAACATGACAGGGTTTTCTTTCAAACAGCCAGTACATTTTTTCCACTTTGATGCCTTTTTGTTTATGTGTTATCTTCATTTGAGCTTTTTTTTGTTAACATAGGAAATTGATAGAATCTGTGTTATTAATGTATGCAGTAGGTTATTTTCTTTTAGTTCAATGTTCCATGCGGAAAATATTGTGTTGTAGGTTTTTGGATGTTCTTATTAGGTACAGCACAGATAACGATGTCATCTCAAACTGTGCCTTTTGTTCAGAAACATCTGTCAACTGGTTTGCTATTGATTTCCTTTCTGTTATAATTTTTTTTATTTCTGCTGGTACATTCATCTTTTGAGCTTCTAGATGGGGCTTAGATGATTTGCAGGCTTCCTCTTCCTTCCTCAAGTGTTTTAGAATACTTTTTAGATCTACTTTATTATCAGTCATCTTTAAATTTTTCCCATAAATCTTGCTAGGGTCACTAGGCCAATAAGTTCATACAAATGAGTAATTATTTTATTGTCAAAGATTTTATAAATCTCTACCTTTCCTATAGATAATATATAATTTTTGTGTGAAAAAATCTCTCTAAACGTAGTATAATAGATGTATGTAAATTTAAAGTTGTCATTTATGTTGGTTTGGTTCTGTATTTAATAATATTTTTAATTAAATACTTTGCATGTTACATATTAATATTTTTCATTTTTCAATATTTATTGTAGTTTTATCTTAATTTTTGTTCATATCATGAATTTCGTAGTTATGTTTCGTAGCGTACAGACGTGTTTTTCCATCGCTGTATTAACAATTGTGCTACGGCAAAAACAAAATAAAAGTGAAAGAGTATAAAACAAATTTTTGTCAGTTAATGATAAAGTATACAAACTGGAAATCATATTCTAAATATAAATGAACTCAACGCCTGCCTTTAATGGGCCAGGTACACAAATTAGTCAACCAATGTTTACCACAAATAACAACATACAGGGTGACCCACACAACAATTTCACTCAACTCATTGACAGGTAGCATACAGGGTGTTCCATTCAACAATGTCTTACAGATTGTACCAATATCCAAATGTCACAACCTAATTATACAGTTACACATCAGGCAAAACCAGATCATAGCACACCAAACAATAATCAATACTTATACAGAATGTCCTCTACCAGTGACGAAGAAGAACTCCTAGGATTTGATAAGGATGTAGCAGTTACTACAATAGAAAAATCCATGGCAAGTTGTAAAAACAAAAACTTTGAAAAGATGGAAAATCAAAATAAGTAGTGAGTCACAAGCGGCAAGCACAAGCAACAAATTCAGTGTTCGAAATGAACAAACGGAAGACACTGGCGAACCAAATAAAGATGAAAATGTAAGCAAAGCTCCTAAGCCCCTTCCAATATTTGTGTATGGAGTAATAAAATATGCAGAGTTGATTAACAAGCTCAGAACCTTGGTAGACGACAAACAATATATCACTAAATGTCTAGCAGACAACACAATTAAAATCAATAGTGACACACCAGATACCTATAGAAAACTAATAAAATTCCTTCATGATAATAACGTTGTTCATCACACATATCAATCAAAAGAGGAGCGAGCTTATAGAGTAGTCTTTAAAAAAATCATCATACATCAGACGTTAAAGACATCAAAGAAGAATTGCTCAGAAGTGGACACAAAGTTAGAAATATAATAAATGAAAGGAACAGGATAACCAAAGAACCAATAAACTTCTTCTTTATCGAGTTAGAGCCAAGTGACAATAATAAGGAAATATACAAATTGACAAATCTCATCAACAGAGCAATAAAAATAGAACCCCCAAAACGAATCAAAGGAATAATGCAATGTATGAGATGCCAGCAGTATGGACATTCTAAAACGTACTGCAACAGACCATATGTCTATGTTAAATGAGGTGGACCGCACAACGATACAGCCTGCAAGAAAACCAGGGACACTCCAGCTAAATGTGCTTTATGCAACGGAGCTCATCCGCTAACTAAACTAACGACAGACATAAATAGCATAATGAGCAAATTCTTAGAAGAGTTCAAAAACATGTTCCACCAATTTATACAACAGAACAGCATGATTTTAAAAATGCTAACCACGCTTGTGAGCTAAATTCCAAAGCTTCATCAAAATAAATTGCACAATGGAATACCAATTGGCTTCTACAACATAAAAATGAAGTCGAAATATTTCTACACCACAATAAAATTGATATCTTACTAATAAGCGAAACATATTGCACAGATGTATCCTACTTCAAGATTCCACAGTACATTACATACTCTACTATTCATCCAAACACTGCCTATGCTGGTTCTGCCATACTAATCAGAAGTTCCATCATCCATATAGAACTACCAAAATATGAATTCGACCCTATGCAAGCAACAACCCATAAAAGTCAAATTGTCAACTTATGAATTAACAGTTGCATCTTCTTATTGTCCACATCATCACAATATGAAGAAAGAAAACTTCAATAATCTCTTTGAGACACTGGGAAACAAATTCGTAGTCAGTGGAGACTTTAATAGTAAGCATACACTATACGGGTCACGACTTACTACAACAAAAGGAAGGGAGCTAGTAAATAGTATACAAGATAAGCACTATCAATTCTTATCAACTGGTACTCCTACCTATTGGCCCACAGTTTATTACAAATGGTATTTCGTCTGAGTATATGGAAGTTGTCCCAAACTATGACCTCTCGTCTGACCACTCTTCTATAATAGCAACAGTCATCTGCTTTATCATCCAAAAAAACCAAACCGAACACTACACAATAGCAAAACAAATTGGATTGAGCATCAATCCAAGTTAGAAGAAGACAAGTTAATCCTCCAACTGTGAATGGAAAAATAAAACCTAAAGCTCAAAGTGTAACTGGTCTATAATTAATTATTAATCCATGGAAAGTAGCTAATCATTTAAAAACTTTAATTCCTGTAGGAACTGCAATAATTATAGTTAACATTAAACAGCAAATAAGACTAAAAACGGTAACAGAAATAGATGAAGCATTAACAACTTTAGCCAGTACGCTTAAAGAGGCAATACAGCATGCCACACCAGAAACAAATACTGGAAATAAAATGTTCAATGTTCCAGTCGAGATAATAAACTGATAGCGGATAAAAGAAAAGCCAGGGCAAAGTGGCATCAAACGCAAGCACCATTAGATAAAACAATACTTAATAAAATAAGTAACCAACTGAAAACAAAAATAAAAGAAGCAAATGAAATATATTTTACGGATTACATCACTAGTCTTAACGAATTTGGCAACCGATCAATCATTCTAGGAAACCCAAAACTCATTTGCCGCCATTTGTAACGAACTAGGACATAATCTACAATGGGCTAGAAGCGACGAAGAAAAAACAGTGCTATTTGTGGAACACCTTGCAAAAGCTTTTAATCCTAACAACGACGTACTTAATCCCGAAATTGAAGGAAAATCATCTGAAATTCCTCCAAACGTGCCAGCAATTAAACAACTAACGGTAAACGAAGTTCAACAAGAAATCAATTACATAAACTCCAGAAAAGCTCCTGGCATAGACAAAATAACCTCATTAATGATAAAGGAGTTACCAAGGAACGGTAAAATACTTATCACCCACATATTTAATGCTATTTTACGCCTAAATTACTGGCCAAAACTGCTGAAATAATAATGGTCCTAAAATAAGGCCAACCCAAGCCCAAAAATTGTCTCTTCATATCGCCCATTAAGCTTACTGCCAATCCTGTCGAAGGTCCCTGAAAGATTACTACTACAAAGAATAAACTCAGACTCATACAACGAGGAATAGATACCACTACACCAGTTTGGATTCAGGAAGGAACATTCAACTATACAACAAATCCACAGGACAAGTCACAATAAATCAAGCACTAAAAGAAAAAAAATACTGCACATCAGTGTTTTTAGACATTAGCCATGTATTCGACAGGGTTTGGCACACAGGCCTATTATATAAAATCAAAAACTGTCTTCCAATCACATATTTCAAACTGTTAAAATCTTACTTACCTAAGTGACAGAGAGTTCAGAACAAAAATCAACGAAAACAATTCCGATAATCATCCAATAAAAGCAGGCGTACCACAGGGGAGCGCCTTGGGGCCATTACTATATGTATTATACACGGCAGATCTACCAGCAAATATTGAAACCATTATGGGCACCTTCGCCGACGACACGGTCATAGCAAGAAATAAAAGTCCAATTGCAGTTTCCAGGATTCTGCAGACACATTTAAATGGCATCCAAACGTGGCTGAGCAAACCGAAAATCAAGACAAACGAAACAAAATCCGTCCAAGTGACCCTCACTATAAGAAAAGACCAGTGCCCTCCTGTTTATATGAACAATGTACAAATACCACAAACTACCAACAAGAAATACTTAGGCATGCACCTAGATACAAGGCTCACATGGGAAGACCATATCATTAAAAACGCAAACAAATCGACCTGAAAATAAAAGATCTATACTGGCTAATTGTTAGAAAATCCAAATTAACACTCGAAAACAACCTCCTACTCTATAAAACGACAATCAAGTCTATCTGGATGTATGGTATTGCGCTCAGGGGTTGTGCAAATAAATCAAATACAGCCATTATACAGAGAAGTCAGTCTAAAATATTTTGCATGATAGCTGATGCACCATGGTATGTTTCGAACCTACTAACCCCACATAAAGACTTAAACGTCAATTTCGTTAAAGGTGGCAGAAAAGAACGAAGTACGAAACATCATGAACGACTAGCTAACCATGAAAACACGTTACGCCATCTACTCATAGAACCAAAAAACGGTAGAAGACTAAAAAGAAATTAGTCAGCAGACCTACAAAATGGGTTAAGAGGACATTTCGCTGGAGAAAACCTCATCACTCTATAGTAAAGCTTGCATGCTCTGAAGCCATCCCATTAGCTTAAATAAAACGTAAATTTAAAGTATTCATTATAAATCTAATTATTTGAACTGAAGATATCATTAAATAGAAAATAATGATCTAAGGTTTTGAAGAAACCATACGTAGAACTAAATTTAAAGTAATCTCTTAAGTATAAATTATAAATACAGGGTGTTTCATTAATAATTGGAAATATTTTAACTGCTAAATTTTGAGCTCAATATTCAACAATCAAAATATTTCCCATTAATAATGTAAGCTCACCATGAATTAATTTTAATTTCATCCAACTGAAAATAGAGAAAACTTCTTATAAAAGACCTTGTGTAACTTTAACTATGTTTTATAGGAGTGGAAGTGAAGACGAAAATGTTTCGGTAACAATATCAGAAAGTACTTTTAATATGAAGCTAAGTAACCACACAAACAACTTAGATCTTAATGATGAACTAGCATTAAAATCTCTTAGGCAAGGCATACATATTGAGGAAATTGATTCTTCTAGTGATACAGATCGGTCAGAAAAATATAATAAAGATTTTGAACAAGAAAAACGTAGTAAGAAGGGATCAGGGAGAGATTCGCATTCAAGTAAAAGGTAATATATTGTTTTATGTTTAATTGGTTAGGCTTGTAATTTCGTTGTTTAGTTTTTATTATCCGAGACACATCCTTGGAGATGTGTTTATAGTCGTTAGATAAGGAACTAACCTGATCAGAAAACCCCCTTCTCCTTTATCCAAGCTTGGAAGGGAGCTACCCAATCCATCCAACTACCACTTGAAAAGATTGTAGCTAGAAGACTAACAAATACCAAGAGAAGCAAAAATCTCAACTAGTGAGGAGATTAAAATAAATACAGTAAAAGTGGAAGTAGTACAGAGAAAATTAATATCAGAGAGGCTACAGACAAGGATGGAATAGCAATTAGCACATTGTTAAAATAGTACATTAAAAAATATTGAACGATTAAATGCTTATATGTATACAATTTTATTATGCATCTAATTACCTTTTAATTTTTAGAATTTATTATATTTGTTTATGTTATCTAGGTCAAGGAGATCCAAAGTTATGAGGAAGAATTATTCCGAAGATTCTGACAGTTGCCATATAAAAAGTGACAGCTCCTCTTGTTCGGAAATAAAACAACTTGTTCAAAGTTCTGTAAACTCTGGAAATTCTGTCTGTATTGATAAAAATCGAGGATCCAGACAATCGAAAACGTCTATAGACGTAGCAGTTCAAGCCAATGCTCAAGATTTAGATTTCGAACTTAAAAACATGAAAAAGACTGAAAATGAAAGACATAAAAGTAAGCAAACGAAAACGAAAGAAAATAGATATCGAAAGGCGAGGAGGAGCTCAGAAATAGAAACAAGTAAAAAGAGAAGAATATCCAAGGAGAAATATAAAAATTGTGGCAGCTCTCAAGAAAGGGAATCTCTTAATAAAGATACCGATGAAGAAAATTTATTGGATCGCAATTGTAAAGTCGATATAAAAAAAATGCAACAATTAGTTTAGTACAAATAGTGTTCAATAAGAGGTTTGAATCAAAGTAGGCGTAATTTTTACTTAATATAAATAGGCTTCTTCTTTAGCCATATACATATACTATTCCAACTTTCAACTTCCTTCTGTCTCTATTATGTGCTATATGTTTCCAGTGTAAGCTCTGGTTTTCAATATAAAGACGAGTAATTATATACAAGTTGTTCTATTTAAACGAAAACAGTGCCATTTTTGTTGTTTTAAACAAAAGTTAGAATTTCGTTTCAATAAAGCAAAATAAAACTTTTAATACTGCAGAAGTATAACAATGAAAAATGTCTTGTTATATTAATTGATTTAAAAGATGAAAGTATTTAAAATGTGACAAAATACAGTGAGACAGCTGGTATATTAAATTTGAAGGTTGTATGTGATAGTAACTTAATTTGAAACATTTTTATGTTTTTATTGTAATTGTGACTGATTCTAAAACGCATTTAATAAGTTTAATTCATTCACCAACTTTTAATAGATTCTTCTTGTAAAATAATACATATTTGTTGTATTCATGCTTTGATATATTTTTTCAAATATCTCTTGTTTCTTTGCCATATTTTCTACATTGTGGAAGTTATTATGAAATCAGGAAAGATAATGACATATCAGTGATTGTTTAATGAAAATAACTATGCAAGATTTCTGCCAATCGTTTACCAAAATTGCAATAAAATAATATTAATTCATAATTCTATGTGGAACAGAGTCTTGCAGGCAATTATTGAGTCCTCATAAACATCTAGGATAATAGTATTTGTTGTATAAAAGCCTCTGTGGTCTCGAGACTTAATAAGTTTGAATTGATTTTCTATTTATCTTTGAGAGATATATTGTTGGAGGTACTTTAATTGACAAGAAAATTATTTAAAAAAGGGGTAAACTATGTAATTTTACTTAATAATATCATTGATAAAATGTATACTTTTATAAAATATATTTACATCATTTCACAAGAAGAACTGTAAGAATACTTCTTTTAATTAAAAGTTGAAATGTAATTTTTAAATTAGGTTAACTGGATGAAAAGAAAAAATTGACTTTGATTAATTTTTTCTGATATTTTTAGCTGTGATGTGGTTAGGTTAGGTTATAATGACAATTAAGTGCTTTGAAAATGTATCTATAAGTAGCGTTCGGTATTTGCATCGCAGACGCGACGGATTTTTGGTCACATGATCATAGATTAATCTGAGCAAATTTCATTAACGAACGGCTCGAGCAAATATACGACAGTGTAAAGCTTACAGAAGCCATAGATATATACCTTAGACAATGAAACCACCACTTGCACCAAACCATGGAACACGAAAACTATTGTTTTTTATTCCGTGCTCAAAGTGAGTAGCGCGCTGGGCGTATCAATTAGGAACGAAAATATTACAAGTTAATTATGTTTTTAGTGTGAAACATTACAATTTTTTACAAAATATTTTCATTAACTGTTTTTACATATTATATGCAACTTAAGGCCATTATAGTTATGAAAAAGTTTTACATTGCTTGAGAAGCACTAAATTCAAATAAAGTTGGTCAATTTATTAGGACTACTAGGTGTAAGAAATATGAATGCATTAGATAGGACTTTTATTTAATTTCAAATTTGTAGAATATGAATATTATTACACGGGTGTTGAAATAATTACAATATTCTTCAAAAACCACTATTTAATAATTTTACAACTGTTCTCGCTGTAACTCAATAGAATGCCTGCTTAAAAATATCCAATACCTTATTTCTTTCTGTTATCGAATTGATATGCGCTTAGTCATACTTGTTTTTATAAAAATACAACACATCTTATACATTTTAAATATTTTCCACTAACTTATTTACTTAACAAAATATAATATGGATTCATATTATTTGATACTATTTAACTAAAGAGTATGATTAATAATTCAACTTATGGATTATGTGAATGAATATAAGTAATGTCTTATATACATCAGTGTCTAACAATAATATGGTTTGGTATATCTAATCTACTTAAAGAGTAACAAATACATGACAATATACAAAAATAAAACGATGTATTAATGGAAAAAATATATTGAAATCAGTACAATTTTACTGTGATGCCAGTATAAATACAATAGTTATTTCCTATCAAACGTTATTTGATAGTATGCTAAAAATTAACCCATACATATTAACTTATACTATATAACTATAAGATAATACAAAAAAGGACTCTCTAAACCTATTTTATTTAATTAACGAAATTCATTTATATCGAGAACAGTATGTTTTCACTGTCCTCGAAATAATTTCGTTAGTTGGGATTCAGTTTTAGTTACCTATAAAATATATTCTGACATTTAAAAACTTTTCACATATTGTTTTCATCAAATAATATTTATGATTGATTGGGTTTTTTTATTAAAAATATATCATTTTCCACAGGTAATGTGGATAACTTCTTCCATTTAAATTGTGATATATAATTTCATCTGGTTTTTTTTAATTCTACTGGAAGCAAATAACACTGGAACCTGTTCCAAAGGAATGCAGTTTCCTACACCGCCGGCTATAACTTCACCCCTTACGAGGGGTCTTTTGTATGCCCCTATGAATTGGCGAGTAGTGGAGTTATTATATAAATTTAACGAAGATGTCTTTCTAACTTCTTAATTTACATTTTCTCTAAAGTGTCTTAATGGACATTGGCCCTTTTTCTACCAAGCTCCAGATATGTCGTGATATGTGTCATACATTTTGCAGAGATGGGCTTTCTCAGACAAATTCTAAGTAAATTGGATACACCTACGTGATAAACATTGCATAAACACAAATAATGTACCTCCAGCAATAATGTCATTATAATTTTCTTGTGATACAGGAAATTTATATACTTTGTCTTCCTCAATTTCGGTCTCTTTTGCCAAACACATGGAGAATGGACAAATAAAATCTAAAAATTAAATGTTTGTACACAAAACGTTTTCTAAGAGACACAACATAACCTCACAGCATGACAGGTAAACAAATTAATTTTTCTCGTCGGTTAAAATATTCCGAGCCAACAGATTTAAATCGGACTGGTCCGATCGGAATTACCGAACGGTTCAGATTTATCTCCCTACCTCTAGATGTAATAAACGAACGGTTCAGACTAGAAAGATTGATCAGACGCAAATAACGAGCAAAAAGATTTACATCGGACTGATCCGAGCGGAATTACCGAACGGTTCAGATTTATCTGCCTACCTCTAGATGTAATAAACGAACGATTCGGACAAAAAAGATTGATCAGACGCAAATAACGAACGCAGCTATAAAAATAAATAAATCAAATAATTATATCCTACATCATAAGAAAATAAGAAGAATCAAATATTAATTATTTATTATTGTTTTTTTTTATTTAAATAATAGTCTCATCAACCCTTAAGGTTATTCTAGACACAGAAATACAGAAATGTTATGATGCAATGAATACATATATACATTGAATGATATTTACAATAATTATATTTCGTTAGTAATCACAAATCACCTACTCTATAGATAATTCACGACAATGCTTTCTTGAAATGACAAAAACTAGCGCCATCTATAGAACTGAAACACAATTAAGTAGTGGGTAAATTGTTCCTTAAGTCGCTACTACGGAAAGAAGAATAGGCGCTAAATTTAAATTGCGATTATCTTTACTGTTGGTTTGAAGATCCTAGTTTATTGTAAGTAAATGACAGTTTTACTAAAAAGTCTACTATATTGTGCACACTCAATTGTTTGCCAATCATTAACGTCGCTAATATCTTGTAAATTCTAATATAATTGCCAAACAATGTATCATTGTAGATAAATATATTAGACTTCTTAAAAAATCAAATCATTTAGTGAGCAATATTTAAAGAATTTTGTCTTTTGTCAATTGACTGTTTACAGAAGGACCAAAATAATAAACATATGTTATTAAAACATTTATTGAAAAAAGTATATTCACAAAATAGGGACAATGTACAAAGTACATGTAGATACAACAAAATATTTTCAACAGTAAAATGATAAAGCTTTAGCTACTATTGTTACTGCAACAAGCTACAATTGCAATAAAATAAATCTGAGACATATCATGAAACAAGAATATTGTAAACTGTAGATATAAAACATAAAATAAATGTATGATTGTGTAGCCATGTTACACAAAGTTATAAATGAAATTAACTGTCTCGACCCTTACTTCGTTGAATCTGCTCATATTAGTGTTTTAAATGAAACTCACGGTTTCTAGTTAATTCCACAATATAATAAAAGTTATTGAAAATTCTAAAAAATTGACAATTGTTTCGATAAATAAATATCATCGCCGATGATATTGATTTATCCAAAGTTATAAAGTTTATAATATAAACTTACATACATACCACTGCAAGGCAATAACAAAGGTTCAGGAGTGAGTGTATTTTCAAGTGACATAACTGCAGCTTAAAAAAAATAATTTACCAGTCATATATAATGTAGGTCTGAAATTTTTTCAAGAAATCACATATGTTTATTAATATTTGTTCACTACATTTTTCTCTTACCAGGTAAAAATAAGGATGGACTAGCAGTTGAATACAATCTATTGGACCAAGCTATAGTGTAGTTCACTTCAAAATGTTTATGGCATATTCTCTTTGCTTGATATACAGCTAACGGCTCCATTGTCTTCAATTCATCACAGTTTATTGCATTGCCTTGAATTTTTGGGAGTCTTTATTTGGATTGGGAAATATATGTCTAATATTAGATGTTTAGATGTGTGCAATTAGGCACACAGCATTTCATATAACGTGGCATCATAAAACCTGACACACACTATTATTTAAAAATTGGAATTTATCACTCAAACTGACTTTATATCATTTGAAAACGAAAACCTATAAAATAGGAAAAATAAAACTATAAATCGTTATAACACTAATCACCTCGATATGTGGTTATAAATCAAAATTATTGACATTTGGCAGATGTGAGTGGATAAAACAGGAAATTTTACAATACTACTAAAATTCAATGGTGCTTCCATCTGCTTGTCTGAAACACATACCAATAAAATAGCTTGACCTTGATCCATCTGCGTGAAACATCTATAGAGTAGGTGATTTGTGTTAGTAATATTGATTTCTGTTAGAAACGCTATTAGTTTTTTCATATCACATCTGGAGTTCAGTATTGCTTCAAATGATGGAGGAATGTTGTGTACGCGTCGCTGGTTATTATGTTGGGCATTCTTCTAGGATGTGTTGGACGGAGAGCTGACTTTGGCATACTTCACACGTTGGTGGGTTACTTCTTGAAAAGAGGTAACTATGTGTTATTCGGGTATGGCCAATTCAATGATTTGGTGCTTTCTACTGGCGGGGTTTGATTTCCATGGGTAACATGTTTTTTCACTTGAAATAATTTAGATTGAGAATTATTCCACTGAGATTGCCATTCTCTGATGATCGAATCCTTAACTGTCTTTTTATAGTCAGTGTGTACAATTTCCTGTATAGTTGGGATCGTATCATCACCAATTGACCCTCTCGCTAATTTGTCTACATCTTCATTGCCTTTTATTCCGATATGCGATCGAATCCATAAGAACTTTACTGTTTTGTGCTGCAGTTGCAGATTATATAGCACGGTCTTAATAGAGAGAAGGATTGGGTTGTTCGGAAATACCTGGGAGAGGTTGGAAAGTGCACTGAGAGAGTCCGATATAATAATTATATTTTGTTGCTCTATGGTTTTTATGTACTCCAGTGCCTTAAGAATAGCCAGAAGTTCTCCGTGGTATATGCTACAGGTCTTATTCAGTTTATAAGAGGTGCTGTAATTTGGGCTCATGAAAGCTGCTGTTGCGCCATCTTCGGCTTTTGACGCATCCGTGTATACTTCATAAAAACCCTGCTGATTTTCCATTATTTCATTGAATTTTTGAATGATTAGGAGGGGGTTGGTTTCATTTTTATTGTACTGTAATAGGTTTGTATTTATTTCTGGAAGGTTGATTATCCAAGGAGGTGGGGTGGGGATATTGTTGGAAAATGTTTGGGGAAAAGTTAGCTGGAATTCTGCATGGTATCGGTTGATTCTCTCATAGAAACGAGGATCTGTTTTTGGTTTTGAAGCGATCAGAGAATATGTTGTGTCTTGCAGGATTAGTGGGGTTTGAAGATACTGCAGCAGCGTATGAAAGACTTAAAATTTTTTTTCTTGACTGTAGGGGATATTCTCCTGTTTCGCAGTGGACACTGGCAGAAGGCTCCTAATGCGATTTTTAGTGCTGTATTGTGGATGGTATCCAGGTTTCTCAGAATCGATTTTTTTTGCAGATGAATATACTAATGAGCCGTAGTCTAGCTTAGATCTGATTAAGGATTTGTATATCAGCATAAGACTGTTGTAATCAGCACCCCAGTTCCTGTTTGCAAGTGTTCTCAGGTACAGTCCGTTTTGACATACATTTTTCAAGTTAATAATGTGATCTTTCCAGTTCAGCTTTTTGTCGAATATCATTCCTAAAAACTTCAATTTGTCATCAAAATTCAGTGGTCGAGCATCTAAGGTTAAACAAGGAATTTCAGGATTATGTTTTTTTGAGAACAGTAGACATTTTGTTTTATCGTGGGAGAATTGGACGCCATTAGTTTCTGCCCATTTTCCAAGACTATCGAGGGTTTTCTGTAACTGTTTTTGCATTGAATATACATTTTTGCCTTTTGTAAAAATGACTAAATCGTCTGCATACAGTCTTGCTTTAACTGGGGGTCTGCAATTGTGCAGAATGTTGTTTATTGCTACCAAGAAGAGGGTGACGCTAAGAACTCATCCTTGTGGTATTCCATTTTGTTGAATTCTCTCCGACGACGTAGTACCGTTTACTCGAACACAGAAGTGGCGATCTTTAAGGAAGTTGTCGATGAATTGTAATATATCGCCTCGTATGTCCCATTTGTGTAATGTTTTTAAATTTCCTTGCCTCCACGCCGTATCGTAAGCTCGGGTGATGTAAAAAAATACTGCTTGTTGGCGAAGCCCTCATGAATTTCGGATTCCATATCGACCACATTGTCTGCAGTTGTCCTGTTTTTTCTGAAACCGCTCTGTTCGGGAATTTAGATTTTTTTAGTCTAAGAACCACATTATTCTCTTGTTTACAATTTTTTCCAGTATTTTGCATAGTGCACATGTAAGGGATATGGGTCTGTAAGAATCTGGGTCCATTTTTGGTTTGTTTGTCTTGAGAACAGGTATAATGATTGCTTGGGACCACTTTCGAGGAAATACTTTGTTTATCCAGATATGATTGTAGATTTGGAGATACTTTTTTGTATTCAAAGGAAGGTTTTCAGTGATTTAAAACATTCTCTGTACTTGAATGCATTTCAAAGTTTTCTGCCAAGGTTTCGGTGATTTCCTCGTTGGATAATATAATGTAATCATTTTTAGCAAGAAACTTTATTTCATTGAGTGTTCTAATTCCCGAGACTTTCTTAATATTTTTCCACACAGTAGAGGCAGGAGTAGAACTGTTTATATAGCTTACGAATGTCTGCCAACTCTCTTTCTTACTTTTTCGAATTATGTATCTCATCTTAGCTCTATGTTTTTTGAACACCAGGAGATTTTCTGTGGTATTGTGCCTTTTGTATTCCTTGAAGGCTTTTTTGTTTGAGGTAACTGCTTTCTCGCAAGCTTTATTCTACCAAGGTACCGGCTTGTGCTGTTTGATGTGCTTCGTTTTACCTACATGGACCTCAGCTGCCCAGATTATTATATTGGAGAAGATTTGTAACATGTCATTTATATCTGAGGTCTGGTGGACCCCATTGAGTTCGTCAACCTTTCTTTCAATCGCAATTGAATATTCTGGCCAATTGGCATTTTTTGTGTTCCACTTTTGGTAAATAGGGAGATTGCTTTCTTCTCTGTTTTGTTAGTTGGAAATATTTATTGGGTGGTTATTGCTGCCGTATAAAAAAGTTATCACGTTCCAGCTAAACGAAGGTGATAGAGTTATTTCACAAAAGGATATATCAATAGCAGAGGATTCCCCAGTGAAAAGGTCAAATCGGGTTTTCGATCCGTCGTTGAGAAGGTTAAAGTTGAATTAATCTATGATCTCTTCGATTTTCCGTCCCATTGAGTTAGTTCCTTTCGATCCCCACAATGTATTATGGCTGTTGAAGTCTCCCAGGATTATTCGTGGTGAAGGGACTTGATCAATCAGGTTCCTAATTTGTTCGGCGTCAATTTCTGCTTTGGGGGGGGGGGGGGATATAAATATTGCATAGATTAATTTTTCTAGTTGATGATATACTCACTGTAACTGCTTCTAAACTAGTTTGAAGCGGTATCGAGCATGCTTCATAGTTTTCGTCTATATATATAGCAACTCCGCCACTAGCTATATTCTGTTGTTCTCTGTTTTTTTTGAAAAATTTATAATTTCGAAGTTTATAGTGGTGATATCCTTTAAAATTTGTTTCTTGTAGGTAGATTATAGTTGGGTGCTGTTCAAATATTAAGGTTTTGAGCATTTCCAAATGGGCATGTAGCCCATTTGAGTTCCACTGAATGATTGACTTGAATGTTATATTAAAAGGTATCTTGGGAGGAGTCTAATGATGAGTCGGTATCTATGTTATCAGTTGTTTCATGATTTTGAGTTTGACTTTGGTGCATTTGGATTTTATCTTTCTCTCCTTTAGGTATGGGTATATTTTGGTCAACATTTCTAATAAACCATGGATATCTGAGGTATATATTCTAGCCACGCTGGCTGGTAGTAATAACTCTTCTACTGATGATTGATCTGCAGTTATATTGGTTTTACTTTTCTTTGAAGGGTTTTCTGCCGGTTTGATTAAGTTTGTTGAGGAGGGGGAGTTATGATTTCGGTGATGTTTCTTTTTGAGGTTTTGTTTGAGATTTGGCTTTCAGTTGGAGCATTGACCAGTAGTGGTGATGTGGTATTTGGAGGTTCTGCAACAGTATTCTCTGAGGTAGAGGTTTCCGATATTACATCAGGTTCTTCCATTTCATTAGTTTCGTTGTTGGATTGAGATGTGACAGTCGTACAGTTGGCTGCAACATGGCCTTGCTGTTTACACTTGAAACATGATTGATTTTCTTGGGACAAGAATATATGGTATGATGTGTTATCGTGTGATAGGAGTATGGAGTCAGGTAGGGGGATTTCAGAAGGGGATATATACACTTGTCGGCGGAAGCTTAGGATATGCCTGTAGGAGGGATTGGAAGAATTAATCCTCAAAAAAGATATTGGCGATAATGTTTTGATGCCTAGTTTTCGTAGTTATTCATCTATCACATCATGGGGGATAGTGGGGCTTACATTTGATAACAGAAGTCGTTCGCTGGGTGTTATCAATCGGCGGGCATGGAGCTGTTCATTATTGATAGATATGGTCCCATTATATGTATTAAGGAATTCGTCAACAATATTTTTGCTGGATAGGTAAATGCAAATCCGATTACTAGATATTCTTGATGAAAATAGAATGTTTGATGGGCCAATAATGGAACCAAGAGCTAATAGATATTCTTCGAGTTTGGTATCATTCGAGGAGTTGAAAATGATTGTTTGATTTTTGGTGGGAAAAGTTAGTGCTTGTTGTTTACTGACAACAGATGAGTAGGTGGTTGTAGGTTGGTTTTGTGGTTGAGTGTTACTATTTTGATTAATATGTTGGAAGCCCCTGAAGTCAGAAGCATTCTGCAGAAGATCGGTCATTTTGAATTAATTTTCATCAGGTAAGTCGCCGAGGGAACATTGACAATGAAACATGGACTCATTAATAATACGTAACAACATTCAAAAAGTAATCACCAGAAGCTTAAAAGAAAATTTGAAACAACTTGTGTGCAACATAACCTAACATTTTATTTATTGTTCATTAAAAGTTGATTCGACCTCACCTGTATCGTCGATTATTGATGGGAAACACATATCAACGATTCTTTTTCCACGTGACATGCTCCAACTTTTATTTTTGCACATTAAAACACTGAAATTGCCAAGGTCGAAAACAATGAAAGAATTAACATACTAGGGAAAACGATAAAACGGCCAAAGTGTACATTGGCCCTTTTTAGAAAGTAAATTTATATTGGACCAATGTAATAAGTCAACATTGGTCTTTTTAGCACATTAGCATGAATGTCTAGTGAAAACATACATTGGCCATTGTCACTTGATTTCTACATTTATTTAACATGCTTTGACATTGGCCATTTTATGTAATGGAGATCGGAAAAAATGTTGTTCGGTGGTATATCTAACTCATTTCCAAGAAATATTGACTTTGGCCCTTTTAGAACCAAGCCACAGATATAATCTTCCATTTGTTCCACTCTGGTTTAGTTAGCGAAAGAACAACCCTTTCTCCAAGGCCGAATTCTTGCTTTAGATCTTCATGTTTTCCTTGATACACATCGAAAGTTGCAACATAGGCATTTTGATCGGCAAGACACCACAGTTTATAACCCCTCTTTATGGGTTTCATTGGATTATACTGTTCGAGTGTACTTCTGCCTTTGAAAAGTATCATACTTTCATCTACACTCACCCGTCTTGTTGTTTTATAGCAGTCTTTGAATCTCCTATTCAGTGTATCTGATTTTGTCTTTATTATCCTTTGGCATTAGGTTATTATCGTTACAATGAAGAAATTTCAGAATTGTATCGACGCGATTCCTCGTCATGCATTTGGCGACAATAGGAAGGCCCAAGTCTTCACTACCATTCCAATACTGCTTCCAAGTAGGTAATCGATGATAAGCCATCAACAAATTGATGCCTATGAAAGCAAGAAGTTCTTCTCTGTTCAAATTCAATGTATGATTCCGTTGCGTCGCATATAGGTTGCTCTGAAATACAATGTCGTCAACGGATTCCCCCCTGAAAACGCAGATAAACATCAGATTTACAATCAATAAACTCTGTCTCAACAGGACCTTCCGGGAAATTTAATTCAGGCATTAGTTCTTCGGCAGCCGCCTTCTTCCATTTTCTGTTGATCGTTGTTGCTTGCCTCTCGTCTTTTCCATATTCATCGTATACTTCTATTTCTTCTGAATTCAGGGTTGTATAGAAAAACCCATCATTAGAAAAACCCCCTGGGTTTTATGGGTGGGTTTTTGTGGGTCTTTGTTATAATAAAAATCCAGATGAGTTTTTGTAATAAAAATTGCTATAACAATTAAGAAACACGAAACAACGATGCATATCAAATCCAATTTCCAATTTATTTTTAAAAAAATCTTGCTTTTTTTACATTTAATTATAATTTTGTTAGGAGAGACAAAAAATCAAGATTCCAGATTCAAAAATCTAAAAGCAAACAAAAAAATACAAAATGGAGATGTAATACAACTACAAAATGAAAACCTTGTTCCTCTAAGTACATATTAAGTAATACTAATATAAGTGATAACATTATACCTATTATAAAATTATTTTTTTTTTTATTATATCACTTTTCTTAGCAATCAAAACAAACAGTTCTATAGGCTAATTTGTTGGCTCGGGAACAGTGTGTTCCTATTGGCGTGGTGAGGTCTTCTCCAGTGAGGCTACCCCTTTAATCATTTTTCAGATCGGCTGGCCAGTTTCTTTTGAGTCTTCTGTCAATTTGCGGTTCTATTAGGGGATGGAGTAGAGGGTTGCTGTGCGATTCTAGTCTTTTGTGGTGCTTATTACTTTGTTCTGTAATTACATCCTGTATAAATGGTATTCTTAGGTCTTCGTGGAGTGTTAGATTTGACACGTACCAGGGTGCGTCAGTTATCATACGTAATATTTTAGACTGGCTTCTTTGGATTATGGTTATGTTCGACTTGCTCGAACATCCCCAGAGTTGTATACCGTACGTCCAGATTGGTTTGATGACAGCTTTGTACACGAGGATTTTGTTCTCTAGGCTCAATTTCGATTTTCTGCCTATTAACCAGTGTAGGTCTTTTATTCTTAGGTCAATTTGTTTCCGCTTCTTGAGTATGTGTTCTTTCCAGTTGAGTTTTGAGTCGAGGTGCACTCCTAGATATTTGGTGCTAGGGGATTGTGTAAGTTGGATGTTATTAAGTGTCATTGGAGGGCACTGTTCTTTTCTCAACGTGAAGGTCACTTGGACTGACTTTGTTTCATTCGTTTTGATCCGCCACTTATGTAACCAAGTTTGAATGTTATTTAGTTGTGCCTGAAGAATCGAAGACGCTGTAGCTGGGTTTTCGTGGGCTGCAAGGACGGCGGTATCGTCTGCAAAAGTTCCAGTGAATGTTTCATTGTTGGTTGGTAGATCTGCTGTATGTAGTACATACAACAGCGGTCCAAGAACACTGCCCTGCGGTACCCCGGATTTAATTGGAAAATTATTGGAAAGACTTTCATTCATTCTCGTTCGAAATTCTCTGTCGCTTAGGTAGGATCTCAGTAATTTCAGGTAGGTGATGGGAAGATATTTCTTTATTTTGAATACCAGACTTGTGTGCCAAACCTTGTCAAAGGCTTGACTAATATCCAAGAAGGCAGCTGTACAATACTGCTTGTTTTCCATTGCTGTATTTATGTTATGAACTATTCTATGAACCTGCTGGACCGTGGAGTGCTCTTTCCGAAAACCAAATTGGTGGTGAGGAATCCATTCTTCTGTTTCCGGATCTGAATTGATTCTTTGTAGCAGTATTTTTGATACCATTGGTAGCAAGCTTATTGGCCTGTATGAGGTTACTTCGTTTGGATTTTTGCCCTCTTTTGGGATTAAGATTATTTCAGCTGTTTTAAATAGCTTGGGCCAGTAGTTTAAGCGTAAGATGGCATTGAAGATAAGAGTAACGAGTATGATTCCTTTCTCTGGTAGTTCCTTTATCATCCTAGGAGTTATTTTGTCGAGTCCAGAGGCTTTTCGATTGTTTAAGTATTGGATTTCTTTTTGGACTTCATCTTTGGTTAGTGGTTTAATTGGTGGGATGTTTTCTGGAATGTTGATTAGGTTACTTTCAATTTCAATATCTGGTGCGTCACTGTAGGGTGTAAATACTTGAGCTAGATGCTCAGCAAATAGCGCCGTTTTTTCATCGTCATTTCTGGCCCACTGTAGATTAGTTCCCTGCTCGTTTCTAATTCGGGGTACCTGGGTTTTAGGTTTTTTGGAATTTTTTATTGGTTTCCATATTGAGTTGTCTTGCCGGTTTAGATTCGTTATATAATATGTAAATGATCTTTCTTGTTCCTCTTTGAGTTTAGATTTTAATTGGTTACTTAGTCTATTCAGTGTGGTCTTGTCCGATGTGGCATGGCTACGATGCCATTTTGCTTTTGCCTTCCTTTTTTGGGCTACTAGCTTTTTAATTTCCGCTGGGATGTAGTGAACTTTATTACCTGTGTTAGTTGCAGGGGTGGCATTTTGTGCGGCCTCTTTGAGCATATAGTTTAAAGATGTTAGTGTTCCATCTATTTCGTCTGATGTTTTGAGACTTACTTGGAGGCTGATATCCTCTTCTAGTTTGGCTCGGTATTTTTCCCAGTTAGTTCTACTGTTATGTATCCTTGGTGTTATCGTTTTGTAAACTATGAAACTACTGATTGTTGCTATAATCGGAGAGTGGTCTGATGAGAGGTCATAGTTTGGCATGACGTCCATGTAAGCAGGGGAACTACCATTGGTAATAAATAGGTCCAGCAGGTCAGGTGTCTTATTTGGATCTGTTGGCCAATAAGTAGGGGTGCCAGTTGCCAGGGGGTGGTAGTTGTTTTCATGTATTAAGTTTACTAATTCTCTGCTTTTAGTAGTTGTGATACGAGATCCAAATAAGATATGTTTGCTGTTGAAGTCTCCCCCCGCAACGAATTTGTGGCCTAGAGTATCAAAGAAATTCCTGTAGTCTTCCTTCTTCAAGTTGTAACGAGGAGGACAGTAGACTGCTGCAACTGTTAGCTCATATGACCTCATACTAACTTTTATAACTGTGGCTTGTAAACTATTTTGGGCGTATTTTGGTAGTTCAACATGTTTTATGGTGTTTTTTATCAAGATGGCCGATCCAGCATGGGCTGTATTGTCTGGGTGGTTTGATGAATAAGTTGTGTATTGAGGTATCCTGAAGTGAGTTCGACTTGTGAAGTGGCTTTCACTTATTAATAGAATGTCTATTTCATTGTGATGAAGAAATAACTCTACCTCGTTTTTATGTTGTGGAAGCCCATTGGCATTCCACTCTGCGATTTTAATGAAACTATTGAATTTTGGATACAAGCGTTGATAGCATGTTTAGAACCATGCTGTTTTGTTGTAGTAGTTGTTGAAACATGTTTTTAAATTCCTCAAGAAATTTGTTCATTATGTCATTAATATTAAAATTTGTCTGTTGTTCACTATCATTTCTTACTACGTTGGCATAGCTATTCTGTGGATGTATAGGATAGTGGTTTTGGGGCACTGGTTTCGTTGTATGCAGAATAGGTCTAGTTGTAGTGTTATTTGCATTTTTTTGTATATTCATACGATTGTTGTCATTGTTTGGTTTAAATAGACTATGGTAGAATGCACATCCCTTATAGTTGGCTGGGTGGGCACCATCACATAGAGCACATCTAGCAGGGGTATCTTTACTTTTTTTGCAGGCTGTCGTATTATGTGCTCCACCACATTTGACACACGCAAATGGTCTGTTGCAGTATGACCTTGAGTGTCCGTACTGCTGGCATCTCATGCATTGTGTAATACCCTTTGTTGTTTTGGGCGGTTCTATTTGAATAGCTCTGTTTTGTAGATTTGACAGCTTGTAGATATCTCTGTTGTTGTCTGCTGGTTCTAGATCGACGAAAAAGATATTCAGCGGTTCTTTTGTTATTCGGCTCTTACAATTCATTACATTTCTCACCTTGTGTCCATTTTTGGTTAGTTCTGATTTTATTTCTTCTATGTCCGTAGTATGATGTAATTGTTTAATGACAATTCTATAGGCACGCTCTTCTTTAGGTTGGTAAGTATGGTGTATTACGTCGTTGTCCCTCATGTGTTTTATTACCTTCCTATATGTATCTGGTGTGTCACAACATATCTTTACAGTATTGTCGGCTAGGGATTTTGTGGTGTATTGTGTGCTTTCTGCTATTGTGCCCAGTTGTTCTATCATCTCCCCGTAGTTAATTACTCCGTATACGTATATTGGAGGTGGTTTTGGTGTTTTATTTTCATTTTCGTTGATTTTTGTGGCGTCTACTATCTCTTCCTGTGTTAAGGGGCTAAACTTGTTATTTGTTACTGTCTCTTGTGGTCTATTTGTTGCACTAATTTTTCTTCTCTTTGTGTTTTTAACTACTTGCCAACTATTTTTGTTGGAGCTTTTATTTTGCTCGTACTCGTCGTAACCTGCGAATTCTTCTTCACTAGTTGATGACATTCTACAGTAGTTTTGGCTATGTGATGCTTGCTGTGGAGGGTATGGTTGGCTGACAGTATACTGGGGTTGTTGAATATGTCCATGCAATATTGGTTGAGGGTGAGTTTGAATTTGATGATATTGCGGTATTTGTGTATTGAAAGGTGGGACACCCTGTACAGTACTTCCATTGTTTTGAGGCATCATTTGTTGGCTATAATTAAATCCCGGCCCATTAAAAGCTGGTAATGTGTTCATTTTTTTTTTGTCTCTTTTATTTACTAATGAGTTGTCCAGTTTTTATCATTAGCTGATAAGAAATTAATTTTGTTTTGTGATTCACTTTTTTTTTGTCGAAGCATTATTGATAACCGGAGCGATACACGTCTTTATGCTACGAAATTCAAATGAATACTATAAAATTATTTGGATTTGGTTTGGTTGGATGGTTTGTTTAAAAATCTGTAAATTTTCACCATCTTCGATACTTTTTCAACACCTAGCTGATTTCGGAGCTTTGACCAAACATGGCCAAAAGTTGAAAATATGCGTTCTATTGATGCACTTGAGGCTGGACAGCTATGCAAGTTTGAAAAGAAAGAGCACATATCAACTAGGTTTTCATACTTCTTGATTGAAGTTTCATTGTTTTCATTTTGTTTCTTTAAATCCTTTTGCTTTTGCATAAACTTATCTTTATTCAAAAGCCACCATTTGTACCCATTGAAATTTTTAAGTATTTCTTTTTCAAACATGGTCTTTGAAAATATGTCACAGTCAGACATACAATAACTTAAAAAACCAGGCACAAATTGCGGATACTTATTGTGCAGCCACTCTTCAGATCTGACCCGATTATCATAATCTAAATCCGAGTTATTTGGTCCTAAAAAAAGTAAATTTAATTTGGATATCACCAGAATCCAGTTTTCGTTTTGGATCTGTCAAATAGGCTAGAAAGTGAAAGGGTTCCATTGCCTGATTAAATCTTTTTTTTAGCGCTTCATTATAAAATTCCAATTTTTTCTCAAAAATTAAATTTAACCAGGTTTCAACTGCAACCGATAGTCCTACGTTATCTCCTTGAAGAAAATCTAGGGATTTTCCAACAATTTCCAGCTGGTCCTGCAAATCAATAGCGTTTTTGTATAGATTCATGTCATCTATTTTTTTTAATCTGATTATCCATATCGTCATAGTTTTTGACAATGTCTCTGTATAAATGAAAATTTTGACAAAAAGTTTTTAGGCATGCCAACTGAGAGTTCCATCTGGTATCATTTGGTAGCTGTGGCATTGCACCATCTCGATCTTTTAGAAGGCTGAGTGGAATATGATGGTTTCTAAAATATTTATGAATTTCCACTATATGTTTTATGATAGTTTGTGGCGTGACAGTTTGCTCAAACAAGTTTAAGTAATGAGAATTACAACCGGAGGTTAGTATATTTGGATTTTCCTCTTCGATTATTGTTCTTAAACTTTTCATTTTATTCTCGTTGTCTGTCACGGCAGCAAATATATCTTTGTTATACTCTTGATTTACTTTTGTTAGGTTTTCATGAATAATCTCATAACAATATTCAGCAGTTTTTTTTTTCTGGTCCACATTCTATTGTACTCTGTAAACTGGATAACTTTCCTGTGTGAATGCTTACTGCTATAATCGGATCGTTTTTTATACCAGACCAACCATCTGTAACTAGTGTTATTGGCCTATTTTCTTCGGCCATGTCTTTTTGAATTTGAGCATTGACTTTTCCAAATACTTCAATTAAAAGACTTTCTGAAAGATCCTTTCTTGTAGGAGGTTTATAACCTGGGCGTAACAATTGTAAAAGTTCTTTAAACTGTGTAGATTCCACCTGTCGAAAGGCAGTATTTGAGGCATAAAAATACCTAGCTACAGCCAAGTCAATTTTACGTTTGGTTTCTTTTCTTGTTTTTATTACTTCAAGTTTTGCCTGTTTCAGTTTCTGTTTTGGTTTTTGATAAGGTTCTAAGACGCTTTAAAATTGAAATGCCGGAAGCAGAAGCAATGGTCAAACTCAAACAAGACATTGATGCTAATGATGTTGATAATTGCGTATTTTTATTGTCATTTATATTTAATTCCATTTCATCATTATTATCTTTATTATAGTTTGCAAAAGGGCCGCATTTATTTTTAACTAAAAGAAAAGAAACAAATACTGAAATACTTAATCAGGAAAATCCCTGTTGAAAATGAGTAAAATAAAATTACCATGCTATTTTTTATTTTACATTTTACGGCAAAAAAAAATATATTAAAGGTGTATCAACTATTAACTAATTGTAATTAGTAATTAGCTAAATTAACACATACCAGGTTCAGCAGGGTCCACTATGGGATTTTCTTAAGAGTTGGCTGCGTTTGGTGTAAATATAATATCTTCATTTTCACTTTCTGTCTGTATCTGACAGTTCGGACACAGACACCAAATACTTTTTACATTTTCTTAAGTTATTTTTAAGTCTTTCTACTTTTGCACTAATTTGCAATATTTGCATCTACAAAACCCGTTCCATACATTGGATTGCCGTCTACCTCCTCTACTATTTGAACCTCTCACAGATCCTCTTTTTTTTAGTCTCAAATATTGACAATTTTTTATCAATTACAAAAACGTTTTACCCTTCAAGTCATTTATTGAATTTTACTGTACTGTAATAAATAAATATGAAATTAATTATTGTTTGAATAATAATACAATAGTGATAAAGACTTGCTTACCTTAATTTAAACTTAGTAGCAAGTAAAAACCAAAACACAAATAATCACCTGCACTGGCTGCAGGCTAAACCCAAGTGAAAAACAATAACAATGCGAATCACTGCTGATGGTCTCTACCGTGACGACTGCCAACAACTGCACCTGCACACACAACTATTCACCCCCTCTCATAACAGCTGTGAGCTGTGAATACCCGAACTCCGCGTTGGCGCGTTGTAAAACATAAACTAATTTATTAACAGAGTTGCCAAAGCCAATACACATTACATGAGAAAAAGTCAGATTAACCCTTAATTTATAATTTAAACCAAGATATACATTAATTCGGTGAAATTAATAAAACTAAAATCATGCGAAAATGTTATTAATTATATTTGAATAAACATAAAGCCATCCATACTTCATATTTTATTTATTTTCATAACAAACAATTGCAGTTGCGACTTTAATATTGCATGTTTTGGCATCAATGCATTCAGGCAACTGACAACTTCCAGTATTTACCACTAATAAAAGCGCGGCATTTCTAAATTTGCAAAAACCCAGTGGGTCGTCTTTTTCTAAAAAAAGTGGGCTTTTGCACAAGCCTGTCTGAATTATTCTTTGTTATCTGATGATGCGCTCGGTAACTGCTAATGACTTACAAATTCATCAACTTGAGGAGACGGCTGATGATGAGAAACATGAGAACATGATGGTTGAAGATCTTTGATAACATTATCAGTTGAACAACCAGTTCCTGCACAGCAAACAGACTGACGTCATTTTGACGTGATTTATTGGACATTTCAGACGTCACTATGACGTAAAAATGACGGGTTAATGTCACAGCCCTGCGACGTCAATATTGTGACGTTAAAATGACGGAACAGGAAACGTCAGAGCGACGTCACAATAGCATAGCATGTGACGTCACAATAACGAAAAATGCGACGTCACGATAACGAAATATGCGACTTGACAACAAATAAACATGCGACGTCACAATAACGAAACGTGACATCACAATGACGAAACAACTGACGCTATAATATCTAAAAAAGTTAATTATCCAAAATAAATTGTTCAATAAAATTATGTCCTTAAAAAATATTCAGCAAATAACGTTCATACAATATTATACTTTTGTGGAATAATAAATAGAAATTTCCCTATATATTTTAGTAAATATAATATTGCTATATACTTTTTAATATCATAGATGCCATATGTCAACTGTTTATTTTATAACAGGCGAGAAATGAAAATTTAGTTAAAGGGTGTGGCTTAGAAAATAATAACGTTTTGTCATCTTATTCATGCATTTCAGACAATAATATAAAAATAATAGAAATTAAAATACTTGTAACAATTTAAGACATTGATTTTGTTTCTCATAACCACTATCCTTTATTTAATTGTTATCTGTTATATTTATGGTGATGTGTATCGGTAAAATAAAGTGTGAAATTATGTTAACAAAATTTATTAAAAATTTAACAATCATAGAAATATTAAATTAAAATTAATTATTTTTCTGAGTGAGATCATACTAAAACAAACATATTTTTCTTCCTTATCAAATAACCTCTAACATCGTTTTTTCAGTTTCTTTAAATTAAAAAACAACTACACTTAAAAAGATTAAAACACTTAAAATAAATTTAAAAATCAAATTAATAATTATTTTTCAGAATGAATAAGAGGAACAGAAACATAGTTTACAACTAACCTAACATCGTTTTTTCAGCTTTTTTTAAATTAATAACTACACTTAAAAAGAATAAAACATTTAAATAAATTTAAAATCAAATTAATAATTATTTCTCTGAATGATTAATAGGAAAATAAACATAGTTTTCAGCTAGCTTAACATCGTTTTATCAGCTTTTTTAAATTAAAAAATAACTACGCTTAAAAAGTATAAAACGACATTTAAATTTTTTTTTAAATCAAAATTAATAATTATTTTTCTGAATGAATAAGAGGAACAGAAACATAGTTTTCAACTAACCTAACATCGTTTTATCGGCTTTTTTTTAAATTAAAAAATAACTACACAAAAAGAATAAAACATTTAAAATCAAATTAATAATTATTTTTCGGAATAAATAAGAGGAACAGAAACATAGTTTTCAACTAACCTAACATCGATTTTTCAGCTTTTTTAAATTAATAACTACACTTAAAAAGAATTAAACGTTTAAATATATTTAAAATCAAATTAATAATTATTTCTCTGTATTAATAAGAGGACAACAAACATAAAATAAAATTAATAATTATTTTTCTGAATGAATAAGAGGAAAATAAACATAGTTTTCAACTAATCTAACATAGTTTTCTTAGCTTTTTTAAATTAAAAAATAGCTATACTTAAAAAGAGTAAAACGACATTAAAAAAATTTAAATCAAATTAATAATTATTTTTCTGAATGAATAAGAGGAAAAGAAACATAGTTTTCCATGTAAGGAAAAACGAGGCTTTTGGCAATTGAGGTTTTGCTATCAATGTTCCAAATTTGAAGTGCCGAGTTATGAGGCTGTTGTATAACATGTATTCCAAGCAAAGTAGAATCTACAGGTTCACAGAAAAGTGGGCTTACTAGTAACATTTTTTTTCCAAGTAGAAATATTTGATTTCCCTGTATATCAGTTAAAATATTTTCTATTTGAATTATTGTCACATCATCTATAATACAATATGCATCTGCCCTTGAGTGTGTTGAAACTGAAAAAGTAGTATTTTTGAAAAGTAGCTTTTTGTATTGTTTGTAATTATTCGTATTATTTAGCAATAAAGGCCCTGACATATGTTCTAACATGACTAATATGTCCCAATCAGTTTCCTTTTGAGGATTACTTAAAGCATTTATTTCAGACAACCTATTAAAAATTTGAACCAATGGGTTTTTTGGGGATTTGATTAACTTTTTAAGCTGGCCTAAGTAATTCTCAAAGGGAAATGCTGAGATCTGATCCAGCGGTCCATATTTTTTAACATCATCACAAATATGAGTCAGCATATGAACATTATACACTAGAAATTCTAAACCATAAATGGTTTTGCAGTGTTTGACAAAAACTTTAAGCAGTTCATTTGCTACATCTAAAAATGGAACACTATATTTTTGGTGAAACGAATATGGTTACTGCACAATGCAACAATAAAAAATTTTCATAGATGGCTATATCTAAAACATCTTTAAGAACTATGGGTGCTAAATATAACAAAAATGTTCTCAATTCTGTAGCTTTCCATCTAGACAGTTCTGAAAGTGACCTTGGCTTACGTGTAAATTCAACTGGAACGAATTTTTTCAATTTTTCTAACCCACTTGAAATAGCTTGTACAGACCTTTGCCCTATTCTTGTTTTTAGAGGACCACTAATCCAAGTATTTAATAACTTACACACAACTCCCAGACAAATGCAATGCATGTAGTCTATTACAAAACAGTTAACTAAATCAATATCAAGTTGAAGTAATGGGCTTTCACCCAAATGATGGTCTTCATCATGTTGCTCACGAAAGGATTCATTAGTCCGTAAGGGTGAAGACTTAACATCAAAAATGACCCGGCCCGAATAATATTCTCCTATAGCAGTGCATCTGTCACATGAAGAATAGCCTGTATGTGACTTGGTGCATTTAATAAACGCTCTAGCTGGGGCATCACATATGAAGCTATGAATTTTTATGTGATAGCTAATTTCATTAAATTTAAACCCATCAGTTACAAGAGTATTAAGTTCATCCACAAACTGATTTAAGAACTGAGACAGAGGACAGGGTTTTGATTGTCCACAATAAATACCAATAACAAATGGTCTTGAATAAAGGTTTTTAACTAAACCTAATATGGGCCAAAACTGGAGATTTGAACTATGAAACAAAGGAATTCCATCAATATTAAAAGATATCTCAAGTGGGTTAGGTACTGCTATATTTATTTCAGTTAAACGAACCATTAAAGCACATTCAAGTCCAAAATAACAAAATTCACCATTACCCAAAACCTTCACTGGCGCACTTTTAGGTGTTTTTAATATTGTCCGAGAGTCTAAAGGTAAATCAGGAAAATATTTTGAAAAAAAATGTAACATATCAGTAACTGCAACCTTTGACACATTATACTTTGTGGTCCATTGTCCTAACCATGACATAAAGTCACTAGAGAAATCTGAATTTGAAGCTTTTTTTTTGAAGATTCTTGGTCAAAAGGTACATCAGAGATGTCAGATTTATACAGATCAGCAGGATATTCATTACTAGTACTTGATGGAATAAATAAGTTAGCCTCTATGTCATAAAAACCTAAAGGACTGTTACAATTCAAAGAAGGAACCTCAAAAGTTTCAGAATTTTGTAGACTATGTTCATTATCAGGATCTTGCAGCAAATTGTTATACTCAGAATGTTGTTGTATGCTTATCGACTCATTGTTTTCTTTAACTTTATTCAAAATGTTACTAAGCTCCTCATTTACCCTCCTGTATATTTGCCTTTGGCCAACTACAATTTTTCTTTTCCTCTTATTAACAGACATGCTTATTTGATCGTATTATTCTTTGTGGGGCATGTTTTAGCCAAACCTTTATAATGTTTTCTACTTATTTTTCAGTGCAATCGGGGCTATTTGTTTTGGCTCCTTCTGGAAAAAAAATTTAAAATAAAACAAGCAGTTTTTTCACTACCTAAAAAGTTTTTTAGTTACAGAGCATCAAAGTAGAAAATTGGCGATTTTCAAATGTCACTTTCTTAAAAACCGATGACAAAAGATTTACTATTCATCACCGAGAGCTTATCACCTATAATGAATTATTTGGTTACACAATTGTAGCAACAATATCCAGTCTATTTTTAAAAACACATAATATTAACAATATAGGCAAAGTTACTGTGGTTTCTAGTTAATTTAAACCAAAATTTGAGTAAGAACACAACAACAGAACTTTAAATGACACTTACGTACAACCGCCTTCATTAAATTAAGATTTGAGAAAGGTCTTTTGTTATTTCGCTTTCCATAAAAACTATATTCCTTAGCAATATCGTCACTCAATATAAATTTCAGGATACTATTAGTCTTCTGGGTTAAATCACGTCCTCCAATTGTGTAGAAATAAAGCACCTAATAATAATAATCTGCATTTATTAAGTGTTATAAAAACAGTATTGTCCAAAAACTTACCAAAGCATTAAAACTTTCTTTGTCATTCAAAAATGTCTCTATTTCATCCACATCCGTAAAAGCCTTTATAGGGAAAGTAATAGGCAGATTTTCTGGCAAGTAATGCTTTAGCGATGGTACAGTTTTTTCTTTAGTTAATCTTTCCAACAAGTTTAGTATGGTTCCATTCTGCTCCTTAATTTGAAGCATAACCCTTAGTAAACTTTCATGAAATTCTAAAATAAACACTTTTAAGTATATAGAACATGCAGATTTGTTTCTTTACCTTTGTGCACTCTCTCATCACCATTACTTCTAAAGGACGAATCCAAACCACTTATATTGAAACTGTTAAATTCTTTTAAGGCTGTAGAAGTAGATTGAGACAATCCATTACTACTTGCTGATTGAGCAGGAGACAACACCTTTGGAGAACTAGTAGCAGGTAAGATGGATTGTGAAATTTTCTCTACAAACATATTGAAATGAGATGATCATATGCACTCGCATATTTTCATTTAAAAATGTACCAACTAACCTTTCACACCATCTAATTTTGGTCGTTTGATCAAAGAGTTAGATTTATTCAGACACTCCTCTTCTTCATCAGACTCAAACCGCAATGGCTTCACTGTCTTGCTGATGGGCTTTTTCAGTTGTGATTCTCGGGCTATTGGTTCTTCCTCTGATGATTGTATATCAGAAGTGTATTAATTTTATTTTTAGCTTTACTATAATCATCTAAAAAATATTAGTGTACTTTATATATACATTTAAAAACAAAATTCTTTAATGAAAAAAGATATACATTATCAAGTCATATTTACCACATTCAAAATAGCATTGGGCTACTTCATGTCTACTCCACCCTTCTGCAGGCTTTTCTCCAGCTTTGGCCGCTTTATCAAAATCAGCCTGAAATTTAAATGGTGGCCACCAAACTTCGCGTTTTCGTGGCGTTAACCATTCTTTATTTACCACAGCAATGGATTTATCACTAGCGAACTGCACACCAACAAACATTTTGAAGAAAATTGTAAAAGGTAAAAAACAATGCATAAAAAGAACAAACCTGATATTTTTCACTTTATTAATTATTAACATATCGTTTACATATTGTGTTGTCATAAATTAAGGGTTGTTCTGTGCAGTGTTGCCGCTCCAGATTTTTTTTTTGTACTAGAATGTCTTTCGAAATTGTACTAAATTTATAAAATGACAGTTATTTGAGGTTATGTATTATTTCGGCGTTGTCTGTAGTGGCCGAAATAGGAAATAAGCTTAATTAATACCTAAGAACAGCATGAGAGGGTGGTACGGAACGTTATACGTATTTGTTAAATAAATTGAAAAATAAGTAACACAGCAAAAAAATCAGACTGTTGTGTATGTGTTCTGTGGTGGACTAGGTGGACACAAAAGAAACTCTTAGGAAAAAAAGTTATGATAAATTTAATAAAAAAATAAACAGTAGAACAAAAAATAAAACTCTGAACAAAAAACATTTTAGAAAATAATACTGGAGGGATAAATTAAAAAATAAATAACAAAATAAAAGATCTAACTCTGAACACAAAACTCTTAGAAAATACTCAATATGGAACTGATATAAATAAAAAAATACATATCATAACAAAAAAGTTAGGACATAAAATCTTGTAGTAAATATTTAAAAACAAATAACAAAACAAAATAAAAAATCTAACTCTGACACAAAACTTTTGAAAAACACTTAATATGGAACTGATATAAATAAAAAAATATTTATCAAAACAATAAAGTCAGACAGGACAAAAAACTCCTGAGAAATATATATCATATTAAATCATCTATTACTCCTGCTTCATCATTTTCAGTAGTTGAACCTTTTCTGTTCAACAGGGACTTACTTGGATTCCAAGTATAACATATATCTCCTCCTAACAATTGTTTTGTATGCAATAATGCATCGCATGTTGAAACGTGAAGTCTACTTCTCATCTTATTTTTTATCAGATTCAATTGGGAGAAAATTCGCTCCGTTGAGGCACTGCTGTGGGGAAGAGATAAAACACTCAAGGCAAAGTCGCCTATATTTTTTAGTAGAAAGCAATGTTCTCCATCCTTAATTTTTCTGACTTTGATCCAAAATTCTTCAGGATCGTCAATATTTTTTAAATTATCTTTAAATTCGGGAATCAAACGCCATTCTGAATTTATCATTTCCAATTCATCCTCCTTAATAATATTTGGGAATAGTTGAAGCAAATTCGCAATGGAAAATTGCTGCTTTCCATGATCGGTCATAACAGCTGCTGGATGTAATGCTTCAACAGCATTCAGTATAGGATCATTGAAATCGATTCTTTTTTTTATTTGTAAGGATAAAGTCACATAAAAATCTAATGCTCGTTTTTTAAAAGTCAACAACTCATCATTGGTTAATGTACCATATAACAATTCTGTTTTAGCACCAAAGTACATGTCATCAATATTCAAGTATTGGTGGACATTTAGAGGATCTATAGAATGGACTTTATTTTTTTCAACATAATCACCTTTCAAAAAACTTTTCACTATAATTTTGAACTGTTTTTTCAATACACTTAGTAAACTTGTTATTAGAGGCATTTCCCTTTGAAATAACAAGTTGAGTTTATTGACAATATCCAATATATACGATAAGAAAGTGTAATATACTTTGTAAATTGGATTCCTCAAAGCATTAATAATACATTTAGCAGATTGCAAGTTGTCTTCCAAAGCAGCTCTAGTGAAAAATAATTCTAGGGCATTCCATTGCTCTAAAAGCCTATTGACAACTTCTCCAAGAGATAACCACCGAGTTTGGCTCAATTTAAGAATTTTGTGTGGTTTGATATTCAAAAATGTTTGAAACTCCTGTAATTCTGATTGTCTCTTGGAACTCTGCTTTAAATAATTATAAATATCTCGAGCCAAGTCTTCTATTGTTGAGGGAAGTTTTTCACAGGCTGCAGAAGAACACAAATTCATTGAATGGCAAATGCACCCCATTATAAAAATATTGGGCACCTTTTCTTTCAATTTTGATTGCAGTCCATCTTTTTTTCCCATCATCACACTGCAGTTGTCTGCTGCAAATCCTGTAAAAATATATAATGATTAATCAAAAATGTAGGTTTGTTTACTACAGAACTTACCAATCATGTTGTTTATAGATATGTTGTTTTCTTTGAAAAAACATAATAAACTAGTCAACAACCCCTCTGCAGTAGCATTTTCAACTTTTAATAGTGTTAGGAATTTATCCTTGATACTGTAATCATCAAATACCCTTACAACAACAGCTAGGCATTTAGATGTGGATATATCCGTTGTTTCATCTATAACAAGCGAATATTTCCGTTTTTGCAACAATCTGCAAATATTTGCAAGGTCCTCAGGAGCACAATGAGTACAAACCAATTCAGTTCCCTTGGTTCTGCTGCACTTAATGCTTTTGGCTACCTCGGAATCTGGGCACATGCTGCTAACCAATTTTGGCAAATGCTCCAAAATTCTGAAGGGCAAGTTGTGTTCAGCAACAAACATAACCATTTTCAACTCAGCTGATCGTTTGAAATCTCCTGCAGGTCTCAATAATTTTTGAACATCTGTGGTTTTTGCACATGCCCTTACTCGTTTTTGATGATATATACTTTTCCCATGCCTTTGTAGATGAGTCAATCCCCCAACAATGAACTTTTCACAGATATTACAATAAGAAGATCCGTTCTTGTTCTGCAACCATGTATACCTAGTTTTCCACTCATCTTTAAATTTCTGGTGGTATATCTTTTTCTTTTTAGTGACTGGTTCATTTTCATTATTTTCAGATTCTGATCCTGAAAGGTCCTCTTCACGGTTCTCAGATTCACCTTCACATTTTTCACTCACCATATCTAATATTCTTGAACATGATGGTGTATTTCTGTAGTTATCATCTTTATTAGTAGAACTTGTAGAACTTTGCCCCACATTTTTGTTATAACAATGATCAGTCTCAATTTCTTTTTTTCTTATGATAAACCTTAAATGAAGTTGAATTGCATATTGAAACATCTTCCTCAATACAAAATGTGGTTTCCCCTTACCTATCCATTATTTATGATTAAATATTAAAGCGTCTCAGTCTCAGTGTGGTTCCTATTAATATCCTTTAGCGTATAGTTATCGATACATAGCCTTATTCTCACCCTTTTATTTTGAACAAAAATTTAAAATAACACAAGACATAACCAAACTTTTCGTAATTTTGGTTGGTTTGGTTGGGAAATCTCAGATCAGTCAGATCAGAAATCTGAACGCCGAACGCATCTCACATCTCACGGATCGGGATTAAAGATTAAATTCAATTGACATGAACGAGAGCACAGACAGCACGCTCCAAACTCCAGTAGTCCGTTCCGTATCGATTTATTTTTCATGTGATCGTGATGTGGCTTGCGCTCTCGCCGCTCTCCGGTCAAGGCTCCAGCATCTACTACTAAACAGGATGGAAATGATGAAATTTAATTTTTGTAATAGATTCGAATGAATTGTAATGACGTACTAAATGTGAGTGAAATGTACTAGAAAAGTACAATTGTACTAGAAACGGCAACCCTGGTTCTGTGGTGTTACGCATTCGCAGACTGACAAATTTAGCAACGTTGCCAGCGGTAGCAATATTTTGCAATGATAAAGTTCTTGTGATGATCTAAAGTTTTTGATATCTATCTTTTGTTATTGTTTATTGTTGTTATGTAGATATCAAATGACATAGTATTATTAATGTGTTCAGCATTTAAGAATATAACATATATATGCATATATTAATTAGGAAGCATATTTAATCTTCATACATGGGAACAATAACAGAATCGAGGCGGCAACGTAGTAATAATTATTAACAAATTAGGTCTGTTCCAACCAACACAAAAACCGTACAATTACGATACAAACCCAGTTGACCTGCTGATTAGTGAATATAATAAGTTTGTGTAATTTACTTCGGTTGGAAATCAGTTCACAATTGTTTTTTAGTTTTTATTATTATTTGTGTATATTAATATGTATTCATATATTTGTTTCATCATATAAAATGGCGAGAAAGTGACATCAAAAAGTCATTACCTGGCGTCACAGATGTCATTTTAATGACGTATTTGCGACGTCATTAATTGGACATTACTGCCTGCCACCAAATTATGACCTGAAAATGACGTTAAAAAGACTTTTATACCTATCGTCGAAGGTGTCGTCATTTTAATGACGTCTTTGCGACGTTATTAATTGAACATAACTGTCTGCAACTTTTGATGACCTAAAATAGACGTGAAAGTGACGTCAATGAGACGGTTTTAACTGGCGTCACAGATGTCGTCATTTTAATGACGTCTTTGCGACGTCATTAATTGGACATATATTGTCCGCGACCAATCATGACCTAAAAATGACGTCAGTGTGTTTGCTGGGGATGCTGTTATATGAATGGTATCTGCAAAATAATTATCCAAATCGGGATTCACATCCTCAGAGTTACTTTCCTCTTCATCAGTCAATAAATTATTATCAAGGGGCAAATCTTGAGTTAGGATTTGATCTGCAATGTCCTCTAAATCATTTGCAGATAGTGGTTTTGTATGCAACCATCGAGTTTTTTTGTCTTCCATCATATTTCCTGACTGTACTTCTCAGTTCTACGAGAAAATGAGAATTATCTAGTATGAAAAATTATTGAATATACATTATTATAGTATAAACGTACCTAGTATGGATATGCCAGCACCTATGTATGCCAAAAAACCACAGTACAATTGAATAAAATAATTACGATAACGAAAATGAAAAGACGAACCGAAATCGCTACCGTGTACTTCCGATATCAACATACAACTGACGATAAAATATTTACAGAGGGCGTGGTAAATGTTCTTTCTATTCCTATTGGTTCATAAGATGGTACTCCAATATACCGTCAGGCCGCAGAGCCTCTGATTGCTACGAATGCAGTCTTACGACGTGTAAAAATTGGTGGTACTCAGAAGTACCGTCGGGCACTAAAGGGTTAAATTATTAATGACGCCAGGATGGTATTTTTCGTTCAGTTTGTTTTCTTTGGTACTCTTTAAGTGTAAATCTACAACTGCTCCTAATAAGAACAGGCTACAATTTATATCAAATACCACTCTAGTGTGTCTGAAAACAATCAAGTAACCATTCTTGTCATACCAAAGACATTTTACAAAATCTCTGTCATTTTCTGAGAGTTCTATTTGCAAAAAAGCCTTTCGAATATAGCAATTACTCCAATCTTTTGCATACAAAATCTTGTAATGATGGAAGGAATCAGTTCTATTAAATTTTTACCTTTTTCCAGATGATGATTGTTTCCCTTATGGATTGAAAACCAGTCATATTGGAGTGGTGGTGGTGCTCTGGAAATTGTAAATCTAATGGTGTGGCAGAAAATGTTCACACATTGTGGTTTCTTTGCGTGGAATGCTTTCTGGAATAAGTTCAACAATCTTCTCCTGTAGCCAGCTGTTCAACTTCTCCATATTAATCATAGAAACCATCATTTTTTAACTACTTGACGGAACTCTGTAATATTTTTTCTGCAAAATAAAAATTGACCCATGACATGCTAACCTGGTATATGAGCAAATATAACATCTTAGAGAACTTTTCTTCACCAAATCAGCGGCTGTCTCAACTTTTTCTTTCCTCTCTGACTGTCCTTTTTTCCTGAGTATTTTCAAATCCTGCTACAGCTAGTGTTATTTTGTCTTCGTTTTCTACTTCTTTCTTTAAAATAACCATCACATGATCCAAACGGTGGAATCTTCAGTAAAGAAGGAGGCTTCTCTGCCAGACTCTAATTAAATATTCCCGATTCTATCGCAGCGCAGGTGTCAGAGGATACTCCTAAAGTTTCTAAAGCACAAAGTTGAGATTCAATCTTATGGTAAAGTGGAGATAGTTTGGTTTTTTTTGTGGGTGTAACTCAAAATTAGTTTGAGTAGCTCTATGAGCGTCTATGAGCAGATTGTCCCTACCAAATCGTGTTTTAAAGCTTTCAATAACTTTAGGGTAATTAACTGCAATTTGTGGATACCTCTCTACTGATTGACGAGCTCTAGAATTAGTAATTGTGCATTGTATCAAATAACCAAACTTGTCTTCATTCTCCATTTCTGAATTTCCCTCAATCCTACGAAATTGGCTCCATAAAGATAGCCCCAAATTTTCTAAATTCTGTTACAGGTGGTTTTCCAATTAAGATCAGTATAACTGTGCAATGATATAGAAAACCAGGAAAACTATATTTGCTGATCTTTACAATTATCACTTAAGAAGATAGTTTAATAGTGGAGAACTCCCTAGATTTATCTGTTCATTGATAATTGTAAAGATCAGCAGATATAGTTTTCCTGGTTTTCTATATCATTGCACAGTTATACTGATCTTAATTGGAAAAATGATATCCAGGATATCACCATATGGCTAATAATATCTAAGCTTCAATATTTGTAATATCACATCTTCTTCTTTTTTCTATTAACATATATTAAGTCAATCACAAGGTAGGTCACTTCTTGGTCTAGCCAAAAATAACTACTAAACATCAGGTAGGCGTCAAATGAAATGTAACTTCTGTCCTTCTGCCGATGTTCTTTAGTTATCGAAACAATTGTCAATTTTTTAGAATTGTCAACATTTTTCATTATATTGTGGAATTAGCTAGAAACAGTGAGTTTCATTTAAAACACTAATATGAGTAGATTCCACGAAGTAAGGGTCGAGATAGTTAATTTCATTAAAGTCATTGTTGTTTGATTTGTATATAACTGTCGGTATTATCGTTATACAATATCATATAAAGTTTTGTTCTCTAAATGTGTGACAATGACCAATTTATAAACACTGAAAAAACTTCAAAACAAATCAAATAGAAACTTCTGAAACATAAAATTATTGAGAAATTCAAATACCCCTTGGAAAACTGCAATATTTGTTCAAAGCTCAATTTACAGATGTGACATTCTTAATGAGTTATATTGTAATGGTTTGGGTTTAAAATATCTTTTTTGCAATAAAATTTACAGTAAGTTCAAGGATTCAAAGTTGATGTGGCCTTCCATATTGTGTCCTGGCCAATCAAATCAAATAATCCACCAAAAACCTGACATACAATTAGTTTCTACTGTCAATATGAGTCCCTCGAATTTTCCACTATTCCCCCACAGAAACCCTGTGAAAGTTTAAAACATGCGACAATGAAATCTGCTTTTGTGTGTGTTTTTCCAGTTAATCAATTTTACCAATAGTCGAGTATTAAAAAAACTAGTGTAATGTCTCAAGTTTGGAATATTCACTTTTGTATTCAAAATCTGCGATGACAAATCAAATATGTTTATCAAGTGCTTGAACGTTTTTAATTTAATTTAGTTCTCAGAACCAAAAGTTTAAGTATGAGCCAAAATGTATTCTTCTAAGCAATTGTTTTATTATTTTTTTACAATAAATGCAATAATTTTATTGTCTTGCATTACTTTTATATTGTAGTCATAAATTATGGAGCCCACTAATTTCATTTGTTCGTTTATTGCTATATTACAAATTTCATTTAAATTTGTTCCAATGATAAAACCCACAGGCATAATAACGTTCAACTATTCAAATCTGTTGAAAGCTACTTAATTGGCTTTATTATACATGTGTTCGATTCAAAAATTATTAGAATGTTAAATTTGTGAAACTCATTTTTATATACACTACATTTAATGATATTTGTACAAGTATTTGTAATTTTTACATTTTTGTAATATATACATGTATTTCAAAATAATGTGCTTGATTTTTAAAGGAACGAACTTTAGTCACTGCTAAACAATCAATACCTCCTTAATGTACAGGGTTATCTATCCCTTATCATCGTTATTATTTCCAGTAGAAAAAAAGTTTTAAATCAAAGTTGGGTGGTTATGACTGAATGGGACAACTTATTTACAAACAAGCTAAGGCAAGCAAATGAAGAATGGTTGGATGAGTATACAAATATTACCTTCTATCAAATTTTTCGTAAACAAAAATCAACTTCAATGCATTGCTATCATTAAATTGCCAAATTGACGTTCTAAAACTTAAACCTGCAAGTAAGTGCCGTTAGTAAAAATTATTACGTTTTTAAAGTATAATCAGAAATTAATACAAACTGGTATTTTGTAGTTTTTATTCTTTATCGAAAATAGAAATATAAACATTACTTAGCATAGTTGCCGGACTGTTTTTAAAATAAGGATGGATGAAGACTAGAAATTATTAATAGTAAGTAAGAGCTACAAAATAGTATACATGCAAGCGAAGTAAATATATTATTGAAAATTGAAACAATCCTAAATAAAAAAATAAGAAGACTAGAAAAAGAAAATTTGGAACTGAAATATGAAAAAGAAAGGTTCGATAGGAATAGTAGAAAAAATAACATAATATTTGGATTTCAGACAGCAGATAATAATATATCCCTGTAGACGACGTGTGCAGTAAATTGGATAGCTTATTAGATAGATTTTTTTTTATTAAAATTAACGTGCTCGGCGACTATGGCCACTTGCACAAAACGATTACATTGCTATATAAAATACAATAATATGATATGTAGGTTTGGTTAAATTTTGCTGTAAAGCTGCACATCTTTGAGGAATTGCAGTAGGCTGTTAAATTTGCTCTGGATTATTTAGCATATATCGTAGGCTTGATGAGAGGTGGTAATGTTGTCTCCTGGCTGAGAACTGGTGACATTCAGTTAAAATGTGTTTTATTGTCAAATGCGATTGACAAATTTGACAATAGGTTCGGTTGCTGGATGTCATTAGGTATCCATGCGTTAACTTAGAATGTCCGATGCGTAGTCTCCTTATTATGGCTAGATCTCGCCTTGTAAGTTCTGTAGGAGCAAGGAGAGGGCTATTGATTGACGGCTGTATTTCGTGTAAAAAAGAGCTGTTTGTATCCTAGAGCTGTTGCCATATAATTTCCGTTCGTTTTTTGATGTGTGCCTTCAAGTCATTACATATTTGGATATTGTCAGTGAATGTTGAGGCAATTTTCGCGTAATGATCAGCGAGTTCACTGCCTGCTATACCAATGTGGGATGGTAGCCAAATTATAGTAACTGATATATTTTGGGAAGTGATAAGCTGGTGGTAAGTATCTTGGATATTTTGGGCAATTGGATGTTTGGTAAATATATTTTGGACAGTCTGGATAGAGGCTAGTGAGGCTGTGCATATAGCTACATTCTTATTTGTTAAAGTGATGTGTTTGAGGGCTTGAAGTATGCTAAATAATTCGCCAGTATGGACGCTGCATAAAAGAGGGATAAGGGAGGAGTTAATATGAGAATGGGACGTTGTAACAGAGCAGCCTACTCCTGTTTCATTTTTTGAGGCATCAGTATATAGAACTAGATCATATTTATTTGTTAGTATGTTATTAAAAGCTTTCATTATGAGTTCCCTTGGTGATATATGCTTGTCGTATTGTGTAAGTGATATGTTGAGCTGAGGACTGATAATGACCCAAGGGGGAGTCTGGGGTAGTGGGAGAGGAGTTGTTTGCCGTAGATTTATTTCATTAAGTAGCTGTGCTAGCACTGATGGAATGGGTTTAATTGATGATATTGGGTGTGCGTTGTGTGAGGTAGATGTCGGTGATATAAAAAGGGGGTATACTGGATTATGGGGGTTCGAGGAAACGGAGGCTGCGTAAGAGAGAAGTAGCTGTTGTCATCTTAACCAAAGGGGTGGTTCATTGGCTTCACAATAAAGGTTTTCAACAGGGGTGGATCGGAAGGCTCCTAGGCAGAGACGTAGAGCTGTATTGTGTATAGGGTTTAAGAGGTCAGTGTATGTTTTGGAAGCTGACATATATGTAGCAACCATAATCTAGTTTGGAGCGTATAAGCGATCTATATACTTTAAGGAGCGAATATTCGTCGGCACCCCAATGAAAATGTGAGAGGGTTTTAATTATGTTGAGCCTCTTACTACACTCACCTTTTAATTCTAGTAGATGTTGTTTCCAGGTAAGTCGTGAGTCATAAGTAACACCGAGTATTTTTCAGTGGCCAACTAGAGGGATACAAATGTCATTGATCATAATGCGAGGGGATGGGGAAGGAAGGCGTCGCCTGAATTTAATGATTTTAGATTTTGTGTAGAATAAAGATACACCTAGGACGTTAGTTCTGTAACCAAGGGTATAGACAGCAGATTGAATTAGTTTCGATGTGGTAGAGACAGAACGTCCGTGGCAGTATATTATTAGATCATCTGCATAAAGGACGTGTCTAATTGGTGAAGAAAGATTAGAGCATACATCGTTTATCGCTAAATTGAATAGTGTCGGACTTAAAACCGAGCCCTGTGGAACCCCATCCGATTGGATGTAAGCTGATGAGAAAATGCCATTAACGGAGACTCTGTACGATCGTGACGATAGAAAATTTTGGATAAACTGAAATATGTTGCCATTGATGTTATGAAGGGTGAGTTTGTTCGGTATAGAGTGTCTACTAATGGTATCAAAGGCACCTTCAATGTCAAAAACAGCGGCAATACATTCTTGTTTCTTATTCAATGCCTCGGAAATATGGCTTTGAAGAAGTACTAGGTTGTCATGGACTGAGCGATTTCGTCGGAAGCCTGACTGCTCTTTAGCAATTATATTACGTTTGTCAAAGTACCATAAAAGCCTTTTGTTAATCATTTTTTCAAAGATCTTGGACATGGTACATGTTAATGATAGTGGTCTGTAAGCCCTGGGTGAGGTAACCGCTCAATTTGGTTTTTTAAAGGGAATTATGACTGAGGTTCGCCACTGGTTGGGGATTGTGTTGGAAGTCCAAATTAAGTTGTACATTTCAAGAAGTTTACGTTGGCCTTCAAAGGATAGTTTTTTTATCGTCAGAACCAGAAAGAAGCATTGTTCTTGGAGGATTGAATGATCGAAGTTAGTTCTGTGTGAGAGAAAGAAGAATTTAGATAAGTCATGTCTTGAGTTGTTATGGTAGAAGATATAGGAGAGGTGTGGCAGTCAATGCTTCATGTGGGGTGGGGTTGATTTTGCTTCTGAATTTCTCAAAAAAATGTTTGGCTAGAGTTTCACCAATTTCTTGATTCTCACTAATTACAGTGTTGTTAGAGATAAGATTGGCTACTTTAAGACTGGTATTGTTTCCTTGAATTTGTCTAATTTTTTTCCATAGAACAGTGGGATTAGTATTTTCGTTGATTGAGGACACATAGTTTCTCCAAGAAGATTTTTTACTTTGTTTTATGGTATATCGAGTCTTGGCTCTGGCTTTTTTCAGATTTAAGAGATTATCTTGGCTCTTGTTTATTCGGTAATTTTTGAGTGCAAATTTTTGTTCATCTACAGCAATTCCACCAAGGAACTGTTTTTCGTTTGTTTGAAATAATATTTTTGCCAATGTGTGCATTGGCAGCTGAAAGTAAGGCGTTTGTAATTAACGTCATGTTATTGTCTGTATTGTCGGAGAACGAGAGGGTGGATAAAGTGGTATCTGTATGAGTTGTGTAACTGGGCCAGTCAGCATTGTTTAGGCGCCAGTAGCTCCTGGTTAAACTTTGTTGAATATTTGGTTCATTGGATGATATGAAGATGGGATAGTGATTGCTGTCGTAAAGGTCATCGGCAATTTGCCAAGTTAGTAGAGTAGCTGATTTAGGGTCACTGAAGCTCAAATCTATAGAGGAGAGAGTTCCGGATGAAAAGTTGAAATGTGTATACTGGAGCCTGTATTCAATAGGCAGGATCCTGTGCAATTGATTACTCTTTCAATAGTTTTCCCTTTACCGAATGTATAGTTGGATCCCCACATAGTGTTGTGGGCGTTAAAATCACCTACAAGAATATATGGTGTAGGAAGTTGGTAGATAAGGTTTAATAGCTCTGTATCTTTAAGTGGGTGGTTAGGTGGAATATATATGTTGCAAATAGTAAGCTTATTAGGACACCAAGTGGTTATGGCAAGATCTGTTGTGAGTGGGAGGTGAAACGAAGACAGTTCGCTTGAAATAAAGATTGATTTGCCGCCACTGGCACGAATACAGTCGGTGCGGATAAAGTGATATCCTTCAAAGTTTTTTAGCTTAGGGAGTTTGGATAATTTGGTGTTGGTTTCTTGAAGGCATATTATTTCAGGCTGTTCATCGACAACTAGTTGCTGGATTCTTTCTAATCGAGGAAAGAATCCATCACAGTTCCATTGAATTAATTTGAAAGTGGCTCTTGATTTGGAGGTGATAAGGGTGGCTGTGAGGATTTTTGCAGGCATTCATCATGAGTTTGATGTTCGGAGGAAACGCTTATATTCTCAGTCTTCAGGATTTATTTGTTGTTTAATTTTTTTCCTAATTCTTGTAAGGCGGTTTTTGAGGGACCTTTCCTTCGTTTCGGTATACAGGAGTGATATGTCATTTAGTAATACTTGAGTGTTTGAGGTGAAGATTAGAGCTTCCTTGAGAGGGTCTATATTCCCATGAGTATTTTCTAAGAAAGCTGTGAATTGGGTTTCTGTAAGAGTGATATCCGATGGATTTTTTTCATAAATAGCGTGTATTGCCTGTTGAGTGGAGGGTGTTAAATTATGATGATCAGAGATTATTGTTTTGGATTTTTTCTTTAGATGTTTAGAGGAGGTATTAGGGTTAGTAAATGAAGGGGGGGAGCATTTGATTTGTTCTTGGTTCAGATGTGATTTCCGGTGTGAATTGGAGAGGGGTATCAACATTGCTATCAGTTGATATGGCCCTTTTTTGTCCGTGAGTTAGTAATTGAGTAATCTCAGTTTCATTCGAGGTATTTTTGGTAATGTGAGTTGTCTGGGAGCACTATCGAGAGAAATGTTAACCGTAGATTGTGATATAGAGTTGGCAGGGGGTGGGATGTCGTCTTGTGTTTGGGAAGTAGTAGTATTTGTGCAGGAGTCAGCAGTATGTCCTGCTTGTTTGCATAGGAAACATTCAAGCTTATCAGATGATACAAATATTCTATATTGAGTATTATCATGAGTAATTAGGAGAGATGTTTGTATGGAGAAGTTATCATTTTCAGGAATAACGTAAGAAACTCTACGGAAACTCATTATGTGAGCGTATTCATCACCTAGTACGCCACATTTTACAAACGAAACAGGGGAGGCTAACTGTAGTCCAATATCTTTTAGAGCTTTTTCAATTATGGCGTGAGGAATGGTGGGAGATACATTGGATATGAGAATACGTTTGGCCGGCGTAATAAGTCTTCGTATAGGGATAGTTGTGGAGTTAATGGAAATGCTCTGATGGGCACTGAGCAAATCATTGACAATATTACTCGAGGATAGATAAATACAAATACGGTTATTTGAGATTCGTGACGCAAAGGGAATATTTTTAGGGGTAACAATGTCCCCTACAGCTTTTACGTATTAAAAGAGAATGATGTTGGAAATTGCATGTAAGATAATGGCTTGATCCCTATTTGGAAAAGTCGGAGGAGGAGGTTTAGTTAGGGTTGCAGCAACATAAGATTTTGTGCGGTTAGTTGTGATGACGACATTTGATTTTGGTTGTTAATGGAGCTCATTTTTGTGAGCGGTCCTGGTTACCAAAACCACTTCACAATAAATTTTATTAATGCGACAGACGTCCCAGAACTCTGTGGGTAATATAAAAGGAATATATCAGTTACCTGTTGATTCTAATGCTACGCCACTGGAGAATTTAATTGTCCAACTGACTAATAGTAAGGATTCGTAGTTTGTAAAACAAAAACGTTAGTGTTTTTGACTGTTAATTATCACATGTTGATTATTATTTGCACAGTATTATCACAAAGAACTATTGATAATATTAAAGAAAAACACGTAAATAACGTAAAAAGTTGTCAGAGTAGCAGTTAACGATGTTCACTCGTTGGCTGACTCCGTTGAATGATATAGATTAATACACAAAATATTAGCAACATTTACGAACTTGGAAAAAGCCAAAAAGCTCCGATTAAGGTAGAATTAACATCTACTCTTGTAAAAATTGACATTTTAAAGAGGTGAAAAAAGCTCAAAGGGAGTACCATATCAATAGTGCCTGATTTGACTAAAAATTCAGCATGAGAGAAATAAAATACTCAAGAATTATCTGAAATACATTAAGAGACATATCAGTTTGTCTTTTAATATATATAATCAATTTCTTAAATTTTCCAATATCAATATTTTTTTTCACATAGAGTTGATTTCAACATTGAGAATTTGGCCATAGGCTCGCTATTAAACCTCTTTGAGCAATGTTTAAAAAGTATGCCAGGAAGACAGGCTCCGTGTAATTGGTTACATTTTTTTCAGTACACCGGGTATCAAATTCATTATAGGTTTTTTTGTAAAGATCTCGACTTTTAGTTGGTAACAAACTCGAACATGCATAGTTTGCACTCGAAAACATTGCAGCAGGTAATTGAGCAGGGTTTTCTAACTCCATAACTGCACAATTACGAATTTACAATAATTTTTTTCACAATGAGAACTTTTTTGACAATTCGCATTTTATATTTTTCAATGATAACTGAGATCTTTAGCAAACGTGATTTTTATGTGAAATTAGATCTCATTTGTTAATGGGCAATTAATAAACTCAACTATTAAAGGCACTCACTCGCTGTCGCAGGTAGAATGTATTGATGAGGATATATAGACATATTATGTTGAGCATATAAATTCCCTGCATGATGACTTCAAAAGTAGATTTGAAGATGTTTTGATGATAAAAATACCACCATGCATCCATTTAATGAAACCGAAGTCGGGAATGTGGTATTACAAGAGGAGCTACTCGAGTATAGCACCAATGAATAGCTGAAAGTTAAATTCAATAAAGGCTATCAAGCATTTTGGTTGCAGGCATATATACCTAAAACCATCTTGGTATGTGGCAAATTGCGAGAAAACTTTTCATATAGTTTCTCTCATTATACCTTGACAGAACAAGTATTTACAAAAATATTCATTTTTTTTAACTAGTTTTGGGAATGTGGTAGAAATTTAGCACCGTTACGAGAAAAATTTTGAAATTAGTCTACGAGAAAAAGAAGTTTGGGAACATCTGACCTAAACTAACAAATGCATACCTCTAGGTATGAGCTGTGTAAGGTGGACCAGGAGTATATACACTATGTGGTTGAAAACAAAAATTACATTAACCCCAACTGGAAAAGAAAATTTATTATCAACATTCTTAATATAAGGAATCGTTTATTTATGCTAACAATCTTATACTTACTTTCTACAAAAATATGAAACAATGGAATATAACGCATTTAAAACATTGTTAACCTATCAAATTATTGATATTTATTTTTAAACAAACAAACAACTAAAAGAGCAGAAAAGATTGATGGAAGAACAGTTGGAATATAAGTTTCGATAAACTTAATGTTTGGGGTCCCAGTTTTCTTCTTCTTCCTCTAAATTGAATTTCCTATTGGAAGGAATGTGAATATCAACTTTAGAGGTCTTCATTTCAAAATCATCCAATTCTTGAAACAGATAGGCTTTGTCTTTCGCATCACATATGAGCATGTGTTTTGCTAATAAATCCTTATTTTTAAAACGATGTAATGCATGGAAAGGACATGTAACAAAACCGGGATAGTTTACCATACAACGAAGTACGTGTCTTTGTAAAGAACATTGTGTCATTATATGTTCAGGATTGAAAGGGCACCTGACGAGTTTTTCAGACCTAAAAATTGCATATTAGAATAAAATACATTCTAAAAATTATTTTTGTGACTAACACACACAGATATCTGTTTTCAAGAATTGAATAAACATTATACAATAAATATTTTTGAAGTATACCATTATCATAATTAACTACACAGTCGTGTCTCAGACCCCTAGAGTTTCATTAAATATAATGTGTCATGTGAATGAGTGATTTGTTAGTGCTCCGATTTATGTAAATTCAGTTGCAGTTTGCAAAGTTGACGTGTGGGGTCAATTGGTTCATTTTAGTGAAATAAAGAGGTAAGATATTATATGGAATAGTAGCATGAGTACATTAGACCCAAATTATTTTCATGTTAATTATTTTGTGTCAACTGAGGTGGAATTACAGATAGTAGCAGACAATACATAGACAAATGGAACTGTAAACAACATCGTTAAAGATTCTGACGAGGATTATATAGAACTGCTCTCAGATACCGACAGTTTAAAAGCGAAAATGAAGACAAAGTAGTAAGTGAACCAGTAAGAAATATTTTCCTTTTGTGCAAACGAGGAAGACAGAAAACAAGTTTTGCATGTTCTGTTTGTCACAGACCATATTACATGTAGCATAGAGCTAAGTTGTGCTGCAAATGCGAATGTCACAATCTAGAAAACTGAAGACCTGGCTAAGAATAACTGGCAAGAGGTTGTTATTTTCTTACAAGTATTATCATTACATTTACAGCAGTTAGTTTGAATTTTATGTTTATAGGTTTTGATGAAAATGTTTTTGTTTTTACAATAGAAAAGTTGTAATTTTATACTTTCAAGAATTATATCTCCTTATATAATAATAATAAAACACTAGGACTGACATTTTTTGTAGATTTTCTATTATTAGATAGTATCCCAAAACCCCAAAATATTTTTGTATTTTTTTTGCTAAAAAAAGCCTTTGAGTATCTGAAACCCAATTGTTTGAAGTTCATGTGTCAAAAAATAACTGTGATGTTCCAGGGATAAGTGTGCTGACCTGCTGACACTGCAGCATTCTTCATATAAGGGTGTTGTGGTAAGAATATTTTGAACTGAAATAATTACCTACTATAAATATTTATAATATGAGACAAATTGTGAAATAATGGTTATCATACACAGTAAATATAGAATTAAAAATACAACTATCAACAGGATACGTATGTGAGTTTATTATTATGCAGTATTTACAGATTTATAGATTTCTACTCCAGCACAAAATGATTCAAATGTTTGGTTATACTTACATATTTGTTTTTAAAAACGAAGGAGCGAAATTAAATATTTTAACCTAACTAATAACAACCCATAAAATGAATTTCGCTAAGATCTCTAATAAATGGACTGTTATGTATCTTGAACCAATTAACGTAAACAATAAAAAGAAAAAGAAAACTGAATTTGCCAAATCGCTTAAACAACCTTTGCTAATTTCCTGATTTGCTAATCAATAAAGATCGGCTCATAGGTAAGATAATGATCGGCTCATTCCGTGTACGGAATACATCGGACATCAGAGAAAGTTTGTCTATGACCATTTTATTATTTTATCTATGTTTATGACATCGGAGTAGTTATGTCCCACAAAAAACGGATCATCCGAATTTTGTGTTTCTGTACTTCTGTTATGACTTATGACTGTTATGTCCACAGTTCACAGATAACTCACAGGTTATGTCTTCAATTGGACTATGTTGCCGGGCCGTTAAAATGGCATGAAAATCCAGTAAAAATTGAACTTTGATTGATGCATAATTTTCTTTAACGTGAAATGGGGATTGAAAAAATTTATTAAGCAAACAAATTATAAAATGTTTTCGATGTCTCTATTGTACCAACTCATAACTTTCTCTACAATCCGTAGGTACTTAATATTCTATAATGAGTTGGGCTCAAAGACATTACAATAAAATGTCTTTGTTTGGGCCACATATTTAAACGGGATGCGGGAAGCTCCATTTTTGTCATATTTTTACAGCATTAAATATCACGGTATTGTTTAAAATATTTGATAAACATTGATGTTACATGTACCTAAAAAGTTGTTTTGTTATGAGGTTCCTTACGATAAGAGTTTTATTTATATAGAATAAAACTTTTCCTCTTACTTCAAGGCAACGGTGAATTCACAAGGAAGGATATGTTGCTAAGCGACACGCCACCACACAGCGTTAAACTGAACTTCTCTAGATGCTTGATTAGATTGTTTTGATTCGTGTGTTTATTACTATCAGAAATTTGTGTGAAATGTGCAAATAAGTACTATTATTTTTCATACTGCCAGCCATTATCGACAGTTTTGCAGAATTCAAAATCTGCTGGGAACATTAAATTGCTGGCATAGTCAACAAGTTTGACATAAAAGAGAAATCTTTCGTTAGTTTTTTACTATTTAAAAATAATTTAAATTTCTTGGCGTGAAAAATTTTAATATCTTACCTGCACGTTTAACAACACCGACAAAAGTTTTGAATTTAATAAGAATATTATCTCTGATATTGTCTAAGAAGAGTCTCTTAATTTGTAAACAAAAGTATCAATCTTTTTTGGGTGTAAAGCTAAACCACACTATTAACACCACATAAACAGTTTTATCACATCTACAGTAGTTTCGACTTGACAGCTAGGAAGCGCTGCTAAAATAAAACTTCAAAGAACTACCAAATAAACATTTCTCAAACGTGGCAACATAGCAAATCACTGCCAACTAATAAAATAATCGCCGTGACTAGCAATACATCGGATGTACGAATTTATTTTGTACATCGGCCTTAAGCCGGATTTTCATGCATACGATATCCGACGATCCGATATCCGAAATGACGTTAAATTTCGTATGAAATATTTTGCAATTTTCATGAATGATTCAAATCGTCCCAAATTTGACAGTTGACATTCAATTTGAGGAATATTTTATATTGTTTACGTTTTAACTTCAGTGAGTGGTACATTATACAAATATAATAGATGTTAAACATGGACGATAGTACCGAGGAAACTGAGTTAGAAGTAAGTACGCTTATATTCATAAATTTTTAACAGAACGTAAGAAAAAGATACCCAAAATATATGGTTCCTGAAAACCCAAAAGCCTTGAAATCTTATACTTATTTTCTTTCCAGCAGCAAGAAATCACTGAGGAAGTGACAGTGGAGGAGCTATTGATATCTTGTGTACAAGCCAGGCCACCCTTATGGGATTCAAGACTTCCTATAAAGGACAGGTCTAAAACAATTAGGGACAATTTGTGGACAGAAATCTTTCAAGAATTTGGAGAAAATCCTAATTTTCCATTAGATTTCTTAATAAAAAAGTGGAGGAACCTTAGGGACACATATGTTCGCTTAAAAGGTGAATATACCCCCAGTGGTTCAGCTGCCATTAAGAAGAAAAAATGGGAATATATTGATGTCATGTCATTCTTAAATGACACTATAAGCTACAAAACAACAGTGTCCAACTTGGACATTCGTTCACCAACGGATTCGAGAAGTAGTAGCATCACTCCACCATTACCGTCCCCAACTACTTCCAAGCCCCCCAAAAAATTTGAAAATGCCAAGTCCGCACAAAAAATTGAAGGGGCTCTTCTGGATGCATTGACTAAAATAAATACTGTCCCAGTACCCGATAGCACACTGAGTATGAGTAGTATCCCCATGAACCCAATTTGTATCAGAATTTCTGAATTGTTGGAGAAAATGCCGCAACAGCCAAGAACGGAACTGGAACTCAAGTTACTGCAATTAGCATACGATCAAGCAAAATGTTATTTAACATAAGGAAAAAACTGAACTTCCCATTTCATTTGAGTTTTGTGCCTTTTATTTTTGTCTACTTTTTCTCTTGGAAGTTGAAAATATTAATAAAGATATTAACTTAATAAATATATATATTCGTTATATCATTAACTAGGTTGAACATGAAAATTTCATCTATTCCACTGGAATGTCACAGCACCATCTGTCATGAAGTATCTTGTTAACGTTTCTCTCATATTTTGTGCATTCTTGCAATACATATTTGTGCTGGTTTTTTTCACTGGTATTACGTTCAAATTAGACTCTTTGCGCCATTCTCCTTCAATTACTTGACCACTTTCATCTTCTCTGTCAATGCTAGAGGTATTTAAATATCGCTTGTCAGTTCCGTTTTCTATTTCAGTATTCATTAAATAATTGTGTAAACATACTGTTGCTTTGACTACTGCTACTACAGTAGATTGACAAGCTATAATAGGTTTTCTATAAATTCGCCACCTTGATGCCAAAATGCCAAAAACATTTTCTATCACTCGTCTTGCCCTGCAGAGCCTGAAAATTATTTTCTGTATTGGAAAACGTTTAACAAATTTACATAAATGGCTATATTTTATATAAAAAATGTCCTTTACCTGTAGTTGAAAATACGCTTGTCTTGAGTTAAAAACCGGCCTGGATAGGGTCGCATTATAGAGGTTGTTAATGGAAATGCTTCATCGGCTGCAATATAATAATGTACTAAATTTGGTTCCTGACCTAATGGAGATGGTGCAGGAAAATCCATATTATTTGCATTGATGACTTGCCCCATCTTGGAGTTTTTGAATATGCCACCGTCACTGTGCCGGCCTTCAGCACCAATGTCAACAAGTGTAAATTTATAATTGGCATCACACATTGCCAATAGTACAATACTAAAACTTCCTTTATAATTGTAAAATGTTGACCCTGACTTTGGTGGAGCCTAAAATAATGAATGAACATAGTTACAAATTAATATTGAACATTAGATTTGATTTGAATCATAATTAGGTACTATGTTGATGACCTGAATTATTATGTGTTTGCCATCAATGGCACCAACACAGTGAGGTAATTGCCATTTATTTTCAAAGTCTGCAGATATCTTCATCCAGGATTCCTCACTTGATTTAGGCAAGACACTTTGATTTAAACAATCCCAAATAATATTACATGTTTCATTTATAATATTTGAAACTGCTGTAGGAGAAACCCGAAAAGCGTAAGAGATCGATACCATACTATCACCACTAGCTAGGTACCTATAATACGAATTTAGGTCTTATTATCAATCTCAAACACCTGATGTAACTTTACCTAAGTGTAAGAGCAAGCCGTTCACCCTCAGATATTGGTTCACGTACATTATAATTTCTTGTCAACCTCGGACCCACAATAGTCAATAATTCTTGAAATATTTCGCTGGACATCCTTAAGTAATTGAAGTACTTTTCGGAATCAGCCAATTTCATCTCTTGGAGCAGGTTGTGATAGGCACCTTGTCCTTTCCTATTCTGAAAAATATCTCTTACCCAAAATCTTTTTTTTTGCTTCTTTTGTTTATTTCTCATTTTTAGTAAAAAAAGATATGACAACATTAAAACATTATTTGTTTTCCAAATATAAAAATTATTTATTTGTATTGCATTCATTTTTGAAACATTGAGGTTAAAAACCATACGATTTTCGGAAAAGTTAAAAATATTTCAACTCGTACGACAGTCGGATGAAAGTTGAAATGTTTCGGATGAAAATTGGCGCGAAAACAATTCAACCAATCAGAACATTTTCGTACCATCGGATCATCGGATATCGTATGCATGAAAATCCGGCTTTAATTGTGCGTTGATCGAAGCGCGCATATTCAAATAATAACCTAAAGAAGCTTGTATTTTGTACGGTTTATTTATATTATTATAGATCTTGAAAACATATAGATGTCTGTTTAATGTGTGATACATAATATATATTAATGTAGGTTGGTATTTCATTAGAAATAAAAATGAAAGGGCGATATTTGATTCGTACATCAGAATGATGAACTTATATGGGATCCAGAAAACAAGATATACCTAACTTTGAGAGGGTTATTTTGATTTTTTTGTCTTTGTAAATAATTTTTTTTTTATTTTCCAACAGGTTATACACAATTACGGGACAAACTTATTAAAATTTATCAGAAATTATTACTAGAATAACAAAATGTGCCAAAAATACATATACCTACTTATTATCTGAACCAAAAAGACGTCGGAAAATATTTAATAAAGTTAAAGAAGCTGGATTTTCCTAAATTTGAATTTTCCCCGAATTTGAATCTCCCTTTTTAAAATATTTGCATGATTACGACTTTCTGTTTTTGCTTCAAAACTTGATGTTTATGAATAAAGGTTTTTAGGAAAAAAGTAGTAAAAAACTTTTATTATCATTTGAAAGCAAATAATAACTACATATATTTAAGCTGCTATAAAATTTACAGAAATGAATTACATCTTGTGGGTATGTATCTTGACTCTGAACAATATCTACACATCCAGTTTCTTTTTTTTGGGACTTGTTTCAATGTTACACAAAATAAGTGATATGATTTTAAACATGATGCACATATAATTGGTCGATCATGTAATGTACAGTTACACTGTGCGCAAGGACAGGGGATATTTTTCATACCACTAAGTATTGTTGTGATTTTGCTCCATGACGCTTCGGAGCAAAATTCTCTAATTCTAATTCTCTAAGTTTATATTTTCATGTAGCAATGAATATGGTAAATCTGCATTTAAATGTTCGATTTCAATTTTTTTCTTTTTTGCATAAACATCTTTCAAAGATGGTGAAACAAGATTCAATATAAAAAGTTTTTTCTCACTTGCAGTTCTTTTGGCAAAATGTTTTTTCTTTAAAGAGAAGCATTTAACCTTAGGCAACCCAATAGCAGTTTTACCGCATCCTTTAGGTCTATCTCTCATTTTGGCTACTTTTGGAATTATTATCCTATCAAAAGACTATTTTTTAAATCAGATGTGTTATTACTTTTACTATAGCTATGATCACCCATGACGATATGGCTGAGTTTTTCACTTTCGTCATTTTGATTGCCTTTACTTTCAAAAACCACTGTTTCAATTTTATTACTTCGACACTGGCCAAAGGGACAAGATATTTCAGTAGAACAAGGTATTCCTTTATCTGGAAAATTTGCAGTTGTTGTTTCAGTTTGGATAGGTTCTAAAATATCTTCATTTTCCGTAATTACAGTTTCCTCATTAATTTCATAAATACTATGACTATCCAAATCTCTATTCAGATCTAGATGTTTATGAAAATAATTTTTGTCTGGACTTGTTAGTGTAACTGCCTTGGTAACTGCACTGTCACTAGGATTTTCATACAATTCAGACACTTCTACAAGTGTACCATCTAACGACAATTTTTTTTACTTTAAAATACTTTGCATTGATAAATCGAAAACATCTCCCGATTGTTCAGATATCAAACTGGCAATATCTCGTAGCACCAACATAGACTTTTTATATTTTCCAAATTTATTTAATTTCCGAGTTAATTTCCTTTCTGTGTCTTTTTCAGTATAAGCCATATCGGTTATAAAAGTTGCTTTCCTATGTTGTGTTTCAATTGGTTGTAAATTGCAGTTTTGAAATATCCTTGATATTTTCTCACATGCAGTATTACATAATGATGGTTCAAATAAAGACATTTTTTCTTTTCCTCGAACAGAAAATATGTGCCTAAAATTTTTCAATACAAACATTATTAAAAAAATAAATATATGTAAATAAGTATGATTACTTTAAATTATCTACTATATTCCAAATTCCGTAAGTCTTTTAATAAAATCATTTTTTTTTTGTTTCACATCCCATTATATGTTTTATTTTCTTTTTATTACCACCAGCTTTAAGAAATTCTTCAACCTTTTATTTTTCATCTGGGTTCAACTTGCGTTTTTGTCGTAAATGTTGATAAAAAGCCTATAACAAAAGTAAAAATTAAATTTGAAGTTACATTCTAAACATTGCGACAAGTTCCCACACTTACCTCTGTTGTTTCATGATTATGATTAAAATTGGTATTAGCTATTGTTAGATGATTACCATCTTCAGAAACAATTAATCTGATATTTGCTGGACAGTTTTTTGAAAGGTCCTAGAAAGAGAAAAAGTACTGAAATTGTTGCAAGATGTTTATACAGAAGCTAAACTATCTTACCTTGTGTTGCGAGTGTTATTTGTGGTTTGTTTTTGAACTTTTTTTCCACCATGTATGCAACAAAATAAAAGTTGATATAGGGCTTTCTGGGATTAATATGACTATGAACACCTTTATTTCTTGCGGTCTTCAGATTTGTAATACTTACCTTTTGTTTCATCTTCCCATTTTTTTAATTCCGTGACAAATTCTTTCTCACTGTTGAATATCGCCCCTACTTTCATTTTTATTTCTAATAAAGTATCTAGATCACGAAACCTAGAAACTTATAAATATCGCACAATAAACACAATTTATATTTAAAGTCAGAGACAACTATTTAAAGTATATTATTATGTATGATCCAAGATCGCGCGCTTCGACCAACCAACCACAAGGCCGATGTACAAAATAATTTCGTACATCCGATGTACAAAATAAATTCGTACATCCGATGTACTTCTAGTCACGGCGTAAAATAATATGCTGCCAGCATAAACCATAGAAATATACATAAGGTTTGTTCGTAGAACATAATTAGCTAACTGTTGCCAACCAATTTCTGATTATTATGTAGTCATGCGCGGTTTTTGAATGGTTTCAAATCGGTCGGAAATTTTTCACTCTAAGAACGCAAATATGATATTTTCTCTACTTGATAGCGACTTTTTGTAAACACAAATGCAACTGTGCCGAAATCCGAATACTAACCTCAATATCTGATTGTTGAGGAAAATAATTTGTGATAAAATATATATTTCTTAAGTTGTGATGTTAATATTGAAAATTATAAAGCTGGTATTTTCAGAAAAAGGATGGAAAGTATGTTTTTGGTATTTTACCTGTTGTCGACATTTTCTTTATATTATGTTTTTTAGCAAGTGATAACCTGATTCTGGATGAATTCTTAGTTTTTAATACAACAAATAATAATTCCTTAGAACTAGAGAACCCCTTAAAGAGCACTGAGAATACAACTTTTGCTCATTTATTCTCAGATTGAAGCACATCATTTACATAAACAAGAACTAATACTCTTTTGCTACTGGATATATACCAGAAGTATAGGTCAAAGGTTGGCACTTTAGAAATCCGTAATTTTTATTTACTTGTTATCAAATTCAAACACCAAATAAAAAACAAATAAACAGCTCATTTTTAGTTCCTATTGGATTTATCAATATCATTGTGAACTGCGCATGTCTGACATCTCTCCAACTTAAAATTTCTTATTAGTCAGCGAATTATTCTGACGGTTGCCAATCAGTTTCAAACCGACTATTTTCTTTGTACGAACGTTGGATTTTTAATCACTGAATTTTGGTTTGGCTTGTGCGAACGCTCTTTAACGAAATGCGCCTGTGCTGTACAGTTGCTAACGGTTTCTTACTGCTCTACGAACGAACCTATTATTTCTATGGCATAAGGTTCGTTCCAACCTTAGAATTTGAGGTTCCAACCATATATGTATATGGTTCCAACCAACAATTCTGTTATCGTACGTAACCAGTAATTGAACTGTTTAATGAGAATGCGTAAGAGAAATTAATAAAGTTACCGGTAATCTTTTACCAAACGATTGGAACGTATTTTAAACTAATTTAATAGATGCACGCTGTATACCTAATTCTGTGAATAATAACCTCGAAAAATAAACAAGCTCAGTGTTTTCTTGCACAGATCGATTAATATTTTTCTATAATTTGCAATCTAAAAAAGGAAAATTTTCACTATCACCATCGACTGCAGCACTGCTTGAACAAGTAATTCTTCCAGTTCTACTTGTACAAAAAAAGAATATTCATTAAAATTAACAAGGTGCAAAAAATATAGGTATTCTTCTTTTATTTACATCAACAATCAACCCAATCAACAACTAAACCAAGAAACAGTCATAGATACGAAACAGTCGCCGGTGTAAACAGCTCTAAATCTAAAAACCCACTTCCATACCCTATTTACACTTTCCATAAAAAACAAATTTGATAGTTTAAAACAAAAATGTTGCCTTTGCGCATGATTCCTAATTTCTATGGAGGGTAGAGGTTCCACCCTGCATACTAATTTCAGAACTTTTGGTACTCGCTATCCAGTAAGAATCGTTTGAACGGTAATTTTACTGGTTTGCAAACGTCATGGAACAGAGAACTGATAGTAATCGAGAATTCTGAACCAGTAATTTTAGGTGGTTGGAACGATTTATTTTAACTGCGCACGTGTATTAGTAATAATATTACTGTAAATTACTGGTGGTTGGAACGAACCTATAAACAGTGTGTACAAAACATATACAGAGACATATGGCATATATTAAAAGAATTAAAAGTGCAATAAATACGTTAACTTTCCTTTTCCGGAAATATATTCAATAATATCTTCTTCACCCTCTGCAAAAGAATCTCCCTTAAATAATATTCTTGTTTATATATATACCGCTACTAGGGTTATATATAAACAAGGATTAATATACACTCGTGCCAAAGTTTTTACCAACCTACGAAGCTTTTCTGATATTTATGGCTTTTTGGTATGGCTTGAGCTCTTCCAGAGATTCCGTCTTTATCTTCATTTTTGGGAAAGTGTTTTAAATGGTACATTAGTGCCTAATATAGCCGCAAATATTTATTATTATTTTTTTAAATATAATTGAAGCCTTAAAAATTATGTATTTTAAATAGCGTCTCAAATTTCGTGCGAAAACTCCATTACTAGTCACCTCACCGCTGTAACTTAATTTTTTCTCTGTTTGTCTTAAGAAATCCACTCTTCATTATGTTTATATTAGTTTTTAAAGATGAAAGAAGTTGATTTCGATTAAATTATTTATAAGCCAATAAAGACGTCAACCAAACATCGAAGACTATTGACAGCGCCAGATGATGTTTGGGAGCAGATGACGTCATAAACTCTGATTGGTGTTCAATGTCACGCCACTTTTGAAACTGATTTATTAAATATGAATGAACTTTCTTAAAAAAAGGAGAACTATTGTGTTTTTTAGTATCTCTATGACAAAAACTTAAGTTAAAATAATGTTTTCATTTGGATACAGTCAACATCCTTATTATATTAAAATACTGTCCTTTTAAGTATTTTTTTTAGTTTTGTGATAAGAAAAAAGTCGCGATGAAATAAGTCCGATGAATACAGAGGCTGACCTAAAAGTCATGATTGTTTTGCCACATATATCAAGGCGTTTACTTACGTACGTATTGCTTCGCGCAACGGTATATAACTTTAAGATAATATTCCTTATTAACCATATCACCTTTGGACAAGAAGTCACTATGCACCACTCCATTCGACCTAACTTTTAGCTCTTTTTCTGTCGCTTCCAATGTTCTGATCGTCTTATTTTAATTAAAAATTAATTTGGAAAAGGATTTCTTAATTTAAGAATTAGATTAGATTGAACGTTCGAAAGTTAATATTTTATTATTACTGTTTTAAATGAACCTTGCTGTTTCTATAGATAATTCCACAATATATATTGAAAACATGTTAAAAATTAAAAGCTTCTAAGAAATTTTACATTTGTTCAATATACTGTGGAATTATCTAGAAACTGTAAGTTTCATTTAAAATAGTAATATGAGTAGATTCCACGAAGTAAGGGTCGAGACAATTAAATTTATAACCATCAATTTTTTATAGAATTTCCTTTTTTATGTATATATATATTATTTATCATTGTAAATTCTATTATATATTTATAAAATTAATTAAATTAGTATTTCTCAGAGGTAAAATATTTATTGTTTGATTCAAAATTATTAAAATTGTATAGTCTTATCCCTCCCTACCTAAACAACTCATTCGATTTTTCAGGAGCCAATCATGAACAAGTCGATGGAATCCACGCAGATTTTGACACTAGACATTAGACAATCCGTAAACGCGTCGGGTCAGTTGTAAAGGGTATCGGTTATCGGTTGTATGTAAGGCGGGTGTCGGTAGGCTTTGATATCGAGATCCACTAGCTGTTTATTAAAATATAAGCTTTCTCAACTAAAACATATAATGTCAAAAGTGTTATCTATATCTTTTCGATAATACAAACATAAAACTAGTGGTAGACTATTATAAAATTAATAAAAATATAAGTGTTAAGTGCAAGAATAGCTAATGCCAAAATGATATTTCAGAAAATTTGTTGGTTGATTGGATTGATAGTGATATTGTGTATGATCAATAAGGTAAATTATAAATAAATTTCACCTTTATAAATATCATAAAAATAGTTCATGATATTTTATATTTAATTTTTAATGTTATGAAAGTTACGCCTTTCTGAATAAACCTGGATCTGTTGATGTAGATATTGCGCCCACCTATGTATCTATCGAAATTAATTTAGATCGCAATGAATAATAAAATTCTACAAAAACAATGTAATAAATAAAAATAGCATTTGTTTATCAAATACCATTCAAAACAAGCACGTTTTGCTAGATACACCATTGTTTTGGAAATAAGAGAACTGATAAAATATAGATGTATGATGAAACATTTAATACACAATACAAAAATTTACAAATAAAACAAAATCGCCTGCAATAGTCTCATGACATGTCCCAACAAACAGTTGATGAGTCATAAACATTGAGTATAAAATCGTAAGGTAATTTTGATTATTTGCTTTGCATACTTTTAAGCATGAGTGAAAGTTAAAAATATAGTACTTAATAGGTGATATGGACGTAGTAATATGAAAAAAATATGTATTCCTAATGGAATAATCAACACAGAATAAAATAAAGATTGGCTTATTATCCTGCTTTGGTATTTTAATGTAGATAAAAGTGTGACATTAGATATTTAATTAATATTTTTGTTTGTCTAACCTAGATAACAGACAGTTGACATTATGGAAAAAAATATACAGGTTTAAAGTAAATAAACTACAGGTGACAATAATTTGTTTGCGTGCATAACTGGTACAAAATAATAGATTACGAAGTGACTGTATAAAATAACTAGCAAATGTATATTAAAAAGTATTGAAAAACAATATGTATATGCTGCTTCATTTTTAAACTCATGTTTTTTTTTCGTATCAACACTGGGAAAAAGCCTTTATATTATAGATAATTGAAATAACTTTTAAAATGTATCACCGTCATTAGTATTAAATTTAACAGATAAAAAGAAGTTTTTAATACCAGTAAATTGATGCTGTTATGACTAAAATTGGGGTTGACAACTACTGTTAATTTTAGGGCAGTGCCTTGTGGAAAATAGAATTGCAACCCTTCAATTTCAATGTAATTCTGTTTAAATATACACGCTACTTCCGGACGTCTGTTGATTTGAATACTCTATGAGTTCGAGGAAGTGAGTCAGTTTAGATGCGTCATGAGAACTATAAAACTCTGTAAAGAAAAAGAAAAATTGTGGCAAAGAATAGAACATGTATAAATTAAAAGGGGCAAGAAAAAAGTGTGAAACCTAAACTTTACAAGGTTGCCACTATGTGGCTAATCAGCAAATTTGTATAGTATAATTAAAGTCAATTGAAAGTACATTCAAAATCTATAATTAACAATTCTTTTAATTTTAATGTATTAGAACAATATCTGACATTTATGTGAAAAAATTTTATCAGTTTTATTTATTACTTGTTTACATAAAACTAACTGTTTCTAGATAATTCCACAGTATATTCAAAAAATGGTAAGAATTCCAAAAGAATTTGACAATTTTTTCGATATTGTTTTCATCATCAGAATGACAGAAGTTACATTCATGTGATGCCTACCTGATGTTTATTATTTTTGGCTAGACCAAGAAGTGACCTATCTTGTGATTGCCTTAATATACAATATGTCCCCCTAAGTTGTAATCATATGGAAAACTTTTTTATTATTAATTTTAGGAAAAAAAGTTATTCTTCATAAAGAGTTCTGCATTATCTAAAACCCAAAATACAGTCATCAAATATCAAATTTTTTAGTTGTATATGAGGTTTGTCAAAAAATATGAGTTTTACTCAAGAGTAAAGTACCTTTAAATTTGACAATATCGAAAAATATTACTAAAAAAAGTTGAACCGAATTAAAAACTACGTTTAAATATGCAAGTAGGTACATCCATTTAAATTAAGACTTCAGATTATTGTATTTTTTACTAATATTTCTATTTTGAATGAACATTATGAAACACTTGATAACCTTTTAGTTTTTCAATGTTTTCTAATAATTTTGCAATTAATACGCGTAATAAGTGCATATTCATTTATTTTGCTAATAATAAAATACATTCAAATATTATAAAACTAACATCATATTAATATTAGAAACAAACAAATTTAATTTTCACTCAGACTAATACTTCGACATATCCACCCTCTACCCTCTCGTTCAATACACTTAATCGTTCTATTGGAAAATCCACATAATACATTCCTTACCATTTGTGGAGAAATTTCTTGACATGTTTCTAAAATTATCCTCTCCAAGTGGTCAATAACTTGAAACGACTCTTTTTGGTAGACTTTTTGTTTCAGGTAACCCCATAAAAAGTAATCAAAGGGGGTTAGGTCAGGGGATCTAGCAGGCCAAGAGAGATCAGAATATCTGTGAATAACTTTTCCATGAAACAAATTTTCAAGATAGTTCCTAACATTTATTGTACTGTGGCATGAGACACCGTCTTGTTGGTACCAAATACATTGACGTTCTATTAAGGGTAGTTCGTCCATGAATTTATTGATGAGTTTGTAAAAACTGTAAATAACGTTTGGTATTCATATATTCGTGAAAGAAAAAAGGTCCTATTAATTTGTTATTATAAATGCCACACCACACATTCGTCTTAAACGAAATTTCAATACAAAATTGGGATTTTTCTCAGACCCCCAGTGACAATGTTGTGACGAAACAGTTCTATTTGATGAAAATGTCGCCTCATCAAAAAAAATTATATGCCCCGTAAAAAAAGGGTCCTCCTCTAACTCTCCATGAATGAGAGCTAAAATCAAAGCGCCTATCATAATCCATTTCTTTTAATATGTGTACAATTTTTAGTTTTTATGGTTTGTATTTATTTAGTTTTAAAATTGTTGCCACTGTATTTTTACTTACATTTTGTTGTAACAACGACTTTCTTTTGCGAAATGACAATTTTGGATTTGCTACAACAGACAACATTACATCAAACTGCGTATTCTCATCAGTAACCAGTTTTCGACGTTTTCCATTAAAATTATTTTTAATACTTCTAGTTCTTCTAAATTTATTTACTATTTTCGTTACAGTTGATTGGGTTATATTTTTATTGTGATATCTATTATTCAAATATTTGCTGCTTCTCTATGATTTTTATAGCAAGCATTCTCCAAGCGGATGCATAATAAATAAATTATGGATACACTATGCATAAAACGAGAATACAGACAACAGTCGAAACGAAAATATCCTCATAAGACGGTTTGGGAAGTGGTAAATAGTCATTAAAGGAAAATGAAAAATGATGAAGTGAAAACTTTAACAATAACTTTTTTTTCTTTATTCTTTCTGTGTAGTTGTTTTTACTCTTTTTTTTAAATATACACACAATGTTACTTTTATGTCTATTAAGTCTATTATACTAAATAATGTACCATTTTGTTTTACTAAAGACTGGAACATTTTTTCATAGTTTAGGTTACCTCGTACTTACCTATGAAAATGAAAGTCTTAGGGCATGACAATTAATTAATGTATTAGTTTTACTCGAGCAAAATATTAACAAAATAATAATAATAAAGATAAAGAATAAATATGTTTAACAATTTCTTATAACTATTTTGGGGGAGTTAAATTTGCCACTTCTGCTTTCATTTTTTCAGAATTAAGAAAACGCCTTAAATGCGATTAAATTATGTGACATTTAAGAAGAAAAACATAAGTCATGCACCGCAAAACAATAGGGATATTTTGACGAAGCAAACCGATCCAAACCTGGTGAACATTTGACATTTATCACATGTCAAATGTTCACCGGGTTTGAAATGGTTTGCTTCGCCAAAATAGCCCTTATGTCTACCCATCTAGCCAAACGCCTGACGTATCGATACTGGGCAAGTGAAAATCCCTATTGGATGCAGGAGTATAGGACACAATATCCTGAAAAGGTGAATGTATGGGCCGACATTATAAACAATCAAATAATAGGGCCATATTTGTTTAAGGAAGCTTGACCTGTCCTCGATATCTTCAATTTCTTCAGGATTATCTATTACCACAATTAAATCAACTATTTCCAAATAGATTTGATTTGTGATTTCAGCAGGATGGGGCACCTCCACATTACGCCATTGATGTACGAATCTACTTAAATGCTGTTTTTCCAGATATGTGGATAATAGAAAGAAGAGGAACGATCGAATGGCCACCAAGGTCGCCAGATTTGACACCTTTAGACTTTTTTATGGGGATACTTGAAGAGCAAAGTTTATCAAAGTCGCCCAAATGATTTAAAAGAGTTGAAGGATCGCATCAGAACGGAGATTGCACAAATAACGCCTGAAGTTCTCATAAACGTTAGAGACGAATTTATTGCTCGGCTGTCTCATTGTATTATTGCTGAAGGTCATCAGTTTAAATATAAATAAATGGGAAAAATATATCCAGGATATCCCCTTAGGGCATATCTTCTTTTTTCTATTCATATATTGAAACAATCGTCAAATTTTTTAGAATTTTTACCATTTTTTCAATACATTGTGAAATTATTTAGAAACAGTTTCATTTAAAAAGTAATAGGAGTAGATTTCACAGAGTAAGAGTCGAAATAGTAAATATTTATTTATATTTTTGAAATATATTAAATAATAAACTTTATAAACTGCTCCTCCCAGGGGAACTTGTCGCGCATGCAGGGATAAATCCTAGTTTCTCGACTCCTGATAACATATGCTATTTTATTCTTCTGTAAAAAAGTGTGCCTCTCCCTTAGCAAGTATTGTTGATGATATGTGTTTTATTTGATATGGTATTCATCCTTAAATTGACAGAAATAATTAATACGAGTGTATCCTTTTGTATTGACTGTAGGATATTCGGAAATTTTGTTTTGAATCATTTTCTTTGTAAAAATATAATGTCCTACAATTGCCAGATAATAAATGTAGTTTTCATTTGCCGCACCCTTCGGAGATGTTTCATCAATCATTCATAGAACACCTAATCCTATTTAAGTGTACCATGAATTGTGCCTAAAACTTTTTATAGTAATACATATCTTTCATACATATTTTACTTTTTGTATCAAGTAAAATTGGCTTTAGCATCGTGGCATAAAAGTAATAAATATGTACTTTGTTTTGTTCTTGCAATAATCTCAAAATTTGGGACTTGTGGTGATAAATAATTTACTTAAAAGTCGTTATAGTGTTGTTTAGTTACGAATCTTGGTGTAGTGAAAAAACCAGTACTTTTTAAAACAAAATATTAATTATAAGTGATTACAATTGGACAAAGAAATATGTTAATTGATAATATAAATAAAGTAGCAGAGATAAGCACAAACTTCGATAGAATATTTTGCGGCATTGTCGGATTGTGTATAAAGTAGAGGTTTACAAATACTGAATAAAAGCGAATTCTCCGAGCCGTCGAGGCGGAATAGCTTTTTACGCTAGTAAATGTATATAAACAAAAAATGTAAAAAAACGTAGAAAAAATACAAAGCATGCTAGAGACTGAATAAAAATATAGAAAAGATGGACAAGAAATTAGAACAAGTAATTAATGAGTTAAAAGAAACAAAACTAGAAAACGAGAAGTTGAAAGAAAAAGTTGAAAAACAAGGCGTCAAAATTGCGTCTCTGGAACGTGAAACTAAAAGAAAAACTCTAATAATAAAAGGAATAGAGGAGAGAGAGAATGAAAGAAATGAAGAAACAATAGAGAAAATAGGACACGTAATAAATGCATTAGAAATAAAGTTTAATACAGAAGATGATATTGATGATGTCATAAGAATTGGAAAACCCATAAATGGAGTCAATAGACTGCTATTATTAAGATTAGTGAGAAGCAACAAGAAAATGGAGATACTTAGACAAAGTAAAAAACTCAAAGGAACAAATATATGGATCGACGAAGACTATCCAAAGGATATATTCGAAGAAAGAAAATTGCTGTATCCACAATTAAAGATAGCTAGAGAAATTGGTCATAAAGCATATATTAAATACAATAAATTAATTATAAATAATGAAGTATATGAAGGAAGTAATAGAGACTTGCAACAAGGCCGAAAACAAGAAAAAGAAGAAGACAGGAAAAGAAAAGTACAGGAAAGATCTCCAGAAGCTAACACACTGGATGAACAATTAAGAAGAATTACGCGGACAGCAAAAAACTAATAATCCAAACAGTAAATCGAGAGGAAAACTATAAAAATGGCTATGGAAACGAATGTGACAATGGAAACGGATATGACAATGGAATTGAATTAGAATGTATAAAAACTTATAAAAAAGAGATGAATGCTACTGAAAACAAATACAAAAGAAAAAACAAAGGAATAGATATTACGAATAGAAATAAAGAAAACGAGAGGATGTGGAAGATAGCTACATGGAATGTAAGAGGACTATTAGGAAAGAAAGACGAATTAATACAAGAATTTGAAAAGGAAAATTTTGATATTTAATGTAGAGAAAGAAGAACAGATGGAACTACAAGACGAAAGACATCAGGAACTGGAAAATGAGGAAAATGAACCACTTATGCAAATAGAAGAAGTGAAACAAGCAATACAAAAGTTAAAAAGAGGTAAAGCAGTGGGTTACGACAGTATTACCGCAGAAATGTTACAAAGTCTAGGTGAAAGAGGGAGGGACTAAATTGTTTCAAAGAATATGGAACGAAGAAAAAATTCCGAAAGATTGGGAAGTAGGTATCATATTGACAATTTTCAAAAAAGGAGACAAAACTAATTGTAACAATTATAGCGGTATAACATTGCTGAGCGCGGCATTGAAAGTTTACGAAAGTATCTTAGAGACTCGACTTAAGAAAATAATAGAAAAACAGTTGGAAGAATCCCAAAGCGGCTATAGGAAAGGAAGAAGTAGCCAAGACCAGGTATTTACATTGAAACAAGTAATAGACAAAAAACTGAGAACAAATCAAAAAGTGTACCTCGGTTTTATAGATATTCAAAAAGCCTTTGACAGCGTTCCCAGAAATCAAATATGAAAAAGTCTACAACAAAGAGGAGTTTGATCAAAACTAAGAAATAACATTAAATGCATTTACGAAACAACCAGAAACCGGGTAAGGAAAGATAATGAACAGTCCAATGGTTTCATAACAAAAGAAGGATTAAGACAGGGAGGAGTACTGAGCCCGGCATTATTCATAATGATAATGGATGATATTTTGAAGGAAGTAAAAGAAAAGTTAAACAAATTCAAATAGGTTATAGAAATATGGAAGTAGTTGGAATATCTGAATGCGTTTTTGCCGACGATTTAGTATTGTTCGCTAGAAACGAAAAAGAGCTGAAACATATTTAATAACATGGAAGCATATATTGAAACTACGAAACATGAATATGGAAAAGACAAAGATAATGATGGTGGGACAAGAAGAAGAGCACCTTAATATCGAAATTGATGAAATGCCGATAAAACGAGTGAAGAGTTTCAAATATCTGGGAGTACATATACAAAACAATGGAAAACAGGAAGCAGAAGTGAACGAAAGAATAAGTGCAGCAGTCAAAGTATATTACTCATTAAATAGAAATTTCCTGGGAAGAAAAGAAATTACAACTAAAACCAAATTGAACGTGTACAAGTCAGTCTTTCGACCAATCCTTGTGCATGGTAGTGAAAGCTGGGTACTTACAAACTCACTCAAAAGCAGAATACAAGCAACAGAGATGAAGTATTTACGCAGGGTCAAAGGTGTCACCAGAAAATATCGAATGCGGAATGAAATAATAAGGGAAAACCTAAACATAGAACCAATACTAAAAACAATCGAAAAACGGCAGCTTAGATGGTTTGGGCACCTTTGTAGAATGGAGAACAGTAGACCAGCAAAAATGATTTGGCAAGCTAGAGAAGTAAGAGAAAAAGAAGTCGCCCAAAGAAAACATGGGATAACACAGAAGCCGAAATTTTAAAAGAAAAAGGAATTACATGGACAGAGGCGGCGAAAAAAGCTAGAAATAAAAAGGAATGGCGGAAGTTTGTCCACGAATAAGCGACACACCTGATACCCACAGCGGGTACAAACGGGTTTATGATTATATATATATATATATATATATATATATATATATATATATATATATATATATATATCAAGTAAAATTGAAAAAAGTTCAAGTTCGCCAAGAGAAAAAACGATATACATAGGAAGATTCCTATGAAAATAATTTAAATTTACCTAGTTCAATGTTACTTAAATTATTATTTTGTTTACTTGTTAACAATTTAATATGTTTACATAAGACAAGTCTGTTTTTACATAAAATCTATATTTGCCAGCGTGAGTTATAAATTTTACTACAATTTTCCAATTATTAAGTAAACCAACATACCTATTTATATGAAATCACATGCATTATTACCTTTTATTACCTTCTAATTATAAGCAGGATGTAATTTTAAAATAGTCTAAGCTATTATTATAATGTAACCAGACATGATATATCTTAGCTTATTCAGTGTTCCCAAAAGTTTGTACAAGTAGCTAGTGTAGCTCGTACCTCAAATCCTCTGAATTGAATATTCACATTAGGATTGTTCCTTAAAATGTTAACGCCCTTATCTTTTAATTAAATATTAAAATAAATTAATTAACTACAGTTAATCACTTATTTTTTAAGATGAATCCCATTGTAGGTATATCTAATTATTTTTTGAAATCATCCCTCAAGGTAAATTAAGCATACTAATGTATTTTTTTAGTATTTATTAGTAGTTATATTTACAAAATAATTAATATTGTATTTTTAATTAACTATTAAGAGAAAAACGAGTATGAAATTTGACTATATCGAAATTGAAATTGAAATTTTTTTTATTAAGTACCAAAATACACATCCAAAAAATACATTTTCTATTGCCACGGAAGAAAATTCTTGTGTGTGGCTCAAAAGATAACAAAATTAATGACTTACATATGTAATATATAATGCTATACTATTATAAAACAAAACCAAAAAACGTATTATTCTTTCTTAATATTTTAGAAATTTTCATAAATTTATGAATCTATGATTCCCCCCTAACGGCACCGGTCCAAAAAAGCAATGCAAGGTGAGAATAAGTTTTTTCCTGATTAATGAGAAAAGATGTTATTAATTTGGTCATAGTTAAGTTTAATCCATTCAACAGAATGTTTCTTAAAAACATTAACACGTTCTAAATTTCTAATATTAGTATCGATAAAATTTATAAATATATGAATGTAATGTAAAAAGTATCTCCCCCCCCCCCCCCCAATCTAGACTTTGTACTAAAAGAATAGGCATTATCATTACTAAAATTTCTTGTGAAATAATTATGAGGTAATGCATTAGTGAACATTTTTTTCATATACCAATTCATTAAAAGTGTCTTTACATATATCTGTCTAATATTTAAGAACAAACTAATTTGAAACAAATCTTTTGTATGAAAATCGAATGGTTTTTTATACATGATTTTAATTATTTTTCTATGAAGAATATCCAGCGGCTTTAGAGTAGTATCAAAGACTCCACCCCAACCCAGACAACCATACCCTAGAATAGAATTTACAAGTCCATAATAGATAATTTTTAAGGAATGTATATCTGTAATATTTGCTAATTTTTTAAAAACATATATTAAATATCTTAATTTTTTGCACATGTTATCAATTTGGTAAGAACAACTTAAAAAGGAATCTATTATTATCCCAAGATATTTAGCCTTATTTTGTAAAAGTAAAGTATTAGAGTTACACGTGCATGTAGAAGTATTCGTAGAAGATGCATAGCAGTCACAATTGAAATGTGTAATAATTTTGTTATATGAAGGTAAACTTTTTTTACGTTGGCAAAAGGGATTATTACTGTTTTTGCTTCATTAAGAAGTAGACCATTAATGTTCATCCATTTCTTAGCTAAGTAAAGTCCAAATGATACTTTATTCCTAAGTGTATCCCAATTATCGTCAAAAACCAAAACCGTATCATCGGCGTAAGCCGTAATCTTGCCAATATTTTTCAGGCTAAGAAAGTCATTGATGTAGCACAAAAAAAGAAGCGGCCCCAGGACTGTACCTTGGGGCACTCCTCTTTTAACAGTCATTTCTTCACTAATAATATCTTTGATTTTTACTGCTTGTTCCCTATTTGTTAAATAACTTTTTAATAGTTTTAAAGCATTACCCCTAATACCAAATTGTTTGTCTAGCTTCTCTAATAAACGCAAATGTGGCACCAAATCGAACGCTTTGGTTAAATCTAATAAGGCAGCAATAGTTGGAGTGCTACCATCAACTGCTTTATACAACTGACCCACCACTTTCATGATTGCATCACTAGTAGACTTGCTCTCAATAAAACCAAACTGATTTGGGCTTAACAAATTACGATCAATAAAATATCAAGTAAGACGTCTTTTAATAATTTTTTCACATACTTTAGAAAGGCTAGTAGTTAAGGATATAGGACGATAATTATTTATATCAGTATTTGTACCTCCTTTATGAATAGGAACAACATAGGCTTTTTTGAAAGCATTCGGGTAGACACCTTTCAGAAAAATATTATTGAAAATAAAAGTTAGAGGGTCTAAAAAATAACTTCAAAATTTTTTCAGTATAATGTTTGATAGGAGGGTAGGAGATTCAACGTAACAAACAATTAAATCTATATTACAAACAATAATTACAACGTAACCAATAATTAAGATAGGTTGGCTCATTTACATGGATTGAGTAATGAGGCAAGTAGTTGATAGAGTAGAGTAACTATACTCATATAAACAATGAGTAGAGTGTGTAGTAGGCGCTAGAGTCACTAGCAACATGTGGCAAAGTAACTCTACTCTAGTATCACCACTGTCAAAATATCCACTTGCCTATGCACTCTACCCATGGAACGCATTGAGTAGAGGGAGGATGCTGTCATTCTGGCTCTAATTCTTGCTGAAGCCATGATGTGCCTTGCTTAAATAACATAAATTTATAATAATCTTAAACTGCTTCTCTATTTCCAGTTTCTGATGCCTTTTTAAATAAAAAGGAATATTATCCCCTGTAAACTTGGTACACCATAATTAAAAAATCTTTAATTTTTTTAGAATTCTGGCATCCTTTGGAATAGTTATAGAGTTCTATGTAAGAATTTTGAATAGATTCGGTGAATTAATACAAAAAATCAAATTTGAAAATATGGTGTGCCAATTTCACGCAGTATGCTGAAAATATATTATTTCTTCAGAGTCCCTGTTAGTTTTAAAATAGGTCTAGAGTTCTATATTAATTATATCAATAGTTCTAACAATTAAACGTAAAAAATGAATAATGGAAAATCAAGTGAAACATTTTTGTTATGAGTTCTGGCCAATCTATTAACAATTCTGCGTAGCGTTCCTCGAGTTCTACCAAAAATCTTTATAACTTTTTGGCATGAAATAATAATTTTTCTAATTAAAGCAATTTTTAACATTTCAAAATAAATGGCCTATCTAATAACAGTTCCTCGAGTTCTACAAAAAGTCCTTATGACTTTTTTCCGTGAAATAAATATTTTTCAAGTTAACGCTATTTTTAATATTGAAATATCAATTTTTGTTGAAAAAACTTTTTTTACGATTTCTAGCCGATATAATAACAGTTCTGTGTAGCATTCCTCGAGTTCTACAAAAAGTCCTTATGAAAATCAAAGTATATACCATACCATAATAATATTGTAAACTGGCTGAAAGACTTTGGTCGATGGCCTTTTGATGATAGTATCAATAAAGTTTATTTCTCACTTTCTCCTACAATTAAGTGGTATTTTTTTGTAATTGAAATAGCAGTGTTTATTTTTTAACATACCTTAATATTAATAATTAAACTTCAAATTGAAACATTCTTTGTACATGAATTCTAATTACTCCAATCACAACTGTAAATCCTACAATTGTATGTAAATCAATCTAATTTAGGTCAGAATTAGTAGATATAGGTATGATACAAATTGAATTATTGCTAATAAAATTAATCAAAACACTTATGACCAGTTAATCATAGTACTTATAAGGTCAATTTTTAGAACATTCATGCACTTGATAACGAACTGAAGCAATTAATATAATATTCTTCAATATTATGTCTGTTTTTGAGGTTAAAAATAAATAAATGTCTTAAAAAGTATTATATAATGTCAATCTTTTAAATGAAACTAACTGTTTCTAGATAATTCCACAATATAATGAAAAAAATGTCAAAAATTCTTAGAAATTGACAATTGTTTCAATGTTAAATATCATCGTCAGTAGATTTTATTATATAATGGATTGCGGTTAGCAAGTTGTATTTTAATGTTGATAAAACACTATAAGGCTTTCATAATAGCATGCCACAAGTGCAGTGATTGGAAATATTATAATGCTAAATGGAATTAGCCCATATATTATTTAAATAATAAGAGGGGGAGCATACATAAAATGTATACAATAGTTTTTTAAAAGACCACTTTTTTGGTACATAAACTTATATTTATTATTCTGTGCACTATGCTTAATGTAATTAGTAGATAAGTAGATGTTTACTCATCATGAAAATATTATAATACTGAAAAGGCATCAGCCGAGGTCAATTTAGCAATTGTATCGTAAACATATTGTGTGTACTATTTTTCAATTTCTTTTTTACATTTCAATTGAGGTTACTCTCCAATTTTTACTTTCAATTATTAGCGATATCCCACAGGCGCATAGAATCAAAAAAAGTTCTGTATAATTTAGAAGGGCTACATAAATAATGGGCCGTTTCAACCTCCATAAATTGCTACGGAGAACTGATATCAGCAATACAAGTATGTAAAAAAGAATCTACATTTAAATATGAGTTGAAACACAAAGATAATAAAGACTAGATGACAGAATTACTCAATCTCATGAAAAAGAGAGAGGAAATTTACCAATAAATAATAAAAAAAAACATTTTAACTTGAATATAGAAAGACAATTCAAACAACGAAAAAACATTGTTGAAAAGAAACGTAAACCATTAAAACTGGATTATATTGAAATAGAAGGAACTGGTACCAATTCTAAAAAACAATGGAAACTCATTAATAGTTTGATAAAAGGAAAGAACCAAAAAGTTTCACAAATACTTCGAAGGACATATCTTGAACAATGAGGAAGATATTGCTGAACAGTTCAACAAATACTTTGTTAATATTGGACAGACAATAGTATATTATGTAGATACACATGCAGAAACTCTTGCTGGATTTGAGGAGATATATAGCAATAACTTATTGTATCTTACAAAAACGAGTGCACAGGAAGTTGAGGATGTACTACATGAACTGAATATGAATTCTGCACCAGGCTATGATAATGTAAACACTAAAGATCTATTAACCCTCATAGAGTATCTCATACCTATTCCTGTTACACTAATAAATGAAACCTTTATGTAGGGCATTTTTCCGGATGTCCTCAAGATCAATAAACTTACCTCAATACATAAAAGTGGACCAAAAAATAAACGGTTTTAAAGATTAAAACTAACTTTTCCGCATCTGTAAGATGCCCTGAACAATATTCTATCATAAAATTGTAACTTGTATACACTTCGGGGGATGTATCGTGGTAACAAACCAAAATTTCTCCAAAAGTAACCAAAAATGTAGTATATCTGGATTTATAGGACCCGCTGTACTCGCTCTAGTCAGCTGAAAATCATAGGGTACATCTGTGAGACACTTTGAAAAATATCCAATTATGAAATTGGCCACTTGTATACACCCCGGAGGCTGTATCGTGCTAACAACCCGAAATTTCTCCAAAACGGACCAAAAATGTGACACTTAAGGACTTCAGGTACCATAGCACTCATTGTAATAGCTCTGCTGAGATAATAATCAATAAGGTTCATCTATAAGACTCCCTGAACAATATTCAATCATAAAATTCGTCACTTGTATACACTCTGGAGGCTGTATCATGCTAACAGACTGCAAATTCTCAAAAAATTACAAAAATTTGGTACTCCAAGTACCATAGCACTCGTTGTACTGACTTTAGTGAGCTGAATATCAATAGGGTTCATCTTTTAGACGCTTTGAATAATATTCAATTATAAAAATGGTTCCTTTATATACTCCAGAGACTAACAAACTGAAATTTCTCAAAAAATGACAAAAATGTCGTACTTCAAGTACCATAGCACCCGTTGTACTGCCTATGGTGAACTGAAAATCAATAAGGTTATTCTGTGAGATGTTCTGAACAATATTCAATCATAAAATTGGTAACTTGTTGCACTCCGGAGGATGTATCATGCTAACAAGACATGTAATGAAAAACATACACACAGGATTTTACTTTTCCGCCCAACCTATCTAATATGCGAAAAAAGTATTGGTTTACCCCAAAAAAGTTAGAATTTTGAAAAAAAATTTGAGTACGACATTTTTGTAATTTTTAGAGAAATTTTAGTTTGTTAGTACAATACAGCCTCCGGAGTCCATCAAGTAACCAATTTTATGATTGAATATTATTCAGGACACCTCACGGATGAACCCTATCGATTTTTAGCATACCAGAGCCAGAACAACAGGTGCTATAGTACTTTAAGTACGACATTTTTGAAGAAATTTCAGTTTGTTAGCTTGATACAGCCTCCTGAGTATATACAAGTGACCAATTTTATGATTGGATATTATTCAGGGCGTCTCAAAGATAAACCCTATTAATATTCAGCTCACTAAAGCCAGTAAAATGGTGATATGGTATTTGAAGTATGACATTTTTGTCATTTTAGGAGAAAATTCAGTTTGTTAGCTTCATACAGCCTCCGGAGTATATACAAGTGACCAATTTTATGATTGGATATTATTCAGGGCGTCTCAAAGATAAACCCTATTAATATTCAGCTCACTAAAGCCAATAAAATGGGTGCTATGGAACTTGAAGTATGACATTTTTGTCATTTTAAGAGAAATTTCAGTTTGTTAGCATGATACAGCCTTCAGAGTGCCAATTTTATTATAGAATATTGTACAGGGTATCTCACAGATGCGGAAAAGTTAGTTTTAGTCTTTAAAACCGTTTATTTTCTCTAAAAACCGTTTTTTAGTGTTCTTAATGAAAAACCTAAAAATAACTCAATTTTTTTTCAAAATTTCCACTTTTTTGTGGGTAAGCCAATACTTTTCTCGCATATTAGATAGGTTGGGCGGAAAAGTAATAAAACTGATAACTGCAGACCTATTTCTATGAGTAGTAACATATCAAAAATGATAGAGGTAATTATAAAAAAGCGTTTAGTTAAGTATATTACTAATTTTGTTAAATTTTATAAATGTCAATATGGATTTCAGGAACATAGATATTCTATGGGCGCCACAATGGACTTAGTTGATTTACGGAAAGCTTTTGATGCAGTAGATCCTCAGATTAATAAATAAAATAGATATGTTTGTTGTGATTTTTTCTTGCCCCAAACATCGAGTCACATTCTAAGCTCTCTTGCGGACACTTCCACTGCTTTGCCATATTTACAAAGTCTCTTTAGTTGCAGGAAAAATTAAATTAGAAGTTTAATTGAAAATATGTTAAAAAGTTATGCAAATAAAAAAAACCATACTAATTTATGCGTTTGAGTTGCTACTTTTTAATTTAATTAATAATACTTGAATTTTCTTTAATAAAGGCATATTCTTATATAAATTTTAAACAAGTATTTGTCGTATCCTTAGATATAACTAAAAGTGGCAATATTGCTCAAAAGTTCAGTACATGTTTAATGTGTCAATAGTAAACTATTTAGTAGTTTTGTCCTTGTTTAATTACCATATAAAGAGAGACGCACATATCGTCAGAGTGTGATTGACGATCATTTCGAATAAGTCTTAGTATTGTAGTAAATAATGTCAAACGTGGTTTGTTTATAAGAGCATCATTACGACTAGAGAGTAAACATTTAGTTCTTTCGTTTTGATGTGTTTTTCAAGACTTTTAGTGACAAAATAAACTTTTAAGTTAATTAATTTAATGTTTTTGGATTATCATGGTTCGTGGGTGCAAAGTTTGTCAGAATAACGGCCGAAATTACCAAGGCCATGTATCTTTAATACAATCCCCACTTTTTGTAATTCATTCATTATTGTTGGCAGCAAATGAATAGCCCTTTCTATGTTTATTATTACTCTAAGAGTAGATCACACTATCTTACTCAACAAATTAGAAAACATGGGAATATGAGAAATAATCCAGTCTCTTATAAAAACATACCTCCTAAACAGACAGCAGTTCACAATGATTAAGGGGATACTAGTCAAACTGAGAATATGAAATCGGGAGTACCTCAAGGTTCAGTATTGGGCCCTCTTTTGTATACCTTCCTTAGGTGTCTTATCATTGAGAACTGCTGTGTTACGAGGTAGATATTTCAAATTTGCTGATGATATTGTATTATAAAGACAGAGACATTACCCAGTTGCAAATAATAGTTAATAAAGATTTAGAACAATATCATGCATGGCTAATAAAAAATAGACTACAACTTAATATAAGTAAAACAACATATATGATTTTTACACTAAAAAATAAAAGTTTAGAAAACATCACAATACAGATGAAGATGAGAAATAATTGATAAAGTTTGGAAGGCAAAATATCTTAGACTTGTATTAGGCGAAAAGCTTAACTAGAGTGAACACATCAAACATATAGAAAACAATATCACCCATGGTTGGAGCCATTTATTGATGTAGAGATTACATACGAACATCTTCCTTGCATCTAATCTACAATGCATATTTTCTGTCCATATTGACACTTAATTCCGTTATGGGGAACATGCGGGAAAACAATGTTCAATAACATTTAAACACTACAAAATAAAGTTGTAAAAATTTCATTCAAATTTCAATGTACTACATTAACACAAATAATATATAATCAAACTAACATCTTACCCATTTCTAAAATATTACAAATTCAGCAAATTAAATATATATACAACATAATAAACGAAAATCTTAAATGTAATACACCTTTCAACTTTGTAAATCAACAACTCACCTATAATTCACGTACACAAGCAAATATCTTCTTAGAGCCAGTGAGAACAAATATGGGCCTCAAAAAACCCCATAACACAGAGCATGGAAACCTATAACTCCTTGTCAAAAGACATAACTGAAAGTGCAAACATAAATGTATTTAAAGGGAGAAGAAACCTGAAAAATATAATTAACAAATTATATATCCCATAATAGCTATAAAAAATATACTTTTGTTTTCTACTCTAGGATAGAAATGCCGTGGAGATTTTTATTTTTGTATATGTAAATTAAGATGAAAAATGTAGATGTATGATGTAAGTTTTTTGAAGATGCTGTTTCGGAGACCTGCACATGTGCTGATTTGGATAGTTCAGTATTTACTATAATGTAGACTACTTCTAAGTTGTATATGAATTGTTATCAAAAACTCATTATATTTGAATAAAGTACTTTAAAAAAACTTATTTATAAAAAGTATCTATATTAATTTATTTTACAAAAGTTCACATTTTACCATTATTGCCTGTAAATTTAGTGCTGTGGTAAATTTGTTGTTCTTTTAAAGAATTTTAACTAAGGCATAAATGAATTTTACTTGCATTCTTCTCGTTTAATTGAAATAGTTGTGTTAACGGGAACAACTTTCACTATTTACAAGTAATCTTTACAACACTCGGTCAATGGTCATTAAATGTGTGGTGAGATATTGTTAGTAATACATTTTTTAAAAGCATTCTAATGCTGAGCTGTATTTAGATTTTTCAGAAATCAGTTACCGGTAGTACAAAAGGAAATTCCATGTTATATATGTAACAAACGTGGTTTTTTATGACGGTGCTTGTATTATTTTAATTACACTGTCCTACAGATTTTCCCACCCAATTACAGAACAGGAATACAATTACATTATATACAATAAGTTTATATAAATATGAACAATTTGAATATTTAATCAGCTAAGGCAAAATAATTAATTTTGGCTATACTGCAATTGAAGATATCAAGCTTACAATATAATCTAACTTGGCACACAACATATTGTCTGTCTCAACATGAGATGCAAATGAGGGTTATGGATCAAATGTCACCCCTAAGTCTACGATCACTGAAGGATGGGAAAGCACAATATCACTTATGGAGTACTTAGTCATAACTACAATCATTATTTTTCAGAGTGTATGTCATTACACTGAATTTTTTCGCATTTACAGTTAGTTTATTTTCCAAGCACCAGTTTTCTAGATGATTGAGGGTAAGATGAAGTTTGTAACAGTCCTTAATTTCGTTATAAATTTTTAGATCATCCACATACAACAGACAGTTTACATTGATAATCTCCATAGCGTCGTTGATAAAAACATTGAATAAAAGGGGACCCAAATTACTCCCTTAGGGAATACTCGATGTCGCTGTCTACTCAACGAACTTGTAACCATTTACCATTACATACTGACGACGAGCAGAGAAGTATGCATTAAATGGTTTTAAAAGTGATTCCGAAATACCTATGGAAGACAGCATCAACAACAATATATAATGGTCAACAGTATTGAACACTTTGGAGAAGTCAGTATAAACATTATCAATTTGAGTCATCGATGAATGCCTTTGCCTTCTCTAAGAGATTGCATAAATTCAACTAACACTAGAACAACCATTAAAGAAGCCATATTGCTGAGATGTAATGATGTGCTATCTATACTGTTTTGAAGTAAAATTTCAAAAACTTTGGAGAAGTTCCATATTATTGATATGGGCTTGAAATTACAAACATCGTTTTTTTCACCCTTTTTGTAATCTGGGTGCACTTTGGTTATTTTCCAGAGGTAGGTACTGTACAAGTTTTAACACATTTATTAACCAATACTGTGAGAGGATGACCTAATATATTTGCAGTCTTTAAGTATAAAAGCTGGGATACTATCTGGTCCAGTTGTCCTCTTCACCATCACTTATTAATTGGAGGTCAGTTTCCTGGAAAATGGATAAGAAGATGTGTACCACTGTGGTGGCCACCAAGGTACTTTTTAACGTACTTTTGTGTATCCATGTGGATACGCAGGTACTTCATGTTGGATACTCAGTAAACAGGAAACGGATACACAAATTTGGCTCTTGGCACAATGTAATAAATTGTAGATTCATATTTAAGAGCCGATTTCTTAACCCTCCGCTACTCGCGCGGGGTATTTTAGTACCCCACGGGCATATCCTATGTCAATATCTTGGTGGGGGAATCGCGAAATTCCACGTCGCCTCGTGTATTCTTCAAGCATAGTGTGTAGATATCTGTGCTAGGGAGTGGTCGCTATCGAGTCACTAACTTTTACGAAATACGCTATTGAACCTCGTTGGGGTATTTAAATACCCCACGTGAGTGGTCGTGTCATATTTTTGGTGAGTGTACTATATACTATAAATCTGCTATTACTTGAACATAGGTTATTATATATAGGTTAAAACATGACAAATCAATCCAAGGATCCAGAACAGTGGTTGAAATGGTATGAGGAACTTGACGAGGAGCCGGAGGTATATGGCGAAGAAGATCCCAACGAGTTCGAAGTTGACGCGATTGAAGTACAGGATGAACGCACAGATAGTGAGCAAGACGCAGATCCTGATTATATGGAAGATCCTCTAGCACAAGATGTTGCTGACGAATCTGCGAGTGCGTTCGAAGATCCGCTTACACAGGATTCTGGTGAATCTACGGGTCCATACTTCATAGGAAAGGATAAACAGAGTAAGTGGAATAAAATGAAACCACCTTCTTCAAGAACAAAATCTCATAACATAGTTTTGAAAGTTCCTGGTCCAGTGGGCAATGCAAAAAATGCCAAGTCTTATATGGAATGTTTTTATAATTTCATTGACGACACTATGTTTGCTATAATTGTGGATTGTTCCAACATATATATATCGCACATTCAACAAAATTTTGCTCGAGAAAGAGACGCACAGAAAACTGATGTTTGTGAAATTAAAGCTTTTGTAGGGATTTTGTATCTTGCCGGCGTCTTGAAATCTGGTAGACAAAATGTTTTATCTTTATGGAACACGAATGTTACAGGCATTGAACATATATTTATTACAATGACATATAACCGTTTTAGATTTCTTTGTCGATGTATCAGATTTGATGATATTTCTACCAGGCAGGAGAGGCGCAATTTGGACAAGTTGGCACCTATTAGAGACATATTCGAACGTTTTGTCTCAAAGTGTCAATCTTCAGTCACACCAAGTGCGTATCTAACAATAGAAAATAAGTAGTATTTATTTAAATAGGAATCCTAATTTATAATACATAATATATACATCAGTTTACAATTACACATCAGTTTTTTTCTTTTTACAATAATTTCAATTTTCATCACAATAGAATATAATCAAATCCAATATAATAAAACTATATATTCTCTATTTACAATATAATGTCAAGGCACGCTTAAATTCAGACAGACTTTTTGATTTTTTTATATTTTCTGGTAGGCCATTGTAATGGATGAATCCTTTAAAAAACAAACTCTTTACATTATAGGAATGATTTTGCCTCGATACATATAAGCTGTTCTGGCTCCTCGTATTGTAGGTATGAATTTCATTGGTAAATGTAATATACTTACAAAAATACGTTGGCAAAAGATTATTTATCATTTTATAAATATAAGTCATAACTAAATAATATAATCGCCTCTCTACCTTGAGTAATTCCAAAGTTTGAAGCATCATAGAGATAGGAGTCATTCTGTTGCATCGTAGTATAATTCTCATTGCACGATTTTGCAGTTTTTGTAATTGCGACATCTTATTTAAATCAAAGAAGTATAGTAGTGTCGGGCAATACTCAAAATGGGGCTGAATAATGGTCTTATAAACGGTTATTCTGGAATTTAGACTTAAGTGTTGAGACACTCTGGAGAAAAAATAAAGTTTTTTCAAAATTTTCTTTTTTATGTACTCAAAATGGCCACTAAATAATAAATGATTATCCAACATGAATCCTAAATATTTGATTTCTTTGACAATTTCAACTTGTTCATTATTTATTTCTATACTTATTTGATCATTGCTTATTTGATTGTATTTATGAGGTGTTGTAATTATCATAGCCTTGCTTTTATTTACATTTAGCTTTAGTTTATTCATTTTTAAATATTTTTTCAAACTTCTTAACACACTATTTATTTTAAACAATACTCTATCTAAATTCTCATCACTTACAGATATTAATGTATCATCTGCAAAGATATGAATGTAGTCACAATCAACAAATTTATCTATATCATTTATGTAAATCAAGAACAAGATAGGGCCTAGAATACTTCCCTGAGGAACTCCATGCTTTACCTCAATAGGAGGTGATATTGTATCGCCAATTTTAGTAACTTGTTTTCTATTAGTTAAGTATCCTTTTATCCAATTTAATACCTTACCCCCTATACCATACCGCTTTAGTTTTTTAAGTAATATTTTTCTATTTACGGTCTCAAAAGCTCTTCTTAGATCCAATGATACTGCTATGGTATATAAATTTTTGCTCATATTATTCTTCCACTTAGTGACAGTCAGCTGGATAGCTGATTCACATGAATGTTTGCATCTAAAACCATACTGATTAATAAACAACAAGTTATTTGACTCGATATGTTCCAATAATTGCTGACAAACCACTGATTCCAATAATTTTTCCACAAAAGGTAAAGAATTAATCGGTCTGAACTCACTACTTTTATTAGTATTAGTAAACTTCTCAACAGGTGTAACGATACTAGTTTTCAGTTCCTCTGGGAATACGCCAGTTTCCAGTGATGTATTAACAAAATGACACCACACATGCCCAATAACATCAAAACTGTTTTTTACTACTTGACTATTAAGTTCGTAAATTGTAGATCCTTTATTTTCCAAATTTTTTATAATTAATCCCAACTCTCTCAAAGAAATTGTTTTAAAATTACTAAAATGATTCTCACACTCTTGGATATTACAAATAAACTTAATATCCTCAATACTAGACACCATTTCACTAATACTATTGCACTAGACGAGCAGCTTGTGGCATTCAGAGGAAGATGCCCGTTTAAACAATATATACCGAGTAAACCAAGTAAATACGGGCTAAAGGTATATGCACTCGTGGATGTAAAGACCATGTATACGTATAAGTTAGAAATGTACGCTGGAGTGCAACCCGATGGCCCATACTTCCTTAGTAATAAGCCCGCCGACGTCGTCATGCGCCTCGTGGAGGATCTAAAAGGAACCGGACGCAATATTACTATGGATAACTGGTTCTCCAGTATCCCCCTGGCTTTCGAATTGCTCAGAAATAAGCTGACAATGATTGGAACTATCCGCAAAAATAAAAAGGAAATTCCTCTCGAATTTACCAATACGCGTTCTAGACCTGTACAGAGCAGCATGTTTGCGTTTAAAGACCATTGCACATTGGTTTCTTATGTACCAAAGAAATATAAGAATATCCTATTGATTTCCACAATGCATCACGATGATGAAGTGGATGAAGCTTCTTTGAAACCAGAGATTATACTTGAATATAATCGTACAAAGTCTGGAGTGGACGTTGTAGATAAGATGTGCGCTCATTATGATGTGGCTAGGAATACCAAGCGTTGGCCACTTACAGGTTTTTTCAATATCCTCAATATTGCAGGAATTAATGCCATATGTTTATATGCACTGAACAATGGATTCCAAAAACCCACTAGAGAATGTTTTTTGAGGAGTATCGCTGAAGGATTAGTTCGTCCACAAATTCTGAAAAGAATATATGCCAAAAATATTCCAAGAAATATAAAGAAGCGGGGATTCCTTCTTCTAAATATCGAAGAACCATCAACAACTGCAAGAGCTCAAGATCCTGAAACACATATGCCAAAGAGGCCAAGAACGGGTAAAGGAAGGTGTTATTTGTGTCCCAGAAGTCTTGACAGAAAAACCCCAGTAAGTTGCCTCAAATGCACCAAGTGGATATGTAAGAACCACCAACAAATTGTTTGCAACAGTTGCCTGAAACATGGAGCGGATGACGATTCTGAATCGGAAAACTCAGTCAATTAATGTTTTGTTGCCATTTTTTTGAATTTTTACCTTGTGCTTCTAAATGTTTATAATTATAAATTTTTGTGATTATGAAGTTTGGTTTATTTTGTAAAGCATACAAGTAGGTGTTTTTACGTAATTTGCCATATAATAAATAACCTAAAGAACTCTTTTTTAATGTTTCCCATTAAAATAAAATTGGGGTATCAAAATACCCCACGCGAGTACTCAAGTAAAAAATGTAGGCGCGAGTAGCGAAGGGTTAAAATATGTTAAGCACAGAAAACAAGAAAATAAAACATAAATTATTGTAATGTTTTTCTTATTTATTAAAACGTTTTTATTACGGGTGGAATAAACTACACTAACACTTAATTTATATATACTTAACTATTCACTTAAATTTAATTTATATCAACACTTTACTGTTCGCTATTTCGGTGTATTCTTGTTTATTTGTGAGATCACTTTATCAACTAAACTCAACTCTCCCTGCGCGATCCGATATATATATATATATATATATATATTGTAGAGATTACACCATTAATAAAATAAAACTGTTTAATAACTCAATAATAACGAATTTTATTTCATTTAATACATAACCAATATAACTAAGGCTTGGAAAATATGCACTAAAAAATACCAAAATATGCATGCAAATATGCTCTAAAAATAGGTCAAAATATGCAGTTAAATATGCACTTGTGCTCTTAAATATGCACTTTTCTCCTTTATATAGATATTACCTAAACATCATTTTTAAGGTAAACAAAAAACAGAGTGAAAAAACACTATACTTATTTATTTATATTATTAAACTTCAATAATATAGTTGTTAAGCTTACCGTTTTAGCGCAAATTGTGCAGAAAACGGATGTTGAATCCACTATCTTTAAATCCTTTCTATTGTTGATCCACTTTTTTAGCAGAATATTTTTTTCGGTTGGTTGTTTTGGCATTTTGGCAACTTTGATAAAATTTTAAACTCCACAATTCACAAAATTATTCTCTTGTTGACAGAAGGACTGCCAAATCAATTTTAACTAATGTTTTCTAAAGACAAGCAAAGGAAAAGAAATCCCTTCCCCAAAAGCATATTTAATAGTTTGAAAACTGGTAGCGGGATTGAATGAAGAATATCATTTACGAGCTAGCAAGGTTATTTTATTACGACCCATGGTTTTTACAACCACCGAAATATTTAAGCCGGACGTGAAGAATTAGTATTTGAAAGAAATGTAAAAATAATCCCATTTTATGAGACCATCTGTCGTTTAACACAAGAACGGCAGTAAAATAGTAATTAGTGGGTCCTAATCCCGATACAAAGATGAATTGCGGCTACCTGACAAGCCGTCGCACTGTGCCTTGTTCTAAAAATGCACTAAAAAATGAAATTTTTGAAAAAATACGGTAAAATATGCATTATTTTATTTTGCATATGCATTATTCAAAAAATGGCGAAATATGCACATATGCACTTAACATGCATTTTGCATATTTTCCAAGCTTTAAATATAACCATCAATCTCGTCATCCCCTTCTCCTTCTTCCACTCTGGTCTCGACCTACAGTGGTTAGCCAGACACTTGGATGACAAGTTAATCACTACAGTCGGCCGTCCTGACAAGAGAATCGTCTCGATTCTCTCCCAGACAATATACATAATCTATATGATGATACATCCAATGCCCATAAGGACAACAATGAAAATATATAATACAAGCAATGGTACATAAGATGGGTTATGCTCTTTAATAATGGTATACATATTACTTGCTACTTAAAACATAAATAATGTAGTCAACTATATGTAGTAAAGCCCTAATAATAACATAAGATACATAATGATTATTGCTTAGTGCATGAATGACATAACAAGTAAAACCGTACTGATACATAAATTACATAATGCATAAATAATACAACAAGTGTGGTGTCATAAACAGAAGTCATAATAAAGGACATAATTGAAACATAATAAAACATAAATGATATATAGCACACAAATACATAATGGGTAAGTACTATGAAATAAAATACACATGTAACATAAGAAAAGGACCAAATGCAAACATAGCTGAATTTCTATTACCTAAGTAGATTCGTAAGCTTTAATTCGTGAACTGTCGATAACACCATCATAAGGTATTTGTGAGTTCTGAAACCCTATAACGTCAGTTATAACATAACGGTCATTTGGTAGTATCTTTTTAATAACATAGGGACCTTTGTATTTAGGTATAAGTTTTTTATTAACTCCTGGTGTAGTATCGTAGTTGGCTATCATTACATGTTGACCCACCTTATATGTTGTAGCCGATTTATGATTCTGGTCATAATATTCTTTATTTTTCTGCTGCTCCTGTACTATTTTGTCATTAGCTTCCGCCCTAATTCCCTCTAAATCCCTTTCATCGCTATCAAACAATTCTAATAATTCCTTAAAATTATCTTGAATAATTCCTTTTTGGTCCCTACCAAATAATAATCTAGCAGGTGTCTCATCTGTAGATCGATTGACTGTATTATTGATACTGTACTCTATCTCATTTAAAATATTTACCCATGTACTTTCCTTCTCATCGGAAAGTTTCGCCAACAATGGAGTTAACATTCGGTTTATCCGCTCTATTTGCCCATTTGCTCTAGGACAACCTGTGGCAACAAGGGTATGTTTAATTTGATGTGTTACCATAAAAATTTTAAACTCCTCTGAAGTAAAACAAGAACCACGGTCAGAAATAATTTGCTTAGGGACTGAATAATTCTGAAAGTAATCTAATAAATGTTTATTTACTTCTTGAGTATCTGTACTTTTGCAAGGATATAGTCTGACAAATTTGGTAAATCCATCAATAATTTCAAAAATATGTTTTTTACCGTGAGCTGGTGGCAGTGGGCCGTAATGATCTATATGCAGGGTCTCAAACGGTAAATTACCTTTTGGGATGTTATGTAAAAATCCCTCCCTCTTACCGGATTTGGGATTATATTCAATGCACTTTAGACAGTTACTAATAAATTTTTTAATTTTTGTTTTAATGTTAGGAAACCAATATGTGCGAGTAATAACTTCATATGTCTTATCAACACTAAAATGACCCATATTATTGTGATAAGTAAATAAGATCTGGGTTACCATTTCTTCGGGTACATAAAATAATAATTTATCACCGAGCTTGCGATAAACACTACCATTCCGCAGTTCAAAAAATGGGTGATCTGATTTTTCTAAAGAATCTCTAAGTTGAACTATTTTATCATCAGTAGATTGTTTAAATGCCAAGGTCTGCTCCAGTGTATTACCTTCCAGTACAGCAATGTTATGTGCTCTGCTCAAGGCATCTACATGTTGCATGCGGTTGCCAGACCTATGTTGGATGCTATATTCATAATTTTGGAGGAACGTGGCCCATCTTGAAATTCTAGGATTAACCGTGTGTTTATTAAGAGTTAGTCGAAAACTGTCACAATCAGTGATTATCTTGAAGGGAATTCCAAATAAATAAACATGAAAACGTTTGATTGCATATATACAAGCTAGTGTTTCTAACTCAAAACTATGATATTTGGATTCTGCAGGAGATGTACGGTGACTATAATAAAAAACTGGTCTTAACAGGCCATCTTTCTGTTTTTGTAATAGAATTGCCCCAAATCCCAGACTACTACCATCACAATGCAACTCTGTTTCACTATGCGGAGAATAAATACTCAAGACTGGGTAGCTAGATAGAATTCCTTTAAGAGTTTTGAAGGATTCATATTCTTTTTCCTTGAACGTAAAGGGAACATTTTTTTTCAACAGATCATACAGGGGTTTTGCCTTTAAAGCAAAATTGGGTATACATTTTCGGAAGTAGCTAGCAAGACTAACAAAACGTTGTACCTCTCTTGTACTTCGAGGAACTGGATAATTTAGAACAGCCTCTACATTTTGAACGGAGGGCCTAATGCCCTCGTGATTTATCAAATAACCCAAATATGTGGTTTCATTATAGAAAAACTTACATTTATCTAATCTAAATCGTAATTGATACTTATTGGCTAGCTGTAAAACCTCACGAAAAATACAGAAATGGTCCTCTAAAGTTTCTGTGGCAATTAGAATATCATCGAAATAGATCAAAATTTTCTTTTCTTTAATCATTTCATTAAAAATAGTTTGGGTGAATTTACCGAAAACCCTAGGTGCATCTGCCAAACCGAATGGCATGCGTAAGTATTCAAACTGACCTAAAGGAGTTACAAATGATGTGTACTTAATAGAAGATTCAGCCATTTTCACATGATGAAAACCATTTTTCAAATCTAGCAATGTGAAATATTTTTTGTCCTTCAATTGATCCAAATGATCCTCTATAACTGGGGTAGGAAAATTACATTTTACAGTTAATTTATTCAGTTCTCTATAATCAACGCATAGGCGTAAGTCACCACTTTTCTTTCTAACTAATACAATAGCACTAGCGTAAGGGGAAGTACTAGGCCTAATAATGTTTTGACTGATTAGGTCATCAAGAATGACCTGCAGTTTTTGTTTTTCACTAAATGACAACCTTCTTGGCCTAAAAACTATAGGGGTGTCATTTTTTAACTTAATTTCCATTTCAAAATTGTGGGGAATAAATTCCTTGTCAAAATTGTTTAAGTAATTGTCTTTAAAATAATTGCGAATTTGTTCAGTTACACTAAAGGTTAATTTAGTATTTATATTCATATCTTTTGCAACTGAAAAGGGCTCTTGCACATAATCAATATTCATAATTTGTTGAATGAAAGCTATATTTGCTACTTGCTCTGACGGGGGAGCTTCAATACAATTTTGAGTAATAGTGACAGTATCAGTGAGTGTAATTGATAAATCTGGTTTTAAAATAAAGTCACGTCCCAATATAGCGGCGTATGACATGGTGCTATCAGGAACTACATAGAATTTAATATTAGTCATAATTTTATTAACAATTACATCCTTTTGAAACATGCCTATGATACTCAATGGTGACCCATTTATACCAGTAAAATTTAAGTGATTACCACCTTCAGTTATAATGAGATCATGTGGAACAAATTTATTTTTTATTAAACTAATAGGTGATCCACTATCTAATAATGCTAAAATACATAACTTGCATAAGTCTTGATCATTGTATAAAGAAAATTCAACACTTACAGTAAAGGGTCCGTTAATAGATGATGTTTGCACTACGTTGGTGGTGCTATCTGGTGTCATATTTCGGGTTGGGCAGTTCTTGATTTGATGTCCCATCAACCCACAGTGGAAACAGGAACCTCTTTCACGCTTCGGTTTAGTGCACTCTTGTGCACGATGGCCACTTTCATTACAATTGTAACACTTGTACACCCTGCTTACTACAGCTGATGTTGATGCACTTGTCTGGATACTGGAAGAGGACACGCTTGATGAACTGTTGGTACGAGGATGGAAGCTACTAGTTCCCATGTTCTCCCTCACCACATTATTCATGCGGCTGAATAAATCCTCTAGGGTATTTATATCCTGTAGCATCATTCTAGCTTGGCTTTGTAGAGTGCTGTTGTCAAATCCATCAATAACATAATGTATCATTTCTTCCTCTAATACACCAGCATTATTGCCTAAGGTCACTTTTTCGTTATAATAATTTGCAAATTTTTCACCTGCTTTCCATCTCCTCTTCTCAAATGCCTTTCTAAGCTTCACTACATCCTTTTTGCAGGAGAACATTTTCCTCATTTCAGCCTGGAGGGTCAACCAATCCATTGTAACATAATCCACCTTCGAGTTGTACCAATGTTTGGCTTGTCCTACAAGTTTTCCTATCGCTATCACCTGCATTACTGCGTCGGGAACACCGTAGACATTCTGAACAGCGGCTAGTCGTTCCAGCCAAATGTTAACATCCATACTGCCGGCAGAAAACTCGGGTAATAAGTTGGCTATCTCCTTATTGCTAAAACTCCTGGAAGTTGCATCTCCAACGCGAGCGGTTCCAGTATATTGTTGATCCTCTATTCTTCTTTGATCCTGGCATAACATAATAGCACGGACAGTAGATTGGATTAGCTCCTCTACAGATATAGACGAAGGGGTTAACTGAGCCGGTGGAGGCGTGGCCCCATTTTCTGTAGCTTCTGAATCACTCATAACTAATTTGTTGGGCGCGTATTCTTATATTGAATAACCCGTATCCCACTTCTGAGTTGTAGGGATTACACCATTAATAAAATAAAACTGTTTAATAACTGAATAATAACGAATTTTATTTCATTTAATACATAACCAATATAACCATCAATCTTAATTCACCAACTGCCGCCAAAATTTCACCTGTCACTCGTCATCCCCTTCTCCTTCTTCCACTCTGGTCTCGACCTACAGTGGTTAGCCAGACACTTGGATGACAAGTTAATCACTACAATATATATATACATATATATATATATATATATATATATATATATACATATATATACGAATCATAGATTTATTGGGGAAGCGGCAAATTAAAACGGGTACCCTTCATACTTTTTATGTCCAAGTTTTCAGAATTTATTTATTCCATTATCAAGGATAAAGTATATGAGAATGTATATTATAATAGATGTAAATGGTAAATTGTATTTAACATCAAAAGAAATATTTGAATTTTTTTAAAAATAATTGTCAAATTGAAAGTGAATAAAATCGTTTTAAATAGTTATTCTTTTTTTATATTGGAACATAGAAATAATTAAAGAAATTAAGGTTATGTTTAAATTAACCACAGATCTATAAACAGTTATTGTATTTGTGATTATCTTCTTTCTTTTTTGATTATAGAAATGACATTTTATTAACCTACAAACTGTTTTTTAAATAGAAGAAGAATTTGAAATTGAAAAACATTTATGGTTTTTATCAATAGACAATAAGTAATAATAAATATCACTTAAATTATTATGATCACTTTTCTTATTAATGATATTAGTTTCTTGAGATATGTGAGCCATTTCTAAGAAAAGTCTTTTTTGAATATTTGATTGAATATCTAAAATACTTACAGAATCAAAGTCCATAATATGATCTTTATCAATCACATGTTTTGCCAAAGCACATCTATCGGGATATAATCTACAATCGCTTTTATGTAGGGATATACGAATTTTTTAATTTTTGACCAATGTGACCTACATATTTTTCTTCGCAATTTTTACAGGGAATACAATATACTACATATGTAGTATAGTACTACAAATGTAGTATAGATAAGATAGTCACAATCGTAAACAATTCTAAGAAATCCCTGCGCATCCGCCATACTTTTAACTTTCATACATGGCTTAGACATAGTCGGATTCAGGGACTACACCAGTGTGCTGTTTCGTAACATTACCCCCTCCTTAAATGGAAGTTCCTCTTGGAACTTTTGTGTAGCCGAGACTGGATTTTGAATCGGCAACTGGCCCCATTTCTGCACTTTCAGATCTTATGGAAATAACAGGGCACCGTCTTCATCGGATACTAATAACGGGGGTTGTAGCTGCAAATTAATATCTGGACACCGGTATTTTGGAAGATAACCTCTACCATGTTCCTGATGACTCGCCAGTACAACTGGTTACTCGCTATCTTAGGCATAGCCAGTTTCTTCACGCTGGATTCTAACACATGGTCTCGGAGTTTTCGAAGTGCTTCCCACAGATCGCGGTAGGTAGATCGATCTTGAAATTCATTTTTAGTTACCACGTAGAAGACGTACCGCGAATTATGTTTCAGTTTCAGTGTCTTGCCAGGGGCTGGAATCTGGTCTTCAAGTTTTTCTAATTGCCCGAACTCCTTTCGAAAGACGGTTGCCAACCTTCGTGCGTTTTTAAGGACGGAGATGTTGTATGCCAGTGAAAAATCTTCCGGGAGAGTGAATAAATCTTGTCGTTGTTCTGAAGTGACTCCATTCTAGCTTTCCCGGTATGTCCATACGCGCCCTTAAATTAATCGAAGGTAGGGTCAGACACATCTCGAATATGGTTTACTCCTTTCTCTAGGTCATGGTCTCCTTCGAATGGCGCTAGTCGGCTTTGGTGAACTACTTTTGGTTTTCCGTTGGGGATCTTGCTTATGCGCTATATAATATCATTGATCCTTTTCTTGATTAAGTATGGACCTTCCCAGGATTTTTGTAATTTTGGAGAAAATCCTTTTCTCCTCGTCGGGTTGTGTAACCATACTTTGTCCCCTTCTTTAAAACCGCCTTCTGTGGCCTGCGTGTCGTACCGACTTTTCATTCTGTCGCTGGCAACTTGAAGATTTGTTCGAACTAATCCATGAATATCGTCCAGCCTTCTCCTCAATTGGATCACGTAGTCTTCTCCTGCTAGATCTTCTCCAGGCCGACAGATAAATTCCAGGTCACAAGGAAGCCTCATTTCACGTCCAAACAGGATTTTCGCTGGTGTTTCACCCGTGCACTCATTGACGGCAGATAGATAAGCCAATGCGAATAGGGAAATATACTGGTCCCAATCTCTCTGATGACTGGAAACTACTTTGGACAGATATTTTCCAATAGCCCTTTTCATTCTCTCGACCATTCCATCTGACTGTGGATATAATGCTGTTGGCCTGGTCTTCTTCATTCTCAGCTTCTCGCAAATCTCCTGGAATAGATGACTTTCGAAAGTTCTTCCCTGGTCACTGTGGACTTCCAATGGCACTCCATATTGGCTGATAAACTCTTTCACCAATACATCCGCGACAGTTGTGGCCTCTTGGTTCGGGATAGCGGAAATTTCCACCCACTTTGTGAAATAATCCATTACAACCAGTATGTATTTGCTACCATTTTCTGTCGTCGGAAATGGTCCAGCGATATCTAAAGCAATCCTTTCGAAAGGGCTTCCAACATTATACTGTTTCATAGGTGCCTTTCTCTTGCGATGTGGTCCATTACTCGTAGCACAAGTCGTACATTTCTTACACCAGTCCTTCACATCATCGGAGCCAATAAAACCTCTCACGGATTCGCTGGAGGGTTTTCTTCACTCCCAGATGACCTCCCGATGGACTGTCGTGTAAGCTCTTTAGTACTTCAGCTACTCTCGTTCTAGGGATAACTAGCTGTCTCCTCATCTCGCAACCATCATCCTTTTCAAGGACTCTTTTCAACAGATCGTCTTCCAGGGCAAGGGAGTCCCACTGAGCCCAATACGCCTTGAGTGTCAGTGAAAATCTTGACTCTTCTTGACAGGTAGGTCGCCGATTTTCTTCCTTCCACTGCCGAATATTTTTTAGGCAAGGATCATTCTCCTGATCTTCCCTGATCCTGGTGGATGACCATTCTTCATTCACTACTGTAATTCTTGAAACTGCAACTTCCTTAGATTTCGACTTGTTGCATTGTGAATAGTCTACAGGGCATGACCGTCTAGGCAAAGAGTTGGCTTTTCGGTGATTCACATCAGCTGGATGTTCACCCCTGTCTGATTTCCCATGTGACTGGAGTTCTTGGGTTACAGGAGTTCTTGGGGCGCTTAGACGGACTGTGTACGTGCTTTAGCTCGCCACACTTCCGGCGTTTGATCTTCTTAGGCTTCTTATCTGCCATACCTTTCAACAAGTTGACAATCTGGTCAAGTTTGTCATCGTCATCTTCTTCCTGCATGGTCCCACCTTTGTTGTACTGCGAGCTCTTCATGGCTGCTTTGCATTTAAGAGGTTCTTGGCTTGCAGGAGTCGTAGGACGCTTACACGAACTGCGTGCATGCTCTAGCTCTGGGGTTCTCAAACTGTGGGTCGCGACCCCCAGGGGGGTCGCGAGATGTGTCCATGGGGGTCGCGCGATAAGGAGGAAAAACAAATCAGTCATAGCTGTAGTTTTTATTAATAACAAAATTTATAGGCTACACAAATTTGTAGTACACATACAAGTTGAAAAAGGCCTAATACTATTTAATGGGAAACATGAGCTTGTTTGGAATTAACCAATTTTTTTATGTCCGGATTGAGTTTTGTTATACACAAAAGAATGTCATTTTCCAGGGTCAAACGATTTATTGATTTTGTTTTGATATTCACCATTATGGAGAAACCTTGTTCACAGTTATAAGACGTAGAAAATGGCATCAACGTCTGTAATGCTTTTGTGGACAGTTCTGGGTATTCATTTTCAATACCTATCCAAAATTTGTCGATACAAGCACTGTTAAAAGTGAGTTTTGCTGACTGATCACTTGAAATTTCGATCAGTTGATCATGTTGACGAGCAGTTAGCTCAGCTTTTGTTACGACTTGATCACTGAACGGATTGACTACCCACAAAACCCCACTCGTATCCATATTTGGAATGTAATCTGTCAGCTGTTCAATCAAACCTTCGAGATGAGAAGATACTAGTAAGGTGAGAGATGAAGTGTCAGGGGATGTAGCGTTAATACTTGACAGATACTCTATAAACTCTTGAGTTAGTGTAAAATTTTCAAAATCTTCTTACTTAACTCTTGCGTTCCAAACACTGAGTTTTTTTACAAATGCATTTACTCTGTCTTGAGCATATAGCATATTTTTGTCTGGTCCTTGTAGGGATAAGTTCAAAATATTAAGGTGAGAGAAGATGTCAGCCAAATAAGCAAGCTTAACCAACCACTTTTAATCACTGAAAAAAGTGGAAAGTTTGGGTTTACTATCAACCAAAAATAACAACATTTCTGACTTCAATCCAAACAGCCTGCTTAATACATTACCACGGGATAGCCACCGTACTTCAGTGTGAAATAAAAGATGTTTATGCAAGGCTCCTACCTCTTCATACAAGTTATTAAACAACCTACTTTGCAGCGGGCGACTTTTGATGTAGTTCACTATCTTGACAGCTTCATTTAGCACTTGCCGTAATTCATCTGGCATTTTCTTAGCTGCCAAAGCTTGCCTATGTAAAAAACAGTGGACCCAGCTTGCATTCGGTATAAATGATTTCAACCTGGCAATCAAGCCACTCTTCTTTCCCGTAAGGGCCATTGCTCCATCACTACAAATTGACACACATTTCTTCCAATCCAATTCAAAAGGTTCAGTTGCTTCGACAAACACCTTATAAAGACTTTCACCTGTTGTGTTATTCGGCAGGGGCTTACAAGACAAAATATTTTCATGAATAGCATCACCGTAATCGTACCGGATGAAGCATAAAAACTGAGCACAGTTGGCAACATCTGTTGACTCATCCAACTGAATTGCAAAAAAGTACTGTCTTTTAATTGCTTATTTAGCTGGTTCTGAACATCTTCAGCCATGTCACATATTCTTCTTGAAATAGTATCATTTGATAACGGGATTTTTTTCAATTTTTCAGCATCTTGAGGACTGATTATATTTGAAACCATATCAATTGCAGCAGGAAGAATTAATTCCTCAGCAATTGTATGGGGTTTCCCTTTTTTAGCAATCTTGAGTGCTACCTCGTATGAAGCTTTAAGAGCATTTTTATTAACATTAGCAAGATCTGTAATGTTTACCTGTTGACTTCGAAGGGATAACAGTTTTCTTTGGAAAAATTCCACTGGTTTGTCTTTGAAAGCAAAATGTTTAGTTTCAAGATGGCGTCTCATTTTCGAAGGCTTCATGCTTTCAGCTGACAACACTTCACTACACACCACACATTGAGGTTTGTTTGCCAGTTCAGTGAAACCGAATTGTATGTACGACTGGTCATATTTGCGGAATTTTGTCTTTCCGCACTCACTAGCACTAGCATCACTACTTGAAGACGGTCTTTTCAAAAACGTATCCATTGCTACTTTTTCCAACTGTATTTGCTCGCAATACTACTCACAAAGTACACACAGTGTTGAGTGATCGACTCAAGAAGCCAGACTGTCGTGTCGTCTGCCGGGCACCGGCTGGCAGAGTGCGCGCGCGCTGACAGCTGTGACTGCAGTCTATTCTAGGCCCCATGAGTCATCATTGCTTTGTCCTTGGTCGTGCCACGAAGTGAGTTATCCCACTTTCTCTTATGTCCAAAATTGGTGTGCGGAAAGTTATTGCAATCCTGTGTCGAGCAATTTGACATTATTTGAAGTTTGTGTTTTCTCCATATGGTCATATAGTTTCGTTAATCGTTTATGTGAATTGTTGTAAATTGTTGGAGTTGGACATTCAAAAATACAATTTTTGTCAGTGTATAAATAATTACAGAATAAATAAAGATTATAAATAAATAATGAACAGAGTTTATTTTTATTTTAACTAGCATTCAATTAAGTTGAATTGCAACAAGACTACATTTGTATTGAAAATGTTAGTCATAGCAGAATTAAAAGCATCTGACAGTTTTCTCAGTAAACAATTGCAGAAAACCACTGCTCATTAATTTTACCTTAAACTGCTCGACAGAGGGTTGCAGTAATTTTCAGCACATTAATTTTCAGCATTATTATAAAACAATTCAAGTGACAACAATTTGTATTTATTTTTACTAGTTAATAGTATTTTTATGGATAAAACTTAGCCAATAGTGTTTTTTTTTCATTTTTGTTTATATTTAAAAATAGGGGGGTCGCTTCTTGTCTACCATACCTATCAACAAGTTGACTATCTGGTCAAGTCTGTCATCGTCACCTTCTTCCTGTATGGTCCTACCTTTGTTGTATCCGGAAGCCATCGTGGCTGCTTCATATTCAAGAGCAGCAGTCAATACGTCGACTAATGTTTTCTACTAAACTAACTCTCCCTGGTCGTTCCTTTATATATTAGTGCTTTGTTACTAGATAATTCTAGCTTGCGGCTTACACAAAAATAATTGGCTTTCTAGATAAGACTGGTCACAAAAACAATGTCTAGATAAGATAGTCACAATCGTAAACAATTCTAAGAAATCCCTGCGCATCCGCCATACTTTTAACTTTCATACATGGCTTAGACAGAGTCGGATTCAGGGACTATACCAGTGTGCTGTTTCGTAACATTATAAATATTATTTATTAGTAGAATACAATAACTAAAATAGACTATTTATACACAGTAAACAAAAAACAAATATTCCACAATATTTCCTTGACTCTTAAGGATTTAGTAATAATAGGTTATAAATCCCTTATTGTATTTTATTATCTACTGCATGCTGTGGGTTTTGGTAGTCAAAACAAAATATATTGGAATGTTGTATACTTACTTATATTATTATTACTAGGTACTAAATAATTCAGGTACCTACAAAAAGAAGAAATTCCTTTCATTGGTTACATTTACAATATATTATAGTTTAGGATCGTTTCTAAAAAATGTACTAATAAAATCCCTATTTTTATAAATTTCAAAGGTTGGTTCTCTAAAACGACGTTCTTTTTTCTTTAAAAACTCAGCGACTGCTGGTTTAGGATCAAGATGAGCTATTCCAATTCCATTCAATGATACTAAAAGACAATCATTCATTGAATTTTCATTTAGTGAAATTCTTTCGAGATTTTTTTTTGTTGATATGAGAAATAATCCTCTCACTAGTCATTGAATGGGGTATTTTAATGTGAAAAATACTTATTCTATGTATAGGTATTTTGACGTATTTGTGGATATTTTAAACTACTGGGTACGAAATTATCTAAGAAAAATATAAAATAGGGCTGCCGGTGGTGGCTTTAAGATTTGGTACTTGGGGGGAGGTCGTTCTTTGACATAACCCCCCTCTTCCCCAAGGGGTCAAGAGGGCTTTTTGGAACAATAGATATGCAGTAAAAGATCACTATAATATGCATTGGTGGCCACCCAATTCACCAGATTTTGGTAAACTGTACTCATGTTTTTGGGGTTATATTAAGAACGAAATTTATAAAATACCTTCAACAACAAGGGATGACATGAAAGATACAATAAAAAATTATTTAAAAAAAATTAGGGTACAAATTCTTCGTATTAGTTGGTAACTATTTTCAGACATCCATAGATATGTTAGGAGATAAACTAATGTTGCATTTATTTTTCCTGTTTGGTAAACTTTTAGTTTTGACAAATAACTCATAATTAAATAATCTGTTATAACTTTAAGTTCTCTGAAAAACATTTTACTTTATATTTTTTAATAATAGGGAAGTGAAGCAAATTTTCATACAAAATTCTTCTTTAGAAAATTATTTTCTAAGGATAAGGTATAGGTATATTCCAACCCAAATATTTAGAAATGATAATATGTATTTCCCTTTTCCATTATTGTACCGGGTGTCCCAATATGAATGACGCTCGGCCATATCTCGGGAACCGTTTATAGTACAGCTTCGGGAAAAAAATTTATAACAAAAGTGACCTCGAGAAAAACCTGGAGATTATTTACAGAGTTGTAGGTCCACCGCCAGAGGGCGTAATTAAATACCAAAAATTATAAAATGAAAAATTTACAAATTTTCCCTAATTAAGATGCATTTAAACTATGATTATCGTATTCTTCAAGAAATTCAGCGTATATTTGATTTTACAAGTTTTAGTCTTTCTCTTCAAATAAGAGCTGGGGGGAAGCGGGAACTTTATTATGAAAAAACGCCTGTAATTTCAGTTCTACTTAACCTATCTAAGCAAACTTAGTCTTTTTGAAGAGAGCTCCTTTCTACCAATGGAAGAGTTATAATTTCGAAACAACCTAATGAGTAACGTATACGTTAGAGGGCGCTATTTATTTATTTTTTTAAATCTAACTATCCTTGAAAAATGTTGAATGGAAACATGCAGTTTTAATTAAGGAATATAAAAGTAGACCAAATTAGTAACAGAATAGCGTAAATCGCATGTCGATATCTTTTTCGTATTACGATATATCCTAAGAAATGTGTAAATTTTAATCATTTTTCCTTTAAACATAAATTACTTCGGTTTGACTGAACGGATTTTAACATTTTTTGACTCCTCAAAATTGTCTTTCCTTGTTCTATTAATAATAGTTCCAATTATTATGTCGATATTCCTTATGCTGTCACCGGGAAACTGCGTTATGGAAGTTAAAATGGAAATATAACTTAAGGTACCTCGCTAGTGACGACCTAAATGTTCAAATTGTCGCCCATCATTTTCGATACAAGCGTTTATTCTTTGAAGAGTAGATTGAACAGCAGTCTCAATTTCTGCTCTCGTATTCTTTCGGTCATGTTGACTCTAGTAGTGGGTCTAATTGCACAAACAAGGTCTTTAATCCCGCCCCAGAGATAGAAATCTAAGACGGTTAAGTCTGGTGACCTAGCTGGCCAAAAAAATAGGCCTCCATGTCCTATCCACCTATCAGGGTAAGTATTATCTAAAAATTCTCTAACTTGTCTGGAGAAATGCGCCGGACACCCATCGTGCTGAAACAACATAGACCTACGAGTTGCTAGTGATATATCTTCTAGAAGAAGTGGTCATTCATCCCTTATAAAATTTAGGTAGCGTTCCTCGTTAATTGTGTTGTCAAAAATAAAAGGTCCAATTATCTGACTATGTACAATACCACACCATACATTCACCGACCATCGCCCCTTCTTCCATCCAGCGTGGATTACTCTGTGACCAATAGTGCATATTATGCTGGTTAACCGTACCATCACTACTAAATGTAGCTTCGTCTGACCACACAATACGTGACAGTAATTGAGGGTCGTCATATACCATATGTACTAACCAGTTGCAATAATCCAACCTTCTGTCGTAATCACGATCAACCAATTGTTGATGCAGTACTATATGATATGGATGAAATCTAAAATAAATATAGTGTCCTATTAAATATCTTTCCGGAATGATAAATAAATTATTATGTTAACATATAACCATGCTCACAAATAATATTATGCGGGTATATTTTGTTTAAGAAACATATCTTTTTTACATCATAATTTACCTGTGTCCTGTCAAAATACGTTGAACGGTGGTTCTGCTTATTCCCAAGTCTCTACTTATTGTTCTAATACTTAAATGCGGATTAAATTGCACATATGCCAAAACATTTATTGTGTTTTCCTCTGAACGACCTCTGCCGCGTCTTCTAAATACAAGAAGATTTACATTTCCAGTCGTTCTTAAACGGTGTATGCGTCGACGAAAAACTCTGCCTAGCCGCAACAATTGCATTTCTCATACATTCAAAGTAAATGCCTATCATATCAAATGCTTCTTCGTTTGTAAGAATCATCTTAGATATAACTTTTAAGTAAATTTTATATCGAATTTAATACACACAAATCGCAATGACACGTAAATGAACAAATTACTAGGTTTATTAATTAGACACAATTGTTTTTTTTTTCATGGCCCACTACTTGTTTTTATATATTTCCATTTTAACTTCCATAACCCAGTTTCCCGGTGACAGAGCATAAGTAATATTGACATAATAATTGGAACTATTATTAATAGAACAAGGAAAGACAATTTTGAGGAGTCAAAAAATGTTAAAATCCGTTCAGTCAAACCGGAGTAATTTATGTTTAAAGGAAAATGCTTAAAATATACACATTTCTTAGGATATCTCGTAATACGAAAAATATATCGACATGCGGTTTTCGCTATTCTGTTGCTAATTTGGTCTACTTTTATATTCTTAATTAAAACTTCATGTTTCCATTCAACATTTTTCAAGGATAGCTAGATTTAAAAAAAATAAATAAATAGCGCCCTCTAGCGTATACGTTACTCATTAGGTTGTTGCGAAATTATAACTCTTAGGGCTGGTTGTACAATCAAAGCTTAAGTACAGGCTTAGATAAGCCACCCTTAACTCTAAACTCAGTTTAATAAACGTTGACAGTTGTACATGTCAGATTTTAGGAGAGCTCAACAAAGCTCGACTCAGAGAAAAATTGTTAGGTTGGTAGTCTGTAATCATGCGCATTACCTTACAATTGAGACAAACCAAGTGTTCTGTGATTTAAGAAGATCGACAAATACATAACCAATTTTCAGTTAATTAGTTGAAAGTCTGGAAGATTATATTTTTAGTAATCTTTCAGTTACTGATAAACATTCGTTAGAAGAAAATATATAGGTATTAACAATGTCAGAAAAAAAAAGAAGTGCCAATTTTAGTCCCAATGAAGAAAACTTATTAATGCATTTTGTTAAAAAATATGTAAAAATAATAGAAAACAAAAAGACTGATAGAAACATGAATAAACTAAAAAATGACATATGGAGAAAAATTGAAGTAGAGTTCAACACTGCAAGTGGTGACAACCGTAGAGAGGCAAACACTTTAAAAAAGAAGTATGAAAATATAAAAAAAAATACGAAGAAAAATAAAGATTCACAATTATTAGCATTATGACAATTATTTTTCAGGAAAACGTAAAAGAAGTAGGGATACTGAATACAATAACTTGTTCAACCAAGTGTCTCAATGGACTAGCACTAAATCAGCATTGGAAGCTGAAAAAATTAAAATAATTAAGGAAGAGCATGCAGTAAAAATAAAACTGATGCAAGAAAAAAATGAGAATGAAATTGCAGCATTGAATAGGGAGTCAGATGCAGCAGTCAAAAAAATTGAGAGTGAAATGCAGGCCCAATTAGAAGCTATAAGAGAACAGAATGAACTGAAAAAAGACATTCTTTTGCTTGAAAAGCAAAAATTTTTGAGAGAAATTTCTAATTTAAAATAAAATATTTTCTTAGTTTAAGCTATATAAGTTTATATTGTATTTTACTGTAAGTCCAATAAAAAACTTGTTTATTTCCAACCAGATATTATTGATCACATTTTAACAGTATACTTTAACTTTGGAACCATTACCACTCGTTTTTCTTAAAACAAACAAATATGGTACTCAATTTTTTTAATTTCTTAGTAACTCAAAATAATTGTTTATCAATTGATGTCTCACTTCATTGTTTATATTTGTTATGTTGTAAATATTCATGTATGGTTGCACGTTCACATCATTTACAAAATTGACTGCAGCCTCCAATTCCTCGTCTAAGACAGGATTTGGCTCCTTTAAAAGATTTGCAATATTGTCTAGTACTGCAGTGGCAATAACCACACCTTCCACTTTTTCACGTTTCAACCTGATACCAAAAGAAAGTATAGGAAATCTTCTTTTCCAGATTCCAAACTTTCAATACAATTTCTTGTACGTATTTGGGAATTAGTAAAATTTTGTTCGCCTCTTGTTTGAGGTCGTACCAAAGGAGTTAACAAATATTTTTTTATGCCATAGCCACTATCACCTACTAGAAGATAATCTCCAAATGTTCCATTTTCAAAGCGTGCTCGAATATTTGAATTGGTAAATATTGTCGAATCATGTGTGGAACCTGGCCAACGACAAACAACATCGTGGAACATGCAGTCTGAGTCACATATGGCTTATACGTTGTAAGAGTAAAAACCTTTACGGTTTCTATAAATTTCTGCATTATAACCACCAGGAAAAACTATTTTAATGTGCGAGCAATCCACATCACCTATACATTTAGGAAATCTTGCAACATTGTAGAACCCTTGTGAAATAGTTCTCATTTCTTCTTCTGATGAGGGCATTTTTATAAATTGGTTGTAGAGGCCTGCAATGGTTCTTGTAACTTCCCATACAATCCAGCTTGTAGTGCCTTTATCTAAGCCAATAAAATCACCCACTACCTGTAGGAAACTACCTGTTGCATAGAATCTTAACGTCAGGAGCACTTTCTGTTCTGCTGTTACAGCATGGTTTCTATAATTAAAAAAACATTTACTTTAATAATTTATAAACTTAAATGTATTTAATGTAATATTGTTTGTATGGAGGATTACCTTTATAAATAAAGGCTTAAAATAATTATCCACACTACAACTTACTGTTCAGTAGGAGATGTTATTTGATCTCTAATCAGATTTATTATAAATCTTGCTCCTTGTTTTGTAAATCTAAATCTTTTTAGAAACTCATTATCATTCCAAATCTCGAAATGGTTAGGCCTTTTCTATAATTTTGAGGGAGTCGTCTTCCACCTAATAAAATATCAATCATTTCTACAAAGTCTTCGTCGTCGCTTAAGATTTCCATTTCAACCAAAAAAATTTCGCTAGATATATAAGAAAAAGTGTGTTTTTTGAGGTTAAGTAACCCTAAGCTCGCCTTAAGCCGCCAAAATCAACCGCTTAAATACAAACGTCAATCATGTCAAGTTAAACTAGGTTTAAGGATAAGCTTTATTTTGTACAACAGAATATCCCCGTTAAGCTAGGTTCAAGTTTGAGGTTGGCTTAAACTAGGATTGTACAACCAGCCCTTACATTGGTAGAAAGGAGCTCTCTCCAAAAAGACTAAGTTTGCATAGATAGGTTAAGTAGAACTGGAATTACAGGCGTTTTTTCATATTAAAGTTCCCGCTTCCCCCACCTCTTATTTAAAGAGATAGACTAAAACTTGTAAAATCAAATATACGCTGAATTTCTTGAAGAATACGATAATCATAGTTTAAATGCATCTTAATTAGGCAAAATTTGTAAATTATTCATTTTATAATTTTTGATATTTAATTACGCCCTCTGGCGGTGGACCTACAACTCTGTAAATAATTTCCAGGTTTTTCTCGAGGTCACTTTTGTTATAATTTTTTTTCCCGAAGCTGTATTATAAACGGTTCCCGAGATATGGCCGAGAGCCATTCTTATTGGGACACCCGGTACAATTTTGGATGTTTCATATTTGTTGGAATTAGTTTAAAATTCCTGTTAATAACGTTTTAATAGCACCAATCATTATACTGATATGGAAAATTCAAAACACTATTATTTGTTACAAATTTTATTGTAACAAAGATAAAAGTCCAATGTTATAGTAATTTAAAGTATTTACGTCATTATGTATTTAAAATATACATTTCGTAATAATCATTTTCGAATTTCTTATTACATAGTTTGAAGTTTTGTTTAACACACAAAACTACTTTGTATAATTTGTTTGAAATAAGCTTAAGTTATGATAGTCAATAACTCTCGATGTGAGACTGTTTTAGAATTCAGAATAATTTTAAACGTGTAATAGATTTAGTATTAGTTATAGGTTGTCTCAATAAGAATGGCTCTCCATGATCTCTAGTACAGCTTCAAGAAAAATGATTAATAAAAGTTACGAATAGCTTTATTCTATTGTTTCGTTTAAAACTCCAATATTTTTATTAGTGTTTTAAATGAAACTCGCGGTTTCTAGTTAATACCACAATATAATAAAAATTAATGAAATTAACTGTCTCAACCCTTACTTGAAAATTCTAAAAAATTGACAATTGTTTCATCGTCAGATGATATTGATTTATCGAAACAATTGTCAATTTTTTAGAATTTTCAACAAGTTTTATTATATTGTGGTATTAACTAGAAACCGTGAATTTCATTTAAAACACTAATATGAGTAGATTCCACGAAGTAAGGGTCGAGACAGTTAATTTCCAATATTTTTATTTACAGCCTTTGCTAAAATAAACTAACGGTTGTTTTGACCTTTCAACAACTTACGGTTGAATGATATGTATAGTTTTTATTATACAATCTAACACGAGGACACAAACAAAAATATTTAAATGGGCAAAGATAAGCAGGAGCAGGATGTGCCGAAATATATGCAATGATGAATCTTTTTTAATATGATAAGTTGAAGTTGTTATCAAGCCATTGGTCAGAATCAAAACTCTCATTCATGTCAATGATTACAAGGTTTTAAATGATGGTAAATCTACTAATTATCTTCCTTAGCAACAACTCTTTTGATACAATGTAGTTTTTATTTAGAATTTGTTTTATGTTGTCAACAGATTCATGTTTTATCTTGCATATAGGTACTAGATTCATTCGTGTTACAGTAGTTTTCTATACTCGGCTTAAAAAACTAGGTATAGAACCTCCCTTGCACTTAAGACGACTATTTTTAGCTGAAAACTTTATTCTTAAATGTCAAGTTAGCAATCAGATTAAACTACTGCAAAAAATATCTTACATCTCTATGTCGAATTTAGTTGATAAGTGGTGGAACAATAAAGATTTTCCAACATTAGCAGTAGCACATCCCAATGTCTATTCCTATTTAGAGATTCCAGCTCAAACTACAGTCTACTTTTAATAGCTCATATTGCATTTGCTTTCCTACTTTTGACTCCATCACTCTTCACGAACTGCTTGGGAAATTTGAAAAACCATGCAGGATTTTCACAGATAGTTCGAAGTCAAAGTTAAAAGTTGATTGTACAGGACTATCAAGAATCTCTAATGTTTAAGCTAAACCAGCATTGTTCCATATATTAGATTAGATTTTAACGAGGTTACAATGCACTGAAACCTAAGGTTTATTGTGCCCCCCCCCCCCTATCAGAGCTGTTCTCGCTACTACAGCTCGCCTTCCAGTTCCAGGGTTCTAATGAACTCTAGTATATGAGACGGCTTCAACGAGGTTGCAAGTTTCTTGTCCGAAGCATTTCTTGTGTTGGCTTGCAATGGTGAGGCATTCTAGAACTAGGTGATCCGGAGTTTCATCCTCCTCCCCACCGAATCTACATTATTCAATTTCTGCTAGACCTATTCTCATTAGGTGCTTCCTAAGGCGGCAGTGTCCTGTAAAGGTGGGTACAGACATAGAACAAAACTTCGTATCGTAACGCCGTCGCGGAACAATTGTTTGTTATGCATCGAAGATACGGCGTGTCAACAAATATAGCGTATCAATACATCGTCGCGTATCTTATAAACGGGACATTTTGCGGTTCCGTCTTTACTAAAACAGAACAATTAAATTAGTATTTTTCTTGTGTGTAATGGAGGTTGTTGCAGCAGCTTATATATACAGGCATTGTTAAAAAAATAAAAAAAGACGCGCAGAAAGACGCTGGTGGCAGACCCGGTTGTATACTAATAGAAGTGTGTACAGCGGAAATCATTTACTGTTGGATTTAAAATTTCAAGCAACTAGTGGCCTTTACAAAAAATTTACTAGAATGTCTCCAACAGACTTCGATTACTTGATTAATTTAATTGGACCCAAAATAGCACGAAAAGATGCTAAGTGGAGAACGGCAATTTCTGTTCAAGAAAAATTGGCATTAACAATTCGGTTTATGGCGACTGGTGACTCTTTCACCAGTCTACAATACCTTTTTAAAATTTCTAAACAATCGATAAGTGCTATAGTTCCTGAAGTGTGCGAAGCCATTATAGAAGGATTAAAAGAAAATATACAGGTAAGAAACTGTTTTATTAAAGAAGTATAATAAACACACATTAAACAAAACAAATGTTTATCTTAAATTCTCTAATTCAATATCGGGCATATCCAATAGTTGGCGTGGTAAAGAATTGGCTGGAGTACTGCGACTTGAATGATCCAAAATACTAGAATTAGCATAATTGTATGCTGGAGATGGTACCTGTGAATGCTGTTGAGTAAAACTGGAAGCTTGGCTATTCTGATACTGTTCAAATTGAGAATGTTGTGGCACAGAATTTGCAAAGAATGACTGAAGAGTATGAGTACGGTATGATTGCGAATGATAAAAAGTGGTTGAACTTTGTTCGAGATGGGTCTTGTCTGCTTTAAACAAAATTAACATAATATCTTGTTGTACAGTACTTTGTAATTCAAGAGAATATTTGGCCAGTTTTTTAGCCACAAGATTTCCAAATATTTGACATTCGTTTTGCTCTTGTGGGTTTCTAGCGTTTGCTGATGCTTCTGACAGTATTTTAAAAGCTTTATCTAATTTCTCAGAATCTTCATTCCTCTTTTGGCGTTTCCTACTAGGTGTCGCTTCATCGCTTTTCTTTTCGGTACTAGGTGCTGCTTTTCTTTTCGGTACATTTTCTATACTTTCCCGATTCTCTTGTACAGCAGAATTTTTATCGTTATCTGCTAATGTTCCTTCACCACCCGATATTTCCTTTTCATCATTATCTTCTTCTTCGTGTACAATCTAAAATTAAAAATAATTTAAAATAAGTATTTAATAAACAAACTTATTTAGAAAATAAAAATATGTCCTATTTTTGGCGCACTGTATAATTTGTTCTAACGAAATTTGTTTTAATTTTTACAGATACCTTCAACACCAGAAAGATGGTTAGAAGTGGCAAAACAGTTTGAGGGCACCTGGAACTTTCCACATTGTCTGGGTGCTTTAGATGGGAAGCATGTTGTTCTACAAGCTCCAATTAACACCGGAAGCGAGTTCTTTAATTACAAATCAACATTTAGTGTAGTTCTTTTTGTCCTAGTGGATGCTAATTATAACTTTTTGTATGTTGATACTGGAGGCCAAGGAAGAATTTCAGATGGTGGTATCTTTAAAAACTGCTCGCTTTACAAAAAATTAGAGCGAAATGACTTAAATTTACCTGAACCAGAAGCTTTACATGGCAGGCCACAGAAAATTCCCTATTTTTTTTATTGGAGACGAGGCATTTGCCTTAACTGAGTCGTTAATAAAACCGTTTTCGGGAATACATCCTAAAGGATCATTGCAAAGAGTGTTTAACTACAGATTATCTCGCGCACGAAGAACTGTAGAAAATGTATTTGGCTTCGCCTCAGCCGTTTTTAGAGTACTTCGTAAACCGATGTTACTTGAACCAAGAAAAGCTGAATTAGTTATAATGGTAGTAGCTCATCTACATAATTTTTTAAGAGAAAGTTCCACATCTTGTTCTTTGTATACGCCACATGGAACCTTCGATACAGAAATAGATGGAAAGTATAAAACTATAACTAATGAACCAATGTCTTCTTTATTTCCAATTAGAAATATTCCCAGAAGACCAACCGAAAATGCAACACGAATTAGAGACGAATTGTCATCGTACTTTCAAAACGAAAATCGACTTTTGTGGCAAGATAATTATACGTAATTCGTTTTATACTTACGGTGCTTTGTGTTTCCCGAACCCTGTTTTTGTCCCAAAGGAATAGCAAACTTTTAAAGGCAAACCAACTACTTTCATATATATCCGAAAGCCCTGTAATAAATAGAAAATTAAATTTGTAATTGAAAAGTAAATAAACAAAATAGAAAAGAAATTAATTTTCAATTATTCAAACTTACCTTTTCCCGTACCGTGGCTCTTTTTAATTTTTGCTTTCTCTCGCCTAAGTCCTGACAGAAGAACATTAATTTTTTTTTAGCATTCATCTACTGTTGTCCGAAACTCTACAGCAAGTTCTTCCCAAAAGCATCATGCTTCTTTATTTTATTATAGTATTTGGGATGTTTTGCATCCCACAAAATTTCTTTATTACGATAACTATTTATGAAATCTAGGGTAGATTATTTTGTCCACTCCATGTTTTCAACTGAATAAACAAAACGAAAAATAAATCGCAACTGTGTACCGCAGACCTGTCCAGACATACTAACAAGTGGTGCAACATCAGTGCGTATCATTTCTTTGATGCGGCGTCAAAAAACCGACAACCGATGGAACGCCGAGATGTTACTATGTTCTGGTGTTACGGTGTTACGCAGTGCCGTCCACACTTGTTACGCGACGGCGTTACGATACGAAGTTTTGTTATATGTCTGTACACACTTTAAGAAAACCTGTGAGGAGATTAGCTTATTTTTACTGAGATCCAAGTATTTTTTGGATCTAGCAGTGTCAAAGTTCCGCAGGAACTTTTCGGAATGTTCCAGCCCGGGAAGAGTGCTTCTCTTTCGGTTTCCTCTTTTTTCCGAAACTCTTTCTTATAGGAGCAATTTCCTACACCACAGAAAGGCTCCGTGCCAATAAAGGACATTTGTGCTCCTTTTCTGGCAAGTGTATTGGCCTCTTCATTTCCCGTGATTCCCGAGTGGCCAGGAACCCAGACCAAAGAGGCCCTGTTATTCTTGCCTAATTCATTAAGTTTTCTTCGGCACTCTCATGCCAACTTTGAGTCAATGACATAGGAGCTCAAAGCTTTGATAGCTGCGTGACTATCAGAATGGATCGATATGTCACATTTCTGATAGTTTCTGTCTAGGTTCGTTTCCACGCATCTTTTGATCGCAAGTATTTCTGCCTGAAAAACGCTCGGGAAGGAACCTAACGATAATGAGTATCTGGTTCCAGGCCCAAATACTCCAGCGCCTGCTCCAGTGGTGGTTTATGAACCATCTTTATACCATCTAATGGTGTTTTCTTTGAGAATTTGGGTAGTGTATTCCCTTTCCCAATCTCTCCATTTATTTAGCATCGTAGTGAAACTCTTTTCGATACTTACTTTCTTGATCACTTCGTCACTGGGAAGATTCGCTGATGCGATGTATTTTGTTAGAAAGGATCAGGCTCCCTGCTTTTTAATACTCTCATTGCCTGAACCTTCCTCAGATATTCTAAGAATTGCCTCTTGGGCAGATCTTTCTATCACCAGATGTACAGGTGTGGGATCTGTAATGATCTCAAGTGTCCTACTTGGACACGTTCTCATATCTCTAGTGATGCACACACAGGCAAGCCATTGAACTTTGTCGAAGGTCTTCCTAGTGCTGTACTGGCTTGCTTTTGTATGCCAAACTATTGCCCCATACATAATTGCTAGTCTCACAATCATGCCGTACATCCATCGCAGTATTTTTGGGTTACAGCGCCAACTCTTACCAGCTAGATTTCTGCACGCCATCAAAGCTCTTATTGCTTTACTAGTAGTTGTTTCAACATGCTTATTCCACAGAAGCTTACTGTCTAAGGTTATCCCTAGATATTTAACTTCTGATTTCAATTCTACGATTTCCCCGTTTAAAAATAGGGGTTTCATGGCTGGAAGTGTTCTTTTCCGGGTAAATGGAATTACTATGGTCTTATTTGGGTTAATGTTTAGCCCCATTGACAAGCACCATTGCTCAATGATTCTGAGGCCCTTTTGTAATAAATCACACAAGGTGCTCTCGAACTTGCCTTTGACTATTAGAACTATGTCATCAGCATAGCCCATACATTCGAAGCCAAGCTCCGTTAGCCTGTAGAGGCTACGAGGCTCCATAGAAGGGGAGATATCACTCCCCTTTGAGGTGTCCCGCGAATGGCTTTAACTGAGGTGGTTTGATTCCCCACCTGTGTCTCAGCTATCCTCGTCGTCAACAACTCATACATCCATTTTACAATGGTTTCATTTACTCCTCGCCTTTTTAGTGCTTCTTTGACAGACACATGAGTTGTGTTGTCAAAGGCGCCAGATATATCCAGGAATGCGCACATTGCGATTTCTTTGTTGTTCAGTTTTCTCTGGATGACTTCGGTCAACTGATACAGAGCCGTCTCAGTTAATCGACCAGCTCTGTAGGCATGCTGACATTTTTGAAGTGGTATATTCTCCAGTTTCTCTGTTCTTATGTAGTGATCCACTACTTTCTCCATCGTTTTAAGTAGAAACGATGTTAGGCAGATGGGTCTAAAAGATCGGGGATCAGTCCCATCTTTTTCCCCTATTTTTGGTATGAAGGTTACCCTTGTCTTTCTGCATTTTCTAGGTGTTAGACCTACTGCTAGACTGCTTCTTGTAATCATCAGCAGGTGAAGAAGAATCTCCTCCTATCACTTGCTGCAGGAGTGTTGGAAATATATCATCCACTCCTGGTGATTTATATGGTTGAAAGGTACTTATTGTCCATTCCAACCGTCTGGTAAATATTTTCTTAGCAATGTCCCAATCTTCCTTGTGGGATTTTTTGGTGTAATTCATTGCTATTTCAGTGCTTGTTGCTGGTTCACTACCTGGCAAGTGGGTTCTAAGAAGAAGAATCGATCGTTCCTCTTCACCTTCCGTGTATGATCCGTTTGAATTTTTCAGCGACATTGTGGGGTTAGTTCTCCCATTTGCCATGACCTTTTGTAGTCTGGCCGCTGTGTGAGTGGAAGTGATCTTTTCACAAAAGGCTTGAAAATTAAGCCTTTTGGCCTGCCTAATCTCTTTATTGTACTGAGTAAGCTAATTACCATCACGTTTGTCTCTATTAAAGAGTCGACAGACCTCTTTTCTGAGGTTTGACAGGTTCTCATTCCATCAAGGAGCATCCTTTTCTGAACGAGCTGTTGACAGTGGGCAACTGGAATGAAATGCTTCCATTATTGCCACACTGATCTGTTCGACTCTTTGTTCCAGATCGTAGTGCAGGTGATTTACCCTATTTACTTCGACGTGTTTCAAATTGTCCTTCAGATTGGTCTTGCAGAGAGACCAATCAGTATTTCTAGGATTTCGGATTGTAGGAATCGAGGTAGTATCTCCCTCTATCCTAAATTCGACGATTCTATGATCGGAAAGTGATGGCTCGCTCATCACCCTCCAATCATTTACATTTTTCCTAGCAGCAACGTTAACAATTGTTACGTCTAGGACCTCTTGTCTTGCTCTCGTGACAAAAGTGGGGGTATCCCCACGTTTAAGGTCTCAAGGTGATTTGCTAAGAGATATTCTAATAAACACTCACCTTTGGTGTTGTTGTTAGTGTTTCCCCACACGGTATTGTGTGCGTTGGCATCACAACCAATTATGATAGGCATCCGTCTGCCATTGCAGTGTCTCACTAGCTCTTGTACTTCTTCTGGCGGTGTCATCGGCCCGTCTCCAGCGAAGTAGGCAGAGGCAATGACGATTTCTCAGTCGATACCCCCAATGTTGAGGTGAATCATGATTGGAACAAGAAAGAAAGAAATTTATTCATCATTGAAAATTCTACAACTGCATTACATACATTTATAAAATTTTATCAGACTAGTCAAGGATACTAACCTATGTACAGACACAAACAGTTGAAAATATATGTAAAATTTGATTATTGTTTTTTTATATATTTATTTAATTATTTAATTTTTCTATGGTATATACACCCAACAAATAGTAAAAACGGAACATATACGTGAGTACTTACAAAGATACCACTAAGGATATGTACAAAATACAACAGATAAAGTATTCCAGAAGACACAAATGCTTACACTGGAAAATACTTATTTCAAATATATACATAAGGAATATAAACTTTTTTTGGAACCACCATTTATTTATGTAGATAAATCAGAAAGTCATTATGATAATAGAAATTCCTCAACAGAGTATAAAGCTGACTTGAAGCTTACTAAGCTACATGTGTGTCCAAATAATTTGAGTGCATGGTTGTAGCAGATGATACCTTGATAACTAGCAGAGTCTTGGTGTGTGTCAAGGTCCAGTGACACACACCAAGCTCTAGAATGGGTCGTTAAAAGACAAATTTCTGATCAGGAAATTGTAATTATGTCCAATTCAAAGTCAGTGTTATCTGCTTTAGAAAACTCACATAATCAGCTTTATAATAATGGATGTATTGTTAGAATTTTATAAAATTACATAAAAAGACATTTCTGTTTGTTTCATTTGGATAAAGGGACATATTGGTATTTTTGGTAACATTAAAGCAGATTATTTTGCTAAGAAAGGTTCAGAAATCAGTTGACTAGATGGAAGTGATTTAACCGTGGCACGTAGACAATGCTTAAAACAAAATTAGGATATTGAATGGTATACTTTTTGTAATTGAAGCAATAATCTTGTATCGTGTTATTTTTATTAATATGCGTGTTTCAAAGCTTACGATTTGTTATGCAACATTGTTTCTGAAGTAAGAGGTTCGAGGTTTTAAGCTCTTTTATTGAAATATTTCATAGGCAATATATTACAATAACGTACACGATATTTTTCGCTTTTATTTCTAATGCCAGGGCTCTTAGCCGGGTCTATTCGGCATTTGGGTAAAGACGGCCCTGATGATGTTTATCAAAAATGTTTTTAGTTAAAATTCTCTTATTTACATAATCTATAAAATAGGTGATGAAACAACAGGTATAATTTGATGTCGTAGACTAAATCAAAGCTAAAACTAAAAATTAAAATTGCTCTCTTTTAATCACCATTCACAGAGTGAAGTCAACAGAGATCAATTAGAATATTGATCTGGTTATATAATAAAATTTTATTTTTGGAGATTATTCACATTTATTAATTAAAACATTTATGCAATTGCCTCAAGCTAGACACTTTCTCTTTTTAATAAAATCAACAGGTTATATACATTTTTACTCTTCATAGAGTTTTAACTCGATTATTAATTAATAAAGGATATTTTAAAAGAGTAGAGATAGAGGTAACTGAATTTTGTTGATTGATGATATTCCTGGATATAATTAATTATCAATCTTGAAAATACTGGGTTGAATTTATTATTTATATTGATATAAAATTAAGGTTAAACAGAAACTAACTTGAAATGAAAATCCGCATTCAACTAATATGCAAAATCCAAATAGAGAAGGCTCTTGCAGATTTTGTTTTAGAACCTTTATAAAAATAGCAAACAAGTGCTGTATATATTTATGTGATTAGGGCGTTGCTATGGGCCTTAATATTCTGAACAGATACCTTCCCGTTGTTTTTGGGATATAATTCCTGTTTAAAAATATGAAAATAGGTATTTATGTTTATAATGTAATTCCTTAAACGATGAATTAAAAAATATAGTATGATGTACATTTTCACCAGTTATACTATCTATTCTCTTATAATTCTGCAGGTAAAATAAGAGGATTCGGGGATGATACTGCTATAATATATACAGACAGTACGTGGGAAGGCCTCAAACAAAAAATAGAAACCGATCTAAGACATTTATTTGATATCTTGAGACATAAAATTTTAACAGTCAACTATTCGAAAACATTTATTGTACCTTTCACTAGTTACAAACACAAACTGTCTCTTTATGAAAAAATTACTGTTACTATTAACAACATACATATTGATATTTCTCTGAAATACGAAATAAAGTATCTCGGACTAACAATAGACTTACATCTACGATGAACATCTCACTTACGTGAAGTAGCTAAGACACTGAGATGTTTATTGTATAAATTCAAATATATAAGGAGAGTACTGGACTTACAGCATCTGAGAATCATATATCATGCTCTTGTAGAATCACGTCTTAGATATGGCATATTAGGTTGGGGAGAAACTGTGCCTACTCATCTAGAGCAGGTTGAAATTCTGCAAAGAAAAATTCTAAAAATGATGCATTTTAAAGATTTAACCTATAGTACAAACCAACTTTTTAACGAAACTAATATAATGTCCGTAAGGCATCTATATATTTTTAGTTTAGTTGTTTACTTATTTAAAAATCGCTCATACTTGCAATCTCCTGGTCACCATTATCATACTAGAAATAAAACAAAAGATTTTGACCAAACCAACACAGCGAAAAAAACAGTAGGAACTAGGTACTTCGAATTCATAGCACCCCGTTTGTTTAACTCTCTTCCAGAAACGTATAAGACTCATATAAGAAGATTAAATTCTATCAGTTTGCTAAAAAAATATTTAAAAAATATGTAAAATTCCTAGAAACTAAGGATATTAATAAAATTATTGATTGCTAAGATGAAAAAGTATATATGTGTATAAGGAAAGTTGAATTAACATTATGTTAAGGAGACAAAACTGGCAATTAAGTGGCGACATATAGGATCATTGTGCCTATGTTCAACCTCATAGGTCTTAATAGGTTACCGTGATCCAAAATAAGCCACAATAGGTAATTAGCCTCCCCTGTTTATTTGTTTATTTACATTTTTGTAAAGAAATACGTTCTACATTTTCTATCTGTTTATTGGAATGTATTTTTTCTCGCTGTTTATACATTGGTTTTAACAGTTTTGTAATTCTAATATATTATCTTATTGGTGATTTGTAATTGTAATTATTTGTAAATAAACATACAATACAATACTATTTTCTTCAAAACAAATGTTGTGGTTCGTCAAATTCTACGTCGATTGTGCACAAAAACAGTAAAAAACGTTGAAAAATAAAAAGTATGGCATTTAGAAATTTGAACATGATATAAAACCACTTTTAAATGTATACGTTAAACATTTAGTAAAGAGAACAAATGAAGAGCTTAGTGGATGAAGATGTTATAAGACAAATAAGTGGAATCGAGATAATCAGCTTTAAAGTTTTTAACTTGCTCTTTTTCTCTACATAACACAATCCGCAGTTTTTTTGCATGTTGTTGTAGTTTGATTATTTAAAATATTTGTGCCTTATTGACTTAGCTGTAGCTTGTCAAAAAAAGACAATTTATATCACATAACATCTTCTTTCACCTCCATATTTCCAAGACATGATACGTATTAGTTGAAAAACTTGTTATGTCCATGTTCAACATTAAATTAAATCTACATTATTAAGAAATAGGAATAAATTTATTGAAATCAAACAAATACAAGAAAAATATTTATTGAACAGATCCCTAATAACATGATTAAAAAATTAATGCAAAATCATGGTAAGAGATTTTTTTCATTTTCCTTTTGGATCACTGATTCGTAAAAATATTTATATTTCATTTTTGATGTAAGGAAGTTGCTGTTGTAAATTTTGAATTTTTTCTGAAGCCAAGCTAGCTCCGGTTTCAGTGGTCCTTTCGAGGTCAACTTCTTTAACTTGGACGGGTTTCGTCGCACCACGATTCTGTTTCAACAAGTTGACTTTCTTGAAAGGAGTATACGGATCATAGCAATCCTTGTACAGAGCCAAATTCATCAACTTTTATCCATTTTACCTCATCTCTGAAAGCTACTTTTTCATTGACAATGTTATTTTTTCGATTGATGAGCTTCAGTTTTTTTGGGTGGTCTTTAAAATTTCTGAAGTGAAAAGTCATATCAGTAACATGGTTTTCTCTTCCACTGTTCTGTATAATATCTCGATATTGGTCCGGAAGGAATATGGTTTCATGTTTCCTCAAATTTATTTCGATTCTTCCAAAATCTCGATCACTGTCAAGATAAGAATGACCCACTTCGGGAAATTTATGCTCAATCACTTTGAAATAACCTTTAAGAATAAGGTACTGGTACAGGAATAATATTGTCGCATTCTTGTTCTGGCCTGAGCAAGAGTCTGACCAGATAATGAGATGATCTGTTCTCCTCAAAGTAAAGAGCTATCCACCTCATTGCTTCCCCGACAAGCAACGTTTTCAGTCCACGTAAAGAATTGAGCATAATCCTTTGAGTGAGTAATGATGTGCACACCGAGATTATAGAACCATATCTGCCTCAAATAGAACGCCTTGCTCACACTGAGCTTAGGGAGAGGCATGGTCTGCTGTAAATCGACTGTAAGGTAAGCAACATCCCTTCTTAGTTTGGATGATTCTCGGTCAAATATTTGCAAATAAAATGCTTCTCGATAGTTTGCAGCATGATTTTCATTGACGTCCCATTTCACAGGTGCTGTATGTGTCGCTTCTTGGATGACCAAACGATAAATTAAATTTGGAAGAAAAAATATGACGGTAAGTGCGCTCGGCGACTTTGAAATTATCAGGCTTTCCATCATTATTGACCTCTGCTAAATAAAGTTGATACATTTTTTTTATTGAAAGCAAATGAGACAAGTACTTTTTGTGAATGTTTTTATTCCTCGAATAATGTGATTCTTCGCAAGGGAAACTTCTAATATGACTTTCGATGTATTCTGAAACTTGTGCAGCTATCTTGTAAGGCCGATTTGTATGTTTGCCTCGCCGATCGGGAGGTGGGACACTATAACCAGCCTTTATTGATTTTTGGATGCGATCAATTTTTCCCCTGCCAGCTCTAAAAAGAGCTGCCAAAGCAGTTTTGCACAAATGGACATTTTCACGCTCATTTTTCACTAAATAGGTAAAAGATGAGGTCTTGTGGGTCTTAGCTCCACTCCTTTGCCTTTGCACAGGCATTATTGAAATGCAGTTATACAAATAGGCATTTTTCGCATTCGTGTCTAATTTATAAAAATCGAAGAAGATATGCTCTCGTTGATGCCAGTTAAATTTGTCATTGCAGTGAAATGGGCATTTGTTATTACATAACATTCCCAGATTTGGGGTTTTCTTTTGAATTTCTTTACCTGAATATGATAAGTGGGCTTCTCCTTTTTCCCTCAAAATGGCTGCTTTGTTCTTTTTCCAGCACTGCGGATTGCGTTTTCTTTTCCTAGAGGTGTTATCTCTAGAAAGATATACTTTTTGTTTCTTTTTTGGAGTTAGCCTTTGGGTGGTCAAAACTGCAGGGAATTGAACTGTTTGGTTTTCACTAAGAGTAGTACATGCAGAACTAGAGGAGTTGACAATACATTAGGCACAACATCTTGACCAACTCTGAAAGATTTAATCTTAAGTACGTTACGTGGCTTACTACTTGTAGTAGCAGTATCTTCGGATGAGGATGACTCGGAGCTTGGTAGATACTCATCACTGCTCTCCTCAACGTCTGCAAGAAAAGCTGAAAAGAAGAAGAAAAAAAGTTTAAATGTTGTTTTAACTAAGGTTGCTCATTTTCTAACAAAAGTTTAATGAAAGGAAACTTTTAAGGTAGTTATCACGAACGAAAGGTTAACTTACTTTCATAAAATTCTTTCATTTTCATCGAATTTTCTTGATCGGTGCTCTTCTCTTCCTCAAAAGGGTCTTGAAGGGCTGAGTCTCCGCTTAAGTCGCTTCGTAGATCTTTATTCTGAGAATCTGGAACGTAATTAAAACACAATCTTAACGCAAACGTTTAGTAATGAGTGCTCTTAGTGAACATATACATATAAATTTTTGTACAGTCCCGCTAAACCAAACTAGTATTATTCCGAATTTTCAGAGTAATCAAATCAACTTTCTTTTTCTTTTTTCCTTTTATTTCTTTTTTCTTTATGTAAGACGAAAAAATTTATTTTTTAAATTTGTTGGAATTTTATTTTTTATTTTATTAGAAAACTACTATCATGTACTGTGGTTAAAATGTAATATGAACTATTGTTTTCGTAGAACACATGCCACCCTTTTTCTGATAATGCTTTTAATCTTATTTTTATTCGGTTCCTTCTAAAAGTTCCGGACTTTTAAATTTGTATTTGTTCATTCTAATAAATATAAATGCCTAGAGAAAAAGATAAATAACTTGTTACCCTCAAACAAACCGAAAAGCCGACAAGTGTTGTTGCCTGGAAGCTCCCCTATATTCTCAAAAAGAAAACGTGTAAAAATTACCTTCTACGTTATTTTGCGGGAATCCGGTATTGGCAAAGGAACTGTTTCATCCAATACCAAATCTTGTTTTCTAATAATTGTTTCTATCTAATTAAATAAGATAATCTTACACTATTTTAAGTAGTTGTTTCGTTTACAAATAAGACACTTTTCATAAAAACTTCATGTGTAAATTAATGTTATTTTAATTTACGTTCCCGGTAAACCGACTGTAAACCGAATTAATTATTGATATTACTAGTTAGGAAAAGCGAGGATGCACTCTATTATTTACTAATAAACACAAAGTATAACCTGTTATACAATTTATCAAATTTAATTTGTTTGCACTTACCGCTTGAGCTCCTGTTGTCACAAGAATCACTTTTCAATCTTTTAAGATCTTCCCTAACCATACGTTTTCCTCTTGATCCATTGTAGTTATTAAAACTATTTTCCGAATTGTAAGATTAGAAAAAGGTAAATATTATAATAAAACTCGATGATACTGTAACTATCTAACTTTATTCCCTTCGGTCTTGTGGTTATATCTAGACTAAACATTTTTACCCATACAAATCCCAAACAGCTCTCTTCACCCTTCACCCCCGGTCGTAACCATTTCATGAGAACATAATTTGCTAACGGTTACCAACCAATTGCTGATTATTATGTACGCATGCGCGGTTTATGATTGGTTTCAAATCGGTCGGAAATTTTTCACTCTAAGAACGCAAATATGATATTTTCCCTACCTGATAGCGACTTTTTGTAAACACAAATGCAACTGAGCCGAAATCCCAATACTAACCTCAATATCTGATTGTTGAGGAAAATAATTTGTGATAAAATATATATTTCTTAAGTTGTGATATTAATATTGAAAATTATAAAGCTGGTATTTACAGAGAAATAATGGAAAGTATGTTTTTGGTGTTTTACCTGTTGTCGACATTTTCTTTATATTATGTTTTTTAGCAAGTGATAACATGATTATGGATGAATTCTTAGTTTTTAATACAACAAATAATTCCTCGGAGCTAGAGAACCCCTTAAAGAGCACTGAGAATACAACTTTTGGTCATTTATTCTCAGACTGTAGTACATCATTTACATGGACAAGAACAAATACTCTTATGCTACTGGATATATACCAGAAGTATAGGTCAAAAGTTGGCACTTTAGAAATCCGTAATTTTTATTTATTTGTTATCAAATTCAAACACCAAAGAAAAAACAAATAAACAGCTCATTTTTAGTTCCTATTGGATAATTATCAATGTCATTGTGAACTGCGCATGTCCGACATCTCTCCAACTTAAAATTTCTTATTAGTCAGCGAATTATTCTGACGGTTGCCAATCAGTTTCAAACCGACTATTTTCTTTGTACGAACGTTGGATTTTTTATCACTGAATTTTGGTTTGGCTTGTGCGAACGCTCTTTAACGAAATGCGCCTGTGCGGACGGTTTCTTACTGCTCTACGAACGAACCTAATATAATATCGAATAACGTAAACAACACACACGTGTTGTACAAAAAACACGGTGCGCAAAATAAAATATAACAGGATATTATTTTTTGGGAAAGAAAAAAATCAAGACACACGTTACACGTTGGAGAAGATGTTTATAAACTACCTAAAGGTTATTCATGCAACTAAAACCTCATGTTCGTTAGTGGAGGAATATGTCGTGATATTCAAGGTCGTAACTTTTAAAGTGGAAGAAGATGTCATGTACCCATCGCACGTTCTTCCATTAACAACACGGCATCGACCTGTGCACATAACAATTTCATCCACTGAAAATAGCTTTATTGGAAGGGTTAGCGAAAAGGGGAAACATGGTATGTTTAAAGGAGAGCATAACATGTTCATCCACATGAAAATCTCGATTTCCTCAAAAATGTCACTTAACATGTTCATCCACTAAGCTCTTCAAATCTGTAGAGTATCAAATTCTACATCGATCAAAAACCAAAAATTCTCAAAAACTCCTGATAATAGAGGAATTTTAGCTTGAAACAGACCAGGTGCATAAAATATAATATTAAGTATCAATAAGGATAGTTTATCGATGGAGAACAATATTTGGAGACTGAATTTTGTCTGACGTCGATAATTCCTTAACGTTTGTGATGCTTATCTCATTTTTTGCACGAAAATATGCAGTTATAAATGTTCTATAGTTGCTATGTGTATGACAGATGAAAACAAATTTGTTTATGACAAGCAGTAATTTAGTGTCCTGGTGTTTATTGAAACCATTAATTTTTAAAAATAAGAAAAATCATCAAGATGACCGATTCAGCAGTGAGAATTTAGACATAAAAGAATCTTGGAGTATTGGATGTTTGGCAATAATACCGATTTCGATATCAAAATACTTACAAAATTTTCAAGAAATGGTGCGAAGCAAAGCATGTTAGTATAAACGAAAAAAAATTGTTTTTGCATATTTTGTTCAGAGAACTAAACAAGTAAAAGCCACTGGAAGTTTATGGGCTGAGTATTTTCATCGTTGAAGAGCACTATTTTATGTTTATGATTTTGTTGATATTTCAAAATTACATTTATTCATAGGAACTGAAAATGCTCTATGTATCATTGACTTGTATGCCGCTAGTTTATGAGACATGGGGTGATTGGAACTATATGGAATTGTCACATAGAGCATTTTCAGTTCCTATGAACAAATGTAATTTTGATAGAGAGATTAATACAATTAGACAAATAGCAACATCCAACAGTTATCCATTACATATGATAAATAAATTAATTAATAAAAAAGAGGAAAAAGTGGCATTACAACTAATATTTCCTAAACAAACTGAAGAAATAAAAACTTATAAATAAAACCATCACATATGCAGGAAATATTTCTAATAATATTTCAAAGATAATATCTTTAGCAACGAATACAACAATTTCTTTTGAAACAGAAAGTAACGTAAGTACAAAATTTTTAAATGTTAAAACAATAATACCAACATTAAAGAAATCAGGTACGAGCATACAGATTAAACCAACCAGATAAATCCCATTACGCAAAACATCTACTTGACACCAACCATTCATTGACACCTAACACAGAACTAGAAGTACTGCATATTTGAGATAAGAAACAAGAACTGGATTTCCTTGAAGAGTTGGAAATTAGAAGACACTTAAGAAACCCACAATATGAAGTCGTTAATGAACAGATAAGTCTAGGGAGTTTTCCACTATTAAACTGTCTTCTTAAGTGAAAATTGTAAAGATCAACAGATATAGTTTTCTTGGTTTTCTATATCATTGCACAGTTATACTGATCTTAATTGGAAAAATGCCATCCAGGATATCACCATCGGGCTAATAATATCTAAGCTTCAATATTTGTAATGTCACATCTTCTTTTTTCTATTAACATATTGTTACGAAACAGCACACTGGTATAGTCCCTAAAACCGACTCTGTCTAAGCCAGGTATAAAAGTTAAAATTATGGCGGATACGCACTGCTTACGACTCTACGACTATCTTATGTAAACATTGTTTTTGTGACCAGAGTTATCTAGAAAAGGCCAGAATCAATTGTTTTTATTTAAGCCGCAGTCCGGAATTCTCTGGTAAAAATGGCTTTAATATATAAGGGGACTGATCAGGGGAAGAGTTAGTTAGTTGATAAAGTGATCTCGGGAAATAAATACACCAAAATAGCAAACAGTAAATATAAATTAGTTAAGTGTTCATATAAATTAGTTTAAGTGAATATACTGAGTATATATAAATTAAGTGTTAGTGTTTAGTTTAGTGTTTTAAATAAATTAGTAAGTAGCCATACCGAGTGTTTAAAATTTATCCCACCCGTTTATTGTTTAAATAAATTAGAAAAACATTACAATATATTAAGTCAATCACAAGGTCTAGCCAAAAATAACTACCAAACATCAGGTAGGCATCAAATGAAAAGTAACATCTGTCATTCTGACGATGATATTCAGTTATCGAAACAATTGTCAATTTTTTAGAATTTTCAACATTTTTCATTATATTGTGGAATTAGCTAGAAACGTTGAGTTTCATTTAAATCACTAATATGAGTAGATTCCAAGAAAGTAAGGGTCGAGACAGTTAATTTCAAGAAAAAAGATATGTTGTCGTCTCATTTGCTGTTCCAATTTTTGCATGTCCTGTTCATGTGGTACATCATTTGGGTCTATATCTAACGGTGTTGGTTCTGGACTGGGAACGTTAATTTCACCAGGTTCATTGGCAACCTACCAATAAAACAACATACAAGCTATGTAGAAAACGTATTACATAAAAAAACATGCTGTGCCTACTTAGCTTGTAAAACTTACATGCTTGCTTGGCATTGGCTGATAAAGATACAAAACTACAGTAAACAATACACTAAAACATGTTTAAAAAATGTGCATGCCAACTAAGTGATGTGATAAAATAATAAAATTAATTACGATTATCTACCAATTTGATCTACATACCCAAACTAAGCAACTGGAATAAAATCTTTTAAATTGGATTATTTGTAGTGTTTCTACTTTAATTTGCCGCAATTTCTTCAATATTACTACCAATACAGAAAGTAGTTTACAGATGGTGCCATATACAACTGTGACAGTAATACATGCAAGCGGCCAATAATTGTGAAATGCTTTTGTTGTCAAGATAAAAAGCAATAAAAGTTCATGCAATAACACATCCACCCTATGTCAACACAAAAAAAGTAAAATAAATTCCTGTTGTGGATTTTTACTTGAAAATACTTTCCACAAATTACATATTCTTTCCCAGTAATGGCACTCCTTGTATTACACTCTTTTCTATTACACGCATTTTAGTAATTTTAACTGGGAGAGAACGGTGAACGTAAACGTCGACGGCAACAGAAATCAGAACGTCAAGTTTATGAATCGACCTTTTTATTCTTTGCATTTAACATCTCTTTCATATTGTGCTAACACTGCATCATGTACATCATGGCTTTTTTTGTGGCCCATATTGATACTTGACACCCAGTAAGGGTTCTCTGTATAATGCAGAGCTGCGGGTTTACCTTTAAATTAATAAACAAATTTATAAACCGGTATGCGTCTACTGTTGACTTTGATTCTGTAGACGTTTAGGTTGAATTAGGAATTTTTATTAATTTAATTAAATAATTGCATTGTTCATACCTATAATCAATTTTTATGTACGAGAGAGTAATAAAATAATAAAGCATTCGTAATCCATGGGCGTATCACTTTTAGTAGTAGTAGAGTTATAGCTCGAGCATTTTCGTATGAAATCAAATTTGTATAAATATATCGGGTGTACACTTATATTTTCACCTAATTAATCTGCTTATACAGTTCGAATTTATACTCGGTACGATAAAGACGTTAGTTCTGAGTGTCGAATATAAACGGATATTATTAATATTGATAAAATAGTTTTGAGTTGGATTTTCAATTTTATTATTAATGAAAACTTTTTGCTCTAGTAAAAATCCAATGAAATCAGTTAATTTGAGGTCATTTGATTGAACATAACCAATCAGAACAACATTATACTGAAAACAGATCCCATGGGCTGTTTTCACTCTATCTATCTATGGATATAATTTGATTATTTATTTCGATTTTGACGTTTCAAATATTTAATATTTCAAAATGTCACGATTTGGTCATAATACTGACGAGAATATTAATGATATTATAGAAGCTCTGTACTTCTTTTCTATAATTAGCAAAAAAATTTCTATCCTGCGGCGCGGTCTGTTTCTAAGCAACAAGATTTCGATATCTGTTATAAAATTTTTTGGAACAATTATCAATCATTAATGTCAACGAAACAGTCATTGATAGGAAAAAGAATTCCTTTTTGAGATAATACTGCACGAGTTGGTCGATTGTGAATTTAATTAAGTTTAGTTAGTTTTATTTTTAGTGACGATTCATTGGTTTTTTAGTTAAGTGACATTATATTGACTGCACTTCAGTGATTTGTGAATAATTCTCCGTAAGTTAACCTAACTTAATTTTTTTGCCACGTGTTCTACAAAAAACGCTTTAGTCTAAGTTTCCACCATCAAGATGGGGGATGAGGCCCCCAATAACTCTTCCTCAGATTCCCTACATAATGCTTTATCACCATCTTCCAAAAACCTAATAAATTCTTTGCACCAACTCTCTCCCCTATTAGAAAAAGACATTAAAAACTTGGAAGATGAACTCGCTTCCACTAAAATCTGTTTTCAAAACGATCCCGAAGTCATAAAGGAAATTTTAATATTGGAACAACGCGTTAAGGCTTCTAAAGGGAGAAGATTGAAGTACTCTGATATCGATTTTGGGCCCCATTTAGTTATAGTAGAACCTATTAAAAGTAGCGGCACTCCCCCTAGTATTCATCCTATGGATGTTGGAAAAATTATACGAAAACTGAACATTCAAAACATTAAAAATATCCAAAAGAAAGGTTCCAGCAAAATAGGAATTACCTTCAAAACTTCTCGTGATGCTAATTCTTTCCTAATGAACCAAGCTTTCAGAAGGGAAGGATATTGTGCTTACATACCACAACGCCTTCTCACCTCGAGAGGCATTGTCAAAAACGTAGGACTCTCTATTACCCCAGATGATATTATTCAAGAAGCTTATTTGCAAAATAAAAAAGTGATTGGTGCTAGAAGACTTAACCGCAGAATAACCAAAGATGACGGATCTTATGAATATGTTCCCTCCACAACAATTCTTGTAACCTTTGAGGGACGTCCATGCCCCAAGGATCTAGAAATTTTTTCAGTTCCAGTCCAGGTTGATAAATATATTGCTCCTGTTACTCAATGCAAAAACTGCCTTAGATTCGGACACTCTGCCAACTCTTGCCGCAGTGCCAAAAGGTGTAGTAGATGTGGAACAATCCATTCTGACCCATGTTCAAATTCCTTAGACTGTTTTTATTGTTCTGGACAGCATCTAGCTTTTGACCGCTCTTGCAAAGAATTTAATAGGCAAAAAAACATTAATGAAGCAATGGCATTCCATGACTATTCTTACTTCGAAGCCTCTCAACTTTTCCCTCCTCTTAAATCTTCTGTTAAAAACACCTCTTTTGATAGATCAATCACATCCTTTCCTCAATTACAGACTTCTTCCCCTTTTCCAATCTCTTATGCTCAAAAAGTGACACAAAGTCCCCCTAGTAACAAATTCACTACTCATAAACGCAGACGTCCCACCATCTTAGAAAAAAGAACTGGATTTGATAAAGATACACATAATGCAGCTCTATTTTCCTCCTCATGCAATGAACTCTGTCAGTCTCCGATAACAAATAAATCTGCACTTCAAAACAATGCTTCATCTCCCTCTTGCTCTCACATTGAAAGAATTGATATGGACTTCACCCCTTCTGATACTCCGTTTTTGTCTGATTATTCCCTTTCTATCCCTAGCTCTCAATCTTTCGCAATTTCTCAGCTTACCTCTCCTCAAGAGGTGAGCAATCATAATATAACTTGAATTTCTCCCTCTAAGTACCTCCCCCCCTTTTTTTATTATTTCATTTTTTACACTATTGCTTGAAATTCAATCGTATTCAGGATAATACCTTTAAATATAACATACTCCAATGGAATATTCGCAGTTTTAATGTTAACAAAGAGGTACTCATTCCTATTATTAGAGATGAGAGTATTAACATTATATTACTAAATGAAACTTGGTTGACTCCAGGTGGATCTGCACATATTAAAAATTTTAGCTGTTTTAGACAAGATCGACAGGATGGCTACGGAGGTGTAGCCACTTTCATCAACAACTCGATTCCTTGCAAAAATTTTGAACACAAAATTCCAGTTCCTCCAAAAATACACTTGCTGGTAGTAGAACTCCAAGATCTATTCATTATTAATAGCTATATTCCTCCCGACCCCAACATTCCCTTCCCTCACAGAATGTTTAATCAACTCCTACAACAAATAAAACATAAGAATTTTATCTTAATGGCTGATTTAAATGGCCAAAATCAAATTTGGGGCTCTGCCATTAATAACCCTAAAGGAATTGCACTCTGGGACTTCATCTCGCATAATGATCTCACCATCCTTAATGACGGATCTCCAACCCGTATTCCCAACCCCAATGTCAATAAAAGCTGCCCGGATATTACAATTACTTCCTCAGCCATAGCTCTAGATTGCTCCTGGAGAACGATCCAAGAATCAGGCTTCAGCGATCATTTTCCTACCCTTTGTTCGTACAAAAAACAAAATACTGTGCCCATCCATATGAATTCCACTCACGTCAAATATAACACAAATAAAGCCAACTGGGATGCATTTCAAGCATATATTGAAAATAATATATATCATAATGATATGGAATATCCCTTGTTCTTGGATGTCTTAAAAAGAGCCATCTCTTTATTTATCCCACTTAAGAAATCTTTCACTCCTTCTAAACCTTATCTTCCCTGGTGGGACAAAGAGTGCTCCCAGATGGTACAAAAGAAAAAAGAGGCTTTTAAACTATATCTAAGAACTCTCTCCATGGAAAATTTCATTAATTTCAAGAAAATAAGAGCTAAAACTCGACTTTTTCTGAAAACAAAAAGATTAGAAGGCTTTCGTAAATTCACGGAAGAACTGAACCCCGGAACACCTGTTAAGAAGATTTGGCAATCAATAAAAAATTTCTCTAGATCTATTGAAAATCGTAATTTAATTAACACGCCTCCCCTAGACAGTTCCATATTCCAAAGTCTCTTAAACAAGTTAGCTCAAATCCCTTTTCAAGACCTTAACACTATTCCCCAAGCCATTAACGACTCCTTTACTCACCCTTTTACAATAGAAGAATTGAATTTCAGCTTACTAAACAAAAATGATTCAAGTCCTGGATTGGATTCCATCACATATTCAATGATCAATCATCTTCCCAAAATAGCCCTAGAAACTCTTCTCTCTATTTTCAATAAAATACTCAATAAATATCATCCGATCCCTTCAGATTGGAAAAATCATCTAATAATTCCTATTCTTAAAAAAAACCAGGATCCTAACGATGCCTCCAGCTGGAGACCCATAGCCTTATCCAGCACAATAGGAAAAGTTTTCGAAAGCATGATCAAAAATCGCCTTGACTGGTCTCTTGAAAACTCCCTAAAAATTCACCCCTCACAACAAGGTTTCAGGAAAGGCAGAAGTATATCTGATAACCACATTTTCATCTATTCCGAAATATCATGTGCATTGTCTGGCAATAAAAACCCAATTGTTGTTTTTCTCGACATTAAAGGTGCATATGATAATCTTTTTTTATCCTCTATTTATTCATCTCTAAATTCCCTTAATTTGCCTCATGACATTTGTGACCTCATTTTATCCTTTCTTTCAGATCGAAATCTATTCATTAAATCCACCCTTAACAATGAACTTATAGGCCCTGGTGTTTCTTGTAGAGGTGTCCCCCCAAGGTTCTCCACTCAGCCCACTGTTATTCAATATATCGTGCAACTCTCTTCAGAACATACTTCCACCCTCCATAAAAATTAGTGGTTATGCAGATGATCTTGCTGTGATATGTGCCGAAAACACCATCCAGGAGTCTATAACATCCCTCAACACCTTCCTTTCTAATCTCAATCTTCATTTATTGTCTATGGGTTTGACACTGGCCCCTCAAAAATGTGCCGCCATGATTTTTCAGAAAAACTATAAGCTTAGTCCAGTCCATTCCATAGTCATTAATGGTCAACCTATCCCTTGGAAATCTCAAGTCAAGTACTTAGGAGCTATATTTGACGACCAACTTAACTGGAAACCACATATTGAATTTATTTCCTGCAAAGTATCAAAAGCTATTAATTTAATTAGATCTCTATGTGGTAAATGGTGGGGTAGCCATCAAATCTCTCTTTTAAACATATACAAAGCGACCATACTTCCATTATTTGATAATGCGTGCATGCTATATGGTGGCTGTTCTAAATACCTACTTAAAAAATTAGATCGTTTACAATATCAAGCCCTAAGGGTTATAGTAGGCTATCTAAAATCTACTCCTATCAACATCATGTTATCTGAATGTGGGCAGACCCCCCTGGAGGTACGTAGAGAAATCTTGTCAGTTAAATATGTATCTAAAGCTGTTGCATATAAAGACCTAATAAAAACCTCACTTATAGAATTATTCACAGAATGGGCTGCCGATCCCATATACTGGAGACTGAGAAATACTCCTCCTATTATATTTGCCTTTCAATCAGTATCTAAATTCCTTCCCTTCATTGAATCGTTCAACAAATTTCCTTGTCATCACTTCTCGCTCGAATCTCAAATTAGTCAAACTAACATGATAGATCTGGAAATTAAAAAAGATTCGGACTGTAATCAAGTCTTTCTGGCCAAAATGAATTCTATCAACTTTTCTGGCCCCATTTTCTTCACTGATGCCTCTAAGACTGACAGTAATGTAGGATACGGAATTTATTCTCCTAACATCTTATCATTATGTGACAAACTCCCCTCTCATTTCTCCATCTTTTCAGCAGAATGTTACGCTATACTAATTGCGATCCAAAAAATTTCAAAACTTGACCTTCCCAAAGCTATAATTTTTTCTGACTCCCAAAGTGCCATAAAATGCATTTCTAAAAAATCCTTCTCCTCATCTTCTAATCCATTTGTCCTAAAAATAAAGGAGCTACTACACAAGTTGAATCAGCAAGGGAAAGACATACGAATTGGCTGGATTCCCGGACGCAGTCTTATACAAGGAAATGTTAGAGCCGATGATCTTGCAAATCTTGGGAGAACTATAAATCGTGCCACCCTCCCAACTGGTCCCCATTCGGATGTGGTGCATTCTATTAAGAAATCAATCTTAGATAAGTGGAATTCTACTTTCTCTACACTCAGCTTGACAAAAGGAAATCTATACTCTCAATTCATAAAATATCCAAGAAAAAATCCATGGTTTTCTTCACTTTCCAATTTGTCCAGAAGAGATATCTGCATTTCTTCAAGAATTCGATCCAACCATTGTGCCACTTTGTCATATCTACACAAATTCAACTTAGTACCTTCGGATTCATGCCCATGTGGTGAAAAACAAGATCTCTCACACATATTTTTCAACTGTTCCTTAAATAGTGTTAATACAGATTTTCTTCATAAATCTGTTAAGGTTCCTAATAATGTTTATGGCCCCTACACACTGCAAGACATAGTGCTGAAATTCCCAAACAGTGAAAACATTAAACTCATCTCCAAATTTTTAAGTGCTTCGAACATCAAAATATAACCTCAAAACCGAACAGTTTACAGATAAAATTTTGAACAATAAGTGCGGTATCACTCTGTTTGTATTTACTTTCGTATAAACTATATTATAGACAATCATAAATCATCCCGGACGCAAAAAACAGGCCGAATAGCCCTGGCAGCTGAGGCCTTAAAACAAAAGAAAGAAAGAAAACAATTATCAATGTCCTTGGGTTAATACTTCTGAAAATAACACTCAGTGACTGTAACAGTGACTATGGCTGACCATTCTCCTCCTGATAAAGGGGGAACAAACAATGATAATCTAAATAACGGAAAGGTGCCCTCACAAATTATCAACACTGAAAAAGTTGTCCTGACTGGTAAAGAAAACAACAATCAGTTAGCCGAAAAAGTAATTAGTGATAAAAGACAGCAAAAAAGTAAGGTGTTTAATTTACAGAAACCAAATTTATATTCGGAATTGTTTATGTATTTATTGAAAGGGTCAATGATCAAAATATTGGCAAATTACATCCCATGGCCGTAGGTCATATCCTACACAAAAAACTTAATATTCAAAATATAATGAAAATAGATAATGTGGGCAAAAATAGAATTAGAGTTCAAGTAAAAATATATCTGATGCTAATAAACTTGTTACTAATCCTGATCTGATCAATGAACATTTAAAAGCGTACATACCAAATAATTTGCTAAATAGAAAAGGAGTAATGAGAAAGGTTGATACTATTTTTGATGAAGAATATTTATTCAGTAACTTTCTCTCTCCTATAACTATTTCAGACATTACTAGAATTAAAAGAAAAATAACTCGTAATAATGAGACAATTTTAGTACCAAGACAATCTGTAATTGTCACGTTTGAGGGTAATAAACTACCTTCCGTTATATACATAAATTCTGTAGTATGTAATGTTGAACCATATATACATAAAGTTACGCAATGTTTTAAATGTCTAAAATACGGCCATGTAACAAAACTGTCGCAGCACTACAGCAAGCACTATGTATAAACTGTGGAAAGGAGAAAGTCGATACGCATGTCTGCCGCGATCCACAAGATAGTTGCTGCATACATTCTAAAACTAACACGTATAAATCAATATCCAAAACTTGCCCCGCTCATATCAAACAACAAGAAATTAAAAAGAAGATGGCTGAGGAAAACTTAACATTCTTAGAAGCTAAACGGATGAATAACAATTCTTACGCCAATATAGTCAAAACCAACAATAGATTTCAGACACTAACGACATTAGATGAACAAGGGTTCCCCTCTCTTCCAAATCCAAACGCCAAACATAGAAAAAGTAATACATACTCCTCGACAACAACAGAAAAACGAAAAGCCTCATCCCCCATTACAGAAGTCGATGTTTCATCTATGTATCCATTCAGATTCGGACCTGATAAACCAATTACGCACCCCTCCAGAAACAATCCTAAGAATTTCGATACTCAAGAAGACCTAGCAGAAGTCTTATAGCAATCCAAAAGGTCCTCAGTTCAATAAACTCATTTGAAGAACTTTCCTCAATAGATGTTAAATATATTAAAAAAATTGCATTTTCTAGTAATGAAGAACCTGGGCAAGAGACTATTATGATTGACGATGAATTTGAAGAATACTAATAACTTGAATATTCTTCAGTGGAACACACGTTCCGCTGTATCCAATAAAAACAGTTTGATTAATATATTATCTGATCTTAGAATTGATATCGCTTTAATATCAGAAACGTGGTTTAATCCAAATAAATCTTATACATTTCCTGGGTATCATATTGTACATAGAGATAGACTTGATGCCACCACTGGAGTGGCAATACGAATAAAAAACACTATAAAATACAAAGAAAAGGTTATCGAGGATATCAATGAAAATATGCAAGCTTGTGCAGTTCAAATAATTGGCGCAGACTTCATGAAACTTTTTGAATATTGAATTTCAATGGACATCACGGATTATGGGGATCTTACAAAACCAATACATCAGGAACAAACATTGTAAATGCATTAAATCAGTCTAACAACATGATGCTATTAAACGATGGATCATCAACTAAGATTCAAGAACAAGCAATAAGTCGGTGATTGATCTAACATTCGCTACTTTCGATATTGCAAATGGAATTCATTGGCAAGTGTTACCAGATACCTTAGGATCAGACCATTATGCTATTCTAATTAATTTTCTTTACTCAGGAGCTCAAATAGGAACGATAATATATCCCACTACAAAATGGAATACTGGAAAAAATATAACTCAGTTTCTCAAAGCTATTTTAAGAAAATCCCAGAAACTTTTAATGACCTAAATGAAAAATATGAATATTTCATGAAAGGTATAGAACTTTCAGCTTCTGTAGCTATACCAGTGAAAAAAACGTTTAAAAAAAAACCACCACCACCACCTTGGTAGGATAGTGAGTGCGATTGTGCAACAGAACGCAGAAAAAAAGCAATTCGTGCATATAAACGTCTAAGTTCATCGGATAATTATATTATAGTCAACAAAGAAATTACTGCAACAAAACGATTCCTAAAAATAAAAGCCAAAAATTATTGGATTACTTTTTGTAATAAATTAAATAAAAATAGAACTAGTACAGAATTATGGCAACAAGCTAAAAGAATACAGAGAATCACAATAGGTAGTAATTCAAATAACAAAACATGCAAAAACTTCGATTGGGTTGAGGAATTTATGAATAAAATCGCATCTTGCTCAGTATCTCAAGAATTCACAAATATTAATGAAGAAGAAGATGATACAGATAATGAATTATTTAACAAACCCATAATTTATAGTGAATCATCATTCGCTTTTAAAAAAACTAATAACACGTCACCTGGCATAGATCAAATTACATATGACATGATATGGAATTTAGCACATATCGCAAAATTGTTTTTACTAGAAATATACAACGATGTCTGGATTCATAATAATATCATTGAAAATTGGAAAAGATCAATAGTAGTACCCATACATAAAAACGGAAAAAGTCCTGACTTAGCCGACTCATATCGACCCATAACTTTGCTGTCGTGTATATTGAAAACATTTGAGAGAATTATCAAACAGAAATTAGAATTTTTCATGACTTCTAAATCAACACTTCCTTCGGGTCAATATGGTTTTAGAAGAGGATGTAGCACCAATGACGCCATATTACAACTGGTGACCGACACACAAATATGTTTCTCAAAAAATCATTACCTAGAAGCAGAATTTCTCGATATTAAGGGAGCAAATAATTCGGTTGACTTAGTATTTTTACGGGAAAAGTTAATCAATATTGGGATACCAAGAAGAATGTGTAATGTAATGTGTAACCTGTTTAATTATAGAAAAGTTTATGTCAGATATATAAACAATTCACTTACAAAACCTCGAAATACTTCCACAGGATTACCTCAAGGAGCAGTACTTTCTCCATTATTATTTAATATATTCACAGCAAGTCTCCATGAAGAAATTAACCCAATATGCGGATGACTTTGTTGTGTATACCTCCGATAAAACCTTCCCAAATACTTTGACAAATCGAAAGGAATCGGTCATTTCCATCACACAGAAATTGGACTCAGTAGGCTTTCTGGTTACTCCTGAAAAATCGATTATTATGTTTTTTACACGCCATAACTTACCACACATGGTCAATATTACAATAAACGAGATCCCATACCCAGTCTCAACAACAGTTGTTTACCTTGGTATTACTTTAGATAAAAAACTTACTTGGAAAAGTCATGTGGAGAGTATTATTACAAAATGCAATAAAGGTTTAAACTTCCTAAAATTAATACGAAAGACATGGTGGGGAGCCGACCCTCATACTTGCATAACTTTCTACAAAACATATATAAGATCGATTATAGATTATGGATGTACTCTATATGGAACCGCAACTCCAAGTTTACTACAAAAATTAGAAATTGTACAGAACAATGCCATAAGACTTTGTATCGGAGCAATGAAATCTACACCAGTAGAAGCACTTCGAGTTGAAGCCTTAGAACCGTCATTAGAACTTCGTAGAACATTACTAACAGAAAAATTAATTATTAAATCCCATTACAGACAGCCAACAATTATTAAAAATATTTCGGAGTTAAATATATATGACCTTACAAACAATTATTGAGCCAAAAAGCCTTCGCCCATTACATGCCAGGCATTTAGGGAAAATTATAATTTAATTAATAATTTAGATGTACCGAAGACATATGAACTTAATGATTTCTTCACATCACTGAAATACGTACATGTTGAAATTCCAAATTACAATCATACTATAATGATCAGTAAGAATATACTATCACATTATTTATCAAAATTTGATAATTACATTAAAATATATACGGATGCTTCCAAACAATCCAGTGGTGTAGGGTGCGCATTTTATGCCCTGTCAGTGAAGGTTTAAATGCAATTTAAACTTAATAACGCTACTTCTATTTTTTCTGCAAAAGCAATCGGAATTATCAAAGCTCTTGAATTCATTGAACGACATGGTTATAAAAAATCCATCATAATATCTGATTCCTTATCAGTTCTCACGAGCATTAGCCAACCTTTTGATATTAATGCTACTTTTGAAAATCAAATAATTCCAAAAATTAAACTGAAAATCGAAGAGCTACGCCCAAAAGATTTCGATATCCGTTTTTTGTGGATAAAAGCACATATTGGACTGCAGCATAATCAACATGTGGACAATCTAGCAAAAGAAGCCGTAAAAAATGGACTACCAATAAATAATACAACAAGCGTGGATGAGTGCCTAAACCAATGTAAAATTAAACTAAAAGAAAGATGGAAAAAATGTATGGCATGAGTATTGCATTGAAAATACACTCTTACATACAGAAATTCCCAATTCTTTTCTAAAGAAGAACGCATGCATTTTCCTTCGAAGTTTTTCTTTCAAATGCTTTTCTATTTGAAATTTTGGTTTTCCTGGAGCTTTACGTTCTGTTTGAAACTCGCCACATTTCTCTTATTTAATAACTTTGTAAATCGTAGATTTCCCAATACCAAGCGTACTACTAACTAATTCCACTTTTACATAAATGATTGAAGGTGTAAACAATGGCATTGATTGCCCACCTTTCTAGCGGGTTGCCTATCGGCTGACGTCAGTTGGCCGGACCCTATTGGAAATTGTGGTATTCGAGTGTACACTTTATAATTTTATATCAGTTTCCATTTGAAATTCATTAAGTTTATCAATAAAAACAAAAACCTAATCTAACCTGACCTGACCTAACCTAGTCCGATAAAATTAGTTGGTAGGGAATGTACCTAATGATAAAAGGGTATAGAAAGTTTGACATCCTTTTATACTTGCTGGGACCGAATTTACCAACACACTGATGAACTACTTTCATTAATAAAAGATTTATTTCACTTTTGTGCATGAAAACAGGATAATGGCTAATGGCATTGTTTTTTCAGGAACAGTTTTGTAGCTCGATTATGAGGTTGCAGTAGGTTCTGGTGAAGCCATATAATATTAAAAAACATTTCGTAAATTTTCCACAATTTTTAAATTCATAGTTTAATTTTAATATAACAAGATGATAATGGTGACTATTCATCGTGACACCCCTAAAAAGAATTCTACTAATTTCCAGGTTATATTAACAGTCTCGCCTAAACAATGATATACTTTCTAATTAAATTCGAATTAATTAAGCATTACAGCAAGTATGAAACTTTTATAATTCGAAATAACTTCTACCGTAAGATTTATGTACATATATACATACCTACCTTAATTAGGTCCATTAATGTAAATTATTTAATTTTAGACCGCTTCAATGAAGATACTTGACCCTTTAGATTGGAATGTCAGGCTTGTGTTCATTGGTGGGTTCGTGAAAATATTTCTTTACTATCGTATATACTAATCTGATAGCTGGTTACAGAGCTAGAGCAGTAAATTTTGTTTGTGATAGAATTTTTAGCCATGTTTGTTTGGTTTCATCTATAGGGTGATTGATAAAGTTCAATATCTTCTATGTCCTCTGAGATATCAACTTGAAAAATTGGGGGATTATAGCCATCATTAGTCTTCACATTCTAAAATTATTTACAATGTTAAGAGAGTGTTTCAGAACGCTTTGCCATATCAAAGTTACATTTTTTTAAATGTAACACCCTAGGGAGGAAAAGTAAAAGTGACGTCATAGTACGTTATCAATGAAATAATTTTTGCAATTCCGAGACGAAAGTGGTCACTTTAGTCTCACATGTTAGAAACTATGTTAGACCCAAGGGATTTAAAGTTTTTGTATCTAAGTGGTCATGTTAATATATGTTCACGTTAAAAGGTATTTTTAAAGTGAATTTTACATGGTTAATTGTGGTATGTGATATCAATTTGTAGTGTATTGGATAATCTACCTATTGATTGTGAATTTACTTCAAAAATTCCAATAGGGAGTGTGAAATTGAGCAACTTAAGTTTCTGTTTTGGTTCTTTTTCCTACATATCAATTAGTAAGCAACTTTTTGTAAGGTGATTAAAGTAAATAGTTGGTAATAGTCCAGGAGCTTACAATAAAAATGGAATGAGGATATGTCTGAAGCTATTTATTTTTATAGTGAAGATTAAATCAACTGTATGGAAGCATACAAAAAAAATAAGTAAAAGAAAAAAAGATGGAAGGGCATTTTAAATGTTGTAAAAAAAGGAATGTTCAAACTTAATATGTATTGTTTGTTTTGATGTGTACCATTTTTCTTGTTTGGATAGAAAAAAAGCATATAAACTAATTGATCAGAATAAAATTTATTGCTCAGTAAAATGTGAAGAAAATGATCCAACAATAAAGATTAACAATCTATATGAAGAAGTAGCAAAATTAAAATATAAAATTAGAGAAAGGGATCTAGAATTAGTACAAGTAGAAGGTGAAAATGTTGACAAAATGAATGAAATGCAACTAGAAGTAAATGAGCTGCACAAAGAAATAAATGATAAAAATTGTTATATACAAAGATTGAATAAAAGGACGCAGGACTTTGAAGATGAGGTATTTGAGTTTGAAAATAGAGATACCCAGAGAATAAAAGAGCAAGATGAAAAAATAAAACAATTAAATAAGGAAATTACACAAATTGAAAATAAATTGAAAACGCAAGAGAATGAGTTACGAAGCAGAAATGATAACCAAGTTTTACTGAACAATAGAATTAAGGAAATGGATAATGTTAGTCGGGAAATGGTGGATGCAATACGAGTGCTTGAGGAGGAAAATGATACGGTCAATGAAGAACTATCTAGATATAAAAAATCAGGCAATCAGGGATGCAACGCAAACAGTGCAACTATCAGATAAAGTAGAGAAAACTATTCATAAACGGGACATTGAAGAAGGAGGAAACATTAAGAGAGAGAGAGAAGTTCGTGTGTGATTCTGTTGGGTGGACTGTTTTTGGATGAGTTGAACTTTTCTTGGGTGCCCTGCTATAGGATTTGTTTCCTCTTCAGGGCTGGTTGGGAGGTGTGTTGGGGGGTTTTGTGCGCGTTGGCCGAGAAACTGAGTTAGAAGTAAAAAGGTGTCTAGTAAGATTTGTTTAAAAGTGTCTAGAAAATGTGCTTTTAAAGGTGTATGGAATTTTGAGGGAATTGAGCGGGCTTTTCGCCAGAAAGTAACTGGAGGGTTGTTTGTATTGGGGTATCTAGGAGGGTGATGTTTGGAAGCAGCGAAGCTCGATAGTGAGCGGAGAGAGTGACTAAAAGTGTATGGAATTGGAGATTGAATGTTGAAGACGAACCATGTATCGTTGCCGATACATAGCTGTGTGTTGGCTGGCTAGGTGTCAGAAACTATTGAAGTTGTTTAAGTAAAAGGGTGTTTTGACTGAATTTGAATGTCTCCGGTATTAAGGAGGAATATTGATGAAATATTGGTGATTGAGATTTTTATTGGTTTTGAGAATTTTTCGAAAGAAAAGTGTATAGGAGACATTTTTTAAAAAGGTGTATAGAATTTGATAATTGTTGAGATTTATGAAAAGTTGCGGTGACGTGCCTCGGTGGTTCGGGGACAGTTTAAGGTGGTCGGCGGTATAATAACAATCTTTAAATCCAAAAATGCGGGTGCGTCGATCGTCGGTCCATTTGGCTAGTGAATAGATTCACAGAGTGTACAGGAAAACCGCAAAAAACCTGCAACACCGACGTAGGTGGTGTGGGGGCGGCATAAAGTATAGGGTGAGTTCAAAGTGTTGAACAATTAATAGCTGGAAGGAAATCTAGAATTTGTTAGAGATGTTTGTTTTATGGATTTGGGCTGTGTTGAGAAGGTTGTTGAAGAGATTTGACTGAATTTGTGTGAGAAATATTGAATTTGTCGTTATCTAATGGAGATAGGGGAGCTGTCGAGATAGTCAACGTATTCGTCGGGTAGGTCGTCATAGGCCGTGGCTAATAAGCGTAACGGAGGAAATGGGAGCTTCCTCTGGGGGTACCTACCGAGGGGTCGTCTATTGGCGACCCACGGTGTGAGAAGGGTGTTTTTGGCGATTTCGCTGCCCGATTCGATAGTACGACTAACGTATCGGGCTTGTAGGTTATTAAGGCGTGGTAGAAGGGGCTCGATGTCTATGTTGACATATACTGTGTTGGTGGGCGAGTATGGAGCCTTGTATTGGCAGTATCTAAGGATTGACTGCTCACAAGTTCGAAGTCGTTTAGCAAGATGGTTGGGGAGGGTGCAGTAGACGTTTGCTCTATAGTCGATTATTGGGCGGATATATGTTTTATACGTATGAAGCAAGGTGAGAGGGTGTGTGCGTCCGAATGTGCCGCCGAGCGCCTTGAGAAGATTGACTCTCCGTCGGACTTTATTTAAAGTGTCCGTTAGGTCGGGCGTCCAGTTGAGGGTGTAAGTGAATTTCACTCCCAAATAGACGACCTCCTTGCGGATTTCGAGTCGGTCTCCCCAGAGCACGATGCGGAAGTTTCTTGGTAGAAGTCGTTCGCTCTTGGTATCAGGGTGTTGGAAGACGATTGCTTGTGTTTTTTGGGGATTGAGAGTCACCCGCCATTTCCTGCACCAATTAGAAAATTGGGTCAGTAGATTTTGGGATCGAGTGTTGAGAGAGCGAATATCTGTGGCAGAAATGATTAGTGCGGTATCATCCGCATATAGCTGGACGTTATCACGGGGATGTCGTGGGACTGGTGTATCATACGTATAAATAATGTATAGTAGAGGAGCGAGTATCGAGCCCTGCGGAACGCCGGTTTGGGGTGTAAAGGGGTCGGATATGCTATAACCAACTTTCACGCTGATCGATCGGTCGGTGAGGTAAGAATATATTAATTTGACAATTTGGTTGGGCAATCGGATGCTCAGTAGCTTTCTCACTAGTCCGGCGTGCCAAACTTGATCGAAGGCCTTCTGAACGTCCATGAGGATGGCGGCAGAACAGCGTCGTTGATTTAAAGCTCGGGTGACGATTGTTTGGAGACTGGTGGTGGCGTTCTGACAAGAGTGGCCCGGCCTGAATCCGAATTGAATTGCCGGAATTATATTATTTTCAGTGCAGAAGTCCCAGATTCGTTCTTTCAACAAGCGTTCAAAGACTTTACCTAGGACGCTGATTAATGAAATAGGGCGGTAAGATTCAGGCTTTGTGGGGTCTTTGCCGGGTTTGGGGATGAGAACTACGTTGGCAGATTTCCAACAACGAGGAAAGTAAGAGAAGGCAAGGCAGGCGTTCAGCAGGGCGCAGAGCGGAGGGAAGATCTCTTCTGGCAGGTTTTTTAGTGCCTGCCTCGAGATTCCGTCGTGCCCTGGGGCACTGTTTCTCCCCGCTCGGCACGCCAGCTGAACTCCTTCGATGGTGAATGGTGAAAGAAGCGGAGAGTTCTCATCAGGTGGGGGGGGAACATTAAACAGAGGAAATTATTAGTACTGTGTGATGAAAATGGACGTAAGTTAAGAAGGACAATAGAGTTAGAATTAGATAACTTAGGATGTAAGGATTTTTTATTAAAAACAATTATAAAACCGGGGGCTACTTACGAGAATATTATTGCAGACATAGATAAACTTGTAATTAATTATAATCTAAATGACTGTGTAATTATTTTAGGTGGTATAAATAATTTTAAAAATAATAAATACCCGAGTATAAAATTCATAAATAATAAGGTAAAACACTGTACACATGAAAATTTGGTATTTATTAACATCCCAGAGGGAAACTTTAAAAACTATAGTAAAATATATGTAAATAGATTTATAACTTTAGATTTCAGGACTATATCAAAAAGCTGGACAATTATGCTCAGGGTTTTGCAAAGGTGATTGATTTATGTGATAGAAAGGGATTTTTTAATATTAATATGTCTGGAAAAGTCTGCAATAAGTTAATTAATGAGATATTACATTCAAAAAAGAATAATAATCTTATATTTATCGATACTGTAAATTATAAAAAATCAGTGAGCAACAAAGTTATGAGGACAGTAAAAATAAAAGCAGCTCTTTTTTAGAAATAACAAACAGCGAAAACATCACAACATAGAAAATAAATTTGAAAATAACTCTTTTATATTGTACCTAAATGCTCAAAGTCTTCCAGCTCATATAGATGAGGTTAGGAATTTAGTTCAAAAAAAAACCTTTACTTGTATGTCTATCATGTTACAGAGGACATATTTAATTTCTGAAATTAATATTAGTAATTATATTGTTCATAGGATAGACAGTAATAGCAGACACACGGGCGGAACTGTAGTATTCGTAGATAATAGATTAAAAATAGTTGAGGCGCATAGATATTGTATTGAGGGAGTCTTGTGGATAACTGGAGTGTCCATTATATTCCAAAATAAAAAGTATTGGGTATTTGTTCTGTATAGATCTCCAAGCAGTAGCATGGTGGGGTTTTTGCAATTATTTGAAGATTGGTTTGAGGAAAATATCAATGAGGTAAACGATAAAACTATTTTATGTGGGGATTTTAATCTGAATTGGCTAAATAATGATAACAATTGCAGTGGTAGGCTACGAAGTTTTATAACGGATATGGGATTTATGAATTCAGTGAAAGAATATACACACTTAACATAGCGGGGAGGTACATTAATTGATCTGGCTTTATCGAATTTAGAAATAGATGTAAGTGTTTTTGATTTCCCTAAAATAAGCTGTCACCGCAATATATTGATATCTTTGAAACACATAAAAGTACCAAGAAAAGAATTGTATATAGAAACGAGGGGCAGAAATATTGACTTTGAAATAATTGGGTTAAAATTGAAAAATATAAACTGGAACTATACAGAAATAGATTTGAATAAAAGATTTAAAATTTTTGTGGAAAAGGTATATTCTGTACTAGATGAAGTAGCTCCAAGAAGGGAGGTAAAAATATATAAACATTACCAGGAATTTTGGAATGAAAAAGTTAACCAGGCGGCAAGAGACAAGGATGAAAGTTATAGAATATACATAAAGAACAGAACAACAGACTACTGGGAAATATACAAACAAAAAAGAAATATAGCTGTAAAAACAATAAGGGAAGAAAAGAGAAAGTATTTTGAAAATAAGATAGATCTTAATAAACAAAATCCGACAGAAATGTGGAGAATTTTAAAGGCGTTCATTCCAAATGACAAACAAGGAAATAGTTTAAATATAATAGATATGGGTAATTGTTGAATAATGATTTTGTTGTTAGTTAAGTGAACTGTAATTTCAATTCTTTATTTTACTCACAATAATTTATAAAAATGACAATTTTAATACAATGAAAATGAAAGTGCATCTTCTTGCCACGATGCTCGAAAACCGACGACTCCGTCTTGTCTCGTCTGCGCATGGTCCGTTGTGTCGTCTGCGCATCCCGCGTTGGCTCGTCTGCGCATCGCTTCACGCAGTTAGTTGGTAGGGATTGCAGTGGCCCAGCTTACAGTCGGTCAAGTGAATTTGCACTTTAACATCCCGCCGCCGTTGAAATGACAAAGTCTTTTAAATAAAAACGCAACACTTATTGTTGACATGGCAGCATACAAAGTTTTTGGATTGCTCGAGTGGTAGTGCCTGTTGGAGTTCGGACAGTTACGACTCGGATCTGTCCATCCTGACCTGGATGCAATTCTTCTACTCGTCCCAGTTTCCATTTTAGAGGAGGAAGATCCTTGTCCACTAGCAGCACCATAGATCCAGGGGTTAATGACATCTGTACAGAATTCGTCCATTTGTTACGATTCTGTAGTAGAGAAAGATATTCTCTTGACCAGCGGGACCAGAAATGTTGACTAGCTTGCTCAAGAGCTTTGTACTGAGTTAGCCTGTTTGTAGGAAGTTTGGAATGATCATGCTGGGGAATTGAGAGCAAGGAGCGGCCAATTAGGAAATGCCCGGGTGTTAAGGCACTAAAATCGTTTGGATCGTTGGATAGAGGAGTGATAGGTCTCGAATTCAGTATTGCCTCCACCTGTGAAAATATGGTAGCAAGTTCCTCAAATGTGGGATGAATGTTTTTCAATACCTTTAATATGTGAATTTTTGCCTGCTTAATTCCAGCTTCCCATAAGCCACCATGATGTGGAGAGTAAGCTGGTATAAACTTCCAACAAATTTGATTTTCCATGAAAAATTCTGAGAAGGCCTTATTTGTTACAAAATTTTTTAATATCTCAACAATATCTCTCAATTCATTATTTGCGCCAACAAAATTTAAGCCGTTGTCGGAATAGATTGTTTTACATAATCCTCGTCGAGATGTAAATCGCTTAAGTGCGTTAAGAAAAGTAGCACTAGTCATATCGCTGATAGGTTCTAAATGTACTGCGCGCGTGGTAAAGCAAATGAACAGGCATAAATATGCTTTAATAATTTTTCTATTTCTTAATTTGCCATCCTTTATAAAAAACGGTCCAGCTACATCAACTCCAGTAATGAAGAATGGTTGGTTTGGTGTTATTCTGTCAATAGGTAAATCGGACATTTTTTGAATTAATGTAGTTGGTTTTAATCTAAAACAGGTTACACACTTGCGAACAATGTTTTTAACGGTTATCTGCTCATTAAGAGGCCAATATTGTTGTCGTAACGAAGCTAAAATGGTTTGAGTACCTGCATGTAATTTCTTATGATGCTCATCTAGAATTATTAATTTAGTAAGGGGGTGTTTCGGATGAATGACAATTGGGAATTTTTTGTCATATACAATATTAGCTCTAAGAAGCCTACCACCGACACGGATTAATCCGTCAGAGTCAACAAATGGATTTAAAGTTAATAATCTAGATTCTCTGGGAAGAGATTTTGCCTTTTGAAAAGAATGAATTTCCAGTGGAAATGACTCTAATTGCGCAATTTTTAATAATGCCTTCATTGCATTATTTAATTCTTCAAGTGTTAATTCACCGTATGTTTTTTGCGTACCCTTACGACTATTGTTTAAAAATCTGAAACACAGAGCTACAACACGCTTAAGCTTGTAGAGTGTTGAATAGCGAAAAAATATTGAATTATTAGTTTGAGAAATGTGTGCAACTAGATTTGATCGCCGCTTCTCGGGAATTTCATTAGCAATGATCGGTTGATTTGGCCAAAATTTAATGTCGCATGATAGCCAAGGCGGTCCGTTCCACCATAAAGTGTTTGTTTTTAATTCGGTTGCAGTTGTTCCCCTTGAAAGTATATTCGCAGGGTTATTTTTACTGGGTACATGCCTCCATTGTTGTCTGGTAGATATTCTCAATATTTCAGCGACGCGATTTGATACAAATATTTTCCAAGTATTTGGAGGAGACGACAACCAAGCTAATACAATTGTACTGTCAGTCCAAAAGTGGACTGAATCTATGTTCATTTTTAAGGAATTTGAAACTCGTTGGTATAATTGCGCTGATAAGACAGCTCCACATAACTCAAGTCTTGGTAATGTTACAGTTTTGATAGGAGCAACGCGCGTTTTTGCACAAAGTAGTCTTATAAGAACTGCACCGTTAGAATGAATTGATTTCACATAAATACATGCACCAAAGGAACTAAGCGAAGCATCGCAAAAACAATGTAATTCGGTGTAAGACATGGCTTTTAGTACTACTTGACGAGGTATTCTGATATGATTGATTTCGGATAGTTGCTCCCTGAAGTTAAGCCAACTTGTCTTAATTTCTGGAGGTAAGGGATCGTCCGACGCTAATTTTGATAACCAAAGCTGCTGAATTAAAATTTTAGCTCTTATGATAATTGGCGATACAAGTCCTAACGGATCAAATAGTTTAGAAATAGATAATAATATAGTACGTTTTGAAATGTTAGAGTTGATTAAATCTTGGGTGTTAACTGTATATTTTAATATATCTCTTCCAGCTTGCCAGCTAAGACCGAGAGTCTTACTAGTTTCCTGACATAAAACCTCGTATTTATCATGAACATCTAGATTTGTTTTTTGAATAATTCGAGGGTCGTTCGAGACCCATTTCCGAAGCTCAAATCCGCTTTGCTTTAGAATGTTGAATATTTCCGATTTAATTTCAATCGCACCCTCTATAGATTCGGAACCCGTGATGAGGTCGTCTACATAAAAATCTTCCATAATGATTTGACACACGTTTGGATGTAAATGTTTATTTTCGATAGCAACTTGTTGTAAACACCGAACCGCTAAAAAGGATGCCGCTGATGTTCCGTACGTTACAGTATTTAATCGGTAATGTTTTATGGGTTGAGAGGAATCCGCTCGCCACACTATTCGCTGAAGATCTCTCTGGCTTTCGGTTATATTGACTTGTCGGTACATTTTCGCTATGTCACCCGTAAGAACATAGTTATGTTTACGAAATCTGATTAATATATCAAATAAATCTGCCTGTAATGTAGGACCTACCATTAAAATATCATTCAATGAGACGCCATTAGTGCTTTTGCATGATCCATCGAAAACTACTCTTAACTTTGTTGTAAGGCTCGACTGCTTTATAACTCCATGATGGGGTAAGTAAAAAATGTTTTTTGTTAAATCTGTACTGAACGGATTGCTAATACAGGACATGTGCCCTAATTCTTCATATTTAGACATGAATTTGACATATTGATCCTTGAATTCAGAGTTTTTTGTGAATTTACTTTCCATCGCGTACAAACGTTTGACTGCATTTTGCAACGAATCACCTAGGTTGACAATATTTTTATTTATTGGTAAGTTTACTATGAAATGATTATTTGTATCCTTAGACACAGTTGTATTAAATATTTCCTCGCAATTCGATTCCTCATCTGATAAATGTTTTTTACCGGTGTAATCTTCAATTGCCCAAAATTTTTCTAATTGATTTTCTAACCTTTGATCATCATTGATTAAAGATAAATGACAAGAAGACCTAGCTTGATTTTTATTATCAAATATGGGACCTGCGATTACCCAACCTAGTACTGTTTTTTGCAATACTGGAAGATTTTTGCCTAGTTTGATCTGACCTGATGATAACAAACTGTAGAATGTTTCTGCTCCTAGCAAAACATCGACTGATGATGAGATATTAAAACTCTCGTCGGCTAAAATTATGTCTTTAGGTAATTGTAATGATGTTTTATTGAATGTGTAGGTTGGCAAAAACACTGTGATTTTTGGTAACACAAGAAGATGTAACTTTGATGAGAAATCGGAATTACAAGATTTAATGGTTGTGATAATTCGTTTGTTTGTAAAAGTATTAGTGCCGCCTACACCTGTAAGAGGGACATTTAGGTCTGATAATGGTAACCCCAAATTTTCCGCTAAATTTTTCGTGATAAAATTCGATTGAGATCCGCTATCTAATAGGGCTCGACATGTTTGCCAACCACCGCTACTATTTTTTATGAGAATGAGTGCTGTAGATAGTATGATTTGTTGACTGCTATTTATTGCATAATTCGATACTGAGTATGCATTGGACGAATGAGCTACCTCGTTATACTCCTGCGCGGAAACGTTATTTTCATTATTTACACTGATATTTGCTGATGAGTTACTGTTTGCCGCATTTTCAAAATGAAGTATTGTATTATGCTTTTTGTTGCATAGTTTACAGCCTTGAGAAATACATTCATTAGTTGCATGATTAGATCTTAAACAATTGTGGCAAAACCTTAGTTTGTTGACGATGGGAATGCGCGACGCCACTGGTAAATTGAGAAATTGTTTACAGCTGTATAATTTATGTTGCTCTTTACAATGAGGACATGTTTGAAGAAATGTTGAGACGTGTGAGCTTGACTTTAGATAATTTGATTGTTTTTTAGGATATGTATGCTTATTAAAGTTAGTTTGATTCTTGTAGCTTGAATAATCCGTTTTAGTATGATAGTCACTTTGCTTTGTTTTTGAATGATAATTTTCATCACTTAATACTTTAGTATGATTGTACCGATTTTCTCTTTTTTCAAATAACACACACCTATCTGATAAAAATGCTATTAGATCGTTTAATGTTGGAGACATGCTTTTCTGTGTAATAAGATATTCCTCCCAAGCATTTTCTGTATTATGGTCGAGTTTACGTACTAAAATTTGTATTAAAATTGAATTCCACTGATCTACGGACTCGCCAAGTACTTTCAACGCGCGAACTCTTGTTTGAAAGTCGTCACATAGATTTCGAAGCGTATAACCTGTTTTATTCATAACCGGCAAGTCTAAAATTGCATTTACATGATTTTTTATTGTGAGATTTTTGTTATCGTATCTTGATATCAGTAAATCCCAAGCAACTGGGTAGTTATCGTTGGTTACCTCTATTGACGCGATTACCTTTTGAGCTTCGCCAACCAAACAGCTTGTTAAATAATAAAACTTCCTTACATTGTCAATTGTATTATCATTATGTACTAAGATTATGAATAAATCCCTGAATTGACTCCATTTATCGATATTTCCCTGGAATTTAGGTAGTTCTAATGTTGGAAGTTTTATTGAGTTTTGAAGTGAAGAAGTAGACTGATTTTGTTGAGGCAATCTAGGTTGAGAGACATTTTGAGACGTACTTTGTTCATTTCTATGAGTACTTATTAGATTTTTAACTTTTGTTATGACTGCGTAATATTTATTTTCGAAATTGTCACGCTCTTCATCAGATTCGTCATTATCATTTAAATATTCTAACTGGGACTGAATAAAATCAAATTTATTTATGATATCTAAAATAGTTACAAGACGATTTTCTAATTCATTTATTTTATCTGTGTTTACAGAGGATATTTTGTCATAGAACGTGATAAATTTTGTTAATTTTGATTTTAATTGGCCGCGTTCAAATGTTAACCGGCGAATTTGCTCTTCCCTATTTGCCTCAATTTGGTTGTTTGGTTGGTGTTCAGTATCAGGCATTATTATTAAATAAATCTACCACAAATTCTCTGCTGAATGCAATAAAAAAATCGCCAGCTATTTTTTAAACAAAGGAATTAATGAAAAAATGGAACAGACTTACAGGTTTTTTCCATTCACTCTTGCTAATGGCTTGATTTCTGCTGTGTTGTTACACTTCACACTTTGATTATTTGATGATATTATACCGTTCGGCTGAAGGACCATATGTTGAATAATGATTTTGTTGTTAGTTAAGTGAACTGTAATTTCAATTCTTTATTTTACTCACAATAATTTATAAAAATGACAATTTTAATACAATGAAAATGAAAGTGCATCTTCTTGCCACGATGCTCGAAAACCGACGACTCCGTCTTGTCTCGTCTGCGCATGGTCCGTTGTGTCGTCTGCGCATCCCGCGTTGGCTCGTCTGCGCATCGCTTCACGCAGTTAGTTGGTAGGGATTGCAGTGGCCCAGCTTACAGTCGGTCAAGTGAATTTGCACTTTAACAGTAATGGAGAGTTAGTCTCGGATATAAACGTAATACCAAATTGTTTAAACACATATTATATTAAAAGAATTCTGGATATAACAGAACAAATTGATAAAACTTTTACAAATAGTTTTCCAGTAGTAGATAAAGTTATTACTAATAAAATCACAACTTTTAAGTTAATTAGTCTAGAGGAATTAGAAAAAATAATTAGTTCATTAAAAAATAAAAGTAGTCCCGATGATATCAGTGTAGAATTATTAAAAAAGTGTTTCAAGGATATTTGTAATCCTGTATTAAACATAATTAATAGTTCTTTGGAGTTAAATCAAGTTCCTACAGAAATGAAAATATCCACTATAGTACCTATACCCAAGAAACCAGATACAAATAAAGCTCCAAATTTAAGACCAGTTAATATGATTACTGCAATTGCTAAAGTATTGGAAAAAGCTGTATATGAGCAACTGGTGGATTATCTAGAAGGTAATAAAATTATTTGAGTATCAATCAGGATTCCGTAATAAACATAGTTGTGAAACGGCTCTACAATGTGTTTTGAGTGATTGGAAAAATAATATCGAAAATAACTTAGTCACAATTGCGGTATTTTTGGATCTACAAAGAGCATTTGAAACAGTAGATAGATATAGGCTAATAAGGAAAATTTAAAGCATGGGTATTGATGGGACAGCTCTTAGTGGGATAATAGATTATTTTAACAACAAGCAACAACTGGTAAAACTCAATAACATACAGTCAAACTGATTATGTAATGATATGGGTGTACCACAGGGCAGTGTGTTGGGGCCTTTGCTATTTTTGGTTTATTTAAATGATATTGTGGACATTGCAAGGGAGTGCAAAATTCATTTATTTGCAGATGATACCCTACTATATTACTGCTGTAGTGATATTGAGCACTGCATAAGGGTTATAAACGACGCCCTAAAAAGGGTGCATATGTATTGTTGTGCAAATTTATTAAAAATTAATATACAGAAAACAAAATGTATGGTATTGGGCATAAAGGATAGGTATAGGGAAGCTAGTTTAAATATAGAATTATGCGATGAAACGATAGAGGCAGTAAAAACATTTGTCTATTTAGGAGTAACTATTGACAATAATTTGAAATTTAAAGAGCATGCAAATCAAGTTATTAAAACTGTGGCATATAAAATTAACTATTTAAGACGATGCTCTCCACATCTCAGCCAATGGTCTAAATTAACTGTCTTTAACACTGTAATATTACCACATTTTAGTTATTGCCCTACAATTTTGTATCTACTCCACCAAAATGAAATCAATCGTCTTCAAAAGATGCAAAACCGTGCCATGCGAATAATATTAAAGTGTTCTAAGTACACTCCTATAAACAGCATGCTAAATACACTTAACTGGATGCCAATAACTAAATTAATGCTATATTTCACATTAATTTTTATTTTCAAAGTTAAAATTGGACATGCACCAGTGTATCTGCAGGAAAAGCTCTCTAGTAATCTTGATGTACATAGCTACGACACAAGAAATAAGGAAAATTTGAGAATTGAAATGTGTAGGAGAAGCAGTACATACAACTCTGTATTTCACAAAGGTATTTGGTTCTTTCAATAGTTTACCAGAATACATTAAAAAAAGTGCATCTGTAAATTCTTTTAAAAGAGCTTTAAAGGATTATTTATTGTCAGAGTGAGCAGTCACAGTGTAATCTCATGTTTGTTTAAATTTGTTTTATTTTAATTTCTTTATGAAGTACCTACTTTTTATACTATAGCCACTATATGTTGTACTATTTTTTTATTTTATGTTGTGTATATTATGTAAATAGAATTAGTTATTTTGACTAAATAAAGAGATAAAGACATATATATATATATATAAATATATATATATATATATATATATATATATATATATATATATATATTAATATGAATTGGCTATGGTGTAATAAGAATGTTATACTTATTTTATTTTAGTTTAAATTTACTTTAAGTTTATTGTTTGCCCGGTATATTGATGATTTTATATATATATGATAAACAGTTTATATTACTAACATGAAAACTTCTCATCTCAGGGTAGAGTTCAAGTATTTAGGATAAAATGATTTTAGAATTCTATATATATTAGCGCCAAAGTTAATAAATGCTTTATATTTCAAAAATAAATTTGTTAATCAGAATATGTTACTTGTTCAATGATTCCAAACTAAATACGGTCCTGTCCTGCTTAAAACAAATCTGCATAATTCAATAGATGTCATTCAGAGCTTCTGCCTATGGTAAGTAGATGGTGCGCAAGTCACCAGATGAAATGAATAACTGAATAACTCAAAAATAGTTTAAAAACGTTCTTCAAAGAAAAAAACGATATTTAATTTAATGAAAATAAATACATTACACTTTTACAAGTGTTCTTGAAGAAATTCAACTATCTAAAAGGATGACTCTTTCATACAACATACACGCACTCTGGTAAGATATTGTTATGAGTGAAATACAATTATACAACTTCATAAACATATGATTTTTTGAAAATGGCGAAATACACTCCTAAAAGCGTCTATGCGTCACAAAATTTTAGTTCTTTGCATAAATTGGTAAGTACGCTTGACTTTTTAATATATTAGTAAATTAACTTGTACTACCTTATTCACTTCACTGTTTTGTTTGTTCACCTCAATGATCCGTTTCTTTTATTTGTTTCAGATTCTCCTCCTGGAAAAACTCCATGCTGGCATTCCGTTTCTACCAGAACAGGAATCGATGCTGTATTTCATTCAAAGTCCAAGCAGTTTATATAAATTCCATTATTCAGTGTTTTCCAAAAGCTATTGTGGCTATTTTACTTCCACAAGACACAAGACGCCATATTATAAAATAAAAATCATGGTTAGTACTGTACAACATTCGACAATTCCTTTTTTAATTATTAATATAAACTTAACTACTTACACTGATGTATATCTTGTAAGTATAATGTATTTGTTCTTGAAATCTATAGTCAAATTTTTATCTTCCAAATAATTTCAAATGATTTTCTTTACCAAAGAGTTTTGCTGCTTACAAATTTTTCTTCCCAAAAAAAAACCTCTAGTCAATAGCCCCCATAATCAACAACCTTTTTACATTCCGATTTTTTTTTCGTTAGCAACATAATTGTCGCCGATATGATCTTTTTTTAAATGTTTATTTACCAATCAAATTTGACTATTTATTTTATCACTCAAATTCTTCATTTCAACCAGTGAAATGTTCATCCATTATATCAGGATATTGTATTCTAAGGTTTTTAATTGCTTAGACTTCCTATATTATTTTCATTCAATAATATTTCCTAGTATTGTTAAAATGACATTTCCTAACCTCTAAGTATGTATGTCAAATGAATATTCTTAATGTTTTAATAGATGACAGCTGTTACCTTTAAATATATATGCAAAATGAAAATTCGTTTTTTTTTTATGAGTCATGTTCTCTGAAATTCACATTATTATATACTTTTCTGCTCTGTTATGTCTAAACAGCTACACTAACTTACTTTAATGTTTTAATCAACAAATATTATGAGATTAGCTTGACTTTACAGAATAAAGCATTATTAGTTTCTTATCATGAACAAATTCTGATACTTGATCTTTTTAATAAAAGTTTGGTTCATTTATTTCACATAAATTGTTTATCACACCTATTCGCAATTATCCCTACATTATACAGTCTGTCCTTTCTGTATGCCTTCTCTATCGAATAGTGGATCGTACAGATTGTCTCCATTCAAATGTAAAAAAAAATTTTTGACTTAAAAAAAATTCTTCTAGATTACAATGCACAATCTTAATTCTTTATTGCTTGATATACAGGATGTTTCACTCTATAATAATATATATAGTTAAAATCCCAAGGGATTTGAAGTACAAATAAAAACGTACACCCCCGATGCCTAGCCAAGCATTTTAGAAGTCCGTCCTCGATGTCCAGCCAAGCTTCGTAAAAGTCCATCCTAAGTAGTGTTTATTAATTTTGTTTGTTAGTTTCATAAATAAATTATTGAAAATGCCTTGTTATTTGAAGGAGGCGGAAAAATCATATGTATAACATGGGTGTAAAGTGCCTTTTCCTCCCTCGAATGATTACTGTCCTTGGGAGGAAAAGTAGCACTTTCCTCCCTTGTTATACAAATAGCTATTAGGTATAGAGAATGCGAGATAAAAAAAGGAGTATGTTAGTATTTCTTATCGATACTCACATAAAATACAGGGTGATCTATTTGAAAAACTGAGAAAATAATGTATTTGTATTTTGATTCACTCTGTATCAGATTCAATAAATAGTAACGAAATAAATAATTTTCCAGAATTTTGACGCCTACTCAAATGCTTTGGCAGCAACATATCTTAATTCTTGAATTTCTTTTACATTGTACAAGGTATCGAACTTATTACGATTTTTATAGAAAATTGGTTATCATTTTTTAAATACCCCGTAGAACACATCGTAACCATATATTGTTGTAATGGGTAAGTCAAGCAGATTCCAACTATGAAGTTGAAATTAAAAAAATTTAACTTTGATATAACACAGCATTCTGGAAGACCTTGTAATATTGTAAATAATGTTAGAATGTGAAGATTAATGATGGATAATCCCCCAAATTTTCATATTGATATCTTAAACGACATAGGAGATACTGAATTTATCACACTAATCAATCGTATATTTTTATTAGTCTTTGATTCACCTTTATTTAGAGCGTATTTATAAATGCGCATATATCGACTGCGGTAGAATAACTATTTTTGTGATTTTAGTGTGGTTCTGTGGTTAAGAAAGTTTTGGTGGTATACTTGCGAATTTGAAATGCCGTGTTTATGACAGGCAGCGTTGTGTAATAGTATATTACGTTACGAGTGCGGAAAGTGACACTTTTCACACGAGTGGGAAATATTGTAGCACGAGGCGTAAGCCGAGTGCGACAATCCTACGAGAGTGAAAAATCACTTTCGCACAAGTAATGTACAATATTTTTCCTACGACCACCCATTTTATTAAACAATATGTAAATATCAGATCGTGTATATTGAGTTGCCTGACTAATCTTACGTTGTATTTAAAATCGAAAATCGAATTTATTTTTTATAAATAATTAGTTTTTAGTCCAGTTTCTATGTAAATAATATCAATCTTACAGGATTCACAGGTTTGACGGCTTATTGACAGCCATGATTATCCTATGTGGTCGTGGGAAAATGTTAAATACAACAAGAATGCATAAAGACCACAGATACTGCCTCCTCATAAATTAAAAATTATCCTTTATACCTGCGTCCTAACAGGGTCGTAGTAATCACCAACCAGGTAAAGCAAGGGTGTAGTATATCAGTCTGTGACTTTTCATCGTTGTGCATTGTGCAAATAAAAATACCAGTGTTTCGTCCATGGGAAAACATTGTATCGAATGAAATGGAAATAGAGAATGAAGTGATTGAAATTAGTGACAACAGTGATACTGAAGATGATGTTTCGGACAACAGGAAGGTTAAAAGAAAACATTTGTCAAGTGACGCAAAAACGATAATAAAAAATGTTTACCAAACTTTTATTGAAAAAGGGTGTTCAACTCCTTTCACCGTGACAAGTGAATTAACAAAAATCCCTGTATCTACGGTAAGGGATATTATAAACAAAGGAGAGAGAAAGAAAGAAATGAAATTTTTTTCTAGAATCGATGAAGCGGCGGGAACTGAAATAAAACAACAAATTTACTTTTTTTACAAAGAAAATAGGGTGCCAACAACGTCTATGATTTTGGAAAGACTGAAAGTTTCGGGAATTGAAGTAACCTATTCGGAACAATGGTTTCGGATATATTTGAAAACTATAGGTTTTGAGTGTAAAACCCTCAACGGAAGGATCAGCATCATGGAAAGTGGACGATTAAAAAGATTGCGTTATGAGTACGTTACAGAAATAAGAAGATTTCGCCAAGAAGGTCGATACATAGTTTGGTTGGATGAAACATGGTACGATAGCCATGACGTTATAAAGAAAGGATGGACTGATGGCACAAGAAGTTGTTGTCTAGAGGCCCCTCCGTCTAAGGGAAAAAGAATAATAATTTTACATGCCGGTGGCAGTGATGGATGGGTATCCAATGTGTTGCTGTTGTCCGCAAAAAATATAAAAAATTGTTCAACCGACTATCAACTCCAGCTTCAGTTGAGAGGCAGTTTTCTAGAGCTGCCCTAACTCTTACCAAAACAAGAAACACATTAGGCCAGTGATTTCCAACCTTTTTGTACCTGCGCGCCCCTTTAAAAAAATGTGGCGCCCCCTTAATTTTTCTAACATTCTAATTTCATAAATACTCAAGTGATATTATAATTTATTTAATGGGCTACAAAATAATATACAATATTATGTAAAAATATACCTATTTTGGTGATTCATTTTTTAACACCTATTCAATTTTTTCGTTTGTATTCGAAAATGATATTTTGGAAACAGCTGCATGCCCCCCTTGCAACAGTCTCGCGCCCCCTTAGGGGGGCTCGCCCCACAGGTTGGAAACCGCTACATTAGGCGATAACTCCGTGGAAAGTCTTATGTGTCTCAAATCATGGTTGTCAAATTGGCAAATGAAGGTATTAAAGATTTGTTTTAGATATTTAGTGTTTTTATTGTTTTAATATCAGAATTCAGAATATATCGTTTTTATTATTTTATTTATTATTTAATTAAGTTTTTCAATTTTGCGTTTTTTATATGTTTTTTTTAAATAAAAGATTACATCCATATATTTTTATTGCTATAGCGTTTTGGTAGTTAATCAAATTAATATAATCAATTATAATATAATCAATTTTTTCATGAAAAATCAAGTAGGTAGCTGGATATATTAAGATACAAATACTTGACTGGAGCTTTTCTTGATTCCAAGTTATTTAATTAGAAAATCAAGTAAAGTCGTGAATCGGTGAATCTCTAGTCTGTATTCAGATATGTGGCAATTTGTTTAGGCATGTTGCCCATTTTATTTATTCCAATTATTTGTGGTATACATTTATTTTTTTGAAAATTAATTATAAAATTATTAGAAGGAATATTACATCTGCTCAGAGTCCACTATTTGTTTACAATATAAAAATCTCCCGTTATTGTAAACTTTCTTGGTCCATTAGTTTTTAGTATTAGGAATTTATGTAATAAAGAGCTAGAAAACAGGAAAGCGACGGGAACCGACAAAATCCATGCCGAGGTCATTAAGCTGATAGCAGATCAAGACGGAATAGGATTGAATTTCAATAAGGTCTATAGCAGTAGCAGAATTCCATGTTGTTTAATTCGACTACGGAATATTCATTCTAATGCTTGTTAAAGAATGGAAATACATGCAAAACACATAAGTGTGTCAAAATAAAATAAATATTCCAACTCTAGAACGAGAATGTTTACATTCTATTGTTGAAATTAATTTCGGAATTATTACATTCACTAATGATCGTGGAGAAATTAATTTTTAATTATGTATTAAGATTAAATGTTAATTAAAGAAATTTACAATTGACACCTTGACTAAATTACCAATCTTGAAATAATAAAATAATAGTGGAAGTTTTTTTCTTTTTTGTGTATACACTTTTGAAAAATACTAATTAATTTATTTCATTTCTCACGAATCTTTTATGTCCAAATAATGCCACAGCAATAACGAACATACCCATAACTCGGCTGACAATAATTGGGCATCCTTTGATGAATTGCACACAATAATGGTGCAGTTATCAAATTTCCCCCCAAAATTAACTCCTAAGCCATTTGACAGATATAATTTGTTTTCTAAGTCAGTATTGACAATAGTACTTATGATCACATGACAAGCGCATGCGCAGCCGCCATGTTGGAAGAGCGGTAATTTAAAAGTTTCGTACTGTTTTGTACAATAATGGCTGGGGATAAAATATTATTTCCACAAACAATTTCTTCTCATGAACAAATTATTGATGGTGCTGCACTTGTTTATAAGTTAGCCGAGGAACATAATTGTGGACAATTAAAAAGGTGGCTGAAGTGCCTTGGGCGATCGCAAAAAGGCAAAAAAAGTGAACTGGTCGAGAGGTTACAATCTTAATATTTAAATATAATTAAGTAAATTATTTCACCCTTATTAACTACGATAATTTATTGTTAGCACATGTAGAAACTCCTAAATTAACATGATAATGAACATTATATTAATACAGTAAACTAGTTCTTTAGGGTTAAAAATTATATATGAAACAAAGTAGCTGTTGACAGAGGCAAATGGCTAGATGTTTTGAAGACAAAAAATTTGAACCAGAACATTTCTCAAACTAAAGTTACTAATTATCCGCAAGTTTGGCAACCATTTCCTTCAAATGATGCTCCAAAAAATTTTAACTATGGATGTATTTATTATAATTTAGTAACATCATGTATAAACCAAGATAATGATGAAAATAATGTTGAATAGATGAGGCTTTTACTTGATGAATATCCATACTGAACGATAAAATAAAACAATTTAATTTGTTTAAAACTTCATTTATTTGAACTATTGTTCAATTTAAACTGGTTGACGCGTTTCACTAACATAGTAGCTCTCTCAAAACGACTGAAGGTATAATTTAAAAATGTTTTAATATATACAGTGCATAAATACAGAATTCTATTATACTAATGTTAACAAAAGGTATTGAAAGAAATTACCTGGAAATTCATTCACTACAAACATTCCTACGCTATCTTCTAGGTGAAAAGGTTTAATAAAGGAGAGTGATTTGGTCGTTAAACAGGTTACCTGAATATTTATTTTTGTTTATCTCTAGAGCCTCTAATAAATTTGAACTAAAGGATTTACCGACTACATCTAAAATTTCAAAATTTGGGTTGAAAATGTGTTGGTTTTCTAATAAATGATTTGAACAGTTAGAATCTAATTTTTTGTTGTCATGGCTACGTTTGTGTTCCGAAATTCTAGTTTTAAAATTTCTAAAAGTTCTACCGATATAAATTTTATCACAGCTGTGATTACCACATTTTAATTTATTTGTTTAATTTTGAAGATTTAGATTTGTTATTTTTAATGAGCAACCCCCTCAGCCCCCTACTAGCAGACATTTTCATGGATAATATAGAAAAAATAATTCATAAACTCCCCCTTAGTAAAAAAATGTATGTACTGGCACCGATATGTGGACGACATTTTAGCTAGTTTCACCGGTACAAATAGACAATTGGACAGCTTCATTACTTACATAAACTCAATTCACAATAATATCAAATTTACCGTAGAGCTTGAACAAAATATGTCCATACACTTTTTAGACCTTACAATTTCAAATATAAATAATAAACATGATTTTTCTATACTTTATAAACCATTACGTACAGATATTACAATTTACAATAGTTCGGTCCATCCATTCAGTCATAAGCAGCTTTCAATAGTATGATACGCAGACTCGTAACAGTCCCATTAAATACTAATAATTATAAAACAAATAGCAGTTAATAATAATTACGATCCAAATTTCAGACATTTTTTAAGTTTATATTATTCAAAATCACTACGAAATAACCACTAAGTTCGCAATTTTTAAATCGAATCACAGAATTTAATTGACATATTATGTTTGATTACTTTAAAGGTTTCCTTTGCAACTCATGTCTTATTGTCGATATAAGTACAGTCTTTCACTTTAAAACTTCAAATTTCACATCGATAATATTCTGACTTTAATATCTTCGTTTTTCCAGATACAGAAAAAAATAATGTATTATACACGGGAAAAAATTAGATTTTAGTACTTACTCGCCTTTTTGTCTCCTCTTGGCAGGTATAACCATATAACATTTGATACCATGGGAAAAAGTACTTAGTTTTTTCTTAAGGAAAAAATTATTTCTGTTTTCCTTAGGGAAAAAACCTTGTGAAAAGGAAAAAACGCATAATTTTTCATTATATTAACATCAAAACACAATTGTTAAATGTGCATTGTACAAATTTCATTTGCCTATCAAGACTTGAAGACGGATTTACTGAAGTGGAAGTTGCTTTCAGCCCAAGGCCCCTACATATGCCTATTTATCTAGCCTTTTACAAATTTTATTATCTCTGAAAATAGATTGTAAGGTATAATTAAGCAATAAAGGAATCAGTTCAATCTTAAAACCAAACTTTATTGATAAAATTATAAAAAATGACAAAAAAATAAGACTACGATCTATCTAAAGAAATGACAAAATTAGGAACTAAAAAATAATACTAAAATTAAGATCTAAAAAACGTATAGCCTAATTAATGTTTCCTAGCCTTCTTTTGACTAAAATTATTAATATCATATGAAAAGTCAACAGTTGTGGCTAATTCATTTTCAATTGCCAACATTGCCAGATGGTTAAGACGAGTTTGGCCAGTTGTGCTTCTTTGCCAAGTTTTCAATGAATTTCCTAGCCTACTAAATGACCTTTAAGCCGTAGAAACCTAATGGGATGGTACAAAAAAGTCTAATAGCCGTGCAAAGATTTAAAAAAATGGCCTGAAGGTTTTTCTCATATATTGAGTTCAGGTGTTTTAACGGTTCCTTTTCTGATTGGAACACTGTTTTATCGACATTCTTCATATGAAGAGTTTCTTCAAATAAGCCTTCTAGATCTGAATAGTCTTGAAGGGTAATATGAAACGAGTAAGGTGCTTTAAGTTTTAGTTCTTCGTTGTCTAGATCCATGAAAACTGGAGTAAACAAGTTACAAATTTCTTCACAGCTTACAAATCAGGTTTTCAAATCAGCCTTCTTGCTGAAATTGTTCGGTCGTCTTTTCCACGACATTGAGCTTTCTTTTGATAGACAACTCTGGTACAATTCCAACTGCCTCTGCAACATTTTTTGCTTCGCTAACAATATTTTCCCATGAATCTCTCAGGACCTGCAGTTCATTTAATAAATCCTTATTCAACTGAGTTTCTCCATTCAGAAAAATTCCTTTACTTTGTATGATCACATTTCTTTTATCAATGGATGCCAAGATCTTGTGATATCAAGAGGCCTTTGAAAGATCCGAAGTACCTCTTGAGAGCCAAACAGTATTTCTGGTAGCAGGAGTTATGTAAGTAAATTATCTAGCAGAAGCAGGTCCAGAACCTTGAGGATCGAAGGGTAATGTTTGACAATCGGGTGTACAGTTTGAAGTCTTTCACTCCAGCGAGTTTCGGAAAGCATTTGTACAGATAAAGGGACGTGCTGCTTTAACAATTCCCAACGCCTAGGGCTGCTGGAGAATAAAGAATAAAAACTATCAATGTTTCCAAAAAATGTCACAACATCATGGTGTCGAGTTTTGCAGCATTGACACCAACTCTGTTAAGAGAGTGTGCACCACAGGGAGAAAAAATAGCAGACAGGTTTTTTCAAGTATTCTTGATTGAACACCTTTAGTATGTCCCCGCATGTTAGAGCCATTGTCATATCCCTGAGCTCGACACTGCAAGTGGTACTCTAATATTTTTTAAAGTGGACAGTATTTCTTCAGTTATGAGCTCACCTGTTTTCCCGCCAAAATTCATGAATTCAATGAATCTTTCACACACTTCAAACGTCTTTTTTTGTTCATTTTAATACACGAGCACATTCTGTTCCTGGTGTGAAATATTAGGGATTGCATCAACAATAATCCCAAAGAATACAGACTCTTCCCTTTGCAAAATAGTTTTCAACACTTTTCCACCACAGAGTGCAATATATTCATTCTGAGAGTAACATGGGAGATAGTGGGCTTGACCTATCATACTTTTTTATTCAATTGGTTTTCCTTTACTTTGGCTAGATGTTCACGAATTACTTCGTCATATTTTGCTACCAATTCCAATACTCCTAAAAAGTTTCCATTGTGAACATCAGCGATCTGCGTATTTTTCCATTGGAAAGCTTAACCTCTGCTACTTAAGAATAATGTTGAGTCCAAAATTCGTTGTAGTATAGCTTTCCATCTTGTTGTTTCACAGTTAATAATTTGTTGAAGATTACTGTCATCTCCATGTCCTTTCAATGATATCTGAAGGCTTTTCCAATCTAGGTAGTGTTTTCTGTGCTCAGAGTTTTTGTCGTGCATCGATAATATCCTGTTTTTTGTATGGTCGTTTTTCAGAGAAAAATCCGTCTTTTGCGAGTTTACTCTGAATTGGAATTAATTCATTTGACTGGAAAATGTTGCAAGGTAAACAATGAATACTGCTTTTTGACTCGCTCCACATTAACCACTCACGTGAAATTTGTTTACATGTTCTTTTGTTGGCTGTTTTCATGTACAACAATGTTTCATGGAAAAGTTTCTCTGAGATATCAGTTGAAAAGGATTTTTATCTGGCTTGAAAAGCTGAAAAACGAGCGTAAGATGATACTATTTCATGTCGTATTTCATCACTCATCACTGCAGGCTAGGTATTAGGATCATCAAAAATACCGATTTTACTGTCATTATCAATATCCATACTAAGATCTGGATCAGCACATTCTTCATTACTTCCATGACATACAGTAGAATCTCTTCTGTAGTCTTCTTCTACTGTAAAGAGTTGTTCAGCAGCCAAATTATTCTGTGAGATTTCTTTATCTTTTTGCTCTGAAACCAGCTGAACACCAGAGCAAGAAGATTGGATATGTGAAGATTATGTAAGTTCTGGCTTAATATCCGGTTGAACTGCTTTAAACTCTTCTGTTTTTTACCCTTTAAAAAAATTTAATATCCTGGCGACCTTTATCTGTTTTTTCTATTTTTTCTTTCTGGAGCTTTCTTTTCAAAGCTTCACACTTATGTTTATAGCTTGATGACATCTTATTGTTGTTTTATGATATACTCTGAAACAAAAACTAAGCATAAGCAAATAAAAAAACTAAACATAAGCATATAAAAATTTCTTTATTACCCCTTAGTTGCTTTTGTCGTCTTTTTTTTTTTTGAATCTAGGTAGGTACTTTTGTACGCTATTTCCTCATAAAAATAATAAGATTCCTATTATTTGAGTTTAGTAGGTATTTGCTAAATACTATATCTAATGTCGTATTCCGAGCCGTTTCTTATTTAGAAATGAAACACTTGTAGGCTATTATATTTTATATTAAAAGAAAACTATAGATGAAAGAAATAAAGTAAACGGCATGTGCATGGTTCGACTGCCCAGACGAAAACTCTACTAATGTTAGATGTTAGGTTAGAACGTACTGGTTCTTATATGAACGACGTTGTTCCGTAGACAAAACAATAATCTACATTAAACTATGAGGCCTACTAGATAGGCAAATCACCATACGTATTTAATTTAGAATTATGCTTCGCTAATTAAAAAAGAAAAACCTCTATTCTAAATATTAAAGGTTAGTCGCCTTATATTTTAAAAAATCTTCCCTTATTTTCTTCAAATTTGTTATACTCTTGTTCAAGAATAATTCACATTAAAAAATTGTTGAGAAAGCACTTTTCACTAAATGTTATAGCTTATAACACAAAAACGGAATAAATCAGTCGACGTCAGAGTCAGCAGATGCAATGGTGCCAGGTCCCTTAATACCGAATTCATGAGATGTTTCGGAAAAAATCGTGAGATTCAAGCTAACTGAGCGCGCGAAATAATTTGAATCGCCAACGCCAATATCTAATGTGGGATAAAGAAGGTGTTGCAATACAAACCAGCTAGTTTATCACAAACAGTATTCAACAAAATTAACAGGTCAACATAACATAAAAATCTTAAAAAAATAAAAACACTTAATTATTCTGAGGAATCCGAGTCATTTGCATTTGCTTCACGTTGTATAAAATGTGGCCTTGTTAATTTTATTAGTAAACTCGGAAGTAACTTTAAAAATATAATCCCCGTATTGGATACTAAACTTTTTGTAAGAAGAAGCCCTTCTAAGTTTGTACTTTTTAGGCTAGTTCTTAATTTTCTTTTATTTAAATTTACTTGTGAGAAAATTCTTTCTTCCAATCATCTCTGTATTTTTGCTTATAAGCTCATGAAAAAACAAAAGGGCCGAAATATCGTGAGATTTTGACCTAAAATCGTGACATTACATATGAAATCGTAAGATCTCACGATAAATCATGAGAACTGGCACCATTGAACAGATGAACTGAACTTACTGAACTGATGCGACGCGTCTTCGGACAAGAATCTTTGCAGAGTTAGAGTGGGTGAGGGTAGAGGGAGTGGATGGGGCCCGTGCGTCCTGTTGTATACTAATTGGGTATCTATTTTATTCTAAACTGTTTTTATATTTTAATTTATTTTGATAATAAAGCTAAAATCCACTGCAAATACTTCTTGTATAAAAAAACCAGGGCTCCCTCTGAACCCAGGCCCTGTTACCAGAGTTGCACCAGCTCCACCATTGTGGTGGCCATGTTTCAGCCAATGACATTTCCAACTCTTTCAAAATTAGCAACATTTTTTAAACTCGACAAAACTGTTTTTGAAGTACCGTCTTGAAAATTAGGTTTATCTGATGAGCTGCCACATTTCCCCAAAACTTTGTTAACTATTTATCTTCTTTGAGATACCGATTCATGTACGTAATCTTCAGCGATCGCTGATGACTTCCAGCATCAGTGCTTTTTTAGTGTTAGCAGGTCTCCTCCAGATTCCCAGAGTAGCTGATGATCTATATATAATTTAGGATTTTCGAGACGAAGAAAAATGGTGACCATTTCAAGTATCTTATAAAATTGAGTGTTTTTAAATTAAACTAACGGTCTCTAGTTAATTCCACAATATAATAAAAGTTATTGAAAATTCTAAAAAATTGACAATTGTTTCGATAAATTTATCTAAACAATTGTGGAATTAACTAGAGACCGTGAGTTTCATTTAAAAACACTAATATGAGCATATTCCACGAAGTAAGGGTCGAGACAGTTAATTTCGTTATAAAATTGATTTTTTCTCACAACTTGATTAACACATTTTCTATTGCGTTATCCATAGGAAAGTCGACGATCTTTTGCTGTTGGTGGACGAAGTTCTACTTACTTTTTGTAAAATTTAACTTATTTTTTGGTGACCTCAACAATCCTCCTACTTACATCATTTTTGTTTGATTAATTTTTACTATTAATGATGTTCCTTCTATGTCATCTATTGATATCTGGCATAATTCAGTAGCATGACAGGCTCCCGCAGTTCCAAATATTGCGACAACCTACAAACCAATATCAAATGTTAGTAAGAATACAATGTATATCAAAATATATAAATAAATTTTGCAGAAAAAACCAAATAAGACATTGGTTCACAACGAAAATATACAATGTAAAAACTAATAAAAAAAATGATTAAACTGAAAGGTGGGACTTTGTGTCATCGTGTTCATAGACGAGAACATATGCTTCTCTACTGACTAAAGATTTCCACGATATTAATAGCACCCTTGAATCGTTATATTCGTGCCACTGTCCCGTGTAGGGATGTCGGCAATATGCTGTGTCGTGACCATTGTAAGTGGTTCCACTCTGATTTGATATAGCGTAGAGGTTGTACATACAAGGTGCCACATTATCAGCCGCGTAATGGCTCATATGGCCTTCTATTGGAAAATATATTACAACATTAAGTTTTCCACTAAATCTTTCTGTTTACGAAAAGCGCTTCAGGTGAATAACCAATATTTTCGGAAATTTATGAATTGAGAATGATTTAGCGCATCGTCTTCGTTCACATTTCGAACATGTTGGTTTCTCATCACCGTCGAGTGTTTCTTCTCTTGTAAATGAATCTAAACATTGTGAAAGTCGTATTTGACCTGTTCTTTGGGGTATGGAAAGGGATAAATCCCAAAAGGGATCGTCGGTAACTGACCACAGTGTGTGCACTTGAGTGTTGATTTTAATTGACCGACAAAGTTATCCACAATTTTGGAATTGTCCATTCTCGGATATCTCAACCAAGATTCTTGTGCTTTCTCATTGTCACTAAGTTTGTGATCACTTTCTGTTAATATGGGCTTTGGTTTTTCATATACCTTGTTGACATCTTCGTGATGTCCTGCTAATAGGTAACGAAGAAACTCCTGTGCATCATGTTGAGTGTATCCCTTATAACATACATTGATCATTAAATACGATTCATCAGGAACATTAATTAAAAATTCATTAATGTGTTGTCCAGTAAAAATCTTTGATATATTGGATTTGTATCCTTTTGAATTTTGCTTTAAGAATGAAATTAATTTAAAATATTTCGAAATATCTACATCGTTGTTTAAGTTTAACGTGCTTTTAACCATAGAATACTGGGCCCACTACGTTTATGGTTTCACTTGTTGAAACAGTTCTGAGAAATAGCTAACAAGACGGTCTCTGAGTTACACCTCGCGCTAAAATCTATGACTTTATTCCCTTATATAATGAATACATATTTATTACACAAAAAAATGCCTCAAGGTTGCTGTCGTAAAATAATAACCCTTAGATATCAAAAATTAAAGACTTTATTTAGCAAAACTGTGTCATTACAATTAAACACATAACGTCAACGGTTGTCAAGGCAATGTGAACATGCAATCACCTCATTCTCCCTCGCAGGAGAAGAGTCCATTAGAGACATAGTCTTCAAGACGCTTTGGAGGTCTTCTGTTTCTTCCAGGTCGATCTTCATGCGTTCCTTCTTGACCTGGGGTTGGAGGATCTTGAATATCTGACCTGGAAGGCCCACAGAAAGGGGCAGGCGAACAAAGAGGAACGGGTGGCTGAAAGGCCTGTGCAAGGGGCGGAGAAGGTGGTAGATCTATTGGATCCGGGCGTTCCAAATTCAAGTCTCCACTAGGGGCTAGTTGTTTGAGAGAGACTGTATATTCACGTCCGTCATCGAATCGGACATGGGCATATTGAGGATTGGCCTCGATCAACTCGGCTACATCCACAATGGGGTCATATTTACTGGTTCTGTTGTTTCGCCGGACAAGGACAAGTCGAGGTTGAAGTAACCAGGCTGGAATAGTCGTTCCATTAGGGGATCGTCTCGGACGAATGAAGAACCTGTCGTGTGGAGTACAGTTTGTACTAGTGTTCAACAACGATCTTATTGAGTGCAAGGCTTCCGGTAGAACGCTTTCCCAATGGCAAATCTGCAAGTTTTTGGTTTTCTGAGCAAGATTGATCGATTTCCAAATGATCCCGTTGTATCGTTCAACCAGACCATTTCCGGCTGGGTTATATAGTGTGGTCATGCTGGTGGCAACGCCATGTTTATGGAAGAATGAAATAATTTCCTTTGAAATAAATGAAGTTCCCCGATCTGAATGCATGTAGCTAGGCATTCCAAACATCGAAAAGAGATCATTCAGGCACCGTATTACAGTTTCAGAAGTCATGTCCTTGCAAGGGTACGAGAAAGGGAAACGAGAGTATTCGTCGACAATGTTGAGTGAATACCGATTGTGGCTGTTAGAAGGTATCTTCTTCTTCTTACAGTGCCATATCCGTGATCGGACGTAGGCGACCTCTCACTTCTACCTGTGTCGTGCTCTCCAGTTACCACAGATAGAAGGGACCTACAGTTTAACGACGGATCCGCACGTCTATGTTGAGAGGCTGTACTAGGCAGAATACTGTCGGTGGTTTGCCATTGCCTTCCGACAGGTGGCTCTCCGAAATTTTAATTATGCTGTTAACTAGGCTCGGGTTTGATCCCGGGGCCTCTCGGTTAGCAGACAGAGCACCATTCCACTAGCCTACGGAGACCACGTTAGAAGGTATAGGGCCCTTGAAGTCAATATTAAGCCTTTCAAACGGCGATGTTGCTTTAATCAGATGCTGGTTGTTATTCTTGTAGAACCTTGGTTTGACAGCTGCGCAAGTAGGGCAGGCAGCGCTAATCTTTTTAATTTCATCTATTCCGTAAGGTAAATTTTTGCTTTTAACCCAGTGGTACATCCTTATAATACCAGGGTGGCACAGTACTTTATGGAGCTCATAAAGTTTGTCCTGAGTGTGTATGGAACTGCAGACGCGCGACAGAGCGACGGCTGAATGATTTTCAACACCAGGCCTATACTGAATGTCGAAGGAGTAGGGAGATAATTCAAGACGCCAACGGTGGATCTTGTCATTCTTTATTTTGCTTGTAAGTCGGGAATTGAAGATATACGACAGAGCTTCTTGGTCCGTGAGCAGCTGAAAGTGGCTATCTAGTAAGAAATGACGCCACTTCCTCAACGTTAGAACAATCGCTAAGGCCTCTCTCTCTCTATAGCAGAATGCCGTTTTTCGTTATCGGATAAGGTTTTTGAAAAAAACGCAACGGGGCGCCCATTCTGACTAGTAGCCGCTACAGCAATGCCCGATGCGTCAGTTTGAACTGTAAGTGGTAGATCATCTTGAATTGTCGTGAGTAATGACTTAGCTATGTCTTCTTTAATTAGCCGAAAATTTCCAGCTACAGGCGAGTCCGGTAGAATAGGGAAATATTTGCAGTCAATCATACTCCTTATCTTGTCGGAATATCTTGGGACCCATTTTGAGTAATGAGAGAACATCCCTAGTGCGCGTTTCATGGCTGAAGCGTCAGAAGGAAAAGGCAGCTCCTGGTAATGGTTTGAATCTATCTGGGTCTGGACGCATACACTTGTTAGAAATTTGATACCCAAGGAGAGTTATTGTATTTTGAGAGAATCTGCATTTATCTAGGTTCAACGTTAAATTATGTTTCTTTGCTGGACTTAAAAATCGTTCAAGGTTCCTATCGTGATCATCTTGCCCCCTTCCACCGATCGTAACGTCATCAAGATATGCATATACTCCATCAAGACATTCTTTCCTTATAATATTATCAATGGTCTTCTGAAAACAGGCTACTCCATTTGTTAACCCGAAAGGAATGCGACGAAATTGGTAAAGAGTTCCATTGGCTTCAAAAGCCGTATACTGGTTTTCCAAGTCTAGTATCGGTATCTGATGGTATGCATTCTTCAAGTCAATCGTGCTGAATACATCGTAATTTGCTATGGTTGAGACTAACTTTTCAATATTTGGTAAAGGGTAGGCGTCTAGTAAAGTGATTTTGTTAATAATCTGAGAGTAATCTATTACTAAGCGTTTCTTGTGATTTTCATTTCTCGTTATTAAAACCTGAGATCTCCAAGGTGATGAACTCTCCTCTATGATCCCTTCACGAACTAGTTTATCGACTTCAGATTTAATGAATATTTCATCAGCTTCGGAAAAACGGCGAGATTTAGTAGCTACGGGACGGTAGCCGTCAACTAGGTGCTCAAATGGTCGAGGTGGTTTAACTTTGGCACAAGCGACGTTACAAAGAGAAAGAGGGGGTTTGGAACAACCTAATTGGAGTCGATCTGAAGAGTGGAGTTTCATAATGTCATGCCCTATAAGAACGTCATAACATAGACTGTGTATTACTAAAAGCTTAGTTTTGGGGTATGATTCGCTTTGGCCAAAATGTACCCATTAATTTTAGATTGGAGGGAAGTGGAAGCCATCTTCACCTCTCGGTTTTCAGGATGAATTTTTAATTGATTCCTATTGGCATAGGAGTAGTCAACAAAGCTGTCAGAACTACCAGTGTCTACAAGGATGCTGGATGGGATATCATTTACTCGTCCAAAAACGACTCGACTTACCCTTTGATCTGGATTAGCATACCTCTGGAAGTGGCCCTTTTTATCACAAGATTTGCAAATCGCTTCTACAGCAGGACATTCATGTCTAAAACGATGTCTGGGTCCACCACAAAAGTAGTATTTTCCATGTCGAGATTACTGAAATGTAGAGGCTGAATTAAGTGTAGATTTACAATTATCTAATCCGTCAGAGGCTGGAAGAGATGTAGGAGTTTCCAAACTATTACAGTTAGAATCGAAAATATAGGTTGCTGTTTTGTAAGATACTGCGAGTTTTTGGGCGGATTCTAGGGAACGCGCTATCTTTTCCACTTGCTCAAGATTCAGCGTGACGTTTTCCAAAATACGTTGTCGGATTAGAGGAGAGTTAAGGCCGCTTATGAAAGCATCACGTAGATACTCATTACAGTACGTCAGCGCATCTACAGATTTGAAGTTGCAGTCTTTGCTTATTCCTCGGAGGGCCTGCAAGTATTGGTCAACCGACTCTCCATTCTGCTGTCTTCGATTCACTAATAGGTGCCTAGCAAAGAGTTCATTGGGTTGGGGCGCAAATAGTCCTTTAAGAACGTCAATGGCCTCAGTATAAGTCTTACTCTCGGAAATGAATTCGTAATTTTCGAATGATAAAAAATTAACCAATACCCTGAGCTTCTTCTCTTCGGGTACCTTGGATTCCTCAATGAAACTTGTCAGTGTTTGAAGGAAGTATTTCCATTCCTTAGCGGAAGTTGGCGAATCAGGCGATACGTTGAATTTTTCTGGTTTCAGAATTCGGCTATCCATCACGAAGGTTGTATCGAATACAATTTTTGCTAAATAAATTGTCATAAAATAATAACCCTTAGATATCGAAAGATAAAGGCTTTATTTAGGAAAACTATGACATTACAATTAAACACATAACGTCAATGGTTGTCAAGGCAATGTGAACATGTAATCACCTCAGTTGCAAAAGAGATACACTGCCGAAATCATTAAGGAATTCCAGGAATCTTTATGCAAGAGTCCAAAAATGTCGTTCTTTTTCTGTAGATGTGTTTTAAGGATTCCAATGATTGTTTTATTTAGCAAGCTTGTGTTAACTGCACGTAAGGCTGTGAAATTAAATCAGTTCCGACTCCGCTACTGTCTTGTCTTGGTGTGAAATATAATTTTACCCACGGTTTCGTCGTATGCACCTCAATTGATTTTAATCATTTAATAATTGTCTACGTTGATTATGTGACTGTCAAATATATCACGATCCCACACAGAAATATTAAAATAATTGGGTTTCGTTTTTGTATTATTACATCTGTGCCTTATCACTGAAAGCAAATTGCCAAATTTTTATTGGAAACATAAACCGTTTTGTTTAGAGTAATTAATTGAATATAATTTTACAGGTGCTCAATGTCTAATAATTCCTAGTATTGTATAGATAGATAAAAAAAATTGTGATTAAAATGTATTTATAATGTTCCATTGTTCGTTCATAATCTTTACAAGCCAGGGGTGAATTTTTTTAGCTGAACCAGATTAAAAAAAAATTTTATCAGTATATGGAACCAACAAAATCACAAATATTTTTCCGACTTTAGAATAACTGAAACATGTTACATGAAAACAATGTTTTATATTTTAAACACTCAAAATAATTCTTGCGAAAATATGTGATATTCATTTTTTTTACAAAATATTGTAACTGAAATCAATTACATGAATATATGTTTCTGTTTCACATTATAAACATAAACAGCCAAGAAAATTTCTCTTATTAAATTTGTTGACGTTTTATTAACCCGTAATTAGGCGCGCCGGTGTATTTTGTACACCAATGCTAGAATAAACTTAATAACCCTGACAACACTGCATGTCCCCTGCCACGTTAAGTATCTTATAAGCCGCATCTCTTCTGTCTCCCACCAAAATATCAGTGTTGTGCCAGAGTTTGTTAAGTGAATATCAAAGGCTTTGAGAGAACTGGTGCCAGAAGTACACCACGCGACCAAATATGTAAGTTAAATTTTAATTTTGTTTTTACGATTTTCATTAGAAAAATTATTATATTTAAATATTTTGATGAGTATTGTATAATAATATATTTTTAGTGATAAAATACCCCTGAAAAACCCAAACAAACTGACAGATGAAGAATTAGCCATGTTCTTAGAAATAGACAATACTGAACCAGTATATGAACTAGAGGAAGACGATAATGACCTAGAAGAGGCTTATAGCAGTCACAATAGTCACTCTGAAGTTAACAGTGACTCATCAGTCGAAGAAATTTCTGATAGCGAAGCTTCATTTCATGAGTATTATATTGGCAAAGATAATTTCACTAAATGGGCAAAATAAAGTTTTGTTAGTAAGAGGGCAAAATCTAAAGCTCAAAATATAGTAAAAATACTGCCGGTGCCAAAATCAGTGTCCGACAGTATTCAAAATGAAATAGATGTCTTTTTAAAATTTCTCACCAATGAAATATTAGAAAATATTATAGATAGTGTTTTTAAATGAAACTCACGGTCTCTAGTTAATTCCACAATATAATACAAGTTATTGAAAATTCTAAAAAATTGACAATTGTTTCGATAAATCAATATCATCGTCAGAATGACAGAAGTTACATTTCATTTTATGCCTACCTGATGTTTAGTAGTTATATTTTTGGCTAGACCAAGAAGTAACCTAACTTGTGATTGGCTTAATATATATTTATAGAAAAAAGAAGAAGATGTGATATTACAAATATTGAAGCTTAGATATTATTAGCCCTATGGTGATATCCTGGATATCATTTTTCCAATTAAGATCAGTATAACAGTGCAATGATATAGAAAACCAGGAAAACTATATCTGCTGATCTTTACAATTATCACTTAAGAAGACAGTTTATTAGTGGAGAATTCCCTAAATTTAACTGTTCATTGACAACTTCATATTGTGGGTTTCTTAAATGTCTTCTAATTTCCAGTTCTTCAAGGAAATCCAGTTCTTGTTTCTTTTCACAAATATGCAGCACTTCTAGTTCTGTGTTAGGTGTCAATGAATGATTGGTGTCAAGTAGATGTTTTGCGTAGTGGGATTTATCTGGTTGTTTTAATCTGTATGCTCGTAAGTGCTCACTGTATCGTATTTCAAAATTCCTAAGGGTCTGACCCAAATAGACAGCATTACATTCTGGACATTTGAGTTTATATATACCTGACTTCTTTAATAGTCAATATTATAGATTGTTGCAACATATATATTGATACCATAAAACAAAAATTTCAAAGGGATAGGGATGCAAAACATAATAGTGAAAATGAAATGTTAGCGTTTATTGGATTACTTTTTTTAAGTGGCGTAAAACGAACCAATCACACATCATTTCTAGAATTATGGGCAAATGATGGTACCGGAATTGAAATCTTCCGTGCTTGTATGAGCTATAATAGATTCCTATTTATTCTGCGTATATTGAGATTTGATAATATCACCACACGAGAAGAAAGGCGCAAAATAGATAAGCTAGCACCCATAAGGGCTTTGATAGAAGATTTTAATAGTAACTGTAAGAAGGAATACATGACGATTGATGAAATGTTGGTTCCATTTCGCGGCAGATGCAGTTTTATACAGTTCATTCCAAATAAACCTGCCAAGTACGGCATCAAAATTTTTGCTCTTTGTGATGCAAAAACATTTTATACCAGTAATATTGAAATATACTTCGGAAAACAACCAAATGTTTTGAATAATGGACCTTCCCAAATTGTAACTAGGCTTGTTGAACATGTGAGAGGAAAGAATAGAAATTTAACCTGCGATAATTGGTACAGTAGTTATCCATTAGCGAAGTTGCTTCTTAAAAATAAAATCACATTCATGGGCACTCTACGAAAAAAAAGGAAATTCCATTAGAGTTCCTTCCAATTAAAAACAGGGAAGTTGCTTCTTCAGTATTTGGGTTTCAAAATGATGTAATGATAGCATCATATGTGCCGAAGAGAAATAAATCTGTACTTCTTATTTCTACAATGCATGGTGATGGTTTAATAAATGATGAAACAGGAAAACCTGAACGAATACATGATTATAATATGACTAAGAGCGCCGTTGATACAGTAGATCAACTTTGTGAAAATTATTCAGTATCTCGAATAACGAAGATATGGCCTTTATGTATATTTTTCCAGCTTATTAATATTTCCGGAATTAACAGCCAAATTATTTACAATAGTACGTGTATAAGAAGGCTATTTCTAAAGCAGCTTTCACTGCAGCTGATGAAACCTCATTTGGAAAATCGCCTTCAATGCCAGAATTTACCTTCAGACATTAAAATAATTATAAAAAAGCATGTTGATGTAGAACCGGAAATAAATAGTGCAGAAGAACCACCTACTAAAATAAGAAGTAGGTGTTACATCTGTGGTAGACGAAAAAATCGAGTAACAACAATGCGATGTGAAACTTGTAAAATGTTTGTTTGTAAAGAACACAGTCAAAAACAGTTAAAATGTAATGAGTGTTTAACCAATATTGAGAATTCATCCGACAATGAATAGTTTTTATGTTTATTAAACCAAATTTTCATATATTCAGTTATTCTCAATATTATATGTATAATCTGCTTGGAATTGCTAGTTTTAGATTTGTCCATATTATTATTTCATTATTTTTATATACCTAAATAAAAGTATTTAGTATACAAAGCTTTGTTTTTTTGTACAAAACATATTACTTTTTATATGAATAATGCATACAGTCGCAAAACGTATGGTGTATAAAATACACCACCCGCCCGCCCGAAACACCTACAAAAATACCGTAAACATGCCAGAAAACCTTTCGTAATATACGAATTTTATGAAAAATTAGAAAATCTTGTCAGCGTTCAAGGAATAACAGACAAATCCGATTTTATGTTCAATGCAGACGAGTCTGGATTTAATAACGGCGCTTCAAGAATTCGTGATTTAGGAGAAAAGTATATAAAGGCGAAGCTGTCCAATCACGCTGGACCTCAGAAAAGCACTACCAGGCACATTATATGCCGCTAGCCAGAACGGTTGGATGGAAGAACGGTAATTTTATTACTGGTGAACAAAAGAATTTAAGTTGTGGTGGTTACTTAGCAAGTGCCCCTCGTATATACTTCTTAAATCATCGAACCATTAATCTTCGGGAAACACTTACCCAGTGAACCATTCTTTAGGGTTAAATAAATAATATCGTTTTTTAAAACTCACTGGGATAACATATATTTATAAACTACAGATATAGATTATTGACACACACTACATACGTTTGTACTATCAATAACAATAATAGTGAATCATTCCTCAAAGTATTGAACTTATCTATATTTATAGGAAATATTAAAGCTAACACAGTCAGTGCCCCGTATTCTTGACCTTGTAAGTCGTGCGAATACGATATTTACAAAACGGACGTGTTTGTTATCTATTTCACTTGTCCTTATTAGTTCTCTGGCCGCTATCAATATTTGAAATTATTATTTACACAAATCTAACAATATCTTTTTGGATAATGTCTTTTTTGGATCATCACAAAGTAACCAAACAGCTATTGTGTTGTATGATGGCCACAAAAGTCATATTAGTGTCCGTATTATAAAAGCATCTTTGTATAACTAAATAGAGATATTAAAATTTAACGGATAAAATTCAGCCATTGGAAAAATGAGTCTTTAAAGCAACCAAATCTACATGGGATAAACAACTTGTCAAGTTTGGAAAAGAATAATAGGGACACGGTACAGCACGCTTGAGAAGGGACCAGTTTGCTGAGTTGTTATCAGAAGCTTGGACAGACACAATGAGTCCAAAATATATAATTATTTCTGCTCCATACAGAAGTACGATGGCTGTCTCGGGGTAAAACTTTAACAAGGCTATTTGAACTTAGAGCCGAGTTACAAATGTTTCTTTCAGATACGTCTTTTAATTTGAAAGATCGTTTGTATGATAAAACTTGGTTGTTCCGACTGTCTTTTATGGCGGATATCTTTCAAAAACTGAATGAATTAAATTTATCATTGCAAGGTAAACAGACAACAGTGTTCTGGGCATGTAACAAAAGAAAATTAGATTTTTGGATTATTTGCGTTGGTAAGAGAAAAATAGAAAGCTTTACGTCACTCAGTTTGTTAACGATAACGACTTAAAAATGTTTCAAGATTATGTATTTGAAGAATTGGTCCAATATATCACTTCGATGCGCGCATCTTTTGAGAAGTATTTTCCAGAAGAACAGAAAACAAAAAGGAAACAGAATTCATGATTCATAATCCTTTTTTACTACCCAACTTGCAAAAGCCCGAAAGTATGTCAAACGAGATATATGAATATCTTTTAGAAATGTCGTCAGATACAAGACACTGTTCAAAACGACGAGTGTTGAACACACGACCCGGGTAAACGCCTGGATAGTGCTTTTACATCAATAGTCCGTCAGTCTTTTTGCAAATATGGAATTGTTAAGATGTAAGAAACTAGCTCTCTTTTGTTTACTTCGCCAACGAAGGAAGAAAAATTGTTTGAGTTTATCCTATTTTATGGCGCATACTATTGATTATTTTTAGAGTTTCAGGTTGATAATAGTAACTCTTCAAACTGTGGATTTCGTATTGTGCAAATATTTCTCCAACTGTCCCTGATTTTGTTTTTGTCCTTATAAATATCTAATGTTCTGTCCGAACCGAGCGTTTGCCCGGACCGTGTGTCCTCTGCGTAAAGTGTGTTGTTTGTTTTTATGATTTACTTTACGCGCAAAACTCATCATGATACATCTGCGTCACCTTACCAGCACTTGTCATTTTGAGATTTACTAAATTTAGTCAAAATTTCGTTAAAAAATGATGTTATCATATGATAATGGCCCTCCTCTCTGTATTATCAGTATTAGCCTTGTTTATATATACGCTAGAGGTAGCGTTATATATAAACAAGGGTATTAGTAATGTTTTCATTAACACTCCATCGGACGGGCGGATAGGTAGTTACATTAGCGGACGGGTTAAGCCTATCAGAAACAAATATCAAAAAGTTAATTTTTTGATTTTTTTTCAACGAAATCTTTTCAGATTGGTTAAATTGATACTCATTCTCATTTTTATTATATTTATTGTAGGCGATTTAACAAAAAAATTGCGGATTATAAAGAAAAACACAGTTATAACACATCATTTTATTTATGACATTGTTTCACATGAAAAAACTAAAATCAGCTATATTCAACGGGTACACATGAATAAAAAAGGTATAAATAAGTATATAAAATAAAAGACAAATTAAAAATAAAATCGACAAAAAAAATCTGATGCCTTAAATTCAAAGTTGATTCCGTTCGGCGCATTCACCACAGCAGGCAGTAATGTGCTCCATGCAAAGCCAAGATTTGCAAAACTTACAAAAGTATCTTGTTTGCCGTTTTTTACAATATTTACAGTATCCTCGTTTGTTTGGAGGTCGATCCTGTGGTGGTACCATATTCACTCCTGCAAATTTAGCGGCCGTCTGTCGAATATTTCTTGGTAAATTTAACATAGTTGCTCTTTTTGCTATGTTTACTTTTACCAACTCTAACCCTAACTGTTTTAAAAATAATCTTCGATTTATTTGGGATTCAGGTTCATTATTATTTGTATGAATGATAAATGCGTTGATACCCGCTAGATTCAGCATGCCATAAAATATCACTAACGGCCATCTTCTTGTATTTCTCGCCACACTATATGACGAAATCATTTTATCAACAACATCGACCCCGCATTTGGTGGTGTTGTAGAATGTAATGATTTCAGGTTTTTGTGCATCACCCGTGCTTTATCTATTACACCTTCTCGATGGAAAGAATATATCATTAGAATATTTTTATTTTTTTTAGGAACATGGGATGCTAAAGTCATATATGTTCCAAATCCAAAAACAGTCGAAGGAATAGGTCGCTTCTTTTTCTCTCTAAATTCCTGTGGTATACCTTTTGCTCGGGAATTTAGTGTTCCGACAATTGTTAGTCTATGTTGTGTAAAAGCTTCTTCAGTCAGGGCAAAACTGTTGAACCACCTATCCATAGTGATATTTCGTCCCGAATTCGAAATATGTTCAAACATTCTAAGAGACACTGCTTTAGTTGTATTATCTACCTGAAATGGCCCTTCTGGTTGCACACCAGCATAAATTTCCAATTTTGATGTATAATAAGTTCGAGCATCAACTAGTGAAAAAAATTTTTATGCCATACTTACTGGGTTTCTTAGGCATAAACATGCGGAAGGCACATCGACCGCGAAAAGGCAACATCATTTCGTCTAATGTGGCGTACTCCCCTATCGAATAATAACACTGGCAATTGTTATTGAATATTTCAAATTTGTCCCTTATGGGCGCCAATTTATTTATAGATTGTCCCTCTGTTCTCGTTGTCGTATCATCAAATTTGATGACTCTCAAAAGAAATCGTAATCTCCTTTGTGATATTGCTGCTACGAATATTTCCGATCCCATTCCATCATTACTCCAATACTCCTCCAAAATTCGTCTAGCTGCTCGTTCAGTGCCGGCAAGGTAAAGCAAGCCAAAACAGCACTTCATCTCTTCTTTTGATGTTAGAGCTGTATCGTTTGGATCCTGGTACTTGCATGCTATTTTTTGAATATATAAATTTGTATACCTCACAACAATATCCAAGATGTCATCAAAAAAGAGATGCCAAATATCAATAAATTTTTTAACATTTTTTGCTTCCCGAAGAGGCCCAGGTAAATGCGTGACAATATTCTCTCTTCTTGTGCGAACATTGCGTGCACCGCCAAATTTTCTCCATTTGCGCCCATCCTTTGCATGATAATACAAACGCCGATCCTCTGTTGGCTCATCAGTGTCTGCATTTGTTGCTTCTATTTCATTTTGTTCCCTCTCATTATTTTCAGTCTCAGGGTCAGTGTCATGTTCACTAAATTCTACATGATCTGAGTCCACTATTGAACTGTCTGAATCTGCAGCCCCTTCCTCGTCAGTTGGAACATCTTCATAAAGTTTCATCAAACGTTCAATTTGCTTTTCATAGGTATCCATTTTAATTAAGCACTATAATAAAACATTTATGTTCTAAAAATATTATAGATATAACAATATGAAAATCACTTACCATGTAACAAGAAGAAATGTTCAGTATTATTGTGCACAAATCACAGTATACCATGTATCTGTATACGCAAACTAACAGAAACGGGACATGAATTATAATTGAGGGAATCCCCCAAGCACTATCGCATCTCGTATATAAATTCTAAAGTACAATAATTCAATATCTCTACCATAGATGGTGCCTAGAGTATGCTACGTAATTGAATACACGTTTGAACGGGTTAAGCCTGTGAGTGCAAACACCGCTATAACGCAAAACACTGGATTCCTTTTTTAACACAATTTAGGCTGTAAACTTCATTTTAAATAGTAAAAAGGTATATAGGATATAAATATCTCAACGTCATAAATTAAAAAGTTATTGCTAATTTTCAAAACCTTATGCACTGATAGGCTTAGCCCGTCCGATGGAGTGTTAATGTGCTTTATAATTTTCTGGTACGTTATCATCCTCGAATTCTCCGAACATTTACAGCTTTGTAATAATATATTAATTGTTGAATAATTTCCTTGAACTATGGTCTATTCAATGCGATAGTGATACCACGTATCACTACTAAAAACAGAAAAAATATTACATCGTAATTATTGAATACAACAATCAAGTATTTAGCTTAAAAAAGCAATTAAAATGAATATGTAAACAGGTTGATGAATGTTTATAAATACAACATTTAAAATGAAAATACAACTGTTTTTCTGGTACTTTTTGTTGATATAACATTTACATTACAAACTATTTTAAATTGGCGTTTTAAAATCGAAATGATCATTACTAAAAAACAAAATAGTATACCCAAAGCCACAAAGTTGGATTTCCCACGTGAGTAATATAGAATCCCAAGGCGGGCCCGAGGCTTTATATTACGCACGCCAGGTCCTCCAACTTTCTAGTCACGTGTCATGTACTATATTTCTTCATCGCCAGCCGTACGTACCGAGGCAAAGCTGAGGTTTTTGCTATTCTGCTTGAGTAGATCTTACTTTCAGCTACGGGACGAAGAAAAATTATTTTTAATGTAAAAGTTAATGCTAATGAATCAGTCAGTGTGTTTCAAATCTGCAGAAGCATTATTTGTCGAAAGTTTTTTTATCTAATAAGTCAAAATTAATGTAATTTGATTCCGATAAAAAATAGTTATTATGTATTAAGTGTGTAAAGTAAACTGTTTTGACGAATGTGAATATTGTCGCATGCGCCAAATGCGAATGTCAAAAATGGGACTTTACACACGAATTGCATACAATATTTTTTCTACTACCGTAAGTTTTATCAGAATTTTGATAGAAATTAACTAATTACTTTACACACTAGTGCGTAAAGTAATTTACTTTTTTTCACCTTTGCGTGAAGTAAAAAGAGGGAAATAAAGCAAAATTTGTGAAGAATGGAACAACACATCAAAATGATATTTTATTTTATCATTTTTGTACTTCTTTTAAGACCAGTACATTATTTTTGGTTATTTTTATAAATGTTCAACAAATTATCAACCTCTTTTATTATTTAAATTATAATTATTAATTTTGCAGTTACGTTTCCGAATAGTATTTCATTAGTAAAATTAGGCCGTTCTTCCATTTAAAAACCATTATTTTCACTAGTGCGTAAAGAGTTTTACTTTACGCACTAGTGCAAAAAATTAAAACTTTACACACTTCGTAGCGTGCGTAAAGTAGTAGAAAAATGTATTTGCGACACTTTGTGTTATAATTTTGACATCTGGATTTCGAATATTGTTTACAAATTTATACTCCGGTCAAAATAAACTATTCATATAGCTAAAAATCTGTACAGATTTAGATATTATAATTAATATACTAAATGACAAAAAACACAATTTAATAAAACAAAATTTTGCGGGCGTATTTAATGCGACATAACCAACAAACTATCAATGTTTGTACATGGTTTTTCATTATATATAGACCCTTCTATATCTCACTTATTATTTGATGCAGATAACAATGTTTCAAATAAGAGTTAAAGGGTTATTAATGTAGTTTTTAAAATTCAACAAAAATATTATACAGGATGTCCCAGAAATGAGGGTCAGAGCCAAAGTGTTCTTTCTTAAATGGGACACCCTATATATTTTTAAACTGTTCACTTCAATCCGAATTCAGCAATATATAATTGTTATAGTCTAACCTTAACAGTTTAGAAAATATATTCATTTAAAAATCGTTTTCTGTGGGATGAAAACCAACTATAAACAACGGGCAATGAAAGCATTGTCATATTTGACAAGTAGTTATTTACACCATTATAAACATTGTATTTGATAGTTTGGAAAATGCGGTATACAGATGATGAAAAGATAGAAATATTTTCTCTATTTGTAAAAAATAATAATAACAAATTAGATGCAAGGAGAGAATTTATGGAATTATATCCAAATCGGCATGCGCCTAGCAAAAATACGTTCAACAGAATATACCAGCATGTAATGACAACTAAGAACTTTTCTAGGAAAAAACGAACGTGTGTAATTAATGAGGAGGATGATTTAGATACACTTCTGCATTTTGAAGGTAAAAAAATATATATTTCTTTGGATTTTATGGTAGTTGAATAAGAAGGAATAATTTTTGCGCTACTACTTTTTTGCAGCTCCAATATATTACAAAAATATCCACATCCTATGAAAATTTTTAGGACTCTGAAAAGACACAATTATAAACCATATAAGATACTTCCCGTGCAGGCTCTTACTGAATTGCACAAACGGAAACGGTTAATATTTTGTCAGGAAATGCTTCGTCGCTTGAATGAAACTCCAGATATCCTTCAGAAAATCTGTTGGACAGATGAATCCAGTTTTTCTACAGCTGGCGTGTTAAATAGAAAAAATAGACGTTCATGGGAAAATAAAAATCATAGACAGCGGAAAGTGCAACAAATAAAGAAACCTGGACGGAAATCAATTAAAGTTTGGTGTGGAATATTCCAGAATAAAGTGGTTGGGCCAATATTTTTCAATTATAAGTTAACAGGAAGAACTTACCTAAACTGCATAATACCTAAAATAAGTGAAATACTAGAAAATGAATTTACAGCTGACCAATTAAATACTATGATCTGGCACCAAGATGGGGCATCACCCCATAATGTATTAGAGGTGAGAGAATATCTCAACAATCAGTTTCCAGAGTAGATCGGAAATAATGGGACAATTCTATGGCCTCCTAATAGCGCCGACCTAACTCCCTTAGATTCTTTTTTGTGGGGGATGCTGAAAGATATAGTTAACGTTGGCGAAAATAACAATCTTGAGTTAATTCAGGAAAAGATTCAAGGCGAAATTAATAACTTAAATAATCATGCTGATATTATTTCTAAATGTTTAGAGAATTTACGCCGAAGATACCAACTATGCATTGGCAATATGGGGGGTCATTTTGAAGAATATTTATAGTTTCATTTGGGCTTACTTAGTTTGAGATTACTTTATTTTGTAAACAAATTTACTGAATTCCAATCGATAGATTACTACATCTTACTGTGTCGTTTATATTTTCTGAACTGTTAAGGTTAGACTATAACAATTATATATTGTTGAATTCGGATTGAAGTGAACAGTTTAAAAATATATAGGGTGTCCCATTTAAGAAAGAACACTTTGGCTCTGACCCTCTTTTTTGGGACATTGTGTATAATATTTTTGTTGGATTTTAAAAAACTACTTTAATAACCATTCAACTCTTATTTGAGACATTTTTAATTGTAACAAATAATAAGTGAGATATGGAAGGGTCCATATATAATGAAAAACCCTGTACAAACAAACAACAACCCAAGACTAGAAATGACAAAACAAAATAACATATAAAATATAAAAGTTGACCTTGTAAGAAAATCCTTATAGCATTTATACAGGAAATAAGAAATACAATGAAATATAAAAGTTCGCCAACTTTTAACTTTGCTATCTTATTTTATCCCAAGATTTCTTCAAAAGAAACAAAGTACTGTTGTGCAATTTTTTATTAAAATTTCGCAGAGCGCTTTCGGCATTATGCCATCATCAGTGCGGTCACTATAAATTTGTGAATTACAATTCGTAAAATTTGATAAAATTCATACATACTTGTCAAAATCCCACAACTGGGGCTTCCAAATTTGTACGTCTGTACATTTATTTATTTCATGATTCACATTGTGGGTTTTAGAACAGTGTTAAAAATATGTTTAAAAGATTAAAATTCAATAAAATCACTAAAATATGTACTATACATCTTTATGATCGACCAGTTTTCACAAGAAACTGCAAAAACCCTAATTGGCATTCCATTCCATCAAGTGGGTTCCGAATCGTCGGAGCATAGACAAACATCGCGGTATGATATTGTTAAATGAAGAGATTTCGTGACCCTTAACAGACAGGCAACTACCATCTACCAAAAATAATAAATTTGGAGACAGACTTGATGTCCATCTGGTGAGGGCGGCGAAATCTATGAAAACATTGGGATGCGCCAGACACGCGAATGAAATGAAAATAAATTTAAGGCCAAAAAACAGGGCTCTAGGAGGAAATATAATTGATAAGAATTCGAATAAATGATAGATGAAGCGTATGAATGGAAGGATGAAGAATGGTGAGAATTAAAACAAACGAAAAAGTAAGAACTTATGTGGAAGATAATAAAAAATGGACAATTACGATGTGGTTGCTGTTGTAGTAGTTTAGGGCGAGATGCGACAAATATAGAGATGGAATAGTTAAGGCAGTGGCGGCTCCTCCATTAGGTCATTGGGCCAATGACCTCCCATTAAAAAATAATTTAAAAAAATATTTAAATAGATATATAAAAAAATAAAATATACCTACTATACATATAGTATAGTATTAAATACTAATACTAAGTATTTCTCTTAAATAAAATTTACCTAAAATGTTTCAAGACCCCGTGTAAACGTTTTTCAAGACGACCGTGTAAACGTTATTTCGCAGCAAGTACCTACATCTCTGCGAAATTCAAAATAGCAAAACGGGCTGGTGTCCCTCGATGACCTCAACGCGTTAAATGGGGACGGAATCTGCCGAACGTTGACAATCTTCGTAACGTGAAAGAAACACGCCCGAAGTTTACATGTGTTGGGTCAAAAGCCCGGGTTAATATCGATGATGAATCGACTTACGTCGTTCGATTATTACACGCTTAGAAAAGAGATGAGTAGAGGGGTTGGCAGGCTGCGTTATATTTTGATTTAAAGGAGATCATTTTGAAGTCAAATAAGATTTGTGTTTTGATGTAATAAGTTGTTATTGTTATTATTTTGATTTTTGATTCGTTTTTTTGAGGGCTTGTGTTTTAATTATTTGGTGTTATTTTATTCTACGCCTTTTATCATGTCTGTGGTGAAAATGGTACAAAATTTGAGAACGAAAAGTGAATTAAATTTTGAAAAACTATTAAAACTAAAGGAAGGTGGTCGTCCTCTTCCAGATTTAAAAATTAAACAGACTAGCAAGGACAAGAATAAAGAAGTTCATCGCAATTTTCGCAGGTCTATGTATGATTTGATTTGCGGATGTGGACTGTTTCGTTTGTCTGCTTTTTCGAATAATTCTTTATGGTGTTAAAACGGTGTCCAATACAAACATTTAAAAGAGAAAATAAAAAAACATAGTTTATCGGCAGACCATTTGAAATGTGCCATGAGTTTTGCTACAATCGGTACTGTGGATATTCGTTCTCAATTAGACAATGCTTATAGACAATCGGTAAGATTTTTTAATGAAAATGTGTCGAAAAATAGATATATTATAAATAAAATAATTGACTGTGTGAAATTTTGTGGGGTGTTTGAACTTGCTTTGCGAGGGCACGACGAGACAGAATCTTCTGTAAACCCGGGAATATTTCGTGGACTTATAAATTTTGTTTCAGAGCTGGATCCAATATTCAAAGAATACTTTGATAAGGTTACGGTTTTTAAGGGCCCTTCTAAAACTGTACAAAATGAATTACTTGATTCAATGTTATCGGTGGCTCAAGAACAACTTAAATTGGAGATTCAGTCAGCCGAATATATCGCAGTCCAGGTGGATGAAACTACTGATAGCTCGAACAGAACTCAAATGACTTTTATTATACGGTACATTTTATCCGGTGTCGTTCACGAAAGGTTTATAAAATTTGTAAATCCTACCGGCACCACAGCCGACATTTATCGGAGATAATTTTTAAAGAATTAGAGGTACTAGAAATTAATAAAACACCGGAAAGTTAATTGGACAGAGTTATGACGGAGCTTCTACTACGAGTGGTCGATTAGGCAGAGTACAAAAAAAAATTAAAGAACTATATCCTCAAGCAAATTTTATTCATTGTTATGCTCACCAATTAAATTTAATTCTGCAAAAAGCAGCAAGTCAGAATAAAAATGTGAAAGTTTTTTTTGCCAATTTACAGGGATCTTCCACATTTTTTAGTCGATCTCCAAAACGTACAGAGATTCTCGATGAATTTGTTAAAGTACGTTTACCTAGAGCGGCACCGACAAGGTGGTATTTTAATACGCGTTTTGTGGAAACCGTATTTTTGTATCAAGCTGATATTCTGGCTTCAATAGGAAAGATAATTGAGGTTGAAGAAGACTGAAATGCAATTAATCAAGCAATAGAATTAAAAACTTTTTTGCAAAGCGTGGATTTCCTTTATTAGCTAAATTTTTTCCATTTAATAATGCCTAATTGTGAAATTCTTTTTAATCAACTTCAAAAACATGGTATTGACGTGATATTGGTAAAAAAAAATATAGACTCATTTAAAAAGTCAATTCAAAAAGTCAGAGACCATATTTTATTAAATGAAATATTTCCCGAAGCACCTTCATCTTCTTCAACATTTGGTGCAAAAAGACCAAGGAAAAATGAAGACTCAAAGCACCAAGTTGCTTTGGAGGTTAGCGACAATAATTTCTGAGATTAACCACCGCTTTAGTTTCAGTGATCATTTAGTGATTGCCCAGTTATTTTACAGCGACCAGTTCGAACAATATAAAATTAATTTTTCAGACCGTATTTTAAGTCAATAAGAGAAAACTTTTCTAGTATTAATTACTTAAAACTAAAAACTGAACTTCAAGTTATTTATGAACGCGACGATTTTAATAAGAGTTCAGGAGCTGTGCCAATGCTGCAATTGTTTATTAATAACAATCTCTCGGAAACTGTAAAATTGTTGACTATTTTATGTACATTACCAATGACAACTGTAGAAAGCGAAAGATGTTTTTCTACATTAAAGAGAATCAAGACATTTTTGCGTAATATTATGGGACAGGAGAGATTGTCGGCGTTAGCTATGTTAAGCATAGAAAAGTAATTTGTGAATAGTATTCAAAATTTTAATGAAAGGGTTATTGATCACTTTGCAAATACAAAAGATCGAAGGCTTCACTTAAATTTTAAAAAGATTTAGATTAATTACCATTTAATTTAAGTTTGTCATATTTAATATGTATAAAAAAGAATAAAATGTGGTTGTTTTTTAAGAGAGCATTATTTTTATATAAAACAAGCGTAGCCCAAAAAGTTTTTTGCCTCTCTGGCTTTGGTAAAGAACTCCACAAATTTTGCGTTTTTAGCGATTTTAACGACTTCTGGGAAGAAATTGGGCATGGTTTTTCGAAAAATTTCCGCCCACGACGAATAGGCCTCCGGGGTAGGGATGTGCGATGTTGAAAGATCATCGATGTTGATATCGATATTGACATCGATAAGTTGAAATCGATAACCGATAATCATCGAACTGAAATCATCGATGTTCAGCAACATCGATGTTTTTGTAAGAATGGGTAAGGGGTAAGAGTAAAATGAATTTTAAGGAAAATATTTGCAACAGTGCAACCTTATAAAATGTTTATTTAGATGATAAATATATGTTTAAACTGTGAGGAAATGAAAATAGAAATAAAGTATAAAAATAAAAATAAACTAATGTTTAGAAGTAAGTATGTTATAAAAACTAAATATAAACTATAAATAAAAATAGTTCAAGTGTGTACCTTTACCTAATAAAAATGACAAAGTTTACAAGACCCAAAATTGTTTATCTACTTATTGCATAAATAATAATTTTGAAAGTCTGTTTCTTTGTTGGGTTAATGCAACTCCTGCTTTGGAAAACAGTCTTTCTGATGGCGTGGAAGTTGCAATACAGGTTAAATATTTTATCGCAACCGGTTTCATTTTGGGAAACGAGCAACCAAATCCACGGCACCACATTTCTAACGGTTCTTGCTTCATATCACTTAGGGTTTTTTTTTAAATAATATGTTAACTCTGAAGGCATATCACTGAATTCCCTTTGAAGAGGTAGAGCTGTTTGTTTTTCTTGAACAAGTTTATAATGGTCATCCCATAAATTAAGCTCTTTTTTGGTGTCACCTTTGGAATATTTTTTTCTTTGGTTAAGTCTGCTTGCTCGAAATCATTAGTCTCTTGGATTACTATCAAATCTTTCATAATTTTAGTAGCTCTGAAACATGCTATAGTATCTTGTAAGTGGATATTTTTGAACCTGGGGTCCAATAAAATGGAAATAGCCAGAATATTGATAGATTCTGCTGGATGTAATCTTTTTTTAATTTCTGTCATTACGTTTTCGTGAAGTTTTATCGCAATAGCTGATTTCGGTTCTAATCCGGATATTTTTAAGGATAACATCCTGCTTAATGGAATGACTCCACTGCTTGTAACATATTTTTGCCCACAAATTTCGCGAGTTGCTAATTCAATTGGTCGTAATATATCCGTAATTTCCTTTAGATGTTCTATGTCTTTGGCTGTAATCATTGGAGGAGCCGTAGCATGACAATTTAAAAAAAAATTATTGCGGCAGGTACTTCCAAAAACCTTTTTATCATATAGAAAGTTGAATTTCAACGAGTGGAAACTTTTTGGATCAGTTTAAGTGGTACTTCTTTTCGTAATTCGTCACTTGCGATCACACTACGCTTAAACCATGTTACAATGTTTTTAATTGCTGCAATTAATTCAGGTAACTTTTGTGTCTTCTTAAGCAATTTTTGGGCAACTAAATTTAACATGTGAGCAAAACAAGGTATGTGACATTTTTCATCAAATGCTAGATCAACGGCTTTTAGCATATTAGCTCCTGCACCTACCGCCAAGACTTTATTATTGCTTATTTCCACACTTCACACGTACATGTTTTTATTAACAACTGAGAAATAAAGTCACCAGTATGATGTTCTGATAATTCATACACTCCAAGAGTAGCAGATTCCAGCTTATCGTTATTTGCAAAATGTATAGTGATACCAAGAAAACTTCGAGTCTGCATAGTCTCAGTGCATACGTCTGTAGTGAGGTTACAACTGTTGACTGTCTTCAACGTATTTTTGAAATAGGTTTGAGATACCTCAAATTTATTCTCCAACATCTTCTTGAAAGTAAACCTTGAAGGCACTTTGTATAAAGGCGCAGCAATTTTCATTAATTCAACAAAGCCTTCATTTTCTACAATTTGAAAAGGTTGCGAGTCTTTACAAATCATAAAGAGAATTGCAGCAGATAACCGACAACTTTTGGCACCTGTTTCAGTATACTCATGAATATTTCTAAAATGTGATGTTAATGTTGATTGAAATGAGTTTTTAAATTTAACAACATTTCTGGAAGCAGTAGCGCTAGTGCCGCTAATATCACTTTGAGCACTTTCGGGATTGACATAACTTTTAATAATCACATACGGCTGCGGCTGAATTTGCATCTCTTCCGTTGTAGGACATTCATCCCCACTACGAAGCTTTTTAGATCCTAATGCTTCTGATACATCTGTTTCTGCATCATTTTGTCTCTTCTTTATTATAGGATGCATCTTTTCTATGCCTAATCGTAAATTTGTTGTATTTCCACAAGTTTTTATAATTTTTGAACAGGAACGACATCTTGCTTGGGAGTTATCAATTTTTTCAAAATATTCCCAGTATTTACTTTTTGGTGGCATCTTAATAATTTATCTAAAAAAAGAAATCACATTACTTGAATCTAAAGAGTATTTTATGTTACCAAAATAATAAAAATAATTTTAGGTATTTATTTTCTCCTACCGTTTAAAAATTAGTTAAATGAAAGCTTCCGTAATAAATCAAAAAAACTTATTCTTTAACTAAAACCTGTTGTATTATCTAAAATTTAATTTAAATGACGATGACGAGATGACTACTTGTTTCTTGTTATTTATTATAAATATTTGAAAAAATCCCAGAGAAAAAAATCAAGCTACCGACTGTTCAATGAATTACAATTCCGAAACAAAAGTAAGCTAGGTACTTCTGAACGTTGTGCCATCTATTTATTAAAGCTGTAATCAAAATTTCTGAGTAGATAGAGATGAGTATCTTTCTACTTTTTTGACGAGATGTGTGTATAGTCTCGTATCAATAATATAATCAGCAGGAAATCATAAGGCTAGTAACTAATAATTCACATTAACGTATTGTTTGTTGTCTACCTCTCATCCCATTGAATTTTGTTGGTATTATCGATATTCTATTATCGATGTTTTAACTTTAAATATCGATGATCAACGAAAATCGGTGATCATCGAACATCCCTACTCCGGGGGACTGGTCAGTGTCGTTCTGTATTTTAAGATTTTGGTCACATCACCTATGACCCCCCTATAAAATTAACCACGAGCCGCCACTGAGTTAAAGTGATACTGAAGCTTGTTAATGTACAGGGAGATATAAAATTCAGATAAAAGGTAAGCAAAGGAAAAGCCTATATTAACTTATTTAGTCGAAATATTTGTGGAAACAAAACGCTAAGGAGTTTACAGATGTTAAAAATTTTCAATGCGAAGGAGTTTTTATACGTTCAACCACGCGTCTAGCACACCCCATTGCATTCTGAAATGTAATGAAAACCCAAAGTTACTGCATAAATTATGTGAAAGTTGATATTATAAGAGGTCGTCGCCCTAAACGTAGAGCCATCAGCTGTCTATCAAAAATAACAAATTTGGAGACAGCACCGATGTGGGCGCCAACCTCTTAACAATTGCAATGTGGTGAAATAATGGAATAAAACTTATGTCAACCTGTCGTCATCATTGAAGGCCTTGTAGGAGTCTATGCAAAGGTGTAATTTTTTTATTTAAATTGGCTTGTGTGTTAAAGCATTTATTGTTTTTGTTTATCTCAGCTGTTATTTCGATGTCCTCATAGAAATCTAATAGGTTGAAATTTCTGGTGTTAATACTTTTGATTAATGTTGAATTGGTTTCTGGTTCAAACTTATGGTTATTGTATTTAATATGAAAACCAAACGCTGATTTATCTGGATATTTTATTTGCTCGCTTATACGTACCTTCTAAGCTCTACAAGTTCTTCCCACATATGAAGCTTCGCAATCACCACCACCTCAGCGCATAAATGAAGTAGACAATTTGTTTAACTTATCTTTAGAATTGACTAAGTCATTATATAAAGAATTTGAAGTTTTATATGAAATTTTAATGTTGTTAGAAATATTTCTGAAAATGTTTGTTAATTGATGAGAAAGGTGAGAATTAGTGAAAGGTATCTATTACCCCTTATAAGGCTAACTCATTGGAATGTTATTTTAGTCCGGTAGAGTAGGGGGTGGGTAAATATAAATAAAGTTGATTGTACTTTATAATATAAAACTGATTTAATATCACAGTTTACACTGGGAATTGTGATTAGTCAAAATTGATTAACAACCCAAATGGGTACCATTTGTTATAATATAAAACTGATTTAATATCACAGTTTACACTGGGAATTGTGATTAGTCAAAATTAATTAACAACCCAAATGGTACCAGTTGTTTTCCAAAATTATAATACTGTATTATACATAATAGATCAATGGTGTTATTTCAGCTGCCAAGTTTGTGAGGTCACCCTAGAGTTTGTTATTAATTGGAAAGAGCTTACTTGGCTAGTTTTGTGTACTCCTCCAATTGAAGTTATACTTGACGCCAGTATTTTTATCGGGCAATCTTACTGCAGCGGTGGTGAACTACAACCACCATCCAGGAGGTAACAGTTAAAGAGATGCCTTGATCACTATACAGTTGAGTTCTTAGAAGTTTATATTTAACTATAATATTGTAGAGACAATGAGAAAGTAGATAGGGAAATAATTATGCAAAAAAAAGGCCGATGATCTTATGTGGCCTAGAGGGAATATATTAATTGCTCAAATCTTTAAATCCTCTTCTTAGAGATTGTTTTAAAAAACTAATTACAATTTGAAAGCAACTAATAGCGTTTCTTTTCTTTTTCGGTAAAAATCCTAGAGATTCTAGAAAACTAAGATCATGCTTAAAAATCAAAGACAAAAAAAAAAGAAAAGGTATGAAAAAGATCACCAAAAAAAAAGAGTTGACATGATTGAAGTTAAAGTTTCATGTTAAGGAATTTTAAATATATCACCTGCATAACCTTGAACCTGCCTAATCATAGAAATGCAGATTTATATATGACATAGAACCAGATTGGAATCCCAGAATTAATTAACATATAATTATGGACATTTTAATATCAATTACTATAACCTATACTCATAAACAACACTTGAAGAATATTAAAAGAATTTATTTAGGATAATCTATGTCTTTATTCATCTTACTAATTTATTTTGTTTAAAGGTAAAATTTGAAATTATTTGGAGTTCATCCTTTTAAAAGACTGCATTGTTTATATTTAATCAGTGCAAACTATTCAAAACCGTAACATATCCAAATATATGAAAGATTATTGTCTGTGATAGAAGGATAAGCTAATTGTTGGTTTATTTTCCTGATTATTTTTTGTATGAGATTGTCAATTATAGAATGGTGATATCCATTGTTAACTGTAATTTGTTTGATTATGTTAACTTCATTATTATACTGAGTTGTATTTAAAGGTATATTCAGTAGTCTGTGGATATAGCAGTTGAAGGCTGCCATTTTGTGCTGAGGAGGGTGGTTGGAATCAACATGTATGGCGTGGTCAGTTTGAGTAGGCTTCCTGTAAACCCTAAAGCCGAACCCGGTCAAGGTCAAGGAAATTAAGACATCCATCTATTTCAGTTTCTAAAGTGAATTTAATATTAAGGTGAATCTTATTGATATTTAAAATTTGCTGAGCTGTTACATAAGTTGCCTTCGATTAAGCAAAAGATGTCGTCGACATATCTAAAATACAAGGTAATTTCTTTATTTTTAGGAATTATACATTTCTTTTCATGAAGATATCTGCAATTAGTGGAGATAAGCCACTTCCCATGGCTAAGCCATCGGGTTGTTCGTAAATAACATTATTAAAAGTGAAAAAGTTATGTGAGAGGTAAAGTTTTAAAAAAGTAATTATTGAATTAATGTATTGTGGAAGGACATCCGCGGATTCCGGGATCTCGCACACTAGAGGGAATCGAATCCGAGACCGGCACCGAAATATACAATGTGTGAGTAACCTGTATAAATAAAAACTCACTTTATCCATCATTCCACGGCTTCCACAATCAACGTCACAAAAACTAGGCATTTTAATTGTCAAAATTTTTAAAATAAAAATAACTGCCTCTCGACTTTCGTTATAATAATCCCGTTGTTTGTCCTCTGAACGCCATTGAACAGCTGATGATGACATTAGTGTAGAGTACCCTATTTCATTAGGAAAAAAGCTGGTAAATAATTAAACCTACTGAAACGTTGTTCTTTATGGAGCAAAATATCTATTTCTATTGGCCAACCAATATTCCTTATATTATTTGTATGTATAAACCGAACAAATTTCTTTTTATACTATTTTATTTCATTTATTTGCTGTATAAACCCAACTTTAGTCTGAAACGGATTTGAACAAAGAATTAAACAATTATTATAGGATATAAATAAATGCATTTAAAACGTACTTAAGTTCAAAAAGTACGCAATTCATATACGTCCAAAATAACAGGGTCATGTTTATATTTAATTCGCAAAACTTGTTTGTTGTTTCAATGCTAAATTTTATTTGTTACGTTATATATAAATAGTTAGTATTCCTTACACATTTTTTTTATTTTATTGGTCAAGAGATTTTTCGCGGAAAGGTCGACGTAAGACTTGCATGTAATTACAGTTATACGAGGACGCTTTTGTGGTTTGGGACCATAGATACATAATTTGCGACTTTATGTTTCCCTCGATGCTTACTATGGATTCTTTTTTGTTCTAAAATGAGATAAAATAATATAGATTTAAAAACAGCATATGAAAAAGTAGACATATGTTTACTATATGAATACATAGTGAAACTTAATATCCCGATCATTTAAATTAACATTACATTTAATTTGATAAATAACAGAAGTCTATATACACTGTCGAGCATAAAATTAGGTCACCCACTAATTTGAAGACATTGTAGAAATTTTTATTAATTTTTTATTTTTCTCGGTTGTAACATAGTTTACTAATAGTCCGGGAGTTAACGACAGATTTCAATACACCATTTCCGCATGCTTCATTTTTTTTGTATGAGTTATCTGTGTAATATACAATAGTGATATGAACGTCTGCCAGCGCACTCCCACGATAGGGGGTTACAGGAGGGTTACAATTACAGCTGAAAATAAACAAAAAAAATTTATAGCCGCATACGCGAAACTTATTGTACTTATCAAATGAAACATAAGAAGCTTCGAAAATATCGTCTGCCACCTAAATTCGATAACCAACATCGTCTGCTACCCACATAAGTAAGCGCAAATTTAATATAGAAAAAATGTATACCCGCAAGGATGAAATTAATAAAAATGCTTCTTTTTATAGTAACAAACACAAAAATTATAGTCTGCCACAAATAAGATACAACGAAGGTCGTCTGCCAAGCCTATGAAGTTGCGCTCGGCATGCACCGCGCGAGCACCGCGGCGACGACGCTGCATCTTTATCGGCTTGAAAGACGATCGTCGTTTGTTCTAAATTGTTGAATGACTCTCATGAAGTTGTTTTTTATGCTATAAATAAGATACAACGAAGGTCATCTGCCAAGCCTATGAAGTTGCGCTCGGCATGCACCGCGCGAGCACCGCGGCGACGACGCTGCATCTTTATCGGCTTGAAAGACGATCGTCGTTTGTTCTAAATTGTTGAATGACTCTCATGAAGTTGTTTTTTATGCTATAAATAAGATACAACGAAGGTCGTCTGCCAAGCCTATGAAGTTGCGCTCGGCATGCACCGCGCGAGCACCGCGGCGACGACGCTGCATCTTTATCGGCTTGAAAGGCGATCGTCGTTTGTTCTAAATTGTTGAATGACTCTCATGAAGTTGTTTTTTATGCTATAAATAAGATACAACGAAGGTCGTCTGCCAAGCCTATGAAGTTGCGCTCGGCATGCACCGCGCGAGCACCGCGGCGACGACGCTGCATCTTTATCGGCTTGAAAGACGATCGTCGTTTGTTCTAAATTGTTGAATGACTCTCATGAAGTTGTTTTTTATGCTATAAATTTACTTGCGTTCCCTTGCCGTCAGTTCCTTATATGGTTCTGAACGAACGAGAACTTCGTGAGAAATTATATATTTTTTTATGAAAAACCACTGCTCTTATTTTTGATTGATATTTTTATCACTCTTGACAGGACTGTCACATTATTTCAATATATTATTGCTTCCATAGTAACAAAATAAATGCCACAATGCCACCCAGTTGGCTGGACTTTATTAAGGCACACAGACCGCCATATTGACTTTGTTTTTTTTAACAATTAAAAAATGATAATGCGAAACTGAACATTCCGCCGCCCTTGAAAGGCTCGGCTTTCAATGAAAGGAAAGTTTATCTTTAAATAGTCTCACAAAAAAAAACACTGAAATAATCATAATCAACTGATTAAGCATACTTTTTATAAATCCCTTAACTAATAGGTAAGACACATATAATACCACGTTTAACTAGACCATTCTTGGTCAACACACTTACGACGCGTACTATCGAGTCTGAACCAGGATGTGTTTCGCCAAGTGGCCAGCAAAGAGGAGGTACGTTTTCCTCTTTTAATAAAACCATCTCTCCAACTTTGAGTGGTGGATTACCGTATTGCCATTTCGTTCGTTGTTGTAGCAAGTGCAGGTATTCCATCATCCACCCTGACCAGAAATGTTGAACCTTTTGTTGAATAAGCTGATATCTTTTGACGTAATTGGTTTTTACATCGGTTAAATCTTTTTGTGGAACAGCAATTAGAACTCGTCCAATAAGAAAATGTCCTGGTGTTAAAGCTTCCAGGTCCAGCGGGTCATGAGACAAAGGGATAATAGGTCGTGAATTGAGTACCGCCTCCACTTGAGTCAATACGGAATAAAATTCTTCGAAAGTTAAAAATGTTTGGGTTAGAACACGTTTCAAGTGATGTTTCGTGGATTTAAAGTCCACCAAAATTTGGGGATCGTGGCGGTATAAAATGAAATTTAATTTGACTTTCAAGTAAATAGTTTCGTACTCTATCAGGATATGTTAATTTTTGGACAGCTAACAGCTCGTTATTGGCGCCTACAAAATTTGTAGCATTATCGCAATATAAATTTGTACAAATACCTCGTCTAGAAACGAATATTTTTAAAACATTTAAAAAACCCTCACTAGTTAAATCAGAGATGAGCTCTAGATGTACAGCCTTTGTAGCCATACAGACGAAAACGCAAATGTATGCCTTTATAATTTTACGGTTTTTTAATTTGCCATCTTTTAACTGATAAGGTCCGTTCATTAAAACATCATTTAGAGATAAATTTGAAGAACTTTTAGCGCTAGCATCGAATACATCTCTCACTTTAGTTGTGACGCTATCTAATTTTAAAACGCTGTGATGAGGCAAGTAAAAAATCGGGGTTGATGAAATTTGGTCTCGTGAAATTTGTCTCATATGATCGAGTTTTTCATATTCGTGCATAAAATAGTATATTGTGTTTTTAGGATTTCGTTCTTTGAAAGTTTTTGTTCTATCGAGTATAAACGATTTAACGCGCGGTTTTTTGAATCTCCAAGACAAAAAATTACCTTTTAATGGTAGTTTAAGAACAAATCTTCCCTGCTCATTTCTGGAAAAAGTTTTTAGAAAATGTTCGCATTCGCGTTCTTCAAGGGTCAAAGACGTTTCTGGGTTTTGAGGAACTTCCTCGATTTTCCAGAATTTTTCTATTTATGCACTTAAATTACACTCATTATTATTATTTTGCGAATTTAGAAAGAAACATTTTGACTGTTGTAGATTTATCGGTATGGGACCTGCTACTACCCAGCCAAGAACGCTGTTTGGTAGTATGGGCAGCCCTTTACCAAGCTTAATTTGACCCGCAATGAGTAAATTATAAAACAATGATGAACCGATAAGCATATCGATGCTTAAAGCAACATTATAATCGGGATCAGCAAGAGGAAGATCGGGTATAGTTAAATTCGAAACATCAAATGACACCTGCAGAGTAAAATCACTTATTTTGTCAATAACTAAACAAGAAATATTTAACTTGTGTGAAACACGAATCGAGGAAAAAGTTATATTAACTTGTTCTTTAATTGTTGTTTTTATTTGATTTATTCCAGAAACCGGCATATTTACCTTTCGAGTATTTAAATTCAATCGTGTTACCATATTTCGAGTAATAAAATTTGATTGTGAACCACTATCGAGCAAAACACGGCACGACACTGGAACATTATTTACGTCAAAAACGTGAATAAGAGCAGTCGATAATAAAACAAAGGGTTCTGAGGTTTTCTGAGAATGATGAGACAATACTGTACAATTTTGAACTTCGTTTGACTCTGGAGTATTTTGATAATTATCGTGAGTAGTATTACTTGTATCAATATTTATTGAAGGAGGTATCTGTGCAAAATTAACATTTATTCGAGGATTCTGCTGTTTCGGCTGAGAACTATCATTATTACTATTATTGAATGTTGCAACATTTTTTGGTTGATGTAAAAGCGTTGAATGGCGTCCATTGCAAATTCTGCAACCAGATGACCTACAATCTGAAATCCTATCGGAGACAGTTTGAGCATAAAGATAAACGTTTTACTTCATTAAAACGAGAGGACACCGAAGAAGATTTAAATTTTGGACACACATAAATAAAATGTTTATCATTACAAGAAGGACAAACGGGATCGGTTTGTTCAAAAGACTGAAAACTTTGTTTTGTGCGGTTTACGGGTTGGTTAGCTGGTGGTTTTATATCTAAGGCCTCTAAGATTTGGCACCTTTGAGTTAAAAATTTAGAAAAATCTTCAATTTTGGGCTTACTAATTTCATTGCTGAAGTTTTCCCACTCACGTTTTGTAGGAAAATCTAGCTTTGAACTCCAAAGATATAATAAAATGGTACTACTACTGTCGATTGGTTCACCCAAACTTTTCAAAGCGCGTAAATTTCTTAAAAATGTATCGAGGAAATTGCGTATGTAGAGATGGTAACTCAAATATTTCTTTAAGATGTGCATTAATAATGGCCTTCCGATTATCATACCTTTCAGATAATAAATTAAAAGCGGTGACGTAATTAGCGTCAGAAAGAGGTAAAGATAAGATAACATGAGCAGCCTCACTTTTTAAGCATGATTGAAGGTGGATATTTTGTAATGAACCGTTATTATGTACCAAGGCTGTAAAAGTATCTCTAAAACCCTGCCACTCAGAGTATTGTCCTGAAAATTCGGGAATTTTTATGGCTTGCAGTTTTGTATTTGATTGTACCTGTTGTGGTACTGATGTTACGGCAGTAGCGATCTGTATAGGAGCTGGGGCACGTTTAGAAATTAAATCTTTAGCGGTAGAAATTGCTTTAAAATATTTTTTTTTAAATTCTTCTCGTTCCGAACTAGCTTTTTCTTCATTTAAGGTACCTATAACGAGTAAAATATCTTCGAGCTCACCCTGTATAACTTTAAATTCTGATAAAATATTTTTTGTGACTTCGTAGCGAGTTTCGATTTCTGTTAGCGAGTATTTTTCGGGACTATATTTATCTAAGTAAGTTTGAAAACGTCTAAGTTCAGCTTTAATTTGTGCGCGATGAGCTATTAACCTTCTTTCTTCATTTGCATTTTCCATTGTATTGAATTTTTTTTAAATAAAGTTAATTAAAGCTTGAAATTGATTATATAAACGAGAGTACGAGAAACTTGGGTGTTTTGATAAATTTTAACAACCCAAATATTTTATTCAATAGAAATGTATTGGGACTAAGTGGGTTTTGTTGTCTATAGCCTGCCGAGAAATGCACGAAATTATCACAAGTAGTTAAAAATAATGCGAAAAAATTAAAAAATACATATTAGAACGCGACTAGGTAACGTAAAATCAGCAGCAATGCAAGGATAATTAATAAATAATTTGTACCTGACCTCGGAAGTAATTATTTCTGTTCTGTCAAGAGCTTGATTGGTGGATGGGGTATTCTTATGTGGCGTGCTATCACAATGGTACAACTAAAAAGGTGCTGAACCGCTGAATACTTATCGTCTGCGTCGATTCAATCTGTTTTCCAGCTCGGTTTTAAATGATTGCATACACGTGTGTCGGACATCTGCTCTTCGATTTCAATTTTCGTTTCGGCAAAGCTTTGTTTTCTGGCTAACTATCCGGCTCGAAGGTCCAATGTTGCGTTCCCTTGCCGTCAGTTCCTTATATGGTTCTGAACGAACGAGAACTTCGTGAGAAATTATATATTTTTTTATGAAAAAACACTGCTCTTATTTTTGATTGATATTTTTATTACTCTTGACAGGACTGTCACACTATTTCAATATATTATTGCTTCCATAGTAACAAAATAAATGCTACACAGTTGGCTGGACTTTATTAAGGTACACAGACCGCACTATTGACTTTGTTTTTTTTAACAATTAAAAAATGATAATGCGAAACTGAACACTCAGTGAATTAATTTAAACTTTAGTTTTAATCTTTTCCATGATAATAGAAACTTAAATATAATGATGAAATTCGCAAAAATCTTTTTTCGGTGCGGCGATTTTTAGAACCGGAGCAGTGTCCTCGCAAACTTTGGTTACCTGGAAAAAGGATCAGTATTACACCTCTCTACCCATCTCTGGGCGAGCTCGTTGACCATGAAACAAAATTATATATTTAAACTGCGAGTATTGTTATAAATATGAAGTTGTTGATGAGAGAGTACAAAAAACACTTGATGACGTTTTAACATGTCCCCAACATGAAGAAGCTGACACTAAAATCACTTATCACATAAGCAACATCGATTGTGAATCAAATGTAGTTGTACGGTGCTCTGATAGGGACATCCTTATCATATTGCTAGGCAATATGGCACGCATAAGAAACGACGTTATGCTGTGGATGCATGTTGGCGTTGGAAATTCGCAAAGATATGTCAATGTTAGAGAAATGTAAAATCAATTAGGAACAAAATTGTGTAACGCGTTACCAGCTATCCACGCATTGACGGGCTGCGACTACAACCCATCTTTTAATCGAAAAGACAAAAATCGTCCATTTACTATCTTGAGGAACAGTGATAAGTACATAGATGCCTTTGAAAGCATTAGCGATTTAAATACTGACGACTTATCAGCAGTGTGTACAGTTATCGAAGAATTTGTTTGCCGCAAGTATGGGTTGAAAAGGATAGCTGACGTCAATGAGGCTTGTGTAGCTGTTTTTATGAAAACATATAAAGTAAATGAAAGTGACGAAATCTTCCGGTCCATTGTAAAAAATGTCGATGGAGCAGTATTACCACCTTGCAAAGCAGAGCTGCACAACCACTTACAACGAACCGCATATATTGCATATCTCCCGCAGCCGACGGAATTTTCTCCTACTGACTATGGTTGGGAGTAGGGATCGACCGATATGATTTTTTGTGGCCGATACCGATATCGGCCGATACCGATAAACTCATAGCCGATATCTGCCGATACCGATATATCGGCCATAAAATTTTGTCGTAAATTTTTTGCTGTATAAATGAGGTAAAAGTGATTTATAATGATATACTGTTACCGTTACACGGATTAACCATAAAATCACTAAAAAATTGCAGAGCAAATTCGATATTTTGTAAAATCGCCCGGCGGAATACTAAAAATCGATACGGTGAATCTCCGAATTTAACAAAGCCCGGCCAGTCGGCTATGTTCACTCCGTCGGGGAATACCAGAATTTCCGAATACGCTGAGAAACAGTAAGATAATAAAACTCGTAGTAGTCGTAGTATAGTATTGCACTGATTTTTCACAAACATGGATCGTTTTGTCGTGCGTTCTCCATTCGTTTCACAGTCGTCGTCATCTTTACAAGAGCCTGGTTCTGGTTCATTATCTTCAATAACTAGCAGTATTAGTGGCAACATAACTAGTGGTAAAAGTATTTACTGGACGTATTTCTCCAAGAACGAAGTTAATGCCTCTACAATAAAAGCAAATGCCACCTGTAAATTATGTAATGCTGTTGTTTCTCTGGGAGGTAAAGGCAAAACAGCAAATACTACCAATTTAAAGCATCATATGGCGAAGTTTCACATTGAAAAATTAAGTGAGGAGTCAAAAGAAAAAAATGTTGATGGCAGTAAGTATATAATAAATTTGTTTTAGAAATTAGTAATTTTGGCTGCAACATCGACAAGTTATTAAATTTCTGTTTTTGTTTTTGCGTTAAGTCGTTAAGTGAGTACTTTTACTCCTGAACTCTGAAGCCAAACAGTACCTCTGAATATAAATTTATGAATTATGAAACACCCAGTATTTAGAAGGGTTCTGTTTTTTAGATGCAGAAGCACACGAAAAACCTAGTTCATCTCGTTCATATGCAAGCTTAAGCGGAGGCTCAACCACACAACCAAAGATTTTTGAATCCTTTGAAAATATGCAGTTATGGGACATTGATAGCACTAAATCTAAAAAGATTCACTATTATATCGGAGAATTAATAGCTATAGACATACAGCCCTTCAGTATTGTGAACGATGTGGGTTTTAAGCGGCTTTTAAATAAATTGGTTCCTTGTTACGATATTCCTTCAGATAAATATTTTAGAGAAAGAATACTTCCTGATATATACAAAAAATGTACTTTGACAATTTGTGAAAAATTATCACTTTCCTTGAAAGAAAACATTAAAATTTCTGCCACCACAGATATATGGACTTGCAAGCATAATAACAACCCATTTATTTCTTTTACTGCACATTGGATAGATTTTAAAACGACTGAAAGATGTTCATTTGTACTGGCCTGCAAGCATTTTCCTGGGTCACATACAGCTTTAAACATCTCACAGATGTTATCTGAATTCATGACAATATGGGAGTTAGATCAGAATCAAATTCTTTTGGTTTTGGCTGATAATGCTGCCAACATAAAAAAAGGCATTGATGAGGTTAAATTAAAACACCAACCCTGTTTCATACATACCATACAATTAGCCATACATGACTCCATAGAAAGTCAACGATCAATTATAGATTTATTGGCAAAAGCAAGACGTATAGTAACTCATTTTAGTCACTCCTCTTTGGCTTGTCATAGGCTGAAGAATATTCAAAAGTCCCTTAATATGACCGAGAAAGCTTTGGTGCAGGACATTCCAACACGATGGAACTCAAGTTTTTATATGTTGGAACGTCTGATAGAACAAAAAAACGCTCTTAATATATATATAATGGACAATCCAGCTTTAAAAGATGTGACACTAGCATACCACCAATGGGAACTAGCAAAAAATTTACTAAATCTCTTAAAACCTTTTGAAGAAATTACGAAGGTTTTTAGTAAGAATAGTGCATCTATATCGGAAGTAATACCCTTACTTAAAACTCTCTTAAAATATCTCCAGAAAGCTGAAGAGCTGACTTTTCAGGGGTGCAGAGTACCAAAAATGAGCTTAAAGACTCCTTGAATAAGAGATGCAAAGCCTGCTTCACTGATAGAAACCTTCTTTTTGCCACTTTATTGGACCCAAGGTTCAAGACATCTTTCTTTGACAATGATTTATCGCAAAGAACCTTTACAGATTTAAAAAAAGAACTTTTAAAAACTAATGGACTAGATTCAGACTTGCTGGAAGATAATTCCGGAGAATCTGAAGTGAGCGACGATGATGCTCCTTTAGCGAAAATCGCCAAAAAATCACACGAGGTAAACCAACAGATTCAGGAAAATGCCCCGGGCTCAATTTCTCATAGTTTATTTTGGAATACTTTTGATGAACTTACTGGTATGACGACCAGTAAATCAGTGTCATATAAGAAAAGTACTGATAATATGATGAATAAAATTGATGATGAGATTGAATTGTATAAGAAATTAGAAAAAATATCAAGAAATGAAGATCCTTTGACTTGGTGGGCGCAAAAAAAAGACATTTTTCCATTGATGTACAAAGTTGCAATAATATATCTAGCACCGCCGCCAAGTAGTGTTGCTAGTGAACAGCTATTTTCTTCAGCTGGAAATGTTTATGAAAGCGCAAGAAATCGTTTAACTCCAGAAAGAGCAGAAAGCTTAATTTTGTTACATTACAACTTGCCGAAACTTAACTTTAAATATTAATTTGATAATTTGTTTAACTTAGGGTGTTACTTCTACATTTTAATGACTTTTTTGCTAAATTTTGAATTATAATAAACTTTATTTGTTTTTTATTTAGTATTTCTGTTTTAATTTCCTTTAAAAAATCCTTAAGAACTGAAATATTAAGCAATTCACATTTTCGGCCGATACCGATATAGGCATATTTCGTAGTTTACATATCGGCCGATACCGATATCGGCCTAGAAGGCCGATAAACCGATACCGATATCGGTATCGGTCGATCCCTAGTTGGGAGGAATCAGGTGATAAACTTGTTTTCCGATGGTTCGAAGGAGATCAGTTGCCGAAATCCATCGATGACATAGCGATCAACGCAGAAGAAAATCCAGGTATTATAAAAAAATATATATAAAAATATTTATGTAGCCATTAATAAATTATTATATCTATATAGTTACAGATCAACCAACAAATACAGAGCAAAACCAAGATCAGTCAGATGAAGAAGACGATGCTGAAATCAACAACTCTGATATTGAGGATTTGAATATAATATTGGATGAAACAGATGATTCTATTGATCAATGTGATATGGATGAATGGTCATACAATTACGGTTGTCAAACAAGATCAGCATTGTTATACATGTACATAATATATATAGAATTCATTTAAACGAAAATAAATAAATAATTATGTCTTAAAAAATAATCTCTTAATGTCATTGCAAAACAGTAATATTTTATCGAAATTCATCAATATATTTATTCAAAATGAATTTTGAAAACCGAGTAGAGGTATGCGATGACTTATTCTATTCTCTACGCTTGAACAAATTTAAATCCAGTGAATAAATGTATCATAAAAAACAACTTCATGAGAGTCGTTCAATAATTTAGGACAACGACGATCGTCTTTCAAGCCGATAAATATGCAGCGTCGTCGCCGCGGTGCTCGCGCGGTGCATGCCGAGCGCAACTTCATAGGCTTGGCAGACGACCTTCGTTATATCTTATTTGTGGCAGACTATTATTTTTGTGTTTGTTACTACAAAAAGAAGCATTTTTATTAATTTCATCTTTGCGGGTATACATTTTTTCTATATTAAATTTGCGCTTACTTATGTGGGTGGCAGACGATGTTGGTTGTCGAATTTAGGTGGCAGACGATATTTCGTAAGCTTCTTTTGTTTCATTTGATAAGTACAATAAGTTTCGCGTATGCGGCTATAATTTTTTTTTGTTTTTTTTTCAGCTGTAATTGTAACCCCCTATCGTGGGGGTGCGCCGGCAGACGTTCATATTACTATTGTATATTACACACATAAATCATACAAAAAAAATGAAGCTTGCGAAAATGACCCGGAAATTTCTGTCGTTAACTCCCGGACTATAAAGGATTGCTTGAATAAAAACAGTTTTTGTGGTTCAAAGTTTATTGAACGTAATAAAAATGAACAATTTTAATTTGATGTGCTAAGTAAAGAAAATGAACAATTTCATTGTCAACAAAAAATTAATATTAGATTTGAAAATACAAAATAATCATGATATTATTATCGCATGGATTCCGGATCACAAAGGGGTAATAGGCAATATAGAAGCTAATAAATTAGCTAATATAGGGAGAGATCTAAATATCCCAGCAGACTATAAAATGAATAAGTGTGACATTATAATTTTTTTAAAACAATATATTAACGATTGGAAAAGGAATTTTTCAACAAAAGACAAATGGTACGTAGTTACAATGACAAGATAAGTTTCAAATGGAATATTGGTTTAAATATTTTTCCAACATAAATAAAAGACATCTTACAGTTTTAATTAGATTAAGATCAGGTCATTGTCTCACACCAGAACACTTACACGGAATTGGTAAATTAGATAATCCAATTAGGTAACATATAACACATTTTTCTAAATTGTCCTATTAATAAAACCACAAATTTTAAGTTATATCTGGAATTGATTAAAGCTGTGCGACCGACAATACCAGCTGAACTTCGCTAAAACCTAAGTCGCCACCTACGACCCTAGGAGTTGCCGCCGGCTCTCGCGGAGATGAGAGGGGTTCAAAATTGTGTTCAAATAAAAATAATGATCTTAATAAGGGCGCCAGGTAAGTTTGCCCCGGGCAACTACCTGATTTTCATCCAATACCTCTAAACTTACCAAATAGGTGCCAATACAAAAAGAATAAAAGTCGTGAATATATTAACTACGTTTATTCGACAGCAGCAGTAGTCAATAATGCATGTGAAATAACTAAAAGTCATGAACAATAGTAAGAAATTAAAAAAAAGGAGCCATAACACTTACTATTAAGCAATTATGGAACCCAGATAATGTTACACAAGAAAAAAAAATAGTAGCTGTTCCCAAATAGAAAGCATAATATCGTAAGTCAAACAATACCAGTTCAGTCCATAAAAATTCGATAAAGCATCTACAAGCATGTACTTGACTTTACAGACTAATTATAAGTTATAAATTATTGGTTATAATTATAAATTATAGTTAAACAAAGATCAAGTAACTCTACAATCACAATTAATGCATGCTTTAAAAAAAATAAAAAAATAAAACAATGTCGCTTGAGCTCAGGCGCATGCGCAAAATCTATGTAATCACCGGTATGTGGAGTAATATTTTAATTGATTAGAAAAGAAATCCGTAGCATTAATTAACGCTTAACAATTAATAAAAGTATACACCCTAAAACGCAGAAATAATTAAACACCTACATGTTTATTTCTTAGAATTATCCTTTTGATAGTTTAGTTTAATCAAATAAAGAATTGACCGTACTATGCTTGGTAATAGAAGAAAATAATGAAAACTTGCGTAATGATGATCCCTGACGAAGTACGCTACTGATTCCTCGTGTTCAACTTCCTATCTTTGGAACACCACTCCAAATAGTAAGAACTAGGTATGCCAAGAGGAACATGAACCATAAATAAAATGTTTTATTTTTTTCAGGTATTCAAAAGACAACAACAAAAATTATAATTCCCAGTTTGACAATTAGCTAGCACTTTATGCTACGCCATTAAAACCTAAATCTAGAATAATTATTTACTAATTACTTATCAATAACTAAAATGTTAAAATTATATCAAAATTAATGTGAAACTTTGCTAATTTCTCCCAGTGTTTAAATCTAAGTACAAATGAAAATAAATATCACTTAAAATCGAATTAAACTCTAATTAAACGCATGGATTGACCTTTTTTCCTATTTTTAACTCAATAAAAATGTAAAAAAAGGAAAGGAAAAAAACGGATAACAAGAAAACATGTATTTGCTGTTGAAACGAAAGATATAAATAATAAACAATCACTTACCCTTATGCACGGGGTTACTTGTGTAAGACAATCTAAAGTGACTCCAATTACCAGGTCTGATGTAACAGACAGAGACTACTATACTTCAAAGACCGTTCGCTCCTTTCGAGAATCTATTTGTGATAAAAAAAATAGAAAAATGAGCCGAACAATTTTTCTAGAGTTAGTAATAAACTTTATAGCCAAAGAAAGATAGTTTTGGTAGCAGGAAAAAAGAATAAGACAACCAGTACATACCTATTATGAACAGTTCTGATCCAAAATGGTGGTTGAAAAAGTAGATATCCAAAATCCCTTAAAACAGGTTTATAAGTCTGACACACCAAAAATATACAATTTATCGAAAACTACGATGGTCAGACTTATCAAAGTGGTTTCAAAATAATTCCCACGAATGGATGATTCTTCAAAATCAAAAGTTTAAAACCACAACGGGTGTTACACACCATCTACTCCCAGACTATCATTGAGAATGCGTCACGGATGGGTGTCTTCTGCCCTCACGCGAAAGATTTGGTAGGTACTGCCTAGTATTATGCTTCGAGGTAGCTACAAGCGAGCTTCCAGTTTTAGTAGATCGATTCTACTAATTAGGTACCTTGGCCCAAGGTGGCATTGGATGTGCCAAATTTAATATTAGCATATAAGAATAAAGGTCAGATAGGTCATACGGAATGTCCCAAGAGAATTCTTTTACGGAAATATCAGTTCATACGTAGTAAGTATAGGAAAAATAAATAAATGATAATAATTAAATTACAATATTTATAACAATTGAGGATAATTTAATATGTATTACCAAAGAAAGGTCTCGATTAAAAATAAACCGTTGCAGCTGGTTACGTCGTTAATGATTTTTTATCAGATAATGGAGATGAGTTCCTTAATGAAAAGGTTACAAAATCGGAATTCATCAACGACTAGTAATATCGTACACACCTCAATAAAATGGACGCTCAGAAAGATAAAATAGAACTATAGTAGAGACAGCTCTAATGCGAGCAATAGAAGTATTATTTCAAAGCTTATGAGCAGAAATAATAAATACTGCAGTTTATATTTTGAACATCGATGGTTTAGCGCACAAATGTTGTAAGTGCAAAATCAATATTTTTCAGGATTTAAAAAACAAATTTTAAAGTGAAATAAGAATTTTCTATTAATTTAATTTCAATATATTAATATTGCAAAATAAAAGGTACATAAGTTCTTTATATATTTTTATTAGAAAACTAAATTTTTATGACATACATTTTTTCAAAAAATTTGTTTTGATGTACTTAACACATTTGTACATACCAAAGTAACACTTAACACATTTGAGAGAATTAAATACGGCATTAATAGAAAGAGAAATTCCATAGCTAAAGAAACGCTAATTATTTTGAATCAGCGTGAACCATAAGGTCAGTATTATTTGATGTTGTTGGAATGTTATTTATAAAGTCACTGTAGTCATCTGGAATAAGTTTTTTGTTTAACAAGTATATCAGATCCTTTTTCTTTTTTTCTGAAACTGCAATGCGACTATTGTATTTACAGGTTAGTTGGGCCGATTCCCACTTACGTTTACGTCCTGATCTGCGCTTACTTTCTAAAGTATTTATTTCATAAAAAGCCTCTGCTGTTAAATCATACTTATATTGAATTATGTTGGGTTGACATTTCTGCAAACGTATCCATTTGATTTTCATCCAGGATACTTTTTCTCCACTGGTGTTAAAAGCTGTATTATAAATTATACTCTCAGTAAGTTTCTGGAGATCATCAAATTCTCAGAATTTTAGGTGATGAACATCATACGCCTTTGGCCTTATTCTCGCACTTGAGACCAACAAGCACCATTCTCGAGTACTATAAATTTTTTTATGGGCCCTAGCTCGTTCAATGGTTGCATGCATTGAATCTGCTTCAATATATAAATGACCAGATTCCATAAATTTAAGGTCTATTATTGTATTAACTGCAAATAGCATTGCTGTCGCCACATATTTGTTCCGGTTTTGACCCCCACATGTGTCTGAAGATGAGGCTACATGAGTTACAGTTTCGGGCAAACTAAACAAATATTTAAGTTATAAACATTCAAGTGTTGTTTATAGTATATTTGGCAGTCGCCCGCAAATGGGGCCGGCAAAATAGCTTGAAGATCAAAAGTTATGGCTCTAAATGTAACTCCCTTATCTGCTGTTGCTCTTTTTTTTATCACTACCTTTCATTTCCATGGCATTCTTTTCGCGTTTTTTGTAATTTTCATATTCCTCTAGAAGTAATTCCTTATCTTTGGATATTTCAAAAGCATTGCAAGTGGTACACTGGTCTTTTTTTGAGTTGTAGAAAGCTAAAGCAGGATCAGAACTATGAAAAATTCTATCGTAAACAAATCCATCAATTTTATTTAAATAGTATTCCCTGGAAGTACTCCTATTTTTTGTCACCGGATTGTTTTTTCGTCTTTGAGCAACAGTATTTTTTATTAAAGAACTCAAATGTATCTTTTGCCTTCTGTAATCTGCCAGAGCATAATATTCTTTGCATATCAATTCTCTCTCCTCTTCTGGAAAAAAACTGCTACACTTAAACCTACATTTTGAGCAATCAACTAACTTTGGTTTCTTTTCATCAACTTCTTTTCCTGACCTGTTAACATACTTTTTTCCACTGAGCCTTAAGTCTTTAACAATAGCTCTTTTCCGGTGTGTTTTATTGGCCTTTCTTCGTCTTCGTTTTTTCGGAACAGGCTCAATTTCACCTGAAGGATTTTCATCCTCAGCTTCTGGTTCTGATTCATCAGGTTGATAGGAACTCCCTAATGAAGTGTATGGGTCCTCCTGACTTGAATCATCAAGCTCCAGTTGTCCTGAAAAAAGTAATTATTACATATTATTGGTAGAAATTTACCAAAACATAAAAATTGGTGCTAGAAAGCACGGATAGTCCACCATAATTATTTATGTTGAAACTTGCAACGTTTATAATGAAAGACAGACCTAGAATTTAATGTGCAGTGGTAGAAACACAGACTCGAAAACGACATGTCAAAAGCAGCTACGATTTAAAAGCTTCTAATTTTTCAATATTTCATTTTCTTCTTTTACCCCTTCAACCCGCCACCACCTCAACCAAAATTCAGTGGGTTAAATACATGCTCACATAGGACCTTTGTACTAAATTTTGTGGAAATTGGTTGAGCCGTTCTTGACTTATGATTTTTTCTAATATCTAACCCCCTCTTTCGCCCCCTCAGCCCGCCAATGCTTTTATCAAAATTTGATGAAATTTGAGAAAGTCAAAAATCACGATTTTAATAGTCCACTCCTCGGTCCACCCATACTATCTTGGTATGTTGGACTAAAAAATTAAATTAATACGTACCGGTTCTTGTTACACATGAATAACCGGCTACTGAAGGCTCTTTAAGTTATCTAGGATCTTGGGTGGATACTACGGCTTTCTGCATAACATAGTCTGCATAAATAGACAATTGACTTCACTCAACCGTTGGTTCAACAATAGCTATAAACAACAGAAATCTTAGTTAATGCAAAAATGTACCAGAACATTTAAGGAATAAATAACAAGCAAAGTAATTACTACCTATCAGTCGTTATCGAAGTTTCGGAACCTGGCATTGTGGATTTTTCAAGCTGTTTATGAGAAAATTCAGTAGATACCAGAGGTTCTTGATGATCGTAGTCGGTTTGAAGAGACAACTCGACTGACTCAACGGGCTCAACAATAACTATAGAAACAATCAATATTACCCATCCTTTTTTAATATACCAAGATACGAAAACAATATCTAAACTCACCTCTCTGCCACTTTTCATCTTTGAGAGCTAATTGCATTATTCTATTAATTCGCGACATTTTTAAAACACCCACTGATGTGCTAACCTCAAAATAAACAAAAATGTCAAAACACAAATGTGGCAAGTAAACTTAACACATATAAAGTTAATAAAGTAAGGCACAAGAGTGTTAAGTGCTTTTGACACATTTGTTATAGAAATCTGTAGTTTTGAAGTACTTAGTACAATTAAAAGGTGGCGTTGTTAGTCTCACAAAGAACTCAATATCAAAAAAAAATCACTTAACACATTTGTGCGCTAAGCCATCGACATATCAGTTGCGGTTTCTAGTGAAAATGATAAATCACATTTCGATGTATGATATGGAAAGAAACCATACTTAACGCACCTTCATGTAATTGAAAGCTTAAATAGCATAGAGACCGCTACTTTCCCACCAAAATACAGCCACAAAAGATAAAAATTAATGGAGTTTTAAATCAGTTAAATTAACATCATTTTTTGCGGTTTTTCCAAATTTTTTCCACCTTCAATTTTCTGATCAAGTCGAACTACATTGTATTCGTTATTTGATTCCCTACAAATTATCAGTGTCATTGCAATTGCCTGTTGTAAATAGAAAATAGCGATTTTTTTATTCAAATCGTCAATAAAAAATTAATATATTATCCAAAATATAAATAAAGTATGTAGTACCGTCCTTTTGATAGCAAAGTCGGCTTATTACATTGATGTCGTTTGGTTGATAAAATATAATCCGTTCAATATTGACCGTGTCTGATTAGTTTCCATTTTTTCTAGGTACCGGCTGCCACAAGTAATAATTCCGGAAGTCGACAAGAATCTGAAGGGCACTGTATTTGGTACGGACAATGTTATCAAGATCCTGACGATGGTATGATGAAAAATTGTTTCTATAATGGTACCGCAAAAAGGTTGGAAGATGAAGCTTCTATTTATATATTGAAGAAACGATGTCCGGATTTGTCACCAGATGCAGTGTGTTGCGCAGCCGATCAGGTATTGTTAAAATCTAAATTAATTATTGCTGAAGCCAAGATAACTTTTTTTCTGGCTGAAGTCATTTTGACAAGTATCTTTACAGAAAAAAAAAATATATATATATATATAGGCCAGCACCCCTGTGTCGGAATATAGGCCGCTCTTTTTGAGCTCTTTTGATCCCTTTTGTACGGCAGATCAATCCGTGTGTTATCTACTGCTTGCTACAGCATACGGTGTGAGTTCGCCATCTTTGTAATTTTTTTCCATTCCTTTCTGTCCTCTATTTATCTTCCCCATTCACTGATTCCCATTTTCTTTAGGTCATAAATCACCTGCTCTTCCCATCTAAGTTTGGGACGTCCTCTGGGCCTGGGGTTGGCAGGCTTCCAATCAGTGATTTTCCTTATTGGATCGTCCTTATTCCTTCTTCGAAGATGCCCGTACCATCTTAGACGCTGCGCTTTTATATGTCTGACTATATCTTTACCATTCATGTACTGACTTATTTCGTAGTTATATAGCCTTCTGTACCCTTCATTCGGGATATGTTTTAGTCCTATTATCCTCCGCATGATTTTCCTCTCTAGGACTCTGAGATTTTGTTCATCTTTATCAGTTAGTCTCATATTTTCACCGGCATACGTTATTACTGGTCGTATTGCGGCTTTATAAATTTTAATTTTGGTTTTTTTACTGATGCATTTGTCCCTTAGTAGTTTCTGATACTCCCAATACACTTTGTTCCCTGCTATTATTCTTGCGTTTATCTCTGCACTTCTGTTGTTCTTCTCATCAATTACTATTCCCAGGTATCTGAATTTACTTGCTCTTTGAAAAACGTAACCTCCCATATTTATAGTGGTTGTGTTGTCTGTCTTCCTCGAAATTTGCATATATTTTGGTTAACTACCAGCCCTCTCTTTGCAGCCTCTTTTATTAAGCTCTTGAATGTATTTTCTTGGGTTTCTTTGTCTCTAGTAGTTAAAGCTAAATCATCGGCATATCCTATTATTTGTGTGGAGCTGTGACTAATCATTCCTTTTATGTCTATTGCTTTAATCACTCCATCTAGGGTTATGTTAAAAAGAGTTGTAGACAAACTATCTTCTTGCCTTACATCTACATCAAAGTTTATGTCTCCTGTATTCCCGTCTCTGGTTATCACCTTCATTGTCATTTTCACTAGTCTTATTAGTTTTTCAGAAATTCCTATGTTCCTCATATCAGATATTAGCCATTCTCCGTTTACAGAGTCAAACGCTTGCTGAAAGTCAATGAATAATACATGTAGATCTATGTCATGCTCATAACACTTTTCGATAGTCTGTGTTGGTAGGTGTATGGTGTCTACTGCAGATCTTCCTTTTCTAAATCCCTGTTTATATTGACCTAATATGGGTTCAGCCTGTTTATTTAGTTCTATTTTTGTTAGATTGGTTAATATCTTGTATGTAGTGTTAAGCAACGTATACTCCTGTAATTTTTGCATTTGGTTGGGTCTCCTTTTTTGAAGATTGGAACTATCTGTCCAATACTCCACTCGTTTGGCTTGCGTTCTTCTGCCCATATATTAATTATCAGGTCATATATTTGTTGAAGTAAGGCTCCTCCTTCCAGGTCACAAGGAAGCCTCATTTCACGTCCAAACAGGATGTTCGCCGGTGTTTCACCCGTGGACTCATTGACGGCAGATCGATAAGCCAATGCGAATAGGGAGAGATACTGTTCCCAATTTCTCTGATGGCTGGAAACCACTTTGGACAGGTATTTTCCAATAGTCCTGTTCATTCTCTCGACCATTCCGTCTGACTGTGGATGTAATGCTGTTGCCCTGGTCTTCTTCATTCCCAGCTTCTCGCAAATTTCCTGGAATAGATGGCTTTCAAAATTTCTTCCCTGGTCACTGTGGACTTCCAAGGGCACTCCATATCGGCTGATAAATTCCTTCACCAATACATCCGCGACAGTTGTGGCCTCTTGGTTCGGGATAGCGTAAATTTCCACCCACTTTGTGAAATAATCCATTACAACCAGTATGTATTTGCCACCATTTTCGGTCGTCGGAAATGGTCCAGCGATATCTAAAGCAATCCTTTCGAAAGGACTTCCAACATTATACTGTTTCATAGGTGCCTTTCTATTGCGATTTGGTCCATTACTCGTAGCACAAGTCGTACATTTCTTACACCGGTCCTTCACATCATCGGAGCTGTTCATCCAATAAAACCTCTTACGGATTCGCTGGAGGGTTTTCTTCACTCCCAGATGACATCCCGATGGACTATCGTGTAACTTCTTCAGTACCTCAGCTACTCTCGTTCTAGGGATAACTAGCTGTCTCCTCATCTCGGAACCATCATCGTTTTCAAGGACTCTTTTCAACAGCCCTTCTTTCAGGACAAGGGAGTCCCACTGATCCCTATACGCCTTGAGTTTCGGTGACAATCTTGACACTTCTTGCCAGGTAGGTCGCCGATTTTCTTCCTTCCATTGCCGGATCATCTTCAGGTGAGGATCATTCTCCTGATCTTCTCTGATCCTGGTAGGTGACCATTCTTCATTGACTACTGTAGTTCTTGAAACTGCAGCTTCTCTTGATTCCGCCTTGTTGCAGTGGGAGCAGTCTGTTGGGCACGGTCGTCTGGACAGTGAGTCAGCATTTCGGTGACTCACACCAGCTCGATGTTCGATGTTGAAATCGTACTCTTGAAGTCGTTCAATCCATCTAGCGATCTGGCCCTCGGGATTATTGAACTGCATCAACCACTTGAGTGCTGCATGATCAGTCCGGATTAAAAACTTCCTACCATAGAGATACTGGTAAAAGTGTTCCTCGGACTTCACAACCGCCAAAAGTTCTCTTCTTGTGACGCAGTAGGTTCTGGTTTGGAGAGAATGAATTATCCCTGCAGTATTTCTTGCCCTCCTTGGATTTCTGAGAGCACTCCACCAATTCCTACGTTGCTTGCGTCAGTGTCAAGAATAAAGTCTCCTTCCGGTAATGGGTATACTAATATCGGCGCCGTGGTTAAATGCCTCTTCAAGGTTTCAAAAGCCGTTTGACAGTCTTTGTCCCTTTGGAAAGGTCTTGCTTCTTCTGTAAGTCGAGTTAGAGGCTTGGCAATATCTCCAAACTTCCTGATAAATCTTCTATAATACGTGCAAAGTCCAAGAAAACTCCTAATTTGATGTTTGTCGGTTGGTTGCGGCAATTGCTGAATGGAAGCAATTTTCTCTGGATCCACCGCCACTCCTTCATTGCTCACTATATGACCTAGATAGTTGACTCGGTTTTGGAACAGCTGACATTTCTACGGGTTTAACATGAGCTGGGCAACTTGGAGTTGCAGTGTGCTGTTTCGTAACATTAAAATAAAATATCAGAATCATTACAGCATCCCAATTAAAGTTACCTAACTTTGCTTTCTGTGCACCGATTTTAAACTTTAAGGTACCGTTATAAAGTAAAAATATGCGTCTTTTAAGAAATTGCTAAATATATAGGGTGTCCCATTTAAAAAAATACATCTACTGTATTCTGAAAATATGCCACTTTTCTAGCGGGTAAACCGGAAGTAGGCACATTTATATAAATGTGCACAACAAAACTTACGATAATTTTAAACCTAACTGTGAAAACCGCATATTATCTAGAACCATTTCGAAGATATAAGCTCTTAAAGATAGTCAGAATATAAGGAGACACCCAGTACTGAAATTCTATTTCCAGTTTTCACCTGTTTCTGATAAATACTGTATATCACAGTTACCTAAGTCTGTCACGTCAGTATAATTGACGCATAAACTATTATTCACTTTTAATAAGTAATGTTAATACGTAAGTTCCGGGACCGGAAATAAGATATAGGTACCTACAAAACAATTTTGTATTCATAAAGAATATAAAGAAGTCTGGAGTTTCTTTTAATGAATAATAAAAACTGTTATTCATCATGGAGAGCATAATGGGATTGTAAATTGGTACCGTTAGGGATAATTTATATTGTTCTTGAAATATGGAAATTGACAGACAATTTTAAATCAATTTACAAATTTAGTAAAAAATATTCTATGTAACCATCCATATTTGATGAATTTCATTTGAATAGAACGCGCTTTTATTGTAATTTGTTCCAATATATAAATATGATATCGACCAAAGAAGTTAAATTATAGACACGAGTAAATGTCTTATACTATGAAAATTGATGCACGCTACCAATGATGTTTACGTTTTCAAACTTAATACCAATCAATACAGCAGTTTTCATGCAAATACAGTTCACGTCACAGATCATTTATGTCGTCACGATCTTACCGTGTTGTTTTATTTTTTTTATTAAAAATATTCGTTATTCAATGTTTGTTTCCCAATTACAATATTAAGAGAAATACATAAGTGCCGATGTTCTGGCCATTTCTCCTCATATTGTGTTCGTCTTGATAGATTCATGGCTCCTTGCGCTACGGCATAATCCATAATTTTTCGCTGTTTACAACAACTCTGTCCCTCGAATGTTTCTGACTCCTAGAATATTTCGGCTAAGTTTTCCCTGAAAAGTAGCTAAAAAATAGGGTTTCAAAAATGACATGGGGTAATTAGTTTTTGAGACGGCAACATGACTGATGTTGACTTCGATTATTTTTTATATTTGGATTAGTTTTACACGTTGTGAGATAATATAGGTTTGAAGTTAATCAGCTCTGTTCTGTAATTAGCGTGCCATGCAGAAGCCTACACCCACTATCGCGGATGTCTCCTGCGCGACTTGCGTCTTTGAGATTATGACGAAGATTTTTTGGCTGACAATGATTGTAAAAATTCTCAGAAATTTTCGTTATAAAGTCTTTGATAGTGGGTATATCGGCTTTGTCATGTAACCACGAATTTTTGGGGAGTCTGGGATAACAGTTGTGTTTAATTGCCATCCGCAGACACTTGTTTTGAACCACCTGCAGGGAGTGGAAGTTGTGTTTTGTGCCATTATAGTAGACAGGGGCTGCGTATGTAAGTATTGGTCTAATGATGTATTTGTAAGTGAGTATTTTGTTGTGAGTTGTTAAGCTACTATGTGTACAAATGAGTGGATACAGTTTGCTCATTGCAGCCTTGGCCTTGCGTACCTGTTGCATAATATGTACGTTCGCATTAGTGTTGCATTGCACCGTATACCCTAGATATTTTAGTGTATTACTCGGTTTAATATAGTGCCCATCTACGCAAAGCTGAGATTGCAATGATGTGTTTTTTTAGTTATTCTCTTGAGTAATAAATACTCTGTTTTGGAGGCGTTAATAACTAATTTGTGATCGTGTAAATAAGGTAAAATTTTTGTGTTAATATGTGTTTGAACTGTTTCCAATGCGAGATCTTGATATTGTGCTGTGGCAACAAAACAAGTGTCATCGGCGTACATTGCGGTTAACAATTGAGGAGAAGTAGGGAGATTGTGGATGAATAAGGAATATAGTAAGGGAGATAAAACAGAGCCTTGCGGTACGCCAGCTTTAATGGCGTAAGGTCCAGCAGTGTGATTATCAATTTTTGAGAAGAATTTCCTATTTGTTAAATATTAATTTATAACTTTGATTAGGTAATCAGGAATTTTAAGATTTATCAGTTTATTCATTAAACCCTCGAGCCGTACGGAGTCAAAAGCCTTCTGTATGTCTATTGTGACCATGACGGATTTTTTTTTTATAACCCTCCCTTATGTAATTAATTACTCGGATGGTTTGAGCAACTGTGCTGTAGCCGCTTCTGAATCCGTATGCTCGGGGGGTATAATATTATGTTTTTTAACAAAGTGTTGTAGTCTGTGTAAAATAACTCTATCTATCACCTTGGCTATTTGTTGAGAAGGGATATAGGTCTATAGCTATCTACATAACATGGCTGTTTATTCGCTTTGATGATGGGAATAACGTTGGATATCTTGAGTATATCGGGGTATTGTCCAGTTTTGATAATATAATTAGTTATATGTGTTAGTTGTACAATAGCTTTTTTGGGTATGTTTTTGAGTAGAATATTGTGTATTGTGTCTATTCCAGGGGCTGTTTTGTTTTTTAGTAGTTGAATAGTGTTATTTATTTCGGTGAATGTGGCTAAATTTGTTGTGTTAAGTGTATTAAGAGAATTTATATATTGTTGAACTGAATGTGTGATGATTTGGTGATGTGTGTGTCGCGAGTGATTGACAAAGTTGCTTTGAAAATACTCTCCGAACTGTTCTGCGATCTCCGGTGTATTAACATATATTTGACCATTGTTGATTACTTTGTTAATAACGTTATGTTTATTTCTGAAATGACGGACGATTTTCCATAAGGAATTATCGTCCGGTTTCAGCGTTTCAAGAAACTTCATCCATTCATTATTTCTGTGTTCTTTTATTAAATCGTTTATTAGATGTTGATGATTTTTTAAAGATTGATGGTCGCTAATGTTTTTTGTTATTTGCCAAATTTTTCTTAATTTATTTTTTTCTTTAATAATTTATAAAATATTTTTTAGGGTCAATTCTATAAGAACTGGTTAAAAATTAAAGGCACGTTAAAAAATGTGTTTTTAACTTTCTGTTAATTGAATACCCAATTCCAATTCTGTATCGTCAATATTTAAAGGATCCTTTAAAATTATCCATTTTAACGGTGGTGTTAAATGTTGTTAAATGAAGCAGTGTTGACAGATCGAACTTGACTCATTTGAACAATAGACCGAAAAAGTGTGACGTCAGAACATGGCCGATGACAGTTACTGAGGGAAAACAAATCAATTATTTAACTTATGTCTTGTCCTTACCGTTGTGATATTTTAAAAGTTTATTCGTTTTTTCATTTGTAAAGTGACACTGCAGACACCATCATGTAATTATGCCTTATTGCTTCGTTCCTAAACTTCCATCATACTCTATCTCTACGACATATCCACTGTTTAAACTGTCTCCACATTTCTTTAACACTTTAATTTCATTACAAAACTGCTCCGAAAACTCGAAAAATTAACGATAGCCATGTTTAAGCATATTACAAACGTAAAATGAACGTAAAAAAATATTTGTTTTCCTTCAGTACAGCGGCTATTTTTATGACGTCATTGCTTTTTTGGTCTATTTAGCTCGGAAAGTATCAATGATCCCCATTTACAACCTCTAATCTACTGAAGTAACGGCAACGGAAATTTTTTTAAGTTTAAGGGTATAGCAAGATTTGTGTAAGTAATTGTGTATTTGCTAAATAACTAAATCGAAGTTACCTTATACGCTTCGTATAATTTTTAGTTTTCAAATAGTTACAATAAGTATTATAACAATGTCAATGCCAAGAAGTGCCAGAATGACCAAAAAACAAAAACAGTTCGTACTTAGAAATTAATAAAGAAATGCTGAAATTTAAACATTCAATTTCAGAGCTACCTACTATTAAAAAGAAATGGGGAGAACTGGCATTGATGTTAAATATCAATTCGAATTTCTCCATTCATTAGTAAGACATCAAATATCAAAGCAATTTCTATTATTCCCTTGAATTTAAATCGATTCGATTGTATTTGTTGAAGTTTCCGCTATCAACAATGTTTTAATTCCTTAGTCTAGAGTAGGGTTTAAATTTTAACAGATATCGGATACAATTAAGCGTCTTCCGTTAATGTTTTAAAGCTTATGATTCATACAGAATAGTAAAATTAAGTTAGCGGATCGTCTAATTTTTAACCATGCTCTAAGATTTAACAGTTGCTTACAGAATTGGCCCTATATTATCAGGTAATTTATTATTTTTGTGAATTATTTTTATGGTTGATGTTGAGTGATTCCTGGCATTAATGATTATATTTTGTAAGTTTTCTATTAATTTTATTAATTGGTCTAAATTTTCAATTGTATCAGTTATATGTAAGTTTTCATTTATGTGTTTTCTGTATTTAAGCCAGTTAGTTTTTTTATAATTAAATATTTTATTATTGTTAGGGTTGGAGGTATTGTGGGATATTTTTAAGTGAATGAGGATGGGATCATGGTCTGAGTTTAGGTCTGGGAGTGTTTTTATATTTGTCAAATTGTTTATGTTTTTGCCAATAACTATGTCCAGTATGCTAGGGGTGAGATTCGCCGCATACGGGTAATAGGTTGGCTCAATGGTGTGAAATATATCGCAATCAGAATTATCGCAGAACTTCATGAGAGTATTTCCGTTTGCGTTAGGGTAGCTGGCGTACTGATCTCACTGCGGATGTTTGCAGTTTAGATCGCCAACTACCATAACTTTGTTGTGTGTTTTGAAGACATTGTGTAAATCTGTGTTTGTAATTTTGTTGTCGGGAGGGTTGTAAGCTCCGACAATTTTAATTTTATTATCAAATAGGATCGCGATATGCTCAATTGATGTTGTTTTGTTGCAAAATTTTGAAATTTATGCATTTTTTGATTAATAGAGCGATACCGCCGCCGTTGGGATCTCCGGCGCGGTCTTGTCTATAGAGACGATATTCGGGGTTTCTGAAACTTATAGATTTATCTGGTTTAAGAAATGTCTCGATTAGAAAGAAAATATCAGGTTTATGGAGTTCGAGAAAATGTCGGATAAATAGTAGTTTGTTTTGTATTCCGCGTACATTACAGAATATTATTTTGAAGTTATGTCGTTTTTGAAAAGCTGTTTTTTCACATACCTGCCTATATGGCATAGTCGTCAATTCTAGTTACAAAGTTGTTGTAAATAGTAAATATTTCGATTTTGCTGGTTGCCCTCTTCATTTCTTGTAGAAGATCGCCAACCGCTCTTGTTAGCTCGTCTAAGTTGACCAGCGAATGCAGTTCTTGAAACATATTGTTTAATTCATTAAATATATTTATATCTGACGTTTGTGATTTATTGCTGGGAGGAGCAGAAGGTTTTTGCGATTGAGATTGGGGGTGACTAGTAGTTTGGTGGGGGGTAGGAGGATGTGATTTTGATGGGAAACTGGGAAATTCTGCATTTTTGTTGTTTTGCAACCAGGGGTTGTTTTTTGGGAGAGGTGCGGCGATAAATTTTTGGGGGGTGGGTTTGGTTTTCTGAGATATAGTTCTCTTTTCTTCAAGCCAGATTTTTCGCTTAATAAATTCCGGGCATACGTCCGCATTCGCTGGATGGTCACCCCTGCAGTTGGCGAATCTTGCTGGGGTAGTTCGATCCTTGGAGCATTCAGGTGTCAGGTGGGGTCCGGCGCACTTGAGACACCTAGGAGTTCTGCCGCAATTCGAGGTTGCATGCCCCCACAATTGCCATATGTTGCATTGAATTATTGGTTTGTTTTGTTTTCTGAACTCCCAGGTGACTCTAGTATGTTCTATAACACGTACATTTTTGTTGAGAAAATCAAGTGTGATTTTTGTATCAGTAACAACTAGGTATAACGGACGTCCTTTTGTAGTCATGCGGAAGATATCTCGGACTCCGATTTTGTGTGTTTTCTCAATCTCTTCTCGTATGTCAATCAATTGGAGCCCCTCTGCCAGCCCTCGTAATACAAATGCATGCGATTTATCTTCTCGTCTGGTATATGTGTGAAACTGTACTTTTTCGTTTCTAAGAACAGTTTTCAGCCTTTCGAAATCATCCACATCTTTGGTAAATACAATAGATGAATTGGCAGTATATTTGATTTCGAATGTTTTCTTCATTTCATCTTTTAATTTGTTCACCATCTCACGATGGTGTGAGACGTTACCGTCGATAACAATAGGGGGCAGTTTACTTCGTTTTTTTTTTGTAGTTTTGTTAATTATTGTTTTAGATCTTTTCGTATCTTGCGTTGCATTGTCCTCCTCATCCGTCGATAAATCGGCATTTGTTATTTTACGAAAATGCGTTTTTTTTTCGTTTTTTTTGTGTTGTTATTGTTTTTTGCCATCGTTTTTTCCCATCATCAGATATTTCGGAAAGTGAGTCATAATTATTGTATAGGATCTCGCTTTCTTGCTGTTTGATTCAGAATTTTTTTGAAAGATGCTACTTTTCTAGGAACTTGAAAATCATTTTCATTCGTGTCCATTGGGAGGACTGATATAGTGTTTAAGTCTTGTTTTGGATTATTACTAGTGGGATATAGTTGTCTAGCATTTATTTGTTTTTCGTGTCTGTTTAATGTTTCGTACTGTGAAGTAAAACTATCTTTTTGCAGTTTTTCTTCGTTCTCTTGGCAGGTTTATGTACTAGTGCTTGTACCGTAGTGGGTTGTACGTTATTTTGTTGATTTTGTGCATCGGCTTCTTCATCAGATGAATTTTGCATGAAATTTGGGCCTATTGTATCTTCCTCCATGTTGCGTTGATCAGTTTTGTTAATTTTGGTGGAAATTGGTGTGGAAGTGTGATTAGTATCGTTACCACGACACTCGGGTATAGTTAAATTTGGCGCGACAGTTTTATCACTTTCTAAGACAAATTCCGAATTTTCTATACAGTTTTTGTCTGACTTTTTGTTTTGAACAGTTACTATACACTTTTTTTCAGGAAGACTTTCTAGACACTTTTTATTTTCGTGCGTAGTCGGCGCGGCGCTATCGTTTTCGATACACTTTTCTTTATACTCAGTTGAAATTTTGTTATGGGAGGCCAAGATTAATGCTTCCGTTAGAATTTTTGTATTTACTGCGTCCAGGCACTGTTTGGAGAAATTAATAGGTGGTGAGTTATTTACAGAAGCCGTTTTGTCTTGTATTGTATGTTCGTCGTCAATGTAAACAAGTCTTTAAAAATTTTTATTTTTATTTCTCAATTGTTGCGTTTTATTTTTAATTCGTTTAAGTTCTTCACTATAATTAGTTAAATTTATATTTGAATCAGCTGTGGCTGAAGGCCCTTGACCGCCACTTGTGTCTATATTCGCGTCACTTTTTATGTTAATGTTTGTTTTTTTCTCGATGGAAATTTTAGATTTACTACCGGCCTTTTTTTATAATGTTTATGTTTGAACGTACCGTTAATCTTCCGTATTTTGGGAGATGTTTTCACTGTAACTACCGGTTTATGAACACGCACGAGTCATTTACTAAATTATCACTAGTAAAAATATCGGGGTTTATTGCATCTAGAGCCTGTATTTTCGCTTTGAGTCTACTGGTGTACTCAGTTTGAAAAGGAATCGTCTCCGAACTTGGAGGTCATGGAAGAATTAAGGAATCAATTGGCACTGACACAATTGACCCTTTTTACAAAACACTGTAACTTTAAAGAACTTTGAAAATTATGAAAAACGCAATTCACTGATGAAATTAACAATTAACAATCCAATAGGCTTGAAAATTAGCAAAGGAATGTTACCGTGTTGTCTGATCGTCAAAACAGTCGAGGAATGTAGGATGTTTTGAAATTGTAAGGTTATAGCTTTTTATTTTGTTTATGTTAGAGTCTGTTTCGCGAAATTTGAAGACACTTGAAGTTGCAGTTGTATGCGCCAACTTGTTGTCAAAGCCACCGCCATATTGTAAAAATGAAAATCAGTAGCGTAATGATTTCAAATTTTGTAGGTTAACACAAAATTAGAATATTAATAATTCATTTATTCCAAACAGGTTTTATAACCTAATTACAAGGAATAAGAATTGATACTACATCAATTTTATCCTAATATTGTGTAGTATGGTCATTGATAAATATAACAGTAATATATTGATTAATGTAGCGAATTAAAAACAAGGCAATGACGACTAATTTCCAGAACTGTTCCTTCATACAACAAATTTCTTAATATATTCATAAATACTGTTCTTAAATTGTCTAATTGACATTGTCCAATCTACTTCGGTAACATTATTGGCAAATTTTAACATAGCCTCAAGAGGAGAACAAACTAATGTTCTTAGTCTCCCAAACAATAAAGAGGATCGAGTTAACATTGAGGAAACTTTGAAAGGAATCGAGTACAATAAATTACTAGATGTCGATATACAATTAATTAGTTTATATAAGAAAATCATCATATTCAATTTACGTAGACTAGTGATAGAGATAACCTTAAGTTTTTCCCCTAATATAGTTGTCCTAATTGTTCTATAATCCGGCCAAAGATTATATTTTTTATAATACAAGAAACGTAAGTATTGATTCTGCACTTTCTCGATATTTTCTAAGAAGATTTGAGGTTGATTTCCCCAGACAATAGATCCAAACTCAAGCTTAGGAATTACTAAAGTATTAAACAACATTGTTAGTCTCAATATTTGAAAAAGAGTGGTTTGTCTGAAAACTAAACCCATTATACGATTGGCACTCTTAACTGATTTTCGTATATGTGAAAAGAAAGACATTTGACTATTATAAGTAATTTCAAGATCCTTGAATTCATCCTTCCTGGAACAGGAAGGATGAAGAATAGTAACTCTAATTTATTTATCACGATATAACAGTTCCTTTTAAGGTTGCTGATGTTTTTAAAGTTTAACACTATGTTGCTTATAGGTTATGGTTAGGGAAAACAAACACTATTAAAAATTTAAAGAAGTGTGTAGTATTTAATTTAAAAACAAAGTAATTTGCAAACTTACCTCAAGTCGTAAGTAGGTACATCGTTTAGGAAGGTATCAAAAAAAGTGAAAAAAAAACACAAAATAGGAAGTTATAAAATTGTTTAATTTAATTTTTGAATAATAGGCGTAGAAAAATTCCAATTTAACATAAAGCAAACACAAATTTTAATTAAAAACAAAATACCCCTACACAAAGATTTACATACACATTATATTTTTCATTAGGATAGTATGACCGTTACTATGTTTTTATTATTTTACAAACTTCCTCTTCCTCTGGAATTTGCATAACATATCTTTTTGTTTTTTCAAATGCCTTATTGAATTTTTCCAATGGTTCGTAGTTTAAATTGTTGATGAAAACATTAATTTTTGAAATGGAATTCTGTTGAATTGAAGTATTTTTTTAAAAATATTGATGAAATTACAATTTCCTTTTTTATTTCTTCTAAGCTAAGTGAAGCTTGTGCACTGGACCTTTCTTCCATAAAATGAGTTTTGATGTAGTACTGGCAGTATCTGAAACAAACTCGGTCTCATGCAATATCCTGTCTTTTGTAACACCTGCTGTTAATTAATTATACTATTTTGTGTTCTTCTTTCAATCTTTTGGCACGTATTCACCTTTGTGTCCCACATGTGTTTCCGAAATTGGTAACGTTATATTTCCTTTAAATTATAATAACAATTAAGTTAAAATATAATATTCAAATTATAGTTATCTGATCAGTATATACCATCACCTTTCAATGTAAATTTTAATCCTTGTTAGACACATTCCACGAATATGGATTCTTCCTCAAATCTTTATATTGCGTTTCTTATACGAAGAAAAAAATCCTAAAACGATACATTCATAAAAACTAAACAATTATAATAAAAGGGATGTAATAATCAACTTCTCTGTTCTGTATTCCTCTCCGAGATGTAAACTCTTCAATATTCCTAAAATATAAAACATATTGATTAATATTAACTTCGTGAGAATTAACGTCTTCTTGTAAACCTGTGTTATTAATCGCTTTCAGAGAAATTAAGAAATTCGATAACACTAGTAGATTTGTTAGACGATCCTGTATTTATATTAAACTTAGAGAATCTACAGCGTTATCAAAAAGGTGTTCTTTTTTAATCCATTCAGATTCGCATTTCTTTAGATGCTTGAAATAGAACACCATTCTTGAACATATACTTCAGAAAATTTCTTCCAAACTAATTTCAAACCTATTCCTGGTACATCGTACCATACCTTGGATTGCACATGCGAGCTGTGGATGTATATTTCATCAGTATACACAATATTCCAGCCTTCGGTTCTGTGTTTAATATTTTCTAAGAAATTAATTCTTTTAAGGCGAATATCATGCAATTCCATAATCACCTTTCTGTTTTCTTGTGTGCGCTGTCATTTACAATAAGGGTATTATTTTTAATTAAATACTTATGCGTGTTACATATTAATATTTTTAATTTTTCAATGTTTATTGTAGTTTTATCTTAATTTTTGTTCTGATCATGAATTTTGTAGTTGTCATTTATGGTTCCTAGTGTACAGACTTCTTTTCGCTGTGCTACGGGTAAAAACAAGATAAAAGTGAAAGAGTATAAAAGTTGATGATAAAGTACAAAAACTGGAAATCATATTCTGAATAAGAATGAACCCAACGCATGCCTTTAATGGGCCAGGTACACAAATTAGTCAACCAATGTTTACCACCAATAACAACATACCCCACAATAATTTCACTCAACCCATTAACAGTAACATACAGGGTGTTCCATTCAACAATGTCATACAGAGTGTACCAATATACAATATGCAAATGTCACAACAATTTACTCCAAATTAAATCATCTCTCAGCCAATGCCAAGTAACGGTAGATTATACTTGTCACAACCTAATTACGTCATGCAAAACCAGATCATAGCACACCAAACAATGATCAAAACAGAATATCCTCTACCAGTGACGAAGAAGAACTTCTAGGATTTGATAAGGATGTAGCAGTTACTACAATAGAAAAATCCATGGCAAGTTGTAAAAACAAAAACTTTGAAAAGAAGGAAAATCAAAATAAGTAGTGAGTCACAAGCGGCAAGCACAAGCAACAAATTCAGTGTTCGAAATGAACAAATGGATGACACCAGCGAACCAAATAAAGATGAAAATGTAAGCAAAGCTCCTAAGCCCCTTCCAATATTTGTGTACGGAGTAATAAAATATGCAGAGTTTATTAACAAGCTCAGAACCTTGGTAGACGACAAACAATATATCACTAAATGTCTAGCAGACAACACAATTAAAATCAATAGTGACACACCAGATACCTATAGAAAACTAATAAAATTCCTTCATGATAATAACGTTGTTCATCACACATATCAATCAAAAGAGGAGCGAGCTTATAGAGTAGTCTTTAAAAAATTCATCATACATCATACATCAATTGTGCTACAGCAAAAACAAAATAAAAGTGAAAGAGTATAAAACAAATTTTTGTCAGTTAATGATAAAGTACAAAAACTGGAAATCATATTCTAAATATAAATGAACTCAACGCCTGCCTTTAATGGGCCAGGTACACAAATTAGTCAACCAATGTTTACCACAAATAACAACATACAGGGTGACCCACACAACAATTTCACTCAACTCATTGACAGGTAGCATACAGGGTGTTCCATTCAACAATGTCTTACAGATTGTACCAATATCCAAATGTCACAACCTAATTATACAGTTACACATCAGGCAAAACCAGATCATACCACACCAAACAATAATCAATACTTATACAGAATGTCCTCTACCAGTGACGAAGAAGAACTCCTAGGATTTGATAAGGATGTAGCAGTTACTACAATAGAAAACCCATGGCAAATTGTAATAACCAAAACTTTGAAAAGAAGGAAAATTAAATCAAGTGATGAGCCACAAGCGGCAAGCACTAGCAACAAATGGAAGACACCAGCGAATCAAATAAAGATGAAAATGTAAGCAAAGCTCCTAAGCCCTCTCCGATATTTGTGTACAGAGTAATAAACTATGTAGAGATGATTAACAAGCTTGGAACCTTGGTAGACGACACAATTAAAATCAATAGTCAGACACAGATACCTGTAGAATACTAATAAAATTCATGTGTGATAATAACGTTGTTCATCACACATATCAACCAAAATAGGAGCAAGCTCATAGAATCATATTAAAAAACTTGCATCATACAACAGATGTTAAAGACATCAAAGAAGAATTGCTCAGAAGTGGACACAAAGTTAGAAATATAATAAATGGAAGGAACAGGATAACAAAAGAACCAATAAACCTCTTCTTTATCGATTTAGAGCCAAGTGACAACAATAAGGAAATATACAAATTGACAAATCTCAACAATAGAGCCATAAAAATAGAACCCCAAAAATAATCAAAGGAATAACACAATGTATGAGATGCCAGAAGTATGGACATTCTAAAATGTACTGCAATAGACCATATATCTGCGTTAAATGCGGTGGACCATACAACAATACAACCTGCAAGAAAACCAGGGACACTCCAGCTAAATGTGTTTTATGCAACAGAGCTCGTCCAGCTAACTATAAAGGTTGTGACTTCTACCACAAACTTCTGAAACCAAATTATGCGAATAACAAATTGAGCACCCATCACAATGCAAACGAAACTCCAAGAAGAACCACTATGGCAGTGCTAGAAACTCACACTCTACTCCAGGGCAACAATCCATAAGCTACGCTAATATAACTAAAACTAACACAAACGACAGACAACAGCATAATGAGCAAATTCTTAGAAGAGTTCAAAAAAATATTCCACCAAATTATACAACAGAACAGCATGGTTTTAAACATGCTAACCACGCTGATGAGTAAAATTCAATAGATTCATCAAAATTTCACAATGGAATGTCAATGGACTTGTACAACATAAAAACGAAGTTGAAATATTTCTACACCACAATAAAATTGATATTTTACTGATAAGCGAAACACATTTCACAGATAGATACTACTTCAAGATTCCACAGTACATTACAAACTCTACTAATCATCCAGATAACACTGCCCATGCTGGTTCTGCCATACTAATCAGAAGTTCCATCAGTCATATAGAACTACCAAAATATAAATTCAACCATATACAAGCAACAACCATAAAAGTCAAATTGTCACCTTATGAATTAACAGTTGCATCTGCTTATTCTCCACCTCATCACAATTTGAAGAAACAAAATTTCAATAATCTTTTTGAGACACTGGGAAACAAATTCATAGTCCCTGGAGACTTTAATAGTAAGCATACACTATATGGGTCACAACTTACTACAACAAAAGGAAGGGAGCTAGTAAGTAGTATACAAGATAAGCACTATCAATTCTTATCAACGGGTACTCCTACCTATTGGTCGACAGACCCCAAAAGGTTCTTGATTTACTAGATCTGTTTATTTCAAATGGTATTTCGTCAGAGTATATGGAAGTTGTCCCAAACTATGACCTCTCGTCTGACCACTCTCCTATAATAGCAACAGTCAGCTGCTTTATCATCCATAAAAAACCAAACCGAAGACTACAAAACAGCAAAACAAATTGGATTGATCATCAATACTAGTTAGAAGAAGACATTAAACTGCAAATAAGACTAAAAACGGTAACGGAAATAGGTGAAGCATTAACAAATTTAGCCAGTATTGTATAATAACATAGAATAACAGGTGTAACAACTAAATAATTCTAAAATTATGAAAACAATCACATAACATTTTTTGGTTTTTATTAATGTGACTATGTTCAAAAATTTTCGTCAATATTCGTGACATTTTCGGATTATTAGCTTAGTTAGGGACATTTTAATTAGTTATATTATATTATGACGAAGTAAAATTTCAAACAGATCGAATCATTTTGTTCATAATATTTTATTGCATTATTTAAGCCAGTTTCTTGTTAAATATTACAATTTCTATATTATTTTTTCTTCTATTTAGGATGTGTGAAACAATTTTAATATGTCCAGATCTCAAATATGTTCATATATATTTATTGCATTTATTACCTAAAACTAAAAAACCAAAAAATATCAACATAACCTCATTGTTTTATATTTTCTCAATCTACATACTACTTTTAAAGTCTGGCAACGTGTCGGCCGCTCTTGGTGAGTTGTTCTGATCTTTTTTTTCGGTGGATCAATCCGCATTTTCTTTTTTCTTTTTGCCTCTTCTATGGAGTGGTTTTTTGCCATGTTTACCATCGTTCTCCATTCTATTAACCCCCAATTCGTTACTCCTAGTGTTCTCAGGTCCTCCCACCTGATTTTAGATCTTCCTCTGGGTCTACTTTCTATTGGCTTCAACTTCATGACTTTTTTTAACAAGGAAAGGGGATATTTTCTTTGTATATATCCGTACCATCTAGTCTCTGTGTTTTTATGTACTTTACTATGTCTTCTCCCTCCATATGGATCCTTATTTCATTGTTTATGAGTGCTTCGTATTCGTTCTCTTTTTTTTTGTCCTAGGATTTTTCTCAATATTTTTCTTTCGGTGATTCTCAGTTTTTCTTTGTCTTTCTGTGTTAACCTGATTACTTTAGCTGTGTAAGTTACTACTGTTCTTATCATTATTTTATAAATTTTCTTCTTGGTATTCTTGCTAATATTTTAGTAATGTTTGGTACTTCTAGTATAGTTTATTGCCTAATTTAATTATCTCTATACTTCTTTCATTTTTACTATTCACATTATTCCCAGGTATTTAAACGTATTTGTAGTTTGAAAAGTGTATTCACCTATTACTACTTCTGCCCCGTTGTCAATATCTCGTCTTGAGATGACCATATATTTTATTTTATCTTGGAAACTGCTAAGTCCTCTAGTTTCAGCTTCATTGCTCAACTTTTTTAGGGCTTTTCTAGTGTCTTCTTATCTCTTGCTAGCTCATCCACATATTCTAGTATCTATTGTACTTTGAGCGATTATTTAGTTGACTTCTGTACTTCCTATCACTACCTCCAGTGCAGTGTTAGTAGTACTGTTGCTAATCCATCTCCTTGTCTGACTCCTCTTTCTATATTAATTATTTCCGTTGTTACCACTTTCGCCATTGAATTAGCCATAGTCATATTTGTTATCCTGATTAATTTCTCTTCTATATTCATTTTTCTCATTTCAATCAGTAAACAATTTTTTATAATTATTCTGTCTGTTCTTCTGTGTATCTCGTTATCCTATTTCTTACCAGTGATGTTTTCTCACTGTTTTGGGTCTCCTTTCTTATGTATTGTCTGTATTTGGCCGTTCTTCTATTCCATTCGCATTCTTTCTACTGTCAAAATATAGACTAGCAGCTCATATATTGCTTTTAGTGGTGTTTCTCACTATATTTTAATAATTCATTCTTAAGTTCATCAGGTCTTGCAGTTTTATTTAATTCCTATGAATTCTTCATATGTGGGTGCTTCTTCATGTTCTGTCAAATTATATCTCTTCCTCGAATTCTTCCTTGTTTTTGTAGATATTAGTAAAGTTGTTTTTCCATGTTTCCTTTGGTATCTTTGCCGTTGGTTTGTAGCTGTTATTTTGTTTCTTAATATATTCTTATAGTTTCTTATTGTCTCTGTTATTTAATTCTATTTCTTTCATCTGTTGAATCACCCATTTTCTTTTCATTATTTTGAAAAGCTTTGCGGCTTCTTGTTTTTCATTTCTGTAATGGTTAAGCTCATTTTCATCATTTCTTCTTATCCATTTGTCTCTAGCTTGCTTTTATGTTATACTTTTTTCCCTGCACTCAGCAAACCATCCTTTCCTTTTCTGCCTAACATTTCTTCTGCGGTTTCTATTATACTTTTTCTAATTTTTGTCTATTGTTCTTTTATATTAAGTTCTTCATTTTTGAATTAAAATGACACACTTAAAATACTTTATAAATATGAACTGAAGATACCCCCTTTTTCAGAATCACAGTTTTTATTATCTTCTGTAAAGTTTTCAAAATCTCTCATTTTAAAAATAATACTATGCCTTTCACACCGTTCAACTTGCACCCACACCAGTCCACTGGTGTTTAATTTAGCACCACTAAAGAACTGCTTTGTAAATGAACCGAACAGCAAATTGGGGTTTTCAAAATAATAGTAATAATTGCAAATATAGTATAATGTATGACTTCTCTATTTCAGCTTAAAAGTTTTGAAGCGAACATGGCACTACCTCAAACTTTACTCAGCAGATGTCCGTCCTGTATGAACAATTTCCTAAAAACAGTCTGTCACATGACCTGTTCTCCGCAACAATCCACATTTTTAGACGTCAAGCAAACCGCAAAAGATCCAAAAACTAACAAGACCTACATCACAGAAATAGATTATTACATGGACAATTCGTTTATGGAAAACACATTCAATTCATGTAAACAAGTTAGCGTACCATCTACTGGAGGAAAGGTAAAACATTTATATTTCTTATATAAGTATCTGAATGGAGCTTTTCTGACATTCTCTTTCTTTTCACTGTTAGCCGTTTTCTTCTGTTATCAGTGATAATGTTTAAACGTTTGTTTCAGGTTTTGGATCTCATGTGTGGAGATTGGGGTTCAGCCAAATGTTCTCCTCTAAGATGGTTTACTTATCTGGGGGACAAAGATACACCTATGGTACCATTCCAGATCACCTACATAAATTCAACTGGTACAACAAACGGTTTCGATCCGTTAAATCTTCCCACAGTTCCTTGCAATAAGTCAGTTGATGTAAGTATGTTTATATATGTATATACATTTGATAAATTCACCTATTCGTTCAACTAATCGATTGAAACCATTAAAATATTCATTTAATAATAATGAGTCATTGACTATTCCTTTATTGGGTATCTATAATTTATATAGTCTTTCTCCATATCTAGAACATTGCTGTGGGAGATTCCAGACATTTCTAGTCGCTGGAGAAGTTGTTCCTGATTCAGAGGACATTTATGTGTAATAATTCAGTGAAGTATTGAATTCTAGCCAAATTTATACTGTTTTTACTGCTAAATTTTTTACAAATATAATATCTAATAATAGGAATAACAAATAAATTGTTGAAACTATTTTTCGTTTATTATTTTAATTTAATGCCATGACCAACCACTCATCACATATGGATTTTTTCTTTATATTTTCGTTTAATGTTTTGGCAAAGGATCAACTATACATATATAGAATGTCGCAATAAAAATGCAGGATATGGTGCTCATACAAATCCTTCCGCAGGGTGTTCCTAACAACAGCGCTGCCTTTATTCAAGTTCTTATTTCACTAAAATTGTGTTTATATTTTAAAAATGTTTCTATCTTTTTCATAATTGTAAGAATCCGTATTTTATTAAATAGAGAAACTCGGAACTGTCGGACCTCCAACTTTATCTGTCGAATATTTGAAAGAAGTAGCTGCTACTATCCATCAATATTTATCATTATTTTAACAGATATAGTTAAATCATTTAGACATGTATTGCTCTAGAAACACATTTGAAAATCAAAATTATTACAATGAGATATACCCAAATTATTGGAAAACAAATGAAAACACTCAAATACAGCAACAAAGCCATAATAATGAAATTGATTTCAAATTTAGATTTGGATCCCGTCCAATTTATTCGGAACTGACGCACTAATCATGTCAAAAACACGGTTTTCTGGAAGTTGAGAACTAAATGTAATCTCTAATAGGCTTCCTTCATTTGCAATTAAAATATGCCAGAACCGGTGTATATAAAAAATCATTCAGATCCAACATGAAATATTCAACAGTCATCTTTAGGTAATAGTACTGGGTGGGTAAATAAAAAAGGTATATGTTTCTGTTTACAGAAATTATATACTTATAAAAAAATTGTTTCATTGAAATCATTCTGGCAGAATTTTACTCCTGCATCCAACCCATTCAAAAACTAACAGAGTAGGGAATCTATTTTTTTAAATTGGTATAGTTATTCTTTTGATTGTCTGATTGCTTGTTGAAATACTTTTTACTTCCTATCATTTTATCAATGAAGAAGTACAGGATGTGATTTGAATAAAATCACAAGAAAACCTCCCATTTGATACGTAACCAACCTGAAGATGTGGGTTACCTACCAAGAGACAACTACCAACAAATAAATAGGTAAATAAATCCTTAGTATTATTACCTTTGGGGATTTTTTAAATCAATATACTTGTTCTTTCAACTGTTTGATTGCTTGTTAAAATACCTTTTACTCCCCACCCTTCTATCATTGAAGAAGTACAGGATTTGATTTGAATATAAGCACAAGAAAATCTTCCATTTGATATGCAACCAGGTGTGAGTTATCCGCAGAGAGAAAACAATCCAATGTCCTGAATATAACCTACTCGATTTTTATTTTTGAGTTTGGAAGACGTCCTAAGTTGTTTGCAGACATTATGGTACATTTTATGCTATTCGTGATGTTTTCTAAAAACCACAGTCAATCTTGAGCTATTCACGTTAAAATATTTTCATTAAAACTCGTATCTAATTACAGACCTATTTCTATAATTTCTAATATAGCAAACATTTATGAAAAATTATCATTACAGAATCTATAATTTTGTAAAAGAATGGAAAATCCTATCCGACAAACAATATGGATTTATTTAGAATAGAGGTAAAGATGCTTTTAACTATATTACAAATATTGTGCCTGAAGGATATCCTTGTAAGTATAAGGTTTTGAGTTGAAGAAGAAGGTAGGAGTATAATCATTTCCTTTTTTATATATTCATAATGATTACCTTATACTTGCAAGAATATCTTCCAAGAATAAGTAAAAGGTTGTTGGCTTGTGACTGTGTCACTGCAGGTTCCAACCTGTTTTAAACGGTTTCTTTATTTACAGTATTTCTTTCTTATCGGTGTTATTTGAGTACAGTACTTCAATCAGAAAAGATGTATTCGTCAAACAGTGATTGTGGAAGTACAGAAAACGAAAATGCTACAACCGAACTGCAGTTCATGGCAGATGAAATTGCCGATGCCCAAACACCAAAAAAAAGCTAGTAAAGATTAGAAATGTTACCAGGAAGTACAAGGTGACTTTTGGTAAAGAACTGGATTGAAAGGATTTTTAAAGAAAATAAACAATATGAAAGGAAGGTTGAAGAAAAAAACTGATTTGAAAAAATGGGAAATAAAGCAATCAAACTGTTGAAATGGGAGAAAAAGTGATTGAAGGCTATGGAAGGCGACAGTAATCCTACAATTGGAAGAATCGGAGGTGCACTGCAAATTGGTATTGAAGATGGATCGATTCAGAATAGAGTGAATGAAGCTTCTACTATGCGAGAAGAGACCGAATCAGCCATCGAACCATAATCTAGTAATGTCAAGACTGTCGAATCTCTTTTGCCAACAAGAAAAAAAACAGCAACAGCAAAGGATGAAACAAAAGACTCCCAACCAAAGACTTTAATGGCTAGTTCTTTTAGAGCAGTATCGAACAAGTAAAGTTCAAAGAGAATACTATGATAAAAGTTGGGGAGGATGAAGCGGGAGGAATCAGCAGTAAATATTGTTAACGAGGGGGAGTTAGCATACTGCAATATGTAAATAACTCTCCAAATTTTTTCGTACAACGTATTATATTGACAGTATTATATTATTTCCTGACTACACTCGACCTGTCATTCTTGTATCATCTATTCCTGACAATGGGTCTTCTTCTCAGTACTCCCAATTTAGGACCCTTTCCCTTACTAACAAATATATTGGTAGTTCAGCCTGGGATTCCAAGAATTCGTGTGAAATGTATTAGTTTCCAAGGAGCTAAGTTCCTGATATCAGAGGGCGTTAAGAAGGCCCCTTCTAGGAACTTCATCCTTTTGCAGAAAAGTGCTGTGCAGTTTCAGCGATCTTCTCGCAGTATCGGCTACATTCACTCTGCAATTTGCCCATTTTTTGAGGGGATACCTCAGAGTGCAGTTTCCAGTAAGGAGTCCCGTTACCAATTTCAAGTATTTCTTGTCTAACTCAATAAGCTGTTTAGCTTTCCTTGGCGAAAGGCTCACCAGCCTTTTCGCTTGTCTTTGTCCGCCACTTTATTCCAGTAAAACTTCATTAGATCACTTTCCCAGTATTGAAACTCATCTTTCAAATGGACTCTAGAAAGTTGACAGAAAGGTTCTGGGCCAAGGAATTCAGAGTTTGCTCCTTCTTTGGCAAAGATATCTGCTTCCTCATTGCCTCTAATGGTCCTATGACTTGGCACCCATATCAGAGTGACCCAGTTGGTTGTTACCAGTTGTCTTAGGGATTGTTTATAGTCCCAAGTTAACTTAGACTCACAAGTGTATGACTTCAGATCTTTGAATACTGACTGTCTATCTGATAGTATATAGATTTCGGCCCTCCGGGTGTACCTTTTGAGACATTCCTGGGAACAAATTTATATAGCATGTAGTTTTGCTTGGTGTATGGTTGGAGCTCTGCCAAGGGGTTTTGAGGGGTATTAACTCAGGGAGTTCGCTTCTGATATAATAGTCTATTATTTTCTCCATTGCTTTCAGGAGAAAGGAGGTCAGACTAAATGGGTGGTAAAACTTTGGTTCGTCCATCGGGCGTCTATCAGTCTTATGTATGAACACCACTTAGCGTCTGCTATGTAACCGAAGATAAAACTGGTCTTAAATAACCTTCTCAAAATGGGCTCTATTATGTAGCTCCATGTTTCAGTAAGGGGGAAAATATTCTGTCCTTTCCAGGCGACTTAAATGGCTTAAAGCTTTTGATAGCCCATTCGGTTCTTTGGGCAGTGAAGTTTTTGCCAGCTAGGCTTTTGCCGGATTTGTTGGGGTTGCGGACAACCCCTTCCAGGAGGGCACTTTGGTTTTCATTCTCCACAGCCGTTTTAGAGCTGGTAAAGTGCGTCTGCAACAGAACACTTAAACTTTCCTTGAAGTTACCAGTCAATCCTTCTTCCGGGTCTTTTCATCAGGACGATGATGTTGGAATGTTTCTTTGAGAGAACTTTTTGGAGGCGGTGTGCTGGGGTCAAATTATTAATCCCCTCGCACATTTGTCTCCATGTTCTCCTTTTTAATTTCCGGAGTTCTTTATTGTACTCCAAAAGAGCTATTTTATAGTCATCCCAGTGTCCTAGAATCTTAACTCTATTAAAAAGTCTTCTGACTTTTTTCTAAGTTTTGCCAGTTCCTTATTCCACCAAGGCACATCTCTAGTGGTTGTCTTTTGATTTTCAGAACGTCTACCTTCATATGCTTTTATTATGTCATTTTGAAGTTATTTCGAGGCATTTTCAAGTTCCTCGATTGAGTCAATGGATGTTAGTTGGTCCGCTGCTAGCCTTCCGAGGTGTTCTTTATAATCCCTTTATATCCCTCGAAGCGTGTTTCAGATGTCTGCAAGTCGAACCTGATGTGCTGATGGTCCGACAGAGACACCAGTTGTAAATGAAATTAGTTATAAATGGATCGGCTAGGATTAAGTCAAGAACCTCTTTCTGGTCGCATTTATAAAGGTGGGTTTATTTCCTCTATTTATAATGCCGATATTATAAAAGGTACTCCGTGTATTTACGTGTGTGTTTCCACATGTCAAGTGGTGGGCGTTCGCATTGCAGCACAGAATGAAGTGTCTGTTCCCTTTCATACACCATCTGATGACGCCTTGATGTCCTCTGGTGGAGAGTGTGTTGTTGAATTCCCTGGGAAGTAGGTCGAGGCAATGATGAGCTGCCTCAGTTGAAATTCCCACAATAGCGGTTGCCAAATCTCCAGTGGTGAACTCCGGAACAGAAAATAATTTATTATTAGGTGCGAGCAATATGGCTGCTCCTGGTTTTTCGTGAGAAGTGCTATATAATAACTTACAAGATTTGACATTGAGGCCTTGTATTCGTCCTCCAATAATCGAGGGCTCGTGGAGTAGCCCTATGTGAATATTGTCTTCAATAAACCTTGTTCTAAGCACACTGGTAGCTGCTTTTGAATGTTGGAGGTTTATTTGAAGACAGTTGAGTTTTTGGTTGCTCATTTTGTCGGGGGCTTTGGAGGACCCTTTGGCTTATCCTCCTTTCTAGTTCTGCCGGCATGAGGGTTATCCTTTGTCCTAGGCACTTTTTTGCCATTGGTCAGGTTTTGCCTTTTTTTGCAGATTTCTCTGCGCTTATGGCATTACTTGTAGTCTGCTCTTTGGCACTTACTGCATCTGTTTTGGTAACTGAAGCACCAGGTTTTGTGGGGTCAAGTGTGGCAGATTTGGTTTGCCGCTCCTTGCCCTGAGGATTAGTGAGTTATACCAAACCAGCCCCACACAATGGGATTTCTTCCTTCTGTGGTTTTATGTGTATTTTCTTTATGTATTTTATATGCAAATTACATGTATATTTTTAAAATGTATAAGGTGCAAATTATATAGGTACTCTGTACCTCAAAAATGGCCATGAAGAACAGGGTTAACTGAAAATAGATTTAATTTATTATAAAGTTACTTTAGTATGATATTTTTACTTAAACAATTATTAGAAGTTTTAATATCAATTCAATATAATCTTATTGTCATGTACCACTTATTAAGATGCCAAATTTCAACATTGAGTCACACAATCTTCTATAGCAAATCTATATTGTGGCAAAGTTGTTTTTATTTGTTAAATATGCATTATAGGACCTTGATATTCACATATTATAATGTCTATTTTGGTTTACAATTTAACATAATGAGGTATGAATGTATAGACTTCATTTTTTTTCAAAAGCTGTGAATAATTTTATAACCATGAAATAATGTACTTTCATACTACCTACATTTACAAACATTATTAAAATGTTTCTTGATAGTTATCAGTTCAAGTTTACATAAACAATGTTGACATTGAAAAAAAAAATTGTATCTAAAGTATGAAAATGGTAGCTACAACAAATATTGTGCAAATAAAGAGTAAACAATGATAATTATATACGAGGTGTCAATTTGAAAACTTCCCACCCTTAATATCTTCCTTAGGGAAAATATGAGATATCAATAAACAGGTTAATTTTATTTTTCAAGAGGGTGGTGGACAATTTAAATGAATAGATCTTACCCTTAGAATCTTGAATTGGAAGGGGGGTAAGTGGCACATCATTTTGATTTGTATTCAATTCTCTTTCCAATGGTACCCTGACTTATTATTTATTGATAAGCAGTTTCCGAAAAGTATTCTAAATTTGCAGAAGTTATTAGAACTCGCCTGCACTAAGATACACTATTTTATTGATTCACCTTTTAATAGAAATGGTTTGAAGAGACGATGGCATCGTTAGATCCCTTGAATAACAGGAATAAATATATTCTACATGTTTTATTGGTTATTTTCCTTTTACATGATTTTTCCAAAATTAAGATGCTGCTAGTTCCCCCAGAACTTTGTAGCTTATAGTTAGATAACACTACAGTGATGTATTGTCTCAGTGCGAATACTCGTTTTTTTGTTATTTAACTCTCAGAATATTTACAATCTGTTTTCGTTAAGCGATATCTAGTTGGCAAAAACAATTAGTAGCGCTTTGACTTTGAATATGCCATGTATGAAATTGTTCTTTATTTCTAAAATCTCATTTGCACACTTGTGGATTTAAATCTTTTTAAACGATGCACTTCACCAGTTTTGTTGAACAATTCACTCTTTGAATATGCCATGTACGAAATTGTTCTTTATATCTAAAATCTCATTTGCACACTTGTGGATTTAAATCTTTTTAAACGATGCACTTCACCAGTTTTGTTGAACAATTCATTCATCACGAGTCAATTTGGGTGTGTATTAACTCGGTCTTTGTAAATTATACTATACCGTTTCACTTTACTGCTTTTAATTGCTTAGCAGTAGAGTTCCACATAATTTTAACACTTTCCTTGTAATCTTGAAAAAATTTAGTATATTAGCCTGCTGTACAACACTCATACATTCATGAATATTGTATGATATGATTCTATAACCTAATAGCGGACTGTAGATTCTAATTTATATGCTAAATGGAACACTTACCAAATATTTAGGTGAACCCCAACTCCGGCTGTCCTCTCCAAGTTTTGCCAAATAAAACTAGGAATTAAGGTACGGGTAAATAGGGTAAATCGAGGAAATTGACTAACTCGTAGTTTGCACAATGTTTCACCTAAATTCACTATATATCTGATTGACAAAATGCTACTATATTGACTTATAAACGATATTTTAGATAATGATGGCTTATTTTAAAAATGTTTTATTCCAACTCACTATCTGAACTACTTTTTCTAATAATATTAATTATCTATATCAGACCGGTCTTTACAAGTAAGGTGTGTTGCCTATTACTAAGGAATCAAAATTTTAGTATTGGCGCAAACAAATATTATACAAATTTTCATTGCAAAATTCATCAAATTATTTCCATATACTTGCTTTAAATTTTTAGTGTTATCTGGTATTAGATTTTGAATTTCTTGTCTAATAACTTGTTGATTTTCTTTGCCAAATTGCGACATTTCAGTATACACTTATTAAACTCAACGTACATACACTTCGAACAACTAGTAACTGACATCTACTGTGATAAAAATGTTCAAACAAAAATGCCAAATCAAGTTATATCAACAACAATATCTTAGCCGACTTCGCCTCGGGATATTTTTCATAATATTCGTGGCCTCAAAAAAATGTTCAGAAATAGTTTTAGCTTTGTGATATTATATGTAAAACAATTTTTGAACAAATATGGCTGTTATAACAACAAAATGGCAACTAGCAGAACAATATAAATGTCAAATAAATCATTATTATTCCAGTTGGATCTTAGGTAATACTGGTTACAGTCAGTGACATTTCCCTTCTTATACAAGTAGCTCATTAGTGGTCACCATTTGTTCGTTGATATATTTGGGATACTTATAATTTTTAACACTAACCACTGTGTAATTATCAATAAATAACAATGAACCCTGTTGAAATTATTAGGAAGGGAAATTTTATTATATAAATAACCACATGATATAACCGGAAAGTCTCAAAAAGGTCACATAAACATTTTATTTTCAAATAATTATTTATGATATAAATAAGTAGAGAGTGTCATACATTTTTTCTACTTCCGCTACTAAAATCGCACTTTGATCACGGGTTTGACATGCACAAAACGACTCTTTAAACACTAGTGTTTAAAATGCGAAAAGTCACATCTCGTTTATCTTTTGTTTTTTAAACGTCAAATCAAGTGTATTTTTGTATGTTAAATTTCATGCTCCTTGATAATTTTGTTATTCTGCGTCATTTGATTTATCAGTCAGCTGTCAGTCATCGTCCGTCATGTAATGAATATAATTCAAATATAATATAATGTTTTTCTTCCCGCGGGCGAAGAAAAAGTATAGTAAGCACCTCGTGTTAAAAACGTCTTTATTCACTCGTTTCACAAGGAACTCGTTCCGCTTCGCTTCACTGGTGCCTAGTAAATCTCGTGACTAAAGTAACCTTTTTGACACTTGGTACTTAATATACTATTATCTACTGCCACATTAAGAAAATATACAATATAGGATATAGAAATCGTCTACTTTCTGAAACATTGACCTGGAACCTGAAAATAAGTATCATTCATCCAGCCAACGAATAATTCATTCGTGAAAACATTTTTAAGCGCATTTTCAAGAATCCACTTCAATAATCGAAGCGAATTCTCTTTCTTGATATCTATCGCCTGAAAACGGATGCTTTGAAGTGATTACTTGAATTTTGTAAAGAGAAAATAGTCATCCAGAGCCATATCAGGAGAACGCAGTGGTTGATCAATAGGATTTATTGAGATTTGGTAAAAAAGTCCTTCACAATAATAGTCTTATGATATGGTACACGGGGCAAATATTCCACTGCACACACGCGTGTTTTGATTTATATAAGATATTTGCATTGATTTCACATTCAAAATTCCATTTGCTATGCAAAAACTAAGTCTGATTATTTCTTGAACACTGTAAAAATCGCTATGGCTTGATAAAATAGAGTATTATAAACAAACTAAATGACATGATACTCAGTACTGACTGTATTATACTGGAATGTCCTATACTGCCCTCCTAAGAAAGAAGTTAGTTTCAAGATAATGCAGATTTTTGTAAACAAAGCCACCATGAAAATATTTATGGATTCTGGAATAGGTTCGTTTCATGGGTATGAATTAACAAGTGAAATAATATCAGAATTAGTGTTTTAAATGAAACTTCTGTTTCTAGCTAATTCCACAATATATTGAAAAAATGTTGAAAATTCTAAAAAATTGACAATTGCTTCGATATTAAATATCATTGTCAGAATGATGAAGTTACATTTCATTTGATGCGTACCTGATGTTTGATAGTTATTTTTGGCTAGACCAAGAAGTGACCTACCTTGTGATTGACTTAATATATGTTAATAGAAAAAAAGAAGAATATGTGATATTACAAATATTAAAGCTTAGATATTATTAGCCCTATGGGGATATCCTGCATATCATTAATTCCAATTAAGATCAGTATAACTATGCAATGATATAGAAAACCAGGAAAACTATATCTGCGGATCTTTACAATTATCACTTACGAAGACAACTTGAAAGTGGAGAACTCCCTAGATTTATCTGTTCATTGACGACTTCATATTGTGGGTTTCTTAAGTGTCTTCTAATTTCCAAGGAAATCCAGTTCTTGTTTCTTATCACAAATATGTAGTACTTCTACTTCTGTGTTAGGTGTCAATGAATGATTGGTGTCAAGTAGATGTTTTGCGTAGTGGGATTTATCTGGTTGTTTTAATCTGTATGCTCGTAAGTGTTCACTGTATCGGATTTCAAAATTTCTAAGGGTCTGACCCAAATAGACAGCATTACATTCTGGACATTTAAGTTTATATACCGGGTGGCCCACTATATTCGCCTCGGTATTTCTATGAGAACTGATGAGAGTTAGGGGAAAACATTTAGCACAGTCATATGTGGGTCCATGAGGAGCATATTCCAAAATTATTTTGAAATATATAGGGTGATTCCCAAAAAAATAACATACCAAAGTTATATTTTTTCTTATGGAACACCCTATATTTTTTTATATTTTTAGATACTTTAGACAAAATAAAGGTGAAATACTATTATATTTCCCATACTTAAAACTGACCGTTTCTGAGAAATTTAAAAATACAGACCATAATTTGAAAATTGTTTTCACCCTGTAACGTATAACGAGCTGCTCGTGATTAAATGTACTGCTTAGCTCAAAGGTTAAAGTTAACTACTACATGAAATTTTTGATGCAATTTTATACAGAGTGGCGAAAAAAATTGCCTCAACATTTGGACACACATGTAATCAAATAACTTCTTAAAGTTGATTGGAACACACCCCGTATTTAGTGGCGTAATTTGACGCAGAATTAAATTCCCTTCAAAGCTATATTAGGGTTCCCTGTACCTATCTCTTCCGCTTTTTACAAAAAAGGCGTTTTTATATTTTACTTATGAGTAATTTTTTAATCTTAAAAATGAAACACACTGTATTGTAATGAAAAGCTTAAAAAGCGTTTTAAAAACCTTTTTATTAAGTAATACGTAGATTCGCTAGAAGCACAAGTTTAAATTTTTGGAAATACGGTGTATCTAAAGTAAAATGCAGGCAAATGTAAAAACTCAAATTTATTGCCACTTCTGAAATATTAAAGCATTCTTCAAAATAAGCAGATGCATGTATCTTAATTATTGATGCGAAATATGTTAAATTCGCTTCATATTGAAATAAATACCAAAATTACAATATGGGGTCAATAAAAACATACATTTACGATTTCCTATGAAACTTATTCTATTTTTTCAATAATAGTAGGTTCTGGCCTAGATGACGTTAATTATTATTATGAAACAAAAAGTATTTGACAGTGACACAACTTGTTAATCAAACCATTATCATTGTTTTAACTAGTTTAAAATCATTGTCTTTTTGAAATATTGTAAAATGAGAACTTATCCCCAGGAAGAACGAATTGATATGATTTTGATGAAGAAAACTGTTTATTAGCGTCAAGAGTATATACCCAAAGGTATCCTAACAGGAGTCATCCTAACAAGCGTTCATTGGAAAAGTTGTTGCAGCTTTTCCGAAGAACAGGCAGTGTATCTTATAATATGCAAGAACGGCAAAAACCGGTTACTGGAAATGAGAAAAATGAATATTTAGTGATGTTATCTCTAGTTGAACACCCTCACACAAGTCAGCGAAAAATATGTGAAACAACTGGAATAAGCAGACAGAGTATCCAAAGAATAATTAAAAAGTAAAAATTCCATCCGTATCGCATTCAACTACATCAACAGCTTTTTGAAGAAGATTATGATCGACGACTGAATTTTTTTTATGGGTTTTAGAATAGTTTGGTGATGAAGAAAGTTTTTTTGATTATGTGCTTTTTTTCGGTGAGTCAACTTTTCATAACAACAGATTAGTTAACAGACATAACTTTCACTATTACAGTGACGAAAACCCTAATATTTTTAGAACCCTTGATCACCAGCACAGATGGTCTGTTAATGTGTGGGGTGGAATAATTGGAACGCAAGTAGTAGATCCTTACTTTTTTGATGGTCACTTAAACGGCGAAATGTTTCTTGGATTTATTAGGGATAATTTGCCTGTGCTGTTGGGAAGTATACCTTTTAATATTCGTCAACGGATGTGGATGCAGCTAGATGGTGCTCCTGCACACTTTGATAGACGTGTAAGAAACGAGTTAGATCGACAATATCCAAATAGATAGATAGGACGAGGAGGTCCACAGAACTGGCCAGCCAGGTCTCCGGACCTCACAAGTTCCGACTATTTTTTATGGGGATATATAAAAAATATTGGTCACGATACACCGCCAACGACACCTCAGGATATGAAAGTACGAATAAGAAATGCGTTTCATTCCATACCGCAAAATATGTTATCCAGAGTTCAGCACTCATTTCAAGAAAGAGTTCGCCTATGCATCGAGAATAATGGACACCATTTTGAGCATTTATTAAGATAATAAACTATTCAAGATTCTTGATTTTTCAGTAAAATGACTTCAAAAATGCTTTTTTGCTGTTCATTACAATACAGTGTGTTTTATTTTAAGATAAATAAAATACCTAAAGTAAAATATAAAAACGCCTTTTTTGTAAAAAGTGGAAGAGATAGGTATAGGGAACCCTAATGTAATTTTGAAGGGAATCTAATTCTGCGTCAAATTACGCCACTAAATACGGGGTGTTCCAATTCAACTTTAAGAAGTTATTTGATTAAATGTGTGTCCAGATTTTGAGGTAATTTTTTTCGCCACTCTGTATAATATTTTATGTAGTAGTTAACTTTAACCTTTGAGCTAAGCAGTACATTTAATCACGAGCAGCTCGTTATACGTTACAGGGTGAAAACAATTTTCAAATTATGGCCTGTATTTTTAAATTTCTCAAAATTTCTCAGAAACGGTCAGTTTTAAGTACGGGAAATATAATAGTATTTCACCTTTATTTTGTCTAAAGTATCTAAAAATATAAAAAAATATAGGGTGTTCCATAAGAAATAATATAACTTTGGTGTTATTTTTTTGGGGATCACCCCATATATTTCAAAATAATTTTGGAATATGCTCTTCATGGTAAATGTTTTCCCCTAACTCTCTTCATTTCTCGTAGAAATACCGAGGCGAATGTGGTGGGCCACCCGGTATACCTGATTTCTTCAATGGTGATATTTTTGTCTACCGCAAGAATTCAAATTTCAATATTTTTTTTTCATTTTTGGTTGAAATCGTAGAGTGGCGATATTAGTTGCAAATACTTAGTTCAGACCCAATATATCTTGTGACATTTTCATTGAAATTCATGAAACGAGCCCATTGTTTAACTGTGTTGTAGTTCTCTTGCTTATCATTGAATGAGTTTATATTTTTATAACATATTTCTATAAATTTTAACTAAAATGGCGAATACTGCTTTTAAGCAAGGTATATTATTACAATCCGTAAAAATGAACTGCACAAAAGGGAACCAACACTCGCTTCTCTTTGTTTAAACCCAGAAACTAAGAATTGTGGTGGGGTATACTGCGATAAGGTCATGCAGTTGCTAGGTTAAAAAGTAGTATCTTCATTAAGGCTCTACTGTTAAGGCTTGCATAAGATACTTACTGTCTTTTAACTAAGGAATACCTAATAACAAATTGAGTTACTGCAATTTTTAAAATCTACGAGACCAATTGATGAATGCTTACTGCTTTCTAGCTTTGTAAGCTATACTTATAACTGTATAAGGAACCTATAGAAAAAGGAAATTCGAAAATGGTCAAAATTGGAGATACTGCTTTGCTTAGGAGGGCAGTATAGCACCCTTCAGAAAGTTCTTCTCACCTGCATCTAGTGAAACAGTACCAGCTGAGAAACAACTTGAAACTTTCTAAAACAAATAAAATATTTTCTGTTCCATGTAGGGGGCGTTAATTGTACTGTAATTTTATTTTATATATTCGCTTTTTCTTAGTTTATTTTTATTATGAATATTTCTCGCAATAAACTGATAATCAACTGGACCCTTGGGTATCTTAATTTATATCGCCTTCGCCCAATTCTGGAACAGATACAACATTCATTCGATTAGAAGTACTTGCGGTTGAATGTAATATAGAACTTCCAAAACTAACTTAATATATATTTTAAATATATTGTCTTTTCAGGGTATTTCTCCGGCTTGTAGCTGTGTTGACTGCGAAGAGAGTTGTCCTGCGCCACCCTATGTGCCATCGCCAGCTAAATCTTTCAATATACTCGGAGTTGATGGTTATGCCGTTGTTATGACGATTATTTTCGTTATTGGATCTACAATATTTTTGATCAGCGTTTTATTATTTTCAGGAAGAAATAACATTGGTAAGTTTGGTGTTAGATTATTTGTATGTTAGTAACATATCATCACAATTTTATTTGTGTTGCAATGTGTGTATGAATATAAACTGGTTTGACTTGAATTGTGTATTTAACACTAATTTTAACTTGTTAACGTAACACTATAATTATGAACTAATCAGGTAGCTTTCATATAGAAAATTGATTTTTATTTGGGATTAAGTAAGGTTGTTATAACTAAAAATGTATATGTAACAAGTAACATTAAAATCACAGGTCTAAAAAGGGATTGTTCCAGGAGAGAAACCCTACTTTTTCCTCTGCTTAAATAAGTGTCCGGTTGATTTAGTTATTATTGTGCAAATGCTGAAATAATTTTATATATAATTTGAAATAATGCAATTAATGTATCCTAAAAAGTGATTAAAAGCCTACAAATTCGTAAACTGTAGTTTGTTATATTATATCATGCAATTGAATTGTCATATTGCCTTACAAACTATACAGTAGGCTTTTCCAGTCCTAGAGTTAAAAGTAATACTTTTTTTTATTTTATATCATCAGGAAAGAGTTTGGCTAATTCTGGAAATAACTCTAATTCTAAAAATGCCCAGTATTCTTCACCTGTCACAGTTTCATCCCAAAAATATGGTCCAATAATAGTATTATTAATAATTACTATCCACACACTGATCTTTTGTGGAGACTGCGTATGTGCCTCCACCTTCCTTTTAATATCTTGTCTCCCATTCGTTCTTTCTCATCTTTTCCAATTATCACTCCTAAACAATTGAAGTGGGTAACCGTCTCAAATTTGTCAAGGTAGTCCTCTGCATTATTGTCTTCTCTTCCTATATACATATATTTTGTTTTGCCTTCATTTATACACAAACCAAATTTTCGTGCTTCCCTGCTTAACCTATCTATATCTTTTATTAATTGTTCTTTTGTATTTGCTATTATTGTAACATGGTCTGCATATGCTATAACTTGTGATTGATTTACCCTTAAATTTTTCTTGTCTAAATTTGTCCTTCTCAGTATGCCTTACATTACTAAATTAGATATGCTTGGAGACAAAGGGTCTCCCTATTTGACCCCTCTATTGATTTCAAATAGATGTCTTGTTATGACCTGAAATTTGACTTTCACGCTTGTATTTGGTAACTCATGTGAATCAGTATTCTTAGTTGTTTGGGATCCTCAATATTTCTAGTTTGTTTACCATATGCATTCTAATTACTATATCAAAGGCACTTTTGAAATATATGTATTTCTGTTATGTTCCCAGTTGCAGAAATTTGTTCTAAGGTGTGTATTGCAGTAATTGTTAGCCCCCAAAGTTTTCACGAATTAACTAAATTTAGTGTCATCAGTTAGTGCCTCTTAGTGCTTCCATAAATTTCGTTAGTGCTTCTATTGTTTGGTAGATATTGAATATTAATTTATTTCAAGGTCAGACCCCATAGTGCTTAGGATTAAATCCAAATTGGTATAATTCGTTAGTGCACTATAGGGCTTCAATAATTTTCACTAGTGCTTTGTTGGTTTTCGAGATATTTCATGTTTTTTTTATTGAGATCAACCCCCAAAGTATTCCCGATTCGTTAGTGCTTCAATAATTTTCATTAGTGCTATCTCGATTTTCGAGATATTTGATATTAATTTATTGACACTTCCGTGAAGTTAGCTCCCAAAATGTTCACGATTTAGTTAAAGTTAGTGTCATTCGTTAGTGCTTCCATAAATTTAGTTAGCGCTTTCTTGGTTTTCTAGTTATTTGCTGTGATTTTTTTTAATAGCAGCTTCTAAAATTGTTTACGGTTGATTCCAAAATAGTGTCATGCATTCGTTAGTGCTATTTAATACTTCAATAATTATATTCGTAAGTACTTTGTTGGTTTAAAAATATTTGTTTTTTTAATAAATCCCTGAGTTTTCCAGGATCCAATATGTTAAGTGCCATTAATTTCGTTTGTACTTCAACTTTTTTCATTAATTCAAATTATTTACATTGCAATGATGCAAAAAGCAAAATAAATTAGATTATATTTTAACGGGGTTACAGTGCATTGAAACCAAAGGTTTATTGTGCCCCCCCCCTATCAGCTGTTCTCGCTACTACCACAGCTCGCCTTCCAGTTCCAAGGTTCTAATGAACTCTAGTATTTGGGACGGCTTCAACGAGGTTAGGTCCTCACTCTTACAAGTTTCTTGTCCGAAGCATTTCTTGCATTGGCTTGCAATGGCGAGTCATTCCAGAACTAGATGATAAGGAGTTTCATCCTCCTCCCCACAGAATCTACACTCGTCAATCTCTGCTAGACTTATTCTCATTAAGTGCTTCCTAAGGCGGCAGTGTCCTGTAAGAAAGCCCGTGAGGAGATTTAGCTTATCTTTACTGAGGTCCAAATATTTTTTGGATCTTGCAGTGTCAAGGTTCCCCAGGAACTTTTTGGAATGTTCCAACCCGGGAAGGCACCGCCAGAGTGCTTCTCTTTCGGTTTCCTCTTTCTTCTGAAACTCTTTCTTGTAGGAGCATTTTGCTACACCACAGAATAGCTCCGGGCCAATAAAGGGCGTTTGTGCTCCTTTCCTGGCAAGTGTATTGGCCTCTTCATTTCCCGTGATTCCCGAGTGCCAGGAACCCAGACTAAAGAGACCCTGTTATTCTTGCCTAATTCATCAAGTTTTCTTCGGCACTCCCATGCCAACTTTGAGTCAATGACATGGGAGCTCAATGCTTTGATAGCTGCTTGACTATCAGAATGGATTGATATGTCACATTTCTGGTAGTTTCTTTCTAGGTTCATTTCCACGCATCTTTCGATCGCAAGTATTTCTGCCTGAAAGACGCTCGGGAAGGAGCCTAACGATAATGAGTATCTGGTGCCGGGCCCAAATACTCCAGCGCCTGCTCCAATGGTGGTTTTTGAACCATCCATATACCATCTAATGGTGTTTTCTTTGAGAGTTTGGGTGGTGTTTTCCCAGTCTCTCCTCGTATTTAGCATCGTGGTGAAATTCTTTTCGATGCTTACTTTCCTGATCATTTCGTCACTGGGAAGACTTGCTAATGAGATGTCAGAGAGGACCAAGCTCCCTGATTTTTAATAATCTCATTGCCTGAACCTTCCTTAGATATTCTAAGAATTGCCTCTTGGGCAGATCTTTCTATCACCAGATGTAGAGGTGTGAGATCTGTAATGATCTCAAGTGCCCTAGTTGGACACGTTCTCATAACTCCAGTGATGCACACACAGGCAAGCCTTTGAACTTTGTCGAGGGCCTTCCTCATGCAGTACTGACTTGCTTTTGTGTGCCAAACTATTGCCCCCTACGTAATTGCTGGTCTCTCAATCATGGCGTACATCCATCGCAGTATTTTTGGGTTACAGCCCTACCTTTTACCAGCTAGATTTCTGCACGCCATCAAAGCTCTTATTGCTTTACTAGCAGTTATTTCAACATGCTTATTCCACAGAAGCTTACTGTCTAGGGTTATCCCTAGATATTTAACTTCTGATTTCCATTCTATGATTTCCCCGTTTAAGGATATGGGTTTCATGGCTGGAAGTGTTCTCTTCCTGTTAAATGGAATTACTATGGTCTTGCTTGGGTTAATGTTTAGCCCCACTGACAAGCACCATTGCTCAATGATTCTGAGGTCCTTTTGTAATAAATCACACAAGGTGCTCTCGAACTTGCCTCTGACTATTAAAACAATGTCATCGGCATAGCCCATACATTCGAAGCCAAGCTCCGTTAGCCTGTAGAGCAAATCATCTACTACGAGGCTCCATAGAAGGGGAGATATCACTCCCCCTTGAGGTGTCCCTCGAGTGGCTTTAACTGAGGTGGTTTGATTCCCCACCTGTTGTCAACAACACATACATCAATTTTACAATGGTTTCATTCACACCTCGCCTTTTTAGTGCTTCTTTGACAGACACATGAGTTGTGTTGTCAAAGGCTCCTGATATATCCAGGAATGCGCACATTGAAATCGCAATGTGCGCACATTGCGATTTCTTTGTTGTTCAGAGTTCTCTGGATGACTTCGGTCAGCTGATACAGAGCCGTCTCAGTTGATCAACCCGCTGTGTAGGCATGCTGACATTTATGAAGTGGTATATTCTCCAGATTCTCTGTTCTTATGTAATTATCCACTACTTTCTCCAACGATTTGAGTAGAAACGATGTTAAACAGATGGGTCTAAAAGATCGGGGATCATTCCCATCTTTTTTCCCTATTTTTGGTATGAAGGTTACCCTTGCCCTTCTCCATTTTCTAGGTATTAGACCCACTGATAGACTGCTTCTTGTAATCTTCCTCTATCCCTTGCTGTAGGAGTGCTGGAAATATTCCATCCACTCCTGGTGGTTTATATGGTTGAAAGGTACTTATTGCCCATTCCAACCGTTGTCTGGTAAATATTTTCTTAGCAATGTCCCAATCTTCCTTGCGGGATTTTTTGGTGTAGTTCATTGCTATTTAGGTGCTTGTTGCTGGTTCACTACCTGGGAAGTGGGTTCTAAGAAGATGAATCGATCGTTCCTCACCTTCCGTGTATGATCTGGCTTTTTTAGCGACATTGTGGGGTTAGTTCCCCCATTTGCCATGACCTTTTGTATAGTGACATATATCTTAATTTAATGCATGTATCGATATTTCAATTTATAAATAGATAACTTTTACTGTTAACAATTAGCGATTATTTTTGGCCTGTCTAGAAGAAGAGGAAATGACCGACTCATAATTCAAACGGCTCAACCTGGTAACTATAAGTCTTTTAGCTACCTACTTTTATTATTTGTCAAAGTTCCAGTGGCGGATACTAAAATATTTCAATATATGTAGCATTTTTGATAAAACGATTTATAACAATGGAAGAAAATTTTAGATTATTTTGTTCTTTTGATTGAGAAATTTTGACTTTTTCGGCGTCCGATATCACTCAAGTGGGATATGACTTGAATACGAAACCGCCATTTTCCTTTTATATCTATCAACAATTAACCAAACAACAACCAATTACCAAGAATATTGACGAGGCCCAATGTGTCATTTATAGTCACAGGTACACACGTCCTAATAAAAATGCAGACAAAATATTTAATATTCATTAAAAAAATATTTGGAGGAAGTATTAACGAATAACACTAAATTTAACTAAATTGTGAACATTTTGGGTGCTAATTTCACGGAAGTGCCATTACACTAATGACAAATATCTCGAAAATCGAGATAGCACTAATGAAAATTATTGAAGCACTAACGAATGACATTAAATTAAATCGAATCGTGAATACTTTGGGGGTTGACTTAAAAAAAGAATATGAAATATCTCGAAAACCAATAAAGCACTAGCGAACATTATTGAAGCACTAAGGCAGCACTTACGAATGACACTAATTCGGAATTAATCGTAAACACTTTGGGGGCTGACCTAGAAAATATTAAGTCAAATATCTCGAAAACCAATAAAGCACTAACGAAAATAATTGAAGCACTAACGAATAACACCGATTTGGAATTAATCCTAAACACTTTGGGGGCTGACCTTGAAATAAATTAATATTAAAAATCTACCAAACCACGGAAGCACTAACGAAATTTATAGAACCGCTAAGAGACACTAACAGATGACACTAAATTTAGTTAAATCGTTAAAACTTTAACCGGACCTTTAATTGTTGACTTTTCTGCCCATTTTGGTGTAGTCTCCTAGAATTTTTTCTACGTGTACTTTTAGTATTACTTATTAGTTAAATTGGTAAGTATCTTATATGTCACATTTAGTAATGTCATTGATTTATAATTTTTGCAAATTTCCTTGTCTCCTTTTTTATATACAGGTATGATCATACCAGTGTGTCAATCGTAGTGCATTCTTATTTTGTATCCATATCTCTTTGATTATATGACATATTTGTTCCTGCAATTGTTATCCTCTATATTATTTCAATAATTCTGCTTCTATTTCATTGTCTCCTGTAAGCCTTACTATTTTTTAGTTTTCTGATCTCTTCTTTTTTTCAACTGTTTCCCGACTTCCATCTTCCTCTTCTCCTTCTTACAATTGTTGCTCATCTACATATTGTGTAAGGGCATTGCAAAGACTACGTGAGAAGTCTTTGGTGCATTGTTATGTTCTTCCCTGTAGTTTTCTACCCATATTTTTTTATGGTAGTATTCTGTTTTTCCAGTTATGTCTTTTATTCCTCTTATTATGTTGCTTAGTTGGTTGTATTGTAATTTTACGTTTTTGTTAAATTCTTTTATCTTATTTTGAGATCTTTTTTCTCTATTTTCTAATTTCTTATTTAGCCAGTTTTTAATTCATAATTAATCCTGTCATGTTGTTTTTTTGTCATAATTCATTTAATTTTTGCCATGTTTTTCTGTTTCCTAATTCCCTCGCATTCATTATCAAACCAATTTTTGCTTCTTTGTCTATTTGTTTATTTTCTGAGAACTACTTGAGCCGTTTTTGTTATATTATTTTTCATTTCTAGCCAGATGTTTACTATATTTAATGTATGATTGATTCACTGCATTCTTCATGTAAGCATTTTCAAAAATTTCTTTTCCTTCCTCCTTTTGTAGAATTTTAGCATCCCATTTTTTACTATGACTGCACGCAGTATATTGTTTTTGTATTGTTAAATTTTGTATCGTTGCTATTACCAAATAGTGGTTGGTTTCTGCTTGTGTTCCTCTGTTCGATCTTGTATTAGTTCTATTTCTACTTATTTTTTTTTGTTACTATATGATCTATTTGATTTTCGATGTCTCCTGATGTGTCTTCATTGATATTCAAATTTTGTGGATAGGAAGGTCATGTTTAGGGATCCTGCTAGCTGAATTCATCAATTCACGTCCATTGTTGTTAGATTCTTTATGTATCGTTCCTCTTCCGTTTTCTATTATGTCTTTTAGATATACCTCATTTCCTATTTTGGCATTTGCATCTCTTAATATTAATACTACGTATATGCCAGGTACATTTACATTCAATTAGGCTTGTGCTTAAGTTTAAATTTGCCTGCTAGACAGATGACGTCCACATGTATCCATTTACATTAAAAATTTCACTTTTGCTTAGGCTTGAGCGGGCTTGTTCTTCTGCTTGACAAATGCAAGCAAAGAGATAATCTCATTTAAAATTTTATGGTTATGTTACGACTGTTTTGTGATTATTTTGTATTATTATTTTACAATAATTCTTTTGATAATGGTTTTAAATAAATAGGGTACAAAATATCCCATAAAATGTTACAAGTTTCCCAAAATATGTTACATATCGTAGAAGGGTGTAAGCGAAAAGCATATCCAATGTTTGGATATAAATCACCAGTTGTTAAAAATCTAAGTGTAACCATCAATCGAACTGATGGCTTTATGGCTTCTCTTCGAGAAGTTTTCTGATGCATATAGGGATAATAATAATAAACAGGAAGAAGACGTTCTAGTAAAGTTGAAAAATCATGAAGGGTGACTTGTTTTAATCTCTGCTAATATTAAATAATCCTCTTAAATAAATGTCTTGTATCCAAACCTTTTTTAGCGAATTTTCTTTTTGTTACGATTTTTTGACTGTTTTTTATGTAACAACTACATTAGAATATAGAATCTGGAGAATACACCACTTCATAAATGTCAGCATGCCTACAGAGTGGGTTGACCAACGAAGACTGCTCTGTATCAGCTGACCGAAGTCATCCAGAAAACTCTGAACAACAAAGAAATTACAATGTGCGCATTCCTGGATATATCTGGGGCCTTTGACAACACAACTTATGTGTCTGTTAAAGAAGCACTAAAAAGGTGAGGAGGAATGAAACCATTGTAAAATGAATGTATGAGTTATTGACGACAAGGATAGCTGAGACACAGGTGGGGAATCAAACCACCTCAGTTAAAGCCACTCGAGTGATACCTCAAGGGGGAGCGATATCTCCCATTCTATGGAGCCTCGCAGTAGATGGGCTACAGGCTAACAGAGCTTGGCTTCGAATGTATGGGCATAGTTCTAATAGTTGGAGGCAAGTTCAAGAGCACTTTGTGTGATTTATTACAAAAGGGCCTCAGAATTATTGAGCAATGATGCTTGTCAGTGGGACTAAATATTAACCCAAACAAGACCACAGTAATATCATTTACCTAGAAAAGGGCACTTCCAGCTATGAAATCTCTATTTTTAAAGTCTAGCTTGTAAGACTTGGGGCAAAACATGCTTCCAACAAGAAACTTGCAGGAGTGAGGATCTAATCTCATTGAAGCCATCCCAAATACTAGATAGAGTTCATTACAATCACGGGACTGGAAGGCGAGCTGTAGTAGTAGCTACAACAGATCTTATGGGGGGGGGGGGAAGGGGAAAATAAACCTTAGGTTTCAGTGCATTGTATACCCGGTAAAATCTAATATACGTAACATTATTGCGATAGAGCATAATACCATACTTTTAATCATATTCTCATCCATTATTTTTTACTTTTATAGGTATATAATTCACGAAAAACTCTGGCAAGACAATTAACATAACCAAAAAATTTAAAATGAATGTAAATGCGTATTATGTGACATGTCAATAGACTGCAGACTGCCTAAGCTGTGTCGTCACAAGGTGGGCGGAGCTTATGAACCTTTCTACACAAATCGATCAAACGTGCAAAATTGCCATAAGAGTTTTTTCATTATCAGTTTTTTGTTCAATTTATTACAAAGAAGGGCGGTCCCTAGATATTGTTATTGTCATTTTTTTTTGTATTACTTTCATATTTATTACAAATTTCATTATAAAAATGGCCTCAAAATATGTTCTGAAGCTATCTAGCACTAATTAATTCCTTGAAGATAATAATGGGATCATTAAAAGGCGTTGGAATTAAACCATGTGAAAAAAATCAAATTTGATGCTGATTTGATGATCATTAGGATTAGGGGCGAAATTCGTGCGAATTTGAAAAATAAATCATACAATGTTGAAGTAAGTAATCAATGTTTTTTGTGGTTTACATCTTTTCGAACTAACATGTTGTTATAGATAACCTTAAACAGATTAGGGCGAGTATTATAAAACTATTTTGACAAATAACTAAAAGTTAACTTGTAGAATGACGTCACGTGTCATAATTAACTTCAAAATGGCGGAGTTAACTTAAGGTGGGTATACGCGAGATTAGTGTGACGTCACAATTTGAAACTATCCAAACAAAACTTGTTGCCATAGGAATTTCCATTTGAGTGTAGATTTTTGATTATTTAGGCGTTTCATACGTGTTTTTGAAAGGAATAAATTGTTGAAAAGTAAGTATTCAATATAAGAAATAATAGTTTTGATAATGTAAGTTATCCTGCAATCCGTATTTTTGATTTTAAAAGCTATATCTGAGGTTATGTTTACTGGATTATTTGATTAATGTGACAATATAAGATAAATGATAGTGATTGTTTGTTCTAGTGTCATCAAAACATGTTTCAACATTCCCTTGAATCCTTTTTTAATGATAATATGAGCTTGTTAGTGAAAAATGCTTAATTGAAGTGAAGTGTCCTTTCAAGTATCCGAATGACGAAAAATTAAAACCACTCTTAAGAGACAGGAATTACATAATTCATTTTGATGAAAATATATTGGTGATAATTGAAAAATATACTCGTAACTATTATCACCAGATACAAGGTGCATTACATATTGCATGAGAGGACATGTGCTGTTTAATATTATGGATACCAAGTGACATTATTGTGGGAATTGCTCGACATCAAGAATGGAAGAAAAATTTACATGTTTTAATAACATTCTACCTTTACAAATTTGTACCATTTATATTTATTAACATAATAAAATGTTTTGATTATTATAAATTTGAATTAAATTGAGGAAACGTTGCAAATTTACACGATTGAAAATATGCCATTTAGTCTGAAAACTCAGAACATCATGTCACATCTTTGCCTCAATCAAATCATATTTGTACAAGGTTCAGAGTTTCTGTTGGTTGGTTGCTTTCAAATTTTATTTGATCTGTAGGCTCTTTTTTCAACTACATTTGTAAACGTATTCAATTTTATCTAAAAACAAATAATAAAAACAAAAACGTTTCCAAATTTCTTTATTACACAGAGAAATATTTACTTGTAATACAATGGTTTACAGTTAATAGAAAGAGCAGAGTAAGGTACAATGTGGAATTTCAATTTAAAATAGCAAACATTTAAAAAATCATACAAAGCAACTTAAGCAAAAGATGTGTAATGACAAATAATAATGTATATGTTATAGGGAGATCGATATATACAGTACAAAATCAAACATACAATGAACACATACAAGTTTGCTTCTACCTTGTTTGCAAAGATTGATCTTGTACAAAAAAATAGTTGGCCAATTTTCTTTTCTCCGTCCATAAAATGACAGCTACACAAAAAGCTCCGGGATCGGTTCTATTCTTCTACAAATATTGTATAAACACACAAAATATAATGTTATATTTATCATTATGTAGGTACCTTGTCAGCTTCATCCATTTGCTTCTTACTTTTGGATCCTTTGGAAATCTATAAAACTTACAGTTCTCTATGACATTATAATGCTTACAGCCTGGTGGCCAGGACAGTACCATTATTCTTTATGTGAAGAAACCTGAAATTAGATAATACAGATAGAAAAAGAATTAAAACAATTGTATTTCATAAGTTTATAATAACATGTTTAGGTTAGATAACTCTTTTATTAAAATTATATTGTTATACATACCTATTTTGGCTGGAATCGAATATATCTCTTTGTAAAAGTCTTAGTGTATATCTAAATGCCTAAATCAGCAGTTATATTCAAAATATAAAGGAATAATCTCTGGTCCAAAATCACACCAATGGCAGTTATCTAAATGGCTAGTTATGTTTGTTTGGATACAAAATTCACATAACCTAAGATTATGTCGTCACCACTAATAGCGCGTATTATAAACATGTCTTGAATTTAACAGTCAAGTTAACGTTAGGTTAACGTAATGTTAGTTTTGTAAAAGTCTCATTTTTGAAATAAAAAGATTAAACGGGCAAAAGAAAAACCTAGATTTTTTTAATGGGCGTTTTGTAATTTTGGTCTTTGGGGTGTAGTTTTGTCTTGTCTGTGAGTTTGATGTATTCGTCCCCGGTGTCGAATTTTAATTTTTTTCCAAAATTAATAGTCTGATTAGATAGACGAGCCATAAAATTTTCTAATGAGGAAATTAAATCTCTTTTAATGCATCAAACTGCATTTTTTCACAAGGTTTGATTTCAACACATTTTCGTCTCTTTTAATGATCTTATTATTATTTTAAAGGAATTCATTGGGGTTAGATATCTTCAAAAGATGTTTTGAAACCATTTTTATAAAGAAATAATAATAAATACGAAAATAATAACAATAACACATGTCCTTATAACTTCAATATATCTTTGAATCTCCTTAAAAAAAGTCTTACCTTTGCAAATTTTTTGAATAACTCCTTTAAACTACACGCTCACTCTCACTAATTCTATCAATGATCACCCTTATTTGTAACAAATTGAAGAAAAAACTGAAAATGAAAAAACCATTATGGCAATTTTGCATGCGTTATCCGTTTGTGTAGAAAGGTTCATAAGCTCCGCCCACCCGTGACATCACTCTTAGGTAGACTATTAAGCAAAAGATTAAATACGCAGTAATTGAATGTAAATGTACCATAAAAATTATGTTATACAGTTATAACTTCTAAACTTTTAATATTCTATGAAATGAAACAATTAAATATTTAAAACGATTTTCTGAAAATTTGTTATATACCTAATTTACTACTATCCATTTGATTTATACTGAGACAAATTTTAAAAAGTAAACAAACACCTCAACTAAATTTGTGCATCTAAAAAAATTTAAAAGTCAAGGGTATAAAATTGACAAGTCAAACTAGTTTATTTTGTGTCAAGCACGTCTGCTTTTTTTCTCAGTTTGGGTGAATTTTCAAATAATTGTCAGCACCCTATAGGGATCGAGACCGAACTATAGAGGCAGCACTTCTGCCGAAAGTAGAGCGCCCTGGTGTTAAATAAGAAAAACATTGTGATGTAAACAGTATAATAAACAACCTACAAAATGCAAAAAATGAATAGATCTTTTTATTTTCTTTGCCAGGAAAAATTGTTGGCATGTAAGATGGGTGTAGGGGATTATCTGATTTTTGATTATTGACAAAATGAGCACAGCAAATTATAGTATTGTTATTTGGTTACCAATCCTCCCGATGTTTTCTGGAATGTAATTAAAAAACTTGAAGTGATTCGTTTTGTACAAATGTTTACTTTCTTCCCCTTAATAGTATTTAATTATTTGAACTTATTATATAATATTAAAGTCAGCAAACACATAACTAGTTTATTATTTTATATAATCAATGAAATCGTACAGAAAACACAATTTTATTCTCCCGATAATAATATTTTATTTATGTAAAAAAAAATTATAGAACTTTTCTAATAGCTGCCAATTGTAGTATCATACTGATTATACACAAAATAATAGTTAATAAAATGTTTTAATTAGAACATTTCAATTACATATGGGTTTTTACTGCATTTATCCATTTTTGACGTTTTAAGGTTATCCACGCAGTGTTCGATGGACTTTCGGGGAAACTATAAAATTTCAACTGCGTAGTATTTTTATACAGCATATTTGAACAGCCATGAATACAGAGAGATACTTTTGATGAGGACATCACAAACATTTAATATCATTTTTAAAATATGAACATTTAAAAACGGTGATTATACAAAACTACTAATACTACTAATAGTGTTTACATCACATTGTTTGTGTTTTTTCACGACAGATGGCATAAATGTCATCTTTCTCGGTCCCTATTAGCTTAAAACGTTTTTTCATGCAATTTATTTGAACAGGACGGAATACATACACCTATGAAAGGGAGCTTTTTGAAACATCTGCAGAAATGAACGTAGCCGAAAGACAAGGTATTAAATATATGTGGCGTGTCTGTTGGTAATCGTACCTGCTGTGTCAAGTAGACTAATTTGTTGTTGTTCTCAATAAGCCTTAATTTTTTACTATTAATGACCACTGTATTGATAGTTTTTGTGTTTAATAAGTGAAATCCATTTGAAGAAAAAAAAACTATTTGTTTTGTCAATATTGTCACATAAAGTTACCTGATTTTTTTTAAACTATTCATTCGAAATTTATTTTAACTACATATTTTTACAATTTTATTAACTTTATTTTTATGAAATTAACTGTCTCGACCCTTACTTCATGGAATCTGCTCATATTAGTGCTTTAAATGAAACTCACGGTTTCTAGTTAATTCCACAATATAATAAAAGTTATTGAAAATTCTAAAAAATTGACAATTGTTTCGATAAATGAATATCATCGTCAGAATGACAGAAGTTACATTTCATTTGATGCCTACCTGATGTTTAGTAGTTATTTTTGGCTAGACCAAGAAGTGACATAACTTGTGATTGACTTAATATATGTTAATAGAAAAAAGAAGAAGATGTGATATTACAAATATTGAAGCTTAGATATTATTAGCCCTATGGTGATATCCTGGATATCATTTTCCCAATTAAGATCAGTATAACTGTGCAATGATATAGAAAACCAGGAAAACTATATCTGCTGATCTTTACAATTATCACTTAAGAAGACAGTTTATTAGTGGAGAACTCCCTATATTTAACTGTTCATTGACAACTTCATATTGTGGATTTCTTAAATGTCTTCTAATTTCGAATTCTTCAAGGAAATCCAGTTCTTGTTTCTTTTCACAAATATGCAGCACTTCTAGTTTTGTGTTAGGTGTCAATGAATGATTGGTGTCAAGTAGATGTTTAGCGTAGTGGGATTTATCTGGTTGTTTTAATCTGTATGTAATTTTGATAGAGAGATTAATACAATTAGACAAATAGCAACATCCAACGGTTATACATTAGATATGATAAATAAGCTAATTAGTAAAAAAGAGGAAAAAGTGACATTACAACTAATATTTCCTAAACAAGCTGATGAAATTAAAACTTATAAAACCATCACATATGCAGGAAATATTTCTAATAATATTTCAAAGATAATATCTTCAGCAACGAATACAACAATTTCTTTTAAAACAGAAAGTGACGTTAGTACAAAATTGTTAAATGTAAAAACAAAAATACCACTATTAAAGAAGTCAGGTATATATAAACTCAAATGTCCAGAATGTAATGCTGTCTATTTGGGTCAGACCCTTAGGAATTTTGAAATCCGATACAGTGAACACTTACGAGCATACAGATTAAAACAACCAGATAAATTCCACTACGCAAAACATCTACTTGACACCAATCATTCATTGACAACTAACACAAAACTAGAAGTGCTGCATATTTGTGAAAAGAAACAAGAACTGGATTTCCTTGAAGAATTGGAAATTAGAAGACATTTAAGAAACCCACAATATGAAGTTGTCAATGAACAGTTAAATCTAGGGAGTTCTCCACTAATAAACTGTCTTCTTACGTGATAATTGTAAAGATCGGCAGATATAGTTTTCCTGGTTTTCTATATCATTGCATAGTTATACTGATCTTAATTGGAAAAATGATATCCAGGATATCACCATAGGGCTAATAATATCTAAGCTTCAATATTTGTAATATCACATCTTCTTCTTTTTTTATATATTAAGTCAATCACAAGTTAGGTCACTTCTTGGTCTAGCCAAAAATAACTTCTAAACATCAGGTAGGCATCAAATGAAATGTAACTTCTGTCATTCTGACGATGATATTGATTTATCGAAACAATTGTCAATTTTTTAGAATTTTCAATAACTTTTATTATATTGTGGAATTAACTATAAACCGTGAGTTTCATTTAAAACACTAACTTTATTTTTAATTACAACCTAATTAAAATTGAATATTTTTTCACCAATCTTGAATTACTTTGCAAGTATTTAAATAACTATTAGGTAAATAAAAACAATGAATAGACATTTCAGTAACTAATTTGGAAACTATGTTTTGAACCATTTCCAATGTAGGAACTTTATTTACAACTGCAAACACATATATTTCGAGATCACCTTGTACACTCATACAGCTCATTTTTTGAGGTTATAATTCAATAGTAAACTCTCTTTAAGCAGGTGAATAATAACAGTCTGAGATCCGGATCTAACACTACATAGCTCATCCTTTTCCCTGATGAAATTGCCGAGTGACAACAGAAACCACCACATTGAACAAGTCCAATACAAACTGTCTACGGCATGTAAATCAAACTATGAAAAGTCACTCTATAATATATACAGTATTTTTTTATCATACAAAATTTCAATTTTCAAATGGCCAAAAAAATAGGAACGCGTTCACCGATCACGATGAAATTCTGTCAGTTGACTTGGGACGCTGAGATGACGCTACAGTAAAATTTCAGCCTCCTAGCTCTACTCAAAGCTGAGATACAGGTAGACAGATAGATAGATAGATAGATAGATAGATAGATAGATAGATAGATAGATAGATAGATAGATAGATATATAGATAGATATATAATTTATTAGTCTTTACCATTATACATATGACATAAGACAAGTCAGATACAGTATAAAACTATAGTTAAAACGATTAAAATTAGAATTTAAATGTATACAGGCAACAGTGTATAACAATCATTTGGTATAAACAAGAATATATGAAGAAAATGAAACAAATAAAAGGTTACGTTTTTAAAATTTTAAATATTAAAAGATCCAAAAAATTAGGTAAGTAATTAGGATTGACAGATGCTATGCAACCCATTAAATTCATCCAGCGAGTAAAAACAATATTGTATTAGAAACCTTTTAAGACTAGTTTTAAATTTTTTGAGATGGTTTATTTGCTTAATATCATCTGGTAACCGATTGAAAAATTCACCCCCGGCATATGTTGGCGACTTTTTCAATCGGGAACAATTAAATTTGTTCAAGTGAATATCACTCTTAGATCTCGTATCGTGATCATGTATGTCGCTATTTTTCTGAAGGTTGTTTTTATTAAGAAAGGTGTAGAATCAGAAGTTTGTAGAGATATATACCTGTGAATGTCAGGATGTTATTGCTCTTAAAGGTGCTCCTACAGGACTCCTTGTAGCCTACCTCGCTTGCTCTGCCCCACACAATTACATTGCAGCCGATTGCAGAATATATTAGTGCGTAATACAAATTTAGTAAATAATCTTGATATAAATATGATTTTAAACTATTAAAAGCAAAATATAATTTGCTCAACCTTTTACATACATAGTGACCGTGATTTTTAAAATTCAATTTACCATCCAATTCCTTTCCCAGAAATTTTATATGTTCAGAAGTGTTGAACGTGCAATTATTAAATGAACAAAAACAGTTTTGCCCTCATTTATAATAAGGTTATTTCTTTGACACCAAGAGGTGAACTCTTTCATCATTTTCCTTATTTTTTTGAGTAACTCATCTAAACTGTCGGCCGCAATTATAACTGAGGTATCATCTGCATATATAAAAGTACGTCCGTGGGAGATGTATAAGGGTAGGTCGTTTATGTAAAGAAGAAACACCTTGGGGGGTACCAATGGAGGTGCTAAATTCATCTGATTATTCATCCCCGATCTGCACCCTGAGTGCAGACATGTAGGAATTAATCCACAATTGGATTGGACCTCGAATGCCCATGGCTTCTATTTTCAGGGATTGATAGTGTCAAACGCACGAGTCAGATCAAAAAATATACCCACCAAGTATTTGTTTTGGTCAATATTTTCATGAAAATATTGTACCAATTCAGTTGATGCAGTTTCTATTGAATAATTTTTTGGAAAACCATGCTGTGAGGGGGTTATAATTCTATTTTGATCTAGGTAACCAATTATCTGATTGCATATCGTTTTCTCAATTATTTTAGAGAATGAGCTAAGTAATGAAATCATTCTATAGTTTACGACACATTGGGGGTCATCTTTTTTGAATACCGGTACGATTTTGCTCCTTTTGAGTTTAGTAGGGAATTTCCCTTGCACCACAGATAGATTTATCATATGGGCTAGTTGACAAGATATGGTGTCTACGCATTCTCTCAATACCAGACAGGGGATTCCTTCAAGTCCTGTCGAATATTTTTTATTGTGATTTAAAATTATATTTTTAACTGGCACAAAGACATCTTAGATGTCGTACAAATACAGTCGGCAAAGCTACATTCACTAATCATATCATGAACAGATGTTGCAAAATAACCAGCGAAACAATTGGCAATTTCACTTTTATTTGTAATACTTGTTCCGGAATCAGATAGTACTATTTCTGATTATTTATTATGTTTACCCATTTTTGTGTTTACCAGGCTCCAAAGAGACTTTGCTTTATTGTTAGAGTCGTCAATAATTTTTGAATAGTGAAGTTTTTTTTCGTTAGATATTTTTATGTTAAGTGATTTTTTGAATTTTTTGTATTTTTCTGTCAGGGCAGGATCATTGACTCTGTGCCTTAACCAGTTCAGATTTTTGAGTTGTTCAAGTTCTGAGAGAAGTTGTGGTGAAAATGGAACTTTTTTTGTTTTTTGAACTTACTTAAATAATTTTTGTTTTGGAAATGCTACATCAAAACACCATTGGAAATTTGACATAAATGTGTGAAAGGCAGTGTCAATATCTGACTCCTGACTCTGTTTAAGATCAGACCCCATATAAATATTTTTAAATTCGTGTAGGGTGCTGGTGTTAAACTTTCGCGGTAATATGTAGGTATTTACCTCAGTGTTGATCAAGTTTTGCATCGTCCACGTAATAATTTGTGCATAATGATCTGAGACACCTAGACTGGTGACTTTACCAATATTACTGACAATGTAGTCCAGTCCACTTGATGTTATTGTATTCCCATACTTAGCAACACGTGTTGGTTCATTGTACGACAAAGTAAGATTGAACATTTCAAAAATATCAAACAGTTGTTCTTTATGATGATTTGTTCCAATAAAATTAATATTGATGTCTCCACATACAATGACGTATAGATATTTAGTTGTTACACAATTCAAAGCACTTACCAGTTTATCCTGGAAAATTTGTATATTAGAGTTAGCAGAGGAGCTACGATAGATGCTTTTTTACCTCGATTGCAGAACACTCAAAGTGAATCTCCAAGGAAGAATTAACCAGATGGGAAATGTTACACTTGTGATAAATCTCTGACTTAACAAAGATGGCATTACTCCCGTGAGCTTTGTTTTCTCATGTATAACCGGAAACAGGTAATTTGTTTTAGGTAGTTTGTCGGTATATATATTTGTGGCAAGTTTGTAACGGCTCAAGCGATTTCGATGAAACGTTGCAGGATGATAAAGTTTGAAAAGTTATTACGATCGCATCATATCACGATCCCTGAAAAAATCCTTAAGAGGTCTTAATGGTCATCTAAAATATCGAAATATGGATATTTTAATTTTTCTGAATGAAACTCAAAGTCAATGTCACAGCATTTTTTTAATAATTGACAACAGCTACTAGTTTCGACCTACATAAGGGCCATCTTCAGGCTACAAAAATGTTTGTTATAAGTAAAGGGAACAAATTACAAGAGTCTGCAACATAACCTGATTAAAAAACACTTTTCAGTGGGCAACACACGTGAACCCTCAGAAATGTTGAGATTAAAGTTAGAAGAAATAGGTGTGAGAGGTTGGAAGATTAAAACTTGAAAATAAAAATTCCTTCTCTCATCATATTGCAGTTGAAAATTGAAAGAATTTCAAACACTTTAACTATCTTTTATAAAAAAGGATGTGGCAACCGAAAAAATTGAATTTTATTTTGTATTACTAAAGTTAGATTAAATGGGCTATAGAATTGCGCTCAAAAAAGCGGTCAACAAACTAGAAAGAAAATAGTTGATGGAGGGTGAGAGTCAAACTTCTCCCACTTGTGTGAATCAGAAAATCGTGGGTGACACCTGTCCCTTTTTTTCGTTTTTTGGCTTTGGGAGATATATCCCATTCAGCCACGAATAAATAAGTAATATGACATAAAAAGAGAAACAAAGGACATGTCGCAGCAAACATATTTACTCATATCCAAGTCACACATCATTCATTGCCCTATACAACTGAATTCGTAGAAAACGAAGAAGAAAGGATAATAGACATGGACACTCGTTTCACGCAAAGGTGCCCGTCATAGCGACTTTATTTACAACACACAATAAAGGCAACGGTAAGGGGGTATATCATTGTTGCAAAGGAAAGACAATAGGTATACTACAACTAACCTCTACCATTCTACATCTAAAATACTGATTTCTATATTTTTCTTTTGGAACGTTTAAGAAATTCCTATAATATAGTGCGAACCATTATGGGAATTTCTTAATCGTACCAAAATAAAAATATAGCATGTCCCTCTCACAGTTCATTATTGGTTTCTAACCATTTCAAAGTTTGTTCATTAACCATTTCTAAGGAGAAAATTTAATTTCTTCCAATTCAATTATACTTTAATTCTTTCTCTAGTCAATTTGAAGTATGACATTTTTCCCATTGACAGTTTCCGGTATGATATACCTTCCATCTTGTTCTTTACGATTAAAAGTCACATGTTGTGAGTGAAGTGCCTTTCATTTTGTTATTAGTTTAATCGGGATAGTAATGGACTATTTATCTACGCATTATGGATTCCTTTTTCTTTACTTGCTTGATCATAATATTATGCTTATTATTTATCTTCTACTAAAATATTTTTCTATATACAGAAGAAATCTTTTTCCTGGAAAGAGAAAGAGAAATCACCTTCATTTGCTTCCTTCCAATCAGATGATCATTATGGACTCTTCCCAATGGGAATTGAAATTAATTTTTCCCGATTCTTCCTTCTAGGAACAGATGCTGAAGCTGTTTTACTCTTCCCTCTGAGAATCGAAGTTATTAATGGTCCTATAAATAAGAAATTTCCTTCCTTAATCTCGAATTAACTTTCTCATTCACACAAGTGGGAGCAGTTTGACTCTTACCCTCCATAAAATATTTTCTTTCAAGTTTGTTGATCGCTCGTTTTGAGCTCAATTCTATAGCCCATTTAATGTAACTTTATAAATACAAAATAAAATTTAATTTTTTCGTTTGTCACATCCTTTTTTATATAAGATAGTTAAATTGTTTAAAGTTTTTTCAATTTTCAACTGCAATATGATGAGAGAATGATATCTTCAAATTTTCAAGATTTAATCATCCAACCTCTCACACATATTTCTTCTAACTTTAATCTCAACATTTCTGAGGGTTCACGTGTGTTGCCCACTGAAAAGTGTTTTTTAATCAGGTAATGTTGGAGACTTTTGTAATTTGTTCCCTTCACTTATAACAAACATTTTTGTAACCTGAAGATGGCCATTATGTAGGCCGAAACTAGTAGCTGTTGTCAATTATTAAAAAAATGCTGTGCCATTGACTTTCAGTTTCATTCAGAAAAATTACTGTCAGTCACATTTGAGCTGTGGATGATATTTATCTTCTCAGATAGAGAAAAAACATCCTAAATGTTTTTTGTAGCTCTATTCAAGACCTTTCCAACGGTATATAATATTTGAGATACTTGGTGTACCCTTGTGGAGTTATAGCCAAAATAAGTGGTCCGTCCCTTAATTTTTTCGCTTTTTTCAAGTTTTACTTTTCCGCCCAACCTATCTACGAGTATATGCGAGAAAAAATTTTTGAGTTATTTTGACGTTTTTCATCAAGAACAACACGAAAAAATGGTTTTTAGAAAAAAAATCCTGTGTGTATGTCGTCGTCGTTGTTTCTTCAACGGTGTTCACATATTTAACCAACTTGCGTATGTGATCCAATTTATCTGATTTTATGGGAATTTTTTTGTTGGGTAACAAAATACTTTAGGTGCAGCTACAATATTGGAAACTCCTAGACAAAATGTTTGTTTCACGAAACCATTCTTGCAGTCTTTGACAACCACTACACCTTACCCATCGTGGAGAAGGAGAACTGATGGAAGTTGCTGTTGTTAAACGCAACTTTTCTATCTCTTGGTGTACCTCTTTGAGAGGTTTCAATAGAAATAGCTGTTTTTTATAAAGTCAAGACCACCCGTTTTTAAAACTCATTATACCCTTTCCATCCACAAGATGGATTCGAAATTTGTGTTTGTTGCTGGAAGATGCTATAATTTCTATATACTCTAATAACTGCTGTCACCAAATGTAACAAATCGATTATTTTGCACTACAACTTCGTATAATTCTGGGAGGCCGCTGTCACCCAATGTAATAAAGCAGCCGAGCGTGGAAAAAAATAAATCCAGTCCGATTTAGGCGGGGACCTCCTGGACTTAAAGCGGTAGAATTACCTTTGCCAGGCCAGAGTTGATCTCTTTGTTCAGCCTCGTATCCAAATGCACTGCTCACTCTAGAGGGAAAGTCGTTGTAGGGATCTGAATAAAGTTTCGGTAACCACAGATGTATAAAAAAATATATTATATCTTTCATTGTATAAAATATGACCAACAAAAAATATTAAATCTTTCCCAATAAAAAAAATATTACACACTTATCTACAAATTGTTCAAGGTGCGCATGGGCCGTATGATTTCGCCCCTATTTCGTAATTTGACCTGCCTCACAACGAGAATACTTATCTACTAAAAAAAGGTACAAATCGACCGCTGCTAATTTTCCTATTTGTCGAATGTCATTGTACTTTATGTAAACAGAATGTGAAAGTAGAGAATTATAATCCTGCTTATTTTGATATAAATCTTATCGGTATACAGTTCAGTGTGTATTAATAAAATTTCCGAGTTGCAGTTTTGCTTCCTTCGAATAAACTATAATGTTTATTTATTTCGCTAGATATGAGTAAATGATATAACCGCGTCTGAAAAACCAAAATTATTTAATCGTGGCGAAAGTTCAATGATAACCTGATTATACGGAGACAAAATCATACGCTCCGGGCAAATGATACAAATTACAATTAGCCTTGTTTTAACCTTTACTTATGCCTATCTACGGGGTGGGTGAGAATTATGTGACACCAAAAAAATAAATAATACCTAAATCCTGTCAAGTTACATATATACTAAAGAAAAAAATCGTTCCAACAATCTTGTGTAAAATCTTACTATACTATCTCACACGATAAAATTATATTCTATAGAACGAGCGGTGCCCAAAATATGAGCCAGGACCTACAGATTTAACTGAACCTATGAACTTGTCCAATAACACAGTGAAAAAACTGTTGTATATTCTACCTATGCAAATATTTATGTTATCAATATCAAGTTTAGAACCAGCGCACGAAAAAAAATAAATAAATCTTTCCCAAAAAAATCTTAGACTTGTTCAAAAACTTACTGTTTGGAAACTTCCCTTCTCCTTTCTCTGCTCACTGACTGTTTTCGATATTTATCTAGAAACTGCGGATGACGCTAAATTTCTAGCACTCGGTGTCGAGCTATGCTGGATCACGGTCGGAGAGAGAGTTTTTCCCGTTTTGTGTTTTCTCAGGGGGACAGCGTTCACTGTCAAGGATATCTGAGTATCGCTTTGACGACCTGACACAACGGAGAGAACTTCTCCCTATGAACCCGCGAACACTAAAAAAAACTGACACCCGTTACCGTGACAGGGAAGGACACTTTTTCCCTTCGCGTTTTTCGCCCGACTCTCTCTGTCGTCTGCTCTGAACTTTTTATCATTCCCCAAATTTTGTTCGGGGTTTTATGTTGAATTGCAAAGGTTTCATTTTGTTTTAGAGTGGCCTCAATTTTTTTATTACTAATCGTTTGTATACAAAACAATAATTTAAATTTGCCCTATTTAATTGTTATATTGTTGCAAATTGTTATGGTCCTGTCTCATTTTTGATAAACAAAAAGTATGTCGAATTCTACTTTTATTATATTTGAAATAAAATATATATTTTACCGTGTGTTCTGAAAGTTACTGATTTAAGTTTTCCTATTTGATATTCGCATTTATTACAATACCGATCTAGGGTATACACGCGATCGACTTTTTTTTAACTTTCTTTTAATATTACCAAATTCTCTATCGCAAGTGCCTTCAAATAAGAAAAGTATTGCTGTATAGCATCAAATCTGCCGAAATCTTTCAAGAACAGGCATATTCGTATCAGGGTGTTATTTATTTTTGTTTTGACCAGGACAATTGTCGCTGAAGAGATGCAGTTCCCTCACACTATCAGGTATATATTCATTTATATACTGGTAAAGGAAAGAACATACTTCATTAGGGCCTTTCTTGGTAAGCGAAGTAAACAACTTGGTCAGTCTTCTTGTTGTGGATGCAGAAAACATTCACTGTTAATTGTCTTGAATAGAATAAATCCTGTACTGGTATTTTTGGAAGCTGTAAGTTTTGCATATAGTCAAAAGCTAGGGCAACTACATTATCAGACTGTGCTCTTATTTGTTGACTTCTGCAGTGCAGTATAAAAAAAATTACTACGCCTTTTATGCACAATTTTCGTCAAATCTTCATATTTTTCGCTCCAACTTGACAACGTCGCAGTTTATGGGAAAAGAAAAGATAGAGCTAGATGCAGAACTTTATGCTGAATTCGATGGTAAACAAAAAAAAGTAAACTTCATGTTGTCTTTTGTATAACAACTCTAATTTAAAACAATTCTTTGTATGAAATTAACTGACTCGACCCTTACTTTGTGGAATCTACTCATATTAGTGTTTTAAATGAAACTTACTGTTTCTAGTTAGTCCACAATATATTGAAAAAATGTTAAAAATTCTAAAAAATTGACAATTGTTTCAATATTACCTAAATGTCATCGTCAGAATGACAGAAGTTACATTTCATTTGATGCCTACCTGATGTTTAATTATTTTTGGCTAGTCCATTACAACTAATATTTCCAACAAACTAAAGAAAGAAAAACTTATAAATCCATTACATACGCAGGAAATATTTCTAATAATATTTCAAAGATAATATATTTAGCAACAAATACAACGATTTCTTTTAAAACAGAAAGTAGCATAAGTACAAAATTGTTAAATGTAAAAACAAAAATATCACCATTAAAGAAATCTGGTATATATAAACTTAAATGTCCAGAATGTAATGCTGTGTATTTGGGTCAGACCCTTAGAAAGTTTGAAATCCGATACTTACAAGCATACAGATTAAAACAACCCACTACGCCAGACATCTACTTGACACAAATCATTCATTGATACCTAACACAGAACTAGAAGTACTACATATTTGTGATAAGAAACAAGAACTGGATTTCCTTGAAGAATCGGAAATTAGAGGACACTTAAGAAATCCACAATTTGAAGTCGTCAATGAACAGATAAATATAGGGAGTTCTCCACTTTTAAACTGTCTTCTTAAGTGATAATTGTAAATATCAGCAATTACAGTTTTCCTGGTTTTCTATATCATTGCACAGTTATACTGACCTTAATTGGGAAAAATGATATCCAGGATATCCCCATAGGGCTAATAATATCTAAGCTTTAATATTTGTAATATCACATCTTCTTTTTTCTATTAACATATATCAAGTCAAATTGTTACGAATAGCTCAAAAAAATATATAAATTGCAAGAACAAATGAACTGTAATTATTTATTGCCTTAAACTTTGCCCACTACCCTGTAATAAGGTGCGATTCTTCTTGATAACCAGTACTGGGAACACATAGGAACACATGCGGTCTAAGCCAACTCGGAGTTGTATCGGAACTAACTTACTTTCCACGAATAATTGACTCCGGCGATATACAGTGGCGCGTAAAAGCAACAAGCAATAGGCAATAACAAGAAGAATTAAAATGAAATAAATAAATTGTTGACAGATTCGTAACACAAATGAAATGTAACTTCTGTCATTCTGACGATGATATTTAGGTAATATCGAAACAATTGTCAATTTTTTAGAATTTTTAACATTTTTTCAATATATTGTGGAGTTAACTAGAAACAGTAAGTTTCATTTAAAACACTAATTTCTTTGTATTGCACTTCCACATACTAATGAGCCTGTATATGATTCTTTTGGAAAAATAATCAGGAAAAATGCCTAATATCAATTAACTCGTTTGCTCATGATAGGCGGGTATTATTGCCAGGAAAAAGGCAGTCGATGACACAGAGGTATTCTCTATATGTCTTTTGCTTTCGATTGCTACCAAATTTATTAAGAAAAAGAATGACCGTAATTGAGAAAAAATGGATCAAAGGATTTTTAATCAAAAATATCCTTGCCAAGATGTGGGGTACCAATCACCTCATGTTTTGTTTATCTTATACACTATTAAAATAAATTTCATCAGGATAAAGGATAAGGGGTGTAGCTTTAGATCCCCATCTCCTACTGTATCTAATTCACATATGAGTCACTCTACACTACACAATTTTAAAATATATCTGTCTTGAAAACGTGCAAGTAGTGTTAATAGTACACCAAGAAAAAGATTATTGCAAAAAAAGTTTTTTCAGTTTGGGGTGGACACATATTCTTCAAATAATAGTGGAATTAAATTCAGTAAAAGTATATTTCCCTCCCCATCTGTACGCCTACTCTATATGTATCAGGCAACCAATTTGGAAATGTATAGTAGTGGAATATATAAATATGTTTAGAGATACATTTTTTAAATTAAAAGAAAGTAATCACTTATTGTTTCTGAGATATAAATGCTGACTTTTCAAATTGAACTCTTGAATTAAATTGTTAGCTGGTGTAACAATTTTAGAGGAAAAATAATTAAATATTGCACATGTTTGTAAATAAATAAAAATATTATTGTAATATCGAAAAAAATCATTAGAATCGGAAAAGTTTCAGACAAAAAAACAAACATTCTGACTAGGGAAATAAATTTTTGTAATGAAACTTCATTGCATGGTTCATATTTTTTTATTGGTTTGTATGTTTTTGTGGCTTTTATAGTGTGCAATAATGTGGTAATACTACTAATATTTACTGCTTAATCATTAGGTACAGAAGAAATTTTGATTGAATATTTGTAGCCAAAAAATTCTCATTAAATATATATATATATATATATATATATATATATATATATATATATATATATATATATATACACTGTTGAACACATTGTGGTTTGGAAACTAAAGTATTATATCATTTGGAATATCGGACTAAGTCCAGATATCACCCACTAATAAACGGCCTCTATTTATCCTCAAGAACCATCTAATGGGTTCATAAGTGTATGCATAATTTAATGGTAGCATGTATATTTTTTGTGTATATAATTGGTGGAATATCTGGGTTATGGTTGGTTACAGTGGGTTTGGTAAGAGGACAATTATCTGAAGATATGAGGGCGGAAGTAGCACGTAGGTTGGCAGTGCCTGAACATCATTCTTCCCAAGTTGCATTAGGAGACGCAGAGGATAGTCCATTACAATCATCAAAACGATCGAGTAGGTTACACATACTGTTTGTATAAAGGTGTAGACAACTTGAATATTTATTTATTCAATTACTGATAGTTTATTAATCAAATTAATTATTTATTTGAACTTATAAAGCGTATAAGTATAAAAATGTGGAAATTCAAAAATATTTTCCATACAAGTTTAAATATTTTGAGTATTAGTAGATTTTCAGAATGCTAAATTGTCTTTTATAAAAAAATATGCATAACAATTAGTATTTATAAGTAGTTATAAATACGCAATAATTAATATTGTATTTTTAATTGATTATTAAGTGAAACAACAGAAATTTTTATTCACGCGCAAGAAAAATATGGCAACAATGTGCTCAACTAAGTATGTTTACATAAAAATACCTAACCTTCTATGACATCAAAATATGTCTGTTATTTCAAATCGAACCAGTACTGTTTCAAGTTAAATTCGTATAAAGTTATAATATAATAAAAATTTCTATACTAAGTTATAGAAATTAAAAATATTATTTATACTATACGAAGTGCTGCCCTCCAAAAACTGACCATGGACATAGCAGCATATCTTGTAAGAAAATCATGACTGATGGAAATCAGCTTTTAATTTCAATTATTTCTCTTAGATATACAGTTAAGACTTATTTTTTCTTCGTGTAATCAAAATATTTATTCAACATTCTACAATTTGTATAATTAAATTTAATATTGGGTATACTGGTATATGTCTTTAAAATGATTGTTTGTTTTTTATTATACGCTATTGAAATATATAG